>OV702292.1:274533623-277033623 GCA_916181665.1 Avena sativa
GGGCTAATGCTTTCCCCTTGAATCCGTTGCAGAAAAAGTAGGAAAATGGATTGAAATTGTTGGATAAGTGGATTTGCAGTATCTCAACAATCAGAACAGTGCATATTCCATCATCCAAACTAAGCTTCCTCAAATCCTAACCCATTGGTCATTATCGAGCCTCGTGACTCTTTTTGTTGATATCTTCGTATTACCAGTTATCATTCCATCTATCTGGTTATTGCTTGATGTGTTGGTTGGGATTGAACTATTTAAGTAGAAGTGATTTCTTCCTCATTAGCTACATTTTGATTATCATTTGCATCTTGTGATGAATGAAGTGAACTTGAGCTCTCTAGTGCTTGTATTTTATCTTAGAACACATTTACTAGTATTCAATGAGATTCTGAAAGACCAGAAAGACAAGTGATATGAACTAGCTTTGTATCCACCGACTTTCCTTCATTATCTTCAACTCTTTCTCTTTTGGTAGAGGAAGGCATTCCCAGTATAAATGATGACTCTTGCTTTCGTATTGTTAATGTTTTCAATTGTACACGGAAGGGGTTTGTGACCACTACCATTTTAGTCAGGGATTTCTCCTCATATTGTTGGAGAAACCATTCTTTGCTAACATGGCTCTTCCTAGCAATGGCTGGCATTTTCTTCTCCCAGAATTCAAAAAAAAATGTCCGCCACTTTCTTGCTTTCAGCATGTTTTCTAATGCCCCTTCTTTTCTGGATGTCTGCTAGAAGAAGGCCGATAACACACTAAGTTTACTAATAAGGGGTGCCTTAAAGCTATCCTTTCTGGTCTTGTTTATAGAGCGAGGGATAGCAAGGCCTTGTACAAGGGGAGAGAATCAATAATAAAAGAGATGAAGGTTCGAAGCAAAAGAGCAATGGAAGACAACGCTTACCAAAAAAGTATGAACCATAGACCCACTTGCTTCCTTTAGGAAAGAATAGAGTCATTGACAACCTACTTGAATTGATATCATGAGTCTATTATCCCCGACTCTGAAAAGCGTTCCTTAAAGTGAAATAAGTGAGATTCGACCTCCAAGAAAGTATTAGTTTGGCTTTCGAGAAATGCAGTACCATCCACTCCAATCTACAGTGTATCTTTTTCGTCACCAGTATTTAGTTAGAGGGGGTCTAGGTCAAGGACAAGAGCCAGCAAGAGGTGATTGGGGGTGTGCTTGTTAGCACAGAGGCTAGGAGTAATACACTTTATTTGTCTTCTTTCGGGAAGGTAAGATTGCTAATACGGCACCCAGGATATGAACACTTTATCAAACAAAAAAGGAGTAAGCAGCTTGATCAAACCGTTGGGTTGGTGATCAAAGCACGTTCTAACTGCATTTGTAGACTTGAAAGATATCTACCCTTTCAGTGGAGTTCTTTTTGCTTTGCTCGACAAGATCCACTACGCTATTTCTCAGGCCTTGGAGGAACTACATTGGGAAAACGAATCACATCCAATTCGGATGAATGGGCACGTCAGTCTTCTATGCAACAAAGATGAGGAGCGGTGCCAAGGCAAGGCCAACACATAGGTACTAGTTTCAGCATTCATTCCGCAGAGGTTCTTTCACCTTTACCACTATCAGGAACATCTAGCGACCCTGTTATTCCTAAATACTACATGAAACCCCCTTCTTTTGCATTCCACACCCGGTGTACTTTTCCGATCAGGTCCTTCTCGCTATGGTAGAATCTTGCATTTCGAATGATCGAATTGAAATATTGATATCGCTATCTACTGGAGTCTAAATTATCTCGGTAAGGGGAAGTAAGAGAGTTGTCAGACCGAGATAAAAGAGTCGTAGTTTAAGAAGACATATCCAACAGAAATAGCATCAACCGACGTCTGGAATCTTCTCGACTAACCCATTCAGGAGAATCATTCGATAAGAGAAACACCATATGGGAAGGATCTCGCACCCACACAATAAGTCAATTGAATCAAAAGTGCAAGTGCGCATACGTATATGATGAAACCCCCTCTTTCAACTGCACCCGCTGTTGTCTTTTTCCCATGTACGCGAGGAGCAAAGGATTGAGTCCATAGTGGAACTAATAGCTAGCTACCTTAGGCATTTTCTCGCTCTGTTTTCAATTGCAAGATTCTATGAGCTGCCTCCAGATGTCCACTTCTTGGGTCATGAATGAAAAGGATAGCAAGGGGATCTCACTTGAAACAGTGAATAAAAGATTGAGTCTAGTCAAGATGCAAAAAGGATTACCCACATCAATTAGGTAAATTGTCTAAGGCCACAGCTATATTTCGAATAAAGTATTATGACTCTATGGGCCCTGCGTGCGGGTGGCACAATTCCTCCCTACCCGAGGGTTGCGCTAAGGAGATCCTGTGTCCCCATATCTATTCTTGCAATCACATTGAATAAGTGCTAGGACTAGATTCTAATTTCGATAGTGAGAAAGCCATGTGGAAGACTACCTAATTAGCCATTTCCTTGGCTCCACCGCTTTATCGATCACAAAACTCGTAGTTTTAGAAACTTCCATCAGAACATAAACTAAGAAACATTGTCAGACACGCCATGAAGAGTAATCCGTTCCCATTTGTGCTCAAACTTCATGATTTTTTTTTCCAGTGAACCCACATGGGGTTGTGTTGTTCCAACCAATCCTATTCCAATATCATATCATAAGCCCCGAAGTATATGAACCAAATTCGCTGTTCATAGCCTCCACACGCTCAAACAATCCGACTGAACAATCAGAGAATGACTGCCTCTACCGCGCTTTCCCGACCAGTTGCGTCCATTTTCTCCAAAGTTCTGTATCGCCTTTGTTATGAGAAAGTACTAATGCTTTGTTACTCAAAAGCCATTCCAATCAAGGCAACAGCCAGAAGTAGACCGACTTGTAGATCGGGTAGCAATAGGATATGACATAGCTCACTTTACCAAGAATATAGGGCGTAAGCTCAAGCGGTTCTTCCACCGAAAGATGGGGATCCTGTCTCTCCACAAGGGTTCCCTTTCTATCGAACTGGCCTTGGCGAGTCGCTTTAATTCCACTGGAGGGTTGTAGCTAGACACATTCTCTACATTGTTATTATTGTCCTCCCGACCGATCGATCACATCCTAAACTCTGTATGTCAAGCTAAGAGTAACCATAGTCTTAGCAAATAGATAGTCTCCTTCCTTTTTTACCGGTCTTCTTAGAATGCCGGGCCACGCCCAGAAGTTTCCCTAAGTGACATGGCTAATAGGAATATTACAGATTGCCTCAGCGTCCATTTTAGATTCCCGTCCATATTTGTTACGGTTTGTTTCCTAGAGCAGCACTTCGGAGTAGTTGGAAAATAAACCACTTTCAACACCCGGGCGCTAAGAGACATAGGATCTTGTAGAATCCGCCAGGCTTGCCTAGCCAAGATAGCCAGATTCTCAATTTCAATGTCTCTAAATCCCATGCCTCTCGTATACTTTGGCATCGTCATCAAGTCCGATGAGACCCATGCCGTTTTCTCCATTCTTGCTGCTAAACCAGAACCTCTAATCAGCGACGTTATGTGCTGATACAAACAATCCCCTCGGTAATTTGAAGCATGACATAGAATGTGTAGATACGGCTTGGACAAGAGACACTTTATCAATACACTTCCTTTCCCCCCACCGACAAAGTCTTCTCGATCCAACCTTGAACACGTTTCCACCGATTTGGCCAGGTTAAGAAAAGAGAACAATTGGAGATCATCTTCCACTTGTCCTTTTACCACCGTGGTGAATCTTAGCCCATAAACCCAGACAAAGCCATAGACCATTTAGTAGTGCATCGCGAAGGTGGCCTAGTCGCCCATCCTTACCTTTTCATATTTGTAACGAAAGTGGCGTTGACAGACCAAGGAAGACTGTATCCTAGGGTTAGGAGACCGGTCTTGCTGATCAAACATTGTACTTACTGTATTAGTATTTATGCAGCCCCTGTCCATCTGGTTGGAGCAAAAAAAATGAGCAATGCATCACAAGGCGAAAAACCTATTTGCAAAATCCAATCCATCCGAGATTCTCTGGCCGCCCAAACTGAGACTTAGGTAATAAGCAAAACACGAAGAAGAGTAGACTCGGCTATAAAGGAGGACGAATCGAGACCGTTTTTTGGTCTGCTTGGGAGAAAAAGTACTCAAGTTGTCGTAACTTATGCGGGTGCCAATCGACCTTTACAAATGTTGGTAAAGTGGGTTATGGCTCACCCTGAGGGGCTTCTCGCTGGTGCTTCTACCAAGTTTTTGTTCTGGCTCCAGCAATAACATCGAGGGTTCTCTCCCAAAGTGCTTACTTGTAGCAGCCCTAAGGAGTCTTTTGAAGTGCTCGCATTCGTAGTCTCCGGCTGCGGCTAGAAGGCAGTTCTCATAATTTTAGGATGATGGATTTCTTATTCACAAGCTAGATCGTATTATAAAGGAACGAGGCGCATCTATAGTAGGTGGGTCCCAGCTCTTCACGAGGGTTAGTGCGGCTTTAAAGCTCCTAAGTCATCCACTATACAATAAAAGAATCGAAGCCAGAGGAAACAAGTGAAGGTGGATCAGCGATTCATGTTCAAGTGGTTCCAAAACTAGAAACTATTCCTCTACTCGCTATGCACAAAAAACCTTATAAAATAAGTATAGTCTAGATCGTACTCATGAAACTCATATAAGAACAAGGTATGGAAATTCATCTTGACAGATCGGAGGAAGAGTACATTATTCAGCCTGAGACTCGAGATGATCGATCTTGAAATGATAAGAGAAGGACCCACCCCTATAAATAAACTATTCCAATGATTTTGTTCGCTTCCCCTGAGGCAATGGTTGTACTCGGCACATAGACCTGGCTTATGAGCAGGATTTCTTAGCCAAGTGCGTATGGTTGCTACCTGTATTCTGATAGGCCACCTAATGACACTGGCTCCTAGTTATTGACTTATGAAGAATGGTTTCTCGATGGAAGAGAAACAATAATAGGAAAATAGGAAGCTGCAATCTGAACCGGCTAACTAGACAAAAGGAGAGAGATTGGCTCAGTTCAGTAGGAGGAATTTCTACCGATTATTGAGTGGTTTGTTTCCTTTCCCCTGAAAGGTCAAATGGTTTATTTGCACCTGTAGTGGGACACCTCTCCCAGCTCCCAGCCAGGGTTCAAGCAGGAAACTATGTTAAGGAGCTGATCCGAATACAGATACAAGGCCCCCACTCATAACAACAAACGGTGAGCTTTCCCACTAGCCTTCACAGGAGCAGGACAATCATGGCCAAAAACAAAACAAAAAATATCGTAGTATGAGAGAACCAATGGCATTTATCTATTCTAAGTAGTTTCTTCTTTTCTTTTTAGAGGACCTGGCCAACTCTAATTCCAATGCTGCAATCCTATTGGTTTACTGAATGAGGGTGGGTAGACCGAAACGCTGAAGTGTTGTTATTTACTTCCTTCGATAACATAGATTGTCCAGTCTTATGCCCCATGCATAAAAATGGCTTGTTCTTTAGCACGTTTGGAATAAAAGAATAGAAAAAAAGTAGGTGGATCGGGATCGCTATTATGAGTATTCGAGTTCTTGTTTTCCTTTCCTTAGAAAAGGAATTATTTCATGAGAAGTGCACCGATAGAAATGTGACTAAATATGATCTTGATCCATAGCTCGGACACCTGGGACCATACTATTACGATGATGCTGGAACATATGCGATGGGACCTAGAGATCAGCATAATGGAAGAAGTGACTCTTGAGATGAGAGTATCATATCGATCTAGTATCTACTTTTCACGGGAAAAGGATCATAGGAGCGATTGTTTTATAGTCAGTCTGGCTGCAAGTAGGCTAAGTCCATGCAATGAAATTATGTTGGGACATGCCCAAAGTGGCTTTTCCCAGAAGAAGCTGTGGGATAGGGAAAAATAGGAAGTTAGAGAACCCCATTGTTTGAGAATAACTTGCAGTCGAAGGAACGAAAGGAAAAAGACTGAAAGGAGAAAGAATTAAGGCTTTCCCTTACTCTATTCTTATTTCTCACTTCTTCGTCCATCATACTTCCTGCACTCCCCAAACTCTATGGGTTGTGTTAGCTATACGAGCGAATTGGCTCTTTCGAGCGCGTAGCAATGCGAGCTAGAAGATTGAGCTTGCATGCAATAGCTATAGGTTAGTGAAAGTAGGCACGAGTGGAGGGCACTAGTAGCCATATCACGTCAGGTAGCTTGATATCCGAACAACTACGATATACTAATCTTCGATACAACTACGCCTATCGGCTTATGGCCAAGACCACTTTCAGATAGAGAGTCATGGGCTTCTATCAAGTACCGGTGGCAAGCTCGTCAACTAGTACATAGCCATAGCATAGCTATGATGAGTCCAAGGTTGACGCATCCTATTTTCGCCTACATATCTTCTCAATCAGCTTCCGAACAAGACGACCCAGTGCAACACTACGCCCTATTGCAAGCGTTGTAAACAATATATTAGGAAAGTGAGGCAAGCAAGCTCACGTAACTACATTCACATATCTTACGTAAGTTAACAAAGCAAAAGCAACTCTACTTATCTATCTACTTCACACATGATAAGTTCTGTTAGAAATAGAATATCTGGGCTTGCAATAGATCAGTTATAGGCATTACATTAGTTGCATCATTAAGCAAAAAGGAGCATCAGAGGTTTTTTCTTTCCGAGTTGCGTGCTACTTCTTTCGATGAAAAGTAACGAATTGATCGATTTGCGGTAACAGCAAGGATCGGTATATGGTAGTCCTCTGGTACGAAGAGGTTGCTTGCAAGGCTAGACTAAGCACACAAGCTGTATACCAACGATTCTTGTGGCGTCTAGTGCCAGCAAGGGCCCTATTAGCTTACTCACTTCGTACTTAAATAATAGTTGGTTGCAAGAACAGCTGTTGATAGGAAGGAAGCTAACCAAGCCTCTTCTGTTTAAGCTAGGCAAGGCAAGAATAAGAAATAAGGGGAACAATAGGTGTGTTAGTATCTTTTCTTCTTGGCGAGTTCAATACTTTATGTGGTTTGAATGCATCAAGGATTCCTTGTTCTTTGCAAGGGAATCCACTTCTCCTCCTACCGAAGACTGAAGAGTAAACCTTGCATTCATTCTCTAAGGATTAATAAGGTTAGGAATAGGATACAGGCTCGACTGCAAGGAGAGAAGGAAGAAGCTTGACTTTCACGACTATCAGGGCACCTACTGAACTACATGCAACTCAAAAGAAAGCTCCAACTCTATCTAGTGAAGGTTTAGGCTTTCTTCGGACAAGATTTTTTCTTTCCTTGCGTCTCTGACTTCTGCTTCTGCTAGGTGAAGAATGAGACTATTTAAAGGCTTATTCGAGCTAGTGTAGTAGGCATCGCTTTCTATCGGAACCGTTAGCCTCGCCCCATTCAAAAAGCTATCAATCTAATTCCCAAAGTCAAAGTCAAGCTTCCCCGCCTGGAAAGAGTGAAAATCTCTCCTTGACGTATTGATGGTTCCATCCTCTCTTAGTCTTGGCTCTGCCTCATACTACCTTTGCTCCTAACTACCTAACGCCGAGGTAAGTGCCCTCCTTTCCATCTCCGTCTTAGTAGAGCTTCCACCTCCTTTCAGTTGAAAAGCCAGTTCTTCCAAGCGGGAAGTCTTATGAATCTAAATTGCCACTTCTTTATTTTATGACTTCTTGTATGAACAAAGCAAAGTGGAAAAAAACATTTTTGAACTAGCCAAGGAAGGAAAGTAAGGAAAGCGGGAAAGGCCCGAAACAAAGGATTTTGAATATAGCAGTTGAGGTGGCACCTGTTCCCCCGGGGTAGGGGTATATTCCCGTAGCTTTCTTCTGTCACTTGTCGAAGGTATGGCGTGATGGCTAGAATATACTCTGAAATATCACTGTACATAAATTGCACTGAGGTCACTCGAGAAGTAGCAGAAAAGAGGGACCCTTTTCTTTGCCTAAAGAAAGTTTGCATGGTGTCTTTTCTTTTTGTTGAGGTGTGCCAGCAGCGAGAAGTTGTATGACCTTATGTTCTACTATGTTGGCAGGTCACAGAAGCCACGAGCGAGTGAGTTAGTTAAAAGACACTAAGGTAACAGATATATATTCAGTTTACTCTAGAAATGGAACTCGAAAGTGGTTAGGATTTCTGATTTTTCCCTAAAGAGATCCTTTTAGATTAGGTACTTTTTTGATTTTTTCTCGACTCCATGGATAATGAGTTTCGATGTATTGGGCGTTTCCGTTTAGAAATAGAAGCTTTTTCGTGCTTGCTTGCGAGCATTGGAATGGCCTGAATGGAATGAATATTAAGATAAATAAAAGAAATAAAATAAACCATTGATAAAGTTTATATTAATTTCCTATACTTGACCGAACTACTTCCAATTCCGTTATTTCAACTACACCAAATGATCTTTCGAATTGGTCAAGACTCTCCTATTTATGGCCCCCTTCTATTCTATATGGTACATGTTGTTGTTTCATTGGATTTGCTTCAGGCTCGCGATTCTACTTTGATCGTTATGGATTGGTACCAAGATCAAGTCCTAGGCAAGCGGACCTAATTTTCACAGCCGGTACGGTAACAATGAAAATGGCTCCTTCTTTAGTGAGATTCTATGAGCAAATGCCTGAACCAAAATACGTCATTGCTATGGGAGCTTGTACTATTACAGGGGAAATGTTCAGTACGGATTCCTATAGTACTGTTCGGGGAGTCGATAAGTCAATTCCTGTGGATGTCTACTTGCCGGGCTACCCACCTAAACCGGAGGCGGTTATAGATGCCCTAACAAAACTTCATAAGAAGATATCGCGAGAAATAGTTGAGGATCGAACTCTATCTCAAAAGAGAAATCGAAGTTTTACTACCATTCACATGCTTTATGTTCGGCACAGTACTCATACTGCAACTTATGAGCAATAATTGCTCTATCAATCACCATCTACTTTAGACATATCTTCAGAAACTTTTTTCGAATCCAAAAGTATCCTACAAATTAGGAAGGGCTCTTTTGTGCAGAAAAAGAAAGAGCAGGGCAATCTTTCAAACTTGCATTCGAAATGTGAAATATTTATACAAAGGGGCAGAGATCAAGACAATGCAGCAGGGTTGGTTATCTAGTTGGCTAGTCATGAGGTGGTTTATATATCTTGGGATTCCATTGCTGTCATTTTATATGTATATGGTTACGTTCCCAATGTTCTTATGACATAGCACCTGGTGGATCTTTAGCTAGCATGTATCATCTTACGAGAATACAGTATGGTATAGATAACCCAGAAGAAGTATGCATAAAACTCTTTGCCCAAAAGGATAATCCTAGAATCCCGTCTGTTTTCTGGATTTGGAGAAGTGCCAATTTTCAAGAACGCGAATCTTATGATATGGTGGGAATCTCTTATGATAATGATCCACGCCTTAAATATATCCTAATGCCTTAAAGTTGGATAGGCTGGCCCTTACGTAAGGACTATATAACCCCCAATTTCAATGAAATAGAAGATGCTCATTGAATGATAAGAAATTCATGCTCACTTATACAACACAACTCCAGATATTATTCAAGTCAAGGAAGATTTTTACGTTCTGTTCCTAGACGAAACGGAATACCTATTATATTCGAATTCATTCCTATTATATGGGTCCAGATAGACTGAGCAAAAAAGGGCTTCATTTCGATTCTCCAGTTTGGAAAATCACATATTAATTTCCTTCGTATGAACTGCAAAATACGATGACTCAAAGAAGTTCCCTACCACGAACTTTGTACCGCGCGCATTACTTAGAACAACTAGGAAAATAAGATAAGATAAGCAAGAAATCCCAATATTCGGAATAGCGGATTAAGAAATGCAAAAATGAAGAAAAGGGAACCTAATCTCACCTCCTTCTGTACCATAAAGAAAAGAATCTGAGATTTTGACCCACCCTTCTCTAAAAAGAAAAAGAAGTTTATCTATTTAGAGATTTCTCTACTTAGATGAATAAATCATACTCCGTCTATATTATTCACTAATATGTATCCCAATCCATCTCGAGTAATTTGTATCAATACCTATTCAGTAGATCCTTTTTTCTGTGCCAGGAACTAGATTTGAACTGGTGACACGAGGATTTTCAATCCTCTGCTCTACCAACTGAGCTATCCTGACCATTTATTGTGCATCATCCTAGTAGAGTACTTGTATCTATGTCAATTAAAGGGACTAAAAATAAAAAATTATTCTAAAATTGGACTTAGTAAATATAAGGATAATGATATGGATTGTGAATGACTTACTTAATAATAGGGATGACTTGCCTATACTATAATATGTTTATTTGTATGAATGGGATAAGATCGGGGAATCGTCAGTGACTTAGAACTTTCTACTTTTTAAACTAGAGACTTAACTGACTGGGTAAACTGTTTGCAGGCCAATCCTAAACTATTGAATTATTTTTTGGAAGGTCCGACGCAAATGAATTGATAATCCGACATGAATTCACTTAACCAGCATTTGATAGATTATCCAACCCGGATTCCGACGAAAAGACATGAATTCTAGGAGGACTATAATGAGGAGGACGACAAACTAAATCACGATCTACTAAAAGGAGAAATGGTGGTTCGAGTCCATGTCGTGAGATTTCGAAGAATAGTAATTTCATGGCCATAATGTGCTTTTTTCCTCGGATTCATTGGAACCCTCTTTTTCCACGCGAAAATGGTTCCTATAAAGCAAACTAAGAGGGGGGAAGGAACTAGGGTGGGCATAAGCTCACCAATTAGGATGCGTGATTGACGCATCTTTTTTTTCAAATGATCAGGGCTTTTCCTTTAGGGCTGGGAGGGTAACAACCAGGGAAGGGCACCTGCTCTCCAATTTTGATTCTTTATTATTCGTATCGAACTTATCTGTTTCAAATACGAGAGTCATTCTTTAGATTCAGTAGAGCGATAATCCAAATTTTAGGAGTATACTAGCCGAATTCTTCTAAGAAATAAGAAAAGTAGGTCAATAGTTGACTCTTCACACTTACCCCATCTCAGCTTTCATTGAAAATCGCGTCAATACAATGATCAAAAACCACCGGGTCGAATTCGCTTCTCCCTTCCTTTTGGTGTTTAGGATGTGAAGTTGATATAAGAAGAGAGGAAAGATGAACTGCTTAACAATACTAGCTAGGCTGACCTTCGAGCCATACTCCATCCAAAGGCCCACGAACGGAAGTGCTAAAGGTTTCATGTGATGTTGACCTCAATGAACCTCGAGAATTCGTTCATCCCTTCGCTCCGAGGATTGGTCGAGTACTTGGCCACATGCATGAGTAGGCCTGTTGCCAGGATGTCCCATTAAAAAGGCAGGTCCCATATTTGAAATAGGAAAATCAGATCAGATAGTGCTCAAGAGGAGAGTCTCCATACGAGAAATCCGTCACTCGCAGGGAATTCAAATAGATGTGTTGAAGATCATCATAGAAAGGAAAAAGACTAAATTCGATCCATCTCCTCCCTTTTCTGTAAACCAAGAGCTACTCCTCCCTTTTCTTTTTTGATTTCATTTCAATACGATTTTGTTTGTGTTCATGTTTTCAATTTAGAACCCCACGGGAGTGAATAGAAAAAATCAAAATACCCCTGTGATACGCCTTCATTTACCTATTTCTAGATAGATTGATGTTTAATGGAGGGAAACTTGCCATTCCTTCTTTCCTTTGAAATTGTACATGTTTTTATTCTTAACTAATTGTATCCTTTTTGTTCCCATCGAGCTTTCTGGCCTAGTGATTAAGGATTTTCACACTTGTTGTGTCTAGGCTGCTAAGATTTTATCATAAAACACTAACAGAAGTGTTAGAGGGATTGATTCACTTTCGATAAGAATCCAAAAGCAAGTTCCCTATACTACCTTATTTCCCTCATCTGTTTCTATCTTTCAGAGGTTGTGCATCCGGCAGCAATTGAACCTACTTTTTGACCCATTTTGTCTTTCTAGGTTGGTGGGTGCTTTCACCATTCAGCCATGGATGCTTTAGCGAGTGAACTAGGTTTTTATTTGAGAGCGAACTAGGTTTTTAGTGGTATTCCTTCTAGAGCTTCTATTTCTTCCGTTAAGGGCGATTCGGGAAAAGATGGAACAGGAAGACGTGTTTCCAGAACGAACAAGATATGGGTAGAGAAGGGGAAGTTAGCAAAGTTAGAGAAGATTGGAATGGGCATAGGAACATGTATTGATGTACCAAATCGGCTAATGCTCCCAGGTTGATGCGATGTATTCCACCAGTTGACTGGAGACTTTATTATTGGTATATCAATCGGTCCAACACGGATTGAAATAGGAGCTGGTTTGACAGGAAGCTTTTGAAAACGCAGTGCACCTAGGTAAATAAGGAACAAGATGAATATAGAAGTTAAACGAGGATCCCACACCCGAAACGTACCCCACATAGGCCTTCCCCGAAACCCCCCTAGTCACTAACGTAAACAAAGTAGAAAAAGCACCAATTTCTGTACCGATTCCGGAAGAGCGAAGAAAAAGGGGATGTTTTGTTAATGGGAACAAGGAACTGTTTATAGCTGTCACGATATAAATAACTATACTCATCTGAGCTATAGGAACATGTACATACGAAATACGAGAATTTCCACCTTGTTGAAGATCTGGTGGTGCTACCCAAAGACTTAAATGAATAGCCATCACTGTTAAGAACAACCGAGATCCAATGAGAATTTGCGCGTAGCTTTTTGTCTTTGACATAAAAAAATAAGGTTGTAATAATGAAACTGACATTTTGTTTTCCTTCCTTGCAAGTGGAACAAGAAAGACTATCTAGTTATTTTGATTCTATAAACAATCAAAGGATTTCGCATGCTTTCCATGGAATGATGGAATTCCCTTTGCTTATTTTTCGCTCTGCTCGTGCGTGGCACTCCTTGCTTGCGGAGCGGCATATTGGAAAAATCAGGATTGACTTTCTATACGGGCCCGTCCCCTCTTCCCCTAATTAACAATTATGCTTCTCTCGCCTTTTTTTAGTCTTATCTTTCAAAAATGCACTACTAATTTGTACGGCCTCCTTAGTCACCCTATCCACTCTCGTCCTGTTTTCGGGTGGGGAGGAGGATATTTTGATGATTTCTCCCTCCGTAGGTGGAAAATGCATGGGTGAGTAGAGTATGTGCTTTGCTTTGGGGGGCACCGGCAAGAAGCTTCTCGGCCACCCTACTCTGACTTGATTAGCTACTAGTAACTAGGATCGTTCAAACAGTCAGTCAACAATGCGTACTTCTTTCCTAGTTGAGTGGATCTGCGTAGCAGAGCCCAATCTTCTACCATAAGCTCTGACCTAACTTGTTATACTTGATTCTGTTTACGTGGGTGAATCCTTGGATAAGGGCTTTCATCCCATAAAAGAGAAGTGAGTCCGCATGTCGGAAAATGATTTGGAATTGGAATTGGCTACAGAGGAAACCAAAGGCCTAACTCCCCATTCTTTCTATCTTACATCGCCATCGAGCCCTGGCTGTAGAGTCACTGGTTTCTAATCGCAATGGATTTCTGTTTTCTTTGGCTTTTCCATTCGCTTCGTTCAACCCTGAGCTGGATAGATAGCTCGGCTTCTATTAGCTAAGAATGGTTTTGTAAAGGATCTATACAACAACAATGAACTCACTTCTAATCAAATTGGATTGGATGAATCGGTAATCTTTCTCTGTCTTGTGAGAGAGAGTCACTTGCGGTATTGAGAGCGGGTGGGTGACATGCATTAAGCGAAATCAGTTGTTATGTTTTTTATCTTCTTTGCGCGAGAGGACCCTTGACTAAGGAGACGTGTTTGTCTTGGATGATGCCGCTATGATCCTATTCACTTTCAGAGACCGCTACCGTTCTGAGTTTGCCGATTTTGCGGCAACCCTTTCACTAAGAACATTTTTGCCATTAACGAAATGCCACTATTCCACAATGCTTCTTTGATTTATGTGTAGAAGCGGTAGTAGTGAAGAAAATGGAGGGAGCAGAAAGAAAGCGATGTGACACGAGAGTAGATCACATCCGCCAGCCAGCCATGCCATTAGATAGATCCACTCTAAGTCATCTACAGGATGAGATCCGCTTGGTCTTGTGATATGGGCTTGAGGAGGAAGAAGAGGGGATTTCTGAAAAAAAGAATGAATCTCCTTATTTATAGGGAACAAGATGTGAGACTTCCTCAGATGAATGTGGCTTTCGGGATAAGGCAAATCCGTCGTTCGGTACAACATATCGAATCTACGCTCGCTCGGCTCGGTGCTAAATGAACTCCTTCATTGATTCCGGGCTGCTCGTAGGGGGACTGTGAAAGCAAGCGTAGGACATCCGATGGGTAAAAAGGGGAAGCAGGAAAGGGTTCTGATGTGAATTCTTCTTGTTTGTATATCTATCTCAGCCCTTGCTTGAAAACCTCAAAATTGACTTGCATCTTCCCTTATCACACTATATTTTCTCTTCCTTATTCAATTTCACTGACCTAAGCAACACTTTTTCACGTATTCACCCGAGATATTCTAGAAATTGGTCATATTGATCTATCGTCTTGTTCTCGATAGGAGCTTGTTGCTGTCTTGGTTGGTTTGAGAGCAGGCACTGTCTATATATCCAAAACCGAAGGAGGGTTTGGATCACAGATGATCGGAGATTTTGGATTGAGATGGATGGTTGTGCTTGAAGTTACGAGTCGGGTAATGCTAAGTTGAATTTAAGATCCGTTTCATCCTCTTTCGATAAAGGAAGTTGGACTTTAGTTAGCTAAAAAAAATTACCAGCAGCCTGTTTGTGCCGTTTGAGTCTATAGCCGCCAAATCTAAAGATTCCTTAAGTTGTCATACGGCTTCTTTTTCTTCTTTTGTCAATGATCGGTGATAATGAATGCTACGAATGTTCGCTTCCACTAATTTAGTCTAAGAATTGTGAGGTGCCCATAGCTTCCCGGAAAGAAGAAGAGTCATTGTCATTTCCTGACCGATATGAAGATCAATAGACACTAGAACTTGGTTAAATAGGAATGTCATCTCTTAATATGATATTAAGGGTATGTGCTGGATGGTCTTGGCTTGACTCCCCTTTCTACTTTATTTGTGATAAGGGTTAATGTTTAAGAACTACCATGATATCCATGGCTTATATAATTATAGTAAGCAAGTATTTCAAGGTTTAGTGATTGAGTTTTGTTGCTTAAGTTATATACTTGACTACGTATTAAGGTTTATTTGTGAATGGTACCTTGATATAATATTTTAGAAGATTAAGTGTTCAACCTTAAACAAGGTATTATGTCTTGGTTTTATTACATTTGATCTCCCCTTATATCAAATTATATTACCCGAAGGTAAGGTTTTAGCAAAGGTCATATTGAAACTTATCGCAGTCAACTTGATGATCTACTTAAATTCCACCAAGTTAAGAGAAGCGTCAATCACTTTGACAAGTTTTATTTAAAAGCACGAAAATTATCCAAATTTTCCATGGATGAATGCAATGCACCCACCTCATCTCAGCTTATTTCTAAGCTCTAATGCTGGGATGTTACACGCTGGTTTTCTATAGATGTTTTGTGAAAGACTTTAGTACTATTGCTACACCTTTGAATGAGTTAACTAAGAAAGGTGTACCTTTTGAGTGGGGCATAACCCAAGATCATGCTTTTGATGAATTGAAACAATTGTTAACTTCTGCACCTTTGCTTGCACTACCAGATTTGTCTAAGAAATTTTAGATTGAATGCGATGCTAGTGGCATAGGAATTGGTGGTATGTTGATGCAAGAGGGTCATCCCATTGCATATTTTTCTAAAAAACTTTCTGGTGCAAAGTAAAATTATCCTATATATGATAAAGTATTGTATGCGCTTGTTAGAGTTCTTTAGGTTTGGCAACATTATTTTAGGATAAAGGAATTTATCATACATTTTGATCATGAAGCTTTAAAATATCTGAAAGCTCAATATAACTTGCGTATGCGTCTTGCTAAGTGGGCTGAGTTCATTGAGTCTTTTCCATACATTATTAAACATAAGAAGGGAAAAGATAATGTTGTTGCTGATGCTCTATCTAGGAAGAATATGTTATTAACACAACTGGATATCGAAGTTCCTGGTTTAGAGAGTTTATGTGATTTGTATGCAACTGATCATGATTTTGTTGAACCGTATCATTTGTTTTCTATTGGGAGGGCATGGGAGAAATTTCACATTCATAATGGGTATTTGTTTCGTGCTAACAGACTATGTGTTCCGGAGTCGTCTGTGTGTTTGTTGTTGCTATAGGAATCACATGCTGGAGGATTGATGGGTCAATTTGGGCATGATAAGATGCTACTCATGCTCACTGATCATTTTTATTAGCCTAAGATGAGGCATGATCTGGACAAGTTTGTCAAGAGATGCATTACTTGCAATAAGTCAAAGTCTAAGTTGAAGCCTCGCAGTTTGTATATGCCATTACCTGCACCTACTACACCATGGGAAGATATAAGCATTGATTTTGTATTAGGTTTGCCTAGAACTAAAAGAGGCCATGATTCAATTTTTGTGGTAGTGGATAGATTCTCTAAGATGCCACACTTTATTGCCTGCCACAAAAGCGACGATGTGTCGCATATTGCTAACATATTTTTCAAGGACATCGTGCGTTTACATGGAGTACTGCTTACACATGGTTGATGTGGGAGCTTCTTCTTCTTCACTCCCAGGCAACAGCGCTAGTAAGTTGCTTGTTGGCCCAAAATATCGAGCTCGTTGGGGAACCCCAAGAGGAAAGAATGATGAGCACAGCAGCAAGTTTTCCCTCAGTTGTGAAACCAAGGTTATCAAACCAGTAGGAGCAAGGAAACACCTCCCAGGTGTTGTTTCCAACTTGGAATCCTGCACAACACAACCACATAACTTTGCCCCCAACTTATAGTGAGGTTGTCAATCTCACTGGTTTTGCTAAAAACAATGGATTAAACGTATTGTGTGGAAGAAAGTAATAGCTTGCAGAAAGTAAACAAAAAATAGTAAATAGTTGTAGATTGATGGTAAAAGAAAGGACCGGGGTCCATAGTTCACTAGTGGTGATTCTCCTTAAGATAGATGACATGTTAGATGAACAAATTACAGTGGGGCAATTGATAAACATCAATAAAGGATACATGCATATACTAATCATCTTGAATCCTTTGAGATTCGATTGGGCATTACAACATTACACATAGACCATAATCCAAATGCATCTATCACTAATAATCCACCTTTAGGTTATCATCTGAACCCTTTTCAGTATTAAGTTGCAAGTAACAGATAATTGCAAAACAATACGATCATTCTACGAACAAAGGATTGTTGTTTTCTCCCTAGTAGCAACATCACATCTAGTACCTTAGAGATTTCTATCACTTCCCCAGATTACTAGAGTCAGGAACCCACTATCAAGCATAAATACTCCCTCCTGGAGTTGCTAGCATCTACTTGGCCAAGATACCTACTAACAACAGAAAGCATGCAAGATCACAAATAATAAAGACATGATAGAATCAATAATCAATCTGAAATAGCATATCAATATCCATCAGATCCCCACAAACACAACATGTATGATTACAAATAGATGATCTATATCAAGAACGGAGCTCACAAGATGTAAACATGATAGCACAAAGGAGAAGAACCAACCATCGAGCTACTACATGGACCCGTAGTCCAAGTATGTACTACTCACGCATCACACCGAAGGCATGCATGGCGATGAAGAAGTCCTCCAGGGTGAATTCTCCCCTCCGGCAGGGTGCCGGGAAGAGCTTCAAATCCCTCCCGATCAAGGGATGGAGATGACGACAGCTACAGACTCTTTCGTGGATTTTTGATCGGGTACTTAGGGTTTATTTATGGGAGGCAATATATAGGCGAAAGGGGAGGCCGAGGGGGTGCCTTAGGTGGCCACACCAGCCCAGGCCTGGTCGTGCGGCCAGGTGGTGTGGCCGGCCTCTGGCCCCTCTCAGTCTCTTCTTATGGCTCCGTGACCCCCTCGGTGAAATATTGACTTTGGCTTTTGTCCCGTTCGATTCCGAGAATATTCATTTTTTGACTTTCCCGGAACCAAAACAGCAGAAAACAGGCAGCTGGCACTGTGGCATCTTGTTAATAGGTTAGTCCAACAAAGTGTATAAAAATACTCCAAAGTTGGGACAAAACATAAGAAAGTATGGAACATCAAAAATTATAGATACGTTAGGAACGTATTAAGTACCAAATATGATTATTTCTGATCGTGATGTGAAGTTCATGAGCTAGTTCCGGAAGACACTTTGGGGAAAGCTGGGAACAATGTTACTATTCAGCACTACTGTCATCCCCAAACTGACTGCCAGACGAAGGTGGAGAACTGTACACTATCGACATTGTTGCGAGCTATGATCAAGAAGAATCTTACTTTATGGGAGGAATGTTTGCCGCATGTGAAATTTGCATATAACCGGGCGGTTCACTCTACCACACATCTTTGTACCTTTGAGGTTGTGGCGACCCCGGATTTTCACCCGAGATTACCAAATTATGCAAACCACCACGATCCCATGATCAGTGCACCATGGAGCATAACCGACGTGATTTCAAAGTACACACATCCATTACAGTATGATTACATCAAGTCTGACAATAATATTCTTACAACTTGCCTCCATGGGCACAAATAGATAAAAGCAGCGGTACTACTAAACGTGGGGGTCCCGAGTCAAGCCATAGCCAACAGGTGGCCGACTCGTTGTAACGCCCTAGTTCGCGAAGTCGTCGTCGTAACCTTCGTCGTCTCCATCATCCTGCTCATAATCTGGCCAAGTTGATAGCCAGGGACATTCCAGTGAGTACTTTGAATGTACTCGCAAACCACCATACAAGAGAATGAACAAAGAATATGCAATATGGCTATGGATAGGATGGCTCCAATGGGTTATTTGTAAGTGTACCAACTTGTTTATAAAACCTTTTTGAAAAGAGAAGTTGAGAAAATATTGAGCTGCTAGGATGGGGTCACCCCTTTTTTTTCCCTTGGTCATCCCATGACCAATACTTGCTTTATCTCCAACCATACCATGGTCCAAAATCCATGCCTTTCCGACCATCACATGGTCAAAACCTTTTTAGAAAACATTTTTTTGAAAGACCAAAACCACACCGCTAATGAGCAACCTTCCCAACTATCCATGACCGTGGACGCGGCTATTCGAATAAATTTACGCTCTGCAGAGGTTGTACACTTTACCCACAAGATCCGATACATCCGCCGCGAACAGTCGCGGACCGTCATACACCAATATGCGGGTTTCGGATAATCGAACGAGACCTTCGGGATAATCCACTCTTAACACAAGTGCCTACCCTATGAGTGTTATTCCCCTCAAGACTGGGATGTCGGGTACCGAGGACCAACCGGAGTGCATTTTACACTTTACACTGTGGGTGCTTTCAATGAGGGGTTCATAGTAACGCCTGGCTGCCCGTAGACAGTTCGTTCCTTCTCCAGGTCGATGTCCCACATGGACCTTTACGGGAGAAGGCCTAGCCTCCGGGGATCGCGATCCCCTGTAGTAGTTGCGAGGCACTTGCATTAGAATGTACCACTTTCAGGTCAAGCCCCTTCCCATATAGGGGTAGTGTGGTTACACGGGGTAGTTGTTCTAGCAAAACTACATAGAACCGGGTGCATTTTTGAAAACAATTTTCCTTCATCTTCTTCCTTCATGCCACCACTTGGTAGAACGGATCCAAAACTCTTTTTAAAATCGCTCCGCAAGTCCCACTTGCCGAGGTTTTCTGTCCAAAACATTTGTAAAAGCCTCTTTACCATCAGGTTCTCAACCTAGAGTTTTTGGTAGGCTAAACCGGGGTTTCCATGGGGTTGTGGTATAGTATACCACCTTAACTACTAGGGGAGAGGTAGGTAATATCAAGGGGTTGTACTTAAACAGTACCATAGGCATAAGTTTGGAGGAGCCAAACCCATACCATAATAGATATATATAACAATAAGGCGAATAAAAACAATGTATTAGTAAAAGTAGTAAAACAAGATGCATAAAACTAAGGAAGGGACAAGTCTCATGAACTTGTAGGTGGCTTGCCTTGATTGGCAGCTGGTTCCTGGTCCTCTTCTTCAAAATCCTCCCAAACACCGTCCTCAAATTCGTCCTTGTTCGTATCTATCGTCGCAAAAAGGGGAAAATAATCAAATCACCATTCCAAACATCAACCATAAGGCAATCATCACAACAGTACAGAACAGATGATCAACTAAACAATCCCAACGAAACATATGTAGCCACTGATCCTATCAACACGATGCCACTCGAATCAATCAAAAAGGTTTAGCCAAACTTATTTGGTGATTTTAATGGCTAAGACTAGATTAGCACACGATTAGATGTATCAACCAGAACAAGTTGGTGAACAGTGACCACAAATTATATTTCTGGGTAGCCACAGAGAATACCAAGTCAACCCCACTGGTTTCATAATTTTAACTATGAAGGTTGATTTTTAACAATTAAAATACTGAAAACAGTACTAGATTTAGTAATAAAATTCCCACGGCAGAACTACATAGCCAAAAATTATGCCATTCTAAGACCAAGTAGTACTAACAGAGGCCTAACTATGGGCGTTGGTTTCATCTCAAAATTTGGTCCACAAAATCCTCTTGAAATTAAATAAAAACCTTCTATCCATATCTTGTGAAAATAAGCCCAGAAGCTATACACAGCCAAATTGAATGATTTTAATTTTTTTCAGAAGCTAAGTTCACAAGGAAGGCCTGGAAATTGGTTTCACATTTTTCTGAGTTCCAGAAGTATTGTTATAGATTTAATACTCAAAATAGCATAAATCTACCACTAAAATTCCCAGTAAAAGCACAGAGGGTATTTTAATGATCTACCAGATCTAGGTGTTAGGCATTTACAGAGGCTACCAAAAGAATTTCGCGTCATGCTAAAACAACACACAGATTAATTTTGGTGGATATAAAGCTACAACACAAAAATCTGGAATCTAAAATAGCCTAAATTAATAAAAATAAAAAGGTGCAGAGGCTGGGTCACGGCCCGCTTAGAGGCTGGGCCAGCCCGCGTACACGGCGACCTGAGAGGGAGATCTGGGATTCAAATACCATAGTGGGGCCCGCGCGTCAGTGGTGGAGCGGTCCGAAGAGGTATCGGCCCGCATGGGCCGTTGGATTAGAGGGGGAATCAATGGCCAGGGGCTCGTCTTCCTCCTAGGAAATAGGCACCGGCGACCTAACCCTAACGGAACAGAGAGGATGTCGGGGAGGCTCACCTAGGGGCGAAGAGGGGTCGGCGACGATGGGGTTGGAAGCGGTCATCGAAGGGGATCCGAACAAGGGGCGGCGAGGGCGGTTTCGTCTGCGGGCGGCTTCGTGGGCATCCTCGGCTCCTCGGTGTCCTCGGCATCCTCGCGGCTCCAGTGCTCCTGGCCAAAAGGGGAAAGGGGGAGCGGGTCAGACATGACGTGCGGAACGTGGCAGAGTGAGGGCAAGGCGAAGGGGTTAGGCAGCAACGACAACCTTCACCGTGCCCGACGGTGTCGCGGCGGTGGCGAGAACAGCACGGGCCGACGGGCTCGGCTCTGCTCTGGGTGAAGTGGAAGTGGTAGAGGAGTAGTGTGGCGTGGGGCGTGGGGGCTGAGGTGGCCTGGGGCTTTAAGGCTAGAGAGGGTGCGCCCACGATGCACCGGGTGTAGGAGGGAGGGTGGTGAGAGGGGGGCTAGGCCAGAATTGGCTACGTGTGGCGGCAAGATAGCATATCTGCGCGACAAGGGCCGCGGGGCGCGTCTGGTTGCATCGTCTAGCCTTGGGAATGTGCATTGCAGAGGGAGGGATGGTCCATGCGAGGTTCTCGCGTGCTGTCACACGTGACAGGGCGCGAGACAGAGGGGTTGCAGCACAGTGATTGGTGCGGGGTAGTCGAGAGGGTGAGGAGAGGTCTCCTCGAGGCAGGGCGCGGCGTCGAAATGTACCACACGAGCGGGGAAATAGCATGGCGCATGCAGCGCTCTGGCGATGTGGCCGGCGCGGGTTGGGGGTGGCCAGGGCAGAAAGTGAGGGAGGAGGGGGCTTCGCGTGCCTGGGGAAAACGCGTGCACGCGGTGTGGGTCTAGACGCGGCGGGGCAGTGCCATGCTTGAGAGGGGACGACTCGAGTGGGTGCAGACCGTTGTTGGGGTTTTCTCTCTCTCTCTCAGTCAGGCCTGGCTGCATGGGGGTGGACTGGGGTCGTACAGGGGAGGGTGTACTCGCGTTGAGACGTGCCAAGGCCAGAGAGATGGGTGTAGCACGAGTAGGGAAGTGGAGAGAGGGGTTTTGGTGATCTAGGACCTAGTAGAGGAGGTGGCCACTTTTAGGGCTTGCCATGTCAAGTTGGGGCCACCAATGGCATAGGGGAAAAGCTGGGGGTGTAGAGGGATGCTAGGTGGTGATGATCCGGTCCTGGTTGCATCCTGGATCAACCCATGTGCTTGGAAGTATCATTCAAACATTGGATAAAATAAGGTGGTCGTTCCCTAAGTGGCCTCTAGTGAAGATAACACTCACATGCAAATAGCTTAGGCTTGTGGTTTAATTAGGGCTAAGGTGGGGTTCTCAAGCACTCATAGCATGGTACCACATGGTGCTCTTGCATGGTGGAAGGGGTGAAGGGTTTTCTCAAACCAAAGCTCCAAAGTTGGAACAAAACTAGATATATATGACTTAGCCATTTTACTTAGTTTGTAGAGAAACCAACAAAGATGACTTTTGGTGCTAAAACCAAGCATGGGTTTAAAGATCTAGGCATCGGAACTAGCAAGCAACACAAGATCACTACCATGGCAACACATGTGATCAAGCAATCAGGTATAAGCAAAAATTCAAATGCAAACCAAAAGAAAAAGTTTTATTTCCCCCCAATTTATAGCCTCTTACTCCTAAGCAAACATGGAAGCAAAGATGGGATGTTAAAGACCTTCCCCCCTTAAAAGAATCTTGTCCCGAGATTCGCTGGTTCTGCTGACAAGAGATGGGGGAATTCCTTCTTGAGATAGTCCTCTCGTTCCTAGGTGGCTTCCTCTTCCGAGTGGTTGCTCCACTGGACCTTATAGAAGTTTATGTTCCGACGTCTGGTGAGTCGATTGGCTTTTTCTAGGATCTTGGTGGGCACCTCTCGGTAGGTTAGATCACGCTTGAGATCAATGGCACGATAGTCGATTTCCTTGAATGTTTCTGGCTTGTCGGGTGCTTCAAGGCATTTTCGGAATTGGGACACATGGAAGATGTTATGGAACTCTGCCAATTCCTTGGGCAACTCTAGTTGATATGACACCTTTCCTCATTGAGCGAGGATCTTGAAGGGTCCGATGTACCGTGGGGCGAGCTTTCCTTTCTCATGAAATCGCTTCATTCCCTTGAGAGGGGAGACGCGAAGATAGGTAGAGTCTCCCTTATTGAAACTCACATCACGGCATTTGGTGTCAGCATAGCTCTGTGGCAAGATTGAGCAGCT
This sequence comes from Avena sativa, assembly GCA_916181665.1. Taxonomy (NCBI): domain Eukaryota; kingdom Viridiplantae; phylum Streptophyta; class Magnoliopsida; order Poales; family Poaceae; genus Avena; species Avena sativa. Next base: position 274,557,151 of record OV702292.1, read on the forward strand.
CTCTAGCGGTCATGTGCTACTTGGACTTGCTCCTCTGCTGCTTTGATCACATCAGAGCCGAAGATTTGGCTCTCTCCAGTCACAGTCCACTTCAGAGGGGTTCTACACTTTGTCCCATAGAGAAACTGAAAGGGTGCCATCTTCAGACTAGCTTGATAGCTGTTATTATAGGAGAACTCCGCAAATGGCAGGTAGTCCTCCCACTTAGATCCATAGGCTCAAACGCAGGAGCGGAGCATATCCTCTAGGACTTGATTTACTCTCTCAGTTTGTCCTTTGGTCTGAGGGTGATAGGCGGTGCTAAATGATAGAGTGGTACCCAAGGCTTCATGTAGTTTCTTCCAGAAACTGGAGGTGAATTGTGGTCCTCGGTCAGACACGATCTCCTTGGGGACTCCATGAAGGCTGACGATCCTAGAGATATACAATTCTGCGAGTTGTTGTCTGTTGTAGGTAGTCTTCACGGGGAGAAAGTGAGCCACCTTGGATAGGTAGTCAATGATGACCCAGATGGAGTCATGTCCCCTGCTGGACTTGGGTAGTCTAGTGATCAAGTCCATTCCAACTTTTTCCCATTTCCATTCCGGAATCTTCATAGGTTGCAGCAATCCAGCGGGACTTTGATGTTCGGCTTTGACCCTTTGACATATATCACATTTGGCCACGAACAAGGCTATCTCACGCTTCATTCCGTGCCACCAAAATTGTTCTTTCAGGTCCTGATACATCTTGCTGTTGCCGGGGTGGATGGAGTAGAGGGTCTCGTGAGCTTCCTTCATAATTATCTGCTTCAAGGCATGGTCGATGGGTACACAGATGCACCCTTTTTACCACAGCACACCACAGTCGTCAATCTTGAATCCGGGAACATTCTCCTTTTCCATTATCCTTTTAATACCCTCAATGCTTTTGTGTCCTTTCTGAGCTTCCTTGATTTGGTCTGAGACGGTCGGTTTTAGCTCCAGATGGGCTAGGAATCCATGGCTGACTATTTCTAGTCCAAACCTTTGTAATTCTTGACTCAGTTCTGGTTGTTCCCTCTTGATCATGGCATTCAGGGAACATGGTTCCCGACTGAGGGCATCAGCTACAACATTAGCTTTTCCCGGATGATAATGAATGCCAAGATCATAGTCCTTGATCAACTCAATCCATCTTCTTTGCCTCATGTTTAACTCCTTCTGCGTGAAGATATATTTCAGACTCTTGTGATCCGTTTAGATCTCACAGCAGTTTCCCATCAGATATTGGTGCCAGGTCTTGACTGCGTGAACCACGGCTGCGAGCTCCAGGTCATGGGTGGGGTAGTTCATCTGATGCGGCTTTAGCTGTCGAGGTAGATAGGCGATGACCTTGCCCTCCTGCATTAGCACACTTCCGAGTCCTAACTTGGAGGCGTCGTAGTAGACTTCAAAACTTTTGGTGATATCTGGCATGGTCAGGACAGGGGCAGAGACTAATCTTTTCTTGAGTTCCTGAAAGCTCTCTTCACACTTTTTGGTCCATTCGAACTTCTTGTCCTTCTTCAGCAGTTTTGTCATTGGCTTCACGATGCTCGAGAAACCTTCAACGAATTTACGGTAGTATTCAGCTAAACCCAGAAAACTTCAGATCTCCGAGGGATTGGTGGGGGCTTTCCATTCCAAAACTGACTTGATTTTGGCGTGGTAGACTGAGATTCCTCTAGCAGACAGTATGTGGCCAAGGAATCCAACTTCCTTTAACCAGAACTCACACTTGCTGAACTTCGCGTACAGTTGATGCTCCCTGAGGGTACCCAGTACTAGTCTCACATGCTTCTCATGATCGGCTTCAGTCTTGGAGTATATGAGGATGTCGTCGATAAACACCACGACAAACTTGTCCAGGTAGGGCATGAATACCTTATTCATGAGATTCATGTAATAGGCAGGGGTGTTGGTTAAGCCGAAGGACATGACGGTGTATTCATACAGACCATAGCGGGTAGTAAATGCGGTCTTGGGGATGTTGGACTCTCGGATTTTGAGTTAGTGGTATCCGGTGTGGAGATCTATCTTAGAGAAGATACGGCCTCCATTTAGCTAGTCAAACAGATCTTCGATCTTGGGTAAGGGATACTTGTTCTTGATAGTAACGTCATTGAGCTTCCGATAGTCAGTCACTATCCGGGTGGTCCCATCTCTTTTGTCCACAAAAAGAACGGGTGATCCCCAGGGGAAGGCACTCGGCTGAATGTGACCCTTGTGTTCCATGTCATCCAGTTGCTTCTTTAGTTCGACCAACTCCTCGGCGTTCATACGGTACGACCTCTGAGCTATGGGGGTTGTTCTAGGGACTAACTCTATGATGAACTCGAAATCCTGATCAGGGGGCATACCGGGCAACTCCTCTGGAAACACATCTAGATACTCACAGACCACTGGTACTTGCTCTAAGGTAGGTCTGGATATTCCCTTTTGGCAATATACCCGAGATTAGGGCACGGTTTCCTTGTACTCAATTTGTACAACTTCACTACTCGTCAAAGATATGGCTTTCCTCGCACAATCTATAATTCCATGATACTTGGTCATCCAATCCATTCCTAATATCACATCTAAACCCTGGGCTCCCAAGACTATTAGATCGGCCTTAAAGGTTATACCACGGATAACTACGGGGATATCTCGGCACACGAATTGGGTTTTGGCCGTGGAACTAGGTGTTTAGACTAACATGAGCCTGCTCAGTTGGCCAGGTTGCATCCTACTTCTCTCAACAAACGGCTCAGTAACAAATGAATGCGAGGACCCGGAGTCAAATAATAATATAGTAGGGACGGAGTTGACAAGGAACGTACCCAGAACAATGTCAGGAGACTCCTGGGCTTCCTCAGCAGTGATATGCTTCAGATGTCCTCTGGTAGCAATGGCGTGCTTCTTGGGGGCAGCACCCCTGGCTGGGGCTCCCCTGGCGTGTCCTTGATTCAAGCGAGCGGCATTAGGGCGTGGCACATTATCCTTCTTTCTCTCGGGGCATTCACGGGAGTAGTGCCCCACTTGTCCATAGTTGAAACAACCAGCTGCATTGGGCGGGCATTGGGGTTAACAAGGCCTCTAGGGGCAGGTCTTGGGTTCCCGCCTCCAGGGCAAGGGTTGTTGTAGTTGCGGTTGGGGTTGTTGGGGCGTGGAGCATAGGACGGAGTCCTCTGCGGCGGGGGTGCAGGCCCTGAGGGAGGCATGCTTCGCGACCTCTGTCCACTGGATCCTTCTTGCTGAATCATCTGGCGTTTGCGGTTCTCAATCACTCCCTTGTGTTTGTTTTCCACCAGAATGGCAGCATCAACTAGGGCATCCAGCTCCTGGAACCTCTAAGCTACTAACTGACACTGCAGTTCATCCTGGAGCCCATTCATGAAGGTATCCACCTTCTTCTCTTAGGTGTTGGTGTCGTCCGGGGCATACCAGGCCAGATCAGTGTACTTCTCCAAATATTACAGCACATACATTCCTCCTTGCTTCAAGTCACGGAATTGGTCTCTCATCATCTTGATCAAACCTGGAGGGATGTGGCGCTTGTGGAACCTTTACTTGAAGTTCTCCCAGGTGATGGCTTGTCCCGCAGGCAGAATTTCCTTGACACTGATCCACCAAGTCCTTGCTTGACCCGCGAGGAAGTGGGTGGCTAACGTGACTTTCTCATCCTCTCCAACACAGGCAACTTCCAGGTTGTTCTCAATAGTGCGGAGCCAGTCATCGGCATCAAGGGGGTTGGTGCACTTGGTGAACACAGGTGGGTTGGTGTTCTAGAAGTCCTTGAGTCTGGATCTCTGCTATTCGCACTCGTGGTCGGGGGCGCTCCTAGCTGCGGCTTGCACGAGCTGCTGGAGAGCGGCAATGTTGGCTTGGCCCTCCTTGTTGGTGGCTTGGCGGTCTTGCATGAACATGTGCAGGAGCTGCTCCATAGTCAGTGGTGGTGGAGGGGGTCTGCGGGGGCGCACCATCCTGAAGGTATACGGTTTGGATGGGGTTACAAAAGGAGTGGTTTGCAACCGGAACATCAGGGTGCCGAACATCACACACAACATGCATACATGCATAGGAGATAATGGGTGCTTAGGAATTTAAGCAACCATAGGATTAACAACAAAATAACCAAGTTAATGCATCACATCTCGATGCTAGATAGGTAATACCACAAGTTCAACAGTACAAGCAAGCAGAAGGCAAACAAATCGGCATTCAAAAAGGGACACGGGGATATTCTCACTTGCTCTCATCGTCTGGCGTGAGACCTACTCCGTGTCATGACATGCGGTGGTGTCCTCCTCAATGATGATCTTGGTATCGTCCTCGGACTCAAGGATGCGCTCCTCTGGATCCTCTTCCTCCTCATCCATCTGATCATCATCTTCTGGGTCACTCGGTGGCTCCATATCGAAATCCTCCTTGTATGTAGCGTCATTATCTGTCTCATTCAGAAGGTCATCGTTGTCCTTGTTGATCTCAGCGCATTCCTCCTCTAGCGCTTCTATCTTGGCCTCCATGGTCACCAAGAGTTCCTTCTGTTCCTTGGTTGTCTTCAAGAGACGCTTGTTCCTAGCCACCACAGTTTGCTTGTTCAGCTTGGTCTAGGCGTGCTCGAACTTCTCCACCCTCAGGTCCTCCACAAGGGTGAGGTACTCCAAGGTCTTGTTGTCCAGACATGTGCGAACATCATCCATAGCATCTTGGGTCTTCCTCAGGAGATACTCCATGTTCTGGATGTGCTCTCCGAAGTCATAGTGCTACGGGGTCACGACAGCGTAACCCTAGGGATGGCGCCTCCCAAAGTGGTAGAACTTGGTACCCTCCAGTTTCCCGCGATGGTGATAGGCGAGGCGTGCTAGGGCCTCCTAAGTGTAGCACCCCGATAAAACCACTACTAGAAAATCGCTTGCTATTTCTGTTTTGTGCATCATCATGACCGCATGCTCATGTCATCATGCCACATTGCATTTGAGCATCGTCATGTCATCATGCATTTGTTTGTCTAAAACTATTTTCTAAAAACATATCTTTGTTTTCTAAATATCTCCATCTTTAACTTCAAATCAAAACCCCGACCTTTCCGAATATTTGGTTTGTCTAAAATCTTTTTGCAAAATGTTTTATTTTAAAAATAAGTAATCAAAACATATTTTATAAAATCCCGGGAGGCAGTCCAGCCGGCTAGACCTGAGGCCCAACCGGCTAGACCACCTACTACCCGGCCCAAAAGAAACCCTAAAACTAAACACAAATCCCTCCAAACCCTAACCCACCTACCCAGCAGCCGTCGCTGCTCTCACATCCCGCGTAGCCCGTGGTACACGCCCACCCCAGCGCACGCGCCCCTCACGCAACCTTGATCGCCACCAACCGCACGCGGGTCCCACCATCTTCTATCTGCCCCGCACAACCTTGCGGTCACACCTGGACCCACAACCCGACACCGCTCACGCGTCCCTAGACCCGCTCCGCTGACCGCGTCCCGCACGCCACCAACCTCTCGCTGCGACGCACTCTCATGTCCCCGATCGCACTCAGCGGCCCCACCTCCTCATCCCGCGATCCCCTCACCCGTCCCTTGTCTACCCCCGCCGCCTCCCTGTTCCCCGGCGGCCACCGCGACCCCGAGCCCTTGGCTGTCCTCCGTCGCGATCCCGTCCTCTTCTCCGGCCACGACCGCTGCCGCCGGCCGCCCCTTGTCGTTGTATACCCCTAGCTCGCCTCGAGAGTCCCCAGATGCCGTCGCCGTCTCCTCGTCGCCGGCCTCAGAGCCTGCCGCCAGGATCCGCGACCGCACGGGGCGCCGCACTCGGCCGCTACCCCGTGTCGTCCCTGCCGCCAGGATGAGCGTCGCCTCGTCCCTCGACGCCCTCGTCCACCCTGGCCGCGATCGAGACCGGCCCCAAGCTTCCTGCACCGTCCCACGAGCGCCGCCTCTGTCCCGTGCCGCGTTGGCCACCGGCTCTTCCTCACGAAGCTCCAGGCGCCGCCGCCCCTCCTTCCCCGACCCGGCCGAGCCCCAGCATGGCCGTCACCCTCTAGCCACTCGCCGCTCACCACCAAACCCTCTCCCGTGGTTCTCTGCTTCCTCGCCCGTGTCCACGCGCCGCCATGTTCTGTCGCCGGCCTTCGCTTGTCCTCGTGCGCGTCGACCTCCTACGCAGGTGCGCCATCCTATTCAGACCGCGTCGCCATGTTTAACCCCCTCGTCGGGCGCCTCCATATGTGGGGCATGGCCCTTCTGTCTGACCAGAACACGCACGCCCAAGGCAGGTAAGGCGTGTTGCTCGCCTGTACGTGCATTGCCTGACCAAGTTTTTCTCCTTTGGCTTCTAGTGTCTGTGGGTGACCCCGATAATTCTATTCTGCTATTCCAGTGTGTTGTTTTGGTGTGTGGTGGGATGTGGCAATACGTGTGTGGTGTCTGATGTCCAAAGAACAAGTTCTTCGACACAGATTTAACACTCTCGGAGATCTACCACATGGAACGACTAGTTCTCCCTCATGGATGCAAAGACCGTACTGAAGACCACGAGTTCCCTTCCCAGAGCTGATGATCGAAGAGCGCCACCTCAGAACGTCGTGACCTACTTCTCAGATCTGATGGCTAAGACCCTAAAGACCGATCCCCATCGAGGTCCCCTTCATGGATGGCAAGACCCCGTCCTCGGATCCGAAGCCCGATCCCGGCGTCCGAAGACCAAACCTGAACCCCTTCGAAACCAATATCGCCGCGTCCCCTAATGTGACCCCCTTTCCAAGAACCCTATTTTATAAATACCATCTATACACTTGTTGCATATTAAATTATTCATGACCGCATACATGTTTGGCATTTGGGGGTATTTAGATGATTCACCTAAATTAAACATGGAGGCCATATGCAGGCTATTCTAGTCTTATAATGGCTCCATTTAAATTTGTGTAGTGAACCGATGCTATGTTTTGCCGTGTTAAGACAACATTTAAATTGTGGGGTAGCTAAACAACATGAACCATCTAATTAATTGCCGAGACCCTGGTTCCGCTTAATATTACCTAGTTGCATCGCATCTTTGCCATGTCATACATCATACGTGCATCATGCCCGATCTTCTGCAGTAGTATTAAATAGTGTATCCAGTGTTTTTTCTAGTGTTTTGCTTCTTCACGGATTAGGCCATTGAGTTGATGCGAGTACCGATAAGTCCTTCGGATATGAACCATCGGCTATGTTTCCCAGGCGAGCATCTCCCCCTTTCTACCTATTTTGCTTTTATAGTCTTTATTTCCTCCTGTTGATCTATTGCTATCCGTGTTGCGATGCTTTAGTTTCCGTGCACCATTTATACTCCTTGCATCCCTAAATTGCCATGGACACATCCGATTGCCTATTGTTTGATAGATAGTCGGCCTTGCGAGTCGTAGTTGCTTGCTTATGTGTTCCTTCGCGTCATTGTCATTCCACCGTTGACGGCAAGTTGGCACATGATAAATGGTGGAGATACTTAATGGTGGAGATGACCATGACTTTAAATACAACTTGATTAATTGCTAGGAATAGATATAACTAATGCAGAGGCATCGGTGGGAAATAGAGGTTATTTGGTTTTTCCACGCTCACTTGTGTCCCGTAGGACTCCGAGTACTTGATACCTATTTCTTGACTATCGCACTATCCGCATATGGGACCATGAATCCCCTTAGCCAGAGCTTGATTCATTTCTTATTTCTTGGGGCCACAAAGTAGTTTGGAGCTTTATTACTATCTTGTACTTATGCCATGCTTTACTGCTTTATTTACGATTGTGCGTGGACCACCTGTACTGTTTTGGGACGTGGAATGTTTTTGCGGTATCGACAAGCCCAGTCACACTTTCGGGTTCCCAGTGGTTTACAGCCATTGACACAAACCCTGGGTCCGTCTCGGAGCCGGCCAACTTCGTTGCGGGTAGCTTAGTGGGGTGGTCCCCTGAAATGATTTATGAATCATGTGAATGCTTTGTCATGAGGCCTCGTTGCTGTTTATTTGGTTCTTCCCGAGGTTGATCGTGCGTGTGTTGCTATTTGTGCACCCCTGCAGGGTAAATCTTTCTGAAAGCCGTGTCCGCGGTTATGGACGACTTGGAGCATAGTTTCTCGACCATAGAAAAGCATAACTAAAGTACCGCCTTTAATTTGACTAAGACATGACTAGTAATTAGTACAACACTCATGGAATGGTTAATAAAATTGCCAACAGATGGGTTGTTTTTTCGCCTTCTCGTTGGTAAGCGAGAAGGAGGGAGAGCAAGGTTAATTATGTTACTCATATAGCTGTGCTATTAATTAACGAGCATCCGTCCATCTTTGGTTGGGCGGATGTGTAGCGTGTATTTATAGAAATTTGTAGCTATTATCTTTCGCTGCAATTGCGTCACCCCTAGGTTGTTCCATTTAGATGCATTAAGACTTGTTGAGTACCCCTAGGGTCTCACACGATAAATATTTGGTTTAGGTCGACAGGTATACTCTCAGGAAGGCTACTGGCTTGAGAAGACGAATGGTGATGGCAACGACCATCAGGTGTAAAGATTCCGGGGATGGAGATCCTTGAGATCTGTGGGCGGGATGTGCTTATTTTCAGGGCATCTTATGCCGATTTGCTTCTTATTTGTACTCGGATCATGTTTCTTGCTTCTGCTTGATACTCTGTTGCGTGATGTTTGAGGATGTATCCTAAAATATTATATCTATCCAGGATATTTGAATCTTGTCGTATGGAGTTGAATATTCCTATTTCTATTTCTTTTAGATGGTGTGACTCTGATGTCTATTGTAACTCGCAGGCATACATACTCATTTGTGTATGTCGTGGTCGCGTTACCTTTCTATTACGCCGCTCGCTCTTGTCCCGATGTTCTTGAAAGTGGATAAGGTGGTAGGCCGGTACCGTGCCCTACCCCACTTCGACGGGCCTACACGTGGGTGGCCTTGGGCCTCCGCGGTAGAGTCAATTATCCACTTTTGGTTTGTCCAGGCTTGAACTTAGAGCGTAATGTCCGAGTTATTACACTAAGCCACACGGAGCACACCATCGCCCCAGTCTTTCTCCAGTACTTCTACCTTCACCTCCTCGGAGAACGGAGGCACTATGCCACCCCTCATGGTGCATACTACCAACCAGTTCTTCTCTCCCTCAACCATCCTAGGGATGAAAGCGCCTTGGATCTCTGGCATCGGGCGGCCCACATGCTTGGCCAAGTCCCTCAGCTCAGCCTCAAACAAATGAAGTGGCAAGTCCAGTCTGACCTGAAAGTACATGGTGAAGGCATCAGCCATCTACAAAATTTTAGGTAAATTTAAGTTAGTAAACAGTGTGCAAAATTTTAAATATGCAAAACTTAAATTTAATGCAAGTTGTTTTCAAAATAGAGGGGAAGACTCATAAGCATTGTTTTCGCAATTACCAAGCTCCTTCCTTTATAGAGAAAATAGTTTTTGGGTCCTGTTCTAACGTCCAGGCTAGCTAGGGGCTCCTAAAGTCAGGATGGCTCTGATACCAAGTCTGTGGCGACCCTGGATTTTCACCCAGGATTACCAAATTATGCAAACCACCATAATCCCATGATCAGTGCATCGTGGAGCATAACTGACGTGATATCAAAGTACACACATCCATTACAGTACGATTACATCAAGTCTGACAATAATAGTCTTACAACTTGCCTCCATGGGCACAAATAGATAAAAGCAGCGGTACTACTAAACAGCTGACCGACTCGGAGTAACACCTTAGTTCGCGAAGTCGTCATCGTCGTAACCTCCATCGTCTCCATCATCCTGCTCATAATCTGGCCAAGTTGATAGCCAGGGACATTGCCAGTGAATACTTTGAATGTACTCGCAAACCACCATACAAGAGAATGAACAAAGAATATGAAATATGGCTATGGATAGGATGGCTCCCATGGGTTATTTGTAAGTGTAGCCCCTCTAATAGAAATAGGATCTACACTTCTAAGTACCTTTGTTTATAAAACCTTTTTGAAAAGAGAAGTTGAGAAAATATTTGACCTGCTAGGATGGGGTCATCCCTTTTCTTTCCCTTGGTAATCCCATGACCAACACTTTTTTTAACTCCGACCATCCCATGGTCCAACATCCATGCCTTTCTGACCATCCCATGGTCAAAACCTTTTTAGAAAACATTTTTTTTGAAAGACCAAAACCACACCGCTAAGCAGCAACCTTCCCAGTTGTCCATGACCGCGGACACGGATATTTGAATAGATTTACGCTCTGCAGAGGTTGTACACTTTACCCACAATATCCGATACATCCGCCGCGAATAGTCGTGGATCGTCATACACCAGTATGCGGGTTTCGGATAATCGAACGAGACCTTCGGGATAATCCACTCTTAACACAAGCGCCTACCCTATGAGTGTTATTCCCCTCAAGACAGGGACGTCGGGTACCGAGGACCAACCGGAGTGCATTTTACACTTCACACAGTGGGCACTTTCAATGAGGGGTTCATAGTAACGCCTGGCTGCCCGTAGACAGTTCGTTCCTTCTCCAGGTCGATGTCCCACATGGACCTTTACGGGAGAAGGTCCAGCCTCCGGGGATCATGATCCCCTGTAGTAGTTGCGAGGCACTTGCATCAGAATGGACCACTTTCGGGTCAAGCCCCTTCCCATATAGGGATAGTGTGGTTGCACGGGGTAGTTGTTCTGGCAAAACTACATAGAACCGGGTGCGTTTTCCAAAACAGTTTTCCTTCATCTTCTTCCTTCATGCCACCACTTGGTAGAACATATCCAAAACACTTTTTAAAATCGCTTGGCAAGTCCCACTTTCCGAGGTTTTCTGTCCAAAACATTTGTAAAAGCCTCTTTACCATCGGGTTCCCAACCTAGAGTTTTTGGTAGGCTAAATCGGGGTTTCCAAGGGGGTGTGGTATAGTATACCACCTTAACTACTAGGGGAGAGGTAGGTAATATCAAGGGGGAGTACTTAAACAGTACCATAGGCATAAGTTTGGAGGAGCCAAACCCATACCATAATAGATATATATATAACAATAAGGCGAGTAAAAACAATGCATTAGTAAAAGTAGTAAAACAGGATGCATAAAACTACGGATGGGACAAGTCTCATGAACTTGTAGGTGGCTTGCCTTGATTGGCAGCTGGTTCCTGGTCCTCTTCTTCAAAATCCTCCCAAACACCTTCCTCAAATTCGTCCTTGTTCGTATCTATCATCGCAAAAAGGGGAAAATAATCAAATCAGCATTCCAAACATCAACCATAAGGCAATCATCACAACAATATAGAACATATGATCAACTAAACAATCCCAACCAAACACATGTAGCTACAGATCCTATCAACACAATACCACTGGAATCAATCAAAAAGGTTAAGCCAAACTTATTATATTAGCAAACAATCAGATGTGTCGACCAGAAAAGTTGGTGAACAGTGACCACAAATTATATTTCTAGGTAGCCACAGAGAATACCAAGCCAACACCACTAGTTTCATAATTTTATCTATGAAGGTTTATTTTTAACAATTAAAATACTGCAAACAGTACTAGTTTCAGTAATAATATTCCCAGGGCAGAACTACAGTGCCAAAAATTATGCCCTTCTAGGATTAAGTAGTACTAACACAGGCCTAACTCTAGGAGGTGGTTTCATCTCAAAATTTGGTCCACAAATGCCTCTGGAATTTAAATAAAAACCTTTTGTCCATATCTTGTGAAAATAAGAACCGAAGCTATACACAGCCAAATTGAATGATTTTAATTTTGTTTAGAAGGTAAGTTCACAAGCAAGGCTAGAAATCTGTTTCACATTTTTCTGAGTTCCAGAAGTATTGTTATAGATTAAATACTCACAACAGCATAAATCTACCACTAAAATTCCCAGTAAAAGCACAGAGGGTATTTTAGTGATCTACCAGATCTGGATGTTAGGCATTTACAAAGGCTACCAAAAGAATTTTGCGTCATGCTAAAACAACAGAAAGATTAATTTTGGGGGATTTAAAGCTACAACACAAAAACCTGGAATCTAAAATAGCCTAAATTAATAAAAAGAAAAAGGTGCAGAGGCTAGGTCACGTCCCACTTAGAGGCTGGGCCGGCCCGCGTACACGACAGCCTGCGCGAGATATCCGGGATTCAAATCCCGCAGCAGGGCCCGCACGTTAGTGGTGGATCGGTCCGAAGGGGTATCGGCCCGCATGGGCTGTTGGATTAGAGGGGGAATTGATGGCCAGGGGCTCGTCTTCCTCCTGGGAAACAGACTCACCTAGGGGCAGAGATGGGTCGGTGACGGCGGGGTTGGAAGCGTTCGTTGAAGGGGATCCGAACGAGGAGCAGCGAGGGCGGTTTCGTCTGTGGGCGGCGTCGCAGGTGTCCTCGGCTCCTCGGTGTCCTCGGCATCCACGCGGCTCTGGTGCTCCTGGCCAAAAGGGGAAAGGGGGAGCGGGTCAGATGCGGCATGGGGAACGTGGCAGAGTGAGGGAAAGGCGGAGGGGTTAGCCAGCGACGGCAACCTTCACCGTGCCCGACAGTGTCGCGGCGATGCGGCGGTGGCGAGAACAGCAGGGGCCGAGCGGGCTCGGCTCCGCTCTCGGGGTGAAGTGGAAGATGTAGAGGAGTAGTGTGGCGTGGGGCGTAGGGGCTGAGGTGGTCTAGGGCTTTAAGGCCAGAGAGGGTGCTCCCATGGTGCACCGGGTGTAGGAGGGGGGTGGCGAGATGGGTAGCTAGGCTGGGATTGGCTACGCGTGGCGGCGAGATAGCGTATCTGCACGAGAGGGGCCGTGGGGCACATCTGGTCGCATCGTCTTGCCTTGAGAACGCACGTTGCAGAGGAAGGGGTGGTGTACATGAGGTGCTCGCATACTGTCACGCGTGACAGGGCGCGAGACAGAGGGGCTGCAGCGTGGCGATCGGTGCGAGGTAGTTGAGAAGGTGAGGAGAGGTCTCCTCGAGGCAGGGCTCAGCGTCGAAATGTACCACGCGAGCGGGGAAACAGCGCGGCGCGCGTGGCACTCTAGCGACGTGGCCGAAACGGGTTGGGGTGGCCAGGGCAGCGGGTGAGGGAGGAGGGGGACTACACGTGCCTGGGGAAAACGCACACACGCGGTGTGGGTCCAGACGCAGCGGGGCACTGGCATGCGCGAGAGGGGACGACTCGAGTGCGTGCTGACCGTTGCTGGGGTTTTTTCTCTCTCTCTCTCTGTCGGGCCTGGCTGCATGGGGGTGGATTGTGGTGGTATAGGGGAGGGTGTACTCGCGTTGAGACGTGCCAGGGCCAGAGAGATGGGTGTAGCACGAGTAGGGAAGTTGACAGGGGTTTTGGTGATCTAGGGCCTAGTAGAGGAGGTGGCCACTTTGGGGGCTTGCCATGTCAAGCTGGGGCCGTCAATGTCAGAGGGGAAAAGCTGGGGGTGTAGAGGGATGCTAGCTGGTGATGATCAGGTCCTGGTTGCATCCTGTATCAAACCCATGTGCTTGGAAGGATCATTCAAACATTGGACAAAATAAGGTGGTCATTCCCTAAGTGGCCTCTAGTGAAGATAACACTGACGTGCAAATAGCTTAGGCTTGTGGTTTTACTAGGGCTAAGGTGGGGTTCTCAAGCACTCATAGCATGGTACCACATGGTTCTCTTGCATGGTGGAAGGGGTGAGGGGTTTTCTCAAACCAAAGCTCCAAAGTTGGAACAAAACTAGATATATATGACTTAGCCATTTTACTTAGTTTGCAGAGAAACCAACCAAGATGACTTTTGGTGCTAAAACCAAGCATGGGTTTAAAGATCTAGGCATGTCAACTAGCAAGCAACACAAGATCACTACCATGGCAACACATGTGATCAAGCAATCAGGTATAAGCAAAAAATCATATGCAAACCAAAAGAAAAAGTTTTATTTCCCCCAAATTTGTAGCCTCTTAGTCCTAAGCAAACATGGAAGCAAAGATGGGATGTTACAGAGGTGGTCTATGGTTTTAAACCCATTACACCACTTAATTTGCTGCCTCTTCATATCCTAGAGAGAGTCAACATTGAAGCATCAAATAGAGCATATTTTGTGAGGAAGATACATGTGAAGATGAAAGAGTGTATTGAAAATAAGGGCAAGAACAATGTTGAACAAGCTAACAAGTAGTGCAAGGCGGTGTTGTTTGATCCTTGAGATATGGTTAGGGTACACTTTCGCAAGGATAGATTTCCGTAGTTGCGTAAATCCAAGTTACTTCCACGTGGTGCTGGTCCTTACAAAGTGGTTACCAAGAACAATGATAATGCCTACAAGATAGATATTCCTCAAGATGTATTTGGAGGTGTTAGTGCTAGTTTCAATGTTTCTGATTTGACACCATATGATGGAGAAGATCGTGGAGCATTGAGGTCGAAGCCTTTTGAAGGGGGAGATGATGAGAATATTCCTACTGATTTCCTATCTCCAACTCCTAATGAAGTTGTTGATGTTTCTGCCAAGACCAAGTCTGACGAGATTAGGATTGGACCATTAATAGATCTCGTGCCAATCTACTTCAACAATAGGTGAATTCACTCCTAAATGAATCTAATGTTTTTATTGACGAGAATTTTATACTTCCTAAATCGTTGCACTTATGTATGATTAGGTTCATTGAAGAAACAAGTATGGCATAAGGAGGAGAAGGGATAATGCAAGAGGAGCCCAGCGTGATGATCATCCATGGATGCACGACGGAGGAACAGGAGATAGGCGCACAGAGAGAGAAGAAGATCATCAAGAAAAAGGACGCAAAGTTTCCTGGAGAAACTGGAATGTCTGGCCGACACCACCCAGACACTTCGGCCTGCACGAGAAGCGTCGAGGTGGCAACGATTATGAAGGCCAAATCGGATGCCACCCGAACCCTAGCTAGAAACTCCAAAGTTTATACCAGGACCGGAATGTGCGGCGCACTCCACCTAGAGTGTTCAGCCTAGCCAAAATATCCAGCACGTACCAGCCGGAATGACTGGCCGCTGACAAAATCTATCTGAGTTGGCTTGAAGCAATTTGAGTCGAACACGTCCCTGTTTCATTTTCTTGTCATTCCAGCCGCCCTTATGAGCTATAGAACGACCCTTAGCTTAAATTAGACCATGTTTAAAGTAATACCTAGATTCGTTCAGTTGCTACTTGCATCCAATTGAACCCCTACATAAATTTGAATCGATCTATTGTATTTTCTACTATCAATCTAGTCTGATTAGTTGATCCATTGGGATTTAGCCAATTCAAGTTTTGTGTGATCTACCGTTCCATTGGGTATTAGACAATTGCAAACCACTTTGTGGTCAGCGGCAACGTGCGCAAGTGTGTGAAGTTGCGAATATCTACAATGGTTGAGAGATGTTGCATTGGCATCAAGGATCGATCGAGAGATTTGTGAGTGGCATACAAGTTACCTCCACCCACTACCATCATATATCCACCTCGCTTACTGAGAAGATCGGGCCACCCCATATCATGGAACTTATTGGAGGAATTGTTCATTGAAATTGATACTATTTTGTAGTTTTAATGCTAGAAAATAAGTAATATTATTTTTGTCCTAGAGATGGCTCTGCAGGTTAGATAAAACATGTGGGTATAGGAAGAAAATAATATCTAGGAATTTACATTTATTTTACATTTTCCTTTGGATTTATTACTTGCTGCTAGATGAACTGGATCTAAAAAATATTAAAAAATTTATAGAAAAGGAAGAGGAAATAGGCCGGATTGTAAATGAACTGTGTTGCACCGAATTAGATCTGGCTCACCCGTCTTCTTTCCACATAGGGGACGGTTTGAAATCCGCGACTACGGGGCCCACCGGTCAGCAGGGTGGACACTGCGCGGGTACCGTTCATACTGGGCCATGGGAGTAGAAGTAGATCGACAACCATTGACCTTCTTCCACCATGCGAACAGGGTGATAGGGAAGAAATCCTAGGGGCAGTAGTGGGGTCCGGGGCGGCTTACCCGAGGCTCTCTAGTGATCGGGAGGTGGCGGAGGAGAAACGCCGTAGCGTGGTGACTCCGGTGAGGTGCAGAACAACAAGTTTTGGTGACGGGAGACGACTCGCCCATCCCGACCGGCGAGCATGCTCGCCTGCTGGCTGGGGAATCTCCCTAGGTTGAATAAATATCATCGGGGAGGGGTACGAGCGGAGAAGGTATTCCTAGGGGCCACGGGGATGGTCTTGACACAACTGCAGATGTTAGGGCATGCCGGCTCGATGGAGGTGCTCTACTCGAGCAATGGATCTAAGGTGACTGTTTAGTTACTCCTATGGCCTAAGAAATGCATGATCTGGTAGCTGTGAGGGAGGGGAAACAAGGTATGAGAGAAAAGAGGGGCGGAGGTGGTATGCACCAGTCGCTACCTTGGAGACTAGCAAGCTACACCTTCGGGTTTTTCTTCATCATCTTGGCTATAGAGAGGGAGAAGGCTCTGAGGCATGTGTCAGAGGAGAGTGGGGAGAGGGGGGAGTGAGATGAGCCAAGTGAGGGTGTCCAGGGCAGTCCGTCGTTTTAATACCCAAGAGGGAGAGGTTCATGTGACCTAAGCTCATGCAGAGCATAGGGCTAGTGTAGGGCGATGTCATTGGCCACAGGGAAGGTAGAGAGAGAGTTTTGGTCTCTATATGCCTTGCCAGGCTGCAAGAGCCATACGGAGGGAGGGGGAATGCCTCCCATGTATTTCAGTCAAAAAGGCGAAATGCAGGGGGATGGGAGCCAGGGCAGCTATGGGGGGTCAACCATTGGCCAGAGGGGTGGTGAAGGGCTGATGTGGTCGGGCCAGGGCAGGAAAAGAGGGAGGGGTAGTTGTTGCCTTTACTCTCTATGAGCTTTTAATACTTGCAAGAATCTCTCTCTCACTCCAAGTGCAAGGGATAAAAGAGAGAGGTGGAACTATAATGCTACAGTGCACATGACCATAGGAGGGGTGGGGTTGCTGTGGTAATCTTCCAAGTGCTTTGGGGGGTGGTTTGGTGAGGGGTTTGCTCAAGGATTTGGAGAATTTCAGATTTTACCATATTAATGACCATGTGTAAATCTTATATTTTTGTATGGAAGAGGTGAATGAGTGATGGTGGTAGCTATATATCGTCAAGATGTGCCATGGATAATTATTTGGACATTATCAGATGACTTTATGTCCTCTTCTTCTTAAATATTCAAAAAGTGTTGAAATGGTTTCCAGGATTTTATTTGACATATTTGAGCTAGACAAGGTGGGTTGTTTGGTGTGATATGAATCTAAACATCAAACCACACTTTGTAGAATTTTCCCAAGATTTATTGATGAAGGAAAGTATTTAATATATTTATTTCCTCATTTCTGCCATTTAATAACAAGGGCAAACATAATTAATACAACTCTTCAAAAATATTTATTTTTGAAGTTGGAACATAGGGTCTGATATATAGGGAATTTTTTTAAATAATACACTATTTTAATTAATTTGACAAGTGTTGCACGAATTTAGCATTTTACACTTCTAGGTATTTGTCGGCGACGGTCACGCCCAATGCAAACATTTGGCCAGGAGATCGCCAAGTGAGCTCTTGGCTGACATGCCAGTGTCAGCCAGCCGCACTCTATCAGTGCTTCGCTGATTAGCCCAGTCGGTCACGGCCTAGACGACTGGGGTTGGGCCAATCGGCTAGGACGAAGCCGAATGACACTCTCGGTCAGGCATAGGTCGAGTGGACTAATCGGCCGGGCCCTCACCGAGTGGACTAATCGGCCAGGCCTGGCCAAATCCTGCATGATCAATGCATAACCCAAAACCTACATGATCACTGCAAGCCCTAAACATCTAAATTAGTTTTCGGTTCCTGCCAGCCGATTCCCGCCACTATTTCCCGCCAGCCTATTCCCGTCAAGATTTCCCGCCAGCCGATTCCCTCCTCCCACCATGTTTTCCCACCGTTTTTCCCGCCTATTCTTCCCATTGCCTGTATAAATTCAGGCACCGAGATGTTCTCTCTGCACCCAGTTCAGCTATTCCTCCTCTTTCTCTCGCATTTCTTCTCCTCTACATCATGAGTGTGTGTCAACACCCGGAATTTTTCATCCTAGATGCATGTTATGCCATACATCGCAATCCCAGGATTACCATTTTTGTGAGACATAACAGTTTGGATATCACATTACATCATCCATTACAAACCATAATAAGGTCTTACACGAATAAAGGATCTCATGATCCAGTCTTAATATAACAAGCAGCGAAATAAATAATATGTGTAGCGGTGGGGTCCATCTTTAGTGTCACAGGCAATGCTGACGATGGGAGATAGTCCTAGTTATCATAGCCATCCTGTTGTCCGTCATCTTGGTAGTCCTCTTCATAGTTTGGCCATGAGAATAGCCAAGGACAAAGCCGTGAGTACTCTTTAAGTACTCATAAACTATCACTATTAAGTAAGGTAGTTCTAATAGGAATGCTAAACTCTAAGTTTGTTTGCAAGGTTAAGTTTGAAACCTAAGCTGAGTTCAGAGACAAAGAAAGACAAAATAAAGTTCTAAAATCACTTAAGTTGGGAAGCTAGTTTCATAGTCACAACCCTGTTGTGGTCAAGTCAAGATTCATCATTCATTTTATAAGTCATTTTGAAAACATCTGACGACGGAACAGTATGGCCACTCCAACTGTCCATAACCGCGGACGCGGCTACTCGAATATTTTGACACTGTGCAAAGGTGGTACACTTTCACCACAAAATTTGATACATCCGTCAGGGATAACCCTGAATCATCGTACTTAGTATGCGGATAATCAAACATAACCTTTCAATTACACACACTAGTATAAGAACCTCTCCTATGAGCTTGGCCTCCCAGCCATCAATTTTTATGGTATTGTGGTTGTATGGTAAATTTGGAATGGTATCGCATCTGAACCCAACCATTAGTTTTTATAAAGGGCTACGGCTCGTGCCTCAATATTTTCATCATCATAAACCATTTTTGTTTCTCAACACATGTCAAAACATCTCAATAGAATGACTCATCATTCCAAGTTTTTCATAAGTCATTTTCACCAAGTATTCCCATCTAAAGTGATCATGTTTTTCGTTTATCTCTAAACACTACGTTAAGAGTGTTCACTAAGGTAGGATGCTAATATAAATCTCATGCCATAGAATGACATCTACCTCTAACTAGATAGGCCATGCTTTATACTCTTTATACTATCTATAAAGAAAGTAAAGAACTTTGGTAAAGTAAAGGAAAGTAAAGCTTGTAAAATAAGACTTGGGATGATATAAGTCAAAAAGTATAACCAAAGCATACCTAAGGCATATTGCTTGGGTTATATTGCATCTAGC
The DNA here is from genome assembly GCA_916181665.1 of Avena sativa. NCBI lineage: Eukaryota > Viridiplantae > Streptophyta > Magnoliopsida > Poales > Poaceae > Avena > Avena sativa. The sequence goes on from OV702292.1 coordinate 274,576,487, forward strand.
GAGGGCTTGCAAGTTTTAGCTTGCCAATAATAGCTTGCATTGTTAATGATGGCTTGCCTTGGTTGGTGAAGTGGTTGAAATTCTCTTCCTCCTCTTCTTGGTAGAACTCCTCCTCCTCGTAAGCTTGGTTGGTACTATCGTCTATAAATATATACGGGATACACAATCACCAAACAATACTTAACTAGTCTATTTAGCACACTAAGGCACACACATTTGATGCTCTAGCATCAACACAATCATCACAAGATTTAATGAACTAGTTTCATTTATTTTATTTGAGAAAAGTAATTTCTACTCATTGAAAATAATTAAGATTTAATATTCTCCAATTAAAATATGGGGTCATGTGGACACATGTCATCACCACATATTCTAATACATGGGAATGTGATTTAAATGTTGGATAACATTTTATAAAGTTCAAGATGAATATTTAATGATTTAAAGTGACTAGAAATGCCTATATAGCATTATTTTGGTACTAGTCCAAAGTCACTGCATGCAAACCTCAACATTATTACATATTCAGATAGGTATGGTTAAATGTGATTTTTGAGACTTGGAATCAACTCAAAAGATATTATGGTTGATTTTAGAAAAATGTTTGAATATGAAAAGTCACTATCTTGTTATTTTTACTAGGAGAGATCTCTAACTCAAATTTATTTAAATCCAACGGGCTTGGATAGAAATTTCAATTACCTTTCCAACAAAATTGGAATCAGTCAATTTGGATTTGTAAACCTCTTCAAATTGATTTTCAAACTAAAGGACAAAATTAAGTTTAAGCTAAAATGGAAAAGGTTTATTTGAATCTACTGGGTTGCGCAAGAAATAAATGGGTCGGCCCACTGCGATCCACGCAGCGCACGTGCTGGCTTAAGTGATGGCCCCACCTGTTAGTGGGACAGGGGCTGCCGAACGGGTATGGGAGGCTGGGGACCATAGGATTAGATCCTAGATCAACGGCTCATAGCCATCGTCCACGCTGGAATAGGACACGACGGAAGGAACCCTAGCACGGTCGGTGAGGGTCTAGGGCGGCTTACCGGAGCTCCGGTGAGGGTCGGCGAGGCGGGCAAATGCACGAGTCGAGGACGGCGGTGCTCCTGGTACCGGCGGCGTCACGAGAGATGGCCTGGATCAGTGGCGGCCCTCTCCTCCTTCCGTGACGGTCTCCGACGAAATTGGAGCGCTACGGGCAGCGGCTTGCTCCAGTGGTGCTCTAGGAGGTTTCTGAGGTGGTGTGAAGAAATGGTGCCGAGAGGCTCTCTATTTATAGCGGGGCGAGGGGTGCATCTCGGCATGGGCGGAGCTCAACGGGGGTGGCGACACAGCGAGCTAGAGGCGTGGGCGGTGGGCTAGGACGGTGGGTGGTTCCCTAGCGTGGGTGGTGGGCTAGGCATGGGCAGTGAGCTAGCACGTTGCCTCGGTCGATGGCGAGTTTCACGGCGGCCGGCGGTTACGGGTCACGGTCGAGGGAATGTGCATGTTCGTTAGCTTCCTGGGACGCTGGTGATCATGTAGGCTGGCGGCGAGAGCGAGGCGATTTCGGGTTGAGTGGGGACAGCGCGTGAACGGCGGGTGCGTGTCGACATGGCAAACACGGTCCGAGTGCGGCAGTTCTTAGCCTCTCCTCTCTCTGTCTTCGAGCTAGGGCTAGCCTGGAGGACAGAGTGGAGCATGGGCGACGCGTTAGGCAAGGTGGACGAGGCTAGCAGCGCTAGGGGCGTGCTGTCAATGGTGGGGTGCTCAAGGTGCTCGGCATTAATGGCCATGACCATTTGGTCATGTGCACAGTGGGTGGTCGTGCTAGCAAAGGGTAGGGGTGTACTGGAGTTGCTCTGGTTGCAAAATGGGAGACCACATTGGCCAGAACACTGCTCACACTAGTGTTTGTGATTTTTCCATATTTTTCCACACAAGGTGTTTCATAAAATGGCCGAAAGTATTAAACTTTGGAATTTTTGAATGAAATTTTTTGAGTGATCTTCACTGTTGCTTGGTAGTCTGTGGTTGTTGGGGATTTTCAAATTGAATTCATTTGCATGGTTTTTGATAAATGGTGATCTATGTACCTACACTTGATTCAAATTTCAAATGCCATTTAAATTTAGAGTTTGAATGTTTTTGGAAGGTCACAAAGTGGGCCTTGGTATATCTTTACTTGTACTAGCAAGGGGTGCAAAGATCTACAATTGTTTCTGTTTGACATTGAGTTCTAGGAACACCAAAAGTGACCTAGTTGATTCAAATGGCAAAAGTGACCATTTCCTTGGATTTTCTTGGGAATAATCTAGATGATGTGGAATTCATCTTAGAATCATTTTACAACCATTAGAACAAACAATCATGGCAAATTCAAACACTTCCATATTAATGCAACACGCATATGCATGATTAAATGTTTTAATGATAAAAAGTTTTTGTTAACCCTAAACTGGGTGATTTGGATCTTGATTAACCTTGATTAAAAATTTGGGATGTTACAAACCTTCCCCCCTTAAACAAAATCTCGTCCCGAGATTTAAGAAAGAAACTAGGAACTAAAGAGATCTGGAAACTCTGTCCTATTATAATCCTCTCGATCCCAGGTGGATTCCTCTTCGGTACGGTTACTCCATTGAATCTTGAGAAACTTGATACTCCGGGTGCTGGTGGTTTTGTAAGCTTCTTCCAATATACGGATGGTCACTTCATGATACGTCAGATCCTTGTTGATATCAATAGCTTGATGATTGATGTTCTTGAAAACTTCGGTCTTCTCCGGCACTTCCAGGAATTTGCGAAGTAACGAGATATGGAACACATCATGGATAGCTGACATCTCTTCTGGCAGTTCCAGTTGATACGATACTTCTCCTTGATGATTCAGAATCTTGAAGGGTCTAATATATCTGGGGCTAACTTTCCTTTCAGACTAAAACTTTGTGTTCCCTTCAATGGTGACACTTTGAGATACACAAAATCTCTAACAATGAAAGTCAGGTATCTACGTCTCCTGTCAGCATAACTCCTTTGTCTTGATTGGGCTGTCTTGAGGTGCTCACGGACTTTGTGAACCTTCTCTTCGGCTTCTCGTAGGATGGCGGGTCCGAAAATCTGACTCTCTCCTACTTGCGACCAATTCAAAGGGGTACGACACTTTCTTCCATATAAGAACACAAATGGGCCATTTGCAAACTGGCTTGATAACTCTTGTTGTATGAGAATTCTGCGAAAGGCAGACAGTCTTCCCATTTTGATCCACACTCTAGCACACAGGCTCTCAACATATCATCTAAGATCTGGTTAACTCTTTTAGTCTATCCATCGGTCTGCGGGTGATAAGCTATGTTGAAATTTAACTTGGTTCCCAATCCTTCTTGGACTTTCTGCCAAAATCTTGAGGTAAACTGGGTTCTTCGATCCGACACTATGGTCTTGGGGGTCCCATGCAAACTAATAATTCTAGCAATGTATAACTCTGCTAGCTTCGAAATGGGCTACCTTGGACAGTCTATCAACGATGACCCAGATTAAGTCATTTCCCCTACTAGAAGTAGGCAAACCGGTGATAAAGTCCATTCCGACGGAATCCCATTTCCATTTTGGAATCTGCAATGGTTGCAACAGTCCTACGGGTGTCTGATGTTCGGCCTTGAATCTCTGACAGATATCACACTTGGCGATGTATCTTCCGATTTCTCTTTTCATCTTGTGCCACCAAAATTGCTCTTTCAAATCTTGATACATCTTCGTTCCTCCGGGGTGGATAGAATAAAGAGTATCATGAGCTTCTTGCATGATAACATGCTTTAGCTCCGAATCTGCTAGCACACAGATATGTCCTTTATACCATAGAACTCCTTCTTCGTCTTCGGTGAATCCAGGTACCTTTCATGTACTAATACGATGCTTGATTCCGTCAATACTTGCATTTCCCTTCTGGGCTTCCTTGATCTGACTAATCAAAGTGGGTTGAAGTTCAATGCTTGCTAAGAATCCTTTGCTAACTAGCTCAGTTCTAAACTGCTCCAACTCCTCATGCAAACTTGGCTGGGTTTCTTGGATCATGGTGTTTAACCTACACGGCAATCTGCTAAGAGCAATCGCTACCATGTTGGCTTTGCCGGGGTGATAGTGAATGTCAAGGTCATAATCCTGGATTAACTCTATCCATCTCCTTTGCCTCATATTCAACTCCTTCTGAGTGAAAATATACTTCAAGCTCTTGTGATCTGAATAAATCTGACAGCGATTTCCCATAAGATAATGACGCCATGTCTTCAACGCAAGAACTACAACTGCTAGTTCTAGATCATGGATAGGGTAGTTCTGCTCATGCTGCTTCAGTTGTCTTGTGTAACTACCTCGGTGAATTACGCTCTTAGTTACAAGCCTGGATGAGCGGAAATGGTTAAACTAGTACGGTGGGGCAAAATGCCACTCACAGGTAGACCTTTCGGCCGTCCTAACCATTTCCAAACATCGGGACAAGAACGAGCGGCGTAATCGGCAGGCGAAGGGATCAACTACATACATAAATGAGTATGTATGCAAGCCACATACAGCAGTCCTCACAGCCATTCCATATAAAAGAAATAGAAATATTGCAACGCCATACGGCAAGATCCAAATATCCTAGATAGATATAATAGCTTAGGATATCTCCTCATACATCAAACATCAGAGTATCAGGCGGAAGCGGAAACAAGATCCGAGTACGGATAAGAAGCAAATCGGCATAAGATGCCCCATAAATAAACACATCCCTCCCACAGATCTCACGGATCCCCGTTCCCGGAATCTCTACACCGAGTGATCGTTGCCAACATCGTCCGTCTCCTCCACCCAGTATCCATCTTGCGAGTATACCTGTTCATCTGAATCAAACAATTTATCGTGTGAGACCCTAGGGGTACTCAGCAAGACTTTATGCCTCTAAAGGGGACACAAGCTGGGGTGACGCAATTGCAGCAAAAGATAATACCTAACAATTCTATAGATACTCGCTATCCATCCGCCTAACCAAAGATAGACGAATGTCCGTTAATTAAGAACAGCATTTATAATAGTAATATTAACAGATCCACCCTCCTCCTCGCTGACCAACGAGGAAGCGGGCGAACAACCCCCCATCCGTTGGCAGTTTTATTAACCATTCCATGAGTGTTGCACTATTTACTAGTCAGGTACTTAGTCAAATTAAAAGCGGTACTTTAGTTATACTTGTCTATGAACGAGAAACTGTGCTCCAAGTCGTCCATAACCGCGGACACGGCTTTCAGAAAGATTTACCCTGCAGGGGTGCACAAATAGCAACACACACTTGATCAACCTCGGAAAAACCAAATCAAAACCAACGAGGCATTCACGACAAAGCAATCACAGGATTCAGAAATGTTTCAGGGGGCCACCCCACTAAGCTACCCGCAACGAAGTTGGCCGGCTCCGGAATGGACCCAGGGTTTGTGTGGACGGTGGTAAACAACGAAAACGTGTGACGGTCCTAAACAGTACAGGTGCTCCACGCACAATCTTAAATAAAGCAGTAAAACATGGCATAAGTACAGGATAGTAATAAAGCCCCAAACTACTTTGTGGCCCCAAGAAATAAGAATGAATCAAGCTCTGGCTCAGGGGGGTCCATAAGGCCTCCAGGATGTGGATAGTGCAAATAGTCAAGGAACAGGAATCAAGTACTCGGGGTCCTACGGGACACAAGTGAGCATGAAGAACCAAATAGCAGATATTGCTCACCGGTGCCACTTTCATTAGTTATCCCATTACTACTTAGGTTAAGTTGTTTAGGTACCTCGTTACCCATCAGACACTCACATACCCTAGACATGCTGTTTTACGACCCGCATGGCTCAAACAACTCCTGTAGTAATGGCTCATGGGATGGAGGAACAAGCTTCGGTGGTGTTTAAAAGTAAAGGCTATGCAGTACTTGGGATTCAGTTTAATGCAATCGCGACTCAATGATGCAAGAATAAGATAGAGGCATTAGGTACTATATGTATGCAAGCATGTGGTAGTGCTTGCCTGGCAGCTCAGTTGAAGCGAGGGAAGGATCTGGGTAGTGCTCCTGGGATTCCTGATATATCCCCTGCTCAGCGTCTATTCGAAAAAGAACCAAACAAACAAGGGCTAACATAAATGGAGTGCACAAGCATATGAATTATAATGCGTCAAGCAAACAATCATGCCATGATGAATGATGTACAATTTGCATGGCAATAATGTAGCATGGCATGGGTGAGGTGTGGGGTACAAAAATAAAGCATTTTATTGAGTTTTAGTCACATTTTATACTCAAATAAGTTGCTGTATACTTTATATTTCTATGATGCATGCTGCAATTCAGAACATGGAATGCATAGATAGAACGGGCTCGTCGCGCTGATCGATTTAGACATATTATTTGTCAAATTTGGAGTTATAAAACTAAAGTTATTAATTAATTAAGAAAAGGGCATTTTATTGTAATTTTAAACAATTTCGAAATTTAATTTGCCCAAAAGATATTTTGAATGGCATATTTGAATTCCTCACATTTTTCTGATTCCAAAACATATATCATATGTTGCAAAAGGATTTACATTTTAAAAGATATTTAAAACAGATTCAAATTTGAATTTAAAACAAAGTTTGAAAAAAATTACATTAAACAGCAAAACAGAAAACCTTTTGTACTCACCCAGATCTAGCCACAGACTCAGACAAATGGGCCCAGGCTGACCTAGCGGAAAAACGACGCAGAGAAACCTTTCTCACCGTGGCTGAGCTAGACCATGAGGCTGACAGGTGGGGTCGGCGGTCTCGCGGGTCCACGGCGCGCGCAGCCAGCCAGTGGGCGACACGTCGCGGATCCGGGGGACTGCGGGTTGAGGGGCTGGAGAGCTGGGGGGTTTCCTGCAAGATTACCCGGGTGGCTGACTAGTGGGCCACGAGGTACCGCGGGTTGAGAGCGAAAACAAAAAGGGGGGCTTTTGCAAAGTTACCACAGGCCCGCGGTACTGTACATCTTCTCTGCGTTTACTAACAAGGGATCGGTGTTCGACGGGGCAGAGCGCGCTCGCAGGGATCGAACTCGCGTCGCGGGCTATCACGCTGAGGATGGTAGCCGGTGCGGCTGGGTATGGGTTGGTGATAGCTGGGCGGCTGGCGGCTAGATAGGTCTCTGCGAGGCGTGGCACGGAACGGTCGGCAGCGTCTACCGTGCACCGAGGGCGCTCGGCGGAACGGACGGCGTCAGTAGGGGTCTTCGGCAAGGAAGAGGGTGTCAGGGAGGGGGAAGTACTCACCGCGGAGCGATTGCAGTGGTCGGAACGGGCAGGCGTGTAGCGAAACGACGACGAGGCTGGCGGCCGGCGATCTAGGGTTTCCGTCGGGGCGTCGGCGTGCAGCTCGGCCTAGGACGTCTCCTCCTCGTTGGCGTTTATAGGGCGATGCAGGGGAGCAGCACGATCGTCCTCGACACCCGCGTTCGCCACGCCACCGGCTGGTTTAAGAAGGTGTGGTGAAGGCCGACGGTGAACGACACGGTGCCAGGATCTGGCGATGGTGGAGAAGAAGGAGAGGGGGCAGAGCTAGGGGTGGATCTGGAAGCAGAGGAGATGTGTGGGGTGAGGTAGAGCGAGAGAGAGGGAGGGGTAGATGTCGTGGGGCTCGGGGTAGATAAAGGTGGCTTCGGCCACCTTTCTCCGTCTACACCCTCACGTGCTCGGCGTGGGGCTCGGCCTGGTTGGCTGTAGGCATGGCAGGTGGGTCAAGGGAGAGGCAAGGCTCGGCAGTGGGTCCTGCTGGCAGCGAGAGAATGGAAGAGGGAGGCTCGGGTTAGCGCTAGGGTTAGAGGAAGGGAGTGGCTTGGGTTAGGGTTTAGATGGGGTAGAGAGAGGGGTAGGGGTTAGCTGAGGTGGGCCAAGCATGGCAGGGAGAGAGAGAGGCCAGGTGGGACCAGCATGTTAGAGAGAGGAAGAGAAAAGAGAGAGGTGAGATGAGAGAGGGGTGGTAGGGATTAGGGTTTAGCTTATGTGTTTGGATTTTAAACATGTTGATAAGATCAAACCAAAAGGAGAAACATGAGGGCTTGAATTATCAAGAGATGAGGTGGAGGAGTAGCCAAGAAAAAGAGAAAGAAAAAGATGTAAGAGAAGATGCCCTCATTTGATTCATGCATGGAGATAAATAAAAGAAAAGATGTTGATGAGAAAAGGGAATGGTGGAGAGATGATGTAGAGGATTCCCCAAAGAAGAACCACTAAAACAAAGGAAAACAAAAGGGTTAAAGGTGGTGATGGTGGTTGCATGGCCCATGCAAAAATAATAGATGCCATGATTTATTTTGTGAAAACAATAATATGGCATTATACTTATGCATTTCCAAGAAGTGGAATAAAGCCAAACAGAAGAATTTATCGAAGTAGGTCCCTCCTATCTCCCATGAGCTAGATTAAATACCAAAAGAAAAGAAAATACAACCTCATGGATAAAGGGATGGTGGAATTATAAGGTGGTGAGGGCTCCCACGTCATCCCCATCCTTGTGGAATCTAGCACCAATGGCTGCATCCGTGTAGGGATCCCACATCACCGAGCTCGCGAGCAGCACGTCAAACTGCTCGGAGAAAGAGGGGTAGCAACCCCTCACCTGAGCATGAGAAAAGCATCTCTGCGAAAGAAAACATGTCATTTCCAGTCATATAGTACATGAACTAATTAAAACTTTGCATATACCTTGCGATGTGTCCAAACTGTACCAAAAGTCGGTAATTTGATGCGGTCTGCATCGAACAGTCATGTTGGAGGGTCGCCTAATGCATGCGATGGGTATGCCGTCTCAACAACTACATCTGGTCGTCCAATAGGAAACCGCTCCCAGGACCAAAGCCGCAATAGTAATGGGCATCCAAGCAAGCCTGACCTAGGAGCTTTACGCTGCCAACCGCTGCACATACCTCTGTACGTAGCTGACAAGACCGCAGAACCCCAACTCCTTTGTGTAATCATGTCGGCGCTTGTTGCATTAGTAATCTCCAATGCAATCGGGTTGTAGCAAGTAGTGATAGTGGTGACATGGTTCTCGGTGAACATCTCCTTCCCGAGAAGCCAAAGTAAGTATGCCTCCAAGCACCGAGTGATCTGTGGCTCAGTCAACTGGATCTCTGGATAGCCTAACTGTTGGATCTGCATTAATGCAAAGATAGCTTAGTACCAAAAAACATAGAATGGTGCGATGCATAAATACAATTGGACTAACAAGTTAGAGAACACACCTGAAATCCTAGTAACCAGTCGAACTTGGGCCCATGATCATTGTGCTCAAATGGACCAGATACGACACTAATACCCTCGAAACACTGGGCCCTATTGCCTTGCCAACTGGCTGGTGCATCCAGCGGCCCAATGGGCTGGCCTGCCAAAGGAAGTCCCAACAGGTGTGACACATCCTGGAGAGTAGGAGCCATTTCTCCCCAACGAAAGTGAAAAGTGTGTGTCTCGGGCCTCCAGCGGTCAACCAAGCAGCTGAGCAACGACTGGTCATATAATAGACGTGTAGAGTCTCTAGTGTCCTCAACCAGACGAGCGAAAGGTAAAAGCCCGACCCACTTCAACCTGCATATCGAAATGGAGTGACAAAATACTTAGTGCGTCCAATCATAATTGTTGTAATGCATGATTACAATAAAATCGTACCTAGAAATCCAAGCCGGGTGTATCCTCCAGTTTACGTTGAGAGTGCGAGTGACCAAGGGATCGAGGGAGTTAGGCTCAACCTCCAAGATTCTAGCACGATGTTTCTTCTCAATATCTTCACTTAGTGAACTGTATCTTCACGCCATTTCTGCACATATTACAAACTAAAACATAGTTCATCACATATTAAAACATAGTTCATCATATATTACAAATTAAAACATAGTTCCTCACATATTACAAATTAAAACATAGTTCATCACATATTACAAATTAAAACTTAGTTCCTCACATATTAGAAACTAAAACATAGTTCATCACATATTACAACATAGTTCATCACATATTATAAATTTAACATAGTTCCTCACATATTACAAATTAGAACTTAGTTCCTCCCAAATTAATACATAGTTCATCACATATTACAAATTAAAACATAGTTCCTCACATATTACACATGGAACATAGTTCATCAAAACCTAAGTTCGCCCGTGTGCTCTACCTTCGAGCCCGGGTACCACGGCCTCACGTAGGTACTACGCCTGTACCTAACTTCCGACAACACCTTGCCCTATGGCCAAAATCATTGCATAGAAAACACTGTCGCGTTGGGCCTCTAGCTACTGATTCATCCATGTCATTCTGGATGCGCCTACACTGGCGTCTTCCTCTGCCTGTTCGCATTAGAGCAGGGTGGGGGATGTACTGCCTTTCACTAGGGTTTACCGTGTTGAAATTATCCACTTCTCGAAATACTGACATTTCACCGGTCCAGGTATTGATCACAGATTCTTTTAGATAGTACGGAGACATGAACGAGATTGCGTCCAACCCCAGCTGCCCACACGTAGCAAGCACATGCGAGCAAGGGAGATGTAGCAATTTTGGTTTGTTGCACGTGCACTCACAGGTTGGCCATTGCTCATTTCCAATCTTCACCTCATGCATCCTTAGATCATTACCACACCCAAACTTATCGGTAGGTAACCGCACCTCAAACATTCTCTCTGCATTATCGATGGCCACGATAGTGTGTGTCCGAGATTTTGCCATCTTTTTATCCATGTACTCCATATTTTTTCATAGAAGCATGTGTTCGGATTATTTAATATATGCAATTGAGCTCTCTGTCGTTTGTCTCTGAAATATTTGATCGTGCCATACAAAATACCCTTAACAATGGCTATAAGTGGCAGAGCTCTGCCACCTCTGAGGACAAAGTTCTTTGACTCATCTAGGTTTGTAGTCATGACACCATACCTAGCTCCATGGGTGTCATGTAGCAAAGACCACCTATCCAAAGGCTCATGCTCTATCCACTGCTGAATTTTTTTAATCTGTCTCCTGGGCCTTCTCCTAGTACCAGGCGGATCAAATCCAGGCAAGTCACAATGCCCTACAGGATCTTCTTCAAGTTGCGCTTCTCCAGTAGCAGCATGGGAAGCAACTGCTGCTTGATGTGCAGTTATAGCTGCAGTTTGGGCCGCTTTCCTTGCCCTAACATGTTTCTAAGTGAAGTCATCGAGATGTGCACGTATGAAATCATACTTCGATTGTTGGTTCTGCTTGCACATTTTTTTGAAAAGATTCATCATATTCTTGTTCCTGAACTGTGAGAAAAAATTAGCTCCCAAATGGCGCATGGACCAACGGCTCTGCATGTCGAGCCAAGGTGTTTGTTCTTCAGGCCCAGGCTGTGTCAAACGTTTAACCGCATTTAGTATACCTACATGCCTATAATGAATGATACACACATTGGGATTATCTTTCACAACTGCTAAATTGAGCTGCCTAAAGAACCATGTCCAGCTTTCAGTGTTTTCTCCCTCAACAAAAGCAAAGGCGAGTGGGACAATTCGATTGTTGTCGTCTTGACCAATGGCGGTAAGCATATCTTCCTTATACTTGCCAGTGAGAAACGTGTCATCCACACATATAACTGGTCGGCAATAAGTGAAAGCTTGGATGCACACAGCGAAAGAGAAGAACATTCAATGAAGCTCCTTTACGGATGGATCCTCTGGTATCACATAGTGTTGGATGTCTACATAGGTGCCTGGGTTCCTTGCCTGCAGTGTAAGGAGTTGTCTCACTACAGAGTCATACGCGTCTCTGAAAGAACCAAACCTCTCCTCAAGATCCCTTTGCTTTGCCCTCCAAACCTTGCCGTACGAAATGTTGTAATTAAACCTGACCATTACTTTATTTATTATAGCCTTCACTTCCATCACTTTGCTCTCCACTATCTCCGTGCAAAACAACCGAGCCATAAGCGTGGACGAGTGGTTACGATGATCTGTAGGGATAGATGAAAGCTGACACGTGTGCTTCACCATGTTGCTCACCAACCAACTTGTGTCATATTTAGGAAGATATTCATGCACCCTAGCTAGACAATTTATATCCACACATTCCATTGTTAAGTATCTCTTATTTGATACGGTTGTACTGAGAACCCTCTGTGTAGACAATGCCCAAGCAATGACTGTATCTTGCAAATGTTTCTTATCTGGATATCTGGCGCCCTGCGCAATTTTATTTTTGTGATATTCCTAGGCAGAATCATGATAGTCGTTAACGGTCGTGACATCGGAGATGTCTTGATTCCAGGATGCAGGAATCGGCATGTCCTTTTTGTTGCCTTCTTCATCGGAACTATCTGAATCATTAGAATCACCACTTTCACCATCCATGTAATCCTCGTCCTCCATCAAGTCTTGCATGGGCCCACCTTCCTCGTCCCCATATACCTCTCCACTTTCGTATCCTCCACCTACATCCTGACTGCTCTGCCCTGGTTCGTAACCACCACCACCTCCTCCTATCTGACTGCTCTGATTCATAACCACCACACCTCCAGCATTGGACATAGAGTATGTCCCGCCACTAGATTCAGCACTATGGCCAGGAACGTGTCCACCTTCTGATGCTTGCGGATTGATCTCCTTCAAGATAGGAAGAACTAGTGCAACAGGGTCTACCTGCCTGTCCTGGCAACCTTTTAACCATTTAAACCAATCTCTATTATGATATACATCATTCAAAATCCAGAAAATGTTCTTGGTAGACTTTGTCCACAATGCTTGGACACTAACGATGTATGTTTCGAGATTACATCTTAAACGGTCGGTCAACCATTCCTTCAACTGACTAACACTCCAGGTTTGAGGGGCAGTCAAATCCAACTCCGTAAAATGAAACTCACGCAAATCTGCTCCATATTCATAGTATTGGATATTACCAGGACCATAGTAAAACACTAACTTCACTACATTCGACATCTCTACTGACATAAAAAAAATCAATCTAAATAATTAATTATCGATAGTGCGTAAATACATGTACAACTATCCACAAATATTCTAAATAATATACTAATAGTCTAGCTAATATTCCTATAAATCCACCTGCCAAATGTTTCTACAAATCCGCCTATTCTAAATAAAACTATATACAACTATCCGCAAATATTCTAAATAATATACGAATAGTCTGGCTAATATTCCTACAAATCGACCCGCCAAATCTTTCTACAAATCCAACTATTCTAAATAAAACTATATACAACTATTCGCAAATATTCTAAATAATATACTAAAATCCTCCTAACTATTCTAATAGCCTCGCAACCATAGCCAGAGTAGCTGCATGACCATATACAATAACTTTGATTAGCGAGGGATTAGAGCTTACCCTTGAAACGTGAGAAGCCACTTGGTACAGCAGCCCCGGTTCACCAAAGAAGCAGCACGGTGCTCCAAGCTCCACTATAGCACCACCGTTGCCATTTATCCACCCCAGCACCACCACCATTACTCCAAAAATCTACCACCAAATCGAATCCTGAGCTAACCCATCACTAGATCGGGGTTCCCCTATCTCTATAGTGGTTTTAGACACAATATTTAGTGGCTAATCTGGGCTGAATCTGAGAAAAGTGGTCCAAAAAAGGGGAGTTCGTCGGCTAGAGAGAGACAAGCAGCGAGCAACAGCGATGCAAGGAAGAAGAGGTGTGTGCGGGACGGGCTCGCGCGGCGGCGTGGTCCTCTTTGGATGCTTTCGGCCACGCTGTCGCCAAATGGCCCATTCGGCCAGGCTATCGCCGAGTGCAGCACTCAGTCAGGCGCTCGCCGATTGAGGCAATCGAGCAGAGCGGGCTCACCACCGCATGCACTCGGTCACCACGACGCCGAATAAAAATTGATTCGGCTAGGCCCACGCCGAATGGACCTCTCGGTTTTCTTGCCGCCGAATGCATTTCACTCGGCATGACTGTCGCCGACAAATACCTAGAAGCGTAAAATACTAAATTCGTGCAACACTTGTCAAATTAATTAAAAAAGTGTATTATTTAAAAAAATCGCTGATATATAGGCCTCAAATGTGCCTAACTTTGGGGAAGTGTTTTGGAGAAAAACAAACTTTATTTTATAGACTGAGGGTAAGGTAGAAGAGTATATCATCAACTAAACTGCCTCACTAAACAAGAAAAAGGTTTTGTTCCACCAGATTTTTGCATTTTGGACAACTAATCCGGGTTGCTGAATGTGGGATATTACTTTTACGTTTGGTCATTTTGTAGTATCGTTAAAGGTCATCTTGTTCTAATAATTGGCCAACTCATCTCATGCCGACACTAGACAATGTGACTACCTCCAAGCAGAAAATACTATAATAGACTATAAATTAGTATAAAAGTGGATATACTTAAATTACCACCACCTAATCATAGTCTAGTTAATGCATATATATATGTATATAGATAGATAGATATGATGATGATTCAAATATAACAAAGAATAGATCATCACCATGACTGAGTGAGAAAATTTTATTATAAATCGAGAGATTTATATTTGGTCTTTGTTACATAGCAGAGAAATATAGCATAAAAGTGGATATACTTAAATCACCACCATCTAATCATGGTCTAGTGAACGTATAGATATATATATATATATATATATATAGATAGATAGATAGATAGATAGATGAACATAAGTCAAATATAGAAAGAATAGATCATCACCAAAACCAAGTGAGCACATCGAATTATAAATCGAGGGATTTACGCTTGGTTTTTGTCCAGTCTTGTTTAACGTCAATCTTGTTCTAATCATTAGCTGGATCATGTGGTGCCTCGTTCAAAAAAAGCATCTACACTAATGACATCTCAGTAAAAATAAGACACTTACAATTTCTCTTTGTGCAGTCTCGTTGGAGTATATCCCGTTGTTAGTTCGTTCATTGAAGACATCCACCACATCCAGTACTTGGATAGACGATGCATCCAGTTTATTGTTGCTCCTCTGCATATAGGTTCAGGACACTCAATCACATAAAACAGGTTTGCATTTATTGATAGAAAGAAACAGGTACTTACAAGACTGTAGGGGCAATTCATTCTACGATTCTCCGTGTTTCCTGTGTGAGGAAATAATATCAGATAGTGCCTGTTGCTGTTTACACAGAACTAGATAGATATTATAGTATAATCACTTGTGAACATGTAGAGCAGGGAATGGCAGAATATAAACAAACATTTAAATGACATAAAGTTTGCCATGGCAACAAAATACAATGCAATTATAGTCACTCCTTAGCACGAAGAAGAGAGAAATTGCAATGATTTAACTTGTGAAAAAGGATTGCAAACAAATATGTAAAGTACCATAAAAATTTCCATGATCTACAGAGCAGGAAGTTATTATACTAACATTAGGATGAACAAGATATCCATTACAATGGTATACCTCATGAACTTATAGAGTAGGGAATGCAAACCCATATGTGAAGTGACTTAAAGTGCCATGAACTACATAATAGAAGGTCAATACTGCCGCAACACGAATTATAATTGATAAACTTGAATATATAGAGCAAGGAATGAAGATAACCATGTTAAGTGCCTTAAAACTTTCAATATAATACTACATCCAATCCAAAATAAATAAGGCGTATAAATTTTTCATAAATCAATCGACGCAAAATTCGACCAAGTTTTCTAGAACATACCAGGAACATCTACCATGCTAAACCAATTCCATTTGATACATCGGGACATATATTTTCATAAACACAAATGCCACAAATTAACCCTTAATATATTTTTCTATTAGCTTGGTCATTGTTATCATTGTTTGACTATAAAAAGTATAGGCCTTCTTTTATGGAACAGGTGTAGTACACAATAGGTGGCAACTACTATCGAAGCTTAATTGAAACAAATAATATTGGCATAACTTGCGAAGGGAATGCAAAACCAACAAGTTCAATAACATAAAATTTGCGATGAATTACATAAGAGAAGGCATTTAATATGGTTGCTTAGTACAACTAGATTGAAATTAAAATAGAATAAATTCTGAACTTGTATAGCAGGGAATGTTAACCTACATGTTCAGTGGCTTAAAACTACCAATGAACTCCAAAATTACATGTAGTTAGTGTTGTAGTAATGGAGAAAGCAAATGCACATTATGATGACATAACTTGCGAACTTGTAGAACATGTAGGCAACTTTAGATGTTTAGTGAATTTAACATTTGCCATGAACTGCATAATGCCAATAAACTCTAATGATGTCAGTTTTGTACTACCAAAATTGTTTATATATATTAAGATTAATTGTTGGTCAAAGAAAAACACGCAAAACAAGGACGTCTTATACCTTGAAACAAAGGGGGTAGTTTAACGCCTGGGTTTAACATAGACTACACCGAATTTATTAAGGGAGAGTGAGATATCAATTAAGCCAGTATTGAGGTAGGAAGTACCACCAATACAGAAATGTAGTTCACTATCACAGGCTTATACCTGCTATATTGAAACGAACAAGCAGATCTGGTTTACCTAGGTCACGACATCGTCTACCAATACACGTCATCTTTGCGGGTCACGTCAAGGACGCTAAGGGTGCCTGGTAGTGGTGAGTCGCGCTGAAGCAGATAGATCATGGCCGCGTAGGTGAAGCAGATATGTGGATGTTGTTGATGGGTCTAGCTTGCTTGATAAGTTCACTAGTGAAGGAGATCCAACATAGTGCATGACATCATCGGTGAAGTGGATCTATTACGACCGATTACGGATTCGAGGCGCTGCACTAGAGCATCGGTGAAGTAGATATGGTGTAGTGGACTGTTGAGTCCATGAAGCAGATTGAATGCAGCGCACACCAGCGTAGGTGAAGCAAGTCAGGTGTTGTGGACGAGGGAGTGGGCTACATACACTGGCAGTATTTTCTAGATGATGAGATAAGATAATAAAGACTATAAATAGTATCTTCTAGATGATAGAATGGAAGGAGGATCCAACGACTGGCAGTGTTGGGATTCGTGAGTCTTGATCAAATGGTCAATACTCAAAGGTATCCATACATTATATGTATAGTGGTAAGATAAGAAAAGAAAGACTATCAATACTATCTTCTAGATGCTAAAATGGAAAAGAACATCCAACGACTAGAAATGTTGGGATTCACGAGTCTTGATCCAACGGTCAATATTCAAACTTACTCATACACTATATAATGCTAAGATAAGATAAGAAAGACTTTCAATAGTATCTTCAAGGTGCTAGAATGGAAAACAAAATCCAACAGGTGGCAATGTTGCACGAGTCTTGATCGAATGGTCAATATTCAAAGTTATCCGTACAATATATATACTAGTAAGTTGCACATGCGTTGCACATATGAGAATCAGATAATAGAACTATGACATATCATTTTTTATATAAACTCATAATATGTAAAGCTCAAAAAATAATTATAATTTTGATCCAAGGCCATAAAGTATCGGGTGTATATGTGGTTCTTGTACTTTGTATCAGGTAGAAATCAACCTATTATCTACGTAATACTCAACATGCTCTAGAGAAATGACGAAGAAGTTTCTAGAAATATTGAGAAGTGTGTTTTTAGGTCTGTGCATAGCGTTCATTGTGCTAAATACTATCACTAGAATCTTCTAGATGCTAGAATGGATATCGAAGATCCAACAGCTTGCAATGTTAGGATTTGTCAGTCTTCATCAAACTATCAAAGTTCAAAGTTATTTGTACACAATATAGTGGTAAGGTTATTATATAATAGGTACACCTCAAAAGATTATAAATGTGATCGACATCTATAAAGTATGGGTGTATATTTGGTTCTTGTACTTTGTATCACATAGAAGTCAACATTTATTAGCTATCCCTAATACTTGAAAATTTTGGTAATATGGTCTAGAGAAACGATGGAGAGGATTCTAGAGTGATGGAGAAGTGTGTTTTGACGTTTTTGCATGGCGTTCACTATGCTAAAGACTATCATTAGTATCTTCTAGATGCTAGAATGGAAAATAATATCCAACAACAGGTAATGTTGGGAGTCACGAGTCTTGATCCAATGGTCAATATTCAAAGTTATACGTACACTATATAGTGGTATGACTAGAAAAGGAAGACTATCAATAGTATTATCTAGATGCTAAATTGAAAATAAGATCCAATGATTGGCAATGTTGGGATTCACGAGTCTTGATCCTACGATGAATATTCAAAGTTATTCGTACACTATATGGTGGTAAGATAAGATAAGAAAGACTATCAATAGTATCTTCAAGATGCTAGAATGGAAAAGAAGATCCAATGCTTGTCAATGTTGGGATTCGTGAATCTTTATCTGACGGTCAATATTCAAAGTTATTCGTTGTTGGGGCCCTAGTACCCGGGGTACCACATCCCGACGGCTGGCGGCCCCCATCCTCTCGAGGTACCAAGTCCATGAGGACTTTCACAACTCCTGGAGGTGGAGCGACCCTCGAGTGGGTCTCCCCTCAAGGAGAATGACCCCCCAGGGGAAGCGTCCGACAAACCTCACGAGGATGCTTCAGAACATCCCCCTGGCCTTTCTATAGGACTATTAGACGGTCACTAGGCGAGCTGGGCCGCGACAAAGGGTGCGGCCACTATGTTCTTGCCATCCGCCTCGGTAAAGGAAGATCCGGTCCGCCCACTTTTCCTTTGCAGCAGAGAGACTGAAGACCCCAGTGTAGTGGGTGCACCAGTTGTTATTTGGGTGGCAAGGGGATTGCGGGAAGCGCCGGATCAAGACGACACAGAAAAAGGGAGGCCACTTTATCAACCGGCGGGGCGCATCTAGCCTAAAGGACTTATTCCATCAAAAGTAGTCTCGTAGATCGGCACCTAGGAGGACGACACTGGGGTGACCCTGCCCTGTCCATGGACCAGGGGAAGAGGCCTAACGCCACCCTATATAAGGAGTCCTTCTCCTACCTTGCAGGGGATGGATTCTTGAGATCTAAAACCCTAGACTTTCATCCACCATTGTAACCTCGCAAGCCAAGCGAGCAATACAACCAAGAGGAGTAGAGGCTTTACCTCCCAATGACGGCCCCGAACCTAGATAAAAAAACCCGGTGTCTACTCTCTGTCGTGCGTCCGCTTCGCCATCGTAGCCGTCGCCGAACTCCTTCGGAATCGTGTGTCAGCACCCTCGTGAACCAACGGATCGTTGGACCCTAGTTCCTTCGCGGGACAAATCTCTGACATTCGTAAACTATATGGTGGTAAGGTATGGTAATAAATACTAATGATAGATGCTCGAGTGGAAAAGAAGATCCAATGGATAGCAATGTTGGGATTCACGAGTATTGATCCAACGGTCAATCTTAAAAGTTATCCGTGCATTATATAGTTGTAAGATAAGGTAACAAATACTATCAATAGTATCTTCTATATGATGAAATGGAAAAGAGGATCCAACAGCTAGCAGCAATGTTGGGATTTGCGAGTCATGATTCAATGGTCAATATTAAAATTTATCCATACACTATTTATAATAGTGGTAAGATAAGAAAGACTATCAATAGCATCTTCTCGACGCTGAAATGGAAAAGAAGATCCAACAGCTGGCAATGTTGGGATTCACGAGTCTTGATCCAGCGGTCAATACTCAAAGTTATTCATACAATATATAGTGGTAAGATAAGATAAAGTAAGAAAGACTATCGATCTTTTAGATGCTAGAATGTAAAATAATATCCAACGGCTGACAATGTTGGGATTCGCGAGTCTTGATCCAACGCTGAATGCATAACTTTGAATATTGAGCATTGGATAATGGCGTGTGAATCCCAACATTGCCAGTTGTTCGATCTTATTTTCCATTTTACCATCTAAAAGATACTATTGATAATCTTTAGCACATCGCACATTATGCACAAATCTCAAAACACACGTCTCCATCATTCTAGAATCTTCTCCCTCATTTCTCTAGACCATGTTACCAAAATTTTCAAGTATTAGGTTTAGCTAATCAACATTGACTTTATATGATACAAATATAAGAACCAAATATATACCCATATTTTATAGATGTCGATCAAATTTATAATTTTTTAGCTTTACCTATTATGTAATCTTACCACTATATAGTGTACGAATAACTTTGAACTTTGACCGTTGGATCAAGACTTGCGAACCCAAACATTACAACCTCGTTGGATCTTATTTTCCATCATAGCATCTAGAAGATTCTATTGATAGTCTTTAGAGCAAGTCCAATAGCACCCCTACATTTTCTCCCCTATGTGTGTATGTTGGGGCCTTCCCGAAAAAAATCTTCTCCTAAATTTTGCTTATCGCTAGGGGCAACCCTAAATTTGCTCCCCTATATCATAACCACAATATTTTAATAGGAATGGGCCCACTTTATCAATTTGTTTTCACCTATCAACTCAGTCATCCACGCAGGGCCCACATATAGGGGAGATGGAGGGTTGGTTCGGGACGCAGATTCGTCGTGGACATGTCTAGGGGAGCTGCTGGAGGCTTGTTTTTCACTCTCTCACCTACAAACAATATATGTTCAAAAAAAGTTTATTACAAAATAATTAAGCTTTCACAAATTAAATGTTTGATTGGCCAATGTTTTGGTACTTTTTTGTAAACATTGATGTTTTATATAAAATGAGTCTCTTACATTTTGGCAAGAAAAAGGAGTCTCTTATTTAAAATGTTTGATGCATGTGGAGGGTGGATGAGAGGGGCATGGCAAGCCGTGTCATGTTGTGCGCAGGTTACAGAATCCGAATCCACCTTTCGCGTATGGGCTAGTTGCGGTCGCCTTGAACGCACCACACAATTATGACTAGGCCATCGTTTCGTCCCATCAGCTTACCCTAGTCTTTGTCAGTGACATTTTCCACAAGCATCGGCTTCATCAGCGACATTGATTGTTCCTTCGGTTTGGCTAATCTGCCACATTAATCTCGGATCACCTCCTTCCAATTTATTATCTCCCTCCCCCACAATCATAGAGCACCAAACCATCTCCAATCCCCCGCTACCAACAACCATCTCCATCCCCGTCAGTCATCCATGACCAACTTCCGGCTGCCGCCCGCCATACCAGAGCACAAATACAATGACATCGCCGCACAAGATGACAATTCCATGCGCATTTGGGCCTTCTCCCCATGGAGAACACCGTGGCAGCTAGCGTGCGCCTTCCTCGATGCCGGATATAGTCGCCGCAAGTACCATATGTACAGCCTCCATAATAATCCGTATGGTACGTTAATGAGAAAGTTCGTCAACTTTAGGGACGCCCGTCTCCTCTATGAGAAGGCCTTCCACTAAGGTTGCGAGATGGTGGTGTTCACCGACGCCAACATATTCACCAATTATTAGGACTAGTTCCCCAACAATGACACCTTCAACCACAAGGTCCTCCCAGTGCCACCGATGGCTCAGGAGGTGATTCCGTGTAATCCGAAGGTGCCGGCGTCTTATTCGGAGGTGTCGATGGGTCAGGAGCCAGTGGTGGAACTGAAGATGGTGTTGGTGCTGGTGTGTAACAAGTTGCCGCTGGTGGCGCGGAACTAGGTGCTAGGAGGCGCTTGACCTGCACTACTTCAGCAACGAGTCGTATATATGTAAACTCGTGCTGTTATGTTAGCAGTTGAATGAAGTTTCTTTCGGTACTACTCACTTTACCTTCAACCTTGTGTTAGGAACCCATCGCAGATTTGCTCTGACATCGCACCACCTTCAAATCCTCCTCTTCCCAGCTCTTGCGCTGCCTCTGTCGTGGTATTGCCGACGAGTACGCCATGGAGGGGTCCTCATAGTGCGTGTTTAGAGACGTGGGGTAAGGCAGAGAGTTGGCGGGTATGAGGTAACACAGCTTACCCAGGTTCAAGTCCCACAATGGTGGTGGAACTCTACTCCTGCTATAAATCACTATAATGGCAATACGCAGAGTTATAGAGATAGGTTCGCTGTGCAAGGTGTTGCGCGTTGTACACAACAATCAGAGAAGTTGTTGTTGTCGTGCCCTAAGGGCTCCTACAGGCTGGCTTATAAAGGCGCCAAGACATAGGGTTTATAGGGAAAGGTCTTTGCTGGACAAGGTAAAGAGTCCTACACCTATACGAACTAGTCTTCCATGTCTTGTACTCCAAGGCTTCGAGTATGTCAATGACTCCTGCATAGCCTTCCTTTATCCGGCATGGGCCTCCTTGCAGGATCCGTCTAACTGGGCTGCCCAGCAGGCCACATGCCTTGCTACGAACTATGGGCCACCCGGGTTATGTGGATTGGTGACATGATATGAGGATACCCATATAGCATATCCCCAACTGTAGCCCCCGAAGGACTTTGAAATCTTGCGACATCTTGCTTGTTGATCACTGAATATCCCGTCTAAGTGATGCCGACAATCCGTCAAGAAATATCTCAAAGGTCTCCCAAACAACCCTGCAATCATCTCTAGCTTCGCAATGCAGCTGGAGATTCCTTAAGTCTTCGTTTCCTGAGTCGGATGATCTCTGTCTTTGATGGAAACTTTTGGATGTGACCCTTCACTGCAACTGTCAGGAGGATGACGTATGGTATAGCCTATGCTACCTCAAAACTCATAGAAACAGAGAATTAATCATCAACTATTTTTACGCGCCCGAAATCTGAAACATTGGAGCGGCAAAAGACGGAGGACGTGGTGAAATTACCATGCATGTTCACTTACATGTCGGCAATGTTCCAATCATCAGATCTTTTTGTATGATTCTTCATGCGAGGCTTATATACTTCAATCGCGGTCAATTTATTTCTTTTTACCAGCATTCGTCTCCCAGTCTTCGTCTTCCTCCAGCCGCACGCCCGTTCCAGCTTTCTTATGAAAACCCTGGCCAGAGCCTTTTCTTTCTCCACCTTCTCCTTGTCTCAATGGCCTCCAGCAGCTCTGCTCCTTCCATTGTGGCGATCCCTGAGGCTACAACGGAGCCATACCAGGGGTGAACGTTCCGTCGGAGGGGGTGGTCGTTCCCGTCTCCACCGTGACGGAAACCGCCAGTGATGACCAAGAATGGGCGGCGCCCGAAGCCGCTGAAGTGGAAAGTGACTCCCACAAGGGGGTGTGGATAGGTTCTGATCTCTCCGCTAATGATCTCCATGTACTGGTCGACGAGGGGTATCTCCCCGCGGCGGAGAAGTTCGTCTGGTGGGCGGCTCCAGCCGGCAAGGTGGTCCCTTCTCCCCAACCCGAAGAGAAGGTGTACCTCAAATATCAGCTGGTACGTGGCGTAAGCCTGCCAGTCTCCGACTTCTTCTTGGACGTCCTCCGTCACTTCCGGGTACTTCCCCACAATCTCTCTCCCAACATCATCCTAGTCCTTAGAAACTTCATAGCTTTGTGCGAAGGATATCTAGGGATTAAGCCTAGATTAGATCTATTTGTATACTTCTTTACTGTCAAAAGAGAGTCTGTAGAGTCCAAGGATGAATTGCGGACCTGCGGAACCATTAGCTTTAAGATCTAGCCTAGCCGGCGCTTCCCCGACATTGTAGGGCACAAGTCTTGCAAGAACTGGCAGCGCACGTATTTCTACAGGCCAGATGTCCCTCTGCCAGACCATCTTGAGACCTACCCTGACTTCGTCGATGGAGCTGCCACTGAAGTGCCGCATGGCGGACCCCATACTCTCTTCCTTCCGACGATGAAGCCAATCATGCCGTAAGGTGGATCGAATGGCTCATAGACGGGGGTCTAATGGGCTTGGACCTTGCCATGTGCTGGTACATTAGGCGGATCCAGCCTTTGCAGCACCGCACCTAGCTGATGTGCAAATATAGCCAAGATAGGAGGGATCCCATGCGAATTTCGCGGGATAACATCTCTTCTGACTCCATATGCTCCGGCTAAAGGACATTGTCAAGGTGAAGGACAAGAAGCGTGTCTTCAAGATCACCTTCGACATGTTCGACTGCGATACATGCCCCGATGTAGCTTCTGTTTCCTTTGTTGCTCAGTATATACTCTAAGGTTTATCCGTCTTGGATTTGTCCATCTAACACTCCTCTTTATCCCAGCTGGCGACCTTGGCAGTCGATCAAATGGCCTCCCAGGTCTATGATCCAAAGCTGAAGGATATCCAGGTGGTGTCCGACGATGATTCCTCCAAGGATCAGCCAGCTCCGGCAGCGTGAAAGTGAAAGAGCTCCACCTCTGACGATGTTGTCGAGGCCAAGAAGAAGAAGAAAACAGAGAGTGGAGTCTCCAATCGTTCCACTGCCTCCTTAGAGGCGGAGAAGAAGAAGAAATCCACCGGCATTCCCCTCACCAAGGCTCCTGCAATGGAGTAAGTACTTCCATTCTCCGGCTTGTATTTATAGCTCGCACCTTTCTTCAACTCTTGTACTTATACTTTGTATGTTTCAGGAGGAAAGCCGGTGTCAGTTTGAAGCGATCCTCTAAAGATGTTGGAGGGTCCAAAAACATTCATGACATGTTAACCATGGGTCTGTCCGCCAAGCCCTCTCCCGCCACCGCTCCCCCTACTCCTGCCGCCAAACCTTCTTCTGGTCCCGCTAGGACGTCATATCCCATCATCCCTAAGACCTCCACTATGGAGATAGATATCAATCCAAACCTTGATGTCTCAGGCTCTGTCGAGGTTGACGTTTCTCCCAGCGGCCAGGCAACGCAGGAGAGCCCCTCCTCTAAAGTGGTTGAAGCTCCGGCTAAGGATGCCACCGAGAAGGGGAAGGGAGTGGAAGAGGTGGACGTGGAAGCTGCGATTGAGGCGGGAGCCTTAGAGCCATGAACTGCTTTGAAGGTGCAGGAGGCAGCTAGGGCTTCATCCATGGCTTCGGCTTCCGACTTCTCCATTGGTTGCGACTCCTCCGATGTTGACCCTAGATGACCTTATCAAGCAGGCCAACACAATCTATAAGAATGCCCGGACCTTTCATGACTCATATGCTCATCTAGCCAACAATCTCAGGATCATTCCCATTGTATGTTTTTTGAACTTCACTTGCTTTACTTTGTGTAGTATATCCCACTGTCACCCCCGAGATCTTAGGCGGATAATTTGATGGTTATTGGCCTGAGTGCTCCGAAACACTAAGTGTAGAACTTCTCCGTGTATCCCCCGAGCGTTTAGTTGAAACTGCAAAGTTCCGACTAGATGCTATAGAGAAACAAGTTTACTTCAAAATCATGTATTGTAGCCCCTAAGAATTTAGTTGAAACTAAACAGTTCCGACTAGATGCCCTAGAGAAACTACACATGTTTATATCTTGGTGCAGAATGAGAATAAACGGAGGATAGCCGCCAATGAGAGGTTTGCTGCTCTTCAGAAAGAGATGGACCTTGAAGAGGGTAAAACCAAATTCCTGAAGGAACAGATAAAAAATAGCCAGAATCTGTTTCCGACGATAGCTCCTTGCTTTCCCATTGAGTCATTTCTTCCATCTTCTCATAACACTTTCTGATATCCGTCTTAAAGAAGCAATTGCTAAGGCCAAGAGCATCGTCGAGCAATCCAAGCATATCTAGGAGCTTGATGCTTAAAATAAGATTCTGAAGAAGGACCTGGCCGATGCTGTCAAGGGTCATGAGGCAACGATGAAGGCTATGCAAGAGTCTGTTGACGCCATGATGCATCACCTGAAGGATGAGATTGCACAACTCAAAGACCAGAACCAAGCTGCCAAAGAGCAGAATGCTAGGAGTCTTGAGATGTCCAAGCCAGTCTAGAAGGAGCACGATGACTTGGCGGAGACATGCATGCAAGCGGGAACGACCATCTTCGGTAACCTTTCTCCGGCTTGGTCTTTTATTGTAAGTTGGATAAATATTTGATTTGTTTATACGTATGGTCCTTGTATGCTTGTGCAAACCACAACTCCCATTGGCTTAGGCAACTTGGGTGAGTGTCCTCCGAGTACCAAGGAACACATGATTCTTGCCGGCAACTTTGTCAGCACCGCCATCACCCAGGCCAAGGAGATATCTCAACATCTGGGCATCAACATCAAGGCGGCAGACTCAGCAGCCATGTTTTCCTCAATCATGCACCGAGGCCCCGAGAAAATCAAGGACTGGAAAGCCTCTTGCTCCGGGCTGGTGCTAGGATGACCCTATCCTTGGTCAAGGCTCACTATGACAATGCCGACATCGACTTGGTGACCTCCGGCATGCCCAAGCTGGACGAGGAGGGACAAGAGATCGATAGAAATGCTATTTGGAACTCTCTCGCCGGCTTCGATACCATGGTTGCCAAGGTGGTCAAGGCTAATGTCTTTGTGCCTGCCGAGATCCTAGATGACGACATGGCTTCTTCTGAGTCTAGCCCTTCTCCTTCAAAGTTTGACAAGCTCTCCCGGTCTGGCTCTCCTGATGATGCCACCATGAAGCCCCTGCAGTAGAGCCATAAGAAACAATGTATGTATTAAATGTACCTCTGCAGAATGTATGCGGAAAAAACTTATGTTTGTCTAAGGCGGAAAAACTTGCACTCAAGCTTCCAACAACTTATCTGTTTCCAGCATGTGTATGTATTTTTTAAGCAAGTGCTGGCTTATCAATTCTGGTTCGTATTCTTGACCTTTCGTGAGACGGAAGACTCGCAACACAGAACTATGCTCTCAGGCGATGATGCTTAATAGGACCGTCCAGAACCTAAGAACAAAATCACCGGCTTTGAGTGCCAAAAAGTCACTAATCTGGAATCCACCTAAAAACTTCAGAAAACATGTAGACCAGGAAACTTAAGCTAACGCCCGTAGGCGGAATTTTCACAAGGGCAAATGCAAACTTGCGCATAAAGGATCCAAAAAAAACAACTAAAGGAGGTAAAAGACTCAGAGAATATGAGTCAACCAAATGCTTTGTTTCATTGATCATATAAGAAACTTATTACATAATATAAATGTGCTAAGTGTAAAAGGGACGTAGCTTTGCCATGTTCCTTGGCCGATCTGTCTCCGGGTAATCATCATCGGAGTCACGTTGCTTGCGCTTGCGATTTTTTGGCCTATCTTTCAACTCGCGAATATCGATGAGGTAATAGGAACCATTTAGCAATTCTTTGCTTATGACAAACGGTCCTTCCCAAGGCGGGGATAGTTTGTGTGATTTCTCCTGCTTGAGTCTAAGAACCAGATCCCCTTCTTTAAAGAGGGATGCTTTACACGGCGACTATGGTAGCCGCGCAGCTTCTGCTGGTATACGTCAGATCTCTGGCATGCCAGCACGTGCTCTTCTTGTAACTACCTCGGTGAATTACGCTCCTAGTTACAAGCCTGGATGAGCAGAAA
Source organism: Avena sativa (assembly GCA_916181665.1). NCBI lineage: Eukaryota > Viridiplantae > Streptophyta > Magnoliopsida > Poales > Poaceae > Avena > Avena sativa. Next base: position 274,603,787 of record OV702292.1, read on the forward strand.
TGGTTGAAATAGTACGGTGGGGCCCAAATGCCACTCACAGGTAGACCTTTCGGCCGTCCCAACCATTTCCACACATCGGGACAAGAACGCGCGGCGTAATCGGCAGGCGAAGGGATCAACTACATACACAAATGAGTATGTATGCAAGCCACCATACAACAGTACATCAGAGCCATTCCATCTAAAAAGAAAGGAAATATAGCAACGCCATACGGCAAGATCCAAACATCCTAGATAGATATAATAGTTTAGGATATCTCCTCATACATCAAACATCAGAGTATCAAGCGGAAGCGGGAGACAAAATCCGAGTACGGATAAGAAGCAAATCGGCATAAGATGCCCCATAAATAAGCAGATCCCGCCCATAGATCTCACGGATCCCCATTCCCGGAATCTCTACACCGAATGATCGTTGCCCACATCGTCCGTCTCTTCCACCCAGTATCCATCTTGCGAGTGTACCTGTTCATCTGAACCAATAATTTATCGTGTGAGACCCTAGGGGTACTCAGCAAGTCTTTATGCCGCTAAAGGGGACACAACCTGGGGTGACGCAATTGCAGCAAAAGATAAACCCTAGCAATTCTATAGATACTCGCTAACCATCCGCCTAACCAGAGATAGACGGATGTCCGTGAATGAATAACAACAGTTATAACAGTTATAACGGTAATCTTAACAGATCCATCCTCCTCCTCTCTTACCGACGAGGAAGCGGACGAACAACCCCCCATCCGTTGGCAGTTTTATTATCCATTCCGTGAGTGTTGCACTATTTACTAGTCAGGTACCTAGTCTAGTCAGATTAAAAGCAGTACTTTAGTTATGCTTGTCTATGATCGAGAAACTGTGCTCCAAGTCGTCCATAACCGCGAACACGGCTTTCATAAAGTTTTACCCTGCAGGGGTGCACAAATAGCAACACACACTCGATATTCCTCGGAAAAACCAAATCAAAACCCAACGAGGCAGTCACGACAAAGCGATCACAAGATTCAGAAATATTTCAGGGGGCCACCCCATTGAGCTACCCGCAACGAAGTTAGCTGACTCCGAGACGGCCTCAAGGTTTGCGCCAATGGCTGTGAACGACTGGGAACCCGAAAATGTGACTGGGCTTGTCGACACAACGAAAACACTCCGCTTTCCTAAACAGTACAGTGTGCTCCTCGCACAATTTTAAATAAAGCAGTAAAGCATGGCATAAGTACTAGATAGTAAATAAAACCTCAAACTAGTTTGTGGCCCTCAAGAAATAAGAATGAATCAAGATCTGGCTCAGGGGGGTTCATAAGCCTCCCGGATGTGGATAGCGCGATTATTCAAGGAACAGGAATCAAGTACTCGGGGTCCTACAGGACACAAGTGAGCCTGAAAAACCAAATAGCAAGTATGGCTCACCGATGCCACTTTCATTAGTTATCCCATTACTACTCAGGTTAAGTTGTTTAGGTACCTCGTTATCCATCAGACACTCACATACCCTACACATGCTGTTCTACGACTCGCATGGCTCAAACAACTCCTGTAGTAAGGGCTCATGGGATGGAGGAACAAGCTTCGGTGGGGTTTAAAAGTAAAGGCTATGCAATACTTGGGATTCAATTTAATGCAACCGCGACTCAATGATGCAAGAATAAGATAGAGGCAATAGGTACTATATGTATGCAAGCATGTGGTAGTGCTTGCCTGGCAGCTCAGTTGAAGCAGGAGAAGGATCTGGGTGGTACTCCTGGTTCTCTTGGTATATCCCCTGCTGAGCGTCTATTCGTAGAAGAACCAAACAAACAAGGGCCAACATAAATAAAGTGCACAAGCATATGAATAAATGCATCAAGCAAAAAATCATGCCATGATGAATGATGCACAATTTGCATGGCAATAAAGTAGCATGGCATGGGTGAGGTGTGGAATACAAGAATAAACATTTTTATCGGGCTTTAACCACATTTTATCCTCATATTAGTTGCTGTACCCTTTATATTTATATGATGCATGCTTCAAATCAAACCATGGAATGCACAAACAGAAAGGTCTCGTCGAGCTAATCATTTTAGACATATTATTTGTGAAATTTGGAGTTATAAAACAAAAGTTATTAATTAATTACGGGAAAAGGGCATTTTAATGTAATTTTAATTAACTTGGAAAATAAAGTGTTCAAAATATTATTTGAAGGACATATTTGAATTCCTCACATTTTTCTGATTTGAAAACATATATTATTTGTATTATTTGGATTTGTATTTTAAATGTTATTTAAAAACAGATTTAAATTTTGAATTTGAATTAATTTGAAAAAGATTTGAATTAAACAGAAAAGCAGAAAATACTTTTTATACACAGGTTTAGCTAGCCACGGTCAATGACTAGTGGGGCCAGCAGCTGACTCAGCAGCACACTGCGCGGAAAAGCTTCTGTCACCGCGAGCTAGGCTAGACTAAGAGATTGACAGGTGGGGCCAGGGCGTCCTCGGGGCCACACGCGGGCGCGCCAGCGGCGGCGTGCCACGTGGGAGAGCCCGGGAGCGCAGGTTAAGGGTGTAAAACGGCGGGGGTGTTTTAGCAAAACAAACAGAGAGGCTGACGGTGGGGCTACGCGGACTGCGGGTTTAGCCGAAAAACAGCGAGGGGGTTAAAAGCAAAAATGGAGCGCCGTACTGTTCCTCTTCCTCCGCGGACAGATCGGTGCTCGCGCGAGGCGGGGATTCGAACCTGGGACGCGGGAGTGCGCGCCGCGGGGCGCAACCAGTGCGGTGGGGTGGGGGTTGGTGACAGGGATGCGGACGGGGCCTAGATAGGGCTTTCGTGACGCTACAGCGAGGAGAAAGATCGCGACGCCGGCGCACAGAGGGTGCTCGGCGGTTGGCCCGGCGAATCTAGGGCGGCACAGAGAGGCAGAGCATGTCCAGGAGGATCGTGGGCTCACCGGGGAGAGGTTGTTGCGGTCGGAACGGGCAGGGGAGCAGGCGATCGTCGTCGAGGCAGAGGCCGGGCGACTAGGGTTTGGCGTCGGCCTTGGCGTCGATCTGGTGGCTCCGGTTCTCCTCCTCGTTGCCGGCGTGTATAGGACGACGCAGTGGACGTCCGTGAACCTCCCCGACACCCGTGTATGCACGACCGCCTCCTGGTTCTGTATGTGGACGGCGACACCGAGAGCAGCGGCCGGTTAGACGGTGGTGGGGTTGCTGGGGAGGAAGGAGCGGATGGGCTCGACCCTGGGGAGATCTGGGGGAGGTAGCAGGTGGGAGAGAGGGAGGGGAGGAGCGGCAGAGAGGAGGTGGTGCCGTGGGGGAGCGGTAGATGGGAAAAAGGTGGCCTCGGCCACCTTTTACCCTCTCCTTCTTCACGTGCTTGGTCGGGGCAGGCAGGGCAGGTAGGGGACGTTCAGGTGGGGTAGGGTGAGGCCAGAGAGGTGGTAGGCTCGGTGGAGGGGAGCTCTTGGCAGAGAGAGAGCTAGAGAGGGAAAGGGGTAGCTCGGCTAGGGTAGTTGGGGCTCGGGTTAGGTTCTTGTGAAAACAATAATATTAAACATGGCATTGTCCATTTGCATTTCCAAAGGTGGAACAAAGCCAAGCAAAAGAAAAGAAAGGATGCCCCATGTGGAGTAGTTGGAGATGGCCATGTTTGAATAGAAATGGGACTTGCTAGTGTGTATGTGCCACTAGATGCTCAATAATCCCAAAAATACCCCAACATGAGCACAATTCCATAATAACCCATATGGAAGCTAGGAGAAAGGGGTTCCACCCACAAGGCATGCAAAGGTGGCCATGTGGCTCTCATATATCAATAATGTGAAAACAACATGATGCCAAGATGAGAGCATGTGGAAAGAATTGGATCCATCCCAACCCACATGAGCTAGAGGTAAACTCAAATAAAATGCAAAGCTCATATTTAGTTCGATGGTGGAATTTATAAGGTGGTGAAGAAAAGCTGGTGGAGTTAATAAGAGATATGCCCCCAACTCAACTTGGGCATTAAACAATATATCAAGAACCAAATACAATATCAAGGAGCTAATACAATTACTAATGCACATGAGATAAGAACCAAATGAAAAGGGTTTTATATGATGCTCAAATGCAAGGTGGCATGATGACATTAGCATGATATAATTATGATGCAACAATTATATGTAGGAAGTAGCATATATATATAGACTAGGCTAGTAGCATTGCAATTGTTAGACAATTGGGATGCTACACTTCTTCAAGTAGGTCCACATATATTCGCCTGGATTCTTCAGCGTCATCCTCCTTGTAGGCGGAAACTCTTGGTGCATCGTGGAGGATGTCGGATGGGAGAACTACTTCTGGTCCATAAACCATGAAGAAAGGAGTCAAGCCGGTGGATCTGTTGGGTGTTTTTCGTAAACTCCACAAGACAGATGGTAGTTCCTCCGCCCAGGCTTCAGCTTCTCTATGTAGCAGCGCCTCCAAGCATGGCTTGATTCAATACAGAATTAGTCCATTGGCCCTTTCAACTTGCCTATTTGACTATGGATGTGCTATAGATGCTAGGTCAAGGTGGATTCCTTTCTCATGACAGTACTCCTCAACTTTTCCGAGAGATAAATTTCTGCCATTTTCGGTAATGATGCTATGTGGGAGCCCAAATCTCATCACTAGATCTCGGGCAAACTTTAGGGTTGTTGCCCCATCGAGCTTTCTAATGGTTTTAGCTTCAATCCATTTTGTGAATTTGTCCACTGCTACTAGCAAGTGTGTGAATCCCAAGGGTCCTGTTTGCAAAGGTCCCACCATGTCCATCCCCCAGACTGTAGACGACCAAGTTATTGGTATTATTCGCAATTCTTCAGCTGGAACACTTGGTTGTCTTGCATAAAACTGACACCCAAGGCATGTTTGTACCAATTTGTCGGTGTCCGCCTTAGCAGTTATCCAGTAGAATCCTTGTCGGAAGGCCTTGGCCAGCAATGATCGGGCAGCGGCATGATGCCCGCAATCTCCAAGATGTATTTCTCTAAGGATTTCAATACCTTGATGCTGGGGGACGCATCGTAAGAAAACTCCTGTGGTACTTCTCTTGTATAGCTGGTCGTCAATGATGACGTAGCCTTTTGCTCTGTGTACTATTTGCCGGCTTTCGACTTCGTTGGCGGGAAAAGTTCCGTCTTGTAGATAATCCATGAACGTCTTCGACCAAGTCGAAGAGGTCACTGTTATTGTGTTAACAAGTGAGTCCACTCTATTCGGGTTGTTGGGGTCCACTCCTTTCACGGATGGAATCCGCAAATGCTCCAGGAAAACGTCTGGCGGAATCGGTCGACAAGCTGATCCAAGGTTTGATAGCAGATCTGTCAAAGCACTTGGCTATTTCGTCTACTTCGTCTCGATATGCCGCCATCATAGGGTTCCGTGTGTTCTAGGTGCCAGCTACTTGCTGGGTAACCAATTCGGAATCTCCACAACAAACTATGCGCTTGATGCTAATATCCTTGGCTACGCGAAGTCCGTGAATGAGGGTCTCCTACTCCGACATGTTATTTGTAGCATTGTAGTGGATCTGCAGGACATATTGCAACTTCTCTCCTGTTGGTGATTGCAATAATACACTAGCCCCCGAGCCATTGAGTAACTTCGATCCGTCAAAATGCATGACCCAATACTCTGGCTCTGGCACAGGAGTGTCTTCTGGTAGTTCTGTCCAATCTGCAAGAAAATCCGCCAATGCTTGTGACTTGATAGCATCACGTCGCTTATAGGTGATGTTGAAGGCGGCAAGTTCAATGCCCACTTTGCCACTCTCCATGTAGCATCATTGCTATTAATGATGTCAGACAGTGGAGCAAGGAAAACTCCATGAGCTATCTTCTGGTAGTGGGTAACACTGCTTGGATTCCGTCAATACCTTTATTACATAGTAAACGGGTTGTTGAACTCCATATTCGTGCGTTGGTTCCTTGCGCTCCACCATGATGACGATGCTGATTACTCGGTTGGTTGCTGCCATGTAGACTAACATAGGCTCCCTTGGTACCGGGGCTACAAGTATAGGTGGGGAGGAGAGTATTCTCTTCAACTCCTGAAGTGCTACGTCAGCTTCATCCGTCCATGTGAATTTGTCCGCCTTCTTGAGCAACTTGTAGAGCGGCATAGCCTTCTCGGCAAGTCGGCTGATGAATCGTTTTACTACTGCGACGTAGCCTGTGAGCCTTTCTATGTCCTTTAGGCATGTCGGGCGTTTGATGTCGAGGATGGCCTTGATTTTCCCTGGGTTCACCTTGATTCCACGACGCGAAACGATGAAGCCGAACAGTTTGCCGGATGGTACCCCGAAGACGCACTTCTTTGGGTTCAGCATCATGCTGTATTTCTGGAGATTGTCGAAGGTTTCATGCAAGTCAGTGATAAGATCATTTGATTTCTTTGACATTATCGCGATGTCGTCCACATAAGCGTGTACATTGCGACCTATTTGGTCATGCAGGCAATGTTGCATTGTCGACTGGTACGTAGCACCAGCGTTTTTCAACCCAAAGAGCATCGTGACGTAGCAATACGTGCCGTAGGGTGTGGTGAACAAAGTGGCCAATTGGTTTGACTTTCGCATCCGTATCTAGTGGTATCCTGAATAGGCATCGAGAAAATACAGAAGTTCCGAGCCAACCGTCGAATCAATGACTTGGTCAATGCGAGGCAAAGCAAACGGATCCTCCGGACATGCTTTGTTGAAGTCGGTGTAATCAACACACATTCTTAATTCATTGGTTCCTTTTTTGGGGACAAGTATAGGATTTTCCACCCTTCAGGTGTGAATAACTTCTTAGATAAAGCCGGCCTTAAGTAACCTAGCTATTTATTTGCCTATGGCCCTTCGTCTTTCATCAGCAAAGCATCATAGAGGTTGTTTCATCGGTTTGGCATTAGGATCAATATTCAAGCTGTGCTCGGCAGGTTCCCTAGGTACACCTTTCATGTCGGCAGGTTGCCAGGCAAAGATGTCCCTATTATCACGGAGGAACGACGAGCGCACTTTCCTATTTGGGATCCAATGTGCCAATGGTGGTGGTCTTGGAGGAATCACCTTCGACAAGCTCCACCTGCTTGGTCTTGATGGCGGCCTTGAAGGCGGGTTTGGCATCAGTGATCTGCTTCTTCGAAGCCGCCATCTCCGAGGCATCGACCTTTTTCAAGATCTCCTTGAATTCCTCACCGTAGAGGACCGCTTCAGAGAAGGCGGCTTTGCTGAGCTCGCAGTCCCGTGCCTTCGTGAAGCTTCCGTCAACAGTGATGACGCCATTTAGTCCGGGAATCTTGAGTTTGTTGTAGACAAAGCATCGCCTTGCGAGGATTGAGTGGAAGATGTCGCGTCCGAAGATGACGTGGTATACGCTCTTGAAAGGCACCACTTCAAAGGTCATGCGTTCTTGGCGGTAATTGTTTACATCACCAAAACCGACCGAAAGGGTGATGCAGCCCAGGGAATTTGCTTGTCGGCCAGGGACAACCCCATGGAACATAGTGTTGCTCTTCCTTAGCTGGGTCTCCATCAAGTTCATCTTGTGCAGTGTATTCAAGTACATAATGTTGATGTTGCTTCCCCTGTGCACAAGGCACTTGGTGAACTCCGTGCCGTCAATCAAAGGGTTGATGACCATGGCATACTGGTTCTCTATTGGGATGAGTTCTGGATGATCCTTCCTATCCTAGGTAATTGGAACTTCTGACCACCTGACGTACTGGAGAACTGGAGGGAGGGTAGCCATCAGTATCCTCAGAGAGGTTTTCTAGGCCCGGACGGTTGCAATGCCAAGGAAGGTGTGGTAACATGGAGACTTCTTTTCAAAGGGATTTTTCCATTATCCTCTCCCTTGTCGGAAGATTTTGGGTCCATGTCCTTGTCCATGTCACTTGATTCTTTGGGCTATTCCTCCTTCTTCTTCCCTTTGCCCTTTCCGTGGGGTCTGTTCTTCTGACTTCGCTTGTAGTCGCACTCAGGGTCCTCCTTGATATCATTGACAAACTTGCACTGGTGATTGGTGTGGGTGGATTTTCCATTGGCGTCGAGATGGACGAAGTACGGCATATCGCAGTACTCTTCATATGTCTAGGGAACGCGGGGTGCTGAGTGTGTAGTGTCACTCCTCTAATGTCCACTTCTAGCCCCCCGACCAAGTCCACGTTGTTTGCCATTGCCTCTACCAGTGAATGTTGCGGCGACCATGTCGGCTACTTGCTTCTCTTTGGGCGGATTCTTCCACTTGTTATTGTTGTTTTTCCTGGCCTAGGTAGGGATTGCTATTGCCGGCAACGATCCACATGCATCGTCATCAGCAGCGGCAAATTCGCTAGCCATTTTGATCATTGCGTTGAGGTCGAGGTCATTGTTGTTCTGCCTGCGTTTCAACCTATGCCGTAGCAAATTACCCTTTTCCAGACCGTCGATGAAGGCGGCCATAGTGGTCTGTTCGTGTACCCCTGCGTAGGAATTTTTCATATCCAGCAAGTGAGAGAGGTAGGCACTGGAGGTTTCATCCTTCTCTTGCACACACCGATGTAGGTCTCCAACCGTATAGGGACGTTTGTACGTACCCTCAAAGTTCTTGGTGAACGCTTCATGCATGTCCAACCAATTTCATATTGATTTCTCCGGTAAGTCGTCGATCCATTGCTGGGTGGTACCGGTCAGCATGAGTGGGAGGTACTTGACGGCGACGTTGGGATTTCCCCCTACGATGTGGATCACTTCACTGTAGTCCTACAACCACGTTGTCGGCCTGGCTGTGCTGTTGTATGGCTTGATGGTCTTATCTATCCGGAGCCCCTTGGGGTAAGTTGAGGCCCGTATGACTAGTCCAAAACAACATGGCCCAAGGTATGGGAGCTCCCGACCTTCTTGGATCTTGTCTAGCCGCGATCACGCGTCATGTGGCTCTGGCTGCTTCCCTTTTTTGTCATGGGGAGGGGAGTTGTGGTGCGATTTGTGAGTTGACACGTGTCCTCCGCCATGATGGATGCAAGGTGGCGACGGCGGCGATGGAGGCGGTGGGTTAGCTCTCTTGCTGTGCCCCTCCTGTGACTCCTCACGCTTGTCGTGGTTGCTTGTCGGACATGGCGGTTCCTTGTGGGACCTGCACCTGTGTCCGTCATGGCCGCTGTGCTCTCTGGCATGCCGAGGCTGTTCGCCCTGATCGCGTATAACGATGCTAGGCTAGGACCACCTTGGAGGTGGCATGCTTGTGCAGTGGCGTGGCTCTGGTTCCTCATGATGTCGAGATGGCAATGGAGGTGGCTAACGACTGGGACGAGCCTTTTCTCCATGGTCGGAGGATATGGGGATAACATCAATCCTGTTGCGTTCCTCCCTCCGCCTTAGCTCTGTGGAGCCTGTATGCGATCCCTCGTTGCATGGAGATTTTGGCCTTCTATGGCTGTTCAGGCTTGACTAGCAAAGCTCTGGGTTGGACTCAAGCCTCTGCGAGGCGGCCTTTTCCTGTTGCTTGCATGCCTTAGCGATGAGGTCGTACACCTAAGAAACTGCTTCTGGCGACCTGTCCTGCTCCAGGAGGGTCTTGGCGATGGCAATGTTGAGAGCAGGGGTTGGCATGACCTACCTTCCCTCTGAATCTATGTAAGGGGTGGCTTTTTTCGGCTTAGACATGTCAAATCCCAAGCCTCGCCAAACGCCGGGATCTTGGACGATGTGAGCTGGTACCTTCTTTTCCTTATGCTTTAACAACAATTGCTTGTATTCGGCCTCCAAAGCTCTTGCCGCCTTGATGGATTGCTGCGCTTTAGCGATATCTTCGTCTAGCTTAGCGCCTTGCTCCACGATGCACTTGGCCTCCGCCAAGATTTCTGCACGCTTCTCATCGAGCTCCGTAACCCTCCAGATATGGGTGACGGTGATTGGATCAAGGAGGAGTGCGCCTTATATTGCTTTGTCGGCGGGAGTGGCTAGCGGGTTGCCAGCTGCAGATGTTGATGGTGGCATTGGCAACTGATTGTATTGTCGGGCTATATTAGGGGTCGTGGTAACTTCCTGCGCCGATGGCTGGCGGGTAGCCAGAAGAGGCAGAGCTTTAGTCGGAGCCGGAGGCTTGGCGGCTTTCTTAGCTGCTACTGCTCTGGTGACCGCTAGCGTGGGTGGAGCTCCCTCACATTCTCGTTCATGTCCGTCTTCTTCGACCATGCTCCCAATGGCGACTAGCACCTGGTGGGAAGGGTTGTTCTTCTCGGCGCACTCCTCCTTCTCGATCTCCCTCATAGTAGCGTCGTACTCCTCCAAGTTAGCGTCCGAGCCACCGACATCCATACTGATGCTGGCGTAAAGTACATCAAGGACGGAGTCGGAGTTTGCTTCGGTATTGGCGATGGCGGACGCGGAGGGTGATTGAGGCGGGCCGTTGTTATTGTTGTTGTTTCGTTCTCCATCTATGATAGGGATTTCCGCCATGGCCTCTTCATTGGCAGTCGCATATTCGTTGACGGTGGCAACCATCTCACCAAGGATGAGAGGGCTTGCGGCCTGCCGCCTTCGGAGGGTATGCCAGAGAAGTGTTCCAGGCATGAGCCCTTCCATGAAGTGGTACACGAGCTCGTCGACGCGGTCGCCCTCTAGGGTTTCCCTCAGCCTCATCCATCTGGCAAGGTATTCGCGAGGAGGTTCCCCATCCCTTTGAATGCATCTAGCCAGATCGAAGATGGTGACGACACCAACAAAGTGTGACATGCGCATCTCTAACGCTCAGGGAAGCCAAGCGGATTTGCGGGGTCCTTCCACCTTTATATCCTGCACATGGGTGGTTTGGGTGGGCCTTGAATTTTGTTGATCTGAGCTACCATACTCCAAAGAGAGGTATGGCCCAGATCCTTCCGTGAATGTGTCCTGCTCATAGGCGGTCCATGCGTGGCTTGACGATTTTCCGACTTCCTAGGAGCTAGGACCCGAGTCAGTTTCGCTGATGAAGATGTGGATGTCTCCGAAGGGGATGACGGAGAAGCTCGTGGGGTTCGTCTTCGCCGGCTGTAACACCCTCAGAATCGGCCCTATGCAAGTTTTAGCGAAACCCGCCAAACCCGCATAGAAACGATTCAAAGGTGCCCACCAGGCACTTTCGTGCGGGTGGAAAACGAAGTAATAACATTACACAACAGTCCTCGATGGGACCCACAGAACAGATATATACAACAACGACTCAAAGAGTCAAGAATACGGATAAACATTACAAAGATCCAAATCACCTGGAAAACGATATGGCGTCCGAGTACGGACAAGATGCAAATTGGGCTAAGAGCCCTACAGAATAACCAATGGCATCCATAACCCTGCCCAGGCCAAGCCGGAAGGGTAACCCTGCTAACGACGGCGATCTCAAAACCTGCTAAACAAAAGGGGTGCGGACAAGGGGCAAAGGAAAAAGAGAGAGCGGTTAGTACTGAGGCCAGTACACGGCGAGACTAGAATTCGGCGGTCCTCGCCTACATAGGTATGGTGGACTGAAGCGGCAGCGCAGCATGCACTAAACAACCTATAGAGACTCGATACAGCTAGCGGCTATCAGAGAGGGAAAAGAAAGACCTATTCGGAACCAACCTGGTACTAACACCAAACAATCCCATCCTGGTATTCCCCCTCGAGACCAAACGAGGAAGTCAGCCGAGGAACACACATAGTTGGCAGTTTTATTTATTCAGTTATTGTTGCAGCAATTACTAGACAGATGTAGATGATCGTCCTGATAAAATAAGCAGTGGGCCGTTTTAGTTAACCATTCCGTTGTAGTTGCAACACTTACTAGTCAGATACAATTAGCATGAGATATCCCAAAACCCAGCAGTTGTTGGTACTTATATTTAGCCATTCGTTGTAGTGAAGCTGATTACTAGTCATAACGGATACAAGTCAATTTATAACAGTAAACTTTAGTTATAGTTGTCTATGATCAAGCACTGTGCTCCAAGTCGTCCATAACCGCGGACACGGCTTCTCGAAAAGATTAAACCCTGCAGGGGTGCACCAAAGTATCCACAAGCACTTCGACCCTTTTTGCCAGATCAGTTAACATACACCCATCGGTATGTCGGCGGGGCCTAAGTCATGACGTTTCCAGACCCAAAGCAAGTACATGGGGGCCACCCCACTAAGTCGAACCCGCAACAAAGTCGGCCGGTCTCCGAGACGGACTTAGGGTTTGGGTAGACGGCTGTGAACGACTAGGGACCCAAAACTGGGCTTGTCGACACCGCGAAAACGTGTCCCGATCCTAAACAGTACAGTGTGCTATCCATCGCACAATTTAAATAAAGAAGTAAAGCATGGCATAGGTACAGGATAGTAAATAAAACCTCAAACTAGTTGTGGCCCCCAGTACAATACTTTGAAATTAGGTACTAATCGATGGGGGGCCCATATCTCCCCACCTGTGGTTAGCGCGCTCGATCTCGGAACAGGTGTCAAGAACTCGGGGTCCTACGGGACACAAGTGGGCGGTCGGAAACCAGATATTATCTATCACCCACCGGTGCCTCTGCTTACCTACTTCAATTTTAGTTGTTAAACAGTAATTAAAGTGAACAGTAATTAAAGCCATGATCATCTCCAACAATTAACTTGCGGCAATACTCCAACAACTGTGGTACTTGACGACACGCAACAACACTTGAGCGAGCGACTACGACACGCAAGTCCAACTATCTACCAATCAACAGGTAATAGGATGTGTCCAAGGCAATATAAGGCTGCAGGGGATATCACGGGTACGGAAACTAGAGCATCGCAACACAGATAGCAATAGATCAACAGGAGGAAATAAAGACTATAAAAGTAAGATAGGTAGAAAGGGGGAGATGCTCGCCTGAAAAACATTGCCGAAGGTTCATCCGAAGATCGGGTCGACACTCGCAACAACTCAACGGCCTTATCCGCGAAGAAGCAAAACGCTAGAATAAACACCGGTTGCAATATTTAATACTACGGCAGAAGATCGGGCATGCTTATGATATGATGCATGGCATGGCAAGGGTGCAATGCAATTAGGTCATATTAAGCGGAACCGGGGTTCCGACATTTAATTAAACGGTTCAAGTTGTTTAACTCCCCCGCCATTTAAATGTTGTTTATCAAGGCAGAATATATCACCGGTTCGCTACTCAAATTTAAATGAGGCCAATATGAGACTAGATTTGCCCGCATATGGCGCCATATTTAATTGTAAGGTGAATCGGCATAAGGACCCCAAACCACAGGACAAGTATGCATGCATGAACAAATTAATATGCAACAGGTAATGTTATATTTATAAAATAGGGCTCGAGAAAAGGGGTCACACATTAGGGTTCGGCGAGCTTGGGGTTCCGGGGTTCGGGGTCGGTCTCAGGGTTCAGGGTTCGACGGGATCGGCCTCGGATAACGGAAGTAGATCTTGGCGTTCCGGGAGGAGGTCTTGGTTCGGCGTCGGGGCGCATCGGACTCGCCTTGGTCGGTGTCGATCTTGTTGTTGCGAAGATCTTGTCGGTCCGCGTACCGGGAAGTAGTACTTGTCTCATATGGGGTGAAGTACTTGGCATGCTGCGTCGGCGGCCTTGGCGTCTTCGGGTTCGGGTCTTGGCGTTTCACATCCTCGTGATGGTCTCGGGGCATCGAATCCCGGTAGGAGGACTTGGCGCGGCGTCGGGTTCAAGATCGGTCTCGGTTTCCAGGCGGTAGATCTTGTACTACGGCGGTTCTCGCAGGTGGTCCTTCGGGTGTCTCTCAGGGCGATGTAGCACTTGGCAGCCCACCGAGAGCTCGGCGGTGAACCCCGACGCTACAAGAATACCTTGAGGCTCGCAGAGGCTCCGGCGGGCGGCGGTCGCTCGGCAGGCGCAGGAGGAGGCCGGCGACGGGCGGACACAGAGGCGAGGTTGGCGGTTGGCGGCGGGGCAGAGGCCGGGCCGGCGAGGTTGAGGCGGAGGGGCCGACGGCGGGCTTGCCGCGGGCGAAGCAGAGGAGGAGGGGCGGCCGGAGGTTGACGAGGAGGGCCTCGCGGAGAGCTTGGAGCGGAAGGGGAGACGCGGGGCAGAGGGGGCGCTCGGGGCGAGCTCGGCCGGAGGAGGGCCGCGCGGGCGAGAGGGGGTCACCGAGGAAGGGAGAAGGGCGGGCGGCGGCGAGCCGAGGTGATTCGGCCGGAGGAGGGGAGCCGGAGGCCGACGCGGCGCTGGGCGGGAGGAGGAGGCGGCGGATGCGGAGGGACGGCGAGGACGGCGGCAACGCGGGCGGCGCGGCCGCAGAGGGGGAGGCGCGGGGAGAGAGGAGGTAGGGAGATGCGGGGAGGGAAGGCGGCGGTGAGGAGAGGCCGGGAGGGCGCGCCGGCGGCGGGCGAGGTGCCGCGGGCGGAGGAGCTCGGGCAAGGACGGGGTGCGGATTGAGGAAGAGAGGAGAGGCGCGGTTGGTGGGGGTGGGCCCGCGGGGTGGAGCACGAGGCAGGTGGGGTCGGCGGCCAGGGGGTGGCTTCGGTGTGTGGTGGGAGGTGGGGACAGGCTGGCGGGGTTGGGGTGATGTGGCGGTTGAGGATTGGTTAGAGGGGAGGGAGAGGTGAGGTGGCAGCCAGGGATTGGTCCGGGTGAGGTGGCCGGAGGGTGGGTAGATTAGGACTAGGTAAGAAAAGGTTTGGGGTGGGGTCTAGGCTGGACCGATTTTATTCTAGGGTGGTCGTTCGGGTCGATTCGGCCCGTTCGACTGCCCCACTAAAAATAATTCAATATTTTATTTATTTTAAAATACACCTTTTGCAAACCGATAGCAGACAAACAAAAAAAAAATCCGGAGACCCGGGGTTTGCGTTTGAACAAAGACGGGGCGTTTTAGAAAACAAAAATAGGTTTTTCTGCAAATAGTTTTATACAAGCAAATGCAAGATGATGACGATGCTCAAATGCAATGTGGCATGATGACATGAACATGCGGTCATGATGATGCAATGCACAAAATCAACGCGATTTTCTAGTAGTGGTTTTGCGGGATGCCACACCGGCACCCAGAACTCATCTAGAGGGACGATGGGGATGTTGCCGGAGAAGAGAACACGACTGATGGCTATGGTGTCACCGATTCCCGCGAAGAGATTGGACCTCGCCCGGTGTAGAGCTCGAAGTGAATCTTGACCCACGGTGGGTGCCAGCTATCATTGTATTGCTGACGAGTACGCCATGGAGGGGTCCTCACAGTGCGTGTTTAGAGACGTGGGGTAAGGCGGAGAGTTGGTGGGTACGAGGTAACACAGCTTACCCAGGTTCAAGTCCCACAATGGTGGCGGAACTCAACTCCTGCTATAAATCAGTAAAATGGCAATACGCTGGGTTACAGAGATAGGTTCGCTGTGCGAGGTGTTGCACGTTGTATGCAGCAATCAGAGAAGTTGTTGTTGTTGTCGTGGCCTAAAGGCTCCCACAGGCTGGCTTATAAAGGCGCCAAGGCTAGGGTTTACAGGGAAAGGTCCTTGTCGGACAAGGTAAATAGTCCTACACCTATACGAACTAGTCTTCCTTTATCTGGCATGGGACTCCCTTCAGGATCCGTCTAACTGGGTCGCCCAGTAGGCCATATGCCTTGCTACCAACTATGGACCACCCGGGTTAGGCGGATTGGTGACATGCTATGAGGATACCCATATAGCATATCCCCAATAGCCTCTGTTCTCATAGTCTCTTCTCACTTGCTTTTTAGAAAATAAATTCTTGTCACGTGGAAAATTGAAATTGTTTTTTTTAATATCTTCAATTGTTTTCAAAATATGGCCAAATTTGTCGACATGGAAATTCGATATGGGATCATCGGCATAAAGTATGATGTAGATATGGCCTTGACCTTGGTCACTTGTCTTGAATCCAAGAATTATTTAAATTTTACAACTTACTTTTAGGTTAAAATTTTACACGGGTGGTGGGAGTACATTTTACATCAAGGACCTAAAGAATGAAAAATTACATCGAGGTCCATACATTTAGCACAAAGGACCCTAAAATTAAGCAAGGAAAACAGTCAGGTTCAGCTCCTTCTCGAGATAGCAGCTGATCAAGCCATACTCGATCTACATACTACTTCCTCTTTGATTGGTTTCAATATATGGCCAAATCTGTCAGCATGCAAATTCTTGGATACGGGATCATCATCATAAAGTATGGTGTATTTATGGCCTTGACCTGGGTTGTTCGACTTCAAATCCAAGAATGTTCATACTCGTTGAAAAATAATCTTAAATTTCACCACTTACTTTTAGGTTAGAATTTTGCATGGGCGGTGGGACTACATTTTACACCAAGGACCTAAAAAAGGGAAAATTACATCGAGGTCCATACACTTAGCACAAAGGACCCTAAAATTAAGCAAGGAAAACCGTCCGGTTTGGCTCCTTCTCGATATAGTAGGTGATCGAGCCATACTATATATTCATACTACCTCTTCGAATTTTCTCAAAATATGGCCAAATCTGTCGGCATGCAAATTCTTGGATATGGGATTATCGGCATAAAGTATGATGTATATATGGCATTTGGTCGTTCAGATTGAAACCCAAGAATGGTTCATACTTCTTCATAACTAAACTTAAATTTTTTTAAATTTTACAACTTACTTTTAGATTAAAATTTTACATGGGCGGTGGGAGTACATTTCACATCAAGGGCTTAAAAAAATGGAAAATAACATCGTGGTCCATACATTTAGCACAAAGGATCCTAAATTTAAGAAAGGAAAATAGTCAGGTTTGGCTCTTTCTAGAGAGAGTAGCTAATCAAGCCATACTTTTCATACTACTTCTTCTTTGATTATTTTCAAAATATGGCCAAATCCGTTGGCATGCAAATTCTTGGATATGGTATCATCAACATAAAGTATGATGTAGATACGGCCTTGACCTTGGTCGTTCAGCTTGAAATCCTAGAATGTTCATACTCATTGACAACTAAGCTTAAATTCATTTAAATTTCACCACCTACTTTTAGGTTAGAATTTAACATGGGTGGTGGGAGTACATTTCACATCAAGGGCCTAAAAAAAAAAATTACAACGAGGTCCAAACATTTAGCACAAAGGACCCTAAAATTAAGGAAAGAAAACAGTCGAGTTCATCTCCCTCTCGAGAGAGCAGCTGATCGATCCATACTCGATCTTCATACTACTTCCTCTTCGGTTGCTCTCAAAATATGGCCAAATTTGTCGGCATGCAAATTCTTGGATATGGGCTCATCGACATAATGTATGATGTAGATATGGCCTTGACCTTGGTCGTTTGTCTTGAAATCCAAGAATTGTTCATACTCGTTGACAACTAAGCTTTAATCCGTTTAGATTTTACAAGTTACTTTTAGGTTAAAATTTTAGATAGGTTATGGGATTACCTTTTACATCAGGGACCTAAAAAATGGAAAATTACATCGAGGTCCATATATTTAGCATAAAGGACCCTAAAATTAAGCAAGGAAAACCGTTAGGTTCAGCTCCTTCTCGAGAGAGCTTCTGGTTAAGCCATACTCGATCTTCATACTACATCGTCTTCGATTGTTCTTAAAACATGGCCAAATCTATCAGCATGCAAATTCTTGGATATGGAATCATCATCATAAAGTATGATGTAGATATATACTTAACCTTGGCCGTTCAGCTTGATATCCAAGAATGTTCATACTCGTTGACAACTAAGCTTAAATTCATTTAAATTTCACCACTTACTTTCCCATTAGAATTTTACACGCGTGGTGGGAGTACATTTTACATTAAGTACCTAAAAAATGGAAAACTACATCGAGGTCCATACATTTAGCACAAATCACCCTGAAATTAAGCAAGGAAAACCGAAGGGTATAGCTCCTTCTCGAGAGATCAGCTGATCGAGCCATACTCCTCATACTACTTCCTCTTTGATTATTTTCAAAAGATGACCAAATTTGTTGGCACGCAGATTCTTCGGCGTGGGATCATCGGCATAAAGTATGATCTAGATATGGCCTTGATATTGGTCATTTGGCTTGAAATCCAAGAATGGTTCATACTAGTTGACAACTAAGCTTAAATTTGTTTAAATTTCGACACTTAATTTTAGGTTAGAATTTTACATGGGCAGTGGTAGTACATTTTACAATAAGGACCTAAAAAAGCAAAATTGGACCGAGGTCCATACATTTAGCACAATGGACCCCAAAATGAAGCAAGGAAAATAGTTAGGTATTGTTGATCACCATACTCTTCATACTACTTCCTCTTCGATTGTTTTCAAAATATGGCCAAATCTGTCGGCATGCAAATTCTTGGATATGGGATCATCATCATAAAGTATGATGTATTTATGGCCTTGACCTGGGTCGTTCGGCATGAAATCCAAGAATGTTCATACTCGTTGAAAACTAATCTTAAATTAATTTAAATTTCACCACTTACTTTTAGGTTAGAATTTTGCACGGGTAGTGGGAATACATTTTACACCAAGGACCAAAAAAAGGGAAATTACATCTAGGTCCATACACTTAGGACAAAGGACCATAAAATTAGGCAAGGAAAATAGTTGGGTTCGTCTCCTTGTCGAGAGAGCAGCTGATCGAGCCATACTTTTCATACTACTTCCTCTTTGATTGTTTTCAAAATATGTCCAAATTTGTCGGCATGCAAATTCTTGTATATGGGATCATCAACATAAAGTATGATGTAATGATGGCCTTGATCTTGGTCGTTCGGCTTGAAATCCAAGAATGTTCATACTCGTTGACAAATAAGCTTAAATTCATTTAAATTTCACCACTTACTTTTAGGTTAGAATTTAACATGGGCAGTGTGAGTACATTTTACATCAAGGACATAAAAAATGGAAAATTACATCGAGGTTCATGCATTTAGTACAAAGCAAGGAAAATAGTCGGGTTCAGCTCCTTGTCGAGAGAGCAGCTGGTCAGGCCATACTTTTTATACTACTTCCTTTTTGATTGTTATCAAAATATGGCCAAATCTGTCGGCATGCAAATTCTTGTATATGGGATCATCAACATAAAGTATGATGTAATGATAGCCTTGATCTTGGTCGTTCGGCTTGAAATCCAAGAATGTTCATACTCGTTGACAAATAACCTTAAATTCATTTAAATTTCACCACTTACTTTTAGGTTAGAATTTAACCTAGGCAGTGTGACTACATTTTACATCAAGGACCTAAAAAATGGAAAATTACATCGAGGTCCATACATTTAGCACAAAGGACCCTAAAATTAAGCAAGGAAAACAGTCAGGTTCAGCTCCTTCTCGAGATAGCAGCTGATCAAGCCATACTCGATCTACATACTACTTCCTCTTTGATTGTTTTCAATATATGGCCAAATCTGTCGGCATGCAAATTCTTGGATACGGGATCATCATCATAAAGTATGGTGTATTTATGGCCTTGACCTGGGTTGTTCGACTTCAAATCCAAGAATGTTCATACTCGTTGAAAAATAATCTTAAATTTCACCACTTACTTTTAGGTTAGAATTTTGCATGGGCGGTGGGACTACATTTTACACCAAGGACCTAAAAAAGGGAAAATTACATCGAGGTCCATACACTTAGCACAAAGGACCCTAAAATTAAGCAAGGAAAACCGTCCGGTTTGGCTCCTTCTCGATATAGTAGGTGATCGAGCCATACTATATATTCATACTACTTCCTCTTCGATTGTTCTCAAAATATGGCCAAATCTGTCGGCATGCAAATTCTTGGATATGGGATTATCGGCATAAAGTATGATGTATATATGGCATTTGGTCGTTCAGATTGAAACCCAAGAATGGTTCATACTTCTTCATAACTAAACTTAAATTTTTTTAAATTTTACAACTTACTTTTAGATTAAAATTTTACATGGGCGGTGGGAGTACATTTCACATCAAGGGCTTAAAAAAATGGAAAATAACATCGTGGTCCATACATTTAGCACAAAGGATCCTAAATTTAAGAAAGGAAAATAGTCTGGTTTGGCTCTTTCTAGAGAGAGTAGCTAATCAAGCCATACTTTTCATACTACTTCTTCTTTGATTATTTTCAAAATATGGCCAAATCCGTTGGCATGCAAATTCTTGGATATGGTATCATCAACATAAAGTATGATGTAGATACGGCCTTGACCTTGGTCGTTCAGCTTGAAATCCTAGAATGTTCATACTCATTGACAACTAAGCTTAAATTCATTTAAATTTCACCACCTACTTTTAGGTTAGAATTTAACATGGGTGGTGGGAGTACATTTCACATCAAGGGCCTAAAAAATGAAAAATTACAACGAGGTCCAAACATTTAGCACAAAGGACCCTAAAATTAAGGAAAGAAAACAGTCGAGTTCATCTCCCTCTCGAGAGAGCAGCTGATCGATCCATACTCGATCTTCATACTACTTCCTCTTCGGTTGCTCTCAAAATATGGCCAAATTTGTCGGCATGCAAATTCTTGGATATGGGCTCATCGACATAATGTATGATGTAGATATGGCCTTGACCTTGGTCGTTTGTCTTGAAATCCAAGAATTGTTCATACTCGTTGACAACTAAGCTTTAATCCGTTTAGATTTTACAAGTTACTTTTAGGTTAAAATTTTAGATAGGTTATGGGATTACCTTTTACATCAGGGACCTAAAAAATGGAAAATTACATCGAGGTCCATATATTTAGCATAAAGGACCCTAAAATTAAGCAAGGAAAACCGTTAGGTTCAGCTCCTTCTCGAGAGAGCTTCTGGTTAAGCCATACTCGATCTTCATACTACATCGTCTTCGATTGTTCTTAAAACATGGCCAAATCTATCAGCATGCAAATTCTTGGATATGGAATCATCATCATAAAGTATGATGTAGATATATACTTAACCTTGGCCGTTCAGCTTGATATCCAAGAATGTTCATACTCGTTGACAACTAAGCTTAAATTCATTTAAATTTCACCACTTACTTTCCCATTAGAATTTTACACGCGTGGTGGGAGTACATTTTACATTAAGTACCTAAAAAATGGAAAACTACATCGAGGTCCATACATTTAGCACAAATCACCCTGAAATTAAGCAAGGAAAACCGAAGGGTATAGCTCCTTCTCGAGAGATCAGCTGATCGAGCCATACTCCTCATACTACTTCCTCTTTGATTATTTTCAAAAGATGACCAAATTTGTTGGCACGCAGATTCTTCGGCGTGGGATCATCGGCATAAAGTATGATCTAGATATGGCCTTGATATTGGTCATTTGGCTTGAAATCCAAGAATGGTTCATACTAGTTGACAACTAAGCTTAAATTTGTTTAAATTTCGACACTTAATTTTAGGTTAGAATTTTACATGGGCAGTGGTAGTACATTTTACAATAAGGACCTAAAAAAGCAAAATTGGACCGAGGTCCATACATTTAGCACAATGGACCCCAAAATGAAGCAAGGAAAATAGTTAGGTATTGTTGATCACCATACTCTTCATACTACTTCCTCTTCGATTGTTTTCAAAATATGGCCAAATCTGTCGGCATGCAAATTCTTGGATATGGGATCATCATCATAAAGTATGATGTATTTATGGCCTTGACCTGGGTCGTTCGGCATGAAATCCAAGAATGTTCATACTCGTTGAAAACTAATCTTAAATTAATTTAAATTTCACCACTTACTTTTAGGTTAGAATTTTGCACGGGTAGTGGGAATACATTTTACACCAAGGACCAAAAAAAGGGAAAATTACATCTTGGTCCATACACTTAGGACAAAGGACCATAAAATTAGGCAAGGAAAATAGTTGGGTTCGTCTCCTTGTCGAGAGAGCAGCTGATCGAGCCATACTTTTCATACTACTTCCTCTTTGATTGTTTTCAAAATATGTCCAAATTTGTCGGCATGCAAATTCTTGTATATGGGATTATCAACATAAAGTATGATGTAATGATGGCCTTGATCTTGGTCGTTCGGCTTGAAATCCAAGAATGTTCATACTCGTTGACAAATAAGCTTAAATTCATTTAAATTTCACCACTTACTTTTAGGTTAGAATTTAACATGGGCAGTGTGAGTACATTTTACATCAAGGACATAAAAAATGGAAAATTACACCGAGGTTCATGCATTTAGTACAAAGCAAGGAAAATAGTCGGGTTCAGCTCCTGGTCGAGAGAGCAGCTGGTCAGGCCATACTTTTTATACTACTTCCTTTTTGATTGTTATCAAAATATGGCCAAATCTGTCGGCATGCAAATTCTTGTATATGGGATCATCAACATAAAGTATGATGTAATGATAGCCTTGATCTTGGTCGTTCGGCTTGAAATCCAAGAATGTTCATACTCGTTGACAAATAACCTTAAATTCATTTAAATTTCACCACTTACTTTTAGGTTAGAATTTAACCTAGGCAGTGTGACTACATTTTACATCAAGGACCTAAAAAATGGAAAATTACATCGAGGTCCATACATTTAGCACAAAGGACCCTAAAATTAAGCAAGGAAAACAGTCAGGTTCAGCTCCTTCTCGAGATAGCAGCTGATCAAGCCATACTCGATCTACATACTACTTCCTCTTTGATTGTTTTCAATATATGGCCAAATCTGTAGGCATGCAAATTCTTGGATACGGGATCATCATCATAAAGTATGGTGTATTTATGGCCTTGACCTGGGTTGTTCGACTTCAAATCCAAGAATGTTCATACTCGTTGAAAAATAATCTTAAATTTCACCACTTACTTTTAGGTTAGAATTTTGCATGGGCGGTGGGACTACATTTTACACCAAGGACCTAAAAAAGGGAAAATTACATCGAGGTCCATACACTTAGCACAAAGGACCCTAAAATTAAGCAAGGAAAACCGTCCGGTTTGGCTCCTTCTCGATATAGTAGGTGATCGAGCCATACTATATATTCATACTACTTCCTCTTCGATTGTTCTCAAAATATGGCCAAATCTGTCGGCATGCAAATTCTTGGATATGGGATTATCGGCATAAAGTATGATGTATATATGGCATTTGGTCGTTCAGATTGAAACCCAAGAATGGTTCATACTTCTTCATAACTAAACTTAAATTTTTTTAAATTTTACAACTTACTTTTAGATTAAAATTTTACATGGGCGGTGGGAGTACATTTCACATCAAGGGCTTAAAAAAATGGAAAATAACATCGTGGTCCATACATTTAGCACAAAGGATCCTAAATTTAAGAAAGGAAAATAGTCTGGTTTGGCTCTTTCTAGAGAGAGTAGCTAATCAAGCCATACTTTTCATACTACTTCTTCTTTGATTATTTTCAAAATATGGCCAAATCCGTTGGCATGCAAATTCTTGGATATGGTATCATCAACATAAAGTATGATGTAGATATGGCCTTGACCTTGGTCGTTCAGCTTGAAATCCTAGAATGTTCATACTCATTGACAACTAAGCTTAAATTCATTTAAATTTCACCACCTACTTTTAGGTTAGAATTTAACATGGGTGGTGGGAGTACATTTCACATCAAGGGCCTAAAAAATGAAAAATTACAACGAGGTCCAAACATTTAGCACAAAGGACCCTAAAATTAAGGAAAGAAAACAGTCGAGTTCATCTCCCTCTCGAGAGAGCAGCTGATCGATCCATACTCGATCTTCATACTACTTCCTCTTCGGTTGCTCTCAAAATATGGCCAAATTTGTCGGCATGCAAATTCTTGGATATGGGCTCATCGACATAATGTATGATGTAGATATGGCCTTGACCTTGGTCGTTTGTCTTGAAATCCAAGAATTGTTCATACTCGTTGACAACTAAGCTTTAATCCGTTTAGATTTTACAAGTTACTTTTAGGTTAAAATTTTAGATAGGTTATGGGATTACCTTTTACATCAGGGACCTAAAAAATGGAAAATTACATCGAGGTCCATATATTTAGCATAAAGGACCCTAAAATTAAGCAAGGAAAACCGTTAGGTTCAGCTCCTTCTCGAGAGAGCTTCTGGTTAAGCCATACTCGATCTTCATACTACATCGTCTTCGATTGTTCTTAAAACATGGCCAAATCTATCAGCATGCAAATTCTTGGATATGGAATCATCATCATAAAGTATGATGTAGATATATACTTAACCTTGGCCGTTCAGCTTGATATCCAAGAATGTTCATACTCGTTGACAACTAAGCTTAAATTCATTTAAATTTCACCACTTACTTTCCCATTAGAATTTTACACACGTGGTGGGAGTACATTTTACATTAAGTACCTAAAAAATGGAAAACTACATCGAGGTCCATACATTTAGCACAAATCACCCTGAAATTAAGCAAGGAAAACCGAAGGGTATAGCTCCTTCTCGAGAGATCAGCTGATCGAGCCATACTCCTCATACTACTTCCTCTTTGATTATTTTCAAAAGATGACCAAATTTGTTGGCACGCAGATTCTTCGGCGTGGGATCATCGGCATAAAGTATGATCTAGATATGGCCTTGCTATTGGTCATTTGGCTTGAAATCCAAGAATGGTTCATACTAGTTGACAACTAAGCTTAAATTTGTTTAAATTTCGACACTTAATTTTAGGTTAGAATTTTACATGGGCAGTGGTAGTACATTTTACAATAAGGACCTAAAAAAGCAAAATTGGACCGAGGTCCATACATTTAGCACAATGGACCCCAAAATGAAGCAAGGAATATAGTTAGGTATTGTTGATCACCATACTCTTCATACTACTTCCTCTTCGATTGTTTTCAAAATATGGCCAAATCTATCGGCATGCAAATTCTTGGATATGGGATCATCATCATAAAGTATGATGTATTTATGGCCTTGACCTTGGTCGTTCGGCATGAAATCCAAGAATGTTCATACTCGTTTAAAACTAATCTTAAATTAATTTAAATTTCACCACTTACTTTTAGGTTAGAATTTTGCATGGGTAGTGGGAATACATTTTACACCAAGGACCAAAAAAAGGGAAAATTACATCTAGGTCCATACACTTAGGACAAAGGACCATAAAAATAGGCAAGGAAAATAGTTGGGTTCGGCTCCTTGTCGAGAGAGCAGCTGATCGAGCCATACTTTTCATACTACTTCCTCTTTGATTGTTTTCAAAATATGGCCAAATTTGTCGGCATGCAAATTCTTGTATATGGGATCATCAACATAAAGTATGATGTAATGATGGCCTTGATCTTGGTCGTTCGGCTTGAAATCCAAGAATGTTCATACTCGTTGACAAATAAGCTTAAATTCATTTAAATTTCACCACTTACTTTTAGGTTAGAATTTAACATGGGCAGTGTGAGTACATTTTACATCAAGGACATAAAAAATGGAAAATTACATCGAGGTTCATGCATTTAGTACAAAGCAAGGAAAATAGTCGGGTTCAGCTCCTTGTCGAGAGAGCAGCTGGTCAGGCCATACTTTTTATACTACTTTCTTTTTGATTGTTATCAAAATATGGCCAAATCTGTCGGCATGCAAATTCTTGTATATGGGATCATCAACATAAAGTATGATGTAATGATAGCCTTGATCTTGGTCGTTCGGCTTGAAATCCAAGAATGTTCATACTCGTTGACAAATAACCTTAAATTCATTTAAATTTCACCACTTACTTTTAGGTTAGAATTTAACCTAGGCAGTGTGACTACATTTTACATCAAGGACCTAAAAAATGGAAAATTACATCGAGGTTCATGCATTTAGCACAAAGGACCCTAAAATTAAGCAAGGAAAATAGTCGGGTTCCGCTCCTTCTCGAGAGAGCAGCTAGTCAGGCCATACTTTTCATACTACTTCCTCTTCGATTGTTTTAAAAATATGGACAAAACTATCAGCATGCAAATTCTTGGATATGGGATCATCGGCATAAACTATGATGTAGATATGGCTTTTGGTCACTCAGCTAGAAATCGAAGATTGGTTCATTCTCGTTCATAACTAAGATTAAATTTGTTTAAATTTTACAACTTACTTCTAGGTTAAAATTTTACATGGGTGATGGGAGTACTTTTTACATCATCGACCTAAAAATGGAAAATTACATTGAGGTCCATAAATTTAGCACAAAGGACCCTAAAATTAAGCAAGGAAAACAATCGGGTTTGACTCCTTCTTGAGAGAGCAGCTGAGCGAGCCATACTCTTCATACTACTTGCTCTTCGATTGTTATCAAAATATGGCCAAATTTATCTTCATGCAAATTCATGGATATGGCCTTGACTTTGGTCATTCGTCTTGAAATCCAAGAATGGTTCATTTAAATTTTAGGTTAAAATCACTAGCTTAAAATCATTTAAATTTTACCACTTACTTGTAGGTTAAAATCACTAGCTTAAAATCATTTAAATTTTACCACTTACTTTTAGGTTAAAATTCTACGCAGGCGATGGGTGTACATTCTACATCAAGGAACTAAAAATGGAAAATTAGATCGAGGTCCATTTATTTAGCACAAAGGACCCTACAATTAAGAAGTGAAAACATTCGGGCTTCGCTCCTTCTCAAGAGAGCATCTGATCGAGCGATACTCTTCATACTACTTCCTCTTTGATTGTTTTCAAAATATGGGCAAATCTGTCGACATGCAAATTCTGGGATATGGGATCATCGACACATATAAAGTATGATGTAGATATGGCCATGACCTTGGTTGTTCGGCTTGAAATAAAAGAATATGCATAATCATGTTTATCTTGCTAATTAATCATGGTCCACATTTTGTGTGAAACTAGGGTTATGGCATTCCGAGCAATTTTTCTTCCGGCTTGCTTTATAGAAAAACATTCCTGTCACTTCGAGAATTGAACATTTTTGTTCCTATAAGTTGGAAACTCCCATTAGTGGTGTTATTGTTCACCATGCCAAGAATGAAGCACCCATGTACCAAATATGGAAACACCACCATGCCAAGTTCTTGCATGGCTAAGAACCTGAATTTTTTAGAACTCTTGGTGGGTTTGATATAATGAATTCCTAGTTAGCTTCGAAAGATTTTTGGAAAATTTTAAGAGCAATCTACCGTATTTACTTTTACTTCTCTAGTTAAAATTTTACACGAATGGTGGGAGTACATTTTACCTCAAGGACCTAAAAAAGGGAAAATTACATTAAGGTCCATACATTTAGCACAAAGGACCATAAAATTAAAGAAAGGAAAACAGTCATATACAACTCCTTCTCTAGAGAGCAGTTGATCGAGCCATACTCTTCATACTACTTCCACTTTTCCAAATTAGGACGCATATTAGGTTTGGTCAAAGTCAATCTTTTATAAAGTTTGACCAACTATATATAAAAACATACTGACTTTTCTAATGACAAATGCATATAATATGAAAATATAGTTCATGATAATTCTAATAACATTGAGTTGATGTCGTATACTTAGTCAAAGTTTTTTAAATTTGACTTTGACCAAAGGTAATACGCATCCTAATTTGGGAAGGAGGGAGTACTACTCGCATCACGAGAAAAAAGATAGCTCCTTACTTTGGGTGTGTTCTTGGTGCTTCCTCTTCCTAGGGCATGAAATGGAATGAATGGAGATGTAGTAATGCGGAGTAGGGAGGCTAGCTTGATCATAATGGCGGGAATCCAATGCGATGGGACGTAGTATCATGTCCACCACTTAAGTAGTACTTGTAGTATTGCGAATGGCGATCTTTTGAATATCCTTCCACCTGGATGTTTATGAAGGAATTGAAAATTTCGAAACCGGTAAAGTTTGAATTACTACTCTACAAGTAGTAATACTTTTTTCCTCCAAGGACTAAAATGGTTCCCACCAACACAGCTAACGATCATGCCAGACATAGGCACGGAGCCGCCGACATAAGGCAGGTCGACGCGTGTTGTAGCATCCCAATGTTCTAAACCTTGTAATGTTACTTGTTATATTCTAATATATGCTACTTCCTACATAATTATTGCATCATCATTATATCATGCTCATGTGTAACACCCTCGAATCGGTCCTATGCAAGTTTTAGTGATTTCCGTCAAACCCACATAGAAACGATTCAAAGGTGCCCACCAGGCACTTGCGTGCGGGTGGAAAACGAAGTAATATCATTACACAATAGACCATGATGGAACCCACAAAACATATATATACAACAACGACTCAACGAGTCAACAATACAGATATACAATACAAAGATCCAAATCACTTTGAAAATGATACAACATCCAAGGACGGATAAGATGCAAATGGGGCTAAGAGCCCTGAAAAATAACCAATGGCGTCAATAACCCTGCCCAGGCCAAGCCGGAAGGGTAACCCTGCTAACAAAGTCGATCTCAAAACTGCTAAAATAAAAGAGGTGCCGATAAAGGGCAAAGGAAAATGAGAGCGGTCAGTACTGAGGCCAGTACACGGCAAGTCTAGAATTCGGCGGCTCTCGCCTACATAGGTATGGTGGACTGAACCGGTAGCGAAGCATGCACTACACAACCTATAGAGACTCGTACAACTATCGGCTATCAGAGAGGGACAAGAAATACCTATTCGGATCCAACCTAATACTACCACCAAACATACCCATCCTGGTATTTCCCTCTCGAGACCAAACGAGGAAGTCCTGCCGAGGAAACTCACATGGTTTCCCTCTCGAGACCAAACGAGGAAGTCCTGCCGAGGAAACTCACACGGTTCTCCATCTTACTAGTCATATCAGATACAAGTCATGTTATAATACTAAACTTTAGTTATAGTTGTCTATGGTCGAGAAACTATGATCCAAGTCATCCATAACCATGGACACGGCTTTTCGAAAAGATTTAACCCTACAGGGGTGCACCAAAGTATCCACACACACTTCAACCCTTATTGTTAGATCCGAATATGAGCAAAATCCAGAACATACACCCAACAGTATGCGACGGGGCCTCGAACACGACGTTTCCCAAACCCAAGGCAAGTACAAGGGGGCCACCCCACTAAGATACCCGCAACAAAGTCGGTCGGCTTCGAGACGGACCCAGGGTTTGTGCCAATGGTTGTAAACGACTGGGAACCCTAAAGTGTGACTGGTCTTGTCGATACCGCGAAAACATTCCACATTTATAACAATACAGGTGCTCCACGCACAATCGTAATTAAAGTAGTAAAGCATGGCATAAGTACAGGATAGTAATAAAGCCGCAAACTACTTTTTGGCCCCCGACACAGTACTTTGAAATCATGTTGTAAGCCGATGGGGTGCCCATACACCCACCTGTGGTTAGTGCCCTCGATCTCTGAACAGGTGTCAAGAACTCGGGTCCAAGGTGGACACAAGTGGGCGGTTAAAAACCAAATATTGACTATTACCCACCGGTGCCTCTGCATTATATCTATTTCCAACATTTTAGTTAACAAGTTATAATGAAAGTCATGATCTTCTCCACCATTAAGCATGTGCCAACCTCCCATCAACGATGGAACGACAACGACGCGAGGCAACACCTAAGAAAGCAACTACAACTCGCAAGGCTGGCTAGTTATCAAACAATAGGCAATAGGATGTGTCCAAGGAAATATAGAGGATGCAAGGAATATAAATGGTCCATGGAAACTAAAGCATCGCAACACGGATATAAATAGATCCACAGGAGGAAATAAAGACTATAAAAGCAAAATAGGTAGAAAGAGGGAGATTGCTCACCTGGGAAACACTGCCGAAGGTTCACTAGAGATCGGGTCGACACTCGCATCCACTCATCGGTCAAATCCGTGAAGAAGCAAAGCACTAGAAGAAACAACGAATGCATTACTTAATACTACGACAGAAGATCAGGCATGATGCGTGTATGATGCATGACATGGCAAAGATGCGATACAACTAGGCAATATTAAGCGGAACCGGGATCCCCACAATTAATTAATAGTTTCATGTTGTTTAGATACCCCACAATTTAAATGTTGACTAAACAAGGCAAAACATGGCATCGGTTCGCTACACAAATTTAAATGGAGCCAATATAATACTAGAATAGCTTGCATATAGTCTCTATATTTAATTATGAGGTGAATCGATAAAGTAACCCCAAACAATGATATATGTATGCCACATGAATGATTTAAGATGCACAAGTATATCTCATATTATAAAAATAGGGGTCTCGGAAAGAGGGTCACACATTGTGGTCCAGAGATCTTGGGGTTTCGAGGGTTCAGGGAATCGGTCTTGGAACGCCGGGATCGGTCTTCGGATCCAGGAAGGAGAGTTTAGTGCCTTCAGGTCCAAGAAGGAGGTCTTGGCATGCCGTGAAGAAGACCTTCGGGTTCGGGGTCGTGGTTCCATGTTGAAGTACTTGTCGATGGTCTATTGAGTGTCGCCATGCTCATTCTTTCGATGTAACAGGCCAACGAGAAGATCTCGCCGTATCTTTTCACCTCACGAGTACATAGCTTTGATGTAGATGTTGTCGTGGTCAGCCTTGGACGAAGAGGATTGGATGCGGAACACCGAGTGCACCGAAGGGTCGTAACAACACAAACACACGGGTATACACATATGTGCACACAAAAGAGCAGGAGCTCTTCTAGCAGCACACAAACGAGTACTAACACATGGATATGGCGGTCATCTGGGGCTTGGCATTGGAACCGGAAGGCATAGGGTGATGCGGTGTCCTGTGCACATACGGGTAGAGCTTGCGGTTGAGGGTCGAGGAGGCATGCGCAGGGCCTCACACGGGTAGGCCTGTCAATGATGGGGAATGGACGAGGGAGAGGGAGGTGGTGGCGGGGAGGTGAGATGCGGCCGACGGAGCTTCGGGGAAGCTAGCGAGACCACGCGCGGGGCAGGGTTGGAGGATGGCGGCTGGAGCACTTGCACCCAGCTGTGGCGCGATGTAGGAGGGGGCCGCGTCCCTGGCGGCGGGAGCATCTAGGCGGAGGGGAGAGCTTCCATGGGGAGGCTCGGGCGGCAGTGGGCAGACAGGCGTCCTACAGACCAGAGATGAGGAGAACGCGTGGCCATGCGTGGGCGGTGGGGCTCGGACTTGAACGGCGGCGGTTGCTCGAGGGTAGGTGGCGATGCGTGTGGGGCGGAAGGGGTTGGACAGGGCAAGGTACAGCGACGGCAGCATGCACTGCAGATGGGGCCCGTGCCAGCGGCGGAAGCGGGAGAGGGAAGGAGGAGAAGGGCGGCCGGCAGGTGGGTGGGTGCTGGGAATCGCGAGCGAGGAGGGACTCGAGTAGGGAGCACGTCGCGCGGTAGGTGGGCGAGACGAGAGAGGTGGGGTGGGGATTGCGAGGTGAGTGGGATCTCGATGGAAGGGACAGGGAGGGGTTGGTGGGGTCTTCGGGGTAGGCCAGGGTCTTGTCAGGGAGCATACACGGGCGGGGCGCGCGAGGCATGCGACACGGGATGTTGGGCGGTTGTCGACACGCACGAGAGCATGCGGTGCGTGCGATGCAGCGAGGTGGCGTGTACGCTAGGTTGCCTTGCCGCGCGGGTTGTGTGTGTGAGTTGCAGTTGCCGCGACGGTGGATGGGTGAGTCTAGTTTAGGGTTAGGGTTAGATCTGGTTAGACTAGGTTTGGTCCATATGGTTAGGTTTTAGTTTTTAGGTTTTCTCTAGGTAGTAGGGTGCCTACTCAGCGGGCCTTTGTGGCCTGGCCGGTGGCAACTTCTACAGCTAAAATAGATTTTCTTTATTTATTTATTTGTAAATAGTTTTTAGACAAATAAAATATCTAGGTAAGACCAAGGTTTTGATTTGAAATAATGATAGGGGATATTTAGAAAACAAAGATAGGATTTTTGAAAATAGTTTTAGGCGAAATATATGCATGATGCTGACGATGCTCAAATGCAATGTGGCATGATGACATGAGCATGCTGTCATGATGATGCACAAGACAAAAAGACAGCGATTTTCTAGTAGTGGTTTTACCCGGGGTGCTACATCATGTCACCATGCCACATTGCATTTGAGCATCATATAAAACCCGTCTATTTGGTTCTTATCACATATGCATCATATTGTATCATTTGTAGTTTCCTCTTGATATATTGTATTTTCTTCTTGATAAATTGTTTCATACCCAAGTTGTCTAGAGGGCATATCTTTTCTTCACTCCACCACCTTCTTTGTCACCACCTTATAATTCCACCATCCAAACTATATATGAGCATTTGTATTTCTTTTGGGTATTAATTCTAGCTCATATGTGTTTGAATGGATCCACTCCTAAATCTTCATGCTTCCATATGGTTTTATTTAAGGTATTTCTATTTTAGTACCCTCAGTTCGTTAGTTGTAATTAGTTTTCCCTAGCCGCTTAACTTTTCCTCACATTTTCCCATCTCTTTGTATGAAACTCTCACACGGTTTCAAAACTCGCTTTCCGTCAGTCTTGCCGTTACGGGCTGACAAGTAGGGCCGTGTTTTGTCGAGTCCCATAGTGGACCCTTACCGTTACATGCTGACACGTGGGGCCGCGTTTAGTCGGTTCCCGTAGGGGACACGTCTCTCCACTTATCCAGATCAGCATCGGACCCATAGCTTATCGACGTGAGCGCCGGACGATAGCTTAACAAGGTTGGAATTGCAAGATGGGACCCCGAGCCAGCCCCGCGTCTGCGCCCGTGCCATTTCCTCCTCTTTCTTCTTCTTCTCCAGCGATGGCGGCTCTTTCTCTAGCTTCATTTTCATATAGTGAGGTGTAATGCATATACTAAAATTATACAAAAAATATACACCTTTGAACTCTTTGAAATCGCAGTTAGGCCATGATAATGTTGTGCTAATAAAATCGTGATCATTTATCATTCCCATGGAGTAAAATATAATGCATATACTTGCGTATACGAAAATTATAAACATTTGAACACTGTGTAATCGCACTTAATACATGATAATGATGTGCAAACTAAATTTTGAGAGATTATCATTTTCTCCCCCATTTTCATAGAGTGGAATGTAATGCATAAACTTGCATATACGAAAATTATACACCTTTGAACTCATTGAAATCGCACTTAATACGTGATAATATTGTGTTAAGAAAATCTTGAGAGATCATCATTTTCATAAAGTGGAATGTAATGCACAAACTTGCATATGTGAAAATTATAAACATTTGAAAACTTTGAAATCGTACTTAATACGTGATAGTGATGTGCTACCAAAATTTTGAGACATTATCATTTTCTCCCCGATTTTCATAGAGTGGAATGTAATGCATAAACTTTCATATACGAAAATTATACACCTTTGAACTCTTTGAAATCACACTTAATATGTGATAATGTTGTGCTAAGAAAATCTTGAGAGATCATCATTTTCATAGAGTGGAATGTAATGCACAAACTTGCAGATGCGAAAATTATAAACCTTTGAAAACTTTGAAATCGTACTTAATACATGATAATGATGTGCTAACAAACTTTTGAGAGATTATCATTTTCTCCCCCATTTTCATAGAGTGGACTGTAATGCATAAACTTGCATATATGAAAATAATACAAATTTGAACTCTTTAAAATCGCACTTAATATGTGATAATGTTGTGCTATGAAACTCTTGAGAAATAATCATTTTTATAGAGTGGAATGTAATGCATAAACTTGCTTATACAAATATTATACACCTTTGAACTCTTTGAAATCGCACTTAGTACGTGATAATGTTGTGTTAAGAAAATCTTGAGAGATCATCATTTTCATAGAGTGGAATGTAATGCACAAACTTGCATATGTGAAAATTATAAAAATTTAAAAACTTTGAAATCGTAATTAATACGTGATTGTGATGTGCTAACAAAATTTTGAGATATTATCATTTTCTCCTCGATTTATATAGAGTGGAATGTAATGCATGAACTTTCATATACGAAAATTATACACCTTTGAACTCTTTGAAATCGCACTTAATATGTGATAATGTTGTGCTAAGAAAATCTTGAGAGATCATCATTTTCATAGAGTGGAATGTAACGCACAAACTTGCATATGTGAAAATTATAAACCTTTGAAAACTTTGAAAGCATACTTAATACGTGATAATGATGTGCTAACAAAATTTTGAGAGATTATCATTTTCTCCCCCATTTTCATAGAGTGGAATGTAATGCATAAACTGGCATATATGAAAATTATACAAATTTGAACTCTTTGAAATCGCACTTAATATGTGATAATGTTGTGCTAAGAAACTCTTGAAAATAATCATTTTTATATAGTGGAATATAATACATAAACTTGCATATACGAATATTATACACCTTTGAACTCTTTGAAATCGCACTTAGGACATTATAATGTTGTGCTAATAAAATCCTGATCATTTATCATTTCCATGGAGTGAAATATAATGCATAAAATTGTGTATACAAAAATTATAAACCTTTCAAACCTGTAAAATTGCACTTAATAACAAGATAATGATGTGCTAGCAAAATTTTGATAGATTATCATTTTCTCCCGCATTTTCATAGAGTGGAATGTAATGTATAAATTGCATATACGAAAATTATAAACATTTAAACTCTTTGAAATCGCACATAATACGTGATAATATTGTGGTAAGAAAATCCTGAGAGATTATCATTTTCATAGAGTGGAATGTAATGCACAAATTATAGACCTTTGAACACTTTTCCTTCAAATTATATTCAAACTCATTTGTTTATGGAGTTAAAGTATCGGTGGAAAACTTGTTCTTTTGCATGGATAGAGAGGTGCCCCCGTCAGATATAGGGGTTATCCTGTCCTCTAGATCACAGAGGATCAACGGTTGGTGGGCATGATCCGCGTGACAACTGTCTCAACCAATCAGAGCGTAGAAGGCAAGATGAGTGAAGAGTACATATTTGCATGATGTTTTATATTATTATTTTGCATTCTAGATGTAGGTTCTTGGTATTTTATGGTGCTTGCGTGCACATTTTATGTCTATTTTCACTAGGATCAGGACAGATGATGGATACAATGGACACAATTCTTGAAGTAGTTGTACTAAGGAGAAAAGGAGTAAAAAATAATGTAAATCGTTTATTTGGGAAATATCAATAATACCAGAAGAAAACCCGAAGCAAACAAAGGACTCAGACGGTTTAACGACCAACTATACAACGGGAATACTTTTTCTGGCCGTATAGTTCCTTCTGTATAGTTGGCGCCGCCACCTCCTCCTCAAATAGTTTCACCCCGTGCAACTGGATTAAAGAGACGAGATACAGAACACCCAAAAATCGTCGAAACCTCACCTCCAGAAGGCATCTGGAGGGGGAACTCATCCACCAGGGATCCATCTTTGCCCTGCTCGGATCCGGGAGGCTAAGTCATCGATCTTCATCATCAACCGCTGCATAACCACCATCTCCATCCATCCCATCTACATATTATCTAGATCTTGTTGTAATTTTTATACTCGTTGTGGATTGATACAAGTACTATTCATCTATGATAGATTCCATTCTTATTGCCATGATGTTGATTGCCTCCATGTCTGAGTAGATCTTTAGTTCTTTGGGAGATGGAGAAACCCTAGTATGAGATTTCAATAAGATAAAGTTTATTATGATATTCATCATTGTGACGATGTGTTAGATTGTCTTCATCTTGATGTTGGGAGAAGTCGACCTCTCAGTATTTTCCTCTTATGGGGACTTGATGGAGGGAACTACTTGTTGGTAGATGGAGGTGTGTTAGCACTTACAGTGACTATAAAGCTGTTGGCACTCCTTATGTATCAACTTGGGAACCGAGGAAACTCACGGAACACTATCCATGCCATGGGTTACGTCCTACAGAATTAAGTCTCTTAATAGCACAGTAATACGATTGATGTCGATTGCTGACTGTTGTGGTTATGTGGATGATGTGAACAACGGTTGCTGCCTATATGTCCATATACGGAGTTCCTCCCACACATAATCAGTTGAGAATGTTCATGATAATAATCTTTACTTTAGCTCAATATAATGCTAGTGGTGTATCCGCTACTCCCTGAGAACGCATTTTCCCTATTACAGTTCCAATCTCTATTACATACGCGATACTTATTTTCTCTGCTTAGTTGTTTTACTTTACTTATTGTTGCTCTTATACCAAAAACCCAAAACCACATTTTTATGCAATACTCGCATTTTATCTTGTCACTTGGAACATTATTTAGCATTTCTATTGTAGTATTTAATTCAAGAGTTATTAGATTTCAGTCTCCTTCTCCCTGTGGGATCGATATCTTTATTTCGAAACTAGCTACAAACGATCTATGCACTTGCAATCATCAAGCCATTTTCTAGCACCGTTACCGGGGAACTAAGGACTATAGGTCTTTTGTTTTTTTCTTATTTATTTTTGTCTTGCTAAGTTTTGTTTTGAGTTACAGGTTTCCACCAATATGATGGAGTTTGAGCGTATGACTAGTGCTAACCCACTCAGCCACTTTTGGAAGCCCTATGATATTTATAAAAGAGACAACTCCAATGAGAAGACAAGGGGGTTTGAAATAAATCCTCTACCACATTGTATTCTACACAAGAAGAAATTTACTGGGAATGAAGAAGATCCTGATCCATATGAGCCTATTGCATGTTTCAAAGATATATGTGGCACTTTTCAATTGACGGGATATACCGCCAATGTGGTAAGGTTTAAACTTTTTAGTCATACTTTGACTAGTTCGAGTCTCTCATGGTATAGATCTCTACCCCCAAAAGCCACTACTACTTGGGATAATTTAGCTTGTGAATTTCTAGCAAAATATTACCCATTATCAAAATCTTTTGGTATCCGGTGTCTTATAATGACTTGGAGGAACCGTCCTAATGAAAGACTAGTAAGAGCTTATATCAGATTTAAAGATTTACTTAATCTATGTCCTCATCATGATTTGCCTGAATGGTATTTGTTGCATATTTTTTATGGCGGTCTAATTGAACCTAATAAGATTGAACTAGACTCTTTCATGGAAGGAGCCTTTATGAATCTTCCTATAAATAAGGCTTGGGCTTTACTTAATAGAATTCGTGATTATAGAGTTTCATGGAATTTTGGTCTAGGAAGCGAAGGAGGTGTAGAAATAGATCATGAGTGTATTCATGACTATCACAAAAAGGGACATGTTAAAGAATTATCTAAAGAACTTTATTTAGATTTACATCTTGTGTTGCAAGTTGTTAAAGATTTTACAGAACACATCAAAGCTCCAAAAGAGGGTTTGGTCAAGTATGATCCACCACCCAAACCTGAAAAGAAGAAAGAAGTTAAAGCAACACTGGCCTCCCTAGAACCAACATATGAGGTACCTTTCCCTAGCACTGCACAAAAGCATATTTCTAAATATGAACAGGTTAATGCAGTATAGGAGAAGAAGGAATAGGAAATTATACCAGAAGTTGCAGAACATCTGGTAGAAACAAAAGATGAAGAAGTAACCAAGGAAGCAATTATGGCTATGTATGCGCATTGTAACATAGTTTAACTTGATAAAGAGACTTCCGTATTGGTTGAAGGTCAGACAAAAGTCAAAGATGTGGGTAAGCCTATTCTTCCCTGCATATTTAAACAAACCTCGCATTATGGTTTATGTGATATTGGCACCAAACTCAATGTTATATCTTATGATTTCTATTTAGAAATAAAAGAAGAAATCGAATCGGCTATAATTGAAAATACTGATATGACAATCATGTTAGCGAATAAAACTCTTAGAATCCCAATAGGAGTAATTGAAGATGCAACTATCACAATTGGCAATAAAAACTTTCCTATAGGTTCTATAGTTGTTTATATGCCAGCTAACACTCTTTGCCCTATTATATTTGGAAGAAACTGTTTGAGTGATGTAGGTTCCCATGTTGATTTCACAAAGGAGATTGTGTCTGTTAAGCTTGGGAAAGTGAAAAAAGAATTCCACTTTTCCAAATTTAAAGAAAGGCCTCCACAAATACAACATGAAGATAAATAGGAAACTATTGAGGAGATGGCAGCTCTATTCTTTAGTGATAAAAACAAGAAATAAATGAAGACTTAAATTATGAAGAAATAGTTACGGAGGATAAGTCCCTAAAAGAGCTAGAAGATGAATTTGATTCACTTCCCATTATAGGGCCTCCAACTAATGAGGCTTTTGAAGAGCCAGAAAAGAGAGGGGATGAGGAATTACCGCCCCTGAATTGAAGACTCTACCAGATAATCTTAAATACAGATTTTTAGATGATACAAATAAATTTCCTATTATTATTAGTGCTAAACTTTCAGGAGAAGAAGAAGAAGAACTCATGAAAATACTTAAGGAGCATCGCAAGGCCTTTGGGGTACTTAATGGATGATTTAGAGGGCATTAGTCCCATGATAACCGTCTATCAAATATTCATGGAGGAAGGTGCTAAACTAGTTGAGGAATTTAATAGAAGGCTAAAGCCTAAAATGAAGGAAGTGGTAAGAAAGGAAATTGTACGCCTATTGGACACATGTATAATCTATCCTGTAAAAGAAAGTGAATGGGTAAGTCCTGTTGATTGTGTCCCTAAGAAGGGAGGTTTTACTATTGTTCCTAATGAAAACAATGAATTGATACCTACTAGAACTATTGTTGGACATAGGATGTGCATAGATTTCAGGAAATTGAATAAAGAAACTAGGAAAGATCATTATCCTTCATCGTTCATACATCAAACTTTAGAAAGGTTAGCAAACCACACTCATTTTTGCTACTTCGACGGATACTCTGGTTTTCTCAAATAGCTGTTCATCCTGATGACCAACTTAAAACAACTTTCATTATTCCTTATGGTTTACATGCTTACCGACATATGCCTTTTGGTTTATGTAATGCCCCAACTACTTTTCAAAGATGTGTGACTACTATTTTTGCGAATTTCATAGAACTGATAATGGAAGTATTTATGGATGACTTTTCTATCTATGAAACTTCATTTACTAGTTTCTTGGATAATCTCAAAAGAGTTTGGCAGCATTGTGAAGAAACTAATCATCTTCTAAACTGGGAGAAGTGCCATATTATGGTCAAAGAAGGTATAGTCCTTGGACATAAGGTATCAGGTAAGGGAATTGAAGTGGATAGAGCTAAGGTTGAGGCCATAGAGAGAATGCCACAACCTAGGGATATAAAAGGTATAAGAAGTTTCCTTAGTCATGTGGGTTTTTATAGAAGGTTCATTAGAAATTTCTCTAGAATATCAAAACCTTTGACTAATCTTCTGCAAAAGGGAGTAATCTTTAATTTTGATGAGAAATGTCTTATAGCCTTTGATAAACTTAAAAATGCTTTATCCCATGCTCCTATCATTAAACCACATGTATGGGATATGACTTTTGACTTAATATGTTAAGCTAGTGATGATGTTGTAGGAGTAACTCTAGGACAACACATAGGTCGCAGATTTAATATTGTACACCATGCTAGTAGAACTCTCAATAGTGATCAAAAGAATTATCCTAAGGAAGAGAGGGAACTTTTTTCTGTATTTTTCTCTTGCGATAAATTTCGTTCTTATATAGTTGGTGCAAAAGTAAGAGTTCATACTGATCATGATGGTTTAAAAGAACTCCTTGAAAGGATGAACCATAAGCCAAGACTGATCTGTTGGATTCTTTTACTTCAAGAATTTGAATTACAGATCATGCAGAGGCAAGGATAAAGATGTTGGATGCAGTGTCCATATTTGCCTAGCAAGGCACCAACCTTATTGAGAGGGACTTTAGTCCAGAAGATTTTTGCTTACAAGAATTATTCAATGAACTAAGGTCAATACATCCAAAAGAGAAGAAGTCTTTGTTGTTGGAGGAGCTTCTCATCCCCGAATAAGTAATAGTAAGTTCAAGGTAAGTGTTCTTACTCCAATAAGTGATTTACTTTCACAGATTTTAATCCTAAATTTTCTGTCTTTGAATTCCTTGTGTTTTTCTGAAGTTTTTGAGGGTTTTACCAACTATTCGGGTGGAACTATACGACCGGAGAGGAAGCTCCCGTTGTATAGTTGGTCGTTAAACTCTTTGTATCTTTGTTGTGAAATTGTTTCCAATGTCTGGAACTATACGGGCGCAACTATAAAACCGGATGAAATAATTCCGGCCGTATAGTTGGTTATTGAACTCTTAGGCGCTTTTGATTTTTGGTGTCTGTATCTATATGGTCGCAATTATACGACCGAAGATGAAATTCCGGCCGTATAGTTGGTCGCTAAACTATCAGACATATTCGTTCACTTTTTCGTTTTTTCGACTAAAAAAAAGAAGAAGCTATTGTTGGTTCCAAGTCGGCAACTTAACCGACCTAGACTCAAGATATTTGGAAATATCTGTCCGGAACCAACTATACGAACAGAGCTATACGGGTCGTGCCCGTATAGTTAGTCGTTACGCGACAGGACTCTTCCAAATTTGTGATGTCTTTCCCTGTTTCATTAAGATTCTTTTCTTGGGCGTGAATTTGGTGTTTCTCGCGACTTTTACCGACCTTTGATCCCCCTTATATACTTCCATTGTCTCTCTCTAATCATAATCTCCATGAACCAATCTAGCAATACGCTATCTGGCCCTAGGCTGTGGAAAACCCTTGGGTATCATCGCTCCTTCCCCCTTGGGTCTCGTCGCACCTTCCTGGGATCGCTCTAGCAGCCTGACCGTGGAGGATGACGACGAGGAAGTGGAGAGGTTTAGCCCGAGGTACCAGGACTACGTCGAGCCAAGCTTCTACAATAATGATTCCGATGAAGATGGAAGTGACATCTACATCTGTCGTGATGTCTATGATCCACCTAAGATCAACTAGCCGGTGATGAAAAGAGCTCAAGATGAGAGAGAAGGTCGCAAGCCACATGGAAAAGGGTGTATAGATACGGTCAAGTCCATCACCATGGACCCCAGGCCGCACAAGCGTAAGTAAATTCCTAATAGTGGTGCAGGTGCTAGCAATGGAGCGATGGTGCCACTGTTGAAGCCTACTACTGGTGCTCCTATGAGGGTGAAGCCTCAAGAAGAGTGGAAGAACGGTTTCCACTTCCCCGATCCATCAATCATGGATGAGGAAGAGGAAGTTGTTCCTAGGACGAAGGACCGCGTGCGAGCACTGGAGATATATCAGAAGAAGGGGCTACTCCATTGTGTCGAAGTCCGCCATCGTCCCAAGGAGATAGAGAAGAAGGATGATCTTCTCCCACTGGTGACCAAACTCGTGGATAAGGTGGACACTTTGCTATCTGATTTGTGCAGGTGCTACAGCCGCATCACCGCTCTGGAGAATACCAACAAGAAGCTACGCACCGTAGTGTTACATGCCATGGTCCCACAGTGATCTACAATAATCACGGTATCAAATAATCAAAAGGGATTATTTGATCCCGCCTAGCATGATTCCAAGCTTGGGAGATATTTAAGACCTTGTAATCTATCTTATAAGTTTTTCATTACTATTTTTGTATTAGTTCAAACTAGAAATTAAGTTTGCATCATTAGAATTCCCTTCAGGAATAGTCTATCCCTTTTATTATTATATATGGAGCAATATTGAGTTTATTATTATATATGGAGCAATATTGAGTTTATTATTATATATGGAGCAATATTGAGTTTGTGCTTATCTTATTGGATATATGAATGGCTTGAGTATAATTTTACTTACACTTGATGATATCAATTGGAGTCTTCCACACCATTGGTATTAATGGATCATACAAACATAATTTGGTCAATATGTTATAGGTACATGGTTTGATTTACAAACAAAGAAAAAATATCTAGTCAGTAAAATTGAAAAAGAAACCTTGAACAAAGGAAAATAAAAAGTGCTATCAAATTAGAGTGAGATCAAGACGACGTAGAATATTCAAGCTATAAAGATTGCTTCATATACAATTGGAATTTGGTAATTGAGATTGTTTAACTTTGAATTCCTACATGAAGTGGAATGTATGGATAACTTCTTTGCACAACACTTAAACAAAAGTGTGAGCATATATAAAAGGAAAAAGAGAAAAAGAAGAATAAGAAAAAGGGCGATTGTGCAAAGAGAAAATAGGCATACACCACTATGTTGTAGTATGACAAAGAGACGCTTTGAGATTTTGAATCCCAAGTGAATATGTTAAATCCTAAAACTCTTGGGACCACCTCGCTAACTCATTCAGTTGAATTGAATACTTTTACATCATATTGAGAGTGATCTTTTGTGAACTATTAAATGCTAAGGTGTGGAAGCATGCTAATATTATTCCGATGGTTCGATTAAGGTACTATTTCATGATCTCATTCCTATGTATCATGTATGATAAACACATGCTCCAACTGCCTCATTTATTTTATCCACTCAGCTTCATGAATATGAGGAGCACATCCATTAAGCTAACTTGCTCGGGACGAGCAAGAGTCTAAGCTTGGGGAAGTTGATGAGTGCATATTTGCATCATGTTTTATATTACTATTTTGCATTGTAGATGTAGGATCTTGGTATTTTACGGTGCTCGCGAGCACATTTTATGTCTGTTTTCAAAGAATATCATTTTGCGGCCCAAAAGTTGGGGCTCCCAGTCAACACGGTACCCGAGTTGATTTTAATCACCGCGATTCGAAAAGTTGGGGTGCCAATTGCTGAGAGGGGTGTTTTGAGTGAATGATGGCCAAATCCAATATTTTCAAATCATGCCCGTTAAGTCAGGATATTCCGTTACACTAGTTCCTGCTATGCCCCTTCTTGGCCGGTCACTCTTCTTAGCCATCCTGCACGTCTCGTAGGGGAAAATCCATTACTGTACTTTCCTATCTCTCGACATTGAATCTGGCTATGGCGGCAGTGGTCCCTTTTCTTCCCTTCCCTGACCCTGAAATTGCCAGCGGCGGAGGACCTTTTTCTCCCTCCCCTGACACTGAATCCGACGGAGGAGGCCCAGCATGTCTTGCAAGGCGAAGGTTGTAGCTACCTCGCCGACTGATTCGGGTCCGTCGAGGCCAAAGTCTAGGGCTCAACGCGAAGCAGCAGCAAGGTCTTCAGCCCCGGTTAGCTTTGAGGCCAGCAAGGATTCTGCTCCCAAGGTACCTATGAGCAGCGGGTTGAAGAGAAAAGCAAGGCCGGTGGAGGATTGTTTGGCTCCGGTGGGCGGATGTGGCACCCAGATATCGAACAAAAAAACCCGAGAGAAGAGCGAGAGGTGAATTTTTCTTATCTGTGCCTTATCTTGCAAGTAGATTAGTTACAACATAATATAATGGAATGAACTGAAAAGTTCCTCTTTTTAATCTAATTAAGCACAACTTTGATACAAGGGACCTATATGAGTGCACAGTTCATGTTCGCCAGTACACTGCAAAACTTGATTTTGGTTGCGAGAGGGTTGTGTTCGGGCAAGATGTGCATCTGCTTGTGAATTGCAAAGAGGTTGTGTCTGTTTCGCAGCTGGTAGATATGTTTGCCGCTAGAATTCCCTGGGGTTCTACACAGTGGACAAAATTGGTGTGGCGCAACATGAATGATACCTATCAGCAAATTGAGCACTCCCATGAGCTTAAGATGGTTTGGGAGTGTTGTGTAGCTGATCGTAAGATGAAAGTTGAAGAGGTGATTGATGATATATATGCAGATGCTGGAGATCTTGCTGCCAGAGCTTCTGCTCCTAGAGAATATGGACCATTAGATGCTGATCTAGAGAAGTTCAGTATACACACAGAGGTGGATTCATACATGGCAAAACTTGATGAGGGAGTTAATAAGCCATTTTTGTCGTGTACTGTGAAGATCACTATCGATTCCAAAAACATAACTCTTGATGAAATGAGAGAGATGATTGGTAAGGAAATAAGTATTGGCCCTAAGAAGATGGCAAAAATACAGTGGTGGCATCATAAGAAGCAGCAATTCATAGATGTTCTGGATACTAAAGATCTTATGCAGATTATGCAACGAAAGAAGCGAATCAGGAAGGTGTTCTTCCTTGGTACCATTTCTAATGTTGTTGAATAGGTTATAGTGGATGTAGAGGCCCCTGTAGTGGCTGAACAGAATGAGGTGGTCGATTTTGATGAGATCTGATGAGAGCTTCTACCCTAGGCTTGTCATATGGACCGTCGGGTTCCCCTGCCTATATTTGTAATATTGACTGTTGTTGCATTTAGAGCGTGTTTCTATGATTATGTTTGTTGAGATATTGCGATATAATGTTGTGCGAGCTGTTGAGATTTTCGGACATGTCACTCACTGAAACCATCGTTGTTGTATAAGACATAAGTACATTGTAGTTGACATGATTATGTTTCTTAAGATGACGTATCGTACTTGTTTCTGTTATTATGTTTGTTGGGACATTGTAATGTAATGTTTTGTGAAACCATCACTAGACAAGTGATGCATAAATACATTATAGTTGACATGATTATGTTTCTTGAGATGATGTACTATACTTGTTTCTGTTATTTTGTTTGTTGAGAGATTGTAATGTAATGTTTTGCGAAACCATGACAGGACAAGTGATGCGTAAGTACCTTGTAGTTGACATGATTTTGTTTCTTGAGTTGTTGTAATATACTTGTTTCTATGATTATGTTTGTTGAGAGATTGTAATGTAATGTTTTGTGAAACCATGACTAAAGAAGTGATGCATAAGTACCTTGTAGTTGACATGATTTTGTTTCTTTAGATGATGTAATATACTAGTATGTTTTCAGTAGGAAATGAAATTGGGATGGAGGGAGTACAGGTTTAATATTTGAAATAAGAATGTATGAAGAGAATCCATATTAGGCAGAAGATAGTAATCCAAGGAAAGGGCATGGTATCCATTAAACTATTGTAACATGCCAATTTAGTCATTGTTGCAGCGGTAGAAGGGCTGCTCTCTCTCTCTCTCTCTCTATCTCTCTCTCTCACCGACACCGTCGCCTCTGATGACGCATTTGC
Source organism: Avena sativa (assembly GCA_916181665.1). Lineage (NCBI taxonomy): Eukaryota > Viridiplantae > Streptophyta > Magnoliopsida > Poales > Poaceae > Avena > Avena sativa. The sequence goes on from OV702292.1 coordinate 274,648,589, forward strand.
CATCATGTCCTTGAACGGCGAGGACGACCAGTCGAGCAGCGACAACCTTCTCTCCAAAATTGATTATTCCTTCCATGATGTGAGTTCCTATGTTTTCTCGGGCTAGGGTTAGGCAATGGTAAATCACTTAATCTGAGCTCCATGTGTGCATGCAATCGTGTTCAGTTTCAGCTTTGCGTTTACCTATAGGTACCACAGACGATCTGTGACTCTGAAAGGGAGGGCCTAGATCTCGATGGAGAAGTGCCATGTGACCATGGGCTAAAACTGAGGAGGTATGTTGCATTCGAAGGCAGTAACACTGGGAGAAGGTTTTTGGGCTGTACAAATTAGGTTTGTTTACATTATGTGCAACTGTGACATGAAGTAAAATGTATCGTGCATGTTCATAACAATATAGTGTGTGTGTTTTTCGGTTGGTCCGGTGTGTAAAGTAGTAGAGTGGGTGGATCTTGAGTGGCTAGATGCACTTATGAAATGTTTGGCACAGTTATGGGAGATGTATGAGTTGGAAAGGTCGGGGAGATTTACTAATGTAAGTGATGCAGCTGGAAAAAATTACAAGTTGTCGGTACGAAATAAGGAGCTAGAACAAGAAATCGAGAATTTGCAGTCAGTGCTAACTGATAGAATCAATGGGAGCTTGGTTGTTGGAATTGCAAGGAAGCTTCAGGATAGTCACATGTTGCTTATTCATAATGCAGAGAAGGAGAGGATCGGCTCAGGGAAGACAAGAAGAAGCTAGAGTACTGCATTGCGGATCTGTTGAAGGAACTGAAGAAGGTGCGCGAGGGTGAACAAGGACAGACTATAGAGGATAAAGGAAATTCGAGATGAATAATTTATGTTGTGCCAATGCCTGAAACTAGTTAATTGTAAGACTTGAAGTTGCACTTTCTTAACTAAGCCAAACTCAATCCTCGAGCAAATTAATTTCAGACGAACACACATATCATCCATAGAGTTAAGTTCACGCTTAAAAATCACCACTTCAGAGGATAAATCAGGCAGTTCAATACTAAATAGACATATGTTGTGTTCAAGCGAGCCTGGCCCGGAGCTGCTTGTTTTCCTCCCTAAGATTGGCCAGCTCCTTCAGTACTTTGTCGTGCTTCAGCCGTAGGTTCCAACGCTTCGTCACGGATTGTAGAAATTGGTCCGTAGCCATACGATTTTCCTTCAAGATCACTTTCATGATCTCTGTCTGCTTCCTAGCCAAGGTGCGACCTTCACTGTGTAGCTTCTCCCAGCCGGCGTTTAACTCCTTCAGTTTCTGGCACTTGTCAAAAAGGACCGTGAGTTCAGCGCGTAGGTGGTCAAAGGCCAGTTTCTGGGAATTCTGCTTCTCCCTTTGGATTTCTATCTTATCATTTATCCAGGTCACCAGGTCCTGGTCGAGCTTTCGCCTCTTTACCTACAACAAAATAGATAGTATGGTTTGTTCAGTTCACCAGGATAAGCTGGTTAGTTTCCATAATTAAGTGAATCGACTAGTAGCACTGTCATAATTTCAAGGAAGAAGCAATCTAGGACTAATCAACATTTTATGAATCGACTAGTGGCACTGTCATAATTTCAATTTCAAAGACAAATAAGGTGTATCTGCAGTTTAGTGTGTTGTGGGTTTTTCCCAATATCACCAAATAATACTGGGCTAGTGGCATACTCATAATGTAGAAACCCATGTCTAGATACATAATGGAAAGAGCACATGGTGTCCATTCATGAACATGAACACCAACACATGTCCAGGTAGATAAGGAGTTGCCCTAGGATTCTTATTGCACCCTATAATGGGAAGAAGACTTGGGCATTGCTCCCTGAACCCTAAACATTACAAAAGGAGTTGAGGACGAACTGATATTCGTGTCCCCGCTAACAGGAATCAGACTTGGGCATTGCTCCGATACGCCTCCAGACAAGCCCTTAGCTCCTCGTTCTCTTTTTGAACACCCTCGAGTACGGTGATCCCTCTGCTCATGTCCTCCTTCATCTCCTTCACTGCATCCAGGCAACAGTTCCTGTCATGGTAGGCTTGGATGGTAGCCTTGGTTTCCTCGACGCGTCCTCTGACTGCCTCGGTGACTTCGTCCCGCAGGAGAGTGCACCTTTCCATGAGATTCTTCTTCTCCACCATGAGCTCGTTGATTATCTTGATGGCCTGTTCTTGCCTGTTCAAGTTACGGTCGAGCACTTTCTGCAGCCTCACGATGTCACGTGCAAAATCTAGTGAGATCTCCTTCTGCACAGATAATTGCTTGCGTAGGCTCTCATTAGCTTGGGTGAGGGAGCGTGCAAGCTCATGTTGGTTGTCAATCTTGGCACTGATTGCGGCAACCTTGTCACGGTACTCGACCTTCGATCGCTGCATCGTTCATGTTAATTGAAATAGGAATTCTATAATTACACTCCAGGTTCCAAGTGAATACTAATACAGATAAAAAAATCCCCATTGAATCTATTGACCGCAGTGTTAAAAATGGACCTAGAGATCTATTCATGACCACGATAAACTAATCCTAATCACAAAAAATCCATAGTGAATCTATGAACACCGGTATTAAGGAAATACCAAGAGATCCAGTCATAGTCATTAAAACTAATACAACTCACAAAAGAAGAAGAAAAACCAATGCGGGGCGGACACGATCTAAGAAATCCACATTACAACTCGGAGAAATAACAGTGTGGAGATTTGCTATGAGACGTGGAACAAGGCCGAACGGGTCCTACAACGCCTCCGTCGTGGTGGATTCTGGCTCCATGGCCGTCCTGTAATATGTAGAAGAGGAAGAGCAAGAAGAAGAAAAACAAGAAGAAGATGAATAAGATCATGATGGAGAGGGAGATGGAGAAGAAGTAGAACAAGAAGACCGTACCGGGAGGAGCCCTCACCTGCTAGAACATTCGGCGCCATTGTCGGGGGAGATTGGGCCTCGATGAGAGGGGGGCTTGAGCGGCTGGTAGAGCAAGAAGTGCCTCACGGCGATTTCTATCCCTTTTCTCTGCGAGGATCATCGATTGGCCTCTCCCCCTCCTTAGGGGAGCCATGGCTTGCAGGGTGAGGGTGGCGGCGGCAGGAGGAAGAAGATAGTGATTAGTGTGGGAGAAGAGTCAAAGAGTAAAGGCCGTGGTCTAGTAGTACTAGTACTATTATACAAGACCACCGTGTAAAGTCTACCTTCTCAAAGAAGCTACAGAGGAAGGGGTAGGGAATCGATGGGAATTGTCTTTATTGCGGTGGACAGTTCAATGGTCTTCGACACCGCCCAAAATCCAGTATATAATAAGGGGAGTGCGAGCCGGGTGGTCATAATGGGCATCGGCGTGCACATCCCGCGTGCGTGTGTCACGTGTTGATGAGGCAATGACGCGCGCAACTGCTGCACGATCACGTCGGCATGTCGAACTCCGTCTAACTCCATGTTGACAGGCACGCACGGGATATTTATGAGTCTAGAATACGGTGTGCCACTTTTGTTGTGATCAAATTATGTTGCGAGATATTACTTCTTTCTTCTTTTTTTGATAATCGACAAATGCATGCGTGGACACGACGCACGAAACCGCTGCTCATCCTTGATCAGATCGACATCCCACTCTGTGTACCCGCCATCGACCATTCGGAGCAACTACCTCGAGCATGATGCCCCCTCGCCATGGCAATGGCAGGTCCAAGCTGTCCACTAACCATCCTACGTCCCTGGCTCTTTGTTGCATCGTTCGTGCTCGTGAGTCGCCTGCTGAGGCAGCACGTCATGTCCGACCGCGCCAGGATCCATCGACATCGGCACTCGAGGACACCGCGATGTCGAAGCTCATACCGGCCATGCAGGACGAGCGTGGGGTACCTGCAGCATCGGACGAGTGCAAAGCAGTAGCCAGGACGGTGGAGCATGTTGCACCGGCGAGTACGGACAAGAAGAGGAACGAGAAGAACACCAGGAAGAACAGAGGAGATACCTGTTTGGATGAGTCCGACTTGGCCAACAAGGAGGCGTTCATCGATCAGTTGGAGGCAGATGCGGAGGAGAGTGACGTGGACCCGTGGGACTATGAACAGGAGGAGGAGGACTACGACGAGGAGATAGCACACTTATTCGAGGAAGGGGCGGTGTCGAGATGTCAGAGGAGGACACCGACGGCGGCGATGGCAGGTACCATGGCGTTGACGAAGACGAGGACGAACCGGAAGACGAAGATGATAGCTTCTTTGAAATATGATCATTTATTTTATTTTGTTAGATGGATTTTCACTTGTTTATGTAGGTAAAGTATCGATCGCATGGATAGAGAGGCGGCAGGGATAGACCATGCATAAAAAAGTGGAGAAGGGAGGGGTTATCATGCCCATTGGATCACATAGGATCAACGGTTGGTGGAGATGATCCGCGTGACATCTGTGTCAGCCAATCAGGGTGTAGCACCCAGAGTGAGCACACGTTTGGAATCTCCACATATTTGGGCTTTTGTGATATTTGTGACCGAGAGACAGGGCAAATCTCTTTTCACAATCCACCAGTGTCATTGCATATGTGTTCTTCTCATTAACCACAGCCAGAGTCATTGCATGTGTGTTCTTTTCACAGACCACATATGACACCACAGTTGTCATTGAAATGTGTATCCTTTCATTAACCACATCTGGAGTCATTTCATGACTGTTCTTTTCAAAGACCACATATGGATCCACCAGTGTCATTGAAATGTGTGTTCTCTTTAGAGACCACACATGGATCCACCAGTCTCATTGCATGTGTGTTCTTTTTACTAACATATGGATCAACCAATGTGATTGCATGTGTGTTCATGTCACAAACCACACATGGATCCACCAATCTCATTGCATTTCTGTTCTTTCCATGAACCACATATGGATCAACCAGAGTCATTGCATGTGCGTTCTTTCCAGAAACCACATATGGATCCACCAATGTCATTGCATGTGTGTTCTTTTCCACAAACCACATATAGATCCACTAGAGTCATTGCATGTGTGGTCTTTCCACAAACTACACATGGATCCACTAGAGTCATTGCATGTGTGTTCTTCCCACAAACCACATATGGATCCGCCAGAGTCATTGCATGTGTGTTCTTTTCACAAACCATATATGGATCAATCAATGGCATTGCATGTGTTTTCTTTTCACAACCCACATATGGACCAACCAATGTCATTGCATGTGTGTTCTTTCCACAAACCACACATGGATCCACCAATGTCATTACACGTGTGTTCTTTCAACAAACCACATGGATCAACCAGAGTCATTGCATATGTGTTCTTTCCACAAACCACACATGGATCCACCAGTGTCATTGCATGTGTGTTCATGTCACAAACCACACATGGGTCCACCAATGTCACTTCATGTGTGTTCTTCTCAAAAACCACATATGGATCAACAAATGGCATTGCATGTGTGTTCTTTCCACAAACCACATCTAGATCCACCACAGTCATTGCATGTGTTTTATTTTCACAAACCACATATGGATCCACTAGAGTCATTGCATGTGTGTTCTTTTCACAAACCACACACGGATCCACCAGAGCCATTGCATGCGTGTTCTTTCCACAAACCACATATGGATCCACCAATGTCATTGCATGTGTGTTCTTTTTCACAAACCACATATGGATCCACCAATGGCATTGCATGTGTGTTATTGTCATAAACCACATATGGATCCACCAATGTCATTGCATGTGTGTTCATGTCACAAACCACACATGGATCCACCAATGTCATTGCATGTGTGTTCTTTCCATGAACAACATATGGATCAACCAGAGTCATTGCATTTGTGTTCTTTCCACAAACCACACAGGGATCCACCAGAGTAATTGCATGTGTGTTCATGTCACAAATCACACATGGATCCACCAATGTCATTGCATGTGTGTTCTTTCCACAAACCACATATGGATCCACTAGAGTCATTGCATGTGTGTTTTTTCACAAACCACATATGGATCCACTAGAGTCATTGCATGTGTTTTTTTTCACAAACCACATGGATCAACCAATGTCATTACATGTGTGTTCTTTCCATGAACTAGATGGATCAACCAGAGTCATTGCATGTGTGTTCTTTTTACTAACAACAACTAGAGTCATTGCATGTGTGTTATTTTCACAATCCACATATGGATCCACCGGTGTCATTGCATGTGTGTTCTTCTTACTAACCACAGCTAGAGTCATTTCATGTGTGTTCTTTTCACAGGCCACATATGGATCCACCATTGTCATTGAAATGTGTGTTGTTTCATTAACCACACCTGGAGTCATTTCATGTCTATGCTTTTCATAGACCACATATGGATCCACCAGAGTTCATTGCATGTATGTTCTCTTCACCGACCACACATGGATCCACTAGTGTCATTGCATGTGGTTCCACCAGAGTTCATTGCATGTGTGTTCTTTTCACAATCCACCCAAGGATCCACCTGTGTCATTGCACGTGTGTTCTCTTCAGAGACCACACATGGATCCACCGGTGTCATTGCATCTGTGTTCTTTTTACTAACAACAACTAGAGTCATTTCATCACTATTCTTTTCACAGATCACATATGGATCCACTAGTGTCATTGAAATTTGTGTTCTCTTCAGAGACCACACATGGATCCACCAGTGTCATTGCATGTGTGTTATTTTTACTAACAGCAACTAGAGTTATTGCATGTGTGTTCTTTTGACAATCCACCTATGGATCCACCAGTGTCATTGCATGTGTGTTCTTCTCATTAACCATAGGTAGGGTCATTGCATGTGTGTTCTCTTCAGAGACCACACATGGATCCACTAGTGTCATTGCATGTGTGTTCTTCTTACTAACAACAACTAGAGTCATTTGATGACTATTCTTTTCACATACCACATATGGATCCACTAGTGTCATTGAAATGTGTGTTCTCTTCAGAGACCACACATGGATCACCAAGAATCATTGCATGTGTGTTCTTCTCATTAACCATAGCTAGAGTCATTACATGTGTGTTCGTTCCACAAACCACATATGGATCCACTAGTGTCATTGCATGTGTGTTATTCTCATTAACCGCAGCTAGAGTCATTGCATGTGTGTTCTTTTCACAGACAACACATGGATCCACCAGTGCCATTGCATGTGTGTTCTTTTTACTAACAACACCCGGAGTCATTTCGTGACTATTCTTTTCACAGACCATATATGGATCCACCAGAGTCATTGCATGTGTGTTCTTTTTACTAACAACAACTAGATTCATTGCATGTGTGTTCTTTTCACAAGCCACCTATGGATCCACCAGTGTCATTGCATGTGCGTTCTTCTCATTAACCACAGCTAGAGTCATTGCATGTGTGATCTCTTCAGATACCACACATGGTACCACCATTGTCATTGAAATGTGTATTGTTTTTACTAACAACACTTGGAGTCAATTCATGACTATTCTTTTCACAGACCATATATGGACCCACTAGAGTTCATTGCATGTGTGTTCTCTTCAGATACCACACATGGATCCACTAGTGTCATTGCATGTGTGTTCTTTTTACTAACATATGGATCAACCAATGTCGTTGCATGTGTGTTCATGTCAAAAACCACACATGGATCCACCAATATCATTGTATGTGTGTTCTATCTATGAACCACATATGGATCAACCAGATTCATTGCATGTGTGTTCTTTCCACAAACCACATATGGATCCACCAATGTCATTGCATGTGTGTTCTTTTCCACAAACCACATATGGATCCACTAGAGTCATTGCATGTGTGGTCTTTCGACAAACCACACATGGATCCACTAGAGTCATTGCATGTGCGTTCTTTCCACAAACCACATATGGATCCACCAGAGTCATTGCAACATATGGATCAACCAATGTCATTGCATGTGTGTTCATGTCACAAACCACACATGGATCCACCAATGTCATTGCATGTGTGTTCTTTCCATGAACCACATATGGATCAACTAGACTCATTGCATGTGGGTTCTTTCCACAAACCACATATGGATCCACAAGATTCATTGCATGTGTGTTCTTTTCACAAACCACATGTGGATCCAGCAGAGTCATTGCATGTGTGTTTTTTTCAGAAACCACATGGATCAACCAATGTCATTACATGTGTGTTCTTTCCATGAACACATGGATCCACCAGAGTCATTGCATGTGTGTTGTTTCCACAAACCACATATGGATCCAGCAATGTCATTGCATGTGTGTTCTTTTCCACAAACCACATATGGATCCACCAATGGCATTGGATGTGTGTTATTGTCATAAACCACATATGGATCCACCAATGTCATTGCATGTGTGTTCATGTCACAAAGCACACATGGATCCACCAATGTCATTGCATGTGTGTTCTCTCCATGAACAACATATGGATCAACCAGAGTCATTGCATGTGTGTTCTTTCCACAAACCACACATGGATCCACCAGAGTAATTGCATGTGTGTTCATGTCACAAATCACACATGGATCCACCAATGTCATTGCATGTCTGTTCTTTCCATGAACAATATATGGATCCACTAGAGTCATTGCATGTGTGTTCTTTAAACAAACCAAATATGGATCCACTAGAGTCATTGCATGTGTGTTTTTTCACAAACCACATGGATCATCCAATGTCAATACATGTGTGTTCTTTCCATGAACCACATGGATCAACTAGAGTCATTGCATGTGTGTTCTTTTTACTAACAACAACTAGAGTCATTGCATGTGTGTTATTTTCACAATACACATATGGATCCACCGGTGTCATTGCATGTGTGTTATTCTTACTAACCACAGCTAGAGTCATTGCATGTGTGTTCTTTTCACAGACCACATGTGGATCCACCATTGTCATTGAAATGTGTGTTCTTTCATTAACCACATCTAGAGTCATTTCATGTCTATGCTTTTCACAGACCACATATGGAACAACCAGAGTTCATTGCATGCATGGTGTCTTCACCGACCACACATGGATCCACTAGTGTCATTGCAAGTGGTTCCACCAGAGTTCATTGCATGTGTGTTCTTTTCACAATCCACCCATGGATCCACCAGTGTCATTGCACGTGTGTTCTCTTTAGAGACCACACATGGATTCAACGGTGTCATTGCATCTGTGTTCTTTTTACTAACAACAACTGGATTCATTTCATGACTATTCTTTTCACAGACCACATATGGATCCACCAGTGTCATTGAAATTTGTGTTCTCTTCAGAGACCACACATGGATCCACCAGTGTCATTGCATGTGTGTTATTTTTACTAACAACAACTAGAGTTATTGCATGTGTGTTCTTTTGACAATCCACTTATGGATCCACCAGTGTCATTGCATGTGTGTTCTTCTCATTAACCACAGCTAGAGTCATTGCATGTGTGTTCTCTTCAGAGACCACACATGGATCCACCAGTGTCATTACATGTGTGTTCTTTTTACTAACAACAACTGGAGTCATTTCATAACTATTCTTTTCACATACCATATATGGATCCACCAGTGTCATTGAAATGTGTGTTCTCTTCAGAGACCACGCATGGATCTGAAGGGATTATGCCCGAGAGGCAGTAATAAAGTGGTTATTATCTTATTCCATGTTTATGATAAATGTTTATTTTGCATGCTATAATTGTATTAATTGGAAACGTTAATACATGTGTGTTTAATAAACAAAATACAAAGTTCCTAGTAATACCTCTCATATAAACTAGATCGTTGATTAACAGGATGATCAAGGTTTTCTGATCATGGACATTGGATGTTGTTAATAACAAGGTCACAACATTGGTGGAATGATGTGATGAACATTCATCCGAAGTGTAGCATTACGATCAAAGTCATTATGTTTATATTGCTATAACATCATACGAAGTAATCTTAGTCCTTAGACCATGAGATCATGTTAATTGCTAACACCGGAAGTGTATCTTGATAACATCAAACGTCACACCGTAACAAGGTGACTATAAAGGTGGGTTCAGTGATACAAAGGTGTGATGTTGAGGCTCGTGGATCAAGAGTGGATTTGTCCATCCCGATGACGGATAGATATACTCTGGGACCTCTCGGTGATATCACATTGGTTAGCTTGCAAGCAAGTGATGTGATCACTAGAATGTTATATCACGGGAACAAGAAAAGAGTGCATGTCGGTAACGAGATCAAACTAGGTATGGAGATACCGATGATCGAATCTCGAACATGTAATATATCACGAGACAAAGGGATTTAGTTACTAGCGTTAAAGGTTCTCACGATCACAGAAGTCATCGTTGAATGTGTAGGAGTCAGTATGGATCTCCAGGTCCCGCTTCTGATTATTGATCTGAGAGGGGTCTCGATCATGTCTACATTATTCGCGAACCGTAGGGTGACACACTTAAGGCATACCGACACCATTTGGAGCAAATATGTTTCAGATGAAGATTTAAGAAAGCGCTGGAATTATTTCAATAGACACCGAAACTGTTTCGGGTGAAATTGCTGAAATTGGTTCTGCATGTAATATTGAAATGTTGCAGGGGTTTTTATGTGAATGTTTGTTAATTAAAGTAATTAACAAAATTCTGAATAAAAAATAATAAAAGAGTTTTATTAAATGAGAGAGCATTAAACTTGGAGAATTTTAATGCATTTAAAGTAGGGACTTTAAAGGGGAATGTGAAGAGGCATTTTAATGTCGAGGGGTTACCACCACATGAATGCGGGAGGTGAGGAGTCACCCCCCATGCGCCGGACATGAAGGAGGGGCACCCCCCTCCTCCTATAAAAGGCCACCCCATTCCTCCTTCCTCACACCTCCTCGTGAAGGATCTCTCTCCCCCTCTAGTATTACTCCCCCATGGTCTCGGATTAGCGACATACATGTTCCCGGTGGCTTTATCTGGAAAGGAGTTGCTACTTCCGCTGCTTTGCTGGAGCGAGGGACGGAGGTTGTCGGGTACCGGATGTGTGTGCGATCATGGATGCACCGCTGCTTTGCAGTGCTGGACTTGGTGGTGCTGGACTTGCTGGAGCTGGATCTGAAGGACGTGCTAGAGCCGGACCTTCTGTACTTCATCACGATCTTGAGATCAGCAAGTGTACGACTACATCATCCACAAGTTCCAACTGGTTAACAAAACTCATTGTCTTCGAGGGTGAGTTCTCCATGGATGTATATCCACCCGTTGCTCTGTATCTAGTAGATAGATCTTGGCGTATAGTTCACATCTTAGGAAAATTTTTGTTTTCTATGCTGCTAACCCGACAGTAGTATCAGAGCCTGATCTATGCGTAGGTGCTTTGAACGGGTAGTACACATATGTTTATATGTGGGCAATGATGATCATGTTATTGCATCTTCTATGTATTTTGGATATTGGTGGCATAGTGGGATGAAGCAGCCCGGACCAACCTTACATGTCATCGTACATGAGACCGGTTCCACGACTGACATGCAACTTGTTTTGCATAAGTGGCTGCCGAGTGTCTGTCTCTCCTACTATAGTCAATATCTCATTTACAACGAGTTGCTAAGAACTTGGTTATCCTCGTTGTGGTTCATGTTTGTAGGTAAGAACGGTTCTATCTCCGAAAGCCATAAGCCACGTAAAACTTGCAATTGATAAATTAGAGGCGTCTAGTTTAGATCGTTGTTGGGCTAGTGTCTTGATATAGTATTGTTGTAAGTAGAGGTATGATAGATACTCTTACAACACACTCAACGTGTAAGCTCCATAGACCTTGGCCTTACACACAAAGGAATGATATAGATCATACCACGATGCAAATAATAGAGATCAAATGCATAGACCATATCATCTCACTTTACACATTAGATGTTAGCATCTTGTACTGCTAGTTTAGTGCTTTTGGTAGCATTGTAAGATGATCCCTCACTTAGATATCAAGATAAAACTGTGTTCTTCCTTAAGTATGCACCGTTCTATGGATCGTGTTTCGAGACATCACGTGATGATCGGGTGTACTCGACTTTATGCTTTCGTACAACGGGTGTAAGACAGTTTTACACACGCGAGTACTAAGGTTCTTACTTGGCGAGCCTAGCATGTACAGACATGTCCTCGGAACACGGACTGAAAGGTTAAGCATGAGTCATATAGTTGATATGATGCCCATATAGATGCTCGCCTTTGAAGCTGCACCGACTCACGTGATGATCGGACTTGGTGTAGTGGATTTGGTTCATGTAATCACCAAAAAGGCACGAGGGATGTCGTTTTTGAGTGGGAGTTCATTTCTAATTTGGATTAGTAGAACTCAATTTGTCATAAACTAAATCGATGTGAATTAGCATAATTTGTTGTAGTCATTGGAGTCTGTTCACTACCTCATGCTTAGTTTTCATTGAGATAATAGAACTATAGAATTCTAGATATTTACTTTACGAACTGGTATCATATTGTTTTTGAATGTCAATTTAAAGTTTGGAAGTCCTATTGCAAACTCTATTTGCTCCATGAAGTTTAATATGTAGTATTAAATTAAGAGTAAGAATTCCAATGTTAGTATCTAAAGTATCATGTTTTCCTCCATGATTCTTGATATTCAAAAGTTGTTTTAATATCGAGGTTATCTAGGAGCTGAAATAATTGTTTCAGAAACCATCATGTGTGGAAGATACTGTGACATCTGAAACAATGTTTATGGTTGCAATATGATAGAGTATAATTTAACAAAATACATGTTCTCATATTGTATGAGAATTTGTGAAGGTTGGAGACGCTAGGCGTCCTAATCTACCAAAAAGGTTTTGGGAACTGATATTATACTCGCGATTCTTCCGTATAGGCTATAGTAGCTTGATCATGAAAGTTGTCATGATAAGGATGAATAGAAGATGTAAGTAAAATGTTTACTACACTAATAGATTACTAAAGAATGGATTTTTGAAAGAACACCAAACATTTGATGATGGTGATCCACTTCAAAGTGCAAGTCCAAAGGTATTAGTATTTGACTATACATGCTTTGTACTATGTGTCATGTGAATGACACCACTATTGATGTTGATAGATTCTTTTAAAAGGAAAAGGAATTGTTGAAAGAGAATCTATAAAATATTTGGAAGAAAAGAAAAGGTTGGAGATGTCCAACTTAGGTATATAGAAGATATGCATGTTATGGTTGTATTCCTTGCTTGTTAAACAATGTGGTTCTTAGGTATTGAATACCGGTATTGGATACCGAATTGGTTGGTATGAAGTGTCATACAAGACAAAGCAATTCATGAACTACAATGGCCTAAGTAACTAGCAAGAGAATAAGTGATGATGTTCATCAAAAACAAATAAAGTGTTATTGTGTTTTTCATTGTCGTCAAACCTAGCATGCAAGATTTGTTTTAATAATTGTTATTTTGTTACAGTATTACGAGAACAATGGTCGTTCAAATAATTACCGTATTCCATAAAGGATGGATGAACTTTTACAAGTCTAGTTGGAGAAATCACATCCATAAAGACTATTGCTAAAATGTCGCAAGACAAATGATTGAAAGATCACTTATGAAGTGACATCGCTGTTTAAATTATATTGGAAAGAAAACATGAAGAAACTCCATGTTGATGGATTTTTGGAGTCTTTGATTTTGATCAATTGACGCTTGTGAAACTTTCCTCGAGATAATTGAAACTCTGTTCATAGGCCAAAGAGGAACGGATGACTAGCTTATTGGAAATTGTACATGGTGATGTGCATAGTCCATTATGTGTAGCCATATGCGATGGATCTTTTTGCTTCATATGCTTTCTCCAGAAATTTAAGTGAATATATCTATATATTTACTTAATAAGGAAGAAGTATGAAACATTTGAAAATTGTTCAAAGACTTTCAAGATGAAGTGAAAAATCATTGTAACAAGAAAATAAAAGAGTTTATGATTTGATCATAAAGGTTGATATTTGAGTTACATGTTTAGCAAAACACTTAAGATTTGAGGAACTGTTCCATGATTTGTGTTTTCCGGTAAACCATAGGAGTATGGCATATTCGAGAGATGAAATCAAACCATGTTTGACATGGTAAGATCAAGGGTGTCATTTATAAAACTGCCATTATGTTTTAAGGATTAAAGCTTTAGAGACTACCGCTTTTACACTAAAGAGCACCATCGTGATCCGTTGAAATGACACCATATGATTTATAGTTTGGGATAAAACCCTAATTGTCTTTTCTTAAATTTTGGTATGCTATGCATAAGTAAAATGTTTACAACCAAAGTCGGATTAGCACGTCTTTGTAGGTTATCCCAAAGAATTTGTTGGGAATTTCTCCATAACACCGAGGACAAAAGAGTTTGTTACTTGGAACGACAAGTTTCTTGAGAAGGAATTTTTCGCGAAAAGTTATGTGGGAGGACAATGGAACTTTGATAAGGTTGTTGAACCTTAGCTATATGTGCTAAGTAGCGCAACACCGGAAAGTTTCCCAGTGGCGGCCACATTGCTCATGCCTCCCGTGATTACAAATGGTGTGATCTTGGAGATTAGAGTTCCTATTGAACCGCGTGGGTCGGTAAGAATCAAATAGTAAGATTTGATAAACAAGTCGTTATTGTTTTGACATTGATGAACCGACTGCATGCAAAGAAACGATGATGGGACTTGACTCCATAAAATGACTAGAAGTCATAGAATCCGTGATAGTATTCATACACGAGAAATCAAGTTTCTGAACTTGGAAGACCCTCTGAAAAGGCATAAAGCCTATCGGTCATGTTTGGACCCATAAAGAAATAGACATGGATGTTTAACATCTATGAAATAGTCGACATGTCGGAAAGAAGTTTACGACAATGTTCAAGGAGTTGACTATGACAAGATTTGATCTTTCATACCGATATTTAGTCTTGACGGATTAATGTAGCAACCACTACATATAATTTGATGTATGGTAGTTGAACAAACAAAACAATGTTCTTCTAATAGAATGGTTACCTAGGACGTGTACAAGACACGGTCCGAAGGGTTTTGTTAATTCAAATGATGCTAAAAGGGCATGCAAATTTCAATAGTTGAAGTAAGCATAGTGGAGTTGGAATCCTCACCATGATGAAACTGTTAAAAGAGTTTAAATTCATCGGAGATGATGAAGATGCTTGCATTTGCAAGCAATTAAGTGGGAGCGCTGAGACATATTTCTAATACATTATGTAGAGGACATATTGTTGATTGGAAATGATGTATCTTTTATTGACACAAGTTAAGAATTTCATTAAAATAGGATTTCGATGAAAGAGTTGGGCAAAACCGGAATATTTGGCATCAATGTCTATATGGATAGATTGAGGCGCTAATATGGTTATGCCAGACGTACATATATGAGATATTGAAAGGGTTCAATATGGAAACAACAAGAAAGGTTCTTGCTGCATGGAAAGGATTGTATCAAGATTCAAGTGTTTCAACACTTGGTGAGTAAAATCACATGAAGATTTTGATCGATTATACCATGATATGTATATATCCAGAATGTCCTATGCTCTAAATGTTATGAGCACATACCAGAATGATTCATAAGATGATCATTGGACAATAGTAAAGATATTCTTATGAGCTTTGGAAGAACTAAGAATATATCATGTATAAGTGACAAATAGTTAAAGGTAGTTCATTGTAAAGTATTACATTGATACTAGTTTTGTCAGAAGATACATATTAAATTTATCACAATTTAGACTATGGGTAGCACAATGTAATGGAAAGGATGTTCCATGATGGATTTGGATGAGTTCCAAAGTTGAGACATTGTGACGGATACTACAACAAAAGGCTAAGTATATAACTGCTATAGTAGCAGCAAAGGAGGGCATTTGTGTTAAGTAGTTTGTTATCAAACTAGGTGTGGTTCAAAGTGGGCTAATACTATGAAGATATATTGTATGACAATAATATCAACATATTTTAACCCAAACGAACTAAAGGTCTCACCAAAGGATCAAATTTATACAATGCCATCTCATTTGAGAATGAGTGATGCATAGAGACCCAAAGACATGCAAATACACACGGACCTGAAACTGTTAGATCCGGAGATTATGTTAACCACTAGCAATAGCGTATATGCAACACCATAAAGCCATAGGTGTTCAATACGCAAAGTTTTTCAAACTAGATTATTGACTCTAGTGCAAGTGGGAGACTGAAGGGAATATGCCCGAGAGGCAATAATAAAGTGGTTATTATCTTATTCCATGTTTATGATAAATGTTTATTTTGCATGCTATAATTGTATTAATTGGAAACGTTAATACATGAGTGTTTAATAAACAAAATACAAAGTTCCTAGTAATGTCGCTCATATAAACTAGCTCGTTGATTAACAAGATGATCAAGGTTTCCTGATCATGGACATTAGATGTTGTTAATAACAAGGTCACATCATTGGTGGAATGATGTGATGAACATTCATCCGAAGTATAGCATTACGATCAAATTCATTATGTTTATATTGTTATAACATGATACGAAGTAATCTTAGTCCTTAGACCATGATATCATGTCAATTGCTAACACCGGAAGTGTATCTTGATAACATCAAACGTCACACCGTAACAAGGTGACTATAAAGGTGGGTTCAGTGCTACAAATGTGTTATGTTGAGGCTCATGGATCAAGAGTGGGATTTGTCCATCCTGATGATGGATAGATATACTCTAGGCCCTCTCGGTGATATCACATTGGTTAGCTTGCAAGCAAGTGATGTGATCACTAGAATGTTATATCACGGGAACAAGAAAAGAGTGCATGTCGGTAACGAGATCAAACTAGGTATGGAGATACCGATGATTGAATCTCGGACATGTAATATATCGCGAGACAAACGAATTTAGTTAATAGCGTTAAAGGTTCTCACGATCACAGAAGTCATCGTTAAATGTGTAGGAGTCAGTATGGATCTCCAGGTCCCGCTTCTGATTATTGATCTGAGAGGGGCCTCGATCATGTCTACATTATTCGTGAACCGTAGGGTGACACACTTAAGGGATAACAACACCATTTGGAGCAAATATGTTTCAGATAAAGATTTAAGAAAGCGGTGGAATTATTTGAAAAGACACCGAAACTGTTTCGGGTGAAATTGCTGAAATTGGTTCTGCATGTAATATTGAAATGTTGCAGGGGGTTTTATGTGAATGTTTGTTAATTAAAATAATTAACAAAATTCTGAATAAAAAATAATAAAAGAGTTTTATTAAATGAGAGAGCATTAAACTTGGAGAATTTTAATGCATTTAAAGTAGGGACTTTAAAGGGGAATGTGAAGAGGCATTTTAATGTGGAGGGGTTACCACCACATGAATGGGGGAGGTGAGGAGTCACCCCCCCATGCGCCGGCCATGAAGGAGGGGCACCCTCCCTCCTCCTATATAAGGCCACCCTCTTCCTCCTTCTTCCTCACACCTCCTCGTGAAGGATCTCTCTCCCCCTCTAGTATTATTCCCCCATGGTCTCAGATTAGCGAGATACATGTTCCCGGTGGCTTTATCTAGAAAGGAGTTGTTGCTTCCACTGCTTTGCTGGAGCGAGGGACGGAGGTTGTCGGGGTACCGGACGTGTGTGCGATCACGGATGCACTGCTGCTTTGCGGTGCTGGACTTGGTGGTGCTAGACTTGCTAGAGTTGGATCTGAAGGACGTGCTGGAGCCAGACCTGCTGGACTTCATCATGATCTTGAGATCGGCAAGTGTACGACTACATCATCCACGAGTTCCAACTCGTTAACAAAACTCGTTGTCTTCGAGGGTGAGTTCTCCATGGATGTATATCCACCCGTTGCTCTTTATCTAGTAGATAGATCTTGGCGTATAGTTCACATCGTAGGAATTTTTTGTTTTCTATGCTGCGAACCCAACAGGATCAACAAGAGTCATTGCATGTGTGTCTTCTCATTAACCACAGCTGCAGTCATTGCATGTGTGTTCTTTCCACAAACCACATATGGATACACTAGTGTCATTGCATGTGTGTTCTTCTCATTAACCGCAACAAGAGTCATTGCATGTGTGTTCTTTTCATAGACCACACATGGATCCACCAGTGCCATTGCATGTGTGTTCTTTTTACTAACAACACCTGGAGTCATTTCATGACTATTCTTTTCATAGACCATATATGGATCCACCAGTGTCATTGCATGTGTGTTCTTTTTACTAACAACAACTAGAGTCATTGCATGTGAGTTCTTTTCACAAGCCACCTATGGATCCACCAGTGTCATTGCATGTGTGTTCTTCTCATTAACCACAGCTAGAGTCATTGCATGTGTGATCTCTTCAGAGACCACACATGGAACCACCATTGTCATTGAAATGTGTATTGTTTTTACTAACAACACTTGGAGTCAATTCATGACTATTCTTTTCACAGACCATATATGGACCCACTAGAGTTCATTGCATGTGTATTCTCTTCAGATACCACACATGGATCCACTAGTGTCATTGCATGTGTGTTCTTTTTACTAACATATGGATCAACCAATGTCGTTGCATGTGTGTTCATGTCAAAAACCACACATGGATCCACCAATATCATTGTATGTGTGTTCTATCTATGAACCACATATGGATCAACCAGATTCATTGCATGTGTGTTCTTTCCACAAACCACATATGGATCCACCAATGTCATTGCATGTGTGTTCTTTTCCACAAACCACATATGGATCCACTAGAGTCATTGCATGTGTGGTCTTTCGACAAACCACACATGGATCCACTAGAGTCATTGCATGTGCGTTCTTTCCACAAACCACATATGGATCCACCAGAGTCATTGCATGTGTGTTATTGTCATAAACCACATATGGATCAACCAATGTCATTGCATGTGTGTTCATGTCACAAACCACACATGGATCCACCAATGTCATTGCATGTGTGTTCTTTCCATGAACCACATATGGATCAACTAGAGTCATTGCATGTGGGTTCTTTCCACAAACCACATATGGATCCACAAGATTCATTGCATGTGTGTTCTTTTCACAAACCACATGTGGATCCAGCAGAGTCATTGCATGTGTTTTTTTTTCAGAAACCACATGGATCAACCAATGTCATTACATGTGTGTTCTTTCCATGAACACATGGATCCACCAGAGTCATTGCATGTGTGTTGTTTCCACAAACCACATATGGATCCAGCAATATCATTGCATGTGTGTTCTTTTCCACAAACCACATATGGATCCACCAATGGCATTGCATGTGTGTTATTGTCATAAACCACATACGGATCCACAAATGTCATTGCATGTGTGTTCATGTCACCAACCACACATGGATCCACCAATGTCATTGCATGTGTGTTGTTTCCATGAACAACATATGGATCAACCAGAGTCATTGCATGTGTGTTCTTTCCACAAACCACACATGGATCCACCAGAGTAATTGCATGTGTGTTCATGTCACAAATCACACATAGATCCACCAATGTCATTGCATGTGTGTTCTTTCCACAAACCACATATGGATCCACTAGAGTCATTGCATGTGTGTTTTTTCACAAACCACATATGGATCCACCAGAGTCATTGCATGTGTGTTTTTTCACAAACCACATATGGATCCACCAGAGTCATTGCATGTGTGTTTTTTCACAAACCACATGGATCAACCAATGTCATTACATGTGTGTTCTTTCCATGAACCACATGGATCAACCAGAGTCATTGCATGTGTGTTCTTTTTACTAACAACAACTAGAGTCATTGCATGTGTGTTATTTTCACAATCCACATATGGATCCACCGGTGACATTGCATGTGTGTTCTTCTTACTCACCACAGCTAGTGTCATTGAATTTGTGTTCTTTTCACAGGACACATATGGATCCACCATTGTCATTGAAATGTGTGTTCTTTCAATAACCACATCTGGAGTCATTTCATGTCTATGCGTTTCACAGACCACAGATGGATCCACTAGAGTTCATTGCATACGTGTTCTCTTCACCGACCACACATGGATCCACCAGTGTCATTGCATGTGGTTCCACCAGAGTTCATTACATGTGTGTTCTTTTCATAATCCACCCATTGATCCACTAGTGTCATTGCACGTGTGTTCTCTTCAGAGACCACACATGGATCCACCGGTGTCATTGCATCTGTGTTCTTTTTACTAACAAGAACTAGAGTCATTTCATGACTATTCTTTTCACAGACCACATATGGATCCACCAGTGTCATTGAAATGTGTGTTCTCTTCAGAGACCACACATGGATCAACAAGAGTCATTGCATGTGTGTTTTCTCATTAATCACAGCTGGAGTCATTGCATGTGTGTTCTTTCACAAACCACATACGGATCCACTAGTGTCATTGCATGTGTGTTCTTCTCATTAACCGCTGGTAGAGTCATTGCATGTGTGTTCTTTTCACAGACCAGACATGGATCCACCAGTACCATTTCATGTGTGTTCTTTTTACTAACAACACATGGAGTCATTTCATGACTATTCTTTTCACAGACCATATATGGATCCACTAGTGTCATTGCATGTGTGTTCTTTTTACTAACAACAACTAGAGTTATTGCATGTGTGTTCTTTTCACAAGCCACCTATGGATCCACCAGTGTCATTGCATGGGTGTTCTTCTCATTAACCACAGCTAGAGTCATTGCATGTGTGATCTCTCCAGAGACCACACATGGAACCACCATTGTCATTGAAATGTGTATTGTTTTTACTAACAACACTTGGAGTCAATTCATGACTATTCTTTAAACAGACCATATATGGACCCACTAGAGTTCATTGCATGTGTGTTCTCTTCAGATACCACACATGGATCCACTAGTGTCATTGCATGTGTGTTCTTTTTACTAACATATGGATCAACCAATGTCGTTGCATGTGTGTTCATGTCAAAAACCACACATGGATCCACCAATATCATTGTATGTGTGTTCTATCTATGAACCACATATGGATCAACCAGAGTTATTGCATGTGTGTTTATTCCACAAACCACATATGGATCCACCAATGTCATTGCATGTGTGTTCTTTTCCACAAACCACATACGGATCCACTAGAGACATTGCATGTGTGTTCTTTCGACAAACCACACATGGATCCACTAGAGTCATTGCATGTGCATTCTTTCCACAAACCACATATGGATCCACGAGAGTCATTGCATGTGTGTTATTGTCATAAACCACATATGGATCAACCAATGTCATTGCATGTGTCTTCATGTCACAAACCACACATGGATCCACCAATGTCATTGCATGTGTGTTGTTTCCATGAACCACATATGGATCAACCAGAGTTATTGCATGTGTGTTTATTCCACAAACCACATATGGATCCACTAGAGTCATTGCATGTGTGTTCTTTTCGCAAACCACATGTGGATCTAGCAGAGTCATTGCATGTGTTTTTTTTGACAAACCACATGGATCAACCAATGTCATTACATGTGTGTTCTTTCCATGAACCACATGGATCCACCAGAGTCATTGCATGTGTGTTCTTTCCACAAACCACATATGGATCCACTAATGTCATTGCATGTGTGTTCTTTTCCACAAACCACATATGGATCCACCAATGGCATTGCATGTGTGCTATTGTCATAAACCACATATGGATCCACCAATGTCATTGCATGTGTGTTCATGTCCAAACCACACATGGATCCACCAATGTCATTGCATGTGTGTTCTTTCCGTGAACAACATATGGATCAACCAGAGTCATTGCATGTGTGTTCTTTCCACAAAACACGCATGGATCCACCAGAGTAATTGCATGTGTGTTCTTGTCACAAATCACACATGGATCCACCAATGTCATTGCATGTGTGTTCTTTCCACAAATCACATATGGATCCACTAGAGTCATTGCATGTGTGTTCTTTTCACAAACCACATATGGATCCACCAGAGTCATTGCATGTGTGTTTTTTCACAAGCCACATGGATCAACCAATGTCATTACATGTGTGTTCTTTCCATGAACCACATGGATCAACCAGAGTCATTGCATGTGTGTTCTTTTTACTAACAACAACTAGAGTCATTGCATGTGTGTTATTTTCACAATCCACATATGGATCCACCGGTGTCATTGCATGTGTGTTCTTCTTACTAATCATAGCTAGGGTCATTGCATGTGTGTTCTTTTCACAGGCCACATATGGATCCACCATTGTCATTGAAATGTGTGTTCTTTCATTAACCACATCTGGAGTCATTCCATGTCTATGCTTTTCACAGACCACATATGGATCCACCAGAGTTCATTGCATGTGTGTTCTCTTCACCGACCACACATGGATCCACCAGTGTCATTGCATGTGGTTCCACCAGAGTTCATTGCATCTGTGTTCTTTTCACAATCCACCCATGGATGCACCAGTATCATTGCGTGTGTGTTCTCTTCAGAGACCACACATGGATCTACCGGTGTCATTGCATCTGTGTTCTTTTTACTAACAACAACTAGAGTCATTTCATGACTATTCTTTTCGCAGACCACATATGGATCCACCAGTGTCATTGAAATTTATGTTCTCTTCAAAGACCACACATGGATCGACCAGTGTCATTGCATGTGTGTTATTTTTACTAACAACAACTAGAGTTATTGCATGTGTGTTCTTTTGACAATCCACCTATGGATCCACCAGTGTCATTGCATGTGTGTTCTTCTCATTAACCACAGCTAGAGTCATTGCATGTGTGTTCTTTTCAGAGACCACACATGGATCCACCCGTGTCATTGCATGTGTGTTCTTTTTACTAACGACAACTAGAGTCATTTCATGACTATTCTTTTCACATACCACATATGGATCCACAAGTGTCATTGAAATGTGTGTTCTCTTCACAGACCACACATGGATCAACAAGAGTCATTGCATGTGTGTCTTCTCATTAACCACAGCTGGAGTCATTGCATGTGTGTTCTTTCCACAAACTACATATGGATACACTAGTGTCATTTCATGCGTGTTCTTCTCATTAACCGCAGCTAGAGTCATTGCATGTGTGTTCCTTTCATAGACCACACATGGATCCACCAGTACCATTGCATGTGTGTTCTTTTTATTAACAACACCTGGAGTCAGTTCATGACTATTCTTTTCACAGAACATATATGGATCCAATAGTGTCATTGCATGGGTGTTCTTTTTACTAACAACAACTAGAGTCATTGCATGTGTGTTCTTTTCACAAGCCACCTATGGATCCACCAGTGTCATTGCATGTGTGTTCTTCTCATTAACCACAGCTAGAGTCATTGCATGTGTGATCTCTTCAGAGACCACACATGGAACCACCATTGTCATTGAAATGTGTATTATTTTTACTAACAACACTTGGAGTCATTTCATGACTATTCTTTTCACAGACCATATATGGATCCACCAGAGTTCATTGCATGTGTGTTCTCTTCAGAGACCACACAAGGATCTACTAGTGTCATTGCATGTGTCTTGTTTTTACTAACATATGGATCAACCAATGTCGTTGCATGTGTGTTCATGTCAAAAACCACACATGGATCCACCAATGTCATTGCATGTGTGTTCTATCCATGAACCACATATGGATCAACCAGAGTCATTACATGTGTGTTCTTTCCACAAACCACATATGGATCCACCAATGTAATTGCATGTGTGTTCTTTTCCACAAACCACATATGGATCCACTAGAGTCATTGCATGTGTGGTCTTTCAACAAACCACACATGGATCCACTAGAGTCATTGCATGTGCGTTCTTTCCACAAACCACATATGGATCCACCAGAGTCATTGCATGTGTGTTATTGTCATCAAACACATATGGATCAACCAATGTCATTGCACGTGTGTTCATGTCACAAATCACACATGGATCCACCAATGGCATTGCATGTGTCTTCTTTCCATGAACCACATATGGATCAACCAGAGTCATTACATGTGTGTTCTTTACACAAACCACATATGGATCCACTAGAGTCATTGCATGTGTGTTCTTTTCAGAAACCACATGTGGATCCAACAGAGTCATTGCATGTGTTTTTTTTTTCAAAAACCAAAATGGATCAACCAATGTTATTACATGTGTGTTATTTCCATGAACCACATGGATCAACTAGAGTCATTGCATGTGTGTTCTTTTTACTAACAACAACTAGAGTCATTGCATGTGTGTTATTTTCACAATCCACATATGGATCCACCGGTGTCATTGCATGAGTGTTCTTCTTACTAACCACAGCTAGAGTCATTGAATGTGTGTTCTTTTCATAGACCACATATGGATCCATCATTTTCATTGAAATGTGTGTTCTTTCATTAACCACATCTGGAGTAATTTCATGTCTATTCTTTTCATAGACCACATATAGATCCACCAGAGTTCATTGCATGTGTGTGCTCTTCACAGACCACAAATGGAACATCCAGTGTCATTGCATGTGGTTCCACCAGAGTTTATTGCATGTGTGTTCTTTTCACAATCCACCTACGGATCCACCAGTGTCATTACATTTGTGTTCTCTTCAGAAACCACACATGGATCCACTGGTGTTATTGCATGTGTGTTGTTTTTACTAACAACAACTGGAGTCATTTCATGACTATTCTTTTCACAAACCACATATGGATCCACTAGTGGCATTGAAATGTGTGTTCTCTTCAGAGAACACACATGGATCCACCAATGTCATTTCATGTGTGCTCTTTTTACTATAAACAACTAGAGTTATTGCATGTGTGTTCTTTTGACAATCCATCTATGGATCCACCAGTGCCATTGCATGTGTGTTCTTCTCATTAACCACAACTAGAGTCATTGCATGTGTGATCTCTTCAGAGACCACACATGGATCCACCAGTGTCATTGAATGTGTGTTCTTTTTACTAACAACAACTGGAGTCATTTCATAACTATTCTTTTCACATACCATATATGGATCCACCAGTGTCATTGCATGTGTGTTCTTTTTACTAACAACAACTAGAGTCATTGCATGCGTGTTCTTTTCACAGTCCACCTATGGATCCACCAGTGTCATTGCATATGTGTTCTTCACATTAACCACAGCTAGTTTCATTGCATGTGGAACCACCATTGTCATTGAAATGTATATTCTTTTTACTAACAACACCTGGAGTCATTTCATGACTATTCTTTTCATAGACCAAATATGGATCCACCAATGTCATTGCATTTGTGTTCTCTTCACAGACCACACATGGATCCACCTGTGTCATTGCTTGTGTGTTATTTTTACTAACATATGGATCAACCAATGTCATTGCATGTGTGTTCATGTCACAAACCTGACATGGATCCACCAATGTCATTGCATGCGTGTTCTTTCGACAAACCACATATGGATCAACCAATGTCATTGCATGTGTGTTCTTTCCACAAACCACATATGAATCCACCAATGTCATTGCATGTGTGTTCTTTTCACAACCCACATGTGTATCAACCAATGTCATTGCATGTGTGTTCTTTCCACAAACTACCTATGGATCCACCAGAGTCATTGCATGTGTGTAATTTTCCACAAACCACATCAATCAACCAATGGCATTGCATTTGTGTGTTCATGTCACAAACCACATATTGATCCACCAATGGCATTGCATGTGTGTTCTTTCCACAAACCACATATGGATCAACAAACATCATTGCATGTGTGTTCTTTCCACAAACCACATATGGATCCACGAAAGTCATTGAAATGTGTATTCTTTCATTAACCACACCTGGAGTCATTTCAGGACTATTCTTTTGACAGACCATATATGGATCCACCAATGACATTGCATGTGTTTTCTTTCCACAAACCACATATGGACCAACAAATGTCATTGCATGTGTGTTCTTTCCACAAACCACATATGGATCCACCAATGTCATTGCATGTGTATTCTTTCCACAAACCACATATGGATCAACCAGAGTCATTGCATGTGTGTTCTTTCCACAAACCACATATGGATCCACCAATGTCATTGCATGTGTGTTCTTTTCACAACCCACATATGGATCAACCAATGTCATTGCATGTGTGTCCTTTCCACAAACTACATATGGATCCACCAATGTCATTGCATGTGTGTTCTTTTCCACAAACCACATATGGATCCACCATTGTCATTGCATGTGTGTTCTTTCCACAAACCACATATGGATCAACCAAAGTCATTGCATGTGTGTTCTTTCCACAAACCACATATGGATCCAGCAATGTCATTGCAAGTGTGTTCTTTTCACAACCCACATATGGATCAACCAATGTCATTGCATGTGTGTTCTTTCCACAAACTACACATGGATCCACCAATGTCATTGCATGTGTGTTATTTTCCACAAACCACATCGATCAACCAATGGCATTGCATTTGTCTGTTCGTGTCAGAAACCATATATGGATCCACCAATGGCATTGCATGTGTGTTCTTTCCACAAACCACATATGGATCAATAGATGTAATTGCATGTGTGTTCTTTCCACAAACCACGTATGGATCCACCAATGTCATTGCATGTGTGTTCTTTTCCACAAACCACACATGGATCCACCAGAGTAGTTGCATTTGTGTTCTTTTCACAAACCACATATGGATCAACAAATATAATTGCATGTGTGTTGTTTCCATGAACCACATATGGATCCACCAATGGCATTGCATGTGTGTTCTTTTCACAAACCACATATGGATCAGCCAGAGTCATGGCATGTGTGTTCTTTCCATAAACCAAATATGGATCCACCAATGTCATTGCATTTGTGTTCTTTCCACAAACCACATATGGATCCACTAGATTCATTGCATGCGTGTTCTTTTCACAAACCACATATGGATCCACCAGACTCATTGCATGTGTGTTCTTTCCACAAACCAAATATGGATCCACCAATGTCATTGCATGTGTGTTCTTTCCACAAAACCACATATGGATCCACTAAAGTCATTGCATGTGTGTTCTTTTCACAAACCACATGGATCAGCCAATGTCATTACATGTGTGTTCTTTCCATGAACCACATGGATCCACCAGTGTTATTGCATGTGTGTTCTTTTTACTAACAACAACTAGAGTCATTGCATGTGTGTTCTTTTCACAAGCCACCTATGGATCCACCAGTGTCATTGCATGTGTGTTCTTCTCATTAACCACAGCTAGAGTTATTGCATGTGCGTTCTCCTCAGAGACCACACATGGATCCACCAGTGTCATTGCATGTGTGTTCTTTTTACTAACAACAACTAGCGTCATTTCATTACTATTCTTTTCACAAACCACATATGGATCAACCAAAGTCATTGCATGTGTGTTCTTTCCACAAACCACATATGGATCCAGCAATGTCATTGCATGTGTGTTCTTTTCACAACCCACATATGGATCAACCAATGTGATTGCATGTGTGTTCTTTCCACAAACTACACATGGATCCACCAATGTCATTGCATGTGTGTTATTTTCCACAAACCACATCGATCAACCAATGGCATTGCATTTGTGTGTTCGTGTCAGAAACCATATATGGATCCACCAATGGCATTGCATGTGTGTTCTTTCCACAAACCACATATGGATCAGTAGATGTAATTGCATGTGTGTTCTTTCCACAAACCACATATGGATCCACCAATGTCATTGCATGTGTGTTCTTTTCCACAAACCACACATGGATCCACCAGAGTAGTTGCATGTGTGTACTTTTCGCAAACCACATATGGATCAACAAATATAATTGCATCTGTGTTGTTTCCATGAACCACATATGGATCCACCAATGGCATTGCATGTGTGTTCTTTTCATAAACCACATATGGATCATCCAAAGTCATTGCATGTGTGTTCTTTCCATAAACCAAATATGGATCCACCAATGTCATTGCATGTGTGTTCTTTCCACAAACCACATATGGATCCACTAGATTCATTGCATGCGTGTTCTTTTCACAAACCACATATGGATCCACCAGACTCACTGCATGTGTGTTCTTTCCACAAACCAAATATGGATCCACCAATGTCATTGCATGTGTGTTCTTTCCACAAACCACATATGGTTCCACTAGAGAAATTGCATGTGTGTTCTTTTCACAAACCACATCGATAAGCCAATGTCATTACATGTGTGTTCTTTCCATGAACCACATGGATCAACTAGAGTCATTGCATGTGTGTTCTTTTTACTAACAACAACTAGAGTCATTGCATGTGTGTTATTTTCACAATCCACATATGGATCCACCGGTGTCATTGCATGAGTGTTCTTCTTACTAACCACAGCTAGAGTCATTGAATGTGTGTTCTTTTCATAGACCACATATGGATCCATCATTTTCATTGAAATGTGTGTTCTTTCATTAACCACATCTGGAGTCATTTCATGTCTATTCTTTTCATAGAACACATATAGATCCACCAGAGTTCATTGCATGTGTGTGCTCTTCACAGACCACACATGGAACATCCAGTGTCATTGCATGTGGTTCCACCAGAGTTTATTGCATGTGTGTTCTTTTCACAATCCACCTACGGATCCACCAGTGTCATTACATTTGTGTTCTCTTCAGAAACCACACATGGATCCACTGGTGTCATTGCATGTGTGTTGTTTTTACTAACAACAATTAGAGTCATTTCATGACTATTCTTTTCACAAACCACATATGGATCCACTAGTGGCATTGAAATGTGTGTTCTCTTCAGAGAACACACATGGATCCACCAATGTCATTTCATGTGTGCTCTTTTTACTATAAACAACTAGAGTTATTGCATGTGTGTTCTTTTGACAATCCATCTATGGATCCACCAGTGCCATTGCATGTGTGTTCTTCTCATTAACCACAACTAGAGTCATTGCATGTGTGATCTCTTCAGAGACCACACATGGATCCACCAGTGTCATTGAATGTGTGTTCTTTTTACTAACAACAACTGGAGTCATTTCATAACTATTCTTTTCACATACCATATATGGATCCACCAGTGTCATTGCATATGTGTTCTTCACATTAACCACAGCTAGTTTCATTGCATGTGGAACCACCATTGTCATTGAAATGTATATTCTTTTTACTAACAACACCTGGAGTCATTTCATGACTATTCTTTTCATAGACCAAATATGGATCCACCAATGTCATTGCATTTGTGTTCTCTTCACAGACCACACATGGATCCACCTGTGTCATTGCTTGTGTGTTATTTTTACTAACATATGGATCAACCAATGTCATTGCATGTGTGTTCATGTCACAAACCTGACATGGATCCACCAATGTCATTGCATGCGTGTTCTTTCGACAAACCACATATGGATTAACCAATGTCATTGCATGTGTGTTCTTTCCACAAACCACATATGAATCCACCAATGTCATTGCATGTGTGTTCTTTTCACAACCCACATGTGTATCAACCAATGTCATTGCATGTGTGTTCTTTCCACAAACTACATATGGATCCACCAGAGTCATTGCATGTGTGTAATTTTCCACAAACCACATCAATCAACCAATGGCATTGCATTTGTGTGTTCATGTCACAAACCACATATTGATCCACCAATGGCATTGCATGTGTGTTCTTTCCACAAACCACATATGGATCAACAAACATCATTGCATGTGTGTTCTTTCCACAAACCACATATGGATCCACGAAAGTCATTGAAATGTGTATTCTTTCATTAACCACACCTGGAGTCATTTCAGGACTATTATTTTGACAGACCATATATGGATCCACCAATGACATTGCATGTGTTTTCTTTCCACAAACCACATATGGACCAACAAATGTCATTGCATGTGTGTTCTTTCCACAAACCACATATGGATCCACCAATGTCATTGCATGTGTATTCTTTCCACAAACCACATATGGATCAACCAGAGTCATTGCATGTGTGTTCTTTCCACAAACCACATATGGATCCATCAATGTCATTGCATGTGTGTTCTTTTCACAACCCACATATGGATCAACCAATGTCATTGCATGTGTGTCCTTTCCACAAACTACATATGGATCCACCAATGTCATTGCATGTGTGTTCTTTTCCACAAACCACATATGGATCCACCATTGTCATTGCATGTGTGTTCTTTCCACAAACCACATATGGATCAACCAAAGTCATTGCATGTGTGTTCTTTCCACAAACCACATATGGATCTAGCAATGTCATTGCAAGTGTGTTCTTTTCACAACCCACATATGGATCAACCAATGTCATTGCATGTGTGTTCTTTCCACAAACTACACATGGATCCACCAATGTCATTGCATGTGTGTTATTTTCCACAAACCACATCGATCAACCAATGGCATTGCATTTGTCTGTTCGTGTCAGAAACCATATATGGATCCACCAATGGCATTGCATGTGTGTTCTTTCCACAAACCACATATGGATCAATAGATGTAATTGCATGTGTGTTCTTTCCACAAACCACATATGGATCCACCAATGTCATTGCATGTGTGTTCTTTTCCACAAACCACACATGGATCCACCAGAGTAGTTGCATGTGTGTTCTTTTCACAAACCACATATGGATCAACAAATATAATTGCATGTGTGTTGTTTCCATGAACCACATATGGATCCACCAATGGCATTGCATGTGTGTTCTTTTCACAAACCACATATGGATCAGCCAGAGTCATGGCATGTGTGTTCTTTCCATAAACCAAATATGGATCCACCAATGTCATTGCATTTGTGTTCTTTCCACAAACCACATATGGATCCACTAGATTCATTGCATGCGTGTTCTTTTCACAAACCACATATGGATCCACCAGACTCATTGCATGTGTGTTCTTTCCACAAACCAAATATGGATCCACCAATGTCATTGCATGTGTGTTCTTTCCACAAACCACATATGGATCCACTAAAGTCATTGCATGTGTGTTCTTTTCACAAACCACATGGATCAGCCAATGTCATTACATGTGTGTTCTTTCCATGAACCACATGGATCCACCAGTGTTATTGCATGTGTGTTCTTTTTACTAACAACAACTAGAGTCATTGCATGTGTGTTCTTTTCACAAGCCACCTATGGATCCACCAGTGTCATTGCATGTGTGTTCTTCTCATTAACCACAGCTAGAGTTATTGCATGTGCGTTCTCCTCACAGACCACACATGGATCCACCATTGTCATTGCATGTGTGTTCTTTTTACTAACAACAACTAGAGTCATTTCATTACTATTCTTTTCACAAACCACATATGGATCAACCAAAGTCATTGCATGTGTGTTCTTTCCACAAACCACATATGGATCCAGCAATGTCATTGCATGTGTGTTCTTTTCACAACCCACATATGGATCAACCAATGTGATTGCATGTGTGTTCTTTCCACAAACTACACATGGATCCACCAATGTCATTGCATGTGTGTTATTTTCCACAAACCACATCGATCAACCAATGGCATTGCATTTGTGTGTTCGTGTCAGAAACCATATATGGATCCACCAATGGCATTGCATGCGTGTTCTTTCCACAAACCACATATGGATCAGTAGATGTAATTGCATGTGTGTTCTTTCCACAAACCACATATGGATCCACCAATGTCATTGCATGTGTGTTCTTTTCCACAAACCACACATGGATCCAGCAGAGTAGTTGCATGTGTGTACTTTTCGCAAACCACATATGGATCAACAAATATAATTGCATGTGTGTTGTTTCCATGAACCACATATGGATCCACCAATGGCATTGCATGTGTGTTCTTTTCATAAACCACATATGGATCAGCCAAAGTCATTGCATGTGTGTTCTTTCCATAAACCAAATATGGATCCACCAATGTCATTGCATGTGTGTTCTTTCCACAAACCACATATGGATCCACTAGATTCATTGCATGCGTGTTCTTTTCACAAACCACATATGGATCCACCAGACTCATTGCATGTGTGTTCTTTCCACAAACCAAATATGGATCCACCAATGTCATTGCATGTGTGTTCTTTCCACAAACCACATATGGTTCCACTAGAGAAATTGCATGTGTGTTCTTTTCACAAACCACATCGATCAGCCAATGTCATTACATGTGTGTTCTTTCCATGAACCACATGGATCCACCAGTGTTATTGCATGTGTGTTCTTTTTACTAACAACAACTAGAGTCATTGCATGTGTGTTCTTTTCACAAGCCACCAATGGATCCACCAGTGTCATTGCATGTGTGTTCTTCTCATTAACCACAGCTAGAGTTATTGCATGTGCATTCTTCTCAGAGACCACACATGGATCCACTAGTGTCATTGCATGTGTGTTCTTTTTACTAACAACAACTAGAGTCATTTCATTACTATTCTTTTCACAGACCACATATGGATCCACCAGTGTCATTGATATGTGTATACTTTCATTAACCACACTTGGAGTCATTTGATGACTATTCTTTTGACAGACCATATATGGATCCACCAATGACATTGCATGTGTTTTCTTTCCACAAACCACATATGGATCAACAAATGTCATTGCATGTGTGTTCTTTCCACAAACCACATATCGATCCACCAATGTCATTGCATGTGTGTTCTTTCCACAAACCACATATGGATCAACCAGAGTCATTGCATGTGTGTTCTTTCCACAAACCACATATGGATCCACCAATGTCATTGCATGTGTGTTCTTTTCACAACCCACATATGGATCCACCAATGTCATTGCATGTGTGTTCTTTCCACAAACCACATATGGATCCACTAGATTCATTGCATGTGTGTTCTTTTCACAAACCACAAATGGATCCACCAGACTCATTGCATGTGTGTTCATTTCACAAGCCACATATGGATCCACCAGTGTCATTGCATGTGTGTTATTCTCATTAACCACAACTAGAGTTATTGCATGTGCGTTCTCCTCAGAGACCACAAATGGATCCACCAGTGTCATTGCATGTGTGTTCTTTTTACTAACAACAACTAGAGTCATTTCATGACTATTCTTTTCACACACCAGATATGGATCCACCAGTGTCATTGAAATGTGTATTCTCTTCAGAGACCACACATGGATCCACCAGTGTCATTGCATGTGTGTTCTTTTTATTAACAATAACTAGAGTCATTGCATTGCTGTTATTTTCACAACCCACATATGGATCCACCAGTGTCATTACATGTGTGTTCTTGTCATTAACCATATCTAGAGTCATTGCATGTGTGTTCTTTTCACAAACCACATATGGATCCAGCATTGTCATTGAAATGTGTATACTTTCATTAACCACACCTGGAGTCATTTCATGACTATTCTTTTGACAGACCATATATGGATCCACCAATGACATTGCATGTGTTTTCTTTCCACAAACCACATATGGATCAACAAATGTCATTGCATGTGTGTTCTTTCCACAAACCACATATGGATCCACCAATGTCATTGCATGTGTGTTCTTTCCACAAACCACATATGGATCAACCAGAGTCATTGCATGTGTGTTCTTTCCACAAACCACATATGGATCCACCAATTTCATTGCATGTGTGTTCTTTTCACAACCCACATATGGATCAACCAATGTCATTCCATGTGTGTTCTTTCCACAAACTACATATGGATCGACCAGAGTCATTGCATGTGTGTTATCTTCCACGAACCACATCGATCAATCAATGGCATTGCATTTGTGTGTTCACGTCACAAACCACATATGGATCCACCAATGGAATTGCATGTCTGTTCTTTCCAAAAACCACATATGGATCAAAAAATGTCATTGCATGTGTGTTCCTTCCACAAACCACATATGGATCCACCAATGTCATTGCATGTGTGTTCTTTTCCACAAACCACACATGGATCCACCAGAGTAATTGCATGTCCGTTATTTTAACAAACCACATATGGATCAACAAATGTCATTGCATGTGTGTTCTTTCCATGAACCACATATGGATCCACCAATGGCATTGCATGTGTGTTCTTATCACAAACCACATATGGATCAACCAGAGTCATTGCATGTGTGTTCTTTCCACAAATCAAATATGGATCCACCAATGTCATTGAATGTGTGTTCTTTCCACAAACCACATATGGATCCACCAGACTCATTGCATGTGTGTTCTATCCACAAACCTAATATGGATCCACCAATGTCATTGCATGTGTGGTTTTTCCACAAACCACATATGGATCCACTAGAGTCATTGCATGTGTGTTCTTTTCACAAACCACATGGATCAACCAATGTCATTACATGTGTGTTCTTTCCATGAACCATATGGATCCACTAGTGTTATTGCATGTGTGTTCTTTTTACCAACAACAACTAGAGTCATTGCATGTGTGTTCTTTTCACACACCACCTATGGATCCACCAATGTCATTGCATGTGTGTTCCTCTCATTAACCACAACTAGAGTCATTGCATGTGCGTTCTCCTCAGAGACCACACATGGGTCCACTAGTGTCATTGCATGTGTGTTCTTTTTACTAACAACAACTAGAGTCATTTCATGACTATTCTTTTCACAGACCACATATGGTCCACCAGTGTCATTGAAATGTGTGTTCTCTTCAGAGACCACACATGGATCCACCAGTGTCATTGCAGGTGTGTTCTTTTTACTAACAACAACTAGAGTCATTGCATTGGTGTTATTTTCACAACCCACATATGGATCCACCAGTGTCATTGCATGTGTGTTTTTCTCATTAACCATATATAGAGTCATTGCATGTGTATTCTTTTCACAAACCACATATGGATCCACCATTGTCATTGAAATGTGTATACTTTCATTAACCACACTTGGAGTCATTTCATGACTATTCTTTTGACAGACCATATATGGATCCACCAATGACATTGCATGTGTTTTCTTTCCACAAACCACATATGGATCAACAAATGTCATTGCATGTGTGTTCTTTCCACAAACCACATATCGATCCACCAATGTCATTGCATGTGTGTTCTTTCCACAAACCACATATGGATCAACCAGAGTCATTGCATGTGTGTTCTTTCCACAAACCACATATGGATCCACCAATGTCATTGCATGTGTGTTCTTTTCACAACCCACATATGGATCCACCAATGTCATTGCATGTGTGTTCTTTCCACAAACCACATATGGATCGACTAGATTCATTGCATGTGTGTTCTTTTCACAAACCACAAATGGATCCACCAGACTCATTGCATGTGTGTTCATTTCACAAGCCACCTATGGATCCACCAGTGTCATTGCATGTGTGTTCTTATCATTAACCACAGCTAGAGTTATTGCACGTGCGTTCTCCTCAGAGACCACAAATGGATCCACCAGTGTCATTGCATGTGTGTTCTTTTTACTAACAACAACTAGAGTCATTTCATGACTATTCTTTTCACAGACCAGATATGGATCCACCAGTGTCATTGAAATGTGTATTCTCTTCAGAGACCACACATGGATCCACCAGTGTCATTGCATGTGTGTTCTTTTTATTAACAATAACTAGAGTCATTGCATTGCTGTTATTTTCACAACCCACATATGGATCCACCAGTGTCATTACATGTGTGTTCTTGTCATTAACCATATCTAGAGTCATTGCATGTGTGTTCTTTTCACAAACCACATATGGATCCACCATTGTCATTTAAATGTGTATACTTTCATTAACCACACCTGGAGTCATTTCATGACTATTCTTTTGACAGACCATATATGGATCCACCAATGACATTGCATGTGTTTTCTTTCCACAAACCACATATGGATCAACAAATGTCATTGCATGTGTGTTCTTTCCACAAACCACATATGGATCAACAAATGTCATTGCATGTGTGTTCTTTCCACAAACCACATATGGATCCACCAATGTCATTGCATGTGTGTTCTTTCCACAAACCACATATGGATCCACCAATGTCATTGCATGTGTGTTCTTTTCACAACCCACATATGGATCAACCAATGTCATTCCATGTGTGTTCTTTCCACAAACTACATATGGATCCACCAGAGTCATTGCATGTGTGTTATTTTCCACAAACCACATCGATCAATCAATGGCATTGCATTTGTGTGTTCATGTCACAAACCACATATGGATCCACCAATGGAATTGCATGTGTGTTCTTTCCAAAACCACATATGGATCAAAAAATGTCATTGCATGTGCCTTCCTTCCACAAACCACATATGGATCCACCAATGTCATTGCATGTGTGTTCCTTTCAACAAACCACACATGGATCCACCAGAGTAATTGCATGTCTGTTATTTTCACAAACCAAATATGGATCAACAAATGTCATTGCATGTGTGTTCTTTCCATAAACCACATATGGATCCACCAATGGCATTGCATGTGTGTTCTTATCACAAACCACATATGGATCAACCAGAGTCATTGCATGTGTGTTCTTTCCACAAACCACATATGGATCAACCAGAGTCATTGCATGTGTGTTCTTTCCACAAATCAAATATGGATCCACCAATGTCATTGAATGTGTGTTCTTTCGACAAACCACATATGGATCCACCAGACTCATTGCATGTGTGTTCTATCCACAAACCAAATATGGATCCACCAACGTCATTGCATGTGTGCTCTTTCCACAAACCACATATGGATCCACTATAGTCATTTCATGTGTGTTCTTTTCACAAACCACATGGATCAACCAATGTCATTACATGTTTGTTCTTTCCATGAACCACATGGATCCACTAGTGTTATTGCATGTGTGTTCTTTTTATTAACAACAACTAGAGTCATTGCATGTGTGTTCTTTTCACATACCACCTATGGATCCACCAATGTCATTGCATGTGTGTTCCTCTCATTAACCACAACTAGAGCCATTGCATGTGCATTCTCCTCAGAGACCACACATGGATCCACTAGTGTCATTGCATGTGTGTTCTTTTTACTAACAACAACTAGAGTCATTGCATTGTTGTTATTTTCACAACCCACATATGGATCCACCAGTGTCATTGCATGTGTGTTTTTCTCATTAACCATATATAGAGTCATTGCATGTGTGTTCTTTTCACAAACCACATATGGATCCACCATTGTCATTGAAATGTGTATTCTTTCATTAACCACACCTGGAGTCATTTCATGACTATTCTTTTCAGAGACCATATATGGATCCACCAATGGCATTGCATGTGTGTTATTTCCACAAACCACATATGGATCAACAAATGTCATTGCATGTGTGTTCTTTCCACCAACCACATATGGATCCACCAATTGCATTGCATGTGTGTTCTTTTCACAAACCACATATGGATCCACCAGAGTTATTGCATGCTTGTTCTTTCCACAAACCAAGTATGGATCCACCAATGTCATTGCATGTGTATTCTTTCCACAAACCACATATGGATCCACTAGAGTCATTGCATATGTGTTCTTTTCACAAACCACATATGGATCCACCAGAGTCATTGCATGTGTTTTTTTTCACAAACCCCATGAATCAACCAATGTCATTACATGTGTGTTCTTTCCATGAACCACCTGGATCAACTAGATTCATTGCATGTGTGTTCTTTTTACTAACAACAACTAGAGTCATTTCATGACTATTCTTTTCACATAACACATATGGATCCACCAGTGTCATTCAAATGTCTGTTCTCTTCAAAGATCACACATGGATCAACCAGAGTCATTGCAAGTGTGTTCTTCTCATTAACCACAGTTGGAGTCATTGCATGTGTGTTCTTTTCAGAGACCATATATGGATCCACCAATGGCATTGCATGTGTGTTATTTCCACAAACCACATATGGATCAACAAATGTCATTGCATGTGTGTTCTTTCCACCAACCACATATGGATCCACCAATTGCATTGCATGTGTGTTCTTTTCACAAACCACATATGGATCCACCAGAGTTATTGCATGCTTGTTCTTTCCACAAACCAAGTATGGATCCACCAATGTCATTGCATGTGTATTCTTTCCACAAACCACATATGGATCCACCAGAGTCATTGCATGTGTTTTTTTTCACAAACCCCATGAATCAACCAATGTCATTACATGTGTGTTCTTTCCATGAACCACCTGGATCAACTAGATTCATTGCATGTGTTGTTTTTACTAATGACAACTACAGTCATTTCATGTGTGTTCTTTTCACAATCCACCTATGGATCCACCAGTGTCATTGCATGTGTGTTCTTCTCATTAACCACAGCTAGTGTCATTCCATGTGTGTTCTCTTCATAGACCACACATGGATCCACGAGTGACATTGCATGTGTGTTCTTTTTACTAACAACAGCTAGAGTCATTTCATGACTATTCTTTTCACATAACACATATGGATCCACCAGTGTCATTCAAATGTCTGTTCTCTTCAAAGATCACACATGGATCAACCAGAGTCATTGCAAGTGTGTTCTTCTCATTAACCACAGTTGGAGTCATTGCACGTGTGTTCTTTTCCACAAACCACATATGGATCCACCAGTGTCATTGCATGTGTGTTCTTCTCATTAACCATATCTAGACTCATTACATGTGTGTTCTTTTCACAAACCACATATGGATCTACCATTGTCATTGAAATGTGTATTCTTTCATTAACCACACCTGGAGTCATTTCATGACTATTCTTTTCAGAGACCATATATGGATCCACCAATGGCATTGCATGTGTGTTATTTCCACAAACCACATATGGATCAACAAATGTCATTGCATGTGTGTTCTTTCCACAAAGCACATATGGATCCACCAATGTCATTGCATGTGTGTTCTTTTCCACAAACCACACATGGATCCACTAGAGTAATTCCATGTGTGTTCTTTTCATAAACCACATATGGGTCAACAAATGTCATTGCATGTGTGTTCTTTCCACAAACCACATATGGATCCACCAATGTCATTGCATGCGTGTTCTTTTCCACAATACACACATGGATCCACTAGAGTAATTGCATGTGTGTTATTTTCACAAACCACCTATGGATCAACAAATGTCTTTGCATGTGTGTTCTTTCCACAAACCACATATGGATCCACCAATGTCATTGCATGTGTGTTCTTTTCCACAAACCACACATAGATCCACCAGAGTAATTGCATGTGTGTTCTTTCCACAAACCACATATGGATAAACAAATGTCATTGCACGTGTGTTCTTTCCACAAACCACACATGGATCCACCAATGTCATTGCATGTGTGTTCTTTTCCACAAACCACACATGGATCCACTAGAGTAATTGCATTTGTGTTATTTTCACAAACCACATATGGATCAACAAATGTCATTGCATGTGTGTTCTTTCCACCAACCACATATGGATCCACCAATTGCATTGCATGTGTGTTCTTTTCACAAACCACATATGGATCCACTAGAGTTATTGCATGTGTGTTCTTTCTACAAACCAAGTATGGATCCACCAATGTCATTGCATGTGTATTCTTTCCAGAAACCACATATGGATCCACTAGAGTCATTGCATATGTGTTCTTTTCACAAACCACATATGGATCCACCAGAGTCATTGCATGTGTGTTTTTTTCACAAACCCCATGGATCCACCAATGTCATTACATGTGTGTTATTTCCATGAACCACATGGATCAACTAGATTCATTGCATGTGTGTACTTTTTACTAACAACAACTAGAGTCATTGCATGTGTGTTATTTTCACAACCCACATATGGTTCCACCGGTGTCATTGCATGTGTGTTCTTCTTACTAACAACAGCTAGAGTCATTGCATGTGTGTTCTCTTTAGAGACCACACATGGATCCACCATTGTCATTGAAATGTGTGTTCTTTTATTAACCACATCTGGAGTCATTTCATGTCTAGTCTTTTCACAGACCACATATGGATCCACCAGAGTTCATTGCATGTCTGTTCTCTTCACAGACCACACATGGATCCACCAGTGTCATTGCATGTGGTTCCACTAGAGTTCATTGTATGTGTGCTATTTTTACAGACCACATATGGAACCACCATTATCATTGAAATGTGTATTCTTTCATTAACGACACCAAGAGTCATTTCATGACTATTCTTTTCACAGACCATATATGGATCCACCAGAGTTCATTGCATGTGTGTTCTTTTTACTAACAACAACTGGAGTCATTTCATGACTATTCTTTTCACATACCACATATGGATCCATTGAAATGTGTGTTCTCTCTAGAGACCACACATGGATCCACCAGTGTCATTGCATGTGTGTTGTTTTTACTAACAACAACTAGAGTCATTGCATGTGTGTTCTTTTCACAATCCACCTATGGATCCACCAGTGTCATTGCATGTCTGTTCTTCTCATTAACCACATCTAGTGTCATTCCATGTGTGTTCTCTTCATAGACCACACATGGATCCATGAGTGTCATTGCATGTGTGTTCTTTTTACTAACAGCAACTAGAGTCATTTCATGACTATTCTTTTCATAGACCACATATGGATCCACCAGTGTCATTGAAATGTGTGTTCTCTTCAAAGATCACACATGGATCAACCAGAGTCATTGCATGTGTGTTCTTCTCATTAACCACAGTTGGAGTCATTGCATGTGATTCTTTCCACAAACCACATATGGATCCACTAGTGTCATTGCATGTGTGTTCTTCTCATTAACCACAGCTAGAATCATTGCATGTGTGTTCTTTTCACAAACCACATATGGATCAACAAATTTCATTGCATGTGTCTTCTTTCCACAAACCACATATGAATCCACCAATGGAGTTGCATGTGTGTCCTTTTCACAGACCACATATGGATCCACCAGAGTCATTGCAGGTGTGTTCTTTCCATAAACCAAATATGGATCCACCAATGTCATTGCATGTGTGCTCTTTCCACAAACCACATATGGATCCACTAGAGTCATTGCATATGTGTTCTGTTCACAAACCACATATGGATCCACCAGAGTCATTGCATGTGTGTTTTTTTCACAAACAACATGGATCCACCAATGTCATTACATGTGTGTTCTTTACATGAACCACATGGATCAACTAGATTCATTGTATCTGTGTTCCTTTTACTAACAACAACTAGAGTCATTGCATGTGTGTTATTTTCACAACCCACATATGGATCCACCTGTGTCATTGCATGTGTGTTCTTCTTACTAACCACAGCTAGAGTCATTGCATGTGCGTTCTCTTCAGATACCACACATGGATTCACCATTGTCATTGAAATGTGTGTTCTTTCATTAACCACATCTGGAGTCATTTCATGTCTATTATTATCACAGACCACATATGGATCCACAAGAGTTCATTGCATGTCTGTTCTCTTCACAGACCACACATGGATCCACCAGTGTCATTGCATGTGGTTCCACCAGAGTTCATTGCATGTGTGCTATTTTTGCAGACCCCATATGGAACCACCATTGTCATTGAAATGTGTATTCTTTCATTAACCACACCTGGAGTCATTTTATGACTATTCTTTTCACAGACCATATATGGATCCACCAGAGTTCATTGCATGTGTGTTCTTTTTATTAACAACAACTGGAGTCATTTCATGACTATTCTTTTCACATACCACATATGGATCCATTGAAATGTGTGTTCTCTTTATAGACCACACATGGATCCACCAGTGTCATTGCATGTGTGTTGTTTTTACTAACAACAACTAGAGTCATTGCATGTGTGTTCTTTTCATAATCCACCTATGGATCCACCAGTGTCATTGCATGTGTGTTCTTCTCATTAACCACAACTAGTGTCATTGCATGTGTGTTCTCTTCATAGACCACACATGGATCCACCAGTGTCATTGCATGTGTGTTCTCTTCATAGACCACACATGGATCCAACAGTGTCATTGCATGTGTGTTCTTTTTAGTAACAACAACTAGAATCATTTCATGAATATTGTTTCCACAGACCACATATGGATCCACCAGTGTCTTCAGAGACCACACATGGATCAACAAGAGTCATTGCATGTGTGTTCTTCTCATTAACCACAGATAGAGTCATTTCATGTGTGTTCTTTTCACAAACCACATATGGATCCACCATTGTCATTGAAATGTGTATTCTTTCATTAACCACACCTGGAGTCATTTCATGACTATTCTTTTCACAGACCATATATGGATCCACTAGTGGCATTGAAATGTGTGTTCTCTTCAGAGAACACACATGGATCCACCAATGTCATTTCATGTGTGCTCTTTTTACTATAAACAACTAGAGTTATTGCATGTGTGTTCTTTTGACAATCCATCTATGGATCCACCAGTGCCATTGCATGTGTGTTCTTCTCATTAACCACAACTAGAGTCATTGCATGTGTGATCTCTTTAGAGACCACACATGGATCCACCAGTGTCATTGAATGTGTGTTCTTTTTACTAACAACAACTGGAGTCATTTCATAACTATTCTTTTCACATACCATATATGGATCCACCAGTGTCATTGCATGCGTGTTCTTTTTACTAACAACAACTAGAGTCATTGCATGCGTGTTCTTTTCACAGTCCACCTATGGATCCACCAGTGTCATTGCATATGTGTTCTTCACATTAACCACAGCTAGTTTCATTGCATGTGGAACCACCATTGTCATTGAAATGTATACTCTTTTTACTAACAACACCTGGAGTCATTTCATGACTATTATTTTCATAGACCAAATATGGATCCACCAGTGTCATTGCATTTGTGTTTTCTTCACAGACCACACATGGATCCACCTGTGTCATTGCTTGTGTGTTATTTTTACTAACATATGGATCAACCAATGTCATTGCATGTGTGTTCTTTCCACCAACCACATATGGATCCACCAATTGCATTGCATGTGTGTTCTTTTCACAAACCACATATGGATCCACCAGAGTTATTGCATGCTTGTTCTTTCCACAAACCAAGTATGGATCCACCAATGTTATTGCATGTGTATTCTTTCCACAAACCACATATGGATCCACTAGAGTCATTGCATATGTGTTCTTTTCACAAACCACATATGGATCCACCAGAGTCATTGCATGTGTTTTTTTTCACAAACCCCATGGATCCACCAATGTCATTACATGTGTGTTCTTTACATGAACCACATGGATCAACTAGATTCATTGCATGTGTGTTCTTTTTACTAACAACAACTAGAGTCATTACATGTGTGTTATTTTCACAACCCACATATGGATCCACCGGTGTCATTGCATGTGTGTTCTTATTAACAACAGCTAGAGTCATTGCATGTGTGTTCTCTTCAGAGACCACACATGGATCCACCATTGTCATTGAAATGTGTGTTCTTTCATTAACCACATCTGGAGTCATTTCATGTCTATTATTTTCACAGACCACATATGGATCCACCAGAGTTCATTGCATGTCTGTTCTCTTCACAGACCACACATGGATCCACCAGTGTCATTGCATGTGGTTCCACCAGAGTTCATTGCATGTGTGCTATTTTTGCAGACCCCATATGGAACCACCATTGTCATTGAAATGTGTATTCTTTCATTAACCACACCTGGAGTCATTTTATGACTATTCTTTTCACAGACCATATATGGATCCACCAGAGTTCATTGCATGTGTGTTCTTTTTATTAACAACAACTGGAGTCATTTCATGACTATTCTTTTCACATACCACATATGGATCCATTGAAATGTGTGTTCTCTTTATAGACCACACATGGATCCACCAGTGTCATTGCATGTGTGTTGTTTTTACTAACAACAACTAGAGTCATTGCATGTGTGTTCTTTTCATAATCCACCTATGGATCCACCAGTGTCATTGCATGTGTGTTCTTCTCATTAACCACAACTAGTGTCATTGCATGTGTGTTCTCTTCATAGACCACACATGGATCCACCAGTGTCATTGCATGTGTGTTCTCTTCATAGACCACACATGGATCCAACAGTGTCATTGCATGTGTGTTCTTTTTAGTAACAACAACTAGAATCATTTCATGAATATTGTTTCCACAGACCACATATGGATCCACCAGTGTCTTTAGAGACCAC
This sequence comes from Avena sativa, assembly GCA_916181665.1. Classification (NCBI taxonomy): domain Eukaryota; kingdom Viridiplantae; phylum Streptophyta; class Magnoliopsida; order Poales; family Poaceae; genus Avena; species Avena sativa. Next base: position 274,692,676 of record OV702292.1, read on the forward strand.
ACATGGATCAACAAGAGTCATTGCATGTGTGTTCTTCTCATTAACCACAGATAGAGTCATTTCATGTGTGTTCTTTTCACAAACCACATATGGATCCACCATTGTCATTGAAATGTGTATTCTTTCATTAACCACACCTGGAGTCATTTCATGACTATTCTTTTCACAGACCATATATGGATCCACCAATGGGATTGCATGTGTGTTCTTTCCACAAACCACATATGGATCAACAAATGTCATTGCATGTGTGTTATTTCAAAAAACACATATGGATCCACCAATGTCATTGCATGTGTTATCTTTTCCACAAACCACATATGGATCTACCAATGTCATTGCATGTGTGTTCTTTTCACAGACCACATATGGATCCACCATTGTCATTGAAATGTGTATTCTTTCATTAACCACGCCTGGAGTCATTTCATGACTATTTCTTTTCACAGACCATATATGCATCCACCAGAGTTCATTGCATGTGTGTTCTCTTCACATAACACACATGGATCCACTAGTGTCATTGAAATGTGTATTATTTTCAACGACAGCCGTTGCCCACAAACAATCGGGACGCAAAGCTAACCAGCAACCGCTTCGGGCTTCTAGAAGACCCGACCCTTCGATTGTTAGGCGCCGTTGGATCGGGGTGCGTGGACGATAAGGATGTCCTTCGCGAGGGCGATCCGCGAGAAGTCTGTTCTACGAACTGATTGGCAGTGGCAACGACGCTGGGCCTACGTCCTTGCCCTTATCCCCTTAACCTTGGGGCCGAAGCTCAGATCGTGTTCCTTCATCGCCATGGAGAGGGAGAGGCACAAACTTAGCTTGCACGAGGCTTAGATATTCGCCCACTATGACATACTCGCATCACCGTTCGTGAGGCTTCCGGCCGGCTTCGAGCTTAGCTACGCTGGGGTTCCTGTCACGCCGCTCTTGCGCGACAACGTGTTGGCGAGGTAGATCAAGGAGCGTCGCCGCCAGCTGCCAGAGCGGAAGAGGAAGTCAAACCGAGGAACTCACACGGTTGGCAGTTTTATTCATTCCATTATAGTTGAAGCTCTTACTAATAAGATATAGATAGCACGAGTCGTCCTGATAGCATAAGTAGTGGGCAGTTTTAGTTAACCATTCAGTTGTAGTTGGAACATTTACTAGTCAGATATAATTGTCCTGAGGAATCCCAAAACCCAGCAGTTGTTGGTACTTTTATCACATTCCATTGGAGTTGCAATACTTACTAGGCAGATATAGTATGACACAGATCACCCCAGATCCACCAGTTGTTGGCATTTTTATTATCCATTCCATTATAGTGAAGCTGAATTACTAGTCACATATTAAGTCAAATTTATAACACTACTTTAGTTATGCTTGTCTATGGTCGAGATACTGTGCTCCAAGTCGTCCATAACCGCGGACACGGCTTTTAGAAAGATTTACCCTGTAGAGGTGCACAAATAGAAACACACACATGATCAACCTCGGAAAAACCAAATAAAAACCCAACGAGGCTTTCACGACAAAGCAATCACAGGATTCATAAAATATTTTAGGGGGCCACCCCACTAAGCTACCCGCAACGAAGTTATCCGGCTCCGGAACTGACCCAGGGTTTGCGAGAACGGCTGTAAATGACTAGGAACCCGAAAGTGTGACTGGGCTTGTCGATACCACGAAATCGTGCCGCGATCCAAAATAGTACAGGTGCTCCACGCACAATCTTAAATAAAGCAGTAAAGCATGGCATAAGTACAGGATAGTAATAAAGCCCGAAACTACTTTGTGGCCCCAAGAAATAAGAAATGAATCAAGCTCTGGCTAAGTGGGATTCATAGAGTCTCCCGTATGTGGATAGGGCGAATAGTCAAGGAACAGGTATCAAGTACTCGGGGCCTACGGGACACAAGTGGACATAAAAACCAAATAGCATATATTGCCCACCGGTGCCTCTTTCATTAGTTATCCTAGCAATTTAATAGTTGTATTTAAAATCATGATCATCTCCACCATTAAGCATCTCCACCATTAAGCATGTGCCAACCTTCCAATAACGGTGGAACAACAACGACACGAAGCAGCACATGAGCAAGCAACTACGACTCGCAAGGCCGACTATTTATCAAACAACAGGCAATAGGATGTGTCCAAGGCAATATAGGGCTGCAAGGAATATAACTGGTGCACGAAAACTAAAGCATCGTGACACAGATAGAAATAGATCAACAGGAGGAAATAAAGACTATAAATGCAAAATAGGTAGAAAGGGGGAGAATGCTCGCCTGGGAAACACTGCCGAAGGTTTATATCCGGAGAACTTGTCGATACTCGCATCAACTCATCGGCCTAATCCGCGAAGAAGCAAACACTAGAAGAAACACCGGATGCAATATTTAATACTACGACAGAAGATCCGGCATGATTATGATATGATGTAGGTGCAGTGCAATTAGGCAATATTAAGTGGAACCGGGGTCCCGACAAATAATGATATGGTTCAAGTTATTTATCTACCCCTCAATTTAATTGTTGTATTAACAAGAAAAAACATGGCATCGGTTCGCTACACCAATTTAAATAGAGTCCAAAATAAGACTAGAATAGCCCGCATATAGACTCCATATTTAATCATGGATGAATCGGCATAATACCCCGAAACCACAGACAGATATGCATGCATGAACAATTTATATGCAACAGTTTTATGTATAGCATTTATAAAAATAGGGGCTCGGGGAAAAGGTTCACACATCAGGTTCGGAAGATCTTGGGTTCCGCGGGTTCGGGGTTCGGTCTCAGGGATCGACAGGGACGGCGAGGTTTGGACACAAGATGGAGAACTTGGGTGCCAAGCGGTCGATCTTGTCGTCGATGGCGAACTTGAGTGGGTCGGGTACCGGGGTCTTCGCATCCGTGTAGACGGTCATGGTGTCCGAGATGAGGAACTTGGCGTATCTGGCGGTGATCTTAGCGGTCTTCGGGTTCGGGCCTTGGCGTCCGAGAGGAAGTACTTGGTGGTTCCGAGAAGGAGGTCTTGTCGCATCCGATGGATCGGTCCTCGGGGTCGAAGAACTTGGCACGCCAGGGTTCGGTCTTTGGATCTTGGAACCGGGCCTATCCGCATCCCTGAAGAAGTCCTTGGCATTCCAGATCGGTCTTCAGGTCATCGACTCCAGGAAGAAGATCTCGTCGGTCTGGCATCATCGTCTTCGGTTTCAACGTTGGAGGACTTTGAGTGGCATCGCCTTTGTTATAGTTCCGGTCTCCGAAAGATCTTGCGACAAGATAAACTTGGCTTGAGCGAACCAGGTCACGACACCAGAGATGGAGAGATGGGCGTGAAACGGAGTCCGAACGAGGCAGTGGTCGGCGGAACATGTTGTAGAGGCACTGCCAAAATAGAAGCCTGATTCACATAGTGCACATGCACAAACATAGGCGTCAGCAGCGGATTAAACATACAAGCACACAAGCATGCTCATACAGGAGCGCGCACAGGAGCTATAGGAGGACGCACGGACAGAGGAGCGGTCAGTGGAACACGCGCTCACGAGGGAGCACAAGTGTAACAGAGGCATCAGAGGACATGGCAATGGGGATGCAGCTCGATGTCGCCGAGCGCGGTCCTGCAGAGACAACGGTGGCATGGCGAACGGAGGCGGCGAGGTAGAGGCGGTACCAGGTCGAGGAAGAGGCCCGGTACGACGGACGAAGCCAGAGGAGGAGGGAGGCGTCCACGACCATGGAGTTGGCCGGAGGTCGAGGGAGAACAGCCGCGTCGCAACGAGGTCCCAGGGGACAGACACAGGGGACAGGGGACACGGCGCCCGGCTCGAGCGGCCGAGGCAGCGGCCAGGCTAGAGGCGGGGAGGACGAGGATGAACCGGTGGCGGCGGGGAAGAGCTCGGCGAGGCCGACTCGTAGACGGGCGGGCACAGGCCGGAGGTCGACGCACGCGGCCGCCAGAGGATGGTGGAGCTTCTGGTGGCGGTGTCCCATGGCTGCGGAGCAAGGCGGGATTGGCGTTGCGGAGGTGCTCGAGGCGGGCTTGAGGAGATGGAGAGGTTGGTATGCGAGGCGGTTGGTGACCTGGTGGACGGGAGGAGCGGCGGTAGGCCGGGCGGCGTGCGGCAGAAGAGGGGGCCGCGACAACGCGGCTCCGGGGTTGCTCACGGGCGGCCGAGGCGAGAGGAGAGGAACACGGTGGCGAGGTGGCCATGGCGGCGTGGTTTGCAGGGCAGGAGAGGGGGTCCAAGCGGCGACGGCGGGGATCGAACCCGAGGAAGGAGGCGACATGAGGGGAGAGGGTCACGGGTGGTTGGCGTGTACAGGACGCGGTCGCAGGAGGGAGTGGTGGGTCCATGGGGTGGGTCGGGTTAGGTGGCGGTTGGCGTTGAGTGCGTGTACCGCGCACGAGAGTGTGTGTACCAGCGTGCGGGTGCGTGGGTGTAGTGCGTGTGTGTGTGCGCGCAGGAGGGAGTTGCTGAGGGTAGGGTGGAGTGTGGGGATTGGGCCAGGGGGTGGGGCCAGGCGGGGGCGGTCGGGCAGGTGGGCGGTAGATGGTGGTGGGATGCGCGCCCAGGTGGCGGCGGCTGGGAGGGAAAAGGAGGAAGGAGGGGTAGGTGGCTGGGGTGGTTAGCTAGGGTTAGGATATGTTAGATTTTGGGTGTTTTTATTAGGGGTGGCCGGCTGGGCCGTTTTGGGCCTGGTACGGCTGCCCCCTAAAAATAATATAAATATTTCATTTTTTTTAAAACAGGGCTTTTGCAAACCGTATTTAGACAACCATAATATTCCGGAGGCCCGGGTTTTGTATTTGGATAAAGGCTAGGTATTTAGAAAACAGAAATAGGGTTTTTCAAAAATAGTTTTAGAAAACAGATGCATGATGATGACGATGCTCAAATGCAATGTGGCATGATGACATGAGCATGCAGTCATGATGATGCAATGCACAAAAACACAGTGGTTTTAGCGGGATGCCACACAGAGGAGATGGGAATCCAAGGGAGATGGGAACTAGTAGCTGCGTCCATGCGCAGGTAAAAAATTAATGTAATAATATTGAAAAAATTGTAATCTGGTCCACATGACCCCATCACAGACATGTTGCACGCGCCAGATATAAATAAAGACGATATGACTAGTTTAGTTTCAGTGATATAATTCAACATACGACGTTACTGTGCCCGCATCTTTTTGCTCCTCTTATTAGTCTGCTAGCCCACGTTGCATTAAGAATCAGTTGATGTGGATAAAAAATGATAAAATGGCAAATAAAACAATTTTTAAGCTTACCTTTCATCTGGAGAATCGTACAAAGATGAAATTGGCAGGGATTTATTATTTCTCCTATAGTTAGCTGCAAGATCCTCAAGAACATCCTCAATCACCTCTGCAACTTCTTCATATTCTAATACACCTCCATTATTTGCCCTTTCCTCCCTGTTCCGCTTACCCTTTTGTTACTTTTCACACCCTTTTCTCGCCGGCACCTGCACTTCTCCATAAATTGGCTGCTTATGTACGTTTTCCTCCAAGTGCTCTTCACCGTTTTCCTACACCTGGTGCACTTCCTCAAGTTCTTCATCTTCGTGTTGCTTTATGACCCACAAGTATAGGGGGTGTATCGGAATATTCTAGAGGGAAGTGAAACCCAATTTATTGATTCGACACAAGGGGAGCCAAAGAATATTTATAAGCCTTAACAATTGAGTTGTCAATTCAGCTGCACCAGGAAACAATCTTGCTCATAGCAGTTTATCAGTAGCAACAATTTTGTAGTAGCAATAGTAAAGTAACAGTAGTAATAAAGTAAAGACAGTAGTAAAATAACCGTAAACAGTAGGATTCGAGTGTGGTAGGCATAGGGATGGATGGACGGACGTTGCATGGACAAGACAATTCACATGGCAATTAGAACATAGGGAATTGCAGATAAATAAGATAAAGCGTCCAAGTACTAAATAATCCTAGGCATGTGTTCCATATATAGTCACACGTGCTCGCAATGAGAACTTGCACAACATCTTTTGTCCTGCCAGCCCGTTTGTAGCGGGGCCTCAAGGGGACTACTGATAATTAAGGTGATCCTTTTAATAGAGCACCGGAGCAAAGCATTAACACTCCGTGAACACATATGATCCTAACATCAAAGCCATTCCCTCCGGTTATCCCGATTTCTATCACTTCGGGGCCATTGGTTCCGGACAACAACATGTGTATACAAGTTGTAGGTAAGACCAAAAACAATACTATCATAATGAATCAATAACATGTTTAGATCTGAAATCATGGCACTCAGGCCCTAGTGACAAGCATTAAGCATAAAAAGTCACAGCAAAGTCAAAAAGTACTAATAATAGATACTAGGCACCATGCCCTAACAATCTGATGCCATTATATGAATGATCTCATCCAATCCCTACCATCGCCATAGCCTACAGCGGGGGATTACTCACTCATAGATGGGGAAACATGGATGGTCAATGGAGAAGTGATAGTGATGATGATGGCGATGATCTCCTCCAATTCCTCGTCCCGGTAGGGTGCTAGAACGGAGTTTCTAGTGCCGAATCACGAAATCTGGTGGTGGCGGCGGAGCGGAACTCCTTCTGGAAAAAAGTCGAACCCCCCTGAGTTTTTAGGTCAGAAGGCATCTTATAGGCGCAGAGGGAGACCGAGGGGGTGTCTGGGGCGGCCAGACCACCCCCTGGCGTGGCTAGGCCTAGCCCGCGCGGCCAGGTGGTGTGGCCTGGGCCCAGCCCCCTATGTCTCGTATTCTGGCTCCGGGAGTCTTCTGGTGAAATAGGTTTTTTGGCATATTTTCCGGGATTTTTTCTGATAGTTGATTTTCTGCACAAAAACTAGACACCAAGGCAATTATGCTGAAAACAGCGTCAGTCCGTGTCAGTTGCATCCAAATCACATAAGTTTAGAGGAGAAACAATAGCAAAAGTGTTCGGGAAAGTAGATATGTTTTGGACGTATCACTGCTCTTCCTCCAGTTCTAGCTGAGAAGCCTCATTTTCTCCCACCGGGGTGTGAACAGGGACAATATCATGTTTAACTAGGTTTTTGCACAACCTCTTGATATGGCCAAATCCGCCACAACATTTGCATTTCCTTTTCCTAGCTCCCAACCTTGAACCTTTATCGGTGGAGGCTTCAATACTTAGCTTTCTAGGCCTCTCAGGTGGCCTCCTAAGAACTGGTGGTTGAAGTTTGAACCCTGGATCGACAATCTCCCAATCATTTTCATCGGCCATAGGTGGTACGTTTTCTGCATAAGTTATAGCAAACTTGTCCACGAAGAAGTAGTTGTTGACATAGTTCTCTATTTCAGCTCTGCTACCTCTAAGCTTTAAGATGAAGTCAATTGCATGGTGACATGGCAGACCAGTAGTCTGCCACTGCCTGCATGAACAAGTCTTGTTTCCAATGTCTACAGTGTACCTCCGTTCACTTCCATGCTTGTATTCTGCATAAACCTCAGCCAATGTTCTGGAACTTCTGACCATCCTCATATTTATCGTTCTCATTGCCCTGGTTCTTGCATTCAGTAACATAACCACCTTTAGAACTATTTTATGGCCTAAAAATTTTCTTGCACAAATTCTTTGCCTTAAATCTATCTTCACCATTATGCACTGTCTTATTGCATCTAACAAAATAACAATTCCAAGTGTCTTCATGCCCGAAATCTTATCATTGATACTCTCTGCCAAATTATTGCAAACAAAATCCACCTTGCTTAACTCACCAAACTTGCTTTTGGCCCATAGCTTGGTGTGATGTTGTTCAAGGTATTTTTTCACCTTTGGCACTACATACATGTTCTACAAGTAAGTAGCATGCGTTCTTGGGGTGTATGTGTATGCTGATCACCACAAGTCCTCTTCGAAGATCCTTCCTTTGAACTTCTTCATGAAGTTAGTAGCGAGGTGCTGCATGCATTCCCTATGCTCAACCCCAGGAAACACAACATCAACAGCATTCTCAAGAACCTCGCATGCACCGGTGTGTATCACCAAGCCTTCAGGGTGACCAATTACTGCCCGTAGTCTCTGCATGAACCATGTCCAGCTTTCATTTGATTCACCCTCAAGAACAACATAAGCTACGGGTAGAAGCCAATTATGTGCGTCCAAAGCACAAGCAGAAGTAACATGTCCCCTGAACTTCCCTGTTAAAGAAGTTGCGCCTACTACCAAGTATGGCCTGCAACCGTCTAGGAACCCCTTCCAGCATGCCTTCAGGCAGACAAAACATCTCCTGAAGCATATCTTATCTACCTACTTATACCTGACCCACCTCGAGACCTTTTCTCTTCCTTTCACAACCTCGTAATCGATGTCAACAACACTACCAGGTGATGTTTCTACCTGAGCTTTCAAACTATACAACATATGAAAACTTTCTTTCCACTTGCCTTGAATGAAGTCTAGAGCCATCTCCTTCCCATCAAAGACTCTGTTGTATGGAATCAGAACGTTAAACTTTGTGCTAATCTTTGCTCTGAGTTCAGTAGGTCTAATGTTATGATCCTGCCTCACCCAGTCAAGTACAGTAGCAGCAATCCACTTGGTAGTTGCTGGTCTAATTTTATCACTTAAAGAAGTATTAGGGAAGTTGTGTTTCTTCGTGTTTACTTTGATATGCATTCGATAAGAATCCAAATAATTTAGAGCTAGTTATCAGCAGAATCAATATGAGAAAGACTAGAACTAAATGTAGCTATTGCAGCCTGAAATGGGTGTCCACCCCGCATTGGAGATGCATGTAATCTCCATTTACACACATTACTTTCCCTACAGTGCACCCGAAATCTCTTTTGGTCTCCCTTTTCAATGATAAATTCGAACCCAACTCTGATTGCATAGGTTGCAACTGCATATCTACAATCCTCCACATTCTCAAAGACAATCCCCTCAACAATTGTAGGATTGTCCTTGTCAACGCGTATCACTGGCCTGTCCTCATCTTCGTCGTCGTATCTACATCCCATTTCCACATCTTCACATTCCTCTTCCTCGTCAGTCCCATAGTTAGGCTCAAAGTTCGAATCAACCAAATATTCCCTACTCTCCATCCTACCAGGGTCAGCAGCCACGTCTGCATATGCTTTCTCATCATCATCCGCACCGCCACACATTTCAGTGCCTTCATTTTTGCTTGACAGAGCATCATGCTCAAGGAGAAGCTGTACAAATGTCCTGTAGTTACCAACACATATCCTTGCCATCACCACGGGACTAGAAATGCTAATTGGGGTATGCAGAAAAGGAATCATAGTTCTTACCCTTCAATGTGGACGCACGACACCTTCTCCAAGCTCCATACCTCCAAAGCTCTGCACCCCGCTTCCTCTTCCCCTATTTTGTTGTCCTCTGTGCTCTCCAGACTTGAAGGAGATTTTGTGCTATCCAGCCGCGCAGGAGCCATCTCCGTGCTCTCAAGCCCCATAGGATCCATCTGCGAGCGGGATCCGGATCACCAGCGTCGTTGGGCACCTAACCCAACGGCCAACACTCGGTTTTTGTTTCCAGACGCGCCTGGGTGGTGGACGGGGGCAAGGAGACAGAGCAAGGAGGGGAGGGGAGGGGACGTGAGGGGATTGCAGGGAGGGGAGGGCAGGAGGACGACGGCCCAAGGGCACGACGAGAGCGGTGCACGACTAAGAGGAGTGGCAGCGGGAGGAGCAGAGGAGCGGAGCGGAGATGGTTGCGACAAAACATGGAAAATTGCACAATAATGTGTTGGTGGGAGGCACCAGCCCTCAAACCCGGGACACGCACTGTCGAAGGTGGAGGAGGCGGGCCCGCTAGTCAGAAAACATGCCACCTGTCAGCGCACTATGCATAGTAGCACTTCACGGAATTTTTTAGCAGGTCCCACATGTCAGTCTGTTTGATCCGAACTTGCATGAAGTGCATGGCTGGTTCACGCGCTAGTTCTGAAAAAAGCTCGTTGATCCAAACTTGAAGTTGCAGTTCTGCTTCTTCTCCCTCGTCTCCTTGTCTCCTCACAGTGGCAGTTCCGCTTCATCTCCCTCGTCTATTCTCCTCTTATTCTTCTCCTCGAAGTGGTCGTTCTTCTTTCTTCCTCGATCAAAACATTCCCGCATGTAAGCCATGGCCAATAGCCGGATGAAGAGGAACTTGTCCGATCTCCTGGCCGACCCACTTTGCAAGATCGCCGACTACTTGCTAGAGAAAGAGGAGTACGTCGACACCTATGCTGCTTGTCGGGAAGTCTGCACCGATTGGTGCCGCACTTTAAAGGTTCCTGAAATCCATCTCAACAACTGGATCATGATAGATCACACACTTCCAGATTTGGCGACTTCACCTTCCTCAACCTCGCCACTGATCGTTGCCTCCGGACGAATCTAATGGACGTCCATCGCAGGTTCACATTCACATCCGATATATATATAACATTCATTTATTGATATTTTCCATTGTAAACATCTTAGTGCTAACTGATGCCCTCTTCTTCCAAAAGATTCTACTTCATCGGTATTTCTCGTGGCATCATCGTGCTTGCTCAGAGGGTGGAGCCGTACCAGATTCGGCTTTTGAACCCAATCACTCATAAGTCTAACACTGTGTTTCAAGCACACATACCATATGACCTTCTGCAATCTGTCATCGTGAAGAAGTCCCCAATGATGGTGTTCGTTTGCACTGATTATCTAGATCATATTGCATGGGCCAATGAGAGCACCCCAACAGGGCAAATTAATGAATCATTTGGAGAAGGATTGTATTCGCCACCTCCTAATATGCTTCTGGACTGCATGACGGCATTCTGACGGGAAGTATATGCATTACTTGAGAATGGAGACATCTTGTCGACCAACATCTATGTAAGAGCAGCGCGCGAGCACTATCACGATGGCCAGAATAATTTCAGCCCTAGTCTTTGAACGAGTACGCGGAACCTACAAGTTTTACCTTCTGGAGTCAAATTGTGATATGCTTCTCGTGTTGAACGGGGATTTCGCCAAAGGGAAACCGGTGTTGTACCGGGTGGACACAGAGAACCGCTCTCTCAAGGCCGTCAGTGACATTGGAAGTCGTGCCCTCTTCATTGATTACAATCGGTCTATCTCCATTGACACCAGGTTACACCCCACAATCAAACCCGGTTGCATATACTACAGGAATTATATCAGATTGTACGATCATGAGGTTCAAGCCTGAGAAGAGGAACCAACAATGGTAATGTATGGCTTAAGTCTGGAACATATACCGAGGCCTTACCCTCAAGACGAGATACTGGCAGCACATTGCAGACGGAGAGAGTTCTCTGAACATGTGTTGTAGCACGCGGGAGCCGACGACGACAAAATATATAGGGGAGAATGAATCCTATATACATCCTAGGTTATTTGCTAGCATTTTGAGGTCTATTTTTCAAAGTAGAAATTTGCATTGTATTTATATTATTTCGAGTATGCATATTACCTTTCAGACAAAATTGTAATGTATTTAATTTTAGTACTTTCAGAATTCAAAGTATTTATTTTTAGTAGCTTCTTTCAGAATTCTCTGTGTTCGACAGCCGGAGCTGGCAGTGGGTATCAGCTCAGCGCTGGAATTCAGGTTCCACATGAAAAATTGCATAATAATGTGTTGGTGGGCGGCATTAGCCCTCGAACCTGGGATGCGCGCCATCAAAGGTGGAGGAGGCTAGCCTGCTAGTTAGAAAACATGCCACGTCGGCATCCCCTATTTCTGATGCCCTTTAAAAAACAGAAAACATGCCACGTCGTCATCCCCTGTTTCTGATGGTGTTGCTGCAATCGACGATACATGGTGGTATAGAAATAATATCGTATAAACATAAGGACACAGTCGTCAACATTTCTAAAATGAAACCTGGTCTCCTACCTGTTCTGGTACACTGCCCGATGAGGTGGATAGCCACGACCGATCTTTTTAGTACATTCACACTCTTATGCTGCGAAGGGAAATAAAGTTTGAGCGGTTAATGCAACGAGTGTCGAATTATTACCCTCTAACGAAATGGGAGATGGTTATTTTCACGCGTCAGTCCAAACCTACTGTCAGTCTTTCACTCCCCTTCTCTGACAAACCACAGTTCACCTTACGTAGCTCCTCCACGCCGCACCACCTAGGGTAACATGTCCCCGCATAAGCAGCCACCACAACGGTCGAAACTAGGGTATTTAGCCCCTCTAAGGCAGGCCATGAAGCTCTACTTCAAGGACGGTATTACATTCCCCTGCCAGGTGGATGATTTCCTCGAATGTACTGAATCGGCCGCGGCGGCGACGGCGGCGTCGTCGGCGCCAAATGCGGCAAGCAGGGCCAAGAGAGGGATGTGGATAAATCACGTAGCGGCATTACGGCATGCTCTAGGTAGTGGGAACAAGGTACCTATCAAATAGTTCATGAGAGCATGCCGCTGAGGGTACACACCCTCAAACAGGGCAGTGCCAAGGTCTAGGAACTCTCGATCCATGCTTCAGCGCGAGCTACCTTACCGCAGTGGGGGAGGCTTTGAACACGCCGTCTGCGGCAAAGACGCTCCATCCTACGCACCGTCGGAGGCCATACGTGGAGGCAACCAAGCTTCTACACTCAGCATGCTGGATTATTCGACAGCCAGAGCCGGCAGCGGGCATTAGCTCAGCGCCAGAATTCAGGTTCGAGTTCACATGGACCTATGATCCCAAGAAGAAGATGCCAAATTTCAGTTTCGAAGAAATTGTTGCGGCGGCGCGGATAGTCCAACTGAACCGGGACTGGCGCACGCAAATCGCTCGTGCATGAATGATGCAGATTTCTTTTAGTTTGGCGGGAAGGCAATAGATCAGTTTGGGTTAAATGATCAAAGAACTTATGTCCTCTCATGGCAATTGGCTAGCCAACATTTCTGGTGGAGATCTGTAGTTTCTTCAGTGTAGAATAGTTAAGTTCAGACTGAAGAATGGCTTTTATAGATGAAATGCTGACGAATTGTTCTATAAACTAGTAGGAAGTTTAGCCCACTTTTGTGCAGGTATAAGACCCTTTTGTATGGAAGTAGTACTGTTGTAAGCAAATACTATCAAGTATCTATTTCCTTCAATTACTAGTTGTGGCTAAATCTAGTTAACTAGCATTTTTTATCCCAGACTACAGATTTTGCGTCTGATGTCTGTGTTGTAAACCATTTTTCCTTTGTCTTGTGTTGTCTGCAAAATGGTCCTGTAGCTCAACGTGTTACAAATATAGCTACCTTGTACTTGAAGAGGAGATGGACTACATTTTCCTAGCATCTACAGAATTAACATTGCTCATTACCAGACCACCCTCTTTTCATGAGGTTGTCCTTGGTTATTCATAGAAATTATAAAGAACGGTGTTCAACTACATCGATTAAAACTATTACACACACATACTATTTCAAATTCATTACCCACACATACTACATCGATTCAAACTATTACACACACATACTATTTCAAATTCATTACCCACACGTACTACATTGATTCAAACTATTACACATTTTTAGTCGATGCTAACTTCCTTCTAAGCTCTCCATACTACAAATTCATTAGCCACACATACCACGACAATTCATTAGAGCTCTGTCTTCACTCGAGGGAAATCAGAACCACTAGCTCGTCCAAGCCCAATTCCCCCATGGAAACTGTGTGCGCCGTCGTGAAACGGTGGTGGACCTATGCCATCGATCCTTCCAGGACAACACTTCAGGTGACGAGGATGCTTTCTGGCAGCCTCTTCGGGGCCCTGAATGCCAAGTTCTGATTCCAGAACCTCCTCCAGGTGGATGATGACCGGGTGCTTCCAGCAAAGCTGTCGCCATGTCCTGCTTGGAATCTGCACCTCGTACATCTTAGGAACGGCTTCAGGATCTTTTAGCCACGCCTTTACCTCGATGACCCATCTATCGCTCGGTGGCATGATTTCCAACAGCTCGCCGCCAAGGCTACTGATGACCTACTTGAGGGCCTTCGGTCCCAAGCATCCAATGGGAGGCCGTCAAAGCCGAGTTTGGAGAAGAAACGAAGCTGCCCCAAGCGATCGTCCCACCCACAGGCGTGATGCCAACGCCTGAAGCTCATTTTCTCCCCGCAGCACTCAAAAGAACGGGAAGAATGCAGAACATGCTTAGTGTCTGAGCTGTGCTCGAATCGGACGAAAAAATCGAATGGCGGCGCGCATACCTCAATCTTGACCTCATTTCGTCTGATCCCAAAACGAGACCTGAAAGCCAACAGCAACTCTCTCGGCGACACGGCGGGACGGACGCCCAGCATGGTGGCCATGAGAGCGTAGTCGTCGAACTGCTGTGCCAGGGCTACCATGCCTAGATTGCGCGAAATCACACAACTTCCTGAAGCCGGTCGCCGGCCTGGATCACCCGACGGGATGCGCTCCGCCGTGCGAGAAGGACTAGCCAGAGGCGAGATATTAGTCCAAGGACATGAAGCTCCGATGTGGTGGACGATGCGATGGTGATGGCTGCGAGATTCGATTAGAGGCGTGGGAGGTTGACCGGACATGGCGGGGATGCAAATTAGAGCAAGTGCAAGATCTGATCTGAGACGAGCTGCCGAAGCTGAGCAAATGTTATGGGGAGGGGAGCAGGGGAGAAGACCAGAGCAGAGCAAAGAAATAGATCTGGTCCACTCAGGGATCTAGTCCATGCAGGGGTAAGCTAGTCCACAATCACAAAAGATAACAGGGAATACTGACAGGGCGGGCCAAGAAGAGTTGACCTAACAGCGGTATTTGAGTTCAACTGTTTTTCGTCTGGTTCAAATGACCGTTTGGCCGTTAGATTTGTCTTCACCCCCATTTGGCCCTTCTAGACAATTGGTGATTCTACTAAGGCCCCTCCGCGCGATTAATGAAAACTCGGGTACCAGGATGCACTCGCCCGGGAAGTTTGGTACCGCAAACGAACAATCCCGTATTTTCACCAAGATCGGGACATATGATGGATACAATGGACACAATTCTTGAAGCAGTTGTACTAAGGAGAAAAGGAGTCAAAAACAAGTAAATCGTTTATTTGGGAATTATCAATAATATAAGAAGAAAAACTGAAGCGAACAAAGGACACAGATGGTTTAACGACCAACTATACGACGGGAATAATTTTTTTGGTCGTATAGTTCCCGCCATATAGTTGGCGCATCCACCGCCTCCTTAAATAGTTTCACCCCATGCAACTGGATCAGAGAGGGTCTCCCCTCTGGTGTATATATTCCTCCCGAAATCCTAAGACTCGGGGAGCGACCACATAAAGCTTCCGCCGCCTTTGCGTTGAGGAAAACACCAAGAGAGAAAGATCTCTCCGGCAGACAGATTTCTACCGGGGGAATTCCTTCTCGGAGAGGGGAGATCGTCGCCATCAACACCACCATCAAGCTGGACTTCATCGGGATCATCATCATCATCACCACCACCATCACCATCAGCACCCTCATCACCATCTCCATATTGTTGTAACAATTGGGTTGAATCTTGTATAGTTCTTAGGGGAAACTTTCCCGGTGTTGATTACTCTTTGTAGTTGATGCTATTGAGTGAACCATTGAATTATTGTTTATGTTCAGATTGTTATACATCATTATTCCATCTTTGATCATGATCCATATGATGTCTTGTGAATAGTTCGTTTTGTTCTTGAGGACATGGGAGAAGTCATTTTGTTAGTAGTGGAATTGTGTTGAGAAAGATTCAATAGTTTGATATTTAAGTTGTGGTGTAGTTCTTCTAGTGGTGTCATGTGAACATCTCCTACATGACACTTCACCTATATGGGCCTAGGGGAATGCACTGTGTATTTGGCTACTAATCGTAGGGGTTGCCGGAGTGATAGAAATCTGAACCCCCATTAGGAAACCATTGCACAAGGGATGTCAGGGTCTTAGAGTTTAAAGTTGTGGTTAGGTTTCTACCTTAATTACTTTCTTGTACTTACGGATGTTTGCAAGGGGTATAATCACAAGTATGTATTAGTCCTAGGAAGGTCGATACATTAGCACAGGTTCACCCACACAACACATAGAAAGCTAAAGAAGATTAATCAACTATATGAAGCGAAAGCACTTGACAGTCTTCCCATGTGTCCTCGAGAACGTTTGGTCATCTTAAGTAATACAACCGGCTTGTCCTTTGCTGCATAAAGGATTGGGCCACTTGCTGCATTTATTCCTACTATATTTTATTTACTCGTACTTTGTTTACTTGCTTTATCAAAAACCCCTAAAAATCCGTTTGCTAAGTATTTGTAGAGAATTCTTGATCCATACCACTAGCCAGCACCTTCTGCTCCTCGTTGGGTTCGACACTCTTACTTATCGAAAATACTGTTGTACACCCCCTATACTTGTGGGTCATCAAGACTATTTTCTAGTGCTGTTGCCGGGGAGTGAAGCGCTATTGGAGAGTGGAACTGGTAAAGGAAACCTCTACTGTGAATATTGTTTACTTATATTAGTTGCTTTATTTTTGTTAGGATAATTTGCCGAGTTTCTTATTTGGTAATGCTACTACCATTGCTAAGGTAGTAGACGAACCACCACCTGCAGAGAATGATACTTTTAAAATATCTACGAGAATTATTGATCGTGTTATGGATAACTACTATGTTGGGGATGGAACTATCCATCCCTGTGATCATTTACTCTTTATACACGAATTATTCGGGTTGTTCAAGTGTGTAGGTATTACTACAGATCAAGTTAAGAAGAAGTTATTCTCATTATCACTAAAAGGAAGAGCTGAGGAATGGTAAAAGCTGCTGAAGAATGGTCAAGCTCTGGAATGGGAGGAAATAGTACCTCTCTTTTATTCAAAGTTTTATCCTCCTAGTGAGATTCATAAAGATCAGAATCAAATATACAAGTTTTGGCCTCTTGATGGAGAGAGTACAGCTCAAGCTTGGGGGAGACTGAAGTTACTAATGCTCAAATGTCCCATTCATGAGCTCCCCAACAATATTATTATCAATAACTTTTATGCAAGGCTCCCTCTACATGAAAAGGATTTATTGGAGGCTTCTTGTCCTGGATCATTCACTTGCATGGAAGAAGAAGCTAAATGGGATCTTCTGGACCGTATTCAAGACAATGCTGAAGCTTGGGAAAATGACAAAGGTAGAAAGTCAGGTATAAATTATGATTATGAATGCATTGAATCTTTTATGGGAACTGATGACTTTCAAAATATTAAAAATGCTTATGGTCTAGACTCTCAAGCTATTGTTTCTTATTTTATGGCTTTTGCTTCCTACATTGAAGTGCCTAAAAATATGTGGAATAAGTATCATGAACCTTATAAAGATATTGCTAGGAGTGTTCCTGTAAGAAATACTGAAGTTTATACTGCTAATAATGTTTTACCTGAACCTTATATTGAGAAAATGCCTTTCCCAGTTAAGATAAAGGAACATTTTATGATAGCTAGTATGGTTAATGAAAGTACAAATAAAGCTATTGAACCTGATAAACAAATGGATGATGAACCTATAATAGCAAATGTGAAAGGCTTTGTTACTAAATATGAAGAAGAGGGACACCCTATCCTTTGTAAGGATACCTCTAATATTGTTTCACAAAGTAGTGTTATGAGAGCTAGTATTCCCATGTTTTCTGTTAGAATAAGTGATCATTGTTACGATGGCCCTTGTGATAGTTATATTGTTAAGTTTATGAATGATACTGAAAGTTACTATGAGAGAGGTAAAAGAGTTCTTATGCATCTCAATAATATCAAGTTTCCTCGTTTTATGCTGAAAGTTTTTATGTTACACTTGTTTTTCCTTCCTATGCTAGTAGCCTCTGGTTTCAACAACTTGTTTGTTTACAAAATTCCCTTGCATAGAAAGTGGGTTAGACTTAAACGTGTGTATTTTTGCTTCTTAATTCTCTCGATCACTTCAATTCATATTCCTATGTGAGCATCTTCAAAATGATCATGCCCATCTTAATGGCTACAAAGAAAGAGCTTTTTGGGAGACAACCCAGTTTATTTGTGTTTTCTGTTTGTTTTTGTTTCTTGGAAGTTATTACTTCGGTAATAACCTCTCCTTATCCTTTTTGTTTGGTTTTTGTGTCAAGATCAACCTCTAACGAAAGATAAGTAAGAATTGGGAAAGTTGCTATCCCGAAACAGATTTTTGTGGTTCACCGTAAAAATTCGTGAGAGATCTCTGTCTGTCGGATTGAGCTGTAATGTTTTGTGCTTCTGCCCCAGGTTGTTATTCAAATTACGTTAGTTTTGCACTTTTTGATTTGAGGAACAGAAGATTTTCTAAAAAATTGATCTTTACCTGCTGGTCTGTTTTGACAGATTTTTGCCACTCTTGCATTTGCTTCTTTATTCGATTTCCTTTTTCTAATTCTTTTTGGGTTTTCGGAACGATTTGCTACAGTAGCTTATGTTTTGATGGTTTTCAGTTGAAGTTGAACTCAAAAGGTTTTATCGCTTCACTTATACTAATGTTGATAATAAGAACTATGTGAAGTTTTGTGTGAAAGAAATTTCCAGGTTAGTGGAGAAAATAGTGTAATGAGAAAGTGAAAGGTTTTATGACTCAAGTAATAAGTGTATGAAGATGAAGATATTGATCTTATTCAAGTGGTGACTCTGGAAGGACCCACTAAATACCAAATTCAAAGATCTGCATAGTCCGTTTTCAAATAGGTAACAGTTCTGGTAAGAAAAGTTCTGCGAAAATACTATCCAACTATATTTTTGCAGTTTTAAGCCAATAAGGAAAGTTACAATGCGAAAGAGGGACGGAAACGGAGCCAGGTTGGCTCACACCACCTTGTGGCGCAGGCCCACCCCTGGCCGCGCCACCAGGTGGTGTGACCACTCCGGACTCAGCCTCCGACTCTTTTTCTCCCATTACCTTCCTTTTGTTGTGAAACTTCGCAATATATAATCCCCCGGATCCCCGGAGGTTCGTATATCGTGTTCTCGTCGTGTTTTTGTTTCGATCTGTTTTTGCCAGGAACTATTCTTGAAAGTTTAGAAGCACAATGGTGTCCGCCAAGGATAAGGGGAAGGATCCTATGGAGGAAGATCTCCAAGACCCTAGGCAGGAGAAGGAGATCAAGAGTGAAGATGAATACGAGGCAAAGCACACCGGCACTAGCATTGCAAGCATTGGAGTGGTGGCAAACCTGCCAGGACTATGTCAATTGGAGATAATCCTCCTCATCACTGTTCAAATCCCTGGTCTCTTCCCCCACGCGCCAAGAATCCTTTCCACACCCTTATCCATGAGCATCAATACCAAAATATGCCCAAGGAGAAATTACCCTCCAATTGGGACTTGCCTCGTTCTAGCCATGCAGGGAAAGAAGACTTCAAGGAGGTAGAGTGGGAAAAGAACCGCAAGAGCTAGGATCCACAATCTGATACGATAATACCAGAATATGAGCCTTAGCCCTTTACAAAAACTGATGGTTGGGTTCGGATGCGATACAATTCCAATTTTACCGTACAACCACAATACCTTAATTGGGTAGGGCTTAGCCAGAAGTTTATATGCCTTATTATGGGTTCGCTTGTAGAAGAGGTTGAGCCGAGGCTACCTCGTGATGAATGTCCAGCTATGCAGTGCCCAGGATGGCAGATGGCCAGGGCAGGGAGGCCAAGCTCATAGGGGAGGTGCCTATACTAGGCTGTGTAATTGAAAGGTTATGATTGATTATCCGCATACTAAGTATGATTGATTCAGGGTTATCCCTGACGGGTGTATCGAATTTTGTGGCGAGAGTGTACCACCTCTACAAAGTGTCAAACTATTCAAATAGCCGCGTCCGCGGTCATGGACAGTTGGAGTGGCCATACTGTTCCGTCATCAGATGTTTTCAAAATGACTTGTGCATTGAACTATGACATTGACTTGACCACAACCAGATTGTGGATATGAAAACTAGGTTCCCACTTAAAGTGATGTAGAACATTAACTTAGTTTTCTTTAGTTCTAAACTCAGTTTGAGATAAACCTGGCTTTTTGCAAATAAACCTAGAGCTTAAGATTCCTACTAGAACTACCTTACTTGTTAGTGATAGTTTGCGAGTACTTAAAGAGTACTCATGGCTTTGTCCCTGGCTATTCCCGTGGCCAGACTATGAGGAGGACTACCAGGATGATGGACAGTAGGAGGTCTACGACAACTAGGATCATCTCCCATCGTCAGCATTTCCTGTGACTCTGAAGATGGAGCCCCGACTACGTTTAATTTCCGCTGCTTGATTTTTATTAAGACTGGATCATGAGATCCTTTATTTGTAAGACCTTTATTATGGTTTGTAATGGATGATGTACTGTGGTACCAATTCTGTTATGTCTAGCAAAGATGGTAATCCTGGGATTACAAGGTATGGCATAACAGGCGTCTGGGATTAAAAATCTGGGTGTTGACAAGTTGGTATCAGAGCCATCCTGACCATAGGAGACCCTAGTTAGAATGGACGCCTGAACCAAAAACATGGTTTCAAAACAAAAGAAGTGAGTATTTATGAAAATCTATTCCCACACTTATCCTTGAGATTCTTTCAAAAAGAGTCATGTTCCTCAAAAATTCTTGCAATTCTACATAAAATTTGACACACTTGATCACCCCACTAACTTGCTCACCCTAAAATGCTTATAGATGGAGGTCCAGTATTGCAAGTTCTACCAGCTGGGCAACAGAGGCCACCTGATCTTTGAGAGGGATCTAGATGCACTGTCAGAGTATCAAGAGCGCCGCACCAGAGTTCTTTGGGGCACAACTCAACGATCACATAGGAGGAGATCTACAATGGTTGATAGTGGCAGATCTCAGAGGCAAGATGGAAGTACCCACTTCGGAGAAGATCCAGTTCACCTTGCGGGAGAACATCTGGCTAGATGGATTAGCCAGGGCTATGCATGAAGCTCTCACCCGTCTATGCGGACAAAACGTCAACACAATCTAGGGAACTCGCTTTGCTCACTACGCAAGGCATGATTCTATGGGAATGCCCTAGGAGATGCCAGGACACCCAGAGCTGAAGCACTAGGTGGAAAATCTTAACTTCATGCTGTATGATAGACAGAAGGAGCTGGACAATGCTCGTTCCTACGCCATCCACAACCATGCCATTGCAGTCAAGAAGGACCAGACCCTCGCCATCCTCACCAAGGAGCGCCAATCACTTTGTCGTCAGCGCGACAAGAAGGATCGCACCATCGAGCGTCTTCGCAAGAAGGTGGCCACTCTCGAGAAGACCATCCGTGAATATGAGATCCATCTTGAAGTGAAGGAGGAGGAAGGTGAATATATCCAGGGATATCTTTACTCTTACCTCAGCAATGACAATGACTACTTGTAGGATGATGCCATGGAGTTCCACACTGATGATGATGATTCTGACTTCATTGATGATGATTAGATGCACTTGAGCACTACCGTAGGAGTTAGTTGTACCGTTCCCACTGTATCGTAGTTTCACATAATGGTTCTTGAAACCATCTGTTTTCTATTTCTGTTGTGGTGTGTGTTTGTACTGTGTGCTTGAATGAATGAATGAATGAGAGGAAGTTGTTAGTTTGCAAAACCTGAGTCAAACTCAAAGTTTAAAGCTTTTGAAACAAAACCATGAACCTTAGAGATTTCCCTCTTATCTCATTATCTATCTCAATCTTTAGATGACTCGTGGAAACCCAGGAGGAAGAGGTTCATCTCTGGACCCAATGTTGCAGATTCTGCAAATGCTAGTTTCCGACCATGAAGCTAGTAGAGCCGAACTCCAAGCCAACTTAGCCACTCTTCAACAGATAGCTCAGATGGCCCACAATAATCAAGGCCATGGAAACCAAGATCATCATGGATCAAAGATCAAGAACTTTCAGTAAGTCCGAGGATCCCTTAGATGTTGATGACTGGCTGCAAACCATGGAGAACAACTTAGAGGTCACAGGAGTTGAGGCCAATGAGAAAGTATTGTTTGCCACCCACTATCTGGGAGGAGATGCAAGATCCTAGTGGAATAGAACCCGTACCATGAACGAAGGTCAGATGATGACTTGGGAAGTATTCAAGATGAAGTTCAGCAGGACCCATGTGCCCCAAGGTTTGGTCACTAGAATGAGGGATGAATTCAGGGAACTAAAGCAAGGAAGGATGACGGTAATTGAATACCGTGAAAAATTCTAATCTGTAGCTAGATATGCCCCTGATGTGATTAACACCGAAGGAAAGAAGAAGGAAAGGTTCCTAAATGGATTCCATGATGAGATGCTGACCATGTTAGTCAACATCCGTTTTGCAGATCTAGAAGAGCTAGTAGACTCTACCATTCAGATGGAAGGGAAGATAAACCAAGCCAATGACAATCGCAAGCGCAAGATGATGCACCAGATCGTAGCGAATGAAACTTGAAGTCTGGTGGAAACCACAACAATAACCCCGGCAACTCCAATAACTTCAACCGTGCAGCACCCAAGTCCAACAACAACAGCAACAACAACAACAATACTGCCGCAAGGATTGTAAGCAATGTTGTGCCTGTTGGAGGGAAAGAAAAGTCCCAGATTACTAGCTTTGAATGTGGAGTCAAGGGTCACTACTCCAACGAGTGCCCCAAGAAGCTTGCAGCAGCAACCCATGTGAATAGACCCTCTCAGTAGCAAGGCCGTGTTCAACCTGGAAGGAGATTTTCCCTAGGGAACTCGCTTAACCGCAACGGCCGTCTATTCCACATGAATGCTGAAGAAGCCCAAGAAGCACCAGATGTCGTGTTGGGTATGTTTTTTGTTAACTCAGTTTTAGCAAGAGTGTTGTTTGATTCTGGAGCATCGCATTCGTTTGTTACAGAAGAATTTGCATGCACTAGTAAGATTCAACCAACAAAATTGAAGCATGCTATGATAGTTCAAATACCTGGTTCAACCACCAAAGCTAGAAAATTTTGCAAGGTTGTACCTATCAGAATCCATGGCATAGATTTTTATGCTAATCTAATAGTACTTGGAACCAAAGGTTTGGAAATAGTACTAGGAATGGATTGGATGTCGAAACATAAAGGATTAATCAACTGTGCCAAGAAAGCCATAACCATGACCAGTAGCACTGGAATATCAGTAGAGCATGTATCTGAGACACTACCCCGTCAATTCAAATGCAACAAGAGTCTAGCCCAACCAACCCTAGACCAAGTCAGAGTAGTATGTGAATACCCTGATGTGTTCCCAGATGAATTGCCTGGCATGCCCCCAGATCGGGATATCGAGTTCATCATTGAATTAATTCCTGGAACTAGACCCATTGCTCAGAGACCTTATAGTATGAACCCATATGAATTAGTGGAGCTGAAGAAACAATTTGATGCTATGTTGGAGAAAGATCTGATTCAACCAAGTGCATCGCCATGGAGATCACCTGTTTTGTTTGTGGATAAGAAAGATGGAGGTAACCGTTTGTGCACGGATTAACGAAAGCTGAATGATGTCACCATCAAGAACAACTACCCTATGCCGAAGATAGAAGATCTGTTTGACCAGTTGACTGGTGCCAGAGTGTTTTCTAAGATTGATCTTAGAACTGGTGTAACACCCTCGAACTGGCCCTATGCAAGTTTTAGCGATTCCCGCCAAACCCACATAGAAATGATTCAAAGATGCCCACTAGGCACTTGCGTGCAGGTGGAAAACAAAGTAATATCATTACACAATAGTCCACGATGGAACCCACAGAACATATATATATATATATAACAATGACTCAACGAGTCAAGAATACAGATATACAGTACAAAGATCCAAATCACAATGAAAACGATACAACATCCGAGTACGGATAAGATGCAAATGGGGGTAAGAGACCCGAAGAATAATCAATGGCGTCCATAACCCTGCCCAAGCCAAGCCGAAAGGGTAACCCTGCTAACGATGTCGATTTCATACCTGCTAAAATAAAAGGGGTGCCGACAAAGGGCAAAGAGAAAAAAAGGGAGCGGCCAGTACTGAGGCCAGTACACGGCGAGGCTAGAATTCAGAGGCTCTCGCCTACATAGGTATGGTGGACTGAAGTGGCAGCGAAGCATGCACTAAACAACCTATAGAGACTCGATACAACTGTCGGCTATTAGAGAGGGATAAGAAAGACCTAATCGGATCCAATCTGATTCTAACACCAATCATACCCATCCTGTTATTCACCCCCTCGAGACCAAACGAGGAAGTCAACCCGAGGAACTGACACAGTTGGCAGTTTTATTCATTCCATTATAGTTGCAGCACTTACTAGTCAGATACAATTAGCCAGAGATATCCCAAATCCGGGAGTTGTTGGCACTTTTATTTGCTCATTCCATTGCCGTGAAACTGATTACTAGACATGTCATAGTCAAATTTATAGCACTACTTTAGTTATAGTTCTCTATGATCGAGATACTGTTCTCCAAGTCATCCATAACCGCGGACACGGCTTTCGGAAAGTTTTATCCTGCAGGGGTGCACAAATAGCAACACACGCACAATCAACCTCGGAAAAACCAAATAAAAACCCAATGAGTCTTTCACGACAAAGCAATCACAGGATTCATAAAATATTTCAGGGGGCCACCCCACTAAGCTACCCGCAACAAAGATGGCCGGCTCCGAGACGAACCCAGGGTTTGTGACGATGGTTGTAAACGACTGGGAACCTGAAAGTGTGACTTGGCTTGTCCATACCATGAAAACATGGCACAATCCAAAACAATACAGATGCACCACGCACAATCGTAAAATAAAACAGTAAAGCATGGCATAAGTACATGATAGTAATAAAGCCCCAAACTAGTTTGTTACCCCAAGAAATAAGAAATGAATCAAGCTCTGGCTAAGGGGATTCATGATCCCACATGCGGATAGTGCGATAGTAAAGGAACATGTATCAAGTACTCGGGGTCCTATGGGACACAAGTGAGCGTGGAAGAACCAAATAACATCTATTGCCCACCGATGCCTCTGCATTAGTTATATCTATTCCCAGTATTTTAATTGACAAGTTATAATTAAAGCCATGATCATCTCTACCATTAAGCATCTCCACTATTTATCATGTGCCAACTTGCTGTCAATGGTGGAACGACAACGACGCGAAGCAGCACCTGAGCAAGCAACTACGACTCGCAAGGCCGACTATCTATCAAACAACAGGCAATAGGATGTGTCCAAGGCAATATAGAGGCTGCAAGGAATACAAATGGTGCACGGAAACTAAAGCATCGCAATACGGATAACAATTGATCAACAGGAGAAATTAAAGACTATAAATGCAAAATAGGTAGAAAGGGGGAGATTGCTCGCCTGTGAAACACTGCCGAAGAGACATAATCCGAAGGACTTGTTGAGACTCGCATCCACTCACCGGCCTAATCCGTGAACAAGCAAAGCACTAAAAGAAACACGGATGCACTATTTAAGACTACGTTAGAACATCAGGCATGATGCATGTATGATGCATGACATGGCAAAGATGCGATGCAATTGGGGAAAATTAAGCGGAATCGGGGTCCCGACAATTAATTAGAAGGTTATTTAGACACCCCACAATTTAAATGTTGATTAACAAGGCAAAACATGGCATCGGTTCACTACACAAATTTAAATGGAGCCGATATAAGATTAGAATACCGCATATGGCCTCCATATTTAATTTAGGTGAATCAGCATAATGCCCCCAAACCACATGGTATGAATGCAATCATGTACAATTTAAATGCAACAAGATATATGTCATATATTATAAAATAAGCGGGTCCCGGATAGGGTTACACACGGCGGTCCGGAGATCTTTGGTACAAAGGTTCTTCGGACTCCGGGAACAGGGCTTCGAGTTCGTGAGGGGGAACTCGAGGGGTTCGGTTCGGTCTTCGGATCCTCGTCGGCACACTCGAGTCTCGGCGCTTAGAGTACGGGAGGAAGATCTTGCGTTCCATGTCGTTGGTTCCTTGTCGTGTACTTAGGTTCATCTCCTTCGTCGGCACAGAACTTGCCCTTCGGGGTATCGCCCAATCGAGGCAAGGCATCATGCCACGCAGCGCTTCCGCGTGGCCTTCTCCCATTGCTGCATTCTCTTAAACATCTTGCAAACGGGAAGCAACAGATGGGGTGGCGAGCTGGTGGACATGCACACTGTGGCAGAGAGCTAGCAGAAAAGGGCGCTACAGGCGCTTGGGCACGCTTGGCGGCGACGTGGCCTGCAACATAGCGAGTCAGATGCCCGCGCGGGCAGGGGCCGGTGAGTCGAGGCCAAGCACGATGGCGGCAAGCACGTGCGGTGGGGTCGAGAGGAGCACCGTGGTCGGGGCGAGCGGCACCAGGGTCTGTAGGTGCGGGTGATCCTACATGGGCAGCGATTGCACTGGAGGTGAGGGAGGCGCGCGACAGAGGCGCGAACCAGGCTCGTGGGGCGCAGCCGCGAGGAAGGACGACGGGCTCGGGAGGCCGCTGTTTCACGGCGGCGAGTGGAGGAGATCCCTGGCAAGCTTGAGCCTGCAATAGGCGGCGACACTCACGGAGGACGGCGACGGGAAGAGGGCTCGGCAAGGGCTCGGGCGACGGTGCAGCAGAGCTTGTGAGGGGAGAGGAGAGGAGCTCGAGGAGGGCGACGAGGGACGCACGTTGGCGGGCTTGGTGGACGGCAGAGGATGCGAGGAGCGCCCTTGGCAGCGGCGGGAAGAGGCTCTCGTGGGGGTTGGTGGGTGAGGCCGAGAGGGCAGCGCAGGCAGTGGCTGTCCGGGTCCTGGCTCGCGGGAGGTGCAGGGCAGCGTCGAACAGAGGGCGGCGCTCACAATAGGGAAAGGAGAGGGAATCGCGGGGAGGAAGAGGAGGATGGGCATCGCGTGGTGGGGCCGCAGGGTGGGACCGAGGTTTGCGGGATCAGGGGATCGATCATGAGTGGGGCGTGGGGCGGGTCTCGACGCTCGCATGCGTACCGTGTGCCGCAGTAGCGCGGCGTGCTAGTGTGGTGTGCTGGCTTGCGTCGCTACGCGCTGTGCTACGGCTGGCGGCGGCAAGGTAGGGACTAGGTGGGATCGATCCGGTTAGGGTTTGGTCTCAGGGTTAGATTAGCTAGGGTGGCAGGCTGCTGCCAGCTGGGCCTTTGGGCTTGGCCGGTGGCGGCCTCCTCTAGAAAAACATTTTATTTATTTTATTTAAAAAAAACTTTTAAAAATAGGTTTTAACAAAACAAGATATCTGGAAGGACCGGGTTTTTCATTTGAAATAAAGAGGGAGGCAAACAGAAAACAAGTATGACTTTTAGAAAATTAGTTTTAGGCAAACAAATGCATGCAGACAGGAAGATGCTCAAATACAATTTAGCATGATGACATGAGCGTGTGGTCATGATGATGCATAAAACAGAAACACTAAGCGAATTTCTAGTAGTGATTTTAGCGGGGTGCTACAACTAGTTATCATCAACTCAAGATTCGTGCAACGGATATTCCAAAGACCACCTTTACCACCAGATATAGATTGTATGAGTACATGGTCATGTCTTTTGGATTAACCAATGCCTCGCTTATTTCATGAATCTCATGAATAAGATTTTTATGAACTTCCTTGGATAAGTTTGTCATTATTTTTATCGACGATATCCTGATCTATTCCAAGTCAAAGGAAGACCATGAGCTACACCTGAGAACCATCCTTGGAACCCTTGGAGAGCATTAGTTGTATGCCAAGTATAGCAAATGTGAGTTCTGGTTAAAGGAAGTAGGATTCCTTGGACATATTGTGTCGGCATGAGGAGTCGCTGTCGATCCCGCCAAGATCAAAAATGTTGAAGAATGGAAAGCCCCAACCACTCAAACCCAAGTCCGTGCTTTTCTCGGATTAGCGGGATATTACCACAAGTTCGTTGAAGGATTTTCGAGCATCGCAACACTGATGACCCAATTGTTGAAGAAAGATAAGAAGTTTGAATGGACGGACAAATGTGAAGAAAGTTTTCAAGAGCTCAAGAAGAGATTGATTTCAGCCCCAATTCTGATTATGTCGGATATCAAGAAGCCTTATGATGTGTATTGTGATGCATCCAATATTGGTCTCAGATGTGTGTTGATGCAAGAAGGCAAAGTCATAGCATATCTGTCTAGACAACTGAAGCAACATGAGCAAAACTACCCTACCCATGATCTTGAACTAGTAGTTGCAGTTTTAGCATTGAAGACATGGCGTCATTACCTTATGGGTAACCACTGTGAGATTTATTCGAATCACAAGAGTCTGAAGTATATCTTCACCTAGAAGGAGCTGAATATGAGGCGAAGGAGATGGATAGAGTTAATCAAGGATTATGACCTTGACATTCACTATCACCCCAGCAAAGCCAATGTGGTAGCGGATGCTCTTAGCAGATTGCCGTGTAGATTAAACACCATGATTAAAGTAGCCTAGCCAAGTTTGCATGAAGAGTTGGAGCAATTTAGAATGGAGCTAGTTAGCAAACGATTTTTAGTAGCATAGAACTTCAACCCACGTTTATCAGTCAGATCAAGGAAATGCAAGTATCGACGGAATCAAACATTGTATCGGTACAAGGAAGGTACCCGGATTCACCGAAGATGAAGAATGAGTTTTGTGGTACAAAGGACGTATCTGTGTACCAGCAGATTCTGAGCTGAAGCAAGTTATCATGCAGGAAGCTCATGATACTCTTTATTCTATCCATCCCGGAGGAACAAAGATGTATCAGGATTTGAAGGAGCACTTTTGGTGGCACAAGATGAAGAGAGAAATCGGAAGCTACATCGCCAAGTGTGATATCTGTTAGAGACTCAAAGCGGAACATCAGAGACCCGCAGGACTTTTGCAACCATTGCAGATTCCAGAATGGAAATGGGATTCTGTCGGAATGGATTTCATCACTGGTTTGCCTACTTCTAGTAGGGGAAATGACTCTATTTGGGTCATAGTTGATAGACTGTCCAAGGTAGCTCATTTTATACCTATCAAGACAACCTACTAGAGTTCAAAGTTAGCAGAGCTGTACATTGCTAGAATCGTCAGTTTGCATGGAACCCCTAAGACCATAGTATCGGATCGAGGAACCCAGTTTACCTCAAGATTTTGGCAGAAAGTCCAAGAAGGATTAGGAACCAAGCTGAACTTTAGCACAACTTATCACCCGCAGACCGATGGACAAACTGAAAGAGTCAACCAAATCTTAGAAGATATGTTGAGAGCTTGTGTTCTAGAAGATGGATTAAAATGGGAAGATTGTCTGCCTTTCGCAGAATTCTCTTACAACAACAGTTATCAAGCCAGTTTGCAAATGGACCCCTTTGAATTTCTGTGTGGAAGGAAGTGTCATACCCCCTTGAATTGGTCGCAAGTAGGAGAGAGTCAGATTTTCAGACTAGACATCCTACGAGAAGCCGAAGAGAAGGTTCAAAAAGTCCGTGAATACCTCAAGACCACCCAATTCAGATAGAAGAGTTATGCCAACAAGAGACGTCGAGACCTGACCTTCAATGTCGGAGATTTTGTGTATCTCAAAGTGTCACCCTTGAAAGGAACACAACATTTTCAACTGAAAGGGAATTTAACCCTCAAATATATTGGACCCTTCAAAATTTGAATCACCGAGGAGAAGTATCGTATCAACTGGAACTGCCAGAAGAGATGTCATCCATACATAATGTGTTCCATATCTTGTTACTTCGCAAATGCCTAGAAGTTTCGGAGAAGACCAAAGTTTTCAAAAACATCGATCACCGAGCCATAGATATCAACAAGGATCTATCCTATCGTGAAGTGCCCATTCGTATTTTGGAAGAAGCCTTCAGAACCACCAGGACCCAGAGTATCAAGTTTCTCAAGATCCAGTGGAGCAACCATACTAAAGAAGAAGCTACATGGGAGCGAGAAGATTACATTAGGACTGAATTTCCAGATCTCTTTGGTTCCTAGTTTTTCTTAAATCTCGGGACGAGATTTTGTTTAAGGAGGGAAGGTTTGTAACACCCAAAAAAATAAAGCAAGATTATCAAGTTATAATCACCCAAGTTTAGGGTTAATAAAAACTTTTATTACTAAATTGAATATGAATGCATGTGTGGTTTGCATTAGTGTATGATTGAGGGAAATTGCCATGATTGATTGCTTCAAATGATAAGAAATGGTTTAAAGATGAATACTACATCATATAGGCCAATTACAAACACAATTCAAAGAAAAGAAAATCAAATAAGGATCATATGATCAAATGGTCATTTTGACCAAAATTAACCACTAGGCCACTTTGGGTGTTCCTAGTAACAGTTTTCTAACAGAAACAATTCCAATTCTTTTCACCCCTTGCTAGACCAAGTAAAAGTGAACCAAAGCCCACTTTACAAACCAACAGAAACAA
Organism: Avena sativa; assembly: GCA_916181665.1. NCBI lineage: Eukaryota > Viridiplantae > Streptophyta > Magnoliopsida > Poales > Poaceae > Avena > Avena sativa. The sequence continues at coordinate 274,723,061 of OV702292.1, forward strand.
TTTTCAAATCTATTTAAAGGACAGTACTAAAATTGAATCAAGTTCATATGTTAAGATCTCCATTTTGCAAAAACCACTCAAATCAATACACCTTGACTTTTCCATGCAACCATAGACACTCGAGAATAAGATCAAAACCCTCACCAAAATTCATTCAAAAATTTCAAATTTAAATTCTTGTGGCCATTTGGTCGAACACTTTGCAGACACTAATTAAACTCTGCCTAAATCCACTATTTGGAGCAGTGATCACTCGACCACTTGCCCTCATTTCACTCCCATGGTCTCCCCCAACACACAGCAGCGCCAAACCAGCACCCCTCTTTGCCGTTTGCACTAGTGTGCCGCTGCCCAAAACAACCCACACATGCCGACCATGGACCGCTCGCCACAGCGATCGCCACCCGTGTCCATGATGTCCAGGAGGCAGGCCACCGTCCACCGCCACCTCCTGTCTAGACCTTGACCACAGCCAGGCCATGGACAACCAGAAAACCGCCGCGCCCACTTTCTCTACGCCGTGCCGAGAACGCGACAGAGCGCCATATCTGACCAGCTCACCCATGTCGCGCCTTGCCCCACCGCACATGCACACACTCACTATATCACCAGCTAACTCCCAGACATCCCCGTTCGCCGTCGCGCGACTCGTAGACCCTATGCGCCATCTCGAACACCGCTAGTTCCGCGTAGAGCACCGCCCGCGCCCGACCAACCTAGACCGCCCCTTGCGGCGCCTTTAAGCCTGTGATGATTGCCAGGGAGCACTGCGTCGCCCCTACCGTTAGCCACGCCATTAGCTCGATGTACCGTCGTCGCCGGAGAAGCCAACCCACGCCGCAATGATCCTTCGTCGGTGTATAAATAGAGGCCTCCTCCGCCTCCATTCTCCACACCACCTCACTCCCCACTCCTCACAACATCTCCCACACCCTTCCTTGGAGGAATGCGAGCACCAGCCCGCCAGAATTTGGCTAGAGTCCGCTGCTGCAGAGGAGAAGAGGAGCCATCGACTAGAGCCACCCAGGAGCCACCGCGACCACCGTTCCAACCACCATCGTCGACAATGTCGTTCGCCCCATCGCTGACCCTAGCTGGAGCCCTGGTGAGCCTCACACGACCCCCACCGCCGTGTTAGGTTTCAGCCGTCCCCGGAGCTGTTCGACGTAGGAGATGAACCTCAGCCGTTAGATCGCATTCTAATCGTAGGGCCTAGACGGAAAGGTACCGTTTCGGTTAGATAGAGTCGCTGACTAGTGGGACCCTGCTGTCAGTAGCCCTCTGCGCCACGCTGTGCAAATTGGGCCGGCCCAGTAGGTTTCCCGTGCAGGCCTATAGATTCAAATAGTTATTTTCCAATTTAGATAAAACCAGATTCTGTCAGTAGATTCAAAAATCAATTCAAAGATATTCACTGAACCAAATTGCATGATTCCAATTTGTTAGAAAGGTATTCAAATTATCTATCCAAGCCCGTTGGATTCAAACAATTGGGAGTTAGAGATCACCTATAGTAAAAATAACAAGACAGAGACTTTTCCAACTTCAAATATTTTTCAAAAATCAACCATAAATATTTTTGAGTTGATTCCAACTCTCAAAAATCATATTTGACAAGATCTATCTGAATATGTAAAAATATTTAGGTTTACATGCAGTGACAATGGACTAGTACCAAATGAATGCTATATAGGCATTTCTAGTCACTTTAATTCTATTAAATGATACTCCTAAACTTTATAAAATTTGACCAACACTTTAAATCACATTCCCAGGTATTGGAATATGTGGTGATGACATGTGTCAACATGATCCCATATTTTAATTGGAGAATATTAAATCTTAAGTATTTTCAATGAGTAGAAATTACTTTTCAAAAATCAAATGAATAACACTAAGTCTTTATTTCATGTGATGATTGTGATGACGCTAGATCATCAAGTGTGAACCTTAGTATGCTAAATAGAAGTAGTTAAGAATTGTTTGGTGATTGTGTACCTTGGATTTATTTTTAGACGATAGTACCGACCCGGGATACGAGGAGGAGGAGTACTACCAAGAAGAAGAAGAGGAGAACTTCAATCACTACACTACTCAAGGTAAGCCATCACTAATTGCAAGCTAAAACTTGCAAGCCTAGCACTTCAAGTAAACTGAGCAAGCTAACACTTGCAAGTTTCCTAACCATGCAAGATGCATTAGGCATGCTTTGATTATGCAACCTTGATTATACCCATCCCATGTTTTACTTGCAAGCTTTATCCTTTTACTTTTACTAAAGTTCTTTACCTTTAGTTAGTGGATTGTGAGTATTGGAACAATAGTATAGATACCATAAAGAGTATAAAACTAGGCCTAGCTTGTTATACTTAGATGTCATCAAAAGGCATAACACTACAGTTGGATAGTTATACTGGATTAGCACCCCTCATCAGTGAATACCCTCAACTTTAGTGGCTAGTGTTAAGCATACAAGTTGATCACTTTAGATGGGAATACTTGGTGAAAATGAGTATGAAAACCTTGGAATGATGTTTCATTCTATTGAGATGTTTTGACATGTGTTGAGAAACAAAATGGTTTGATGATGAAAATGTTGAGGCATGAGCCTTAGACCTTTACAAAAATTGATGGTTGAGTTCGAATGCGATGCCATTCCAATTTTACCATACAACCACAATACCTGAATTGGGTAGGGCTTAGCCGGAAGTTTATATGCCTTAGTATGGGTTCCCTTGCGGAAGAGGTTGAGCTAAGGCTACCTCGTGATGAATGTCCACCTATGCAGTGCCCAGGATGGCAGATGGCCATGGCTGGGAGGCTAAGCTCATAGGGGAGGTGCCTATACTAGGGTGTGTAATTGAAAGGTTATGATTGATTATCCACATACTAAGTATGATTGATTCAGGGTTATCCCTGGCGGATGTATTGAATTTTGTGTTGAAAGTGTACCACCTCTGTAGAGTGTCAAACTATTAGAATAGCCGCGTCAGCCGTCATGGACAGTTGGAGTGGCCATACTGTTCCGTCATCAGATGTTTTCAAAATGACTTGTGAATTGAACTATGACTTTGACTTGACCACAACCGAATTGTGGATATGAAAACTAGGTTCCCACTTGAAGTGATGTAGAACATTAACTTAGTTTTATTTACTTCTAACTCAGTTTGAGATAAACCTGACTTTTTGCAAATAAACCTAGAGCTTAAGATTCCTACTAGAACTACCTTACTTGTTAGTGATAGTTTGTGAGTACTTAAAGAGTACTCATGGCTTTGTCCCTGGCTATTCCTGTGGCCTGACTATGAGGAGGACTACCAGGATGATGGACTACGGGAGGTCTATGACAACTAGGATCATCTCCCATCGTCAGTATTGCCTGTGACTCTAAAGATGGAGCCCCGACTACGTTTAATTTCCGCTTTTGATTTGTATTAAGACCGGATCATGAGATCCTTTATTTGTAAGACCTTTATTATGGTTTGTAATGGATGATGTACTATGGTACCAATTCTGTTATGTGTCACAAAAATGGTAATCCTGGGATTGCGAGGTATGGCATAACAGGCATCTGGGATTAAAAATCCAGGTGTTGACATTGGGAAAGACCACTGGGAGCACTCACCGGGAACATCCTCGTTGCCGCCGCACCGAACCAGACCGCGTGCTTCTGTCGCCACGTGCCCCTGCCGATCCACGTCGCCTCACCACCACCGGCTTCACGAGCGCACTAGGTGAGCAACCAGCACCTCCCCTGACATGACCCCCTCCCTAGCTTGATCCGTAACACCGTCGGCCGCTACCGAACGCCCTGTGTGCATGCTCGCCAGCGCGGTCAACGCCAGTGCGCGTGGTTCACTGAACAATAGTAGCAGCGACGCAGACTGAAATCCCCTTGTTCCTCGACATTTCCCATGTTGTGCAGTCCTCCTCAGGAAGAAACCCCTATACAGAAGTTACAGCTAGTGGTACGATCTACAATTTTTGTTTTTGGATCATCGCCTAATTCCCAGTGGTTGCGTCGCCATCATCGACGGAAGTCCGGACGAACTCCGGTGTGTTCCGCCATCGCGGGCATGTCCGTCAGAGCATCACGTGGTCAATTTGCATCGAGGCCCCTGGCAAATCCATAAACCCAGCCCGCAGTCCCTAGAGACCCCCAAGTCAGCGACACACTCTACCGGCCGAAACTTTTATGAAAAGGATCTCGGTATTTTTTCTGTAATTGCAAATGACCCCCCGGATCAGCCATGTGTCACTGCCCGTCTTCCCCACGCGTGCATGGCCCCGCAGTGGTTCCATGCGCACTTGTCAGCTGTGGCCGGTAGATTTCCTTGAGTAACAAAATTGCCATAGATTTTCTAAATTAAATAAATTTCCAGAAATTCTTAATATCTTAAATAATTCATATATTTTTATATAATTCAAAATTTACAAACTTTTCAGAATGAAATATGATTCAAATTGAAATACGAATTCAACCTATTTTTGAATTTGCCTAGATTTGACCCTGGCTAGTCAAACCTTTGACTTTTTGCCTAATATAAATTGTTTACATTTAATAATAAATTTAAATCCACATTTTCAAATAATACAAATGATATATGTTTTCTCATCATAAAAAATTGAGAAATTCAAATATGCCATCCAAAATAATTTTTGACCAATTTAAAATTTCGAAATTATTTAAATGCCAATAAATGCATTTTCTAAATAAATTCATAACTTTAATTACGTAATTCCAAATTCGAAAAACAATATGTCTAAATCGATTAGTGCGACGATCCCATTCTGATTATACATTCCATGATATGAATTAAAGTATGCATCATATAAATATTAAATAATCAGACCTGTTTATGGGAGTAAAATATGCCTAAATAAATGAATAAAATGCTTATTTCTTATTTCCACACATCACCCATGCCATGTGATGGCTCAATGCACGGCACCCAGAAAAATGTTGATGGCTCGTGGTTGATGTAGAGCTTGTTGGGAACCCCAAGAGGAAGGTATGATGAGCACAACAGCAAGTTTCTCTCAGTTATGAAACCAAGGTTTAATTGAACTAGTAGGAGCAAGGAAACACCTCAAAGGTGTTACTACCATAGCTTTGGCAGGGCGCACTACCGGTGCTAGTAGCAACGTGGAGACCTGCACAACACAACCACAGAACTTCTCCAACTTGCGATGAGGTTGTCAATCTCACCGTGTTTTGCGGAAAACAAAGGATTAAACGTATCAAATGGAAAGAAGTAAAAGTTTGCAGAAAGTAAACACAAAGCAGAAACAGTTTATAGATTGTATGTAAAGAAAAGGACCGGGATCCATAGTTCACTAGAGGTGGCTCTCCTTAAGATTGATAACATGCTGGGTGAACAAATTACAGCGGGGAAATTAACAAACACCGAGAAAGCAAAACATGCATATACTAATCATCTTGACTCCTTTGAGACTTGATTGGGCAATACAACATAATACATAGACCGTCATCCAACTGCATCTATGACTAATAATCCACCTTCAGGTTTTTATCCGAACCCCCTCTAGTATTAAGTTGCAAGCAATAGATTATTGCTTTATGAACTGCGTGTAAGGTAAACAATATGATTGCTCTATGAACAAAGTATTGTTGTTTTCTCCCTAGTAGCAACAACACATCTAGTACCTTAGAGATTTCTGTCACTTCCCAGATTACCAGAGGCATGAACCCACTATCGAGCATAAATACTAACTCTTGGAGTTGCTAGCATCTACTTGGCCAAGATAGCTACTAACAACGGAAAGCATGCAAGATCTCAAATAACAAAGACATGATAGAATCAATAATCAATCTGAAATAGCATCTCAATATCCATCGGATTCCCGCAAACACAACATGTATGGATTACAAATAGATGATCTTGTTCATGAATGGAGCCCACAAGATATAAACATGAAAGCACAAAGGAGGAGAAACCAGCCATCTAGCTACTACATGGATCCGTAGTCCAAGGATGAACTACTCACGCATCACACCGGAGGCTTGCATGGTGATGAAGAAGGCCTCCAGGGTGAATTCCCCTCTCCGGGCAGGGTGCCAGGAAGAGCTTCAGATCCCCCCGATATAGGGACAGAGACGACGGTGGCTACAAAATGTTTCGTGGATTTTTGATCGGGTGCTTAGGGTTTTCGTCCCGACCAATTCCGAGAATATTCATTTTCTGACTTTTCTGGAAGCAAAAACAACAGAAAACAGGCAGCTGGCACTGTGGCTCTTGTTAATAGGTTAGTCCAAGAAATCATAATAAAAGTACTCCAAAGTCGGAACAAAACACAAGAAAGTGGATAAAACTAAGCATGGAACATCAAAAATTATAGATACATTTGCAATGTATCAACATCCCCAAGCTTAACTCCTCCTCGTCCTCGAGTAGGTAAGTGATAAAAAGAAATAATTTTTGAGGTGACATGCACCATCAAAGACTTGATCAAAGTATTTGCAAAACATTCAAGCTGGGATCATAGTACTTCAATCATAACATGAAAGACAAAGTTCTAGAAATAAGCAAAGAAACTATGATGCAACATGAAAAGGCATAAACAAAAGATTCATGAATAACAATGCTTTGCAAGACGTTTGTTTGTTTCACATAAAGAAAACATAGCATACTAGTATTCAGCTTGTCCCTCAATAGAGTAGCAAATATAAATGCATGGGACACCTTCAAAGTTCATAAGAGACTAGATACAATAGTTTCAAACAAGCAATAACAAGTTATGCATCAATCAACTAGTCTTGGGACAATGCACATAGAACTAAGAATTGCCACTATGCTCTCAAAGTAGGTGCATAAAGATAGAAGGTGGAGACTCAATATAATGGTGGAAGAAAGGCCTTTTGTAAAAGGAAGTAGGGATTCAAGTCTCATAAAGAGCTTCCAAAAATTATGGTACTTTTAGCTTTCAGCTCTCATTGCCCCTATCATAAGCATCTTGAAGGTGATTAAGGTTAAAGTGACACAACTAAGAGGATATGCTTGACAAGTTATAAACCAAAATCTCATGCCCCTTACTTACGAAGACCGATCCTCATGCTACTCAACTTCAGTCACAAGTAAGCTCTTGTCATTGTAAGTATATGTGTATCATTAAGAACCGCTAACGGGGTACCCCTTGCACAAGATACGGGAGCTTTCCCATAATCAAAATGACAAGGCAAGCAGACAATGAGCATCTCAACGATCTTTTTATTTGCTATTTGCATAGGTTTTTATTAAGGATGCTTCATAGAGTGCTCATTATGGTGATGCTGCAAGTTTCCACCATGATTAGGCATGGCTTAGGCTAGCGGCCAAGGCATTTCTCTAACACACATACAAACTCCATGATCATACAAGTTCCACATTTATTTCACACCGCCGAGATCCGTAAGCAAAAGAACATAATATCAACGGGGTACAAAGTACAAGTGCAATGTTGAAAGCGTTCCCCATGAAACATGGTTCTGCTAATTTCAAATTATAAAGCGCAAGCATATACGCAACAAAGAAGGACCCAATGGTTCAAGTTTATTAGAGGCAATAAAGTAAAGTGTGCCATCAAGTTCGTGAGAGCTTTAATCACTAGTTTTCTCATAACAAGTGGAAGGTAAACAAAAGCAAGAATATACTTGGAATAGCATAAGATAGTAGGTAGGTATGGTGGACTCTTTGGAAAAACTTGGTTTAGGGAGTTGGATGCATGAGTGGAACTCATACTTTGTGGTGGAGGCTAGCAAAAGACTGGGAGCGACAAACTAAGAGAGCAATAATTGACATAATCATGCAGAGTGACAAAACATCATTGATCAAAGCATAAAGTGATACTACAAGTTGAAAACTAAAGGATCATAAAGTCTATGGTGACTTGTGACAGTCATAACATGGTGTGAGCATGTGCCAAGTCGACCCAAATAAAGCATCAAAGGAGAATACCACTATGCTATGCTTTAATATGCTCAAACAACGCATGATTCATACAAGGCACATTAAACAATCTCAATTGTTTATAACAAGTAATGCTACAGCAAAGAATACTAAGCATAAAGCCAAAACAATATCAAGCATGGCATGAAAAAGCATAGCCATAGTCAAAAACGAGCTCTTTTTACCACAAAAGTACGAACTTTCCTACTCTTTTCCAAACCAAACCAAACTATTTGCAAACCAACGTGTGAAAGAGGGGGTCCAACCAACTTATTCAGAAAACTAAGAAAATCAAGCAAACTAAAAACCAAAACGAAAACAAAAAAGAAGACGCTCCAAGGGAAACACAACTGTGCACAAAACAATAAAAATGAAGCGTTTGGAAGAAACCTGGAATTTTTATTGATGAAGAAGGGGATGCCTTGGGCATCCCCAAGCTTTGACGCTTGTACTTCTTGGATATTTCTTGGGGTGAAACGCGTGGCATCCCCAAGCTTAAGCTTTATTCCATCCTTTATCTCATTACTCATTCCTTCCATACACCTGAAAATTTTCCTTCATACAAAACTTCACACAATCTCATTAGCAACATTAGTGCACTTAAGATAAATAAGTCTCAAGGTTCAGTTTTAACACCAAATAAACTTCCATTAGAACACTAGGTACTGTATCACTTCCCTCAAGAAGCTCAATTCCCCAAAGGAACTCAAGAAGGAACCAACAAGAAGCAAATGCAGAAGATGGCAGAAATCTGTCAAAACAGACCAGCAGGTAAAGACGAATTTTTTCGAAGAACTTGTGTTGCTCAAATCAAAAAGTTTTGAACCAACGAAAGTTATATAACAACCTGGGGCAGAAGCACAAAAAATTACAGCTCAATCCGACATACAGAACTCTCTCAGGAATGTTTACAGTGAAGCACAGAAATCTGTTTCGGGACAGCAACTTTCCCAATCATTACTTCACTCTCATTAGAGGTTACTCTTGGAACAAAAAGCAAATAAAAAGGATAAGGAGAGGTTATTACAGAGGTAATAATTTCCAAGACTCAACTAAAACTCTTGGGTTATCTCCCAACAAGTACTTTTCTTTAACGCCTTTAAGTTAGACATAAGAGGCAAAGAAAGAATCAAGTGTTCTCAAATGAAGAAGCATTAAGACCAAATTTTGTTGTCATAGGATAAGCAAAAGAAATATTTTCTGTCTATTTAGGGAAGTGTTCTATACCTTTTTGAGTGGGAGTTGATATTTAATGGTGCCTTATTTCATATCAATGATGGCACCAACAGTTCTAAGAAAAGGTCTTCCCAAAGTAATAGGCCAAGAAGCATTGTATTCAACATCCAAAACATAGAAATCAACGGGGACATAGGAATCATTAACCATAATAAGAACATCATTAAGACTCCCCATGAGTTTCTTTTTAGCATTAGCATCAAGTGGTACATTCAAATAACAATCTTCAAGAGGAGGCAAATCAAGCATATCATAAATCCTTCTAGGCATAATAGAAACACTACTATCAAGATCACACAAAGCTTTGAAATCAAAGTCATTCACTTTCATATTAATGATGGGTTCCCAACCATCTTATTGTTTTATAGGAATGGAAGCTTTATGTTTCATCTTTTCTTCTTTAGTCTTTATGAGAGCATCAGTAATGTGTTTTGTAAAAGCCATGTTCATAGCACTAGCATTAGGACTTTTAGCAAGCTTTTGTAGGAACTTAATGACTTCAGACATGTTGCAACCATCAAGATCAAAATCAACTTTATCATCTAAAGTAGTAGAACTATTATTAGCCTCAACACTAGTGGTGGTGATAGTAGAAACACTAATGTTTCTAGCAATTTAATCTTCTCTTTCCCACTTAGCATGTAATTCAGCTAATAGTCTAACATTTTCATCAATTCTTACTTGTATGGCATTAGTAGCTGCAAAGGGATTCTCATTAATTTCAGGTTTAGCAGCCATTTTATTCAAAGTAGATTGAGCTTCAGCCAAAGATACTATATTTCTTTCAACATTAGAGAGTTTTTTTCTCAATAGTTTTATTGAAAGCAGTTTGTTTACTAATAAACTCTTTAAGCATAACTTCAAGTGCAGAGGGAGCACTCTTATTATTGTTGTAAGAATTTCCATAAGCATTACCATTGTTGGGAGGATATGGCTTATAATTGTTGTTACCAAAATTGTTCCAATAAGCATTATTACCATAAGCATTGTTGCCAAAGTTGTTATTTCTTATGAAGTTCACATCAACTTGCTCTTCTTGAGCAACCAAAGAGGCTAAAGGAAAATTATTTGGATCAATATGGTCTTTCCCACTAACAAGCATAGACATAATTATATCAATCTTATCACTCAAGGAGGAGGTTTCCTCAACAAAATTTACCTTCTTACCTTGTGGAGCTCTCTCAGTATGCCATTCAGAATAATTAACCATCATATTGTCCAAAAGTTTTGTTGCAGCACTCAAAGTGATGGTCATAAATGTACCTCCACAAGCTGAATCCAATAGGTTCCTTGAAGAATAGTTTAATCCTGCATAAAAAGTATGGATGATCATCCAAGCAGTCAGTCCATGAGTGGGACAATTCTTTACCAAAGATTTCATTCTTTCCCAAGCTTGAGCAACATGCTCATTATAAAGTTGTTTAAACTTCATTATTTCACTTCTCAAGGATATAATCTTAGCAGGAGGATAGTATTTTCCAATAAAAACATCTTTGCACTTAGTCCAAGAATCAATAATATTCCTAGTTAAGGAATTCAACCACTCTTTAGCTTTTCCTCTCAAAGAGAAAGGAGACAATTTCAGTTTAATAATATCACCATCTATATCCTTATGCTTTTGCATCTCACAAAGGTCAACAAAGTTATTTAGATGGGAAGCAGCATCTTCATTACCAATACCAGAAAATTGTTCTCTCATAACAAGATTGAGCAAAGCAGGTTTTATCTCAAAGAAAGTATTTTCAGCCATAGGTGGAGCAATAGGAGTGCCCATAAAATCATTGTTGTTGGTGCTAGTGAAGTCACACAACTTGGTGTTTTCAAGAGTAGTAATTTTTTGGGTTTTCAAATAAGAAAGCAAACAAGTAGAACTAATTTGTTTGGATTTTTGAAGAACAAAACAAGCAATCAAAGCAAAAAGAAACTAAGCAAAACAAAATCAACAAAGTAAAGAGATTGGTTATGAGGGACTCCCCTTGTGAAGATGTCCTTGACTCCCCGGCAACGGCGCCAGAAAAATGCTTGATGGCTCAATGCACGGCACCCAGAAAAATGTTGATGGCTCGTGGTTAATGTAGAGCTCGTTGGGAACCCCAAGAGTAAGGTATGATGAGCACATCAACAAGTTTCCCTCAGTTATGAAACCAAGGTTTAATCGAACCAGTAGGAGCAAGGAAACACCTCAAAGGTGTTACTAGCTGAGCTTTGGCAGGGCGCACTACCGGTGCTAGTAGCAACGTGGAGACCTTCACAACACAACCACAGAACTTTGTCCCCAACTTGCGATGAGGTTGTCAATCTCACCGTGTTTTGCGGAAAACAAAGGATTAAACGTATCGAATGGAAAGAAGTAAAAGTTTGCAGAAAGTAAACACAAAGCAGAAACATTTTATAGATTGTATGTAAAGAAATGGACCAGGATCCATAGTTCACTAGAGGTGGCTCTCCTTAAGATAGATAACATGCTGGGTGAACAAATTACAGCGGGGCAATTGACAAACACCGAGAAAGCAATACATGCATATACTAATCATCTTGACTCCTTTGAGACTTGATTGGGAAATATAACATAATACATAGACCGCCATCCAACTGCATCTATGACTAATAATCCACCTTCAGGTTATCATCTGAACCCCCTCCAGTATTAAGTTGCAAGCAACAGATTATTGCTTTACGAACTGCGTGTAAGGTAAACAATACGGTTGCTCTATGAACAAAGGATTTTGTTTTCTCCCTAGTAGCAACAGCACATCTAGTACCTTAGAGATTTCTGTCACTTCCCCAGATTACCAGAGGCATGAACCCACTATCGAGCATAAATACTAACTCTTTGAGTTGCTAGCATCTACTTGGCCAAGATAGCTACTAACAACGGAAAGCATGCAAGATCTCAAATAACAAAGACATGATAGAATCAATAATCAATCTAAAATAGCATCTCAATATCCATCGGATCCCCGCAAACACAACATGTATGGATTACAAATAGATGATCTTGATCATGAACGGAGCTCACAGGATCTAAACATGAAATCACAAAGGAGGAGAAACCAGCCATCTAGCTACTACATGGATCCGTAGTCCAAGGATGAACTACTCACGTATCACACCGGAGGCTTGCATGGTGATGAAGAAGGCCTCCAGGGTGAATTCCCCTCTCCGGGCAGGGTGCCGGGAAGAGCTTCAGATCCCCCCGATCTAGGGACAGAGACGACGGAGGCTACAGACTCTTTCGTGGATTTTTTATCGGTATTTAGGGTTTTCATCCTGAGCAATTATGAGAATATTCATTTTCTGACTTTTCTGGAACCAAAAACAACAGAAAACAGGCAGCTAGCACTGTGGCTCTTGTTAATAGGTTAGTCCAATAAATCATAATAAAAGTACTCCAAAGTTGGAACAAAACACAAGAAAATGGATAAAACTAAGCATGGAACATCAAAAATTATAGATACATTTGCAATGTATCACCATGCTATGTTATACCTTACAATTTTTAGTCATTGCATCATGGCATACTTTGTTTGCTTGTTGCATATGATTTATACGATTGTGTAATGTATTTATTTTGGATCTTGTGTGTTTGGTTTATTATTCGGATAGACATTGAGCAAGGAGAATATCAGGAGCCTCAAGGTTATTACCCGGATCCTTCCTATTCTGCAACTGAACTAACAGGCAAGCAATTCCCATGCTTGCATACATATAGTACCTATGCTTCTATATTATTCTTGCATCATTGAGTCGTGATTTCATTAAATTGGAATCCCAAGCACTTCATAGCCTTTACTTTTAAACCCCACCTAAACTTGTTCCTCAATCCTATGAGCCATTACTACAGGAGTTTTTTGAGCTATGCGAGTCGTAGAACTCCATATGTAGGGGTTATGCGAGTCTTTGGATAACAAGGTACCTAATCAACTTAAATTGTGTAGTAATGGGATAACTAAAGGAAGAGGCACCGGTGGGCAATAGCTGTTATTCGGTTCTTCCATGCTCACTTATGTCTCGTAGGACCCCAAGTACTTGATTCATGTTCCTTGACTATTCGCACTATCCACATTTATGAGACTCTATGGACCCCCCTTCGCTTAAGATTGAATCACACTTTATTTTTTGTGGCCACAAACTACTTTCGGGCTTTATTACTATCCTGTACTTGCCATGCTTTACTGCTTTATTTACGATTGCGCTTAGGAACATCGTGCCATGTTTATGTATCGACAAGTCCAGTCACACTTTCGGGTTCCTAGTCGTTTACAGCCATCGCCACACACCCTGGGTCCGTCGCAGAGCCGGCCGACTTTGTAGCGGGTGGCCCCCTAAAATAATTTTTGAATCCTATAAATGCATTATCGCGAGGCCTTGTTGCTTTTTATTTTTTTTCTTCCCAAGGTTGATCGTGTGTGTTGCTATTTGTGCACCCCTGTAGGGTAAATCTTTCAGAAAGCCGTGTTCGCGGTTATGGACGACTTGGAGCACGCTTTCTCAATCTTAGACAAGCATAACTAAAGTACCACCTATACTTTTAATAAGACATGACTAGTAAATTGTGCAACACTCATGGAATGGCTTCCGCCTTCTCGTCGGTAAGTGAGAAGGAGGACGAGCGATGTTTATTTACGTTGCTTATGTAACTCTTGTTACTAACTAACGAACGTCTATCCGTCTCTGGTTGGGAGGGTCTGTAGCGTGTCTCTATAGAACTGTTTAGCTATTATCTTTCGCTGCAATTGTGCCACCCCAGGTTATTCCCTTTAGATGCACTAAGACTTGATGAGTACCCCTAGGGTCTCACACGATAAATATTTGGTTCAGATGGATAGGTATACTCTTAGGAAGGTTACTGGGTTGAGGAGACTAATGATGGTGGCAATGACTGTTAGGTTTAGAGATTTCGGGGATGGAGATCCGTCAGATCTATGGGCGGGATGTGCTTAGATTTAGGGAATCTTATGCCAATTTTCTTCTTGTCCGTACTCGGATCTTGTTTTCTTCTTCAGCTTGATACTCTGATGTGTGATGTATGAGGATGTATCCTAAACTATTATCTCTATCTAGGATATTTGGATATTGCCATATGGCGTTGAATATTTTTGTCTCTATTGTTTTAGATGGTATGGCTATGATGTCTATTGTATGTCGCTGACATACATACTCATTTGTGTATGTTTTGATCACTTTACCTGTCGACTACACCGCTCGCTCTTGTCCTGATGTTCTTGAAAGTCAGTGGGATGTCTGGCCGGAACCATGCCCTGCTCCATGAGGTGGGCCTACTATGTGTGGCTGGGCAGCCCCACAGTAGAATGTCCTATCCACTTTTGGTTCATCCAGGCTTGAGCTTAGAGTAGGGTTTGAGGTATTACAATTGGTATCGGAGCCATTTTGCCCTTTAGGGTCTCAGCCAAGATGGTCATTGTCAGTCTAGAAAATATTTTTGGTAGTTATTTATATTAAGGAAAAACGAAACGTTAGAGTAGGACTGCTTCCATTTTTCTTTTTACCCACCCACGCACTCTTTTCTGGAAAGGAAGTGTAACATTTGTCTATTATCATCTAAGATTCCAACTAGGATTCATGTGTTTGGGGTTTCCATAGTACCATAGGAGTGTGTGTTAATTCTTTTTCTATCTGCTGCATCTAACTGTGTTGTCGCAATCTGCCTTTAGTTATCAACTGTTGGTACATTCCATACCAACAGGCTTATTGGTAAACCAACGTGATATATCTGACTCTTTGTAAACCGATGGAATCTGTCTTGCTCTTTGTTATTCGATGCAATATAGTTAGGGGTGTTCGTTCTTTAGCTGCTAAATCTATTTCGGTTATTCTTAAGAAGGATAGAGTTGCGCTTGACACTATACATGTATCTCGATCGGGCTCTAAGTGTTTGTATTATATATATGTCGGTTTTCATGCATCTACTACTTGTGCAATGTACTTTATACTCATCTAGATAAATACTGTATAAATCCTGTATAAATACCTGATTATACACCAGGAACGTATTTTACTTTGAATACGTGTTACACAATCAGTGGCGCATATAATTATATAGTCAGTGGCGCATGGGCTTTCTGTGGCACATATATGTAAATGCACCACAGAAGTTCTTCCTGTGGCGCATATGAAAAAATGCGCCACAGAAGTCTGGGACTTCTGTGGCGATATCCATATGCGCCACAGGAAGCAGTTATCAGTGGCGAGGTAACAGTGGCGACTAGGATATGCGCCACAGAAGTCCCATTTCCATGCGCCACAAATAGGCTGTTTCCTAGTTGTGTTCGTGTGAGGAGTATTGCTTTGAGTATGGGATGGAGTCATGACCATACTACTACTCAAATTATTCGCTCTTTTACATTGAATGGGTGGAATTGCTAATCTCTATCTATTAAGTGGTTTTGCGTATTTAGTTGGTATGTTAATGCCGAAATTTGTGGAAATTTTTTCTTTGGTAGATTTGTGTTCCACACTCCTTTTCAGTCATGTGCAATATGCTAACTATCTTCTAGGTGCGATGAACTTTGCTTGATATTTTAATATCATGTTAGTAAATTGTATCCTTTAATCTTGGTTAATTCTGTTTTAGTGCTATTTTGGATTATTGATAATTTTCCATTATGGTACTAACGCAATTTTTTCCATCAATAACAGGATGCCTCGCCGCAATGATGATATCCCGAGTTTGCCAGAGCTTGGTGCAGCACTTGTCAGTCTTGCAAACACTTTGGGAACTATGCAGCAGAACCAACAGAGGTTTGAGGAGAGTGTCCAGAGGATTGATTTTGCACCACCTCCTCCGCCTTCCCAGCGTGGCAACATGAAAGGCTTCCTCAAGTTTGCCCCGCGGTACTTTGAGGTGACCATCGAGCCACTTGATGCTGAAAATTAGCTCTGAGAGATCATGAGCCTACTAGATACCACAAATGTGGCTGAGTACGACAAGGGTCAAGTTCTCTACTCACCTTCTGCGTGGGGAAGCAGCTCTTTGGTGGGAGAGCTATCTGAGATCAAGCGCATCTGGATTTCAACCACCATGGGAGCAATTCACTGATGCTTTCAGGGAATAGTATCTGCCTGAAATTGTCATGGAACGAATAAAGGAGGTGTTCTTAAATCGACAGGCTTTCAAAAGTGGCTCACTTCTTTCCAGTCAAGGAAACAATCTCTCGTAGTCAGCTGGCCGAGCTCTATATCAATAGAATTGTCTCTCTCTATATGGGGTTCCTCTTGTAATTAGCTCAAATCATGGGAGTATCTTTACCTCCAAGTACTGGGAACGTTTCCAACAAGGCTTGGGAACAAAGCTAAACTTCAGCACAACTTACCATCCTCAATCGCAAGGGAAAGTTGAAAGGATCAATCAGATTCTTGGAGATATGCTTCGCGCTTGCGTCATTTCTTCTGGCATGAAGTGGGAAGAGTGCCTCCCACATGCTGAATTCTCCTACAACAACAACTTCTAGAAGAGTCTTAAGATGGCACCCTTTGACATTCTCTATGGTCGGAAGTGTCGAACTCTGATTGGTTAGTAGGGGCATGTGAAAGAAAATTCTTTGATCCTGCCATTGTCACTCAAGCAGAAGAGAAGGTTCTTATCATTCTTGAGAACTTAAAGATTGCTAAGACTCGTCAGAAAAGCAATTATGACAGACACACGGACATGGAGTATGTCCCTGGTAATCTTGTTTACCTTCGTGTCACTCCCATGAGAAGGAACTCACCGCTTCGGTATCAAAGGAAAGATTACACCTAGATACATCGGTCCCTTCAAAATCCATGGAAGAAGAGGAGAAGTGGCTTATGCACTAGAGGTTCCTGAAAATCTCAAGGTTCATGATGTCTTCCATATCTGTCAACTCAAGAAGTTCTTCTAGGATCCTGGCAGGACCATGGATCACGAGCTCATCAATCTCCAAGAAGATCTCTCCTATAAAGAACACCCTGTCAAAATTCTTGAAGTCACAGAACGTAAGACTCTCAACAAGTCTATAAAGTTCTGCAAGATGCAGTGGTCGCATCCTTCCGTGGATGAAGCAACTTGGGAGTGCGAGGATGACCTCCGTTCCAAGCAGCCTACCCTTTTTGAGTCTTCTTCTTCCTAGAATCTCGGGGCGAGATTCCTGCTTAGTGGGGGAGAGTTGTAGCATCCCAATGTTCTAAACCTTGTAAAGCTACTTGTTATATTCTAATATATGCTACTTCCTACATAATTATTGCATCATCATTATATCATGCTGATGTCACCATGCCACATTGCATTTGAGCAGCATATAAAACCCCTCTATTCGGTTCTTATCACATATGCATCATACTGTATCACTTGTAGTTGCCTCTTGATATATTGTATTTGCTTCTTGATAAATTATTTTATGCCCAAGTTGAGTTGAGGGCATATCTTTTCTTGACTCCACCACCTTCTTTGTCACCACCTTATAATTCCACCATCAAAACTATATATGAGAATTTGTATTTCTTTTGGGTATTAATTCTAGCTCATATGTGTTTGAGTGGATCCACTCCTAAATCTTCATGCTTCCATATGGTTTTATTTAATGTATGCTCACGTATGATACCATCTTGACTATAAGTGAATCTAGTGGGAAAATACACACTACAAGGTCATATGGCTTCATACGTATGCATATGTCAAATAATCTCAAATGACAAGAAAGCTTCCTTCTTTTCTTTTGCCCCTTATTCAAATTGGAATGCATGTGTACATATATGGCCTTATAAATACCTAGATGTTATCACAACTAGTAGTAGGGACATTATTACCCCATGCATGGGACATGCAAAGCTTGCACCACCTCTTTTCCATTTAGGATTTCTATGAATTTTGGAGAAGCTTTCTTGAATTTGAATTTAATAAAGATTGATCAAATTCAAATGAATCTTAAATAGATCACTTGTTCCCCATCTTGGTTTCACTTGGTTTTCCTTTGGCATGTCTCTATATTGGGAGCTCTTCATGTGCTTGTTAAAATTAAACACACAAAAAATCAACACAAGCCTTTTAAATTCAAATATAGAGACCTAATCTATCTATCTATCTTATCTTGCTATCCCTAAACCATCCCCTCTCTTGATGATTTGGTTGGAACCAAACCACCATCACCACCACACCTGAAATCCCCCTAGCTAACCCTAATCACCAACCCACCTGAGGCTAACTTGACCATGTGCCACCCCAACCACTCCCTTCGTAGCTAACTCTCTTTCTTGCTAAGCAAGATGGCCATCTAGCCTCACCCGTCATGAGCTGGCCCCTTGTTCCCCTCCCTCTCTCGACATCAAGACAAGAAGAAGACAGAGGAGACCGAGAACACTCGAGCCTCCCTCTCTCTCTCTTCTGCAAAGGGAACCACCCCACGTGCCCTCCACCTTCCCCTCCTTACCTTTCGACCAGAGAGCCAGGACGAAGCCCATCCACCCATCCGCCCATCCACCTACCTCACTTGTTCACCTACCATGGCCATGACTGATATAGCTCGGGAAAAACCCTAGATTGGCCTTAGCACCACCTCTGGTGTCGGGGAAAGGAGAAGGGAGAATAGGCGATGGGAAAGAAAACTAGGAGCGCCACCGATGCTTTGTACATGGAGGAGAAGCAGCAGCATCACCGGGAAAAGCCTCGCCGCCGCCGCGCCGAACCAGACCGCGAGCTTCTATCGCCACGTGCCGCCGCCGATCCACGTCGCCTCATCGCCTCTGGCTTCGTGGGTGCACTAGGTGAGCACCCAGTATCGCCCCTGACATGACCCCCTCCCTAGCTTGATCCGTAGCACCAGCGGCCGCCACTGAATGCCCTGTGTGCGTGCTCGCCGCCGCGGTCACTGCCAGCGCGGTTGGTTCGCTGAGCAGCAGTAGCAGCGGCGTAGACTGAAGTCCCCTTGTTCCTTGATGTTTCCCGTGTGGTGCAGTCCTCCTTAGGCAAAAAACCTCTGTACAAAAGTTGTAGCCACTGATACGAGCTATTGTTTTTGTTTTTCGATCATCGCCTAATTCCTAGTGGTTGCGTCTCCATCATCGACGAAAGTCCGGCTAAACTACGGTGCGTTCCGCCGTCGTGCGCAAGTTTGCCAGAGCACCAGAGGGTCAATTTGTACCGAGGCCCCTGGCGAATACATAAATCTGGCCCACAGTCCCTAGAGACCCCACTAGTCAGCGGCACAATCTACCGGCCAGAACTTTTATGAAAAGAATCCGAGTAATTTTTCCGTCATTGCAAATTAGCCCCTAGATCAGCCCCGTGTCACCGCCCGTCTTGCCCACACGTGACTGGCCCTGCAATGGTTCCAGGCCCACTTGTCAGCTGCGGTGGGTAGATTTCCCTGTGTCACAAAAGTTGCCAGAGATTTTCTAAATTAAATAAAATTCCAGAAATTCTTAATATCTTAAATAATTTATATATTTTTTTTATAATTCGAATTTGACAAACTTTTTAGAATGAAATATGATTCAAATTCAAATATGAATTCAGCCATATTTTCAAATTTGCCCAGATTTGACCATGTCTAGTTAAACCTTTTATTTTTTGCCTAATTTAAATTGTTTGCATTTAATAATAAATTTAAGTCCACATTTTCAGATAATACAAATGATACATGTTTTCTAATCAAAAAAATTTGAGGAATTCAAATATGCCATCCAAAATAATTTTTGAGCATTTTAAATTTTGAAAGTATTTAAATGCCAATAAACACCTTTTCTAAATAAATTCATCACTTTAATTTCGTAATTCCAAATTCGACAAATGATATTTCTAAATCAATCAGCGCGACGAGCCCGTTCTGATTATAAATTCCATGATATGAATTAATGCAGGAATCATATAGATATTAAATAACCATGACAGTTTATGGGAGTAAAACATGCCTAAATAAATGAACAAAATGCTTATTTCTTATTTCCACACGTCACACATGCCATGTTATGTTATACCGTGAAATTGTGCATCATTCCATAATGGAATACCTTGTTTTCTTGTTTCATCTGATTTATATGATTATGCAAATGTATTTATTTTGGCCCTTGTGTGTTGGGTTTTTTATCCGGATAGACAGTGAGCAAGGAGAATATCAGGAGCCTTTGGAGTATTACTTGGATCCTTCCTA
The DNA here is from genome assembly GCA_916181665.1 of Avena sativa. Lineage (NCBI taxonomy): Eukaryota > Viridiplantae > Streptophyta > Magnoliopsida > Poales > Poaceae > Avena > Avena sativa. The sequence goes on from OV702292.1 coordinate 274,743,369, forward strand.
TTCTGCAACTGAACTAACAGGCAAGAAATTCCCCTTGCTTGCATACATATAGTATCTATGCTTCTATCTTATTCTTGCATCATTGAGTCGCGATAGCGTTAAATTGGAATCCGAAGCACTTCATAGCCTTTACTTTTAAAGCCCGCCAAAATTTGTTCCTCAATTCTATGAGCCATTACTATAGGAGTTGCTTGAGCCATGTGTGTCGTAGAACTGCATGTGTATGGTTTGTGCTACTCTTTGGATAACGACGTACCTAAACAACTTAAAATGTGTAGTAATAGGATAACTAAAGAAAGAGGCATCAATGGGTAATAACTTTTATTTGGTTCTTCCACGCTCACTTGTGTCCCTTAGGACCCCGAGTACTTGATTCATGTTCCTTGACTATTCGCACTATCCACATCCGGGAGACTCTATGGATACCCCTTTGCCGGAGCTTTATTCACACTTTATTTCCTGGGGCCACAAACTTGTTTGGCGCTTTATTACTATCATGTACTTATGCCATGCTTTACTTATTTATTTACGATTACGCGTGGAGAGCCTGTACTATTTAGGAACCCCGTGCCATGTTTACACTGTATCGATAAGCCTAGTCACACTTTCATGTTCCTAGTCATTTACAGCCATCACCACACACCCTGGGTCCATCGTGGAGGCGCCCGAGTTTGTAGCGGGTAACTTATTGGGGGTGGCACCCTAAAATAAATTTTGAATCCTGTGAATGCATTGTTGTGAGGCCTTGTTGCTTTTTATTTGTTTCTTCCCGAGATTGACCGTGTGTGTGTTGCTATTTGTGCACCCCTGCAGGGTAAATCTTTTCTGAAAGTCGTGTCTGCGGTGATGGACGACTTGGAGCATAGTTTCTCGATCATAGACAAGCATAACTAAAGTACCTCCTTTAATTTGACTAAAAATGACTATTAAATAGTGCAACACTGATGGAATGGTTAATAAAATTGCCAACGGATGGGATTGCGAGCGATGTTTATTTATGGTGCTTATATAAGTCCATCTCTGGTTGGGTGTGTGTGTAGTCTGTCTCTATAGAACTGTTTAGCTATTATCTTTCGCTAAAACTGTGTCACCACAGGTTATTCCCTTTAGATGCATTAAAACTTGCTGAGTACCCCTAGGGTCTCATAGGATAAATATTTGGTTCAGATGGACAGGTATACTCTCAGGATGGTTACTGGATCGAGGAGACTGATGATGGTGGCAACGACTGTCACGTGTAGAGATTCCGAGGATGGAGATCCGTGAGATCTATGGGCGGATGTGCTTATTTTCAGGACATCTTATGCCAATTTGCTTCTTGTCTATACTCGGATCTTGTTTTCCGCTTCCACTTGATACTCTGATGTGTGATGTATGAGGATGTATCCTAAACCATTATCTCTATCTAGGATATTTGGATCTTGTCGTATGACATTGAATATTTATGCCTCTATTGTTTTAGATGATATGGCTCTGATGTCTATTATATGTCGCTGACATACATACTTATTTGTGTATGTTTTGATCTCTTTACCTGTCGACTACGCTGCTCGCTCTTTTACAAATGTCCTGAAAGTGGGTGGGATGGTTGGTTGGTACCATACCCTGCTCCACAAGGTGGGCCTCCTGTTTGTGGCTATGCGGCCCCACAATAGTACGTCTTGTCCACTTTTGGTTCATCCAGGCTTGAGCCTAGAGCATAGAGTCCGAGGTATTGCACGTTGTAGACGAGGGAGAGATTAACTGTCCAGGGTGTGGATGGTGATGAGGGAGTGAAGGAGAGAGAAAACACAAGTTGTTTTTCGTGCATATATATTGTAAAGTCCCTAAAATTTACTCTACTCACTGTACCCTATACCTCATGTTAGGAATCCATCACAGCTTTGCTCTGGCATCACACCACCTTCAACTCCTCCTCTTCGCTTCTCTCGTGCTATCTCAGCTATGCTCACAGTCTCTTCTCGCTCCCAGATTTTTTTCAATAGGGGAAACTCCTTGTGGCAATATTGTTTACCATGCCAAGATTCACCCATCAACTCCCAAATATGGGAACAACACCATAAACTATGATGTGGATTATGGCCATGAACTTACATGTCCGGTCCGACTTCAAACCCAAGAATATTGAAAAGTTGCCAGTACTCATGTTTATCATCTTTCATGGCAAGTAGTACATGCAAAAGGACGCCATGGACAACTCTTTTTTTCGTTCTTTTGTTATTTTCATTGATTGTTTTTGAAACCTGAGCAAATTTACGAGTGTGCAAATTCTTTGATTTGTACGTACCAAATATGGGTGTATTATCACATAAGCATGATAGTCAATTTTTCTTGAAACACAAGGATGTCCGTAGATGGTATGCCATGAGAAAGTTTTTCAAAAGTTATCCATACTAATGCATGAGATTTTGCATGACAAGTAGTAGAGGAAAGAGAAAGCCCTGAACAATACTACCTCGAGGGTGGTGGGAGTATATTTTACATTTACTTGTATTCCTATAGTTATAATTTTACACACGAGGTGGGAGTACATTTTAAATCAAGGACCTAAAAAATGGAAAATTACATCGAGGTCCATACATTTAGCACAAATAACCCTGAAATTAAGAAAGGAAAATAGTCGGGTGTAGCACCTTCTCGAGATATTAGCTAGTTGAGCCATACTCTTCATACTACTTCCTTCGGTTGTTTTCAAAATATAGTCAAATTTGTCATCATGTAAATTCTTGGATCTAGGATCATCAACATAAAGTATGACGTAGATATGGCATTGACCTTGGTTGTTCATCTTGAAATACAAGAACGTTCATACTCATTGACAAGTAAGTTTAAATTTGTTTAAATTTCACCACTTACTTATAGGTTAGCATTTGAAATGGGCGATGGGAGTTTATTTTACATTAAGATCCTAAAAGGCTGAATTACACCAAGGTCTATACATTTAGCACAAACGACACTAAAATTAAGAAAGGAAAATAGTAGCGTACGGCTCCTTGTTAAGAGATCAGCCGATCGAGCCATACTCTACATATTATTACCTCTTCGATTGTTTTTAAAATATGACCAAATTTGTCGGAATGCAAATTCTTGGATATGGGATCATCGACATAAAGTACGATGAAGTTATGGCCTTCAGGTTGGTCCTTTAGCTTGAAATCCAAGAATTTTCATACTCGTTGACAACTAAGCTTAATTTCATTCAAATTTCACCACTTACTTTTAGGTTAGAATTTGACACGTGTGATGGAATACATTTTACATCAATGACCTAAAAAAGGGAAAATTTCATCGAGGTCCATACATTTAGCATGAAGGACTCGAAAATTAAGCAAGGAAAATATTCCGGTTCGACTCCTTACCGAGGGAGAAGCTGATCGAGCCATACTTTTCATACTACATCCTCTTCGATTTTTTTCAAAATAGGGCCAAATTTGTCGGCATGCAAAGTCTTGGATATGGGTTCATATGCATAAAGTATGATGCATATATGGCTTTGACCTTGGTCGTTCGGCTTGAAATCCAAGAATGTTCGGACTCGTTGACAACTAAGCTTAAATTCATTTAAATTACACCACTTACTTTTAGGTTAGAATTTTACATAGGCGGTGGAATTAAAATTTATATCAAGGACCTAAAAAAGGGAAAATTACATCGAGGTCCATATATTTAGCACAAAGGACCCTAAAATTAAGAAAGGAAAGCAGTCGGATTCGGCTCCTTCTCGAGGGAGCAGCTGATCGAGCCACACTTCATACTACTTCCTCTTAAATTGTTTTAAAAATATAGCAAAATCTACTGGCATGCAAATTCTTGGATATGGGATCTTTAGCATAAAGTATGATGTAGATATGGCCTTGACCTTCGTTGTTCGGCTTGAAATCCAAGAATGTTCATACCCGTTGACAACTAAGCTTAAATTCATTTAAATTTCACCACTTACTTTTAGGTTAGAATTTTACACGCGTGGTGGGAGTACATTTTACAATAAGGACCTAAAAATGGAAAATTACATCGAGGTATAGCTCCTTCTCGAGATATCAACTGGTCGAGCCATACTCTTCATACTACTTCCACTTTGATTGTTTTCAAAATATGGCCAAATTTGTTGGCATTCTTGGATATGGGATCATCAGCATAAAGTATGATGTAGATATGGCCTTGACCTTGGTCTTTTGGCTTGAAATCCAAGAATGTTCACACTCGTTGGCAACTAAGCTTAGATTCATTTGAATTTCACCACTTCCTTTTATTCTAGAATTTACACGGGTGATGGGAGTACATTTTATAGTAAAGACCTAAAAATGGAAAATTACATAGAGATCCATACATTTAGCACAAATCACCATAAAATTAAGCAAGGAAAACAATCGGGTATAGCTCATTCTCGAGATATCAGTTGGTCGAGCCATACTCTTCATACTACTTCCTCTTCGATTGTGTTCAAAATATGGCCAAATTTGTCGGCATGCAAATTCATGGATATGGGATCATCGGCATAAATTATGATGTAGATATGGCCTTGATCTTGGTCATTTGGCTTGAAATCTTAGAATGGTTCATTCTCATTGACAACTAAGCTTAAATTTGTTTAATTTTTACAACTTACTTTTAGGTTAAAATTTTACATGGGTGGTGGGAGTACATTTTACATCAAAGACCTAAAAATGGAAAATTACATCGAGGTCCATACATTTAGCACAAATGACCGTAATATTAAGCAAGGAAAACATTCGGGGTTGGCTCCATCTCGATTGAGTAGTTGATCGAGCCATACTCTTCATATTACTTCCTCTTCGAATTTTTTAGAAATATAGCTTAATTTGCTGGCATGCAAATTCTTGTATATGGGATCTTTAGCACAAAGTATGATGTAGATATGGCCTTGACCTTGGTCTTTTGGCTTGAAATCCAAGAATGTTCATACTCATTGACAACTAAGCTTAAATTCGTTTAAATTTCACCACTTACTTTTAGGTTATAATTTTACACGTGTGGTGGGATTACATTTTACAATAAGGACCTAAAATCGAAAATTACATCGAGGTCCATACATTTAGCACAAATCACCCTAAAATTAAGAAAGGAAAATAGTCAGTTATAGCACCTTCTCTAGATATCAACCGGTCGTGCCACACACTTCATACTACGTCCTCTTCGATTGTTTTCAAAATATGGCCAAATTTGTTGGCATGCAAATTCTTGGATATGGGACCATCGGGATAAAGTATGATGTAGAAATGGCATTGACCTTGGTTGTTCGGCTTGAAATCCAAGAATGTTCATAATCATTGACAACTAAGCTTAGAGTTGTTTAAATTTTACCATTTACCTTTATGTTAGAATTTTACACGGGTGGTGGAAGTAAATTTTACATCAAGGAGCTAAAAAAGGAAAATTATATCGAGGACCATACATTTAGCACAAAGGACCCTCAAATTAAGCAAGGAAAATAGTCGGGTTCGGCTGCTTCTCGAGAGATCAGCTGATTGAGCCATACTCTTCATACTACTTCCTGTTTGATTATTTTAAAAATATATCCAAATCATATGGCATGAAAATTCGTGGATATGGGATCATCAGCATAAAGTATCATGTAGATATGGCCTTGACCTTCGTTGTTCGGCTTGAAATCCAAGAATGTTCATACTCGTTGGTAAGTAAGATTAAATTTGTTTGAATTTCACCACTTACTTTTATGTTAGAATTTTACATGGGTTATGGGAGTACATTTTACAGTAAAGACCTAAAAAATGGAAAATTACATCGAGGTCCATACATTTAGCACAAATCACCCTAAAATTAAGCAAGGAAAACAGTCGGTTATAGCTCCTTCTCAAGATATCAGCTGGTCGAGCCATACTATTCATACAACTTCCTCTCTGATTGTTTTCAAAATATGGCCAAATTTGTCGGCATGCCAATTCATGGATATGGGATCGTCGACATAAAGTATGATGTAGATATAGCCATGACCTTGGTCATTTGGATTGAAATCTAAGAATGGTTCATACTCGTTGACAACTAAGCTTAAATTCGTTTAATTTTTACAACTTACTTTTAGGTTAAAATTTTACATGGGCGGTGGGAGTACATTTTACATCAAAGACCTAAAAATGGAAAATAACATCGAGGTCCATACATCTAGCAAAAATGACCCTAATATTAAGCAAGGAAAACATTCTGGTTTGGCTCCTTCTCGAGAGAGTAGTTGATCGAGCCATACTCTTCATACTACTTCCTCTTTGATTGTTTTCAAAATATGGCCAAATTTTTCATACTCATTAGATATGGGATCATCAACATAAAGTATGATGTAGATATGTCCTTTACCTTGGTCATTCGGCATGAAATCCAGGAATGTTCATACTCATGTTTATCTTGGTAATTAATCATAAGTGAATCATGGTCCACATTTTGTGTGAAAACTAGGTTTGTGGCATTCCAAGACATTTTTCTTCGTGCTTGCTTTATAGAAAAAACAATCCTATCACTTCAAAAATTGATTTTTTTATTCTTATAAGTTGGAAACACCCATTAGCAGTGTTATCTTCCACCATGCCAAGAACGAAGTACCCATGTACCAAATATGGGAATACAACCATGCCAAGTTCTTGCATAGCTAAGAACTTGAATTTTTCAAAACACTTGGTTGTTTTGCTATACTGAATTCCTAGTAAGCTTTGAAAGATATTTGGAAAATTTTAAGAGAAATCTACCGCATTTACTTGTACTCCTATAGTTAAAATTGTACACGGACGATGAGAGTATATTTTACATCAAGAACCTAAAAAGGAGAAAATTATATTGAGGTCCTTACATTTAGCACAAAGGACCATAAACTTAAGCAAGGAAAATAGTCGGGTACTGCTCCTTCTTGAGAGAGCAGCTGATCGAGCCATACTCTTCATAGTACTTCCTCTTTCCCAAATTAGGACGCATATTAGCTTTGTCAAAGTCAGTATGTTATAAAGTTCGACCAACTATATGTAAAAACATACTGACTATTCTAATAAAAATGCATATAATAGGAAAATATAGTTCATGATGATTCTAGTAACATTGAGTTGATGTCATATACTTAGTCAAAGTTTATTAAATTTGACTTTGACCAAAAGTAATACGTGTCCTAATTTGGGAAGGAGGGAGTACTACTTTCTTCACGAAAAAAGAGCGCTTCTCACTTTCGAACCAGCTTGCTTTGGGTATGCTTGGTCCTTCCTCTTCCTAGAGTGTGAAATGGAACGAATGGAGGTGGAGTAGCGAGGAGTAGGAAGGCTGGCCTAGATCGTAATGGTGGGCATACAATGCAATGGGACATAGTATCTACCAATCCCTTATCCACCACTTAAGTAGTACTAGTAGTACTGCGAATGGCGATCTTTTGAATATCCTTCCCCTAGATGTTTGTGAATGAAGTGAAAATTTCGAAACAGAGCAAGTTTGAATTGCTACTCTACTAGTAGTAATACATTTTGCCACCAAGGACCAAAATGGATACCACCAATGCAGCTAACAAACACGCCAAACACAGGCACAGAGCCGCCGACACAAGGAAGGTCCATGTGCATGCACCGTGCCATGTTGTGGACGAGGGAGGGATCAGCCGTCCAGGGTATGGATGATTATGAGGGGAGTGAAAGAGAGAGAAAACACAATTTGTTTTGCGTGCATATATATTGTAATGGTCCCTAAATTTACTCTAATCATTGTACCTTGTACCTCATGTCAGGAACCCATCGCAGCTTTGATCTGACATTGCACCGCCTTTAAATACTCCTCTTTGCTTCTCTTGTGGTGCCTCCTCTATGCGCATAGTCTATTCTTGCTGCCAGATTGTTTTTTCAGAAGGTCTAAACTCCTAGTGGCAATATTGTTTACCATGCCAATATTCAACCATCTACTACAAAATATGGGAACATCACCATAAACTATGATGTGAATTATGGCCATGACCTTCGACGTCCGGTCTGGCTTAAAACCCAAGAATGTGGAAAAGTTGCTAGAACTAATAAAAGAAATATGTTAACTTGTGACCTTCTCAAAGTGATGGGAAATGAAATCATCATAGATTTATGACGATTTTGCACAAGATGGTCGTAGGTTATTTGGAGAGGTCAAAATCCTATAGAATTACAACATTTTTTAGAATCGTCACAGTTTCATTCTAAGAATTCGTCATAACCTACACAATACATATTAGATACTTATTTTTAGTCGATGAGGACTAATTTAAATCATCATAGTGTCCAATATATGGTACATTAAAATGACTAGTCAACCACGCTAACAATTTGTCAACACCCGGATTTTTAATCCTAGATGCCTGTTATGCCATACCTCGCAATCCCAGGATTACCATTTTTGCCAGACATAACAGATTGCATATCACAGTACATCATCCATTACAAACCATAATAAGGTTTTACAAATAAAGGATCTCATGATCTAGTCTTAATACAATCAATGCAGCGGAATAATAAACGTAGTAGTGGGCTCCATCTTCAGGGTCACAGGCAATGCCGACCATGGGAGATGATCCTAGTTGTCGTAGACCTCCTGCAGTCCATCATCCTGATAGTCCTCCTCATAGTCTGGCCACGGGAATAACCAGGGACAAAGCCATGAGTACTCTTTAAGGACTCACAAACTATCACTAACAAGTAAGGTAGTTCTAGTAGGAACCTTAAGCTCTAGGTTTAGTTGCAAAAAGGCATATTTATCTAAATTGAGTTTAGAAGTAAAGTAAACTAAGTTAATGATCTAAAGCACTTAAGTGGTAACCTAGTTTTCATATCCACAACCCTGTTGTGGTCAAGTCAAAGTAATAGTTCACTTCATAAGTCATTTTGAAAACATCTGACGACGGAACAGTATGGACACTCCAACTGTCCATGACCGCGGACGTGGCTATTCGAATAGTTTGACACTCTACAAAGGTGGTACACATTCACCACAAAATTTGATACATCTATGAGGGATAACCCCGAATCAATCATACTTAGTATGCGAATAATCAATCATAACCTTTCAATTACACACCCTAGTATAGGCACCTCCCCTATGAGCTTGGCCTCCCAGCCATGGCCATCTGCTATCCTGGGCACTACCTAGTTGGATAACATCAAGAGGTAGCCTCACCTCAAACATATTCCACGAGGGAACCCATACTAAGGCACATAAACTTCCGGCTAAGCCCTACCCAATTTAGGTATTGTTGTTGTATGGTAATATTGGAATGGTATCGCATCCGAACCCACGCATCAGTTTTTGTAAAGGGCTAAAGCTCATGCCTCAACATTCTCAACACATGTCAAAACATCTCAATAGAATGAAGCATCATTCCAAGGTTTTCATAATCATTTTCACCAAGTATTCCCATCTAAAGTGATTAATTTTTATTCCTAGCACTAGCCACTAAGGTTAAGAGTGTTCACTAATGAGGGGTGCTAATCTTCAATCTCATGCCATAGAATGACATCTAAGTATATGCCTATTTTTATACTATTTGTGCTATCTATAATATTTTTCCAAGACTCACAAAGCACTAAGTAAAGTAAAGAACTTTAGTTAGGTAAAATGAATAAAGCTTGCAAGCAAAACTTGGGATTGGTATAGTCAAGATTGTATAACCAAAGCATGCCTAATGCATATTGCTTACGTTATCTTGCAATTAGTGATGGCTTGCATAGTTAAGAAACTTGCAAGTCTTAGCTTGCCTTGAGTAGTGCAGTGGTTGAAGTTCTCTTCTTCTTCTGCTTGGTAGTACTCCTCCTCCTCGTATCCTTGGTTGGTACTATCGTCTATAAATAAATACGGGGTCCATAATCACCAAACAATACTTAACTAAGTCTATTTAGCACACTAAGGCTCACAATTGATGATCTAGCATCATCACATGGATTAAAGACTTAATCTTATTTATCTTATTTTAGAAAAATACTTTCTACTCATTGAAATTAATTAAGATTTAATATTCTCCAATTAAAATATGGGATCATGTGGACACATGTCATCACCACATATTCTAATACATGGGAATATGATTTAAAGGGTTGATCATATTTTATAAAGTTTAAGATTATCATTTAATAGAATTAAAGTGACTAGAAATGCCTAAATAGCATTATTTTGGTACTAGTCCAAAGTCACTGCATGCAAACCTAAATATTTTTGCGTGTTATGATATATATTATCAAATGTGATTTTGGAGAGTTGGAATCAACTCAAAAGCATTTATGGTTGATTTTCGAAAAATGTTTGAAGTGGGAAAGTCTCTGTTTTGTTATTTTTGGTATAGGTGATCTATGACTCCAGTTGATTTAAATTCAATGGTCTTGGATAGATAATTTAAATACCTTTCTAAGAAAATTTGAATCATACAATTTGGTTTAGTGAATCTCTCTGAATTGATTTTTAAATCTCTATATAGAAACTAGTCTCAACTAAATTGGAAAATCCTAATTTGAATTGTTGGGCTACGCGCGGGAAACTAAATGGGTTGGCCCAGCTGCACAGCACAGCATAGCGGGCTACTGACAAAGGGGGTCCACCGGTTAGTGAGTCTAACTAAACGAAACGGTATCTACACATCTGAGCCCTACAATCGAAATCTAATCCAACGGCCAAGAGTCATCGTCAACGACGAACTGCTCTAGCGAGGAAATTAACCTAGCGCGGCGGTGGGGGTCCGGCAAGGCTCACATGGGATCCAGCTAGGGTCAGTGATGGGGGCAAATGGGTTTGTCGATGATGGCGGTTCTAGCGGTGGTCGCGATAGGTCTTGGGGTGGTCGCAATCGACGGCGCCCTTCTCCTCTAGCATCGGCGAACTCCGGCCAAATTCCGGGAAGGGAGAGCGTGCCTTGCTCCAGGGAAGGGTGAGGGAGGATCAATGAGGAGTGGTGAGTGTGTTGGTGTGGAGAATGGAGGCGGGGGAGGGCTCTATTTATACTGTGGCGAGGGGACCAAACAGCGTGGGTTCGGGCTCGTCGGTGACGACGCTACAGGCGGCTAGCGGCGCGGCTGAGGGAAGGAGGCCGTGCACGGTTCCCTGGCGATCCTTTCTGGCTTAATGGCGTGGCGCGGGGCGGTGTGGATTGGTCGGGAGCGTGCATCGCTCCGCGCAGATGCGGAGGTGTTTGCAACGGCATGCGGCAGATACGGGTCACGCGGGGGTGTTTGCGGGGTTGGGGTGATCATGGCGAGCTAGTGCACGCGAGGCGGGGGTGAGGCGCGGTGTGTGCGAGGCGGTCGGGTGCAGTGAGCTGGCGCGGTTTTGGCATGGCGCAGAGAGGCTGGGCGTGGCGGTGCTAGGGTAGTCTAGGGCTCTTGTGCGGTCGAGGCTTGGACAGGGGGTGGCGGTGGAGTGCGGCGTGTCTGGTGCACATCATGGGCGAGGGCGGCGATGCCCCTGGTGTGCTATCCATTGTCGGCCGGCGATGACCAAAATTGGGCGGCGCGGTACTGGAGCAACGGCGGAGAGGGGCGCGTGTTTGGTGCTCGACTAGGTGCTGGGGAGACAGGGGAGTGAAGAGGGGACAAGGGGGTGGAGAATTACTGCTCAGAATAGTGAAGTTAGGCAGTAGATGTTTTCTGTCCGAAAGGTGTTTGTTGTAATGGCCGCAAGAAAAATACTTTGGAATTTTTGAATGAAACTTTGTGAGTGATTTCATCTTAAGCATGAGTATCTATGTTTTCTTGGAGAGGTCAAGGGGAATTGGTTTGATGGGTTTTTGAAAAAGTGTGATCTTCACATATGAACTAGATTCAATTTTCAATTGTCCATTAAATTAATTTGGAAAAATGTTTTGTAAGTTTGTAAAGTGGGACTTGATACACTTTTACTTGGTCTAGCTTGGGGTGAAAAGAAGTGGAATTGTTTCTGTTAGAAATTCTCTTCTAGGAACACTCAAAGTGGCTTAGTGGTTAACTTTGGTCAAAATAACCATTTGCTTTATTTATTCATATTTGATTTCTTTTGATTTTGATTTTGTTTGTGATTGGCCTAGATGATGTAGCATTCACCTTTAAACCATTTCTCATCATTTGTAGCAATCAAGCATGGCAAATTCAATCAATTCTACACTAATGCAAAAACACCCATGCATTCATATTCAAATTTGTAATAAAAGTTTTTGTTAACCCTAACTTTGGGTGATTAGAACTTGATAAACTTGATTTGAAGATTTGGGGTGTTACAAAACTTCCCTCCTTAAACAAAATCTCGTCCCGAGATATAAGAAAAACTAGGAACTAAAGAGATTTGGGAACTCAGTCCTAATGTAATCTTCTCGCTCCCAAGCAGCTTCTTCTTCGGTATGGTTGTTCCATTGGATCTTAAGAAACTTGATTCTTCGGGTCCTGGTGGTTCTGAAGGCTTCTTCCAAAATACGAATGGGCACTTCACGATACGTTAGATCCTTGTTGATATCTATGGCTCTGTGATCGATATTCTTGAAAACTTCGGTCTTCTCCGGATCTTCTAGGCATTTGCGAAGTAACGAGATATGAAACACATTATGGATGGCTGACATCTCCTCTGGTAGTTCCAGTTGATATGGTACTTCTCCTCGGTGATTCAAAATCTTGAAGGGTCCAATATATCTGGGGGCTAACTTTCCTTTCAGCTGAAAACGTGGCATTCCCTTCAAGGGTTACACTTTGAGATACACAAAATCTCCGACATTGAAAGTCAAGTCTCGATGTCTCTTGTTAGCATAATTCTTTTGTCTGGATTGGGCAGTCTTGAGGTGCTCACGGACTTTGTGAACCTTCTCTTTGGCTTCTCGTAGGATGTCAGGTCCGAAAATCTGACTCTCTCCTACTTGCGACCAATTCAAGGGGGTACAACACTTTCTTCCATACAGAAATTCAAATAGGGCCATTTGCAAACTGGCTTGATAACTATTGTTGTATGAGAATTCTACAAAAGGCAGACAATCTTCCCATTTTGATCGATACTCTAGAACACAAGATCTCAACATATCTTCTAAGATTTGGTTGACTCTTTCAGTTTGTCCATCGGTCTGCGGGTGATAAGCTGTGCTGAAATTCAACTTGGTTCCTAATCCTTCTTGGACTTTCTGCCAAAATCTTGAGGGAAACTGGGTGCCTCGATCCAATACTATGGTCTTAGGGGTTCCATGCAAACTGACGATTCTAGCAATGTACAACTCTACTAGCTTCAAACTCTGGTAGGTGGTATTAATAGGTATAAATTAGGCTACCATAGACAGTCTATCAACTATGACCCAAATAGAGTCATTTCCCCTACTAGAGGTAGGTAAACCGGTGATAAAGTCCATTCCAACAGAATCTCATTTCCATTCCGGAATCTGCAATGGTTGCAAAAGTCCTGCGGGTCTCTAATGTTTCCCTTTGACTCTCTAACAGATATCAAAGTTGGCTATGTAGCTTCCGATTTCTCTCTTCATCTTGTGCCACCAAAATTGCTCCTTCAAATCCTGATACATCTTTGTTCCTTCGGGGTGGATAGAATAAAGAGTATAATGAGCTTCTTGCATGATAACTTGTTTCAGATCGGAATCTGCTGGCACACTGATACGTCCTTTGTACCACCAAACTCCTTCTTCATCTTCGATTAATACGGGTACCTTCCCTGTACTGAGACAACGCTTGATTCCATCGATACTTGCATTTCCTTTCTGGGCTTCCTTGATCTGACTGATCAACGTGGGTTGGAGTTCAATGCTAGCTAAAAATCCTTTGCTAACTAGCTCTGTTATAAACTGCTCCAACTCTTGATGCAAACTTGGGTGGGCTTCTTTGATCATGGTGTTTAATCTACATGGCAATCTGCTAAGAGCATCCGCTACCACATTGGCTTTGCCGGGGTGATAGTGAATGTCATGGTTATAATCCTTGATTAACTCTATCCATCTCCTTTGCCTCATATTCAGCTCCTTCTAAGTGAAAATATACTTCAGGCTCTTGTGATCTGAATAAATCTAATAACGATTACCCATAAGGTAATGACGCCATGTCTTTAATGCTAAAACTATGGCTGCAAGTTCAGGATCATGGGTAGGGCAGTTTTGCTCATGTTGCTTAGGTTGTCGGGACAGATATGCTATGACTTTGCCTTCTTGCATCAACACAGATCCGAGACCAATCTTGGATGCATCACAATACACATCAAAAGGCTCCTTGATATCTGGCATAATCAGAATCCGGGCTGAAATCAATCTCTTCTTGAGCTCTTGAAAGCTTGCTTCACATTTGTCGGTCCATTCAAACTTCTTATCTTTCTTCAACAATTGGGTCATCGGTCTTGCGATGCTCGAAAATCCTTCAAAAAACTTCCAGTAATATCCTCCTAATCCGAGAAATGCACGGGCTTGAGTTTGAGTGGCTAGGGCTTTCCATTCTTCAACATCTTTGATCTTGGAGGGATCAACAACGACTCCTCCTGCCAACACAATATGTCCTAGGAATCCTACTTCTTTTAGCCAGAATTCACATTTGCTAAACTTGGCATACAACTGATATTCTCTAAGTGTTTCAAGGATGGTTCTCAGATGTAGCTCATGGTCTTCTTCTGACTTTGAATAGATTAGAATATCGTCGATAAAAACAACAACAAACTTATCTAGGAAGTTCATAAAAATCTTATTCATGAGATTCATGAAATAAGCAGGGGCATTGGTTAATCCAAAAGACATGACCTTATACTCATACAATCCATATCTGGTGGTAAAGGCAGTCTTTGGAATATCTGTTGCATGAATCTTGAGTTGATGATAACCAGTCCTAAGATCAATCTTAGAAAACACTCTGGCACAAGTCAACTGATCAAATAGATCCTCTATCTTTGGTAGCTATAAGTTATCTAAGCTATGGGTCCGGTTCTAGTAATTAGTTCAATGATGAACTCGATATCCTAATCTGGGGGCATACTGGGCAATTCATCTGGGAATATGTCGGGGCATTCACAGACTACTCTGACTTGGTCTAGGGTTGGTTGGGCTAGACTCTTGTTGCATTTGAACTGATGGGGCAAGGTCTCAGATACATGCTCTACTGATACTCCAGAGCTATTGGTCATGGTTATGGATTTCTTGGCATAGTCCATCAATCCTTTATGTTTCGACATCCCATCCATTCCTAGTACTACTTCCAAACCTTTGGTTCTAAGAACTATTATATTGGCACAAAAATCTATCCCGTGGATTCTGATAGGTATAGCCTTGCAAATTTTTCTAGCTTTGGTCGTTGAACCAGGTATTTGAACTATCTTAACATGCTTCAATTTTGTTGGTTGAATCTTACTAGTGCAGGCTAATTCTTCTGTTACAAACGAGTGTGATGCTCCAGAATCAAACAACACTCTTGCAAGTATTGAGTTAACAGAAAATATACCCAACACAAGATCTGGCGCTTCCTGGGCTTGTTCAGCATTCATGTGAAACAGACGGCCGTTGCAGTTGAGCGAATTTCCTGGTGCAAATTTCCTTCCAGGCTGAACACGGCACTGCTGCTAAGAGGGTGCATTCACATTGGTGGCTGCTGCAAGCTTCTTGGGACACTCGTTGGAGTAGTGACCCTTGACTCCATATTCAAAGCATGTAATCTGGGACTTATCCTTTGCTGCAACAGGCACAACATTGCTTCCAGTCCTTGGGGCAGTGTTGTTGTTGTTGTTCGACTTGGGCGGTGCATGTTGAAGTTATTGGAGTTGCCGGGGTTGTTGTTGTGATTTCCTCTAGACTTCAAGTTTCCTCCGCTACGATTGGGGTAGCTTGCACGGGACATCAGGGCTCTGTTGTTTCTTGGGGCATATCCTGCAGATGGGTTGGGGTGATACTTCCGAGCATTGTGGGGTCCAATCTGGTGCATCATCCTGCGCTTGTGATTGTCATTGGCCTGGTTGATCTTCCCTTCCATCTAAATGGCAGAATCTACTAGCTCTTCTAGATCTTCAAAATGGATGTTGACTAACATAGTCTGCATCTTATCATGCAATCCATTTAGGAACCTCTCCTTCTTATTTGCTTCAGTGTTGATCTCATCCGGGGCATATCTAGCTAGGGACAAAAATTTGTCACGGTACTCAACACTGTCATCCTTCCTTGCTTCAGTTTTCTGAACTCATCTCTCATTCTGGTGACTAAACCTTGTGGCACATGCATCCGACTGAACTTGATCTTGAATGCTTCCCAGGTCATCATTTGACCATCGTTCATGGTACGGATGCTATTCCACCAGGCTCTTGCATCTCCTGCCAGATAATGGGTGGAAAATAGTACTTTCTCATTTGCTTCCACTCCTGCGACCTCCAGGTTGTTTTCCATGGTTTGCATCTAGTCATTAACATCTAGGGGATCCTCGGACTTACTAAAGATAGGTGGGTTGGTGTTCTAAAAGTTCATAAGCTTGGATCCATGATGATCTTGGTTTCCATGGCCTTGATTATTGTGGGCCATCTGAGCTATCTGTTGAAGAGTGGCTAAGTTGGCTTGGCGTTTAGCTCTACTAGCTTCACAGTCAGAAACTAGCATTTGTAGAATCTGCAACATCGGGTCCTGAGATGAACTGCTTCCTCCGGGGTTTCCACGAGTCATCTGAAGATTGAGATAGATAATGAGATAAGAGGGAAATTTCTAAGGTTCATGGTTTTGTTTTCAGAAGCTTTAAACTTTGAGTTTGACTCAGGTTTGGAAAACTAACAATTTCTTCTCATTCATTCATTCAAAGCACACCATACAAATGCACACCACACACAAATGGAAAACAAATGGTTTGAAGAACCATTATGTGAAACTAAGATACAGTGGGACCGGTACAAATAATTCCTATGGTAGTGATCAAGTGCATCTAATAATCATCAATGAAGTCGGAGTCATCAGCATCAATGTGGAACTCCATGGCATCATCTTCTAGATAGTCGTTGTCATCACTGAGGTAAGAGTAAAGATCTCCCTAGATATCTTCACCTTCCTCCTCTTCCTTTGCTTCAAGATGGACTTCTTGTTCACGGATGGTCTTCTCGAGAGTGACCACCTTATCTTGAAGACGATCGATGGTGCGATCCTTCTTCTCGTGTTGACGACGAAGTGATTGGCGATCCTTGACGAGCATGGTGATAGTCTGGTCCTTCTTGGCAGCAATGGCAAGGTTGTGGTTGGCGTAGTTGCGAGCGTTGTCCAACTCCTTCTGGCTATCATACAACATGAAGTCAAGATTGTCCACCTGGTGCTTCAGCTCTGGGTGTCCTGGCATCTCCAAAGGCATTCCCATAGAATCATGCCTTGCGTAGTGAGCAAAGCGAGTTCCCTGGATCAAGTTGATGTTTTGGCCACACAGACGGGTAAGAGCTTCATGCATTGCCCTGGCTAATCCATCTAGCCATTTGTTCTCCCTCAAGGTGAATTGGATCTTGTCCAAAGTTGGTGCTTCCATCTTGCCTCTGAGATCTGCAAATATCAGCCCTTGTAGATCTCTTCCTACGTGATCATTGAGTTGAGCCCTGAAGAATTCCAGGTGTGGGCGCTCCAGATACTCTGACAGTGCATCTAGATCCCTCTCAAAGATTAGGTGGCCTCCATTTCCCAGCTGGTAGAACTTACAATACTGGACCTCCATCTATAAGAATTTAGGATGAGTAAGTTAGTGAGGTGATCAAGTGTGTCAAATTTTTATGTAGAATTTTCAAGAATTTTAATTTTTTAAAGAATCTCAAGGATAAGAGTGGGAATAGGTTTATATAAATACTCACTTCTTTTGTTTTGAAACTAAGTTTTTGTTCGAACATCCATTCTAACTAGGGTCTCCTATGGTTAGGATGGCTCTGATACCAACTTGTCAACACCCGGATTTTTAACCCAGTGCTTGTTATGCCATACCTCACAAGCCCAGGATTACCATTTTTGCGAGACATAACAGATTGGATATCACAGTACATCATCAATTACAAACCATAATAAGGTCTTACAAATAAAGGATCTCATGATCCAGTCTTAATACAATCAAAGAAGCAGAATAATAAACGTAGTAGTGGGATCCATCTTTAGGGTCACAGGCAATGCTGACAATGGGAGATGATCCTAGTTGTCGTAGACCTCCTACTGTCCATCATCCTGATAGTCCTCCTCATAGTCTGGCCATAGGAATAGCCAGGGACAAAGCCATGAGTACTCTTTAAGTACTCGCAAACTATCACTAACAAGTAAGGTAGTTCTAGTAGGAACCTTAAGCTCTGGGTTTATTTGCAAAAAGCCAGATTTATCTAAACTGAGTTTAGAAGTAAATAAAACTAAGTTAATGTTCTAAAGCACTTAAGTGGGAACCTAGTTTTCATATCCACAACCCTGTTGTGGTTAAGTCAAAGTCATAGTTCACTTCATAAGTCATTTTGAAAACATCTGATGACGGAACAGTATGGCCACTCCAACTGTGCATGACCGCGAACACGGCTAATCGAATAGTTTAACACTCTGCAGAGGTGGTACACTTTCACCACAAAATTCGATACATCTGTCAGGTATAACCCTGAATCAATCATACTTAGTATGTCGATAATCAATCATAACCTTTCAATTACACACCCTAGTATAGGCACCTCCCCTATGAGCTTGGCCTCCCAGCCATGGCCATCTTCTATCCTGGGCACTACATAGGTGGACATCATCAAGAGGTAGCCTCAGCTCAAACCTCTTCCGCGAGGGAACCCATACTAAGGCACATAAACTTCCGGCAAAGCCCTACCCAATTTAGGTATTGTGGTTGTACAGTAAAATTGGAATGGTATCGCATCCGAACCCACCCATCAATTTTTGTAAAGGGCTAAGGCTCATGCCTCAACATTTTCATCATCAAACCATTGTGTTTCTCAACACATGTCAAAACATCTCAATAGAATGAAGCATCATTCCAAGGTTTTCATAATCATTTTCACCAAGTATTCCCATCTAAAGTGATCAACTTTTATGCTTAGCACTAGCCACTAAGGTTAAGAGTGTTCACTAATGAGGGGTGATAATCTTCAATCTCATGCCATAGAATGGCATCTAAGTATAGGCCTAGTTTTATACTCTTTATGCTATATATACTATTTTTCCAAGACTCACAAAGCACTAACTAAAGTAAAGAACTTTAGTAAGGTAAAAAGAATAAAGCTTGCAAGTAAAACTTCGGATTGATATAGTCAAGATTGTATAACCAAAGCATGCCTAATGCATCTTTCTTAGGGTATCTTGCAATTAGTGATGGCTTGCATAGTTAAGAAACTTGCAAGTGTTAGCTTGCCTTGAGTAGTGCAATGGTCGAAGTTATCTTCTTCTTCTGCTTGGTAGTACTTCTCCTCCTCATATCCTTGGTTGGTACTATCGTCTATAAATAAATACGGGGTACACAATCACCAAACAATACTTAACTAAGTCTATTTAGCACACTAAAGCTCACACTTGATGATCTAGCACCATCACAATCATCACATGGATTAAAGACTTAATCTTATTTATCTTATTTTACAAAAGTAATTTCTACTCATTGAAATTAATTAAGATTTAATATTCTCCAATTAAAATATGGGATCATGTGGACACCTATCATCACCACATATTTTAATACATGGGAATGTGATTTAAAGGGTTGATCATATTTTATAAAGTTTAAGATTATCATTTAATAGAATTAAAGTGACTAGAAATGCCTATATAGCATTATTTTGGTACAAGTCCAAAGTCACTGCATGCAAACCTAAATATTTTTACATATTCTGATAGCACTTATCAAATGTGATTTTTTACAGTTGGAATCAACTCAAAATAATTTATGGTTGATTTTTAAAAAATGTTTGAAGTTGGAGGAGTCTTTGTCTTGTTATTTTTGGTATAGGTGATCTGTAACTCCAATTGATTTAAATCCAACGGGCTTGGATAGATAATTTAAATACCTTTCCAATGAAATTTGAATCATACAATTTGGTTCAGTGAATCTCTCTGAATTAATTTTTAAATCTCTGGACAGAAACTAGTCTCAACTAAATTGGAAAATCCTAATTTGAATTGTCGCGCTATGCGCAGGAAACTAAATGTGTCGTCCCAGCTGCACAACACAGCACAGTGGGCTGCTGACAGAGGGGGTCCACCAGTCAGTGAGTCTAACTAAACAAAACGGTATCTACGCATCTGAGCCCTACGATCAAAATCTAATCCAACGGCTTAGAGTCATTGTCGACGACGAACTGCTCTGGCGAGGAAATTAACCTAGCGCGGCGGTGGGGGTCCCGCGAGGCTCACATGGGCTCCATCTAGGGTCGGCGATGGGGGCGAATGGGGTTGTTGATGATGGTGGTTGCAGCGGTGGTCGTGGCAGGTCTTGTAGTGGTCGCAATCGACGGCGCCCTTCTTGTCCAGCAGCGGCGGGCTCCGGCAAAATTCCAGCGAGGGAGAGCTTGCCTTGCTCTGGGAAGGGTGAGGGAGGATTAGTGAGGAGTGGTGAGGGTGTTGGTGTGGAGAATGGAGGCGGGGGAAGGCTCTATTTATACTCCGGCGAGGCGACCGAACAGCATGGGTTCGGGCTCGTCGGTGACGATGGTACAGGCGCCTAGTGGCGTGGTGGAGGGTAGGAGGTGGTGCACGGTTCCCTGGCGATCCTCTATTGTGCGGATGCAGAGGTGTTTGCGACGGAGTGCGGCATCTACGGGTCGCACGGTGGAGAACGGGGGTGTCTGCGGGGTTGGGTGATCATGGCGAGCTAGTGCACGCGAGGCGGGGGTGAGGCACGGTCTGTGCGAGGCAGTCGGGTGCGGTGAGTTGGAGCACTCTGGGCATGGCGTAGAGAGGCTGGGCGCGGCACTGCTAGGGTGGTTCAGGGCTCTTCTATGGTTGAGGCTTGGATAGGGGATGGCGGTGGAGTGCCGCGTGTCTGGTGCGAGTCATGGGCGAGGGCGGCGATGCTCTTGGCGTGTTGTCCATTGTCGGCCAGCGACAACCAAAATTGGGCGGCATGGTACTAGAGCAACGGCAGAGAGGGGCACGTGTTTGGTGCTTGGCTAGGTGCTAGGGAGACAGGGAAGTGAAGAGGGGACAAGGGGGTGGAGAATTACTGCTCAGAATAGCAAAGTTAGGCAGTAGATATTTTATGTCTGCAAGGTGTTTATTGTGATGGCCGCAAGAAAAATACTTTGGAATTTTTGAATAAAACTTTGTGAGTGATTTTATCTTAATCGTGAGTATCTATGTTTGCTTGGAGAGGTCAAGGGGAATTGGTTTGATGGGTTTTTGAAAAAGTGTGATCTTCACATATGAACTAGATTCAATTTTCAACTGTCCATTAAATTGATTTGGAATTCTTTTTTGTATGTTTGTAAAGTGGGTCTTGATACACTTTTACTTGGTCTAGCAAGGGGTGAAAAGAAGTGGAATTGTTTCTGTTAGAATTTCTCTTCTAGGAACACTCAAAGTGGCTTAGTGGTTAACTTTGGTCAAAATGACCATTTGCTTTATTTATTAATATTTGATTTCTTTTTCTTTTGATTTTGTTTGTAATTGGCCAAGATGATGTAGCATTCACCTTTAAACCATTTCCCATAATTTGTAGAAATCAAGCATGGCAAATTCAATCAACTCTAGACTAATGCAAAAACACACATGCATTCATATTCAAATTTGTAATAAAAGTTTTTGCTAACCCTAACTTTGGGTGATTAGAACTTGGTAAACTTGATTTGAAGTTTTGGGGTGTTACACAATTATTCGTGAGTCATGTATATGTGTAACTTTTTGTATATGTGTGTCCATATGTCAATATACGTGTAACACCCCGTCCACTCCTAGGCCCGGGGGTGTCACTCCTTGCAGCTTAATAGGATATCTAAACTGGCCCCACAAACCAACACTAGTCTTTTCTACGCACTTTGTCCTCACTCGTGCGCACCCAGTATCTACTTCCCGGTCGGTCACCCATCCTAGAATTTCTCTAGGCCAAGCACGCTTAACCTTAGAGTTCTTTTCGAATGAGCTTCCGGAAAAGAAGTTGCAACTTGTTGGTATGAGTATTCTATCAATCCTATTAAATCATGTGCCTGGTCTCACATACACCCACCCTTTAGAAGATCGATGCCCTCATCGATCAATCACACCCCAGGAACGTTCCCTCTTGGCACACCTCTATGCGTCTAGTGCCGACACATGTGCCATGCTGTGTCCACTTCGGGCCACACACACCATGCTCCACATGTCCCGCCACTAACCCGCACACACTCGTTTAACCGCGAGGATCGGCTCTGATACCACTTGAAACACCCCGTCCACTCCTAGGCCCGGGGGCATCACTCCTTGCAGCTTAACAGGATATCTAAACTGGCCCCACAAACCAACACTAGTCTTTTCTACGCATGTTGTCCTCACTCGTGCGCATCCGGTACCCACTTCCCGGTCGGTCACCCATCCTAGAATTTCACTAGGCTAAGCACGCTTAACCTTAGAGTTCTTTTCGAATGAGCTTCCGAAAAAGAAGTTGTAACTTGTTGATATGAGTATTCTATCAATCCTATTAAGCCATGTGCCTGGTCTCACAATACGCCTACCTGATAAGTAGGCCCAGGTTAAGCTGACACGGTGGACCCACACCGAACTAACAAACCGACACCACGTTCTTATATAGGAAATATTAGACAAAAAATCTTGCCAAGGGTGTTCAAGCACGCGACCTCGACCGCCCTTATATTGAATCCAACCAGCACATCTCAATATGCTTCTTGTCATAATAGCGCCCCAAGACTTTATGAACTCCATATTCGACCGTTGGGCCTAGGCTTCACGGAAGTACAACATCCTCCTATTCTCCTTTTTATTTCTTCCTTTAAAATTTTTCGGCCTAGGAAGGGAAGTGGGTTGCGGTCTTGGGCCGGCGATGACCCTAGGCGTGGTAGATTAGATCCGTTGGTCTAGTTAGGAAGTTTTTTTCCTATTTTTATTTTTCTTTTTATGTTTTTAATTCTCTCTTATCTTTTTCATAAAAATTCCAAAATTATTTTTTCTCTAAATTATTGTATAGTTCAGTAGATCATCTTAGTGTGTTAATTAGAAATATTTTGATTATTTAAAAATAGTGGATTTACTAATCCCACGTTAGTCTATAGTAGGGATAGTGTCATAATTCAAAATATGATTTTAAAATTAGGGCTTTGGATTCAAAAAATGGTGAGTGCAATGGATCTCTGATGAAGTAGCATACTATGAATAAAGAAATGATATACCATTTTTTAAATTAGGTTTTACATTGTTTGGAGTGTTTTTAATTTTCTTATGCCCGTTTGAAACTATGGTCAAAACGACGCAAAGATTCTTAGCCCGGGGCTGAGCCTCACTAAAATTTCAGTAGATCTCTAGAGAAATAGCATATTGTGAACCTAAATTTTTTTTTCCAAAAAATCATGAGTGTTAGATCATGTACCTATAGTTCAAATCTGATCCACTTTCTACCGATTCGGTAGACATTTGTCCTTTTCACCAGGGGTGGACAGAAAGGTTTGAGATTCCCCGATTGGGACATTGTTCATGTAAGGAGGTCTAATATTTTTGAAAAATGGGGTGGTAGAATTTTGAATTGACCATTTGGTGTTGCTTCACAGAATGCCCCAATTTTGGCACTCGGAAAATAGAAAACTGGTTTTCTATGCGACGAAAAGGAAAACTTCCTCCTGCAACATTGTTCGCCATCCCAAGATGGACATGAATGGACAATATGGGCACATTATCACAAACTATGTCACGATTCTGGTCATAACATTGGTCGTTTGGCTTGAAATCATGAAAGCTCGAACATGATAGCTCGTTTCTATGAAGGATTTTTTGAGATGCAATCAATATATCAAGTTTGGTATTTTTCGTTGCAACTATGTCATATAATATGTCACGAGGCGAAGGATTTACATTGTTAAGCCAGTTTTTCAATTTCTTATGCCTGTTTCCAAATTTCCCTATTTCAAACTATGGTCAAAACGACCGGCATGAAGATAGGGGACGTGCCTCGCTAAAATTGCATTGGATCTCTGAAGAAACATCATATTGTGAGTCTAAAAATGATTTTTTCAAAAAATCATGAGTGTTAGATCATGTACCTGTAGTTCAAACCGGACTCACTTCCTACCGATTCCGCAAGAATTTGTATTTTTCACTAGGTTACATCGGTATGATTACTCGGGTGCTCATGTTTTGTTACCCCAGTTATGTAAAGGCTCACGGCCCATGAAGACCCAAGAAGCATCCGACGAAAGTTATAGTTTTACTAGATAAGGAAATAGGAACCGACGTTGTGTTGATGTTGTAATCATGAATATGTGACCTATCCGTATGGGCTTTTGGACCTGGCCTATTACATATAGGCTAGGAGGAGCCAGCAGGGAGGTACCGAAAAACTCCCAAGCAATCTGTAATAGTATTGTCCATCGATAATTAGGTGATTTCGACTCTCTTGTTTGCCTAACATCGGATGAAATCCCCGACGTTCTCTTTTCCACGAAACACTAAGTCCATAACTATGGGCATTGCCGAGGTTACCCCTCATCAATTGGCACCATCTGTGGGAAACCTGAACGATGGAGACATGGATTCGGCGGACCCCTTTTCATGAAGCAGCAACCCAACAGGAGTGACACCACACCCGCCCACCCCTGTCTTGGTACCCGCCAATGTCAATGGCAGATCTGACCTCATCATCGGAAGTTTCCACTTTCAAGTGGAGGAACCTGAAGAATCGCACCTCTCGGCTCCATCAGGACCATCGCTAAAAAATCTGGACCTACGGTGATACCTGCATCATCTGTCAGATCATCCACAGAAGCTACACTCCAGGCAGAGAAAGATGAAGAAAACACTAAAAACACAGTAGATCTAGGGGATCTTAATGGTCTTAACGACGATCTCTCGCTCGGGTCAGACTCTCAGCTAACTCCACCACGTGGATCAAGCCCAGTAAACATGGAATCTGAAGAAAGGGACAAAAGTATCGATTTCAGAATCAGGATGGTTGAAATCTACCCAAAATAGGAATAGCTGGACTTGACTGATCCCCAAAACAGTGTCTCCCTTGGATCCGGCGATGACGTCACTAGTTCATATATAACGCACCACCAAGTGTGCATAATCATCAGGGAAACTTGAACCACAACTCGACTCCAATGGTAACCCTATGCTTGATTCAATGGTAACTTGCCAGATAGTAATGCATGAGATCACGAAAATGAAGAAGACCCGACGAACAACTGCATAATCTCGAGAGGGGAAGAACAACGCAGAGGCGAGCGGCAAACTCTCTAGCTACCAGCCAGAGCATGGTAAAAAGCAAGGGCAGCAATTTTGGGCACAGTCCAATGAAAGCCGAGGCCACACGTGAAGATCTACTAGCATACCAATACTTTCTTCATCACAAAAAGAGGGAATTTTTAAGGATGCAGAGCAAACTCGATGAAAGAAAAAGACTAGCCGATGAATCTAGCCTTTGGCAGGCTCAGCTGAGCTCTACCTAAGGATCAGGAAGCATAACTGGTGGATAGCAGCCAAGGAGAGGGGCCTCACGACTACAAAATATCCCTGAAGCTGAAAGAAATGAACTGACCAGAGACCTCGATTTGTCATTTATGTCAGTAGATCCAACAGGGCACTTCAAAGAAAAAACATCTCAAGCCGCAATTCTTGCTGCACAAACGTCCCTACTCAGAACTCATCCAGCACCTGATGATCCCCGTGCAGCTCTCCGTCGATCCAATCTAATGAATGTCGGTATGGTGGGCACATCCCTTGTGCAAATAGAATATGGAGTCGTACATCAAACCGATAGATCCCCACGGCCTCGCAGTAGCCTTCGTTAGGTGGGTCATACCCGACGATCTTAGTCACCACATCGGGTACACTTGTCCAGCTCCAAGCCGTGAAACAATGCAAGAAACGACCTTAGTACATGAACGACGGGCAAGGGATGAGGGTAGTAGACGAAGATAGTACAACAATGACAATGAAGATGACTATGAGTTATTGAGATCTAGCCGCTTTACCCAACAGGTTCACAAGACCCCAGTACCCAAGGAATTTAAACTCCCTCACGATCGTCAGAAGTATGATGGCCTACAGGAACCCGAAGCTTGGTTAGCACATTATCTTTCCACCATCAAGTTACAGGCTGGCTCTACGGCCACCGCAATGCAGAGCATGCATCTGCACCTAACTGGCACCACACGGTCATGGCTTAGAAAGCTACCAGAAGATTCCATCAGTAGCTAGAATAACCTTGAAGATAAGTTCATCTGACATTTTCACTTCAGATTCAAGCGACCCGTGTATCTAGAGCAATTGCGAGCATGCAAACAAAAATTTAGAGAATAAATAAAAGCCTTAATTTAGCGATGGAATATCATCAAGAACTCAGCTGAGGCCATATACGACAAAAGTGAAATCGGCACCTTCAACGACTGCCTCCGCCATCGAGAATGCATAGAAAAACTAGGACGGGTCAATCCCAAAACAATTTCACAGATGATGGATATGGAAAATCACTGGGATGATGCAGAGGACACAATACACAACAAGCGAACACATTCACCCGAAGAAGATAGGACAAATGAAACAGTGACAGAAGATGAAGGAACAACGGTGGACACGGGGGACCAAGTTATGTTGTAGCTAGTTTCTCGAGAGAGGACAACCAAAGAAACTATGATTACAACGACGGGTATCGCAACAACAGGGATGACATTGGAGGAAGCCAACCAACACAATGATATCAGCCAAGGGCCCCAGACCCACCAATGTCTGCAATGCAAATGCTGGAGGGACCCTGTAATATGCACTTTTACATCGACTCAACAGGCAAAAGGCGATCCAACCATCTCATGAAAGACTGTAGAATGTTTTTAAAGATGCAAGAGCTATCCAACGCAAAGGAAAACGATGAAGCAAGCCAAGGATGCACCACTACGCCTGACACGTTAGCCATTAACGCACCACCGCCATCATCGGTACACCTGCCAGTAGGGCAGCCACAAAATACAACAAATCAAGAAAATTAATACCTAGGTCCAAGAGGCAATGTCAATGATTTAGAAAGGGCGCCCATCCAATAGGATCTAGAAGATGATTACAAGATAAGTCAACATGGCAGAAATGGCGCCAGCATCGACACCCGAATATCTCCACTAGTCAGAATAGGAAATCATATTCAGCAAAGCTGATCATCCGCTTTGATTACCCTGACCGAGCCACTCAGCCTTATTAGTAGAAGCACAAGTGGGTGGATTTGACATGAGTAAAGTCTTCATCGATGCGGGAAGCAGCATCAACCTGATTTATGCCAGGACACTAAGGGCGATGAATTGCTCTTTTAACAAATCTATCACCAATAAAAACATCCTTCCACGACATAGTACCAGGTAAGGCCAAAATTCTTTTAGGTAAAATATCTCTTGACATTGTTTTTTGGATCCAAGGAAACTTTCAGGCCAGAAAAGCTCAAGTTCGAATTCATGGACTAGCCATCATAGTATCATCGATCCTGGGTCGCCTAGCTTTTGCACGATTCATGGAAGTACCACATTATGCGTACCTAGTTATGAAATGACATCCCCAAAGAGGTTCATAACAGTAAAGGGCAGCTTCACATGATCCTACAATTGCGATCGAGAGTTCAACAAAATCTCCGAATCATTCGGAATGGCAACTGAGTTTGAAGAGCTAAAAATGTCGGCAACCGCAGAACCTCTGTTGGTAGCACGTGTCAATACCAATCAGGCTTTTGAAAACACGAAAGATACAAAGGAAGTACAAATCCACCCTACCACCCTGAAAAGGATGACCTTTCTAGCTTCCAATATTGGTCTTCCATAGGAAACACTACAAGAAAAGTTGGCTTTTACAACAGACAATTTTCGTGGTTGAATGCCCATTTTTCGTGATAAAAAGTCTTCTACGATGGATGTCCATCGTAGTAAAATCCCCGTCACAAAAGAATCTACCACCGTTTTTTTGTAACCGTGCGGAACACACCCTTCAGTCATGAAAAATTGTTCTGTCGTAGATCTGTTCGCCAGCCCCATTGACTGCTGACGTCATGCAAGATGCCACATGGCGAACACCGTTAACGCTCAGTTACCGCCGTGAATGGTCAGAAAACTGTGGCAGAAGCCTGCTAAATATTAATTGGGCCAACCATGAGGAAAGCCCAATAAGAAGAAGGCCCGTGACTGTTTCGTCCCTCACTGTCCGAAATGGGCCAACTAGTGCACACATCCGTGACCCGTGAACTTTCATGCCCGACACTGTTATATTCTATAGAAGGCCCACATTGGTCCAATAATGTGCGGCCAATTTTTAGCCTAGGCCAAGTCTGTTTGTTACTTTTAAGGCCTTATGTCGGCCCGCCATTTTTATCGCACCCATCATGGGCCATTACAGCCCTCTACAGTTACGGCCTTTACTGTTCTAGACATTCACAGTTCCATCGTTATACTATTCAATCCCATAAATGGGCTCAAGATTTTGTCCTACTAAAGTTTTGGCCATGTTACTGTTTCCGGCCTGTTACTATTCTAGCCTTTTACTATTCCGGCCTTTTACTGTTCCGGCCTTTCACTATTCTGGCCTTTCACTGTTCTAGTCTTTCATTGTTCTGGCCTTTCATTGTTCCATCGTTTCACTGTTCTGGCCTTTTACCGTTCTGTTCTTTTGCGGTTAGATTCTACATATAATGGCCTTAGTGTAGGCCCGTCATTGTTGATTCGTGGCCCATCAAGGACTGATAAAATGTTGTGGGCCTACTACTGTTTAAGCCTATCTAACTTAGATCAATTGCTAGGACATAAACATGGATAAACAAAGAACACAAGTTCTCCAAAATGCTAAATAAATTCTGGAACTATGGAAAAAAACTTATAACTGGAAAATTAGTAAATTATTACAGTCCTAAAAAATTCCGTAGCTCGTAAAGCATCATCGTAGTACAACACAACTGATAAACAATATAATCTCAGTTTCAAAAATGTTCCTTTCAGGGAGCTCGCGCCGCCACACATGTAACAGCGGGATTACCATGAGACTTGTTGATGATATTATTAAGTAGATTCTCCGTCAAAGGTTGCCTGTTTTTTAACTCAGATAACTCCTTCCTTGATATGGAGACTACTGCATCTATTGTGTTGGCTTCCTATTGATACATTGCAAATGTATCTATAATTTTTGATGTTCCATGCTTGGTTTTATCCACTTTCTTGTGTTTTGTTCCAACTTTGAAGTACTTTTCATATGATTTCTTGGACTAACCTATTAACAAGAGCCATAGTGCCAGCTCCCTGTTTTTTGCTATTTTTGGTTCCAGGAAAGTCAGAAAATGAATATTCTCGGAATTGGACGAGACAAAAGCCAAAGTGCCTATTTTTCCGGAAGTCATCAGATGCCAGAATACGAGACGGAGAGGGGCCAGAGGCCGGCCACACCACCTGGCCGCGCGGCCAGGCTTGGCCCGCGCCAGGGGGTGGTGTGGTGGCCCCTAGAACCCCCTCGGTCTCCCCTTCCGCCTATAAGATGCCCTCGGGACGAAAACCTTAAGGAACCGATAAAAAATCCATGAAAGAGTCTGTAGCCACGGTCATCTCCATCCCTAGATCGGGAGGGATCTGAAGCTCTTGCCGGCACCCTGCCGGAGAGGGGAATTCACCCTGGAGGCCTTCTTCATCACCATGCAAGCCTCCGGTGTGATGCGTGAGTAGTTCATCCTTGGACTACAGATCCATGTAGTAGCTAGATGGCTGGTTCTCCTCCTTTGTGCTTTCATGTCTAGATCTTGTGAGCTCCTTTCATGATCAAGATCATCTATTTGTAATTCTGCATGTTGTGTTTGCGGGGATCTGATGGATATTGAGATGCTATTTCAGATTGATTATTGATTCTATCATGTCTTTGTTATTTGTGATCTTGCATGCTTTCCGTTGTTAGTAGCTATCTTGGCCAAGTAGATGCTAGCAACTCCAAGAGTTAGTATTTATGCTCGATAGTGGGTTCATGCCTCTGGTAATCTAGGGAAGTGACAGAAATCTCTAAGGTACTAGATGTGTTGTTGCTACTAGGGAGAAAACAACAATCCTTTGTTCATAGAACAATCGCATTGTAAAGCAATAATCTGTTGCTTGCAACTTAATACTGGAGGGGGTTCGGGTGATAACCTGAAGGTGGATTATTCGTCATAGATGCAGTTGGATTGCGGTCTATGTATAATGTTGTAATGCACAATCAAGTTCCAAAGGAGTCAAGATGAATAGTATATGCATGTATTGCTTTCTCGATGTTTGTCAATTGCTCCGCTGTAATTTGTTCACCCAGCATGTTATCTATCTTAAGGAGAGCCACCTGTAGTGAACTATGGATCCCGGTCCTTGTCTTTTACATACAATCTACAATCTTTTACTGCTTTGTGTTTACTTTCTGCAAACTATTACTTCTTTCCATTCGATACGTTTAATCCTTTGTTTTCAGCAAAACACGGTGAGATTGACAACCTCATCGCAAGTTGGGGACAAAGTTCTGTGGTTGTGTTGTGCAGCTCTCCACGTTGCTACTAGCACCAGTAGTGCGCCCTTCCAAAGATCAGCTAGTAACACCTTTTGGGTGTTTCCTTGCTCCTACTGGTTCGATTAAACCTTGGTTTCATAACTGAGGGAAACTTGCTACTGTGCTCATCATACCTTCCTCTTGGGGTTCCCAGCGAGCTCTACATCAGCCCCGCTCCAGCATTTTCTGGCGCCATACACAGAGCCATCACCTGTCCAACTACATCAAGTGCATCTTGGAGTGCAGCACCAAAAACTCTTTCTCCTGGAATGTATGGAGCAGTCGAGATTGTGAACCTACATTAGCAATACACAATGTCACTGCTGCTATGTCCAAAAAGATCTACACTTGAGGTAGTTGTTTTCTGTTCTGCCTTCATATTTATATTTGCAACCAAAAACCAAAAGAAACGTCATATAACATAATTACCAAGGAAAACAAAAACCAATGAATTTCAAAGCAGTCCCTTTGCTAAAAGGAAGAAAGAAATTAGTAATGGCAGGGCATCATACATCTCTTTCTTGTGGAATAACTTGAACAATTGACTTCATAGAGGGATGAGATAGTGTGCAACTGTCACTTCTGCCCTGTGAAATGACTGCTCTACTTGATGAAGGCTGAAACTAAGATAGAGAAGTTACAACATCATGCAAAGAAACAAAACTACCATGTTCATTCTCAAAGATTTTTAAAAGATTAGTTGGTCTATTATAGCGATGTAAGCACTCATCACAAGGACCTCATGCAGACGGGTGCCTCTAATACCATAGCTAAATCATTTTGGAGAAATGGTCAAACAATATATTGAATAGTTAGAATGTTTAAATTTTTTGATTGTCTGCCCAAAGACAAAGTGTACTATCATCTGCCCGATATTAAAATAGCCATACACGTGTAGATACCATAGTGATATTTGAAGTGGGCGGTTCTTTATGATTCTTACGTTACTGTTATATTGTATTCCGTTGCATTTCTGGCCTTGTTATAATCACCGTAGTGCCTCCAACAAAAATAACCACTCAACTAGAGTCAATGGCATGACACCAAGGGACTTAAACCTTAAAAAAGAGGGGGGCGTCCTTACAATAGCTCTATGTAGAGTCTGTGGGTTGTTGATCTGGTTATAGGTATGTTCGTCGATGATGTCCGCTGCATCAAGTAATTAGACTGGTGGTCTCCATAATTCAGTGTGGGTCCTCTGCATAATGGTGCAGCGAATAGTGAACACAAAAAGTTTCTAGTCTCACTAATGTTAGCATGAAGTGATACAACAGCAATAGATACTTACGAGATTATAGGGGCCATTCATTCTATGATTTCTAGTGTAAACTGCACTTGTTCATTGTGTAAAAACAACAAACGGTTAGGAATAGTGGGGTGAGCAGAAGCAAATGAAACATACATCTTACTAGAAGCAGTATAATGAATGTAAATGTGTACTGCATAGATAGAACAAAAGCATCAAGCAAGAAATAATAATTAGTGTCATAGCATACGCCAAGCCAGAGAGAAATTATAACTGCATCACATATGGGCACTTACTAAAGTAGATAATGGAAACAAATGTGTTAACCGTTGGCTAACTCATAATTCGCCATGACATACAAAATCGCAGTTGAATGCCTTACGATTAAACCTGACTACAAAAAAAATATTTCGGAAGATACGAGTAACAAGTATTGTACATGTAAGTTACTACAAAAGTAGCACCAATACAAAAATACAGTTAACTGCTACATATTTATCTTTCCAAACTCCAAGGAGATATGGTTACCTCGGCCGCAACGGTGTTTAGGCATGATGCGAATCCTGGGTGGTGACGTCGAGGTTGTCGAGGGTGCTGCATTTGCGGTGCTTGTGGGCGAAGGTGAAGCAGAACAAGGGTTCCTCCGAGCGCTGGATGACAGCGGCGAAGAAGCATACTCCTAGTGATGGGAATGTGTTCGGCGCGCTAGGAGAGTGGGTCGGTGAAGTAGATCCGGTGTAGTGCACGACGATGATGGTGAATCAGATCTAAGGTGTTGAAGGTAGATCTAGGGTTTTCTGTAGGGCTAGCGCAACTGGGGGTGAGGATTGTGTGTGGGTGTGGGAGGGTGGGGGGTCGGTGGTAGGGAGGGTTATATAGGTACTGAACGGGGCCCCAACGAACCGACTTCACTAGGGGTAGAAGGGGGATTCCAAGATGTTTGAAACATTGGATAGTGGGAGATTTTCCCATTCTACTAAATTCAGATTTATGTATAGGCCAATTAGTAGTAAATTAGTAAGACGTACTCCGTAGACTCAAAGGCCGACAGGCACATCGGTGATCATCCATGGCCCGTACTGCCTTAGTTCACAAATTAAGGGCTCATTTGGCCATTTGGCATCTAAATATTGATCATCCATGGCCAATATTGGCTCGGTTCAGATACTAAGGATGAGTTTGGAATCAAAGTATTTTTAAATTATTTAGAAAACATTTTGATTTCTAAATAAACTAAACTATTGAATAACTTTTAGTGTTTTGTTCCAACAAATAATAGGGGTTCAAACTAGAGTATTCTCCAAAACTATGTTTTTTAAAATAATTGAGAAAGAGGTCAGACCCCTTTTTGAAGAAACTGAGAAGAGAGAAAACTGAAGTATTACTTTGGTAGGCACTAAAATACTATGTCATTGATATATTTCCGTATTATATCTATTCATGAATCATGATGCATATGAAGATTTTGTCACCAAGACAGGTAGTGAGCACAAAAATTATGATTAAATCCCCAACCAACTCGAGTGAATTTGTTTATCCATAGTCCAACTAATAATAGCAGAATGGTAGGCCGGTGGTATGGGGGAATCGAGTGTAATAATAAAGCACCCTGAGCTATAAAAAAATAAAGCGCCCTTTATCGATAACTTTTCAATCACTATGGTTGGGAGTGTTCATACTTCTATTCTAAAAAAATATGGGAACCCACTATTTCACTAATGTGAATAATCTAGCGCATGAGGGATGACATCAAACCATTCATAAGGTAAGCAGCAACGGTGTTTTCATTGAAAAAAATGTGAAAGTTGCTAGGCCCCACAAGTAATTTGTTCTCACAACTCTTATTGTCCCTTCATGCAAAGGATGGCAATTTTACCCATGAGTGCCTGCAGGTACTGTACCCGTGTTGGTTGGGTATGGGTACAATTTTATACCCATGGTAATACCCATACCCTAACCCGTTAAGTTATGGGTACGGGCACGAGTAGACAGACCCATACCCTACCCATTTAAAGTGACATAGTAGTAAAACTTACCTATAGAGTTATAACCTATGGGGCCAAGCAACCTAGGGAAGAGTATGATATTGTGGCTTCTAAACTTTGATATTTTTCATGGGTACGGGCATGGGTAAAGTTTTATACCCACGAGTACGGGTATGGGTAAAATTTTCTACCCATTGACTAAATGGGAGTGAGTATGATATAGTTCTACCCTACTCATACCCTACCCATTGTCAGCCTTACTTCGCGCTCATTCATTAATGCGGTCACGTTTTCCTTCAGGTTTTTCAAAAGTTGTTCGGTCATGCACACATAGCATATTCTATGAAGTACAGTAGTAAAACATACGTAGACCGCAATTAATTATTCGAGATAATCACTATTGTTCTTATTTAAAAAGGAAAAATATTGGGCTTTGGAGCATGTCCAACAACCTTTTTTGTATTGAATTGCTAAAATTTGACTCTAGGAATAGGAGCGCGAAGGTTTATCAATGGAACACAATTTCCAATTTCCTAGCCTTCCTATAAGCATTCATTAGTGTTTGCCCTTCCTAGAAAAAGTCTTGTCTACTCTCTCCGTTCAAAAATATAAGACATTTTAGCTTTGTGAAATAAATGTATCTAGACGCCTTTTAATGTAAAGGTTCACTCCGAACATTTACGAACCTATACACTAAATGACGTCTAGATACATTCGATTCACAAAGCCAAACCATCTTATATTTCTGAACGGAGGAAGTACATGACAATGACATGTGCTGTCAACCACTCGACCACCCAATAAATAAATCCCTTTTATTGATAAATTTTGAATCACTATGGCTGGGAGTATTCAATCTTATGTTTAAAAGAAAATTTAGGGAACCCACTATTCTGCTAACGTGAATAATGTAGTGCGACTGAGAAATGACATCAAAGCCAACCATGAGGTAAGCTTACTAAAAAACAAGAAGAAATGTGGGGTTGCTAGGCCCCACAAGTAATCTATCCTCACAACTCTTATTGTCCATTCACGCTCATTGATATATGCGTCCTTGTTTTTCCTTGAGATTATCCGAAAGTTGTTCAGTCATGCACACATAGCATCATCACCAATATTTTCGAATTATCTCTACTACTATAATGGAGCAGTTTTGAATTAGATCCATAGCACCAATCCTAACTGTTGGTCTATTAGATCCAATGGTTCAGGGCAGCTGGATTCGTGTTGAAGGAGTAGTACCTAGAGCAAACTCCACCATGTTCTAGAACCATCATGTCACCCCCTCCCCGCAAAAAAAGTTCATAGCATAGTAGGTTGTATTCTAAATATGTGTAGATAGTTAGTATTAATACACTTAATGTATGCCTTTTTCTCTAACAAGACTATTGGTTAATAACAACTTAATATTCATTAAGTTACATTTCATACAGTATATACGATTGTGGCACGTGCCTTTTACTAGTAGAAAGTAGCGTGTGACTTCTTGCAAATCTTTCCACTATATAATGTGCGAGTAACTTTGAACAATGAAAATTGAATCAACACTGGAAAATCCCAACAATGTTAACTCTTGGATGTTTTTTTTCCAATCTAGCACGTAGAGGATTCTATCGATAGTCCTTAGCACAATGAACGCTATGCAAAAACCACAAAGATTTTAATGGCATGATATACATTTAATTATCTTATCATACCCAATATATAGTGTACGAATAACTTTGAACTTTAACCGTTGGATGAAGATTGGAAATCCCAACATTGCTTACCGTTGGATTTTCCTTCCACTCTAACATTTAGAAGATTCTATTGATATAGTATTTAGCACAATGAACGCTACGCATAAACCTCAAAACACACTTTCCATCATTATAGAATCTATATATCATTTCTCTAGAGCATGTCGGGAATTATTTACCTACTAATAGGTTGATTTCTAAATGATACAACTTACAAGAACCAAAAAAACACTAGATACTTTATGGATGTGGCTCAAAAATATAATTATTTTTTGAGCTTTATATTTTAGATAAAAAATATATTTTAGTACTATATTATATAATTAACTATGAAACGTTTCCCAAAAAATAAGAAACATTCAATGACTGGTAATGTATTATGTACAACGATTACAGAAATGTATTTTGCACAAAAAAGGTCTATGGTTGTTGTTATGCGCAAAAACCTACCCAACATGTGGTGGTACTTGCAATATCATCACTGCTGATGCTCTCGGTGAGAAGGAGTACCAACCGTTTGATATTGTTTCAACGATGGAAAGGAACTTTTGTAAAAAAACGATTTAAGGGAGTATAAAAAATGATGGAAGGGAGTATAAAAAACGATGGAAGGTAACTGCGAGGCTGCTCCTACAACACGTGGAAACTCCTGGATGTCCCGATCAAGCCTTTTTAAGGGGCCATCAACAACGACCACCTCTCCCATGTAGGCACGATGCTCACAGTGAAGAACTCTCTCTGTCTCTCCCTGTCCCTTTAGGACGGCTAAGCCACCACACACACAAAAATGCCGCGCAGCTTCTCCGATCAGTGCACCTCCACTGACGAGTCCAACGCACGGGCGAACGGGGATATCAGTCCCTACATAGTGATGGCGAGGATTCCGTTGATGGGTCGTACTATTCCGACACACCGGAAGGTAATTTTTCCGAAGAGGACCCTGTTTACCATCATCTGATGGAGGGTACGCCACCGACAGAGGGCAAGGAGGAGGAGGAGGAGGATCATGGTCTTTCATCTATGAAGGAGACGTCGTCTTTAAGAAGAGTTCTCTTGATCCATCCTCCATCAGCATGAACAAGAGGGAGAACGAGCAGGAGGATTAGGGGTCGGATGATTTATGGTCATTTCTCGACTTCATCTCCAAGAAGAGTGCACTCGATCCCGCATTCATCCGCAATGAGAAGAGGAAGGAGAAGCATGCGGGAGGCTTGAAGAAGAAGAAGACAGTGAGAGCTAGGGGATGCCACGGGAAGCGGCAGGATGACGCCAGCACGAAGGTGACAGCGGAAGGATCCAGGTCCAAGAAGACGAAGAAGTCTTAGGATTAATTTTGTTTAATTTCACCTCTACTTCCTTTCCGTAATAATGTTCGGATATTGAATATTATTATCAAGTGCAAATTGGAACGGTGTTTGCAATCTAGTACTAGCATAAGTACTCCGTTTGTCATTTCATCGTCCATTGGGTTGTAATAAAACATCTTGTATTACCGAGGAAGGTGAAATTACTGCCTCCCCTTAATTTTTTAATGTGTTCGAAGAAAGAAGGGTGCCAATATAGAGAAAACCACATTAATTACTCACGTGAATTCATGTAACTAATACTGAAAGGAAGAAGCCTAGGAACCTGCATGTATTCTTTAATTACCAATATCAATCACTATAAGTGAAATACGGATTAGTAGTATATCAAAGTCCAAGAATATTATCGGAATTGGACGGGACAAAAGCCAAAGTGCCTATTTTTCTGGAAGACTCATGGAGCCAGAATACGAGATGAAGGAGGGCCAGGGGCTGGCCACCCCCCAGGCGCGGGCTGGGCATGGCCGCGCCAGTGCATGGTGTGGTTCCCCCAGGCACCCCCTCGATCTCCCTCCTCGCCTATAAGAAGCCTTCTGACCTAAAAACTCCTGGAGGTTCGACGTTTTTCCAGAAGGAGTTCTACTCCGCCACCACCACCAGATTCCATGAAACAACACCAGAAAATCTGTTCTGGCACCCTGCCGGGACGGGGAATTGGAGGAGATCATCTCCGTCATCATCACCATCGCTTCTCCATAGACCATCCATGTTTCCCCATCTATCAGTGAGTAACCCCCCGCTGTAGGCTATGGGGATGGTAGGGATTGGATGAGATCGTTCATGTAATGGCATCAGATTGTTAGGGCATGGTGCCTAGTATCTTAATTAGTGCTTTATGACTTTGTTGCGACTTGTTATGCTTAATGCTTGTCACTAGGGCCCGAGTGCCATGATTTCAGATCTGAACATGTTATTGATTCATTATGATAGTATTGTTTATGGTCTTATCTCCAAGTTGTATACACACGTTGTTGTCCGGAACCAATGGCCCCAAAGTGACAGAAATCGGGATAACCGGAAGGAATGGCTTTGATGTGAGGATCACATGTGTTCACGGAGTGTTAATGCTTTGCTCCGGTGTTCTATTAAAAGGAGCACCTTAATTTCCAGTAGTTCCCTTGAGGCCCCGCTGCAAACAGGCTGGCAATACAAAAGATGTTGTGCAAGTTCTCATTGCAAGCACGTATGACTATATATGGAACACATGCCTAGGATTATCTAGTACTTGGATGCTTTATCTTATTTATCTGCAATTTTCCTATGTTCTGATTGCTATGTGAATTGTCTTGTCCATGCAACGCCCATCCATCCATCCCTATGCCTACCGCACTCGAATCCCACTATTTACTGCTATTGTTACTGCTGTCTTTACTTTACTACTACTGCTACTTTGCTATTCCTACTACAAAACTGTTGCTACTGATAAACTCCTATGAGCAAGATTGTTTCCAGGTGCAGCTGAATTGACAACTCAGTTGTTAAGGCTTATAAATATTCTTTGGCTCCCCTTGTGTCGAATCAATAAATTGGGTTTCACTTCCCTCGAAAATACTGCGATACACCCCCTATACTTGTGGGTCATCAAGACTATTTTCTGGCGTCGTTGCCAGGGAGCATAGCTTTATTTATCAAGTCCACTTGGAATCACTATTGTTCAAGCTAAGTTTATTTTTGCCTTATTTTCTTGTTTCTTTATCAAAAATACAAAAAAAAGTAGTTCCTACTCTAGTTGTTATTTTCGTTGGTTTGTTATTGTCTTGCTTTATCATACTTGTTGTCAATGGTTGGTTTCTTTGAAACTGAAGCTTATTGGCAAGGTGGGTTCACAGAAGATCAAAAATATTATTATAAGGAACACCGCTTGTCACAAAAAGGGAAACACTTATGGGAACAAATTGATAGATTGTATACCATTGCTAGAAACCTGTGCTCTACTTATAATGTTACTTATTGTTGTGATGAAACTTGTTGCAGAAAGAGGTATAAAAACCTCCCTTTTCAATGTGAGTATAATGATAATGATACCATATCTTCTTTAGCTAAAGGAATTTATGACTTTTATGATGCGGAACAAATTGAAGAATTTATTGCTTGGAAGGGTGCTTTTGAACTTGCTAGTTTGCTTGAAAATATTGATGATTCACCTTACAAATATGAGGTTTATGGTATACTTAAATTTTGCTTTGATAATTACAAGGATGAAAATGGCTATATTCTTGAATATTTTAATAGATGCTTTCCACAAATGGAAGAGACTAATGCCTTGCAGGATCCTATGGAAGAAGAAATTGATAAACCTAAAATCTCATTAGATGAAAAAGAGGAGGAGACTGATGAACAAAAGGAGGAAGAATGGATTATCTACCCATGCCTACCTTCTAATGAGAGTAACTCTTTATCCCTTACATGATTTGATTGTCCTCCATGCTTACTAAAGGAGGATGAATGTTATGTTCCTGAGGATTCTTTTGAAAATGTTTATAATAAAGCTCTAGTGCTTGTAGATCATGAATGCATGCTTTATGTGATAGTTATATTGTTGAATTTATTCATGAGGCTACTAAAAATTATTATGAGAGAGGAAAATATGGTTGTAGAACTTTTCATGGTATTGAAACACCTGTCTATGTGCTGAAAGTTTTGAAGTTACTCTTGTTTTATCTTCCAATGCCTGTCACTTTGTTCATTGTGAATTTATTTGCATACACGATTCCTATGCATAGGAAGTGGATTCCTATGCATACACGATTCCTATGCTTCTTGATTCTCTCTTTTACTTCAACTCATATTTCTTATGTGAGCATCGTCTCAAACTATCATGCCTAAAGATGATAATATGTCTATTATTCTTGAGAGATCTTTTCTTAAATACTGCAGGAGCTGTTATTAATTATAATGAAAGGAAGGTGACCTTCAATGTTAATGACAAGGAACATAGTGTCTATTTCCCCAAGAAGATTGAAAAGACTTATGATTTGAATTCAATTGAACATGTTGGGGGCATTCAAGTTGTATAAATATATTGTCCCATACCAAGAGAAAAATTTGAATCTATTATGATTGGGACCATTGCTATCAAGGTTGAGGTAACATAATCATTAGTGCAATACAAAGTTTTGTATCATATGAAATTGTTTTCGTAACAAGACCTGATCAACCTTGTTAACAAAAGGATTTCATTGAACAAAACAATGTTTTCACCATGATTATCTCCGCTTACTTCTATGCTATCCATTTTAGTTTTTGCTTATGCCTAACTTAAAGGCGTTAAAGAAAAGTACTTATTGGGAGATAACCCAAAAGTTTTAGATGAGTCTTGGAAGTTATTACATCAGTAATAACCGCTCCTTATCCTTTTTATTTGCTTTTTGTGCCAAGAGTAACCTCTAATGAGAGAGAAGTAATGATTGGGAAAGTTGTTGTCTTGAAACAGATTTCTGTGCTTCACCGTAACAATTCGTGTAAAATCTATGAACGTCTTTTTGAGGCGTGAATTTTTGGTCTTCTTCCCTAGGTTGTTATCTAACTTTCCTTAGTTGAACACTTTTTGATTTGAGCAACAGAAGGTCTTCGAAAAAATTCGTCTTTACCTGCTGGTCTGTTTTGACAGATTTCTGCCATTTTCTGCATTTGCTTCTTGTTGGTCCCTTTTTGAGTTCTTTTGGGGAATTGAGCTTTTTAAGGGAAGTGCTACAGTAGATAGTGTTCTAATGGAAGTTTATTTGGTGTTAGAACTGAACCTTAAGACTTATTTATCTTGAGTGCACTAATGTTGCTAATAAACATTGTGTGAAGTTTTGTATGAATGAAAAATTACAGGTGTATGGAAGGAATGAGTAATGAGATGAAGGATGGACTAAATATCAAGCTTGTAGATGCCACACATGTTACCCCAAGAAATATCCAAGAAGTACAAGCATCAAAGCTTGGGGATGCCCAAGGCATCCCCTTCTTCATCAATAAAAATCCCAGGTTCCTTCCAAACGCTTCATTTTTATTGTTCCATGCATAGTTGCATTGTTCTTGGAGCGTCTTCTTTTGTGTTTTCATTTTGGTTTTCGTTTGCTTTTGTTTTCTTAGTTTTCTGAATAAATTGGTTGGACCTCCTCTTTCATACATTGGTTTTCAAATAGTCTGGTTTGGTTTGTAAAAGAGTAGGAAAGTTCATGCTTAAGTGGTAAAGAGAGCTTGTTTTTGACTGTGGGCTATGTTTTGTCATGCCATGCTTGATATTGTTTTGTCTTTATTCTTAGTATTCTTTTCTGTAGCATGACTTGTTGTAAACAATTGAGATTGCTTAATGTGCCTTGGATGAATCATGCGTTGTTTTAGCTTATTAAAGCATAGTATTGTGGTATTCTCCTTTGATGCTTTATTTGGGTTGACTTGGCGCATGCTCACACCATGTTAGGACTATCCAAAGTCACCATAAGCCTTTATGATCCTTTAGTTTTCAAGTTTTAGTATCACTTTATGCTTTGATCAATGATGTTTTGTCGCTCTGCATGATTATGGCCATTATTGCTCTCTTAGTTTGTCGCTCCCAGTCTTTTGCTAGCCTCCACAACCAAGTATGAGTTCCACTCATGCATCCAACTCCCTAAACCAAGTTATTCCAAGAGTCCACCATACCTACCTACTAGCTTATGCTATTCCAAGTATATTCATGCTTTTGTTTACCTTCCAAATTAAACTTGTTATGAGAAAACTAGTGATTAAAGCTCTCACGAACTTGATGGCACACTTTACTTTTCTTGCCCTTAATAAAAACCATTGTGTCGTCTATGTTGTATATGCTTGCACTTATTTGTTGGGAATTAGCAAAACCATGTTGTCATGGGGAACGCTTTCAACATTGCACTTGGTACTTGTACCTAGTTGATATCATGCTCTTTTGTATATGGATGTCGTCGGTGTGAAATGAAAGGGGAGCTTGTAAGTCCATGGAGTTCTGTATATGTGTTAGAGAAACAACTGGGCCGCTGGTCTAATCCATGCTGACATGGTGGAAACCTGCACCGTAACCATAATGAGTTGTCTATGAAGCATTCTTCTTATAAAAAAAAGAGAGTCCTATATTGAGAAAAAAAGAGAAAAAGAAAAAAAGAGATTATGAAAAGAGGAAAGAGAGAAAAAAGCACCATATTCCCATGGTAAATAAGAAGATTGCTAAGATGCTTGTTGTCTGCTTGCCTTGTCATTTTGATATGGGGATTCTTCCGTATCATCGGGCAAGGGGTACCCCGTTGGCGATTCTCTATGATACACATGTACTTAGAATGACAAGAACTTACCGGTGACTAAACTTGAGTAGCATGAGGAGCGGCCCTCGTATTCAAGGGACATGAGATTTCTAACTTATAATTTGTCAAGCATGTACACCATAGTTTGTTCACTTTAACCTTAATCACTTCAAGATTATTATGATAGGGCAATGAGTGCTAAAAGATATTAAGTACCATAATTTTTGGAAGCTCTTTATGAGACTTGAATCCCTACTTCCTTTTATGAAGGCCTTTCTTCCACCATTATATTGAGTCTCCACCTTCTATCTTTATGCACCTACTCTAAGAGCAAAGTGTCCATTCTTAGTTCTATATGCATTGTCCCAAGACTAGTTGATTGATGCATAACTTGATATTGCTTATTTTAAACTATTTGTATCTAGTCACTCTTATGACCTTTGAAGGTGTCCTATGCATTTATATTTGCTACTCTATGAAGGACAAGCTGAATACTATTATGCTATGTTTTATTTATGTGAAACAAACAAACGTCTTGCAAAGCAT
This sequence comes from Avena sativa, assembly GCA_916181665.1. NCBI lineage: Eukaryota > Viridiplantae > Streptophyta > Magnoliopsida > Poales > Poaceae > Avena > Avena sativa. The sequence goes on from OV702292.1 coordinate 274,786,048, forward strand.
TGTTACGCATGAATCTATTGTTTGTACCTTTTCATGTTGCATCATAGTTTCTTTATCTTATTGCTAGAACCTTGTCTTTCATGTTATGATTGAAGTACTATGATCCCAGCTTTGAATGTTTACAAATACTTTGGTCAAGTCTTTGATGGTGCATGTCACCTCAAAAATTATTCTTTCTTTTTATCACTTACCTACTCGAGGACGAGCAGGAGTTAAGCTTGGGGATGTTGATACATTGCAAATGTATCTATAATTTTTGATGTTCCATGCTTGGTTTTATCTCCTTTATTGTGTTTTGTCCACACTTTGGAGTACTTTTCATATGATTTCTTGGACTAACTTATTAACAAGAGCCACAGTGCCAACTGCCTGTTTTCTGCTGTTTTTGGTTCTAGGAAAATAAGAAAATGAATATTCTCGGAATTGGACGGGACAAAAGCCAAAGTGCCTATTTTTTCGGAAGACTCACGGAGCCAGAATATGAGACGAAGGAGGGCCAGGGGCTGGCCACACCTCCTAGGCGTGGGCTAGGCCTAGCTGCGCCAGGGCATGGTGTGGGCCCCCCAGGAACCCCCTCGGTCTCCCTCCTCGCGTATAAGAAGCCTTCTGACCTAAAAACTCCGGGGGGTCGACGTTTTTCCAGAAGGAGTTCCGCTCCGCCGCCACCACCAAATTCCACGAAACAGGACCAGAAACTCCGTTCTGGCACCCTGCCGGGATGGGGAATTAGAGGACATCATCCGCATGGTCATCACCATCGCTTCTCCATCGACCATCCGTGTTTCCCCCATCTATGAGTGAGTAATCCCCCGCTATAGGCTATGGGGATGGTAGGGATTGGATGAGATCGTTCATGTAATGGCATGAGATTGTTAGGGCATGGTGCCTAGTATCTTTTATTAGTGCTTTATGACTTTGTTGCGACTTGTTATGCTTAATACTTGTCACTAGGGCCCGAGTGCCATGTTTTCAGATCTGAACATGTTATTGATTCGTTATGATAGTATTGTTTATGGTCTTATCAGCAAGTTGTATACACACATTGTTGTCTGGAACCAATGGCCCCGAAGTGACAGAAATCGGAATAACCAGAGTGAATGGCTTTGATGTGAGGATCACATGTGTTCATGGAGTGTTAATGCTTTGCTCCGGTGCTCTATTAAAAGGAGCACCTTAATTACCAGTAGTTCCCTTAAGGCCCCGCTGCAAACAGGCTGGCAGGACAAAAGATGTTGTGCAAGTTCTCATTGCGAGCACGTATGACTATATATGGAACACATGCCTAGGATTATCTAGTACTTGGATGCTTTATCTTATTTATCTGCAATTGCCCTATGTTCTGATTGCTATGTGAATTGTCTTGTCCATGCAACGCCCGCCCATCCATCCCTATTCCTACCGCACTCGAATCCCACTGTTTACTGCTATTGTTACTTCTGTCTTTACTTTACTACTGCTGCTACTTTGTTATTCCTACTACAAAACTGTTGCTACTGATAAACTGCTGTGAGTAAGATTGTTTCTAGGTGCAGCTGAATTAACAACCCAGTTGTTAAGGCTTATAAATATTCTTTGGCTCCCCTTGTGTCGAATCAACAAATTGGGTTTCACCTCCCTCGAAAATACTGCGATACACCCCCTATACTTGTGGGTCATCAGTCCACTGAACAGATTTTCGCAAGTTCTGAAGATAATTTCGAAACACAGCCAAATTTTTGAAACACGGTGAGTCATAGCATCTTTGATTATTTTCAAAACACGGTCAAATTTCTAGGCATGCATATTGTTTGCAATAAGTTGAATCATTCCAAACTCTCACTCGTTCACGATACATTGACTGCCTGGGGGGTCGAGTGAATAGATTTTTGCATGGTGTGAAGTTAATTTCGAAACGAACACAAAATTTAAAAATGTGGTGAGCCATAGTCTCTTTAGTTTTTTTTGAAATACGGTCAAATTTCTAGTCATGCATACTCTTAGGAAGAAGTTGAATCTTTCCAAACTATCACTCGTCTCGATACATTGACTTCTTGGTAGTGGGCCCACTGAAAATATTATCGCAAGGTATGAAGTTAATTTTGAAACATATCCAAACTTTCAGAATATGGTGAGTCGTGGTATCTTTGTTTGTTTTCAAAACACGGTCGAATTTCTAGGCATGCATATTCTTAGGAAGAAGTTGAATCTTTCCAAACTCCCACTCGTCTCGATACATTGACTACCTGGTGGTGGGTCCATTGAATAGATTTTTGCAAGGTTTTAAGTTAATTTCGAAACACAACCAAAATTTCAAAACACGGTGAGTCATAGCATCTTTGATTGTTTTCGAAAAATGGTCAAATTTCAAGGCATGCATATTCTTAGCAATAAGTTGAATCATTCCAAACTCTCACTCGTTCTCGATACATTGACTACCTGGTGGGTCCAGTGAACAGATTTTCACAAGGTGTGCAGTTAATTTCGAAACGCACGCAAAATTTCGAAACTCGGTGAGCCATAGTCTCTTTGGTTGTTTTTGAACTACGGTCAAATTTCTAGGCATGCATATTCTTAGCAAGAAGTTGAATATTTCCAAACTGTCACTTCTCTCGATACATAGACATCCTAGTAGTGGGTCCACTGAAAATATTATCGCAAGGTGTGAAGTTAATTTTGAAACACAGCCAAAATTTCAAAACACGGTGAGTCATAGTCTCTTTGTTTGTTTTCATAACACGGTCAAATTTCTAGGCCTGCATATTCTTAGCAGGAAGTTGAATCTTTCAAACTCTTACTCGTCTCCATACATTGACTGCCTGGTGGTGGGTCCACTGAACTGATTTTTGCAAGGTGTGAAGTTAATTTCGAAACATAGCCCAAATTTTGAAACACAGTGAGTCATAGTATCTTTGATTTTTTTCAAAACACGGTCAAATTTCTAGGCATGCATATTCTTAGCAATAAGTTGAATCATTCCAAACTCTCACTCGTTCTCGATACATTGACTGCCTAGTGGGCCCAGTGAACAGATTTTTGCAAGGTGTGAATTTAATTTCGAAACACACGCAAAATTTCAAAATGCGGTGAGCCATAGTCTCTTTGGTTGTTTTCGAAATATGGTCAAATTTCTAGGCATGCATACTCTTAGCAAGAAGTTGAATATTTCCAAACTGTCACTCGTCTCGATATATAGACATCCTGGTAGTGGGTCCACGGAAAATATTATCGCAAGGTGTGCAGGTAATTTTGAAACACAGCCAAAATTTCAAAACACGGTGAGTCATAGTCTCTTTGTTTGTTTTCAAAACACGGTCAAATTTCCAGGCATGCATATTCTTGGCAAGAGGTTGAATCTTTCAAACTCTTACTCGTCTCCATACATTGACTGCCTGGTGGTGGGTCCACTGAACTGATTTTTGCAAGGTGTGTAGTTAATTTCGACACACCTCCAAAATTTCGAAACACAATGAGTCATAGTGACGAGGGTTTAACTCATCAATGCCCATTGTTTTGGACTTGTGTTTTGGAGAAGGAGGGAGCGCTGGAGACATCTATCGGCTAGCAAACTAGCACACAGGGGACTCGAAGATTTACCCATGTTCAGGCCTCGTAGAGGTCTGTACTCCTACTTGTCTGCTCGTGGAATTATCAAAGGAATCGAAGATTACAATGGTGCGCAGATGCATTCTGGCAAGGGCTGTGGAAACTAGGGTTGCGTGTGTCCTCCTCGGCGCCCCCTCCTAGCCTTTATATAGATAGGCTAGGTCTCGGGTAGCAGGTCGAGTCGGTTACAAGTTAGGGTTTCCCCTTTTAACTTTCTATCTTTAGCTTCTTCTTGTTCTTCAAGCAATCGAGAGTCCGCAGGTTACTCGGATTCTTGATTTGGGCCTTGGCGACACCGTGGGCTTATATGTATTCAGGCTGTATATACCAAGCTCGAGTACCTGTAGGGTATACCCACATCACATAGTATCTTTGATTATTTTCAAAACACGATCAAAATTCTAGGCATGCATATTCTTAGCAAGAAGTTTAATCATTCCAAACTCTCACTCGTTCTCGATACATTGACTGCCTGGTGGGTCCAGTGAACAAATTTTTGCAAGGTGTGAAGTTAATTTCGAAACGCACGCAAAATTTCAAAATGCGGTGAGGCATAGTCTCTTTGGTTGTTTTCGAAATACGTTCAAATTTCTAGGCATGCATACTCTTAGAAAGAAGTTGAATCTTTCCAAACTATCACTCGTCTCTGTTGGAGATATGCCCAAGAGGCAATAATAAAAGTGGTTATTATTATATCTTTGTGTTTATGATGAATGTTTACATCCCATGCTATAATTGTATTATAAGGAAACTCTAATACATGTGTGTTTTGTAAACATAAAAGAGTCCCTAGTAAGTCTCTTGTTGAACTAGCTTGTTGATTAATTGATGATCATGGTTTCCTGATCATGGACATTGGATGTGATTAATAACAAGGTTATATCATTAGGAGAATGATGTGATGGACACACACCCATAGTAAGCATAGCATAATATCAAGTCATTAAGTTCGTATTGCTGTAAGCTTTCAAATACATAGTAACCTAATCCTTCGACCACGAGGTTATGTTAATCACCATCACCGGATGGGTACTTTGATAACATCAAACGACGCTTCGTAACTGGGCGGTTATAAAGGTGTCATTGGGTATTCTGAAAGTATGTGTTGAAGCGCATAGACCAAGTTTGGGATTTGTCCATCCATATGACGGATAGATATACTCTGGGCCCTCTCGGTGGAATGTCATCTAGATAGCTTGCAAGCATGTGACTGGGTCACAAGGGATGACATAACATGGAATGAGTAAAGAGTACTTATCAGTAACGAGTTAGAACTAGGTATGGAGATACCGACGATCAAACCTCGGATAAGTAGAATATCGTGTGACAAAGGGAATTGTTTTCGTATGTAAATGGTTCTATCGATCACGAAGTCATCGTTGAGTATGTGGGAGCCGTTATGGATCTCCAGATCCCGCTGATGGTTATTGATCGGAGAGGTGTCTCCATCATGTCTGCATATTCACGAACCATAGGGTGACACAGTTCGAAGTTGTTTTAAGTAGATATGGAATATGCGTTGGAGACCGAATGATGTTCGGAGTCTCGGATTGGATCCGGGACATCACGAGGAGATCCGAATTGGTCCGGAGAATAAGATTCATATATTGGGGATCATTTTATAAGTTAGGAAATGTTCCGGAGTGTTTGTATGGAGATTCTAGAAGGTTTTGGAATGTTCTGGAAGGTTCTATAGGATTTCTTGGAGTTTACTTGAAAACCAAGGAAGCGATCAAGGAGACCAAGTGGGGCAAGACACGGATTCGTGGGGAGGAGGAATCCTCCCCCCTTTGCACCGCCGGCCCAAGGAGGGGAGTCCTACTAGGACTCCCCCTCCCCAGGCGCGCCTCCCTCCCTTAAATAGAAGGGAGGGGGCGCCCCCTCTTGCTCCTCCTATCACAACACCCAATCTCTGCTGCCTCTCTCCTCCACCTTTCTTCTGCACAGGCATAGGCGAAGCCCTGCAGAATTCTCATCTCCACCACCACCACCACGCCGTCGTGCTGCTGGGATTCCGTGGAGAAGATCTACTACCTCCGCTGCTTGCTGGAACAGGGAGAGGAAGGTCTGCATTGAATCCTCACGTGTGACCGTCTGCGGAAGAGCTGCCGGAACGCGGCGCCGGAAGGATCGTCCACACGATCTTGAGATCGTCAAGTGATCGACTACATCATCCACGAGATCTAATCTCGTAACGCTTTCGGTTCTACGAGGGTTAGTACCGATCTATCTCGTTGCTCATGTCTAATAGATTAGATCTTGGCTTTTGTCTAGATTAGATCTTGGTTTTGTTCGTTCTTGCGGTAGAAATTTTTTTGTTTTCCATGCTACGAACCCATCAGTCTCGATACATTGACTTCTTGGTAGTGGGCCCACTAAAAATATTATCGTAAGGTGTGAAGTTAATTTTGAAACATAGCCAAACTTTTAGACCATGGTGAGTCATAGTCTCTTTGTTTTTTTCAAAACACGGTCGAATTTCTAGGCATGCATATTCTAAGCAAGGGGTTGAATATTTCCAAACTCTCACTCGTCTCGATACATTGACTGCCTGGTGGTGGGTCCACTGAATAGATTTTCGCAAGGTGTGAAGTTAATTTCAAAACATAGCCAAAATTTCAAAACACGGTGAGTCGTAGCATATTTGATTGTTTTCAAAACACGGTCAAATTTCTAGGCATGCATATTCTTAGCAATAAGTTGAATCATTCCAAACTCTCACTCGTTCTCGATACAGTGACTGCCTGGTGGGTCTAGTGAACAGATTTTCGCAAGGTGTGAAGTTAATTTCGAAACGCAGCAAAATGTTCGAAACACGGTGAGTCATAGCATCTTTGATTATTTTCAAAACACGGTCAAATTTCTAGGCATGCATATTCTTAGCAAGAAGTTGAATATTTCCAAACTGTCACTCGTCTCGATACATAGACATCCTGGTAGTGGGTCCACTGAAAATATTATCGCAAGTTGTGAAGTTAATTTTGAAACACAGCCAAAATTTGAAAACACGGTGAGTCATAGTCTCTTTGTTTGTTTTCAAAACACGGTTAAATTTCTAGGCATCCATATTCTTAGCAAGAAGTTGAATCTTTCAAACTCTTACTTGTCTCCATACATTGACTGCCTGGTGATGGGTCCACTGAACTGATTTTTGCAAGGTGTGAAGTTAATTCCGAAACACAGCCAAAATTTCGAAACACAGTGAGTCATAGTATCTTTGATTGTTTTCAAAACACGGTCAAATTTCTATGCATGCGTATTCTTAGCAATAAGTTGAATCATTCCAAACTCTCACTCGTTCTCGATACATTGACTGCGTCGTGGGTCTAGTGTACAGATTTTCGCAAGGTGTGAAGTTAATTTCGAAACGCGGCCAAATTTTTGAAACACGGTGAGTCATAGAATCTTTGATTTTTTTGAAAACACGGACAAATTTCTAGGCATGCATATTCTTAGCAATAAGTTGAATCATTCCAAACTCTCACTCGTTCTCGATACATTGACTTCCTGGTGGGTCTAGTGAACAGATTTTTGCAAGGTGTGAAGTTTATTTCGAAACGCATGCAAAATTTCAAAATGTCGTGAGCCATAGTCTCTTTGGTGGTTTTCGAAATACGGTCAAATTTCTAGGCATGCATACTCTTAGCAAGAAGTTGAATCTTTCCAAACTGTCACTCATCTCGATACATTGACTTCTTGGTAGTGGGCCCACTGAAAATATTATCGCAAGACGTGAAGTTAATTTAGAGACATAGCCAAACTTTCAGAACATGGTGAGTCGTAGTCTCTTTGTTTGTTTTCAAAACACGGTCGAATTTCTAGGCATGCATATTCTTACAAGAAGTTGAATCTTTCCAAACTCTCACTCGTCTCGATACATTGACTGCCTGGTGGTGGGTCCACTGAATAGATTTTCGCAAGGTGTGAAGTTAATTTCAAAACATAGCCAAAATTTGAAAACACGGTGAGTCGTAGCATCTTTGATTGTTTTCAAAACACGGTCAAATTTCTAGGCATGCATATTCTTAGCAATAAGTTGAATCATTCCAAACTCTCACTCGTTGTCGATACAGTGACTGCCTGGTGGGTCTAGTGAACAGATTTTCGCAAGGTGTGAAGTTAATTTCGAAACGCAGCCAAATTTTCAAAACACGGTGAGTCATAGCATCTTTGATTATTTTCAAAACACGGTCAAATTTCTAGGCATGCATATTCTTAGCAAGAAGTTGAATATTTCCAAACTGTCACTCGTCTCGATACATAGACATCCTGGTAGTGGGTCCACTGAAAATATTATCGCAAGGTGTGAAGTTAATTAAGAAACACAGCCAAAATTTGAAAACACGGTGAGTCATAGTCTCTTTGTTTGTTTTCAAAACACGGTTAGATTTCTAGGCATCCATATTCTTAGCAAAAAGTTGAATCTTTCAAACTCTTACTCGTCTCCATACATTGACTGCCTGGTGATGGGTCCATTGAATTGATTTTTGCAAGGTGTGAAGTTAATTTCGAAACACAGCCAAAATATCGAAACACAATGAGTCATAGTATCTTTGATTGTTTTCAAAACACGGTCAAATTTCTATGCATGCGTATTCTTAGCAATAAGTTGAATCATTCCAAACTCTCACTCGTTCTCGATACAGTGACTGCCGTGTGGGTCTAGTGAACAGGTTTTCGCAAGGTGTGAAGTTAATTTCGAAACGCGGCCAAATTTTCGAAACACGGTGAGTCATAGCATCTTTGATTATTTTCAAAACACGGTCAAATTTCTAGGCATGCATATTCTTAGCAAGAAGTTGAATATTTCCAAACTGTCACTCGTCTCGATACATAGACATCCTGGTAGTGGGTCCACTGAAAATATTATCACAAGGTGTGAAGTTAATTAAGAAACACAGCCAAAATTTGAAAACACGGTGAGTCATAGTCTCTTTGTTTGTTTTCAAAACACGGTTAAATTTCTAGGCATCCATATTCTTAGCAAAAAGTTGAATCTTTCAAACTCTTACTCGTCTCCATACATTGACTGCCTGGTGATGGGTCCATTGAACTGATTTTTGCAAGGTGTGAAGTTAATTTCGAAACACAGCCAAAATTTCGAAACACAATGAGTCATAGTATCTTTGATTGATTTCAAAACACGGTCAAATTTCTATGCATGCGTATTCTTAGCAATAAGTTGAATCATTCCAAACTCTCACTCGTTCTCGATACATTGACTGCGTAGTGGGTCCAGTGTATAGATTTTCGCAAGGTGTGAAGTTAATTTCAAAACGCGGCCAAATTTTCGAAACACGGTGAGTCATAGCATCTTTGATTATTTTCAAAACACGGACAAATTTCTAGGCTTGCATATTCTTCGCAATAAGTTGAATCATTCCAAACTCTCACTCGTTCTCGATACATTGACTTCCTGGTGGGTCTAGTGAACAGATTTTTGCAAGGTGTGAAGTTAATTTCGAAACGCATGCAAAATTTCAAAATGCGGTGAGCCATAGTCTCTTTGGTTGTTTTCAAAATACGGTCAAATTTCTAGGCATGCATACTCTCAGCAAGAAGTTGAATATTTCCAAACTGTCACTCGTCTCGATACATAGACATCCTGGTAGTGGGTCCACTGAAAATATTATCGCAAGGTGTGAAGTTAATTAAGAAACATAGCCAAAATTTGAAAACACGGTGAGTCATAGTCTCTTTGTTTGTTTTCAAAATACGGTTAAATTTCTAGGCATCCATATTCTTAGCAAAAAGTTGAATCTTTCAAACTCTTACTCGTCTCCATACATTGACTGCCTGGTGATGGGTCCATTGAACTGATTTTTGCAAGGTGTGAAGTTAATTTCGAAACACAGCCAAAATTTTGAAATACAATGAGTCATAGTATCTTTGATTGTTTTCAAAACACGGTCAACTTTCTATGCATGTGTATTCTTAGCAATAAGTTGAATCATTCCAAACTCACTCGTTCTCGATACAGTGACTGCCTGGTGGGTCTAGTGAACAGATTTTCGCAAGGTGTGAAGTTAATTTCGAAACGCAGCCAAATTTTTGAAACACGGTGAGTCATAGCATCTTTGATTATTTTCAAAACACGGTCAAATTTCTAGGCATGCATATTCTTAGCAAGAAGTTGAATATTTCCAAACTGTCACTCGTCTCGATACATAGACATCCTGGTAGTGGGTCCACTGAAAATATTATCGCAAGGTGTGAAGTTAATTAAGAAACACAGCCAAAATTTGAAAACACGGTGAGTCATAGTCTCTTTTGTTTTCAAAACACGGTTAAATTTCTAGGCATCCATATTTTTAGTAAAAAGTTGAATCTTTCAAACTCTTACTCGTCTCCATACATTGACTGCCTGGTGATGGGTCCATTGAACTGATTTTTGCAAGGTGTGAAGTTAATTTCGAAACACAGCCAAAATTTTCGAAACACAATGAGTCATAGTATCTTTGATTGTTTTCAAAACACGGTCAAATTTCTATGCATGCGTATTCTTAGCAATAAGTTGAATCATTCCAAACTCTCACTCGTTCTCGATACATTGACTGCGTAGTGGGTCCAGTGTATAGATTTTCGCAAGGTGTGAAGTTAATTTCGAAACGCGGCCAAATTTTCGAAACACGGTGAGTCATCGCATCTTTGATTATTTTCAAAACACGGACAAATTTCTAGGCTTGCATATTCTTAGCAATAAGTTGAATCATTCCAAACTCTCACTCGTTCTCGATACATTGACTTCCTGGTGGGTCTAGTGAACAGATTTTTGCAAGGTGTGAAGTTAATTTCGAAACGCATGCAAAATTTCAAAATGCGGTGCGCCATAGTCTCTTTTGTTGTTTTCGAAATACGGTCAAATTTCTAGGCATGCATACTCTTAGCAAGAAGTTGAATCTTTCCAAACTGTCACTCGTCTTGATACATTGACTTCTTGGTAGTGGGCCCACTGAAAATATTATCGCAAGACGTGAAGTGAATTTTGAGACAGAGCCAAACTTTCAAAACACGGTGAGTCGTAGCATCTTTGATTGTTTTCAAAACACGGTCAAATTTCTAGGCATGCATATTCTGAGCAATAAGTTGAATCATTCCAAACTCTCACTCGTTCTGGATATAGTGACTGCCTGGTGGGTCTAGTGAACAGATTTTCGCAAGGTGTGAAGTTAATTTCGAAACGCAGCCAAATTTTCAAAACACGGTGAGTCATAGCATCTTTGATTATTTTCAAAACACGGTCAAATTTCTAGGCATGCATATTCTTAGCAAGAAGTTGAATATTTCCAAACTGTCACTCGTCTCGATACATAGACATCCTGGTAGTGGGTCCACTGAAAATATTATCGCAAGGTGTGAAGTTAATTAAGAAACACAGCCAAAATTTGAAAACACGGTGAGTCATAGTCTCTTTGTTTGTTTTCAAAACACGATTAAATTTCTAGGCATCCATATTCTTAGCAAAAAGTTGAATCTTTCAAACTCTTACCCCCTCTCCATACATTGACTGCCTGGTGATGGGTCCATTGAACTGATTTTTGCAAGGTGTGAAGTTAATTTCGAAACACAGCCAAAATTTCGAAACACAATGAGTCATAGTATCTTTGATTGTTTTCAAAACACGGTCAAATTTCTATGCATGCGTATTCTTAGCAATAAGTTGAATCATTCCAAACTCTCACTCGTTCTCGATACAGTGACTGCCTGGTGGGTCTAGTGAACATATTTTCGCAAGGTGTGAAGTTAATTTCGAAACGCAGCCCAATTTTCGAAACACGGTGAGTCATAGCATCTTTGATTATTTTCAAAACACGGTCAAATTTCTAGGCATGCATATTCTTAGCAAGAAGTTGAATATTTCCAAACTGTCACTCGTCTCGATACATAGACATCCTGGTAGTGGGTCCACTGAAAATATTATCGCAAGGTGTGAAGTTAATTAAGAAACACAGCCAAAATTTGAAAACACGGTGAGTCATAGTCTCTTTGTTTGTTTTCAAAACATGGTTAAATTTCTAGGCATCCATATTCTTAGCAAAAAGTTGAATCTTTCAAACTCTTACTCGTCTCCATACATTGACTGCCTGGTGATGGGTCCATTGAACTGATTTTTGCAAGGTGTGAAGTTAATTTCGAAACACAGCCAAAATTTCGAAACACAATGAGTCATAGTATCTTTGATTGTTTTCAAAACACGGTCAAATTTCTATGCGTGCGTATTCTTAGCAATAAGTTGAATCATTCCAAACTCTCACTCGTTCTCGATACATTGACTGCGTAGTGGGTCCAGTGTATAGATTTTCGCAAGGTGTGAAGTTAATTTCGAAACGCGGCCAAATTTTCGAAACACGGTGAGTCATAGCATCTTTGATTATTTTCAAAACACGGACAAATTTCTAGGCTTGCATATTCTTAGCACTAAGTTGAATCATTCCAAACTCTCACTCGTTCTCGATACATTGACTTCCTGGTGGGTCTAGTGAACAAATTTTGCAAGGTGTGAAGTTAATTTCGAAACGCATGCAAAATTTCAAAATGCGGTGAGCCATATTCTCTTTGGTTGTTTTCGAAATACGGTCAAATTTCTAGGCATGCATACTCTTAGCAAGAAGTTGAATCTTTCCAAACTGTCACTCGTCTTGATACATTGACTTCTTGGTAGTGGGCCCACTGAAAATATTATCGCAAGACGTGAAGTTAATTTTGAGACATAGCCAAACTTTCAGAACATGGTGAGTCGTAGTCTCTTTGTTTGTTTTAAAAACACGGTCGAATTTCTAGGCATGCATATTCTTAGCAAGAAGTTGAATCTTTCCAAACTCTCACTCGTCTCGATACACTGACTGCCTGGTGGTGGGTCCACTGAATAGATTTTCGCTAGTTGAGAAGTTAATTTCGAAACACAGCCAAATTTTCAAAACACGGTGAGTCGTTGCATCTTTGATTGTTTTCAAAACACGGTCAAATTTCTAGGCATGCATATTCTGAGCAATAAGTTGAATCATTCCAAACTCTCACTCGTTCTCGATACATTGACAGCCTGGTGGGTCCAGTGAACAGATTTTCGCAAGGTGTGAAGTTAATTTCAAAACACACGCAAAATTTCAAAACTCGGTGAGCCATAGTCTCTTTGGTTGTTTTCGAAATACGGTCAAATTTCTAGGCATGCATATTCTTAGCAAGAAGTTGAATATTTCCAAACTGTCACTCCTCTCGATACATAGACATCCTGGTAGTGGGTCCACTGAAAATATAATCGCAAGGTGTGAAGTTAATTTTGAAACACAGCCAAAATTTCAAAAGACGATGAATCATAGTATCTTTGTTTGTTTTCAAAGCAAGGTCAAATTTCTTGGCATGCATATTCTTAGCAAGAAGTTGAATCTTTCAAACTCTTACTTATCTCCATACATTGACTGCCTGGTGGTGGGTCCACTGAACTAATTTTTGCAAGGTGTGAAGTTAATTTCGAAACATAGCCAAAATTTCGAAACACAATGAGTCATAGTATCTTTGATTGTTTTCAAACCACGGTCAAATTTGTAGGCATGCATATTCTTAGCAATAAGTTGAATCCTTCCAAACTCTCACTCGTTCTTGATACATTGACTGCGTAGTGGGTCCAGTGTATAGATTTTCACAAGGTGTGAAGTTAATTTTGAAACGCAGCCAAATTTTCGAAACACGATGAGTCATAGTATCTTTGATTATTTTCAAAACACGGTCAAATTTCTAGGCATGCATATTCCTAGCAATAAGTTGAATCATTCCAAACTCTCACTCGTTCTCGATACATTGACTGCCTGGTGGGTCCAGTGAATAGATTTTTGCAAGGTGTGAAGTTAATTTCGAAACGCACGCAAAATTTCAAAATGCGGTGAGCCATAGTCTCTTTGGTTGTTTTCTTAATACGGTCAAATTTCTAGGCATGCATACTCTTAGCAAGAAGTTGAATCTTTCCAAACTGTCACTCGTCTCGATACATTGACTTCTTGGTAGTGAGCCCACTAAAAATATTATCGCAAGGCGTGAAGTTAATTTTGAAACATAGCCAAACTTTCAGAACATGGTGAGTCGTAGTCTGTTTGTTTGTTTTCAAAACACGGTCGAATTTCTAGGCATGCATATTCTTAGCAAGAAGTTGAATCTTTCCAAACACTCACTCGTCTCGATACATTGACTGCCTGGTGGTCGGTCCACTGAATAGATTTTTGCACGGTGTGAAGTTAATTTCGAAACACAGCCAAAATTTTGAAACACGGTGAGTCGTAGCATCTTTGATTGCTTTTATAACACGGTCAAATTTCTAGGCATGCATATTCTTAGCAACAAGTTGAATCATTCCAAACTCTCACTCGTTCTCGATACAATAACTGCCTGGTGGTGGGTCCACTGAACAGATTTTTGCAAGGTGTGAAGTTAATTTCGAAACACAGCCAAAGTTTCGAAACACAGCCAAAGTCTCGAAACACTAGGAGTCATAGTCTCTTTGATTGTTTCCAAAACATGGTAAAATTTCTAGGCATGCATATTCTTAGCAAGAAGTTGAATCTTTCGAAACTCTCACTTGTTCTCGATACATTGACTGCCCGGTGGGTCCAATGAACATATTTTCGCAAGGTGTGAAGTTAATTTTAAAACACACACAAAATTTCAAAACACGGTGAGTCATAGCATCTTGGGTTGTTTTCAAAACACGGTCAAATTTCTAGGCATGCATATTCTTAGCAAGAAGTTAAATATTCCCAAACTATCACTCGTCTCGATACATTGACTTCTTGGTAGTGGGTCCACTAAAAATTTTATCGGAAGGTGTGAAGTTAATTTTGAAACGCATGCAAAATTTCAAAACACGATGAGCCATAGTCTCTTTTGTTGTTTTTGTAAGACGGTCAAATTTCTAGGCTTGCATATTATTAGCAAGAAGTTGAATCTTTCCAAAATGTCACTCGTCTCGATACATTGACTTCCTGGTAGTGGGTCCACTGAAATATTATCGCAAGGTGTGAAGTTAATTTCGAAACACAGCCAAAATATCAAAACACAGTGAGTCCTAGTCTCTTTGATTGTTTTCAAAACATGGTCAGATTTCTAGGCATGCATATTCTTAGCAAGAAGTTGAATCTTTCCAAGCTCTCACTCGTTCTCGATACATTGACTGCCCGGTGGGTCCAGTGAAAAGATTTTCGCAAGGTGTGAAGTTAATTTCGAAACTCACACAAAATTTCAAAACACGGTGAGCCATCGCCTCTTTGGTTGTTTTCGAAATACGGTCAAATTTCTAGTCATGCATATTCTTAGCAAGAAGTGGAATCTTTCCAAACGATCACTCGTCTCGATACATTGACTTCCTGGTAGTGGGTCCACTGAAAATATTATCGCAAGGTGTGAAGTTAATTTTCAAACGCACGCAAAATTTCAAAACACGGTGAGCCATAGTGTCTTTGGTTGTTTTCGAAATACGGTCAAATATCTAGGCATGCATATTATTAGCAAGAAGTTGAATCTTTCCAAACTCTCACTCGTCTCAATACATTGACTTCCTGGTAGTGGGTCCACTGAAAAAAATTATCACAATGTGTGAAGTTAATTTTGAAACATAGCCAAAATTTTGAAACACAGTGAGTCAGAGCATCTTTGATTGCTTTCAAAACACGGTCAAATTTCTAGGCATGCATATTCTTAGCAAGAAGTTGAATCATTCCAACCTCTTAGTCGTTCTCGATACATTGACTACCCAGTGGATCCAGTGAACAGATTTTCACAAGGTGTGAAGTTAATTTCAAAACGCACACAAAATTTCAAAACACAGTGAGCCATAGTATCTTTGGTTGTTTTTGAAATACGGTCAAATTTCTAGGCATGCATATTCTTAGCAAGAACTTGAATCTTTATAAACTGTCACTCGTCTCGATAAATTGAATTCCTGGTAGTGGGTCCACTGAAAATATTATTGCAAGGTGTGAAGTTAATTTCGAAATGCATGCAAAATTTCTAAACACGGTGAGCCATAGTCTCTTTGGTTGTTTTTGAAATATGGTCAAATTTCTAGGCATGGATAATATTAGGAAGAAGTTGAATCTTTCCAAGCTGTCACTCGTCTCGATACATTGACTTCCTGGTAGTGGGTCCACTGAAAATATTATCGCAAGGTGTGAAGTTAATTTTGAAACACAGGCAAAATTTCAAATCATGGTGAGTCATAGTCTCTTTGTTTGTTTTCAAAACATGGTCAAATTTCTAGGCATGCATATTCTTAACAAGAAGTTGAATCTTTCCAAACTCTCACTCGTCTCCATACATTGACTGCCTGGTGGTGGGTCCACTGAACAGATTTTCACAAGGTGTGAAGTTAATTTCGAAACGTAGCAAAAATTTCGAAACACGGTGAGTCATAATCTCTTTGATTGTTTTCAAAACATGATCAAATTTCTAGGCATGCATATTCTTAGCAAGAAGTTGAATCATTCCAACCTCTCAGTCGTTCTCGATACATTGACTGCCCAGTGGATCTAGTGAACAGATTTTCGCAAGGTGTGAAGTTAATTTCGAAACGCACACAAAATTTCAAAACACAGTGAGCCACAGTCTCTTTGGTTGTTTTCGAAATACGGTCAAATTTCTAGGCATGCATATTCTTAGCAAGAAGTTGAATCTTTCCAAACTATCACTCGTCTCGATACATTGACTTCCTGGTAGTAGGTCCACTGAAAATATTATCGCAAGGTGTGAAGTTAATTTTGAAACGCATGCAAAATTTCAAAACACGGTGAGCCATAGTATCTTTGGTTGTTTTCAAAATACAGTCAAATTTCTAGGCATGCATATTATTAGCAAGAAGTTGAATCTTACCAAACTGTCACTCGTCTCGATAAATTGACTTCCTGGTAGTGGGTCCACTGAAAAAAATTATCGCAATGTGTGAAGTTAATTTTGAAACACAGCCAAAATTTTGAAACACGGTGAGTCATAGCATCTTTGATTGCTTTCAAAACACGGTCAAATTTCTAGGCATGCATATTCTTAGCAAGAAGTTGAATCATTCAAACCTCTCACTCATTCTCGATACATTGACTGCCCGATGGATCTAGTGAACAGATTTTTGCAAGGTGTGAAGTTAATTTCAAAACTCACAGAAAATATCAAAACAGAGTGAGCAATAGTCTCTTTGGTTATTGTAGAAATACGGTCAAATTTCTAGGCATGCATATTCTAAGCAAGAAGTTGAATCTTTATAAACTATTACTCGTCTCGATACATTGACTTCCTGGTAGTGGGTCCACTGAAAATATTATCGCAAGGTGTGAAGTTACTTTCGAAACGCACGCAAAATTTTAAAAAACGGTGAACCATAGTCTTTTTGGTTGTTTTCGAAATATGGTCAAATTTCTAGGCATGCATATTATTAGCAAGAAGTTGAATCTTTCCAAGCTGTCACAAGTCTCTATACATTGACTTCCTGGGAGTGGGTCCACTGAAAATATTATCTCAAGGTGTGAAGTTAATTTCGAAACACAGCCAAAATTTCAAAACACAGTGAGTCATAGTCTCTTTGTTTGTTTTCAAAACACGGTCAAATTTCTATGCATGCATATTCTTAGCAAGAAGTTGAATCTTTCCAAACTCTCACTCGTCTCGCAACCTTGACTGCCTGGTGGTGGGTCCACTGAACATATTTTCGCAAGGTGTGAAGTTAATTTCGAAACACAGCCAAAATTTCGAAACACGGTGAGTCATACTCTCTTTGATTGTTTTCAAAACATGGTTAAATTTCTAGGCATGCATATTCTTAGCAAGAAGTTGAATCTTTCCAAGCTCTCACTCATTCTCGATACATTGAGTGCCCAGTGGGTCCAGTGAACAGATATTCGCAAGGTGTGAAGTTAATTTCGAAACTCACACTAAATTTCAAAACACGGTGAGCCATAGTCTCTTTGGTTGTTTTCGAAATGCAGTCAAATTTATAGGCATGCATATTCTTAGCAAGAAGTTAAATCTTCCCAAACTATCACTCGTCTCGATACATTGACTTCCTAGTAGTGGGTCCACTGAAAATATTATCGCAAGGTGTGAAGTTAATTTCGAAACGCACGCAAAATTTCAAAACATGGTGAGCCATAGTCTCTTTGGTTGTTTTCGAAATACGGTCAAATTTCTAGGCATGCATATTATTAGCAAGAAGTTGAATCTTTCCAAACTGTCACTCGTCTCGATACATTGACTAACTGGTAGTGGGTCCCTAAAAAATATTATCGCAAGGTGTGAAGTTAATTTTGAAACACAGCCAAAATTTTGAAACACGGTGAGTCATAGCATCTTTGATTGCTTTCAAAACACGGTCAAATTTCTAGGCATGCATATTCTTAGCAAGAATTTGAATCATTCCAACCTCTCACTCATTCTCGATACATTGACTGCCCGGTGGATCCAGTGAACAGATTTTCGCAAGGTGTGAAGTTAATTTCGAAACGCACAAAAAATTTCAAAACACAGTGAGCAATAGTCTCATTGGTTATTTTTGAAATACGGTCAAATTTCTAGGCATGCATATTCTAAGCAAGAAGTTGAATCTTTATAAACTATCACTCGTCTCGATACATTGTCTTCCTGGTAGTGGGTCTAGTGAAAATATTATCGCAAGGTGTGAAGTTAATTTCGAAACGCACGCAAAATTTAAAAAAATGGTGAACCATAGTCTCTTTGGTTGTTTTCGAAATATGGTCAAATTTCTAGGCATGCATATTATTAGCAAGAAGTTGAATCTTTCCAAGCTTTCACTCGTCTCTATACATTGACTTCCTGGTAGTGGGCCCACTGAAAATATTATCGCAAGGTGTGAAGTTAATTTAGAAACACAGCCAAAATTTCAAAACACGGTGAGTCATAGTCTCTTTGTTTGTTTTCAAAACACGGTCAAATTTCTAGGCATGCATATTCTTAGCAAGAAGTTGAATCTTTCCAAACTCTCACTCGTCTCCATATATTGACTGCCTGGTGGTGGGTCCACTGAACAGATTTTCGCAAGGTGTGAAGATAATTTTGAAACACAGCCAAAATTTCGAAACACGCTGAGTCATACTCTCTTTGATTAATTTCAAAACATGTTTAAATTTCTAGGCATGCATATTCTTAGCAAGAAGTTGAATCTTTCCAAGCTCTCACTCGTTCTCGATACATTGACTGTCCGGTGGGTCCAGTGAATTTCGAAACTCACACTAAATTTCGAAACACGGTGAGCCATAATCTCTTTGATTGTTTTCGAAATACGGTCAAATTTATAGGCATACATATTCTTAGCAAGAAGTTGAATCTTCCCAAACTGTCACACGTCTCGATACATTGACTTCCTCGTAGTGGGTCCACTGAAAATATTATCGCAAGGTGTGAAGTTAATTTCGAAACGCAGGCAAAATTTCAAAACACGGTGAGCCATAGTCTCTTTGGTGTTTTTCAAAATACAGTCAAATTTCTAGGCATGCATATTATTAGCAAGAAGTTGAATCTTTCCAAACTGTCACTTGTCTCGATACATTGACTTCCTGGTAGTGGGTCCACTGAAAATTATTATCACAAGGTGTGAAGTTAATTTTGAAACACAACCAAAATTTTGAAACACGGTGAGTCATAGCATCTTTGATTGCTTTCAAAACACAGTCAAATTTCTAGGCATGCTTATTCTTAGCAATAAGTTGAATCATTCCAACCTCTCACTCGTTCTCGATACATTGACTGCCCGGTGGATCCAGTGAATAGATTTTCACAAGGTGTGAAGTTAATTTCGAAACGCACAGAAAATTTCAAAACACAGTGAGCAATAGTCTCTTTCGTTATTTTTGAAATACGGTAAAATTTCTAGGCCTGCATATTCCAAGCAAGAAGTTGAATCTTTATAAACTATCACTCGTCTCGATACATTGACTTCCTGGTAGTGGGTCCACTAAAAATATTATTGCAAGGAGTGAAGTTAATTTCGAAACGCACGCAAAATTTCAAAAAACGGTGAACCATAGTCTCTTTGGTTTTTTTTGAAATATGATCAAATTTCTAGGCATGCATATTATTAGCAAGAAGTTGAATCTTTCCAAGTTGTCACTCGTCTCTATACATTGACTTCCTTGTAGTGGGTCCACTGAAAATATTATCACAAGGTGTGAAGTTAATTTCGAAACACAGCCAAAATTTCAAAACACGGTGAGTCATAGTCTCTTTGTTTGTTTTCAAAACACGGTCAAATTTCTAGGCATGCATATTCTTAGCAAGAAGTTCAATCTTTCCAAACTCTCACTCGTCTCCATACATTGACTGCCTGGTGGTGGGTCCACTGAACAGATTTTCGCAAGGTGTGAAGTTAATTTCAAAACACAGCCAAAATTTCGAAAAACGGTGAGTCATACTCTCTTTGATTGTTTTCAAAACATGTTTAAATTTCTAGGCATGCATATTCTTGGTAAGAAGTTGAATCTTTCCAAGCTCTCACTCGTTCTCGATACATTTACTGCCCGGTGGGTCCAGTGAACAGATTTTCACAAGGTGTGAAGTTAATTTCGAAACTCACACTAAATTTCAAAACACGGTGAGCCATAATCTCTTAGGTTGTTTTTGAAATACGGTCAAATTTATAGGCATGCATATTCTTAGCAAGAAGTTGAATCTTCCCAAACTGTCACTCGTCTCGATACATTGACTTCCTGGTAGTGGGTCCATTGAAAATATTATCGCAAGGTATGAAGTTAATTTCGAAACGCAGGCAAAATTTCAAAACACGGTGAGCCATATGGTTGTTTTCAAACTACAATCAAATTTCTAGGCATGCGTATTATTAGCAAGAAGTTGAATCTTTCCAAACTGTCACTCGTCTCGATACATTGACTTCCTGGTAGTGGGTCCACTGAAAAATATTATCGCAAGGTGTGAAGTTAATTTTGAAACACAACCAACATTTTGAAACACGGTGAGTCATAGCATCTTTGATTGCTTTCAAAACACAGTCAAATTTCTAGGCATGCTTATTCTTAGCAATAAGTTGAATCATTCCAACCTCTCACTCGTTCTCGATACATTGACTGCCCGGTGGATCTAGTGAACAGATTTTTGCAAGGTGTGAAGTTAATTTCAAAACACACAGAAAATTTCAAAACACAGTGAGCAATAGTCTCTTTGGTTATTTTTGAAATACGGTCAAATTTCTAGGCATGCATATTCTAAGAAAGAAGTTGAATCTTTATAAACTATCACTCGTCTCGATACATTGACTTCCTAGTAGTGGGTCCACTGAAAATATTATCGCAAGGTGTGAAGTTAATTTCGAAATGCACTCAAAATTTCAAAAAACAGTGAACCATAGTCTCTTTGGTTGTTTTTGAAATATGGTCAAATTTCTAGGCATGCATATTATTAGCAAGAAGTTGAATCTTTCCAAGCTGTCACTCGTCACTATACATTGACTTCCTGGTAGTGGGTCCACTGAAAATATTATCGCAAGGTGTGAAGTTAATTTCGAAACACAGCCAAAATTTCAAAACACAGTGAGTCATAGTCTCTTTGTTTGTTTTCAAAACATGGTCAAATTTCTAGGCATGCATATTCTTAGCAAGAAGTTGAATATTTCCAAACTCTCACTGGTCTCCATATATTCACTGCCTGGTGGTGGGTCCACTGAACAGATTTTCGCAAGGTGTGAAGTTAATTTCGAAACGCAGCCAAAATTTCGAAACACGGTGAGTCATACTCTCTTTGATTGTTTTCAAAACATGTTTAAATTTCTAGGCATGCATATTCTTCGCAATAAGTTGAATCTTTCCAAGCTCTCACTCGTTCTCGATACATTGACTGCCCGGTGGGTCCAGTGAACGAATTTTCGCAAGGTGTGAAGTTAATTTCGAAACTCACACTAAATTTCAAAACACGGTGAGCCATAATCTCTTTGGTTGTTTTCGAAATATAGTCAAATTTATAGGCAATCATATTCTTAGCAAGAAGTTGAATCTTCCAAAACTGTCACTCGTCTCGATACATTGACTTCCTGGTAGTGGGTCCACTGAAAATATTATCGCAAGGTGTGAAGTTAATTTAGAAATGCAGGCAAAATTTCAAAACACGGTGAGCCATAGTCTCTTTGGTTGTTTTCAAAATACAGTCAAATTTCTGGGCTTGCATATTATTAGCAAGAAGTTGAATCTTTCCAAACTGTCACTCGTCTCGATACATTGACTTCCTGGTAGTGGGTCCATTGAAAAATATTATCGCAAGTTGTGAAGTTAATTTTGAAACACAACCAAAATTTTGAAACATGGTGAGTCATAGCATCTTTGATTGCTTTCAAAACACAGTCAAATTTCTAGGCATGCTTATTCTTAGCAATAAGTTGAATCATTCCAACCACTCACTCGTTCTCGATACATTGACTGCCCGGTGGATCCAGTGAACAGATTTTCGCAAGGTGTGAAGTTAATTTCGAAAATCACACAAAATTTCAAAACACAGTTAGCCATAGTCTCTTTGGTTGTTTTTGAAATACGGTCAAATTTCTAGGCATGCATATTCTTAGCAAGAAGTTGAATCTTTATGAACTATCAATCTTCTCGATACATTGACTTCCTAGTAGTGGGTCCACTGAAAATATTATCGCAAGGTGTGAAGTTAATTTCGAAACGCACGCAAAATTTCAAAACACGGTGAGCCATAGTCTCTTTGGTTGTTTTCAAAATATGGTCAAATTTCTAGGCATGCATATTATTAGCAAGAAGTTGAATCTTTCCAAACTATCACTCGTCTCGATTCATTGACTTCCTGGTAGTGGATCCACTGAAAATATTATCGCAAGGTGTGAAGTTAATTTTGAAACACAGCCAAAATTTCAAAACACGGTGAGTCATAGTGTCTTTGTTTGTTTCCAAAACACGGTCAAATTTCTAGGAATGCATATTATTAGCAAGAAGTTGAATCTTTCCAAACTCTCACTCGTCACCATACATTGACTGCCTGGGGGTGGGTCCACTAAACAAATTTTTGCAAGGTGTGAAGTTAATTTCGAAACACAGCCAAATTTTTGAAACACGGTGAGTCATAGTCTCTTTGGTTGTGTTGAAAACATGGTCAAATTTCTAGGCATGCATATTCTTAGCAAGGAGTTGAATCTTTCCAAATTCTCACTCGTTCTCGATAGATTGACTGCCCGGTGGGTCCAGTGAACAGATTTTCGCAACGTGTGAAGTTAATATTGAAATGCACACAAAATTTCAAAACACGGAGAGCCATAGTCTCAGTGGTTGTTTTCGAAATACGGTCAAATTTCTAGGCATGCATATTCTTAGAAAGAAGTTGAATCTTTCCAAACTATCACTCGTCTCGATACACTGACTTCCTGGTAGTGGGTGCACTGAAAATATTATTGCAAGGTGTGAAGTTAGTTTCGAAACGAATGCAAAATTTCAAAACACGGTGAGCCATAGTCTCTTCGGTTGATTTCGAAATACGGAAAAAATTTCTAGGCATGCATATTATTAGCAAGAACTTGAATCTTTCCAAACTGTCACTCATCTCGATACATTGACTTCTTGGTAGTGGGTCCACTAAAAATCTTATTGCAAGGTGTGAAGTTAATTTCGAAACACAGCCAAAATTTCAAAACATGATGAGTCATAGTCTCTTTGTTTGTTTTCAAAACACGGTAAAATTTCTAGGCATGCATATTCTTAGCAAGAAGTTGAATCTTTCCAAACTCTCACTCGTCTCCATACATTGACTGCCTGGTGGTGTGTAACATCCCAATTTCAGCAACCCTGATTAGTTGTCCAGAATGCAAAAATCAGGGGGAACAAAAACTTTTTCCTGTTCACTGGTGCAGTGTTTGCTTGTTGCTTGCTGGTGCTTGTGCATGTGAGTGTATACCATATTATACTCCTGACCTCACCATAAGTTGACAAAATCTATTTAACAAAACTATCCTGGCTCAATTTACACATTCTCAAAGGTTCTGGCATTCCAAAACCCGATCCAAGATGCTTAGGTAACCAAAACTATTTTAGTAGCTTCTATTGACAAAACTATGGAGAGATATATAATATAATCTCCTTATGTTTTATAGACAGAACCTTCAACTATTCTTATCTCTAGGTTTTTCCAAACCCCCCCTTTAAGCTGTTAAATTCCACTCTTGGTAGAGATACCAAGGACTCTCATATTATTCAAAATCCAACCTTTCAAAATTACCCATCTTTACCTCAAGCTAAGCTTGATGGTAACCCTAGTAGTAGTGGACTTACTTATAAGATGAATTGCCTTGATTTGTTGCTTGATTTGTCTGCTTAGGGATAGTATGAGCTACTCTAGGAGCTCATCACTAGGATCAAGAGGTTTCCAAATCACCACACCCTAAGCAAGAATATAAAGCAGGATCTAATCTCTAGATACTAAGTGATCATCTAAAACCCTTAACTAGATCAGCTCTGAAGTGATCTAAATCCAGAAGCTTCCAAGTCAATGAAGACCAATATCAAGCATGGATCCCTTCTACTCAATCTACTCTTCAACATCATCCATTGGATGGTTCCTTGATACCTTGCAACCCCTCAAAAACATCCCCACACATATCCTAATCCAAAATCCTCAAAAATCCAGAAGCTTCCAAGTCTGGAATCTGTTCCAACATCACCTTTTTGAATGCCTCCTTTTCTCAACCCTTGTGCATTTTTGAAAATGCATTTGAACCATATTGTTAACCATCCTAAGGAAAACGAAGGCCCACTCTTTCCCTTGGTTAGATCATCCTCCAACCCAATTGATCTTGATGGTTTTTCAGGCAGGAAAATAACTATTCCTGCAAATCAAGTCATCATGCCTTCTTTGATAGAAGCTCACACCACCATCCCACCTTCTCTGGAACAACTCTTTGCATGGTTGTCTTATACTCATATAGGTCTATTAACATCTACTTCACTTGTTTCAAGTGGATCTTTGTGCTTCTAAAACCCACATGGTTTATAAGGCATCATGACTCATCTAGCATGGCAGCCTTATTTTCAACAAAGTTTGCCATCACTTCCAGACCACCTTAAATGTAACCAATACAAACTCCTCCTGCCATGATCATTATATGACTTGGTCTAACTATCCATCTATCCCTTGCATCAAGGTGAGCTCTGAGCTCCAAGCTCCAACAAGGTTTTGGTGGTATGAAAGTAACTCCACCCTATATCCTCAACTCCTTGTTTTTCTATCTAATTCATGTTTGATTTCCAATTCCCAAGGTTGCAAATGATTGCTACACCTTGTCTAGATCATCTACCTTGATCATCAAGATTTATCAAATATTATCCATAATTATTATGGCCCCAAAACAATTTAACTCCTTTAATAGACAAAATCCCCAAAACTTCATCCACAATGGAAAGTTTGGTTTCTGCCAAAACACTTCCTCAACTTTCGGCTCAATTGAGATCCATATATATTACCCTAACTTCCAACTTCAAAAATAAATATTTTTTAAGGGCTTTATTATTTCTTTCTGCCCATTTTCTTAAATGTCTGAAATGGAATAATAATTATTTAAAATAGTTTTATCTTCTAATAAATCTTGGGAAAATTCCCCTAAGTGTGTATTCACATTTGGGATCCTCTCAACTCAAAAAGCCAACTTGTCCAATGTAAAAATATCAAATGAACTCCAAGATTTCACTTCTGCAGTTTCTGAATAAATGGATTTAAGTGGACTTCTAATCCTTTGAAAAATCCCAATAAATTCCTAGAGCTACGCCTTGACCTCCTCTACCTACCAGTATCATTTCCCCAGCATGTCCAATGCAAATTCTTGAACATCCTTCACCAGCCCCATTATGATTAAATTTACAAACTAAGTAAATATTTTAAACACCACCCCACCAAACCTCCCCTAAAGTGGTCAACCAAGCCTGCACAACAAATCTGACCCTCTCCTGGTTGAAACCACTGTATCTCTACAGTGCCCCTGTCCTCTCCCTCTTGTCTCATATGCTTGGAACTAAGGGAGACATGTGATATATCATATCTTGCCATCTTTAATCTATTGCAACTGATGCACACTTCTCCCTCTACCTCTCTACACCGCACCAGGACCCAGCAAGACCATCTCCACCGGCCTTCACACCCAACCCTCGAGCTCCACATGCCCTCCATGACCAAAATGGTCTTTGCACAACATAGGCCATCTCTCCCTTACTAATCAGGCCAGAGGCCTGTGCATATCGCCTCCACCGTCCCTTCTACACCACACCACTCCCTCTTCCTTCCCCCAGAACCCAGAGAGCTCTCTCCTGCTCTGCTGCTCGAAGAGAGAAGGAGAAACCCTCTCGGTATCCATCTTACCCGCAAGAATGAGGTCAACCTAGACCACCCCACCTCCCTTGCTTCCTTCTGTTCCCCGTCCCTAGATCTAATCTACATCTCCCTTCCCTCTATTTTGATGCAGGTTCGCCGGACCAAGCGCCACCGCCGCATGCCCAAGGGAAGGTCTCACCGTCGGGTTGGCAACTCGTGGCACTACAGCCACGCTAAACCCTCACCATGGCTGCAGGAAGCCATACCCTCTCCTCCAGCACCGCCTCCTTCAACATGCAGACGCAGAGGAAGTGCTCCGACAAGCTGGTCGGGTGCGTCGCCGGCACCCGCGACACGAGTCTCCTCCCGGCGCCAAATCTTTTGCTGTCACCCCTCGCCGAGGTCGCCAGGGATAGCTCCGTCGCCTCGTCACCTCGCCGTCGCCCGAGAGACCCCCAGGTGAGAGCCTCGTGCCCACAACCCTAGCTAGGGTTTAGGTTCTGTCTCCCGTGGCCAGAGGAAGAAGGCAGAGGAGAGCCTTCCGTCGCCACTAAATCCAACGATCCACGTTGCTTCATACCCCTTCACCCGCTCCTAGCCAATGACGTGTGGACCCCGCCATCGGCAATTTGAACCCCCCTCCCACTCACTGAGGCGCCCGGCTGGGCCGTATCGAGCACCGCGGCCCAGGATCACCCCAGATCTGGCCCGCGTGAGCTCCTGATCTTTTTCTTTTTATTCTAAAATTCCAGACCCAGAAATCTACTATTTGGTTTAAATCATTTGAAAAATGGAAATCATCACAAAATCTCTAGATCTAAATTTCCTAGGGTTACTGAGTGTTTACTCTAACATGTAGTACACTTGGATGCCCCAAATACTGCCCATCTTAGTAATAATAAATCAGTAACCCAGAGGTACCTTTTCACTAATAAATTCTTCCAGCGAGTTTTACAAATCCAAATGATGTAAACCTTTTGTCTAATGAAGGGTATCATAGATACCTTTCACATACCCCTGGCCCATCTAGTTTGACCCTGGTAAAAATAACAAAAACAACCCCTATATGACTTTGAGAATTTCTTCAGGCCAAACCAAATATTATTTTGACCTGATTCCAACTCCTAGAGAACATGCATACTAATATATATCAAACCCCAGGAGCCCAAAATTTTATGTGCCATGGTTGGTTTATTAGGATTTAAAATATTCTGTGTAGGGTTAATTCACTAATAAAATGACCTCAGTAGCTCTTCAACTCCAAAAAGGTTGATTCCAATTTCTACAGAAAGGTATCCTAAATACCTACAATGTGCCCTTGGAATCAACTCAAAAGCTTCTGTAAATTTAATTTGGTGAAAAAGAGAAAAGAGCTCCAGAACTGCCTTTGGGAATTTACTGAGGGCACTCTGCTAATTATTTTGGAGTGATTCAAACTTTTAGCTACTCAGTACATAAAATCCTACTGAACCATCCAAGGGAATAATTTTTGGAGCTCCATAACCTTTCTGGTGAATTATTTTCTAAAACTAGAGTCTTATTCACTATAAAAATCACTATAAATCTTTGGTATGTGATAAAATAGTGAAACCACTTTTGTTGGTTTCATTTTATTAATACCTATCTTTTGGTATCATGATTTTACAATGATGTCTTATAGAATAAGTCTTTGGTCCAAAACCCTCTCATCCCTAGTTTCTAGACTATGAAACCCATATGGTTTCCTTCAAAGGTTTCCAAGACATGCTCCCAATCCTTCTAATCCATTTTTTCAACACCACTACTGATTTGTAAACTTGTATTGACATTTTCTTGCTGTATGGTTTTTATGCTTGAATGCCTTGATTGATTATGGACTTGTTTGTTTGCATGTAGGCTCAATATCGGCAATAGTTGCGTTTGGGGTGACGCCGAGAAGAAGGAAGCATCGGGTTATTCTATTTCAGTTATTATTTTTATTTTGGGTTTTCTAAGAAGAAGTGCAAGGATGTATTGCCATATCACTGATCTCAGGCAAGCCACCATTCCCGAATTCCGATACTTGTCCTACTCTTTCCATTACCTGTTTTGTATCTCCTTTATAAATTGCATTATTTATCTGCATGTCTTGTTTTATAAGTACTGCGCTAATGACATGGCTCCTCCAAGTTATGACCACCTGGAACCACCCTGATGTACCTACCATTTTATCCCTTTAGACCTAGAGTATGATGGTTAGCATCCTACCTCGTTGGAAAACCCGGCTTTGAGAAAACAACTGTTTTGGGGATTTACCCACTAAAACCATTCTAATAATGTTTCAGAAGAACCCTTGGAAGAGGCATCGTTCCAAGCGGAGGTTTTAACTACAGAAGTGGTGTTAATGAGAAATGAGAAAATGGACAAGAGAAAGAGAAGGGATGTTCTACGCCTTTACCAGAACAATTTTATCAGTGCAACCGCATTACCCCAGGTGCTGGGGCTTAACTCGTAGTTTGTCTTCATTAACCGAGGCAGCTTGTACATTGCTTATTGGGAGAAATCCCTTGAATTCCGGGCAGGCGCTAACTGTTCTACGGATCTGGAGCCTAGGCTCGCTTCGGCAAGAGTGAGCCTATCTTGGCAGGAGTGCCAGTGCAACAATTGGGTCTCCCGCGGACGATATGACTTAGGTAGTATGGAAGGAAGTGGAGTCACCAAGTTAAGCTATACTCCAAGCTGCGGTTTGGGTATACACATGTACGGAAGGCAGGACTATGGCTGGGAGCCACATACTCGTTGCC
Source organism: Avena sativa (assembly GCA_916181665.1). Classification (NCBI taxonomy): domain Eukaryota; kingdom Viridiplantae; phylum Streptophyta; class Magnoliopsida; order Poales; family Poaceae; genus Avena; species Avena sativa. Next base: position 274,814,685 of record OV702292.1, read on the forward strand.
GGGGAGAACAAACCCAAAAGTAAAAGCAGCCTTTGCAAGGGTCAACAAGCGAAAGGTTAGGTTAGATTATCCGAACCCCCGTCTACCGTGGTAGAGGGACGTGGTTTTATGCCGGCATATGTATTGATTTTTGTGGGGAAAGTGCGCAAACTTTGCAGAGTATAATCTATTCGAATAGCCGTGTCCACGGTCAAGGACGGTTGGAAAGGTGATGCCTAGGAGTACCCAAAATGGTGGTTTTTGGAAAGATGGATCAATGTAGGGAGGTCCTGAGAGGACCTAAGAATAATGGTTTTGGTTTTGCCAAAAATGATCGAAGATGTTAAAAAGGGGGTTTAATCCAAAACTGCTTTCAGAAAGGTTTTCAACAAGGATATGGGGATATCTGGATTTATAAAACGGAGGCATGTTTTCAAAACTCTTTTTCAACAAAGATATAGAGATGCCATAACTACAAGAGATAATCTAGGCCTTTCAAAAAAACCCTAGATAAAGCTATCTCGCTACATCCAAATTGCATTATCTTGGTTAACTTATCTTGGTGGTTTGCGAGTACATTCGGACATACTCATGGCATTGTCCCTGGTTATTTACTTGGCCAGGCTTTCAGAAGCTTGACAACGGAAGATTAAGGTGACGTCCATGTGAGCTAGGCTGTCCTCCCAGTCAGTTTCATGTAGGTTATGGCATGGCTCGGGCTCTACGCTTAATGAAGCTCCGCTATTGTTGATCGATGTAGCCATAATGGCAAATAAGGTATGTCATGTATTCGTTATGTATTGGATGTCTACTTTGATACTTGTCGGTTATGTTCCACGGCTAACTGATCATGGGATCAAGGTTGTATGCATAACAGGGATTCTAGAGAGCCACTCTATAATGAAGTCGGGGAACCGGCACGATTTCCGAGGCATGCCTCTCTGAGCCCATCCCACCGGCACTCGTCGGCGCCACTCCGGCGCCGTCGCACACATATCCATGGGCTCTCATTCACTGGATTCATCTAGTGGTGGCTGGAAAATCACCTATTTTGGAAGCTCCATCGATGGTAAGTTCCTTGCTGGATCTCTTATTCTCTCGGATAATCTTTGGCTGGTCATTCTGAATGCCAATGGTTCACCACTCGGAGGTAGAAGTTTGGAAAATGGGGAGGTTCTCTTGATTGGTTCTATGGTGAGGTTCCCCTCTCATCTTGCTAGGATCAATGATATTTTGCCACCATCTTCTGATTTTCTTGGGACTTCTCATGTTCATGAGTGCAAGGGTGATGATTTGAAACTTATGTGGCACGTTACTAGCTCTATCTGCCTTCTGATGTTTTGGACAATGCTCCTGGTTTTCTGGTCCTGTATACTCTTGCTAAGCGGATTGTGTTACTAAATCGTGACAAGGTGGTCACTGATGCTAGATTCCTTCTCCTAGATGAGAAAGTTTCATCTGGTGTTATCTTGGATCTTGTTGTCAAAAGGGTGGTGGTGGGTGATCAAATCTTTGATGGGCCCAATTCATCAACCAAACACAAATACATTTCTGTGGATTTCTCTAAAGGGAGAATGTTTGAGGATAATATGTTCAAAAAATTTGGTCACCACATTAAGTTCTCAGGTGGATTTCGCAGAAGACCTTTCTTCCTTATTGGTTCATTTGGCCGTGCAAATTTTAAGATTGATATTCATACAATTGGCATTGTTCTTCAAAGTTGCATTGGGGGTCATGCATCAAAATATCAAGTCAAGATCCTCCAAGATAGAACCTTTAGATTCTCGGTGGCGTCAAGAGTTGTGGGTTTTGAAATATATAATTCTGGTTCTTTCTCTGATGAATCATTCATACTGAAGATAAAACTTTGGGGCGATGGAGGCCCAAATTGGAAATTCAAAGAGAAGGAATATTACAAAGAATTGGACAACGATTGGACAACTATTTCATACAAAAAGAAAAAAAAAATCCTCTGTTTTTTATCGTATGAGTTCTTCGAAGTCACAGGTACCATGCAATAACGATCAAAATAATGATGACATTTCTCATGTAGTACCGGGTGCATCTTTTGCGGAAATTGTGATTAATGGCAAAGGTATTAAAGCAGAGAAAACTGCAGTCACCAAATCTCCTACAATTAATTTGCCTGGTCTTTTACCATATTTGAAATTTCCCACTTTCCCTTCTTGTCCCTGGCCCGACAAATCTTACCTGCAATGGTTCAAGGCCCATGTCACGCCGCAAGTTTCACGGCCCAGGGTGTATGACTGTCTTAAGGATTTTGTTCTTGCCCAAAAAATTAATTCGGCTGAAACCCCTGTCTCCTCAACTCCCTCGTCTGGAGAAACCCCAACTTCCTTGCTCTGCTCGTCGCCGGCGACAACCACCGACGCAATGGCCAATATTCCACTTGACCCTCAACCATTTCTTCCCCATGTTTTCGAGATTATGTAGGTGGCTAGCAGGAATCAAGTCAAAAGGGTGGTGGTTCCTCGCCGACCAAGAACTCATGAACAGTATGCCATTGCGCACATCCATCCCCTTCCCCCTGGTCCTGTCCCTTTTGGTAATATTAGGGATGTGTTGCAAGATTTCTTTATAAATGATGCACATGTAGAATTTCGTGATATTCAAGACTGTCCATTTGGTTCTGCATATGTTCAATTTGCAAATGTCAGTGACCGTGACCGGTTAATTGCTGCGGGTCATATTCCCTTCCAAGATGTTTCTATTTCTTTTGATAGGCATAATGAAGGAATTGACTAGCGTAGGACTAAGTTTAACAACGAATGTTGGGTTATGCTTATGGGTCCTCCACTTGATCACTGGAATCAAGATGACCTGAATGTTGTATTCTCTGATATTGGTAAAGTTCTGCTCTGGGAGAGGGACCCTGAGCACAAGGGCAGGATCATTGCAAAGCTCAGAGTCACTGACCTCCTAGATGTTCCTAAAAGTGTTAGATTCACCATTGGGGACCTGGTGGCTACTGAATCATGGACCTTTTCTGTGGAAATATTGAACAGGAATCTCTTGGGGGGCCCACCTGATGAGGACCCACTACCTAATGATGGTGTTCACCCACACCCTCTACCTATGGTGGGACCCATATTTGGGCCCCCTTCTCCACCTCCTCCACCACAACCTGAGGGGGACATTGGTGGATGGGACCAATGGATTGACCCTGCCCCACGGAATAATGCTGGCTGGGACAACTGGAATGCTGTCCAAGGACCTGTATTTGCTGAAGGTGTTGACATGCCCATTGACAACCAGGATATGCCACCTAAGGAGGCTGACAGTGCTGTTACTGGATCTATACCTGGTGCAAATGTTTCATCTGACATTGACAAGGCATCTGTCCATGGTGCAGAGGATATTGAGGTTGAGCAAAATATTGCTAATGCTGATCAGGAGATGGGCATGGGAGAAGGACTGCTTAACATTCTGTAGAATTACCAAGATGAGGAGGAGGACACCAACCATGCTGATGAGGATAACATGCAAGATGACTGGATGATGGAGGACACTAATCTCCTCTCTCCAAATGAGGCACACCTCCAAGTTGGAATGGCCATTATTCCTTTTGTCAACTCATCTGAGATGCGCTCTGCTATAAATTCTTTCTCAAAGCAAGGACTTGAGCTATGGGACAGATTCTTTGCTCCACACATGAACACCTCACCTGACAAAGGCAAACTGCAATGTGACATTCCTGTAAGTTGGTTTAATTTTATCACTCCTATGCTCATCACACCTGAGAAATTTAGTTGGACTAGACATTTTCTCACATCACCCCTTTAGGAGATAATTAAAGAGCCAATTACTGAAGAAACTACTTTCACCTTCATTATACCTGATGAATGTGTTGGACAGATTCCACCCCATTTCCTAAATGATTCCCCATCAAACATGATGGTACCAAATGCTCCTACAAAAAGGAGGAGGGGCAAAGAACCACTGGTGGAATCTAAGGTGAGAAGGAGCCACAGAATTGTGGAACTTAATGGGAGTTTTAAAAGCCATTTAAATTGCTCTGATCATAATTGCCTCTCTTGCAATGCTAATCCACCCTGTCTCAGTAATAAGGTTGTTAAGAATCTTGCTGAATCATTTTGCAAGGTTAAAGAGGGGGAACTGGAGAAAAGATTGCTGAAGAAGGGCAGGATCAATGAATTGATCATCAAGCCACCTGGTAAGACTGGACCTAAGAAGAATGGTCCTAAACCATACCTTACAAGCAAGAAGAAGGGAGGTGCTGCTGAATCTTGTGGACAGCAGTCTAAGAAGAAAGCACCTAAATAATGTGTTTAATGTTTACAAAAACCTTTCCTTTTGTGATTGGACCAGTTACCTTTCATATCTGTTATGAGTTGTTGTAGACCTATTGGATGTTGGACATGTTTATGAATTCAGTAACCTATGATATGTTCAGTCTTATTTGTGTGACTACAAAATTTGAGTCACCCCAAGGATCACCCAATTGGTTTATAAATGAGTAACAACAGAAACTGGAAGATTCTGAACTGGAACCTCAGGGGAATTAACTCTGAGAAAAAATGGTTAGCACTAAAAAGCAAGATCATGGAATCTGAATGTGACATTATCTGTCTCCAAGAAACCAAGAGAGAAAACTTTGATATCAATTATTTAAAAAATATCTGTCCAAACAAGTTTGATAGTTTTGATTACTTACCATCACTTGGTGCTTCTGGAGGAATTATTACCATCTGGAACACTACTTTATTCAATGGTACCAGGGCTTTCCAAAATGATATCTCAACATCTGTTACCTTCACCTCTCAATTATCAAATGATACCTGGACTCTCACTAATATCTATGGTCCTTGTCAAAATGATAGAAAGATGGATTTCTTAGACTGGTTTTCAAACATCACTATGCCAACCAAAATGACAAAAAGATGGAATCTAAAGCGCAAGCAGCAAAAATAGCTAAACATTCACCATCAGAAATATCACCAGCAACAACCGTAGCCTTACCAGTACCTTCAGACTTATCTTTCGGTTGGTAAGTTCCATTCCTTTTATCCTTATTCTATAGCTTCCAACAATCATCAATAATATGATTAGATTTCTTACAATACCTGTAGAACCTGTCCTTTCCCTTGGACTTCGAACGACTTCTGCCGTCTTTGCTATTAGCTCGGTTGCCATAGTTGTTAAATCTCTGCTCAGTCCTGCCATGAACCTGCAGAGCATCAACCTTGGACGATGCCCCATCTACCAGTACCATAGTTTTCATATTTTCCCTATATTTGAGGGCCTCTTGTAATTCATCAGTGGTTATTGTATCATGACTCAATAATATTGTATCATAGAAGTGAGCATAAGAACTAGGCAGCGAGCATAAAAGTAAGAGGCCTAGATCCTCATCATCATATTTTACCTCCATAGATTGCAAGTCAGAAACACTTTCTCTAAAAACGGTTAAGTAGCTCATTACCGATCCACCTTCTTGCAGTTTCTGCGAGAACAACTTCATCTTCACATGCATCTTACTCGTTAAATCCTTTGATATGCAGATCGATTCCAGTTTCGCCCAAAGATCAGTAGAAGATTTCTCTGCCAATACTTCCTACAAGATATTATTGGACAGATGAAGTTGAATCAAATACAAAGCCTTATGGTCCTTCCACTTCTCTTTGTTGGACCAGATCTTAGCATCCTCTCAATCGAATCCATCCAGCGCTTCGTCCAAATCTGAAGTTTGGACGAGAATCGCCTGCATCTTCACCTGCCACAAGGAGAATCGTGTGGTGTACTCCAGCTGTGGAAGATCGAACTTCAATGATGACATGTCGCAAATCCTATATTAGAACCTGGGGTGCTCTGATACCACTTGTTAGCTTTGCGACAATTAAATAACAAAGTACGAAAACGAAATCACAGCAAGGGGACACAAATTTAACGTGGAAAAGCCTCTCCAACAAAAAGAGAGAAAAAACCACGGGCGCCAGCCAGTAAAACTTCACTATAACGGGGAGTATTTGTACAACACAAGAGATTTCACATATGCAACTCATCCCAGCCGGCGGCTTACAAGAGGTACATATACCTACCCAAGACTCTGGCGACAGGCCTCGCTCCGCTCCGTCAGAAGTTGGCCTTTACTTTGTAGAATTTGGATCAACATATAGCACAACCATAATCATGTAGTATTTGTCGTACACCCTTCGATGTTCGTTATGGAGGATAGATCGGTGCACTCTTACAACTGCTAAATTCTAAGAAGCTATTTTTTTCTATGAAAGCACATACTTGAAGATGATTTGGAATTAACGGCAAGCGTGGAGGTAGATCAATCAAATAAATAAAACAAGATTAATTCTTAATGCTAGAATTATGTGGGTTTTATCCATGATGGGGAAAACTTTGGGTCTCACCGTCGTTTTTTGGAGAGATCAAGTTTCCAATTTCCTTGGCGATGTGTGTACCAGACCAATGCCCTTGCATAATGGAAACTGCAGATTTTCATACCTAAACTTCGTTGTATCATTATTAGATCAGGAGTAGGAATTGCTTTACTGTGGCGGATTACAGGAGCAGGCGGTGGTCGGCGTCTGCCAACAAAGCAGCGACGGCTCGATCGGTGGAGCATGGAAGCAGGGGTTGCGAGCTGCTGGGGTGGAGCGGGCGGCGAAGCCCGAGCATGTGGTGGCGGCCAGAGGTGGATCTAGAAATGGTAATGGCGGCAGCGTTGTGTGTACGTGTGTGGTGAGAGAGATAGGGTCGAGGCACCTCAGCAATAATTTTCTTCGCGAAGGTGTTGGTGTATGCACATGTATGTTTCCTATGAAAACTATTTGGTCAATCACTATACCCTATAATATCCGTGGAAAAGAACCTAGAAGATCAACAACATTGCTCTTCCATGACAACACATAGGCATTTTACTAGTTAACCTAAATTAAGTCATATTAGAGCGAGTGATTGTGCATTAGAGCATCTTAGGCATATAAAGATCCCAGGAAATTTCAGTCGTTTGATTAAATAAGGAAGTAGATGACAGTTTCTCTCGATGAGATGATTTCTAAGTATAAAACTTGTACACTTGTTTGAGTGACAAGTGGAAGGGTTGTCGATTGTTCATTGTGTCCTTTGTATCTAAAACACCAATTGCTCTAGATAGAGATTGTTTGGAATAATAGAAAATTGGGCATGATCTTTGCCCAATTTTCAATAAATTGAACACAATTTAACCATACATCATATAAACAAACAAAATTCATGTATGTATATATATGGAATACCAAGATCACATGGTGTACTACTACAAGAATCCACGGACCAAACAATCTACACATCTTATGGACCATGTAAACTGCAAGAATTTTAGCAAAGTAACCAACTACACAACTTGTACACACAAACTAGTACAACTCACTTTTATCCACGTATGGACGGTTTTAACAAAGCACTTATATGCACATCACATGGACCATGTAAGCAACAAAACTTTTACAATCCAACCAACCAACTTCATAGCACATGCAACATACAAGTATCCCACCTCAACTCTCGCACACATTACTCTAAGTTTATCCGCACATCATCTTTGTTAGCTATAAAAAATTTAGCAATCTAACCAATCACTCTAACTAGTACATGCAACATAGAAATACCCCATCTCACTTCATGGTTTTTAATTTGGTTTTTAATTTGCAAGCTCCCGCTCGGCAAGAAGAGCCACATAATCCCGGTTGCTTACCTGGTTTGGTGGATCCCAGTAAGTTGTCTTTTCTTACAGATCCTTCCACTCAATTAGAGAAATCTTTTTTCTACTGATCCTTCAGCTCAACTAGAGCAATCTTTTTTCTACTGATTTTTAACTTATTAAATCGCAGGGACCAAGCTTCAACAATGAGCAATGGTAATACTGTGTGGGCGAGTGGAAGAAGACGCACAACCAAGAACGCGCTGTCACGCGTGGATGATGAGCGGATGGAGTACTATAAATGAAGTATATTGTCCACAAGAAACCAGTCTGTAGCGCGTTCTAGTCTAGAAAGTCATAATATATACTACTTTTTTTATTTTGTATATACTTTCGACCTGATGTAAAAGAACATGTATATACGTACACAATTTGATTGGAAATGAGTGTAATACATAGTCTTTTCCTAGCTAGTCACCTGGCTAAAAGGAATTGTATATACAGATGGTTATAGATTGTCGATGATCCTATTTTTAAAGTAGTTCATATACTCCTTGAAAAAAGTATATACCCTTGTGAAAGGGTAGTATATATCCTTTCAAAAAAGTATATACCTTTTGTAAAATATTGTATGAAGTCCTTTCACAAAGTGTTATATATCCATGGCAACATATACTAATTTTTTAGGTACATACTCCATCCCAATGAATTGGGTATCTATCGCCAAAAAATGTCGGCATGCTCCATCAAATAAAATTTGGTTATATAATCTATTTTATTTTGCACTTGGTAAGTTTCTTCGTGCCATATTAACAAACATATTTTTTAAAATATAGGAACACACGAACATTCTTGCCAATAGAAAGTTTTTTGCAGAACCGTCATGCGGACGACTACCAGCTAATTTAGCTCGAAGCAACAAGTAGGAGTGCATAATTTTCAGGCACAATACTGAACCGCGCGCGCGCAAGCAAACCGACCGCAAGACTGACTGTAAGAATCAAAAAGTATACTGACATGCTTGCCCACGTGGTTCACTCGCACGGCTGGTCGGACAGAATGAATATATGATAAAAGTTGAACATGTTGTTAGGTTGCGTACTTTATTTTTGGTCTACCTAGCATGCTCCTACATGCAACTCATTATACACCTACCTAGTAAACAGAAATTTATGCATAAATTTTAGATAGAAAGAATTTATGCACGTATTTTTGCTTGTGGGGTGCTTTAGTTTGATTGGCTAAACTAGCATACACCTATCTAGCATGCTATTGGCCACAACTCATCACACACGTACATGCAAGCAAGAATTTGTGCAAACAAAAAGGCTGCTCGGCACGTCAATTGGAAAGCTAAAGCTTGCCGCGTTGTTTGGGGGGAAGATGGAGAACTGATACGTGTATTTAGAAATCAGTTAGAGCTGTGTATCTGATACTTTTAGAATATTGTATTCTATATGTGTATTTAGAAATCAGAACCATACATGTGGATGTGTCACGAACATGTTAGAGCCAACATGTTATGCTGATTTTTGAAATAAAGCGTGTACGATCAATCTTTGCAAAAAGACAGTTTATGTACTCCAAATGGAGAGACTTTTGAGGGTGCCATGTTTTTGTGTCAAGTTTTTTCAGATATCTGGATCTTTTGAATTTCCTATCTGACATGTTACATGTTTGTGGGACTGAATCGGTTTTCTTAGGATGGTTCACGTGTTAGGCCAATTTAATATGGACTTTGTGACATAACTTAGATGTGTACGATTCATCATTTTTTTGAAAACAATATGTACATGAAAGTTTGTTGAAAATAAAATGTACGTGAACCTTTGTAAAAAAGTGTATAGAAAACTAATATGCTCATTAGATCCTAGCCATTTATTCCAGATCTAACTCCTTAAAATTATTTAGATGATGTGGATTAACCTGGTGGTTGTATTAAACATTCGTATATTGCTTTTATTAAGAAAATAGTGGGATATCATGGATGTTACATCCTCACATATATATAGTATAGTTGGTAGCGATCGGTACTAAAAGGAATCTAGTGAAAATGACGCGGGTAAACTCCCGGGCTAGCTAGAGAAACAAGCGGGAAAATTATAGCCGAGAATCGTTCCCGCCAATGGGTACTTGAAAGGATGCCATCATGGTTCACTCAAAAGACCTGTTAGATGGAAAAAAAAACATGCAGGTATTTTGCTTGGTTGGATGTTTGATTTGCTTGCATATCTAGCATACACCTACCTAGCATGCACCTAGTACAGCTCAACATGCACCTACATAGTAAGCATAAATTTATGCCAAAAAATAGGTTGCTCCGTATGCTCATGTAAATGTTGGACTTCTGGTTTCAAATGTAAACAGAGATGACACCTTGAAAGTGCATGTGTGTTTCTTGCTCCCTCTTATCCGGACAACTACTAGAACTACTCCCAATATCCAAGGACAACAAATGCATGCATAGGTAGCATCCTAGATAGCAAATCCGCATCCATATATATATATATATATATATGGATGCCTAAGCATCAACACAAGATAACAATCTATAACAATCCAAACTTTGGAAGCTAACCTTCCAAAGCAACATATATATACACACAATCCTCTTAAGTAACAACCAGATAATGTATTTATATACATATTGATGCATAAGCATCAGTACAGTCCATGAAAGAATATAAAGTCCCGAGTACAAATTACAAATTCACATATTACAACCAGAATTTGAATATTACAAACTTTGATCAAATCAGAAACTTAAATACACCAGATTACAATCCAACAAAACAAACATCCTAATCTAAGATGATCTTGACAAAGCTTGGTCTTGATTATCATTTTCCAACCACTTCCACATCATATTATCTTTCTCACCTTCTCATTATCTTCTTTCTTTCTTTTCACCTGCAAGCAAAAAATAAATAAGTTAGTATGGGAGCAAGATCAAATCTTTAGGAAACAACTAGGAAAGTAACCAAATCTATCTAATCCAAATCAAATAGAATAAGAACAACAACAGGAAAATCTACAAGCAATAAGTAATATTTCAACATCCCCAAATTTCATCTTGTCCAAGTGGACAATGTAAACCAATAGAACTATTTAGAACACTAATGAACAAACGATCCACTAAATAAAATCATCAAACTCCAAGAACTAGTATAAACAGCCCCAAATTTCAACATGTTCAAGTTCCAAAACTAAACCAATGGTTGATCAACAAACCTTCATAGAAACCATTTAACCAAAGGAAATTCTAAAATATCAAGTTCTAGCAAATAGCCCAAATTTCCATCTTCTTCAAGTGAAAATTCTAAATCTATAGAACTATTCAGCACACCAACTAATAACAAACTAACCAAAAGAAATCAGCAAGCTTTGCATCCTTTAGAAACCCAAAATCTCTAAAAAGTTGAAAGATCATTAATTCAAATTATAATCCAATTAGAGGCTTCCTCCAGTTAGAATCCTAAGGGGAGGAAGCAAAACTTTAGTAGATGCTTATTGTCATTGTGTAAATTGGCTAGGGACAAGAAAGACAACAAGACAAATCCTATTGTCACAATTTAAACTAAGCTACAAACAAAATATGATACTTGTCATATTACGAAATACACTAGAGATAAAGGAGTATGGGCTTGACCACCAAAAGTGGTCATGCCACCTACACATACAACAAACTAGAGAGACGGTTCACACAAGACCAAGCACCTTACTTAGCTAAATGCATGGGAGAGGTGGCCACACCACATGCATCCTAGAGCACTATAAATAGAGGCGCACACCCCACCCCATAGCTCACAACTCACCACTCTAGTTCATACCAAAAACACATAGTTGAGAGTTAGAGTGAGACTTGAGAGAGAGAGCAAGCTAGGAGGAGAGGATCAAGGATGAAGAACACCTGAAGAACTGCTACAACTAGAGGAGGAAGAAGCACTACTCTACAAAAAGTTTTAGTCTAGATCTTTAGGAATAGTAGTAGAATAGCAGCAGCAGTAGTAGTTAGATAAATAGGATTAGAAAGAGAGGAGAGTAGGGGAATTAGTGGGATAATAGATAGAAATTCGCCCAGGCACTAATGCTGACCAAAAACACACTTTAAAGCACATATATGCACTATCCTATTACCAAAAATCAACTCCTAGATCAGACCCATGATCTAGAAAACATCTTCCACTATCTAATGATCTTGTGATCATCAAGATCATCATGAACAGCTCCAAGAACAATCAAGAACATTCAAAAACTACAAGCACACTTTGATTACCCTTAAGAACAAGATAAAATAGCAGGAACACATTAAGAAATAAATCACATCAACCTAATTACACCCAAGAACATTTAAAGAACAACAAGAAAATCATTAGCTATCCTAATTATAAAAGCTACTTGAAACCTAGGAATAGTTCCACCAGATTTCTAAGCTAAGGAAAAGTATTCAATTCTTTTGTGCAACACACTGCAGTACCAGATACACAATTGCTTGATAAATACCATGTGTGCACGAACCAAGTTAATTATGGAACTTATTTTATAAAAATACAAGTAGACCCGGGAATTGTAATACAAGATCACTACAACAATAAGAACATCTCGGAATTGTCTAAGGCAGATGGATAAACAAGAAAACACCAATTACATGTGTATATATATGCAAGGGCACCTCACCTACACTTCTAATTACTGTAAACAGTCTGTGCTTAAATTAGTTAACCATATGCCTCTAGTTAACCATTTAAACCCTTGCATATTAGTGACTAGAGTCAATCAAGATCGGAAACCCCTTTCTATACCCGGGTGCATATGCACCCAGAGACCCTATAGCATGAACCCCTCAGAGTTAGTGGCGTTGAAGAAGCAGTTAGATGCCATGTTAGCAACAGGCTTGATTCAACCAAGCGCATCGCCATGGAGATCACCAGTGTTATTCGTCGACAAGAAAGATGGAGGCAATCGACTGTGCACAGATTACAGAAAGTTGAATGACGTGACCATCAAGAACAAGTACCCCTTGCCAAAGATAGAGGATCTATTTGATCAGTTGATTGGAGCCCAGGTATTCTCAAAGATTGATCTTAGGAATGGTTATCACCAACTTAAGATTCGTGCAACGGATATTCCGAAGACCGTCTTTACTACTCACCATGGTTTATACGAGTATACGGTTATGTCTTTTGGATTAACCAATGCCCCTGCTTATTTCATGAATCTCATGAATAAGATCTTTATGAATTTCCTAGATAAGTTTGTAGTTGTGTTTATCGACGACATCCTTATCTACTCCAAGTCAGAAGAAGAGCATGAGCAACATTTGAGAATCATCCTAGAAACCCTGACAGAGCATCAGTTATATGCCAAGTTCAGCAACTGTGAGTTTTGGCTGAAAGAAGTAGGATTCCTAGGACATATTGTGTCTGCTGGAGGAGTCTCGGTTGATCCCGTGAAGATCAAAGATGTCGAAGAATGGGAAGCTCCAACCACTCAAACCCAAGTCCGTGCATTTCTCGGATTAGCGGGAGACTACCGCAAGTTCGTAGAAGGATTCTCAAGCATCGCCCGACCCATGACCCAATTGTTGAAGAAGGACAAGAAGTTTGAATGGACAGACAAGTGTGAGGCCAGTTTCCAGGAGCTGAAGAAGAGATTGTTATCAGCCCCAATTTTGATCATGCCAGACATCAAGAAGTCGTTTGATGTGTATTGTGACGCATCCAAGATTGGTCTAGGATGTGTATTGATGGAAGAAGGCAAAGTCATCGCGTATCTGTCTCGACAGCTGAAGCAGCATGAGCAGAGCTATCTGACACATTATCTTGAATTAGCAGCCGTAGTGCTGGCATTAAAGACATGGCGTCATTATCTGATGGGTAACCACTGTGAGATTTAATCAGATCACAAGAGTTTAAAGTATATCTTCACTCAGAAGGAGCTGAATATGAGACAACGGAGATGGATAGAGTTAATCAAGGATTATGACCTTGACATTCACTATCACCCCGGCAAAGCCAATGTGGTAGCGGATGCTCTTAGCAGATTGCCGTGTAGGATAAATACCATGATCAGGGAGAAGCAACCAAGTTTGTATGAAGAGTTGGAGCAGTTTAGGACTGAATTAGTTAGCAAAAGATTCCTAACTAGCATTGAACTTCAACCCACTTTGATTAGCCAAATCAAGGAAGCCCAGAAGGGGAATGAAAGTATTGACAGAATCAAACATCATATTGGTACAGGAAAAGTACCTGGATTCACCGAAGACGAAGGAGTTATGTGGTACAAAGGACGTATCTGTGTGCCAGCAGATTCGGAGCTGAAGCAAGTTATCATGAAGGAAGCTCATGATACTCTTTATTCTGTCCACCCTGGAGGAACGAAGCTGTATCAGGATTTGAAAGAGCAATTTTGGTGGCACAAGATGAAGAGAGAAATCGGAAGCTACATAGCCAAATGTGACATCTGTCAAAGAGTCAAAGCAGAGCATCAGAGACCTGCAGGACTGTTGCAACCATTGCAGATTCCAGAATGGAAATGGGATTCCGTCGGAATGGACTTTATCACCGGTTTGCCTACTTCTAGTAGGGGAAATGACTCAATCTGGTTCATAGTTGATAGACTGTCCAAGGTAGCTCACTTTATACCTGTCAAGACAACCTACCAAAGTGCGAAGCTAGCAGAGCTGCATATTGCTAGGATTGTCAGTCTGCATGGAACCCCAAAGACCATCGTATCAGATCGAGGAACCCAGTTTACCTCGAGATTTTGGCAGAAAGTTCAGGAAGGATTGGGAACCAAGTTGAACTTTAGCACCGCGTATCACCCGCAAACAGATGGACAGACTGAGAGAGTCAACTAGATCTTAGAGGATATGCTTAGATCTTGTGTGTTGGAATACGGATCAAAATGGGAAGACTGCCTGCCTTTCGCAGAATTCTCATATAACAACAGTTATCAAGCTAGTTTGTAAATGACACCATTTGAGTTCCTATACGGAAGAAAGTGTCGTACCCCTTTGAATTGGTCGCAAGTAGGAGAGAGTCAGATCTTTGGACCCGACATTCTCCGGGAAGCATAAGAGGAAGTTCACAAAGTCCGTGAGCACCTCAAGACCGCCCAATCCAGACAGAAGATTTATGCTGACAAAAGAAGGAGAGACCTGACTTTCAATGTCGGATATTTTGTATATCTCAATGTTTCGCCGTTGAAGGGAACTCAATGCTTTAGTCTGAAAGGAAAGTTAGCCCCCAGTGAAGGAAATATGCCCTGAGAGGCAATAATAAAGTTGTTATTATGTATTCCTTGTATATGATAGATGTTTATTTTGCATGCTATAATTGTATTGATAGGAAACATCAATACATGTGTGTTTAATAAACAAAAAGGGTTCCTAGTTATGCCTCTCTTATAGACTAGCTTGTTGATTAACAAGATGATCAAGGTTTCCTGATCATGGACATTGGATGTTGTTAATAACAAGGTCACAGCATTTGTGAAATGATGTGATGAACATTCATCCGAAGTATAGCATTACGATCAAGTCATTATGTTTATATTGCTATAACATCATACAAAGTAGTATTAGTCCTTAGACCATGAGATCATGTTAATTGCTAACACCGAAAGAGTATCTTGATAACATCAAACGTCACACCGTAACAGGGTGACCATAAAGGTGGGCTCAGTGCTATGAAGGTGTTATGTTGAGGCTCATGGATCAAGGAATTTGTCAATCCCGATGACGGATAGATATACTATGGGCCCTCTCGGTGATATCACATTAAGATAGCTTGCAAGCAAGTGATGTGATCACTAGAATGTTATATCACGGGAACGAGAAAAGAGTGCATGTCGGTAACGAGATCAAACTAGGTATTTGGATACCGATGATCGAATCTCGGACATGTATTATATCATGAGACAAAGGGATTAGATTGCTAACGTTAAAGGTTCTCACGATCACAGAAGTCATCGTTGAATATGCAGGAGTCAGTATGGACCTCCAGGTCCCGCTTCTGATTATTGATCTGAGAGGAGTCTCAATCATGTCTGCATTATTCGCGACCCGTAGGGTGACACACTTAAGGGTTGCCGGACACCATTTAGGAGCACATATGTTCTAGAAAAAAGGTTTGCAAAGCGCAGGAAATGTTTCGATAGAAATAGTAATTGTTTCGATAGAAACCGGAATTGTTTCGTGTGAAATTGCAGAAAGTGGTTCTGCATGTGATATTGAAATGTTGTAAGGGGTTTTATGTGAATGTTTGTTAATTAAAGTAATTAACAAAATTCTGTATAAAATAAATAAAAGAGTTTTATTAATTGAGAGTTGCATTTAATTTGGTGGAAATTAAATACATGTTAGTGGGATTTTGGGTGGAGGCCATGTTTATGTGAGTGGAGGTTCACCACATGAATGAAGGAGGGGAGGAGTCCCCCCCTCATGCGTCGGCTATGGGAGGGGAGGGGTCTCCCTCCCTCCTATATAAAGCCCCCCTCTCCCCTCTCACAAACCACACCTCCTCGTGAAGGATCTCTCTCCCCCTCTAGATATTCCCCCATGGTCTCGGATTAGCGAGATACATGTTCCCGGTGGCCTTGCGTCTGGAAGGAGTTGTTGCTTCTGCTGATTCGCTGGATCGAGGAGGTGGAGGTTGTCCGGTGGCTTGAACGTGTGTGCGAGGACGGATGCACTGCTGATTTGCGGCGCTCGGACTTCCACACGATCTTGAGATCGGCAAGCGTACGACTACATCAACCACGAGTTCCTACTCGTTAACAAAACTCGTTGTCTTCGAGGGTAAGTTCTCCATGGATGTATGTCCACCTGTTGCTCTGTATCTAGTAGATAGATCTTGGCGTATAGTTCTCATCGTAGGAAAACTTTTGTTTTCTATGCTGCGTGATGTGGACCCAACAGTGGTATCAGAGCCTGATCTATGCGTAGGTGCTTTGCACGGGTAGTACACATATGTTTATATGTGGGCGATGATGATCATGTTATTGCATCTTCTATGTACTTTGGATATTGGTGGCATAGTGGGATGAAGCGGCCCGGACCAACCTTACATGTCATTATACATGAGACCGGTTCCACGACTGACATGCAACTAGTTTTGCATAAGTGGCTAGCGGGTGTCTGTCTCTCCTACTATAGTCAATATCTGATTTACAACAAGTTGCTAATAACTTGATTATCCTCGTTGTGGTTCATGTTCGTAGGTAAGACCGGTTCTATCTCCGAAAGCCCTAAGCCACGTAAAACTTGCAATTGATAAATTAGAGGCGTCTAGTTTAGATCGTTGCTGGGCTAGTGTCTTGATATGGTATTATTGTAAGTAGATGTATGATAGATACTCTTACAACTCACTTAACGTGTAAGTTCCATAGACCTTGTCCTTACACACAAAGGAATGATAGAGATCATACCACGATGCAAATGATAGAGATCAAATGCATGGACCATATCACCTCACTTCACACATTAGATGTTAGCATCCTATATTGCTAGTTTGGCGCTTTTGGTAGCATTATAAGATGATCCCTCATTTAGATATCAAGATAAAATGTGTTCTTCCTTAAGTATGCACTGTTTTGTGGATCGTGTTTTGAGGCATTACGTGATGATCGGTTATTCTCGACTCTACGCTTTCATACAACGGGTATAAGACAGTTTTACACACGTGAATACTAAGGTTCTTACTTGACGAGCCTAGCATGTACATATATGGCCTCGGAACATGGACCGAAAGGTTAAACATGAGTCATATAGTTGATATGATGCCCATATAGATGCTCGCCTTTAAAGCTACACCGACTCACGTGATGGTCGGACTTGGTGTAGTGGATTTTGTTCATGTAATCACCAAAAGGACACGAGGGATGTCGTTTTTGAGTGGGAGTTCATTAGTAATTTGGATTAGTTGAACTCAATATATCATAAACTTAGTCTAAATATATTTTACAAATTCTATTGTTGATGGCACCACCTACTTTTAATTTCAATGTGTTCATGGAGAAAGAGAAGATTGCTGCGAATGGTAGCAACTTCATCAACTGGGCTATGAATTTGAGGATTCTCCTCACTGCAGCACAAAAGCAATATGTGCTAGAGGCGCCGCTAGGCCCCCCACCAGCTCCCGATGCCCTCGACAAGGAAAAGAACGTCTATATAACTCGTCAGGAGGACCACAACTTAGTTCATTGCGGCATACTATATGGGCTAGAGCCAGAACTTCGAAAACATTTCGAAAATGGCAATGCCTTTGATACCATGGGAGAATTGAAAATGATTTTCGATACCCATGCTGCCGTAGAGAGTTATAATGCTTCTGAAAAGTTCTTTAGCTGCATGATGGAAGAGAACAACTCCGTTAGTGAGCACGTACTCAAAATGTCTGGGTACACCGATAAGCTTGTGTCCTTGGGAATAACGATTCCCATTGACATAGGCATACATCGTGTTCTCCAATCTCTGCCACCAAGCTACAAGAGCTTTGTGATGAACTATAATATGCAGGGCATGAAGAAGTCTCTTCCCAAGCTTCTGTCAATGCTTAAGACTATAGAAGTGCAGATTAGGAAAGAACATCAAGTGTTGATGATCAATAAGACCACCGGTTTCAAGAAGGACAAGAAAGGCAAGCATAAGGGAAAGAAGGGCGGCAAATCTATTGCCGCGCTTGAAAAGAAACCCTGAGCTGGCCCTAAGTCTGACACCGAGTGCTACTATTGCAAGGGGATTGGCCATTGGAAGCGCAACTGCCCCAAGTATTTGGTAGACAAGAAGGCCGACAAGGCAAACAAAGGTATATGTGATATACATGTTATTTATGTGTACTTGACTAGTACTCGTAGTAGCACCTGGGTATTTGATACGGGATCGGTTGCTAATATATGTAACTCGGTTCAGGGGATGCGGAACAAGCGACAACTAGCAAGGGATGAGGTCACGATGCAGGTCGGCAATGGATCAAGAGTTGATGTGATCGCCGTCGGAACGCTGCCTCTCCATATGCCGTCGGGATTAGTTATAAACTTGAATAATTGTTATTTGGTGCCTGCACTGAGCCTGAACATTGTATCCGGATCGTCTTTGATGCAAAGTGGTTATTCGTTTAAGTCTGAAAACAATGGTTGTTCGATTTATATGAATAATATCTTTTATGGTCATGCACCTGTGTTGAATGGTTTATTTCTGTTGGATCTCGATAGTAGTATTACGCATATTCATAACGTTGATGCTAAAAGGATTAAACTTGATAATGATATATCTGCATATATGTGGCACTGCCGTCTAGGTCATATTGGCGTTAAACGCATGAAGAAACTCCATTCTGATGGACTTTTGGAATCACTTGATTTTGAATCATTTGATACATGTGAACCATGCCTTATGGGCAAGATGACTAGAACGCCATTTTCCGGTTCAATGGAACGGGCGACAGATTTATTGGAAATCATACATACTGATGTGTGTGGACCAATGAGTGTGTCGGCGCAAGGTGGATATCGTTATTTTGTTACTTTCACGGATGATTTGAGTAGGTACGGGTATATTTATTTGATGAAACATAAGTCTGAAACCTTTGAAAAGTTCAAAGAATTTCAGAATGAAGTGGAAAATCATCGTAACAGAAAGATCAAATTTCTGCGGTCCGACCATGGAGGAGAGTATCTTAGTTACGAGTTTAGCACACATATGAAAGACTGTGGAATAGTTTCACAGCTCACGCCTGCCAGAACACCACAACGTAATGGTGTGTCAGAATGTCGTAATCGTACTTTATTGGATATGGTTCGATCTATGATGTCTCTGATTGACTTGCCACTGTCATTTTGGGGTTATGCACTGGAAACCTCTGCATTCACTTTAAATAGGGCACCATCTAAATCCGTTGAAAAGACACCGTATGAATTATGGTTTGGAAACAAACCTAAGCTGTCATTTCTTAAAGTTTGGGGATGCGATGTTTATGTGAAGAAACTTCAACCGGATAAACTCGAACCCAAAGCGGAAAAATGCGTCTTCTTAGGATACCTAAGGAAACGATTGGGTATACCTTCTATCACAAATCCGAGGGAAAGGTCTTTGTTGCCAAGAATGGATCCTTTCTTGAGAAGGAGTTTCTCGTGAAAGGTGTGAGTAGTCGGAACGTAGAACCCGAAGAGGTTATTGAACCATCTCTTCATGAAATGGCGAGTAGCGCAGCACCGGAAGTTGTTTCGGAGTTGACTTCACCTAATGAAGAGAGAGCTAATGATATTGATCATGATACTCCGAAAGAGGACACTACCGAACCTCGCAGGTCAAGTAGGACACGTACAGCTCTTGAACTGTACGACAATCCTGTTATGAATTTCATGATTGATGAAATAGATGACCCTGCGACATATGAAGAAGTGATGATGAGCCATGATTCCAACAAATGGCTAGAAGCCATGAAATCCAAGATGGAATCCATGTACGAAAACCAGGTTTGGACCTTTGTGGACTTAACTCACGATCGAAAGGCCGTTGAGAATAAATGGATTTTCACAAGAAAAACTGATGCTGATGGTAATGTAACCATCTATAAGGCTCGACTTGTCGCAAAGGGGTTTCAACAAATTCAAGGAGTTGACTACAATGAGACATTCTCTCCCGTAGCGATGCTTAAGTCGGTTAGGATTATGTTAGCAATTGCTGCATATTTCGATTATGAAATATGGCAGATGGATGTCAAAACTACGTTCCTCAATGGTAATATTGAAGAAGAGTTGTATATGATACAACATAAGGGTTTTGTCGATCCTAAGGATGCTGATAAGGTGTGCAAACTTCAGCGATCCATCTATGGACTGAAGCAAGCATCCCGGAGTTGCAATCTCCGCTTTGATGAGGTGATCAAAGAGTTTGGATTTGTCCAAACTTATGGAGAGGGTTGTATTTACAAGAAAGTGAGTGGGAGCAATGTGGCATTTCTGATATTATATGTGGATGACATATTGTGGATTGGAAATGATATAGATCTTTTAAACAGTGTTAAAAGTTATCTAAACAGCAAATTTTCGATGAAGGACCTTGGTGAAGCTTCATATATATTAGGCATTAAAATCTATAGAGATAGATCAAGACGCCTAATTGGGCTATCGCAGAGTACATACCTTGATAAGATATTAAAGAAGTTTAATATGGACGGAAATAAGAAGGGGTACTTACCTATGTTGCAAGGCAAGACATTGAATAAGACTCAAAGTCCGGCTACGGCGGAAGAAAGAGAGATAATGGATAAGATCCCCTATGCCTCAGCCAAAGGCTCTATAATGTATGCCATGCTATGTACAAGACCGGATGTGGCACATGCTATTAGTTTGACTAGTAGGTACCAATCTGATCCAGGTTCGGAACACTAGATAGCGGTCAAAAATATCCTTAAGTACTTGAGAAGAACTAAGGATATGTTTCTTGTATACGGAGGTGAAGAAGAGCTAGTCGCTATGTGTTATGTCGATGCTATCTTTGACACTGATCCGGATGACTCTAAGTCTCAATCCGGATACATATTTCTCTTGAACGGAGCAGCAGTTAGTTGGAGGAGCTCCAAACAACCTGTGGTGGCTGGATCAACGACGAAGGCGGAATATGTTGCCGCTTCAGAAGCGGCGCAGGAAGCGGTTTGGATGAAGGAGTTCATAATGGAAATAGGTGTGGTTCCTAGTGCGTTGGACCCAATGGTGATCTATTGTGACAATAATGGAGCCATAGCCAACGCCAAGGAACCAAGGTCTCACAAGAATTCCAAGCATATTAAGCGCCGGTTTCACTCCCTCCGCGAGCATGTCAAGGATGGAGATATAAAGATTTGTAAAGTGCACACGGACCTGAATGTAGCAGAGCCGTTGACTAAAGTACTCCCTAGGGAAAAACATGATCAACACCAGAACTCCATGGGTGTCAGATTTATTGTCTCTAGTGCAAGTGGGAGACTGAAGGAAATATGCCCTGAGAGGCAATAATAAAGTTGTTATTATGTATTCCTTGTATATGATAGATGTTTATTTTGCATGCTATAATTGTATTGATAGGAAACATCAATACATGTGTGTTTAATAAACAAAAAGGGTTCCTAGTTATGCCTCTCTTATAGACTAGCTTGTTGATTAACAAGATGATCAAGGTTTCCTGATCATGGACATTGGATGTTGTTAATAACAAGGTCACAGCATTTGTGAAATGATGTGATGAACATTCATCCGAAGTATAGCATTACGATCAAGTCATTATGTTTATATTGCTATAACATCATACAAAGTAGTATTAGTCCTTAGACCATGAGATCATGTTAATTGCTAACACCGAAAGAGTATCTTGATAACATCAAACGTCACACCGTAACAGGGTGACCATAAAGGTGGGCTCAGTGCTATGAAGGTGTTATGTCGAGGCTCATGGATCAAGGAATTTGTCAATCCCGATGACGGATAGATATTCTCTGGGCCCTCTCGGTGATATCACATTAAGATAGCTTGCAAGCAAGTGATGTGATCACTAGAATGTTATATCACGGGAACAAGAAAAGAGTGCATGTCGGTAACGAGATCAAACTAGGTATTTGGATACCGATGATCGAATCTCGGACATGTACTATATCATGAGACAAAGGGATTAAATTGCTGACGTTAAAGGTTCTCACGATCATAGAAGTCATCGTTGAATATGTAGGAGTCAGTATGGATCTCCAGGTCCCGCTTCTGATTATTGATCTGAGAGGAGTCTCAATCATGTCTGCATTATTCGCGAACCATAGGGTGACACACTTAAGGGTTGCCGGACACCATTTAGGAGCACATATGTTCCAGACAAAAGGTTTGCAAAGTGCAGGAAATGTTTCGATAGAAACAGGAATTGTTTCGATAGAAACCGGAATTGTTTCGTGTGAAATTGCAGAAAGTGGTTCTGCATGTGATATTGAAATTTTGCAAGGAGTTTTATGTGAATGTTTGTTAATTAAAGTAATTAACAAAATTCTGAATAAAATAAATAAAAGAGTTTTATTAATTGAGAGTTGCATTTAATTTGGTGGAAATTAAATACATGTGAGTGGGATTTTGGGTGGAGGCCATGTTTATGTGAGTGGAGGTTCACCACATGAATGAAGGAGGGGAGGAGTCCCCCCCTCATGCGCCGGCTATGGGAGGGGAGGGGTCTCCCTCCCTCCTATATAAAGCCCCCCTCTCCCCTCTCACAAACCACACCTCCTCGTGAATGGTCTCTCTCCCCCTCTAGATATTCCCCCATGGTCTCGGATTAGCGAGATACATGTTCCCGGTGGCTTTGCGTCTGGAAGGAGTTGCTGCTTCCGCTGATTCGCTGGAGCAAGGAGGTGGAGGTTGTCCGGTGGATTGAACGTGTGTGCGAGGACAGATGCGCTGCTGATTTGTGGCGCTCGGACTTCCACACGATCTTGAGATCGGCAAGCGTACGACTACATCAACCACGAGTTCCTACTCGTTAACAAAACTCGTTGCCTTCGAGGGTAAGTTCTCCATGGATGTATGTCCACCCGTTGCTCTGTATCTAGTAGATTGATCTTAGCGTATAGTTCTCATCGTAGGAAAACTTTTGTTTTCTATGTTGCGGACCCAACACCCAGATATGTCAGACCCTTCAAGATTCTGAACCGTCGAGGAGAAGTATCGTATCAACTGGAACTGCCTAAACAAATGTCCGCCATCCACAATGTGTTCCATATCTCGTTACTTCACAAATTCTTGGAAGTGCCCGAGAAGACTGAAGTTTTCAAGAACATTGATCACAGAACTGTAGAGATCAACAATGACCTGACCTATCGGGAAGTGCCCATCCGTATCTTAGAAGAAGGCTACAGAACCACCAGGACCAGGAGCATCAAGTTTCTCAAGATTCAATGGAGCAACCATACCGAGGAGGAAGCCACTTGGGAGCGCGAGGATTACATTAGGACAGAGTTCCCAGATCTCTTTAGTTCCTAGTTTTCTTGTAAATCTCGGGACGAGATTTTGTTTAAGGGGGGAAAGTTTGTAACATCCCAAAACTTTAATCCAAGCTTATCAAGATCCAAATCATAAAAATTAGGGTTAACAAAAACTTTTCCAAATTAAAAATGAAAGCATTCATGTGTATGAGCATTTAATTTAGGAATTGATTTGAATTGCCATGGTTCTGTGATCATTTGGTTGTAAAATGTTTGTATGGTAAATTAAACATCATCTAAACCTTTCCCCAGCAAATCCCAAAGAAACTCAAATAAAAAACAATTGAAAAGGAAGAATGGTCATTTTGGTCATTTTAATCCACTACACTACTTTGAGTGTTCCTAGCACTCAGTTCTCAACAGAAATAATTCTAGATCTTTACACCCCTTTCTAGTACACATAATGAGGTACCAAGGCCCACTTTTTGATCTGCTAAAAACATTCAAATACTTATTTTAAATGGCATGTGGAAATTGAATTCAATGCATATGGCTAGATTACATCTATTTCAAAAACCAGCCAATTGAACTCCATTTTCAAAACCCTTGCAACCAGAGACTACCTAGCACTAGTGGAGATCACTCAAAATTTTTGAAACTAAAATTCAAACTTTTGCTTCTTGTGGCCATTTCATCAAATAGGCGGGAGACACAAATCTTGCAAAATCCGAAAACACTATAGTGAGCAGTAGCTTGCCCACCATTTGGGCCTAACCTGGTCCCCTTGTCCCCCCAACAAAAACCCCAGCCCTAACTCACTCTCCCTCTCCCCTGTCTGCTCCAGTACCAAGCCGCTCGATGCCATGCGCCAGGTCGACCACGGAAAGCTCTCCCCAGCTTGTCCCGTGCTCTCCTTCGCTCGCTGGCAGACAGGCGCCATCCAACCACTTCGCCTCGACCAGCCCCCGACCAAAATCGAGCGGAGGACAAGCCCCAATTGATCGCGCCCATGCCTCTGTCCGCCATGCTGATCACCCCGGAGCGCCGCGCCCGCCAGAGCAGCACCGACCTCGCCTAGCCCTAGCCTTGCGTGGCAGCACCCGCAGGAGCCCAGCAACCGCCCAGACATCGTCGTTCGCCGCCTCGTGACCAGCAGCCCGGAGGAACCGCGTCGAACACCGCCGTCCATGCGCAGTTCACCGCACGCTCCCGACCAGTAGAGACCCCGCCTTGCCGCGCCTTTAAGCCTCAGAGGATCGTCGGGGGATAGAGCATCCATCGCCGCCCTCGCCCATGCCGGGTGAGCCCCACATCATCGTCACCGATGACCTCACTAGCACCCTCTGTGCCCTCTCGTCGACCCTATATAAAGCGGCCACCCTAGACACTTTTCTCCATACTCACTCACTTCCCACCTCTCTCTGAATCTTACCCACCTCTAGTCGAAGCCGCTCGAGCTCTATCTCGCCGGAATTGGAGCCGAAGCCACCGCAGCGGGAGGAGAAGGGCGTCTACAATTTAGGGCACCCCAAGCTCCGCCGCAACCGCGCCTCGCCTCGCCGTCGTCTACCAGCCTATTTGCCCGCCTCACCGACCTTGCTGGAGCCCTGGTATGCCCCCAATCGACCCCCACCGCCGCGTCTAGGTCAGGTTCTCACCGGAGTGATCCGTCGTCGACGATGACTCTCCACCGTTAGATCCCCTTCAGATCGTGTGGCCCAGGATGCTAGATACCGTTTCGGTGATGTTGTGCCGCTGACTGGTGGACCCCGCATGTCAGGCATCCCGTTGCGCGCACTGTGCGTAGATGGGCCAGCCCAGTTAGTTCCCGCACGAGTTAAAGTTTCAAATTTAGTTTTTTCTATTTAGAGTTAATCTAGTTTCTGTCCACTAGTTTAAAAATCAATTCTGGGAGTTTGACAAATCCAAATTGCATGAAACCAATTTTTCCTGAAAGGTATTGAAAATATCTATCCAAGCCAGTTGGATTTAATTCAATTAGAGTTATAGATCTCTCCTAGTGAAAATAACAAACAGAAGCATTTGCACCTTGCAACATTTTTATAAAATCAACTAAGATAGGTTTTGAGTTGATTCGAACTCTCAAAAATCACATTTCATCATATATATCTAAATATGTAATAATATTAAGGTTTACATGGAGTGACTTTGGACTAGTACCAAAATAATGCCATATAGGCATTTCTAGTCACTTTAAATCATTAAATAATGAACTTAAATCAAAGTAATTATGATCCAACCCTTAAATCCCATTCCCACATGTTAGAATATGTGGTGATGACATGTGTCCACATGATCCCATATTTTAAGTGGTGAATATTAAATCTTTGTTAATTTTTCAATGAGTAGAAATTACTTTTCTAAATTAAAAAGAGTGAAACTATTGAATTACCCTTGTGATGCTTGTGATGATAATAGATCATCAATTTTGTGCCTTAGAATACTAATTAGACTAGTTAAGTATGGTTTGGTGATTGTTTACTCCGTATGTATTTATAGAAGATAGTACCGACCAAGCTTACGAGGAGGAGGAGTGCTACCAAGAAGAAGAAAACTTCAACCATTGCACCAACCAAGGCAAGCTAGCACTGTCCAAGTTAACCCTTGCAAGTTGTACTTGCAAGCCACCATTAACAATGCAAGTTAACACTTGCAAGTATAATGCTTAGCAAGCTAGGATTAAACCAGATGGTTTAGCAAAGATGCTATAGGCATGCTTGAGTCATATCACTTTGACTATTAGTAACCCCAAGTCTTATTTACAAGCTTTACTCCCTTTACTTTACCCAAAGTTCTTTACTTGTTTTGAAGGTTGCATAAAAAGTATAAAACTTGACCTATATAGAAACCTTTAGATGTCATTCTATGGCATGAGATTGAACCCATCATTTCCACCTTAGTGAACACTCTTAACTTAGTAGTTTAGAGTACATAAAAACTTGAGTCACTATAGATGGGAACAATTGGTGAAAATGAATTGTGAAACCCTTGGGATGATGAGTCATTCTACTGACATGATTTGACAGGTGTTGAGAAACACAAACGGTTTATGATGATGAAAATGTTGAGGAATGAGCCTTAACCCTTTTATAAAACTGATGGTTGGATTCGGATGTGATACTATTCCAAATTTACCGTACATCCACATTACCTGAATTGGGTAAGGCTTAGCTAGAAATTTATATGCATTAGTATTAGTTCCCTCGCAGGAGAGGTTTGAGCTGAGGCTACCTCTCAATGTTGTCCACCTATGTAGTGCCCAAGATGACAGATTGTCATGGTTGGGAGGCCATGCTCATAGGAGAGGTGCTTATACTAGGGTGTGTAAAGGGAAGGTTATGTTTGATTATCTGCATACTAAGTATGATGATTCAGGGTTATCCCTAACAGATGTATCGAATCTTGTGGTTAAAGTGTACCACCTCTGGAGAGTGTCAAACTATTCGAATAACCACGTCCGCGGTTATGGACAGTTGGAGTGGCCATACTGTTCCGTTGTCATATGTTTTCAAAATGACTTATGAAATGAATTGTGACATGACTTGACCACAACAGAGTTGTGACTATGACAACTAAGTTCTGACTTAGGTGTTTTCAATCTTCTTTTATCCTTCTTTGTTTCTGAACTCAGCTTAGGTTTCAAACTTAACTTTAGAAACAAACACAGAGTTAGCATTCGTACTAGAACTATCCTATTTGTTAGTGGTAGTTTGCGAGTACTTAAAGAGTACTCATGGATTTTGTCCCTGGCTATTCCTATGGCCAGACTATGAAGGGGATTACCAAGATGAAGGACAGAAGGACGTCTACGACAACTAGGATCATCTCCCATCGTCAGCATTTCCTGTGACTCTGAAGATGGACCCCACCGCTACACTATTTATACCGCTACTTGATTGTATTAAGACTGGATCATGAGATCCTTTATTTGTGTAAGACCTTATTATGGTTTGTAATGGATGATGTACTGTGATATCCAATCTGTTATGTCTCACAAAAATGGTAATCCTGGGATTGCGATGTATGGCATAACAGGCATCTGGGATAAAAAATCCAGGTGTTGACAGTCGCCCGTGAAGCAAAGCTCTAACCCGAAGTGGGCCACCCTAGTCAGTGAGGCACAGTGAGGATATCCAGAAAGTATATCCCCAACAGCAGCCCCTGGAAGCCTGCAAGATCCAGAGTCAGATTTCATCATTTTCTAGCTTGATCCATCTTCGGCTTGTAGAATCTTGAAGGGTTCCTGAAACTTCAAAGGAAAGGACAGGATCCTGGTCATAAAAATAAGTTGGACCTATGAATACATTTATTCGGGTTTCTAGCTTGAAATTCAAACTAAGCCGGAACTTGGTCTTTGACGTATCCTGATATCAGTCAAGGTAAAGTCATGTCACTGACAGACATACCTGTTAGAAGAACGATCATACTCGGCTAACTAAAAATGGCCCTTCCCATACTGGGGAAAGTTTGTGCTTTCTTTTCTACACAAGCCGGAGAACCAAATCACCCTTATTGAAAGACCGTTTTCTGACTCTCTTGCTATGATACTTGTGCAACTTTTGCTGATAGGTTTTTGATCTCTGCTCAGCGACGACACGAACTTCTTTGATTAAATCGAGATCATCGTGTCCAGAAATTTCAGCATCCTCTTTGATACACACAGCAACTCAGGGAGAAGTATGAATTAAATCGCTAGGAAGAACTTCTTCTGCGCCATAGACCAAGAAGAAAGGTGTGTATCCAGTTGACCTATTCGGAGTTGTTCTTAAGCTCCATATTACAGACGGCAACTCGTCTGCCCAAGCCCCCGCAGCACGACGAAGTGGTGCTTTGAGTCTTGGATTGAGGCCTTTAAGGATTAAACCATTTTCTCTTTCGACTTGTCTGTTGGCTTGTGGATGCACCACTGATGCAATGTAAAGCCGGATTTTTTGATCATCGCAGAATTCGGCAAGTTCTCCCATAGAAAAATTTCTCCTATTGTCCGTGATAATATTATGCGGATAACCATATCAGATTATAACATCCTCGACAAATCATCTGGCTGTTGCTCCATCACAACTTCTGACGTGTTTAGCCTCAATCCATTTTGTGAATTTATCCACCATCACTAAGAGGTGAGTAAATCCACTTGGATCCTATTTAAACGGTCCTACGATGTCAAGCTCGCAGACCGCGAAGGGCCATGTTATTAGAATTGTTCACAGCTGATCAGCTAGAACATGAGCTTGTTTGGCGTACTTTGGCAGCCTTTGCATGTCTTGAATAGCCGTTCGACATCTGTCTTAACTATAAGCTAGAAAAATCTGTGTCTAAAAGCTTTTGCCACTAAAGATTTGGCTGCAGCATGATTGCCGCATTCACCTTCGTCGATCTCCCTTAAGATTTCCACTCCTTCTTCCGGAGATGTGCAACACTGAAAAATCCCAGATACACGCCGCTTATAGAGCTCACCATTTATTATTGTATAGGTTTTTGGTCGTAAGATGATCTGCCTGCTCAGAACCTCGTCTCCGGGTAATTTTCTGTCTACCAGGAAATCCAGGTAAGGTTTTGTCCAGCTGGGAATCACAACCAGAACTGCTACTAAAGGTGAGTCGGATTTGGTCAGATATTCCTCATCAACTCGTGAAATGGAGGGAACTTTGAGGTGCTCTAAAAAAGCACCATCTGGGACCTTCTTCTGTGAAGAACCTATTCGAGATAATGCATATGCTTCCTCATTTTCTGTTCGAGGGATGTGTTGAACCTCAAACCTTTCGAACGATTTAGATAGTTCATCCATGATAGCCCTATATGTTGCCATGTGTTTCTTTCTTTAAAGTGATCCGACACTTGTTAAGCAACAAGATCCGAATCTCCATAACACATAACTCGTCGGATGTCGATATCTTTAGCAATCTAGATTCCATGCAATAGTGCTTCATACTCAGCAATGTTATTTGTTGCCGTGAAGTGGATCTGCAACACATAGAAAAGCTTGTCTCCTTCCGGTCATTTGAGCACCACGCTAGCCCCGAGCCCCCGAGCGTTTTAGACCCGTCAAAATGCAAGGTCTAGTATGTACGAGGTTTGTACTCAATGTCAAAAGCTGGAAGCTTATTCCCATTTTACGACACGTCCTGTGGCGTCGCTATTATTGATTATGTCTCTAATGGGAGTTGTGATCACCACGATAATTTGATGCTCCTGAAAGTAATGTCGCAGCTTCCAAGTTGCGAAGAACACACCATAAGAAAACTTTTGATAATGCGGATACCGCTGCTTTGATTCAGTTAGGACTTCATTGAGGTCATAAGTCGGACACTACACCAGGTATTCTTGTTTTTCATTTGGTATTTCCACCACCATAACGATGTTGACGACTCTGTTTGTCGCAGCAATATAGAGAAACATCAGTTCGCGAGGTTCCGGTGCTGCAAGGATAGGAGCGGACGAGAGTACTGCTTTCAGGTCTTGTAGTGCAACTTTAGCTTCATCAGACCAAACGAATTTTTTGGTCTTTTTTAGGATCTTGTAGAGTGGTGCGGCTCTTTCACCGAGCCTGCTTACAAACCGAGTGACTACAGCAATGCAACCAGTTAGTCTTTCAACGTCCTTCAGGCGAGTCGGCCTGGAAATATTGAGTATAGCCTTAATTTTGTCTCGGTTCACCTCTATGCCTCTTTGAGACACGATGAAACCTAACATTTTTTCGGCTGGTATTCCAAAGAAACACTTCTTCAGATTAAGCATTATATTGTATTTGCATAGATTCGAGAACTTTTCCTCCAAGTCGGAAATTAAGGTTTCCTTATTTTTGGACATCACCGCTATGTCATCCACATATGCATGTACATTGCGTCTGATTTGATCGTGGAGGCAATGCTGCATAGTGCACTGGTACGTAGCTCCTGTGTTTTTGAGCCTAAAGGGCATCGTAACAAAGCAGAAGGTTCCAAAATGGGTTATGAATGAAGTTTTAATTTTTTCTGATTTCTTCATCCGGATTTGGTGATAACCGGAATATGTGTCGAGAAAACATAGGAGTTCCGAGCCTGCCGTAGAGTCGATAACTTGATCAATTCTATGCAGAGTGAATGGATCTTTGGGACAAGCCTTGTTCAAGGCGGTATAATCAACACACAATCTTAATTCAGTGGTGTCCCTTTTAGGGACCATTACAGATTGGCTCACCACTCAGTGTGGATGACCTATTCTATGAATCCGGCTAACTCGAGCCGAAACATCGTAAGGACTATTTGACGAGTTTAGCATTTGGGTGTACATTTACAGAGTACTCAGCAAGTTCCCTAGGTAGTCCGGTCATGTCAGGTGGCTGTCATGCGAAGATATCTTGGTTGGCTTGGAGGAACTTGACGAGCATGCTTTCCTATGCGCTATCTAAACCTACACCTTCATGAGTCACCTTGGAGGGGTCATCATCCTTCAACGGCGTCTTCTTTGCCTCTTCTGATGCCTTGAAATCCGGAGTCGGCTTTGTATCCTCCTTATTCATCGCGGGCATCTCGGACGGCTCGATGATCTTCTTGATATCCTGGTACTCCTTGGCATGCAATACGGCTTCATCAAAGGTGGTATTTCCATCCTCGCACTCTCGTGCTTTCTTCGGGTCTCCCCTGATGGTGATCACACCCTTGGGACCTAGAATTTTCATCATATTATAAATGTAACATGGATGAGCCATAAAAGCTCAGTAAGCCGGTCATCTGAAGATAGCGTGATATGTGCTCTTGAACAGGACGACTTCGAAGGAAAGTGCTTCCATTTGGTAGTTCTTTGGAGTTCCAAAAGTAACATCCAAAGGGATTTCTCCTAGGGAATTTGTTTGTCTTCCTGGGACAACTCTGTAAAAGATCACAGAGCTGTGATTTAGCCGAGTTTCCGAGATCCTCATTTGACGCATCGTTTCGACGTAGAGAATGGTGATGCTACTGGCACCATCCATGAGGGTCCTGGAGAAACCATAGCCATCAATAAGTGGATTGACGACTAAAGCGTACTTTCCTTGCCTATGCAACTTGGGCGGATAATCAGCACGGTCAAGGTGATTATCACTTCCGACCAGTCAAAGAATTGAGGGACAACAGGAACAGTTGGGTTGAGCTCATGCAAAACTGCCTTCTTGACCTTAGTTGGTTGAGACCCAAGGAAAGTGACATAAGTTTCTTTCTTCGATGGGAAGTTCTTATTTCGATCCGACTTGGGATTTGAAGGCTCTGCTTCCTCCATGTTGGAATCTTCCTTGGTCTCTTTTTCTTTTTTGGGATTCTTCTTTCCCTTTCTTCGCTTGGCCCTGTAACCAGCGGATTCATCTTTTTTTATGTCGTCATTGAAATGACACTCGGCATTTGTGTGGGATGAGCCCCCGTTGGCATATAAGTGATGCACACACGGATTGTTGGCAATGTCGTCCCAAGAGTAGGTTTTGCCAGGTTGCTGATCTCCTCTACCTTGGACTCTAGATGTCCCATGACCGCGTCTGTGGCTGCCCCCGCGCCCTCCTCGTCCTCCAGACCCTAAAAGTGGTGTTAACAACCACCGTTTACACCTTGGGTTTTTCTTCCGAGTTGTTCTTGCGCTTATGACTTTGTTGCTTCGGCTATTTTGCCGATCGTGGTATAGCCAGGACCTTCAATAGTCCTTCTGTGTCATCATTGGTGTCTGCATATTTGCTTGCCGTCTCTATCATCTCTCCCAGATCGGTGACCTTGTCACACTTCAAAAAATGACGTAGTAATCCAATTGGGAGTCCTGCAATGAAAGCTTCAATCGCAGTTTGATCATTTACTCCTGCATAGGAGTTCTTGGTGTCAATCCATCGTCCGAGATAATCTTGGCATGTTTCTCCGGCTTTCTGGGTGCAACGCTGTAGGTCTCCTACCGTACAGGGCCTCCGATATGTACCTTCAAAATTCCGAAAGAACGCACTTAGCATGTCATACCAGTTGTGGATGGTGTTTTCCAAAAGTTCATTGAGCTAGGATCATGCCATCTTCCTCAACATAAGTGGGATATACCGGGTCGCGACCAAGATATTTTCGCCTTTGGCGATGTAGCAAGCCTGGAAAAAATCCTGAAGCCAAGTATCTGACCGAGCCACACCGTCATAGGGTTGGATGTGTCTTGAGATAGGAAATCCTTCCAGGAAGTTTGTTTGTCTAATGCGCAGTCGGAAGCATTTTGGACCCACATAAATATTGTCGGACTCGTAGCACCACGCCTCTATGTTAGAGTTGATCCCGTGCCTCGCGTCACTTGGTGACAGAGAGTTCCATCTTGGTTGTTCACTATGCTGCGGTGCCTTGGAGCCAGACTTCTGCTTCTACCACCACCTCCTCCGCCACGACACCCTCCTTGGCCTCCTCGAGATCCGGTATGATGGCTGCTTGGTAGAGAGGGTGGTGCAGGTGGATTGTTTCCGACTGAGTGCCCACCTCCATCTGGAGCGTCATTATTTTGGTTGCAGGGAGGGTCTTGATTACGACGAGCCCCATGTCAGCTTGACTCAGCCGTGTGTCCATCGTTCCTTCGTCCGTCGTTTCCCCCATTGTGATGTGGTTCATTCGGAGGCCTTGCATGTCTAGGAGGTGGCATCCTTTGTCGGTCCTCCTCCCGACGTCACTCTTCTTCATCTTCCCTCCAATTATTTGACTGTCGCCGGGGAGGCTGTCTTGGAACCAGTGCTGCAACTGTGTCTTGTTTTGCAGCTGGGGCAACATTGCTCCAGTCATGTACGGCTCTGTGCTATTGCCCTGAAGATTTGGTTCTTGAGTAGTTATCTTCCCGATGGTCGGGATGGTGATGCTGTTCCGGGTCCTGTCAGGGCCTAATGTCATTCCAAGTTAGATTCGTGCAACATTGGTCGGATTTAGAGACTAGTTTTCTGCTCCCGGATTTCACGGCCTTTTTTTGCTCTAGACCCTTGGTAAGTAGATTTACACCCAACCGAACTTGATCTGGGTTTGGATTGTTTGCCAGGATATCTCGAGTTGCACCAGTGTTTTCCACTGGTGCTCCATACACCAGATATCCTTTGCTATCGAGCCGAGGTTCTCCTTTGATAGCGTCATCTCCCTCAAAGACGGTCTTGTGGACTTCCGTATTTTTGTTAGCCCGCACGGGGCTGTTCTGGGTCTTCTGATGCTGCAGGGAGTTAAACTGCCCTGCAGATGCAATGCACTTATTCTCTTCCATGAGGTTGTTAGCATCATGTAAGAGTACATGAAGACGCGCTTCTAGGGCTTGGGCCCTATCTTCCAATTATGCAGGTGTAAGCTCTACAGCAGTAGGGATTGGCGTAGTTAACGCATCTCCGATGAGTTTACGGGCACCAGGGGTAACCATGTGTCCATCCACCGGAGTTTCCTTTGGCTCGTCTGGGATTAGGGCTCCATCCGAGTCTTCTTCATATTCTTCGGCAACTACCTCCTCAGCTGGAGGGTCTTTTGCCGGAGTCTTCTTCTTGTTCTTCTTCCTCGCCTTCTTGGCAGTGCCGGTAGCAAAGGCGGCTTTGGGTCCGTTTCCTGGAGTCAAGCTCTGATCAGTACTTTCAGACATCTGGACGTTGGGATTATCTCCGAGATCCATATCATCCTATGCTTTGGGAGAGTTTTCTCTGGATCCTTCATTCATGGCTTCTCCTTCTTCTATAGCTTTGGAGTTGTACTCCTCTTCATATTGTGCGAAGAACTTTAGGAAATTCGCCGACGTCATCAAATCATCCGAAGATGCCGGTAAGTCGATGTTTGTTCCGATTGCCTCCAACACCGAGTCTTTGTTATCTCCAGCATCAGCAGAGCCGGATCAGGATCCAACATATCCGACGAAGTGTGATGCGTGCATCCTGAGGTAGTTGCGGCTTTCTTCATGGGCTTCCTCGAAACATCTGATGGTCTCGATACTTTCATCCATGTTGGCGTCATGCAACATCATACGCCTCAACGTGTGCCTTAGGAAAGGTTGATCCGTTCTAGCATTGGCAGAGCTAGAACCAGAGTTGTTGTCTTCTCCTCCTGGATTTTGACCTTGTTGGGAAGATTGATCTAGGATTCGGCCTCCCTAGGGAGATCCACTCCAGATTCGATGTTCACAGTAAGATATGCTTTAGGCTTAGCTTTCTCCACTACCTCCGTGATAGGTGCTGGCTAGGTGGGGTTAGGGTTTTTCGGGATCTAGAACTCTGCCACCTCCGAGGACAAAGTGGACCCAGAAGCTTCTTCTGCCTCTATCATCACCGTTGGGGTGGGTGCGGCAGGTTCAGCGAAACCGATGTAAACATCAATCTCACCAAAACACATGATGGTGTAGGCAGTTACGACCTCCCTAGCCAGAATCTAGGTCTCGTCGAGAACGATGAGAGGGACGTCGCTGGCGTAGAGGACACGACCGACGGTGATTGTCTCCCTGATTCCGATTCTTGCAAATTCTACTAGGAACATAGATCCAAAGCTCACTTGCCCCACGGTGGGCGCCAACTGTCATTGGATTGATGACAAATACGCAATGAGGGGGTCCTCTAGGCGTGTGGAAGAGAGGAGTGTGAGACGTACGGTGTTCCATGACGATGAGCACACAAGTTTACCTAGGTTCGAGTCTGCCAGCTTTGGATGGATCCTCCTCCTACTAGAAATCCAGTAATACAGCAGAGACGGATATGGGTTACAAGGGTTTCACGTGTGCGAGTTGAGATTGTAGACTATTGTGGGGTGCCCTAAAGGCTGGTCCCTAGGACATCTTATATAGATATCCGGCCTAGGATTTAAAGGAGAGACCTATCCGGCTACGACTAAAAGTTGGTTACAGAGTACATCTTGAACTACAAGTAACACTACAGGCCTATGTCGATAAGTCTTCTGGGCCTTCCCATAGCCGGACTGGACTCCATCTCTTCTCCCTGACTGGGCCGCCCCTGAAGCAAATCTCTAACCCGAAGTGGGCTACCCTAGTCAATGAGGCATAGTGAGGATACCGAGAAAGTATATCCCCAACAAGTGCTCCTTAGGTTCTTGTTTCGGGACCAGGGATAGAAGAGGAATTTTTCATTCACAAAAAACAAGGTGGGATATTTGAATAGATGCGCATGATATTTGATTGGATGTGCCGGATGTTTCAGCGCTCTATGGAAATTTGGAAGTTGAAGCTTCCATGGAACTTTACTCCAACATGTGGCCACTCATCTGGTGCTAGCCTCATCTAGACCGACATCTAGTGATAGTATGCTTACCGATATTTAAATGAGTTTCTAGACATTTGCAATAATTGATAAACATTATTGAAGGCTTTCAAACAAGATGACCAAGGTCACAACCATATATCTACCATAGTTTATGATAACGTGTCCATATTTGGTAGATCAGTGCATCTTGAAATTCCAGATTTGATGGATAACACCCTACTTTCAGGAATTTCCAAGCTTCCTCGCTAAATCTGTGCAATAAAATGACTTTTTGATGATTTAATGTAAGTATGTATAATTTTGAACTATAAAGTGTGTGATATAGCTTGCTCTTGATTTTTTTTAAATTAATTTAAAGGTACCAAAGTATTCAAATATCAGAGAACCACCGAAAGTTTTGCAAGATTCAACCTCTCGATATGAAAGGTAATGGCACTAAATTTGGGCCATTTTTTAAAATATTACAAAGATACAAAATATGAAAAAAAATACTACCATTATTTTCTCTTGGTCTCTCACTGTGTGCACTAGCTAGTTTCCATCAAAAATATGAAGATAAAATTTGACAACTTTTGAAAAACTTGTTTCACAATATGGCGTACCATGTATGAACATTCATGCCTTTCAAACTAGATGACCAATGTGAAGGCCATATGTTTACCATTCTTTATGATAATGTAACCGTATTTGGTAGATTTGTGCATATTGGTATTTAAATATTGTTTACAAAAAGAGCTTCCATAATAGAAGTTATTTTAAATTTTCCAATTGAAAACAATGGCTTTTGTCATGAATCAACCTCACAGATTATGGATCAAAAGTAAACCATCCCAATTTTTCACACAAATTATAACCTATTTAATCTATAATTCTCAAGTTTTATGGCTATATTCATGCAATAGAATGATTTTATGGCTATTTAATAAAAGTATCTCAATTTTTGGTTTGCAAGCGCATCATATCTATTTTCTCATGATTTTTTTATATTCATTTGAAGGTACCCAAGTAGTAAAACAAGGGAGAACCACCAAGAGTTCTGCAAGATTCAACTTCTTGATATGAATGCTAATGCCAAAAAAATTGGGACTGATGAATGAAAACAATCAAGAGAATTAAATATAATTTGAAGTAATGCATTTCTATCACATGGTGTCTTCCTATTTCACTAGCTAATTCAATGAAAACATTTAAACTTAAAGTTTGAAAATTTTGAAAAACTTGTCAAAGGATATGGTATATCTTGTATGAATATGTATGCATCGATTTTAAATCAGATGACCAAGGTCATGGAAATATATTTTCCATAGTTTATAATAACCTGTCCATATTTGATAGATTGGTGCGTATTGGCATTTCAAATATTTTTTACAAAGGAAGCTTCCAAATTTGAAGTTATTTTCAATTTCTAAGTGACAACAATGGCTTTTGTCGTGAAGCATCTACAAAAATATGGGTCAAAATCCCACTGCCCCAATTTTCATACATAGCATAACCTATTTAATTGATAATACCAATGTTTCAATATTTTCAAGCTTTATGCCTATATTCGTAGAATAGGATCACGATACGACAATTTAAAAAAGTATCTCAAATATGGATCTACAGGTGCATGATAACTACTAGCTCATATTTTTTGTTAAATTCATTTGAACGTACCCAAGTAGTAAAACAAGGAAGAACCACCAAGAGTTCCACAAGATTCAACTTCTTGATATGACTGCTAATTCTACTAAATTTGGGGCTTATGAATGAAATAATCAAGGAAATGAAATATAATTTGAAGCTATGCCTTTCTTCCGCATTGTGTACTACCATTGCACTAGCTAATTTCCATAAAAATATTTAAACTTAAAATTTGCCAATTTTGAAAGAACTTGTCAAACGATATGGCGTACCATGTATTAATATGCATGGCTTTCAAAACCAGATGACCAAGGTCAATCATGACAATATATTTGCCACAATTTATAATGACTTATCCATATTTGGTGTTCGCATTTCAAACATTGTTTATAAAGGAAGCTTCCATAATTGAAGTAATTTTCAATTTTCCAAGTGGTAACAATGACTTTTGTCAAGAAGAAAATATAAAATATAGCTCAAAATCCCACCGCACCAAAAAAATCATTTGAAGGTACCCATGTAGTAAAACAAGGGAGAACCACCAAGAGTTCTGCAAGATTCAACTTCTTGATATGAATGCTAATGCCACAAATTTTGGGCCTAATGAATGAAAACAATCAAGAAAATTAAATATAATTGGAAGGAATGCCATTATTTTGCATGTTGTCTTACCATTGCACTAGCTAGTTTCCATGAAAATATTTAAACTTAAAATTTGACAATTTTGAAAAAACATGTCAAACGATATGGCATGGCATTTATGAATATGCATGGCTTCAAACCAAAAGACCAAGGTCATGACAATATATTTTCCATAGTTTATAATACCCTGTCCATATTTGGTAGATTGGTGCATATTTGTATTTAAACATTATTTACAAACAGAGCTTCCATAGCAAAGTTATTTTAAAATTTTCAATTGACAACAATGGTTTTTTCATGAATCGACCACAAATATTATGGCTCTAAAGCACACCACCCCAATTTTCACACAAAGTATAACCTATTTTATTGATAATTCTCAACTTTTGGCCATATTCGTGCAGTAGAATGACTTTATGGCTATTTAATGAAAATATCTCAAATGTTGGTCTGCAGGTGCATGATAGCTGCTTGCTCATGATTTTTTTAAATTCATTTTAAGGTACTGAAGTAGTAAAACAAGGGAGAACCACCAAGAGTTCTTCAAGATTGAACTTCTTGATATGAATGCTAATTCCATCAAATTTGGTCCGTATAAATGAAAATAATCAAGCAAATTAAATATAATTTGAAGTAATGCCTTTCTTCCACATGGTGTCTTACTATTGCACTAGCTAGTTTCCATGAAAAAATTTAAACTTATAGTTTGAAAATTTTGAAAAAACTTGTCAAACGATATGGTATACCATGTATGAATATACATAAATGGCTTCTAGACTAGGTGACCATGGTCATGGCAATATATTTTCCATATTTTATAATGACTTGTCCATATTTTGTATATTGGTGCATATTGGCATTTCAAACATTGTTTAGAAAGGAAGCTTCAAGAATTGAAGATATTTTCAATTTTCCAAGTGACAGCAATGACTTTTGTCATGAAGCAACTACAAAAATATGGCTCAAAATCCCACTACGCCAATTTTCACACAAAGTGTAAGCTATTTAATTGATAATGCTCAAGTTTCAGTAATTTTCAAGTTTTATTCCTATATTTGTAGAATAGGATCGCGTAACAGCAATTTAATGAAAGTATCTCAAAATTTGATCTGCAAGTGCATGATATCTGCTTGCTCATATATTTTGTTAAATTCATTTCAAGGTACCCAAGTACTAAAGCAAGGGAGAACCACCAAGAGTTCTGTAAGATTCAACTTGTTTATATGAATGCTAATGCCACCAAATTTGTAACCTTTTGAAAGAAAGAAAATTAAGGAAACTAAATATAAATTGAAGCAATGTCTTTATTTCGCACGGTGTCTTCCTATGTGCACTACATAGTTTCCATGAAAAAGTATACTTAAAATTTGACAACTTTTGAAGAAACTTGTTTCACAATATGGCGAACCATTTATGACCATTCATGGCTTTCGAACCAGATGACCAAGGTCATTGCCATATGTTCTCCATAGTCTATGATAACCTATCCATATCTGGTAGATCAGTGCATGTTGGCATTTTGAACATTTTTTACAAAGGAAGCTTCCATAATTCAAGTTATTTTCTATTTTGCAAGTGACAACAATGGCATTTTGGTGAAGCAACTATAAAAAATATGGCCCAAAATCAAACCGCCCCAATTTCCACACAAAGTATAAAATATTTGATAGATAATCCCCAAAGTTTCATGAATTTTCAAGCTTCCGAGCCTGTTTAGCCGTTTTTAACTAGTTTATCTCGGTTTAGCAAAAATTGTGTGAATTTCGAACTGGAAATGATGGGAATCTCTACCTACCATAACTCTAGGTCACTAATATGCGGGTCACGTGGATGGTGGATCAAAAAAGTCAGTTTAGGTTAGAGTGGGTGGGAATGTAATTATTGAGGAAGGTAAGGGAAGCGACGATGGGGTGATGCAGGCCAGAGAACGCAAATTTACCACCTGTATCCCTCTATTATTATGGTGATCCTCAGGTTCTTGTTTCTGAACCAGTGATAGAAGGGGAATTTTACATTGTAAAAAACGTGAAGTATGTTTGAATGGATGCATGGGATATGTAAATGGATGCGTGTGATGTTTGGGCACCAAACCAAAATTTTGAGGTTGATGCTTACACTACTCTAACGTGGGACCGCTCAGATGATGTCCCCGTCTAGACCCACACGCTAGTGACAGTATGCTTTCTAGTAGTTAAATGAGTTTCTAGGAATTTATTGACCTATCGAACAATTCAAGGATTTCAAAAAGACGACCAACATCATGGCCATAGTTAATGATACCGTGTCTATATTGGTAGTAATAGATTGATGTATCTTGGCAAATCAATCAATGTGTCTGGTTCCAAATTTCAAGTCTTTTTTGAATTTCTAAGTGACAACAATGTGTTTGGTTGTGAAGAAACTACATAGATGATGGCTCAATGTGAGATCCGGCACATGGCTTAATAGGATTGATAGGATACTCATATCAACAAGTTGCAACTTCTTTTTTGGAAGCTCATTCGAAAAGAACTCTAAGGTTAAGTGTGCTTGGCCTAGAGCAATTCTAGGATGGGTGACCGACCGGGAAATGGGTACCGGGTGCGCACGAGTGAGGACAAAGTGCGCAGAAAAGACTAGTGTTGGTATGTGGGGCCAGTCAGGATGTCCTATTAAGCTACTAGGAGTGACACTCCCCGGGCCCAGGAGTGGATGGGGTGTTACAAAGTGGTATCAGAGCTGACCTTGCGGTTAACCGGGTGTGTGCGGGTCAGTGGCGGAACATATGGAGCATGGCGTGTGTGGCCCGGAGTGGACACGGCATGGCACATGTTCCGGCACTGGACGCACAGACACGTG
Organism: Avena sativa; assembly: GCA_916181665.1. Lineage (NCBI taxonomy): Eukaryota > Viridiplantae > Streptophyta > Magnoliopsida > Poales > Poaceae > Avena > Avena sativa. Next base: position 274,855,576 of record OV702292.1, read on the forward strand.
CCAAGAGGGAACGTTCCTGGGGTGTGCTGGATCGATGAGGGCATCGATCTTATAAAGGGTGGGTGTATGTGAGATCCGGCACATGGCTTAATAGGATTGATAGGATACTCATATCAACAAGTTACAACTTATTTTTCGGAAGCTCATTCGAAAAGAACTCTAAGGTTAAGCATGCTTGGCCTAGAGCAATTCTAGGATGGGTGACCGACCGGGAAATGGGTACCGGGTCCGCACGAGTGAGGACAAAGTGCGCAGAAAAGACTAGTGTTGGTCTGTGGGGCCAGTCTAGATGTCCTATTAAGCTACTAGGAGTGACACCCCCCGGGCCTAGGAGTGGACGGGGTGTTACACTCAAAATGCCACTCCTCCAATTTTTCACACAAAGTATAACCTATTTAATATATAACGCCCTTTCAAGCTTCCTGGCTAAATTTGTGCAATAAATTGATTTTTGGGGCTGGATGTTTGAATGGATGCATGGGATATTTTGGTGCTCTGTCAAAATTTTGAAGTTGAAGCTTCTAAGGTACACTACTCCCACTTGGGATCGCTAAGATGTTGTCCCCATCAGATAGACTCGGACGCCACCGAAAGTATGCTTTCTAGCAATTAATGAGACATTAGCCAAAATGGATGAACATTTATTCATAAAAAAATTGTTGAACATTCTAGGGTTTGAAACAAGATGACTAAGGTCACAACCATAGTTTCTGGTAACGTCTCCATGTTTTATACTTTGTACATTGGTGCATCTTGGAAAATCAAGCAATGTTTACAAAGAGGATCCAAAAAAATTAAAGTTTTTTTCATTTTCCAAGTGACAACAATGTTTTTGTTATGAAGCAACTACAAAGACAAGTAAGTTGCATGTGCCTTGCACGTGAGACTCAGATTAAAGAAGTATGATATATCGTAACTATATACAATTATAGTAGGTAAAGCTCAAAACATAATTATAATCCTGAGCAACATGATATCCATAAAGTATCGGGTGTATATTTGGTTCTTTTACTTTACATCATGTAGAAATCCAGCTTTACTTGTAGCAACCTAATTGACGAGGGGTTAACTCATCAATGACCATTGTTGATGGACTTAGGTTCGAGGAATTGGGGAGCATTGGAGGCATCGATCAGCTAGCAAACAAGCACACAGGGGACACGAGGTTTTACCTAGGTTCAGGCCTCGAAGAGGATCCTACTCCTTCTTGTCTGCTCTTGATTATCGAGGATTCGAAAGTTACAAGGGGTGCACAAATTCAATCTGGCAAGGTGTATGCGAAGGTTGTGGATTGTCCTACTCACCGCCCCCTTGTAGACTTTATATAGGGAGGCTAGGTCTCGGGATAGCGGGTCGAGTCGGTTACAGATTAGGGTTTTCCCTTCAAGTTTCTATCTACTCTTTGATGTGTTCTTCAAGAATTCATACTCCTATGGACCATCCGAATCCTTAGTGGGATTCGTTCACATCATGGATTCCTCTTGGGCTGCACTATATAGGCTAATCTCGAGTACCTGTAAGGTATACCCATGTCAGTAGCCCCCGAGTGTCCAACCGAATCATATATTTGGGTGGAGACTATAAGCCTTCGAGTGCGTGGAATATAGGCTCATCCGAAGTTCTTTCGGGTGCTACATTTTGTGTCATAGGGATTGTGATATGCGTGCCTAATTCATCTGATGGATCGAGATCAGTTAACCTCCTTAGGGAAAAACAACGCTATTTACTCAAACTCAAGTCCCTGGACTCGAATTCGAAACATTGTTGGCGTCATTGTACTCCTCTCGTGGAGGTCGTATAGAGTCGAATTCCAGTGGTGTGAGCACTCGACGCGTCCGTCAAGGCTGTTTCATCATGCTTGTAGGCACGAATTATTTCTGGTAGAGTGCATCTGGTGCGTTGCCAGGCCTTTTGCAGGTCTTACCTTCACGTTGGTAACATGACATCCAAAAGTGTATTCACCATGGAGGTGATACGGGTGACCCAGGAGACGTTGTCTCTCTACAGGGTATGTTCAGTGATTATGAGGCGGACTCGCCAAATGCTTCGAATGCCCATGGTACGGATGTGATCAACGCTTTTTACCATGTACAAGTGTAACATCCCAAAACTTTAATCAAGGTTATTAAATCCTAATCGTCCAATTTAGGGTTAACAAAAACTTTTATTATTAAAATGATTATGAATGCATGTGTATGTTGCATTAGTGTAGAATTGTTTGGAAATGCCATGTTTGATTGTTCTAAATGTTGTGAAATGGTTCAAGGGTGAATGCAACATCATAGACCATTTTCAAACAAAATCCAAAGAAAAAGAAATCAAATAAGATTAAATAATGCAAATGGTCATTTTGACCATTTTAATCCACTAGGCCACTTTAGGTGTTCCTAGAAGTCAATTTCAAACAGAAACTTTCCCAACTCTTTTCACCCCTTGCTAGACCAAGTAAAGATGTGCCAAGGCCCACTTTACAAACTTACAAAAATCTTTAGCAAAGCAATTTAAATGACAATTGAAAATTGAATCCAATGCATATGGGAAGATCACACTTTCTCAAAAACCAACCAAACCAGTTCACCTTGACAATTCCCAGCAACCAGAGACTACCAAGCATAAGATCAGATCACACACCAAAAGTCTTTCCAAAATTCAAATTTAAACTTCTTTCGGCCATTTCATAAAACACCTAGCGAGCACAGTAATAGCTACCAAACTATTATTGTTCTTGATCAATGCTTTGTCCACTATTTTGCCCCTTGCCCCCTTGTCCCCTCTAGTCACAACTAGCACCAATGCACCCCTCTAGTTGCTATTTGCACCAGTGTCGAGCCACCCCGAGCCATCCATGCCGGTCGACCATGGGCAAGCCCCAGCAGACCGCCCCGATCTCGCCCACGACACCTAGGAGGTAGGCGAGGCCACACCGCCGCCCTCTGTCCCCTCCCCGAGCAGAGCCGAGCCATGGACCACCCACAGAGTGCCGCGCCCAAAAAGGTCTGCACTATGCCGAGCATGCGCCAGAGCACCACGCCCGACAAGCATGCACACGCCATGCCTCGACCGCGGCCCGCGCGCATCGCTTCGCCACGACCGCAGGAACTGCCCGGACATGCCCGCTCGCCAACGCTTGACCCGCATCCACTGTGTGCCGCGTTGAACGCTGCTTCTGCCGCGCAGAGCACCAGCCGTGCCCGACCAAATGCCACCGCCCCTAGCCACGCCTTTACGCCATAGATGACCGCCAGGAAACTGTGCACCGTCCCCTACCTCCAGCCGCGTTGCTAGCTACCTGTACCGTCGCCACCGACGAGCCACGCCCATGCCGCTCGGTCACTTCGTCAAACTATAAATAGAGGCCACCCCCAACCTCATTCTACACACCATCTCACTCCCCTCTCTCAGTTAATCCTTCCACCCCATCCCCGGAGCAAGGCGAGCCTCCCTTCGCCGGAATTTCATCGGAGCTTGCCGTTGCAGAGGAGAAGAGGTGCCGTCGATTGGAGCTGTCCTAGGAGCCGCCGCGACTACACCTAGAACCTCCGTCGTCTACTAGTTTGATCTCCCCCATTGCCACATCTAGATGGAGCCCTGGTAAGCCCCCATGTACCCCCACCGTGCCGCATTAGGGCTCGTTCTCGCCGGAGCTGTTCGCCGGAGATGACGAACCACAGCCGTAGATCTTGTTCTAATCGTAGCGCCCAGATTGCCCCATATCGCTTCGCGTTAGATGTGCCGCTGACATGCGGGATCAGCCTGTCAGTAGCCCTGTGCACCGCGGAGCTCCACTGGGCCGGCCCGTTTAGTTTCCCGCGCTAGCCCACATACTCAAATTAATTTTTTCCATTTAGGTTTAAACTAGATTATGCCCACTTATTAAAAAATCCATTCAGAGAGATTCACTTCACCAAATGACATGATTAAAATTTTGATAGAAAGATATTTAAAATATTTATCCCAGCCCATTGGATTTAAATCAATTGGAGTTAGAGATAATCTATAGCAAAAATAACTTTTCTACATTCAAACATTTTTCAAAAACAACCATAATAGCTTTTGAGTTGATTCCAATTCTCAAAAAATCACATTTGATGATACCTATCTGAATATGTAAAAATATTTAGGTTTGCATGCAGTGACTTTGGACTAGTACCAAAAGGATGCTATTAGGGAATTTTTAGTCACTTTAAATTGATTAAATAATAATCTTAAACTTTATAAAATGTGGCTAACCCGTTAAATCACATTCCCATGTATTAGAATATGTGGTGATGACATGTGTCTACATGATCCCATATTCTACTTAGAGAATATGAAATCTTCCTTAATTTCCATGAGTAGAAATTACTTTTCTAAAATAAAATAATGAAACTAGTTCTTTAAATCTTGTGATGATTGTGATGATGCTAGATCATCAAGTATGTGCCTTAGTGTGCTAAATAGACTATTTAAGTATTGTTTGGTGATTGTGTATCTTGTATTCCTTTATAGACGATAGTACCAACCAAGTCTACGAGGAGGAGGAGTTCTACCCCGAAGAAGACAAGGAGAATTTCAATCATTAAGCAAGTTAACACATGCTACTAAGGTTAAGCAAATGCATTAGGCATGCTGTGGTTATATATTTTGATTTATGCCCATCCCAAGTTTTACTTGCAAGCTTTACTTTCTTTTACATTAACAAAGTTCTTTACTTTTAGTATAGATAGCATGAAGAGTATAAAACTTGGCCTATCTAGTTATACTAAGATGTCATTATATGGCATGGGATTGAAGATTAGCACCCCTCTTTAGTGAGCACTCTTAACCTTAGTAGCTAGTGCTAAGCATAAAACTTGATCACGTAGATGGGAATACTTGGTGAAAATGCTTATGAAAACCTTGGAATGATGAGTCATTATAGTGAGATGTTTTGACATGTGTTGAGAAACACAAATGGTTTGATGATTAAAATGTTGAGGCATGAGCCTTAGCCCTTTATAAAACTGATGGTTGGGTTCGGATGCGATATCATTCCAATTTTACCTTACAACCACAATACCTGAACTGGGTAAGGCATAGCCGGAAGTTTATATGCATTAATATGGGTTCCCTCGTGGGATAGGTTTGAGTTGAGGCTACCTATTGATAATGTTCACCTATGCAGTGCCCAGGATGGCAGATCGCCATGGCTGGGAGGCCAAGCTCATAGGAGAGGTGCCTATACTAGGGTGTGTAATTGAAAAGTTATGATTGATTATCTGCATACTAAGTATGATGATTCAGGGTTATCCCTGACGGATGTATCGAATTTTGTGGTGAAAGTGTACCACCTCTGCAGAGTGTCAAACTATTCGAATATCCACGTCCGCGGTCATGGATAGTTGGAGTGGCCATACTGTTCTGTCGTCGGATGTTTTCAAAATGACTTATGAAATGAATGGTGACTTTGACTTGACCACAACAGGGTTGTGACGATGAAAACTAAGTTCCCAACTTAAGTGATTTAGAACATTAAATTAGCTTTCTTTACTTCTAAACTTAGCTTAGGTTTCAAATTAGCTTTTGCAAATAAACTTAGAGTTTAGCAATCCTACTAGAACTACCTTACTTGTTAGTGATAGTTTGCGAGTACTTAAAGAGTACTCATGGCTTTGTCCCTGGCTATTCCCCTGGCCAGACTATGAGGAGGACTACCCTTTAGATGGACAGCAGGACGGCTACGACAACTAGGATCATCTCCCATCATCAGCATTGCCTGTGACGCTGAAGATGGAGCCCACCGCTACGCTTATTATTCCGCTGCTTGTTTGTTTTAAGACTGGATCATGAGATCCTTTATTTGTGTAAGACCTTATTATGGTTTTTAATGGATGATGTACTGTGATATCCAATTTGTTATGTCTCGCAAAAATGGTAATCCTGGGATTGCAATGTATGGCATAACAGGTATCTAGGATTAAAAATCCGGATTTTGACAAGTTGGTATCAGAGCCATCCTGACCATAGGAGACCCTAGTTAGAATGGACGTCCACACAAAAACTTAGTTTCAAAAACAAATGAAGTTAGTATTTATGAAAACCTATTCCCACTCTTATCCTTGATTCTTTCAAAAAAAATCATGTTCCTCAAAAAATTCTTACATACTACATAAAATTTGACACACTTGATCACCTCACTAACTTACTCATCCTAAATCCGTGTAGATGGAAGTTTAGTATTGCAAGTTCTATCAGTTGGGCAACGGAGGCCAACTGATCTTTGAGTGGGATCTTGATGCACTGTCTGAGTACCTTGAGCGTACGCATCCGGAATTCTTCGGAGCTCAACTCAATGATCACCAAGGAGGAGATCTACAATGGCTGATAGTTGCAGATCTTCGAGGCAAGATGGAAGCACCCCTTTTGGAGAATATTCAATTTACCGTGAGAGAGAACAATTGGCTAGATGGACTAGCCAGGGCAATGCATAAAGCTTTCGCCCGTCTTTGTGGATAGAACATCAACTTGATCCAGAGAACTCACTTTGATCACTATGCAAGGTGTGATTCTATGGGAATGCCATTGGAGATGCCAAGTCACCCAGAGATGAAGCGCCAAGTGGAGAACCTTGACTTCCTGCTGTATGATAGACAAAGAAATTGGACAATGCTCGAGCCTATGCCAACAACAACCTTGCCATTGCCGCCCAGAACGCCCAGACTTTCGCCTTGCTCGTCAAGGATCACCAATCACTTCGCCGGCAATGTGAGAAGAAGGATCGCACCATCGCTCGTCTTCGCAAGAAGGTGGCATACCTCGAGAAGACCATCCATGAACAAGAAGATCAGCTTGCACCAAAAGAAGAAGAGGATGGAGGTGAAGAAATCTAGGGACATATTCACTCGTACCTTAGTGATGACGAGGACTACCTGGAAGATGATGCCATGGACTTCTACACCGATGATGATGACTCCGATTTCATTGATGATGAGTAGATGCACTTGATCACTGATGACCCACAAGTATACGGGGTGTATTGCAGTATTTTCGAGGGAAGTGAAACCCAATTTATTGATTCGACACAAGGGGAGCCAAAGAATATTTATAAGCCTTAACAACTGAGTTGTCAATTCAGCTGCACCTAGAAATAATCTTGCTCACAATAGTTTATCAGGAGCAACCGTTTTGTAGTAGGAATAGCAAAGTAGCAGTAGTAGTAAAGTAAAGACAGCAGTAACAATAGTAGTAAACAGTAGGATTCGTGTGTGGTAGGCATAGGGATGGACGGACGGGCGTTGCATGGACAATACAATTCACATAGCAATCAAAACATAGGGCAATTGCAGATAAATAAGATAAAAAATCCAAGTACTAGATAATCCTAGGTATGTGTTCCATATATAGTCATACATGCTCGCAATGAGAACTTGCACAACATCTTTTGTCCTGCCAGCCCGTTTGCAGCGGGGCCTCAAGGGAACTACTGGCAATTAAGGTGCTACTTTTAATAGAGCACCGGAGAAAAGCATTAACACTCCGTGAACACATGTGATCCTCACATCAAAGCCATTCCCTCCGGTTATCCCGATTTCTGTCACTTCGATGCCATTAGTTCCGGACAACAACGTGTGTATACAACTTGCAGATAAGACCATAAACAATACTGTCATAATGAATCAATAACATGTTCATATCTGAAATCATGGCACTCAGGCCCTAGTGACAAGCATTAAGCATAACAAGTCGCAACAAAGTCATAAAGCACTAATAAAAGATACTAGGCACCATACCCTAACAATATGATGCCATTACATGAATGATCTCATCCAATCCCTACCATCCCCATAGCCTACAGCGGGGGATTACTGACTCATAGCTGGGGGAAACATGGATGGTCGATGGAGAAGCGATGGTGATGATGATGGCGATGATATCCTCCAATTCCCCGTCCGGGTAGGGTGCCAGAACGGAGTTTCTGGTGCTGTTTCGTGGAATCTGGTGGTGGCGGCAGAGCGGAACTCCTTCTGGAAAAATGTCGAACCCCCAGAGTTGTTAGGTCAGAAGGCTTCTTATAGGAGAAGAGGGAGACCGAGGGGGGTGCCTAGGGGGCCCACACCACCCCCTGGCGTGGCCTGGCCTGGCCCGCGCCACCAGGTGGTGTGGCCACCCCTGGATCTTCTCCGTCTCGTATTCTGGCTCCTGGAGTCTTCGGGTGAAATAGGATTTTTGGCATATTTTCCGGGATTTTCCTGATAGTTGATTTTCTGCACAAAAAGTAGACACAAAGGCAATTCTGCTGAAAACAGCGTCAGTTCGCATTAGTTGAAACCAAATCACACAAGTTTAGAGGAGAAACAATAGCAAAAGTGTTCGGGAAAGTAGATACGTTTTGGACATATCAACTCCCCCCAAGCTTAGCTTATTGCTTGTCCTCAAGCAATTCAGTTGAAAACTGAGTGCGATAAAAGAACTTTCATGAACACATTTGCTTCATATGATGTAAATATTCTCAGCAATGTGATCAACTACTTAGAAAGTTCATAATAAAGAGTATGCAACTAAGTTTACTTAATAGGCATTGCAAACTATGAAGAGATTCCAACTCAAAAATAATAAGTAGCATGAAGCATAAACATAAGCAACATTACAATGCTCATAAAAAGGTATGATAGAGTGGTATCTCGCTTGCCTTTGATTATGAATGCCAAGGCACCTCTGAAGTTCAAGTGATGACTAGAAGTAAAGATATCAAAGATACAAGCATCAAAGTCATAACACAAATAATCAACTAATGGGACAAGCACAAAGAATGACAACTATGCTCTCAAGAAGGTGCTCAAAGAATATGTGGAGACTCAACAAGTAAAGGAAAATGTTTTGAATAATTTTGAAAGGCTTCCAAATGCTGAAAGTATGGTACTCATTAGCTTTGATCTTTCATTGCCCCTATCATAAGCATCTTTAATGTGGTTAAGGTGAAAGTGAGGTCCAATCTGAGTTATATGCTTGATAGACTATAAACTGAAAATCCCATGTCCCTTGAGTACGAGGGCCGCTCCTCATGCTACTAAACTTTAGTTACCGGTAAGTTCTTGTCATCGTAAATATGTGCGTATCATAGAGAACCGCCAACGGGGTACCCCTTGCCCGATGATACGGAAGTATCCCCATATCAAAATGACAAGGCAAGCAGACAATGAGTATCTCAGCAATCTTCTTATTTACCATGGGAAAATGGTGCTTTTTTCTCTCTTTCCTCTTTTCATAAATCTCTTTTTTTTCTTTTTCTCGATAGCTATATCTCTCTTTTTTATAAGAAGAATGCTTCATACATATCATTATGGTTACGCTGCAGGTTTCCACCATGTCAGCATGGATTAGACCAGCGGCCCAGGCGTTTCTCTAACACACATACATAACTCCATGGACTTACAAGCTCCCCTTTTATTTCACACCGATGACATCCGCAAACAAAAGAGCATGGTATCAACTGGGTATATATTTACAAGTGTTGAAAGCGTTCCCCATGACAGCACAGTTTTGCTAATCCCCAACCTATAATTTGCAAGCATATAACTTTCATGGACAGTCACAATGGTTCAGGTTTATTAAGTGCGGAAAATAAAGTGTGTCATCAAGTTCGTGAGAGCTTTACTAACTAACTTTCTCAAAACAAGCAAACATTTTATTCGGAAGAAAACAAGGCATATTGAATATGCACAGAAATAGCAAATGATAATAATAGGTAGGTATGGTGGACACTTTGGAAATATTTGCTTCAGGGAGTTGGAAACATGAGTAAAACACTCAGTGGAAGTGAAGGCTAGCAATAGTAAGGGAGCGACAAATGAGAGAGCAATAGCTGTCATAATCATGCTTGCAACAAAACAGGACTACTCATGGCATGAAAGTGATTCAAGATCCTCAAGGCAAAATAATTCATCGAGGCTTAACTGATTATTACAGTCATGTGCATGCGTGAGCATGTGCCAATTCAATTCAAATGAAACATTCAGAGGAGGATACCATGGTGTCATACCAATTTATGAATAGATTAATGCAAGCAAACATTCATAAGACATGCTACAAACTATTAGCAAGCTGGAGCTAATCATAAGAAAGCAAGAACTACTAAGCATCCAAAGATAACATGCACCCTACATGAACGGACTAAGCATGCCCACAGTGATGAGTATATGCACAAAAATGGAAACAAATAGAGTTCGTTATCAGCCCCTTACCACGCCTCAAGTTGTCATTAATCCTCATTATTGCTCTTCACTTGTGTGGCTTGAATAATAATATGAAACCAATATTCCACTAAGGACTGCAGAACCCTGTAGCAAACTCACAAAACCAAAGAAGAACGACAAATATTTTTGTTTTTTCGATTTTAAAACAAGAACCAAAAAGGAAAAACAAGCAAAGCAAATTTTTTTTGGGTTTTTAGAATAGTTCAAACAAAGCAAAAAGTAAAAAAAAACAAACCAAGGCGAAAAGAAGAAGCAAACCAAAGAGAAACAACAGAAATATTTTAGGTCTTTTTGTGTTTTTAGAAAGCAAAAGAAAAGAAAGAACGAAAACTAAAAAGAGAATGAAACATGAATATACAAAGTACCGACGCAACATGATAAGGAGATGAGTGCGGTGTCGGCGTACCTCCCCCCAAGCTTAGGCTTTTGGCCTAAGTGGGTATCAATCCATGTACGAATAGGGGTTCCAAGCAGGCGGATCTTGATAAGAATGGTCGTACTTTGGCCCATGGGAAGAAGAAGCTCCCCAATCATAAGCAGGCTGCTGATATGAAGACTCTCCCTCATTCGAGGGCTGGACCGAATCATCTGTGACCTCCCTTCTAGTGTCCTGCTCCTGTTGGGAGAGCTCTCCCAAGTACGTGTCAAGCTCCTCCTCAGTGAGGGACCATCCTAACCTGTTATCAAGGTTAAACAAAACAGGTGCAGGCAAAAGAACAACACCCTCGGACTTGCTCTTTCTCCACCCAGCTTTGAGAAGGTTATTTCATAAGACAACTCACTCATACTAGCCCATGAGGAAACAAATTTATGCTGTATCTTGGAATTAAGATGAAGCCTCTCTATGGGAAACTGTAGGTCTAGATGATGAGGCACTAAACCATGCAATGCTAGTAAACGAGAAGCAATGAGGCCTCCACAAATTCCCCCTTTCTCATGGTTAGCAGCAAGACGGGAAGCTATCAAAGCACCTAAGTTGTAAGACCTATCTCGTTTAAGAGCAGCAGAGATAAATGCTAGATCAAATGAAGATAACTTATTGGCAGTTTTCCTAGCAAGAACACACTTGGCAATAAAGTAGGCAAAGTAGCGAATGGAGGGAAGATGAATGTTACGGATTTTTCCACTCTCCTTCGAGAAGTTGCTCCCTTGGCAAATTTCTGCGTATAAATCCATGAGTGGTTCAGGTCGCTCCTTAATCCTTCTACATGATCCCCACTGAGGTACCTTAATAGCTGCACAAAAGTCATCGATGAAAGGTCCACAGCAATATTGTAAATTTTGTAGTGGACCATGCGGTTAGGCAAAAAGTGACTAAATTGGAAGTCCTGCACCACAGACATGGTTAGCTTCACAAATTGACAAGGTTCATCCTCCAAAAAGTGCTCGAACCCTGCATTAGAAACCAAAGTGTGGAAATCTTGGAGAATTCCTGAAGCTCTCATGAACTCAGAACATGGATAAATGGAGGGAAAAATTTCCTCCTCCCGATGGACCTTCGTGATCTCAGGGACCCATAGTTCATGTTGGTTTAGGTGGTGCTCACTCATCTTCTATTATGAAATTTAAACACCTATTAAACAAGTGATTGCAAAGTAAATATAATGAAGTATTCTACTCATAGGGACTTGTAAGAGGCCTAAACATGCATCAAAACTATATCTCTAAGCATCAAACAAGCTTACAAACTCTCATAACCTGTCACCTACAGCAGCAAAATACTCAAGATATAATCCACCAAACACAAATCTACTTGGACAAGGAGAGGAGTCACATACCAGCGAACAGTTGCTCCAAATTTCAGCAAGAAAGATGGGCTGAGCAAGGAGATCGAAAAAATCGAGAGCAAGCACAGCAAAAACACGATTTTGAGCAATGAACGGGAGCTTACTCGGGAGAGAGAAGAAAGTGGCAGGTGAGAGAGTTAGTGGGGGGCCAGGGGTGGCCCACACCAGGGCATGGTGCCACCTAGGTCAGGTCGCACCACCAGGTGGTGTGCCTTCCTGCTGGGTCCCCCTGGTAACTCCCAGGTACTCCTCTGCCCCTTTTTTCACGTAAAAATTTAATATGAATTTTCTAGAATTTTTCGAGACACTTTAATTTTGGGCATTTTCAGGCATAGAAGAATGAATTTCTGACAGACAGATTTTTTGTTGGAAACATGATGCAAGGACAAAACAAAGCTAGAACTACAGAAGTTCTAAGACACTCTAACATGCAAGAAACTAACAACAAAGAAAACTAAACGCAAACAAAAACTAAGATGGATAGAATAGAAGTAAACCGAGATAATCATGGTGAAAACATTGTTTTGTTCAATGAAATCCTTTTGTTAACAAGGTTGATCAGGTCTTGTTACCAAAACAATTCCATATGAGACAAAACTTTGTATTCCACTAATGATTATGTTAACTCAACCTTGATAGCAATGGTCCCAATCATAATATTTTCAAATTTTTCTCTTGGTATGGGACAATATATTTCTCCAACTTGAATGCCCTCAACATGTTCAATTGAATTCAAACCATAAGTCCTTTGAATCTTCTTGGGGAAATAGACAGTATGTTCCTTGTGATTCACATTGAAAGTCACCTTTCCTTGATTACAATTAATAACAGCTCCTGCAGTATTAAGAAAAGGTCTCCCAAGAATAATAGACATATTATCATCTTCAGGCATTTCAAGCACAACAAAATCAGTTAATATCAAGCAATTATGAGCCACTTGAACAGGTACATCCTCACATATACCAACAGGAATAGTGGTAGATTTATCAGCCATTTGCAAAGATATATCAGTTGGTATTAATTTTTCTAGTTGAAGCCTCTTATAGAGAGAGAAAGGCATAACACTAACTCCAGCTCCCAAATCACACAAAGCAGTTCTAACATAAATGTTCTTAATAGAGCAAGGGATAGTTGGAATCCCTGGGTCTCCAAGTTTCTTAGGAACCTTACCATTAAAGGAATAATTAGAAAGCAAAGTAGAAATTTCTTCATTAGGGATCTTCCTTTTATTCGAGACGATATCCTTCATATACTTTGAGTAAGGAGGCAATTTAATAGCATCAGTCAAAGGAATTTGCAAGAATAAAGGTTTCATCCACTCACAAAACTTATTATAGTGTTCATCTTCCTTTGACTTGTGTTTCTTATCAGGGAAAGGCATAGGTTTTTGGACCCAAGGTTCTCTTTCACTACCATGTTTCTTAGCAATAAAATCTTCTTTGGTGTATTTAGTATTCTTAGTGTACTTTTCAGGTTCTTCTTCAACTTTTTCTTCATTAGGAACTTCATTTTCTTCATTACCACTTTCAGTTTCAGCATCAGAGATAGATATACTATTAGGAGGGTTCTACAACAGTTTTATGTTTCTTTTTCCTTTTCTTACGAGTAGAACCACTATTTTCAGCTTGTTGAGAATCCTGCTCAATTCGTTTGGGATGCTGGTGACCCACAAGTATAGGGGCTGTATCGCAGTATTTTCGATAAGTAAGAGTGTCAAACCCAACAAGGAGCAGAAGGTGCTGGCTAGTGGTATGGATCAAGAATTCTCTACAAATACTTAGCAAACGGATTTTTAGGGGTTTTTGATATAGCAAGTAAACAAAGTACGAGTAAATAAAAGACAGTAGGAATAAATGCAGCAAGTGGCCCAATCCTTTATCTAGCAAAGGACAAGCCGGTTGTATTACTTAAGATGACCAAACGTTCTCGAGGACACATGGGAAGACTGTCAAGTGCTTTCGCTTCATATAGTCGATTAATCTTCTTTAGCTTGCTAAGTGTTGTGTGGGTGAACTTGTTCTAATGTACCGCCCCATCCAAGACTAATACATACTTGTGATTATACCCCTTGCAACCATCCGTAAGTACAAGAAAGTAATTAAGGTAGAAACCTAACCACGGCTTTCAACTCTAAGACCCTTACGTCCCTTGTGCAATGGTTTCCTAACGGGGGTTCAGGATTCTATCACTCCGGCAACCCCTACGATTAGTAGCCAAATACACAATGCATTCCCCTAGGCCCATATAGGTGAAGTGTCATGTAGTCGACGTTCACATGACACCACTAGAAGAAGTACACCACAACTTAAATAACAATCTATTGAATCTGTCTCAACACAACTCCACTTCTAACAACATGACTTCTCCCATGTCCTCAAGAACAAAACGAACTACTCACAAGACATCATATGGATCATGATCAGAGATGGAATAATGATGTATAACAATCTGAACATAAAAAATAATTCAAAGGTTCACTCAATAGCATCAACTACAAAGAGTAATCAACACCGGGAAAGTTTCCCCTATGAATTATGCAAGATTCAACTCACTTGTTCCAGCAATATGGAGATGGTGATGAGGGTGTTGATGGTGATGATGGTGGTGATGATGATGATCCTGATGAAGTCCAGCTTGATGGTGGTGTTGATGGTGATGATCTCCCCTCTCCGGGAAGGAATTCCCCCAGCAGAAATCTGTCTGCCGGAGAGATCTTTCTCTCTCGGTGTTTTCCGCCCCGCAGAGGCGGCGGAATCTTTACGTGGTCGCACCCCGAGTCTTAGGGTTTCGGGAGGATGATATACGCTAGAGGAGAGAGGCTGGAGTGGACCAGGGTGGCCACACCACTCCCAGTCGCGGCCTAGGCCTGCCTGCGTCATGGGGTGGTGTGGGCCCCCTGTGGCCACCTCCACTCCATCTTCTGGCATCCTTAGTCTTCTGGAAAAATAGGATTTTCCGTATATTTTCCCGGATTTTCTGATCTTCGCGAATTTTGCCTCCAAACAGTACCTTTTCCATCAGAATCCTGACTGCAGCGGTCCATGCTCCAAAAGTCATCAACCATGCAAAAATAGATGAAATAACATAAGTATCACCTCTCAATATGAAATATATCAATGAATAATAGTGAATTAAGACATAGAATAGTGATGCAAAATGGACGTATCAACTCCCTCCAAGCTTAGACTTCGCTTGTCGCCAAGCGAAACTGAGCTCAATAAACATGACCTTAGGTTTATGGAGTGAAGAGTCGATAAAAGAATACAGACAAGAAGCATCACATTCATCAAATACATAGATCATAATAGAAAACAACTCACTATTATATAACTCAACTTGCAATGAGTAAAGGAAACACAATAAAGATACATAAAGTGAATCATAATTGGTAATGGCAAACTTAGCTCTCGGTTGAAGAATAGTTGATAATTTGTTGGAGTTCACAAATAGATGGTTTTCAATGAAAGCTTTCAAAGTAGTAAACATCAAGATAAGAGCAATGTGCAAAACAAGGAACATAAGAAACATGGTTGAATAAATCATCATATGAATGAATGAAACACATCAACTCAAGATACTTGCTGAGATAGAAGGGAAAAGGTTTACTGACTCAAGTATAAAGTAAAAGAAAGGCCCTTCAAAGAGGGAAGCAGGGATTGCAATTCTCATAAAGAGCTGCCAAAAATTAGGATACTTACTAGCTTTCAGCTCTCATTGCCCCTATCATAGGCATCTTTAGGTGATTAAGGTTAAAGTGACACAACTAAGAGGATATGCTTGACAAGTTATAAGTTGAAATCTCATGCCCCTTACTTATGAGTACCGATCCTCATGCTACTCAACTTCAGTCACGAGCAAGCTCTTATCATTGTAAATACATGCGTATCATTGAGAACCGCCAACGGGGTACCCCTTGCACATGACACAGGAGCTATCCCATAATCAACATGACAAGGCAAGCAAACAGTGAGCATCTCAGTGATCTTTTTATTTTCTATTTGCATAGGTGTTTATTGAGGATGCTTCATAGAATGCTCACTATAGTTATGCTGCAAGTTTCCATCATGATTAGGCATGGCTTAGGCTAGCGGCCCAGGCGTTTCTCGAACACACATATAAACTCCATGATCTTACAAGTTCCACTTTTATTTCACACCGCTGGGATCCATAAGCAAAAGAACATGATATCAACTAGGTACAAGTACCAATGAAGTGTTGAAAGTGGTTCCCATGATACATGGTTCGGTTAACTTCAACTCATAAAGCGCAAGCATATACGCAACAAAGAAAGACC
Source organism: Avena sativa (assembly GCA_916181665.1). NCBI lineage: Eukaryota > Viridiplantae > Streptophyta > Magnoliopsida > Poales > Poaceae > Avena > Avena sativa. The sequence continues at coordinate 274,871,868 of OV702292.1, forward strand.
CAATGGTTCAAGTTTATTAAATGCAAGAAAGTAAAGTGTGCCATCAAGTTCGTGAGAGCTTTAATCACTAATTTTCACATAAAAAGTTTAATTTGGGAGGTAGACAAAACAAGAATTTACTTGGAATAGCAATAATGCTACTAGGTAGGTATGGTGGACACAAATGGCATGGGTTTTGGTTTAAAGGAGGTGGATGCATGAGAATAATACCCTCTCAGTATAGGTTTTTGGCTAGCAAGGCTGGGTAGCAAGGATAAGAGTTGAAGGATACAAACAAACATACAAGTGATAAAGACAAACATGCAATCTTCCTCGGAAGCACAAAAGATCGTAACTAGAGAATACTAGACTTATGAGCAAATCAAGAAAGAAAGATGATGAAATTATTTTTCTTTAGAGTACTTCTATCTTTTTATTTTCAACTCAAAAAGGTGTTCCCACTGACCGAGCCAGGTTTGCTAAAACCAACTAAATTAACTCAATGATCCCAAAGTGATACCAATACTAACAAAAAGATCAATCATATAACCAAGAATTGAAAACTAAAATAAGCTATGCAAAAGAGTGAATGATAGAACTTCTCATTAATATTCCATAACGGAAACTCACACCAAGGGATACATATCTAACGAGAGAGGAGACACTTCCATAATGCAAACCATACTACAAAATAACTCCTCTATTCATGATATGACTCTACTAATAAGGTAAAAAGATAGAAGATAGGAATGTGATACCGCGGCACCCCCCAAGCTTGGAACAAACCAAGGGGATGCCAAACCTGATGACGAATTACTCCTTAGGTGGTGGTGGTATCCTCTTGATGAGCTCCTTGATCAATTTCCCAAAGTCCTCAATCTCGAAGGTGAGAGTGCGAATCAACTCTGAGTTGTGCTCAATACGGCTCATAATTATTTTAGTTTGTGGATCCCAGCTCTTGTGATTCTTTTTCCATTCTTCCCACTTGGAGTCTTCTTTTCCTGCATAGCTGGTGCGTGGAGGACGAGATCGTGGGGCCAAACTGTGATGAGGAGCTTCCCCCCCAGTCTGCATCCGTGCAGTCCTTCTGATCTTGGCTGGTTTCACCACTCCAATGCTTGCAATGGTAGTGACTGTGTGTGGACGTTGGCCTTACTCCTCTTCACCTTCACTCTCGATCTCCTTCTCCTTCCCGGGGTCTTGGAGGTCTTCCTCCATGGGCTCCTTCCTTTTATCCTTGGCGGACACCATTATGCTTCTAAGCCTTCAAAGAGTATGTCCTGGCAGAAACAGATCGAAACAAAAACACGATATACGAACCTCGGGGGATCCGGGGGGTTATATATTACGAAGTTTCACTTCAAAAGGAAGGTACTAGGAGAAAACGAGTCGGAGGCGGAGTCCTGGGTGGCCTCACCACCTGGTGGCGCGGCCAGGGGTGGGCCCGCGCCATGGGGTGGTGTGGGCCACCCTGTCTCCATTTCCGTCCCTTTTTCGCTTCGTAGCTTTCCTTATTGACTGAAAACTGCAAAAATATAGTTGGATTGTATTTTCGAGGAACTTTTCTTAATAGAACTGTTACCTAGTTGGAAACGGACTCTGCAGGTCTCTGAATTTGGTATTTGGTGGGTCCTTCCGGAGTCACCTATTGAATAACATCAATATCTTCATCTTCAAACACTTATTACTTGAGTCATAAAACCTTTCTCTTCCTTATTACACCATTATCTCCACTTCCTGGAAATTTCTTTCACACAAAACTTCACACAGTTCTCATTAGCAACATTAGTATAAGTGAAGTGATAAAACCTTTTGAGTTCAACTTTAACTGAAAACCATCAAAATATAGGCTACTGTAGCAACTCCTCCAGAAAACCCAAAAATAATTCAAAAAGGAAATCGAATAAAGAAGCAAATGCAAGATTGGCAAAATCTGTCAAAACAGACCAGCAGGTAAAGATCAATTTTTTCGAAAATTTTCTGTTCCTAAAATCAAAAAGTGCAAAACTAACGAAAGTTAAATAACAACCTGGGGCATAAGCACAAACAATTACAGCTCAATCCGACATACAGAGATCTCTCACGAATTTTTATGGCGAAGCACAAAAATCTGTTTCGGGACAGCATCTTCCCCAAATATTACTTCTCTCTCATTAGAGGTTGATCTTGACACAAAAACCAAACAAAACGGATAAGGAGCGGTTATTATAGAAGTAATAACTTCCAAGTCTCAAAGAAACAAAAACAAACTGAAAGCCAAAACAAATTGGGTTGTCTCCCATAAAGGTCTTTCTTTATAGCCATTAAGATGGGCATGATAATTTTGAAGAAGCTCTCATAGGGATATGGATTGAAGTGAAAGAGAGCATTGAGAAGCAAAAACACACACATTTAAGTCTAACCCACTTCCTATGAAAGGGGATTTTGTAAACAAACAAGTTGTTGAAACCATAGGCTTCTTGCATAAGAAGGCAAAACAAGTGCAACATAAAAACTTTCAGCATAAAACGAGGAAACTTGATATTATTGAGATACATAAGAACACTTTTCCCGCTCTCATAGTAACTTTCAGTATCATGCATAAACTTAACAATATAGCTATCACAAGGACTAGCATAGCAATGATCACGTATTCTAACAGAAAACACGGGAATACTACCTCTCATAGCACTACTTTGTGAAACAATATTAGAGGTATCCTTACAAAGGATAGGGTGTCCCTCTTCCTCATACTTAGTGACAAAGTCTTTCACACTTGCTATTATAGGTTCATCAACCATTTGTTTATCAGGTTCAACAGCCTTATTCAAACTTTCATTAACCATACTAGCTATCATAGAATGTTCCTTCACCTTAACTGGAAAAGGCATTTTCTCAATATAAGGTTCAGGTAAAACATGACTAGTAGTATAAACTTTAGTTTTTCTTGAAGGAACACTCTTAGCAATATCTTTAAAAGGTTCATGATACTTATTCCACTTATTTTTAGGCACTTCAATGTAGGAAGCAAAAGCCTTAAAATAAGAAGCAATAGCTTGAGAGTCTAGACCATAAGCATTTTAATATTTTGAAAGTCATCAGTTCCCATAAAAGATTCAATGCATTCATAATCATAATTTATACCTGACTTTCTACCTTTGTCATTCTCCCAAGCTTCAACATTGTCTTGAATACGATCCAGAAGGTCCCATTTAGCTTCTTCCATACGAGTGAATGATCCAGCACAAGAAGCATCCAATAAATCTTTGTCATGTAGAGGGAGCCTTGCATAAAAGTTGTTGATAATAATATTGTTGGGCAGCTCATGAATGGGACATTTGAGCATTAGTAACTTCAATCTCCCCCAAGCTTGAGCTGTACTCTCTCCATCAAGAGGCCAAAAGTTGTATATTTGATTCCGATCTTTATGTATCTCACTAGGAGGATAAAACTTTGAATAAAAGAGAGGCACTATTTCCTCCCATTCCAGAGCTTTACCATTCTTCAGCAGCTTATACCATTCCTCAGCTCTTCCTTTCAGTGATAATGAGAATAGCTTCTTCTTAACTTGATCTGTAGTAATACCTGCACACTAGAACAACCTGCATAATTCGTGTATAAAGAGTAAATGATCGCTGGGATGGACAGTTCCATCCCCAACATAATAGTTATCCATAACACGATCAATAATTCTTGTAGGTATTTTGAAAACATCTTTCTCAACAGGTAGTGGCTTATCTACTACCTTAGCAGTGGTAGTAGCATTACCAAATAGGAAACTCAGCGAATTATCCATAATGAAAATAAAGCAACTAGCAGAAGTAAACAATACTCAGAGTAGAAGTTTCCTTTACAAGTTCCACTCTCCAATAGCGCTTCACTCCCCGGCAACGGCGCCAGAAAATAGTCTTGATGACCCAAAAGTATAGGGGGTGTATTGTAGTATTTTTGATAAGTAAGAGTGTCGAACCCAACGAGGAGCAGAAGGTGCTGGCTAGTGGTATGGATCAGGAATTCTCTGCAAATACTTAGCAAACGGATTTTTAGGGGTTTTTGATATAGCAAGTAAACAAAGTACGAGTAAATAAAAGACAGTAGGAATAAATGCAGCAAGTGGCCCAATCCTTTATGCAGCAAAGGACAAGCCGGTTGTATTACTTAAGATGACCAAACGTTCTCGAGGACACATGGGAAGACTGTCAAGTGCTTTCGCTTCATATAGTCGATTAATCTTCTTTAGCTTGCTAAGTGTTGTGTGGGTGAACCTGTGCTAATGTATCGCCCCATCTAAGACTAATACATACTTGTGATTATACCCCTTGCAAACATCCATAAGTACAAGAAAGTAATTAAGGTAGAAACCTAACCACAACTTTAAACTCTAAGACCCATACGTCCCTTGTGTAATGGTTTCCTAACGGGGGTTCAGGTTTCTGTCACTCTGGCAACCCCTACGATTAGTAACCAAATACACAATTCATTCCCCTAGGAGCATATAGGTGAAGTGTCATGTAGTCGACGTTCACATGACACCACTAGAAGAAGTACACCACAACTTAAATAACAATCTATTGAATCTCTCTCAACACAACTCCACTACTAATAACATGACTTCTCCCATGTCCTCAAGAACAAAACGAACTACTCACAAGACATCATATGGATCATGATCAGAGATGGAATAATGATGTATAACAATCTGAACAAAAACAATAATTCAAAGGTTCACTCGATAGCATCAACTACAAAGAGTAATCAACACCGGGAAAGTTTCCCCTATGAACTATGCAAGATTTAACTCAATTGTTACAGCAATATGGAGATGGTGATGAGGGTGCTGATAGTGGTGATGATGATGATGATCCCGATGAAGTCCAGCTTGATGGTGGTGTAGATGGAGACGATCTCCCCTCTCCGGGAAGGAATTCCCCCGGCAGAAATATGTCTACCAGAGAGATCTTTCTCTCTCGGTGTTTTCCTTCCCGCAGAGGTGGCGGAATCTTTCTATGGTCGCTCCCCGAGTCTTAGGGTTTCGGGATGATATACGCCAGAGGAGAGAGGCCGGAGTGGGCCAACGCGGCCACACCATTCCCAGGCGCGGCCTAGGCCTGCCCGTGCCATGGGGTGGTGTGGGCCCCCTATGGCCCACCTCCACTCCATCTTCTAGCATCCTTTGTCTTCTGGAAAAATAGGATTTTCCGTATATTTTCCTGGATTTTCTGATCTTCGTGAATTTTGCCTCCAAACAGCACCTTTTCCATCAGAATTCTGACTGCAGCGGTCCATGCTCCAAAAGTCATCAACCATGCAAAAATAGATGAAATAACATAAGTATCACCTCTCAATACAAAATATATCAATGAATAATAGTGAATTAAGACATAGAATAGTGATGCAAACTGGACGTATTAGATGCCCCTCAGATATAGAGGATCCTGGGTAGCAGCTCTACTTCTAGTTCTAATTTCATAAGCATGTTTTTCTTTACCAGCATTAACTAGCAAGTCGTTTTCCACTTTAATGAGTTGATCTTTTTGAGTTTGAACCATTTTAAAGTGTTTAACAATCATTTTAACATCAATAGAGGTTCTTTCCACAATATATTTTAACTCAACAATGGATCTAGTGTTTTCCATTAGATGATTTTGCACCCTTTTATTATCTTGCTTAACAATAAAGATATTGAAATCTTCTAAGCATTGATCAGGAGGTTTAGAGTAAGGGATATCACCTTCATCAAAGTATTGGAGAGAGTGTACCTCGATAGTGGATGAGTAGGGGATAGGCTTACATAATTCTTCTATAGGAGGTAAATTCTTGACATCTGCAGATTTTATTCCCTTCTCCTTAAGACATTTCTTAGCTTCCTTCATCACTTCATCATTTAATTCAATAACTCCCCTCTTCTTTGATGTTGGAATAGGGTCAGGAATAGTAGGTTCAGGTACAATTACTTCAGGTATAGCTTGTTTAGGAGGAGTCCAATCTTCACAGTTCTTACTTATTTTAGCAATTAATTCCTCAGCTTCCTTAGGAGTCCTATTCCTGAAAACACAATCAACACAACTATCTAGGTATGTCCTAGATTCTTCGGTTAGTCCATTCGAAAATATATCAAGAAGCTCATTCTTAGGTAATGGACTTCCAGCTTGTGCATGAATCAAAGTACAAAACCTTGCCCAAGATTCGGTCAATACCTCTTTTTCTCCCTGTTTAAAATCAAAAAGTTCCTGCAAAATAGCATGTCTAGCACTAGGAGGAAAATATTTCTACAGGAAAGTACTAATCAAGCACTCAGGGCTATCAATAGATCCAGGAGGTAAATTACTAAACCAAGTTTTAGCTTCTCCTTTCAGCGAAAAGGGGAAAATCTTAGCAACAAAGTAACTACGCATCTTAATATCATCAGAAAACAAGCCACTCATGGTAGAAAGTTCATTCATATGAGCTACCGCACTTTCATTCTTAGTCCCACAAAAAGGTTCTTTCTCAACAATAGCTATGTAAGATAGATCGAGATAGAAATCATATTCTTAATCTATAATGTTTATGGGGGAAGAAGCAAACTTAGCAATAGGAGACAATTTGGGTCTAATAGTATGCCTCTCAAGGAGACTCTTAGCAGCCCTCCTATCATGGGTGTGTTTACATTCTTTAATAAATTCATGGGTCATCTCAACATAACTATCTTCAATATAAAAACTCCCACTAAACTCAGGTGAACTGACAGGTGTAGTAGTGTCTTCATTAGGAGTTTCAATATTTCCAGCTATAGTTATAGCAATCGTAGCATCTTGGAAAGGACCTAATGAACCACTCTTATCAAGCACAATAGAAGCAGGATCATAAGCATTAGAAGTTTCAGATTCAGTAGTAGTAGCAGTGTGTGTAGCATGTGTATGTGGTGGTGTAACGAGCTTAATTATAATAGATGGTGAATCAAGAGCAGCAGAGGTGTTCAGAACCATACCTCTTCTTGTAGTAGATGGTAAAATAGGAAACTTGCCATCACGAGACTTACCCATGATGGATGGATAGCAGCGAACAATAGAGAATCCAAGTGAACCTAATAAATAAAGCTACGCTCCCCGGCAACAGCGCCAGAAAATAGTCTTGATGACCCACAAGTATTTTCGAGGGAAGTGAAACACAATTTATTGATTCGACACAAGGGGAGCCAAAGAATATTTATAAGCCTTAACAACTGAGTTGTCAATTCAGCTGCACCTGGAAACAATCTTGCTCACAATTGTTTATCAGTAGCAACAGTTTTGTAGTAGGAATAGCAAAGTAGCAGCAGTAGAAAAGTAAAGACAGCAGTAATAATAGCAGTAAACAGTAGGATTCGAGTGCGGTAGGCATAGGGATGGATGGACGGGCGTTGCATCGACAAGACAATTCACATAGCAATCAAAACATAGGGCAATTGCAGATAAATAAGATAAAGCATCCAAGTACTATATAATCCTAGGCATGTGTTCAATATATAGTCATACATGCTCGCAATGAGAACTTGCATAACATCTTTTGTCCTGCCAGCTCGTTTGCAGCGGGGCCTCAAGGGAACTACGGGCAATTAAGGTGCTCCTTTTAATAGAGCACTGGATCAAAGCATTAACACTCCGTGAACACATGTGATCCTCACATCAAAGCCATTCCCTCCGGTTATCTCGATTTCTGTCACTTCGGGGCCATTGGTTCCGGACAACAACGTGTGTATACAACTTGCAGACAAGACCATAAACAATACTATCATAATGAATCAATAAGATGTTCAGATCTGAAATCATGGCACTCGGGCCCTAGTGACAAGCATCAAGCATAACAAGTCGCAACAAAGTCATAAAGCACTAATAAAAGATACTAGGCACCATGCCCTAACAATCTGATGCCATTACATGAACGATCTCATCCAATCCCTACCATCCCCATAGCCTACAGTGAGGGATTAATCACTCATAGATGGGGGAAACATGGATGGTCGATGGAGAAGCGATGGTGATGATGATGGCAATGATCTCCTCCAATTCCCCATCCCGGCAGGGTGCCAGAACAGAGTTTCTGGTGTTGTTTCGTGGAATCTGGTGGTGGTGGCGGAGAGGAACTCCTTCTAGAAAAACGTCGAACCCCATGGAGTTTTTAGGTCAGAAGGCTTCTTATAGGCAAAGAGGGAGATCGAGGGGGTGCCTGGGGGCCCACACCACCCCCTGGCACGGCCTGGCCTGGTGCGCGCCACTAGGTGGTGTGGCCACCCCTGGCTCTTCTCCGTCTGGTATTCTGGCTCCTGGAGTCTTCGGGTGAAATAGGATTTTTGGTATATTTTCCGGGATTTTTCCTGATAGTTGATTTTCTAGTATGGTCCGCGGGGTTCCCCTGTCGGTATTTGTAATATTGACTGCTGTTGCATTTAGAGCGTGCTTCTGTGATTATGTTTGTTCAGAGATTGCGATATAATGTTGTGCGAGCTGTTGAGATTTTCGGACATGTCACTCACTGAAACCATCGTTGTTGTAATAAGACATAAGTACATTGTAGTTGACATGATTATGTTTCTTAAGATGACGTATCGTACTTGATTCAGTTATTATGTTTGTTGGTACATTGTAATGTAATGTTTTGTGAAACCATGACTGGACTAGTGATGCATAAATACATTGTAGTTGACATGATTATGTTTTTTGAGATGATCTACTGTACTTGTTTCTGATTTTTTTTTGTTGAGAGACTGTAATGTAATGTTTTGCGAAACCATGACAGGACAAGTGATGTGTAATTACCTTGTAGTCGACATGATTTTGTTTCTTGACTTGATGTAATATACTTGTTTCTGTGATTATGTTTGTTGAGAGATTGTAATGTGATGTTTTGTGAAACCATGTTGTGGTTATGTTTGTTGGGAGATTATAATGTAATGTTTTGTGAAACCATGACTGAAGAAGTGATGCATAAGTACCTTGTAGTTGACATGATTTTGTTTCTTTGGATGATGTAATATACTGGTATGTTTTCGTTAGGCAATGAAATTGGGATGGAGGGAGTGCAGGTTTAATATTTGAAATGAGAATGTGTGAAGAGAATCCATATCAGGCAGGAGACAGTAATCCAGGGAAAGGGCATGGTATCCATTAAACTATTGTAACATGCCAATTTATTCATCATTACAGCGGTAGAAGGGCTGCTCTCTCTCTCTCTCTCTCTCTCTCTCTCTCTCTCTCTCTCTCTCTCTCTCTCTCTCTCTCGCCGTCGCATTCCCCATGCTTTCCTTGAATGGCGAGGACGACCAGTCGAGCAGCGACAGCCTTCTCTCCGACATCGAGTATTCCTTCCATGATGTGAGTTCCTCTATTTCCTCAGGCTAGGGTTAGGCAATGGTAAATCACTCGATCTGATCCCGACCAGATGTGCATGCAATCATGTTCGGTTTCAGCTTTGCGTTTACCAATAGGTACCAAGGACGATCTACGACTCTGAATGGGAGGGCCTAGATCTCTATGGAGAAGTGTCATGTGACCATGGGCTAAAACTAAGGAGATATGTTGCATTCAAAGGCAGTAACACTGGGAGAAGGTTTTTGGGCTATAAAAATTAGGTTTGTTCACATTATGTGCAACTGCGACATGAAGTAAAATGTATCGTGCATGTTCATAACACTATAGTGTGTGTGTTTTTAGGTTGGCCCGGTGTGTAAAGCAGTAGAGTGGGTGGATCTTGTGTGGCCAGATGCACTTAAGGAATGTTTGGCACAATTATGGGAGATGTATGAGTTGGAAAGGTCGGGGAGATTTATTGATGTAAGTGATGCAGCTGAAAAAAATTATAAGTTGTCGGTACGAAATAAGGAGCTGGAACAAGAAATCAAGAATTTGCAGTCAAAGCTAACTGACGGAATCGATGGGAGCTTGGTTGTTGGAACTACTAAGAAGCTTCAGGATAGTCACAGGTTGCTGATTCATAATGCAGAAAAGGATAGGGATCAGCTCAGGGAAGACAAGAAGAAGCTAGAGTGCTGCATTGCGGATCTGTTGAAGGAACTGAAGAAGGCGCGCGAGGGTGAACAAGGACAGACTATAGAGGATAAAGGAAATTCGAGATGAATAATTTATGTTGTACCAATGCCTGAAACTAGTTAATTGTAAGAATTGCAGTTGCGCTTTCCGAACTAAGACAAACTCAATCCTCGAGTAAACTAATTTCAGACGAACACACATATCGTGCATAGAGTTAACTTCACGCTTACAAAATCACCACTGGAGAGGATAAACCAGGTAGTTCAGTACTAAATAGACATATGTTATGTTCAAGCGAGCCTGGCCCGGAGCTGCCTGTTTTCCTCCCTAAGATTGGCCAGCTCCTTCAGTACTATGTCGTGCTTCAGCTGTAGGTTCCAGCGCTCCGTCACATGGCAGAGAATTTTGTCCGCAGCCATACGATTTTCCTTCAAGATCAATTTCATGATCTCCGTATGCTTCCTAGCCGAGGCGTGACCTTCACTGTGTAGCTTCGCCCATTCGGCGTTTAACTCTTTCAGTTTCTGGCACTTGTCAGAAAGGACCACGAATTCAGCGCGCAGTTGGTCAAAGTCTAGTTTCTAGGAATTCCGCTTCTCCCTTTGGATTGCTATCTTGTCATTTAGCCAGGTCACCAGGTCCTGGTCGATCTTTTGCCTCTTTCCCTGCAACAAAAATACATGGTATGGTTTGTTCAGTTCACCAGGACAAGCTGGTTAGTTTCCATAATTAATTGAATCGACTAGTGGCACTGTCATAATTTCAAGGAAGAAGCAATCTAGGACTAATCAACATTTTATGAATCGACTAGTGGCACTAATTTCAATTTCAAAGACAAATAAGATTTATCAGCATTTTAGTGTGCTGTGGATTTTTCCCAATATCACCAAATAGTAGTGGGAGAGTGGCAAACTCATAATGCAGAAACCCATGTCCAGATACATATAGAAAGAGAACATGGTGTCCATTCATGAACATGAACACCAACACATGTCCAGATAGATAAGGAGTTGCCCTAGGATTCTTATTGCACCCTATAATGGGAAGCAGACATGGGCATTGCTCCCTGAACCCTAAACATTACAAAAGGAGAGGAGGACGAACTGGTATTCGTGTCCGCGCTAACGGGAATCAGACTTGGGCATTTCTCCGGTATACCTCCAGACATGCCCTTAGCTCCTCTTTCTCTTTCCGAACACCCTCGAGTACGGTGATCCCTCTGCTCATGTCCGCCTTCATCTCCTTGACTGCATCCAGGCAACGGTTCTTGTCATGGTAGGCTCAGATGGTAGCCTTGGTTTCCTCGACTCGTCCTCTGAGTGCCTCGCTGACTTCATCCTGTAGGAGAATGCACCTTTCCACGAGATTCTTCTTCTCCTCCGTGAGCTCGTTGATTATCATGATGGCCTGTTCTTTCCTGATCAAGTTACGGTCGAGCACTTTCTGTAGCCTAACGACGTCACGTGCAAAATCTAGCGAGATCTCCTTCTGTACAGATAATTGCTTGCGTAGGCTCTCATTAGCTTGGGTGAGGGAGCGTGTAAGCTCATGTTGGTTGGCAATCTTGGAACTGATCGCGGCCACCTTCTCACGGTACTCGGCCTTCGATCGCTGCATCGTTCATGTTAATTGAAATAGAAATTCTACAATTACACTCTAGGTACTAGGTGAATACTAATACATATCAAAAAAAATCCCCGTTGAATCTATTGGCCGCAGTGTTAAAAAATGGACCTGGAGATCTATTCATGACCACGATAAACTAATCCTAATCACAAAAAATCCATAGTGAATCTATGAACAGCGGTATTAAGGAAAGACCAAGAGATCTAGTCATATTCATGAAAACAAATACAATTCGCAAAATAAGAAGAAAAACCAATGCGGGGCGGACATCATCTAAGAAATCCACATCATAACTCGGAGAAATAACAGCGTGGAGATTTGCTACCTCGCTGAGACATGGAACAGGGCCGAACGGGTCCTGCAATGCCTCCGTCATGGTGGATTCGGGCCCCACGGCCGACCTGTAATACGTAGAAGAGGAAGATCTAGAAGAAGAAGAAAAACAAGAAGAAGCTGATTAAGATCATGATGGAGAGGGAGATGGAGAAGAAGTAGAATAAGGAGACCATACCGGGAGGGGCCCTCGCCTGCTAGAACATTCGGCGCCATTGTCGGGGGAGATTGGTCCTCGATGAGAGGGTGGGCTTGAGCGGCTAGTAGAGCAAGAAGTGCCTCGCGGCGATTTCTCTGCCTTTTCTCCACGAGGATCATCGACCGGCCTCTCCCCCTCCTCAGTGGAGCCATGGCTTGTAGGGTGAGTGTGGCGGAGGCAGGAGGAAGGAGATACTAGTGATTATTATTGTGGGAGAAAAGTAAAGAGTACAGGCCGTGGTCCAATAGTACTAGTACTAATATACAAGACCACCGTGTACGGTCTACCTTCTCAAAGAAGCCAGGAAGGCAGGGGTAGGGAATCGATGGGACTTGTCTTTATTGTGATGGACACTTCAATGGTCTTCGGCGCCACCCAAAATCCAGTATATAATAAGGGGAGTGCGAGCCGGGTGGTCGTCACGGGAATTGGCGCGCACATCCCGCATGCGTGTGTCACGTGTTGATGAGTCTAGAATACGTTGTGCCACTTTAGTTGTGATCAAATTATGTCCAGTACGCGAGATATTACTTTTTTTTTGATAATCAACAAATGCACGCGTGGACATGACGCACGAAACCGCTGCTCGTCCTTGATCATATCGTCACCCCACTCTGTGTACCCGCCATCGACCATTCGGAGCAACTACCTCGAGCACGATGCCCCCTCGTCGTGGCAATGGTAGGTCCAAGCCGTCCACTAACCGTCCTGCGTCCCCGGCTCTTCGCTGCATCGTCCGCGCTCGCGAGTCGCCTGCTGAGGCAGCACGTCGTGTCCGGCCGCGCGAGGATCCATCGACATCGGCACTCGAGGACACCGCGACGTTGAAGCTCATACCGGCCGCGCAGGAGGAGCATGGGATACCTGCAGCGTCAGACGAGCGCAGAGTAGCATCCAGGACGGGGGAGCGTGTTGCGCCGGTGAGGATGGACAAGAAGAGGAATGAGAAGAAGACCAGGAAGAAGAGAGGAGATAGCTATTTGGACGAGTCCGACTCGGCCAACGAGGAGGCGTTCATCAATCAGTTGGAGGCAGGAGGGGAGGAGAGTGACATGGACCCGTGGGACTACGAAGGGGAGGGGGAGGAGGGCTCCGACGAGGAGATAACACGCTTATTCGAGGAAGGGGGCGGTGTCGAGTCATCAGAGGAGGACGAACCGGAAGACGAAGACAGTGGCTTCTTCGAAATATGATCATTTATTTTAGTTAGATAGATGGATTTTCACTTGTTTATGGGGGTTTAGTATCGGTGGCACGGATAGAGAGGTGGCACGGATTGACTAGGCATAAAAAAAGTGGAGAAGGGAGGGGTTATCTTGCCCGTTGGATCACATGGCATCAACGGTTGGTGGAGACAATCCGCGTGACATCTCTGTCAGCCAATCAGGGCATAGCACCCAGAGTGAGCACATGTTTGGGATGTCCACACGTTTGGGTTTTTGTGAGATTTGTGACAGAGAGAGAGAGGGAAAATCTCTTTTCACAATCCGCCTATGGATCCACCCGTACCATTCAAATGTCATTGCATTTGTGCTCTTTTCACATACCACCTATGGATCCACCAGTGTCATTGCATGTGTTTTCTTTTCACAATCCACCCATGGATCCCACTAGTGTCATTTTACATGAGTGTTCTTTTTAGTAACAACAACCAGAGTCATTTTGCATGTGTGTTATTTTCACATACCACATATGGATCCACCAGTGTCATTGCATGTGTGCTATTTTCACAATCCACCCATGGATCCACCAGCGTCGTTGCATGTGTGTTCTTTTGAGTAACAACAACCAGAGTCATTTTGCATGTGTGATCTCTTCACATACCACCTATGGATCCACCAGTGTCATTGAAATGTGTATTATTTTCAACTACCGCCGTTGGCCACAAACAATCGGGACACAGAACTAACCAACAACCGCTCTGGGCTTCTAGAAGACCTGATCCCCGATTGTTAGGTGCCATTCGATCGGGGTGCGTGGACGATAGTGATGTCCTTCGCGATGGCAATCCGCGAGAAGTCTGTTCTGCGAACTGATTGGCCGTGGCAACTACGCTGGGCAACACCAATGTCATTGAAATGTGTTTTCTTTTCACAATCCACCTATGGATCCCACCAGTGTCATTTTGCATATGTGTTCTTTTTAGTAACAATAACCAGAGTCATTTTGCATGTGTGATCTCTTCACATACCACCTATGGATCCACCAGTGTCATTGAAATGTGTTTTATTTTCACAATCCACCCATGGATCCCACCAGTGTCATTTTGCATGTGTGTTCTTTTTAGTAACAACAACCAGAGTCATTTTGCATGTGTGATCTCTTCACATACCACCTATGGATCCACCAGTGTCATTGCATGTGTGTTCTTTCTAGTAACAACCAGTGTCATTTTTCATGTGTGTTCTTTTCACATACCACATATGGATCCACCAGTGTCATTGCATGTGTGTTCTTTTCACAATCCACCCATGGATCCACCGGTGTGATTGCATGTGTGTTCTTTTTAGTAACAACCAGAGTCATTTTGCATGTGTGTTCTTTCACATACCACATATGGATCCACCAGTGTCATTGCATGTGTTTTCTTTTCACAATCCACCCATGGATCCCACCAGTGTCATTTTGCATGAGTGTTCTTTTTAGTAAAAACAACCAGAGTCATTTTGCACGTGTGTTATTTTCACATACCACATATGGATCCACCAGTGTCATTGCATGTGTGCTCTTTTCACAATCCACCCATGGATCCACCAATGTCATTGCATGTGTGTTCTTTTTAGTAACAACAACCAGAGTCATTTTGCATGTGTGATCTCTTCACATACCACCTATGGATCCACCAGTGTCATTGCATGTGTGTTCTTTTTAGTAACAACCAGTGTCATTTTTCATGTGTGTTCTTTTTACATACCACATATGGATCCACCAGTGTCATTGCATGTGTGTTCTTTTCACAATCCACCCATGGATCCACCGGTGTCATTGCATGTGTGTTCTTTTTAGTAACAACCAGAGTCATTTTGCATGTGTGTTCTTTCACATACCACCTATGGATCCACCAGTGTCATTGCATGTGTTTTATTTTCACAATCCACCTATGGATCCCACCAGTGTCATTTTACATGAGTGTTCTTTTTAGTAACAACAACCAGAGTCATTTTGCATGCGTGTTCTTTTCACATACCACATATGGATCCACCAGTGTCATTGCATGTGTGCTCTTTTCACAATCCACCCATGGATCCACCAGTGTCATTGCATGTGTGTTCTTTTTAGTAACAACAACCAGAGTCATTTTGCATGTGTGATCTCTTCACATACCACCTATGGATCCACCAGTGTCATTGAAATGTGTATTATTTTCAACTACCGCAGTTGGCCACAAACAATCGGGACACATAACTAACCAGCAACCGCTCTTGGCTTCTAGAAGACCCGATCCCCGATTGTTAGGCGCCAAATGATCGGGGTGCGTGGACGATAGTGATGTCCTTCGTGAGGGCAAGCCACGAGAAGTCTGTTCTGCGAACTGATTGGGCGTGGCAACTATGCTGGGCAACACCTGTGTCATTGAAATGTGTTTTCTTTTCACAATCCACCTATGGATCCCACCAGTGTCACTTTGCATGTGTGTTCTTTTTAGTAACAACAACCAGAGTCATTTTGCATGTGTGATCTCTTCACATACCACCTATGGATCCACCAGTGTCATTGCATGTTTGTTCTTTTTACTAACCACCAGAGTCATTTTGCATGTGTGTTCTTTTCACATACCACATATGGATCCACCAGTGTCATTGCATGTGTGCTCTTTTTACTAACAACAACAAGAGTCATTGAAATGTGTGCTCTCTTCAGAGACCACACATGGATCCACCAGTGTCATTGCATGTGTGTTCTTTTCACTAACAACAACCAGAGTCATTGCATGTGTGTTCTTTTCACATACCACATATGGATCCACCAGTGTCATTGCATGTGTGCTGTTTTCACAATCCACCTATGGATCCACCAATGTCATTGCATGTGTGTTCTTTTTAATAACAACAACCAGAGTCATTTCGCATGTGTGTTCTTTTCACATACCACCTATGGATCCACCAGTGTCATTGAGATGTGTTTTATTTTCACAATCCACCCATGGATCCCACCAGTGTCATTTTGCATGTGTGTTCTTTTTAGTAACAACAACTAGAGTCATTTTGCATGTGTGATCTCTTCACATACCACCTATGGATCCACCAGTGTCATTGCATGTGTGTTCTTTTTAGTAACAACCAGAGTCATTTTGCATGTGTGTTCTTTTCACATACCACATATGGATCCACCAGTGTCATTGCATTTGTGTTCTTTTCACATACCGCCTATGGATCCACCCGTACCATTCAAATGTCATTGCATTTGTGTTCTTTTCACATACCACATATGGATCCACCAGTGTCATTGCATGTGTGTTGTTTTCACAATCCACCCATGGATCCACCGGTGTCATTACATGTGTGTTCAATTTAGTAACAACCAGAGTCATTTTGCATGTGTGTTCTTTTCACATACCACCTATGGATCCACCAGTGTCATTGAATGTGTTTTCTTTTCACAATCCACCCATGGATTCCACTAGAGTCATTTTGCATGTGTGATCTCTTCACATACCACCTATGGATCCACCAGTGTCATTGCATGTGTGTTCTTTCTAGTAACAACCAGTGTCATTTTTCATGTGTGTTCTTTTCACATACCACATATGGATCCACCAGTGTCATTGCATGTGTGTTCTTTTCACAATCCACCCATGGATCCACCGGTGTGATTGCATGTGTGTTCTTTTTAGTAACAACCAGAGTCATTTTGCATGTGTGTTCTTTCACATACCACATATGGATCCACCAGTGTCATTGCATGTGTTTTCTTTTCACAATCCACCCATGGATCCCACCAGTGTCATTTTGCATGAGTGTTCTTTTTAGTAAAAACAACCAGAGTCATTTTGCACGTGTGTTATTTTCACATACCACATATGGATCCACCAGTGTCATTGCATGTGTGCTCTTTTCACAATCCACCCATGGATCCACCAATGTCATTGCATGTGTGTTCTTTTTAGTAACAACAACCAGAGTCATTTTGCATGTGTGATCTCTTCACATACCACCTATGGATCCACCAGTGTCATTGCATGTGTGTTCTTTTTAGTAACAACCAGTGTCATTTTTCATGTGTGTTCTTTTCACATACCACATATGGATCCACCAGTGTCATTGCATGTGTGTTCTTTTCACAATCCACCCATGGATCCACCGGTGTCATTGCATGTGTGTTCTTTTTAGTAACAACCAGAGTCATTTTGCATGTGTGTTCTTTCACATACCACCTATGGATCCACCAGTGTCATTGCATGTGTTTTATTTTCACAATCCACCTATGGATCCCACCAGTGTCATTTTACATGAGTGTTCTTTTTAGTAACAACAACCAGAGTCATTTTGCATGCGTGTTCTTTTCACATACCACATATGGATCCACCAGTGTCATTGCATGTGTGCTCTTTTCACAATCCACCCATGGATCCACCAGTGTCATTGCATGTGTGTTCTTTTTAGTAACAACAACCAGAGTCATTTTGCATGTGTGATCTCTTCACATACCACCTATGGATCCACCAGTGTCATTGAAATGTGTATTATTTTCAACTACCGCAGTTGGCCACAAACAATCGGGACACATAACTAACCAGCAACCGCTCTTGGCTTCTAGAAGACCCGATCCCCGATTGTTAGGCGCCAAATGATCGGGGTGCGTGGACGATAGTGATGTCCTTCGTGAGGG
Source organism: Avena sativa (assembly GCA_916181665.1). Taxonomy (NCBI): domain Eukaryota; kingdom Viridiplantae; phylum Streptophyta; class Magnoliopsida; order Poales; family Poaceae; genus Avena; species Avena sativa. The sequence continues at coordinate 274,889,820 of OV702292.1, forward strand.
CAAGCCACGAGAAGTCTGTTCTGCGAACTGATTGGGCGTGGTAACTATGCTGGGCAACACCTGTGTCATTGAAATGTGTTTTCTTTTCACAATCCACCTATGGATCCCACCAGTGTCACTTTGCATGTGTGTTCTTTTTAGTAACAACAACCAGAGTCATTTTGCATGTGTGATCTCTTCACATACCACCTATGGATCCACCAGTGTCATTGCATGTTTGTTCTTTTTACTAACCACCAGAGTCATTTTGCATGTGTGTTCTTTTCACATACCACATATGGATCCACCAGTGTCATTGCATGTGTGCTCTTTTTACTAACAACAACAAGAGTCATTGAAATGTGTGCTCTCTTCAGAGACCACACATGGATCCACCAGTGTCATTGCATGTGTGTTCTTTTCACTAACAACAACCAGAGTCATTGCATGTGTGTTCTTTTCACATACCACATATGGATCCACCAGTGTCATTGCATGTGTGTTGTTTTCACAATCCACCTATGGATCCACCAATGTCATTGCATGTGTGTTCTTTTTAATAACAACAACCAGAGTCATTTCGCATGTGTGTTCTTTTCACATACCACCTATGGATCCACCAGTGTCATTGAGATGTGTTTTATTTTCACAATCCACCCATGGATCCCACCAGTGTCATTTTGCATGTGTGTTCTTTTTAGTAACAACAACTAGAGTCATTTTGCATGTGTGATCTCTTCACATACCACCTATGGATCCACCAGTGTCATTGCATGTGTGTTCTTTTTAGTAACAACCAGAGTCATTTTGCATGTGTGTTCTTTTCACATACCACATATGGATCCACCAGTGTCATTGCATTTGTGTTCTTTTCACATACCGCCTATGGATCCACCCGTACCATTCAAATGTCATTGCATTTGTGTTCTTTTCACATACCACATATGGATCCACCAGTGTCATTGCATGTGTGTTGTTTTCACAATCCACCCATGGATCCACCGGTGTCATTACATGTGTGTTCTTTTTAGTAACAACCAGAGTCATTTTGCATGTGTTATCTTTTCACATACCACCTATGGATCCACCAGTGTCATTGAATGTGTTTTCTTTTCACAATCCACCCATGGATTCCACTAGTGTCATTTTGCATGTGTATTCTTTTTAGTAACAACAACCAGAGTCATTTTGCATGTGTGTTCTTTTCACATACCACCTATGGATCCACCAGTGTCATTGCATGTGTGATCTCTGCACAATCCACCTATGGATCCACCATTGTCATTGCATGTGTGTTCTTTTTAGTAACAACAACCAGTGTCATTGCATGTGAGTTCTCTTCAGAGACCACACATGGATCCACCAGTGTCATTGCATGTGTGTTCTTTTTACTAACAACAACATGAGTCATTGAAATGTGTGCTCTCTTCAAAGACCACACATGGATCCACCAGTGTCATTGCATGTGTGTTCATTTCACTAACAACAACCAGAGTCATTGCATGTGTGTTCATTTCACTAACAACAACCAGAGTCATTGCATGTCTATACTTTTCACAATCCACCCATGGATCCCACCAGTGTCATTGCATGTGTGCTCTTTTTACTAACAACAACAAGAGTCATTGAAATGTGTGCTCTCTTCAAAGACCACACATGGATCCACCAGTGTCATTGCATGTGTGTTCTTTTCACTAACAACAACCAGAGTCATTGCATGTGTGTTCTTTTCACATACCACACATGGATCCACCAGTGTGATTGCATGTGTGCTCTTTTCACAATCCACCCATGGATCCACCAATGTCATTGCATGTGTGTTCTTTTTAGTAACAACAACAAGAGTCATTTTGCATGTGTGTTCTTTTCACATACCACCTATGGATCCACCAGTGTCATTGAAATGTGTTTTCTTTTCACAATCCACCCATGGATCCCACCAGTGTCATTTTGCATGTGTGTTCTTTTTAGTAACAACAACCAGAGTCATTTTGCATGCGTGATCTCTTCACATACCACCTGATCCACCCGTGTCATTGCATGTGTGTTCTTTTTAGTAACAACCAGTGTCATTTTTCATGTGTGATCTTTTCACATACCACATATGGATCCACCAGTGTCATTGCATGTGTGTTCTTTTCACAATCCACCCATGGATCCACCGGTGTCATTGCATGTGTGTTCTTTTTAGTAACAACCAGATTCATTTTGCATGTGTGTTCTTTCACATACCACCTATGAATCCACCAGTGCCATTGCATGTGTTTTCTTTTTACTAACAACAACAAGAGTGATTGAAATGTGTGCTCTCTTCAAAGACCACACATGGATCCACTAGTGTCATTGCATCTGTGTTCTCTTCACTAACAACAACCAGAGTCATTGCATGTGTGTTCTTTTAACATACCACATATGGATCCACCAGTGTGATTGCATGTGTGCTCTTTTCACAATCCACCCATGGATCCACCAATGTCATTGCATGTGTGTTCTTTTTAGTAACAACAACCAGAGTCATTTTGCATGTGTGTTCTTTTCACATACCACCTATGGATCCACCAGTGTCATTGAAATGTGTTTTCTTTTCACAATCCACCCATGGATCCCACCAGTGTCATTTTGCATGTGTGTTCTTTTTAGTAACAACAACCAGAGTCATTTTGCATGCGTGATCTCTTCACATACCACCTATGGATCCACCAGTGTCATTGCATGTGTGTTCTTTTTAGTAACAACCAGTGTCATTTTTCATGTGTGATCTTTTCACATACCACATATGGATCCACTAGTGTCATTGCATGTGTGTTCTTTTCACAATCCACCCATAGATCCACCGGTGTCATTGCATGTGTGTTCTTTTTAGTAACAACCAGATTCATTTTGCATGTGTGATCTTTCACATACCACCTATGAATCCACCAGTGTCATTGCATGTGTTTTGTTTTCACAATACACCCATGGATCCCACCAGTGTCATTTTGCATGAGTGTTCTTTTTAGTAACAACAACCAGAGTCATTTTCCATGTGTGTTCTTTTCACATACCACCTATGGATCCACCAGTGTCATTGCATGTGTGTTCTCTTCACAATCCACCTATGGATCCACCAGTGTCATTGCATGTGTGTTCTTTCTAGTAACAACAACCAGTGTCATTGCATGTGTGTTCTCTTCATAGACCACACATGGATCCACCGGTGCCATTGCATGTGTGTTCTTTTTACTAACAACAACAAAAGTCATTGAAATGTGTGGTCTCTTCAGAGTCCACACATGGATCCACCAGTGTCATTGCATGTGTGTTCTTTTCACTAACAACAACCAGAGTCATTGCATGTGTGTTCTTTTCACATACCACATATGGATCCACCAGTGTGATTGCATGTGTGCTCTTTTCACAATCCACCCATGGATCCACCAGTGTCATTGCATGTGTGTTCTTTTTAGTAACAACCAGAGTCATTTTGCATGTGTGTTCTTTTCACATACCACCTATGGATCCACCAGTGTCATTGCATGTGTTTTCTTTTGACAATCCACCCATGGATCCCACCAGTGTCATTTTGCATGTGTGTTCTTTTTAGTAACAACCAGAGTCATTTTGCATATGTGTTCTCTTCACATACCACCTATGGATCCACCAGTGTCATTGCATGTGTGCTCTTTTTGTACTAACAACAACAAGAGTCATTGAAATGTGTGGTCTCTTCAAAGACCACACATGGATCCACCAGTGTCATTGCATGTGTGTTCTTTTCACTAACAACAACCAGAGTCATTGCATGTGTGTTCTTTTCACATACCACATATGGATCCACCAGTGTGATTGCATGTGTGCTCTTTTCACAATCCACCCATGGATCCACCAATGTCATTGCATGTGTGTTCTTTTTAGTAACAACAACCAGAGTCATTTTGCATGTGTGTTCTTTTCACATACCACCTATGGATCCACCAGTGTCATTGAAATGTGTTTTCTTTTCACAATCCACCCATGGATCCCACCAGTGTCATTTTGCATGTGTGTTCTTTTTAGTAACAACAACCAGAGTCATTTTGCCTGTGTGTTCTTTTGACATACCACATATGGATCCACCAGTGTCATTGCATGTGTGTTCTTTTCACAATCCACCCATGGATCCACCGGTGTCATTGCATGTGTGTTCTTTTTAGTAACAACCAGATTCATTTTGCATGTGTGTTCTTTCACATACCACCTATGAATCCACTAGTGCCATTGCATGTGTTTTCTTTTTACTAACAACAAGAGTCATTGAAATGTGTGCTCTCTTCAAAGACCACACATGGATCCACCAGTGTCATTGCATGTGTGTTCTTTTCACTAACAACAACCAGAGTCATTGCATGTGTGTTCTTTTAACATACCACATATGGATCCACCAGTGTGATTGCATGTGTGCTCTTTTCACAATCCACCCATGGATCCACCAATGTCATTGCATGTGTGTTCTTTTTAGTAACAACAACCAGAGTCATTTTGCATGTGTGTTCTTTTCACATACCACCTATGGATCCACCAGTGTCATTGAAATGTGTTTTCTTTTCACAATCCACCCATGGATCCCACCAGTATAATTTTGCATGTGTGTTCTTTTTAGTAACAACAACCAGAGTCATTTTGCATGCGTGATCTCTTCACATACCACCTATGGATCCACCAGTGTCATTGCATGTGTGTTCTTTTTAGTAACAACCAGTGTCATTTTTCATGTGTGATCTTTTCACATACCACATATGGATCCACTAGTGTCATTGCATGTGTGTTCTTTTCACAATCCACCCATGGATCCACCGGTGTCATTGCATGTGTGTTCTTTTTAGTAACAACCAGATTCATTTTGCATGTGTGATCTTTCACATACCACCTATGAATCCACCAGTGTCATTGCATGTGTTTTGTTTTCACAATCCACCCATGGATCCCACCAGTGTCATTTTGCATGAGTGTTCTTTTTAGTAACAACAACCAGAGTCATTTTGCATGTGTGTTCTTTTCACATACCACCTATGGATCCACCAGTGTCATTGCATGTGTGTTCTCTTCACAATCCACCTATGGATCCACCAGTGTCATTGCATGTGTGTTCTTTCTAGTAACAACAACCAGTGTCATTGCATGTGTGTTCTCTTCATAGACCACACATGGATCCACCGGTGCCATTGCATGTGTGTTCTTTTTACTAACAACAACAAAAGTCATTGAAATGTGTGGTCTCTTCAGAGTCCACACATGGATCCACCAGTGTCATTGCATGTGTGTTCTTTTCACTAACAACAACCAGAGTCATTGCATGTGTGTTCTTTTCACATACCACATATGGATCCACCAGTGTGATTGCATGTGTGCTCTTTTCACAATCCACCCATGGATCCACCAGTGTCATTGCATGTGTGTTCTTTTTAGTAACAACCAGAGTCATTTTGCATGTGTGTTCTTTTCACATACCACCTATGGATCCACCAGTGTCATTGCATGTGTTTTCTTTTGACAATCCACCCATGGATCCCACCAGTGTCATTTTGCATGTGTGTTCTTTTTAGTAACAACCAGAGTCATTTTGCATGTGTGTTCTCTTCACATACCACCTATGGATCCACCAGTGTCATTGCATGTGTGATCTCTTCACAATCCACCTATGGATCCACCAGTGTCATTGCATGTGTGTTATTTTTAGTAACAACAACCAGTGTCATTGCATGTGTGTTCTCTTCAGAGACCACACATGGATCCACCAGTGTCATTGCATGTGTGTTCTTTTTACTAACAACAACATGAGTCATTGAAATGTTGTTCTCTTCAGTGACCACACATGGATCCACCAGTGTCACTGCATGTGTGTTCTTTTCACTAACAACAACCAGAGTCATTGCATGTGTGTACTTTTCACATACCACATATGGATCGACCAGTGTCATTGCATGTGTGCTCTTTTTACTAACAACAACAAGAGTCATTGAAATGTGTGCTCTCTTCAGAGACCACACATGGATTCACCAGTGTCATTGCATGTGTGTTCTTTTCACTAACAACAACCAGAGTCATTGCATGTGTGTTCTTTTCACATACCACATATGGATCCACCAGTGTCATTGCATGTGTGCTCTTTTCACAATCCACCCATGGATCCACCAATGTTATTGCATGTGTGTTCTTTTTAGTAATAACAACCAGAGTGATTTCGCATGTGTGTTCTTTTCACATACCACCTATGGATCCACCAGTGTCATTGAAATGTGTTTTATTTTCACAATCCACCCATGGATCCCACCAGTGTCATTTTGCATGAGTGTTCTTTTTAGTAACAACAACCAGAGTCATTTTGTATGTATGTTCTTTTCACATACAACGTATGGATCCACCATTGTCATTGCATGTGTGTTCTCTTCACAATCCACCTATGGATCCACCAGTGTCATTGCATGTGTGTTCTTTTTAGTAACAACAACCAGTGTCATTGCATGTGTGTTCTTTTCACTACCAACAACCAGAGTCATTGCATGTGTGTTCTTTTCACATACCACATATGGATCCACCAGTGTCATTGCATGTGTGCTCTTTTCACAATCCACCCTTGGATCCATCAGTGTCATTGCATGTGTGTTCTTTTTAGTAACAACCAGCGTCATTTTGCATGTGTGTTCTTTTGACATACCACATATGGATCCACCAGTGTCATTGCATGTGTGTTCTTTTCACAATCCACCCATGGATCCACCGGTGTCATTGCACGTGTGTTCTTTTTAGTAACAACTAGAGTCATTTTGCATGTGTGTTCTTTTCACATACCACCTATGGATCCACCAGTGTCATTGCATGTGTTTTCTTTTCACAATCCACCCATGGATCCCACCAGTGTCATTTTGCATGTGTGTTCTTTTTTAGTAACAACAACCAGAGTCATTTTGCATGTGTGTTCTTTTCACATACCACCTATGGATCCACCAGTGTCATTGCATGTGTGTTCTCTTCACAATCCACCTATGGATCCACCAGTGTCATTGCATGTGTGTTATTTTTAGTAACAACAACCAGTGTCATTGCATGTGTGTTCTCTTCAGAGACCATACATGGATCCACCAGTGTAATTGCATGTGTGTTCTTTTTACAAACAACAACAAGAGTCATTCAAATGTGTGCTCTCTTCAGAGACCACACATGGATCCACCAGTGTCACTGCATGTGTGTTCTTTTCACTAACAACAACCAGAGTCATTGCATGTTTGTTCTTTTCACATACCACATATGGATCCACCAGTGTCATTGCATGTGTGCTCTTTTCACAATCCACCCATGGATCCACCAGTGTCATTGCATGTGTGTTCTTTTTAGTAACAACCAGAGTCATTTTGCATGTGTGTTCTTTTCACATACCACCTATGGATCCACCAGTGTCATTGCATGTGTGTTCTCTTCACAATCCACCTATGGATCCACCAGTGTCATTGCATGTGTGTTCTTTTTAGTAACAACAACCAGTGTCATTGCATGTGTGTTCTCTTCACAGACCACACATGGATCCACCAGTGCCATTGCATGTATGTTCTTTTTACTAACAACAGAAGAGTCATTGAAATGTTTGCTCTCTTTAGAGACCACACAAGGATCCACCAGTGTCACTGCATGTGTGTTCTTTTCACTAACAACAACCAAAGTCATTGCATGTGTGATCTCTTCACATACCACATATGGATCCACCAGTGTCATTGAAATGTGTATTATTTTCAACTACCGCCATTGGCCACAAATAATCGGGACACAGAACTAACCAACAACCGCTCTGGGCTTCTAGAAGACCCGATCCCCAATTGTTAGGCGCCGTTGGATCGGGGTGCGTGGACGATAGTGATGTCTTTCGCGAGGGCAATCCCCGAGAAGTCTATTCTGCGAACTGATTGGCCATGGCAACTACGCTGGGCAACACCAGTGTCATTGAAATGTGTTTTCTTTTCACAATCCACCTATGGATCCCACCAGTGTCATTTTGCATGTGTGTTCTTTTTAGTAACAACAACCATAGTCATTTTGCATGTGGGATCTCTTCACATACCACCTATGGATCCACCAGTGTCATTGCATGTGTGTTCTTTTTAGTAACAACCAGAGTCATTTTGCATGTGTGTTATTTTCACATACCACATATGGATCCACCAGTGTCATTGCATGTGTGTTCTTTTCACAATCCACCCATGGATCCACCAGTGTCATTGCATGTGTGTTCTTTTTAGTAACAACTAGAGTCATTTTGCATGTGTGTTCTTTTCACATACCACCTATGGATCCACCAGTGTCATTGCATGTGTTTTCTTTTCACGATCCACCTATGGATCCCACCAGTGTCATTTTGCATGTGTGTTCTTTTTAGTAACAACAACTAGAGTCATTTTGCATGTGTGTTCTTTCACATACCACCTATGGATCCACCGGTGTCATTGCATGTGTTTTCTTTTCACAATCCACCCATAGATCCCACCAGTGTCATTTTGCATGTGTGTTCTTTTCAGTAACAACAACCAGAGCCATTTTGCATGTGTGTTCTTTTCACATACCACCTATGGATCCACCAGTGTCATTGCATGTGTGTTCTCTTCACAATCCACCTATGGATCCACCAGTGTCATTGCATGTGTGTTCTTTTTAGTAACAACAACCAGTGTCATTGCATGTGTGTTCTCTTCACAGACCACACATGGATCCACCAGTGCCATTGCATATGTGTTCTTTTTACCAACAACAACAAGAGTCATTGAAATGTGTGATCTCTTCAGAGACCACACATGGATCCACCAGTGTCACTGCATGTGTGTTCTTTTCACTAACAACAACCAGAGTCATTGCATGCGTGTGCTTTTCACATACCACATATGGATCCACCAGTGTCATTGCCTGTGTGCTCTTTTCACAATCCACCCATGGATCCACCAGTGTCATTGCATGTGTGTTCTTTTTAGTAACAACAACCAAAGTCATTTTGCATGTGTGATCTCTTCACATACCACCTATGGATCCACCAGTGTCATTGAAATGTGTATTATTTTCAACTACCGCCGTTGGCCACAAACAATCGGGGCACAGAACTAACCAACAACCGCTCTGGGCTTCTAGAAGACCCGATCCCCGATTGTTAGGCGTCGTTGGATCGGGGTGCGTGGACGATAGTGATGTCCTTCGCGAGGGCAATCGGCGAGAAGTCTGTTCTACGAACTGATTGGCTGTGGCAACTACGTTGGGCAACACCAGTGTCATTGAAATGTGTTTTCTTTTCACAATCCACCTATGGATCCACCAGTGTCATTGCATGTGTGTTCTCTTCACAATCCACCCATGGATCCACCAGTGTCATTGCATGTGTGTTATTTTTAGTAACAACAACCAGTGTCATTGCATGTGTGTTCTCTTCAGAGACCATACATGGATCCACCAGTGTAAAATTGCATGTGTGTTCTTTTTACAAACAACAACAAGAGTCATTCAAATGTGTGCTCTCTTCAGAGACCACACATGGATCCACCAGTGTCACTGCATGTGTGTTCTTTTCACTAACAACAACCAGAGTCATTGCATGTTTGTTCTTTTCACATACCACATATGGATCCACCAGTGTCATTGCATGTGTGCTCTTTTCACAATCCACCCATGGATCCACCAGTGTCATTGCATGTGTGTTCTTTTTAGTAACAACAACCAAAGTCATTTTGCATGTGTGATCTCTTCACATACCACCTATGGATCCACCAGTGTCATTGCATGTGTGTTCTCTTCACAATCCACCTATGGATCCACCAGTGTCATTGCATGTGTGTTCTTTTTAGTAACAACAACCAGTGTCATTGCATGTGTGTTCTCTTCACAGACCACACATGGATCCACCAGTGCCATTGCATGTATGTTCTTTTTACTAACAACAACAAGAGTCATTGAAATGTTTGCTCTCTTTAGAGACCACACAAGGATCCACCAGTGTCACTGCATGTGTGTTCTTTTCACTAACAACAACCAAAGTCATTGCATGTGTGATCTCTTCACATACCACATATGGATCCACCAGTGTCATTGAAATGTGTATTATTTTCAACTACCGCCATTGGCCACAAATAATCGGGACACAGAACTAACCAACAACCGCTCTGGGCTTCTAGAAGACCCGATCCCCGATTGTTAGGCGCCGTTGGATCGGGGTGCGTGGACGATAGTGATGTCTTTCGCGAGGGCAATCCCCGAGAAGTCTATTCTGCGAACTGATTGGCCATGGCAACTACGCTAGGCAACACCAGTGTCATTGAAATGTGTTTTCTTTTCACAATCCACCTATGGATCCCACCAGTGTCATTTTGCATGTGTGTTCTTTTTAGTAACAACAACCATAGTCATTTTGCATGTGGGATCTCTTCACATACCACCTATGGATCCACCAGTGTCATTGCATGTGTGTTCTTTTTAGTAACAACCAGAGTCATTTTGCATGTGTGTTATTTTCACATACCACATATGGATCCACCAGTGTCATTGCATGTGTGTTCTTTTCACAATCCACCCATGGATCCACCAGTGTCATTGCATGTGTGTTCTTTTTAGTAACAACTAGAGTCATTTTGCATGTGTGTTCTTTTCACATACCACCTATGGATCCACCAGTGTCATTGCATGTGTTTTCTTTTCACGATCCACCTATGGATCCCACCAGTGTCATTTTGCATGTGTGTTCTTTTTAGTAACAACAACTAGAGTCATTTTGCATGTGTGTTCTTTCACATACCACCTATGGATCCACCGGTGTCATTGCATGTGTTTTCTTTTCACAATCCACCCATAGATCCCACCAGTGTCATTTTGCATGTGTGTTCTTTTCAGTAACAACAACCAGAGCCATTTTGCATGTGTGTTCTTTTCACATACCACCTATGGATCCACCAGTGTCATTGCATGTGTGTTCTCTTCACAATCCACCTATGGATCCACCAGTGTCATTGCATGTGTGTTCTTTTTAGTAACAACAACCAGTGTCATTGCATGTGTGTTCTCTTCACAGACCACACATGGATCCACCAGTGCCATTGCATATGTGTTCTTTTTACCAACAACAACAAGAGTCATTGAAATGTGTGATCTCTTCAGAGACCACACATGGATCCACCAGTGTCACTGCATGTGTGTTCTTTTCACTAACAACAACCAGAGTCATTGCATGCGTGTGCTTTTCACATACCACATATGGATCCACCAGTGTCATTGCCTGTGTGCTCTTTTCACAATCCACCCATGGATCCACCAGTGTCATTGCATGTGTGTTCTTTTTAGTAACAACAACCAAAGTCATTTTGCATGTGTGATCTCTTCACATACCACCTATGGATCCACCAGTGTCATTGAAATGTGTATTATTTTCAACTACCGCCGTTGGCCACAAACAATCGGGGCACAGAACTAACCAACAACCGCTCTGGGCTTCTAGAAGACCCGATCCCCGATTGTTAGGCGTCGTTGGATCGGGGTGCGTGGACGATAGTGATGTCCTTCGCGAGGGCAATCGGCGAGAAGTCTGTTCTACGAACTGATTGGCTGTGGCAACTACGTTGGGCAACACCAGTGTCATTGAAATGTGTTTTCTTTTCACAATCCACCTATGGATCCACCAGTGTCATTGCATGTGTGTTCTCTTCACAATCCACCCATGGATCCACCAGTGTCATTGCATGTGTGTTATTTTTAGTAACAACAACCAGTGTCATTGCATGTGTGTTCTCTTCAGAGACCATACATGGATCCACCAGTGTAAAATTGCATGTGTGTTCTTTTTACAAACAACAACAAGAGTCATTCAAATGTGTGCTCTCTTCAGAGACCACACATGGATCCACCAGTGTCACTGCATGTGTGTTCTTCTCACTAACAACAACCAGAGTCATTGCATGTTTGTTCTTTTCACATACCACATATGGATCCACCAGTGTCATTGCATGTGTGCTCTTTTCACAATCCACCCATGGATCCACCAGTGTCATTGCATGTGTGTTCTTTTTAGTAACAACCAGAGTCATTTTGCATGTGTGTTCTTTTCACATACCACCTATGGATCCACCAGTGTCATTGCATGTGTGTTCTCTTCACAATCCACCTATGGATCCACCAGTGTCATTGCATGTGTGTTCTTTTTAGTAACAACAACCAGTGTCATTGCATGTGTGTTCTCTTCACAGACCACACATGGATCCACCAGTGCCATTGCATGTATGTTCTTTTTACTAACAACAACAAGAGTCATTGAAATGTTTGCTCTCTTTAGAGACCACACAAGGATCCACCAGTGTCACTGCATGTGTGTTCTTTTCACTAACAACAACCAAAGTCATTGCATGTGTGATCTCTTCACATACCACATATGGATCCACCAGTGTCATTGAAATGTGTATTATTTTCAACTACCGCCATTGGCCACAAATAATCGGGACACAGAACTAACCAACAACCGCTCTGGGCTTCTAGAAGACCCGATCCCCGATTGTTAGGCGCCGTTGGATCGGGGTGCGTGGACGATAGTGATGTCTTTCGCGAGGGCAATCCCCGAGAAGTCTATTCTGCGAACTGATTGGCCATGGCAACTACGCTGGGCAACACCAGTGTCATTGAAATGTGTTTTCTTTTCACAATCCACCTATGGATCCCACCAGTGTCATTTTGCATGTGTGTTCTTTTTAGTAACAACAACCATAGTCATTTTGCATGTGGGATCTCTTCACATACCACCTATGGATCCACCAGTGTCATTGCATGTGTGTTCTTTTTAGTAACAACCAGAGTCATTTTGCATGTGTGTTATTTTCACATACCACATATGGATCCACCAGTGTCATTGCATGTGTGTTCTTTTCACAATCCACCCATGGATCCACCAGTGTCATTGCATGTGTGTTCTTTTTAGTAACAACTAGAGTCATTTTGCATGTGTGTTCTTTTCACATACCACCTATGGATCCACCAATGTCATTGCATGTGTTTTCTTTTCACGATCCACCTATGGATCCCACCAGTGTCATTTTGCATGTGTGTTCTTTTTAGTAACAACAACCAGAGTCATTTTGCATGTGTGTTCTTTCACATACCACCTATGGATCCACCGGTGTCATTGCATGTGTTTTCTTTTCACAATCCACCCATAGATCCCACCAGTGTCATTTTGCATGTGTGTTCTTTTCAGTAACAACAACCAGAGTCATTTTGCATGTGTGTTCTTTTCACATACCACCTATGGATCCACCAGTGTCATTGCATGTGTGTTCTCTTCACAATCCACCTATGGATCCACCAGTGTCATTGCATGTGTGTTCTTTTTAGTAACAACAACCAGTGTCATTGCATGTGTGTTCTCTTCACAGACCACACATGGATCCACCAGTGCCATTGCATCTGTGTTCTTTTTACCAACAACAACAAGAGTCATTGAAATGTGTGATCTCTTCAGAGACCACACATGGATCCACCAGTGTCACTGCATGTGTGTTCTTTTCACTAACAACAACCAGAGTCATTGCATGCGTGTGCTTTTCACATACCACATATGGATCCACCAGTGTCATTGCATGTGTGCTCTTTTCACAATCCACCCATGGATCCACCAGTGTCATTGCATGTGTGTTCTTTTTAGTAACAACAACCAAAGTCATTTTGCATGTGTGATCTCTTCACATACCACCTATGGATCCACCAGTGTCATTGAAATGTGTATTATTTTCAACTACCGCCGTTGGCCACAAACAATCGGGGCACAGAACTAACCAACAACCGCTCTGGGCTTCTAGAAGACCCGATCCCCGATTGTTAGGCGTCGTTGGATCGGGGTGCGTGGACGATAGTGATGTCCTTCGCGAGGGCAATCTGCGAGAAGTCTATTCTGCGAACTGATTGGCTGTGGCAACTACGTTGGGCAACACCAGTGTCATTGAAATGTGTTTTCTTTTCACAATCCACCTATGGATCCCACCAGTGTCATTTTGCATGTGTGTTCTTTTTAGTAACAACAACTAGAGTCATTTTGCATGTGTGATCTCTTCACATACCACCTATGGATCCCCCAGTGTCATTGCATGTGTGTTCTTTTTAGTAACAACCAGAGTCATTTTGCATGTGTGTTCTTTTCACATAGGACATATGGATCCACCAGTGTCATTGCATGTGTGTTCTTTTCACAATACACCCATGGATCCACCGGTGTCATTGCATGTGTGTTATTTTTAGTAACAACCAAAGTCATTTTGCATGTGTGTTCTTTTCACATACCACCTATGGATCCACCAGTGTCATTGCATGTGTTTTCTTTTCACAATCCACCCATGGATCCCACCAGTGTCATTGTGCATGTGTGTTCTTTTTAGTAACAACAACCAGACTCATTTTGCATGTGTGTTCTTTTCAGATACCACATATGGATCCACCAGTGTCATTGCATGTGTGTTCTCTTCTCAATCCACCTATGGATCCACCAGTGTCATTGCATGTGTGTTCTTTTTAGTAACAACACTAGTGTCATTGCATGTGTGTTCTCTTCACAGACCACACCTGGATCCACCAGTGCCATTGCATGTGTGTTCTTTTTACTAACAACAACAAGAGTCATTGAAATGTGTGCTCTCTTCAGAGTCCACACATGGATCCACCAGTGTCATTGCATGTGTGTTCTTTTCACTAACAACAACCAGAGTCATTGCATGTGTGTTCTTTTCACATACCACATATGGATCCACTAGTGTCATTGCATATGTGCTCTTTTCACAATCCACCCATGGATCCACCAGTGTCATTGCATGTGTGTTCTTTTTAGTAACAACCAGAGTCATTTTGCATGTGTGTTCTTTTCACATACCACATATGGATCCACCAGTGTCATTGCATGTGTGTTCTTTTCACAATCCACCCATGGATCCACCGGTGTCATTGCATGTGTGTTCTTTTTAGTAACAAGCAGTGTCATTTTGCATGTGTGTTCTTTTGACATACCACCTATGGATCCACCAGTGTCATTGCATGTGTTTTCTTTTCACAATCCACCCATGGATCCCACCAGTGTCATTTTGCATGTGTGTTCTTTTTAGTAACAACAACCAGAGTCATTTTCCATGTGTGTTCTTTTCACATACCACCTATGGATCCACCAGTGTCATTGCCTATGTGTTCTCTTCACAATCCACCTATGGATCCACCAGTGTCATTGCGTGTGTGTTCTTTTTAGTAACAACAACCAGTGTCATTGCATGTGTGTTCTCTTCAGAGACCACACATGGATCCACCAGTGTCATTGCATGTGTGTTCTTTTTACTAACAACAACAAGTGTCATTGAAATATGTGCTCTCTTCAGAGACCACACATGGATTCACCAGTGTCATTGCATCTGTGTTCTTTTCACTAACAACAACCAGAGTCATTTCATGTGTGTTCGTTTCACATTACACATATGGATCCACCAGTGTCATTGCATGTGTGCTCTTTTCACAATCCACCCATGGATCCACCAATGTCATTGCATGTGTGTTCTTTTTAGTAACAACAACCAGAGTCATTTCGCATGTGTGTTCTTTTCACATACCACCTATGGATCCACCAGTGTCATTGAAATGTGTTTTCTTTTCACAATCCACCCATGGATCCCACCAGTGTCATTTTGCATGAATGTTCTTTTTAGTAACAACAACGAGAGTCATTTTGCATGTGTGTTCTTTTCACATACCACCTATGTATCCACCAGTGTCATTGCATGTGTGTTCTCTTCACAATCCACCTATGGATCCACCAGTGTCATTGCATGTGTATTCTTTTTAGTAACAACAACCAGTGTCATTGCATGTGTGTTCTTTTCACTAACAACAACCAGAGTCATTGCATGTGTGTTCTTTTCACAATCCACCCATGGATCCACCGGTGTCATTGCATGTGTGTTCTTTTTAGTAACAACCAGAGTCATTTTGCCTGTGTGTTCTTTTGACATACCACATATGGATCCACCAGTGTCATTGCATGTGTGTTCTTTTCACAATCCACCCATGGATCCACCGGTGTCATTGCATGTGTGTTCTTTTTAGTAACAACCAGAGTCATTTTGCATGTGTGTTCTTTTCACATACCACCTATGGATCCACCAGTGTCATTGCATATGTTTTCTTTTCACAATCCACCCATGGATCCCACCAGTGTCATTTTGCATGTGTGTTCTTTTTTAGTAACAACAACCAGAGTCATTTTGCATGTGTGTTCTTTTCACATACCACCTATGGATCCACCAGTATCATTGCATGTGTGTTCTCTTCACAATCCACCTATGGATCTACTAGTGTCATTGCATGTGTGTTCTTTTTAGTAACAACAACCAGTGTCATTGCATGTGTGTTCTCTTCAGAGACCATACATGGATCCACCAGTGTCATTGCATGTGTGTTATTTTTACTAACAACAACAAGAGTCATTGAAATGTGTGCTCTCTTCAGAGACCACACATGGACCCACCAGTGTCACTACATGTGTGTTCTTTTCACTAACAACAACCAGAGTCATTGCATGTGTGTTCTTTTCACATACCACATATGGATCCACCAGTGTCATTGCATGTGTGCTATTATCACAATCCACCCATGGATCCACCAGTGTCATTGCATGTGTGTTCTTTTTAGTAACTACAACCAAAGTCATTTTGCATGTGTGATCTCTTCACATACCACCTATGGATCCACCAGTGTCATTGAAATGTGTATTATTTTCAACTACCGCTGTTGGACACAAATAATCGGGACACAGAACTAACCAACAACTGCTCTGGGATTCTAGAAGACCCGATCCCCGATTGTTAGGCGTCGTTGGATCAGGGTGCGTGGACGATAGTGATGTCCTTCGCGAGGGTAATCCGCGAGAAGTCTATTCTACGAACTGATTGGCCGTGGCAACTACGCTGGGCAACACGAGTGTCATTGAAATGTGTTTTCTTTTCACAATCCACCTATGGATCCCACCAGTGTCATTTTGCATGTGTGTTCTTTTTAGTAACAACAACCAGAGTCATTTTGCATGTGTGATATCTTCACATACCACCTATGGATCCACTAGTGTCATTGCATGTGTGTTCTTTTTAGTAACAACCAGAGTCATTTTGCATGTGTGTTCTTTTCACATACCACATATGGATGCACCATTGTCATTGCATGTGTGTTCTTTTCACAATCCACCCATGGATCCACCGGTGTCATTACATGTGTGTTCTTTTTAGTAACAACCAGAGTCATTTTGCATGTGTGTTCTTTTCACATACCACATATGGATCCACCAGTGTCATTGCATGTGTGTTCTTTTCACAATCCACCCATGGATCCACCGTTGTCATTGCATGTGTGTTCTTTTTAGTAACAACCAGAGTCATTTTGCATGTGTGTTCTTTTCACATACCACCTATGGATCCACCAATGTCATTGCATGTGTTTTCTTTTCACAATCCACCCATGGATCCCAGCCGTGTCATCTTGCATGTGTGTTCTTTTTAGTAACAACAACCAGAGTCATTTTGCATGTGTGTTCTTTCACATACCACCTATGGATCCACCAGTGTCATTGCATGTGTTTTCTTTTCACAATCCACCCATGGATCCCACCAGTGTCATTTTGCATGTGTGTTCTTTTTAGTAACAACAACCAGACTCATTTTGCATGTGTGTTCTTTTCAGATACAACATATGGATCCACCAGTGTCATTGCATGTGTGTTCTCTTCACAATCCACCTATGGATCCACTAGTGTCATTGCATGTTTGTTCTTTTTAGTAACAACAACTAGTGTCATTGCATGTGTGTTCTCTTCACAGACCACACATGGATCCACCAGTGCCATTGCATGTGTGTTCTTTTTACTAACAACAACAAGAGTCATTGAAATGTGTGCTCTCTTCAGAGTCCACACATGGATCCACCAGTGTCATTGCATGTGTGTTCTTTTCACTAACAACCAGAGTCATTGCATGTGTGTTCTTTTCACATACCACATATGGATCCACCAGTGTCATTGCATGTGTGCTCTTTTCACAATCCACCCATGGATCCACCAGTGTCATTGCATGTGTGTTCTTTTTAGTAACAACTCGAGTCATTTTGCATGTGTGTTCTTTTCACATACCACATATGGATCCACCAGTGTAATTGCATGTGTGTTCTTTTCACAATCCACCCATGGATCCACCGGTGTCATTGCATGTGTGTTCTTTTTAGTAACAACCAGAGTCATTTTGCATGTGTGTTCTTTTGACATACCACCTATGGATCCACCAGTTTCATTGCATGTGTTTTCTTTTCACAATCCACCCATGGATCCCACCAGTGTCATTTTGCATGTGTGTTCTTTTTAGTAACAACAACCAGAGTCATTTTGCATGTGTGTTCTTTTCACATACCACCTATGGATCCACCAGTGTCATTGCCTATGTGTTCTCTTCACAATCCACCTATGGATCCACCAGTGTCATTGCATGTGTGTTCTTTTTAGTAACAACAACCATGTCATAGAATGTGTGTTCTCTTCAGAGACCACACATGGATCCACCAGTGTCATTGCATGTGTGTTCTTCTTACTAGCAACAACAAGAGTCTTTGAAATATGTGCTCTCTTCAGAGACCACACATGGATTCACCAGTGTCATTGCATGTGTGTTCTTTTCACTAACAACAACCAGAGTCATTGCATGTGTGTTCTTTATACATACCACAAATGGATCCACCAGTGTCATTGCATGTGTGCTGTTTTCACAATCCACCCATGGATCCACCAATGTCATTGCATGTGTGTTCTTTTTAGTAACAACTAGAGTCATTTTGCATGTGTGTTCTTTTGACATACCACATATGGATCCACCAGTGTCATTGCATGTGTGTTCTTTTCACAATCCACCCATGGATCCACTGGTGTCATTGCATGTGTGTTCTTTTTAGTAACAACCAGAGTCATTTTGCATGTGTGTTCTTTTCACATACCACCTATGGATCCACCAGTGTCATTGCATGTGTTTTCTTTTCACAATCCACCCATGGATCCCACTAGTGTCATTTTGCATGTGTGTTCTTTTTTAGTAGTAACAACCAGAGTCATTTTGCATGTGTGTTCTTTTCACATACCACCTATGGATCCACCAGTGTCATTGCATGTGTTTTCTTTTCACAATCCACCCATGGATCCCACTAGTGTCATTTTGCATGTGTGTTCTTTTTTAGTAACAACAACCAGAGTCATTATGCATGTGTGTTCTTTTCACATACCACCTATGGATCCACCAGTATCATTGCATGTGTGTTCTTTTTAGTAACAACAACCAAAGTCATTTTGTATGTGTGATCTCTTCACATACCACCCATGGATCCACCGGTGTCATTGCATGTGTGTTCTTTTTAGTAACAACCAGAGTCATTTTGCATGTGTGTTCTTTTCACATACCATCTATGGATCCACCATTGTCATTGCATGTGTTTTCTTTTCACAATCCACCCATGGATCCCACTAGTGTCATTTTGCATGTGTGTTCTTTTTTAGTAACAACAACCAGAGTCATTTTGCATGTGTGTTCTTTTCACATACCACCTATGGATCCACCAGTGTCATTGCATGTGTGTTCTCTTCACAATCCACCTATGGATCCACCAGTGTCATTGCATGTGTGTTCTTTTTAGTAACAACAACCAGTGTCATTGCATGTGTGTTCTCTTCAGAGACCATACATGGATCCACCAGTGTCATTGCATGTGTGTTCTTTTTAGTAACAACAACAAGAGTCATTGAAATGTGTGATCTCTTTAGAGACCACACATGGATCCACCAATGTCACTACACGTGTGTTCTTTTCACTAACAACAACCAGAGTCATTGCATGTGTGTTCTTTTCACATACGACATATGGATCCACCAGTGTCATTGCATGTGTGCTCTTTTCACAATCCACCCATGGATCCACCAGTGTCATTGCATGTGTGTTCTTTTTAGTAACAACAACCAAAGTCATTTTTCATGTGTGATCTCTTCACATACAACCTATGGATCCACCAGTGTCATTGAAATGTGTATTATTTTCAACTACCGCCGTTGGCCACAAACAATCGGGACACAAAACTAACCAACAACCGCTCTGGGCTTCTAGAAGACCCGATCCCCGATTGTTAGGCGCCGTTGGATCGGGGTGCGTGGACGATAGTGATGTCCTTCGCGAGGGCAATCCGCGAGAAGTCTATTCTGCGAACTGATTGGCCGTGACAACTATGCTGGGCAACACCAGTGTCATTGAAATGTTTTTTCTTTTCACACATCCACCTATGGATCCCACTAGTGTCATTTTGCATGTGTGTTCTTTTTAGTAACAACAACCAGAGTCATTTTGCATGTGTGATCTCTTCACATACCACCTATGGATCCACAAGTGTCATTGCATGTTTGTTCTTTTTAGTAACAACCAGAGTCATTTTGCATGTGTGTTCTTTTCACATGCCACATATGGATCCACCAGTGTCATTGCATGTGTGCTCTTTTTACTAACAACAACAAGAGTCATTGAAATGTGTGCTCTCTTCAGAGACCACACATGGATCCACCAGTGTCATTGCATGTGTGTTCTTTTCACTAACAACAACCAGAGTCATTTTGCATGTGTGTTCTTTTCACATACCACCTATGGTTCCACCAGTGTCATTGCATGTGTATTCTTTTCACAATCCACCCATGGATCCCACCAGTGTCATTTTGCATGTGTGTTCTTTTTAGTAACAACAACCAGAGTCATTTTGCATGTGTGTTGTTTCACATACCACCTATGGATCCAACAGTGTCATTGCATGTGTTTTCTTTTCACAATCCACCAATGGATCCCACCAGTGTCATTTTGCATGTGTGTTCTTTATAATAAGAACAACCAGAGACATTTTGCATGTGTGTTCTTTTCACATACCACCTATGGATCCACCAGTGTCATTGCATGTGTGTTCTCTTCACAATCCACCTATGGATCCACCAGTGTCATTGCATGTGTGTTCTTTTTAGTAACAACAACCAGTGTCATTGCATGTGTGTTCTCTTCACAGACCACACATGGATCCACCAGTGCCATTGCATGTGTTTTCTTTTTACTAACAACAACAAGAGTCATTGAAATGTGTGCTTTCTTCAGAGTCCACACATGGATCCACCAGTGTCATTGCATGTGTGTTCTTTTCACTAACAACAACCAGAGTCATCGCATGTGTGTTCTTTTCACATACCACATATGGATCCACCAGTGTCATTGCATGTGTGCTCTTTTCACAATCCACCCATGGATCCACCAGTGTCATTGCATGTGTGTTCTTTTTAGTAACAACCAGAGTCATTTTTGCATGTGTGTTCTTTTCACATACCACCTATGGATCCACCAGTGTCATTGAATGTGTTTTCTTTTCACAATCCACCCATGGATCCCTCCAGTGTCATTTTGCATGTGTGTTCTTTCTAGTAACAACAACCAGAGTCATTTTGCATGTGTGTTCTTTCACATACCACCTATAGATCCACCAGTGTCATTGCATGTGTTTTCTTTTCACAATCCACCCATGGATCCCATCAGTGTCATTTTGCATGTGTGTTCTTTTTAGTAACAACAACCAGACTCATTTTGCATGTGTGTTCTTTTCAGATACCACCTATGGATCCACCAGTGTCATTGCATGTGTGTTCTCTTCACAATCCACCTATGGATCCACGAGTGTCATTGCATGTGTGTTCTTTTTAGAAACAACAACCAGTGTCATTGCATGTGTGTTCTCTTCACAGACCACACATGGATCCACCAGTGCCATTAAATGTGTGTTCTTTTTACTAACAACAACAAGAGTCATTGAAATGTGTGCTCTCTTCAGAGTCCACACATAGATCCACAGTGTCATTGCATGTGTGTTCTTTTCACGAACAACAACCATAGTCATTGCATGTGTGTTCTTTTCACATACCACATATGGATCCACCAGTGTCATTGCATGTGTGCTCTTTTCACAATCCACCCATGGATCCACCAGTGTCATTGCATGTGTGTTCTTTTTAGTAACAACCAGAGTCATTTTGCATGTGTGTTCTTTTCACATACCACATATGGATCCACCAGTGTCATTGCATGTGTGTTCTTTTCACAATCCACCCATGGATCCACCGGTGTCATTGCATGTGTGTTCTTTTTAGTAACAACCAGAGTCATTTTGCATGTGTGTTCTTTTGACATACCACCTATGGATCCACCAGTGTCATTGCATGTGTTTTCTTTTCACAATCCCCCCATGGATCCCACCAGTGTCATTTTGCATGTGTGTTATTTTTAGTAACAACAACCAGAGTCATTTTGCACGTGTGTTCTTTTCACATACCACCTATGGATCCACCAGTGTCATTGCCTATGTGTTCTCTTCACAATCCACCTATGGATCCACCAGTGTCATTGCGTGTGTGTTCTTTTTAGTAACAACAACCAGTGTCATTGCATGTGTGTTCTCTTTAGAGACCACACATGGATTCACCAATGTCCTTGCATGTGTGTTCTTTTTACTAACAACAACAAGAGTCATTGAAATGTGTGCTCTCTTCAGAGACCACACATGGATCCACCAATGTCGCTGCATGTGTGTTCTTTTCACTAACAACAACCAGAGTTATTGCATGTGTGTTCTTTTCACATACCACATATGGATCCACCAGTGTCATTGCATGTGTGCTCTTTTCACAATCCACCCATGGATCCACTAGTGTCATTTCATGTGTGTTCTTTTTAGTAACAACAACCAGAGTAATTTTGCATGTGATCTCTTCACATTCGACCTATGGATCCACCAGTGTCATTGAAATGTGTATTATTTTCAACTACCATCGTTGGCCACAAACAATCGGGACACAGAACTAACCAGCAACCGCTCTAGGCTTCTAGAAGACCCGATCCCCGATTGTTAGGCACCGTTGGATCGTGGTGCGTGGACGATAGTGATATCCTTCGCGAGGGCAATCCGCGAGAAGTCTGTTCTGCGAACTGATTGGCCGTGGCAACTATGCTGGGCAACACCAGTGTCATTGAAATGTGTTTTCTTTTCACAATCCACCTATGGATCCCACCAGTGTCATTTTGCATGTGTGTTCTTTTTAGTAACAACAAGAGTCATTTTGCATGTCTGATCTCTTCACATACCACCTATGGATCCACCAGTGTCATTGCATGTGTGTTCTTTTTAGTAACAACCAGAGTCATTTTGCATGTGTGTTCTTTTCACATACCACATATGGATCCACCAGTGTCATTGCATGTGTGTTCTTTTCACAATCCACCCATGGATCCACCGGTGTCATTGCATGTGTGTTCTTTTTAGTAACAACCATAGTCATTTTGCATGTGTGTTCTTTTCACAAACCACCTATGGATCCACCAGTGTCATTGCATGTGTTTTCTTTTCACAATCCACCCATGGATCCCACCAGTGTCATTTTGGATGTGTGTTCTTTTTAGTAACAACAACCAGAGTCATTTTGCATGTGTGTTCTTTTCACATACCACCTATGGATCAACCAGTGTCATTGCATGTGTGATCTCTTCACAATCCACCTATGGATCCAGCAGTGTCATTGCATGTGTGTTCTTTTTAGGAACAACAACCAGTGTCATTGCATGTGCGATCTCTTCAGAGACCACACATGGATCCACCAGTGTCATTGCATATGTGTTATTTTTACTAACAACAACAAGAGTCATTGAAATGTGTGCTCTCTTTAGAGACCACATATGGATCCACCAGTGTCATTGCATGTGTGTTCTTTTCACTAACAACAACCATAGTCATTGCATGTGTGTTCTTTTCACATACCACATATGGATCCACCAGTGTCATTGCATGTGTGCTCTTTTCACAATCCACCCATGGATCCACCAGTGTCATTGCATGTGTGTTCTTTTTAGTAACAACAACCAGAGTCATCTTGCATGTCTGATCTCTTCACATACCACCTATGGATCCACCAGTGTCATTGCATGTGTGATCTTTTCAATAACAACAACCAGAGTCATTGAAATGTGTGTTCTTCTCAAATACCACCTATGGATCCACCAGTGTCATTGATGTGTGTTCTTTTCACAAACCACCTATGGATCCACCAGTGTCATTGCATGTGTGTTCTTTTCATAATCCACCCTTGGATCCACCAGTGTCATTGCATGTGTGTTATTTTTTGTAACAACAACCAGAGTCATTTTGCATCTGTGATCTCTTCACATACCACCTATGGATCCACCAGTGTCATTGCATGTGTGTTCTTTTTAGTAACAACAACCATAGTCATTTTGCATGTGTGTTGTTTTCACAAACCACTTATGGATCCACCGGTGTCATTGCATGTGTGTTCTTTTCACAATCCACCCATGGATCCACCAGTGTCATTGCATGTGTGTTATTTTTAGTAACAACAACTAGAGTCATTTTGCATGTGTGTTCTTTTCACAAACCACCTATGGATCCACCAGTGTCATTGCATGTGTGCTCTTTTCACAATCCACCCATGGATCCACCAGTCTCATTTTGGATGTGTTTTATTTTTAGTAACAACAACCAGAGTCATTTTGCATGTGTGTTCTTTTCACTAACAACAACCAGAGTCATTGCATGTGTGTTCTTTTCACATACCACATATGGATCCACCAGTGTCATTGCATGTGTGCTCTTTTCACAATCCACCCATGGATCCACTAGTGTCGTTGCATGTGTGTTCTTTTTAGTAACAACAACCAGAGTCATTTTGCATGTGTGATCTCTTCACATACCACCTATGGATCCACAAGTGTCATTGCATGTGTGTTCTTTTCACTAACAACAACCAGAGTCATTGAAATGTGTGTTCTTCTCACATACCACCTATGGATCCACCAGTGTCATTGCATGTGTGTTCTCTTCACAATCCACATATGGATCCACCAGTGTCATTGCATGTGTGTTCTTTTTAGTAACAACAACCAGAGTCATTTTGCATTTGTGTTCTTTTCACAACCCACCTATGGATCCACCAGTGCCATTGCATGTGTGTTCTTTTCATAATCCACCCATGGATCCACCAGTGCCATTGCATGTGTGTTCTTTTTAGTAACAACAACCAGAGTCATTATGCATGTGTGATCTCTTCACATACCACCTATGGATCCACCAGTGTCACTGCATGTGTGTTCTTTTTAGTAACAACAACCATAGTCATTTTGCATGTGTGTTCTTTTCACAAACCACCTATGGATCCACCGGTGTCATAGCATGTGTGTTCTTTTCACAATCCACCCATGGATCCACCAGTGTCATTGCAGGTGTGTTACTTTTCGTAACAACAACCAGAGTCATTTTGCATCTGTGATCTCTTCACATACCACCTATGCATCCACCAGTGTCATTGCATGTGTGTTCTTTTCACTAACAACAACCAGAGTCATTGAAATGTGTGTTCTTCTCACATACCACCTATGGATCCACCAGTGTCATTGCATGTGTGTTCTCTTCACAATCCACCTATGGATGCACCAGGGTCATTGCATGTGTGTTCTTTTTAGTAACAACAACCAGAGTCATTTTGCATGTGTGTTCTTTTCACAAACCACCTATGGATCCACCAGTGTCATTGCATGTGTGCTCTTTTCACAATCCACCCATGGATCCACCAGTGTCATTTTTGATGTGCTTGCTTTTTAGTAACAACAACCAGAGTCATTTTGCATGTGTGTTCTTTTCACTAACAACAACCAGAGTCATTGCATGTGTGTTCTTTTCACATAGCACATATGGATCCACTAGTGTCATTGCATGTGTGCTCTTTTCACAATCCACCCATGGATCCACCAGTGTCGTTGCATGTGTGTTCTTTTTAGTATCAACAACCAGAGTCATTTTGCATGTGTGATCTCTTCACATACCACCTATGGATCCACCAGTGTCATTGCATGTGTGTTCTTTTCACTATCAACAACCAGAGTCATTGAAATGTGTGTTCTTCTAACATACCACCTATGGATCCACCAGTGTCATTGCATGTGTGTTCTCTTCACAATCCACATATGGATCCACCAGTGTCATTGCATGTGTGTTCTTTTTAGTAACAACAACCAGAGTCATTTTGCATTTGTTTTCTTTTCACAATCCACCCATGGATCCCACCAGTGTCATTTTGGATGTGTGTTCTTTTTAGTAACAACAACCAGAGTCATTTTGCATGTGTGTTCTTTTCACATACCACCTATGGATCAACCAGTGTCATTGCATGTGTGATCTCTTCACAATCCACCTATGGATCCACCAGTGTCATTGCATGTGTGTTCTTTTTAGGAACAACAACCAGTGTCATTGCATGTGCGATCTCTTCAGAGACCACACATGGATCCACCAGTGTCATTGCATGTGTGTTCTTTTTACTAACAACAACAAGAGTCATTGAAATGTGTGCTCTCTTTAGAGACCACATATGGATCCACCAGTGTCATTGCATGTGTGTTCTTTTCACTAACAACAACCATAGTCATTGCATGTGTGTTCTTTTCACATACCACATATGCATCCACCAGTGTCATTGCATGTGTGCTCTTTTCACAATCCACCCATGGATCCACCGGTGTCATTGCATGTGTGTTATTTTTAGTATCAACAACCAGAGTCATCTTGCATGTCTGATCTCTTCACATACCACCTATGGATCCACCAGTGTCATTGCATGTGTGTTCTTTTCACTAACAACAACCAGAGTCATTGAAATGTGTGTTCTTCTCAAATACCACCTATGGATCCACCAGTGTCATTGATGTGTGTTCTTTTCACAAACCACCCATGGATCCACCAGTGTCATTGCATGTGTGTGCTTTTCATAATCCACCCATGGATCCACCAGTGTCATTGCATGTGTGTTCTTTTTTGTAACAACAACCAGAGTCATTTTGCATCTGTGATCTCTTCACATACCACCTATGGATCCACCAGTGTCATTGCATGTGTGTTCTTTTTAGTAACAACAACCATAGTCATTTTGCATGTGTGTTGTTTTCACAAACCACCTATGGATCCACCGGTGTCATTGCATGTGTGTTCTTTTCACAATCCACCCATGGATCCACCAGTGTCATTGCATGTGTGTTATTTTTAGTAACAACAACTAGAGTCATTTTGCATGTGTGTTCTTTTCACAAACCACCTATGGATATACCAGTGTCATTGCATGTGTGCTCTTTTCACAATCCACCCATGGATCCACCAGTCTCATTTTGGATGTGTTTTATTTTTAGTAACAACAACCAGAGTCATTTTGCATGTGTGTTCTTTTCACTAACAACAACCAGAGTCATTGCATGTGTGTTCTTTTCACATACCACATATGGATCCACCAGTGTCATTGCATGTGTGCTCTTTTCACAATCCACCCATGGATCCACTAGTGTCGTTGCATGTGTGTTCTTTTTAGTAACAACAACCAGAGTCATTTTGCATGTGTGATCTCTTCACATACCACCTATGGATCCACAAGTGTCATTGCATGTGTGTTCTTTTCACTAACAACAACCAGAGTCATTGAAATGTGTGTTCTTCTCACATACCACCTATGGATCCACCAGTGTCATTGCATGTGTGTTCTCTTCACAATCCACATATGGATCCACCAGTGTCATTGCATGTGTGTTCTTTTAGTAACAACAACCAGAGTCATTTTGCATTTGTGTTCTTTTCACAACCCACCTATGGATCCACCAGTGCCATTGCATGTGTGTTCTTTTCAAAATCCACCCATGGATCCACCAGTGTCATTGCATGTGTGTTCTTTTTAGTAACAACAACCAAAGTCATTATGCATGTGTGGTCTCTTCACATACCACCTATGGATCCACCAGTGTCACTGCATGTGTGTTCTTTTTAGTAACAACAACCATAGTCATTTTGCATGTGTGTTCTTTTCACAAACCACCTATGGATCCACCGGTGTCATTGCATGTGTGTTCTTTTCACAATCCACCCATGGATCCACCAGTGTCATTGCATGTGTGTTACTTTTCGTAACAACAACCAGAGTCATTTTGCATCTGTGATCTCTTCACATACCACCTATGCATCCACCAGTGTCATTGCATGTGTGTTCTTTTCACTAACAACAACCAGAGTCATTGAAATGTGTGTTCTTCTCACATACCACCTATGGATCCACCAGTGTCATTGCATGTGTGTTCTCTTCACATACCACATATGGATCCACTAGTGTCATTGCATGTGTTCTCTTTTCACAATCCACCCATGGATCCACCAGTGTCGTTGCATGTGTGTTCTTTTTAGTAACAACAACTACAGTCATTTTGCATGTGTGATCTCTTCACATACCACCTATGGATCCACCAGTGTCATTGCATGTGTGTTCTTTTCACTAACAACAACCAGAGTCATTGAAATGTGTGTTCTTCTCACATACCACCTATGGATCCACAAGTGTCATTGCATGTGTGTTCTCTTCACAATCCACATATGGATCCACCAGTGTCATTGCGTGTGTGTTCTTTTTAGTAACAACAACCAGAGTCATTTTGCAGGTGTGTTCTTTTCACAAACCACCTATGGATCCACCAGTGTCATTGAAATGTGTTTTCTTTTCACAATCCACCTATGGATCCCACCAGTGTCATTTTGCATGTGTGTTCTTTTTAGTAACAACAACCAGAGTCATTTTGCATGTGTGATCTCTTCACATACCACATATGGATCCACCAGTGTCATTGCATGTGTGTTCTTTTTAGTAACATCCAGAGTCATTTTGCATGTGTGTTCTTTTCACATACCACATATGGATCCACAAGTGTCATTGCATGTGTGTTCTTTTCACAATCCACCCATGGATCCACCGGTGTCATTGCATGTGTGTTCTTTTTAGTAACAACCAGAGTCATTTTGCATGTGTGTTATTTTCACATACCACCTATGGATCCACCAGTGTCATTGCATGTGTTTTCTTTTCACAATCCACCCATGGATCCCACCAGTGTCATTTTGCATGTGTGTTCTTTTTAGTAACAACAACCAGAGTCATTTTGCATGTGTGTTCTTTTCACATACCACCTATGGATCAACCAGTGTCATTGCATGTGTGATCTCTTCACAATCCACCTATGGATCCACCAGTGTCATTGCATGTGTGTTCTTTTTAGTAACAACAATCAGTGTCATTGCATGTGTGTTCTCTTCAGAGACCACAAATGCATCCACCAGTGTCATTGCATGTGTGTTCTCTTCACATACCATATATGGATCCACCAGTGTCATTGCATGTGTGCTCTTTTCACAATCCACCCATGGATCCACCAGTGTCATTGCATGTGTGTTCTTTTTAGTAACAACAACCAGAGTCATTCTGCATGTGTGATCTGTTTACATACCACCTATGGATCCACCAGTGTCATTGAAATGTGTATTATTTTCACAATCCACCCATGGATCCACCAGTGTCATTTTATGTGTGTTACTTTTCGTAACAACAACCAGAGTCATTTTGCATATGTGATCTCTTCACATACCACCTATGCATCCACCAGTGTCATTGCATGTGTGTTCTTTTCACTAACAACAATCAGAGTCATTGAAATGTGTGTTCTTCTCACATACCACCTATGGATCCACCAGTGTCATTGCATGTGTGTTCTCTTCACAATCCACCTATGGATGCACCAGGGTCATTGCATGTGTGTTCTTTTTAGTAACAACAACCAGAGTCATTTTGCATGTGTGTTCTTTTCACAAACCACCTATGGATCCACCAGTGTCATTGCATGTGTGCTCTTTTCACAATCCACCCATGGATCCACCAGTGTCATTTTGGATGTGTTTTCTTTTTAGTAACAACAACCAGAGTCATTTTGCATGTGTGTTCTTTTCACTAATAACAACCAGAGTCATTGCATGTGTGTTCTTTTCACATACCACATATGGATCCACCAGTGTCATTGCATGTGTGCTCTTTTCACAATCCACCCATGGATCCACCAGTGTCGTTGCATGTGTGTTCTTTTTAGTATCAACAACCAGAGTCATTTTGCATGTGTGATCTCTTCACATACCACCTATGGATCCACCAGTGTCATTGCATGTGTGTTCTTTTCACTATCAACAACCAGAGTCATTGAAATGTGTGTTCTTCTAACATACCACCTATGGATCCACCAGTGTCATTGCATGTGTGTTCTCTTCACAATCCACCTATGGATCCACCAGGGTCATTTCATGTGTGTTCTTTTTAGTAACAACAACCAGAGTCATTTTGCATGTGTGTTCTTTTCACAAACCACCTATGGATCCACCAGTGTCATTGCATGTGTGCTCTTTTCACAATCCACCCATGGATCCACCAGTGTCATTTTGGATGTGTTTTTTTTGTAAAAACAACCAGAGCCATTTTGCATGTGTGTTATTTTCACTAACAACAACCAGAGTCATTGCATGTGTGTTCTTTTCACATACCACATATGGATCCACCAGTGTCATTGCATGTGTGCTCTTTTCACAATCCACCCATGGATCCACTAGTGTCGTTGCATGTGTGTTCTTTTTAGTAACAACAACCAGAGTCATTTTGCATGTGTGATCTCTTAACATACCACTTATGGATCCACCAGTGTCATTGGATGTGTGTTCTTTTCACTACCAACAACCATTGTCATTGAAATGTGTGTTCTTTTCATAATCCACCCATGGATCCACCATTGTCATTGCATGTGTGTTCTTTTTAGTAACAACAACCAGAGTCATTATGCATGTGTGATCTCTTCACATACCACCTATGGATCCACCAGTGTCATTGCATGTGTGTTCTTTTTAGTAACAACAACCATAGTCATTTTGCATGTGTGTTCTTTTCACAAACCACCTATGGATCCACCGGTGTCATTGCATGTGTGTTCTTTTCACAATCCACCCATGGATCCACTAGTGTCATTGCATGTGTGTTACTTTTAGTAACCACAACAAGAGTCATTTTGCATAGGTGATCTCTTCACATACCACCTATGGATCCACCAGTGTCATTGCTTGTTTGTTCTTTTCACTAATAACAACCAGAGTCATTGAAATGTGTGTTATTCTCACATACCACCTATGGATCCACCAGTGTCATTGCATGTGTGTTCTCTTCACAATCCACCTATGGATCCACCAGGGTCATTGCATGTGTGTTCTTTTTAGTAACCACAACTAGAGTCATTTTGCATGTGTGTTCTTTTCACAAACCACCTATGGATCCACCAGTCTCATTGCATGTGTGCTCTTTTCACAATCCACCCATGGATCCACCAGTGTCATTTTGGATGTGTTTTCTTTTTAGTAACAATAACCAGAGTCATTTTGCATGTGTGTTATTTTCACTAACAACAACCATAGTCATTGCATGTGTGTTCTTTTCACATACCACATATGGATCCACTAGTGTCATTGCATGTGTTCTCTTTTCACAATCCACCCATGGATCCACCAGTGTCGTTGCATGTGTGTTCTTTTTAGTAACAACAACTAGAGTCATTTTGCATGTGTGATCTCTTCACATACCACCTATGGATCCACCAGTGTCATTGCATGTGTGTTCTTTTCACTAACAACAACCAGAGTCATTGAAATGTGTGTTCTTCTCACATACCACCTATGGATCCACAAGTGTCATTGCATGTGTGTTCTCTTCACAATCCACATATGGATCCACCAGTGTCATTGCATGTGTGTTCTTTTTAGTAACAACAACCAGAGTCATTTTGCAGGTGTGTTCTTTTCACAAACCACCTATGGATCCACCAGTGTCATTGAAATGTGTTTCTTTTCACAATCCACCTATGGATCCCACCAGTGTCATTTTGCATGTGTGTTCTTTTTAGTAACAACAACAAGAGTCATTTTGCATGTGGGATCTCTTCACATAGCACATATGGATCCACCAGTGTCATTGCATGTGTGTTCTTTTTAGTAACAACCAGAGTCATTTTGCATGTGTGTTCTTTTCACATACCACATATCGATCCACAAGTGTCATTGCATGTGCGTTCTTTTCACAATCCACCCATGGATCCACCGGTGTCATTGCATGTGTGTTCTTTTTAGTAACAACCAGAGTCATTTTGCATGTGTGTTATTTTCACATACCACCTATGGATCCACCAGTGTCATTGCATGTGTTTTCTTTTCACAATCCACCCATGGATCCCACCAGCGTCATTTTGCATGTGTGTTCTTTTTAGTAACAACAACCAGAGTCATTTTGCATGTGTGTTCTTTTCACATACCACCTATCGATCAACCAGTGTCATTGCATGTGTGATCTCTTCACAATCCACCTATGGATCCACCAGTGTCATTGCATGTGTGTTCTTTTTAGTAACAACAATCAGTGTCATTGCATGTGTGTTCTCTTTAGAGACCACAAATGCATCCACCAGTGTCATTGCATGTGTGTTCTCTTCACATACCACATATGGATCCACCAGTGTCATTGCATGTGTGCTCTTTTCACAATCCACCCATGGATCCACAAGTGTCATTGCATGTGTGTTCTTTTTAGTAACAACAACCAGAGTCATTCTGCATGTGTGATCTCTTTACATACCACCTATGGATCCACCAGTGTCATTGAAATGTGTATTATTTTCACAATCCACCCATGGATCCACCAGTGTCATTGCATGTGTCTTTTTTTTAGTAACAACAACCAGAGTCATTTTGCATGTGTGATCTCTTCACATACCACCTATGGATCCACCAGTGTCATTGCATGTGTGTTCTTTTTAGTAACAACAACCAGAGTCATTGAAATGTGTGTTCTTCTCACATACCACCTATGGATCCACCAGTGTCATTGCATGTGTGTTCATTTCACTAACAACTACCAGAGTCATTTTGCCTGTGTGATCTCTTCACATACCACCTATGGATCCACCAGTGTCATTGCATGTGTGTTCTTTTCATAATCCACCCATGGATCCACCAGTGTCATTGCATGTGTGTTCTTTTTAGTAACAACAACCAGAGTCATTTTGCATGTGTGTTCTTTTCACAAACCACCTATGGATCTACCAGTGTCATTGAAATGTGTTTTCTTTTCACAATCCACCTATGGATCCCACCAGTGTCATTTTGCATGTGTGTTCTTTTTAGTAACAACAACCAGAGTCATTTTGCAGGTGTGATCTCTTCACATACCACCTATGGATCCACCAGTGTCATTGCATGTGTGTTCTTTTTAGTAACAACCAGAGTCATTTTGCATGTGTGTTCTTTTCACATACCACATATGGATCCACAAGTGTCATTGCATGTGTGTTCTTTTCACAATCCACCCATGGATCCACCGGTGTCATTGCGTGTGTGTTCTTTTTAGTAACAACCAGAGTCATTTTGCATGTGTGTTATTTTCACATACCACCTATGGATCCACCAGTGGCATTGCATGTGTTTTCTTTTCACAATCCACCCATGGATCCCACCAGTGTCATTTTGCATGTGTGTTCTTATTAGTAACCACAACCAGAGTCATTTTGCATGTGTGTTCTTTTCACATACCACCTATGGATCAACCAGTGTCATTGCATGTGTGATATCTTCACAACCCACCTATGGATCCACCAGTGTCATTGCATGTGTGTTCTCTTCAGAGACCACACATGGATCCACCAGTGTCATTGCATGTGTGTTCTCTTCACATACCACATATGGATCCACCAGTGTCATTGCATGTGTGCTCTTTTCACAATCCACCCATGGATCCACCAGTGTCATTGCATGTGTGTTCTTTTTAGTAACAACAACCAGAGTCATTCTGCATGTGTGATCTCTTTACATACCACCTATGGATCCACCAGTGTCATTGAAATGTGTATTATTTTCACAATCCACCCATGGATCCACCAGTGTCATTGCATGTGTCTTCTTTTTAGTAACAACAACCAGAGTCATTTTGCATGTGTGATCTCTTCACATACCACCTATGGATCCACCAGTGTCATTGCATGTGTGTTCTTTTTAGTAACAACAACCAGAGTCATTGAAATGTGTGTTCTTCTCACATACCACCTATGGATCCACCAGTGTCATTGCATGTGTGTTCATTTCACTAACAACTACCAGAGTCATTTTGCCTGTGTGATCTCTTCACATACCACCTATGGATCCACCAGTGTCATTGCATGTGTGTTCTTTTCATAATCCACCCATGGATCCACCAGTGTCATTGCATCTGTGTTCTTTTTAGTAACAACAACCAGAGTCATTTTGCATGTGTGTTCTTTTCACAAACCACCTATGGATCTACCAGTGTCATTGAAATGTGTTTTCTTTTCACAATCCACCTATGGATCCCACCAGTGTCATTTTGCATGTGTGTTCTTTTTAGTAACAACAACCAGAGTCATTTTGCAGGTGTGATCTCTTCACATACCACCTATGGATCCACCAGTGTCATTGCATGTATGTTCTTTTTAGTAACAACCAGAGTCATTTTGCATGTGTGTTCTTTTCACATACCACATATGGATCCACAAGTGTCATTGCATGTGTGTTCTTTTCACAATCCACCCATGGATCCACCGGTGTCATTGCGTGTGTGTTCTTTTTAGTAACAACCAGAGTCATTTTGCATGTGAGTCATTTTGCAGGTGTGATCTCTTCACATACCACCTATGGATCCACCAGTGTCATTGCATGTGTGTTCTTTTTAGTAACAACCAGAGTCATTTTGCATGTGTGTTCTTTTCACATACCACATATGGATCCACAAGTGTCATTGCATGTGTGTTCTTTTCACAATCCACCCATGGATCCACCGGTGTCATTGCGTGTGTGTTCTTTTTAGTAACAACCAGAGTCATTTTGCATGTGTGTTATTTTCACATACCACCTATGGATCCACCAGTGGCATTGCATGTGTTTTCTTTTCACAATCCACCCATGGATCCCACCAGTGTCATTTTGCATGTGTGTTCTTATTAGTAACCACAACCAGAGTCATTTTGCATGTGTGTTCTTTTCACATACCACCTATGGATCAACCAGTGTCATTGCATGTGTGATATCTTCACAACCCACCTATGGATCCACCAGTGTCATTGCATGTGTGTTCTCTTCAGAGACCACACATGGATCCACCAGTGTCATTGCATGTGTGTTCTCTTCACATACCACATATGGATCCACCAGTGTCATTGCATGTGTGCTCTTTTCACAATCCACCCATGGATCCACCAGTGTCATTGCATGTGTGTTCTTTTTAGTAACAACAACCAGAGTCATTCTGCATGTGTGATCTCTTTACATACCACCTATGGATCCACCAGTGTCATTGAAATGTGTATTATTTTCACAATCCACCCATGGATCCACCAGTGTCATTGCATGTGTCTTCTTTTTAGTAACAACAACCAGAGTCATTTTGCATGTGTGATCTCTTCACATACCACCTATGGATCCACCAGTGTCATTGCATGTGTGTTCTTTTTAGTAACAACAACCAGAGTCATTGAAATGTGTGTTCTTCTCACATACCACCTATGGATCCACCAGTGTCATTGCATGTGTGTTCATTTCACTAACAACTACCAGAGTCATTTTGCCTGTGTGATCTCTTCACATACCACCTATGGATCCACCAGTGTCATTGCATGTGTGTTCTTTTCATAATCCACCCATGGATCCACCAGTGTCATTGCATCTGTGTTCTTTTTAGTAACAACAACCAGAGTCATTTTGCATGTGTGTTCTTTTCACAAACCACCTATGGATCTACCAGTGTCATTGAAATGTGTTTTCTTTTCACAATCCACCTATGGATCCCACCAGTGTCATTTTGCATGTGTGTTCTTTTTAGTAACAACAACCAGAGTCATTTTGCAGGTGTGATCTCTTCACATACCACCTATGGATCCACCAGTGTCATTGCATGTATGTTCTTTTTAGTAACAACCAGAGTCATTTTGCATGTGTGTTCTTTTCACATACCACATATGGATCCACAAGTGTCATTGCATGTGTGTTCTTTTCACAATCCACCCATGGATCCACCGGTGTCATTGCGTGTGTGTTCTTTTTAGTAACAACCAGAGTCATTTTGCATGTGTGTTATTTTCACATACCACCTATGGATCCACCAGTGGCATTGCATGTGTTTTCTTTTCACAATCCACCCATGGGTCCCACCAGTGTCATTTTGCATGTGTGTTCTTATTAGTAACCACAACCAGAGTCATTTTGCATGTGTGTTCTTTTCACATACCACCTATGGATCAACCAGTGTCATTGCATGTGTGATCTCTTCACAACCCACCTATGGATCCACCAGTGTCATTGCATGTGTGTTCTCTTCAGAGACCACACATGGATCCACCAGTGTCATTGCATGTGTGTTCTCTTCACATACCACATATGGATCCACCAGTGTCATTGCATGTGTGCTCTTTTCACAATCCACCCATGGATCCACCAGTGTCATTGCATGTGTGTTATTTTTAGTAACAACAACTAGAGTCATTCTGCATGTGTGATCTCTTCACATACCACCTATGGATCCACCAGTGTCATTGAAATGTGTATTATTTTCACAATCAACCCATGGATCCACCAGTGTCATTTTGCATGTGTGTTCTTTTTAGTAACAACAACCAGAGTCATTTTGCATGTGTGATCTCTTCACATACCACATATGGATCCACCAGTGTCATTGCATGTGTGTTCTTTTTAGTAACAACCAGAGTCATTTTGCATGTGTGTTCTTTTCACATACCACATATGGATCCACAAGTGTCATTGCATGTGTGTTCTTTTCACAATCCACCCATGGATCCACCGGTGTCATTGCATGTGTGTTCCTTTTAGTAACAACCAGAGTCATTTTGCATGTGTGTTATTTTCACATACCACCTATGGATCCACCAGTGTCATTGCATGTGTTTTCTTTTCACAATCCACCCATGGATCCCACCAGCGTCATTTTGCATGTGTGTTCTTTTTAGTAACAACAACCAGAGTCATTTTGCATGTGTGTTCTTTTCACATACCACCTATGGATCAACCAGTGTCATTGCATGTGTGATCTCTTCACAATCCACCTTATGATCCACTAGTGTCATTGCATGTGTGTTCTTTTTAGTAACAACAATCAAAGTCATTGCATGTGTGTTCTCTTTAGAGACCACAAATGCATCCACCAGTGTCATTGCATGTGTGTTCTCTTCACATACCACATATGGATCCACCAGTGTCATTGCATGTGTGCTCTTTTCACAATCCACCCATGGATCCACCAGTGTCATTGCATGTGTGTTCTTTTTAGTAACAACAACCAGAGTCATTCTGCATGTGTGATCTCTTTACATACCACCTATGGATCCACCAGTGTCATTGAAATGTGTATTATTTTCACAATCCACCCATGGATCCACCAGTGTCATTGCATGTGTCTTCTTTTTAGTAACAACAACCAGAGTCATTTTGCATGTGTGATCTCTTCACATACCACCTATGGATCCACCAGTGTCATTGCATGTGTGTTCTTTTTAGTAACAACAACCAGAGTCATTGAAATGTGTGTTCTTCTCACATACCACCTATGGATCCACCAGTGTCATTGCATGTGTGTTCATTTCACTAACAACTACCAGAGTCATTTTGCCTGTGTGATCTCTTCACATACCACCTATGGATCCACCAGTGTCATTGCATGTGTGTTCTTTTCATAATCCACCCATGGATCCACCAGTGTCATTGCATGTGTGTTCTTTTTAGTAACAACAACCAGAGTCATTTTGCATGTGTGTTCTTTTCACAAACCACCTATGGATCTACCAGTGTCATTGAAATGTGTTTTCTTTTCACAATCCACCTATGGATCCCACCAGTGTCATTTTGCATGTGTGTTCTTTTTAGTAACAACAACCAGAGTCATTTTGCAGGTGTGATCTCTTCACATACCACCTATGGATCCACAAGTGTCATTGCATCTGTGTTCTTTTTAGTAACAACCAGAGTCATTTTGCATGTGTGTTCTTTTCACATACCACATATGGATCCACAAGTGTCATTGCATGTGTGTTCTTTTCACAATCCACCCATGGATCCACCGGTGTCATTGCGTGTGTGTTCTTTTTAGTAACAACCAGAGTCATTTTGCATGTGTGTTATTTTCACATACCACCTATGGATCCACCAGTGGCATTGCATGTGTTTTCTTTTCACAATCCACCCATGGATCCCACCAGTGTCATTTTGCATGTGTGTTCTTATTAGTAACCACAACCAGAGTCATTTTGCATGTGTGTTCTTTTCACATACCACCTATGGATCAACCAGTGTCATTGCATGTGTGATCTCTTCACAACCCACCTATGGATCCACCAGTGTCATTGCATGTGTGTTCTCTTCAGAGACCACACATGGATCCACCAGTGTCATTGCATGTGTGTTCTCTTCACATACCACATATGGATCCACCAGTGTCATTGCATGTGTGCTCTTTTCACAATCCACCCATGGATCCACCAGTGTCATTGCATGTGTGTTCTTTTTAGTAACAACAACCAGAGTCATTCTGCATGTGTGATCTCTTTACATACCACCTATGGATCCACCAGTGTCATTGAAATGTGTATTATTTTCACAATCCACCCATGGATCCACCAGTGTCATTGCATGTGTCTTCTTTTTAGTAACAACAACCAGAGTCATTTTGCATGTGTGATCTCTTCACATACCACCTATGGATCCACCAGTGTCATTGCATGTGTGTTCTTTTTAGTAACAACAACCAGAGTCATTGAAATGTGTGTTCTTCTCACATACCACCTATGGATCCACCAGTGTCATTGCATGTGTGTTCATTTCACTAACAACTACCAGAGTCATTTTGCCTGTGTGATCTCTTCACATACCACCTATGGATCCACCAGTGTCATTGCATGTGTGTTCTTTTCATAATCCACCCATGGATCCACCAGTGTCATTGCATGTGTGTTCTTTTTAGTAACAACAACCAGAGTCATTTTGCATGTGTGTTCTTTTCACAAACCACCTATGGATCTACCAGTGTCATTGAAATGTGTTTTCTTTTCACAATCCACCTATGGATCCCACCAGTGTCATTTTGCATGTGTGTTCTTTTTAGTAACAACAACCAGAGTCATTTTGCAGGTGTGATCTCTTCACATACCACCTATGGATCCACCAGTGTCATTGCATGTGTGTTCTTTTTAGTAACAACCAGAGTCATTTTGCATGTGTGTTCTTTTCACATACCACATATGGATCCACAAGTGTCATTGCATGTGTGTTCTTTTCACAATCCACCCATGGATCCACCGGTGTCATTGCGTGTGTGTTCTTTTTAGTAACAACCAGAGTCATTTTGCATGTGTGTTATTTTCACATACCACCTATGGATCCACCAGTGGCATTGCATGTGTTTTCTTTTCACAATCCACCCATGGATCCCACCAGTGTCATTTTGCATGTGTGTTCTTATTAGTAACCACAACCAGAGTCATTTTGCATGTGTGTTCTTTTCACATACCACCTATGGATCAACCAGTGTCATTGCATGTGTGATCTCTTCACAACCCACCTATGGATCCACCAGTGTCATTGCATGTGTGTTCTCTTCAGAGACCACACATGGATCCACCAGTGTCATTGCATGTGTGTTCTCTTCACATACCACATATGGATCCACCAGTGTCATTGCATGTGTGCTCTTTTCACAATCCACCCATGGATCCACCAGTGTCATTGCATGTGTGTTCTTTTTAGTAACAACAACTAGAGTCATTCTGCATGTGTGATCTCTTCACATACCACCTATGGATCCACCAGTGTCATTGAAATGTGTATTATTTTCACAATCAACCCATGGATCCACCAGTGTCATTTTGCATGTGTGTTCTTTTTAGTAACAACAACCAGAGTCATTTTGCATGTGTGATCTCTTCACATACCACATATGGATCCACCAGTGTCATTGCATGTGTGTTCTTTTTAGTAACAACCAGAGTCATTTTGCATGTGTGTTCTTTTCACATACCACATATGGATCCACAAGTGTCATTGCATGTGTGTTCTTTTCACAATCCACCCATGGATCCACCGGTGTCATTGCATGTGTGTTCCTTTTAGTAACAACCAGAGTCATTTTGCATGTGTGTTATTTTCACATACCACCTATGGATCCACCAGTGTCATTGCATGTGTTTTCTTTTCACAATCCACCCATGGATCCCACCAGCGTAATTTTGCATGTGTGTTCTTTTTAGTAACAACAACCAGAGTCATTTTGCATGTGTGTTCTTTTCACATACCACCTATGGATCAACCAGTGTCATTGCATGTGTGATCTCTTCACAATCCACCTTATGATCCACTAGTGTCATTGCATGTGTGTTCTTTTTAGTAACAACAATCAAAGTCATTGCATGTGTGTTCTCTTTAGAGACCACAAATGCATCCACCAGTGTCATTGCATGTGTGTTCTCTTCACATACCACATATGGATCCACCAGTGTCATTGCATGTGTGCTCTTTTCACAATCCACCCATGGATCCACCAGTGTCATTGCATGTGTGTTCTTTTTAGTAACAACAACCAGAGTCATTCTGCATGTGTGATCTCTTTACATACCACCTATGGATCCACCAGTGTCATTGAAATGTGTATTATTTTCACAATCCACCCATGGATCCACCAGTGTCATTGCATGTGTCTTCTTTTTAGTAACAACAACCAGAGTCATTTTGCATGTGTGATCTCTTCACATACCACCTATGGATCCACCAGTGTCATTGCATGTGTGTTCTTTTTAGTAACAACAACCAGAGTCATTGAAATGTGTGTTCTTCTCACATACCACCTATGGATCCACCAGTGTCATTGCATGTGTGTTCATTTCACTAACAACTACCAGAGTCATTTTGCCTGTGTGATCTCTTCACATACCACCTATGGATCCACCAGTGTCATTGCATGTGTGTTCTTTTCATAATCCACCCATGGATCCACCAGTGTCATTCCATGTGTGTTCTTTTTAGTAACAACAACCAGAGTCATTTTGCATGTGTGTTCTTTTCACAAACCACCTATGGATCTACCAGTGTCATTGAAATGTGTTTTCTTTTCACAATCCACCTATGGATCCCACCAGTGTCATTTTGCATGTGTGTTCTTTTTAGTAACAACAACCAGAGTCATTTTGCAGGTGTGATCTCTTCACATACCACCTATGGATCCACAAGTGTCATTGCATCTGTGTTCTTTTTAGTAACAACCAGAGTCATTTTGCATGTGTGTTCTTTTCACATACCACATATGGATCCACAAGTGTCATTGCATGTGTGTTCTTTTCACAATCCACCCATGGATCCACCGGTGTCATTGCGTGTGTGTTCTTTTTAGTAACAACCAGAGTCATTTTGCATGTGTGTTATTTTCACATACCACCTATGGATCCACCAGTGGCATTGCATGTGTTTTATTTTCACAATCCACCCATGGATCCCACCAGTGTCATTTTGCATGTGTGTTCTTATTAGTAACCACAACCAGAGTCATTTTGCATGTGTGTTCTTTTCACATACCATCTATGGATCAACCAGTGTCATTGCATGTGTGATCTCTTCACAACCCACCTATGGATCCACCAGTGTCATTGCATGTGTGTTCTCTTCAGAGACCACACATGGATCCACCAGTGTCATTGCATGTGTGTTCTCTTCACATACCACATATGGATCCACCAGTGTCATTGCATGTGTGCTCTTTTCACAATCCACCCATGGATCCACCAGTGTCATTGCATGTGTGTTCTTTTTAGTAACAACAACCAGAGTCATTCTGCATGTGTGATCTCTTCACATACCACCTATGGATCCACCAGTGTCATTGAAATGTGTATTATTTTCACAATCAACCCATGGATCCACCAGTGTCATTGCATGTGTCTTCTTTTTAGTAACAACAACCATAGTCATTTTGCATGTGTGATCTCTTCACATACCACCTATGGATCCACCAGTGTCATTGCATGTGTGTTCTTTTTAGTAACAACAACCAGAGTCATTCTGCAGGTGTGATATCTTTACATACAACCTATGGATCCACCGGTGTCATTGAAATGTGTATTATTTTCACAATCCACCCATGGATCCACCAGTGTCATTGCATGTGTCTTCTTTTTAGTAACAACAACCAGAGTCATTTTGCATGTGTGATCTCTTCACATACCACCTATGGATCCACCAGTGTCATTGCATGTGTGTTCTTTTTAGTAACAACAACAAGAGTCCTTGAAATGTGTGATCTCTTCAGAGACCACACATGGATCCACCAATGTCACTACATGTGTGTTCTTTTCACTAACAACAACCAGAGTCATTGCATGTGTGTTCTTTTCACATACGACATATGGATCCACCAGTGTCATTGCATGTGTGTTCTTTTTAGTAACAACAACCAAAGTCATTTTTCATGTGTGATCTCTTGACATACAACCTATGGATCCACTAGTGTCATTGAAATGTGTATTATTTTCAACTACCGCCATTGGCCACAAACAATCGGGACACAAAACTAACCAACAACCGCTCTGGGCTTCTAGATGACCCGATCCCCGATTGTTAGGCGCCGTTGGATCAGGGTGCGTGGACGATAGTGATGTCCTTCGCGAGGGCAATCCACGAGAAGTCTATTCTGCGAACTGATTGGCCGTGACAACTACGCTGGGCAACACCAGTGTAATTGAAATGTTTTTTCTTTTCACACATCCACCTATGGATCCCACTAGTGTCATTTTGCATGTGTGTTCTTTTTAGTAACAACAACCAGAGTCATTTTGCATGTGTGATCTCTTCACTTACCACCTATGGATCCACAAGTGTCATTGCATGTTTGTTCTTTTTAGTAACAACCAGAGTCATTTTGCATGTGTGTTCTTTTCACATACCAAATATGGATCCACAAGTGTCATTGCATGTGTGCTCTTTTTACTAACAACAACAAGAGTCATTGAAATGTGTGCTCTCTTCAGAGACGACACATGGATCCACCAGTT
Organism: Avena sativa; assembly: GCA_916181665.1. Lineage (NCBI taxonomy): Eukaryota > Viridiplantae > Streptophyta > Magnoliopsida > Poales > Poaceae > Avena > Avena sativa. Next base: position 274,932,920 of record OV702292.1, read on the forward strand.
TCATTGCATGTGTGTTCTTTTCACTAACAACAACCAGAGTCATTTTGCATGTGTGTTCTTTTCACATACCACCTATGGTTCCACCAGTGTCATTGCATGTGTTTTCTTTTCACAATCCACCCATGGATCCCACCAGTGTCATTTTGCATGTGTGTTCTTTTTAGTAACAACAACCACAGTCATTTTGCATGTGTGTTGTTTCACATACCACCTATGGATCCAACAGTGTCATTGCATGTGTTTTCTTTTCACAATCCACCCATGGATCCCACCAGTGTCATTTTGCATGTGTGTTCTTTTTAGTAACAACAACCAGAGACATTTTGCATGTGTGTTCTTTTCACATACCACCTATGGATCCACCAGTGTCATTCATGTGTGTTCTCTTCACAATCCACCTATGGATCCACCAGTGTCATTGCATGTGTGTTCTTTTTAGTAACAACAACCAGTGTCATTGCATGTGTGTTCTCTTCACAGACCACACATGGATCCACCAGTGCCATTGCATGTGTGTTCTTTTTACTAACAACAACAAGAGTCATTGAAATGTGTGCTCTCTTCAGAGACCACATATGGATCCACCAGTGTCACTGCATGTGTGTTCTTTTCACTAACAACAACCAGAGTCATTGCATGTGTGTTCTTTTCACATACCACATATGGATCCACCAGTGTCATTGCATGTGTGCTCTTTTCACAATCCACCAATGGATCCACTAGTGTCATTGCATGTGTGTTCTTTTCACATACCACATATGGATCCACCAGTGTCATTGCATCTGTGTTCTTTTCACAATCCACCCATGGATCCACCAGTGTCATTGCATGTGTGTTCTTTTTAGTAATAACCAGAGTCATTTTTGCATGTGTGTTCTTTTCACATACCACCTATGGATCCACCAGTGTCATTGCATGTGTTTTCTTTTCACAATCCACCCATGGATCCCACCAGTGTCATTTTGCAGGTGTGTTCTTTTTAGTAACAACAACCAGAGTCGTTTTGCATGTGTGTTCTTTCACATACCACCTATGGATCCACCAGTGTCATTGCATGTGTTTTCTTTTCACAATCCACCCATGGATCCCATCAGTGTCATTTTGCATGTGTGTTCTTTTTAGTAACAACAACCAGACTCATTTTACATGTGTGTTCTTTTCAGATACCACCTATGGATCCACCAGAGTCATTGCATGTGTGTTCTCTTCACAATCCACCTATGGATCCACCAGTGTCATTGCATGTGTGTTCTTTTTAGAAACAACAACCAGTGTCATTGCATGTGTGTTCTCTTCACTGACCACACATGGATCCACCAGTGCCATTGCGTGTGTGTTCTTTTCACTAACAACAACAAGAGTCATTGAAATGTGTGCTCTCTTCAGAGGCCACACATGGATCCACCAGTGTCATTGCATGTGTGTTCTTTTCACTAACAACAACCAGAGTCATTGCATGTGTGTTCTTTTCACATACCACATATGGATCCACCAGTGTCATTGCATGTGTGCTCTTTTCACAATCCACCCATGGATCCACCAGTGTCATTGCATGTGTGTTCTTTTTAGTAACAACTAGAGTCATTTTGCATGTGTGTTCTTTTCACATACCACATATGGATCCACCAGTGTAATTGCATGTGTGTTCTTTTCACAATCCACCCATGGATCCACCGGTGTCATTGCATGTGTGTTCTTTTTAGTAACAACCAGAGTCATTTTGCATGTGTGTTCTTTTGACATACCACCTATGGATCCACCAGTGTCATTTTATGTGTTTTCTTTTCACAATCCACCCATGGATCCCACCAGTGTCATTTTGGATGTGTGTTCTTTTTAGTAACAACAACCAGAGTCATTTTGCATGTGTGTTCTTTTCACATACCACCTATGGATCAACTAGTGTCATTGCATGTGTGATCTCTTCACAATCCACCTATGGATCCACCAGTGTCATTGCATGTGTGTTCTTTTTAGGAACAACAACCAGTGTCATTGCATGTGCGATCTCTTCAGAGACCACACATGGATCCACCAGTGTCATTGCATGTGTGTTCTTTTTACTAACAACAACAAGAGTCATTGAAATGTGTGCTCTCTTTAGAGACCACATATGGATCCACCAGTGTCATTGCATGTGTGTTCTTTTCACTAACAACAACCATAGTCATTGCATGTGTGTTCTTTTCACATACCACATATGGATCCACCAGTGTCATTGCATGTGTGATCTTTTCACAATCCACCCATGGATCCACCAGTGTCATTGCATGTGTGTTCTTTTTAGTAACAACCAGAGTCATTTTGCATGTGTGTTCTTTTGACATACCACCTATGGATCCACCAGTGTCATTTTATGTGTTTTCTTTTCACAATCCACCCATGGATCCCACCAGTGTCATTTTGGATGTGTGTTCTTTTTAGTAACAACAACCAGAGTCATTTTGCATGTGTGTTCTTTTCACATACCACCTATGGATCAACTAGTGTCATTGCATGTGTGATCTCTTCATAATCCACCTATGGATCCACCAGTGTCATTGCATGTGTGTTCTTTTTAGGAACAACAACCAGTGTCATTGCATGTGTGATCTCTTCAGAGACCACACATGGATCCACCAGTGTCATTGCATGTGTGTTCTTTTTACTAACAACAACAAGAGTCATTGAAATGTGTGCTCTCTTTAGAGACCACATATGGATCCACCAGTGTCATTGCATGTGTGTTCTTTTCACTAACAACAACCATAGTCATTGCATGTGTGTTCTTTTCACATACAACATATGGATCCACCAGTGTCATTGCATGTGTGCTCTTTTCACAATCCACCCATGGATCCACCAGTGTCATTGCATGTGTGTTCTTTTTAGTAACAACAACCAGAGTCATCTTGCATGTCTGATTTCTTCACATACCACCTATGGATCCACCAGTGTCATTGCATGTGTGTTCTTTTCACTAACAACAACCAGAGTCATTGAAATGTGTGTTCTTCTCAAATACCAACTATGGATCCACCAGTGTCATTGATGTGTGTTCTTTTCACAAACCACCTATGGATCCACCGGTGTCATTGCATGTGTGTTCTTTTCATAATCCACCCATGGATCCACCAGTGTCATTGCATGTGTGTTCTTTTTTGTAACAACAACCAGAGTCATTTTGCATCTGTGATCTCTTCACATACCACCTATGGATCCACCAGTGTCATTGCATGTGTGTTCTTTTTAGTAACAACAACCATAGTCATTTTGCATGTGTGTTCTTTTCACAAACCACCTATGGATCCACCGGTGTCATTGCATGTGTGTTCTTTTCACAATCCACCCATGGATCCACCAGTGTCATTGCATGTGTGTTATTTTTAGTAACAACAACTAGAGTCATTTTGCATGTGTGTTCTTTTCACAAACCACCTATGGATCCACCAGTGTCATTGCATGTGTGCTCTTTTCACAATCCACCCATGGATCCACCAGTCTCATTTTGGATGTGTTTTCTTTTTAGTAACAACAACCAGAGTCATTTTGCATGTGTGTTCTTTTCACTAACAACAACCAGAGTCATTGTATGTGTGTTCTTTTCACATACCACATATGGATCCACCAGTGTCATTGCATGTGTGCTCTTTTCAGAATCCACCCATGGATCCTAAAGTGTCGTTGCATGTGTGTTCTTTTTAGTAACAACAACCAGAGTCATTTTGCATGTGTCATCTCTTCACATACCACCTATGGATCCACCAGTGTCATTGCATGTGTGTTCTTTTCACTAACAACAACCAGAGTCATTGAAATGTGTGTTCTTCTCACATACCACCTATGGATCCACCAGTGTCATTGCATGTGTGTTCTCTTCACAATCCACATATGGATCCACCAGTGTCATTGCATGTGTGTTCTTTTTAGTAACAACAACCAGAGTCATTTTGCATTTGTGTTCTTTTCACAACCCACCTATGGATCCACCAGTGCCATTGCATGTGTGTTCTTTTCATAATCCACCCATGGATCCACCAGTGTCATTGCATGTGTGTTCTTTTTAGTAACAACAACCAGAGTCATTGTGCATGTGTGATCTCTTCACATACCACCTATGGATCCACCAGTGTCACTGCATGTGTGTTCTTTTTAGTAACAACAACCATAGTCATTTTGCATGTGTGTTCTTTTCACAAACCACCTATGGATCCACCGGTGTCATTGCATGTGTGTTCTTTTCACAATCCACCCATGGATCCACCAGTGTCATTGCATGTGTGTTACTTTTCGTAACAACAACCAGAGTCATTTTGCATCTGTGATCTCTTCACATACCACCTATGCATCCACCAGTGTCATTGCATGTGTGTTCTTTTCACTAACAACAACCAGAGTCATTGAAATGTGTGTTCTTCTCACATACCACCTATGGATCCACCAGTGTCATTGCATGTGTGTTCTCTTCATAATCCACCTATGGATGCACCAGGGTCATTGCATGTGTGTTCTTTTTAGTAACAACAACCAGAGTCATTTTGCATGTGTGTTCTTTTCACAAACAACCTATGGATCCACCAGTGTCATTGCATGTGTGCTCTTTTCACAATCCACCCATGGATCCACCAGTGTCATTTTGGATGTGTTTTCTTTTTAGTAACAACAACCAGAGTCATTTTGCATGTGTGTTCTTTTCACTAACAACAACCAGAGTCATTGCATGTGTGTTCTTTTCACATACCACATATGGATCCACTAGTGTCATTGCAAGTGTGCTCTTTTCACAATCCACCCATGGATCCACCAGTGTCATTGCATGTGTGTTCTTTTCACTAACAACAACCAGAGTCATTTTGCATGTGTGATCTCTTCACATACCACCTATGGATCCACCAGTGTCATTGCATGTGTGTGCTTTTCACTATCAACAACCAGAGTCATTGAAATGTGTGTTCTTCTAACATACCACCTATGGATCCACCAGTGTCATTGCATGTGTGTTCTCTTCACAATCCACCTATGGATCCACCAGGGTCATTGCATGTGTGTTCTTTTTAGTAACAACAACCAGAGTCATTTTGCATGTGTGTTCTTTTCACAAACCACCTATGGATCCACCAGTGTCATTGCATGTGTGCTCTTTTCACAATCCACCCATGGATCCACCAGTGTCATTTTGGATGTGTTTTTTTTGTAACAACAACCAGAGTCATTTTGCATGTGTGTTATTTTCACTAACAACAACCAGAGTCATTGCATGTGTGTTCTTTTCACATACCACATATGGATCCACCAGTGTCATTGCATGTGTGCTCTTTTCACAATCCACCCATGGATCCACCAGTGTCGTTGCATGTGTGTTCTTTTTAGTAACAACAACCAGAGTCATTTTGCATGTGTGATCTCTTCACATACCACCTATGGATCCACCAGTGTCATTGCATGTGTGTTCTTTTCACTAACAACAACCAGAGTCATTGAAATGTGTGTTCTTCTCACATACCACCTATGGATCCACCAGTGTCATTGCATGTGTGTTCTCTTCACAATCCACATATGGATCCACCAGTGTCATTGCATGTGTGTTCTTTTTAGTAACAACAACCAGTCATTTTGCATGTGTGCTCTTTTCACAAACCACCTATGGATCCACAAGTGTCATTGCATGTGGGTGCTTTTCATAATCCACCCATGGATCCACCATTGTCATTGCATGTGTGTTCTTTTTAGTAACAACAACCAGAGTCATTATGCATGTGTGATCTCTTCACATACCACCTACGGATCGACCAGTGTCATTGCATGTGTGTTCTTTTTAGTAACAACAACCATAGTCATTTTGCATGTGTGTTCTTTTCCCAAACCACCTATGGATCCACCGGTGTCATTGCATGTGTGTTCTTTTCACAATCCACCCATGGATCCACTAGTGTCATTGCATGTGTGTTACTTTTAGTAACAACAACAAGAGTCATTTTGCATATGTGATCTCTTCACATACCACCTATGGATCCACCAGTGTCATTGCTTGTTTGTTCTTTTCACTAACAACAACCAGAGTCATTGAAATGTGTGTTCTTCTCACATACCACCTATGGATCCACCAGTATCATTGCATGTGTGTTCTCTTCACAATCCACCTATGGATCCACCAGGGTCATTGCATGTGTGTTCTTTTTAGTAACCACAACCAGAGTCATTTTGCATGTGTGTTATTTTCACAAACCACCTATGGATCCACTAGTGTTATTGCATGTGTGCTCTTTTCACAATCCACCCATGGATCCACCAGTGTCATTTTGGATGTGTTTTCTTTTTAGTAACAACAACCAGAGTCATTTTGCATGTGTGTTATTTTCACTAACAACAACCACAGTCATTGCATGTGTGTTCTTTTCACATACCACATATGGATCCACCGGTGTCATTGCATGTGTGTTCTTTTCACAATCCACCCATGGATCCACCAGTGTCGTTGCATGTGTGTTCTTTTTAGTAACAACAACTAGAGTCATTTTGCATGTGTGATCTCTTCACATACCACCTATGGATCCACCAGTGTCATTGCATGTGTGTTCTTTTCACTAACAACAACCAGAGTCATTGAAATGTGTGTTCTTCTCACATACCACCTATGGATCCACAAGTGTCATTGCATGTGTGTTCTTTTTAGTAACAACAACCAGAGTCATTTTGCAGGTGTGTTCTTTTCACAAACCACCTATGGATCCACCAGTGTCATTGAAATGTGTTTTCTTTTCACAATCCACCTATGGATCCCACCAGTGTCATTTTGCATGTGTGTTCTTTTTAGTAACAACAACCAGAGTCATTTTGCATGTGTGATCTCTTCACATACCACATATGGATCCACCAGTGTCATTGCATGTGTGTTCTTTTTAGTAACAACCAGAGTCATTTTGCATGTGTGTTCTTTTCACATACCACATATGGATCCACAAGTGTCATTGCATGTGTGTTCTTTTCACAATCCACCCATGGATCCACCGGTGTCATTGCATGTGTGTTCTTTTTAGTAACAACCAGAGTCATTTTGCATGTGTGTTATTTTCACATACCACCTATGGATCCACCAGTGTCATTGCATGTGTTTTCTTTTCACAATCCACCCATGGATCCCACCAGTGTCATTTTGCATGTGTGTTCTTTTTAGTAACAACAACCAGAGTCATTTTGCATGTGTGTTCTTTTCACATACCACCTATGGATCAACCAGTGTCATTGCATGTGTGATCTCTTCACAATCCACCTATGGATCCACCAGTGTCATTGCATGTGTGTTCTTTTTAGTAACAACAATCAGTGTCATTGCATGTGTGTTCTCTTCAGAGACCACAAATGCATCCACCAGTGTCATTGCATGTGTGTTCTCTTCACATACCACATATGGATCCACCAGTGTCATTGCATGTGTGCTCTTTTCACAATCCACCCATGGATCCACCAGTGTCATTGCATATGTGTTCTTTTTAGTAACAACAACCAGAGTCATTCTGCATGTGTGATCTCTTTACATACCACCTATGGATCCACCAGTGTCATTGAAATGTGTATTATTTTCACAATCCACCCATGGATCCACCAGGGTCATTGCATGTGTCTTCTTTTTAGTAACAACAACCAGAGTCATTTTGCATGTGTGATCTCTTCACATACCACCTATGGATCCACCAGTGTCATTGCATGTGTGTTCTTTTTAGTAACAACAACCAGAGTCATTGAAATGTATGTTCTTCTCACATACCACCTATGGATCCACCAGTGTCATTGCATGTGTGTTCATTTCACTAACAACTACCAGAGTCATTTTGCCTGTGTGATCCCTTCACATACCACCTATGGATCCACCAGTGTCATTGCATGTGTGTTCTTTTCATAATCCACCCATGGATCCACCAGTGTCATTGCATGTGTGTTCTTTTTAGTAACAACAACCAGAGTCATTTTGCATGTGTGTTCTTTTCACAAACCACCTATGGATCCACCGGTCTCATTGAAATGTGTTTTATTTTCACAATCCACCTATGGATCCCACCAGTGTCATTTTGCATGTGTGTTCTTTTTAGTAACAACAACCAGAGTCATTTTGCATGTGTGATCTCTTCACATACCACCTATGGATCCACCAGTGTCATTGCATGTGTGTTCTTTTTAGTAACAACCAGAGTCATTTTGCATGTGTGTTCTTTTCACATACCACATATGGATCCACAAGTCTCATTGCATGTGTGTTCTTTTCACAATCCACCCATGGATCCACCGGTGTCATTGCGTGTGTGTTCTTTTTAGTAACAACCAGAGTCATTTTGCATGTGTGTTATTTTCACATACCACCTATGGATCCACCAGTGGAATTGCCTGTGTTTTCTTTTCACAATCCACCCATGGATCCCACTAGTGTCATTTTGCATGTGTGTTCTTATCAGTAACCACAACCAGAGTCATTTTGCATGTGTGTTCTTTTCACATACCACCTATGGATCAACCAGTGTCATTGCATGTGTGATCTCTTCACAACCCACCTATGGATCCACCAGTGTCATTGCATGTATGTTCTCTTCAGAGACCACACATGGATCCACCAGTGTCATTGCATGTGTGTTCTCTTCACATACCACATATGGATCCACCAGTGTCATTGCATGTGTGATCTTTTCACAATCCACCCATGGATCCACCAGTGTCATTGCATGTGTGTTCTTTTTAGTAACAACAACTAGAGTCATTCTACATGTGTGATCTCTTCACATACCACCTATGGATCCACCAGTGTCATTGAAATGTGTATTATTTTCACAATCAACCCATGGATCCACCAGTATCATTTTGCATGTGTGTTCTTTTTAGTAACAATAACCAGAGTCATTTTGCATGTGTGATCTCTTCACATACCACATATGGATCCACCAGTGTCATTGCATGTGTGTTCTTTTTAGTAACAACCAGAGTCATTTTGCATGTGTGTTCTTTTCACATACCACATATGGATCCACAAGTGTCATTGCATGTGTGTTCTTTTCACAATCCACCCATGGATCCACCGGTGTCATTGCATGTGTGTTCTTTTTAGTAACAACCAGAGTCATTTTGCATGTGTGTTATTTTCACATACCACCTATGGATCCACCAGTGTCATTGCATGTGTTTTCTTTTCACAATCCACCCATGGATCCCACCAGTGTCATTTTGCATGTGTGTTCTTTTTAGTAACAACAACCAGAGTCATTTTGCATGTGTGTTCTTTTTAGTAACAACAACCAGAGTCATTTTGCATGTGTGTTCTTTTCACATACCACCTATGGATCAACCAGTGTCATTGCATGTGTGATCTCTTCACAATCCACCTATGGATCCAACAGTGTCATTGCATGTGTGTACTTTTTAGTAACAACAATCAGTGTCATTGCATGTGTGTTCTCTTCAGAGACCACAAATGCATCCACCAGTGTCATTGCATGTGTGTTCTCTTCACATACCACATATGGATCCACCAGTGTCATTGCATGTGTGCTCTTTTCACAATCCACCCATGGATCCACCAGTGTCATTGCATGTGTGTTCTTTTTAGTAACAACAACCAGAGTCATTCTGCATGTGTGATCTCTTTACATACCACCTATGGATCCACCAGTGTCATTGAAATGTGTATTATTTTCACAATCCACCCATGGATCCACCAGTGTCATTGCATGTGTCTTCTTTTTAGTAACAACAACCAGAGTCATTTTGCATGTGTGATCTCTTCACATACCACCTATGGATCCACCAGTGTCATTGCATGTGTGTTCTTTTTAGTAACAACAACCAGCGTCGTTGAAATGTGTGTTCTTCTCACATACCACCTATGGATCCACCAGTGTCATTGCATGTGTGTTCATTTCACTAACAACTACCAGAGTCATTTTGCCTGTGTGATCTCTTCACATACCACCTATGGATCCACCAGTTTCATTGCATGTGTGTTCTTTTCATAATCCACCCATGGATCCACCAGTGTCATTGCATCTGTGTTCTTTTTAGTAACAACAACCAGAGTCATTTTGCATGTGTGTTCTTTTCACAAACCACCTATGGATCCACCAGTGTCATTGAAATTGGTTTTCTTTTCACAATCCACCTATGGATCCCACCAGTGTCATTTTGCATGTGTGTTCTTTTTAGTAACAACAACCAGAGTCATTTTGCATGTGTGATCTCTTCACATACCACCTATGGATCCACCAGTGTCATTGCATGTGTGTTCTTTTTAGTAACAACCAGAGTCATTTTGCATGTGTGTTCTTTTCACATACCACATATGGATCCACAAGTGTCATTGCATATGTGTTCTTTTCACAATCCACCCATGGATCCACCGGTGTCATTGCGTGTGTGTTCTTTTTAGTAACAACCAGAGTCATTTTGCATGTGTGTTATTTTCACATACCACCTATGGATCCACCAGTGGCATTGCATGTGTTTTCTTTTCACAATCCACCCATGGATCCCACCAGTGTCATTTTGCATGTGTGTTCTTTTTAGTAACCACAACCAGAGTCATTTTGCATGTGTGTTCTTTTCACATACCACCTATGGATCAACCAGTGTCATTGCATGTGTGATCTCTTCACAACCCACCTATGGATCCACCAGTGTCATTGCATGCGTGTTCTCTTCAGAGACCACACATAGATCCACCAGTGTCATTGCATGTGTGTTCTCTTCACATACCACATATGGATCCACCAGTGTCATTGCATGTGTGCTCTTTTCACAATCCACCCATGGATCCACCAGTGTCATTGCATGTGTGTTCTTTTTAGTAACAACAACTAGAGTCATTCTGCATGTGTGATCTCTTCACATACCACCTATGGATCCACCAGTGTCATTGAAATGTGTATTATTTTCACAATCAACCCATGGATCCACCAGTATCATTTTGCATGTGTGTTCTTTTTAGTAACAATAACCAGAGTCATTTTGCATGTGTGATCTCTTCACATACCACATATGGATCCACCAGTGTCATTGCATGTGTGTTCTTTTTAGTAACAACCAGAGTCATTTTGCATGTGTGTTCTTTTCACATACCACATATGGATCCACAAGTGTCATTGCATGTGTGTTCTTTTCACAATCCACCCATGGATCCACCGGTGTCATTGCATGTGTGTTCTTTTTAGTAACAACCAGAGTCATTTTGCATGTGTGTTATTTTCACATACCACCTATGGATCCACCAGTGTCATTGCATGTGTTTTCTTTTCACAATCCACCCATGGATCCCACCAGTGTCATTTTGCATGTGTGTTCTTTTTAGTAACAACAACCAGAGTCATTTTGCATGTGTGTTCTTTTTAGTAACAACAACCAGAGTCATTTTGCATGTGTGTTCTTTTCACATACCACCTATGGATCAACCAGTGTCATTGCATGTGTGATCTCTTCACAATCCACCTATGGATCCAACAGTGTCATTGCATGTGTGTACTTTTTAGTAACAACAATCAGTGTCATTGCATGTGTGTTCTCTTCAGAGACCACAAATGCATCCACCAGTGTCATTGCATGTGTGTTCTCTTCACATACCACATATGGATCCACCAGTGTCATTGCATGTGTGCTCTTTTCACAATCCACCCATGGATCCACCAGTGTCATTGCATGTGTGTTCTTTTCAGTAACAACAACCAGAGTCATTCTGCATGTGTGATCTCTTTACATACCACCTATGGATCCACCAGTGTCATTGAAATGTGTATTATTTTCACAATCCACCCATGGATCCACCAGTGTCATTGCATGTGTCTTCTTTTTAGTAACAACAACCAGAGTCATTTTGCATGTGTGATCTCTTCACATACCACCTATGGATCCACCAGTGTCATTGCATGTGTGTTCTTTTTAGTAACAACAACCAGCGTCGTTGAAATGTGTGTTCTTCTCACATACCACCTATGGATCCACCAGTGTCATTGCATGTGTGTTCATTTCACTAACAACTACCAGAGTCATTTTGCCTGTGTGATCTCTTCACATACCACCTATGGATCCACCAGTTTCATTGCATGTGTGTTCTTTTCATAATCCACCCATGGATCCACCAGTGTCATTGCATGTGTGTTCTTTTTAGTAACAACAACCAGAGTCATTTTGCATGTGTGTTTTTTTCACAAACCACCTATGGATCCACCAGTGTCATTGAAATTTGTTTTCTTTTCACAATCCACCTATGGATCCCACCAGTGTCATTTTGCATGTGTGTTCTTTTTAGTAACAACAACCAGAGTCATTTTGCATGTGTGATCTCTTCACATACCACCTATGGATCCACCAGTGTCATTGCATGTGTGTTCTTTTTAGTAACAACCAGAGTCATTTTGCATGTGTGTTCTTTTCACATACCACATATGGATCCACAAGTGTCATTGCATATGTGTTCTTTTCACAATCCACCCATGGATCCACCGGTGTCATTGCGTGTGTGTTCTTTTTAGTAACAACCAGAGTCATTTTGCATGTGTGTTATTTTCACATACCACCTATGGATCCACCAGTGGCATTGCATGTGTTTTCTTTTCACAATCCACCCATGGATCCCACCAGTGTCATTTTGCATGTGTGTTCTTTTTAGTAACCACAACCAGAGTCATTTTGCATGTGTGTTCTTTTCACATACCACCTATGGATCAACCAGTGTCATTGCATGTGTGATCTCTTCACAACCCACCTATGGATCCACCAGTGTCATTGCATGCGTGTTCTCTTCAGAGACCACACATAGATCCACCAGTGTCATTGCATGTGTGTTCTCTTCACATACCACATATGGATCCACCAGTGTCATTGCATGTGTGCTCTTTTCACAATCCACCCATGGATCCACCAGTGTCATTGCATGTGTGTTCTTTTTAGTAACAACAACCAGAGTCATTCTGCATGTGTGATCTCTTCACATACCACCTATGGATCCACCAGTGTCATTGAAATGTGTATTATTTTCACAATCAACCCATGGATCCACCAGTGTCATTGCATGTGTCTTCTTTTTAGTAACAACAACCATAGTAATTTTGCATGTGTCATCTCTTCACATACCACCTATGGATCCACCAGTGTCATTGCATGTGTGTTCTTTTTAGTAACAACAACCAGAGTCATTCTGCATGTGTGATCTCTTCACATACCACATATGGATCCACCAGTGTCATTGCATGTGTGTTCTTTTTAGTAACAACAACCAGCGTCGTTGAAATGTGTGTTCTTCTCACATACCACCTATGGATCCACCAGTGTCATTGCATGTGTGTTCATTTCACTAACAACTACCAGAGTCATTTTGCCTGTGTGATCTCTTCACATACCACCTATGGATCCACCAGTTTCATTGCATGTGTGTTCTTTTCATAATCCACCCATGGATCCACCAGTGTCATTGCATGTGTGTTCTTTTTAGTAACAACAACCAGAGTCATTTTGCATGTGTGTTCTTTTCAGAAACCACCTATGGATCCACCAGTGTCATTGAAATTTGTTTTCTTTTCACAATCCACCTATGGATCCCACCAGTGTCATTTTGCATGTGTGTTCTTTTTAGTAACAACAACCAGAGTCATTTTGCATGTGTGATCTCTTCACATACCACCTATGGATCCACCAGTGTCATTGCATGTGTGTTCTTTTTAGTAACAACCAGAGTCATTTTGCATGTGTGTTCTTTTCACATACCACATATGGATCCACAAGTGTCATTGCATATGTGTTCTTTTCACAATCCACCCATGGATCCACCGGTGTCATTGCGTGTGTGTTCTTTTTAGTAACAACCAGAGTCATTTTGCATGTGTGTTATTTTCACATACCACCTATGGATCCACCAGTGGCATTGCATGTGTTTTCTTTTCACAATCCACCCATGGATCCCACCAGTGTCATTTTGCATGTGTGTTCTTTTTAGTAACCACAACCAGAGTCATTTTGCATGTGTGTTCTTTTCACATACCACCTATGGATCAACCAGTGTCATTGCATGTGTGATCTCTTCACAACCCACCTATGGATCCACCAGTGTCATTGCATGCGTGTTCTCTTCAGAGACCACACATGGATCCACCAGTGTCATTGCATGTGTGTTCTCTTCACATACCACATATGGATCCACCAGTGTCATTGCATGTGTGCTCTTTTCACAATCCACCCATGGATCCACCAGTGTCATTGCATGTGTGTTCTTTTTAGTAACAACAACCAGAGTCATTCTGCATGTGTGATCTCTTCACATACCACCTATGGATCCACCAGTGTCATTGAAATGTGTATTATTTTCACAATCAACCCATGGATCCACCAGTGTCATTGCATGTGTCTTCTTTTTAGTAACAACAACCATAGTAATTTTGCATGTGTGATCTCTTCACATACCACCTATGGATCCACCAGTGTCATTGCATGTGTGTTCTTTTTAGTAACAACAACCAGAGTCATTCTGCATGTGTGATCTCTTTACATACCACCTATGGATCCACCAGTGTCATTGAAATGTGTATTATTTTCACAATCCACCCATGGATCCAGTAGTGTCATTGCATGTGTCTTCTTTTTAGTAACAACAACCAGAGTCATTTTGCATGTGTGATCTCTTCACATACCACCTATGGATCCACCAGTGTCATTGCATGTGTGTTCTTTTTAGTAACAACAACCAGAGTCATTGAAATGTGTGTTCTTCTCACATACCACCTATGGATCCACCAGTGTCATTGCATGTGTGTTCATTTCACTAACAACTACCAGAGTCATTTTGCCTTTGTGATCTCTTCACATACCACCTATGGATCCACCAGTGTCATGGCATGTGTGTTCTTTTCATAATCCACCCATGGATCCACCAGTGGCATTGCATGTGTGTTCATTTTAGTAACAACAACCAGAGTCATTTTGCATGTGTGTTCTTTTCACAAACCACCTATGGATCCACCAGTGTTATTGAAATGTGTTTTCTTTTCACAATCCACCTATGGATCCCACCAGTGTCATTTTGCATGTGTGTTCTTTTTAGTAACAACAACCAGAGTCATTTTGCATGTGTGATCTCTTCACATACCACCTATGGATCCACCAGTGTCATTGCATGTGTGTTCTTTTTAGTAACAACCAGAGTCATTTTGCATGTGTGTTCTTTTCACATACCACATATGGATCCACAAGTGTCATTGCATGTGTGTTCTTTTCACAATCCACCCATGGATCCACCGGTGTCATTGCGTGTGTGTTCTTTTTAGTAACAACCAGAGTCATTTTGCATGTGTGTTATTTTCACATACCACCTATGGATCGACCAGTGGCATTGCATGTGTTTTCTTTTCACAATCCACCCATGGATCCCACCAGTGTCATTTTGCATGTGTGTTCTTTTTAGTAACAACAACCAGAGTCATTTTGCATGTGTGTTCTTTTCACATACCACCTATGGATCAACCAGTGTCATTGCATGTGTGATCTCTTCACAACCCACCTATGGATCCACCAGTGTCATTGCATGTGTGTTCTCTTCAGAGACCACACATGGATCCACCAGTGTCATTGCATGTGTGTTCTCTTGACATACCACATATGGATCCACCAGTGTCATTGCATGTGTGCTCTTTTCACAATCCACCCATGGATCCACCAGTGTCATTGCATGTGTGTTCTTTTTAGTAACAACAACCAGAGTCATTCTGCATGTGTGATCTCTTCACATACCACCTATGGATCCACCATTGTGATTGAAATGTGTATTATTTTCACAATCAACCCATGGATCCACCAGTGTCATTGCATGTGTATTCTTTTTAGTAACAACAACCATACTCATTTTGCATGTGTGATCTCTTCACATACCACCTATGGATCCACCAGTGTCATTGCATGTGTGTTCTTTTTAGTAACAACAACCAGAGTCATTCTGCATGTGTGATCTCTTTACATACCACCTATGGATCCACCAGTGTCATTGAAATGTGTATTATTTTCACAATCCACCCATGGATCCACCAGTGTCATTGCATGTGTCTTCTTTTTAGTAACAACAACCAGAGTAATTTTGCATGTGTGATCTCTTCACATACCACCTATGGATCCACCAGTGTCATTGCATGTGTGTTCTTTTTAGTAACAACAACCAGAGTCATTGAAATGTGTGTTCTTCTCACATACCACCTATGGATCCACCAGTGTCATTGCATGTGTGTTCATTTCACTAACAACTACCAGAGTCATTTTGTCTGTGTGATCTCTTCACATACCACCTATGGATCCACCAGTGTCATGGCATGTGTGTTCTTTTCATAATCCACCCATGGATCCACCAGTGTCATTGCATGTGTGTTCTTTTTAGTAACAACAACCAGAGTCATTTTGCATGTGTGTTATTTTCACAAACCACCTATGGATCCACCAGTGTTATTGAAATGTGTTTTCTTTTCACAATCCACCTATGGATCCCACCAGTGTCATTTTGCATGTGTGTTCTTTTTAGTAACAACAACAAGAGTCATTTTGGATGTGTGATCTCTTCACATACCACCTATGGATCCACCAGTGTCATTGCATGTGTGTTCTTTTTAGTAACAACAAGAGTCATTTTGCATGTGTGTTCTTTTCACATACCAGATATGGATCCACAAGTGTCATTGCATGTGTGTTCTTTTCACAATCCACCCATGGATCAACCGGTGTCATTGCGTGTGTGTTCTTTTTAGTAACAACCAGAGTCATTTTGCATGTGTGTTATTTTCACATACCACCTATGGATCGACCAGTGGCATTGCATGTGTTTTCTTTTCACAATCCACCCATGGATCCCACCAGTGTCATTTTGCATGTGTGTTCTTTTTAGTAACAACAACCAGAGTCATTTTGCATGTGTGTTCTTTTCACATACCACCTATGGATCAACCAGTGTCATTGCATGTGTGATCTCTTCACAACCCACCTATGGATCCACCAGTGTCATTGCATGTGTGTTCTCTTCAGAGACCACACATGGATCCACCAGTGTCATTGCATGTGTGTTCTCTTCACATACCACATATGGATCCACCAGTGTCATTGCATGTGTGCTCTTTTCACAATCCACCCATGGATCCACCAGTGTCATTGCATGTGTGTTCTTTTTAGTAACAACAACTAGAGTCATTCTGCATGTGTGATCTCTTCACATACCACCTATGGATCCACCATTGTGATTGAAATGTGTATTATTTTCACAATCAACCCATGGATCCACCAGTGTCATTGCATGTGTATTCTTTTTAGTAACAACAACCATAGTCATTTTGCATGTGTGATCTCTTCACATACCACCTATGGATCCACCAGTGTCATTGCATGTGTGTTCTTTTTAGTAACAACAACCAGAGTCATTCTGCATGTGTGATCTCTTTACATACCACCTATGGATCCACCAGTGTCATTGAAATGTGTATTATTTTCACAATCCACCCATGGATCCACCAGTGTCATTGCATGTGTCTTCTTTTTAGTAACAACAACCAGAGTAATTTTGCATGTGTGATCTCTTCACATACCACCTATGGATCCACCAGTGTCATTGCATGTGTGTTCTTTTTAGTAACAACAACCAGAGTCATTGAAATGTGTGTTCTTCTCACACACCACCTATGGATCCACCAGTGTCATTGCATGTGTGTTCATTTCACTAACAACTACAAGAGTCATTTTGCCTGTGTGATCTCTTCACATACCACCTATGGATCCACCAGTGTCATGGCATGTGTGTTCTTTTCATAATCCACCCATGGATCCACCAGTGTCATTGCATGTGTGTTCTTTTTAGTAACAACAACCAGAGTCATTTTGCATGTGTGTTCTTTTCACAAACCACCTATGGATCCACCAGTGTTATTGAAATGTGTTTTCTTTTCACAATCCACCTATGGATCCCACCAGTGTCATTTTGCATGTGTGTTCTTTTTAGTAACAACAACCAGAGTCATTTTGGATGTGTGATCTCTTCACATACCACCTATGGATCCACCAGTGTCATTGCATGTGTGTTCTTTTTAGTAACAACCAGAGTCATTTTGCATGTGTGTTCTTTTCACATACCAGATATGGATCCACAAGTGTCATTGCATGTGTGTTCTTTTCACAATCCACCCATGGATCCACCGGTGTCATTGCGTGTGTGTTCTTTTTAGTAACAACCAGAGTCATTTTGCATCTGTGTTATTTTCACATACCACCTATGGATCCACCAGTGGCATTGCATGTGTTTTCTTTTCACAATTCACCCATGGATCCCACCAGTGTCATTTTGCATGTGTGTTCTTTTTAGTAACAACAACCAGAGTCATTTTGCATGTGTGTTCTTTTCACATACCACCTATGGATCAACCAGTGTCATTGCATGTGTGATCTCTTCACAACCCACCTATGGATCCACCAGTGTGATTGCATGTGTGTTCTCTTCAGAGACCACACATGGATCCACCAGTGTCATTGCATGTGTGTTCTCTTCACATACCACATATGGATCCACCAGTGTCATTGCATGTGTGCTCTTTTCACAATCCACCCATGGATCCACCAGTGTCATTGCATGTGTGTTCTTTTTAGTAACAATAACCAGAGTCATTCTGCATGTGTGATCTCTTCACATACCACCTATGGATCCACCAGTGTCATTGAAATGTGTATTATTTTCAAAATCAACCCATGGATCCACCAGTGTCATTGCATGTGTCTTCTTTTTA
Source organism: Avena sativa (assembly GCA_916181665.1). NCBI lineage: Eukaryota > Viridiplantae > Streptophyta > Magnoliopsida > Poales > Poaceae > Avena > Avena sativa. The sequence goes on from OV702292.1 coordinate 274,951,660, forward strand.
GTAACAACAACCATAGTCATTTTGCATGTGTGATCTCTTCACATACCACCTATGGTTCCACCAGTGTCATTGCATGTGTGTTCTTTTTAGTTACAACAACCAGAGTCATTGAAATGTGTGTTGTTCTCACATACCACCTATGGATCCACCAGTGTCATTGCATGTGTGTTCATTTCACTAACATCTACCAGAGTCATTTTGCCTGTGTGATCTCTTCACATACCACCTATGGATCCACCAGTGTTATTGCATGTGTGTTCTTTTTTAGTAACAACAACCAGAGCCATTGAAATGTGTGTTCTTCTCACATACCACCTATGGATCCACCAGTGTCATTGCATGTGTGTTCATTTCATAATCCACCTATGGATCCACCAGTGTCATTGCATGTGTGTTCTCTTTACAATCCACCTATGGATCCACCAGTGTCATTGCATGTGTTCTTTTTAGTAACAACAACTAGTGTCATTGCATGTGTGCTCTCTTTAGAGACCACACATGGATCCACCAGTGTCATTGCATGTGTGTTCTTTTTACTAACAACAACAAGAGTCATTGAAATGTGTGCGCTCTTCAGTGACCACACAAGGATCCACCAGTGTCATTGCATGTGTGTTCTTTTCACTATCAACAACCAGAGTCATTGCATGTGTGTTCTTTTCACATACCACATATGGATCACTAGTGTCATTGCATGTGTGTTCTTCTCACCTACCACCTATGGATCCACCAGTGTCATTGCATGTGTGTTCTTTTTAGTAACAACCAGAGTCATTTTGCATGTGTGTTCTTTTCACATACCACCTACGGAACCACCAGTGTAATTTTGCATGTGTGTTCTTCTCACATACCACCTATCGATCCACCAGTGTCATTTTGTATGTGTGTTCTTTTTAGTAACAATAACCAGAGTCATTTTGCATGTGTGATCTCTTCACATACCACCTATGGATCCACCCGTGTCATTGCATGTGTGTTCTTTCTAGTAACAACCAGAGTCATTGAAATGTGTGATCTTCTCACATACCACCTAAGGATCCACTAGTGTCATTGCATGTGTGTTCATTTCATAATCCACATATGCATCCACTAGTGTCAGTGCATGTGTGTTCTTTTTAGTAACAACAACCAGAGTCATTTTGCATGTGTGTTCTTCTCACATACCACCTATGGATCCACCAGTGTCATTGCATGTGTGTTCTTGTCACTAACAACAACCAGAGTCATTGCATGTGTGTTCTTTTCACATACCACATATGGATCCACCAGTGTCATTGAAATGTTTGTTCTCTACAGAGACCACACATGGATCCACCAGTGTCATTGCATGTGTGTTCTTTTTAGTAACAACAACCAGTCATTTTGCATGTGTGTTCTTTTCACATACCACCTATGGATCCATCAGTGTCATTGCATGTGTCCTCTCTTCATAATCCACCTATGGATCCACCAGTGTCATTGCATGTGTGTTCTTTTTAGTAACAACAACCATTGTCATTGCATGTGTGTTCTCTTCAGAGACCACACATGGATACACCCGTGTCATTCCATGTGTGTTCTTTTTACTAACAACAACAAGAGTCATTGAAATGTGTGCTCTCTTCGGAGACCACGCATGGATCCACCAGTGTCATTGCATGTGTATTCTTTTCACTAACAACAACCAGAGTCATTGCATGTGTGTTCTTTTCACATACCACATATGGATCCACCAGTGTCATTGCATGTGTGCTCTTTTTACTAACAACAACAAGAGTCATTGAAATGTGTGCTCTCTTCAGAGACCACACATGGATCCACCAGTTTCATTGCATGTGTGTTCTTTTCACTAACAACAACCAGAGTCATTGCATGTCTATTCTTTTCACATACCACATATGGATCCACCAGTTTCATTGCATGTGTGCTCTTTTCACAATGCACCCATGGATCCACCAGTGTCATTGCATGTGTGTTCTTTTTAGTAACAACAACCAGAGTCATTTTGCATGTGTGTTCTTTTCACATACCACCTATGGATCCACCAGTGTCATTGCATGTGTGTTCTTTTTGGTAACAACCAGAGTCATTTTGCATCTGTGTTCTTTTCACATACCACATATGGATCCACCAGTGTCATTGCATGTGTGTTCTTTTCACCATCCACCCATGGATCCACCGGTGTCATTGCCTGTGTGTTCTTTTTAGTAGCAACCAGAGTCATTTTGCATGTGTGTTCTTTTCGCATACCACCTATGGATCCACCAGTGTCATTGCATGTGTTTTCTTTTCACAATCCACCCATGGATCCCACCAGTGTCATTTTGCATGTGTGTTCTTTTTACTAACAACAACCAGAGTCATTTTGCATGTGTGTTCTCTTCACAATCCACCTATGGATCCACCAGTATCATTGCATGTGTGTTCTTTTTAGTAAAAACAACCAGTGTCATTGCATGTGTGTTCTCTTCAGAGACCACACATGCATCCACCAGTGTCATTGCATGTGTGTTCTTTTTACTAACAACAACAATAGTCATTGAAATGTGTGCTCTCTTCAGAGACCACACATGGATCCACCAATGTCATTGCATGTGTGTTCTTTTCACTAACAACAACCAGAGTCATTGCATGTGTGTTCTTTTCACATACCACATATGGATCCACCAGTGTCATTGCATGTGTGCTCTTTTCACAATCCACCCATGGATCCACCAGTGTCATTGCATGTGTGTGTTCTTTTTAGTACCAACAACTAGAGTCATTTTGCATGTGTGATCTCTTCACATACCACCTATGGATCTACCAGTGTCATTGAAATGTGTATTATTTTCAACTACCGTCGCTGGCCACAAACAATCGGGACGCAGAACTAACCAGCAACCGCTCTGGGCTTCTAGAAGACCCGATCCCCGATTGTTAGGCGTCGTTGGATCAGGGTGCGTGGACGATAGTGATGTCCTTCGCGAGGGCGATCCGCGAGAAGTCTATTCTACGAACTGATTGGCCGTGGCAACTACGCTGGGCCTACATCCTTGCCTTTATCCCCTTAACCTCGGGGCCGAAAATCAGATCGTGTTCCTTCATCGCCATGGAGAGGGAGAGGCCCAAACTCAGCTTGCACGAGGCTCAGATGTTCGCCCACTGCGGCATACTCGCGCCGCCGTTAGCGAGGCTTCGAGCTCAGCTATGCCAGGGGTCCTGTCGTGTTGCTCTTGCGCGACAATCTGTTGGCGAGGCAGATCGAGGAGCGCCGCCGCCAGCTGTCAGAGCGGAAGAGGGCAATGGCGCGGTACTCGCGTACGAGCACGTACTGGCGAAAGCTGTTCAAGAAGGAGCGGGCTGCGTTGATTGAGCTGTGCGGAACCCACCGGCAGGAGATCCACCCGGATCTGCGCAACCCCGAAGGGAGGCAGCGCTTCTGGGCAGTGCCTGGGCCTACGACCTCTACCGTTATCGATGCAGCACGCCGTGAAGAATCCATGAGGAGGAGGAACGATGCCGAGAACGTCGGCATCGATTCTGACGCGGAGGAGGCTGGTGGCGATGTGGACAACGTCGTCAATGATGGAGACTGTAGGAGCATCATAGTCGATTAGGGCCACTTAAGCATAAATTAAATCTATGTACGGTATCTTAATGCGCTCTTCGGATCTGGGTCACCTGAGTCATGGTCGATTATCGTCATAATCTATATATGTTGGACATGTTTTAGTTGTCTTTGTCTTTGAAACTAGTCGATCGAAACTCGTCCGATCCTGAAAATAAAGTTCGCGCGTTCCCTGGCATATCTGATGGGACAATACGCTGACTCTGCTCCCAGCACTTGATGGCACAGCCGTAATTTGGAGTGCGCCTGAGGAGAAGGGATCGAGCGTGTTGTAATAGTGTACTACTCCTGTCCAGATATAACTGACTTAGTTTTTTTTAGATATTTAATAAATGTGTCTATACCCAAAACATGTCTAGATACATGTTTTAGGTTTCTCTGTCTTCCAAACTAATCAAAAGTCGTCAAATTCTGAACAAACAAAGTCATTGTGTTCACACCTGATGGGACAATACACTGACTCTGCTACTTGATGGCACAACCATAATTCTAGAGTGCGCCAGAGGAGATGGGAATGCAAGGGAGATGGGAACTAGTAGCCGCGTCCAAACGTAGGTAAAAAATTAATGTAATAATATTTTAAAAAAATGTAATTTGGTCCACATGACCCCATCACAGACACGTTGCACGCGCCAGATATAAATAAAGACGACACAGCTAGTTTAGTTTCAATGATACAATTCAACATAGGATGTTACTGTGCCTGCATCTTTCTGCTCCTCTTATTAGTCTGCTAGCCCACTCTGCATTAAGCATAAGTTGATGAGGATAAAAAATGATAAAATGGCAAATAAAACAAATTTTAAGCTTACCTTTCATCCGGAGAATCGTACAAAAATGAAATTGGCAGGGATTTATTATTTCTCCTGCAGTTAGCCGAAAGATCCTCAAGAACATCCTCAATCACCCCTGCAACTTCTTCATACTCTAATACACCTCCATTATTTGCCCCTTCCTGCCCGTTCCGCTTACCCTTTTGTTTCTTTTCACACCCTTTTCTCGCTGGCACCTCCACTTCTTTATAAATTGGCTGCTTACGTACGTTTTCCTCCGAGTGTTCATCACCGTCTTCGCGCTGCTCTTCCGCCAGTTCTGGCTGAGAAGCCTCATTTTCTGCCACCGGGGTGTGAACAGGGACAATAGCATGTGTAACTGGGTTTTTGCACAACCTCTTGATATGGCCGAATCCGCCACAATGTCCGCATTTCCTTTTCCTAGCACCAAGCCTTGGACCTTTATCAGTGGAGGCTACGATCCTTAGCTTCCTAGGCCTCCCAGGTGGCCTCCTAAGAACTGGTGGTTGAAGTTTGAACCCTGGATCGACAATCTGCCAATCATTTTCATCGGCCATAGGTGGTACGTTTTCTGCATAAGTTGCAGCAAACTTGTCCACGGAGAAATAGTTGTCGACATAGTTCTCTATTTCAGCTCCGTTACCTCTAAGCTTTAAGATGAAGTAAATTGCATGGTGACATGGCAGACCAGTAATCCGCCACTTCCTGCATGAACAAGTCTTGTTTCCAATGTCTACAGTGTACCCCTGTTCAGTTCCACGCTTGTATTCTGCATAAACCTCAGCCAATGTTCTGGAACTTCTGACCACCCTCATCTTTATCATTCTCATTGCGCTGGTTCTTGCATTCAGTAACATAACCACCTTTGGAACTATTTTATGGCCTAAAAATTTTCTTTTACAAATTCTTTGCCTTAAATCTATTTTCACCATTATGCACTGTCTTATTGCATCCAACAAAATAACAATTCCAAGTGTCTTCATGCCCAAAATATTATCATTGAAACTCTCTGCCAAATTATTGCATACAAAATCCACCTTGCTTAACTCAACAAACTTGCTTCTGGCCCATAGCTTGGTGTGATGTTCCTCAAGGTATTTTTTCACCTTTGGAACTACATACATGTTCTGCAAGTAAGTAGCATGCGTGCTTGGGATGTATGTGTATGCTGATCGCCACAAGTCCTCTTCAAAGATCTTTCCTTTGAACTTCTTCGTGAAGTTAGTAGCGAGGTGCCCCATGCATTCCCTATGCTCAACCCCAGGAAAAAAAGCATCAACAACATTCTCAAGAACAGCATAAGCTACGGGTAGAAGCCAATTATGCGCGTCCAAAGCACAAGCAGAAGCAACATGTCCCCTGAACTTCCTTGTTAAAGAAGTTACGCCTATTGCCAAGTATGGCCTGTAGCCGTCTAGGAACCCCTTCCAGAATGCCTTCAGGCAGACAAAACATCTCTTGAAGCATATCTTATCTGCCTGCTTATACCTGACCCCCCTCGAGACCTTTTCTCTCCCTTTAACAACCTCGTAATCGATGTCAAAAACACTACCAGGTGATCTTTTATCTACCCGAGCTTTGAAACTATACAACATATGAAAACTGTCATTCCACTTGCCTTGAATGAAGTCTAGAGCCATCTCCTTCCCATCAAAGACTCTGTGATAAGGAATCAGAATGTTAAACTTTTTGCTAATCTTTGCTCTGAGTTCAGCTGGTCCAATGTTATGATCCTGCCTCACCCAGTTAAGTACAGTAGTAGCAATCCACTTGGTAGTCGCCGGTCTAATTTTACCACTTAAAGAAGTATTAGGGCAGTTGTGTTCCTTCGTGTTTACTTTGATCTGCATTTGATAAGAATCCAAATAATTCAGAGCTAGTTATCAGCAGAATAAATATGAGAAAGACTGAAACTAAATAAATATGAGAGCTAGTTATCAGAGTGGCGGGGGCAGGAGAAGAGGAGAGGAGCGGAGCGGAGCTGGTTACGACAAAGCATGGAAAATTGCACAATAATGTGTTGGTGGGCGGCACCAGCCCTCGAACCTGGGACGCGCACCGCCATAGGTGGAGGAGGCGGGCCCGCCTGTCAGAAAACATGCCACCTGTCAGCACACTATGCACAGGGAGCGCTTCACGGAATTTTTAGCAGGTCCCACATGTCAGTCTGTTTGATCAAAACTTGCATGCAGAATTCAAAGTATTTATTTTTAGTAGCTTCTTTCAGAATTCTCTATATTCGACACGGGCATCAGCTCAGCGCCGGAATTCAGGTCCCACATGGAAAATTGCACAATAATGTGTTGGTGGGCGGCACCACCCCTCGAACCTGGGATGCGCACCATCGAAGGTGGAGGGGGCGGGCCCGCCAGTCAGAAAACGTGCCACGTCGGCATCCCCTGTTTCTGATGCCCTTTAAAAAAATAAAACACGCCACATCGTTATCCCCTGTTTCTGATGGTGTTGCTACAGTCGACGGTACATGGTGGCATATAAATAATATCGTATAAACATAAGGGCACAGTCGTCAACATTTCTAAAATGAAACCCGGTCCCGTCTCCTTCCTGTCCTGGTACATTGCCCGATGAGGTGGATAGCCACGACCGATCTTTTTAATATGTTCGCACTCTTATGCTGAGAAGGGAAATAAAGATTGAGCTGTTAATGCAATGAGTGTCGAATTATTACCCTCTAAGGAAATGGGAAATGCTTATTTTCACACGTGCCCATAGTCCAAACCTACTATCAGTCTTTCACTCCCCTTCTCCGACTAACCACAGTTCACCTTGCGCAGCTCCTCCGCGCCACACCAACTAGGGTAACATGGCCCCGCCTAAGCCGCCGCCGCCGCGACAGCCGCCGAAACTGGGGTATTTAGCCCCTCTATGGCAAGAGATGAAGCTCTACTTCAAGGCCGGTCTCCCATTGCCCTGCCAGGCGGATGATTTTCCCGAATGTGCTGAATCGGCCGCGGCGGCGACTGCGCCATCGTCAGCGCCAGATGCGGCAAGCAGGGCCAAGAGAGCGATGTGGAGAAATCGCGCTGTGCCATTACGGCATGCTCTAGGTAATGGGAACAAGGTACATATCAAATCGTTCATGAGAGCATGCCACCGCCGAGGGTACACACCCTCGAACAGGGCAGCGCCAAGGTCTAGGAACTCTCGCATCCATGCTTCAGCACGGACTACCTTACCTCAGTGGGGTAGGCTGGGAGCATGCCGTTTGCGGCAAAGTCGCTCCATCCTACGCACCGTCGAAGGCCGTACCGTGGCGGCGACCAAGCGTCTATACTCAGCATGCTAGATTGTTCGACAGCCGGAACCGGCGGCGGGCATCAGCTCAGCCCCGGAATTCAGGTTTGAGTTCACACGGACCTACGATCCCAAGAAGCAGATGTTGAATTTCAGTTTCGAAGAAATCATTGCGGCGGCGCGGATGATCCAACTGAACCGGGACTGGCGCATGCAAATCGCTCATGCATGAAGGCAATAGATCAGTTTGGGTTAAATGATCAAAGAACTTATGTCCTCTCAAGGCAATTGGCCAGCCAACTTTTCTGGTGGAGATCTGTAGTTTCTTTAGTGCATAATAGTTAAGTTCAGACTGAAGAATGGCTTTTTTAGATGAAATGCTGACGAATTGTTCTATAAACTAGTAGGAAGTTTAGCCCACTTTTGTGCAGGTATAAGACCCATTTGTATGGAAGTACTACTGTTGTAAGCAAATACTATCAAGTACCTATTTCCTTCAATTACTAGTCGTGGTTCAATCCAGTTAACTGGCATCTTTTTATCCCAGACTATGGATTTTGCGTCTGCTGTCTATGTTGTAAACCATTTTTTCCTTTGTCTTGTGTTGCCTACAAAATGGTCCTGCAGTTCAACGTGTTACAAATGTAGCTACCTTGTACTCCCTCCGTTTCAAAATATAAGATGTTTTAGCTTTGTGAGAATGAAGTGTATCTAGTCAACCTTTTAGTATGTAGGTTCATCTAGATTTAGAAAGCACCATCACTAAAAGATGTCTAGATACGCTCCATTCACAAAGCTAAAACATCTTATATTTTGAAACGGAGGGAGTACTTGAAGAGGAGATGGACTACATTTTCCTGGCATCCACATAATTGACATTGCCCATTGCCAGACCACCCTCTTTTCATGAGGTTGTCCTTGGTTATTCACAGAAATTATAAAGCACGGTGTTCAACTACATCGATTCAAACTATTACACGCACACAAACTACATCAAATTCATTACCCACACATACTACATCGATTCAAACTATTACACACACATACTACTTCAAACTATTACACACACGTACTACATCGATTCAAACTATTACACATTTTTAGTTGATGCTAACTTCCTGCTACGCTCTCCATACTACAAATTCATTAGCCACACATACCACGGTAATTCACTAGAGCTTTTTCTTCACTCGAGGAAAATCAGAACCACCAGCTCGTCCAAGCCCGGTCCCCCCACCGAAACTGTGTGCCCCATCGCGAAACGGTGGTGGTCCTGTGCCATCGATCCTTCCAGGCCAACACTGCAGGCGACGAGGGCGCTTTCTGGCAGCCTCTTCGGGGCCCTGAATGCCATGTACCGAGTCCCGAACCTCCTCCAGGTAGATGATGACCAGGTGCTTCCAGCAAAGCTGTCGCCTTGCCCTGCTTGGAATCTGCACCTCGTACATCTTAGGAACGGCGTCAGGATCTCTTAGCCATGCCTTTACCTCGATGACCCATCTGTCGCTCGGTGGCACAATTTCCACCAGCTCGCTGCCAAGGCTACTGACGACCTGCTTGAGGGCCTCCGGCTCCCAAGCATCCAATGGGAGGTCGTCAATGCAGAGTTTGGAGAAGAAACGAAGCCGCCCCAAGCGATCGTCCCACCCACAAGCGTGATGCGAACGCATGAAGCTCATTTTCTCCCCTGACCAAGTACACCGCCAAGGATATCCTTCCTGGATACTTATCCATGTTGTTTTATTTTTCCTTGTCTGTGCGACATTTTGTAATTGAAGTTTGATGCTTGCACTAGGATAGGAAAGTAGCGAGTTTGCTACCACCTCAACTGGAGGGGTCCTGCCTTCCGAGGCGAAATAGGATGATGAATCAGGGTTGATGATGCCTGTCTTCGACGCACAAGAGATCCCGGAGTGAAGAGTCTGATGTGTCTACGTCGGAGGTGCTGAAGGATACTTCACCAGAGGTGGGTCCGCGAGTCCTATTCTAGCGGTTCTTGTCCATAGCGTAGCTCCGCCACCGCTGAAGAAGCCGAAGACATTGAAGGAGCAGCTGGACAAGGATTTTAACCTCGACAACTTTGACGGGTAAGTCTTCTTCTTGGACTTAAGGTTTTCCTGACTTGCAATTTTCTTTGTGCTGAATGTCTTTGTGAACTTGCTGCAGTAGGACTGCATCATTGTCATTCGGCAATTGCCGCCTCCTAGAGGACACTTGAGTCGTAGACTCCAAAAACAAGGATGCAGAGGAGTCTTCGCCTTCCCTGAAGACAGGGCCACCTTCGGCGCAAATTCCTTGAGTTCTCCCAACATAGGGGAGCACCTAGTTATTGCCCGGTCGTTGATTCAGAAGGAAACCTTGGAGTCTTTGGGTGACCACGTAAGTATTTATGAGCTATTCACTTGAAATATTTGTTCGTGGTCAAACTTTTTGGTGATATCACTACAAGAATCTAGAATATTCATGACGTTTTATTCATGACACTCCTAAAAACATCATAGATGCGCGACGTTCTGGGCCATTTTGTTGTGACGCACTCGAAGGGCCTCCAGCCCGAGTATCCATGACGTTCCATGTTTCATCGACAAAAATTCATCGTGGATTTTGTCCGAGGCCTTGAAGTCCAGTTTGGCATTTCATCCCACATAAAATCGTCACGGAATTCGTCAAGGGACATTGGTTGACTGTATTTTTTCGACGACCGGGCCATCCATGCCTGCACCCCACCTGTCAGCTTGGTTTGAACGGTAGGGACTAACGGGTTGTTCTCAGAGTTTTAGCCAGGCCTAGGTGTCAGTCCATCTGGTATAAATTAGATGGCATAAAAACATAGTACCCTGACTAGGGTTTGAACTCACGAGCACACTCGTTGGTCGAAGGTTTAGAATCACTTGACTAGCAGACTCTATTCCGACAGATCTACTACTTTTCCATTTTTATAAGCATGTCCTAAATCAGTCGTCCTTCAATAAATACACTGATGTTTTGACTAACACCCGCAACAGCTAGACAAGACAACTTCGTTTCAAACATAGCACTACTTCATATTTCTTATACACATGTTCTAAATCACTTGAAGAAGCAAAATGTGAAAGTATAGGAATTTACAGCAACAATCAACACAACACATATCAACATGGAGATAGAACACAATCTTACAAATATATAGAGAACATGGTTGACATATAGTTCCAAACCAACTAGACAACCAGATTCACAAAGAGTTCCAAACCAAGTACACAACCTGCACGTTCACATTCAGTTCCAAACTGACTACAAGTTCACATGAAGCCAACCCGCATAACTAGGTACTTTGTGCCCTCAGGCGACCTACATGACACGTGAAGCTAGATATGAGCTCCTCAAAGAAGGTGAATATGAACAAATCCCCTTTTTTTATTCGAGCAGCCTCGACAACCTTTGACTAGTTGCTTGTCATTTGGGAAACATCATTCTTGCCTTGGATGACCTGAACATGCTTACGTCCTACATGATCCGCGACTATGACATGAATCTCCAACAACAGATACCTATTGAGGTGGGCATTGCTGTACCTAGATGAAAAGTACTAGATGTGAATAATAAAGTTAGTTGCTGAAGTATAGTTCAATGTGCATAACTAGATTTAGGGCTTGTTTGGTTCAAAGGATTTGTAAAACACAGGAATAGGGAAAGTGCAGGAATAGAATGGCATGACACTAAGCATCCTATAGGAATGAAAAATGAAGGAACCTGTAAGATAAGCTGTTTGATTGCACCGTAGGAAAAACACAGGAAATTTTATAGGGTTTAGGTATATGTCATAGTTTTCATAAACACGTAGGAATCTTTCCAAGAGGTCTCACCTCTTGTTAGAAATCCTATAGGATTGTAGTGTAGGAAAGTTATGCATAATAATTTTGTAGGATTTATTCCTTCGAAATAAACATGCCCTTAAAGAGTCAAATATCAGAAGTTTACCATCTTGGCCGGCCTAGGGATGACATTTGAATTTCTCTTCTTGCACCCATAGCGCGGTATAGTTGACTTGTGTCCTAAAATTTCTCTTAGATACACATCTTGGTTTGAAGTCAATTCCATGTTGTTTCGAAACACGTAGTAATCGTTGAAGTCCTCCCATCCCTTCATCGACGGACCTAAAAATAATATATTAGAAAGTAATCGGTAGCGGCATAAAAATGACTATAACTTTATGCCAATGTCAATGACTCTAACCTCTAGTAAGGTCCCTCCGTTTCTCAGCTTTCTTGGCTACAGGTTGCTTCACCTCGTCATAAGATTTAACATTGTACCGGAGCTTGCAATTTCTCAGTGCCATCACCATGATGTTGTGTGCAATAACTTCCAAATTTTCGGGGTTCAACACTGTAGCATCCCAAAACTTTAATCAAGGTTATCAAGATCCTGATCACCGAATTTAGGGTTAACAAAAACTTTTTATTATTAAAATGATTAATGAATGCATGTGTGTTGCATTAGTGTACAATTGTTTGAAAATGCAATGTTTGATTGTTCTAAATGGTATGAAATGGTTCAAATGTGAATGCCACATCCTGTAGACCATTTACAAACAAAATCCATAGAAAAAGAAACCAAATAAGATTAAATAATGCAAATGGTCATTTTGACCCTTTTAATCCACTAGGCCACTTTAGGTGTTCCTAGAAGTTAATTCCCAACAGAAACAATTCTAGATCTTTGCACCCCTTGCTAGACCAAGTAAAGATGTACCAAGGCCCACTTTACAAACTTACAAAAACCTTTAGCAAGGTAATTTAAATAACATTTGAAAATTGAATCAAGTGTAGGTGTTAAGATCATCATTTCTCAAAAACCAACCAAACCAATTCACCTTGACAATTCCCAACAACCAGAGACTACCAAGCATAAGTATAAATCACCCACCAAATTTGAGCCAAAAATTGAAATATATTTTCTTTCGGCCATTTCATCAAACACCTAGTGATCACAGAATTAACTGCCTAACTATTACCGTTGTAGAGTAGTGATCAAGTGCCACTAAGGCCTCAATCCACTCCTCTTGTCCCCTCTAGTTCCAACCAGGCCATAATCAGGCTACCCCTTAGCCGCTTCCAGCAGTGCCAAGCCACCGGGCGCCATGCCCGCCGGTCGAGCATGGACAGCTCCCAGCAGACCGCCCCACGCTCGCCCATGACGCCTAGGAGGTAGGCGAGGACACACCACCACCCTCTATCTCCTCCCCGAGCAGAGCCGAGCGATGGACCACCCCCAGCATGCCGTGCCCACCGCGTATGCGCCATGCCGAGAAGGTGCCAGATCGCCGCGCCCGACAAGCATGCACACGCCGCGCCTCGACCGCAGCCCACACGCACCATTTTTCCACGACCCTAGGTACCGCCCGGACATGACCGTTCGCCGCTGCTTGACCCGTAGCCACCATGCGCCGCGTCGAACGCTGCTTCTGCCACGCAGAGCACGAGCCACGCCTGACCAAATGCCACCTCCCCTAGCCGTGCCTTTATGCCATAGATGACTGCCAGCAGACCGCGCGCTGTCCCCTACCTCCATCCATGCTGATAGCACGCTGTACCGCCCTCACCGGAGACGCCAGCCCATCTCGTTCGGTTGCTTTGTCAAGCCTATAAAAGGAGGCCTCCTCCACGCCAATTCCTCACAACATCTCACTCCCCTCTCACCACTGACCACCCCACACTTCTCCGCGGAGCCAATCGAGCTGTAGTTCACCGTAATTTTGCCGGAGCTTGCCGTTGCAAAGGAGAAGAGGCGTTATCGATTGGAGCTGCCCAGGAGCCGTCGTGACGATGCCTAGAACCGCCATCGTCCACCAGTTCGATCGCCCCCATCAACACGTCTAGCTGGAGCCCTGGTAAGCCCCCACGTACCCCCACCATGCCGCGTTAGGGTTTGTTCTCGCCGGAGCTGTTTGTCGAAGACGACAAATCATAGCCATTCGATCTGTTCTAATCGTAGCGCCTAGAGTGCCCCATATCGCTTCGCGTTTGATGTGCCGCTGACATGCGGGACAAGCCTGTCAGTAGCCCTCTGCATCGCGGAGCACCACTTGGCCGACCCGTTTAGTTTCCCACACTAGCCCACAGATTCAAATAAACGTTTTTCCAATTTAGCTTTAAACTAGATTATGTCCACTTGTTTAAAAATCAATTCAGAAAAATTTACTTAACCAAATGACATGATTCAAATTTTTCTAGAAAGGTAATAAAAATATATATCCAAGCCCGTTGGATTTAAGTTAATTGGAGTTAGAGATCACATATAGCAAAAACAACAAGACAGAGACTTTTCTACATTCAAACATTTTTCAAAAATCAACCATAATAGCTTTTGAGTTGATTCTAAGTCTCAAAAATCATATTTGACCATACCTATCTGAATATGTAAAAATATTTAGGTTTGTATGCAGTGACTAGTACCAAAAGAATGCTATTAGGGCATTTATAGTCACTTTAAAATGATTAAATAATAAACTTAAACTTTATAAAATGTGACCAACACTTCAAATCACATTGCCATATATTAGAATGTGTGGTGATGACATGTGTCCACATGATACCATATTCTATTTGGAGAATATTAAATCATAATTAATTTCAATGAGTAGAAATTACTTTTCTCAAATAAAATAATGAAACTAGTTCTTTGAATCTTGTGATGATTGTGATGATACTAGATCATCAAGTGTGTGCCTTAGTGTGCTAAATAGACTAGTTAAGTATATTGTTTGGTGATTGTATACCTCATATTCCTTTATAGACGATAGTACCGACCAAGTCTACGAGGAGGAGGAGTTCTACCCCGAAGAAGACGAGGAGAATTTCAATCACTTCACCAACCAAGGCAAGCCATCACTAGATGCAAGTTAACCCAAGAAAGATGCCTTAAGCATGCTTTGGTTATATATTTGATTATACCAATCCCAAGTTTTATTTGCAAGCTTTACTTTCTTTTACTTTGCCAAAGTTCTTTACTTTCCTTATAGATAGCAAAAAGAGTATAAAACTTGGCCTATCTAGTCATACTTAGATGTCATTCTATGGCATGAGATTGAAGATTAGCACCCCTCTTTGGTGAACACTCTTAACCTTAGTGGATAGTGCTAAGCATAAAACTTGATCACTTTACATGGGAATACTTGGTGAAAATGCTTATGAAAACCTTGGAATGATGAGTCATTCTATTGAGATGTTTTCACATGTGTTGAGAAACACAAATGGTTTATGATGATGAAAATGTCGAGGCATGAGCCTTAGCCCCTTATAAAAACCGATGGTTGGGTACGGATGCGATACCATTCCAAATTTTACCGTACAACCACAATACCTGAATTCGTATGGCTTAGCCGGAAGTTTATATGCATTAGTATGGGTTCCCTCGCAGGAGAGGTTGAGCTGAGTCTACCTCTTGATGAGGTCCACCTATGTAGTGCCAGGATGGCAGATGGCCATGGCTAGGAGGCCAAGCTGATATGGGAGGTGCTTATACTAGAGTGTGTAATTGAAAGGTTATGATTGATTATCCGCATACTAAGTATGATGATTCAGGGTTATCCCTGACGAATGTATCGAATTTTGTGGTGAAAGTGTACCACCTCTGCAGAGTGTCAAACTATTCGAATAGCCGCGTCTACAGTCATGGACAGTTGGAGTGGCCATACTGTTCAGTCGTCAGATGTTTTCAAAATGTCTTGTGAAATAATTTGTCACTTGACTTGACCACAATAGGGTTGTGAACATGAAAACTAGTTTCCCAATTAGGTGAGTTAGAACTTTAAATTAGCTTTATTTACTTCTGAACTCAGCTTAAGATAAATCTAGCTTTTGCAAATAAACTTAGAGCTTAGCTTTCCAACTAGAACTACCTTACTTGTTAATGGTAGTTTGCGAGTACTTAAAGAGTACGCATGGCTTTGTCCCTGGATATTCCCATGGCCAGACTATGAGGAGGACTACCCTTAAGAAGGAAAACAGGATGGCTATGACAACTAGGATCATCTCCCATCGTCAGCATTCCCTATGACACTGAAGATGGAGCCCACCACTATGCTTATTATTCCGCTGCTTGTTTGTACTAGGACTGGATCATGAGATCCTTTATTTGTGTAAGACCTTATTATGATTTGTAATGGATGATGTACTGTGATATCCAATCTGTTATGTCTCGCAAAAATGGTAATCCTGGGATTGTGATGTATGGCATAACAGGCATCTGGGATTAAAAATTCGGGTGTTGACAAGTTGGTATCAGAACCATCCTGACCATAGGAGACCCTAGTTAGAATGGACGTCCAAACAAAAACTTAGTTCCAAAACAAAAGAAGTGAGTATTTATGAAAATATATTCCCACACTTACCCTTGAGATTCTTTGAAAAAAAATTATGTTCCTCAAAAATTCTTACAATTATACATAAAAATTTGACACACTTGATCACCTCACTAACTGGCTCACCCTAAATTCTTATAGATGGAGGTCCAGTATTGCAAGTTCTACCAGCTGGGCAACAGAGGCCACCTGATCTTTGAGATGGATCTAGATGCACTGTCAGAGTATCTAGAGCACCCGCACCGGGATTCTTCGGGACACAACTCAATGATCACCCAGGAGGAGATCTACTATGGAGTCCTCGGATTAATCCTCCGAGAATCCCTTTTATGCATACAACCACGATCCCATGATCAATTAGTCGCGACACATAACATACAAATATCAAAGTAAACATCCAATACATGTCATACCTTAGTTGCCATTATGCCTACATCGATCAACATCAGCGGAACTTCATTAAGCGTAGAGCCCGAGCCATGCCTTAACCTATAGGCAACTGACTAGGATTTTTCAGAAGATTTTTCAGGTGATGAAAAGGCATAGCTCTAGGAATTTATTGGGATTTTTCAGAAGATTTTTAGTTCACTAAAAATCCTTTATTCAAAAAGTGCAGAAGTAAAATGTAGAAGCTCATTTGATATCTTTACATTGGACCAGGTTGTATTTTGATGTGAGATGGTCATAAATATGAATTCACACTATGGTGATTTTTCCCAAGATTTATTGTGGCTTAAAAGTATTTAAAGCAATTATTATTCCATTTCAGCCATTTAAGAAAATGGGCAAAAAGAAATAATAAAGAAATAATAAAGCCATTTAAGAAAGTGGGGAGATGGGGTATGATATTTGGACCTCAATTGAGCCAAAAGTTGGGGGAAGTGTTTTGGCAAAAACCAAACTTTCCTTTATGGAAGAAGTTTTGGAGATTTGGTCTATTAAAGAGATTAATTAGATTTGGAGCCATAATAATTATGGATAATATTTGATAAATCTTGATGATCAAGGTAGATGATGTAGACAAGGTGTATCAAGCATTTGCAACCTTTGGAATTGTAAGTCCAACTTGAATCAGATGGGAAAACAAGGAATTGAGGATCTAGGGTGATGTTATTTTCATACCACCAAAACCTTGTTGGATCTTGGAGCTCAGATCTCCCCTCGGGGAATGGGATAGATGGATGGATAGACCAAGTGATGTACATCAACATGGTATAGAGGTTAGAGCTTGATCTTGCTTGAGTTCACCAAGAATTGATTTCAAACATTGAATAAAATAAGCCTGCCAAAGTAGATTTTCAACTAGCCTTCAAAACCTTGTGGGTTTAAGAGGCACAAAGATCCACTTGGAACAAGTGAAGTAGATATTGATAGACCTATATTATTAGCACACAACCATGCAAAGAGTTGATCCATAGAAGGTTGGATGATGGTGTGAGCTTCTGTCAAAGTAGGCATGTTGACTAGATTTGCAGGAATAGTTAATTTCTTGCCTACAAAACCATCAAGAACAAGTGGGTTGGAGGATGATCTAACAAAGGGCAAGAGTGGTCCTTGGTAGTACATAGGATGGTTAACAATAAGGTTCAAGTGCATTACCAAAAATGCACAAGGGTTGAGAAAGGGAGACATCCAAAAAGGTGATGTTGAAACAGATTCCAGCCTTGGCCAAATTTGGCAGATTTAGGTTTTTCTTTACTAGAATGTGGGTGGTGATGATTTTTATCGGTTGCAAGGTATGAGGTTGGAGAGTAGATTGCTTAGAGGACCAAAGCATCATCAAGGTACCAAAGCATCATCAAGTGATAAAAATCATACCGTGCAACCGATAAAAATCATACCTTGCAAGGTACCAAAGCATCATCAAGTGTATGAGGTTGGAGAGTAGATTGATTAGAGGGATCCATGCTTGATATTGGTCTTAATTGACTTGGAAGCTTCTGGAATTAGATCACTTTAGAGCGGATCTGGTAAAGGGTTTTAGATGATTACTTAGTAGCTAGGGATCAGGTCCAAATTGTATTCTTGCTTAGGGTTTGGTGAGTTTAAAGTATATTGATCCAACTGATGAGCTCCTAGAGTGGCTCATACTACTTCCTAGGCAAACAAGTCAAACAGCAGATCAAGGCAACTCATCTCATAAACTAAGCAAACCTACTACTGGGGTTACCATCAAGCCTAGCTTGAGGTGAGTATGGGTATTTTGAAGTGTTAGATTGAATAAGGTGAGAGTCCTTGGTATTTCTACCAAGAGTATAATTAAAAAGCTTAACAAAGGTGTTTTGGGAAACCTAGGGATAAGAATGGTTGAAGTTTCTATCTATAAAACATAAGGAGATTATAATAGGTTGCTCTCCATAGTTTAGGGAAATAGAAGCTACTAAAATAGTTGGTTTGCAAAGGCTTTCTTGGCTCAGGTTTTGAAATGCCAGAACATTTGAGAATATGGAAATTAAGCCAAGACAGTTTTGGGAAGTAGCTTTTGTCAACTGTGAGAATATTCGATTCACCGTGAGAGAGAACAACTGGCTAGATGGATTAGCCAGGGCCATGCATGAAGCTCTCGCCCGTATTTGTGGACTGAACGTCAACTTGATATAGGGAACTCGCTTTGCTCACTATGCAAGGCGTGATTCTATGGGAATGCCATTGGAGATGCCAAGTCACCCTGAGATGAAGCGCCAAGTGGAGAACCTTGACTTCCTGCTATATGATCGACAGAAGGAATTGGAAAATACTCGAGCCTACGCTAACCACAACCTTGCCATTGCCGTCCAGAAGGCCTAGACTTTCGCCCTGCTCGTCAAGGCTCATCAATCACTTCACCTTCAACACGAGAAGAAGGATCGCACCATCGCTCGTCTTCGCAAGAAGGTGGCTGAACTTGAGAAGACCATCTAGGAACAAGAAGCTCAGCTCGCAGCAAAGGAAGAAGAGGAAGAAGGTGAAGGCATCGAGGGAGATCTTCACTCGTACCTCAGTGATGACGATGACTACCTGGGGGATGATGCCATGGACTTCTACACCGATGATGATGACTCCGACTCCATCGATGATGAGTAGATGCACTTGATCACTACCGTAGGAATGATTTGTATCGGTCCTACTGTATCTTAGTTTACATAATGGTTCTTAAAACCATATGTTTTCCTTTTGTGTTGTGGTGTGTGTGTGTGTTTGTATTGTGTGCCTTGAATGAATGAATGAATGAATGAATGAGAAGTTGTTAGTTTGCAAAACCTGAGTGAAACTCAAAGTTTAAAGCTTTTTGAAAACAAAACCATGAACCTTAGAACTTTCCCTCTTACCCCTTTATCTATCTCAATCTTTAGATGACTCGTGGAAACCCCGGAGGAAGCAGCTCATCGCAGGACCCGATGCTGCAGATTCTGTAGATGCTAGTTTCCGACCATGAAGCTAGTAGAGCAGAGCGCCAAGCCAACCTAGCCACCCTGCAACAGATCACTCAGATGGCCCACAATAATCAAGGCCATGGAAATCAGGATCATCATGGATCCAAGCTTAACAACTTTCAGAATACCAATCCCCCTATCTTTTGCAACTCTAAAGACCCATTAGATGCAGATGATTGGTTACAAACCATGGAGAACAAGCTAGAAGTCGCAGGAGTAGATGCCAATGAGAAAGTACTATTTGCCACCCACTATCTGGCAGGAGATGCAAGAGCCTGGTGGAATAGCACCTGTACCATGAACCATGGTCAAGTGATGATGTGGGAAGCAATCAAGACCAAGTTTAGCCGCACCGATGTGCCGCAAGGTTTAGTCACCAGGATGAGAGATGAATTCAGAGAACTGAAGCAAGGCAGGATGACTGCAGTAGAGTACCGTGACATATTTCTATCCCTCGCAAGATATGCCCCTAATGAGATCAACAGTGAAGCCAAGAAGAAGGAAAGGTTACTGAATGGATTGCACGATGAGATGCAGATGGTGTTAATCAACATCCGTTTTGAAGATGTCGAAGAGCTAGTCAACTCTGCCATCCAGATGGAAGGGAAGATAAACCAAGCCAATGACATTCGCAAGCGCAGAATGATGCACCAGAGTGGGTCCCACAATACCCAGAAGTATCGCCCCAACACGTCTGCAGGATATGCCCCAAGGAACAATAGACCCCCAATGTCTCGTCCAAGCTACCCCAACCGTAACTAAGGAAATGTGAAGTCCGGAGGAAATCACAACAACAACAACAACAACCACGACAACTCCAACAACATCAACCGTGCACCGCCCAAGTCCAACAATAACAACAATACTGCCCCAAGGACTGGAAGCAATGTTGTGCCTGTTGTAGCCAAAGACAAGTCCTAGATTACTTGCTTTGAGTGTGGAATCAAGGGTCACTACTCCAACGAGTGTCCCAAGAAGCTTGCAGCCACCACCAATGTGAATGCCCCAGCTCAGCAGCAACGCCGTGTTCAGCCCGGAAGAAGATTTGCCCCAGGGAATTCACTCAACCGCAATGGCCGTCTGTTCCACATGAATGCCGAAGAAGCCCAGGAAGCGCCAGATGTCGTGTTGGGTATGTTTTCTGTTAACTCAATATTAGCAAGAGTGTTTTTGATTCTGGAGCATCGCACTCGTTTGTTACAGAAGAATTTGCATGCATTAGTAAGATTCACCCAACCAATTTGAAGCATGTCATGATAGTTCAAATACCTGGTTCAACCACCAAAGCTAGAAAAATTTGCAAGGCTGTACCTATCAGATTTCATGGGATAGATTTTTATGCCAATCTAATAGTACTTGGAACCAAAGGTTTGGAAGTAGTACTAGGAATGGATTGGATGTCAAAACATAAATGATTGATCGACTGTGCCAAGAGTGGTCCTTTGTAGTCCTTAGGATGGTTAACAATATTGTTCAAGTGCATTACCAAAAATGCACAACGGTTGAGAAAGGGAGACATCCAAAAAGGTGATGTTGAAACAGATTCCAGACTTGGCCAAATTTGGTAGATTTAGGTTTTTCTTTACTAGAATGTGGGTGGTGATGATTTTTAGGGGTTGCAAGGTACCAAAGCATCATCAAGTGTATGAGGTTGGAGAGTAGATTGATTAGAGGGATCCATGGTTGATATTGGTCTTCATTGATTTGGAAGCTTCTGGAATTAGATCACTTTAGAGCGGATCTGGTAATGGGTTTTAGATGATTACTTAGTAGCTAGGGATCAGGTCCAGATTGTATTCTTGCTTAGGGTTTGGTGAGTTTAAAGTATATTGATTCAACTGATGAGCTCCTAGAGTGGCTCATACTACTTCCTAGGCAAACAAGTCAAACAGCAGATCTGGGCAACTCATCTCATAAACTAAGCAAACCTACTACTGGGGTTACCATCAAACCTAGCTTGAGGTGAGTATGGGTATTTTGAAGTGTTGGATTTGAATAAGGTGAGAGTCCTTGGTATTTCTACCAAGAGTATAATTAAAAAGCTTAACAAAGGTGTTTTAGGAAACCTAGGGATAAGAATGGTTGAAGTTTCTGTCTATAAAACATAAGGAGATTATAATAGGTTACTCTCCATAGTTTAGGGAAATAGAAGCTACTAAAATAGTTGGTTTGCACAGGCTTCCTTGGCTTAGGTTTTGAAATGCCAGAACATTTGAGAATATGGAAATTAAGCCAAGACAGTTTTGGGAAGTAGCTTTTGTCAACTGGTGTGTTGAGGTAAGGAGTATCTTCTAATACACAACCATAATCATAAACATAGTCAAACAACAGGCAAACACTTTATCTCTAAACAAGAAAAAGTTTTTCTTCCCTCTGATTTTTTTCTTTCTAGACAACTAATCAGGGTTGTTGTAATTGGGATGTTACATCTACAATGGCTAATAGTTGCGGATCTTCACGGCAAGATGGAAGAACCCCTTTCGGAGAATATTCGATTCACCGTGAGAGAGAACAACTGGCTAGATGGATTAGCCAGGGCCATGCATGAAGCTCTCGCCCGTATTTGTGGACTGAACATCAACTTGATATAGGGAACTCGCTTTGCTCACTATGCAAGGCGTGATTCTATGGGAATGCCATTGGAGATGCCAAGTCACCCTGAGATGAAGCGCCAAGTGGAGAACCTTGACTTCCTGCTATATGATCGACATAAGGAATTGGACAATACTCGAGCCTACGCTAACCACAACCTTGCCATTGCCGCCTAGAAGGCCTCGACTTTCGCCCTGCTCATCAAGGATCATCAATCACTTCACCGTCAACACGAGAAGAAGGATCGCACCATCGCTCGTCTTCGCAAGAAGGTGGCTGAACTTGAGAAGACCATCTAGGAACAAGAAGCTCAGCTCGCAGCAAAGGAAGAAGAGGAAGAAGGTGAAGGCATCGAGGGAGATCTTCACTCGTACCTCAGTGATGACGATGACTACCTGGGGGATGATGCCATGGACTTCTACACCGATGATGATGACTCCGACTCCATCGATGATGAGTAGATGCACTTGATCACTACCGTAGGAATGATTTGTATCGGTCCTACTGTATCTTAGTTTACATAATGGTTCTTAAAACCATATGTTTTCCTTTTGTGTTGTGGTGTGTGTGTGTGTTTGTATTGTGTGCCTTGAATGAATGAATGAATGAGAAGTTGTTAGTTTGGAAAACCTGAGTGAAACTCAAAGTTTAAAGCTTTTTGAAAACAAAACCATGAACCTTAGAACTTTCCCTCTTACCCCTTTATCTATCTCAATCTTTAGATGACTCGTGGAAACCCCGGAGGAAGCAGCTCATCGCAGGACCCGATGCTGCAGATTCTGTAGATGCTAGTTTCTGACCGTGAAGCTAGTAGAGCAGAGCGCCAAGCCAACCTAGCCACCCTACAACAAATCACTCAGATGGCCCACAATAATCAAGGCCATGGAAATCAGGATCATCATGGATCCAAGCTTAACAACTTTCAGAATACCAATCCCCCTATCTTTAGCAACTCTGAAGACCCATTCGATGCAGATGATTGGTTACAAACCATGGAGAACAACCTAGAAGTCACGGGAGTAGATGCCAATGAGCAAGTACTATTTGCCACCCACTATCTGGCAGGAGATGCAAGAGCCTAGTGGAATAGCACCTGTACCATGAACCATGGTCAAGTGATGACGTGGGAAGCAATCAAGCCCAAGTTTAGCCGCACCGATGTGCCACAAGGTTTAGTCACCAGGATGAGAGATGAATTCAGAGAACTGAAGCAAGGCAGGATGACTGTAGTAGAGTACCGTGACATATTTCTATCCCTCGCAAGATATGCCCCTAATGAGATCAACAGTGAAGCCAAGAAGAAGGAAAGGTTACTGAATGGATTGCACGATGAGATGCAGATGGTGTTAATCAACATCCGTTTTGAAGATCTCGAAGAGCTAGTCAACTCTGCCATCCAGATGGAAGGGAAGATAAACCAAGCCAATGACATTCGCAAGCGCAGAATGATGCACCAGAGTGGGTCCCACAATACCCAGAAGTATCGCCCCAACCCGTCTGCAGGATATGCCCCAAGGAACAATAGACCCCCAATGTCTCGTCCAAGCTACCCCAACCGTAACAGAGGAAATGTGAAGTCCGGAGGAAATCACAACAACAACAACCCCGACAACTCCAACAACATCAACCGTGCACCGCCCAAGTCCAACAATAACAACAATACTGCCCCAAGGACTGGAAGCAATGTTGTGCCTATTGTAGCCAAAGACAAGTCCTAGATTACTTGCTTTGAGTGTGGAATCAAGGGTCACTACTCCAACTAGTGTCCCAAGAAGCTTGCAGCCACCACCCATGTGAATGCCCCAGCTCAGCAGCAACGCCGTGTTCATCCCGGAAGAAGATTTGCCCCAGGGAATTCACTCAACCGCAATGGCTGTCTGTTCCACATGAATGCCGAAGGAGCCCAGGAAGCGCCAGATGTCGTTTTGGGTATGTTTTTTGTTAACTCAATATTAGCAAGAGTGTTTTTTGATTCTGGAGCATCGCACTCTTTTGTTACAGAAGAATTTGCATGCACTAGTAAGATTCACCCAACCAATTTGAAGCATGTCATGATAGTTCAAATACCTGGTTCAACCACCAAAGCTAGAAAAATTTGCATGGCTGTACCTATCAGATTTCATGGGATAGATTTTTATGCCAATCTAATAGTACTTGGAACCAAAGGTTTGGAAGTAGTACTAGGAATGGATTGGATGTCAAAACATAAAGGATTGATCGACTGTGCCAGGAAAGCCATAACCATGACTAGTAGCTCTGGAATAACAGTAGAGCATATATCTGAATCCTTACCCCATCAATTCAATTGCAACAAGAGTCTAGCCCTACAAACCATAGACCAAGTCAGAGTAGTCTGTGAATACCCTGACGTATTCCTAGATGAATTGCCCGGTATGCCCCTAGATTAGGATATCGAGTTCATCATTGAACTAATTCCTCGAACTGGACCCATAGCTCAAAGACCCTATAGTACGAACCCATCAGAGCTAGTGGAGCTGAAGAAGCAACTTGATGCTATGTTGGCGAAAGGTTTGATTGAACCAAGTGAGTCGCCATGGAGATCGCATGTTTTGTTTATGGACAAGAAAGATGGGGGTAACCTTTTGTGCGTAGATTACCGGAAGATGAATGATGTCACCATCAAGAACAAGTACCCACTTCCCAAGATAGAGGATCTATTTGATTAGTTGACTGGTGCCAGAGTGTTCTCTATGATTAATCGTAGAACTTGTTATCATCAACTCAAAATTCATGCTATGGATATTCCAATGACCTCCTTTACTACCAGATATGGATTATATGAGTATACGGTCATGTCTTTTGGATTAACCAATGCCCCCGCTTATTTCATCAATCTCATGAATAAGATCTTTATGAACTTTCTGGATAAGTTTGTCGTTGTGTTTATGGACGACATTCTTATCTATTCCAAGTCAGAAGAAGACCATGAGCAACATCTGAGAATCGTCCTTTAAACCCTGAGGGAGCATCAGTTGTATGCCAAGTTTAGCAAATGTGAGTTTTGGTTGAAAGAAGTAGGATTCATCGGACATATTGTGTCAGCATGAGGAGTCGTTGTTGATCCCGCCAAGATCAAAGATGTTGAAGCATGGGAAGCCCAACCACTCAAACCCAAGTCCGTGTATTTCTCAGATTAGCGGGATATTAACGCAAGTTTGTTGAAGGATTTTCGAGCATCGCAAGACCAATGACCCAACTATTGAAGAAAGATAAGAAGTTTGAATGGACTGAAAAATGTGAAGCAAGTTTCCAAGAACTCTAGAAGAGATTGATTTCAGCCCCAATATTGATTATGCCCGATATCAAGAAGCCTTTTGATGTGTATTTTGATGCATCCATGATTGGTGTCGGATGTGTGTTGATTCAAGAAGGCAAAGTCATAGAATATTTGTCGAGACAACTGAAGCAACATGAGCAAAACTACCCTACCCATGATCTTGAACTAGCAGTCATAGTTTTAGCCTTGAAGACATGGCGTCATTACCTTATGGGTAACCACTGTGATATTTACTCGGATCACAAGAGCTTGAAGTATATTTTCACTCAGAAGGAGCTCAATATGAGGCAAAGGATATGGATAGAGTTAATCAAGGATTATGACCTTGACATTCACTATCACCCCGGCAAAGCCAATGTGGTAGCGGATGCTCTTAGCAGATTGCCGTGTAGACTAAACACCATGATCAAAGAAGCCTAGCCAAGTTTGCATGAAGAGTTGGAGAAGTTTAGAATGGAGCTAGTTAGGAAAGGATTCTTAGCTAGCATTGAACTTCAACCAACTTTGATCAGTCAGATCAAGGAAGCCCAGAAGGGAAATGCAAGTATCGACGGAATCAAACATCATATTGGTACAGGAAAGGTACCTGGATTCATCGAAGATTCGGAGTTGAAGAAAGTTATCATGCAAGAAGCTCATGATACTCTTTATTCTATCCACCCTGGAGGAACGAAGATGTACCAATATTTGAAGGAGCAATTTTGGTGGCACAAGATGAAGAGAGAAATCGGAAGCTACATAGCCAAGTGGGATATCTATCAGAGAGTCAAAGCGGAACATCAGATACCCGCAGGACTATTGCAACCATTGCAGATTCCGGAATGGAAATGGGATTCCGTTGGAATGGACTTTATCACCGGTTTGCCTACTTCTAGTAGGGGAAATGACTCTATATGGGTCATCGTTGATAGACTGTCCAAGGTAGCCCATTTTATACCTGTCAAGACAACCTACCAGAGTTCGAAGCTAGCAGAGTTGTACATTGCTAGAATCGTCAGTTTGCATGGAACCCCTAAGACCATAGTCACGGATTGAGGAACCCAATTAACCTCAACATTTTGGCAGAAAGTCTAAGAAGGATTAGGAACCAAGTTGAATTGCAGCACAGCTTATCACCCGCAGACTGATGGAAAGACTAAAAGAGTCAACCAAATCTTAGAAGATATGTTGAGAGCTTGTGTGCTTGAGTATGGATCAAAATGGGAAGATTATCCGCCTTTCGTAGAATTCTCATACAACAACAGTTATCAAGCTAGTTTGCAAATGGCCCCATTTGAATTCTTGTATGGAAGAAAGTGTCGTACCCCTTTGAATTGGTCGCAAGTAGGAGAGAGTCAGATTTTCGGACCAGACATCCTACGAGAAGCCGAGGAGAAGGTTCACAAATTCCATGAGCACCTCAAGACCGCCCAATCTAGACAGAAGAGTGATGGTGACAAGAGATGTAGAGACCTGACTTTCAATGTCGGAGATTTTGTGTATCTCAAGGTTTCTCCATTGAAGGGAACTTAATGTTTTAGTCCGAAAGGGAAGTTAGCCCCCAGATATATTGGACCCTTCAAGATTCTGAATCACCAAGGAGAAGAATCGTATCAACTGGAGCTGCCAGAGGAGATGTCATCCATCCATAATGTGTTCCATATATCATTACTTCGCAAGTGCTTAGAAGTTCCGGAGAAGACCGAAGTGTTCAAGAACATCGATCACAAAGCCATTGAGATCAACAAGGATTTGACGTATCGTGAAGTGCCCATCCGTATCTTGGAAGAAGCCTTCAGTACCACCAGGACCGGGAGTATCAAGTTTCTCAAGATCCAATGGAGCAACCACACCGAAGAAGAAGCCACCTGGGAACAATAAGATTACATTAGGACTGAGTTTCCAGATCTCTTTAGTTCCTAGTTTTTTCTTAAATCTCGAGACGAGATTTTGTTTAAGGGGGGAAGGTTTGTAACATCCCAAAACTTTAATCAGGGTTATTAAGATCCTGAACACCCAATTTAGGGTTAACAAAAACTTTTTATTATTAAAATGATTAATGAATGCATGTGTGTTGCATTAGTGTATAATTGTTTGAAAATGCAATGTTTGAATGTTCTAAATGGTATAAAATGGTTCAAGGGTGAATGCCACATCCTCTAGACCATTTACAAATAAAATCCAAAGAAAAAGGAATCAAATAAGATTAAATAATGTAAATGGTCATTTTGACCCTTTTAATTCACTAGGCCACTTTAGGTGTTCCTAGAAGTCAATTCCCAACAGAAACAATTCTAGATCTTTGCACCCCTTACAAGACCAAGTAAAGATGTACCAAGGCCCACTTTACAAACTTACAAAAACCTTTAGCAAGGTAATTTAAATAACATTTGAAAATTGAATCAAGTGTAGGTGTTAAGATCATCATTTCTCAAAAACCAACCAAACCAATTCACCTTGACAATTCCCAGCAAGCAGAGACTACCAAGCATAAGTGTAGATCACCCACCAAATTTGAGCCAAAAATTCAAATATATTTTTCTTTCGGCCATTTCATCAAACACCTAGTGATCATAGAATTAACTGCCTAACTATTACTATTTTAGAGCAATGATCAAGTGCCACTAAGGCCTCAATCCACTCCTCTTGTCCCCTCTAGTTCCATCCAGGCCATAAACAGGCTACCCCTTAGCCGCTTGTAGCAGTGCCAAGCCACCGAGCGCCATGCCCGTTGGTCAAGCATGGACAGCTCCCAGCAGACCGCCCCGAGCTCGCCCACGACGCCTAGGAGGTAGGCAAGGACACAACACCGCCCTTTGTCCCCTCCCCGAGCAGAGCCAAGCCATGGACCACCCCCAGCACGCTGCGCCCACCGTGTCTGCGCCATGCCGAGCATGTGCCAGAGCACTGCGCCCGACAAGCGTGCACACACCGTGCCTCGACCACAGCCCGCACGCACCACTTTGCCACGACCCTAGGAACCACCCGGACATGCCCGTCCGCCGCCGCTTGACCCGCAGCCACCATGCGCCGCATCGCATGCCACTTCTGCCGCGCAGAGCACGAGCCGTGGCCGACGAAATGCCACCGCCCCTAGCCGCGCCTTTACGCCATAGATGACTGCCAGCAGTCCGCGCATCGTCCCATACCTCCAGCCACGATGATAACACGATGTACCACCCTCGCCAGAGACGCCAGCCCATCCCGTTCGGTTGCTTCGTCGAGCCTATAAAAGGAGGCCTCCTCCACCCCAATTCCTCACAACATCTCACTCCCATCTCACCACTGACCACCCCACACTTCTCCCCGGAGCCAATCGAGTCGTAGTTCGCCGGAATTTTGTCGGAGCTTGCCGCTGTAGAGGAGAAGAGGCGTCGTCGATTGGAGCTTCCCCAGGAGCCATCGCGACCATGCCTAGAACCGCCGTCGTCCACCAGTTCGATCGCCCCCATCGCCACGTCTAGCTAGAGCCCTGGTAAGCCCCCACATACCCCCACCGTGGAGAATATCATTTTGCGGCCCAAAAGTTGGGTCGCCCAGGCAACGCGGTACCCAAGTTGATTTTTATCACCGCGATTCGAAAAGTTGGGGCGCCAATTACTGAGAGGGGTATTTCAAGTGAATGATGGCCAAACCAAATATTTTCAAATCGCGCCTGTTAAGTCAAGATATTCCGTTACACTAGTTCCTGTTGTGCCCCTCCTTCGCCGGTCACTCTTCTTAGCTGCCCTGCACGTGTCGTAGGGGCAAATCCATTACTGTACTTTCCTAACTCTCGACACTGAATCTTGCTCCGGAGGCGGCGGCGGTCCCTTTTCTTCCCTTCCTTGACCCTAAATCTGCCGACGGCGGAGGACCTTTTTTCTCCCTCCCCCGACACTGAATCTGACGGCGGCGGCCCAGCATGTCTTGCAAGGCGAAGGTTGTAGCTACGTCACCGACTGAAAAAGGTCTGTCGGGGCCCAAGTCTGGGGCTCAACGCGTAGTAGCGGCGAGGTGTTCAGCCCCGGTTAGCGAGGAGGCCAGCAAGGATTCTGCTCCCAAGGTACCTACGAGCAGCGGGTTGAAGAGAAAAGCAAGGCCGGTGGCGGATTGTTTGGTTCCGGTGGGCAGATGTAGCACTCAGATCTTGAAGACAAAAACCCGGGAGAAGAGAGAGAGCTGAATTTTTCTTATCTGTGCCTTACCTTGTAAGTAGATTAGTTACGGCATAATATAATCAAATGAACTGAAATTTTCCCCTTTTTAATCAAATTAGGCATAGCTTTGATACAAGGGACCTATATGAGTTCACAGTTCATGTTCGGCAGTACACTACAAAACTTGATTTTGGTTGCGAGAAGGTTGTGTTCGGGCAAGATGTGCATCTGCTTGTGAATTGCAAAGAGGTTGTGTCTGTTTCGCAGCTGGTAGATATGCTTGCCGCTAGAATTCCCTGGGGTTCTAGATAGAGGATAAAATTGGTGTGGCGCAACATGAATGATACCTATCAGCAAATGGAGCACTCCCATGAGCTTCATATGGTTTGGGAGTGTTGTGCAGCTGATCGTAAGGTGAAAGTTGAAGCGATGATTGATGATATGTATGCAGATGCTGGAGATCTTACTGCCAGAGCTTCTTCTCCTAGAGAATACAGACCAATAGATGATGATCTAGATAAGTTTAGTATACGCATAGAGGTGGATTCATACATGGCAAAACTTGATGAGGTATTTAATAAGACAGTTTCGTCATGTACTGTGGAGATCATTGTCGATTCCAAAAACATAACTCTTGATGAAATGAGAGAGATGATCGGTAAGGAAATCAGTATTGTCCCTAAGCAGATGGCAAAAATCCGGTGGTCGCATCATAAGAAGCAGCAATTCATAGATGTTTTGGATACTAAAGATCTTATGCAGATTATGCTACGAAAGAAGTGAACCAGGAAGGTGTTCTTCATTGTTACCATTTCTGATGTTGTTGAACAGGTTATAGTGGATGTAGATGCCCCTGTAGTGGCTGAACAGAGTGAGGTGGTCGACGTTGATGAGATCTGATGAGAGCTGCTACCCTGGGCTTGTCATATGGACCGCGGGGTTCCCCTGCCTGTATTTGTAATATTGACTGCTATTGCATTTAGAGCGTGTTTCTGTGATTATGTTTGTTGAGAGATTGCGATATAATGTTGTGTGAGCTGTTGAGATTTTCGGACATGTCACTCACTAAAACCATCGTTGTTGTAATAAGACATAAGTACATTGTAGTTGACATGATTATGTTTCTTAAAATGACGTACCATACTTGTTTCTGTTATTATGTTTATTGGGACATTGTAATGTAATGTTTTGTGAAACCATGACTAGACTAGTGATGCATAAATACATTGCAGTTGACATGATTATGTTTCTTGAGATGATGTACTGTACTTGTTTATGTTATTTTGTTTGTTGAGAGACTGTAATGTAATGTTTTGCGAAACCATGACAGGACAAGTGATGTGTAAGTACCTTGTAGTCGACATGATTTTGTTTCTTGAGTTGATGTAATATACTTGTTTCTGTGATTATGTTTGTTGAGAGATTGTAATGTGATGTTTTGTGAAACCATGTTGTGGTTATGTTTGTTGAGAGATTGTAATGTAATGTTTTGTGAAACCATGACTGAAGAAGTGATGCATAAGTACCTTATAGTTGACATGATTCTGTTTCTTTAGATTATGTAATATACTGCTATGTTTTCGTTAGCTAATGAAATTGGGATGGAGGGAGTGCAGGTTTAATATTTGAAATGAGAATGTGTGAAGAGAATCCATATCAGGGAGGAGATAGTAATCCAGGGAAAGGGCATGGTATCCATTAAACTATTGTAACATGCCAATTTAGTCATTGTTGCAGCGGTAGAAGGGGTGCTCTCTCTCTCTCTCTCTCTCTCTCTCTCTCTCTCTCTCTCTCTCTCTCTCTCTCTCTCTCTCTTCTCTCTCTCTCTCACACCGACGCCGACACCGTCGCCTGTGACGACGCATTCGCCATGCTGTCCTTGAACGGCGAGGACGACCAGCCGAGCAGCGATAGCCTTCTCTCCGACATCGAGTATTCCTTCCATGATGTGAGTTCCTCTGTTTTCTCAGGCTAGGGTTAGGCAATGGTAAATCTCTCGATCTGAGCTCCATATGTGCATGCAATCGTCTTTGATTTCAGCTTTGCATTTACCTATAGGTACCACGGACGATCTACGACTCCGAATGGGAGGGCCTAGATCTCGATGGAGAAGTGCCATTTGACCATGGGCTAAAACTAAGGAGATATGTTGCATTCGAAGGCAGTAACACTAGGAGAAGGTTTTTGGGCTGTACAAATCAGGTTTGTTTACATTATGTGCAACTGTGACATGAAGTAAAATGTATCGTGCATGTTCATAACACTATATTGTGTGTGTTTTTAGGTTGGCCCGCTGTGTAAAGCAGTAGAGTGGTTGGATCTTGAGTGACCATATGCACTTAAGAAATGCTTGGCACAGTTATGGGAGATGTATGAGTTGGAAAGGTCGGGGAGATTTACTGATGTAAGTGATGCAGCTGAAAAAAATTATAAGCTGCCGGTACGAAATAAGGAGCTGGAACAAGAAATCGAGAATTTGCAGTCAGAGCTAACTGACGGAATCGATGGGAGCTTCGTTGTTGGAACTGCAAAGAAGCTTCAGGATAGTCACATGTTGCTGATTCATAATGCAGAAAAGGAGAGGGGTCAGCTTAGGGAAGACAAGAAGAAGCTAGAGTACTACATTGCGGATCTGTTGAAGGAACTGAAGAAGGCGCGCGAGGGTGAACAAGGACAGACTATAGAGGATAAAGGAAATTCGAGATGAATAATTTATGTTGTGCCAATGCCCGAAACTAGTTAATTGTAAGACTTGCAGTTGCGCTTTCCGAACTAAGCCAAACTCAATCCTCGAAAAAATTAATTTCAGACAAACACACATACCGTGCATAGAGTTAAGTTCACGCTTACAAAATCACCACTGCAGAGGATAAACCAGGCAGTTCAGTACTAAATAGACATATGTTGTGTTCAAGCAAGCCTGGCACGGAGCTGCCTGTTTTCCTCCCTAAGATTGGCCAGCTCCTTCAGTACTATGTCGTGCTTCAGCTATAGGTTCTAGCGCTCCGTCACGGATTGGAGAATTTTGTCCGTATCCATACGATTTTCCTTCAAGATCCCTTTCATGATCTCTGTCTGTTGAGTCCGCAGCATAGAAAACAAAAAAAATCCTACGGTGTGAACTACACGCCAAGATCTATCTACTAGGTACAAAGCAACGGGTGGACATACATCCAACGAGAACTTACCCTCGAGGACAACGTGTTTTGTTAACGAGTAGGAACTCGTGGTTGATGTAGTCGTACACTTGCCGATCTCAAGATCGTGATGAAGTCTAGCAGGTCTGGCTCCAGCACGTCCATCAGATCCAGCTCCGGCACCACCAAGTCTAGCACCGCAAAGCAGCGGTGCATCCGTGATCGCACGCACGTCCGGTACCCCGACAACCTCCGTCCCTCGCTCCAGAAAAGCAGCGGAAGCAGCAACTCCGTTCCAGATGTATCTCGCTAATCCGAGACCATGGGGAAATAATACTAGAGGGGGAGAGATATCCTTCACAAGGAGGTGTGTGTGAGAAGTGAGGATAGGGTGGCCTTTTATAGGAGGAGGGGGGTGCCCCTCCTTCATGGCCGGCGCATGAAGGAGGTGCCTCTTCACCTCCTCCATTCATGTGGTGGTAACCCCTCCACATTAAAATGCCTCTTCATATTCCCTTTTAAAGTCTCCACTTTAAATGCATTAAATTTCTCCAAATTTAATGCTCTCTCATTTAATAAAACTCTTTTATTATTTTATTCAGAATTTTGTTAATTACTTTAATTAACAAACATTCACATAAAACCCCCTACAACATTTCAATATTACATGCAGAACCAAGTTTAGCAATTTCACCCGAAACAGTTTCGGTGTCTATTGAAATAATTCCAGCGCTTTCTTAAATCTTTATCTGAAACATATTTGCTCCAAATGGTGTCGGTATCCCTTAAGTGTGTCACCCTACGGTTCGCGAATAATGCAGACATGATCGAGACCCCTCTCAGATCAATAATCAGAAGCGGGACCTAGAGATCCATACTGACTCCTACACATTCAACGATGACTTCTGTGATCGTGAGAACCTTTAACACTAGTAACTAAAACCCTTTGTCTCGCGATATATTACATGTCCGAGATTCGATCATCGGTATCTCCATACCTAGTTTGATCTCGTTGCCGACATGCACTCTTTTCTTGTTCCCGTGATATAACATTCTAGTGATCACATCACTTGCTTGCAAGCTATCTTAATGTGATATCACCGAGAGGGCCCAGAGTATATCTATCCGTCATCGGGATTGACAAATTCCACTCTTGATCCATGAGCCTCAACATAACACCTTCGTAGCATTGAACCCATCTTTATAGTCACCCTGTTACGGTGTGACGTTTGATGTTATCAAGATACTCTTCCGGTGTTAGCAATTAACATGATCTCATGGTCTAAGGATAAATATTACTTTGTATGATGTTATAGCAATATAAACATAATGACTTTGATCGTAATGATATACTTTGGATGAATGTTCATCACATCATTCCACCAATGTTTTGACCTTGTTATTAACAACATCCAATGTCCATGATCAGGAAACCTTGATCATCTTGTTAATCAACGAGCTAGTCTATAAGAGAGGCATAACTAGGAACCCTTTTTGTTTATTAAACACACATGTATTGATGTTTCTGATCAATACAATTATAGCATGCAAAATAAACATTTATCGTAAACATGGAATAAGATAATAACCACTTTATTATTGCCTCTCGGGCATATTCCCTTCAGTCTCCCACTTGCACTAGAGTCAATAATCTAGGTTGAAAAACTTTGCGTATTGAACACTTATGGCTTTCTTGTGTTGCATATACGCTATTGCTAGTGGTTAACATAATCTCCGGATCTGACAGTTTCAGGTCCGTGTGTATTTGCATGTCTTTGCATCTCTACGCATCACTCATTCTCAAATGAGATGACATTGTATAAATTTGGTCCTTTGGTGAGACCTTTAGTTCGTTCGGCTCAAAATATGTTGATATTATTGTCACACAATATATCTTGATAGTGTTAGCCCACTTTGAACCACACATAGTTTGATAACAAACTACTTAACAGAAATGCCCTCCTTTCCTGCTACTATAGCAGTCATATACTTAGCGTTTTGTTGTAGTATCCGTCACAATGTCTCAACTTTGGAACTCATCCAAATACATCATGGAACATCCTTTCCATTACATTGTGCCACCCATAGTCTAAATTGAGATAAATTTAATTTGTATCTTGTGACAAAATTAGTATCAATGTAACACTTTCCAATGAACTACATTTAACTAGTTGTCACTTATACATGATATATTCTTAGTTCTTCCAAAGCTCATAAGAATATCTTTACTATTGTCCAATGATCATCTTATGAATCATTCTGGTATATGCTCATAACATTTAGAGCATAGGACATTCTAGATATATATCATGGTATAATCGATCAAAATCTTCATGTGATTTTACTCACCAAGTGTTGAAACACTTGAATCTTGATACAATTCTTTCCATGTAGCAAGAACCTTTCTTGTTGTTTCCATATTGAACCCTTTCAATAGCTCATATATGTATGTCTGGCACAACCATATTAGCGCCTTAATCTATCCATATAGATATTGATGCCAAATATTCTGGGTTTGCCCAAGTCTTGCATCGAAATCTTATTTTAATGAAATTCTTAACTTGTGTCAATACAAGATACATCATTTCCAATCAACAATATGTCCTCTACATAATGTATTAGAAATATGTCTCAGTGCTCCCACTTAATTTCTTGCGAATGCAAGCATCTTCATCATCTCCGATGAATTTAAACTCTTTTAACAGTTTCATCATGGTGAAGATTCCAACTCCGCTATGCTTACTTCAACTATTGAAGTTTACATGCCCTTTTAGCACCGTTTGAATTAACAAAACCCTTTGGACCATGTCATGTACATGTCCTAGGTTACCGTTCTATTAGAAGAACCTTGTTTTGTTTATTCAACTACCATATACCAAATTATATGTAGTGGTTGCTACATTAATCCGTCAAGACTATATATTGCTAGAAAGATCAAATCTTGTCATAGTCAACTCCTTGAACATTGTCGTAAACTTCTTTCCGACATGTCGACTATTTCATAGATGTTAAACATCCATGTCTTATTTCTTTATAGATCCAAACACGACCGATAGGCTTCACGCCTTTCCGGAGGGCCTTCCAAGTTCAGAAACTTGATTTCTCGTGTATGGATACTATCACGGATTCTATGACTTCTAGTCATTTTATGGAGTCAGGGCCCATCATCGCTTCTTTGCATGTAGTCAGTTCATCATTGTCAAAACAACAACGACTTGCTTATCAAATCTTACTATTTGATTCTTACCGAGCCAAATGGTTCAATAGGAACTCTAATCTCCGAGATCACACCTTTTGTAATCACGAGAGCCATGAGCATTGTGTCCACCACCGGGACACTTTCTGGCGCTGCGCTACTTAGCACATATAGCTAAGGTTCAACAACCTTATCAAAGTTCTATTGTCCTCCCACTTAACTTTTCACGAAAAATTGCTTCTCAAGAAACTTGACGTTCCAAGCAACAAACTCTTTTGTCCTCGGTGTTATGGAGAAATTCCCAACAAATTCTTTGGGATAACCTACAAAGACATGCTTATCCGACTTTGGTTGTAAACATTTTACTTATGCATAGCATACCAAAACTAAAGAAAAGACAATTCGGGTTTTATCCCAAACCATAACTCATATGGTGTCATTTCAACAGATCACGATGGTGCTCTTTTCAGTGTAAAAGCAGTAGTCTCTAAAGCTTCAATCCTTAAAACATAATGGAAGTTTTATAAATGACACCCTTGATCTTACCATGTCAAATATGGTTTGATTTCATCTCTCGAATATGCCATACTCCTATGGTTTATCGGGAAACACAAATCATGGAACAATTCCTCAAGTCTTAGGTGTTTTTGCTAAACATGTAACTCAAATATCTTCCTCTACGATCAAATCATAAACTCTTTTATTTTCTTGTTACAATGATTTTTCACTTCATCTTGAAAGTCTTTGAACAACTTTCAAATGTTTCATACTTCTTCCTTATTAAGTAAATATACAGATATATTCACTCAAATTTTCGAAGAAAGCATACGAAGCAAAAAGATCCATCGCATATGGCTACACATAATGGACTATGCACATCAGCATGCACAATTTCCAATAAGCTAGTCATTCGTTCCTCTCTAGCCTATGGACGGAGTTTCAATTATCTCGAGGAAAGTCTCACATGCGTCAATTGATCAAAATCAAAGACTCCTAAAATCCATCAACATGGAGTTTCCTCATGTTTTCTTTCCAATATAATTTAAACAGCGATGTCACTTCATAAGTGATCTTTTAATCATTTGTCTTGCGACATTTTAGCAATAATGTTTATGGATGTGATTTCTCCCACTAGACTTGTAGAAGTTCATCCATCCTTTATGGAATACGGGATTATTTGAACAACCATTGTTCTCATAATACCGGAACAAAATAACAATTATTTAAACAAATCTTGAAGGCTAGGTTTGATGACAACGAAAAACACAATAACACTTTATTTGTTTTCGATGAACATCATCACTCATTATCTTGCTAGTTACTTAGGCCATTGTAGTTCATGAATTGCGTTGTCCTGTATGACACTTCATACCAACCAATTTGGTATCCAATACCGGTATCCAATACCTCAGAACCACATTGTTTAACAAGCAAGGAATACATCCATAACATGTATATCTTCTATATACTTAAGTTGGACATCTCCAACCTTTTCTTTTCTGCCAAATATTTTATAGATTCTCTTTCCGCAATTCCTTTTCCTTTTAAAAGAATCAATCAATATCAATTGTGGTGTCATTCACATGACACATAGTACAAAGCGTATATAGTCAAATACTAATACCTTTGGACTTGCACTTTGAAGTGGATCACCATCATCAAATGTTTGGTGTTCTTTCAAAAATCCATTCTTTAGTAATCTATTAGTGTAGTAAACATTTTACTTACATCTTCTATTCATCCTTATCGTGACAACTTTCATGATCAAGCTATTATAGCCTATAAGGAAGAATCGTGAGTATCATATCAGTTCCCAAAACCTTTTTGGTAGATTAGGACGCCTAGCATCTCCAACCTTCACAAATTCTCATACAATATGAGAACATGTATTTTGCTAAATTATACTCTATCATAATGGAACCAAAAAACATTGTTTAAGATATCATAATATCTTTCACACATGATGGTTTCTGAAACAATTTTCAGCTCCAATATAATCTTGATATTAAAACAACTTTTGAATATCAATAATCATGGAGGCAAACATGATACTTTAGATACTAACATTGGAACTCTTAATCTTGATTTAATACTACTTATTAAACTTCATGGAGTAAATAGAGTTTGCTGAAAGTTTGCAATAGGACTTATAAACTTTAAATTGACATTCAAAACAATACGATACCAGTTCGTAAAGTAAATATCCAGAATTCTATAGTTCTATTATCTCAAATAAAAAATAAGCATAAGGTAGAAAACGAATGCCAATGACTACAACAAACTTTGCAAATTCACTTTGATTTAATTTAAGACAAATTTGGTTCGACTAATCCAAATTAGAAATGAACTCCCACTCAAAAACGACATCCCTCGTGTCTTTTTGTTTATTACATGAACCAAATCCACTACACCAAGTACGATCATCATGTGAGTCAATCTAGCTTCAAAGGAGAGCATCTATATGGGCATCATATCAACTATATGACTCATGCTTAACCTTTCAGTCCGTGTTCCGAGGCCATGTCTGTACATGCTAGGCTCGCCAAGTAAGAACCTTAGTATTCCCATGTGTAAAACTGTCTTACACCCATTCCTATGAAAGCGTAGATTCGAGTACACCCGATCATCACGTGATGTCTCGAAACACAATTCACAGAACGGTGCATACTTAAGGAAGAACACATTTTTATCTTGATATCTAAATGAGGGATCATCTTATAATGCTACAGAAAATGCCAAACTAGCAGTATAAGATGCTAACATCTAATGTGTAAAGTCAGATGATATGGTCCATGCATTTGATCTCTATCACTTGCATCGTGGTATGATCTCTATCATTCCTTTGTCTGTAAGGCCAAGGTCTATGGAACTTACACGTTGAGTGTGTTGTAAGAGTATCTATCATACATCTACTTACAACAATACCATATCAAGACACTAGCCCAACAACGATCTAAACTAGACGCCTCTAATTTATCAATTGCAAGTTTTACGTGGCTTAGGGCTTTCGGAGATAGAACCGTTCTCACCTACGAACATGAACCAGAACGAGGATAACCAAGTTATTAGCAACTCGTTGTAAATCAGATATTGACTATATTAGGAGAGACAGACACCCGCCAGCCACTTATGCAAAACAAGTTGCATGTCAGTCGTGGAACTGGTCTCATGTACGATGACATGTAAGGTTGGTCCGGGCCGCTTCATCCCACTATACCACCAATATCCAAAATACATAGAAGATGCAATAACATGATCATCATCACCCACATATAAACATATGTGTACTACCCGTGCAAAGCACCTACGCATAGATCAGGATCTGATACCACTTTTAGGTCCGCAGCATAGAAAACAAAAAATTTCTTACGGTGTGAACTACACACCAAGATCTATCTACTAGGTACAAAGCAATGGGTGGACATACATCCAACTAGAACTTACCCTCGAAGACAACGAGTTTTGTTAACGAGTAGGAACTCGTGGTTGATGTAGTCGTACACTTGCCGATCTCAGGATCGTGATGAAGTCCAGCAGGTCTGGCTCTAGCACTTCCATCAGATCCAGCTCCGGCACCACCAAGTCCAGCACCGCAAAGCAGCGGTGCATCCGTGATCGCACACACATACGGTACCCCGACATCCTCCATCCCTCGCTCTAGCAAAGCAGCAGAAGCAGCAACTCCTTTCCAGATAAAGCCACCAGGAACATGTATCTCGCTAATCCGAGACCATGGGGAAATAATACTAGAGGGGGAGAGAGATCCTTCACAAGGAGGTGTGTGTGAGAAGTGAGGAGAGGGTGGCCTTTTATAGGAGGAGGGGGGTGCCCCTCCTTCATGGCCGGCGCATGGAGGAGGTGCCTCTTCACCTCCTTCATTCATGTGGTGGTAACCCCTCCACATTAAAATACCTCTTCACATTCCCTTTTAATGTCTCCACTTTAAATGCATTAAATTTCTCCAAATTTAATGCTCTCTCATTTAATAAAACTCTTTTATTATTTTATTCAGAATTTTGTTAATTACTTTAATTAACAAACATTCACATAAAACCCCCTGCAACATTTCAATATTACATGTAGAACCAATTTCAGCAATTTCACCCGAAACAGTTTCGGTGTCTATTGAAATAATTCCAGCGCTTTCTTAAATCATTATCTGAAACATATTTGCTCCAAATGGTGTCGGTATCCCTTAAGTGTGTCACCCTACGGTTCGTGAATAATGCAGACATGATCGGGACCCCTCTCAGATCAATAATCAAAAGCGGGACCTGGAGATCCATATTGACTCCTACACATTCAACGATGACTTCTGTGATCGTGAGAACCTTTAATGCTAGTAACTAAATCCCTTTGTCTCGTGATATATTACATGTCCGAGATTCGATCATCGTTATCTCCATACCTAGTTTGATCTCGTTGCCGACATGCACTCTTTTCTCATTCCCGTGATATAACATTCTAGTGATCACATCACTTGCTTGCAAGCTATCTTAATGTGATATCACCGAGAGGGCCCAGAGTATATCTATCCGTCATCAGGATTGACAAATTCCACTCTTGATCCATGAGCCTCAACATAACACCTTCGTAACACTGAACCCATCTTTATAGTCACCCTGTTACGGTGTGACGTTTGATGTTATCAAGATGCTCTTCTGGTATTAGCAATTAACATGATCTCATGGTCTAAGGATAAATATTACTTTGTATGATGTTATAGCAATATAAACATAATGACTTTGATCGTAATGCTATACTTTGGATGAATGTTCATCACATCATTCCACCAATGTTGTGACCTCGTTATTAACAACATCCAATGTCCAAGATCAGGAAACCTTGATCATCTTGTTAATCAACAAGCTAGTCTATAAGAGAGGCATAACTAGGAACCCTTTTTTGTTTATTAAACACACATGTATTGACATTTCCGATTAATACAATTATAGCATGCAAAATAAACATTTATCATAAACATGGAATAAGATAATAAACACTTTATTATTGCCTCTCGGGCATATTCCCTTCACCATCTGCTTCCTAGCCGAGGCGCGACCTTCACTATGTAGCTTCGCCTAGT
This sequence comes from Avena sativa, assembly GCA_916181665.1. Classification (NCBI taxonomy): domain Eukaryota; kingdom Viridiplantae; phylum Streptophyta; class Magnoliopsida; order Poales; family Poaceae; genus Avena; species Avena sativa. Next base: position 274,992,479 of record OV702292.1, read on the forward strand.
CGGCGTTTAACTCCTTCAGTTTCTGGCACTTGTCAGAAAGGACCGCGAGTTCAGTGCGCAGTTAGTCAAAGGCTAGTTTGTGGGAATTCTGCTTCTCCCTTTGGATTGCTATCTTGTCATTTAGCCAAGTCGCCAGGTCCTGGTCGATCTTTCGCCTCTTTCCCTTCAACAAAAATACATAGTATGGTTTGTTCAGTTCACCAAGACAAGCTAGTTACTTTCCATAATTAACTGAATCGACTAGTGGCACTGCCATAATTTCAAGGAAGAAGCAATCTAGGACTAATCAACATTTTATGAATCGACTAGTGGCACTGTCATAATTTCAATTTCAAAGACAAATAAGATTTATCTGCAGTTTATTGTGCTGTGGGTTTTTCCCAATATCACCAAATAGTAGTGGGAGAGTGGCAAACTCATAATGCAGAAATCCATGTCTAGATACATAATGGAAAGAGAACATGGGTGTCCATTCATGAACATGAACACCAACACATGTCTAGATAGATAAGGAGTTGCCCTAGGATTCTTATTGCACCCTATAATGGGAAGCAGACATGGGCATTGCTCCCTGAACCCTAAACATTACAAAAGGAGAGGAGGACGAACTGATATTCATGTCCCTGCTAACGGGAATCAGACTTGGGCATTGCTCTGATACGCCACAAGACATGCCCTTAGATCCTCGTTCTCTTTCCGAACACCCTCGAGTACGGTGATCCCTCTGCTCATGTCCGCCTTGATCTCCTTGACTACATCCAGGCAACGGATCCTGTCATGGTAGTCTCGGATGGTAGCCTTGGTGTCCTCGACGTGTCCTCTGAGTGCCTCGCTGACTTCGTCCTGCAGGAGAATGCACCTTTCCTCAAGATTCTTCTTCTCCTCCGTGAGCTCGTTGATTATCTTGATGGCCTGTTCTTCCCTGTTCAAGTTACGGTCGAGCACTTTCTGCAGCCTAACGACGTCACGTGCAAAATCTAGCAAGATCTCCTTCTGCACAGATAATTTCTTGTGTAGGCTCTCATTAGCTTGGGTGAGGGAGCCTGCAAGCTCATGTTGGTTGGCAATCTTGGAACTGATTGGGGCCACCTTGTCATGGTACTCGGCCTTCGATCGCTGCATCTTTCATGTTAATTGAAATAGGAATTCTACAATTACACTCCAGATCCCAGGTGAATACTAATACAGATCAAAAAAATCCCCGTTGAATCTATTGGCCGCAGTGTTAAAAAATGGACCTAGAGATCTATTCATGACCATGATAAACTAATCCTAATCACAAAAAATACATAGTGAATCTATGAACAGCGGTATTAAGGAAAGATCTATTCATGACCATATTCATGAAAACTAATACAACTCGCAAAAGAAGAAGAAAAACCAATGCGGGGCGGATAGCATCTAAGAAATCCACATCATAACTCGGAGAAATAACAGGATGGAGATTTGCTACCTCGCCGAGACATGGAACAGGGCCGAACGGGTCCTGCAACACCTCCGCCGTGGTGGATTCGGGCTCCACGGCCGGCATGTAATACATAGAATAGGAAGAGCCAGAAGAAGAAGAAAAACAAGAAGAAGTTGATTAAGATCATGATGGAGGGGGAGATGGAGAAGAAGTAGAACAAGAAGAACGTACCGGGAGGAGCCCTCGCCTGCTAGAACATTCGGCGCCATTGTCGGGGGAGATTGGGCCTCGATGAGAGGGTGGGCTTGAGCGGCTGGTAGAGCAAGAAGTGCCTCGCGACGATTTCTCTCCCTTTTCTCCACGAGGATCGTCGACTGGCCTCTCCCCCTCCTTAGTGGAGCCATGGCTTGCAGGGTGAGTGTGGCGGCGGCAGGAGGAAGCAGATAGTGATTAGTGTGGGAGAAGAGTGAAAGCGTACAGGATGTGGTCCAGTAGTACTAGTACTATTATACAAGACCATCGTGTACGGTCGATCTTCTCAAAGAAGACAGGGAGGCAGGGGTAGGGAATCGATGGGACTTGTCTTTATTGTGATGGACACTTCAATGGTCTTCGGCGACACCCAAAATCCAGTATATAATAAGGGGAGTGCGAGTCGGGTGGTCATCACGGGAATCGGCGCACACATCCCGCGTGCGTGCGTCACGTGTTGATGGGGCAATGACACGCGCAACTGCTGCACGATCACGTCGGCACATCGAACTTTGTTGAACTCCACGTGATAGGCACACACGGGATATTTACGAGTCTAGAATACGCCGTGCCACTTTTGTTGATATCAAATTATGTTCAGTACACATGGATCCACCAGTGTCATAGCATGTGTGTTATTTTTACTAACAACAACCAGAGTCATTGAAATGTGTGTTCTCTTCAGAGACCACACATGGATCCACCAGTGTCATTGTATGTGTGTTCTTTTTACTAACAACAACAAGAGTCATTGAAATGTGTGTTCTCTTCACAGAACACACATGGATCCACCAGTGTCATTGCATGTGTGTTCTTGTTACTAAGTACAACCAGAGCCATTGCATGTGTGTTCTTGTTACTAAGTACAACCAGAGCCATTGCATGTGTGTTCTTTTCACATACCACATATGGATCCACCAGTGTCATTACATGTGTGCTTTTTTACTAAGAACAACAGAGTCATTTCATGTGTGTTCTTTTCACATACCACATATGGATCCACCAGTCTCATTGAAATGTGTGTTCTCTTCAGAGACCACACATGGATCCACCAGTGTTATTGCATGTGTGTTCTTGTTACTAACAACAACTAGAGTCATTGCATGTGTGTTCTTTTCACATACCACATATGGATCCACCAGTGTCATTGCATGTGTGTTCTTTTCACAATCCACATATGGATCCACCAGTGTCATTGCACGTGTGTTCTTGTTACTAACAACAACCAGAGTCACTGCATGTGTGTTCTTTTCACATACCACATATGGATTAACCAGTGTCATTGCATGTGTGTTCTTTTCACAATACACCTATGGATCCACCAGTGTAATTGTATGTGTGTTCTTTTTACTAACAACAACCAGAGTCATTGCATGTGTGTTCTCTTCAGAGACCACACATGGATCCACCAGTGTCATTGCATATGTGTTCTTTTTACTAACAACAACCAGAGTCATTGAAATGTGTGTTCTCTTCAGAGACCACACATGGATCCACCAGTGTCATTGCATGTGTGTTCTTTTTACTAACAACAACAAGAGTCATTGAAATGTGTGTTCTCTTCACATAACACACATGGATCCACCAGTGTCATTGCATGTGTGTTCTTGTTATTAAGTACAACCAGAGTCATTGCATGTGTGTTCTTTTCACATACCACATATGGATCCACCAGTGTCATTGCATGTGTGCTTTTTTACTAACAACAAGATGAGTCATTTCATGTGTGTTCTTTTCACATCCCACATATGGATCCACCAGTGTCATTGAAATGTGTGTTCTCTTCAGAGACCACAAATGGATCCACCAGTGTTATTGCATGTGTGTTCTTGTTACTAACAACAACTCGATTCATTTCATGTGTGTTCTTTTCACATACCACATATGGATCCACCAGTGTCATTGCATGTGTGTTCTTTTCATAATCCACATATGGATCCACCTGTGTCATTGCATGTGTGTTCTTGTTACTAACAAGAACCAGAGTCATTGCATGTGTGCTCTTTTCACATACCACATATGGATTAACCAGTGTCATTGCATGTGTGTTCTTTTCACAATACACCTATGGATCCACCAGTGTAATTGCATGTGTGTTCTTTTTACATACCACACATGGATCCACCAGTGTCATTGCATGTATGATCTTTTCGCAATCCACCTATGGATCCACTAGTGTCATTGCATGTGTGTTCTTTTTACTAACAACAACTGGAGTCATTGAAGTGTGTGTTCTTTTCACATACCACATATGGATCCATAGGTGTCATTGCATGTTTTTTCATTTCACAATCCACATATGGATCCACTAGTGTCATTGCATGTGTGTTCTTTTTACTAACAACAACTGGAGTCATTTCATGTGTGTTCTTTTCACATACCACATATGGATCCACCGGTGTCATTGCATGTGTGCTCTTTTTACTAACAACAACCAGAGTCAATGCACGTGCGTTCTCTTTAGAGACCACACATGGATCCACCAGTGTAATTGCATGTGTGTTGTCTTCAGAGACCACACATGGATCCACCAGTGTCATTGCATGTGTGTTCTTTTTACTAACAACAACCAGATTCATTGCATGTGTGTTCTTTTCAGAGACCACGCATGGATCCACCAGTGTCATTGCATGTGTGCTCTTTTTACTAACAACAACTAGAGTCATTGCATGTGTGTTCTCTTTAGAGACCACACTTGGATCCACCAGTGTCATTGCATGTGTGTTCTTGTTACTAATTACAACCAGAGTGATTGCATGTGTGTTCTTTTCACATACCACATATGGATCCACCAGTGTCATTGCATGTGTGTTCTTTTCACAATCCACCTATGGATCCACCAGTCCCATTGCATATGTGTGTTCTTTTTACTAGCAACAACTAGAGTCATTTCATGACTTCTCTTTTAACATACCACATATGGATCCACCAGTGTCATTGAAATGTGTGCTCTCTTAATATACCACACATGGATCCATTAGTGTCATTGCATGTGTGTTCTTTTTACTAGGAACAACCAGAGTCATTGAAATGTGTGTTCTCTTCAGAGACCACACATGGATCCACCAGTGTTATTGCATGTGTGTTCTTTTTACTAACAATAACCAAAGTCATTGAAATGTGTGTTCTCTTCATAGACCACACATGGATCAACCAGTGTCATTGCATGTGTGCTCTTTTTAGTAACAACAACCAGAGTCATTGCATGTGTGTTCTTTTCACATAGCACATATGGATCCACCAGTGTCATTGCATGTGTGCTCTTTTCACAATCCACCTATGGATCCACCAGGGTCATTGCATGTGTGTTCTTATTACTAATAACCAGAGTCATTGAAATGTGTGTTCTTTTCACATACCACCTATGGATCCACCAGTGTCATTGCGTGTGTGTTCTTTTTACTAACAACAACCAGAGTCATTGCATGTGTGTTCTCTTCAGAGACCACACATGGATCCACCAGTGTCATTGCATGTGTGTTCTTTTCACATACCACATATGGATCCACCAGTGTCATTGCATGTGTGCTTTTTTACTAACAACAACCAGAGTCATTTCATGTGTGTTCGTTTCACATACCACACATGGATCCACCAGTGTCATTGCATGTGTGGTCTTTTCACATACCACATATGGATTAACCAGTGTCATTGCATGTGTGTTCTTTTCACAATACACCTATGGATCCACCAGCGTAATTCTATGTGTGTTCTTTTTACTAACAACAACCAGAGTCATTGCATGTGTGTTCTCTTCAGAGACCACACATGGATCCACCAGTGTCATTGCATGTGTGTTCTTTTTACTAACAACAACCAGAGTCATTGAAATGTGTGTTCTCTTCAGAGACAACACATGGATCCACCAGTGTCATTGCATGTGTGTTCTTTTTACTAAGAACAACAAGAGTCATTGAAATGTGTGTTCTCTTCACAGAACACACATGGATCCACCAGTGTCATTGCATGTGTGTTCTTGTTATTAAGTACAACCAGAGTCATTGCATGTGTGTTCTTTTCACATACCACATATGGATCCACCAGTGTCATTGCATGTGTGCTTTTTTTACTAACAACAACCAGAGTCATTTCTTGTGTGTTCTTTTCACATCCCACATATGGATCCACCAGTGTCATTGAAATGTGTGTTCTCTTCAGAGACCAGACATGGATCCACCATTGTTATTGCATGTGTGTTCTTGTTACTAACAACAACTAGATTCATTTCATGTGTGTTCTTTTCACATACCACATATGGATCCACCAGTGTCATTGCATGTATGTTCTTTTCATAATCCACATATGGATCCACCAGTGTCATTACATGTGTATTCTTGTTACTAACAAGAACCAGAGTCATTGCATGTGTGTTCTTTTCACATACCACATATGGATTAACCAGTGTCATTGCATGTGTGTTCTTTTCACAATACACCTATGGATCCACCAGTGTAATTGCATGTGTGTTCTTTTTACATACCACACATGGATCCACCAGTGTCATTGCATGTATGTTCTTTTCACAATCCACCTATGGATCCACTAGTGTCATTGCATGTGTGTTCTTTTTACTAACAACAACTGGAGTCATTGAAGTGTGTGTTCTTTTCACATACCACATATGGATCCATAGGTGTCATTGCATGTTTTTTTCATTTCACAATCCACATATGGATCCACTAGTGTCATTGCATGTGTGTTCTTTTTACTAACAACAACTGGAGTCATTTCATGTGTGTTCTTTTCACATACCACATATGGATCCACCGGTGTCATTGCATGTGTGCTCTTTTTACTAACAACAACCAGACTCAATGCACGTGCGTTCTCTTTAGAGACCACACATGGATCCACCAGTGTAATTGCATGTGTGTTGTCTTCAGAGACCACACATGGATCCACCAGTGTCATTGCATGTGTGTTCTTTTTACTAACAATAACCAGATTCATTGCATGTGTGTTCTTTTCAGAGACCACGCATGGATCCACCAGTGTCATTGCATGTGTGCTCTTTTTACTAACAACAACTAGAGTCATTGCATGTGTGTTCTCTTTAGAGACCACACTTGAATCCACTAGTGTCATTGCATGTGTGTTCTTGTTACTAATTACAACCAGAGTGATTGCATGTGTGTTCTTTTCACATACCACATATGGATCCACCAGTGTCATTGCATGAGTGTTATTTTCACAATCCACCTATGGATCCACCAGTCCCATTGCATATGTGTGTTCTTTTTACTAGCAACAACTAGAATCATTTCATGACTTCTCTTTTCACATACCACATATGGATCCACTAGTGTCATCGAAATGTGTGCTCTCTTCATATACCACACATGGATACACCAGTGTCATTGCATGTGTGTTCTTTTTACTAACAACAACCAGAGTTATTGAAATGTGTGTTCTCTTCAGAGACCACACATGGATCCACCAGTGTTATTGCATGTGTGTTCTTTTTACTAACAATAACCAGAGTCATTGAAATGTGTGTTCTCTTCATAGACCACACATGGATCAACCAGTGTCATTTCATGTGTGCTCTTTTTAGTAACAACAACCAGAGTCATTGCATGTGTGATCTTTTCACATAGCACATATGGATCCACCAGTGTCATTGCATGTGTGCTCTTTTCACAATCCACCTATGGATCCACCAGTGTCATTGCATGTGTGTTCTTTTTACTAATAACCAGAGTCATTGAAATGTGTGTTCTTTTCACATACCACCTATGGATCCACTAGTGTCATTGCGTGTGTGTTCTTTTTACTAACAACAACCAGAGTCATTGCATGTGTGTTCTCTTCAGAGACCACACATGGATCCACCAGTGTCATTGCATGTGTGTTCTTTTCACATACCACATATGGATCCACCAGTGTCATTGCATGTGTGCTTTTTACTAACAACAACCAGAGTCATTTCATGTGTGTTCTTTTCACATACCACACATGGATCCACCAGTGTCATTGCATGTGTGGTCTTTTTACTAACAACAACTGGAGTCATTGCATGTGTGTTCTTCTCACATACCACATATGGAACAACCAGAGTCATTGCATGTGTGCTCTTTTCACAATCCATCCATGGATCCACTGGTGTCATTGCATGTGTGTTCTTTCTACTAACAACAACTAGAGTCATTTCATGACTGTTCTTTTCACATACCACATATGGATCCACCAGAGTCATTGCATGTGTGTTCTCTTCACAATCCACCTATGGTTCCACCAGTGTCATTGCATGTGTGTTCTTTTCACATACCACATATGGATCCACTAGTGTCATTCATGTATGTTCTTTTCACAATCCACCTATGGATCCACCAGTGTCATTGCATGTGTGTTCTTTTTACTAACAACAACTGGAGTCATTGAAGTGTGTGTACTTTTCACATACCACATATGGATCCATAGGTGTCATTGCATGTGTGTTCATTTCAGAATCCACATATGGATCCACTAGTGTCATTGCATGTGTGTTCTTTTTAATAACAACAACTGGAGTCATTTCATGTGTGTTCTTTTCACATACCACATATGGATCCACCAGTGCCATTGCATGTGTGCTCTTTTTACTAACAACAACAGAGTCATTGCATGTGTCTTCTCTTTAGAGAGCACACATGGATCCCCCAGTGTAATTGCATGTGTGTTCTCTTCAGAGACCACACATGGATCCACCAGTGTCATTGCATGTGTGTTCTTTTTACTAACAACAACCAGATTCATTGCATGTGTGTTCTTTTTAGAGACCACGCATGGATCCACCAGTGTCATTGCATGTGTGCTCTTTTTACTAACAATAACTAGAGTCATTGCATGTGTGTTCTCTTTAGAGACCACACTTGGATCCACTAGTGTCATTGCATGTGTGTTCTTGTTAGTAATTACAACTAGTGTCATTGCATGTGTGTTCCTTTCACAATCCACCTCTGGATCCACCAGTCCCATTGCATGTGTGTTCTTTTTACTAGCAACAACTAGAGTCATTTCATGACTTCTCTTTTAACATACCACATATGGATCCACCAGTGTCATTGAAATGTGTGCTCTCTTAAGATACCACACATGGATCCATTAGTGTCATTGCATGTGTGTTCTTTTTACTAGGAACAACCAGAGTCATTGAAATGTGTGTTCTCTTCAGAGACCACACATGGATCCACTAGTATTATTGCATGTGTGTTCTTTTTACTAACAACAACCAGAGTCATGTGTGTTCTCTTCATAGACCACACATGGATCAACCAGTGGCATTGCATGTGTGCTCTTTTTACTAACAACAACCAGAGTCATTGCATGTGTGTTCTTTTCACATACTACATATAGATCCACTAGTGTCAATGAATTGTGTGCTCTCTTCAGGTACCACCTATGGATCCACCAGTGTCATTGCGTGTGTGTTCTTTTTACTAACAACAACCAGAGTCATTGCATGTGTGTTCTCTTCAGAGACCACACATGGATCCACCAGTGTCATTGCATGTGTGTTCTTTTCACATACCACATATGGATCCACCAGTGTCATTGCATGTGTGCTTTTTTACTAACAACAACCAGAGTCATTTCATGTGTGTTCGTTTCACATACCACACATGGATCCACCAGTGTCATTGCATGTGTGGTCTTTTCACATACCACATATGGATTAACCAGTGTCATTGCATGTGTGTTCTTTTCACAATACACCTATGGATCCACCAGCGTAATTCTATGTGTGTTCTTTTTACTAACAACAACCAGAGTCATTGCATGTGTGTTCTCTTCAGAGACCACACATGGATCCACCAGTGTCATTGCATGTGTGTTCTTTTTACTAACAACAACCAGAGTCATTGAAATGTGTGTTCTCTTCAGAGACAACACATGGATCCACCAGTGTCATTGCATGTGTGTTCTTTTTACTAAGAACAACAAGAGTCATTGAAATGTGTGTTCTCTTCACAGAACACACATGGATCCACCAGTGTCATTGCATGTGTGTTCTTGTTATTAAGTACAACCAGAGTCATTGCATGTGTGTTCTTTTCACATACCACATATGGATCCACCAGTGTCATTGCATGTGTGCTTTTTTTACTAACAACAACCAGAGTCATTTCTTGTGTGTTCTTTTCACATCCCACATATGGATCCACCAGTGTCATTGAAATGTGTGTTCTCTTCAGAGACCAGACATGGATCCACCATTGTTATTGCATGTGTGTTCTTGTTACTAACAACAACTAGATTCATTTCATGTGTGTTCTTTTCACATACCACATATGGATCCACCAGTGTCATTGCATGTATGTTCTTTTCATAATCCACATATGGATCCACCAGTGTCATTACATGTGTATTCTTGTTACTAACAAGAACCAGAGTCATTGCATGTGTGTTCTTTTCACATACCACATATGGATTAACCAGTGTCATTGCATGTGTGTTCTTTTCACAATACACCTATGGATCCACCAGTGTAATTGCATGTGTGTTCTTTTTACATACCACACATGGATCCACCAGTGTCATTGCATGTATGTTCTTTTCACAATCCACCTATGGATCCACTAGTGTCATTGCATGTGTGTTCTTTTTACTAACAACAACTGGAGTCATTGAAGTGTGTGTTCTTTTCACATACCACATATGGATCCATAGGTGTCATTGCATGTTTTTTTCATTTCACAATCCACATATGGATCCACTAGTGTCATTGCATGTGTGTTCTTTTTACTAACAACAACTGGAGTCATTTCATGTGTGTTCTTTTCACATACCACATATGGATCCACCAGTGTCATTGCATGTGTGCTCTTTTTACTAACAACAACCAGACTCAATGCACGTGCGTTCTCTTTAGAGACCACACATGGATCCACCAGTGTAATTGCATGTGTGTTGTCTTCAGAGACCACACATGGATCCACCAGTGTCATTGCATGTGTGTTCTTTTTACTAACAATAACCAGATTCATTGCATGTGTGTTCTTTTCAGAGACCACGCATGGATCCACCAGTGTCATTGCATGTGTGCTCTTTTTACTAACAACAACTAGAGTCATTGCATGTGTGTTCTCTTTAGAGACCACACTTGAATCCACTAGTGTCATTGCATGTGTGTTCTTGTTACTAATTACAACCAGAGTGATTGCATGTGTGTTCTTTTCACATACCACATATGGATCCACCAGTGTCATTGCATGAGTGTTATTTTCACAATCCACCTATGGATCCACCAGTCCCATTGCATATGTGTGTTCTTTTTACTAGCAACAACTAGAATCATTTCATGACTTCTCTTTTCACATACCACATATGGATCCACTAGTGTCATCGAAATGTGTGCTCTCTTCATATACCACACATGGATACACCAGTGTCATTGCATGTGTGTTCTTTTTACTAACAACAACCAGAGTTATTGAAATGTGTGTTCTCTTCAGAGACCACACATGGATCCACCAGTGTTATTGCATGTGTGTTCTTTTTACTAACAATAACCAGAGTCATTGAAATGTGTGTTCTCTTCATAGACCACACATGGATCAACCAGTGTCATTTCATGTGTGCTCTTTTTAGTAACAACAACTAGAGTCATTGCATGTGTGATCTTTTCACATAGCACATATGGATCCACCAGTGTCATTGCATGTGTGCTCTTTTCACAATCCACCTATGGATCCACCAGTGTCATTGCATGTGTGTTCTTTTTACTAATAACCAGAGTCATTGAAATGTGTGTTCTTTTCACATACCACCTATGGATCCACTAGTGTCATTGCGTGTGTGTTCTTTTTACTAACAACAACCAGAGTCATTGCATGTGTGTTCTCTTCAGAGACCACACATGGATCCACCAGTGTCATTGCATGTGTGTTCTTTTCACATACCACATATGGATCCACCAGTGTCATTGCATGTGTGCTTTTTACTAACAACAACCAGAGTCATTTCATGTGTGTTCTTTTCACATACCACACATGGATCCACCAGTGTCATTGCATGTGTGGTCTTTTTACTAACAACAACTGGAGTCATTGCATGTGTGTTCTTCTCACATACCACATATGGAACAACCAGAGTCATTGCATGTGTGCTCTTTTCACAATCCATCCATGGATCCACTGGTGTCATTGCATGTGTGTTCTTTCTACTAACAACAACTAGAGTCATTTCATGACTGTTCTTTTCACATACCACATATGGATCCACCAGAGTCATTGCATGTGTGTTCTCTTCACAATCCACCTATGGTTCCACCAGTGTCATTGCATGTGTGTTCTTTTCACATACCACATATGGATCCACTAGTGTCATTCATGTATGTTCTTTTCACAATCCACCTATGGATCCACCAGTGTCATTGCATGTGTGTTCTTTTTACTAACAACAACTGGAGTCATTGAAGTGTGTGTACTTTTCACATACCACATATGGATCCATAGGTGTCATTGCATGTGTGTTCATTTCAGAATCCACATATGGATCCACTAGTGTCATTGCATGTGTGTTCTTTTTAATAACAACAACTGGAGTCATTTCATGTGTGTTCTTTTCACATACCACATATGGATCCACCAGTGCCATTGCATGTGTGCTCTTTTTACTAACAACAACAGAGTCATTGCATGTGTCTTCTCTTTAGAGAGCACACATGGATCCCCCAGTGTAATTGCATGTGTGTTCTCTTCAGAGACCACACATGGATCCACCAGTGTCATTGCATGTGTGTTCTTTTTACTAACAACAACCAGATTCATTGCATGTGTGTTCTTTTTAGAGACCACGCATGGATCCACCAGTGTCATTGCATGTGTGCTCTTTTTACTAACAATAACTAGAGTCATTGCATGTGTGTTCTCTTTAGAGACCACACTTGGATCCACTAGTGTCATTGCATGTGTGTTCTTGTTAGTAATTACAACTAGTGTCATTGCATGTGTGTTCCTTTCACAATCCACCTCTGGATCCACCAGTCCCATTGCATGTGTGTTCTTTTTACTAGCAACAACTAGAGTCATTTCATGACTTCTCTTTTAACATACCACATATGGATCCACCAGTGTCATTGAAATGTGTGCTCTCTTAAGATACCACACATGGATCCATTAGTGTCATTGCATGTGTGTTCTTTTTACTAGGAACAACCAGAGTCATTGAAATGTGTGTTCTCTTCAGAGACCACACATGGATCCACTAGTATTATTGCATGTGTGTTCTTTTTACTAACAACAACCAGAGTCATTGAAATGTGTGTTCTCTTCATAGACCACACATGGATCAACCAGTGGCATTGCATGTGTGCTCTTTTTACTAACAACAACCAGAGTCATTGCATGTGTGTTCTTTTCACATACTACATATAGATCCACTAGTGTCAATGAATTGTGTGCTCTCTTCAGGTACCACACATGGATCCACCAGTGTCATTGCATGTGTGTTCTTTTTACTAACAACAACCAGAGTCATTGAAATGTGTGTTCTGTTCAGAGACCACACATGGATCCACCTTTGTCATTGTATGTGTGTTCTTTTTACTAACAACAACCAGAGTCACTGAAATGAGTGTTCTTTTCACATACCACCTATGGATCCACCAGTGTCATTGCGTGTGTGTTCTTTTAACTAACAACAACCAGAGTCATTGCATGTGTGTTCTCTTCAGAGGCCACACATGGATCCACCAGTGTCATTGCATGTGTGTTCTTTTTACTAACAACAACCAGAGTCATTTAAATGTGTGTTCTCTTCAGAGACCACACATGGATCCACCAGTGTCATTGCATGTGTGTTCTTGTTACTAAGTATAACCAGAGTCATTGCATGTGTGTTCTTTTCACATACCACATATAGATCCACCAGTGTCATTGCATGTGTGTTCTTTTCACATACCTCATATGGATCCACCAGTGTCATTGCATGTGTGTTCTTTTCACAATCCACCTATGGATCCACCAGTGTCATTGCATGTGTGTTCTTTTTACTAACAACAACTGGAGTCATTGAAATGTGTGTTCTTTTCACATAACACATATGGATCCACCAGTGTCGTTGCATGTGTGTTCTTTTCACAATCCACATATGGATCCACCAGTGTCATTGCATGTGTGTTCTTTTTACTAACAACAACTGGAGTCATTGAAATGTGTGTTCTTTTCACATAACACATATGGATCCACTAGTGTCATTGCATGTGTGTTCTTTTTACTAACAACAACTAGAGTCATTTCATGTGTGTTCTTTTCACATACCACATATGGATCCACCGGTGTCATTGCATGTGTGCTCTTTTTACTAACAACAACCAGAGTCATTGCATGTGTGTTCTCTTTAGAGACCACACATGGATCCATCAGTTTAATTGCATGGGTGTTCTCTTCAGAGACCACACATGGATCCACTAGTGTCATTACATGTGTGTTCTTTTTACTAACAACAACCAGATTCATTGCATGTGTGTTCTTTTCAGAGACCACACATGGATCCACCAGTGTCATTGCATGTGTGCTCTTTTTACTAACAACAACCAGAGTCATTGCATGTGTGTTCTTTTCATATACTACATATGGATCCACTAGTGTCATTGAAATGTGTGCTCTCTTCAGATACCACACATGGATCCACCAGTGTCATTGCATGTGTGTTCTTTTTACTAACAACAACCAGAGTCATTGAAATGTGTGTTCTCTTCAGAGACCACACATGGATCCACCTGTGTCATTGCATGTGTGTTCTTTTTACTAACAACAACCAGAGTCATTGAAATGTGTGTTCTTTTCACATACCACCTATGGATCCACCAGTGTCATTGCGTGTGTGTTCTTTTTACTAACAACAACCAGAGTCATTACATGTGTGTTCTCTTCAGAGACCACACATGGATCCACCAGTGTCTTTGCATGTGTGTTCTTTTTACTAACAACAACCAGATTCTTTTAAATGTGTGTTCTCTTCAGAGACCACACATGGATCCACCAGTGTCATTGCATGTGTGTTCTTGTTACTAAGTATAACCAGAGTCATTGCATGTGTGTTCTTTTCACATACCACATATGGATCCACCAGTGTCATTGCATGTGTGGTCTTTTACTAACAACAACCAGAGTCATTGCATGTGTGTTCTTTTTACTAACAACAACCAGAGTCATTGAAATGTGTGTTCTCTTCAGATACCACACATGGATCCACCAGTGTCATTGCATGTGTGTTCTTGTTACTAAGTACTACAAGAGTCATTGCATGTGTTTTTTTACTAATAACAACCAGATTCATTTCATGTGTGTTCTTTTCACATACCAAATATGGATCCACCAGTGTCATTGCATGTGTGTTCTTTTTACTAACAACAACTGGATTCATTGCATGTATGTTCTTTTCACATACCACATATGGAACAACCAGAGTCATTGAATGTGTGCTCTTTTCACAATCCACCTATGGATCCACCAGTGTCATTGCATGTGTGTTCTCTTTACTAACAACAACTGGAGTCATTTCATGACTGTTCTTTTCACATACCACATATGGATCCACCAGAGTCAATGCCTCTGTGTTCTCTTCACAATCCACCTATGGATCCACCAGTGTAATTGCATGTGTGTTCTTTTCACATACCACATATGGATCCACCAGTGTCATTGCATGTGTGTTCTTTTCACAATCCACCTATGGATCTACCAGTGTCATTGCATGTGTGTTCTTTTTACTAACAACAACTGGAGTCATTGAAATGTGTGTTGTTTTCACATAACACATATGGATCCACCAGTGTCATTGCATGTGTGTTCTTTTCACAATCCACATATGGATCCACCAGTGTCATTGCATATGTGTTCTTTTTAATAACAACAACTGGAGTCATTGAAATGTGTGTTCTTTTCACATAACACATATGGATCCACCAGTGTCATTGGATGTGTGTTCTTTTTACTAACAACAACTAGAGTCATTTCATGTGTGTTCTTTTCACATACCACATATGGATCCACCGGTGTCATTGCATGTGTGCTCTTTTTATGAACAACAACCAGAGTCATTGCATGTGTGTTCTCTTTACAGACCACACATGGATCCATCAGTGTAATTGCATGTGTGTTCTCTTCAGAGACCACACATGAATCCACTAGTGTCATTGCAATTGCGTTCTTTTTACTAACAACAACCAGAGTCATTGCATGTGTGTTCTTTTCAGAGACCACACATGGATCCACCAGTGTCATTGCATGTGTGATCTTTTTACTAACAACAACTGGAATCATTGTATGTGTGTTCTCTTTAGAGATCACACATGGATCCACCAGTGTCATTGCATGTGTGTTCTTGTTACTAATTACAACCAGAGTCATTGCATGTGTGTTCTTTTGACATACCACATATGGATCCACAAGTGTCATTGCATGTGTGTTCTTTTCACAATCCACCTATGGATCCCCCGGTGTCATTGCATGTGTGTTCTTTTTACTAACAACAACTAGAGTCATTTCATGACTATTCTTTTCACATACCACATATGGATCCACCGATGTCATTGAAATGTCTGTTCTCTTGAGAGACCACACATGGATCCACCAGTGTCATTGCATGTGTGTTCTTTTTATTAAAAACAACCGGAGTCATTGAAATGTGTGTTCTCTTCAGAGACCACACATGGATCCACCAGTGTCATTGCATCTGTGTTCTTGTTACTAAG
Organism: Avena sativa; assembly: GCA_916181665.1. Classification (NCBI taxonomy): domain Eukaryota; kingdom Viridiplantae; phylum Streptophyta; class Magnoliopsida; order Poales; family Poaceae; genus Avena; species Avena sativa. Next base: position 275,008,819 of record OV702292.1, read on the forward strand.
TACAACCAGAGTCATTGCATGTGTGTTTTTTGACTAACAACAACCAGAGTCATTTCATGTGTGTTCTTTTCACATACCACATATGGATCCACCAGTGTCATTGCATGTGTGTTCTTTTTACTAACAATAACTGGAGTCATTGCATGTGTGTTATTTTCACATACCACATATGGAACAACCAGAGTCATTGCATGTGTCCTCTTTTCACAATCCACCTATGGATCCACCAGTGTCATTGCATGTGTGTCTTTTTACTAACAACAATTGGAGTCAATTCATGACGGTTCTTTTCACATACCACATATGGATCCACCAGAGTCAATGCATGTGTGTTCTCTTCACAATCCACCTATGAATCCACCAGTGTAATTGCATGTGTGTTCTTTTCACATACCACATATGGATCCACCAGTGTCATTGCATGTGTGTTCTTTTCACAACCCACCTATGGATCCACCAGTGTCATTGCATGTGTGTTCTTTTTATTAACAACAACTGGAGTCATTGAAATGTTTGTTGTTTTCACATAACACATATGGATCCACCAGTGTCATTGCATGTGTGTTCTTTTTAATAACAACAACTGGAGTCATTGAAATGTGTGTTCTTTTCACATAACACATATGGATCCACCAGTGTCATTGGATGTGTGTTATTTTTACTAACAACAACTAGAGTCATTTCATGTGTGTTCTTTTCACATACCACATATGGATCCACCGGTGTCATTGCATGTGTGCTCTTTTTATTAACAACCAGAGTCATTGCATGTGTCTTCTCTTTAGAGACAACACATGGATCCATTAGTGTAATTGCATGTGTGTTCTCTTCAGAGACCACACATGAATCCACTAGTGTCATTGCAATTGCCTTCTTTTTACTAACAACAACCAGAGTCATTGCATGTGTGTTCTTTTCAGAGACCACACATGGATCCACCAGTGTCATTGCATGTGTGATCTTTTTACTAACAACAACTGGAATCATTGCATGTGTGTTCTCTTTAGAGATCACACATGGATCCACCAGTGTCATTGCATGTGTGTTCTTGTTACTAATTACAACCAGAGTCATTGCATGTGTGTTCTTTTGACATACCACATATGGATCCACCAGTGTCATTGCATGTGTGTTCTTTTCACAATCCACCTATGGATCCCCCGGTGTCATTGCATGTGTGTTCTTTTTACTAACAACAACTAGAGTCATTTCATGACTATTCTTTTCACATACCACATATGGATCCACCGATGTCATTGAAATGTCTGTTCTCTTGAGAGACCACACATGGATCCACCAGTCTCATTGCATGTGTGTTCTTCTTATTAAAAACAACCGGAGTCATTGAAATCTGTGTTCTCTTCAGAGTCCACACATGGATCCACCAGTGTCATTGCATCTGTGTTCTTGTTACTAAGTACAACCAGAGTCATTGCATGTGTGTTTTTTGACTAACAACAACCAGAGTCATTTCATGTGTGTTCTTCTCACATACCACATATGGATCCACCAGTGTCATTGCATGTGTGTTCTTTTTACTAACAATAACTGGAGTCATTGCATGTGTGTTATTTTCACATACCACATATGGAACAACCAGAGTCATTGCATGTGTCCTCTTTTCACAATCCACCTATGGATCCACTAGTGTCATTGCATGTGTGTCTTTTTACTAACAACAACTGGAGTCAATTCATGACGGTTCTTTTAACATACCACATATGGATCCACCATAGTCAATGCATGTGTGTTCTCTTCACAATCCACCTATGAATCCACCAGTGTAATTGCATGTGTGTTCTTTTCACATACCACATATGGATCCACCAGTGTCATTGCATGTGTGTTCTTTTCACAACCCACCTATGGATCGACCAGTGTCATTGCATGTGTGTTCTTTTTACTAACAACAACTGGAGTCATTGAAATGTGTGTTGTTTTCACATAACACATATGGATCCACCAGTGTCATTGCATGTGTGTTTTTTTCACAATCCACATATGGATCCACCAATGTCATTGCATGTGTGTTCTTTTTAATAACAACAACTGGAGTCATTGAAATGTGTGTTCTTTTCACATAACACATATGGATCCACCAGTGTCATTGGATGTGTGTTCTTTTTACTAACAACAACTAGAGTCATTTTATGTCTGTTCTTTTCACATACCACATATGGATCCACCGGTGTCATTGCATGTGTGCTCTTTTTATTAACAACAACCAGAGTCATTGCATGTGTGTTCTCTTTAGAGACCACACATGGATCCATTAGTGTAATTGCATGTGAGTTCTCTTCAGAGACCACACATGAATCCACTAGTGTCATTGCAAATGTGTTCTTTTTACTAACAACAACCAGAGTCATTGCATGTGTGTTCTTTTCAGAGACCACACATGGATCCACCAGTGTCATTGCATGTGTGATATTTTTACTAAGAAGAAATGGAGCCATTGCATGTGTGTTCTCTTTAGAGATCACACATGGATCCACCAGTGTCATTGCATGTGTGTTCCTTTTACTAACAACAACTAGAGTCATTGAAATGTGTGTTCTTTTCACATACCACATATGGATCCACCGGTGTGATTGCATGTGTGCTCTTTTTACTAACAACAACCAGAGTCATTGCATGTGTGTTCTCTTTAGAGACCACACATGGATCCACTAGTGTAATTGCATGTGTGTTCTCCTCAGAGAGCACACATGGATCCACTAGTGTCATTGCATGTGTGTTCTCTTTACTAACAACAACCAGATTCATTGCATGTGTGTTCTTTTCAGAGACCACACATGGATCCACCATTATCATTGCATGTGTGATCTTTTTACTAAAAACAACTGGAGTCATTGCATGTGTGTTCTCTTTAGAGATCACACATGGATCCACCGGTGTCATTGCATGTGTTCTTGTTACTAATTACAACCAGAGTCATTGCATGTGTTCTTTTGACATACCACATATGGATCCACCAGTGTCATTGCATGTGTGTTCTTTTCACAATCCACCTATGGATCCACCAGTGTCATTGCACATGTGTTCTTTTTACTAACAACTACTAGAGTCATTTCATGACTATTCTTTTCACATACCACAGATGGATCCACCGGTGTCATTGAAATGTCTGTTCTCTTGAGAGACCACACATGGATCCACCAGTGTCATTGCCCGTGTGTTCTCTTCACAATCCACATATGGATCCACCAGTGTCATTGCATGTGTTCTCTTTTTACTAACAACAACTAGAGTCATTGCATGTGTGTTCTTTTCACATACCACATATGGAACAACCAGGGTCATTGAAATGTGTGTTCTTGTCAAAGACCACACATGGATCCACCGGTGTCATTGCATGTGTGTTCTTTTAACTAACATCAACTGGAGTCATTGCATGTGTGTTCTTTTTACTAACAACAACTGGAGTCATTGCATATGTGTTCTTTTCACTTACCACATATGGAACAACTAGTCAGTGAAATGTGTGTTCTCTTCAGAGACCACACATGGATCCATCAGTGTTATTGCATGTGTGTTCTTTTTACTAACAACAACCAGAGTCATTGCATGTGTGTTCTTTTCACACACCACATATGGATCCACCAGTGTCATTGCATTTGTGTTCTTTTTACTAACAACAACTGGAGTCATTGAAATGTGTGTTCTTTTCACATAACACATATGGATCCATCAGTGTCATTGCATGTGTGTTCTTTTCACATACAACATATGGGTCCACCGGTGTCATTGCATGTGTGCTCTTTTTACTAACAAGAACCAGAGTCATTGCATGTGTGTTCTCTTTAGAGACCACACATGGATCCATCAGTGTAATTGCATGTGTGTTCTCTTCAGAGACCACACATGGATCCACTAGTGTCATTGCATGTGTGTTCTTTTGACTAACAACAACCAGATTCATTGCATGTGTTTTCTTTTTCAGAGACCACACATGGATCCACCAGTGTCATTGCATGTGTGATCTTTTTACTAACAACAACTGGAGTCATTTCATGACTATTCTTTTCACATACCACATATGGATCCACCGGTATCATTGAAATGTCTGTTCTCTTGAGGGACCACACATGGATCTACCAGTGTCATTGCATGTGTGTTCTTTTTACTAACAACAACCAGAGTCATTGAAATGTGTGTTCTCTTCCGAGACCACACATGGATCCACCAATGTCATTGCATGTGTGTTCTTATTACTAAGTACAACCAGAGTCATTGCATGTGTGTTTTTTGACTAACAACAACCAGAGTCATTTCATGTGTGTTCTTTTCACATACCACATATGGATCCACCAATGTCATTGCATGTGTGTTCTTTTTACTAACAACAACTGGAGTCATTGCATGTGTGTTCTTTTCACATACCACATATGAAATAGCCAGAGTCATTGCATGTGTGATCTTTTCACAATCCACCTATGGATCCACCAGTGTCATTGCATGTGTGTTCTTTTTACTAACAACAACTGGAGTCATTTCATGACTGTTCTTTTCACATACCACATATGGATCCACCAGAGTCAATGCATGTGTGTTCTCTTCACAATCCACTTATGGATCCACCAGTGTCACTGCATGTGTGTTCTTTTCACATACCACATATGGATCCACTAGTGTCATTGCATGTGTGTTCTTTTCACAATCCACCTATGGCTCCACCCGTGTCATTGCATGTGTGTTCTTTTTACTAACAACACCTGGAGTCATTGAAATGTGTGTTCTTTTCACATAACACATATGGTGTCGTGGTGGTGTCATGGCAGATGCCATGGATAGGCTAAAGGTGGGGACTAATATGCGCTAGGGGAATCTAGGGAGGGATAGTGGAGTGATTCTCCACACAGAAGTTTGTATTGCTATATCTCCAAGATTACAAATGCTCCTTGAGCTGTATTGGCGAGAGGAGGAAGAAGGAGCTCTCTTACTCTTGCCTACTTCTTCTCCCTAGAACTCTAGATCAACTAGCTCTAAGGAATCACCAAACCAACTAGTTCTCAACGAACCCCCTCTACCAAAACCCTAACCCCCCTTATATAGAGGAGGTTTGGTCCTGGCCTAGGGGATACGTGGAGGCATATTCCTAAGAATATGCCCCCTCCCAAAGTGGTAACCCGACTGGGGTGCTTTTCCCCCGCGTCACACATGCTTTAGCGATGTAAGCCTCTGCGGCGCCCGCGTCAGCCGACGTGAGCGTCGTCACCCTTGTAGGCCATGACCCGGTGGTCCTGCCCTTGCTTTATTCGCTCATGCAGTGCCTACCGGACCTTCTTTTTTGACTAGAGAGATTCCTTCCTTCTCCCAAAAGCTAAGCAAGGATCCGGATCATAGTAGATCCGGCCACACCTGTTCCTGCATATAAGTTAGACAAGCATTTCCGACTTACTCCTTAAGTCGGATGAGACAACGTTAGGCGACCCGCCTGGTCCAGGTTACTCCGTGATCCGACCTACCTTGAGGTGACTCGGCTAGCATCCGCTTTGACCTTGCCGAACCTCGGCTAACTCGGCCCTTATACCCCGGAGTGACCCTACCCGGGGGTATCCCCCCAACATTAGTCCCCGAAGCTGGTGCGGTCTTAGCTTCCTTGGCCGCTAAGGCCACATCAGGTTCATTTATGTCCGAGACTCAGACGTTTAATTCCGGGTTAGCTCCTTATCTCGGATTATATGGATTTACGTTCCCTTCGCACGTTCCAAGATTTCACTTGCCGGCCGGGTCACCACTTTGGCTCGGATCCCATGGTTATCATGGTTTGATCCGGGCCCCGTTTCCTTCTCTCATATGCCAACCCACGTGGAGGCTAATCATTGCCTCGTCTTATTTTAACTGCCGCAGTAATTGTCAGTTATCACTGTGCGAGGGTCACGTCATGCCTACCTCCTCGTTTACCGCAACAGCACGTCGCGTCATGGGATTGCTTCTACTCTGTGGCCCCCTGTGTGGCTTTTCTCTGGTTGGCTGATGCCGGTGATACACGGCCACATCGTGTGGCTCGTCGGCGCAGCGTGATCCCACTCATCGATCACTAGGGGTGGTTAAATAGGTGAGGGGCGCATCCCTTAGCGTTTTTCCACCTCTGCACCCCTTTGCCCGTTGCGTTTTCTCCTTCGTCTTCCCTGCGACCACGCCGCCGCTGGTGCTTTCTAGCAGCAGCGCCGCGCCGCACCTCCCCGTGCCTCCGCACCGCAGCCACCGCTGCGCAGCTTCTTCGCCACGGGTCCACGCCAATCTAGGCCTCAGATCCCCGCCGCCGCTAGCTCCAGCAAGGATAGCTGATACGAGATGAGGGAGGAGGAGCTCGTCGTCGCCGAGCAGGAGATGGAGGAGGACGCCGGCGCGGCGGACCGCGCCGCGTGGGCCGGGTCATGGGTCTGTCAAGATGACCTTGACTGGCTCTACCGGACCAGGCACATTCCCGCCAGCGTCACTGCTCGTCTCCCCTCCTCGGAACTGGCCCCCTCACGCAATCCGGGTGAGTTCGTTGTATTCCTGTCCCACTTCCAACGAGGATTTGGCCTTCCGGTGAGCGATTTCTTTCGGGATTGGGTTAGGACGTATCACCTGCAGCCGCACCATCTCCCAGCGAACGCAATCACCTCTCTTTCTGGCTTTGCCTCTACGATTGAAGGCTACACCGGACTATGGCCCACGAAGGAGCTGTGGATCCGGTTCTTCGGTCTTTGTCGCAACGCCGTCCCCAATATCCACGTAGAGTCGGAGGATAATCAGCTCACCCAGTTCGGAGCGGCCTCCATCTCGCCCCGGAGATTTTCAGTCTTTCCTCGGGTCACCGGGCTTGACTCCTGCAAAGGATGGGCCCGGACCTTCTTCTACGTCCCGAACGAGGGTATCGAAGATTTGATTCGGTTGCTGCCCTACGCTCCAGGCCCACCTGACACGGATTTCTGGGAGGAGGTCCCCAAGAAACCTACAGCTCTGGCCAACCAAGTTAACAAGAGGTTCGCGGAGCTGAAGAAACTCAGATTGCGCAACGAGGATGCTATGATCACGTTCGTGCGCAACCGAATCTCTCTCCTCCAGAAGCGCTCCCACAAGTTGTGCCACATGAGCTTCGGCCGCGACCCCAACCGAACCTCCTCCTTCGAGTGGAGCAACACGGAGATCTTTCGCCGGGTTAAAGCTCTTTTCACCACCCACAAGGATTTCTCCGCCGAATGGACGTGGGGAATCGAGCACTACTGCCATGACAGGCTCCCTCCCGCGGTAAGTTTCGCAGGGCAAACTTATTTCAGATCAAGTATGTGTCGGTTTTTGTTATATTTCTGACCCTGTTCTTCATGCTTTTTCTCAGCTGTTCCTTCAGCAAACTCTCGAGGATGGTACGGACCCGACCCTTAAGTGGGAGCCGGACCGAGAAATCCCGGATGAGGAGTAGCCGGACCAGGAGATGTTCCTTCCTATGATCGACGCCACCAAACGACCCAGCGGTAAATTCTCTTCTCTTAGAGATTGGCCCGATGATGAGGATGACTCGGATATCGATGTAATTGAACCCATTGAGGTTGTCCCTCTTTCTTTTGCCTTTCCGGCATCAGCTACCCCCGGTGGGCATATCCACGAGGATCCTCCACTTGCCACGGGCGAGCCGGTTCCGGTGGCGTCAAAGAAGAAGCATGGAGCCGCATCGAGTTCTTCCTCCGGACCTTCTCAGCCCACAAAAAGGCAAAAGAAGGCCGGAGACAAGACTGCCTCCAAGCGGGCAGGCAAAGCCCCGGCATGGAGGGCCCGGAATCCCAAGGAGGCCGAGACCTCGGATGCGTGAGTTATTTTTCATTACGTAACTCACTTTTCCTTGCATCGTGGTAATTTATCTTCTGACATTATTCTCTTTTTCAGGCCTCCTGTGGAGGTCCCTCAGAGCGGACCGAGCATCTCTTCTCCACTTCGGTCTGGCCCTTCTCCTCCTCGTGACGACGAGTCACGCCCGCTGTGCCCTATTCCGGAGGGCTCCGCGGCTGCTCCGGGTTCCACAGTACCTCATCGAGAGGAACGCGACCTCAGAGCGGGAGGGGTCGGTTCGGCCGAGGCGACGGCGTCCACCACTTCGGCATTGCCGCAACCAGCAACCACTGAGTCTATCACAACACCAGGACCAGCAGCAACTCCAGTACCAGCTACCGAGCCAGCACCTGTCCTGGCACTAAGGAAACCCACAGCAGCTCCAGTGCCAAGTTCTTCTGCCTCGTCCGAGTCATCTCAGCCTCGACGAGGAACTATTCCAGTAGCTTATAAAGGGAAGTCCACCACAGTTACTTCTTCCGAGCAAGTTAAAGGCAAGAAGGCCCCGGATACTACCAAATCTGCATCCATCGAGGCTGGGCAGCGAACTCTATCGTCAATGCTTCCGAAGAAATCACCAGCAGCGAAGGATCTTCCTGCCGAGCCAACCGATGCGCAGCAGATGGTTCTGCACACCAACCTAGCTCTTGCCCTAATTGAGAGGAAGGAAGCTCATGCGAAGGGCTTGGTGGCACCCCACATGCCCACTAGCGAACGGTACCCTCCGAGCCTTATCGAGTTCATCATGAACTGGAACAAGGCGGAGTTCGTCCACAACGATGATCTCTCGGAAAAGTTCGGCCCCGTAGAATTTTCTGCCCAGATGAATACTGCCGCCAAGGCAATTAACCTTGCGGGGCGAATGATGGAGGTATGTCGTTTATCCTTTACATGTTGTAGATAATAATCATTAGTCCCCGAGCCACCTGTGGAGTAGCTTGTTACTCTGCCAGATGCTCATTAGAAAACTAACATAGTTGCATGTAAACTTCAAATGTGCACACACCAAGAGCCGGATTAAGTTCCACTTGGCCCGGATCTTACACACTTCGAATATGCACACACCTAGAGCCGGGTTAAGTTCCACTTGGCTCGGATCTTACACACTTCGAATATGCACACACCTAGAGCCGGGTTAAGTTCCACTTGGCCCAGATCTTGTACACTTCGAATATGCACACACCTAGAGCCAGGTTAAGTTCCACTTGGCCCGGATCTTACACACTTCGAATATGCACACACCTAGAGCCGGGTTAAGTTCCACTTGGCCCGGATCTTGTACACTTCGAATATGCACACACCTAGAGCCGGGTTAAGTTCCACTTGGCCCGAATCTTACACACTTCGAATATGCACCAAGCTAATTTTACACTTCTGTACTTTTTTCAGGTAACTACCAATCGCCGGAGCGCCGAATTACAACGCCTGCTTGATACCCACAAGATCCTACGCGCAAAACATGTTGCACTTGGTGCAGAACATGAAAAGAGAGGTAATTTTCTCCCTCGGCACCTCTCCGTTTCTTTTTTACTTTTTTCCGCCGGACTAATCTCTTCATTCGGTCTCTGCAGCTGGGGTGGTGGCTGAGAACAAAATTATGCGGAAGAACTTGGAGGAAATCCGGGGTATGTCCTCTTTTGTTCGACTTTGTAGTGTTTTCCATTTGTTCTTCTCCTTGGCTCGGCAAACATTCACTCCTCGGCTCTGCCGGGTCAACATACTATTTCAGCATCGCTTGAGGATAGTGTGTTCATGCCTGATATGATGCTGCATTTTCTCGAACAAGCAGGGCAGCATCAGGCCGAGCTGAAGAAGAAGAATGATGAGGTTGCTCTCCTCCGGAATAAGGACGACGAGATTGCCAAGCTCAAGGCCGAGATGGAGAAGATGAAGGCCCAGCACCGAACCGAGCTCCAAAAGGTTATCCAGGACTTCACAGAAGAGCGTGAGCGCCTTACTCTCCAGATCTCCAAGGGCCAGGACCTACTCAGAGAATCCGACCTCCAGCTTGGGTCGGCTAACGCTGAGCTTGAGCAACTTCGTAAAAGACGCGATGCCTGCATCAAGGAGTTAACCCGGATCCATAGCCACATTTCTCGTAAGTTCCTTTCCCTTATCCGACATACTTCTCCGGGTTACCTCATATGTCTTTCCTTCACCTTCTTCCTTTGCCTTGTTTCGAGACCACTTTCCAGAGGGTACTGCCATTGCAAGCGCTGCTATTGCCAAATTTCACCGAGAGAGGGGTACCCCCATTGGTCCTAATGGTGAGAACGTTCCCTTGGACATGGAGGACCTATTGGTCAGCTTGTCCTCTCGCGTGGAGACCATCAAGAATTATGGCAAGGATATCCTCGACGTTGCAGTGCACATCTTCAATACGTTCTGGCCCGGAGAGAGTAGCCCGGAGACCATCACAACTCTCGTCGAGAAATTAATGGAAGTTGAGACCCAGCTTGACCTCTGGAGAGAGTCCGCTGGTCGTGCCGCAGCTGATACCATCCTTCACCATATTCTCACATGGTACGAGAAGATCGACCTCAGCCTCCTTACACGCCGGCGCACCAGATCCAGATGGACCGATGATCCGGAGTGGGTAGCTCAGTGCCAGGCCTGCGCCTACAGCCTCATCAAATATTCTCCCATTCGCTGGACCGATGATTCGGACCGGTTGAAGGACCGAGCTTCCTAGAATCCGCTGGGGACAAGCAGAATGAGAATGTTGAAGATGGGTCGGATGAGGACGGGGAAGATGATGCTTCAGATATTGAAGACATCGACAATGACACCGAACCTGCTCCTCCTGCTGCTCCTTAGTTCTAAAAAACTTGAAAATTTATCAGATCCCCGGTATGCCGGGTGCAATTGTATGCTGGATATGTGATATTTTGCTACTACGTTTTTATGCCGAATTAACTTGGGCGTAGTCCCCGAGTTTCATTTTCTTGTTCGTCCAATTCTTTGGCTCGGTCCGTGTCTACCTTAATTCGGTTTTACGACATACGAATCCGAGCTTCAAAAATTGTCTTAACAATACTTAGAAACTTTGAGGCTTGGCTCAAAATAATTCAGCATAATAACTTGAAAATAAATACAGGGTTAGTCCGAAAAAACAAACGTTAGCTCGAATAAATTCGTTTCCTTAGTCGTTTTTCATGTGCTACGCAATTCCAAACTTGTTCCCTTGCTTGCCATGAAGCCAATTCTTGTTGGACAGCAACAAGTCGAAGGGTTGGATTTTTGGTGCTCACACATTACTAATCCGGGTTAAGTAGAACGACTTATTCCAGCTACCGCATAAGAAATTACGACAAGTATTATTAAGGCAGTCCCTGAGTTACTGCTCGAGGCGCTGCTATTTCATTGATAAGCTCATTGCCGACATACATACCGACATATGAGATGACTTGGATACATACACTTCTTAGCTAAGTGTAGAAGGGACGAAGTAGTGCTACATTCCACGGTCGCTTGGATTCCTCTCTGGACCTGTCTTCCTTGTTCTTTTCCTGTGGCTTTGCATCTATAAGATAGTAAGGATCATTATGCAATGCTTTGCTCACAATGAACGGCCCTTCCCATGGGGGGGATAATTTATGCATGCCAGTAGTATGTTGTACCAACCGGAGCACCAGATCGCCTTCTCGGAAGACTCGGGGGCACACTTTCTGGCTATGATAGCGTCGGAGATTTTGCTGATATATGGCGGATCTGGACAGTGCCAGTTCTCTCGCTTCTTATAGCAGATCAACATCATTTTGCCGGGCTTCTTGCACTTCGGCTTCTGTGTATTGGGTGACCCTAGGCGAATCATGCTCTATGTCGGCTGGTAATACAACTTCTGCCCCATATACCAGAAAAAATGGCGTATATCCTGTTGATCAATTCGGAGTTGTTCTTAAGCTCCACAGTACCACTGGTAGTTCTTCTATCCAGCACCCTGCTGATCTTTGCAGCGGCTCAATGAGCCGGGGTTTTATCCCGGATAATACTAATCCGTTGGATCTTTCCACTTGTCCGTTCGATGCAGGGCAAGCTACCGAGGCGACATCGAGTCGGATCTTCTTATCTCGGCAGAAGCGCGCAAATTCTCCTTCCGCGAAATTTGTTCCATTATCAGTTATAATACTGTGTGGATAACCGTATCTCAAGATGATGTCTTTGAGAAATGTCACGGCCGTAGCTCCATCACATTTTCTTATAGGTTTCACTTCAATCCATTTTGTAAACTTGTCCACCATGACCAAAATGAGTGTCATGTTTCCTCTCGCCGGTTTGAACGGGCCAACCATATCCAAGCACCATACAGCAAATGGCCACGTAATTGGTATGGTCTTGAGTTCCGACATAGGCATATGTGTCTTGGTGGCGTACCTCTGACAACCATTGCATTTTCTCACCAGATCTTCTGCTTGTTCCAAGGCACTTGGCCAGTAGAATCCATGCCGGAACGCCTTTGCCACCAAGGCTCGGGATGAGGCATGATGCCCGCATTATCCTTGGTGTATATCTCGGAAGATGTCAAGCCCTTCTTTTGGGTCAACGCATCTTTGGAGAACATTGGTTACACTCCGTTTGTATAACTCAGAATTGATGATTGTGTATGCTTTTGCTCTCCTCTGAGTTTGCCTGGCTAACACCTAACGTTCCGTCTTTCAGGAATTGGAATATAGGTAGTGCCCAAGCTAGTATCGCTCATGGAGGGAACATCTCCTCATCAATTTCCATCTGATCCACCGGCATAACTTCAGCCGGATCATGCTAAGCAGTGTCCGGGTCTAGTGAGGTAGTCCCCGGGTTTGCCGAGGCAGTCCCCGGGTTTGCTGATGCAGTCCTCGGGTTTCGCGTATTACCTCCTGTGTCAATGTCCATGGGCTCAGCTCCGGATTCCGTATTTTCCGGGACATAGATCGAGTCGATTCCCGGGGACGGCCTGATAGATGGTTTTCTGAGGTGTTCCAATGCTACACCCGGTGGAATTGCCCGTCTGGTCGATCTGAGCTTCGACAACATGTCGGCAGCCTCGTTTTCCGCCTGGGGTACATGGTGAAATTCACACCCCTCGAAGTAACCAGATATCTTTTGCACGTGAAATTTGTATAGTGCCATGTTTGGATCCAGGGCGTCCCACACTCCGAACACCTGCTGCACCACCAGGTCCGAGTCGCCAAAGCATATTATCCGACGTATGCCAATCTCCTTTGCCACTTTGAGCCCATGCACAAGAGCCTCATACTCAGCGACATTGTTCGATGCCGCGAAATGGATCTGCAATACGTACTTTAGCTGATCCTTCTTTGGCGAGGTAAGCACAACCCCGGCGCCTAATCCGGTTTTGGTTTTCGACCCATCAAAGTGCATCCTCCAGTAATCCGGATCTGGTGGCGGTGGTTCGTATTGTACCTCGGCCCAATCCACAAAAAAGTCCGCCATAGCCTGAGATTTGATCGCTTCTCTTCTGTCGTATTAGGGCGCATAAGGGGCTAACTCAATTGCCCATTTTGCAATTCTGCCACTCGCATCCTTGTTACCCATTATCTCGGATATGGGAGCTTCACATATTACTTTGATGGGGTGCTCCTCAAAGTAATGCTTTAACTTCTTTGCCACCATGTAGATGCCGTATACCACCTTTTGAAAGTGCGGGTAGTTATGTTTTGAGGCAGAGAATACCTCGCTCAGGTAACATACTAGCCTCTGCATCGACTTACCCTCTTCATTGCGCTCCACTACGATTACTACACTTACAACTCGGTTGGTTGCGGCTACGTAGAGCAACATTGGCTCCTTTGATAGTGGAGAGGCTAACACTGGCGCAGTGGCCAACATCTTTTTTAAGTGGGCAAAGGCTTCATCGGCCTGTGGCATCCAAACGAATTTATCCGACTTTTTCATGTGTTGGTAGAGAGGCAGTGCCTTTTCTCCCAACTGACATACAAACCGACTCAACGATGCCAGGCAGCTAGGGAACTTCTGGACATCGTTAAGACACTTCGGCAACTCCATTCGTTTGATGGCTCAGATCTTAGTTGGATTAACTTCGATACCTCGGCTAGAGACGAGAAATCCGAGTAATTTTCCAGCCGGGACACCGAAGGTACATTTTTCTGGGTTAAGCTTCATCCGGAACCTTCTCAAGTTTGGGAATGTTTGCCTTATGTCGTCAAGGAGCGTTGTGCTTTCCTTGGTCTTGATAACCACATCATCCACGTATACTTGTACGTTTTGACCTATTTGGTCGTGCAAACATTTTTGCATACATCTTTGGTACGTTGTACCTGCATTGCGTAAACCGAACGGCATAGTGCAATAGCAGTAAGCCCCGTACGGGGTAATAAATGCCGTTTTTATTTGATCATCCAGGTTCAGAGGTATCTGATGGAAGCCAGAATATGCATCAATGAATGATAACAGTTCGCATCCCGCGGTTGAGTCTATGACCTGATCTATCCTCGGCAGTGGAAATGGATCTTTTGGACACGCCATGTTCATGTTCGTGTAATCGATACACATGCGCCAAACCACTTCCACGTTCGGATCGTCCTTCTTCTTTTCTACCAGCACCGGATTAGAGAGCCAATCCGGATATAGTACCTCCATGATAAATCCTGCTGCTAGTAGCCGAGCTATCTCATCTCCAATGACTTTTCTCCTATCCTCGGCGAAGCGGCGGAGAGGTTGCTTCACCGGCCTTGCTCCGGGTCTTACGTTCAAAGAGTGCTCGGCCAACTACCTCGGAACACCTTGCAAGTCCTGTGTAGACCAAGCAAAAATATCCCGATTCTCACAGAGGAAGTTGACGAGCTCGCTTTCCTATTTGTCAGTTAACCTGACACCAATTGTTACGGTGCGCTCCGGGAACATGTTATCAACTGGAATCTTCTTGGTGTCCTTTGCGGCTTGAAATGAAACGCTGCCATGCGGGTTACTTAATGCCGGCATATATTGCTGCGCGGACTGAGCCAATGCCTCCACCTCTTGGATTTTTCTTTTCTCTTGCGCAATCACGAGTGACTCGGCTAGGTTAGACCCGGCTGAAGCAACCTCCATGGAACGTCGGAAATCTCCAGCAATGGTAATCACTCCATTTGGCCCGGGCAACTTCATCTTCAGATAACTGATGTGACAGCTTGCCATGAATTTGTTCAACGCTGGTCTTCCGAGTAACGCATGATACGCACTTTCGAAGTTCACCACTTCAAACTCCAGATTTTCAGTTCGGCAGTTATCCCTTGTGCCGAATAGCACGTCGACCCGGACTTTGCCTATGGGCTCACACGAAATGCCTGGTACAATGCCATGGAAAGTTGTTCTTGTAGCCTGGAGCATGTTCTCCGAGATGCCCAACTTGCGCATCGTATCCGCATACATGATGTTAATGCTACTGCCATTATCAATCAGAACCTTGGAGAACCTCACATTGATGTTCGGTCCAATGAATGTCGGATCTAGCACTAGCGCATACGAACCTGGGCTCGGCATAAGTTTAGGATGATCTTTGATGTTCCAGGTGATTTCCTGGTCCGACCAAGGCATGTACCTCGTCACTGCTGGCATGACCGCATTGACCTCCATATGTCGGCGCTGCAAGCTCTTTCTATCTGTTTCCTCAGTCGTGAACACACAATAACTCTGGTGATGTTCCCTGTACTCATTCCTTCCCTCGTTTCTGGGGTACCTCTGATCCGGTTGTTGCTGATTTTCCACCTGATGCACTGCATCCCTTCTCTCGTTGTTATCATACCTCGGCGGAGGGGGAGGCAACATTAGCTGCTGCGTGTTCGCTCCGGAGAGCAACTGCTGCGGGGGTAACTCCTGCCGAGGTTGATCATTCTGGGGTGCCTGA
This sequence comes from Avena sativa, assembly GCA_916181665.1. Lineage (NCBI taxonomy): Eukaryota > Viridiplantae > Streptophyta > Magnoliopsida > Poales > Poaceae > Avena > Avena sativa. The sequence goes on from OV702292.1 coordinate 275,024,483, forward strand.
GCATTCCCCGAACCACCTTGCTCTATCTTTCACATCCACTCACATTGCCTCGTCGTGTGACCCGCCGGGCTATTCGGATTTGGCGTGTGAAACTTACACGGCTGGTCCAGCATCGACTCGTAGGTATACTTCGAATGGTCTTTCTTTTCCTGCCACTGTTTCTTCTGCTCCGGAGTCCATGTTTTCTTGCCATCATTTCTTGGAGTCCACTGCCCTCCAGTTCTCTGGCGTTGGTTACTCCCTGATCCGGGTTGATCTTGATTCATGGCTGCAACTTGTTGTGCACCATAACGATGATCCGGTCTATCATCTCTCCTCTTTCCTCTGTAATCATTCCTCCACGATGACCCGGCTCCATCCCTCTGATAGTATTCCTCGTTTGACTCGTTTGAGGCAAGCCTAGGTTGAGTCGGATCGCCCAAAGCATACGAATCAGCAATCCGGATCATCTCTACCAGCGTAACTGGCATTTTCCTTTGCAGCTTCATCCACAGCTCGCTGCCATATCTGCACCCTTGCGCAAACCACGCTATGGCCTGCGACTCTATGACACCTTCACACGAGTTTCTCACGGTACACCACCGGGTCAAGAATTCACGATCCGTCTCGTTGGGTCTTTGCTTGCACATTGCCAGGGTCTGCGGTCTATTCGGCCTCTGGTATGTACTTGAGAAGTTGCTGAAAAACATTTCTTCAAAATCTATCCAGCAGTTGATGCTTCCGGGTGGCAAGTTATTCAGCCATACTCTGGCCGGGCCTTCCAACATCTAGGGCACGTAACGCACAACTCATCTCAAATTGCCCATTGCAATTTTCACCGCCGTAGCATAGTTTATCAGCCAATCCTCCGGTTTGGTACTGCCGTCATACGTCTTCGTGCCTCCGGGTAACTAGAAGTTGGGTACCGGTGGTTCCTTCATGATCCGGGGTCCAAAGCACGCTGGACCAAGAGGACCTTGACATTCGATCTGTTCCGACCTATACAGGCGATCCAGTTTTAACCTGGCGTCATCCGGCATTAAATCCCTGCTTCCCAATCTTGACCCTATCACATGATAGTATGGTCTAGGGTACCCTGCGTTCACCATCTCCGAATCACCGTCGTTGTACCGGTTTTGCTCTTGTTGCGCACCTTTCTGCTGCATACCTCGGCCGGCGCTTCGCTCTTGCCTCGGTATATTCCGCTGCTACGGTTGTCCTGCTGCTGCGAAGTTGCGCTGTTCGGCATTGCCGTTGGCAGGGTTCCCTTGACCAGCATTGCCTTGGTCGTGATTACCTCGGCCAGCTTCACCTTGGCTCACACTCCGTCGATCATCACCTTTCCGCATCACTTTTTCTTTTCCCGCACGTGTTGGGTCGTACGGGACGATATGTTTGTTCCGTCTGGCTGAGGTTACTACCTCTTCTCTCCTTGGACCGCCATGAGGCGATGATGTGGCTCCAGCGGATTTCTCCGGGTTACCCATCACCTAATGGAAGATCTTGGAAGCCCCAGCTCTCTCTAGGTTAGCTCTCAGCAGCTCCTCGTTCTGCCTGTTCACGATCTGAACCAGCTCGTTAACCCTGTCTTGCTGTCTTTGACGGGCCTCACCCGTTAGACCCTCTAGCTCGGACGCAGCCGCATCTGCTGCTCTGAGGTTCTTCGCCGGGGTACTATACTTCGGCAACCCCACAGACATATAGTTTTCCAACCCTTCTGCTCCATCATCACCTTCTCTATTCATCTCACTTATGAGATTTCTCCCTTTTACCCTTACTGCATCAACCTTGTTTGCCTTTGCGTACTCACGCAACGTTATGTTTAGCGAGTGCTGAGCCGCGGCTATTTTCTTTGCGCCCTCTAGTATCTTTTTCCGAGTTTCCTCTAGCTCGGCCTGTGCCTGAGCCAGATCTACCACTGCTGCTACCGGGTTATCCAAGCTATCCATAGCTTCCCTCAGTACGTTCTCAGGCCTCTCTAGTGGAGGTCCTCTACCTTTCCTCGGTGCCTTAGGTGTTACCTCCGAGTCTGGCGCTGGGTCCTTGCTTGCGCCTGCACCTGGCACAGTCATCGTCACCTTCACATGGTCTGGGGAGCAAGCGATACGCGCCCCGCGAGCCACAGTGAGGGGTGGTTCCCCCGCATCGACGACGCGACGCGGATGAACGCACGAGACGTCCACAACAACGTAGACCATGTGCGTGTCGAGCTTGACGAAGAGGCCATTGCACGGATGCGGGCGCGTGCCGAAGCAGCCAGCGCTCCAAAGCGCTGAACGAGCCCGGAGACGATGCATTCGCCGGTGCCTATGAAGTTTCCCATCCGGATCTTCACCCCTGCTAGCGCTGCTAGCCCCACGGTGGGCGCCAACTGTCGTGGTGGTGTCATGGCAGATGCCATGGATAGGCTAAAGGTGGGGACTAATATGCGCTAGGGGAATCCAGGGAGGGATAGTGGAGTGATTCTCCACACAGAAGTTTGTATTGCTATATCTCCATGATTACAGATGCTCCTTGAGCTGTATTGGCGAGAGAAGGAAGAAGGGGCTCTCTTACTCTTGCCTACTTCTTCTCCCTAAAACTCTAGATCAACTAGCTCTAAGGAATCACCAAACCAACTAGTGCTCAACCAACCCCCTCTACCAGAACCATAACCCCCCTTATATAGAGGAGGTTCGGTCCTGGCCTAGGGCATACGTGGAGGCATATTCCTAAGAATATGCCCCCTCCCAAAGTGGTAACCCGACCGGGGTGCTTTTCCCCCGCGTCACACATGCTTTAGCGATGTAAGCCTCTGCGGAGCCCGCGTCAGCCGAGTGAGCGTCGTCACCCTTGTCGGCCATGACCCGGTGGTCCTGCCCTTGCTTTATTCGCTCATGCAGTGCGTACCGGACCTTCTTTTTTAACCAGAGAGATTCCTTCCTTCTCCCAGAAGCTAAGCAAGGATCTGGATCATAGTAGATCCGGCCACACCTGTTCCTCCATATAAGTTAGACAAGCATTTCCGACTTACTCCTTAAGTCGGATGATACAACGTTAGGCGACCCCCCTGGTCCAGGTTACTCCGTGATCCGGCCTGCCTTGAGGTGACTTGGCCAGCATCCGCTTTGACCTTGCCGAACCTCGGCTAACTCGGCCCTTATACCCCGGAGTGACCCTACCCGGGGGTATCCCCCCAACATATGGATCCACTAGTGTCGTTGCATGTGTGTTCTTTTCACAATCCACATATGGATCCACCAGTGTCATTGCATGTGTGTTCCTTTTACTAACAACAACTAGAGTCATTTAAATGTGTGTTCTTTTCACATAACACATATGGATCCACCAGTGTCATTGCATGTGTGTTCTTTTTGCTGACAACTAGATTCATTTCATGTGTGTTCTTTTCACATACCACATATGGATCCACCGGTGTCATTGCATGTGTGCTCTTTTTACTAACAACAACCAGAGTCATTGCATGTGTGTTCTCTTTAGAGACCACACATGGATCCACCAGTGTAATTGCATGTGTGTTCTCTTCAGAGACCACACATGGATCCACTAGTGTCATTGCATGTGTGTTCTTTTTACTAACAATAACTAGATTCATTGCATGTGTGTTCTTTTCAGAGACCACACATGGTTCCACCAGTGTCATTGCATGTGTGATCTTTTTACTAACAACAACTGGAGTCATTGCATGTGTGTTCTCTTTAGAGATCACACATGGATCCACCAGTGTCATTGCATGTGTGTTCTTGTTACTAATTACAACCAGAGTCATTGCATGTGTGTTCTTTTGACATACCACATATGGATCCACCAGTGTCATTGCATGTGTGTTCTTTTCACAATCCACCTATGGATCCACCAGTGTCATTGCATGTGTGTTCTTTTTACTAACAACTACTAGAGTCATTTCATGACTATTCTTTTCACTTACCACATATGGATCCACCGGTGTCATTGAAATGTCTATTCTCCTGAGAGACCACACATGGATCTACCAGTGTCATTGCCTGTGTGTTCTCTTCACAATCCACATATGGATCCACCAGTGTCATTGCATGTGTGTTCTTTTTACTAACAACAACCATATTCGTTGCATGTGTGATCTTTTCACATACCACATATGGATCCACCAGTGTCATTGCATGTGTTCTCTTTTTACTAACAACAACTAGAGTCATTTCATGTGTGTTCTTTTCACATACCACATATGGAAAAACTGGAGTCATTGCATGTGTGCTCTTTTCACAATCCACCTATGGATCCACCAGTGTCATTGCATGTGTGTTCTTTTTACTAACAACAACTGGAGTCATTGCATGTGTGTTCTTTTCACATACCACATATGGAACAACCAGGGTCATTGAAATGTGTGTTCTCTTCAAAGACCACACATGGATCCATCAGTGTCATTGCATGTGTGTTCTTTTCACTAACAACAACTGGAGTCATTGCATGTGTGTTCTTTTTACTAACAACAACTGGAGTCATAGCATATGTGTTCTTTTCACATACCACATATGGAACAACCAGAGTCATTGAAGTGTGTGTTCTCTTCAGAGACCACACATGGATCCACCAGTGTCATTGCATGTGTGTTCTTTTTTACTAACAACAACCAGAGTCATTGCATGTGTGTGTTATTTTCACACACCACATATGGATCCACCAGTGTCATTGCATGTGTGCTCTTTTTACTAACAACAACCAGAGTCATTGCATGTGTGTTCTCTTCAGAGACCACACATGGATCCACCAATGTCATTGGATGTGTGATCTTTTTACTAACAATAACCACAGTCATTGGAATGTTTGTTCTCTTTAGAGACCACACATGGATCCACCAGTGTCATTGCATGTGTCTTCTTTTTACTAACAACAACTGGAGTCATTGCATGTCTGTTCTTTTCACATACCTCATATGGAACAACTAGAGTCATTGAAATGTGTGTTCTCTTCAGAGACCACACATGGATCCACCAGTGTTATTGCATGTGTGTTCTTTTTACTAACAACAACCAGAGTCATTGCATCTTTGTTCTTTTCACGTACCACATATGGATCCACCAGTGGCATTGCATGTGTGATCTTTTTACTAACAACAACAAGAGTCATTGCATGTGTGTTCTCTTTAGAGACCATACATGCATCCACCAGTGTCATTGCATGTGTGTTCTTTTTACTAACAACAACCAGAATCATTGAAATGTGTGTTCTCTTCAGAGACCACACATGGATTCACCAGTGTAATTGCATGTGTGTTCGTTTTACTAACAACAACTGGAGTCATTGCATGTGTGTTCTTTTCACATACGACATATGGAACAACTAGAGTCATTGAAATGTGTGTTCTCTTCAGAGACCACACATGGATCCACCAGTGTTATTGCATGTGTGTTCTTTTTACTAACAACAACCAGAGTCATTGCATGTGTGTTATTTTCACATACCACATATGGATCCACCAGTGTCATTGCATGTGTGCTCTTTTTACTAACAACAACCAGAGTCATTGCATGGGTGTTCTCTTTAGAGACCACACATGGATCTACCAGTGTCATTGCATGTGTGTTCTTTTTACTAACAACATCCAGAGTCATTGAAATGTGTGTTCTCTTCAGAGACTACAAATGGATCCACCAGTGTCATTGCATGTGTGTTCTTTTTACTAACAACAACTGGAGTCATTGCATGTGTGTTCTTTTCACATACCACATATGGAACAACCAGAGTCATTGAAATGTGTGTTCTCTTCAGAGACCACACATGGATCCAAAAGTGTTATTGCATGTGTGTTCTTTTCACTAACAACAACTAGAGTCATTGCATGTGTGTTCTTTTCACATACCACATATGGATCCACCAGTGTCATTGCATGTGTGCTCTTTTTACTAACAATAACCAGAGTCATTGCATGTGTGTTCTCTTCAGAGACCATACATGGATCCACCAGTGTCATTGCATGTGTGTTCTTTTTACTAACAACAACCAGAGTCATTGAAATGTTTGTTCTCTTCAGAGACCACACATGGATCCACCAGTGTCATTGCATGTCTGTTCTTTTTACTAACAACAACTACAGACATTGCATGTGTGTTCTTTTCACATACCACATATGGAATAACCAGAGTCTTTGAAATGTGTGTTCTCTTCAGAGACCACACATGGATCCACCAGTGTCATTGCATGTGTGTTCTTTTTACTAACAACAACTAGAGTAATTGAAATGTGTGTTCTCTTCAGAGACCACACATGGATCCACCAATGTCATTGCATGTGTGTTGTTTTTACTAACAACAACTGGAGTCATTGCATGTCTGTTCTTTTCACATACCTCATTTGGAACAACCAGAGTCATTGAAATGTGTGTTCTCTTCAGAGACCACACATGGATCCAACAGTGTTATTGCATGTGTGTTCTTTTTACTAACAACAACCAGAGTCATTGCATGTGTGTTCTTTTTACATACCACATATGTGTTGGATATATGCCCAAGAGGCAATAATAAAAGTGGTTATTATTATATCTTTGTGTTTATGATGAATGTTTTGTTGGGGGGATACCCCCGGGTAGGGTCACTCCGAGGTATAAGGGCCGAGTTAGCCGAGGTTCGGCAAGGTCAAAGCGGATGCTGGACGAGTCACCTCAAGGCAGGCCGGATCACGGAGTAACCCGGACCAGGGGGTCGCCTAACGTTGTCTCATCCGACTTAAGGAGTAAGTCGGAAGTGCTTGTCTAACTTATATGCAGGAACAAGTGTGGCCAGATCTACTATGATCCGGATCCTCGCTTAACTTCTGGGAGAAGGAAGGAATCTCTCTGGTCAAAAAAGAAGGTCCGGTACGTACTGGATGAGCAAATAAAGCAAGGGCAGGACCACCGGGTCGTGGCCGACAAGGGTGACGACGCTCACATCGGCTTACGTCGCTAAAGCAAGAGTGACGCGGGGGAAAATCACCCCTGTCGGGTTACTACTTTGGGAGGGGCATATTCTTACGAATATGCCTCCACGTATGCCCTAGGCCAGGACCGAACCACCTCTATATAAGGGGGGTGAGGGTTCTGGTAGAGGGGGTTGGCAAAATTCTAGTTGGTTGAACTCTAGTAGATCTAGGGTTCTTGGGCTAGATAATAGGCAAGAGTAAGAGAGCAACTTCTTCCTCCTCTCGCCAATACAGCTCAAGGAGCACTTGTAATCTTGGAGATATTGCAATACAAACTTCTGTGTAGAGAATCACTCTACTATCCCTCCCTGGATTCCCCTAGCGCATATTAGACCCCACCTTTAGCCTATCCATGGCATCTGCCGTGACACCACCATGACGATTGGCGCCCACCGTGGGGCTAGCGGCACTAGCAGGGGTGAAGATCCGTACAGGAAACTTCATCGGCACCGGCGAATGCATCGTCTCCGGGCTCGTTCAGCGCTTTGGAGCGCTGGATTTCGTCAGCGACAACACTGGCTGCTTCGGCACGTGCCCGCTTCCGCGCAACGGCCTCTTCATCAAGCTCGGCGCGCACAAGGTCTACGTTGCTGTGGACGTCTCATGCGTTCATCCGCGTCGCGTCGTCGATGCGGGGGAACCACCCCTCACTGTGGCTCGCGGGGCGCGTATCGCTCGCTCCCCGGACCACGCGGAGGTGATGATGACCGCGCCAGGTGCAGGCGCAAGCTAAGACCTAGCTCCAGACACGGAGGTAACACCTAAGGCACCAAGGAAAGGTAGAGGACCTCCACTAGAGAGGCCTGAGAACGTACTGAGGGAAGCTATGGATAGCTTGGCTAACCCGGTAGCAGCAGTGGTAGACCCGGCTCAGGCACAGGCCGAGCTAGAGGAAACACGGCAAAAGATACTGGAGGGCGCAAAGAAAATTGCCGCGGCTCAGCAGTCGCTAAACATGACGCTGCGGGAGTACACAAAGGCAAACAAAGTTGATGCAGTAAAAGTGAAGGGGAGAAATCGCATAAGCGAGATGAACAGAGAAGGTGATGATGGAGCAGAAGGGTCGGAAAACTACCTATCTGTGGGGTTGCCGAGGTATAGCACCGCGACGAAGAACCTCAGAGCAGCAGATGCGGCTACGTCCGAGTTAGAGGGACTGATGGGTGAGGCTCGTCAAAGAAAGCAAGATAGGGTTAACGAGCTGGTTCGAATCGCGAACAGGCAGAACGAGGAGCTGCTGAGAGCTAACCCGGAGAGAGCTGGGGCTTCCAAGATCGTCCATTCGGTGATGGGTAACCCGGAGAAATCCGCTGGAGCCGCATCATCGCCTCATGGCGGTCCACGGAGTGAAGCTGGCCGAGGTAATCACGACCAAGGCAATGCCGGTCAAGGGAATGCTGCCAACGGCAATGCCGGACAACGCAATTCCGTAGGAGCGGGATAACCGCAACAGCGGAATATGCCGAGGCAAGAGCAAAGCGCCGGCCGAGGTATGCAGCAGAAAGGTGCGCAACGGGAGCAAAACCGATACAATGACGGTGATTCGGAGATGGTGAACGCAGGGTACCCCAGACTGGACTATCATGTGATAGGGTCTAGGTTGGGGAGCAGGGATTTGATGCCGGATGATGCCAGCTTAAAACTGGATCGCCTGTATAGGTCGGAACAGATCGAATGTCAAGGTCCTCCGGGTCTAGCGTGCTTTGGACCCCGGATCATGAAAGAGCCACCGGTACCCAACTTCCAGTTACCCAGGGGCACGAAGACGTATGACGGCAGCACGAAGCCAGAGGATTGGCTGATAAACTATGCTATGGCAGTGAAAATTGCAACTGGCAACTTGAGATGGGCTGTACGTTACGTACCCCAGATGTTCGAAGGTCCGGCCAGAGTATGGCTGAATAACTTACCACCTGGAAGCATCAACTGCTGGATAGATTTTGAGGAAATGTTTAACAGTAACTTCTCAAGTACATACCAGAGGCCGAACAGACCGCAGAGCCTGGCAATGTGCAAGCAAAGACCCAACGAGACGGATCGTGAATTCTTGACCCGGTGGTGTACCGTGAGAAACTCGTGTGAGGGCGTCATAGAGTCACTGGCCATAGCGTGGTTTGCACAAGGGTGTAGATACGACAGCAAGCTGTGGATGAAGTTGCAAAGGAAAATGCCAGTTACGCTGGCAGAGATGATCCGAATTGCTGACTCGTATGCTTTGGGTGATCCGACTCAACCTATGCTCGCCTCAAACGAGTCAAACGATGAATACTATCAAAGAGATGGAGTCGAGTTGTCCCGGAGGAATGATTACAGAGGAAAGAGGAGAGTTGATAGACCGGACCATCGCTATGGTTCGCAACAAGTTGCAGCAGTGAATCAAGATCAACCCGGATCAGGGAGTAACCAACGCCAGAGAACTGGAGGGCAGTGGACTCCGAGAAATGATGGCAAGAAGACGTGGACTCCAGAGCAGAAGAAGCAGTGGTAGGAAAAGAAAGACCGCCTGAGGTATACCTATGAGTCGATGCTAGACCAGCCATGTAAGTTTCACACGCCAAATCCGAATAGCCGGGTGGGTCACACGACGAGGCAATGTGAGTGGATGCGAAAGATAGTGCAAGGTGGCTCGGGGAATGCTCAGGCACCCCGAAATGATCAAACTCGGCAGGAGTTACCTCGGAAGCAAGTGCTCTCCGGGGCGAACACGCAGCAGCTAATGTTGCCTCCCCCTCCGCCGAGATATGGGAGAGAAGGGATGCGGTGCATCAGGTGGACAATCAGCACCAGCCGGATCAGAGTTATCCCGGAAATGAGGGAAGGAATGAGTACAGGGAACATCACCAGAGTTATTGTGTGTTCACGACCGAGGAAACGGATAGAAAGAGCTTGCAGCGCCGACATATGGAGGTCAATGCGGTCATGCCAGCGGTGACGAGGTACATGCCTTGGTCGGACCAGGAAATCACCTGGAACATCAAAGATCATCCTAAACTTATGCCGAGCCCAGGTTCATACGCGCTAGTGCTAGATCCGACATTCATTGGACCGAACATCAACGTGAGGTTCTCCAAGGTTTTGATTGATAATGGCAGTAGCATTAACATCATGTACGCGGATACGATGCGCAAGTTGGGCATCTCGGAGAACATGCTCCAAGCTACGAGAACAACTTTCCATGGCATTGTACCAGGCATTTCTTGTGAGCCCATAGGCAAGGTCCGGGTCGACGTGTTATTCAGCACAAGGGACAACTGCCGAACCGAAAATCTGGAGTTTGAAGTGGTGAACTTGGAAAGTGCATATCATGCGTTACTCGGAAAACCAGCATTGAACAAATTTATGGCAAGCTGTCACATCAGTTATCTGAAGATGAAGTTGCCCGGGCCAAATGGAGTGATTACCATTGCTGGAGATTTCCGACGTTCCATGGAATGTGCTTTAGCCGGGTCTAACCTAGCCGAGTCACTCGTGATTGCGCGAGAGAAAAGAAAGATCCAAGAGGTGGCGGCACTAGCTCAGTCCGCGCAACAATATATGCCAGTGCTAAGTAACCCGCATGGCAGCGTTTCGTTTCAAGCCGCAAAGGACACCAAGAAGATTCCAGTTGATAACATGTTTCCGGAGCGCACCGTAACAATTGGTGTCGGGTTAACCGACAAATAGGAAAGCGAGCTCGTCAACTTCCTCAGTGAGAATCGGGATATTTTTGCTTGGTCTACACAGGACTTGCAAGGTGTTCCGAGGGAGTTGGCCGAGCACTCTTTGAACGTAAGACCCGGAGCAAGGCCGGTGAAGCAACCTCTCCACCGCTTCGCCGAGGATAGGAGAAAGGTCATTGGAGACGAGATAGCTCGGTTACTAGCAGCAGGATTTATCATGTAGGTACTATATCCGGATTGGCTCTCTAATCCATTGCTAGTGGAAAAGAAGAAGGACGATCCGAACGTGGCTGTGGTTTGGCGCATGTGTATCGATTACACGAACCTGAACAAGGCGTGTCCAAAAGATCCATTTCCGTTGCCGAGGATAGATCAAGTCATAGACTCAACTGCGGGATGCGAACTGTTGTCATTCATTGATGCTTATTCTGGCTTTCACCAGATACCCCTGAACCCGGATGATCAAATAAAAACGGCGTTTATTACCTCCGTACGGGGCTTATTGCTATCGCACTATGTCGTTTGGTTTACCTAATGCAGGTGCAACGTACCAGAGATGTATGCAAAAATGTTTACATGACCAAATAGGTCAAAACGTACAAGTATACGTGGATGATGTGGTTATCAAGAACAAGGAAAGCATAACGCTCCTTGACGACATAAGGTAAACAACTTGAGAAGGTTCTGGATGAAGCTTAACCCGGAAAAATGTATGTTCGGTGTCTCAGCTGGAAAGTTACTCGGATTTCTCGTCCCTAGCCGAGGTATCGAAGTTAATCCAACTAAGATCCGAGCCATCGAGCGAATGGAGTTGCCGAAGTGTCTCAATGATGTCCCGAAGTTCACTGGATGCCTGGCATCGTTGAGTCGGTTTGTATGTCGGTTGGGAGAAAAGGCACTGCCACTCTACCAACTCATGAAAAAGTCGGATAAATTCGTTTGGACGCCACAGGCCGATGAAGCCTTTGCCCACTTGAAAAAGATGTTGGCCACTGCACCAGTATTAGCTTCTCCACTATCAAAGGAGCCAATGTTGCTCTACGTAGCCGCAACCAACCGAGTTGTAAGTGTAGTAATCATAGTGGAACACAATGAAGAGGGTAAGTCGGTGCAGAGGCCAGTGTATTACCTGAGCGAGGTATTGTCTGCCTCAAAACAGAACTACCCGCACTTTTAAAAGGTCGCATACGGCGTCTATATGGCGGCGAAGAAGTTAAAGCATTACTTTGAGGAGAACCCCATCAAAGTAATATGTGAAGCTCCCATATCCGAGATAATGGGTAACAAGGATGCGAGTGGCAGAATTGCAAAATGGGCAATTGACCTAGCCCCTTATGCGCCCCAATACGACAGAAGAGAAGCGATCAAATCTCAGGGTGTGGCGGACTTTTTCGTTGATTGGGCCGAGGTACAATACGAACCACCGCCACCAGATCCGAATTACTGGAGGATGCACTTTGACGGGTTGAAAACCAAAACCGGATTAGGCGTCGGGGTTGTGCTTACCTCGCCAAAGAAGGATCAGCTCAAGTACGTATTGCAGATCCATTTCGTGGCATCGAACAATGTCGCTGAGTACGAGGCTCTTGTGCATGGGCTCAAAGTGGCAAAGGATATTGGCATACGTCGGATAATATGCTTCGGCGACTCGGACCTAGTGGTGCAGCAGGTGTCCAGAGTGTGGGACGCCCTGGATCCAAACATGGCACTATACAAATTTCACATGCAGAAAATATCTGGTTATTTCGAGGGATGCGAATTTCACCATGTACCCCGGGCAGAAAACGAGGCTGCCGACATGTTGTCGAAGCTCGGATCGACCAGACAGGCAATCCCACCGGGTGTAGCATTGGAACACCGCAGAAAACCATCTATCAGGCCGTCCCTAGGAACCGACTCGATCTATGTCCCGGAAAATACGGAATCTGGAGCGGAGCCCATGGACATTGACATGGGAGGTGGTACGCAAGACCCGGGGACTACGTCAGCAAACCCGGGGACTACCTTGCTAGACCTGGGGACTGCTCAGCGTGATCCGGCTTAAGTTATGTCGGTGGATCAGATGGAAATTGGTGAGGAGATATTCCCTCCATGAGCCATACTAGCTTGGGCACTGCCTATATTCCAAATCCTGAAATACGGAGCGTTACCCGCTGAGGAGGTGTTAGCCAGGCAAACTCAAAGGAGAGCAAAAGCATACAAAATCATCAATTCCGAGTTATACAGACGCAGTGTAACTAATGTCCTCCAACGATGCGTTGACCCGGAAGAAGGGCTTGACATCCTCCGAGATATACACCAAGGGGAATGTGGGCATCATGCCTCATCCCGAGCCTTGGTGGAAAAGGCATTCCGACATGGATTCTACTGGCCAAGTGCCTTGGAACAAGCAGAAGATCTGGTGAGAAAATGCAATGGTTGTTAGAGGTATGCCACCAAGACACATATGCCTATGTCAGAACTCAAGACCATACAAATTACATGGCCATTTGCTGTATGGTGCTTGGATATGGTTGGCCCCTTCAAACCCGCGAGAGGAAACATGACACACATTTTGGTCATGGTGGACAAGTTTACAAAATGGATTGAAGTGAAACCTATAAGAAATGTGATGGAGCTACGGCCGTGAAATTTCTCAAAGACATCATCTTGAGATTCGGTTATCCACACAGTATTATAACTGATAATGGAACAAATTTTGTGGTAGGAGCATTTGCACGCTTTTGCCGAGATAAGAAGATCCGACTCGATGTCGCCTCGGTAGCCCACCCTGCATTGAACGGACAAGTGGAAAGATCCAACGGATTAGTATTATCCAGGATAAAACCCCGGCTCGTTGAGTCGCTGCAAAGATCAGCGGGGTGCTGGATAGAAGAACTACCAGCGGTACTATGGAGCTTAAGAACAACTCCGAATCGATCAACAGGCTATACGCCATTCTTTCTGGTATATGGGGCAGAAGCTGTATTACCAGCCGACATAGAGCATGATTCGCCTAGGGTCACCCAATACACAGAAGCCGAAGTGCAAGAAGCCCGGCAAAATGATGTTGATCTGCTGGAAGAAGCGAGAGAACTGGCACTGTCCAGATCCGCCATATATCAGCAAAACCTCCGACGCTATCATAGCCGGAAAGTGTGCCCCCGAGTCTTCCGGGAAGGCGATCTGGTGCTCCGGTTGGTACAACATACTGCTGGCATGCATAAGTTATCTCCCCCATGGGAAGGGTCATTCATTGTGAGCAAAGCATTACACAATGATTCTTACTATCTCATAGATGCAATGCCACAGGAAAAGAACAAGGCAGACATGTCCGGAGAGGAATCCAAGCGACCGTGGAATGTAGCACTACTTCGTCCCTTCTACACTTAGCTAAGAAGTGTATGTATCCGAGTCATCTCATATGTCGGTATGTATGTCGGCAATGAGCTTATCAATGAAATAGCAGCGCCTCGAGCAGTAACTCGGGGACTGCCTTAATAATGTTTGTCGTAATTTCTTATGCGGTAGCTGGAGTGAGTCATTTTACTTAACCCGGATTAGTAATGTGTGAGCACCAAAAACCCAACCCTTCGAATTGCTGCTGTCCAACAAGAATTGGCTTCATGGCAAGCAAGGGAACAAGTTTGGAATTGCGTCGCACATGAAAAACGGCTAAGGAAACGAAGTTATTCGAGTTAACGTTTGTTTTTTCGGACTAACCCTGTTTTTATTTTCAAGTTGTTATGCTGAATTATTTTGAGCCAAGCCTCAAAGTTTCTAAGTATTGTTAAGACAATTTTTGAAGCTCGGATTCGTAAGTCGTAAAACCGAATCAAGGTAGACACGGGTCGAGCCAGAGAATTGGACGAACAAGAAAATGAAACTCGGGGACTACGCCCAAGTTAATCCGGCATAAAAACGTAGTAGCAAAATATCACTTATCCAGCATACAATTGCACCCGGCATACCGGGGATCTGATAAATTTTCATGTTTTTTAGAACTAAGGAGCACCAGGAGGAGCAGGTTCGGCGTCGTCGTCGATGTCTTCAATATCTGAAGCATCATCTTCCCCGTCCTCATCCGACCCATCTTCAACATTCTCATTATGCTCATCCCCACCAGACTCCAGAAAGCTCGGTCCCTCAACCTAGTCATGGATCGGAGAATATTCGACGAGGCTGTAGGCGCAAGCCTGGCGCCAAGCTACCCACTCCGGATCGTCGGTCCATTTGGATCCAGTGCGCCGGTGTGTGAGGAGGCTCAGATCGATCTTCTCGTACCATGTAAGAATATGATGAAGGAGGGTATCTGCTGCGGCACGCCCGGCGGACTCTCTCCAAAGGTCAAGCTGGGTCTCAATTTCCAACATCTTTTCGGCAAGGAGTGTGATCCTCTCCGGAGCGCTCTCGCTTGGCCAAAAGGTGTTGTAGATCCGGACCGCAACGTCGAGGAGATCTTTCCCATAGTTCTTGATGGTCTCCACACGAGCTGACACGCTGACCAATAGGTCCTCCATGTCTAAGGGGATGCTCTCACCATCAGGAGCGACGGGAGTACCCCTTTCTCGGCGGAATTTGGCAACAGCAACACTGGCAATGGGAGTACCCTCAGGAAAGTGGTCTGAAAACAAGGAAAAGGAAGATGCTAAAGCAAACACATATGGGCTGAGCCGGAAAATTATGTCGGATAAGGGAAAGAAACTTACGTGAGATATGGCGGTGGATCCGGGTCAACTCCTTGATGCAATTATCGTGTCTCTGGCGAAGTTGTTCAAGCTCAGCGATCGCAGACCCAAGCTGGACCTCAGATTCTTTAAGCAGGTCCTGGTCCTTGGAGATTTGGAGAGTAAGGCGCTCACGCTCTTCGGTGAAGTTCTGGCCAACTTTTTGGAGCTCGGTTTTGTGTTGGGCCTTCATCTTCTCCATCTCAGCCTTGAGCTTGGCTATCTCGTCATCCTTGGTCCGGAGGAGGGCAAGCTCATCATTCTTCTTCTTCAGCTCAGCTTGATGCTGTCCTACTTGTTCGAGAAAATGCATCATCATATCAGGCACGGGCACACTATCCTCAAGCGATGCTGAAATAGTATGTTGACCCGGCAAAGCCGAGGAGTGAATGTTTCTCAAGCAAAGGAGAAAAAGAAATGGAAAACACAACAAGGTCGGACAAAAGAGGACATACCTCGGATTTCCTCCAAGTTCTTCCGCATAATTTTGTTCTCAGCCTCCACCCCAGCTGCAAAAACCGAATGAGGAGATTAGTCCGGCGAAAACAAGTGAAGAAAAACGGAGAAGTGCTGAGGGAGAAAATTACCCCTCTTTTCATGCTCTGCGCCAAGTGCAACATGTTTTGCGCGCAGGATCTTGTGGGTATCAAGCAGGCATTGAAATTCGGTGCTCCAGCGATTGGTAGTTACCTAAAAGGAGCACAGAAGTGTGAAATTAACTTGATGAATATTCGAAGTGTACAAGATCTAGGCCAAGTGGAACTTAACCCGGCTCTAGGTGTGTGAATATTCGAAGTGTGCAAGATCCAGGCCAAGTGGAACTTAACCCAGCTCTAGGTGTGTGCATTTGCGAAGTGTGCAAGATCCAGGCCAAGTGGAACTTAACCCGGCTCTAGGTGTGTGCATATTCGAAGTGTGTAAGATCCGGTCCAAGTGGAACTTAACCCGGTTGTAGGTGTGTGCATATTCGAAGTGTGCAAGATCCGGGCCAAGTGGAACTTAACCCGGCTCTAGGTGTGTGCATATTCGAAGTGTGCAAGATCCGGGCCAAGTGGAACTTAACCCGGCTCTAGGTGTGTGCATATTTGAAGTTTACATGCAGCTACGTTGATTTTCTAATGAGCATCCGGCCGAGTAACAAGTTACTCCGCCAGAGGCTCGGGGACTAATGGTTATTACCTACAGCATGTAAAGGAGAAACGACATACCTCCATCATTCGCCCCGCGAGGTTAATTGCCTTGGCGGCAGTATTCATCTGGGCAGAAAATTCTGCGGGGCCGATCTTTTCCGGGAGATCGTCGTTGTAGACGAACTCCGCCTTATTCCAGTTCATGACGAACTCGATAAGGCTCGGAGGGTACCGTTCGCCAGTGGGCATGTGGGGTGCCAGCAAGCCCTTTGCATGAGCTTCCTTCCTCTCAATAAGGGCAAGAGCTGGGCTGGTGTGCAGAACCATCTACTGCGCATCTGTTGGCTCGGCAGGAACATCCGGCGCTGCTGGTAATTTCTTCGGAAGCATCGACGACAAGGTTCGCTGCCCGGCCTCGACGAATGTAGACTTGGCAGCATCCGGAGCTTTCTTGCCTTTAGCTTGCTGGGAAGAAGTAACCACGACGGATTTCCCTTTGGAAGCTACTGGAATGGTTCCTCGCCGGGGCTGAGATGACTCGGAAGAGGCAGAGGAACTTGGTACTGGAGCTGTTGTGGGTTTCCTGGCTGCTGAGACAGGTGCTGGTTCGGACGCTGGTACTAGAGCTGCTGCTGGTGCTAGGGTTGCGGTAGACTTGGTGGTTGCTGGTTGTGGCAATGCCGAAGTGGTGGACGTTGTTGCCTCGGCCGGACCGACCCCTCCTGATCCGAGGTCACGTTCCTCTTGATGAGGTACTGCGGAACCCGGAGCAGCCGCAGAGCCCTCGGGAATAGGGCTCAGCGGGCATGACTCGTTGTCACGAGGAGGGGAAGGACCGGACCGAAGGGGAGAAGAGATGTTCGATCCGCTCTGAGGGACTTCCACAGGAGGCCTGCACAAGAAAATGATGTCGGGAGTGAAATTACCCCGATGCAAGGAGAAATGTGTTGCGTAGTGAAAAATGACTTACGCATCCGAGGTCTCGCCCTCCTTGGGTTTCCGGGCCCTCCGTGCCGGGGCTTTGCCTGCCCGCTTCGAGGCAGTCTTGTCTCCAGCCTTCTTTTGCCTTTTTGTGGGCTGAGAAGGTTCGGAGGAAGGACTTGACGCGGATCCGCGCTTCTTCTTCAACGCCACCGGAACTGGCTCGCCCGTGGCAAGTGGAGGATCCTCGTGGATATGCCCACCGGGGTTAGCTGATGCCGGAAAGGCAAAAGAAAGAGGGACAGCCTCAACGGGTTCAATCACGTCGATATCCGAGTCATCCTCATCATCGAGCCAATCTCTAAGAGAAGAGAATTTACCACTGGGACGTTTGGTGGCGTCGGTCATAGGGAGGAACATCTCCTGGTCCGGCTCCTCCTCATCCGGGATCTCTCGGTCCGGCGCCCACTTAAGGGTCGGATCCGTGCCATCCTCGAGAGTTTGCTGGAGAAACAGCTGAGAAAAAGCACAAGGAGCAGAGTCAAAAATATGACAAAAACCGACACATACTTGATCCGAAATACGTTTACCCCGCGAAGCTTACCGCAGGAGGGAGCCTGTCACGGCAGTAATGCTCGATTCCCCATGTCCATTTGGCGAAGAAATCCTTGTGAGTGGTGAACAGAGCCTTGACCCGGCGGAAGATCTCTGCATTGCTCAATTCAAAGGAGGAGGTTCGGTTGGGGTCGCGGCTGAAGCTCATGTGGCACAACTTATGGGTGCGCTTCTGGAGGGGAGAGATTCGGTTGCGCACGAACATGATCATGGCATCCTCGTTGCGCAATCCGAGTTTCTTCAGCTCTGCGAACCTCTTGTTGACTTGGTTGGCCAGAGCGGTAGGCTTCATGGGGACCTACTCCCGGAAATCCATGTCGGGTGGACCCGGAGCGTAGGGCAGCAACCGAATCAAATCTTCGGTACCCTCATTCCGGACGTAGAAGAAGGTCCGGGCCCACCCTTTGCAGGAGTCAAGCCCGGTGACCCGGGGAAAGGCGGATAATCTTCGGGGCAAGATGGAAGCAGCTCCGAACTAGGTGAGCTGCTTGCCCTCCGACTCAACGTGGATGTTGGGGACGACGTTGTGACGGAGGCCGAAGAACCGGATCCACAGCTCCTTCATGGGCCATAGTCCGGTGTAGCCCTCAATCGTAGAGGCAAAGGCGGAAAGAGAGGTGACAGCGTTTGCTGGGAGATGGTGCGGCTGCAGGTGGTATGTCCTAACCCAATCCTGGAAGAAGTCGCTCACTGGAAGACCAAATCCCCGCTGGAAATAGGACAAGAATACAACGAACTCACCAGGATTGGGTGAGGGGGCCAATTCCGAGGAGGGGAGACGAGCGGCGACGCCAGCAGGAATACGCCTGGTCCGGTAGAGCCAGTCGATGTCGTCTTGGCAGACCCACGAACCGGCCCACGCGCCACGGTCCGCCGTGCCGGCATCCTCCTCCATCTCCTGCTCGACAACGACGAGCTCCTCTTTAGTCATCTTGTATCCACTGTCCTCGCTGGGGCTAGCGGCAGCGGGGCTCTATGGTGTAGATTGACGAGGACCCGTGGCTAAGCAGTTGCGCAGCGGTGGCTGCGGTGCGGAGGCACGGGAAGGTGCGGTGGCGGTGTTGCTGATGGAAAGCACTGGCGGCGACGCGGTCGCGAGGAAGACGAAGGAGAAGAAGAGGAACGGGCAGAGGGGCGCAGAGGTGAAAAATGCTAAGGGACGCGCTTCTCCGCTACTTAACCACCCCCAGAGATGGGTGACTGGGATCGCGCTGTGCGCATGAGCCACGCGATGTGGCCATGTATTACCGGCATCAGCCAATCAGAGAGAAGCCACACAGGGGGCCACAGAGTAGACGAGATCCCATGACACGACGTGCTGTTGCGGTAAACGAGGAGATTGGCATGACGTAACCCGCGCACAGTAAAACTGACAATTACTGTGGTGGTTACTGTGCAGGCCCTTAAAATAAGACAAGGCAATGATTAGCCTCCACGTGGGTTGGCGTATGAGAGAAGGAAACGGGGCCCGGATTAAACCATGGTAACCATGGGATCCGAGCCAAAGTGTTGACCCGGCCGGCAAGTGAAAACTTGGAACGTGCGAAGGGAACATAAATCCATATAATCAGAGATAAGGAGCTAACCCGGAATTGAACGTTTGAGGCTCGGACATAAATGAACCTGATGTGGCCCTAGAGGCCGAGGCAGCTAAGACCGCACCAGCTTCGGGGACTAATGTTGGGAGGATACCCCCGGGTAGGGTCACGCCGGGGTATAAGGGCCGAGTTAGCCGAGGTTCGGCAAGGTCAAAGCGGATGCTGGCCGAGTCACCTCAAGGAAGTCCGGATCACGGAGTAACTCGGACCAGGGGGGTCGCCTAACGTTGTCTCATCCAACTTAAGGAGTAAGTCGGAAGTGCTTGTCTAACTTATATGCAGGAACAGGTGTGGCCGGATCTACTATGATCCGGATCCTCGCTTAACTTCTGGGAGAAGGAAGGAATCTCTCTAGTCAAAAAAGAAGGTCCGGTACATACTGGATGAGCGAATAAAGCAAGGGCAGGACCACCGGGTCATGGCCGACAAGGGTGACGACGCTCACGTCGGCTTATGTCGCTAAAGCAAGAGTGACGCGGGGGAAAAGCACCCCTGTCGGGTTACTACATTGGGAGGGGGCATATTCTTATGAATATGCCTCCACGTATGCCCTAGGCCAGGACCGAACCACCTCTATATAAGCGGGTGAGGGTTCTGGTAGAGGGGGTTGGCAGAATTCTAGTTGGTTGAACTCTAGTAGATCTAGGGTTCTTGGGCTAGATAATAGGCAAGAGTAAGAGAGCACCTTCTTCCTCCTCTCGCCAATACAACTCAAGGAGCACTTGTAATCTTGGAGATATTGCAATACAAACTTCTGTGTAGAGAATCACTCTACTATCCCTCCCTGGATTCCCCTAGCGCATATTAGACCCCACCTTTAGCCTATCCATGGCATCTGCCGTGACACCACCACGACATGTTTACATCCCATGCTATAATTGTATTATTAGGAAACACTAATACTTGTGTGTTTTGTAAACATAAAAGAGTCCCTAGTAAGCCTCTTGTTGAACTAGCTTGTTGATTAATAGATGATCATGGTTTTCTGATCATAGACATTGGATGTCATTAATAACAAGGTCATATCATTAGGAGAATGATGTGATGGACACACACCCATAGTAAGTGTAGCATAAGATCAAGTCATTAAGTTCGTATTGCTACAAGCTTTCAAATGCATAGTAACCTAATCCTTCGACCATGAGGTTATGTTAATCACCATCAACGGATGGGTGCTTTGATGACATCAAACACCGCTTCGTAACTGGGTGGTTATAAAGGTGTGATTGGGTATTCTGAAAGTATGTGTTGAAGCACATGGACCAAGATTGGGATTTGTCTATGACGGATAGATATACTCTGGTCCCTCTCGGCGGAATGTCATCTAGTTAGCTTGCAAGCATGTGACTCGGTCACAAGGGATGACATATCATGGAACGAGTAAAGAGTACTTATCAGCTGGGTATGGAGATACCAATGATCAAACCTCGGATAAGTAGAGTATCGCGTGACAAAGGGAATTGGTTTCGTATGTTAATGGTTCTATCGATCACGAAGTCATCGTTGAGTATGTGGGAGCCGTTATGGATCTCCAGATCCCGCTGATTGTTATTGATCGGAGAGGTGTCTCCATCATGTCTGCATATTCACGAACCGTAGGGTGACACACTTAAGGTTCGATGCTATTTAGGTAGATATGGAATATGCATTCGAGACCGAATGTAGTTCGGAGTCTCGGATTGGATCTAGGACATCACGAGGAGATCCAGAATTGTTCGGAGAATAAGATTCATATAATGGAGATCATTTTCTTGGTTCGGAGATGTTCTGGAGTGTTTTTATGGGGATTCTAGAAGGTTTCGGAATGTTCCGGAAAGTTCCAGAAGGATCCGTGGACTTTCCTTGAAAACCAAGAAAGGAAAGGGGAAGACTTGGGGGGAAGGAAACTCCCTCCCCCCTCTCCCTTGTGCGCCGGCCCTAGGAGGTGGGCCTAGGGGTGGGAACCCTAGGCCGCACCCCTCCCTCTATATATAGAGGGGTGGAGGCGCCACCCCCTTGCCCCTCCACTCTTTGCCCTAGCCGCCTCTCTCCTCCTCCTTCGCTCTACTCAGGCTTAGGCGAAGCCCTGCAGAATTCTCTACTCGACCACCACCACCACGCTGTCGTGCTGCTCGAATTCTGTCGAGAGATCTACTACCTCCACTGCTCGCTGGAACGGGGAGAGGAAGGTCTGCATCGACTCCACACGTGTGACCGACTGCGGAAGCGCTACCGGAACACGGTGCCGGAAGGATCGTCTACTCGATCTTCAGATCGGCAAGTGATCATCTACATTCGAGATCCGATCTTGCACAAGGCTTTCGGATCTACAAAGGTTAGTACAGATCTATCTCGTTGCACATGTCTAATAGATTAGATCTTGGCTTTTATCTAGATTAGATGTGGGTTTTGCTCTTTCTTGCGGTAGAAATTTTTTGTTTTCCATGCTACGAACCCATCAGTGGTATCAGAGCCATGTCTATGCGTAGATCTGTTGCACGAGTAGAACACAATGGTTTTGTGGGTGTTGGTGCTCGTGCCGTCTTTTGCTTTGTGTACTTTGCATCTTGCGGTATGGTGGGATGAAGCGGCTCGGGCTAACCTTACATGTCATCTCACATGAGACTTGCTCCACGCTTGACGTGTAACTTTATTTGCACAAGTGGCTTTGCGGGTGTCTGTCTCTCTCACTATAGTATAGATCCAATTTAAACTTTCCACTTGATAGCACTTGTATCAATGTTGTGGTTCAGTTTTGTAGGTAAGATCCGTTCTTATTCGAAAGCCCCAAACCACGTAAAACATGCAAAGAAAATTAGAGGCGCCTAACTTGTTTTTGCAGGGGTTTTGTGATGTGATATGGCCATCATGTGATTGTGATTATATTTGATGTATGCAATGATCCTTGTTGTAATATGCCAACCGGCAGGAGCCTAATGGTTGTCTTTAATTCTGTTAAGACTTGCGTGTCTATTCATCTTGTATTAGCTTTATTCCAAGTAGTTGTAATAGTTGTTAGTGATGATGGACAACCATGAAGCGGCGCCACTGACGTTGACGCAATGCTGGTGATGATGGAGATCATGTCCGTTCTTTGGAGATGGAGATCAAAGGCATAAGAAGAAAGGGCCATATCATATCACACTAATTATGAATTGCCTGTGATGTTAATCCTTTATGCATCTTGTATTTCTTAGATCGTGACGGTAGCATTATAAGATGATCCCTTTCACTAAATATCAAGTAATAAAGTGTTCGTCCTTAGTTGGCACTGTTTCTAAGACTCGTCGTTTCGAAGCATCTCGTGATGATCGGGTGTGATAGATTCTACGTGTGCATACGACGGGTGGAAGCCAGATTTGCACATGCGGAAGCTAAGGTTAATCTTGACGATCCTAGCATGTACAGACATGGTCTCGGAACACGGAATACCGAAAGGTAGAGCATGAGTCATATAAATGATATGATGAACATGAAGATTGTTCGCCGATGAAACTACATCTTCTCTCGTGAAGATCGGACTTGGTGTAGTGGACTTGGTTCGTGTAATCACTAAGACAATGTGAGGGATGTTGTTTTGAGTGGGAGTTCACCTAGTTAATTTAAGAATTAAGATTGAACTCAATTTATCATAAACTTAGTCTAAAACTACTTGCAAATTTGTTGTAGATTATGGCGAACCTCTCTTTCAATTTCAATGAGTTCCTAGAGTAAGAAAAACTTAAGAACAATGGAAGCAACTTCACAGACTAGCTCCGTGGACTGAAGATTGTCCTCAGGGATGGTCAGTTGACCTATGTGCTCGAAGCACCGCTAGGTGACCCACCTGCAAAAGATGCCATCGATGACGTAAAGAATGTTTACGCCACTCGGAAAAATCACTACTCCACAGTTCAGTGTGCCATCCTGTACGGTTTAGAAATGGATATTTAGAAGCGCTTTGAGCACCACGACCCGTTTTAGATCATTGAAGAGCTCAGGCTGATTTTTGAGACTCACGCGGCCGTGGAGAGCTATGAGGCCTCCGAAAAGTTCTTTAACTATAAGATGGAAGAGGGAATCTCCGTTAGCGAGCACGTGCTCACCATGTCTGGGCACGTAAACAAGCTCCAAGAGTTGGGGATAACGATTCCTAATGAGTTAGGGATTCACCGTGTCCTCCAATCACTGTCACCGAGTTATAAGAACTTTGTGATGAACTACAATATGCACTGCATGAACAAGACGTTGCCTGAACTATCGTCCATGCTGAAAACTGCTGAAGTGGAGATCAAGAAGGAGCACCAAGTGTTGATGGTCAATAAGACCACCAATTTCAAGAAACAGGGCAAGCCTAAGAACAAGGGAAACTTCAAGAAGGACAGCAAGAAAGTTGCCGCACCTGCTAAGAAGCCCAAGGCTGGTCCTAAGCCTAAAACTGAATGCTTCTACTGCAAGGGTGCTGGTCAGTGGAAGCGTAACTGCCCCAAGTACCTGGCGAATCTGAAGAATGGCAACATCAAGAAGAAAGGTATATTCGATATACATGTTATTGATGTATATCTTACTAGTAATCGTAGTAGTGCCTGGGTATTTGATACTGGTTCGGTTACTCATATTTGTAACTCGAAACAGGAGCTGTGGAATAAGCGAAGACTGGCGAGAGACGAGGTGACTATGCGCGTTGGAAATGGCTCCAAGGTTGATGTGATCGTCGTCGGCACGCTCCCTCTACATCTACCTTCACGATTAGTTTTAAATTTGAATAATTGTTATTTGGTGCCTGCGTTAAGCATGAACATTATATTTGGATCTTGTTTATTGCGAGACGGTTACTCTTTTAAGTCCGAGTATAAAGGTTGTTCGATTTATATGAGTAATATCTTTTATGGTAATGCACCTGAGATGAATGGTTTATTCTTACTGAATCTCGATAGTAGTGATACAGATGTTCACAACATAGATGCTAAACGAATAAAATTTAATGATAATTCTACATACATGTGGCACTGTCGTCTTGGTCACATTGGAGTGAAGCGTATGAAGAAACTCCATTCTGATGGACTTCTTGAATCACTTGATTTTGAATCACTTGAAAGATGCGAAGCATGCCTAATGGGAAAAATGACTAAGACTCCATTCTCTGGAATAATGGAGCGAGCTATAGACTTATTGGAAATAATACATACCGATGTGTGCGGCCCAATGAGTGTAGCATCGCGTGGTGGATATCGTTATGTTCTCACTTTCACGGATGACTTAAGTAGATATGGGTATGTCTACTTTATGAAACATAAGTCCGAAACTTTCGAGAAGTTTAAGGAATTTCAAAGTGAAGTGGAAAATCATTGTAACAAGAAGATTAAATTTCTGCGTTCTAACCGCGGAGGTGAATATCTAAGTTATGAGTTTGGCATGCATTTAAAGAAATGCAGAATATTTTCGCAATTGACACCGCCGGGAACACCACAGCGTAATGGTGTGTCCGAATGTCGTAATCGAACTCTCTTAGATATGGTTCGGTCTATGATGTCTCTTATAGATTTACCGCTTTCGTTTTGGGGCTATGCATTAGAGACAGCCGCATTCACTTTAAACAGGGCACCATCCAAATCCGTTGAAACGACACCGTACGAATTGTGGTTTGGAAAGAAACCTAAGTTGTCGTTCCTTAAATTTTCGGGTTGCGAAGCGTCTGTAAAGAAGTTACAACCTGATAAGATTGAACCCAAAGCGGAGAAATGCGTCTTCATAGGATACCCTAAAGAATCAATTGGGTATACCTTCTATCATAGATCCGAAGGCAAAGTTTTCGTTGCCAAGAATGGATCCTTTCTTAAGGAGTTTCTCTCGAAGGAAGTGACTGGAAGGAAAGTAGAACTCGACGAGGTTATTGAACCTTCTCTCGGAGTTGAGAGTAGCGCAGCACCGAAAGATGTTTTTGTGCCGCCTGGACCAATTGGAGAGGAAGCTCATGATGGTGATCATGAAACTTCGAACGAAGTTGCTGCTAAACCTCGTAGGTCAACGAGGGTTCGTACCACTCCTGATTGGTATGACCCTACATTGAACGTCATGTTGGTGGACAACACTGATGACCCTGCGATGTATGAAGAAGCTATGGTGAGCCCAGATTCTGACAAATGGTAGAAGCCATGAAATCCGTAATGGGATCCATGTACGAGAACCAAGTGTGGACTTTGGTGGACTTACGAGATGGCCGTAAGGCTGTCGAGAACAAATGGATTTTCAAAAGAAAAACAGATGCTGATGGTAATGTTACTGTCTATAAAGCTCGAATTGTCGCGAAAGGGTTCCGACAAATTCAAGGAGTTGACTACGATCAGACATTCTCACCAGTAGTGAAGCTAAAGCTGTGAGGATTTTGTTAGCAATTGCTGCATATTTCGATTATGAGATTTGGCAGATGGATGTCAAAACGGCATTCCTTAATGGAGACATTGAGGAAGAGTTGTATATGGTACAACCCAAGGGTTTTTTCGATCCTAAAGATGCTGACAAGGTATGCAAACTTCAGTACTCCATTTATGGACTGAAGCAAGCATCCTGGAGTTGGAATGAATGTTTTGATAAAGTAATCAAAAACTTTGGATTTATACAAACTTATGGAGAAGCTTGTATTTACAAGAAAGTGAGTGGGAGCTCTATAGCATTCCTAGTACTGTATGTATATGACATATTTTTGATTAGGAATGATATAGAACTTCTTAATAGTGTCAAAGCCTATTTGAATAATAGTTTTTCAATGAAGGATCTTGGCGAAGCGGCATATATTCTAGGCATCAAGATTTATAGAGATAGATCAAGACGCCAGATAGTGCTTTCACAAAGTACATACTTGGACAAAGTTCTAAAGAAGTTTAGAATGGAAGAGAGCAAGAAAGGGTTCGTGCCCATGTTGTCAGGTAAGACCTTGAGTAAGACTCAAAGTCCAGCTATGGCAGAAGATAGAGAGAAAATGAATAATATTCCCTATGCCTCGGCCATAGGTTCTATCATGTATGCCATGCTGTATACAAGACCAGATATAGCACATGCTGTTAGTTTGACTAGCAGATATCTAAGTGATCCTGGAATGGAGCACTGGACAGCGGTCAAGAATATCCTGAAGTACCTAAATAGGACTAAGGATATGGTTCTTTCTTATGGAGGTGATGAACAGCTTGTTGTAAACAGTTACACTGATGCTAGTTGGAACACCGATCCAGATGACTCGAAGTCACAGTCTGGATACGTATTTATTTTGAATGGTGCTGCAGTGAGCTGGAGGAGTGCCAAGCAAAGCGTTGTGGCGAAATCTTCAACTGAATCAGAATACATAGCTGCTTCGGAGGCTGCACAAGAAGCCATATGGATGAAGGAGTTCATTACTGAACTTGGCACGGTTCCTAGTGCGTTGGACCCGATGGCCATCTACTGTGACAACACAGGTGCCATAGCTAATGCACAGGAGCCAAGGTCACATAGCAAGCTGAAGCACATCAAGCTACGTTTCCATGCTATTCGTGAGTATGTCCAAGATGGTGACATAAAGATTTGCAAAGTACACACTGATCTGAATGTGGCAGATCCGTTGACTAAACTTCTCCCTAGAGCAAAGCATGACCAACACCAGAACGCCATGGGTGTTAGGTATATTACGATGTAATCTAGATTATTGACTCTAATGCAAGTGGGAGACTGTTGGAGATATGCCCAAGAGGCAATAATAAAAGTGGTTATTATTACATATTTGTGTTTATGATGAATGTTTACATCCCATGCTATAATTGTATTATTAGCAAATACTAATACTTGTGTGTTTTGTAAACATAAAAGAGTCCCTAGTAAGCCTCTTGTTGAACTAGCTTGTTGATTAATAGATGATCATGGTTTCCTGATCATGGACATTGGATGTCATTAATAACAAGGTCATATCATTAGGAGAATGATGTGATGGACACACACCCATAGTAAGTGTAGCATAAGATCAAGTCATTAAGTTCGTATTGCGACAAGCTTTCAAATGCATAGTAACCTAATCCTTCGACCATGAGGTTATGTTAATCACCATCACCGGATGGGTGCTTTGATGACATCAAACACCGCTTCGTAACTGGGTGGTTATAAAGGTGTCATTGGGTATTCTGAAAGTATGTGTTGAAGCGCATGGACCAAGATTGGGATTTGTCCATCCATATGACGGATATATATGCTCTGGGCCCTCTCGGTGGAATGTCATCTAGTTAGCTTGCAAGCATGTGACTAGGTCACAAGGGATGACATATCATGGAACAAGTAAAGAGTACTTATTAGTAACGAGGTAGAACTGGGTATGGAGATACCAACGATCAAACCTCGGATAAGTAGAGTATCGCGTGACAAAGGGAATTAGTTTCGTATGTTAATGGTTCTATCGATCACGAAGTCATCGTTTAGTATGTGGGAGCCATTATGGATCCCTAGATCCCGTTGATGGTTATTGATCGGAGAGGTGTGTCCATCATGTCTGCATATTCACGAACCATAGGGTGACACACTTAAGGTTCGATGCTATTTAGGTAGATATGGAATATGTGTTGGAGACCAAATGTAGTTCAGAGTCTCGGATTGGATCTGGGACATCACGAGGAGATCCGGAATTGTCCGGAGAATAAGATTCATATAATGGATATCATTTTCTAGGTTCAGAAATGTTCCGGAGTGTTTTTATGGGGATTCTAGAAGGTTTCAGAATGTTCCGCAAAGGTCCAGAAGGTTCCGTGTACTTGGGGGGAAGGAAAGGGGAAGACTTGGGGGGGAAGGAAACTCCCTCCTCCCTCTCACTTGTGCGCCGGCCCTAGGAGGTGGGCCTAGGGGTGGGAACCCTAGGCCGCACCCCTCCCTCTATATATAGAGGGGTGGAGGCGCCACCCCCTTGCCCCTCCACTCTTTGCCCTAGCCGCCTCTCTCCTCCTCCTTCGCTCTGCTCTGGCTTAGGCGAAGACTTGCAGAATACTCTACTCCACCACCACCACCACACCGTCGTGCTGCTGGGATTCCGTGGCGAGATCTACTACCTCTGCTGCTCACTGGAATGGGGGGAGGAAGGTCTGCATCGAATCTGCACATGTGACCGACTGCGGAAACGCTGCCGGAACACGGCGCTGGAAGGATCGTATACTCGATCTTGAGATCGGGAAGTGATCGTCTACATCAACCACGAGATCCGATCTCGCACAAGGCTTTCGGATCTACAAGAGTTAGTACAGATCTATCTCATTGCACATGTCTAATAAAATAGATCTTGGCTTTTATCTAGATTAGATCTGGGTTTTGCTTGTTCTTGCGGTAGAATTTTTTCCATGCTACGAACCCATCAATATGGATCCACCAGTGGCAATGCATGTGTGCTCTTTTTACTAACAACAACAAGAGTCATTGCATGTGTGTTCTCTTCAAAGACCATACATGGATCCACCAGTGTCATTGCATGTGTGTTCTTTTTACTAACAACAACCAGAGTCATTGAAATATGTGCACTCTTCAGAGACCACACATGGATCCACCAGTGTAATTGCATGTGTGTTCTTTTTACTAACAACAACTAGAATCATTGCATGTGTGTTCTTTTCACATTGCACATATGGAACAACCAGAGTCATTGAAATGTGTGTTCTCTTAAGAGACCACACATGGATCCACCAGTGTTATTGCATGTGTGTTCTTTTTACTAACAACAGCTGGAGTCATTGCATGTGTGTTCTTTTCACATAAAACATATGGAACAACCAGAGTCATTGAAACGTGTGTTCTCTTCAGAGACCACACATGGATCCAAAAGTGTTATTGCATGTGTGTTCTTTTTACTAACAACAACTAGAGTCATTGCATGTGTGTTCTTTTCACATACCACATATGGATCCACCAGTGTCATTGCATGTGTGCTCTTTTTACTAACAACAACCAGATTCATTGCATGTGTCTTCTCTTCAAAGACCATACATGGATCCACTAGTGTCATTGCATGTGTGTTCTTTTTACTAACAACAACCAGAGTCATTGAAATGTGTGTTCTCTTCAGAGACCACACATGGATCCACCAGTGGCATTGCATGTGTGTTCTTTTTACTAACAACAGCTGGAGTCATTGCATGTGTGTTCTTTTCACATAAAACATATGGAACAACCAGAGTCATTGAAATGTGTGTTCTCTTCAGAGACCACACATGGATCCAAAAGTGTTATTGCATGTGTGTTCTTTTTACTAACAACAACCAGAGTCATTGCATCTGTGTTCTTTTCACATATCACATATGGATCCACCAGTGTCATTGCATCTGTGCTCTTTTTACTAACAACAACCAGATTCATTGCATGTGTGTTCTCTTCAAAGACCATACATGGATCCACTAGTGTCATTGCATGTGTGTTCTTTTTACTAACAACAACCAGAGTCATTGAAATGTGTGTTCTCTTCAGAGACAATACATGGATCCACCAGTGTCATTGCATGTGTGTTCTTTTTACTAACAACAACTAGAGTCATTGCATGCGTGTTCTTTTCACATACCACATATGGAACAACCAGAGTCATTGAAATGTGTGTTCTTTTCAAAGACCAAACATGGATCCACTAGTGTTATTGCATGTGTGTTCTTTTTACTAACAACAACGAGAGTCATTGCATCTGTGTTCTTTTCACATAAAACATATGGATCCACCAGTGTCATTGCATGCGTGCTCTTTTTACTAACAACAACCAAACTCATTGCATGTTTGTTCACTTCAGAGACCACACATGGATCCACTAGTGTCATTGAATGTGTGTTCTTTTTACTAACAACAACTAGAGTCATTGCATGTGTGTTCTTTTCACATACCACATATGGAACAACCAGAGTCATTGAAATGTGTGTTCTTTTCAAAGACCAAACATGGATCCACTAGTGTTATTGCATGTGTGTTCTTTTTACTAACAACAACGAGAGTCATTGCATCTGTGTTCTTTTCACATAAAACATATGGATCCACCAGTGTTATTGCAGGCGTGCTCTTTTTACTAACAACAACCAAACTCATTGCATGTTTGTTCTCTTCAGAGACCACACATTGATCCACCAGTGTCATTGCATCTGTGTTCTTTTTACTAACAACAACCAGAGTCATTGAAATATGCGTTCTCTTCGGAGACCACAGATGGATCCAAAAGTGTCATTGCATGTGTGTTCTTTTTACTAACAACAACTGAAGTCATAGCATGTCTGTTCTTTTCACATACCACATATGGAACAACCAGAGTCATTGAAATGTGTGTTCTCTTTAGAGACCACACATGGATCCACCAGTGTTATTGCATGTGTGTTCTTTTTACTAACAACAACCAGAGTCATTGCATGTGTGCTCTTTTTACTAACAACAACAAGAGTCCTTGCATGTGTGTTCTCTTTAGAGACCTCACATGGATCCACCAGTGTCATTGCATGTGTTTTCTTTTTACTAACAACAACCAGAGTCATTGAAATGTGTGTTCTCTTCAGATACCACACATGGATCCACCAGTGTCATTGCTTGTGTGTTCTTGTTACTAATTACAACCAGAGTCATTGCATGTGTGTTCTTTTCACATACCACATATGGATCCACTAGTGTCATTGCATGTGTGTTCTTTTCACAATCCACCTATGGATCCACTAGTGTCATTGCATGTGTGTTCTTTTTACTAGCAACAACCAGTGTCATTTCATGTGTGTTCTTTTGACATAACACAGAGGGATCCTCCAGTGTCATTGAAATGTGTGTTCTCTTTAGAGACCACAAATGGATCCATCAGTGTCATTACATGTGTGTTCTTTTTACTAACAACAACTAGAGTCATTGCATGTGTTTTTTTTCACATACCACATATGGAACAACCAGAGTCATTGCATGTGTGCTCTTTTCACAATCCACCTATGGATCCACCAGTGTCATTGCATGTGTGTTCTTTTTAATAACAACAACTAGAGTCCTTTCATGACTGTTCTTTTCACATACCACATATGGATCCACCAGAGTCATTGCATGTGTGTTCTCTTCACACTCCACCTATGGATCCACCAGTGTCATTAGATGTGTGTTCTTTTCACATACCACATATGGATCCACCAGTGTCATTGCATTTGTGTTCTTTTCACGATCCACCTATGGATCCACCAGTGTCATTGCATGTGTGTTCGTTTTACTAACAACAACTGGAGTCATTGAAATGTGTGTTCTTTTCACATACCATATATGGATCCATAGGTGTCATTGCATGTGTGATCTTTTTACTAACAACAACCAGAGTCATTGCATGTGTCTTCTCTTTAGAGACCACACATGGATCCACCAGTGTCATTGCATGTGTGTTCTCTTCAGAGACCACACATGGATCCACCAGTGTCATTGCATGTGTGTTCTTTTTACTAACAAAAACCAGATTCATTGCATGTGTGTTCTTTTCACATACCACATATTGATCCACTAGTTTCATTGCATGTGAGCTCTTTTTACTAACAACAACTGGAGTCATTTCATGTGTCTTCTTTTCACATACCACATATGGAACAACCAGAGTCATTGCATGTGTACTCTTTTTACTAACAACAACTGGAGTCATTGCATGTGTGTTCTTTGCACATACCACATACAGAACAACCAGAGTCATTGAAATGTGTGTTCTCTTCAAATACCACACATGGATCCACAAGTGTCATTGCATCTGTGCTCTTTTTACTAACAACAACTGGAGTCATTGCATGTGTGTTCTCTTTAGAGACCAAAAATGGATCCACCAGTGTCATTGCATGTGTGTTCTTGTTACTAATTACAACCAGAGTCATTGCATGCGTGTTCTTTTCACATACCACATATGGATCCACCAGTGTCATTGCATGTGTGTTCTTTTCACAATCCACCTATGGATCCACCAGTGTCATTGCATGTGTTCTCTTTTTACTACCAACAACTGGAGTCATTTCATGACTATTCTTTTCACATACCACATATGGATCCACCGGTGTCATTGAAATGTGTGTTCTCTTTAGAGACCACACATGGATCCACCAGTGTCATTGCATGTGTGTTCTCTTCACAATCCACACATGGATCCACCAGTGTCATTGCATGTGTGTTCTTTTTACTAACAACATCCAGATTCATTGCATGTGTGTTCTTTTCACATACCACATATTGATCCACCAGTGTCATTGCATGTGATCTCTTTTTACTAACAACAACTGGAGTCATTTCATGTGTCTTCTTTTCACATACAACATATGGAACAACCATAGTCATTGCATGTGTGCTCTTTTCACAATCCACCTATGGATCGACCAATGTCATTGCATGTGTGTTCTTTTTACTAACAACAACTGGAGTCATTGCATGTGTGTTCTTTGCACATACCACATATGGAACAACCAGAGTCATTGAAATGTGTGTTCTCTTCAAAGGCCACACATGGATCCACAAGTGTCATTGCATGTGTGTTCTTTTTACTAAGAACAACTGGAGTCATTGCATGTGTGTTCTTTTCACAAACCACATATGGAACAACCAGAGTCATTGAAATATGTGATCTCTTCAGAGACCACACATGGATCCACCAGTGTTATTGCATGTGTGTTCTTTTTACTAACAACAACCAGAGTCATTGCATGTGTGTTCTTTTTAGAGACCACAAATTGATCCACCAGTGTCATTGCATGTGTTCTCTTTTTACTAACAACAACTGGAGTCATTGCATGTGTGTTCTCCTTAGAGACCACACATGGATCCACCAGTGTCATTGCATGTGTGTTCTTGTTACTAATTACAACCAGAGGCATTGCATGCGTGTTCTTTTCACATACCACATATGGATCCACCAGTGTTATTGCATGTGTGTTCTTTTCACAATCCACCTATGGGTCCACCAGTGTCATTGTATGTGTGTTATTTTTACTAACAACAACTAGAGTCATTTCATGACTATTCTTTTCACATACCACATATGGATCCACCGGTGTCATTGAAATGTGTGTTCTCTTCAGAGACCACACATGGATCCACCAGTGTCATTGCATGTGTGTTCTCTTCACAATCCACACATGGATCCACCAGTGCCATTGCATGTGTGTTCTTTTTACTAACAACAACCAGATTCATTGCATGTGTGGTCTTTTCACATACCACATATTGATCCACCAGTGTCATTGCATGTGAGCTCTTTTTACTAACAACAACTGGAGTCATTTCATGTGTCTTCTTTTCACATACCACATATGGAACAACTAGAGTCATTGCATGTGTGCTCTTTTCACAATCCACCTATGGATCCACCAGTGTCATTGCATGTGTGTTCTTTTTACTAACAACAACTGGAGTCATTGCATGTGTGTTCTTTGCACATACCACATATGGAACAACTAGAGTCATTGAAATGTGTGTTCTCTTCAAAGGCCACACATGGATCCACAAGTGTCATTGCATGTGTGTTCTTTTTACTAAGAACAACTGGAGTCATTGCATGTGTGTTCTTTTCACAAACCACATATGGAACAACCAGAGTCATTGAAATATGTGATCTCTTCAGAGACCACACATGGATCCACCAGTGTTATTGCATGTGTGTTCTTTTTACTAACAACAACCAGAGTCATTGCATGTGTGTTCTTTTTAGAGACCACAAATTGATCCACCAATGTCATTGCATGTGTGCTCTTTTTACTAACAACAACCAGAGTCATTGCATGTGTGTTCTCTTCAGACACCACACATGGATCCACCAGTGTCATTGCATGTGTGTTCTTGTTACTAACAACAACCAGAGTCATTGAAATGTCTGTTCTCTTAAGAGACCACACATGGATCCACCAGTGTCAATGCATGTGTTTTCTTTTACTAACAACAACTAGAGTCCTTGCATGTGTGTTCTTTTCACATACCACATATGGAACAACCAGAGTCATTGAAATGTGTGGTCTCTTTAGAGACCACACATGGATCCACCAGTGTTATTGCATGTGTGTTCTTTTTACTAACAACAACCAGAGTCATTGCATGTGTGTTCTTTTCACATACCACATATGGATCCACTAGTGTCATTGCATGTGTGCTCTTTTTACTAACAACAACCAGAGTCATTGCATGTGTGATCTCTTCAGAGACCACACGTGGATCCACTAGTGTCATTGCATGTGTGTTCTTTTTACTAACAACAACCAGAGTCATTGAAATGTGTGTTCTCTTCAGAGACCACACATGGATCCACCAGTGTCATTGCATGTGTGTTCTTTTTACTAACAACCACTGGAGTCATTGCATGTGTGTTCTTTTCACCTACCACATATGGATCCACCAGTGTCATTGCATGTGTGATTTTTTTACTAACAACAACCAGATTGATTTCCTGTGTGTTCTTTTCACATACCACACATGGATCCACCAGTGTCATTGCATGTGTGTTCTTTTTACTAACAAAAACTGGAGTCATTGCATGTGTGTTCTTTTCACATACCACATATGGAACAACCAGAGTCATTGCAAGTGTGTTCTTTTCAGAGACCACACATGGATACACTAGTGTCATTGCATGTGTGCTCTTTTTACTAACAACAACTAGAGTCATTGCATGTGTGTTCTCTTTAGAGACCATAGATCGATCCACCGGTGTCATTGCATGTGTGTTCTTTTTACTAATTACAACCAGAGACATTTCATGTGTGTTCTTTTCACATACCACATTGGGATCCACTAGTGTCATTGCATGTGTATTCTTTTCACAATCCACCTGTGGATCCACCAGTGTCATTGCATATGTGTTCTTTTTACTAACAACAACTAGAGTCATTTCATGACTATTCTTTTCACATACCACATATGGATCCACCGGTGTCATTGAAATGTGTGTTCTCTTTAGAGACCACACATGGATCCACTAGTGTCATTGCATGTGTGTTCTCTTCACAATCCACACATGGATCCACCAGTGTCATTACATGTGTGTTCTTTTTACTAACAACAAATAGATTCATTGCATGTGTGTTCTTTTCGCATACCACATATGGATCCACCAGTGTCATTGCATGTGTGCTCTTTTTACTAACAACAACTGGAGTCATTTCATGTGTGTTATTTTCACATACCACATATGGAACAACCAGAGTCATTGCATGTGTGCTCTTTTCACAATCCACCTATGGATCCACCAGTGTCATTGCATGTGTGTTCTTTTTAGTAACAACAACTAGAGTCATTGCATGTGTGTTCTTTTCACATACCACATATGGAACAACCAGAGTCATTGAAATGTGTGTTCTCTTCAGAGACCACACATGGATCCACCAGTGTCATTGCATGTGTGTTCTTTTTACTAACAACAACCAGAGTCGTTGAATATGTGTTCTTTTCACATACCACATATGGAACAACCAGAGACATTGAAATGTGTGTTCTCTTCAGAGACCACACATGGATCCACCAGTGTTATTGCATGTGTGTTCTTTTTACTAACAACAACCAGAGTCATTGCATGTGTGTTCTTTTCACATACCACATATGGATCCACCAATGTCATTGCATGTGTGCTCTTTTTACTAACAACAACCAGAGTCATTGCATGTGTGTTCTCTTCAAAGACCACACATGGATCCACCAGTGTCATTGCATTTGTGTTCTTTTTACTAAAAACAACCAGAGTCATTGAAATGTGTGTTCTCTTAAGAGACCACACATGGATCCACCAGTGTCATTGCATGTGTTTTCTTTTTACTAACAACAACTGGAGTCATTGCATGTGTGTTCTTTTCACATACCACATATGGAACAACCAAAGTCATTGAAATGTGTGTTCTCTTCAGAGACCACACATGGATCCACCAGTGTTATTGCATGTGTGCTATTTTTATTAAGAACAACCAGAGTCATTGCATGTGTGTTCTTTTCACATACCACGTATGGATCCACTAGTGTAATTGCTTGTGTGATCTTTTTACTAACAACAACCAGAGTCATTGCATTGGTGTTCTCTTCAGACACCACAGATGGATCCACCAGTGTCATTGCATGTGTGTTCTTTTTACTAACAACAACCAGAGTCATTGAAATGTGTGTTCTCTTAAGAGACCACACATGGATCCACTAGTGTCATTGCATGTGTTTTCTTTTTACTAACAACAACTAGAGTCATTGGATGTGTGTTCTTTTCACATACCACATATGGAACAACCAGAGTCATTGAAATGTGTGGTCGCTTCAGAGACCACACATGGATCCACAAGTGTTATTGCATGTGTGTTCTTTTTACTAACAACAACCAGAGTTATTGCATGTGTGTTCTTTTCACATACCACATATGGATCCACTAGTGTCATTGCGTGTGTGCTCTTTTTACTAACAACAACCAGAGTCATTGCATGTGTGATCTCTTCAGAGACCACACATGGATCCACCAGTGTCATTGCATGTGTGTTCTTTTTACTAATAACATCCAGAGTCATTGAAATGTGTGTTCTCTTCAGAGACCACACATGGATCAACCAGTGTCATTGCATGTGTGTTCGTTTTACTAACAACAACTGGAGTCATTGCATGTGTGTTCTTTTCACATACCACATATGGATCCACCAGTGTCATTGCATGTGTGCTTTTTTACTAACAACAACCAGAGTGATTTCATGTGTGTTCTTTTCACATACCAGACATGGATCCACCAGTGTCATTGCATGTGTGTTCTTTTTACTAACAAAAACTGGAGTCATTGCATGTGTGTTCTTTTCACATACCACATATGGAACAACCAGAGTCATTCCATGTGTGTTCTTTTCAGAGACCACGCATGGATACACCAGTGTCATTGCATGTGTGCTCTTTTTACTAACAACAACTGGAGTCATTGCATGTGTGTTCTCTTTAGAGACCACACATGGATCCACCGGTGTCATTGCATGTGTGTTCTTGTTACTAATTACAACCAGAGTCATTTCATGTGTGTTCTTTTCACATACCACATATGGATCCACTAGTGTCATTGCATGTGTGTTCTTTTCACAATCCACCTGTGGATCCACCAGTGTCATTGCATATGTGTTCTTTTTACTAACAACAACTGGAGTCATTTCATGACTATTCTTTTCACATACCACATACGGATCCACCGGTGTCATTGAAATGTGTGTTCTCTTTAGAGACCACACATGGATCCACTAGTGTCATTGCATGTGTGTTCTCTTCACAATCCACACATGGATCCACCAGTGTCATTGCATGTGTGTTCTTTTTACTAACAACAACCAGATTCATTGCATGTGTGTTCTTTTCACATACCACATATGGAACAACCAGAGTCATTGAAATGTGTGTTCTCTTCAGAGACCACACATGGATCCACCAGTGTCATTGCATGTGTGTTCTTTTTACTAACAACAACCAGAGTCGTTGAATATGTGTTCTTTTCACATACCACATATGGAACAACCAGAGACATTGAAATGTGTGTTCTCTTCAGAGACCACACATGGATCCACCAGTGTTATTGCATGTGTGTTCTTTTTACTAACAACAACCAGAGTCATTGCATGTGTGTTCTTTTCACATACCACATATGGATCCACCAATGTCATTGCATGTGTGCTCTTTTTACTAACAACAACCAGAGTCATTGCATGTGTGTTCTCTTCAAAGACCACACATGGATCCACCAGTGTCATTGCATTTGTGTTCTTTTTACTAAAAACAACCAGAGTCATTGAAATGTGTGTTCTCTTAAGAGACCACACATGGATCCACCAGTGTCATTGCATGTGTTTTCTTTTTACTAACAACAACTGGAGTCATTGCATGTGTGTTCTTTTCACATACCACATATGGAACAACCAAAGTCATTGAAATGTGTGTTCTCTTCAGAGACCACACATGGATCCACCAGTGTTATTGCATGTGTGCTATTTTTATTAAGAACAACCAGAGTCATTGCATGTGTGTTCTTTTCACATACCACGTATGGATCCACTAGTGTAATTGCTTGTGTGATCTTTTTACTAACAACAACCAGAGTCATTGCATTGGTGTTCTCTTCAGACACCACAGATGGATCCACCAGTGTCATTGCATGTGTGTTCTTTTTACTAACAACAACCAGAGTCATTGAAATGTGTGTTCTCTTAAGAGACCACACATGGATCCACTAGTGTCATTGCATGTGTTTTCTTTTTACTAACAACAACTAGAGTCATTGGATGTGTGTTCTTTTCACATACCACATATGGAACAACCAGAGTCATTGAAATGTGTGGTCGCTTCAGAGACCACACATGGATCCACAAGTGTTATTGCATGTGTGTTCTTTTTACTAACAACAACCAGAGTTATTGCATGTGTGTTCTTTTCACATACCACATATGGATCCACTAGTGTCATTGCGTGTGTGCTCTTTTTACTAACAACAACCAGAGTCATTGCATGTGTGATCTCTTCAGAGACCACACATGGATCCACCAGTGTCATTGCATGTGTGTTCTTTTTACTAATAACATCCAGAGTCATTGAAATGTGTGTTCTCTTCAGAGACCACACATGGATCAACCAGTGTCATTGCATGTGTGTTCGTTTTACTAACAACAACTGGAGTCATTGCATGTGTGTTCTTTTCACATACCACATATGGATCCACCAGTGTCATTGCATGTGTGCTTTTTTACTAACAACAACCAGAGTGATTTCATGTGTGTTCTTTTCACATACCAGACATGGATCCACCAGTGTCATTGCATGTGTGTTCTTTTTACTAACAAAAACTGGAGTCATTGCATGTGTGTTCTTTTCACATACCACATATGGAACAACCAGAGTCATTCCATGTGTGTTCTTTTCAGAGACCACGCATGGATACACCAGTGTCATTGCATGTGTGCTCTTTTTACTAACAACAACTGGAGTCATTGCATGTGTGTTCTCTTTAGAGACCACACATGGATCCACCGGTGTCATTGCATGTGTGTTCTTGTTACTAATTACAACCAGAGTCATTTCATGTGTGTTCTTTTCACATACCACATATGGATCCACTAGTGTCATTGCATGTGTGTTCTTTTCACAATCCACCTGTGGATCCACCAGTGTCATTGCATATGTGTTCTTTTTACTAACAACAACTGGAGTCATTTCATGACTATTCTTTTCACATACCACATACGGATCCACCGGTGTCATTGAAATGTGTGTTCTCTTTAGAGACCACACATGGATCCACTAGTGTCATTGCATGTGTGTTCTCTTCACAATCCACACATGGATCCACCAGTGTCATTGCATGTGTGTTCTTTTTACTAACAACAACCAGATTCATTGCATGTGTGTTCTTTTCGCATACCACATATGGATCCACCAGTGTCATTGCATGTGTACTCTTTTTACTAACAATAATTGGAGTCATTTCATGTGTGTTCTTTTCACATACCACATATGGAACAACCATAGTCATTGCATGTGTGCTCTTTTCACAATCCACCTATGGATCCACCAGTGTCATTGCATGTGTGTTCTTTTTACTAACAACAACCAGAGTCATTGCATGTCTGATCTCTTCAGAGACCACACATGGATCCACCAGTGTCATTGCATGTGTGTTCTTTTTACTAACAACAACCAGAGTCATTGAAATGTGTGTTATTTTCAGAGTCCACCCATGGATCCACCAATGTCATTGCATGTGTGTTCTTTTTACTAACAACGACTGGAGTCATTGCATGTGTGTTCTTTTCACATACCACCTATGGATCCACCAGTGTCATTGCATGTGTGTTTTTTTACTAACAACAACCAGAGTGATTTCAGGTGTGTTCTTTTCACATACCACACATGGATCCACCAGTGTCATTGCATGTGTGTTCTTTTTACTAAGAACAACTGGAGTCATTGCATGTGTGTTCTTTCACATACCACATATGGAACAACCAGAGTCATTGCATGTGTGTTCTTTTCAGAGGCCACACATGGATCCACCAGTGTCATTGCATGTGTGCTCTTTTTACCAGCAACAACTCGAGTCATTGCATGTGCGTTCTGTTTAAGACCATACATGGATCCACCAGTGTCATTACATGTGAATTCTTGTTACTAATTACAACCAGAGTCATTGCATGTCTGTTCGTTTCACATACCACATATGGATCCACCAGTGTCATTGCATGTGTGTTCTTTTCACAATCCACCTGTGGATCCACCAGTGTCATTGCATGTTTGTTCTTTTTACTAACAACAACTAGAGTCATTTCATGACTATTCTTTTCACATACCACAGATGGATCCACCGGTGTCATTGAAATGTGTGTTCTCTTTAGAGACCACACATGCATCCACCAGTGTCATTGCATGTGTGTTCTCTTCACAATCCACACATGGATCCACCAGTATCATTGGATATGTGTTCTTTTTACTAGCAAAAACCAGATTCATTGCATGTGTGTTCTTTTCAGATACCACATATGGATCCACTAGTGTCATTGCATGTGTGCTCTTTTTACTAACAACAACTAGAGTCATTTCATGTGTCTTCTTTTCACATACCACATATGGAACAACCAGAGTCATTCCATGTGTGCTCTTTTCACAATCCACCTATGGATCCACCAGTGTCATTGCATGTGTGTTCTTTTTACTAACAACAACTAGAGTCATTGCATGTGTGTTCTTTGCACATACCACATATGGAACAACCAGAGTCATTGAAATGTGTGTTCTCTTCAAAGACCACACATGGATCCACAAGTGTCATTGCATCTGTGTTCTTTTTACTAAGAACAACTGGAGTCATTGCATGTGTGTTCTTTTCACAAACCACATATGGAACAACTAGAGTCATTGAAATGTGTGTTCTCTTTAGAGACCACACATGGATCCACCAGTGTTATTGCATGTGTGTTCTTTTTACTAACAACAACCAGAGTCATTGCATGTGTGTTCTTTTCACATACCACGTAAGGATCCACCAGTGTAATTGCTTGTGTGATCTTTTTACTAACAACAACCAGAGTCATTGCATGTGTGTTCTCTTCAGACACCACAGATGGATCCACCAGTGTCATTGCATGTGTGTTCTTTTTACTAACAACAACCAGAGTCATTGAAATGTCTGTTCTCTTAAGAGACCACACATGGATTCACCAGTGTCATGGCATGTGTTTTCTTTTTACTAACAACAACTAGAGTCATTGCATGTGTGTTCTTTTCACATACCACATATGGAACAACCAGAGTCATTGAAATGTGTGGTCTCTTCAGAGACCACACATGGATCCACCAGTGTTATTGCATGTGTGTTCTTTTTACTAACAAAAACCAGAGTCATTGCATGTGTGTTCTTTTCACATACCACATATGGATCCACTAGTGTCATTGCATGTGTGCTCTTTTTACTAACAACAACCAGAGTCATTGCATGTGTGATCTCTTCAGAGACCACACATGGATCCACCAGTGTCATTGCATGTGTGTTCTTTTTACTAACAACATCCAGAGTCATTGAAATGTGTGTTCTCTTCAGAGACCACACATGGATCCACCAGTGTCATTGCATGTGTGTTCTTTTTACTAACAACAACTCGAGTCATTGCATGTGTGTTCTTTTCACATACCACATATGGATCCACCAGTGTCATTGCATGTGTGATTTTTTTACTAACAACAACCAGAGTGATTTCATGTGTGTTCTTTTCACATACCACACATGGATCCACCAGTGTCATTGCATGTGTGTTCTTTTTACTAACAAAAACTGGAGTCATTGCATGTGTGTTCTTTTCACATACCACATATGGAACAACCAGAGTAGTTGCATGTGTGTTCTTTTCAGAGACCACACATGGATACACCAGTGTCATTGCATGTGTGCTCTTTTTACTAACAACAACTTGAGTCATTACATGTGTGTTCTCTTTAGAGACCATACATGGATCCACCGGTGTCATTGCATGAGTGTTCTTTTTACTAATTACAACCAGAGACATTTCATGTGTGTTCTTTTCACATACCACATATGGATCCACTAGTGTCATTGCATGTGTGTTCTTTTCACAACCACCTGTGGATCCACCAGTGTCATTGCATATGTGTTCTTTTTACTAACAACAACTAGAGTCATTTCATGACTATTCTTTTCGCATACCACATATGGATCCACCGGTGTCATTGAAATGTGTGTTCTCTTTAGGGACCACACATGGATCCACTAGTGTCATTGCATGTGGGTTATCTTCACAATCCACACATGGATCCACCAGTGTCATTGCATGTGTGTTCTTTTTACTAACAACAACCAGATTCATTGCATGTGTGTTCTTTTCGCATACCACATATGGATCCACCAGTGTCATTGCATGTGTGCTCTTTTTACTAACAACAACTGGAGTCATTTCATGTGTGTTCTTTTCACATACCACATATGGAACAACCAGAGTCATTGCATGTGTGCTCTTTTCACAATCCACCTATGGATCCACCAGTGTCATTGCATGTGTGTTGTTTTTACTAACAACAACTAGATTCATTGCATGTGTGTTCTTTTCACATACCACATATGGAACAACCAGAGTCATTGAAATGTGTGTTCTCTTCAGAGACCACACATGGATCCACCAGTGTCATTGCATGTGTGTTCTTTTTACTAACAACAACTAGAGTCGTTGAATGTGTGTTCTTTTCACACACCACATATGGAACAACCAGAGACATTGAAATGTGTGTTCTCTTCAGAGACCACACATGGATCCACCAGTGTTATTGCATGTGTGTTCTTTTTAGTAACAACAACC
The DNA here is from genome assembly GCA_916181665.1 of Avena sativa. Lineage (NCBI taxonomy): Eukaryota > Viridiplantae > Streptophyta > Magnoliopsida > Poales > Poaceae > Avena > Avena sativa. Next base: position 275,067,777 of record OV702292.1, read on the forward strand.
AGAGTCATTGCATGTGTGTTGTTTTCACATACCACATATGGATCCACCAATGTCATTGCATGTGTGCTCTTTTTACTAACAACAACCAGAGTCATTGCATGTGTGTTCTCTTCAGATACCACACATGGATCCACCAGTGTCATTCCATGTGTGTTCTTTTTACTAAAAACAACCAGAGTCATTGAAATGTGTGTTCTCTTAAGAGACCACACATGGATCCACCAGTGTCATTGCATGTGTTTTTTTTACTAACAACAACTGGAGTCATTGCATGTGTGTTCTTTTCACATACCACATATGGAAAAACTAGAGTCATTGAAATGTGTGTTCTCTTCAGAGACCACACATGGATCCACCAGTGTTATTGCATGTGTGTTCTTTTTATTAACAACAACCAGAGTAATTGCATGTGTGTTCTTTTCACATACCACGTATGGATCCACCAGTGTAATTGCTTGTGTGATCTTTTTACTAACAACAACCAGAGTCATTGCATGTGTGTTCTCTTCAGACACCACAGATGGATCCACCAGTGTCAATGCATGTGTGTTATTTTTACTAACAACAACCAGAGTCATTGAAATGTGTGTTCTCTTAAGAGACCACACATGGATCCACCAGTGTCATTGCATGTGTTTTCTTTTTACTAACAACAACTAGAGTCATTGCATGTGTGTTCTTTTCACATACCACATATGGAACAACCAGAGTCATTGAAATGTGTGGTCTCTTCAGAGACCACACATGGATCCACAAGTGTTATTGCATGTGTGTTCTTTTTACTAACAACAACCAGAGTCACTGCATGTGTGTTCTTTTCACATACCACATATGGATCCACCAGTGTCATTGCATGTGTGTTCTTTTCACAATCCACCTGTGGATCCACCAGTGTCATTGCATGTGTGTTCTTTTTACTAACAACAACTGGAGTCATTTCATGACTATTCTTTTCAGATACCACATATGGATACACCAGTGTCATTGCATGTGTGTTCTCTTCACAATCCACACATGGATCCACTAGTGTCATTGAATCTGTGTTCTTTTTACTAGCAACAACCAGATTCATTGCATGTGTATTCTTTTCAGATACCACATATGGATCCACCAGTGTCATTGCATGTGTGCTCTTTTTACTAACAACAACTGGAGTCATTTCATGTGTGTTCTTTTCACATACCACATATGGAACAACTAGTCATTGCATGTGTGCTCTTTTCACAATCCACCTATGGATCCACCAGTTTTATTGGATGTGTGTTCTTTTTACTAACAACAACTGGAGTAATTGCATGTGTGTTCTTTTCACGTACCACATATGGAACAACCAGAGTCATTGAAATGTCTATTCTCTTAAGATACCACACATGGATCCACCAGTGTCATTGCACATGTGTTCTTTTTACTAACAACAACTGGAGTCATTGCATCTGTGTTCTTTTCAGATACCACATATGGAACAACCAGAGTTATTGAAATGTGTGTTCTTTTCAGAGACCACACATGGATCCACCAGTGTTATTGCATGTGTGTTCTTTTTACTAACAACAACCAGTCATTGCATGTGTGTTCTTTTTTTAAAGACCATACATGGATCCACCAGTGTCATTGCATGTGTGTTCTTTTTACTAACAACAACCAGAGTCATTGAAATGTCTGTTCTCTTAAGAGACCACACATGGATCCACCAGTGTCATTGCATGTGTTCTCTTTTTACTAACAACAACGGGAGTCATTGCATGTGTGTTCTTTTCACATACCACATATGGAACAACCAGAGTCATTGAAATGTGTGTTCTCTTCAGAGACCACACATGGATCCACCAGTGTTCTTGCATGTGTGTTCTTTTTACTAACAACAACCAGTCATTGCATGTGTGTTCTTTTCACATACCAAATATGGATCCACTAGTGTCATTGCATGTGTGCTCTTTTTACTAACAACAACTAGAGTCATTGCATGTGTGTTCAATTCAGAGACCACACATGGATCCACAGTGTCATTGCATGTGTGTTCTTTTTACTAACAACAACCAGAGTCACTGAAATGTGTGTTCTCTTCAGAGACCACACATGGATCCACGAGTGTCATTGCATGTGTGTTCTTTTTACTAACAACAACTGGAGTCATTGCATGTGTCTTCTTTTCACATACCACATATGGAACAACCAGAGTCATTGAAATGTGTGTTCTCTTCAGAGACTACACATGGATCCACCAGTGTTATTGCATGTGTGTTCTTTTACTAACAACAACCAGAGTCATTGCATGTGTGTTCTTTTCACATACGACATATGGATCCAGCAGTGTCATTGCATGAGTGCTCTTTTTACTAACAACAACCAGAGTCATTGCATGTGTGTTCTCTTCAGAGACCACACATGGATCCACCTGTGTCATTGCATGTGTGTTCTTTTTACTAACAACAACCAGAGTCATTGAAATCTGTGTTCTCTTCGGAGACCACACATGTATCCACTAGTGTCATTGAATGTGTGTTCTTGTTACTAATTACAACCAGAGTCATTACATGTGTGTTCTTTTCACATACCACATATGGATCCACCAGTGTCATTGCATGTGTGTTCTTTTTACTAACAACAACTGGAGTAATTGCATGTGTGTTTTTTCACGTACCACATATGGAACAACCAGAGTCATTGCATGTGTGCTCTTTTCACAATCCACCTATGGATCCACTAGTGTCATTGCACGTGTGTTCTTTTTACTAACAACAACTGGAGTCATTGCATGTGTGTTCTTTTCACATACCACATATGGAACAACTAGAGTCATTGAAATGTGTGTTCTTTTCAGAGACCACACATGGATCCACCAGTGTTATTGCATGTGTGTTCTTTTTACTAACAACAACCAGAGTCATTGCATGTGTGTTCTTTTTTCAGAGACCATACATGGATCCACCAGTGTCATTGCATGTGTGTTCTTTTTAGTAACAACAACCAGAGTCATTGAAATGTCTGTTCTCTTAAGAGACCACACATGGATCCACCAGTGTCATTGCATGTGTTCTCTTTTTACTAACAACAACGGGAGTCATTGCATGTGTGTTCTTTTCACATACCACATATGGAACAACCAGAGTCATCGAAATGTGTGTTCTCTTCAGAGACCACACATGGATCCACCAGTGTTATTGCATGTGTGTTCTTTTTACTAACAACAACCAGAGTCATTGCATGTGTGTTATCTTCAGAGACCACACATGGATCCACCAGTGTCATTGCATGTGTGTTCTTTTTACTAACAACAACCAGAGTCACTGAAATGTGTGTTCTCTTCAGAGACCACACATGGATCCACCAGTGTCATTGCATGTGTGTTCTTTTTACTAACAACAACTAGAGTCATTGCATGTGCCTTCTTTTCACATACCACATATGGAACAACCAGAGTCATTGAAATGTGTGTTCTCTTCAGAGACTACACATGGATCCACCAGTGTTATTGCATGTGTGTTCTTTTACTAACAACAACCAGAGTCATTGCATGTGTGTTCTTTTCACATACAACATATGGATCCAGCAGTGTCATTGCATGTGTGCTCTTTTTACTAACAACAACCAGAGTCATTGCATGTGTGTTCTCTTCAGAGACAACACATGGATCCACCTGTGTCATTGCATGTGTGTTCTTTTTACTAACAACAACTAGAGTCATTGAAATGTGTGTTCTCTTCAGAGACCACACATGTATCCACTAGTGTCATTGAATGTGTGTTCTTGTTACTAATTACAACTAGTGTAATTACATGTGTGTTCTTTTCACGTACCACATATGGACCCACCAGTGTCATTGCATGTGTGTTCTTTTTACTAACAACAACTTGAGTAATTGCATGTGTGTTCTTTTCACGTACCACATATGGAACAACCAGAGTCATTGCATATGTGATCTTTTCACAATCCACCTATGGATCCACTAGTGTCATTGCACGTGTGTTCTTTTTACTAACAACAACTGGAGTCATTGCATGTGTGTTCTTTTCACATACCACATATGGAACAACCAGAGTCATTCAAATGTGTGTTCTTTTCAGAGACCACACATGGATCCACCAGTGTTATAGCATGTGTGTTCTTTTTACTAACAACAAACAGAGTCATTGCATGTGTGTTCTTTTTTTAGAGACCATACATGGATCCACCAGTGTCATTGCATGTGTGTTCTTTTTACTAACAACAACCAGAGTCATTGAAATGTCTGTTCTCTTAAGAGACCACACATGGATCCACCAGTGTCATTGCATGTGTTCTCTTTTTACTAACAACAACGGGAGTCATTGCATGTGTGTTCTTTTCACATACCACATATGGAACAACCAGAGTCATTGAAATGTGTGTTCTCTTCAGAGACCACACATGGATCCACCAGTGTTCTTGCATGTGTGTTCTTTTTACTAACAACAACCAGTCATTGCATGTGTGTTCTTTTCACATACCAAATATGGATCCACTAGTGTCATTGCATGTGTGCTCTTTTTACTAACAACAACTAGAGTCATTGCATGTGTGTTCAATTCAGAGACCACACATGGATCCACCAGTGTCATTGCATGTGTGTTCTTTTTACTAACAACAACCAGAGTCACTGAAATGTGTGTTCTCTTCAGAGACCACACATGGATCCACGAGTGTCATTGCATGTGTGTTCTTTTTACTAACAACAACTGGAGTCATTGCATGTGTCTTCTTTTCACATACCACATATGGAACAACCAGAGTCATTGAAATGTGTGTTCTCTTCAGAGACTACACATGGATCCACCAGTGTTATTGCATGTGTGTTCTTTTACTAACAACAACCAGAGTCATTGCATGTGTGTTCTTTTCACATACGACATATGGATCCAGCAGTGTCATTGCATGAGTGCTCTTTTTACTAACAACAACCAGAGTCATTGCATGTGTGTTCTCTTCAGAGACCACACATGGATCCACCTGTGTCATTGCATGTGTGTTCTTTTTACTAACAACAACCAGAGTCATTGAAATGTGTGTTCTCTTCGGAGACCACACATGTATCCACTAGTGTCATTGAATGTGTGTTCTTGTTACTAATTACAACCAGAGTCATTACATGTGTGTTCTTTTCACATACCACATATGGATCCACCAGTGTCATTGCATGTGTGTTCTTTTTACTAACAACAACTGGAGTAATTGCATGTGTGTGTTTTTCACGTACCACATATGGAACAACCAGAGTCATTGCATGTGTGCTCTTTTCACAATCCACCTATGGATCCACTAGTGTCATTGCACGTGTGTTCTTTTTACTAACAACAACTGGAGTCATTGCATGTGTGTTCTTTTCACATACCACATATGGAACAACTAGAGTCATTGAAATGTGTGTTCTTTTCAGAGACCACACATGGATCCACCAGTGTTATTGCATGTGTGTTCTTTTTACTAACAACAACCAGAGTCATTGCATGTGTGTTCTTTTTTCAGAGACCATACATGGATCCACCAGTGTCATTGCATGTGTGTTATTTTTACTAACAACAACCAGAGTCATTGAAATGTCTGTTCTCTTAAGAGACCACACATGGATCCACCAGTGTCATTGCATGTGTTCTCTTTTTACTAACAACAACGGGAGTCATTGCATGTGTGTTCTTTTCACATACCACATATGGAACAACCAGAGTCATCCAAATGTGTGTTCTCTTCAGAGACCACACATGGATCCACCAGTGTTATTGCATGTGTGTTCTTTTTACTAACAACAACCAGAGTCATTGCATGTGTGTTCTCTTCAGAGACCACACATGGATCCACCAGTGTCATTGCATGTGTGTTCTTTTTACTAACAACAACCAGAGTCACTGAAATGTGTGTTCTCTTCAGAGACCACACATGGATCCACCAGTGTCATTGCATGTGTGTTCTTTTTACTAACAACAACTGGAGTCATTGCATGTGTCTTCTTTTCACATACCACATATGGAACAACCAGAGTCATTGAAATGTGTGTTCTCTTCAGAGACTACACATGGATCCACCAGTGTTATTGCATGTGTGTTCTTTTACTAACAACAACCAGAGTCATTGCATGTGTGTTCTTTTCACATACGACATATGGATCCAGCAGTGTCATTGCATGTGTGCTCTTTTTACTAACAACAACCAGAGTCATTGCATGTGTGTTCTCTTCAGAGACAACACATGGATCCACCTGTGTCATTGCATGTGTGTTCTTTTTACTAACAACAACCAGAGTCATTGAAATGTGTGTTCTCTTCAGAGACCACACATGTATCCACTAGTGTCATTGAATGTGTGTTCTTGTTACTAATTACAACCAGTGTCATTACATGTGTGTTCTTTTCACGTACCACATATGGATCCACCAGTGTCATTGCATGTGTGTTCTTTTTACTAACAACAACTTGAGTAATTGCATGTGTGTTCTTTTCACGTACCACATATGGAACAACCAGAGTCATTGCATATGTGATCTTTTCACAATCCACCTATGGATCCACTAGTGTCATTGCACGTGTGTTCTTTTTACTAACAACAACTGGAGTCATTGCATGTGTGTTCTTTTCACATACCACATATGGAACAACCAGAGTCATTCAAATGTGTGTTCTTTTCAGAGACCACACATGGATCCACCAGTGTTATAGCATGTGTGTTCTTTTTACTAACAACAAACAGAGTCATTGCATGTGTGTTCTTTTTTCAGAGACCATACATGGAGCCACCAGTGTCATTGCATGTGTGTTCTTTTTACTAACAACAACCAGAGTCATTGAAATGTCTGTTCTCTTAAGAGACCACACATGGATCCACCAGTGTCATTGCATGTGTTCTCTTTTTACTAACAACAACGGGAGTCATTGCATGTGTGTTCTTTTCACATACCACATATGGAACAACCAGAGTCATTGAAATGTGTGTTCTCTTCAGAGACCACACATGGATCCACCAGTGTTATTGCATGTGTGTTGTTTTTACTAACAACAACCAGAGTCATTGCATGTGTGTTCTTTTCACATACCACATATGGAACAACCAGAGTCATTGAAATTTTGGTTCTCTTCAGAGACCACACATGGATCCAATAGTGTTATTGCATGTGTGTTCTTTTTACAATCCACACATGGATCCACCAATGTCATTGCATGTGTGTTCTTTTCACATACCACATATGGATCCACCACTGTCATTGCATGAGTGTTCTTTTTACTAACAACAATTAGAGTCATTGCATGTGTGTTCGTTTCACATACCACATAGGGAATAACCAGAGTCATTGAAATGTGTGTTCTCTTTAGAGACCTCACATGGATCCAATAGTGTTATTGCATGTGTGTTCTTTTTACTAACAACAACCAGAGTCATTACATGTGTTTCTTTTCACATACCACATATGGATCCACCAGTGTCATTGCACGTGTGCTCTTTTTACTAAAAACAACTGGAGTCATTGCATGTGTGTTCTCTTTAGAGACCACACATGGATCCACCAGTGTCATTGCATGTGTGTTCTCGTTACTAATTACAACCAGAGTTATTGCATGTGTGTTGTTTTCACATACCACATATGGATCCACTAGTGTCATTGCATGTGTGTTCTTTTCACATACCACATATGGATCCACCAGTGTCATTGCATGTGTGTTATTTTCACAATGCACCTATGGATCCACTAGTGTCATTGCATGTGTGTTCTTTTTACTAACAACAACCAGTGTCATTTCATGTGTGTTATTTTCACATAACACATATGGATCCACCAGTGTCATTGAAATGTGTGTTCTCTTCAGAGACCACACTTGGATCCACTAGTGTCGTTGCATGTGTGTTCCTTTTACTAACAATAACTAGAGTCATTGCATGTGTGTTCTTTTCACATACCACATATGGAACAACCAGAGTCATTGCGTGTGTGTTCTTTTCACAATCCACAGATGGATCCACCCGTGTCATTGCATGTGTGTTCTTTTTACTAACAACAATTGGAGTCATTTTATGTGTGTTCTTTTCACATACCACATATGGAACAACCGGAGTCATTGCATGTGTGCTCTTTTCACAATCCACCTATGGATCCACCAGTGTCATTGCATGTGTGTTCTTTTTACTAACAACAACTGGAGTCATTGCATGTGTGTTCTTATCACATACCACATATGGAACAACCAGAGTCATTGAAATGTGTGTTCTCTTCAGAGACCACACATGGATCCACCAATGTCATTGCATGTGTGTTCTTTTCACATACCACATATGGATCCAATAGTGTCATTGCATGTGTGTTCTTTCCACAATCCACTATGGATCCACCAGTGTCATTGCATGAGTGTTCTTTTTACTAACAACAACTTGAGTCATTGAAATGTGTGTTGTTTTCACATACCACATATGGATCCATAGCTGTCATTGCATGTGTGTTCTTTTCACAATCCACAGATGGATCCACCCATGTCATTGCATGTGTGTTCTTTTTACTAACCACAACCGGAGTCATTTTATGTGTGTTCTTTTCACATACCACATATGGAACAACCGGAGTCATTGCATGTGTGCTCTTTTCACAATCCACCTATGGATCCACCAGTGTCATTGCATGTGTGTTCTTTTTACTAACAACAACTGGAGTCATTGCATGTGTGTTCTTTTCACATACCACATATGAAACAACCAAAGTCATTGAAATGTGTATTCTCTTCAGAGACCACACTTGGATCCACCAATGTCATTGCATGTGTGTTCTTTTCACATACCACATATGGATCCACCAGTGTCATTGCATGTGTGTTCTTTCCACAATCCACTATGGATCCACCAGTGTCATTGCATGTGTGTTCTTTTTACTAACAACAACTGGAGTCATTGAAATGTGTGTTGTTTTCACATACCACATATGGATCCATAGCTGTCATTGCATGTGTGTTCTTTTCACAATCCACAGATGGATCCACCCGTGTCATTGCATGTGTGTTCTTTTTACTAACCACAACCGGAGTCATTTTATGTGTGTTCTTTTCACATACCACATATGGAACAACCGGAGTCATTGCATGTGTGCTCTTTTCACAATCCACCTATGGATCCACCAGTGTCATTGCATGTGTGGTCTTTTTACTAACAACAACTGGAGTCATTGCATGTGTGTTCTTTTCACATACCACATATGGAACAACCAGAGTCATTGAAATGTGTGTTCTCTTCAGAGACCACACATGGATCCACCAATGTCATTGCATGTGTGTTCTTTTTACTAACAACAACTGGAGTCATTGCATGTGTGTTCTTTTCACATGCCACATATGGAACAACCAGAGTCATTGAAATGTGTGTTCTCTTCAGAGACCCCACATGGATCCACCAGTGTTATTGCATTTGTGTTCTTTTTACTAACAACAACCAGAGTCATTTCATGTGTGTTCTTTTCACACACCACATATGGATCCACCAGTGTCATTGAAATGTGTGTTCTCTTCAGAGACCACACATGGATCCACCTCTGTCATTGCATGTGTGTTATTTTTACTAACAACAACCAGAGTCATTGCATGTCTGTTCCTTTCACATACTACATATGGATCCACCAGTGTCATTGCATGTGTTCTATTTTTACTAACAACAACCAGAGTCATTGCATGTGTGTTCTCTTCAGAGACCACACATGGATCCACCAGTGTCATTGCATGTGTGTTCTTTTTACTAACAACAACTGGATTCATTGCATGTGTGTTCTTTTCACATACCACATATGGAAAAACCGGAGTCATTGAAATGTGTGTTCTCTTCAGAGGCCACACATGGATCCACCAGTGTTATTGCATGTGTGTTCTTTTTACTAACAACAACTAGAGTCATTGCATGTGTGTTCTTTTCACATACCACATATGGATCCACAAGTGTCATTGCATGTGTGCTCTTTTTACTAACAACAACTGGAGTCATTGCATGTGTGTTCTCTTTAGAGACCACCCATGGATCCACCAGTGTCATTGCATGTGTGTTCTTTTTACTAACAACAACCAGAGTCATTGAAATGTGTGTTCTCTTCAGAGACCACACATGGATCCACCAGTGTCATTCCATGTCTGTTCTTTTTACTAACAATAACTAGAGTCATTGCATGTGTGTTCTTTTCACATACCACATATGGAACAACCAGAGTCATTGAAATGTTGGTTCTCTTCAAAGACCACACATGGATCCAATAGTGTTATTGCATGTGTGTTCTTTTTACAATCCACACATGGATCCACCAATGTCATTGCATGTGTGTTCTTTTCACATACCACATATGGATCCACCACTGTCATTGCATGTGTGTTGTTTTTACTAACAACAACTAGAGTCATTGCATGTGTGTTCGTTTCACATACCACATAGGGAATAACCAGAGTCATTGAAATGTGTGTTCTCTTTAGAGACCACACATGGATCCAATAGTGTTATTGCATGTGTGTTCTTTTTACTAACAACAACCAGAGTCATTACATGTGTTTATTTTCACATACCACATATGGATCCACCAGTGTCATTGCACGTGTGCTCTTTTTACTAACAGAAACTGGAGTCATTGCATGTGTGTTCTCTTTAGAGACCACACATGGATCCACCAGTGTCATTGCATGTGTGTTCTCGTTACTAATTACAACCAGAGTCATTGCATGTGTGTTGTTTTCACATACCACATATGGATCCACTAGTGTCATTGCATGTGTGTTCTTTTCACATACCACATATGGATCCACCAGTGTCATTATATGTGTGTTATTTTCACAATGCACCTATGGATCCACTAGTGTCATTGCATGTGTGTTCTTTTTACTAACAACAACCAGTGTCATTTCATGTGTGTTATTTTCACATAACACATATGGATCCACCAGTGTCATTGAAATGTGTGTTCTCTTCAGAGACCACACTTGGATCCACTAGTGTCGTTGCATGTGTGTTCCTTTTACTAACAATAACTAGAGTCATTGCATGTGTGTTCTTTTCACATACCACATATGGAACAACCAGAGTCATTGCGTGTGTGTTCTTTTCACAATCCACAGATGGATCCACCCGTGTCATTGCATGTGTGTTCTTTTTACTAACAACAATTGGAGTCATTTTATGTGAGTTCTTTTCACATACCACATATGGAACAACCGGAGTCATTGCATGTGTGCTCTTTTCACAATCCACCTATGGATCCACCAGTGTCATTGCATGTGTGTTCTTTTTACTAACAACAACTGGAGTCATTGCATGTGTGTTCTTTTCACAAACCACATATGGAACAACCAGAGTCATTGAAATGTGTATTCTCTTCAGAGACCACACTTGGATCCACCAATGTCATTGCATGTGTGTTCTTTTCACATACCACATATGGATCCACCAGTGTCATTGCATCTGTGTTCTTTCCACAATCCACTATGGATCCACCAGTGTCATTGCATGTGTGTTCTTTTTACTAACAACAACTGGAGTCATTGAAATGTGTGTTGTTTTCACATACCACATATGGATCCATAGCTGTCATTGCATGTGTGTTCTTTCCACAATCCACAGATGGATCCACCCGTGTCATTGCATGTGTGTTCTTTTTACTAACCACAACCGAAGTCATTTTATGTGTGTTCTTTTCACATACCACATATGGAACAACCGGAGTCATTGCATGTGTGCTCTTTTCACAATCCACCTATGGATCCACCAGTGTCATTGCATGTGTGTTCTTTTTACTAACAACAACTGGAGTCATTGCATGTGTGTTCTTTTCACATACCACATATGGAACAACCAGAGTCATTGAAATGTGTGTTCTCTTCAGAGGCCACACATGGATCCACCAGTGTTATTGCATGTGTGTTCTTTTTACTAACAACAACTAGAGTCATTGCATGTGTGTTCTTTTCACATACCACATATGGATCCACAAGTGTCATCGCATGTGTGCTCTTTTTACTAACAACAACTGGAGTCATTGCATGTGTGTTCTCTTTAGAGACCACCCATGGATCCACCAGTGTCATTGCATGTGTGTTCTTTTTACTAACAACAACCAGAGTCATTGAAATGTGTGTTCTCTTCAGAGACCACACATGGATCCACCAGTGTCATTCCATGTCTGTTCTTTTTACTAACAATAACTAGAGTCATTGCATGTGTGTTCTTTTCACATACCACATATGGAACAACCAGAGTCATTGAAATGTTGGTTCTCTTCAGAGACCACACATGGATCCAATAGTGTTATTGCATGTGTGTTCTTTTTACAATCCACACATGGATCCACCAATGTCATTGCATGTGTGTTCTTTTCACATACCACATATGGATCCACCACTGTCATTGCATGTGTGTTGTTTTTACTAACAACAACTAGAGTCATTGCATGTGTGTTCGTTTCACATACCACATAGGGAATAACCAGAGTCATTGAAATGTGTGTTCTCTTTAGAGACCACACATGGATCCAATAGTGTTATTGCATGTGTGTTCTTTTTACTAACAACAACCAGAGTCATTACATGTGTTTATTTTCACATACCACATATGGATCCACCAGTGTCATTGCACGTGTGCTCTTTTTACTAACAGAAACTGGAGTCATTGCATGTGTGTTCTCTTTAGAGACCACACATGGATCCACCAGTGTCATTGCATGTGTGTTCTCGTTACTAATTACAACCAGAGTCATTGCATGTGTGTTGTTTTCACATACCACATATGGATCCACTAGTGTCATTGCATGTGTGTTCTTTTCACATACCACATATGGATCCACCAGTGTCATTATATGTGTGTTATTTTCACAATGCACCTATGGATCCACTAGTGTCATTGCATGTGTGTTCTTTTTACTAACAACAACCAGTGTCATTTCATGTGTGTTATTTTCACATAACACATATGGATCCACCAGTGTCATTGAAATGTGTGTTCTCTTCAGAGACCACACTTGGATCCACTAGTGTCGTTGCATGTGTGTTCCTTTTACTAACAATAACTAGAGTCATTGCATGTGTGTTCTTTTCACATACCACATATGGAACAACCAGAGTCATTGCGTGTGTGTTCTTTTCACAATCCACAGATGGATCCACCCGTGTCATTGCATGTGTGTTCTTTTTACTAACAACAATTGGAGTCATTTTATGTGAGTTCTTTTCACATACCACATATGGAACAACCGGAGTCATTGCATGTGTGCTCTTTTCACAATCCACCTATGGATCCACCAGTGTCATTGCATGTGTGTTCTTTTTACTAACAACAACTGGAGTCATTGCATGTGTGTTCTTTTCACAAACCACATATGGAACAACCAGAGTCATTGAAATGTGTATTCTCTTCAGAGACCACACTTGGATCCACCAATGTCATTGCATGTGTGTTCTTTTCACATACCACATATGGATCCACCAGTGTCATTGCATGTGTGTTCTTTCCACAATCCACTATGGATCCACCAGTGTCATTGCATGTGTGTTCTTTTTACTAACAACAACTGGAGTCATTGAAATGTGTGTTGTTTTCACATACCACATATGGATCCATAGCTGTCATTGCATGTGTGTTCTTTCCACAATCCACAGATGGATCCACCCGTGTCATTGCATGTGTGTTCTTTTTACTAACCACAACCGAAGTCATTTTATGTGTGTTCTTTTCACATACCACATATGGAACAACCGGAGTCATTGCATGTGTGCTCTTTTCACAATCCACCTATGGATCCACCAGTGTCATTGCATGTGTGTTCTTTTTACTAACAACAACTGGAGTCATTGCATGTGTGTTCTTTTCACATACCACATATGGAACAACCAGAGTCATTGAAATGTGTGTTCTCTTCAGAGACCACACATGGATCCACCAATGTCATTGCATGTGTGTTCTTTTTACTAACAACAACTGGAGTCATTGCATGTGTGTTCTTTTCACATGCCACATATGGAACAACCAGAGTCATTGAAATGTGTGTTCTCTTCAGAGACCCCACATGGATGCACCAGTGTTATTGCATGTGTGTTCTTTTTACTAACAACAACCAGAGTCATTTCATGTGTGTTCTTTTCACACACCACATATGGATCCACCAGTGTCATTGAAATGTGTGTTCTCTTCAGAGACCACACATGGATCCACCTGTGTCATAGCATGTGTGTTATTTTTACTAACAACAACCAGAGTCATTGCATGTCTGTTCCTTTCACATACTACATATGGATCCACCAGTGTCATTGCATGTGTTCTATTTTTACTAACAACAACCAGAGTCATTGCATGTGTGTTCTCTTCAGAGACCACACATGGATCCACCAGTGTCATTGCATGTGTGTTCTTTTTACTAACAACAGTTGGATTCATTGCATGTGTGTTCTTTTCACATACCACATATGGAAAAACCAGAGTCATTGAAATGTGTGTTCTCTTTAGAGGCCACACATGGATCCACCAGTGTTATTGCATGTGTGTTCTTTTTACTAACAACAACTAGAGTCATTGCATGTGTGTTCTTTTCACATACCACATATGGATCCACAAGTGTCATTGCATGTGTGCTCTTTTTACTAACAACAACTGGAGTCATTGCATGTGTGTTCTCTTTAGAGGCCACCCATGGATCCACCAGTGTCATTGCATGTGTGTTCTTTTTACTAACAACAACCAGAGTCATTGAAATGTGTGTTCTCTTCAGAGACCACACATGGATCCACCAGTGTCATTCCATGTCTGTTCTTTTTACTAACAATAACTAGAGTCATTGCATGTGTGTTCTTTTCACATACCACATATGGAACAACCAGAGTCATTGAAATGTTGGTTCTCTTCAGAGACCACACATGGATCCAATAGTGTTATTGCATGTGTGTTCTTTTTACAATCCACACATGGATCCACCAATGTCATTGCATGTGTGTTCTTTTCACATACCACATATGGATCCACCACTGTCATTGCATGTGTGTTCTTTTTACTAACAACAACTAGAGTCATTGCATGTGTGTTCGTTTCACATACCACATAGGGAATAACCAGAGTCATTGAAATGTGTGTTCTCTTTAGAGACCACACATGGATCCAATAGTGTTATTGCATGTGTGTTCTTTTTACTAACAACAACCAGAGTCATTACATGTGTTTCTTTTCACATACCACATATGGATCCACCAGTGTCATTGCACGTGTGCTCTTTTTACTAACAAAAACTGGAGTCATTGCATGTGTGTTCTCTTTAGAGACCAGACATGGATCCACCAGTGTCATTGAATGTGTGTTCTCGTTACTAATTACAACCAGAGTCATTGCATGTGTGTTGTTTTCACATACCACATATGGATCCACTAGTGTCATTGCATGTGTGTTCTTTTCACATACCACATATGGATCCACCAGTGTCATTGCATGTGTGTTATTTTCACAATGCACCTATGGATCCACTAGTGTCATTGCATGTGTGTTCTTTTTACTAACAACAACCAGTGTCATTTCATGTGTGTTATTTTCACATAAAACATATGGATCCACCAGTGTCATTGAAATGTGTGTTCTCTTCAGAGACCACACTTGGATCCACTAGTGTCGTTGCATGTGTGTTCCTTTTACTAACAATAACTAGAGTCATTGCATGTGTGTTCTTTTCACATACCACATATGGAACAACCAGAGTCATTGCGTGTGTGTTCTTTTCACAATCCACAGATGGATCCACCCGTGTCATTGCATGTGTGTTCTTTTTACTAACAACAATTGGAGTCATTTTATGTGTGTTCTTTTTACATACCACATATGGAACAACCGGAGTCATTGCATGTGTGCTCTTTTCACAATCCACCTATGGATCCACCAGTGTCATTGCATGTGTGTTCTTTTTACTAACAACAACTGGAGTCATTGCATGTGTGTTCTTATCACATACCACATATGGAACAACCAGAGTCATTGAAATGTGTGTTCTCTTCAGAGACCACACATGGATCCACCAATGTCATTGCATGTGTGTTCTTTTCACATACCACATATGGATCCACCAGTGTCATTGCATGTGTGTTCTTTCCACAATCCACTATGGATCCACCAGTGTCATTGCATGTGTGTTCTTTTTACTAACAACAACTTGAGTCATTGAAATGTGTGTTGTTTTCACATACCACATATGGATCCATAGCTGTCATTGCATGTGTGTTCTTTTCACAATCCACAGATGGATCCACCCGTGTCATTGCATGTGTGTTCTTTTTACTAACCACAACCGGAGTCATTTTATGTGTGTTCTTTTCACATACCACATATGGAACAACCGGAGTCATTGCATGTGTGCTCTTTTCACAATCCACCTATGGATCCACCAGTGTCATTGCATGTGTGTTCTTTTTACTAACAACAACTGGAGTCATTGCATGTGTGTTCTTTTCACATACCACATATGGAACAACCAAAGTCATTGAAATGTGTGTTCTCTTCAGAGACCACACTTGGATCCACCAATGTCATTGCATGTGTGTTCTTTTCACATACCACATATGGATCCACCAGTGTCATTGCATGTGTGTTCTTTCCACAATCCACTATGGATCCACCAGTGTCATTGCATGTGTGTTCTTTTTACTAACAACAACTGGAGTCATTGAAATGTGTGTTGTTTTCACATACCACATATGGATCCATAGCTGTCATTGCATGTGTGTTCTTTTCACAATCCACAGATGGATCCACCCGTGTCATTGCATGTGTGTTCTTTTTACTAACAACAATTGGAGTCATTTTATGTGTGTTCTTTTCACATACCACATATGGAACAACCGGAGTCATTGCATGTGTGCTCTTTTCACAATCCACCTATGGATCCACCAGTGTCATTGCATGTGTGTTCTTTTTACTAACAACAACTGGAGTCATTGCATGTGTGTTCTTTTCACATACCACATATGGAACAACCAGAGTCATTGAAATGTGTGTTCTCTTCAGAGACCACACATGGATCCACCAATGTCATTGCATGTGTGTTCTTTTTACTAACAACAACTAGAGTCATTGCATGTGTGTTCTTTCACATGCCACATATGGAACAACCAGAGTCATTGAAATGTGTGTTCTCTTCAGAGACCCCACATGGATCCACCAGTGTTATTGCATGTGTGTTCTTTTTACTAACAACAACCAGAGTCATTTCATGTGTGTTCTTTTCACACACCACATATGGATCCACCAGTGTCATTGAAATGTGTGTTCTCTTCAGAGACCACACATGGATCCACCTGTGTCATAGCATGTGTGTTATTTTTACTAACAACAACCAGAGTCATTGCATGTCTGTTCCTTTCACATACTACATATGGATCCACCAGTGTCATTGCATGTGTTCTATTTTTACTAACAACAACCAGAGTCATTGCATGTGTGTTCTCTTCAGAGACCACACATGGATCCACCAGTGTCATTGCATGTGTGTTCTTTTTACTAACAACAACCGGATTCATTGCATGTGTGTTCTTTTCACATACCACATATGGAAAAACCAGAGTCATTGAAATGTGTGTTCTCTTCAGAGGCCACACATGGATCCACCAGTGTTATTGCATGTGTGTTCTTTTTACTAACAACAACTAGAGTCATTGCATGTGTGTTCTTTTCACATACCACATATGGATCCACAAGTGTCATTGCATGTGTGCTCTTTTTACTAACAACAACTGGAGTCATTGCATGTGTGTTCTCTTTAGAGACCACCCATGGATCCACCAGTGTCATTGCATGTGTGTTCTTTTTACTAACAACAACTAGAGTCATTGAAATGTGTGTTCTCTTCAGAGACCACACATGGATCCACCAGTGTCATTCCATGTCTGTTATTTTTACTAACAATAACTAGAGTCATTGCATGTGTGTTCTTTTCACATACCACATATGGAACAACCAGAGTCATTGAAATGTTGGTTCTCTTCAGAGACCACACATGGATCCAATAGTGTTATTGCATGTGTGTTCTTTTTACAATCCACACATGGATCCACCAATGTCATTGCATGTGTGTTCTTTTCACATACCACATATGGATCCACCACTGTCATTGCATGTGTGTTCTTTTTACTAACAACAACTAGAGTCATTGCATGTGTGTTCGTTTCACATACCACATAGGGAATAACCAGAGTCATTGAAATGTGTGTTCTCTTTAGAGACCACACATGGATCCAATAGTGTTATTGCATGTGTGTTCTTTTTACTAACAACAACCAGAGTCATTACATGTGTTTCTTTTCACATACCACATATGGATCCACCAGTGTCATTGCACGTGTGCTCTTTTTACTAACAAAAACTGGAGTCATTGCATGTGTGTTCTCTTTAGAGACCACACATGGATCCACCAGTGTCATTGAATGTGTGTTCTCGTTACTAATTACAACCAGAGTCATTGCATGTGTGTTGTTTTCACATACCACATATGGATCCACTAGTGTCATTGCATGTGTGTTCTTTTCACATATCACATATGGATCCACCAGTGTCATTGCATGTGTGTTATTTTCACAATGCACCTATGGATCCACTAGTGTCATTGCATGTGTGTTCTTTTTACTAACAACAACCAGTGTCATTTCATGTGTGTTATTTTCACATAAAACATATGGATCCACCAGTGTCATTGAAATGTGTGTTCTCTTCAGAGACCACACTTGGATCCACTAGTGTCGTTGCATGTGTGTTCCTTTTACTAACAATAACTAGAGTCATTGCATGTGTGTTCTTTTCACATACCACATATGGAACAACCAGAGTCATTGCGTGTGTGTTCTTTTCACAATCCACAGATGGATCCACCCGTGTCATTGCATGTGTGTTCTTTTTACTAACAACAATTGGAGTCATTTTATGTGTGTTCTTTTCACATACCACATATGGAACAACCGGAGTCATTGCATGTGTGCTCTTTTCACAATCCACCTATGGATCCACCAGTGTCATTGCATGTGTGTTCTTTTTACTAACAACAACTGGAGTCATTGCATGTGTGTTCTTATCACATACCACATATGGAACAACCAGAGTCATTGAAATGTGTGTTCTCTTCAGAGACCACACATGGATACACCAATGTCATTGCATGTGTGTTCTTTTCACATACCACATATGGATCCACCAGTGTCATTGCATGTGTGTTCTTTCCACAATCCACTATGGATCCACCAGTGTCATTGCATGTGTGTTCTTTTTACTAACAACAACTTGAGTCATTGAAATGTGTGTTGTTTTCACATACCACATATGGATCCATAGCTGTCATTGCATGTGTGTTCTTTTCACAATCCACAGATGGATCCACCCGTGTCATTGCATGTGTGTTCTTTTTACTAACCACAACCGGAGTCATTTTATGTGTGTTCTTTTCACATACCACATATGGAACAACCGGAGTCATTGCATGTGTGCTCTTTTCACAATCCACCTATGGATCCACCAGTGTCATTGCATGTGTGTTCTTTTTACTAACAACAACTGGAGTCATTGCATGTGTGTTCTTTTCACATACCACATATGGAACAACCAAAGTCATTGAAATGTGTATTCTCTTCAGAGACCACACTTGGATCCACCAATTTCATTGCATGTGTGTTCTTTTCACATACCACATATGGATCCACCAGTGTCATTGCATGTGTGTTCTTTCCACAATCCACTATGGATCCACCAGTGTCATTGCATGTGTGTTCTTTTTACTAACAACAACTGGAGTCATTGAAATGTGTGTTGTTTTCACATACCACATATGGATCCATAGCTGTCATTGCATGTGTGTTCTTTTCACAATCCACAGATGGATCCACCCGTGTCATTGCATGTGTGTTCTTTTTACTAACCACAACCGGAGTCATTTTATGTGTGTTCTTTTCACATACCACATATGGAACAACCGGAGTCATTGCATGTGTGCTCTTTTCACAATCCACCTATGGATCCACCAGTGTCATTGCATGTGTGGTCTTTTTACTAACAACAACTGGAGTCATTGCATGTGTGTTCTTTTCACATACCACATATGGAACAACCAGAGTCATTGAAATGTGTGTTCTCTTCAGAGACCACACATGGATCCACCAATGTCATTGCATGTGTGTTATTTTTACTAACAACAACTGGAGTCATTGCATGTGTGTTCTTTTCACATGCCACATATGGAACAACCAGAGTCATTGAAATGTGTGTTCTCTTCAGAGACCCCACATGGCTCCACCAGTGTTATTGCATTTGTGTTCTTTTTACTAACAACAACCAGAGTCATTTCATGTGTGTTCTTTTCACACACCACATATGGATCCACCAGTGTCATTGAAATGTGTGTTCTCTTCAGAGACCACACATGGATCCAATAGTGTTATTGCATGTGTGTTATTTTTACTAACAACAACCAGAGTCATTACATGTGTTTCTTTTGACATACCACATATGGATCCACCAGTGTCATTGCACGTGTGCTCTTTTTACTAACAAAAACTGGAGTCATTGCATGTGTGTTCTCTTTAGAGACCACACATGGATCCACCAGTGTCATTGCATGTGTGTTCTCGTTACTAATTACAACCAGAGTCATTGCATGTGTGTTGTTTTCACATACCACATATGGATCCACTAGTGTCATTGCATGTGTGTTCTTTTCACATACCACATATGGATCCACCAATGTCATTGCATGTGTGTTATTTTCACAATGCACCTATGGATCCACTAGTGTCATTGCATGTGTGTTCTTTTAACTAACAACAACCAGTGTCATTTCATGTGTGTTATTTTCACATAAAACATATGGATCCACCAGTGTCATTGAAATGTGTGTTCTCTTCAGAGACCACACTTGGATCCACTAGTGTCGTTGCATGTGTGTTCCTTTTACTACCAATAACTAGAGTCATTGCATGTGTGTTCTTTTCACATACCACATATGGAACAACCAGAGTCATTGCGTGTGTGTTCTTTTCACAATCCACAGATGGATCCACCCGTGTCATTGCATGTGTGTTCTTTTTACTAACAACAATTGGAGTCATTTTATGTGTGTTCTTTTCACATACCACATATGGAACAACCGGAGTCATTGCATGTGTGCTCTTTTCACAATCCACCTATGGATCCACCAGTGTCATTGCATGTGTGTTCTTTTTACTAACAACAACTGGAGTCAGTGCATGTGTGTTCTTTTCACATACCACATATGGAACAACCAGAGTCATTGAAATGTGTGTTCTCTTCAGAGACCACACATGGATCCACCAATGTCATTGCATGTGTGTTCTTTTCACATACCACATATGGATCCAATAGTGTCATTGCATGTGTGTTCTTTCCACAATCCACTATGGATCCACCAGTGTCATTGCATGTGTGTTCTTTTTACTAACAACAACTAGAGTCATTGCATGTGTGTTCGTTTCACATACCACATATGGAATAAACTGAGTCATTGAAATGTGTGTTCTCTTCACAGACCACACATGGATCCAATAGTTTTATTGCATGTGTGTTCTTTTTACTAACAACAACTAGAGTCATTACATGTGTGTTCTTTTCACATACCACATATGGATCCACCAGTGTCATTGCATGTGTGCTCTTTTTACTAACAACAACTGGAGTCATTGCATGTGTGTTCTCTTTAGAGACCACACATGGATCCACCAGTGTCATTGCATGTGTGTTCTCGTTACTAATTACAACCAGAGTCATTGCATGTGTGTTGTTTTCACATACCACATATGGATCCACTAGTGTCATTGCATGTGTGTTCTTTTCGCATACCACATATGGATCCACCAGTGTCATTGCATGTGTGTTATTTTCACAATCCACCTATGGATCCACTAGTGTCATTGCATGTGTGTTATTTTTACTAACAACAACCAGTGTCATTTCATGTGTGTTATTTTCACATAACACATATGGATCCACTTGTGTCATTGAAATGTGTGTTCTCTTTAGAGACCACACTTGGATCCACTAGTGTCGTTGCATGTGTGTTCTTTTTACTAACAATAACTAGAGTCATTGCATCTGTGTTCTTTTCACATACCACATATGGAACAACCAGAGTCATTGCGTGTGTGTTCTTTTCACAATCCACAGATGGATCCACCCGTTTTATTGCATGTGTGTTCTTTTTACTAACAACAATTGGAGTCATTTTATGTGTGTTCTTTTCACATACCACATATGGAACAACCGGAGTCATTGCATGTGTGCTCTTTTCACAATCCACCTATGGATCCACCAGTGTCATTGCATGTGTGTTCTTTTTACTAACAACAACTGGAGTCATTGCATGTGTGTTCTTTTCACATACCACATATGGAACAACCAGAGTCATTGAAATGTGTGTTCTCTTCAGAGACCACACATGGATCCACCAATGTCATTGCATGTGTGTTCTTTTCACATACCACATATGGATCCAATAGTGTCATTGCATGTGTGTTCTTTCCACAATCCACTATGGATCCACCAGTGTCATTGCATGTGTGTTCTTTTTACTAACAACAGAGTCATTGCATGTGTGTTCGTTTCACATACCACATATGGAATAACCTGAGTCATTGAAATGTGTGTTCTCTTCACAGACCACACATGGATCCAATAGTGTTATTGCATGTGTGTTCTTTTTACTAACAACAACTAGAGTCATTACATGTGTGTTCTTTTCACATACCACATATGGATCCACCAGTGTCATTGCATGTGTGCTCTTTTTACTAACAACAACTTGAGTCATTGCATGTGTGTTCTCTTTAGAGACCACACATGGATCCACCAGTGTCATTGCATGTGTGTTCTCGTTACTAATTACAACCAGAGTCATTGCATGTGTGTTGTTTTCACATACCACATATGGATCCACTAGTGTCATTGCATGTGTGTTCTTTTCACATACCACATATGGATCCAGCAGTGTCATTGCATGTGTGTTATTTTCACAATCCACCTATGGATCCACTAGTGTCATTGCATGTGTGTTATTTTTACTAACAACAACCAGTGTCATTTCATGTGTGTTATTTTCACATAACACATATGGATCCACCAGTGTCATTGAAATGTGTGTTCTCTTTAGAGACCACACTTGGATCCACTAGTGTCGTTGCATGTGTGTTCTTTTTACTAACAATAACTAGAGTCATTGCATCTGTGTTCTTTTCACATACCACATATGGAACAACTAGAGTCATTGCATGTGTGTTCTTTTCACAATCCACAGATGGATCCACCCGTGTCATTGCATGTGTGTTCTTTTTACTAACAACAACTGGAGTCATTTTATGTGTGTTCTTTTCACATACCACATATGGACCAACCGGAGTCATTGCATGTGTGCTCTTTTCACAATCCACCTATGGATCCACCAGTGTCATTGCATGTGTGTTCTTTTTACTAACAACAACTGGAGTCATTGCATGTGTGTTCTTTTCACATACCACATATGGAACAACCAGAGTCATTGAAATGTGTGTTCTCTTCAGAGACCACACATGGATCCACCAATGTCATTGCATGTGTCTTCTTTTTACTAACAACAACTGGAGTCATTGCATGTTTGTTCTTTTCACATGCCACATATGGAACAACCAGAGTCATTGAAATGTGTGTTCTCTTCATAGACCCCACATGGATCCACCAGTGTTATTGCATGTGTGTTCTTTTTACTAACAACAACCAGAGTCTTTGCATGTGTGTTCTTTTCACACACCACATATGGATCCACCAGTGTTATTGAAATGTGTGTTCTCTTCAGAGACCACACATGGAACCACCTGTGTCATTGCATGTGTGTTCTTTTTACTAACAACAACCAGAGTCATTGCATGTGTGTTCTTTTCACATACCACATATGGATCCACGAGTGTCATTGCATGTGTGCTACTTTTACTAACAACCAGAGTCATTGCATGTGTGTTCTCTTTAGAGACCACACATGGATCCACCAGTGTCATTGCATGTGTGTTCTTTTTACTAAAAACAACTGGAGTCATTGCATGTGTGTTCTTTTCACATACCACATATGGAACAACCGGTCATTGAAATGTGTGTTCTCTTCAGAGACCACACATGGATCCACCAGTGTTATTGCATGTGTGTTCTTTTTACTAACAACAACCAGAGTCATTGCATGTGTGTTCTTTTCACATACCACATATGGATCCACCAGTGTCATTGCATGTGTGCTCTTTTTACTAACAACAACTGGAGTCATTGCATGTGTGTTCTCTTTAGAGACCACACATGGATCCACCAGTGTCATTGCATGTGTGTTCTTTTTACTAACAACAACCAGAGTCATTGAAATGTGTGTTCTCTTCAGAGACCACACATGGATCCACCAGTGTTATTGCATGTGTGTTCTTGTTAATAACAACAACTAGAGTCATTGCATGTGTGTTCTTTTCACATACCACATATGGAACAACCAGAGTCATTGAAATGTTGGTTCTCTTCAGAGACCACACATGGATCCAATAGTGTTATTGCATGTGTGTTCTTTTTACAATCCACACATGGATCCACCAATGTCATTGCATGTGTGTTCTTTTCACATACCACATATGGATCCACCACTGTCATTGCATGTGTGTTCTTTTTACTAACAACAACTAGAGTCATTGCATGTGTGTTCGTTTCACATACCACATAGGGAATAACCAGAGTCATTGAAATGTGTGTTCTCTTCAGAGACCACACATGGATCCAATAATGTTATTGCATGTGTGTTCTTTTTACTAACAACAACCAGAGTCATTACATGTGTTTCTTTTCACATACCACATATGGATCCACCAGTGTCATTGCATGTGTGCTCTTTTTACTAACAACAACTGGAGTCATTGCATGTGTGTTCTCTTTAGAGACCACACATGGATCCACCAGTGTCATTGCATGTGTGTTCTCATTACTAATTACAACCAGAGTCATTGCATGTGTGTTGTTTTCACATACCACATATGGATCCACTAGTGGCATTGCATGTGTGTTCTTTTCACATACCACATATGGATCCACCAGTGTCATTGCATGTGTGTTATTTTCACAATGCACCTATGGATCCACTAGTGTCATTGCATGTGTGTTCTTTTTACTAACAACAACCAGTGTCATTTCATGTGTGTTATTTTCACATAACACATATGGATCCACCAGTGTCATTGAAATGTGTGTTCTCTTCAGAGACCACACTTGGATCCACTAGTGTCGTTGCATGTGTGTTCTTTTTACTAACAATAACTAGAGTCATTGCATGTGTGTTCTTTTCACATATCACATATGGAACAACCAGAGTCATTGCATGTGTTCTCTTTTCACAATCCACCTATGGATCCACTAGTGGCATTGCATGTGTGTTCTTTTTACTAACAACAACTCGAGTCATTTTATGTGTGTTCTTTTCACATACCACATATGGAACAACCGGAGTCATTGCATGTGTGCTCTTTTCATAATCTAGCTATGGATCCACCAGTGTCATTGCATGTGTGTTCTTTTTACTAACAACAACTGGAGTCATTGCATGTGTGTTCTTTTCACATACCACATATGGATCCACCAGTGTCATTGCATGTGTGCTCTTTTTACTAACAACAACTGGAGTCATTGAATGTGTGTTCTCTTTAGAGACCACACATGGATCCACTAGTGTCATTGCATGTGTGTTCTTTTTACTAACAACAACCAGAGTCATTGAAATATGTGTTCTCTTCAGAGACCACACATGGATCCACCAGTGTTATTGCATGTGTGTTCTTTTTACTAACAACAACTAGAGTCATTGCATGTGTGTTCTTTTCACACACCACATATGGAACAACCAGAGTCATTGAAATGTTGGTTCTCTTCAGAGACCACACATGGATCCAGTAGTGTTATTGCATGTGTGTTCTTTTTAAAATCCACACATGGATCCACCAATGTCATTGCATGTGTGTTCTTTTCACATACCACATATGGATCCACCACTGTCATTGCATGTGTGTTCTTTTTACTAACAACAACTAGAGTCATTGCATGTGTGTTCTCTTTAGAGACCACACATGGATCCACCAGTGTCATTGCATGTGTGTTCTTTTTACTAACAACAACTGGAGTCATTGCATGTGTGTTCTTTTCACATACCACATATGGAACAACCAGTCATTGAAATGTGTGTTCTCTTCAGAGACCACACATGGATCCACCAGTGTTATTGCATGTGTGTTCTTTTTACTAACAACAACCAGAGTCATTGCATGTGTGTTCTTTTCACATACCACATATGGATCCACCAGTGTCATTGCATGTGTGCTCTTTTTACTAACAACAACTGGAGTCATTGCATGTGTGTTCTCTTTAGAGACCACACATGGATCCACCAGTGTCATTGCATGTGTGTTCTTTTTACTAACAACAACCAGAGTCATTGAAATGTGTGTTCTCTTCAGAGACCACACATGGATCCACCAGTGTTATTGCATGTGTGTTCTTTTTACTAACAACAACTAGAGTCATTGCATGTGTGTTCTTTTCACATACCACATATGGAACAACCAGAGTCATTGAAATGTTGGTTCTCTTCAGAGACCACACATGGATCCAATAGTGTTATTGCATGTGTGTTCTTTTTACAATCCACACATGGATCCACCAATGTCATTGCATGTGTGTTCTTTTCACATACCACATATGGATCCACCACTGTCATTGCATGTGTGTTCTTTTTACTAACAACAACTAGAGTCATTGCATGTGTGTTTGTTTCACATACCACATAGGGAATAACCAGAGTCATTGAAATGTGTGTTCTCTTCAGAGACCACACATGGATCCAATAATGTTATTGCATGTGTATTCTTTTTACTAACAACAACCAGAGTCATTACATGTGTTTCTTTTCACATACCACATATGGATCCACCAGTGTCATTGCATGTGTGCTCTTTTTACTAACAACAACTGGAGTCATTGCATGTGTGTTCTCTTTAGAGACCACACATGGATCCACCAGTGTCATTGCATGTGTGTTCTCGTTACTAATTACAACCAGAGTCATTGCATGTGTGTTGTTTTCACATACCACATATGGATCCACTAGTGGCATTGCATGTGTGTTCTTTTCACATACCACATATGGATCCACCAGTGTCATTGCATGTGTGTTATTTTCACAATGCACCTATGGATCCACTAGTGTCATTGCATGTGTGTTCTTTTTACTAACAACAACCAGTGTCATTTCATGTGTGTTATTTTCACATAACACATATGGATCCACCAGTGTCATTGAAATGTGTTTTCTCTTCAGAGACCACACTTGGATCCACTAGTGTCGTTGCATGTGTGTTCTTTTTACTAACAATAACTAGAGTCATTGCATGTGTGTTCTTTTCACATATCACATATGGAACAACCAGAGTCATTGCATGTGTGCTCTTTTCACAATCCACCTATGGATCCACTAGTGGCATTGCATGTGTGTTCTTTTTACTAACAACAACTAGAGTCATTTCATGACTGTTCTTTTCACATACCACATATGGATCCACCAGAGTCATTGCATGTGTGTTCTCTTCACAATCCACCTATAGATCCACCAGTGTCATTGCATGTGTGTTCTTTTTACTAACAACAACTGGAGTCATTGAAATGTGTGTTGTTTTCACATACCACATATGGATCCATAGGTGTCATTGCATGTGTGTTCTCTTCACAATCCACACATCGATCCACCAGTGTCATTGCATGTGTGTTCTTTTTACTAACAACTACCAGATTCACAATCCAAAGATGGATCCACCCGTGTCATTGCATTTGTGTTCTTTTTACTAACAACAACTGGAGTCATTTTATGTGTGTTCTTTTCACATACCACATATGGAACAACCAGTCATTGAAATGTGTGTTCTCTTCAGAGACCACACATGGATCCACGAGTGTTATTGCATGTGTGTTCTTTTTACTAACAACAACCAGAGTCATTGCATGTGTGTTCTTGTCACATACCACATATGGATCCACCAGTGTCATTGCATGTGTGCTCTTTTTACTAACAACAACTGGAGTCATTGCATGTGTGTTCTCTTTAGAGACCACACATGGATCCACCAGTGTCATTGCATGTGTGTTCTTTTTACTAACAACAACCAGAGTCATTGAAATGTGTGTTCTCTTCAGAGACCACACATGGATCCACCAGTGTTATTGCATGTGTGTTCTTTTTACTAACAACAACTAGAGTCATTGCATGTGTGTTCTTTTCACATACCACATATGGAACAACCAGAGTCATTGAAATGTTGGTTCTCTTCAGAGACCACACATGGATCCAATAGTGTTATTGCATGTGTGTTCTTTTTACAATCCACACATGGATCCACCAATGTCATTGCATGTGTGTTCTTTTCACATACCACATATGGATCCACCACTGTCATTGCATGTGTGTTCTTTTTACTAACAACAACTAGAGTCATTGCATGTGTGTTCGTTTCACATACCACATAGGGAATAACCAGAGTCATTGAAATGTGTGTTCTCTTCAGAGACCACACATGGATCCAATAATGTTATTGCATGTGTATTCTTTTTACTAACAACAACCAGAGTCATTACATGTGTTTCTTTTCACATACCACATATGGATCCACCAGTGTCATTGCATGTGTGCTCTTTTTACTAACAACAACTGGAGTCATTGCATGTGTGTTCTCTTTAGAGACCACACATGGATCCACCAGTGTCATTGCATGTGTGTTCTCGTTACTAATTACAACCAGAGTCATTGCATGTGTGTTGTTTTCACATACCACATATGGATCCACTAGTGGCATTGCATGTGTGTTCTTTTCACATACCACATATGGATCCACTAATGTCATTGCATGTGTGTTCTTTTCACATACCACATATGGATCCACCAGTGTCATTGCATGTGTGTTCTTTTCACAATCCACCTATGGATCCACCAGTGTCATTGCATGTGTGTTCTTTTTACTAACAACAACTGGAGTCATTGAAATGTGTGTTGTTTTCACATACCACATATGGATCCATAGGTGTCATTGCATGTGTGTTCTCTTCACAATCCACACATCGATCCACCAGTGTCATTGCATGTGTGTTCTTTTTACTAACAACTACCAGATTCACAATCCACAGATGGATCCACCCGTGTCATTGCATTTGTGTTCTTTTTACTAACAACAACTGGAGTCATTTTATGTGTGTTCTTTTCACATACCACATATGGAACAACCGGAGTCATTGCATGTGTGTTCTTTTCATAATCAAGCTATGGATCCACCAGTGTCATTGCATGTGTGTTCTTTTTACTAACAACAACTGGAGTCATTGCATGTGTGTTCTTTTCACATACCACATATGGATCCACCAGTGTCATTGCATGTGTGCTATTTTTACTAACAACAACTAGAGTCATTGCATGTGTGTTCTCATTACTAATACAACCAGAGTCATTGCATGTGTGTTCTTTTCACATACCACATATGGATCCACTAATGTCATTGCATGTGTGTTCTTTTCACATACCACATATGGATCCACCAGTGTCATTGCATGTGTGTTCTTTTCACAATCCACCTATGGATCCACCAGTGTCATTGCATGTGTGTTCTTTTTACTAACAACAACTGGAGTCATTGAAATGTGTGTTCTTTTCACATACCACATATGGAACAACCAGAGTCATTGAAATGTGTGTTCTCTTCAGAGACCACACATGGATCCACCAATGTCATTGCATGTGTGGTCTTTTTACTAACAACAACTGGAGTCATTGCATGTGTGTTCTTTTCACATGCCACATATGGAACAACCAGAGTCATTGAAATGTTTCTTCTCTTCAGAGACCGCACATGGATCCACTAGTGGTATTGCATGTGTGTTCTTTTTACTAACAACAACCAGAGTCATTGCATGTGTGTTCTTTTCAGACACCACATATGGATCCACTAGTGTCATTGAAATGCGTGTTCTTTTTAGAGACCGCACATGGATCCACCAGTGTCATTGCATGTGTGTTCTTTTTACTAACAACAACTAGAGTCATTCAATGTGTGTTCTTGTCACATACCACATATGGAACAACCAGAGACATTGAAATGTGTGTTCTCTTCAGATACCACACATGGAACCACCTGTGTCATTGCATGTCTGTTCTTTTTGCTAACAACAACCAGAGTCATTGCATGTGTGTTCTCTTCACATACCACATGTGGATCCACCAGTATCATTACATGTGTGTTCTCTTCACAATCCACACAACCAAAGTCATTTCATGTGTGTTCTCTTCAGAGACCACACATGGATCCACCAGTGTCATTGCATATGTGTTCTTGTTACTAACAACAACCAGAGTCATTGCATGTGTGTTCTTTTCACATACCACATATGGATCCACCAGTGTCATTGCATGTGTGTTCTTTTCACAATCCACCTATGGATCCACTAGTGTCGTTGCATGTGTGTTATTTTTACTAACAACAACTGGAGTCATTTCATGTGTGTTATTTTCACATAACACATATGGAACAACCAGAGTCATTGCATGTGTGCTCTTTTCACAATCCACCTATGGATCCACTAGTGTCATTGCATGTGTATTCTTTTTACTAACAACAACTAGAGTCATTTCATGACTGTTCTTTTCACATACCACATATGGATCCACCAGAGTCATTGCATGTGTGTTCTCTTCACAATCCACCTATGGATCCACCAGTGTCATTGCATGTGTGTTCTTTTTACTAACAACGACTAGAGTCATTGAAATGTGTGTTGTTTTCACATACCACATATGGATCCATAGGTGTCATTGCATGTGTGTTCTCTTCACAATCCACACATCGATCCACCAGTGTCATTGCATGTGTGTTCTTTTTACTAACAACAGCCAGATTCACAATCCACAGATGGATCCACCCGTGTCATTGCATGTGTGTTCTTTTTACTAACAACAACTGGAGTCATTTTATGTGTGTTCTTTTCACATACCACATATGGAACAACCGGAGTCATTGCATGGGTGCTCTTTTCATAATCCAGCTATGGATCCACCGGTGTCATTGCATGTGTGTTCTTTTTACTAACAACAACTGGAGTCATTGCATGTGTGTTCTTTTCACATACCACATATGGAACAACCAGAGTCATTGAAATGTGTGTTCTCTTCAGAGACCACACATGGATCCACCAATGTCATTGCATGTGTGTTCTTTTTACTAACAACAACTGGAGTCATTGCATGTGTGTTCTTTTCACATGCCACATATGGAACAACCAGAGTCATTGAAATGTTTGTTCTCTTCAGAGACCGCACATGGATCCACCAGTGGTATTGCATGTGTGTTCTTTTTACTAACAACAACTAGAGTCATTGCATGTGTGTTCTTTCTAGACACCACATATGGATCCACCAGTGTCATTGAAATGTGTGTTCTCTTTAGAGACCACACATGGATCCACCTGTGTCATTGCATGTGTGTTCTTTTTACTAACAACAACCAGAGTCATTGCATGTGTGTTCTCTTCACATACCACATGTGGATCCACCAGTATCATTGCATGTGTGTTCTCTTCAGAGACCACACATGGATCCACCAGTGTCATTGCATGTGTGTTCTTGTTACTAACAACAACCAGAGTCATTGCATGTGTGTTCTTTTCACATACCACATATGGATCCACCAGCGTTATTGCATGTGTGTTCTTTTCACAATCCACCTATGGATCCACTAGTGTGATTGCATTTGTGTTCTTTTTACTAACAACAACTGGAGTCATTTCATGACTATTCTTTTCACATACCACATATTGATCCACCAATGTCATTGAAATGTGTGTGCTTCTCATTAACCATAGCTAGAGTCATTGGATGTGTTTTCTATTCAGAGACCACATATTTATCCACGAGTGTCATTGAAATGTTTATTATTTTCAACTATATCCATTGGCCACAAACAATCGGGACACAGAGCTAACCAGCAACCGCTCTGGGCTTCTAGAAGAACCAATCTCCAATTGTTAGGCGCCGTTGGATTGGGGTGCGTGGACGCTAGTGATGTCCTTCGCGAGGGCGATCCGCGAGAAGTCTGTTATGCGAACTGATTGGTAGTGGCAACGATGCTGGGCCTACGTCCTTGCCCTTATCCTCTTAACCTCGGGGGCGAAGATCAAATCGTGTTCCTTCATCGCCATGGAGAGGGAGAGGCCCAAACTCAGCTTGCACGAGGCTCAGATGTTCGCCCACTACAATATACTCGTGCTGCCATTCGCGAGGCTTTCGGCTGGCTTCGAGCTCAGCTACGCCGGGGTTCCTGTCGCACCGCTCTTGCGCGACAACACGTTGGCGAGGCAGATCAAGGAGCGCTGCCGCCAGCTGTCGGAGCAGAAGAGGGCAATGGCGCGTTACGCACATACGAGCACGTACTGGCGAAAGTTGTTCAAGAAGGAGTGGGCTGTGTTGATTGAGCTGTGCGGAACCCACCGGTAGGAGATCCACCCGGATCTGCGCAACCCCGAAGGGAGGCAGCACTTCTGGGCAGTGCCTGGGCGTACGACCTCCACCGTTATCGATGCAGCACGTCGTGAAGAATACATGAGGAGGAGGAACGCTGTCGGGAACGTCGGCATCGATTCTGACGCGGAGGAGGCTAGCGGCGACGCGGACAACGTCGTCAATGATGGAGACTGCGGGAGCGTCATAGTCGATTAGGGCCACTTAAGCTTAAATTAAATCTATGTAATGCGCTCTTTTTATCCGGGTCACTTGAGTCATGGTCGATTATCGTCATAATCTATATATGTTGGCCATGTTTTAGTTGTTTTTGTCTTTGAAACTAGTCGATCGAAACTCGTCCGATCCTGAAAATAAAGTTCGCGCGTTCCTGGCATATCTGATGGGACAATACATTGACACTGCGTCTAGATACCATATTTTGGAGTGCGCCATAGGAGAAGGGACCGAGCGTGTTGTAATAGTATACTACTCCTGTCCAGATATAACTGACTTAGTTTTTTTTAGATATTTAATAAATGTTTCTATACCCAAAACATGTCTAGATACATGTTTTAGGTTTCTCTGTCTTTCAAACTAACCAAAAGTCGTCAAATTCTGAACAAACAAAGTCATTGCGTTCACACCTGATGGGACAATACGCTGACTCTGCTACTTGATGGCACAGCCATAATTCTGGAGTGTGCCGGAGGAGATGGGAACTAGTAGCCGCGTCCAAACGCAGGTAAAAAATTAATGTAATAATATTTAAAAAAATTGTAATCTGATCCACATGACCCCATCACAGACACGTTGCACGCGCCAGATATAAATAAAGACGACACAACTAGTTTAGTTTCAATGTTATAAGTCAACATACGACGTTACTGTTCCCGCATCTTTCTGCTCCTCTTATTAGTCTGCTAGCCCACGCTGCATTAAGCATCAGTTGATGAGGATTAAAAAAATGATAAAATGGCAAATAAAACAATTTTTAAGCTTACCTTTCATCCGGAGAATCGTACAAAGATGAAATTGGCAGGGATTTATTATTTCTCCTGCAGTTAGCCGAAAGATCCTCAAGAACATCCTCAATCACCCCTACAACTTCTTCATATTCTAATACACCTCCATTATTTGCCCTTTCCTTCCCGTTCCGCTTACCCTTTTGTTTCTTTTCACACCCTTTTCTCGCTGGCACCTCCACTTCTTCGTAAATTAGCTGCTTACGTACGTTTTCCTCCGAGTGCTCATCACCGTCTTCG
This sequence comes from Avena sativa, assembly GCA_916181665.1. NCBI lineage: Eukaryota > Viridiplantae > Streptophyta > Magnoliopsida > Poales > Poaceae > Avena > Avena sativa. The sequence continues at coordinate 275,101,569 of OV702292.1, forward strand.
CGCTGCTCTTCCGTCAGTTCTGGCTGAGAAGCCTCATTTTCTTCCACCGGGGTGTGAACAGGGACAATATCATGTGTAACTGGGTTTTTGCACAACCTCTTGATATGTCAGAATCCGCCACAACGTTTGCATTTCCTTTTCCTAGCTCCCAGCCTTGGACCTTTATTGGTGGAGGCTTCGATCCTTAGCTTTCTAGGCTTCCCAGGTGGCCTCCTAAGAACTGGTGGTTGAAGTTTGAACCCTGGATCGACAATCTCCCAATCATTTTCATCAGCCATAGATGGTATGTTTTCTACATAAGTTGCAGCAAACTTATCCACGGAGAAATAGTTGTCGACATAGTTCTCTATTTCAGCTTTGCTACCTCTAAGCTTTAAGATGAAGTAAATTGCATGGTGACATGGCAGACTAGTAATCTGTCACTGCCTGCATGAACAAGTCTTGTTTCCAATGTCTATAGTGTACCTCTGTTCACTTCCACGCTTCTGACCATCCTCATCTTTATCGTTCTCATTGCCCTGGTTCTTGCATTCAGTAACATAACCACCTTTGGAACTATTTCATGGCCTAAAAGTTTTCTTGCACAAATTCTTTCCGTTAAATCTATCTTCACCATTATGCACTATCTTATTACATCCAAGAAAATAACAATTCCAAGTGTCTTCATGCCCGAAATCTTATCATTGAAACTTTCTTCCAAATTATTGGAAACAAAATCCACCTTGCTTAACTCACCAAACTTGCTTCTGGCCCATAGCTTGGTGTGATGTTCTTCAAGGTATTTTTTCACCTTTGGCACTACATACATGTTCTGCAAGTAAGTAGCATGCGTGCTTGGGGTGTATGTGTATGCTGATCGCCACAAGTCCTCTTCAAAGATATTTCCTTTGAACTTCTTCATGAACTTAGTAGCGAGGTGCCGCATGCATTCCCTATGCCCAACCCCAGGAAACAGAGCATCAACAGCATTCTCAAGACCCTCGCATGCACCGGTGTGTATCACCAAGCCTTCAGGGTGACCAATTACTTCCCGTAGTCTCTGCATGAACCATGTCTAGCTTTCATTTGATTCACCCTCAAGAACAGCATAAGCTACGGGTAGAAGCCAATTATGCGCGTCCAAAGCACAAGCAGAAGCAACATGTCCCCTGAACTTCCCTGTTAAAGAAGTTGTGCCTATTGCCAAGTATGGCCTGCAACCGTCTAGGAACCCCTTCCAGCATGCCTTCAGGCAGACAAAACATCTCTTGAAGCAAATCTTATCTGCCTGCTCATACCTGACCCCCCTCGAGATCTTTTCTCTCCCTTTCACAACCTCGTAATCCATGTCAACAACACTACCAGGTGATGTTTTCTCTACATGAGCTTTGAAACTATACAACATATGAAAACTGTCATTCCACTTGCCTTGAATGAAGTCTAGAGCCATCTCCTTCCCATCAAAGACTCCGTGGTAAGGAATCAGAATGTTAAACATTATGTTAATCTTTGCGCTGAGTTCAGCAGGTCCAATGTTATGATCCTGCCTCACCCAGTCAAGTACAGTAGAAGCAATCCACTTGGTAGTCGTCGGTCTAATTTTACCACTTAAAGAAGTATTAGGGAAGTTGTGTTTACTTTGATCTGCATTTGGTAAGAATCCAAATAATTCAGAGCTAGTTATCAGCAGAAGAAATATGAGAAAGACTGAAACTAAATGTAGCTATTGCAACCTGAAATGGGTGTCCACCCCGCATTGGAGATGCATGTAATCTCCGTTTACACACATTACTTTCCCTACAGTGCACCCTAAATCTCTTTTGGTCGCTCTTTTCAATGATAAATTCGAATCCACCTCTGATTGCATAGGTTGCAACTGACATATCTGCAGTCCTCCACATTATCAAAGATAGTCCCCTCATCAATTGTAGGATTGTCCCTGTCAAAGTGTATCACTGGCATGTCCACGTCTTCGTCGTTGTATCTACATCCCATTTCCACATCTTCACATTCCTCTTCCTCATCAGTCCCATAGTCAGGCTCAAAGTTCGAATCAACCAAATATTCCCTACTCTCCATCCTATCAGGGCCAGCAGCCATGTCTGGATATGCTTTCTCATCATCATCCGCACCGCCACACATTTCAGTGCTTTCATGCTCGCTTGACAAAGCATCATGCTCAAGGACAAGTTGTACAGACGTCCTGTGGTTACCAACACATATCCTTGCCATCACCACGGGACTAGAAACGCTAATTGGGGTATGCAGAAAAGGAATCATAGTTCTTACACTTCAATGTGGACGCACGGCACCTTCTCCGGGCTCCATACCTACAAAGCTCTACACCCCACTTCCTCTCCCCCTGTTTCATTCTCCTCTGTGCTCTCCAGACTTGAAGGAGATTCCGTGCTCTCCAGCCGCACAGGACCCATATCCGTGCTCTCAAGCCTCACAGGATCCATCTCCGAGCGGGATCCGGATCACCAGCGTCGTTGGGCCCCTAACCCAACGGCCGACTCTCGGTTTTCATTTCTAGATGCACCTGGGCGGTGGGCGGCGGCAAGGAGATAGGGCAGGGAGGGGAGGGGAGGTGACGTGAGCGGATGGCAGGGTGGGGAGGGCGGGAGGACGAGGGCCCAAGGGGACGGCAAGAGCGGTGCACGACTGAGCGGAGTGGCGGCAGCAGGAGCAGAGGAGCGGAGCTGGTTGCGACAAAGCATGGAAAATTGTACAATAATGTGTTGGTGGCGGCACCAGCCCTCGAACCTAGGACGCTCCCCGTCGAAGGTGGAGGAGGCGGGCCCGCCAGTCAAAAAACATGCCACCTGTCAGCGTACTATGCACGGGGAGCACTTCACGGAATTTTTTAGCAGATCCCACATGTCAGTCTGTTTGATCAAAACTTGCATGAAGTGCATGGCTGGTTCATGCGCTAGTTCCGAAAAAATCCCATTGATCCAAACTTGAATTGGCAGTTCCGCTTCTTCTCCCTCGTCTCCTCGCAGTGGTAGTTCTGCTTCGTCTCCCTCGTCTATTATCCTCTTCTTCTCCTCCAAGTGGTAGTTCTTCTTTCTTCCTCGATAAAAACATTCCTGCATGTAAGCCATGGCCAGTAGCCGGATGAAGAGGAACTGGTCCGATCTCCCGGCCGACCCACTTCGCAAGATCGCCGACTATTTGCTGGAGAAAGAGGAGTACGTCGACACCTATGCTTCTTGTCGGGAAGTCTACACCGATTGGCGCTGCACTTTAAAGGTGCCCGAATTCCATCCCAACAACTGGATCATGATAGATCACACACTTCTAGACATTGGTGACTTCACCTTCCTCAACCTCACCACTGGTCGTTGCTTCAGGACAAATCTAATGGACGTCTATTGCAGGTTCACATTCACATCCGATATTTATTGGTATTTTCCATTGTAAACATCTTAGTGCTAACTGATGCCCTCTTCTTCCAAAAGATTCTACTTCGTCGGTGTTTCTCATGGCGTCATCGTGCTTGCTTAGAGGGTGGAGCCGTACCAGATTCGGCTTCTGAACCCAATCACTCATAAGCCTAACACTGAGTTTCAAGCACACATACCATCTGATCTTCTGCAATCTGTCATCGTGACAAAGTCCCCGACGATGGTGTTCGTTTGCACTGATTATCCAGATCATATTGCATGGGCTGATTAGAGCACCCCAACGGGGCAAATCAATGGATCATTTGGAGAAGGATTGTATTCGCCACCTCCTGATACGCTTCTGGTCTACATGATGGCATTCTGAGGGGAAGTATGTGCATTACTTGAGAATGGAGACATCTTGTCGACCAACATCCAGTTAGAGCAGCGCGCGAGCACTGTCAGGATGTCCAAAATAATTTCGGCCCTAGTCTTTGAACAGGTACGCGGAACCTACAATTTTTACCTTGTGGAGTCAGATGGTGATCTGCTTCTTGTGTTGAACGGGGATTTCGCCAAAGGGCAACCGCTGTTGTACCGGGTGGACACGGAGAACCGCTCTCTCGAGGTCGTCGGCAACATTGGAAGTCGTTCCCTCTTTGTTGGTTACAATTGGTCTATCTCCATTAACACCAGGTTACACCCCATAGTCAAATCCGGTTGCATATACTATAGGAATTATATCAGACTGTACGATCATGAGGTTCAAGCCTGGGAAGAGGAACCAACAATGGTAATGTATGGCTTAAGTCTGGAACATACACCGAGGCCTTACCCTCTGGACGAGATACTGGTAGCACACTGCAGGTGGAGAGATTTCTCTGAACATTTGTTGCAGCACGTGTTAGCTGCCGACGACGAAATATATAGGGGAGAATGAATCCTATATTCATCCTAGGTTATTTGCTGGCATTTTCAGGTATATTATTCGAAGTAGAAATTTGTACTGTATTTATATTATTTCGATCAGCAGTATGAGTATTACCTTTTAGACAAAATTGTAATGTATTTAATTTTAGTACTTTTAGAATTCAAAGTATTTATTTTTAGTAGCTTCTTTCAGAATTCTCTGTGTTCGACATGGGCATCAGCTCAGCGCCGGAATTCAGGTTCGACATGGAAAATTGCACAATAATGTGTTGGTGGGCGGCACCACCCCTCGAACCTGGGATGCGTGCTGTCGAAGGTGGAGGGGGCGGGCCCGCCAGTCAGAAAACATGCCATGTCGGCATCGCATGTTTCTGATGCCCTTTAAAAAAAGAAAACACGCCACATCGTTATCCCCTGTTTCTGATGGTGTTGCGACACTCGACGTTACATGGTGGCATATAAATAATATCATATAAACATAAGGGCACAGTTGTCAACATTTCTAAAATGAGTCCCGGTCCCATCTCCGACCTATCCTGGTACATTGCCCGATGAGGTGGATAGCCACGACCGATCTTTTAAATACGTTCGCACTCTTATGTTGAGAAGGGAAATAAAGATTGAGCTGTTAATGCAATGAGTGTCGAATTATTACCCTCTAAGGAAATGAGAAATGGTTATTTTCACGCGTGCCTGTAGTCCAAACCTTCTGTCAGTCTTTCACTCCCCTTCTCCGACAAACCACAGTTCACCTTGCACAGCTCCTCCGCGCCGCACCAACTAGGGTAACATGGCCCCGCCTAAGCAGCCGCCGCCGCCGTGACAGGCGCTGAAACTGGGGTATTTAGCCCCTCTAAGGCAGGCCATGAAGCTCTACTTCAAGGCCGGTCTCCCATTGCCATGCCAGGCGGATGATTTCCCCGAATGTGCCGAATCAGCCGTGATGGCGACTGCGGCATCGTCGGTGCCAGATGCGGCAAGCAGGGACAAGAGAACGGTGTGGAGAAATCGCATGGCTGCATTACGGCATGCTCTAGGCAGTGGGAACAAGGTACGCATCAAATCGTTCACGAGAGCATGCCGCCGAGGGTACACACCCTCGAACAGGGCAGCGCCTAGGTCTAGGAACTCTCGCGTCCACGCTTCGGCGTGGACTACCCTACGTCAGTGGGGGGAGGCTGGGAGCACGCGGTCTACATCAAAGACACTCCATCCTACGTACCGTCGCATGCCGTACCATGGCGGCGACCAAGCGTCTCCCTCAGCACGCTGGATTGTTCGACAGTCGGAGCTGGCGGCGGGCATCAGCTCAGCCCCAGAATTCAGGTTCGAGTTCACACGGACCTACGATCCCGAGAAGGAGATGCCGAATTTCAGTTTCGAAGAAATCGTTGCGGCGGCGCGGATGGTCCAACTGAACCGGGACTGGCGTATGCAAATCGCTCGTGCATGAACGATGTAGATTTCTTGTAGTTTGGCGGGAAGGCAATAGATCAGTTTGGGTTAAATGATCAAAGAACTTATGTCCTCTCAAGGCAATTGGCCAACCAACTTTTCTGGTGGAGATCTGTAGTTTCTTTAGTATAGAATAGTTAGGTTCAGACTGAAGAATGGCTTTTGTAGATGAAATGCTGACGAATTGTTCTACAAACTAGTAGGAAGTTTAGCCCCCTTTTGTGTAGGTATAAGACCCTTTTGTATGGAAGTACTACTATTGTAAGCAAATACTATCAAGTATCTATTTCCTTCAATTACTAGTCGTGGTTCAGTCCAGTTAACTGGCATCTTTTTATCCCAGACTACAGATTTTGCGTCTGCTGTTTGTGATGTAAACCATTTTTCCTTTGTCTTGTGTTGCCTACAAAATGGTCCTGCAGTTCAACGTCTTACAAATGTAGCTACCTTGTACTTGAAGAGGAAATGGACTACATTTTCCTGGCATCCACAGAATTGACATTGCTCATTGCTAGACCACCCTCTTTTCATGAGGTTGTCCTTGGTTATTCACAGAAATTATAAAGCACGGTGTTCAACTACATCAATTCAAACTATTACACACACACACTACATCAAATTCATTACCCACACATACTACATCGATTCAAACTATTACACACACATACTACTTCAAACTATTACACACAAGTACTACACGATTCAAACTATTACACATTTTTAGTCGATGCTAACTTCCTGCTACGCTCTCCATACTACAAATTCATTAGCCACACATACCACGGCAATTCACTAGAGCTCTGTCTTCACTCGAGGGAAATCAGAACCACCATCTCATCCAAGCCCGGTTCCTCCACCGAAAGTGTGTGAGCCATCGTGAAACGGTGGTGGTCCTGTGCCATCGATCCTTCCAAGACAACACTGCAGGCGACGAGGATGCTTTCTGGCAGCCTCTTCGGGGCCCTGAATGCCATGTACCGATTCCAGAACCTCCTCTAGGTGGATGATGACCGGGTACTTACAGCAAAGTTGTCGCCCTTCCCTGCTTGGAATCTGCACCTCGTACATCTTAGGAACGGCGTCAGGATCTTTCAGCCACGCCTTTACCTCGATGACCCATCTGTCGCTCGGTGGCACGATTTCCACCAGCTCGCTGCCAAGGCTACTGACGACCTGCTTGAGGGCCTCCGGCTCCCAAGCATCCAATGGAAGGCCGTCAAAGAAGAGTTTGGAGAAGAAACGAAGCCGCCGCAAGTGATCGTCCCACCCACAAGCGCGATGCCAACGCATGTAGCTCATTTTCTCCCCGCAGCACTCGAAACAACGGGAAGAATGCAGAACGCGCTCGGTGTCTGAGGTGTGCTCGAACCGGAAGAAAAAATAGAATGGCGGTGCGCATACCTCAATGTTGACCTCATTTCGTCTGATCCCAAAACGAGACCTGAAAGCCGACAGCAACTCTGTCGGCGACACGGCGGGACGGATGCCCAACACGGTGGCCATGAGAGCATGGTCGTCGAACTGCTGTGCCAGGGCTACTATGCCTGGGGTGCGCGGCAGCACGCAACTTCCCGAGGCCGGTAGCTAGCCTGGATCGCCCGACGGGACGCGCTCTGCCGTGCGAGAAGGACTAGCCAAAGGCGATATATTAGTCCGGGGACACGAAGCTCCGATACGACAGACAATGCAACGGCGATGGCTACGAGCTTCGATTAGAGGCGTGGGAGGTTAACCGGACATGGTGGGGATTCAAATTAGAGAAAGTGGGAGCTCCGATCTGTGACGAGCAGCCGGAGCTGAGCAAATGTTATGGGGAGGGGAGTAGGGGAGAAGACCAGAGCAGAGCAAAGAAATAGATCTGGTCCACTCAGGGATCTGGTCCACGCAGGGGTAAGCTAGTCCATGACCGCAAAAGATAACGGGGAATACTGACATGGAGGGCCAAGAAGAGTTGACCTGACGCTGGTATTTGAGTTCAATCGTTTTTTGTCTAGTTCCAACGACAGTTTGGTCGTTAGATTTGTATTCACCCCCATTTGGCCCTTCTGGACAATTGGCGATTCTACTATGGCCCCTCCGCGCGATTGATGACAACTCGGGTACCGCGGTGTGCTCACCCACCAAGTTTGGTACCGCAAACGAACATTCCCCGCACCGTGCCGCATTAGGGTTCGTTCTTGCCGGATCTATTCGCCGGAGACAAAGAACCACAGCCGTTCGATCCGTTCTAGTCGTAGCGCCCAGAGTGCCCCGTACCACTTGGCGTTTGGTGTGCCGCTGACATGCAGGACCAGCCTGTCAGTAGCCCTCTGCGTCCCGGAGCGCCACTGGGCCGTCCCGTTTAGTTTCCCGCCCTAGCCCACAGATTCAAATAAACGTTTTTCCCATTTAGGTTTAAACTAGATTCTGTCCACTTGTTTAAAAACCAATTCAGAAAGATTTACTTAACCAAATGACATGATTCAAATTTTTCTAGAAAGGTAATAAAAATATGTCTCCAACCCCGTTGGATTTAAGTCAATTGGAGTTAGATATCACATATAGCATAAATAACAAGACAGAGACTTTTCTACATTCAAATTTTTTTCAAAAATCAACCATAATAGCTTTTGAGTTGATTCCAACTCTCAAAAATCACATTTGACCATACCTATCTGAATATGTAAAAATATTTAGGTTTGCATGCAGTGACTTTGGACTAGTACCAAAAGAATGCTATTAGGGCATTTCTAGTCACTTTAAATTGATTAAATAATAAACTTAAACTTTATAAAATGTGACCAACACTTTAAATCACATTCCCATATATTAGAATGTGTGGTGATAACATGTGTCCACATGATCCCATATTCTATTTGGAGAATATTAAATCATAATTAATTTCAATGAGTAGAAATTACTTTTCTCAAAGAAAATAATGAAACTAGTTCTTTGAATCTTGTGATGATTGTAATGATACTAGATCATCAAGTGTGTGGCTTAGTGTGCTAAATAGACTAATTAAGTATTGTTTGGTGATTGTGTACCCTGTATTCCTTTATAGACGATAGTACCGACCAAGTCTACGAGGAGGAGGAGTTCTACCCCAAAGAAGACAAGGAGAATTTCAATCACTGCACCAACCAAGGCAAGCCATCACTAGATGCAAGTTAACCCAAGCAAGGTGCCTTAAGCATGCTTTGGTTATATATTTGATTATACTAATCCCAAGTTTTACTTGCAAGATTTACTTTCTTTTACTTTACCAAAGTTTTTTACTTTCCTTATAGATAGCATAAAGAGTATAAAACTTGGCCTATCTAGTCATACTTAGATGTCATTCTATGGCATGATATTGAAGATTAGTGATGGCCCAAAATATATCTAGCTCGTTGGGAAACCCCAAGAGGAAGGTATGATGAGCACAGTAGCAAGTTTTCCCTCAGTACCAAACCAAGGTTATCAATCCAGTAGGAGCAAGGAAACACCCCAAAGGTGTTGCTAGCTGAGCCTTGGCAGGACGCACTACTGGTGCTAGTAGCAACATGGATACCTGCACAACACAACCACAGAACTTTGCTAAAAACAAAGGATTAAATGTATCGAATGGAAGGAAGTAATAGTTTGCAGAAACTAACACAAAGTAGTAAATAGTTTGTAGATTGAATGTAAAAGAAAGGACCGGGGTCCATAGTTCACTAGAGGTGGCTCTCCTTAAGATAGATAACATGCTGGGTGAACAAATTACAGCGGGGCAATTCACAAACATCGAGAACGCATACAAGCATATAGTAATCATCTTGACTCCTTTGAGATTCGATTAGGCATTACAACATTATACATAGACTGCCATCCAACTACATCTATGAATAATAATTCACCTTCAGGTTATCATCCAAACCCCCTCCAGTATTAAGTTGCAAGCAACATATTATTGCATTATGAATTGCGTGTAAAGTAAACAATATGATTGTTCTATGAACAAAGGATTGTTGTTTTTTCCCTAGTAGCAACAACACATCTAGTACCTTAGAGATTTCTATCACTTCCCCGGATTACCAGAGGCATGAACCCACTATCGAGCATAAATACTAACACTTGGAGTTGCTAGCATCTACATGGCCAAGATAGCTACTAACAATGGAAAGCATGCAAGATCACAAATAACAAACAAATGATAGAATCAATAATCAATCTAAAATAGCATCTCAATATACATCAGATCCCCGCAAACACAACATGCATAATTACAAATAGATGATCTTGATCACGAAACAGAGCTCACAAGATCTAAACATGATAGCACAAAGGAGGAGAACCAGCCATCTAGCCACTACATGGACCTGTAGTCAAGAGATGAACTATTCACGCATCACACCGGAGGATTGCATGATGATGAAGAAGGCCTCCAGGGTGAATTCCCCTCTCCGACAGGGTGCCGGGAAGAGCTTCAGATCCCTCCCAGTCTAGGGATGGAGATGACGGCGGCTACAGACTCTTTCGTGGAATTTTGACCGGGTAGGGTTTCCGTATCAGAAGCAATATATAGGCAGAAGGAGAGGCCGAGGGGGTGCCTGGGGCGGCCAGACCACCCCTTGGCACGGGCTAGGCCTGGCCGCGTGGCCAGGTGGTGTGGCCGGGTGCCAGCCCCTCTCCGTCTCGTATTCTGGCTCCAGGTGTCCCCTAGTAAAATAATAACTTTGGATTTTGTCCCGTCCAATTCCGAGAATATTTATTTTATGACTTCCTGGAACCAAAAATAGCAGAAAACAGGCAGCTGGCACTGTGGCTCTTGTTAATAGGTTAGTCCAATAAATCATATGAAAAGTACTCCAAAGTGTGGACAAAACACAAGATAGTAGATAAAATCAAGCATGGAACATCAAAAATTATTGATACATTTGCAATGTATCAACATCCCCAAGCTTAACTCCTGCTCGTCCTCGAGTAGGTAAGTGATAATAAGAAAGAATAATTTTTGAGGTGACATGCACCATCATAAACTTGATCAAAGTTTTTGTAAAACATTCAAAGCTGGGATCATAGTACTTCAATCATAACATGAAATACAAAGTTCTAGCAATAAGACAAAGAAACTATGTTGCAACATGAAAAGGCACAAACAGAAGATTCATGAATAACAATGCTTTGCAAGACATTTGTTTGTTTCACATAAAGAAAACATAGCATAGTAGTATTCAGCTTGTCCCTTATAGAGTAGCAAATATAAATGCATAGGTGATGACCCACAAGTATAGGGGGTGTATCGCAATATTTTCGATAAGTAAGAGTGTCGAACCCAACGAGGAGCAGAAGGTGCTGGCTAGTGGTATGGATCAGGAATTCTCTGCAAATACTTAACAAACGGATTTTTAGGGGTTTTCGATAAAGCAAGTAAACAAGGTACGAGTAAATAAAAGACAGTAGGAATAAATGCAGCAAGTGGCCCAATCCTTTCTGCAGCAAAGGACAAGCCGGTTGTATTAATTAAGATGACCAAACGTTCTCGAGGACACATGGGAAGACTGTCAAGTTCTTTCGCTTCATATAGTTGATTAATATTCTTTAGCTTGCTAAGTGTTGTGTGGGTGAACCTGTGCTAATGTACCGCCCCATCCAAGACTAATACATACTTGTGATTATACCCCTTGCAAACATCCATCAGTACAAGAAAGTAATTAAGGTAGAAACCTAACCACAGCTTTAAACTCTAAGAGCCTTACGTCCCTTGTGCAATGGTTTCCTAACGGGGGTTCAGGTTTCTGTCACTCCGGCAACCCCTACAATTAGTAGCCAAATACACAATGCATTCCCCTAGGCCCATATAGGTGAAGTGTCATATAGTCGACATTCACATCACACCATTAGAAGAACTACACCACAACTTAAATAAAAATCTATTGAATCTTTCTCAACAAAACTCCACTACTAACAACAAGACTTCTCCCATGTCCTCAAGAACAAAAAAAACTACTCACAAGACATCATATGGATCATGATCAGAGATGGAATAATGATGTATAACAATCTAAACATAAACAATAATTCAACGGTTCACTCAATAGCATCAACTACAAAGAGTAATCAACACCGGGAAAGTTTCCCCTATGAACTATGCAAGATTCAATGCAATTGTTACAGCAATATGGAGATGGTGATGAGGGTGATGATGGTGAAGATGGTGGTGATGATGATGATCCCGATGAAGTCTAGCTTGATGGTGGTGTTGATGGAAACGATCTCCCCTCTCAGGGAAGGAATTCCCCTGGTAGAAATCTGTCTGCCGGAGAGATCTTTCTCTCTCGGTGTTTTCTGCCCCGCAGAGGCGGCAAAATCTTTTTGTGGTTGCTCCCCGAGTCTTAGGGTTTTGGGAGGTTGATATACGCCAGAGGGGAGAGGTTGGAATGGGCAGGGTGGCCACACCACCTCCTTGCGCGGCCTAGGCCTGCCCGCACCATGGGGTGGTGTGGGCCCCTGTGGCCCATCTCCACTCCATCTTATGGCATCCTTAGTCTTCTAGAAAACAGGATTTTCCGTATATTTTCCTGGATTTTCTGATCTTTGCGAATTTTTCCTCCAAACAGCACCTTTTCCATCAGAATCCTGACTGCAGCGGTCCATGCTCCAAAATTCATCAACCATGCAAAAATAGATGAAATAACATAAGTATCACCTCTCAATATGAAATATATCAATGAATAATAGTGAATTAAGACATAGAATAGTGATGCAAAATGGACGTATCAACTCCCCCCAAGCTTAGACTTCGCTTGTACCCAAGCGAAACTGAGCTCAATAAACATGACCTCAGGTTTATGGAGTGAACAGTCGATAAAAGAATACGGATAAGAAGCATCACATTCATCAAATACATAGATCATAATAGAAGACAACTCACTATTATATAACTCAACTTGTAATAAGTAAAGGAAACACAATAAAGATACATAAAGTGAATCATAATTGGTAATGGCAAACTTAGCTCTTGGTCGAAAAATAGTTGATAATTTGCTGGAGTTCAGAAATAGCTGTTTTTTCAATGATTGTTTTCAAAGTAGTAAACATCAGGATAAGAGCAATGTGCAAAGCAAGAAACATAAGAAACATGAGTGAATAAATCATCATATGAATGAATGAAACACATCAACTCAAAATACTTGATGAGATAGAAGGGAGTATGTTTACTAACTCAACTACAAAGTAAAAGAAAGGCCCTTCAAAGAGGGAAGCAGGGATTGCAAGTCTCATAAAGAGCTCCCAAAAATTATGATACTTACTAGCTTTCAGCTCTCATTGCCCCTATCATAGGCATCTTTAGGTGATTAAGGTTAAAGTGATCAAAAATGAGGATATGCATTGATAAGTTGTAAGTTGTGAATCTCATGTCCCTTGAATACGAGGGCCGCTCCTCATGCTACTCAAGTTTAGTCACCGGTAAGTTCTTGTCATCGTAAGCATATGTGTATCATAGAGAACCGCCAACGGGGTACCCCTTGCCCGATGATACGGAAGAATCCCCATATCATAATGACAAGGCAAGCAAACAACAAGCATCTCAGCAATCTTCTTATTTACCATGGTAATATGGTGCTTTTTTCTCTCTTTCCTCTTTTCATAATATCTCTTTTTTTATTTTCTCTTTTTCTCAGTCTCTATCTCTTTTTTTATAAGAAGAATGCTTCATAGATACTTGTTATGGTTACGCTGCAGGTTTCCACCATGTCAGCATGGATTATACCAGCGGCCCAGGGGTTTCTCTAACACACATGCATAACTCCATGGACTTACAAGCTCCCCTTTCATTTCACACTGACGACATGCATAGACAAAAGAACATGATATCAACTTGGTACAAAGTACCAGTGCAATGTTGAAAGCGTTCCCCATGACAGCATGGTTCTACTAATTCACAACTTACAAAGCGCAAGCATATACGCAACATAGGTGAGCACAATGGTTCAAGTTTATTAAGTGCAAGAAAGTAAGGTGTGCCATCAAGTTCATGAGAGCTTTAATCACTAATTTTCACATAACAAGTTTAATTTGGGAGGTAGATAAAACAAGAATTTAATTGGAATATCAATAATGATAATAGGTAGGTATGGTGGACACAAATGGCAAAGGTTTTGGTTAAAAGGAGGTGGATGCACGAGAAGAATTCCCTCTTAGTACAGGTTTTTGGCTAGCAAGGCTGGGTAGCAAGTACAAGAGTTGAAGGAAACAAACAAACATACAAGTGATAAAGACAAACATGCAATCTTCCTCTAAAGCACAAAAGATCTTAACTAGAGAATACTAGACTTATGAGCAAATCAAGAAAGAAAGACGATGAAATTATTTTTCTTTAGAGTACTTCTATCTTTTTCATTCAACTCTCAAAAATAGTGTTGCTACTGACCGAGCCAGGTTTGCCAAAACCAACTAAATTAACTCAATGATCCCAGAGTGCTACCAATACTAACAACAATATTAATCATATAGCCACGAATTGAAAACTAATATAAGCTATAAAAAAGAGTGAATCATTGAACTTCTCACTGATATTCCATAACAGCAACTCACACCAAGGGATACATATCTAACGAGAGAGGGGACACTTCCATAATGCAAACCATACTACATAATAACTCCTCTATTCATGATATGACTCTACTAAAAAGGTAAAAAGATAGAAGATAGTGATGTGATACCGCGGCACTCCCCCAAGCTTGGAACAAACCAAGGGGATGCCAAACCTGATGACAAATTACTCCTTAGGTGGTGGTGGTGGTATCCTCTCATCTTCGTCCGTCTTCCAAGGTAAAGGCTTTGTAACATCCCAAAACTTCAATCCAATCTTATCAAGATCTAAATCATCAAATTTGGGGTTAACAAAAACTTTTCCAAATTTAAAATGAAAGCATTCATATATGTGTGCATTTAAAATAGGAGTTGTTTGAATTGCCATGATTAAGTGATCCAATGCTTGTAAAATGTTTCTTAGGTGATTTAAACATCATCTACATCATTCCCAAACTTTTCCTAAAGAAAATCAAACCAAAAAGAATTAAAAAGGAGGAATGGTCATTTTGGCAAATTTAACTCTCATGCCTACTTTGGCTATTCCTAGTACTCAAAACTTAACAGAAACAATTCTTGATCTTTGCATCCCTTTCTAGTACACATAATGAGGTACCAAGGCCACCTTTGGATCTGCTAAAAAAATTCTGTTAACTATTTTAAATTACAGTTAATTGGATCTAATGCATATGCATAGATCACCCCTATTTCAAAAACCATCTATTTGAGCTCCACTTTCAAAACCCTTGCAACCAGAGACTACCTATCACTAGTGGAGATCACTCAAAAAATTTGAAACCAAAATTCAAAACTTTCTTTCATGCAGCCATTTCATCAAACACTTGGCATGCATAATCTCTACTCTAATCCTAGCTCACTGTTTACTACAGGGTTTTGCCCCCAATTGATCTTCATTTATCTCCCCTGACCCCTCTTGATCTAACCAGAGTCTAACCACCCACTCCCCTAGCCCCTAGTGGCACGGCCATGCCATGCCGAGCCGCCTCTCGCCGGCCAACCTTGCCCTCACCGCAGTAGACCGCCCCTCTCCCTCTCTCCATGTCTAGGAGGTAGCTCACACCTCACCGCCACCCCTTGTCCCTTGCCCGAGCCCAACCGTGCAGTGGACCACCGAGGACAAGCCGCGCCTAGTGCCACCGCACCATGCTAGTGCCGCCCCCAGAGCATGCTCTGTCCCCGCTCGCACAGACCGCCCCTTGGAAGCAGCCCACACCCGCCGCTCCGACTCGACCTGGAGAACACCCCAAACACCCCCGCTGGCCGCCCAACGCCTCACAACCACCGCTCGCCGTGGACACCGCCGCCTCTGCATCTCAGAGCGCCACCTTGCCCAGACAGCGTGCCACCGCCCCTATGGCCGCATTCAAGTTCTAGAGCACCACCAGGGAACCGCCCATCGATCGCCACCCCTAGCCATGCCTCTCCCCCGCCGTAGCCATGTCTCCACCGTCGACTACCCATCCCGCTCGGTCTCACCGTCGGGCCTATAAAAGGAGCCCTCCCTAGCCTCTTCTTTCCACACCATTCCACTCCCCTCACCTCTCTGAACCTCACCCACCTCTAGCTGGAGCAAGGCGAGCTCTGCCTCACCGGAATTGGAGCCGGAGCAGCCGTGGCAGGAGGAGGAGGGCGCCGTTGATTGCGACCACCTCAGGCTCCGCCACAACTGCGCCTCGCCTCGCCGTCGTCTTCCACGCCGTTTGCCCGCCTCGCCGATCCTGCTGGAGCCCTGGTACGCCCCTAGTAGACCCCCACCGAGCCGCTAGGGTTCGAGCTCGCCGATGACCTGTTCGTCGTCGACGACGACCCTCAGCCGTAGATTCCTATTCTAATCGCACGGCCCATAGCGTGCGTACTGTTTCGCATTTTAAATGCTGCTGACAAGCGGGACACCCCCAGTCAGTTGAGCCCCGTGCCGCGGGGCGCCACTGGGCCGGCCCATTTCATTTCCCGCGCTAGCCCACCCATTCAAATCTGGATTTTCTTTTTCGTTAAATCTAGTTTCTGTCCCCTAGTTTGAAAATCAATTCAGAGAGTTTTCGAAATCCAAATTGCATGAAACCAATTTTGTCTGGAAGGTATTAAAATGATCTATCCAAGACCATTGGAGTTAATTCAATTAGAGTTATAGATCTCTCCTAATAAAAATAAGAAGACAAAAGCTTTTACAACTTGCAACATTTTTATAAAATCAACCAAGTTAGCTTTTGAGTTGATTCCAACTCTCAAAAATCACATTTCATCATATCTATTTAAATATGTAATAATATTAAGGTTTCCATGCAGTGACTTTGGACTAGTACCAGAAGAATGCTATATAGGCATTTATAGTCACTTTAAATCATTAAATAATGAACTTAAACCAAAGTAATATTGATCCAACCCTTAAATCTCATTCCCACATGTTAGAATATGTGGTGATGACATGTGTCAACATGATCCCATGTTTTAAGTGGTGAATATTAAATGTTGGTTAATTTTTCAATGAGTAGAAATTACTTTTCTAAAATAAAAAGAAAGAAACTATTGAATTAAACTTGTGATGCTTGTGATGATAATAGATCATCAATTGTGTGTCTTAGAATGCTATCTATCCTAGTTAAGTATTGTTTGGTGATTGTCTACTCCGTATGTATTATTATAGAGGATAGTACCGACCAAGCTTACGAGGAGGAGGAGTGCTACCAAGAAGAAGAAGAAGAAAACTTCAACCACTGCACCAACCAAGGCAAGCTATTGTTAGCGAGCTATAATTAAGCTAGATGAATGAGCAAGGATGCTTTAGGCATGCTTTGATCACACCCTTTTAACTATTAGTACCCCAAATCTTACTTACAAGTTTTACTCCCCTTAGTACACAAAGTTCTTTACTTGTTTTGAAGGTAGCATAAAAAGTATAAAACCTGACCTACTTGGAAACCTTTAGATGTCATTATATGGCATGAGATTGCTCCCATCCTTCCACCTTAGTGAACACTCTTAACTTAGTCTTTTAGAGTAGATCAAAAACTTGAGTCACTTTAGTTGGGAACAAGTGGTGAAAATGTATTGTGAAAACCTTGGAATGATGAGTCATTCTATTGAGACGTTTTGACATGTGTTGAGAAACACAACTGGTTTATGATGATGAAAATGATGAGGCATGAGCCTTAACCCTTTTATAAAACTGATGGTTGGAATGGCCATACTGTTTCGTTGTCAGATGTTTTCTAAATAACTTGAAATAGACGATGAACTTTGACTTGACCACAACAGGGTTGTGTTGAGGATAATAGCTTCCCAACTTAAGTGATTCTAGAACTTTATTTTATCTTTCTTTGCTTAAAAACTCAACTTAGGTTTCAAACCTAACCTTATAGTTAAATTTAGCTCTACCACTTTAACTTAGAATTATACTACTTGCTAGTGGTAGTTTGCGAGTACTTAAAGAGTACTCATGGCTTTTGTCCCTGGCTATTATCATGGCCAGACTATGAAGGATATTATCAA
The DNA here is from genome assembly GCA_916181665.1 of Avena sativa. NCBI lineage: Eukaryota > Viridiplantae > Streptophyta > Magnoliopsida > Poales > Poaceae > Avena > Avena sativa. The sequence continues at coordinate 275,119,370 of OV702292.1, forward strand.
GAGGATGGTCAGCAGGACGGCTATGATAACTAGGACTATCTACCTTCGTCAGCATTGCCTTTGCCCCTGAAGATGGACCCCACCGCTATGTTATCTTTTATTTCCGCTGCTTGTTGTATTAAGACTGGATCATGAGATCCTTATTTGTGTAAAACCTTATGTATGGTTTGTAATGGATGATGTACTATGATATCCAATCCATTATGTCTCGCAAAAATGGTAATCCTGGGATTGCGAGGTATGGCATAACGGGCATCTGGGATTAAATATCCGGGTGTTGACAAGTTGGTACCAAAGCCATCCCGACCATAGGAGACCCTAGTTAGAATGGACGTTCAAACAAAAACTTAGTTTCAAAACCAAAGTGAGTATTTCTGAAAAACTATTTCCCCTCTTACCCTTGTGAGCTCATTCTTTCTAAAAAATTCATGTTCCTCAAAATTCATACATTACTACTTAAAATTTGACACACTTGATCACTTCACTAACTTCCTCATCCTTAATCCTTGTAGATGGAGACTCAGTTTAGCAAGTTTTACCAGTTGGGAAACGGAGGTCAGCTGATCTTCGAGAGGGATCTGGATTCACTGTCAGAGTTACTAGGACACCCACATCCGGAGTTTCTAGGAGCTCAACTTCCAAGACCCCCAGGAGGAGACCTAAAGTGTCTAGTCACCGCGGATCTTCGAGGAAGCATCGAAGCGCCAACTTTCGGGAGAATTCAGTTCTCCGTGAGAGAAAACAACTGGGTAGATGGATTACCCAGGGCAATGCATGAAGCTCTCGCACGTCTATGTGACCTCAGCGTCAACAAGATCCAAGGAACCCGTTTTGCCCACTATGCAAGACGTGACTTCATGGGAATACCGATGGAGATGCCAAGTAACCCAGAGTTGAGGCGTCAAGTGGAGAACCTTGATTTCTTCCTTCATGACAGACAGCAGGAACTTGACAATGCCAGGGAGTTAGCTAACCAGAACCGTGCCATCGCCGACCAGAAGGCCCAGACTTTCGCACTGCTCGTCCAAGATCGCCAGTCTCTTTGCTGCCAGCGTGCCAAGAAGGTTCGCACCATCGCCCGTCTTTGCAAGAAGGTGGCCGACCTCGAGAAGACCGTCAAGGAGCAGGAAGCTCAGCTTGCCGCCAAGGAAGAAGAAGATGAGGGTGAAGACATCCAGGGAGATATGGATTCTTACCTCAGCAACAATGATGACTTTCTGGAGGAGGATGCTGTAGACTTCTACACTAATGATGAAGACTCCGACTTCATCGACGATGAGTAGATGCACTAGAGCACTGTCGTAGCATGAGATGTATCATCTCATTGTATCGTAGCTTGTAGAATGGTTCCTTAAACCATCTGTTTTCCCCTTTGAGTGTTGTGGTATGTGTTGTATCGTGTGCTTGCTTGCATGAATGAAAATGAAGTTAGTTGAAAAACCTGAGTCTAACTCAAAGTTTTGGATTTGAAAAACCCAAAACCATGAACCTTAGAAATTCCCTCTTACCCCTATATCTATCTCAATCTTCAGATGATTCGTGGAAACCAAGGAGGGAGTAGCTCGTCGCAGGACCCAATGCTGCAGATCTTGCAGAATCTCATGGGGGACCATGAAGCAAGCAGGGCCGAGCGTCAAGCCAACTTAGCAACATTGCAGCAGATCGCCCAAATGGCTCTCAACAACCAAGGACATGGAAATCAGGATCACCAAGGATCCAAACTCAAAAACTTTTAGAACACCAGTCCCCCAATCTTTAACCAATCTGAAAACCCATTAGATGATGATGACTGGTTACAGACCATGGAAAACAACTTAGAGGTTGCTAGAGTTGATGAGAATGAGAAAGTTCTCTTCGCCACCCACTATCTGGCGGGAGATGCAAGAGCTTGGTGGAATAGCATCCGCAATATGAACCATGGCCAGGTGATGACCTGGGAAGCATTCAAGGTCAAGTTCAGCCGCACCCACGTGCCGCAAGGTCTCGTCAACAGGATGAGAGATGAGTTCCGCGAATTGAAGCAAGGAAGAATGACTATGGTGGAGTGCCGTGAAAGATTCTTGTCACTTGCCAGATATGCACCGGATGAGATCAACACGGAGGCCAAGAAGAAGGAGAGATTCTTAAACGGACTGCATGATGAGATGCAGACTATCCTCGTCAACATTTGTTTCGATGATCTCGAAGAGCTAGTCGACTCTGCCATTCAGATGGAAGGGAAGATTAACCAGGCAAACGACAACTGCAAGGATCGTATGATGCCACTGTCTAGATCCAGTAGTCACCAGAAGTACCGTCCCAACCCCTCACCAGTATATGCACCAAGGAACAACCGACCCCCAAATTCTCGCCCAAGCTACCCCAACCGTACGGAGACAATATGAAGTCCGGAGGAAACAATCACAACTCTGGCAATGCCAATAATTTCAACCGTGCCCCTCCCAAGAGCAACAACAACAACAACACTGCACCCAGAACTGGCAGCAATGTTGTACCTGTCGCTGTCAAGGACAAGTCCCAGATCACTTGTTTCGAGTGTGGAGTGAAGGGTCACTACTCCAATGAGTGTCCCAAGAAGACTGCCGCCAATGCCCCTATGAATGCCCCAGCTCAGCAGCAGCGTCGTGTTCAACCAGGAAGGAGATTTGCCCCAGGGAACCCTCACAACCGCAACGGTCGTCTCTTCCACATGAACGCAGAAAAAGCCGAGGAAGCGCCAGATGTAGTGCTGGGTATGTTTTCTGTCAACTCAGTTTTAGCAAGAGTATTGTTTGATTCTGGAGCATCGCATTCATTTGTCACCGAAGAATTTGTATGCACTAGTAAGATTCACCCAACCAACCTGAAGCATGTCATGATAGTTCAAATCCCCGGTTCAACAACAAAAGCTAGAAAAAATTGCAAAGCTGTACCTATCAGAATACGTGGGATAGATTTTTATGCCAACCTAATTGTACTTGGAACCAAAGGATTGGAAGTAGTACTAGGTATGGACTGGATGTCAAGGCATAAAGGACTAATAGACTGTGCTAAGAAAGCCATCACCATGACTAGTAGTTCTGGAGTAACAATAGAGCATATCTATGAAACCTTACCCCGTCAATTCAAGTGCAACAAGAGTGTAGCCCTGCCCACCATTGACCAAGTCAGAGTAGTCTGTGAATACCCCGACGTATTCCCAGATGAATTGCCAGGTATGCCCCCGGATAGGGATATTGAGTTCATTATCGAACTAATCCCCGGAACCAGACCTATAGCCCAGAGACCCTACACCATGTACCCCTCTGAGTTAGTGGAACTAAAAAAGCAGTTGGATGCCATGTTAGCAACAGGCTTGATTAAGCCAAGCGCAACGCCATGGAGATCACCAGTGTTATTCGTTGACAAGAAAGATGGAGGCAACCGTCTGTGTACAGATTACATAAAATTGAATGATGTCACCATCAAGAACAAGTACCCTTTGCCAAAGATAGAGGATCTATTTGATCAGTTGACTGGAGCCCAGGTATTCTCAAAGATTGATCTTAGGACTGGTTATCACCAACTTAAGATTCGTGCAATGGATATTACGAAGACCGCCTTTACTACTTGCTATGGTTTATACGAGTATATGGTTATGTCTTTTGGATTAACCAATGCCCCCGCTTATTTCATGAATCTCATGAATAAGATCTTTATGAATTTCCTAGATAAGTTTGTAGTTGTGTTTATCAACGACGTCCTTATCTACTCCAAGTCAGAAGAAGAGCATGAGCAACATCTGAGAATCATTCTAGAAACCCTGAGAGAGCATCAGTTATATGCCAAGTTCAGCAAGTGTGAGTTTTGGCTGAAAGAAGTAGGATTCCTAGGACATATTGTGTCTGCCGGAGGAGTCTCTGTTGATCCCACCAAGATCAAAGATGTCGAAGAGTGGGAAGCCCCAACCAATCAAACCCAAGTTCATTCATTTCTCGGATTAGCGGGATATTACCGCAAGTTCGTAGAAGGATTCTCGAGCATAGCCCGACCAATGACCCAATTGTTGAAGAAGGACAAGAAGTTTGAATGGATAGACAAATGTGAAGCCAGTTTCCAGGAGCTGAAGAAGAGATTGATATCAGCCCCAATTTTGATCATGCCAGACATCAAGAAGCTGTTTGATGTGTATTGTGATGCATCCAAGATTGGCCTAGGATGTGTATTGATGCAAGAAGGCAAAGTCATCGCGTATCTGTCTCGACAACTAAAGTAGCATGAGCAGAACTATCCGACCCATGATCTTGAGCTAGCAGCTGTGGTTCTAGCATTGAAGACATGGCGTCATTATTTGATGGGTAATCGTTGTGAGATTTACTCAGATCATAAGAGTTTGAAGTATATTTTCACTCAGAAGGAGCTGAATATGAGGCAAAGAAGATGGATAGAGTTAATCAAGGATTATGACCTTGACATTCACTATCACCCCGGCAAAGCCAATGTGGTAGCGGATGCTCTTAGCAGATTGCCGTGTAGGCTTAACACCATGATCAAGGAGAAGCAACCAAGTTTGTATGAGGAGTTGGAGCAGTTCAGTTAGTTAGCAAAGGATTCCTAGCTAGCATTGAACTTCAACCCACTTTGATTAGCCAAATCAAGGAAGCCCAGAAGGGAAATGAAAGTATCGACGGTATCAAACATCGTATTGGTATAGGAAAGGTACCTGGATTCACCGAAGACGAAGAAGGAGTACTGTGGTACAAAGGACGTATCTGTGTGCTAGCAGATTCAGAGCTGAAGGAAGTTATCATGAAGGAAGCTCATGATACTCTTTATTCTATCCACCCCGGAGGACCAAAGATGTATCAGGATTTGAAAGAGCAATTTTGGTGGCACAAGATGAAGAGAGATATTCGAAGCTACATCGCCAAATGTGACATCTGTCAAAGAGTCAAAGCAGAGCATCAGAGACCTGCAGGATTGGTGCAACCATTGCAGATTCCAGAATGGAAATGGGATTCCGTCGTAATGGACTTTATCACGGGTTTACCTACTTCTAGTAGGGGAAATGACTCAATCTGGGTCATAGTTGATAGACTGTCCAAGGTAGCCCACTTCATACCTGTCTAAACAACATACCAAAGTGCAAAGTTAGCAGAGCTATACATTCCTAGGATTGTTAGTCTGCATGGAACCCCCAAGACCATCGTCTCAGATCGAGGAACCCAGTTTACTTCAAGATTTTGGCAGAAAGTTCAGGAAGGTTTAGGAACCAAGTTGAACTTCAGTACCGCTTATCACCCGCAAACAAATGGACAGACTGAGAGAGTCAACCAAATCTTAGAGGATATGCTTAGAGCTTGTGTGTTGGAATATGGATCAAAATGGGAAGACTGCCTGCCTTTCGCAGAATTCTCATATAACAACAGTTATCAAGCTAGTTTGCAGATGGCACCATTTGAATTCCTATACAGAAGAAAGTGACGTACCCCTTTGAATTGGTCGCAAGTAGGAGAGAGTCAGATCTTTGGACCTGACATTCTCCGAGAAGCAGAAGAGAAAGTTCACAAATTCCGTGAGCACCTCAAGACCGCCCAATCCAGACAGAAGAGCTATGCTACAAGAGAAGGAGAGACATGACTTTCAATGTCATAGATTTTGTATATCTCAAGGTTTCACCATTGAAGGGAACCCAACGCTTTAGTCTGAAGGGAAAGTTAGCCCCCAGATATATCGGACCTTTCAAGATTCTGAATCATCGAGGAGAAGTATCGTATCAACTAGAACTGCCTGAAGAGATGTCAGCCATCCACAATGTGTTCCATATCTCATTACTTCGCAAATGCTTGGAAGTGCCTGAGAAGACTGAAGTTTTCAAGAACATCGATCACAGAGCGGTGGAAATCAACAATGACCTGACCTATCGGGAAGTACCCATCCGTATCTTAGAAGAAGCCTACAGAACCACCAGGACCAGGAGTATCAAGTGTCTCAAGATTCAGTGGAGCAACCATACCGAGGAGGAAGCTACTTGGGAGCGAGAAGATTACATTAGGACAGAGTTCACAGATCTCTTTAGTTCCTAGTTTTCTTTCTAAATCTCGGGACGAGATTTTTGTTTAAGGGGGGAAGGTTTGTAACATCCCAAAACTTCAATCCAAGCTTATCAAGATCTAAATCATCAAATTTGGGGTTAACAAAAACTTTTCCAAATTTAAAATGAAAGCATTCATATATGTGTGCATTTAAAATAGGAGTTGTTTGAATTGCCATGATTAAGTGGTCCAATGCTTGTAAAATGTTTCTTAGGTGATTTAAACATCATCTACATCATTCCCAAACTTTTCCTAAAGAAAATCATACCAAAAAGAATTAAAAAGGAGGAATGGTCATTTTGGCAAATTTAACTCTCATGCCTACTTTGGCTATTCCTAGTACTCAAAGCTTAACAGAAACAATTCTTGATCTTCGCAACCCTTGCTAGTACACATAATGAGGTACCAAGGCCCACCTTTGGATCTGCTAAAAACATTCTGTTAACTATTTTAAATGACAGTTTAAAATTGAATCTAATGCATATGCATAGATCACCCCTATTTCAAAAACCATCTATTTGAGCTCCACTTTCAAAACCCTTGCTAGTGGAGATCAGTCAAAAATTTTGAAACCAAAATTCAAAACTTTCTTTCATGCGGCCATTTCATTAAACACTTGGCATGCATAATCTCTACTCTAATCCTAGCTCACTCTTTACTACAGGGTTTTGCCCCCAATTGATCTTCATTATCTCCCCTGTCCCCTCTTGATCTAACCAGAGTCTAACCACCCACTCCCCTAGCCCCTAGTGGCATGGCCATGCCATGCCAAGCCGCCTCTCGCCGGCCAACCTTGCCCTCACCGCAGAAGACCGCCCCTCACCCTCTCTCCATCTCTAGGAGGTAGCTCACACCTCACCGCCACCCCTGTCCCTTGCCCGAGCCCAGCTGTGTTGTGGACCACCGAGGACATGCCGTGCCTAGTGCCACCGCACCATGCCAGTGCTGCCCCCAGAGCATGCTATGTCCCCGCTCGCACAGACCGCCCCTTGGCAGCAGCCCACACCCGCTGCTCCGCCTCGACCTGGAGAACACCCTAGACACCCCCGCTGGCCGCCCAACGCCTCACAGCCACCGATCGCCGTGGACACCGCCGCCTCTGCCTCTAAGAGCGCCACCTCGCCCAGACCGCGTGCCACCGCCCCTACGGCTGCATTCAAGTTCTAGAGCACCGCCAGGGAACCACCCATCGATCGCCACCCCCAGCCATGCCTCTACCCCGCCGTAGCCATGTCGCCACCGTCGACTACCCATCCCGCTCGGTCTCACCGTCGGGCCTATAAAAGGAGCGCTCCCCAGCCTCTTCTCTCTACACCATTCCACTCCCCTCACCTCTCTGAACCTCACCCACCTCTAGCTGGAGCAAGGCGAGCTCTGCGTCGCCGGAATTGGAGCCGGAGCAGCCGCGACAGGAGGAGAAGGGCGCCGTTGATTGCGACCACCTCAATCTCCGCCGCAACCGCGCCTCGCCTTGACGTCGTCTTCCACGTCGTTTGCCCGCCTCGCTGACCCTGCTGGAGCCCTGGTACGCCCCTAGTAGACCCCCACCGAGCCGCTAGGGTTCGAGCTCACCGGCGACCTGTTCGTCGTCGACGACGACCCTCAGCCGTAGATTCCTATTCTAATCGCACGGCCCACAGCGCGCGTACCGTTTCGCATTTTAAGTGCCGTAGACAAGCGGGACACCCCTATCAGTTGAGCCCCGCACCGCGGAGCGCCACTGGGCCGGCCCATTTCTTTTACCGCGCTAGCCCATCCATTCAAATCTGGATTTTTCTTTTTAGTTAAATCTAGTTTCTGTCCCCTAGTTTGAAAATCAATTCAGAGAGTTTTAGAAATCCAAATTGCATGAAACCAATTTTGTCTGAAAGGTATTAAAATGATCTATCCAATCCCGTTGCATTTAATTCAATTAGAGTTATAGATCTCTCCTAATAAAAATAAGAAGATAGAAGCTTTTGCAACTTGTAACATTTTTATAAAATCAACCAAATTAGCTTTTGAGTTGATTCCAACTCTCAAAAATCACATTTCATCATATCTATCTAAATATGTAATAATATTAAGGTTTATATGAACTGACTTTGGACTAGTACGAAAATAATGTTATATAGGCATTTATAGTCACTTTAAATCATTAAATAATGAACTTAAACCAAAGTAATATTGATCCAACCCTTAAATCTGATTCCCACATGTTAGAATATGTGGTGATGACATGTGTCAACATGATCCCATGTTTTAAGTGGTGAATATTAAATGTTGGTTAATTTTTCAATGAGTAGAAATTACATTTCTAAAATAAAAAGAAAGAAACTATTGAATTAAACTTGTGATGCTTGTGATGATAATAGATCATCAATTGTGTGTATTAGAATGCTATATAGCCTAGTTAAGTATTGTTTGGTGATTTTCTACTCCGTATGTATTATTATAGAGTGCTACCAAGAAGAAGAAGAAGAAGAAGAAGAAAACTTCAACCACTGCACCAACCAAGGTAAGCTATTGTTAGCAAGCTAGAATTAAGCTAGATGAATGAGCAAGGATGCTTTATCCATGCTTTGATCACACCCTTTTAACTATTAGTACCCCAAGTCTTACTTACAATTTTTACTCCCCTTAGTACACAAAGTTCTTTACTTGTTTTGAAGGTAGCATAAAAAGTATAAAACTTGACCTACATAGAAACCTTTAGATGTCATTCTATGGCATGAGATTGATACCATCCTTCCACCTTAGTGAACACTCTTAACTTAGTCTTTTAGAGTAGATAAAAAACTTGAGTCACTTTAGATGGGAACAAGTGGTGAAAATGAATTGTGAAAACCTTGGAATGATGAGTCATTCTATTGAGACGTTTTGACATGTGTTGAGAAACACAACTGGTTTATGATGATGAAAATGATGAGGCATGAGCCTTAACCCTTTTATAAAACTGATGGTTGGATTCGGATGCGATACCATTCCAAATTTACCTTACAACCACACTACTTGAATTGGGTAAGGCTTAGCTGGAAATTTATATGCATTAGTATTAGTTCCCTCACAAGAGAGGTTTGAGCTGAGGCTACCTCTCAATGTTGTCCACCTATGCAGTGCCCAAGATGACTGATGGTCATGGTTGGGAGGCCATGCTCATAGGAGAGGTGCTTACACTAGGGTGTGTAAAGGGAAGGTAAGTTTGATTATCTGCATACTAAGTATGATGATTCAGGGTTACCCCTGACAGCTGTATCGAATCTTGTGGTGAAAGTGTACCACCTCTGCAGAGTGTCAAACTATTCGAATAGCCGCGTCCGCGGTTATGGACAGTTGGAATGGCCATACTGTTTCATTGTCAGATGTTTTCTAAATAACTTGAAATAGATGATGAACTTTGACTTAACCACAACAGGGTTGTGTTGAGGATAATAGCTTCCCAACTTAAGTGATTCTAGAACTTTATTTTATCTTTCTTTGCTTCAGAACTCAGCTTAGGTTTCAAACCTACCCTTATAGTTAAATTTAGCTCTAGCACTTTAACTTAGAATTATACTACTTGCTAGTGGTAGTTTGCGAGTACTTAGAGAGTACTTATGGATTTTGTCCCTGGCTATTATCATGGCCAGACTATGAAGGAGATTATCAAGAGGATGGTTAGTAGGACCGCTATCATAACTAGGACTATCTGCCTTCGTCAGTATTGCCTGTGCCCCTGAAGATGGACCCCACTGCTACGCTATCTTTTATTTCCGCTGCTTGTTGTATTAAGACTAGATCATGAGATCCTTATTTTTGTAAAACCTTATGTATGGTTTGTAATGGATGATGTACTATGATATCCAATCCGTTATGTCTCGCAAAAATGGTAATCCTGGGATTGAGAGGTATGGCATAACGGGCATCTGGGATTAAAAATCCGGGTGTTGACAGGCTTCCCATCAACAAAGGACATCGTGGTTTCCAACATCTTCGTCTTTGAGTTCAGCGGTCTCCTTTTGGTGCTCGGTGATGAGATCGGAACAAATCTTATGGATGATATCCACTTCGCGCTCCACCATCTTCTTGTACCTAAATACTTCTTGTTCCAATGGTTCCATCCTGTCCTCCAGACTTCCTTCACCTCTAGGGCCTTGAACGTCTTTAATCCGAACCTCCCCACCTTCGAGCAATAACTCCTTGGGATGAATCTTCAATTCTCTCATGTATGGGTTGATGATATCTTCCAAGGAATCTCCCTCAACTGATCCAGTGGAAGACATTGAGGCTACCAATCTGAGATTTTTACCTGGCAGAAACAGATCGAAACAAAAACACGATATACGAACCTCAGAAGATCTAGGGGGTTATATATTACGAAGTTTCGTATCAAAAGGAAGGTACTGGGAGAAAACAAGTCGGAGGCGGAGTCCTGGGTGGACTCACCACCTGGTGGCGCGGCCAGGGGTGGGCCCGCGCCATGGGGTGGTGTGGGCCACCCGGCTCCGGTTCCGTCCCTTTTTTGTTTCGAAACTTTCCTTATTGACTGAAAACTGCAAAAATATAGTTGGATAGTATTTTCGCGGAACTTTTCTTACCAGAACTATTACCTAGATGAAAACAGACTCTGCAGGTCTCTGAATTTGGTCCTCAATGAATTTCTCTGGACTTATAACTTGAAAGGCATCAACATCTTCATTGTAAGAATCTCCAGCAATATAGTGTTTGAGTCGTTGTCCATTCACTACTTGTGTAGTATTATATTTTAGAGAAGAAATTTGTATTGCTCCTGAACGGTATACTTCTTCGATGATGAATGGTCCTTCCCATTTTGATAGTAGCTTACCTGCAAAAAATCTGAGACAAGACCTATACAATAGAACTTTCTCACCAACATGAAATTCTCTGCTAAGTATTCGCTTATCATGCCATCTTTTAACTTTTTCCTTAAAGAGCCTAGCATTCTCATAGGCTTCACTTGTCCATTCATCTAAAGAACTTAAGTGAAATAATCTTTTCTCACCAGCGAGCTTACAATCTCTATTTAGTTCTTTCACTGCCCAGTAAGCTTTGTGTTCTAATTATAAGGGTAGGTGACAAGCTTTCCCATAAACCATTTTATAAGGAGACATTCCCATAGGATTTTTGTAAGCAGTTCTATAAGCCCATAAAGCATCATTCAACTTCTTAGCCCAGTTTTTCCTAGACCTATTAACAGTCTTTTTCAAGATAGATTTAATCTCTCTATTTGATAACTCTACTTGCCCGCTAGTTTGGGGGTGATAAGCTGAAGCAATTCTATGATTAACATCATATTTAGCAAGGGTCTTCCTAAAACCACCATGAATGAAATGAGAACCCCCATCAGTCATGAGATACCTAGGCACCCCAAACCTAGGAAAGATAACATCCTTAAGCATTTTTAGAGAAGTCTCTCCGTCAGCACTCTTTGTAGGAATAGCTTCTACCCACTTAGTAACATAATCAACGGCAACAAGAATATGAGTGTAGCCTTTCGAAGGAGGGAAAGGACCCATAAAGTCAAATCCCCAACAATCAAAAGGTTCAATAACTAGAGAGTAGTTCATGGGCATTTCATTGCGTCCAGAAATATTACCAACACGCTAACATTCATCACAAGATAGGACAAATTTTCTTGCATCTTTAAAAAGGGTAGGCCAGTAGAAACCTGATTGTAGTACCTTTTGTGCAGTTCTATCTCCTACATGATGTCCTCCATAGGCACTACCATGACATTTACGCAATATCTCCTTTTGTTCATATTCTGGAACACATCTTCGCATACTAGCATCAACTCCTTCTTTGTATAAGTGTGGGTCATCCCAAAAATAATGCCTCAAACCATAGAAGTACTTTCTTCTTTGCTAAGCTGTATAAGTTGGAGGCAAATACTTGGAGACAATAAAGTTAGCATAATCAGCATACCAAGGGCTTCCTCGCGAGCTCACCCCTACTGCAGCTAGCTGTTCATTTGGGAAACTATCATTAACAGGCATAGGGTCAAAAGTGATGTTTTCCAAACAAGATAAATTATCAGCTACAGGGTTTTCGGCACCCTTCCGATCTACTATATGTAGATCAAACTCTTGTCAAAGCAGTACCCATCTAATAAGCCTAGGCTTAGCGTCCTTCTTCGTCATAAGATATTTAATAGCAGCATGATCAGTATGAATGGTTACTTTTGAGTCCACAATATAGGGCCTAAACTTATCACAGGCAAAAACAACAGCTAGAAATTCCTTTTCAGTAGTGGCATAATTCCTTTAAGCATCGTCTAGGGTCTTACTAGAATAATGGATAACATTTAATTTTTTATCAATACGTTGCCCAGGGACAACCCCTATAGCAAAATAACTAGCATCACACATTATTTCAAAGGGTAAACTCCAATCAGGTGGTTGAACAATAGGGGCTGTAGTTAAAGCATTCTTAAGAGTTTCAAAAGCCTCCCTACAATCATCATCAAAAACGAAGGGTACATCTTTTTGAAGAAGATTAGTGAGAGGTTTTGATATCCTAGAGAAGTCTTTAATAAACCTCCTATAGAAACTAGCATGACCATACTACGAATACCTTTGATGTCTCTTGGACATGGAATCTTCTCAATTGCCTCAACCTTAGCTCTATCAACTTCTATGCCTCTTTCAGAAACCGTATGCCCAAGAACGATCCCTTCATTAACCATGAAGTGGCATTTCTCCCAATTAAGAACAAGATTAGTTTCCTCACATCTCTGTAAAACTTTATCAAGGTTATGCAGACAATTATCAAAAGAAGTTCCATATCCAGAAAAGTCATCCATGAACACTTCTACAATTTCCTCACAAAAACCATGAAAGATAGCAGGCATGCACCTTTGGAATGTAGCAGGAGCATTACATAAACCAAAAGGCATATGTCTATAAGCATAAGTTCCATAAGGGCAAGTAAAAGTAGTTTTTTCTTGATCTTGTTGTTTGACAGCAATTTGAGAGAAACCAGAATAACCATCAAGAAAACAAAAATGGGTCTTTTTAGACAACCTTTCCAACATTTGATCAATAAAAGGAAGTGGCTAGTGATCTTTCTTAGTAACTTTATTGACTTTCCTAAAATCGATGCACATCCTATAGCCTACCACTATTCTTTGAGGAATAAGCTCATCATTATCATGAGGGACAACGGTAATACCTCCCTTTTTAGGAACACAATGAACAGGACTAACCCATTCACTATCAGCAATAGGGTAAATAATACCAGCATGAAGGAGTTTCAATACCTCATTCCTTACCACTTCCTTCATCCTAGGATTTAAACATCGTTGGTTCTCCACTACTGGCTTCGCATGTAGTTCTATGTTGACAGAATGCTGATATATAGTAGGTGAAATCCCTTTTAAATCATTCAGAGTATAGCCCATAGCTCCTCGATGTTTCCTCAAAACTTCCAATAACCTTTCTTCTTCCTTCCCTGAAAGTTTAGCGCTAACAATAATAGGATATATCTTTTTATCATCAATATAAGCATATTTAAGATCATCAGGGAGAGGTTTTAGATCGAAAACCGGATCCTTTTTAGGTGGCATCGTGGTACCCAAGTCTTCTATAAGCAAGTCGTGCTTAAGCATCACAGGTTGATCACGGAGAATCCTATCAATCTCATTCCTTTCTTCCATGAAGATTTCACTTTCATGATCTTCCATAAATTGCTGCAAAGCATTGTTAGGAGCAAGAGAAATAGAAGCAAGTTGTTCAACCCTAAAATCCTCATTATGGGTTTCCTCTTTGCAAGGTTCTTTAGCAAATTTCGAAAAATTAAACTCATAAGATTCCCCATCAAACTTAGTCAAGATTTTCTCCCTCTTGTAATCAATAATAGCTCCACAAGTACTCAAGAAAGGTCTACCAAAAATGATAGGGTAGGTTTTACTAGCAGCCAAACCATGTACTAGAAAATAAGTAGGGTACTTAATCTTACCACAAAGAACTTCCACGTCTTGTACAATACCAATTGGAGAGACAATCTCTATTAGCAAGGTGAATAACCACATCAATCTCTTCCAACTCGCAAGGACTGATTTCATGCATAATTTCTCTGTAAAGCTCATAAGGAATAGCACTGGAACTTGCACCAATATCACATAAACCATAATAGAAATGATCACCAATTCTAACAGAAAGCACATGAACACTAGCCTTTTTAGTTCTATTGGGATGTGAAACAATATTAGAAGCATCCTCACAAAATAGTATGTGCCCATCTTCTACGCTTTTAGTGACAAGGTCTTTCACAATTGCTACCACAGGTTCAATGTTTATTTGTTCATCAGGTTTTACAGTTCTTATTTCACTTTTGGTGATTACATTAGTTATCATAGGATGGTCCTTTACCTTTTCGAGGAAGGGAATCTTCTCGATATAAGGTTCGGGTAAGATGGGGTCAATAATGCAATACTCAGCACTTCCAATAGGAGCATAGTCAACAATATCTTTGTAAGGTGCATGGTATTTGTTCCATCCCCTTTTTGGAATTTCAATATAGGAAGCAAAAGCTCTAAAGCAATTCATAATAACTTGCAAATCAAGACCATAAATATTACTAATATTTTGAAAGTCATCGGTTCCCATAAAAGATTCAATGCATTCATAATCATAATTTATACCTGACTTTCTACCTTTGTCATTCTCCAGAGCTTCAGCATTGTCTTGAATACGGTCCAGAAGATCCCATTTAGCTTCTTCTTCCATGCAAGTGAATGATCCAGCACAAGAAGCATCCAATAAATCTTTATCATGTAGAGGGAGCCTTGCATAAAAGTTATTGATAATAATATTTTTGGGGAGCTCATGAATGGGACATTTGAGCATTAGTAACTTTAATCTCCCCCAAGCTTGAGTTGTACTCTCTCCATCAAGAGGCCAAAAGTTGTATATTTGATTCCGGTCTTTATGAATCTCACTAGGAGGATAAAACTTTGAATAAAAGAGAGGCACTATTTCCTCCCATTCCAGAGCTTGACCATTCTTCAGCAGCTTATACCATTCCTCAGCTCTTCCTTTCAGCGATAATGAGAATAATTTCTTCTTAACTTGATCTGTAGTAATATCTGCACACTTGAGCAACCCGCATAATTCGTGTAAAAAGAGTAAATGATCACCGGGATGGACAGTTCCATCCCCAGCATAGTAGTTATCCATAACACGATCAATAATTCTTGTAGGTATTTTGAAAACATCATTCTCAGCAGGTGGTGGCTTATCTACTACCTTAGCAGTGGTAGTAGAATTACCAAATAAGAAACTCAGTGAATTATCCATAACGAAAATAAAGCAACTAACAGAAGTAAACAATACTCACAGTAGAAGTTTCCTTTACCAGTTCCACTCTCCAATAGTGCTTCACTCCCCTGCAACGGCGCCAGAAAATAGTCTTGATGACCCACAAGTATAGGGGGTGTATCGCGGTATTTTTGATAAGTAAGAGTGTCGAACCCAACGAGGAGCAGAAGGTGATGGCTAGTGGTATGGATCAGGAATTCTCTGCAAATACTTAACAAACGGATTTTTAGGGGTTTTCGATAAAGCAAGTAAACAAGGTACGAGTAAATAAAAGACAGTAGGAATAAATGCAGCAAGTGGCCCAATCCTTTATGCAGCAAAGGACAAGCCGGTTGTATTACTTAAGATGACCAAACGTTCTCGAGGACAAATGGGAAGACTGTCAAGTGCTTTTACTTCATATAGTTGATTAATCTTCTTTAGCTTCCTAAGTGTTGTGTGGGTGAACCTGTGCTAATGTACCGCCCCATCCAAGACTAATACATACTTGTGATTATACCCCTTGCAAACATCCGTAAGTATAAGAAAGTAATTAAGGTAGAAACCTAACCACAGCTTTAAACTCTAAGACCCTTACGTCCCTTGCGCAATGGTTTCCTAACGGGGGTTCAAGTTTCTGTCACTCCGGCAACCCCTACGATTAGTAGCCAAATACACAATGCATTCCCCTAGGCCCATATAGGTGAAGTGTCATGTAGTTGACGTTCACATGACACCACTAGAAGAAGTACACCACAACTTAAATAACAATCTATTGAATCTTTCTCAACACAACTCCACTACTAACAACAAGACTTCTCCCATGTCCTCAAGAACAAAACAAACTACTCACAAGACATCATATGGATCATGATCAGAGATGGAATAATGATGTATAACAATCTAAACATAAACAATAATTCAACGGTTCACTCAATAGCATCAACTACAAAGAGTAATCAACACCGGGAAAGATTCAACGCAATTGTTACAGCAATATGGAGATGGTGATGAGGGTGCTGATGGTGATAATGGTGGTGATGATGATGATGATCCCGATGAAGTCCATCTTGATAGCGGTGTTGATGGCGACGATCTCCCCTTTCCGGGAAGGAATTCCCCCAGCAGAAATCTGTCTACCGGAGAGATCTTTCTCTCTAGGTGTTTTCTGCCCCTCAGAGGCGGCGAAATCTTTCTGTGGTCGCTCCCCGAGTCTTAGGGTTTCAGGAGGTTGATATACGCCAGAGGGGAGAGGCTGGAGTGGGCCAGGGTGGCCACACCACCTCCTGGCGCAGCCTAGGCCTGCCCCCGCCATGGGGTGGTGTGGGCCCCCTGTGGCCCATCTCCACTCCATCTTCTGGCATCCTTAGTCTTCTGGAAAAATAGGATTTTCCGTATATTTTCCTGGATTTTCTGATCTTCGCGAATTTTTCCTCCAAACAGCACCTTTTCCATCAGAATACTGACTGCAGTGGTCCATGCTCCAAAAATCATCAACCATGCAAATATAGATGAAATAACATAAGTATCACCTCTGAATATGAAATATATCAATGAATAATAGTGAATTAAGACATAGAATAGTGATGCAAAATGGACGTATCAATAGGACACCTTCAAAGTTCATAAGAGTGAGTAGATACAAATAGTTTAAAACAAGCAATATCAAGGTATGCATCAATCAACAAGTCTTGGGACAATGCACATAGAACTAAGAATGGCCACTATGCTCTCAAAGTAAGTGCATAAAGATAGAAGGTGGAGACTCAATATAATGGTGGAAGAAAGGCCTTCATAGAAGGAAGCAGAGATTCAAGTTTCATAAAGAGCTTCCAAAAATTATGGTACTTATAGCTTTTAGCTCTCATTGCCCCTATCATAAGCATCTTGAAGTGATTAAGGTTAAAGTGAACAAACTATGGTGTACATGCTTGACGAAGTATAAGTTAGAAATCTCATGTCCCTTGAATACGAGGGCTGCTCCTCATGCTACTCAAGTTTAGTCACCGGTAAGTTCTTGTCATCGTAAGTACAAGTGTATCATAGAGAACCGCCAACAGGGTACCCCTTGCCCGATGAAACGGAAGAATCCCCATATCAAAATGACAAGGCAAGCAGATAACGAGCATCTCAGCAATCTTTCTTATTTACCATGGGAATATGGTGCTTTTTTTCTCTCTTTCCTCTTTTAATAATCTCTTTTTTTTTCTTTTTTCTCAATATAGGACTCTTTTTTTATAAGAAGAATGCTTCATAGACAGCTCATTATGGTTACGCTGCAGGTTTCCACCATGTCAGCATGGATTAGACCAGCGGCCTAGACATTTCTCTAACACATATACGTAACTCCATGGACTTACAAGCTCCCCTTTCATTTCACACCGATGACATCCATAGACAAAAGAGCATGATATCAACTAGGTACAAAGTACCAGTGCAATGTTGAAAGCGTTCCCCATGACAGCATGGTTCTACTAATCCCCAACAAATAAGTGCAAGCATATACAACATAGATGACAAAATGTTTTAAGTTTATTAAGGGCAAGAAAAGCAAAGTGTGCCATCAAGTTTGTGAGAGCTTTAATCACTAGTTTTCTCATGACAAGTTTAATTCGGGAAGTAGACAAAAACATGAATATACTTGGAATAGCAAATGCTAATAGGTAGTTTTGGTGGAATCTTTGGAATAACTTGGTTTTAGGAGTTGGATGCATGAGTGGAACTCATACTTGGTTGCGGAGGCTAGCAAAAGACCTGGAGCGACGAACTAAGAGAGCAATAATGGCCATAATCATGCAGAGCGACAAAACATCATTAATCAAAGCATAAAGTGATACTACAAGTTGAAAACTAAAGGATCATGAAGGCTATGGTGACTTGGGATAGTCAAAACATGGTGTGAGCATGCACCAAGTCAACCCAAATAAAGCATCAAAGGAGAATACCACAATACTATGCTTTAATATGCTAAAACAACGCATGATTCTTCCAAGGCAGAATAAGCAATCTCAATTGTTTATAACAAGTCATGCTACAGCAAATAATACTAAGCAGAAAGCCAAAACAATATCAAGCATGACATGACAAAGCATAGGCCACAGACAAAAACAAGCTCTCTTTACCACTTAAGCATGAACTTTTCCTACTCTTTTCCAATCCAAACCAAACTATTTGAAAAACAATGCATGAAAGAGGGGGTCCAACCAATTTATTCAGAAAACTAAGCAAACCAAGAAAAAGAAAAACCAAAACAAAAACGAAAAATAAGATGCTCCAAGAACAACACAACTATGCATGAAACAATAAAAATGAAGTGTTTGGAAGAAACCTGGGATTTTTATGGATGAAGAGGGGGATGCCTTGGGCATCCCCAAGCTTTGACGCTTGTACTTCTTCGATATTTCTTGCGGTGACACGCATGGCATCCCCAAGCTTGAGCTTTAGTCCATTCTTCATCTCATTACTCATTCCTTCCATACACCTGAAAATTTTCCTTCATACAAAACTTAACACAATCTTTATTAGCAACATTAGTGCACTCAAGATAGTAAGTATTTAGGTTCAGTTCTAACACCAATAAAACTTCCATTAAAACACAAGCTACTGTAGCACTTCCCTAAAAAATCTCAATTCCCCAAAAGAACTTAAAAAGGAACCAACAAGAAGCAAATGCAGAAAATGGCAGAAATCTGTCAAAACAGACGAGCAGGTAAAGACGAATTTTTTCGAAGACCTTTTGTTGCTCAAATAAAAAAGTGTTGAAGTAACAAAAATTGGATAACAACCTAGGGAATAAGAAAAAAAATACACGCCTCAAAAGGACGTAGAGAGATTTTACACGAATTTTTACGGTGAAGCACAGAAATCTGTTTCCGGACAGCAACTTTCCCAATCATTACTTCTCTCTCATTAGAGGTTACTCTTGGCACAAAAAGCAAATAAAAAGGATAAGGAGCGGTTATTACTGAAGTAATAACTTCCAAGACTCATCTAAAACTTTTGGGTTATCTCCCAATAAGTACTTTTCTTTAACGCCTTTAAGTTAGGCATAAGAAGCAAGAAAAATAATCAAGTGTTCTCAAATGAAGGAGCATTAAGAGCAATACCAGAAATATCTTCAACAATCCAATCAAGATTATTTTCTATGGCTTCATGCATTCTTACCAGTTTAAAGGGTATTGGTATCTTAGTTTCCTCCCCATTCGGTTCAGTTTTGTTCATCTTTTCTCGTGTACCAACAACATCTACACTTGAGCCTATCATATTGAAACGTTCAAAGACTTTTCTAGCTTCCTTGGCCACATCATAAAATTTCTTAAGCAAAGTTTCAAGAATAAAATCCCTCTTTTCAGGGTCCTCAATTTCCTTAAGTTTAAGAAACATTACTTGCATTAAGGGGTTAATGTTAACAAACCTAGCTTCCAACATGTGAACTAAAGAATCTATAGCAATCTCATTGTTTGGAGCAATTTCTGCAAGGGATCTATCCTCGGTATCCTCATGTTTACTAACATGATTAAAGAATTCTTCAATATTATATTTTCCAATTATTGAACCACTACCTATTCAAAGGTCTTTCAGGGTGAATTTAGGGATCAACATGGTGAGCTAAGGAAGAGGCAACAACTAAAGGAGACTTAATTTTTTTGTGTTTTCAAATAAGAAAGCAAACTAGTAAAACTAATTTTTTTGTGTTTTTGATAAAGAAACAAGCAAACAAAGCAAAAGTAAACTAAGAAAAACAAAAATAACAAAGTAAAGAGATTAGTTATGAGGGAATCCCCTTGTGAAGATATCCTTGACTCCCCGGCAACAGCGCCAGAAAAAGAGCTTGATGGCCCAAAATATATCGAGCTCGTTGGGGAACCCCAAGAGGAAGGTATGATGAGAACAACAGTAAGTTTTCCCTCAGTACGAAACCAAGGTTATCAATCCAGTAGGAGCAAGGAAACACCCCAAAGGTGTTGCTAGATGAGGCTTGGCAGGGCGCACTACCGGTACTAGTAGCAACGTGGAGACCTGCACAACACAACCACAGAACTTTGCCCCCAACTTACGATGAGGATGTCAATCTCACCGGTTTTGCTTAAAACGAAGGATTAAACGTATCAAATGGAAGGAAGTAATAGTTTGCAGAAAGTAAACACAAAGTAGTAAACATTTTTTAGATTGAATGTAAAAGAAAGGACCGGGGTCCATAGTTCACTAGAGGTGGCTCTCCTTAAGATAGATAACATGCTGGGTGAACAAATTACAGCGGGGCAGTTGACAAACATCGAGAAAGCATACAAGCATATACTAATCATCTTGAATCCTTTGAGATTCGATTGGGCATTACAACATTATACATAGACCGCCATCCAACTGCATCTATGACTAATAATCCACCTTCAGGTTATCATCTGAACCCCCTCTAGTATTAAGTTGCAAGCAACAGATTATTGCATTACGAATTGCATGTAAAGTAAACAATACAATTGTTCTATGAACAAAGGATCGTTGTTTTCTCCCTAGTAGCAACAGCACATCTAGTACCTTAGAGATTTCTGTCACTTCCCCAGATTACCAGAGGCATGAACCCACTATCGACATTAAATACTAACTCTTGGAGTTGCTAGCATCTACTTGGCCAAGATAGCTACTAACAACAGAAAGCATACAATATCACAAATAACAAAGACATGATAGAATCAATAACCAATCTGAAATAGCATGTCAATATCCATCAGATCCCCACAAACACAACATGCAGAATTACAAATAGATGATCTTGATCATGATCGGAGCTCACAAGATCTAAACATGATAGCACAAAGGAGGAGAACCAGCCATCTAGCTACTACATGGACCCATAGTCCAGAGATGAACTACTCACGCATCACACCGGAGGCTTGCATGATGATGAAGAAGGCCTCCAGGGTGAATTCACCTCTCTAGCAGGGTGCCGAGAAGATCTTCAGATCCCTCCCGATCTAGGGATGGAGATGACGGCGGCTACAGACTATTTCATGGAATTTTGATCGGGTACTTAGGGTTTCCGTATCAGAGGCAATATATAGGCAGAAGGAGAGGCCGAGGGGGTGCCTGGGGCGGGCATACCACCCCCTGGCACAGGCCAGGCGCGGGCCCCAGCCCCTCTCCGTCTCGTATTATGGCTCCAGGTGTCCCCTGGTAAAATAATAACTTTGGCTTTTATCCCGTCCAATTTCGAGAATATTTATTTTCTGACTTCCTGGAACCAAAAACAACAGAAAACAGGCAGCTCGCACTGTGTCTCTTGTTAATAGGTTAGTCCAAGAAATCATATGAAAAGTACTCCAAAGTGTGGACAAAACACAAGATAATAGATAAAACCAAGCATGGAACATAAAAAATTATAGATATATTTGCAATGTATCAATTAGCACCCCTCTTTAGTGAACACTCTTAACCATAGTGGCTAGTGCTAAGCATAAAACTTGATCACTTTAGATGGCCATACTTGGTGAAAATGCTTATGAAAACCTTGGAATGATGAGTCATTCTATTGAGATATTTTGACATTTGTTGAGAAACACAAATGGTTTATGATGATGAAAATGTTGAGGCATGAGCCTTAGCCACTTACAAAAACTGATCGTTTGGTTTGGATGCAATACATTCCAAATTTTACCGTACAACCACAATACCTGAATTGGGTAAGGCTTAGCCAGAAGTTTATATGCATTAGTATGGGTTCCCTCGCGGGAGAGGTTGAGCTGAGGCTACCTCTTGATCATGTCCACCTATGCAGTGCCCAGGATGGAAGATGGCCATGGCTGGGAGGCCAAGCTCATAGTGGAGGTGCTTATACTAGAGTGTGTAATTGAAAGGTTACGATTGATTATCGCATACTAAGTACGATGATTCAGAGTTATCCCTGACGGATGTATCGAATTTTGTGCTGAAAGTGTACCACCTCTACAGCGTGTCAAACTATTCGAATAGCCGCGTCCGCGGTCATGGACAGTTGGAGTGGCCATACTGTTCCGTCGTCAGATGTTTTCAAAATGACTTGTGAAATGATTTGTGACTTGACTTGACCACAACAGGGTTGTGAACATGAAAACTAGTTTCCCACTTAGGTGATTTAGAATATTAAATTAGCTTTCTTTACTTCTGAACTCAGCTTAAGATAAATCTAGCTTTTGCAAATAAACTTAGAGCTTAGCTTTCCTACTAGAACTACCTTACTTGTTACTCGAAACCTAGATCGAGTGTTTACCTGGGGCCTAGACCCGTATTCGGTGATCTAGAGCACAAACACGGAGACCTAGATCAAGCACAACATTACCAACGTGTGTTGCCGGTGATCAAAGACAGACGCACAGTTGTAGAGATGTGTGGAGATAGTTTGAGGAGCCTTTCCCGTGAGCCTGCAGCCGCCGCTGCCACCATCGTTGCCAGGGAGGGGAGGGGATTTGGTGGTCACCGGGGAGGGGCAAGGATTTGGGTCTTCGAGAAGAGCGAATGTGTGCGAAGTGGTGGGGACTAGGGAGGGTTAACAAAGCAGCAGCCTGATGAGTGGGTCCCACACGGTGTCAAATTTTGTTACTATCTTATTTAGGAATGGTTAAATCATCTGCATTTACCATGTTCTTCAGCTATAAGGATGAAGTTTGTGATAAATCCTACATGACCACACACACTCTAGTGGGTGTGGTGATGTAACTTCGGTCACACTGGTTCACTATCCCCAGGTGGCAGTTGCATTCCAGGGGTTCTTTAGGCTTTTTGACAACCATGGTTTGACACACATCGAGTCTCTAGAGATCAATACATGTGTTATTCTCAAAAGCACACCTTGATTATCCACACATGACCACACACACACTCAAGTGGGTGTGGTGATGCAACTTCTGTCACACTGGTTCACCATCCCCATGTGGTAGTTGCATTCTCTAGGGGCTCTTTGGGATTTCTGACCACCATGGTTTAATACACATGGAGTCTCTAGAGATCAATGCATGTGTTATTCTCAAAACCACACCTTGATGATCCACATGACCACACACACACTCCAATGGGTTATATATATATTCTCAAAACCACACCTTGATGATCCAAATGACCACACACATAGTCTAGTGGGTATGGTGATACAACTGCTTCTGTCACACTGGTTTACCATCCCCATGTGGCAGTTGCATATTCTAGGGGATCTTTGGGCTTCCTGACCACCATGGTTTGACACACATGGAGTCTCTACATATCAATGCATGTGTTATTCTCAAAACCACAACTTCAACATGACCACACACACTCTAGTTGGTGTGGTGATGCAACATCTATCACACTGGTTCACCAACCCCATGTGATAGTTGCATTCTACAGGGGCTCTTTGGGTTTTCTGACCACCATGGTTTCACACACATCCAGTCTCTAGAGATGAATGCATGTGTTATATATTATCAAAATCACACCTTGATGATCCACATGATCACACACACTCCAGTTGGGTGTGGCGATGCCACTTCTTCTGTCACACTGTTTCACCATCCCCATGTGGTAGTTGCATATTCCAGGGCCTATTTGGGCTTTCTGACTACCATGGTTTGACACAAATGGTGTCTCTAAAGATCAATGCATGTGTTATTCTCAAAACCACAACTTGATGATCCACATGACCACACACATGCTCCAGTGGGTGTGGTGATGCAACTTCTGTCACACTGGTTCACCATCCCCATGTGGCAGTTGCATTCTCCAGGGGCACTTTGGGCTTTCTGACCACCATGGTTTAACACACATGGAGTCTCTAGAGGTCAATGCATGTGTTGCATATTATCAAAACCACACCTCGATGATCCAAATGACCACACACACACTCTAGTGGGTGTGGTGATGCAACTTCTGTCACACTAGTTCACCATCCCCATGTGGCAGTTGCATATTCCATGGGCTCTTTAGGCTTTCTGACCACCATGGTTTGACACACATGGAGTCTCTAGGGATCAATGCATGTGTTATTCTGAAAACCACACCTTCATGATCCACATTACTACACACACACACTCTAGTGGGTGTGGTGATGCAACTTCTGTCACACTGGTTCACCATCCCCATGTGGCAGTTGCATTCTCCAAGGGCTCTTTGTGCTTTCTGACCTCAATGGTTTGAAACGCATGGAGTATCTAGAGATAAGTGCATGTGTTATATATATATATTCTCAAAACCAAACCTTGATCATCCAAATGACAGCACACCCAGTCCAGTGGGTGTGGTGCTACAACTGCTTCTGTCACACTGGTTAACCATCCCCATGTGGCAATTGCATATTCCAGGCTCTTTGGGATTTCTGACCACCCATGTGGTTTGACACACATGGAGGATATAGAGATCAATGCATGTCTTATTCTCAAAACCACACCTTGATGATCCACACATGACCACACACACTCAAGTCGGTGTGGTGATGCAACTTCTGTCACACTAGTTCACCATCCACATGTGACAGTTGCATTCTACAGGGGCTCTTTGGGCTTTCTGACCACCATGGTTAAACACACATGGAGTCTCTAGATATGAATGCATGTGTTATATATTATCAAACCACACCTTGATGATCCACATGATCACACACACTGTAACATCCCAATTTCAGCAACCCTGATTAGTTGTCCAGAATGCAAAAATCAGGGGGAACAAAAACTTTTTCTTGTGCCTTAGTGTAGTGCTTGCTTGTTGTTTATTTGCACTTGTGCTTATGAAGTGTATCTTAGGATCCTCATTACCTCACCCTCAGTTGTCCAAAAGCTATTTAACAAAACTATCCTGGCTTCCTCTTCATATTCTCAAACGTTCTGGCATTTCAAAACAGGAGCCAAGATGCCTATGTAAACCAAAACTATTTTGGTAGTTTCTATTGACAAAACTATGGAGAGTTATATACTACAATCTCCTTATGTTTTCAAGATAGAACACTCGACTAATCTTATCCCTAGTGTTCCCAAAACCCCGTTCCAAAAGCATTTGAATTCTACTCTTGGCAAAGATACCAAGAACCCTCATCTTATTCAAAACTCAACCTCTTCAAAATGCCCCAACCTTACCCCAAGCTAGGCTTGATGGTAACCTCATTAGTGGTTATGCTTAGTATAAGATGAGTTGCCTTGATCTGCTGTCTGATGAGTGCTTTGATCTGCTGTTTGACTTGTTTGCTTAGGAAGTAGTATGAGACACCTTAGAAGCTCATCCCTAGGATGAGGATGTTTCCAAATCAGCAACACCTAATCAAGGCTACAAACCTGGATCTGATCCCTAGCCACTAGGTGATCCATTCTGAAGATTTCCATTCTAGAATGTTTCCAAGTCCTTGAAGACCAATATCAAGCATGGATCTCTTCTACTCACTCTACACTTCAATACCACCCACTTGTAAATCTCTGATACCTTGCAACTCCACCAAGAACATTCCCTCTCATACTCTAGTCTGGAAACAGGTTCAGCATCACCTTTTTGAATGCCTCCTGTTCTCAAACCACGTGCATTTTTGGAAATGCACCTAAACCATCTTGTTAACCATCCTAAGGACTACCATGGAACACATTTTCCTCTGGTTAGGTCATCCCTCAGCCCACTCATCCTTGATGGTTTTGCAGACAAGAAAATAACATTTCCTACAAAACTAGTCATCATGCCAACTTGGCTAGAAGCTCACACCACCATCCAAACTCCTATGGACCAACTCTCTGCATAGTTGTGTTCTGCTCTTTGAGGTCTATCAAAACCTACCTCACTTGTTCCAATTGGACCACTGAGCTTATTAAACCCACATGGTTTAGAAGGCTTCATTACTCTTTCTGCCTGGCAGCCTTAACTTCAACAAAGTTTGCCATCATTTCTAGATCACCTCAAATGCAGATAATTCAAACTCCTTCTGCCAATATCATCTACATAACCTGGTATACCCATCCACCTATCCCTTGCACCAAGGTGAGCTCTAAGCTCCAAGATGCAAGCATGTTTTGGTAGTATAAAAATAACACCACCCTAGATCATCAACTCCTTGTTTTCCATCCTTTTCAAGATGGAAATCAATTCCAGAAGGTTGCAACTGCTTGCTACACCTTGTCCATCTCATCTATATTGATAAACAAGATTTACCAAATATTAACCATAATTATTATGGTCCCAAAACTATTTAATTCTTTAAATAGTCAAAATCTCCAAAACTCCCTCCATAATGGAAAGTTTGGTTTTTACCAAACCATTTCCCCAACTTTTGGCTCATGTGAGTCCCACAAATCATATCCTATCTTACCATCTCAAAAATAAATATTTTTGAGAAGCTTTATTATTTCTTTTTTCCCATTTTCTTAAATGGCTGAATTGGAATAATAATTGTTTTAAATACTTTTATGCCTCAATAAATCTTGGGAAAATTCCACTAAGTGGGTATTCACCTTTGGGACCCTCCCACATCAAAATCCAACCTTGCCCAATGGAAATTTATCAAATGACCCTCTAGAAATCACTTATTTCCCTTTTTGAGTAATTGGATTTAGGAGGACTAAAACTCCTCTGAAAAATCTCAAATAAATCCGAGGAGTCTACCTTGACCTCATCTATCTACCAGTACCACTTCCTCCTCTGGTCCAATGCAATATTTTGGACTTCCTTCACAACCATAAATTGGATCAAATTTGCCATTTAAGCAAATCCACAACTCCAACCATTTCCAAATTCCATCAAATCTTGCTCAATGCTCATCCTCAACATCAAGGCACACCACTGGTCGACCAACATTGTAGCTCCACCTCAACAAATCACCATTTTGCCCTTATACTAGTATTAAGAGAGAGAGAGGCAACACAATCTCACAAGGATCTACTTTAATTAACCACCATAGCTGCAACCCCCTCCCTCTCTGGTCCAGCACGACCAAATAACAATCCTACCCCTCTCCACCGACCCCTGGACCAATCACTGGTCAGCAACCCTCTCCCCCATGTCCAAATGGGTAATTTGCACCATCTACTCCTCCCTCTTGGTATAAAGGCCAGCAGCCCTCCCCCAGCTCGCCTCTGCCCCTCATTTGCCCCCTTTCCCTCTCACTCACCTCCCCCGAGCACCCCATCCTTTCCTTCCCTCTCCTTTGTCCACAAGAAGAAGAACCACCCTCCTTGGCCATTTTTTATGCTTGAGCTTGTAGCACCTTCTCTCCTACTCCCCTCCACCTACATGTGGCCTCACTGCAACTCCCTACCCCAGATCCACCTCCCCCAAGCTCCAGAGCTCCTCCCTGGGTCTCTCTCGGCCTAGAGAAGGAGAGAACCTCCTCTCGGTCTACTCCTAGGACCCGACCTGGTGGCCTCCCTCCTGCTCCATTTCTCCTTGCAATGGCGTTACTAGCCTCCTCTGAGCCAACCGTAACCTCCCCAGTCCTCCTATTTTACATGCAGGTACCCCAGCACTGACACCGGAGAGTTGCCGAACGTGCATCACCGTCGTTGTCACGCGAGGACTCTGCCGAGGTAGAACCTGCTCTTGCCGCCCCTCCCCGGGCTCGTCGTGGACCACCGCGTCGTCTACGCCCTTCCCCTTTGCCAGAGACGGCCTCAGGTGAGCTCCCCGCACCTCCCCCGCTGCCCGCTAGGGTTTCTGCGTGCCGCCGCTCGTCGGAGGTGGACGACGAGCTCCTAGCCGTCGATCCGCTATCTAATCGAACGGCCAGGAGCCTCCCATACCGCTTCACCCTGCCGCCCTCGCTGACCCCTAGGCCCTGCCCAGCGGGATTCAAACCCAACTCCTACCAGCGACCCCCTCCTCTGCTGGGCTGAATTGGCTCGGTGGCCCACTTACTCGCGCAAATTCCAAGCCCACCCCATCTAGTTGTCCTTTTTCTGTTATTTTCCCACCAGATCTGCTGAAAGGTTGTTTAGTTTAAATCCAAAAAAAAATGTAAATGAAGTCCAAATGCCTAGATCTAAAATCCTAGGTCCCTTGCCCAGTGGAACAGTATACTGCCTTTAACAAAAATAACAAAATCAGCCTTTATCTGTCTTAGATAATTTCCCCAGGTCTAACCGAAGCTGGTATTGACCTGATTCCAATTCCCAGTACCTCATATTATCAATACCTACCAAACCCCATGTAACATCCCAAAACTTTAATCCAAGCTTATCAAGATCAAATCATCCAAAAATAGGGCTAACAAAAACTTTTCCAAATTTAAAATGAAAGCATTCATATATGTGTGCATTTAAAATAGGAGTTGTTTGAATTGCCATGATTGATTGATCCAATGCTTGTAAAATGTTTCTTAGGTGATTTAAACATCATCTACATCATTCCCAAACATTTCCTAAATAAAATCAAATAAAAAAGAATTAAAATGAAGGAATGGTCATTTTGGCAAATTTAACTCTCATGCCTACTTTGGCTATTCCTAGTACTCAATTATTAACAGAAACAATTCTTGATCTTTGCACCCCTTGCTAGTACACATAATGAGGTACCAAGGCCCACCTTTTGATCTGCTAAAAACATTATGTTAGCTATTTTAAATGACAGTTTAAAATTGAATCTAATGCATATGCATAGATCACCCCTATTTCAAAAACCATATATTTGAGCTCCATTTTCAAAACCCTTGCAACCAGAGACTACTTATCACTAGTGGAGATCACTCAAAAATTTTGAACTCAAAATTCAAAACTTTTTCTCTTGCGGCCATTTCATCAAACACTTGGCATGCTTAATCCCACCTCTAATCCTAGCTCACTATTCTGCACAGGGTTTTGCCCCATTTGATCTCCATTTAACCTCTCTGTCCCCTCTTGGTCTAACCAGGCCTTTAGCACCTCTGTCCCTTGTCCCTAGCCCCCAGGCCATGCCAAACCGAGGACATGCTCGCCGACCAAACCTTGCCCCGCTGCAGCAGACCACTCCCCCTTCCCTCTCCATGTCTAGGAGGTAGCCAACACCTCACTGCCCCTCTCTGTCCCCTGCTAGAGCCAAGTGCTGCCATGGACCACCGAGAAGAACCCGCGCCCAGTGCCACCGCACCATGCCGATGCCGCCCGCAGAGCACGCTCTGTCCCCGCGTGCATAAGCCGACATTCGACCGCAGCCCGCGCCCGCCACTCTGCCTCGACCTGGAGAACACCCCAGACATCCCCATTCTCCGCCCAAAGCCCCACAACCACCGCTCGCCGTGGACACCGCCGCCTCTGCCTCCTAGAGCGCCACCTCTCCCAGAACACACACCACCGCCCCTACGACCGCATTTAAGACCTAGAGCACCGCCAGGGAACCGCCCATCAATCGCCATCCCCAGCCATGCCGCTAGCTCGCCGTAGCCCTGTCACCACTGTCGACCGCCCATCCCGCTCGGTCTCACCGTCGGGCCTATAAAAGGAGCCCTCCCCAGCCATTCTTCTCCACACCATTCCACTCCCCTCACCTCTCTGAACCTCACCCACCTCTTGCCGGAGCAAGTGGAGCAGCAGCTCGCCGGAATTGGAGCCGGAGCCGCCGCCTCTTGAGCAGAAGGGTGTCGTTGATTTCGACCGCCCCAAGCTCTGCCACGACCGCGCCTCGCCTCGCTGTCGTCTTCCACTTTGTTTGCCTGCCTCGCCGACCCTGCTGGAGCCCTGGTACGCCCCCAGTAGACCCCCACCGAGTTGCTAGGATTCGAGCTCACCGACGACCTGTTCGTCATCGACGACGAGTCTCAGCCGTTGATCACGCTTCTAACCGCATGGCCCACAGCGCGCGTACCGTTTCGCGTGTTAAGTGCCGCTGACAAGCGGGACCCCCCTGTCGGCTGAGCCCCGCGCCATGGAGCGCCACTGGACCGGTCCATTCCTTTTCCCGCGCTAGCCCATCGATTCAAATCTGTATTTTTATTTTTAGTTTGAATCTAGTTTTTGTCCACTAGTTTGAAAATCAATTTAGGGAGTTTTAGAAATCCAAATTGCATGAAACCAATTTTGTCTGAAAGGTATTAAAATGATCTATCCAAGCCCGTTGGATTTAATTCAATTAGAGTTATAGATCTCTACTAATAAAAATAACAAGACAGAAGCTTTTGCAACTTGCAACATTTTTATAAAATCAACCAAGTTAGCTTTTGAGTTGATTCCAACTCTCAAAAATCACATTTCATCATATCTATCTAATACGTAATAATATTAAGGTTTACATGCAGTGACTTTGGACTAGTACCAAAATAATGCTATATAGGCATTTCTAGTCACTTTAAATCATTAAATAATAAACTTAAACCAAAGTAATATTGATCCAACACTTAAATCTCATTCCCACATGTTAGAATATGTGGTGAGGACATGTGTCCACATGATCCCATATTTTGGTGGTGAATATTAAATTTTAGTTAATATTTCAATGAGTAGAAATTACTTTTCTAAAAAAAAGGATGAAACTATTGAAATTAAACTTGTGATGCTTGTGATGATAATAGATCATCAATTGTGTGTTTTTAGAATGCTACTTAGCCTAGTTAAGTATTGTTTGGTGATTGTCTACTCCCTATGTATTTATAGACGATAGTACCGACCAAGCTTTCGAGGGGGAGGAGTTCTACCAAGAAGAAGAAGAAAACTTCAACAACTACACCAACCAAGGCAAGCTATTAGTGGCAAGCTAACCCTTGCAAAACATACTTTAGCAAGCTATTGTTAGCAAGCTAGAATAAAACTAGATGGTTTAGCAAAGATGCCTTAAGCATGCTTTGATCACACCCCTTTAACTATTAGTACCCCAAGTCTTATTGACAAGTTTTACCTCCCTTAGTTTACACAAAGTTCTTTACTAAATTTTGAAGGAGCATAAAGAGTATAAAACTTGACATACTTAGAAACCTTTAGATGTCATTCCATGGCATGAGATTGATCCCATCTTTCCACCTTAGTGAACACTGTTAACTTAGTACCTTAGTATAGATCAAAAACTTGAGTCACTTTAGATGGGAACACTTGGTGAAAATGAATTATGAAAACCTTGGAATGATGAGTCATTCTATTGAGATGTTTTGAGCTATGTTGAGAAACACAACTGGTTTATGATGATGAAAATGATGAGGCATTAGCCTTAACCCTTTTATAAAACTGATGGTTCGATTCGGATGCGATACCATTCCAAATTTACAGTACAACCACATTACATGAATTGGGTAAGGCTTAGCTGGAAATTTATATGCATTAGTATTAGTTCCCTCACGGGAGAGGTTTGAGCCGAGGCTACCTCTCAATGTTGACCACCTATGAAGTGCCCAAGATGACTGATGGTCATGGTTGGGAGGCCATGCTCATAGGAGAGGTGCTTGTACTAGGGTGTGTAAAGGGAAGGTTATGTTTGATTATTTGCATACTAAGTATGATGATTTAGGGTTATCCCTGACAGATGTATCGAATCTTGTGGTGAAAGTGTACCACCTCTACAGAGTGTCAAACTATTCGAATAGCCGCGTCCGCGGTTATGGACAGTTGGAATGGCCATACTGTTTCGTTGTCAGATGTTTTCTAAATAACTTGAAATGAATGATGAACTTTGACTTGACCACAACAGGGTTGTGTTGATGATAATAGCTTCCCAACTTAAGTGATTCTATAACTTTATTTTATCTTTCTTTGCTTCGGAACTCAGCTTAGGTTTCAAACTAAACTTGATAGTTAACCTAGATTCAGTACTTTAATTTAGAATTATATTTCCTTGCTAGTAGTAGTTTGCGAGTACTTAAAGAGTACTCATGGCTTTTGTCCCTTGCTATTATCATCGCCATACTATGAAGGAGATTATCAAGATGATGGTCAGCAGGACGGCTATGATAACTAGGACTATCTGCCTTCGTCAGCATTGCCTGTACCGCTGAAGATGGACCCTGTCGCTATGCTATCGCTTATTTCCGTTGCTTGTTGTATTAAAGACTGGATCATGAGATCCTTATTTGTGTAAAACCTTATGTATGGTTTGTAATGGATGATGTAATGTGATATCCAATCCGTTATGTCTCACAAAAATGGTAATCCTGGGATTGCGAGATATGGCATAACGGGCATCTGGGATTAAAAATCCGGGTGTTGACAAGTTGGTATCAGAGCCATCTTGACCATAGGAGACCCTAGTTAGAATGGACGTCCAAACAAAAACTTAGCTTCAAAACTAAAGTGAGTATTTATGAAGAACTATTTCCTCTCTTACCCTTGTGAACCCAATTCTTTCTCAAAAAAAATACATGTTCCTCAAAATTCTTACATTACCACTTAAAAATGTGACACACTTGATCACTTCACTAACTTCCTCATCCTTAATTCTTGTAGATGGAGACTCAATTCAGCAAGTTTTACCAGTTGGGAAACGGAGGTCAGCTGATCTTCGAGAGGGATCTAGATTCACTGTCGGAGTTACTGGGACACCCACATCCGGAGTTTCTTGGAGCTCAACTTCCAGGACCCCCAGGAGGAGACCTACAGTGGCTAGTCACCGCGGATCTTCGGGGAAGCATTGAAGCACCAACTTCCGGGAGAATTCAGTTCTCCGTGAGAGAGAACAACCGGCTAGATGGATTACCCAGGGCAATGCATGAAGCTCTCGCACGTCTATGTGCCCTCAGCGTCAACAAGATTCAAGGAACCCGTTTTGCCCACTATGCAAGACGTGACTTCATGGGAATGCCGATGGAAATGCCAAGTCACCCAGAATTGAGGCGTCAAGTGGAGAACCTTGACTTCTTGCTTCATGACAGGTAGTAGGAACTGGACAATGCCAGAGAGTTAACCAACCAGAACCGTGCCATCGCCGACCAGAAGGCCCAGACTTTTGCACTGCTTGTCCAAGATCGTCAGTCTCTTTGTCGCCAGCATGCAAAGAAGGAACGCACCATCGCCCGTCTTCGCAAGAAGGTGTCCGACCTCGAGAAGACCGTCAAGGAGCAGGAAGCTCAGCTTGCCGCCAAGGAAGAAGATGATGAGGGTGAAGACATCCAGGGAGATATGGATTCTTACCTCAGCAACGATGACGATTTTCTGGAAGAAGATGCTGTGGACTTCTACACTGATGATGAAGACTCCGACTTCATCGACGATGAGTAGAGGCACTAGAGCACTGTCGTAGCATGAGATGTATCATCTCATTGTATCGTAGCTTACAGAATGGTTCATCAAACCATCTATTTTCCCTTTGATTGTTGTGGTGTGTGTTGTATCGTGTGCTTGCTTGCATCAATGAAAATGAAGTTAGTTGAAAAACCTGAGTCTAACTCAAAGTTTTAGCTTTGAAAACCCAAAACCATGAACCTTAGAATTTCCCTCTTACCCCTATATCTATCTCAATCTTCAGATGACTCGTGGAAACCAAGGAGGGAGCAGCTCATCGCAGGACCCAATGCTGCAGATCTTGTAGAATCTTATCGCGGACCGTGAAGCAAGCAGGGCCGAGCGTCAAGCCAACTTAACAACATTGCAGCAGATCGCCCAAATGGCTCTCAACAACCAAGGACATGGAAATCAGGATCACCATGGATCTAAACTCAAAAACTTTCAGAACACCAATCCCCCAATCTTCAACCAATCTGAAAACCCATTAGATGCCGATGACTGGTTACAAACCATGGAAAACAACCTCGAAGTTGCAGGAGTTGATGAGAATGAGAAAGTTCTCTTCGCCACCCACTATCTGGCGGGAGATGCAAGAGCTTGGTGGAATAGCATCCGCAATATGAACCATGGCCAAGTGATGACCTGGGAAGCATTCAAGGTCAAGTTCAGCCGCACCCACGTGCCGCAAGGTCTTGTAAACAGGATGAGAGATGAATTCCGCGAACTGAAGCAAGGAAGAATGACTGTGGTGGAGTACCGTGACAAATTCTTGTCACTTGCCAGATATGCACCGGATGAGATCTACACGGAGGCTAAGAAGAAGGAGATATTCTTAAACGGACTGCATGATGAGATACAGACTGTCCTCGCCAACATCCGTTTCCAAGATCTCGAAGAGCTACTCGACTCTGCCATTCAGATGGAAGGGAAGATTAACCAGGCAAACAACAACCGCAAGCGCCGTATGATGCAGCAGTCTGGATCCAGTAGTCACTAGAAGTACCGTCCTAACCCTTCACCAGGATATGCACCAAGGAACAACCGACCCCCAAATTCTCGCCCAAGCTACCCCAACCGTAGCGGAGGAAATGTGAAGTCCGGAGGAAACAATCACAACTCCGGCAATGCCAACAACTTCAACCGTGCCCCTCCCAAGAGCAACAACAACAACACTGCACCCAGAACTGGCAGCATTGCTGTACCTGTCGCAGTCAAGGACAAGTCCCAGATCGCTTGTTTTGAGTGTGGAGTGAAGGGTCACTACTCCAATGAGTGTCCCAAGAAGACTGCCGTCAATGCCCCTGTGAATGCCCCAGCTCAGCAGCAGCGTCGTGTTCACCCAGGAAGGAGATTTTCCCCAGGGAACCCGCACAACCACAACGGTCGTCTCTTCCACATGAACTCAGAAGAAGCCCAGGAAGCGCCAGATGTAGTGCTGGGTATGTTTTCTGTCAACTCAGTTTTAGCAAGGGTATTGTTTGATTCTGGAGCATCGCATTCATTTGTCACCGAAGAATTTGTATGCACTAGTAAGATTTGCCCAACCAACCTGAAGCATGTCATGATAGTTCAAATCCCCGGTTCGACATCAAAAGCTAGAAAAATTTGCAAACCTGTACCTATCAGAATACATGGGATAGAATTTTATGCAAACCTAATTGTACTTGGAACCAAAGGTTTGGAAGTAGGACTAGGTATGGACTGGATGTCCAGGCATCAAGGACTGATAGACTGTGCTAAGAAAGCCATCACCATGACCAATAGTTCTGGAGTAACAGTAGAGCATATCTCTGAAACCTTACCCCGTCAATTCAAGTGCAACAAGAGTGTAGCCCTGCCTACCATTGACCAAGTCAGAGTAGTCTGTGAATACCCCGACGTATTCCCAGATTAATTGCCAGGTATGCCCCCGAATAGGGATATTGAGTTCATTATCGAACTAATCCCCGGAACCGGACCTATAGCCCAGAGACCCTATACCATGAACCCCTCAGAGTTAGTAGAACTGAAGAAGCAGTTGGATGCCATGTTAGCAACATGTTTGCTTCAGCCAAGCGCATCGCCATGGAGATCACTAGTGTTATTTGTCGACAAGAAAGATGGAGGCAACCATCTGTGTACAGACTATAGAAAGTTGAATGACGTCACCATCAAGAACAAGTACCCCTTGCCAAAGATAGAGGATCTATTTGATCAATTGACCGGAGCTCAGGTATTCTCAAAGATTGATCTTAGGACTAGTTATCACCAACTTAAGATTCGTGCAACGGATATTCCGAAGACCTCCTTTACTACTCGCTATGGTGTATACGAGTATCCGGTTATGTCTTTTGGATTAACCAATGCCCCTGCATATTTCATGAATCTCATGAATAAGATCTTTATGAATTTCCTAGATAAGTTTGTAGTTGTGTTTACCGACGACATCCTTATCTACTCCAAGTCAGTAGAAGAGCATGAGCAACATCTGAGAATCATCCTAGAAATCCTGAGAGAGCATCAGTTATATGACAAGTTCAGCAAGTGTGAGTTTTGGCTGAAAGAAGTAGGATTCCTAGGACATATTGTGTCTGCCGGAGGAGTCTTTGTTGATCCCACCAAGATCAAAGATGTCGAATAATGGG
This sequence comes from Avena sativa, assembly GCA_916181665.1. NCBI lineage: Eukaryota > Viridiplantae > Streptophyta > Magnoliopsida > Poales > Poaceae > Avena > Avena sativa. The sequence continues at coordinate 275,155,402 of OV702292.1, forward strand.
AAGCCCCAACCAATCAAACCCAAGTTCGTTCATTTCTCGGATTAGCGGGATATTACCGCAAGTTCATAGAAGGATTCTCGAGCATAGCCGGACCAATGACCCAATTGTTGAAGAAGGACAAGTGTGAAGCCAGTTTCCAAGAGCTGAAGAAGAGATTGATATCAGCCCCAATTTTGATCATGCCAGACATCAAGAAGCTGTTTGATGTGTATTGTGATGCATCCAAGATTGGCCTAGGATGTGTATTGATGCAAGAAGGCAAAGTCATCGCGTATCTGTGTAGACAACTGAAGAAGCATGAGGAGAACTATCCGACTCATGATCTTGAGCTAGCAGCCGTGGTTTTAGCATTGAAGACATGGCGTCATTATTTGATGGGTAATCGTTGTGAGATTTACTCAGATCATAAGAGCTTGAAGTATATCTTCACCCAGAAGGAGCTGAATATGAGGCAAAGAAGATGGATAGAGTTAATCAAGGATTAGGACCTAGACATTCACTATCACCCCGGCAAAGCCAATGTGGTAGCGGATGCTCTTAGCGGATTGCCGTGTAGGCTTAACACCATGATCAAGGAGAAGCAACCCAGTTTGTATGAGGAGTTGGAGCAGTTCAGGACTGAGTTAGTTAGCAAAGGATTCCTAGCTAGCGTTGAACTTCAACCCACTTTGATTAGCCAAATCAAGGAAGCCCAAAAGGGAAATGAGAGTATCGACAGAATCAAACGTCGTATTGGTATAGGAAAGGTACCTGGATTCACCGAAGACGAAGAAGGTGTACTGTGGTACAAAGGACGTATCTGTGTGCCGGCAGATTCAGAGCTGAAGGGGGTTATCATGAAGGAAGCTCATGATACTCTTTATTCTATCCACCTCAGAGGAACAAAGATGTATCAGGATTTGAAAGAGCAATTTTGGTGGCACAAGATGAAAAGAGAGATCGGAAGCTACATCGCCAAATGTGACATCTGTCAAAGAGTCAAAGCAGAGCATCAGAGAACTGCAGGACTATTGCAACCATTGCAGATTCTGGAATGGAAATGGGATTCCGTCGGAATGGACTTTATCACCGGTTTACCCACTTCTAGTAGGGGAAATGACTCAATCTGGGTCATAGTTGATAGACTGTCCAAGGTAGCCCACTTCATACCTGTCAAGACAACCTACCAGAGTGTAAAACTAGCAGAGCTGTACATTGCTAGAATTGTTAGTCTGCATGGAACCCCCAAGACCATGGTAACAGATCGAGGAACCCAGTTTACTTCAAGATTTTGGCAGAAAGTCCAGGAAGGTTTAGGAACCAAGTTGAATTCCAGTACCGCTTATCACCCGCAAACAGATGGACAAACTGAGAGAGTCAATCAGATCTTAGAGGATATGCTTAGAGCTTGTGTGTTGGAATACGGATCAAAATGGGAAGACTGCCTGCCTTTCGCAAAATTCTCATATAACAACAGTTATCAGGCTAGTTTGTAGATGGCACCATTTGAATCCCTATACGGAAGAAAGTGTCGTACCCCATTGAATTGGTCGCAAGTAGGAGAGAGTCAGATCTTTGGACCCGACATTCTCCGAGAAGCAGAAGAGAAAGTTCACAAAGTCCATGAGCACCTCAAGACCGCCCAATCTAGACAGAAGAGCTATGCTGACAAGAGAAGGAGAGACCTGACTTTCAATGTCGGAGATTTCGTATATCTCAAGGAGAGACATGAACGCTTTAGTCTGAAGGGAAAGTTAGCCCCCAGATATATCGGACCTTTCAAGATTCTGAACCGCTGAGGAGAAGTATCGTATCAACTGGAACTTCCTAAAGAGATGTCAGCCATCCACAATGTGTTCCATATCTCGTTACTTCGCAAATTCCTAGAAGTGCCTGAGAAGACTGAAGTTTTCAAGAACATCGATCACAGAGCTGTGGAAATCAACAAGGACCCGACCTATTGGGAAGTACCCATCCGTATCTTAGAAGAAGCCTACAGAACCACCAGGACCAGGAGTATCAAGTTTCTCAAGATTTAGTGGAGCAACCATACCAAGGAGGAAGCTACTTGGGAGCGCGAAGATTACATTAGGACAGAGTTCCCAGATATCTTTAGTTCCTAGTTTTCTTTGTAAATCTCGGGATGAGATTTTGTTTAAGGGGGGAAGGTTTGTAACATCCCAAAACTTCAATCCAAGCTTAAAAAGATCTAAATCATCAAATTTGGGGTTAACAAAAACTTTTTCAAATTTAAAATGAAAGCGTTCATATATGTGTGCATTTAAAATAGGAGTTGTTTGAATTGCCATGATTGATTGATACAATGCTTGTAAAATGTTTCTTAGGTGATTTAAACAACATCTACATCATTCCCAAACTTTTCCTAAAGAAAATCAAATCAAAAAGAATTAAAATGAAGGAATGGTCATTTTGGAAAATTTAACTCTCATGCCTACTTTGGCTATTCCTAGTACTCAATTATTAACAGAAATAATTCTTGATCTTTGCACCCCTTGCTAGTACACATAATGAGGTACCAAGGCCCACCTTTTTATATGCTAAAACCATTCTGTTAGCTATTTTAAATGACAGTTTAAAATTGAATCTAATGCATATGCATAGATCACCCCTATTTCAAAAACCATCTATTTGAGCTCCATTTTCAAAACCCTTGCAACCAGAGACTACCCATCACTAGTGGAGATCACTCAAAAAATTTGAACTCAAAATTCAAAACTTTTTCTCTTGCGGCCATTCCATCAAAAACTTGGCATGCTTAATCCCACCTCTAATCCTAGCTCACTATTCTGCACAGGGTTTTGACCCCATTTTATCTCCATTTAACCTCTATGTCCCCTCTTGGTCTAACCAGGCCTTTAGCACCTCTGTCCCTTGTCCCTAACCCCCAGGCCATGCCAAACCGAGGACATGCTCGCCGGCCAAACCTTGCCCTGCTGCAGCAGACCACTCCCCCTTCCCTCTCCATGTCTAGGAGGTAGCCAACACCTCACCGCCCCTCTCTGTCCCCTGCCCGAGCCAAGTGTTGTCGTGGACCACCGAGGAGAACCCGCGCCCAGTGCCACCGCACCATGCCGATGCTGCCCGCAGAGCATGCTCTGTCCCCGCGTGCACAAGCCACCGCTCGACCGCATCCCGCGCCCGCCGCTCCGCCTTGACCTGGAGAACACCCCATACATCCCCGTTCGCCGCCCAAAGCCCCATAGCCACCGCTCGCCATGGACACCGCCGCCTCTGCCTCCCAGAGCGCCACCTCGCCTAGACCGCATACCACTGCCCCTACGGCCGCATTGAAGTCCTAGAGCACCGCCAGGGAACCGCCCATCGATCGCCATCCCCAGCCATGCCGCTAGCTCGCCGTAGCCCTGTCGCCACCGTCGACCGCCCATCCGGCTCGGTCTCACCATCGGGCCTATAAAAGGAGCCCTCCCCAGCCATTCTTCTCCACACCATTCCACTCCCCTCACCTCTCTGAACCTCACCCACCTCTCGCCAGAGCAAGTGGAGCAGCAGCTCGCCGGAATTGGGGCCGGAGCTGCCGCCTCTAGAGGAGAAGGGTGCCGTTGATTTCGACCGCCCCAATCTCCGCCGCGACCGCGCTTCGCCTCACCGTCGTCTTCTACTTCATTTGCCCGCCTCGCCGACCCCGCTGGAGCCCTGGTACTCCCCCAGTAGACCCCCATCGAGCCGCTAGGGTTCGAGCTCGCCGGCGACCTGTTCGTCGTCAACGACGACTCTCAGCCGTTGATCACGCTTCTAATCGCACGGCCCATAGCGCGCGTACCGTTTCGCGTGTTAAGTGCTGCTGACAAGCGGGACCCCCCTGTCGGCTGAGCCCCGCGCCATGGAGCGCCACTGGACCGGCCCATTCCTTTTCCCGCGCTAGCCCATCGATTCAGATCTGTATTTTTATTTTTAGTTTGAATCTAGTTTTTGTCCACTAGTTTGAAAATCAATTTAGAGAGTTTTAGAAATCCAAATTGCATGAAACCAATTTTGTCTGAAAGGTATTAAAATGATCTATCCAAGCCCGTTGGATTTAATTCAATTAGAGTTATAGATCTCTACTAATAAAAATAACAAGACAGAAGCTTTTGCAACTTGCAACATTTTTATAAAATCAACCAAGTTAGCTTTTGAGTTGATTCCAACTCTCAAAAATCACATTTCATCATATCTATCTAATACGTAATAATATTAAGGTTTACATGCAGTGACTTTGGACTAGTACCAAAATAATGCTATATAGGCATTTCTAGTCACTTTAAATCATTAAATAATAAACTTAAACCAAAGTAATATTGATCCAACACTTAAATCTCATTCCCACATGTTAGAATATGTGGTGAGGACATGTGTCCACATGATCCCGTATTTTGGTGGTGAATATTAAATTTTAGTTAATATTTCAATGAGTAGAAATTACTTTTCTAAAAAAAAGGATGAAACTATTGAAATTAAACTTGTGATGCTTGTGATGATAATAGATCATCAATTGTGTGTTTTTAGAATGCTACTTAGCCTAGTTAAGTATTGTTTGGTGATTATCTACTCCCTATGTATTTATAGACGATAGTACCGACCAAGCTTTCAAGGAGGAGGAGTTCTACCAAGAAGAAGAAGAAGAAGAAGAAAACTTCAACCACTACACCAACCAAGGCAAGCTATTAGTGGCAAGCTAACCCTTGCAAAACATACTTTAGCAAGCTATTGTAAGCAAGCTAGAATAAAACTAGATGGTTTAGCAAAGATGCCTTAAGCATGCTTTTATCACACCCCTTTAACTATTAGTACCCCAAGTCTTATTGACAAGTTTTACCTCCCTTAGTTTACACAAAGTTCTTTACTTGATTTTGAAGGAGCATAAAGAGTATAAAACTTGACCTACATAGAAACCTTTAGATGTCATTCCATGGCATGAGATTGAGCCCATCTTTCCACCTTAGTGAACACTCTTAACTTAGTACCTTAGTATAGATCAAAAACATGAGTCACTTTAGATGGGAACACTTGGTGAAAATGAATCATGAAAACCTTGGAATGATGAGTCATTCTATTGAGATGTTTTGACATGTGTTGAGAAACACAACTGGTTTATGATGATGAAAATGACGAGGCATGAGCCTTAACCCTTTTATAAAGCTGATGGTTGGATTCAGATGCGATACCATTCCAAATTTACCGTACAACCACATTACCTAAATTGGGTAAGGCTTAGCTGGATATTTATATGCATTAGTATTAGTTCCCTCACGGGAGAGGTTTGAGCTGAGGCTACCTCTCAATGTTGACCACCTATGAAGTGCCCAAGATGACTGATGGTCATGGTTGGGAGGCCATGCTCATAGGAGAGGTGCTTGTACTAGGGTGTGTAAAGGGAAGGTTATGTTTGATTATCTGCATAATAAGTATGATGATTCAGGGTTATCCCTGACAGATGTATCGAATCTTGTGGTGAAAGTGTACCACCTCCGCAGAGTGTCAAACTATTCGAATAGCCGCGTCCGTGGTTATGGATAGTTGGAATGGCCATACTGTTTCGTTGTCAGATGTTTTCTAAATAACTTGAAATGAATGATGAACTTTGACTTGACCACAACAGGGTTATGTTGATGATAATAGCTTCCCAACTTATGTGATTCTAGAACTTTATTTTATCTTTCTTTGCTTCTGAACTCAGCTTAGGTTTCAAACTTAACTTGATAGTTAACTTAGATTCAGTACTTTAATTTAGAATTATATTTCCTTGCTAGTAGTAGTTTGCGAGTACTTAAAGAGTACTCATGGCTTTTGTCCCTGGCTATTATCATGGCCAGACTATGAAGGAGATTATCAAGATGATGGTCAGCAGGACGGCTATGATAACTAGGACTATCTGCCTTCGTCAGCATTGCCTGTGCCCCTGAAGATGGACCCCACCGCTACGCTATCGCTTATTTCCGCTGCTTGTTGTATTAAAGACTGGATCATGAGATCCTTTTTTCTGTAAAACCTTATGTATGGTTTGTAATGGATGATGTACTATGATATCCAATCCGTTATGTCTCGCAAAAATGGTAATCCTAGGATTTAGAGGTATGGCGTAACGGGCATCTGGGATTAAAAATCCGGGTGTTGACACCCCAGCAGCCCAGAATTTACTGAGCTCTGGTTGAATTTTAGTGATTTAAATAGTTCTGTAAGGGGTAATTTGACAAATTAAATCCCTCCAGGAGTTTGGCAACTCCTAAAAGGGTAAATCAAAATCCTATAGAAAGGTATTTTAAGTACCTATCACCTGCCCTTGGAACCAACTCAATAGCTCCTGTAGAATTAATCTGGTGGAAAGGAGAAGAATCATACAGAACTATCTTTGGGAATTTCTTGAGGGCATTCTGGTAATTCTTTTGACTTGATTCCAACTCTAGGTATTTAAGTACATCAAGTACTACCTAACCATCCAAGGAAATAATTTTCGGAGCTCCAGAACTTTTTTGGTGAATTATTTCCTCAAACTAGAGTTTAATCCTTTATAAAAGCATAACTAATTCTAGAAAATTGAAAACCAAGTGAAACCACTTGTGTGGGTTTTGTTTTGACAAGACCTATCTAAGGATATCACTTTTGCACATTGATATCCTACTGACCACAGATCCCTAGTCTAAGTTCCTTGTAAATATCCTAGACAACTATCTTCCAAGAGAAAACCACCCCAGTGGCAATCTTGTAAATTCCACCCTTTGAATTCCACTTCTCCAAAACCTCCCAAGTCTAGTAGTATTTCTCATGCTTTTTTGCTGTATGATTTGATGTTGTATGCCTTGTATTGAGTGTGTTATTGTCTGCTTGCATGTTATTCGATGACGACGATAGTGTGAGTGTCTGACGACAAGAAGAAGGGATTTCTTATTATTGTTATTGGGTATTCTTGGTCATCTGAAGAAGTCCAGGGACTTATTGGTGATCACAGGCAAGCCACCACTTCTCGAACTCTGATATATGTCCTAGTCTCTTTTACCTATTTTGCATCCTTTTATAAATTGCATTATCTACCTGCATAGCTTGTTTTATAAATACTGCGATAGTAACTTGGCTCCTCTAAGTTATTACTTCATGTCCTTCGAGGCACCACCCCGATGAACCCATCATTTTATCCCCTTTAAACCGAGAGTACGATGGTTAGCACCCTACCTTCTTGGAAACCCCGGTTTTGACAAAAATAAACTGTTTTGGGATTCTCCCCACTACAAATGTGTCAAAAACGGCTTTGTAAAACCCTGGGAAGAGGCATCATTCCTAGTGGAAGTTTTAACAAAAGAAATGGTGAAGATGAGACAGGAGAATGTGATGGGATGTTCTACGCCTTTACCGGAACAATTTTTATCCGTGCAACCACATTACCCCAGGTACTGGAGCTTAACTCGTAGTTTGTCCTCTTTAGCCGAGGCACTTCTACCATGCTTATAGGGAGAAATCCCTGGAACTCCGGGTAGGCGCCACCAGATCCAGGATCTGAAGCATGTCGCTTGCTTCGACAAGAGTGAGCCTGAACTGGCAGGAGGCCGGTGCAACAATTGGGTCTCCCGCGGACGGTAAGACATATGTAGTACGGAAGGAAGTGGAGTCTCTAGATTTAAGGTATACGCCAAGTTGCAGCTTGGGTATGCGCATGTACGGAAGGAAGGACTATGGCTGGGAGCCACATACTCGTTGCCGTGGAGAACAAACCCAAGAGGAAAAGCATTCCTTTGCTAGTGTAGACAAGCGAAAGGTTAGGTTTGATTATCCGGACCCCCATCTACAGTGGTAGTGGGCCGTGGTTGAATCCCGGCGGATGTATTGATTCTTGTGGGGAAAGTGCACAAACTCTGCAGAGTATAATCTATTCGAATAGCCGTGTCCACGGTCAAGGACGGTTGTAAAGGTGTTGGCTACGAGTACTCAAACTTTGCTTGTTTGGGAAACAAGTACGAAGAGGACGAAGGTTCCGGGGGAACCCGAGTTCGAAGGCTTTGTTTTGACCCAAGGGGTCGAAGTGGTTTACAAAGGTTTTTACTACAAAACTGTTTTCAAAACTCTTTTTCAACAAAGATATGGAGATGTCTTGATTTATAAAACAGAAGCATTTTTTAAAAACTCTTTTTCAACAAAAATATGGAGATGCCATAACTTCAAAAGTTAGTTTAGGCTTTTCAAAAGCAACCCTAGATAGAGCTATCTCGCCACAGCCAAAATTGCATTCCACTTGTTCACTTATCTTGGTGGTTTTGCGAGTACATTCAAAAGTACTCACGACTTTGTCCCTGGCTATTTACTTGGCCAGACTTTCAGGAGTTTACGGTGACGTCCAGCAAGCTAGGCCGTCTTCCCGGTCAGCTGCCTGTAGGTTGAGGCACGATTGGGCTCTGCGCTTGGCGATGTTTCGCTGCTAATGCTGATGTAGCCATAATGGCATTGATGTAAGTCTTGTAACTCGTTATGTTTCGGATGTTGTAATGGTACCTGTCGGTTATGTTCCACGGCTCACTGATCATGGGAACGTGGATGTATGCATAACAAGGATTTCTCGGATGAATAATCCGGGGAGCCCAGAGACTTGGTATCAGAGCCATCCTGACTATAGGAGACCTTAGTTAGCATGGACGTTAGACAGGAAACGACTAACCTATTTTCCAAAAAGGCAAGGGAGAAAAGATGACTATTTGCAAAAGTGATTATGTCTTCTCCCCCTCTATTTCGAAAAACTACTTAAATTAATATGATTTCCTAAGATTAAAATCATGCACACTATCACTAACCCAACCCCATCTCACAAATCTGCTGTAGATGGCCTCTTTCCGCTCAGAGCGCATCATTGTCGGAGACAGTTTCTGGTCCTTTGAATAGCAACTTCACAACCTACTGAAGATAGTCAAGAGACCCACGCCAACTATTGAAGGAACCGAACTTCCTCGCAGTAACACCAATGTGATCCAATGGGTCATCAAGGCTGTTATTCCTTCCCCCGACGAGGACACCGCGCCCACAATATTCACTTTCCTCGATAGCAACTGGGTAGATGGTGTGGTGCGAGCCATACAGGAGATCATGGCGCGCATCTGCAAGAGCCACGAAGATGAGTTGAAAGATACTCCCTACCACTTGTTCGGAAAGGAGACGAAGATGGACTCCCCACTGAATCCTTCCTCACCTGCTGCATTGGGAATCAGCTGGAGAATATGGAATACCAACTCCAACGCTCCTAGGAAGATCTTGACAAGGCCAGACGAGAGAATCTGCTTCTAAAGATGGATATCAACCTACTCCGTAAGCGCGAAAGGAGTATTCAGGCCACAAATGCCCGCTTAGTGAGGAAGCTGATCATTGAAGTACCTCCAACCCCTGAAGATGAGAATCTCAGGACTGACGACGAACTCTCCTTCCTCAATGAGTACCACCCTATCGTCCAGTCACCTGCGCCGGATGAGTCAACCTCCAACCCTGCACCACGGGAAGGCACCACTCTCACCTTCATCGAAGACCAGCTGAATAAACCGCAAACCCCGGAAGACTTGCAGTAGTTGGAGACCCTGAAGCCATCCCCGACTTCACAGATGCACCCTCCGAGTAATCTCCCGCCTTGCGACACTCGCCCAGCTAGCAATAGGGTAGGGTCATGTATCGTCCCTGAACGCGTTTTGTATTGATTAAGTACTATTATCTCCTTCGGGTGCAGATTTGGTTGGTATGTAATGACTTCCTTGATTGCTATGCTTACTTGAATTGTTCCTTTTTGCGTGTTTTACCCAAGTTGTTGCATCAGACCCAACCCGAAACGTCTGCCACCAACAAGACCTCCCCCAGGATGGTCATGAAGATCGGAAGCTCGAAGAAGGCATGTAGCCGTTGCGGAGACAAAGGGCGCCAAGCCAACCGATGCTTCGGCCACTGCCCCAACTGCGGAGAACCCCATCCACCAAAGATTTGCCCAACTCGGCTTATCACTTGTTTCATCTGTGAAGGCCAAGACCATGTCCCCATGAAATGCCCAATATATCCCCTCATTGGCATAGCCTGTCAACCTCCCAGTACCAGCAAAGGCAAGGCGTCAAAGCAGCTACACCGAAGGATGGGCATCTGCTTCACGTCTGGACTACCCGGTCATTTCAGTAGAGAATGCCCCGAGAGAAAATCCGTGAAGACTTCCTCGGCAGAGAAGCTCGAAGACATCCAAGGTTCCCCTGGAAAAACCGCTTTGATGCCACCCTCCTCTGTGTTGTCCTCCGCTACCCTAAGGACCGTCTTTTGTCACCCTCATAAGGATGTCCCCGGTTTGTGTTCCTCCAACCTACCTTGGTCGAATCCTAAGGGGGAAATACTGCATCTTTCCCGTAACATAGATTACCCCCCCTGCTAGGAGAAAAATCTAACCTTGTGATCCGAAGACACAGATCTCAGAGCATAGACTTGTCACAGACTTGGATTCAACAACCCTCTTAAGTGAAGCTCCGTAGACCCTTACAGAAGGAATATCCCTCCCCGTAATCATGGTGGAAGCCAGCTCGACCTCCGAGTTTCAAGAAGATTGAAGTTCAACCTCGCTGTCAAGATGTTTTTGTTCGAAGACAAGGTCGACGAGTTAGCCCGCAAGAAACCCATAGCACTAACTAAGACAGATCCCCAAACCTTCGTCTCCCGAATCTCGGGACGAGATTCTTTTAAGGGGGAAAGGTCTGTAACATCCCAATTTCAGCAACCCTGATTAGTTGTCCAGAATGCAAAAATCAGGGGGAACAAAAACTTTTTCTTGTGCCTTAGTGCAGTGCTTGCTTGTTGTTTGTTTGCACTTGTGCTTATGAAGTGTATCTTAGGATCCTCCTTACCTCACCCTCAGTTGTCCAAAAGCTATTTACCAAAACTATCCTGGCTTACTCTTCATATTCTCAAACGTTCTAGCATTTCAAAACAGGAGCCAAGATGCCTATGTAAACCAAAACTATTTTTGTAGTTTCTATTGACAAAACAATGGAGAGTTATATACTACAATCTCCTTATGTTATCAAGATAGAACACTCGACTAATCTTATCCCTACTGTTCCCAAAACCCCTTTCCAAAAGCATTTGAATTCTACTCTTGGCAGAGATACCAAGAACCCTCATCTTATTCAAAACTCAACCTCTTCAAAATGCCCCAACCTTACCCCAAGCTAGGCTTGATGGTAACCTCATTTGTGGTTATGCTTAGTATAAGATGAGTTGCCTTGATCTACTGTTTGATGAGTGCTTTGATATGCTGTTTGACTTGTTTGCTTAGGAAATAGTATGAGCCACCTTAGAAGATCATCCCTAGGATGAAGATGTTTCCAAATAAGCAACCCCTAAGAAAGGCTACAAACCTGGATTTTATCCCTAGCCACTAGGTGATCATCTACAACCCTCAACCAGATCCATTCTGAAGATTTCCATTCTAGAATGTTTCCAAGTCCTTGAAAACCAATATCAAGCATGGATATCTTCTACTCAATCTACACTTCAATACCACCCACTTGTAAAGCTCTGATACCTTGCAACTCCTCCAAGAACATTCCCTCTCATACTCTAGTCAAATTCCACAAAACTGCCAAATTTGGCTAAGTCTGGAAACAGGTTCAGCATCAACTATTTGAATGCCTCCTTTTCTCAAACCATGTGCATTTTTGGAAATGCACCTGAACCATCTTGTTAACCATCCTAAGTACTATGAAGGTCCACATTTGGCTCTGGTTATATCATCCCTCAACCCACTCATCCTTGATGGTTTTGCAGACAAGAAAATAACATTTCCTACAAAACTAGCCATCATGCCAACTTGGCTAGAAGCTCACACCACCATCCAAACTCTTATGGACCAACTCTCTGCATAGTTGTGTTCTAATCTTTGAGGTCTATCAAAACCTACCTCACTTGTTCCAATTGGACCACTGAGATTATTAAACCCACAGGGTTTAGAAGGCTTCATGACTCTTTCTTCTTGACAGCCTTAACTTCAACAAATTTTGCCATCATTTCTAGATCACCTCAAATGCAGATAATTCAAACTCCTTCTGCCATGATCATCTACATAACCTGTTCTACCCATCCACCTATCCCTTGCACCGAGGTGAGCTCTAAGATCCAAGATGCAAGCATGTTTTGGTAGTATAAAAATAACACCACCCTAGATCATCAACTCCTTGTTTTCCATCCTTTTCAAGTTGTAAATCCATTCCAAAAGGTTGAAACTACTTGCTACACCTTGTCTATATCATCTATATTGATCAACAAGATTTACCAAATATTAAACATAATTATTATGGTCCCAAAACTATTTAATTCCTTAAATAGTCAAAATCTCCAAAACTCCCTCCATAATGGAAAGTTTGGTTTTTACCAAACCACTTCCCCAACTTTTGGCTCATGTAAGTTCCACAAATCATATCCTATATTTCCATCTCAAAAATAAATATTTTTGAGAAGCTTTATTATTTCTTTTTGCCCATTTTCTTAAATGGCTGAATTGGAATAATAATTGTTTTAAATACTTTTATGCCTCAATAAATCTTGGGAAAATTCCCCTAAGTGGATATTCACCTTTGCGACCCTCCCACATCAAAATCCAACCTTTCCCAATGGAAATTTATCAAATGACCCTCTAGAAATCACTTCTGTCCCTTTTTGAGTAATTGGATTTAGGAGGACTAAAACTCCTCTGAAAAATCTCAAATAAATCCTAGGAGTCTACCTTGAACTCATCTATTTACCAGTACCACTTCCTCCTCTGGTCCAATGAAATATTTTGGACTTCCTTCACAGCCATCAATTGGATCAAATTTGCCATTTAAGCAAATCCACAACTCCAACCATTTCCAAATTCCATCAAATCTTGCTCAATGTTGATCCTCAACATCAAGGCACACCACTGGTCGACCAGCACTGTAGCTCCACCCCAACAAATCACCATTTTTCCCTTATACTAGTATTAAGAGAGAGAGGCAACACAACCTCACAGGGATCTACTTTAATTAACCACCACAGCTGCCACCCCCTCCCTCTCTAGTCCAGCATGACCAAATAACAATCCTACCCCTCTCCACCGACCCCTGGACCAATCACTGGTCAGCAACCCTCTCCCCCATGTCCAAATGGGTAATTTGCACCATCTACTCCTCCCTCTTGGTATAAAGGCCAACAACCCTCGCCCAGCTCGCCTCTGCCCCTCATTTGCCCACTTTCCCTCTCACTCACCTCCCCCGAGCACCCCATCCTTTCCTTCCCTCTCCTCTGTCCACAAGAAGAAGAACCACCTTCCTCGGTCGTTTTTGATGCTCGAGCTTGCAGCACCTTCTCCCCTGCTCCCCTCCACCTGCATGAGGCCTCACTACAACTCCCTACCCCAGGTCCACCTCCCCCAAGCTCTAGAGCTCCTCCTCGAGTCTCTCTCAGCCTAGAGAAGGAGAGAACCTCCTCTCGGTCTACTCCTAGGACCCGACCTGGTGGTCTCCCTCCTGCTCCATTTCTCCTTGCAATGGCGTTCTTAGCCTCCTCTGAGCCAACCCTAACCTCCCCAGTCCTCCTCTTCGACATGCAGGTACCCCAGCAGCAACACCGGAGAGTTGTCGAACGTCCATCGTCGTTGTTGTCACACGAGGCCTCTGCCGAGGTAGAACCTGCTCTTGTCGCCCATCCCCGGGATCGTCGTGGACCACCGCGTCGTCTATGCCCTTCCCCTTCCCCGGAGACGGCCTCAGGTGAGCTCCCCGCACCTCCCATGCCGCCTGCTAGGGTTTCTGCGCGCCACCGCTCGTCGGAGGTGGACGACAAGCTCCCAGCCATCGATCCGCTATTGAATCAAACGGCCAGGAGCCTCCCATACCACTTCACCCTGTCGCCTTCGCTGACCCCTGGGCCCCACCTAGCAGGATTCAAACCCAACTCCCGCCGGTGACCCCCTCTTGTGCTAGGCTAAATTGGCTCGGCGGCCCACTTACTCGTGCAAATTCCAAGCCCACCCCATCTAGTTGTCCTTTTTATGTTATTTTCCCACCATATCTACTAAAAGGTTGTTTAGTTTAAATCCAAACAAAAATGTAAATGAAGTCCAAATGCCTAGATCTAAAATCCTGATTGCTCTCTGAAGTTTTCTCAAACATGCAGAGGCAACCCCAAGTCCCAATTAAATTCCAAAAATGCCAAGTAATTATTCTACTACAAAGTATCTGGTACACTAATTAAATTCCATAGAGAGTTTCACATCTCCATTTGAGATGAACCAAAATCCTACTTAATAGTATTTGAAATACCTACCACCCAGCCTAGGTCCCTTTCCAAGTGGAACAGTATATTGCCTTTAACAAAAATAACAAAATCATCCTTTATCTGTCTTAGATAATTTCCCCAGGTCTAACCTAAGGAGGTATTGACCTGATTCCAATTCCCAGTACCTCATATTATCAATACCTACCAAACCCCAGCAGCTCAGAATTTACTGAGCTCAGGTTAAATTTTAGTGATTTAAATACTTCTGTAAGGGGTAATTTGACTCATTAAATCCCTCCAATAGTTTGGCAACTCCAAAAAGGGTAAATCGAAATCCTACAGAAAGGTATTTTAAGTACCAATCACCTGCCCTTAGAACCAACTCAATAGCTCCTGTAGAATTAATCTGGTGGAAAGGAGAAGAATCATACAGAACTGTCTTTGGGAATTTCCTGAGGCAATTCTGGTAATTCTTTTGACTTGATTCCAACTCTAGATGGTTAAGTACATCAAGTACTACCTAACCATCCAAGGAAATAATTTTCGGAGCTCCAGAACTTTTCTGGTGAATTATTTCCTCAAACTAGAGTTTAATCCTCTATAAAAGCATAACTAATTCTAGAAAATTGAAAACCAAGTGAAACCACTTGTGTGGGTTTTGTTTTGACAAGACCTATCTAAGGATATCACTTTTGCACATTGATATCCTACTGACCACAGATCCCTAGTCTAAGTTCCTTGTAAATATCCTAGATAACTATCTTCCAAGAGAAAACCACCCCAGTGGCAATCTTGTAAATTCCACCCTTTGAATTCCACATCTTCAAAACCTACCAAGTCCAGTAGTATTTCTCATGCTTGTTTGTTGTATGATTTGATGTTGTATGCCTTGTATTGAGTGTGCTATTGTCTGCTTGCATGTTATTCGATGACGACGATAGTGTGAGTGTCTAACGACAAGAAGAAGGGATTTCTTATTATTGTTATTAGGTATTCTTGGTCATCTGAAGAAGTCTAGGGACTTATTGCTGATCATAGGCAAGACACCACTTCCCAAACTCTGATATATGTCCTACTCTCTTTTACCTGTTTTGCATCCTTTTATAAATTGCATTATCTACCTGCATAGCTTGTTTTATAAATATTGCGATAGTAACTTGGCTCCTCCAAGTTATTACTTCGTGTCCTTCGAGGCACCACCCTGATGAACCCATCATTTTATCCCCTTTATACCGAGAGTACAATGGTTAGCATCCTACCTCCTTGGAAACCCCGGTTTTTACAAAAAATAAACTGTTTTGGGATTTTCCCCACTACAAATGTTTCAAAAACGGCTTTGTAAAACCCTGGGAAGAGGCATCGTCCTAGTGGAAGTTTTAACAAAAGAAATGGTGAAGATGAGACAGGAGAATGTGATGGGATGTTCTACGCCTTTACTGGAACAATTTTTATCCGCATAACCACATTACCCCAGGTACTGGGGCTTAACTCGTAGTTTGCCCGCTTTAGCCGAGGCACTTCTACCATGCTTATAGGGAGAAATCCCTGGAATTCCGGGTAGGCGCCACCAGATCAAGGATCCGAAGCCTGTCGCTTGCTTCGGCAAGAGTGAGCCTGAACTGGCAGGAGGTCGGTGCAACAATTGGGTCTCGCACGGACGGTATGACTTAGGTAGTACGAAAGGAAGTGGAGTGTCCAGATTTAAGGTATACGCCAAGTTGCGGCTTGGGTATGCGCGTGTACGAAAGGAAGAACTATGGCTGGGAGCCACATACTCGTTGTCGGGGAGAACAAACCCAAGAGGAAAAGCATTCTTTTGCTAGTGTGGACAAGCGAAAGGTTAGGTTTGATTATCCGGACCCCCATCTACAGTGGTAGTGGGCCGTGGCTGAATCCCGGCGGATGTATTGATTCTTGTGGGGAAAGTGCGCAAACTCTGCAGAGTATAATCTATTCGAATAGTTGTGTCCATGGTCAAGGACGGTTGTAAAGGTGTTGGCTAGGAGTACCCAAACTGTGCTTGTTTGGGAAACAAGTATGAAGAGGACGAAGGTTCTAGGGGAACCCGAGTTCGAAGGCTTTGTTTTGACCCGAGGGGTCGAAGTGGCTTAAAAAGGGTTTTTACTACAAAACTATTTTCAGTACTCTTTTTCAACAAATATATGGAGATGTCTTGATTTATAAAACAGAAGCATTTTAAAAAAAACTCTTTTTCAACAAAAATATGGAGATGCCATAACTTCAAAAGTTAGTTTAGGCTTTTCAAAAGCAACCCCAGATAGAGCTATCTCGCCACAGCCAAAATTGCATTCCCCTTGTTCACTTATCTTGGTGGTTTTGCGAGTACATTCAAAAGTACTCACGGCTTTGTCCCTGGCTATTTACTTGGCCATACTTTCAGGAGTTTACGGTGACGTCCAGCGAGCTAGGTTGTCTTCCCAGTCAGCTGCCTGTAGGTTGAGGCACGATTGGACTCTGTGCTTGGCGATGTTCTGCTGCTAATGCTGATGTAGCCATAATGGCATTGATGTAAGTCTTGTAACTCGTTATTTTTCGGATTTTGTAATGGTACCTATCGGTTATGTTCCATGGCTCACTTATCATGGGAACGTGGATGTATGCATAACAGGGATTTCTCGAATGAATAATCTGGGGAGCCCACACACATTCCAATTGGGTGTGGTGATGCAACTGCTTCTATCACACTGGTTGACCATCCCCATGTGATAGTTTCATATTCCATGGCCACTTTGGGCTTTCTGACTACCATGGTTTGACACACATGGTTTCTCTATAGATCAATGCATGTGTTATTCTCAAAACCACACCTTGATGATCCACATGACCACACACACACTCCAGTGGGTGTGGTGATGCAACTTCTGTCAC
The DNA here is from genome assembly GCA_916181665.1 of Avena sativa. Lineage (NCBI taxonomy): Eukaryota > Viridiplantae > Streptophyta > Magnoliopsida > Poales > Poaceae > Avena > Avena sativa. The sequence continues at coordinate 275,172,520 of OV702292.1, forward strand.
ACTGGTTCAATATCCCCATGTGGCAGTTCCATTCTCTAGGGGCTCTTTGGGATTTTTGCCCACCATGGTTTAACACACATGGAGTCTCTAGAGATCAATGCATCTGTTATTCTCAAAACCACACCTTGATGATCCACATGACTACACACACTCTAGTGGGTGTGGTGATGCAACTTCTGTCACACTGGTTCACCATCGCCATGTGGAAGTTGCATTCGCTAGGGGTTCTTTAGGATTTCTGACCACCATGGTTTGACACACATGGAGTATCTAGAGATCAATGCTTTTCATATTCTCAAAACCGCACATTGATGATCCACATGAAAACACACACACTCCAGTGGGTGTGGTGATGCAACTGCTTCTGTCACACTGGTTAACCATCCCCATGTGGCAGCTGCATATTCCAGGGCTCTTTAGGCTTTCTGACCACCCATGTGGTTTGACACACATGGATGATATATAGATCAATTCATGTGTTATTCTAAAAACCACACCTTGATGATCCACACATGACCACACATACTCAAGTGGGTGTGGTGATGCAACTTCCATCACACTGGTTCACCATCCCCATGTGAAAGTTGCATTCTACAGGGGATCTTTGGGCTTTCTGGCCAGCATGGTTTGACACACATGGAGTATCTATAGATGAATGCATGTGTTATATATTATCAAAACCACACCTTGATGATCCACATGATCACACATACTCTAGTTGGGTGTGGTGATGCAACTGCTTCTGTCACACTGGTTGACCATCCCAATGTGACAGTTGCATATTCCAAGGCCTCTTTAGGCTTTCTGACTTCCATGGTTTGACACACATGGTGTCTCTAGAGATCAATGCATGTGCTATTCGCCAAACCACACCTTGATGATCCACATGACCACACACACACTCAAGTGGGTGTGGTGATGCAACTTCTATCACACTGGTTCACCATCCCCATTTGGCAGTTGCATTCTCCATGGCACATTGGGCTTTATGACCACCATGGTTTGACACACATGGAGTCTCTAGAGATCAATGCATGTGTTACATATTCTTAAAACCACACCTCGATGATCCAAATGACAACACACACTCTACCGGGTGTGGTGATGCAACTTCTATCACACTGGTTCACCATCCCCATGTGGCAGTTGCATATTCCAGGGGCTCTTTGGGCTTTCTGACCACCATGGTGTGACACACATGGAGTCTCTAAAGATCAATGCATGTGTTATTCTCAAAACCACACCTTGATGATCCACATGACTACACACACACTCTAGTGGGTGTGGTGATGCATCTTCTGTCACACTGGTTCACCATCCCCATGTGGCAGTTGGATTCTCCAAGGGATCTTTGTGATTTCTAACCACCATGGTTTGACACACATGGAGTCTCTAGAGATCAATGTATGTGTTATATAAATATTCTCAAAACCACACCTTGCTGATCCAGATGACCACACATACAGTCCAGTGGGTGTGGTGATACAATTGCTTCTGTCACACTGGTTCACCATCCCCATGTGGCAGTTACATATTCTAGGGGCTCTTTGGCCTTTCCGATCACCATGGTTTGACAAACATGGATTCTCTACAGATCAATGCATCTGTTATTCTCAAACCCACACCTTGATGATCCACATGACCACACACACTCTAGTTGGTGTGGTGATGCAACTTCTGTCACACTGGTTCAGCATCCCCATGTGGCAGTTGCATTCTCCAGGGGCTCTTTGGGCTTTCTGACCACCATGGGTTGACACATATGGAGTCTCTAGATATCAATGCATGTGTTATATATTCTCAAAACCACACCTTGACGATCCAGATGACCACACACACACACTCCAGTGTGTGTGGTGATGCAACTTCTGTCACAGTGGTTCACCATCCCCATGTGGCAGTTGCATTCTCCAAGGGCACTTTGGGCTTTCTGACCACCATGGTTTTACACACATGGAGTCTCTAGAGATAAATGCATGTGTTAAATATTATCAAAACCACACCTCGATGATCCAAATGACCACACACACAATCTAGTGGGTGTGGTGATGCAACTTATGTCACACTAGCTCAGCATCCCCATGTGGTAGTTGCATATTCCAAGGGATCTTTGGGCTTTTTGAACACCATGGTTTGACACACATGGAGTCTCTAGAGAACAATGCATGTGTTATTCTCAAAACCACACCTTGATGATCCACATGACTACACACACACTCTAGTGGGATTGTTTGTTTGCAGCCCGAAAGTTCTTGGGCGAGCCCATGGTGGTACCCAAGTTCCATGTAATTGCCGTGTTTCGTAAAGTTGGGCTGCCAACTACTGAGAGGGGCCATTTCGAGGTAAACTCATCTCACCCCTGCCAAATTCAAACATTCTGTTAAACTGCCCCATAAAGTAGACGGTCGGGACCCACATGCCGGTCATCTGTCCATGACGCGAGCGCCAACGCGGCAACCTCTTAGGCAAATCGAGGAACTAAGTGGATTGGATGCGTTGACCAATTTCACAAATCCATTCCCTCCTTTTACCTAGCACCGGCAGCGTCGGAATCCACCCTCTAGGCAGGATGGACATTTGACTTCCGACGCTAAGTTGTTGCACCTAGTTGCTACGCCTAGTCGCTCATCTCGAACCCCAATGGCGCATGCCGTAGCCGCCATTCCGAGGCTCTAGCCCGCCTCCGCCGCCGACGAGCCGAGCAACTTGGAGGATGGAAGATCCTACTACCAAGGAAGAAGAAGTCCTGGCTACATGCGGGTGAGCTACCCTTCTCTTTGCTATTCGCACTAATTAAAACTGCTAGTTGGCTACTGAACCTAATATTTGTTGTTAGCCCAATGCTGACAAACATATTTTGTCCACAGTTTTCTGTCAAGTGGGATCTCCGCCGACCACCCTTACCTTGTTACGGTAGTCCTCTTCAGGTACGACTCTAAATCAGCAAGGGTGAAGGGCGAGTGGTATGGACACCATTGTATCATGATGGAAGAAGCGCCTACGCAGATCTGCACTATATCTGGTATGGTTGCTGCTCTACGTAATCATGATGAATTATGGTCGAAGCAGACTTCAAAGTTCAGCTTCATGGATGAACGTGCCATCATGGTTCCTCTAACGTGTGACAATCAGCTAATTGGGTTGATGAAAAGGTGTGCTTTGGTTTGCATGTTTGAGCTGAATTGTGTTGTACTGGATGTGGAAGCTGCTGCAGCTAGGAGTCACCCTTCTATTCTTGGATAGGGTGGTTGCTCAAACCCAATTAGCTCCTAGTAAGCAAAAGTCTCTTGGGGTTTGCATGTTTATGCTGAATTGGAATTTTCGTTTTATTTACTCAGTAGATATTGGGCAGTTATGCAACAGTCTTGTTTCTTTGACAGGAAGCGCCACAAGGTTAGAAACATGACTGCCGGGTCAGTCATTTTGCTGCCCGAAGAAATTAAAAACGAGTGGAAAGATGATGCTGGACATGATTCTAGTGCTGATTGTCCCAGCGATGCAGAGTATGTGAAGCAAAGAATATTGGCACCGAGGAAGAGGAAGAAGGCAGGAAATGAAGAAGCCAGTGGACGTTAAGGCTTGGCACCCAGGCTGTGGAAGAAGGCTACTGGCAATGAAGATACATAGTGATGTGTTGAACTTAAACCTATATATATAATTCGGTTAAATTCTGGAGCTCTGTGTGTGGAACTTTGTTGGGAGAAACAATCTACCCACGTTCTCTGAGTAAATTGTACCGCTACTTAGGGTTTGGAAACGCCCGAGTCAGTAGTTGAATCCGAAATTGTGATTGTGCCACTACTATCTGAAAACACGTAGCACCGGTTCCACGATTGCTGAGGGGCAGGATGTCTCGAAATTTGATGGAATGTAAGTGGCACAGAAATAAATTATTTAAGATGCTACACTCCATGAAGCAGCAACTTATTTCAGCTGCTGCACACAAAGACATGGCAACATAAACAGCAATGGCAACCGATAATGCCCAGATGAGGAGGAAATCGGTACCACTTTCTGGCCTAATCTTGAGCCCGTCTATCTCACCGCATCCTTGCTCCCGCATCCCCTGCATCTGGCGAAGCTCCCGGATCTCCATTAACCGGGTGTACGTGCTTCCACTTTATAAATTGTGGTTGTGCCATTTGCATGCGGCACAATCCACATAGATTACATTTAAACAAACCACCAATGTCGAAATACCACCATGATCAGACAAAAGGAAGTAATGCAGGGTTAAGATAGATTAACGGGCGACCAATTTTTTTCCTCCCAGGACTCTGGGACCACTAGTTTAGACCGTTAGATCAACAAGTACTACTATTACAACTTAAAAAGGCACGGAGCTCAAGCTAAATAGAACTAGTTATCACACATATCATTGATCTTCCTAATCTTAGCCTGATGTGCATCTTCATGCGAGAGCAAGGATCGAATCGCCTACTTCTTCCTTTTAGCATCTTCCTTGCACAGCTTCAATTGTTTCTCTGCATTTTTCCTCATGCACTTGTCAATACTCGTAGTTGTGAACTGCAGGACTTTGGCCTGGTGAAGATCATTCCTTGCTTGAGTCAGTTCTTGCTCTGCTTTAGCCTTTAGGGCCAATGCCTTGCCCCTCTCCTTCTCGACTTTGCTAACCTTGTCTTGCACCCTCCTGAGATCTCGGTTAAGCTTGGCCATGTCATCTGGTTCCCATAGCTTCATCTCAACACTATCAAGAAGTGAGCTGACTATGGATTCTTCCAACTCAACAGTCATATCCCATAGTTTGTCCAGCGTTTTCTGCATCAATTTGGGCCACTCTGGATCTACCAATGACAACACCGCAACTTACTCCTTGCATCATTGCACAATGTCCTTGACACCGTAAAAACATCCTGCCTGCATTTCGTCCTTCGACCGCTATAAATTTAGCGGCCACATATCCATGTTTACATAGCAGAGGACTGTCTTCATCTGCTAAACCGTGATAGTCGGAGTCATACATCGTCTGGTTGGTCTAACACATCATATGCGCATGAGTAAACATAGTAGATCTAGCTTATAATAGATAACTGGCCACAGAGGATAGAGATAGAGATGAGACGACTCACATCGAAATCACCGTCCATGTCGTCACGACGCGTTTCCTTGCTGTCTCCCCTTGAACCCATGGCGATAGGCGAGGGGGTGTGGCTGCCGGAGAGATAGCTGGAGGCACCGTCGGCTTGCGGCTACGACATGATGGGAGAGAAGTGGGGAAGGTGGCTTCGAGGGGAAGGAAGAGAACTACGGGGAGGAAGAGAAGTAATGGGGACGTGACACTAGCATATGGCCCACTAAACTCGTGAGTCATGACACTCGCAAAAGGGGAGCGCCCGGTGTTGCCAGTTTGTCCCGAGCAAGCGGGCAGCCAGCGTGGCCAATCACACCCCAATCGAACGGTATGTAATAGTGTTAGGGCGCGCCTTCTAGAAGGATAATATCAAACGGCCACCATTTGGAGGCTAAGGTTAGGGCTCTCCTAAGGTTAGGATCCTTATATGGTTTATGAGAAGAACACACATGCAATTACACTGTGGATCCATATGTGGTTTGTGAAAAGAACACACATCCAATGACTCTAACAATGGATTGTGAAAAGAAAAGGCAATCCAATGGCACTGGTGGATCCATGTGTGGTTTCTGAAGGAACAGACATTCACTGACTCTAGTTGTGGTTCATGGAAAGAACACACATGCAATGACACTAGTGGATCCATATGTGGTTTGTGAAAAGAACAGACATCCAATGACACTAGTGGATCCATATGTGGTTTGTGAAAAGAACAGACATCTAATAACTCTAGCTGTGGATTGTGAAAAGAACACACATGCAATGACACTGGTGGATCCATGTGTGGTTTGTGAGAAGAACAGACATGCAATGACTCTAGATGTGGTTTGTGAAAAGAACATAAATGCAATAAACTCTGGTGGATGCATATGTGGTTTGTGAGAAGAACACACACATGCAATGACTCTAGATGTGGTATGTGAAAATAACAGACATCCAATGATTCTAGATATGGTTTGTGAAGAACACACATGCAATGACACTGGTGGTTCCATGTGTGGTTTGTGAGAAGAACAAACATGCAATGACTCCAGCTGTGGTTTGTGAAAAGAACACACATGCAATGAATTCTGGTGGATCCATATGTGGTTTGTGAGAAGAACACACATGCAATGACTCTAGATGTGGTTTGTGAAAACAGCAAACATGCAATGACTCTAGTTGTGGTTTGTGAAAAGAACACACATGCAATGACTCGGGTGGATTCATGTGTGGTTTGCGAGAAGAACAAACATGCAATGACTCTAGCTGTGGTTTGTGAAAAGAACAGAGATGCAATAAACTCTGGTGGATCCATATGTGGTTTCTAAGAAGAACACACATGCAATGACTCTAGATGTTGTTTGTGAAAAGAACATACATCCAATGACACTGGTGGATCCATATGTGATTTGTGAAAAGAACACACATGCAATGACTCTGGATGTGGTTAATGAAAAGAACACACATGCAATGAATATCGTTGTGGTTTGTGAAAAGAACACACATGCAATGACACTGGTGGATCCATATGTCGTTTGTGAAAAGAACACACATGAAATGACTCTAGATGTGGTTAATGAAAACAACACACATGCGATGACTCTAGCTCTGGTTTGTGAAAAGAACACACATGCAATGACACTGGTGGATCCATATGTGGTTTGTGAAAAGAATAGACATGCAATGACTCTAGCTATGGTTAATGAAAAGAACATACATGCAATCGCACTGGTGGATCCATATCTGGTTTGTGTGAAGAACACACATGCAATGACTCTAGATGTGGTTTGTGAAAAGAACAGACATCCAATGACACTGATGGATCCGTATGTGGTTTGTGAAAAGAACAGACATCCAATGACACTAGTGGATCCATGTGTGGTTTGTGAGAAGAACAGACATGCAATGACTCTAGCTGTGGTTTGTGAAAAGAACACACATGCAATGAAGTCTGGTGGATCCATATGTGGTTTATGAGAAGAACACACATGCAATGACTTTAGATGTGGTTTTTGAAAAGAACAGCCATGAAATGACTCTAAATGTGGTCTGTGAAAAGAACAGACATGCAATGACTCTGGTGGATCCATGTGTGGTTTGTGAGAAGAACAGACATGCAATGACTCTAGGTGTGGTTTGTGAAAAGAAACTACAAGCAATGAACTCTGGTGGATCCATATGTGGTTTGTGAGAAGAACACACATGCAATGACTCTAGATGTGGTTTGTGAAAAGAACAGACATCCAATGACACTGGTGGATCCATATGTGGTTTGTGAAAAGAACACACATATAATGACTCTAGATGTGGTTAATGAAAAGAACACACATGCAATGACTCTAACTGTTCTTTTTGAAAAGAACACACATGCAATGACTCTAACTGTTCTTTGTGAAAAGAACATGCATGCAATGACACTGGTGGATCCATATGTGGTTTGTGAAACGAACACACATGCAATGTATCTAGATGTGGTTAATGAAAACAACACACATGCAATGACTCTAGCTGTGGTTTATGAAAAGAACACACATGCAATGTCACTGGTGGATCCATATGTGGTTTGTGAAAAGAATAGACATGCAATGACTCTAGCTGTGGTTAATGAAAAGAACACACATGCAATCACACTAGTGGATCCATATTTGGTTTGTGAAAAGAACTGACATGCAATGACTCTATATGTGGTTTGTGAAAAGAACAGACATCCAATGACTCTACTTGTGGTTTCTGAAAAGAACACGCATGCAATGACTCTGGAGGATCCATGTGTGGTTTGTGAGAAGAACAGACATGCAATGACTCTAGCTGGGGTTTGTGAAAAGAACAGACATGCAATGAACTCTGGTGGATCCATATGTGGTTTATGAGAAGAACATACAGGCAATACCTCTAGATGTGGTTTGTGAAAAGAACACACATCCAATGACTCTAGATGTGGTTTGTGAAAATAACAAACATGCAATGACACTGGTGGATCCATGTGTGGTTTGTGTGAAGAACAGACATGCAATAAACTCTGGTGGATCCATATGTAGTTTGTGAGAAGAACACACATGCAATGACTCTAGATGTGGTTTGTGAAAAGAACATACATGCAATGACTATAGCTGTGGTTTGTGAAAAGAACACACATGCAATGACTCTGGTGGATCCATGTGTGGTTTGTGAGAAGAACAGACATGCAATGACTCTAGTTGTGGTTTTTGAAAAGAACACACATGCAATGAACTCTGGTGGATCCATATGTGGTTTGTGAGAAGAACACACATGCAATGACTCTAGATGTGGTTTGTGAAAAGAACATACATGCAATGACTATAGCTGTGGTTTGTGAAAAGAACACACATGCAATGACTCTGGTGGATCCATGTGTGTTTCGTGAGAAGAACAGACATGCAATGTCTCTAGTTGCGGTTTGTGAAAAGAACACACATGCAATGAACTCTGGTGGAACCATATGTGGTTTGTGAGAAGAACACACATGCAACGACTCCAGATGTGGTTTATGAAAAGAACACACATGCAATGACTCTAGCTGTGGTTTGTGAAAAGAACACACATGCAATGAAGTCTGGTGGATCCATATGTGGTTTATGAGAAGAACACACATGCAATGAATTTAGATGTGGTTTATGAAAAGAACAGCCATGAAATGACTCTAAATGTGGTCTGTGAAAAGAACACACGTGCAATGACTCTGGTGGATCAATGTGTGGTTTGTGAGAAGAACAGACATGCAATGACTCTAGTTGTGGTTTTTGAAAAGAACACACATGCAATGAACTCTGGTGGATCCATATGTGGTTTGTGAGAAGAACACACATGCAATGACTCTAGATGTGGTTTGTGAAAAGAACATACATGCAATGACTATAGCTGTGGTTTGTGAAAAGAACACACATGCAATGACTCTGGTGGATCCATGTGTGTTTCGTGAGAAGAACAGACATGCAATGTCTCTAGTTGCGGTTTGTGAAAAGAACACACATGCAATGAACTCTGGTGGAACCATATGTGGTTTGTGAGAAGAACACACATGCAACGACTCCAGATGTGGTTTATGAAAAGAACACACATGCAATGACTCTAGCTGTGGTTTGTGAAAAGAACACACATGCAATGACTCTGGTGGATCCATGTGTGTTTCGTGAGAAGAACAGACATGCAATGTCTCTAGTTGCGGTTTGTGAAAAGAACACACATGCAATGAACTCTGGTGGAACCATATGTGGTTTGTGAGAAGAACACACATGCAACGACTCCAGATGTGGTTTATGAAAAGAACACACATGCAATGACTCTAGCTGTGGTTTGTGAAAAGAACACACATGCAATGAAGTCTGGTGGATCCATATGTGGTTTATGAGAAGAACACACATGCAATGAATTTAGATGTGGTTTATGAAAAGAACAGCCATGAAATGACTCTAAATGTGGTCTGTGAAAAGAACACACGTGCAATGACTCTGGTGGATCAATGTGTGGTTTGTGAGAAGAACAGACATGTAATGACTCTAGGTGTGGTTTGTGAAAAGAAACTACAAGCAATGAACTCTGGTGGATCCATATGTGGTTTGTGAGAAGAACACACATGCAATGACTCTAGATGTGGTTTGTGAAAAGAACAGACATCCAATGAAACTGGTGGATCCATATGTGGTTTGTAAAAATAACACAGATGCAATGACTCTGGCTGTGGTTAATGAAAAGAACACACATGCAATAACTCTAGTTGTGGTTTGTGAAAAGAACACACATGCAATGACACTGGTGGATCCATATGTGGTTTGTGAAAAGAACACACATGCAATGACTCTAGATGTGGTTAATGAAAAGAACACACATGCAATCACTCTAGCTGTGGTTTGTGAAAAGAACACACATGCAATGACACTGGTGGGTCCATATGTGGTTTGTGAAAAAAAGACATGAAATGAAATGACTCTAGTTGTGGTTAACGAAACGAACACACATGCAATCGCACTAGTGGATCCATATGTGGTTTGTGAAAGGAACCCACATGCAATGACACTGGTGGATCCATGTGTGGTTTGTGAGAAGAACATACATGCAATGACTCTAGCTGTGGTTTGTGAAAAGAGCATACATGCAATGAACTCTGGTGGATCCATATGTGGTTTGTGAGAAGAACAGACATGCAATGAACTCTAGATGTGGTTTGTGAACAGAACAGACATCCAATGACACTGGTGGATCCATATGTGGTTTGTGAAAAGAACACACATGCAATGACTCTAGATGTGGTTAATGAAAAGAATACACGTGCAATGACTCTAGCTGTGGTTTGTGAAAAGAACACACATGCAATGACACTGGTGGATCCATATGTGGTTTGTAAAAAGAACACACATGTAATGACGCTATATGTGGTTTGTGAAAAGAACACACATGCAATGACTCTAGATGTGGTTAATGAAAAGAACACACATGCAATGACTCTAGATGTGGTTTGTGAAAAGAACACACATGCAATGACACTGGTGGATCCATATGTGGTTTGTGAACAGAACAGACATGTAATGACTCTAGCTGTGGTTAATGAAAAGAACACACATGCAATCACACTGGTGGATCCATATGTGGTTTGTGAAAAGAACACACATGCGATGACTCTAGACGTGGTTTGTGAAAAGAACACACATGCAATGGCATTGGTGGATCAATATGTGGTTTGTGAAAAGAACAGACATCCAATGACTCAAGATGTGGTTACTGAAAAGAACACACATGCAATGACACTAGTGGATCCATGTGTGGTTTGTGAGAAGAACAGACATGCAATGACTCTAGCTGTGGTTTGTGAAAAGAACAGACATGCAATGAACTCTGGTGGATCCATATGTTGATTATGAGAAGAACACACATGCAATGACTCTAGTTGTGGTTTGTGGAAAGAACAGACATCCAATGACTCGAAATGTGGTATGTGAAAAGAACACACATGCAATGACACTGGTGGATCCATATATGGTTTGTGAGAAGAATAGACATGCAATGAACTCTAGTGGATCCATATGTGGTTTATGAGAAGAAAACACATACAATGACTCTAGATGTGGTTTGTGAAAAGAACACACATGCAATGACACTAGTGGATCCATATGTGGTTTGTGAAAAGAACACACATGCAATGACTCTAGATGTGGTTAATGAAAAGAACATACATGCAATGACTCTAGATATGGTTTGTGAAAGGAACACAAATGCAATGACACTGGTGGATCCATATATGGTTTGTGAAAAGAACACATATGCAATGAACTCTGGTGGATCCATATGTGGTTTGTGCGAAGAACACACGTGAAATGACTCTATATGTGGTTTGTGAAAAGAACACACATGCAATGACACTGGTGGATCCATATGTGGTTTGTGAAAAGAACACACATGCAATGAACTCTGGTGGATCCATATATGGTTTGTGAGAAGAACACACATGCAATGACTCTAGATGTGGTTTTGGAAAAGAACAGACATACAATGAGACTGGTGGATCGATATGTGGTTTGTGAAAAGAACACACATATAATGACTCTAGATGTGGTTAATGAAAATAACACACATGCAATGACTCTAACTGTTCTTTGTGAAAAGAACATGCATCCAATGACACTGGTGGATCCATATGTGGTTTGTGAAAAGAACACACATGCAATGTATCTAGATGTGGTTAATGAAAACAACACACATGCAATGACTCTAGCTGTGGTTTATGAAAAGAACACACATGCAATGTCACTGGTGGATCCATATGTGGTTTGTGAAAAGAATAGACATGCAATGACTCTAGCTGTGGTTAATGAAAAGAACACACATGCAATCACACTAGTGGATCCATATTTGGTTTGTGAAAAGAACAAACATGCAATGACTCTATATGTGGTTTGTGAAAAGAACAGACATCCAATGACACTACTTGTGGTTTGTAAAAAGAACACGCATGCAATGACTCTGGAGGATCCATGTGTGGTTTGTGAGAAGAACAGACATGCAATGACTCTAGCTGGGGTTTGTGAAAAGAACAGACATGCTATGAACTCTGGTGGATCCATATGTGGTTTGTGAGAAGAACATACAGGCAATACCTCTAGATGTGGTTTGTGAAAAGAACACACATCCAATGACTCTAGATGTGGTTTGTGAAAATAACAAACATGCAATGACACTGGTGGATCCATGTGTGGTTTGTGTGAAGAACAGACATGTAATGACTCTAGCTGTGGTTTGTCAAAAGAACACACATGCAATAAACTCTGGTGGATCCATATGTAGTTTGTGAGAAGAACACACATGCAATGACTCTAGATGTGGTTTGTGAAAAGAACATACATGCAATGACTATAGCTGTGGTTTGTGAAAAGAACACACATGCAATGACTCTGGTGGATCCATGTGTGGTTTGTGAGAAGAACAGACATGCAATGACTCTAGTTGTGGTTTTTGAAAAGAACACACATGCAATGAACTCTGGTGGATCCATATGTGGTTTGTGAGAAGAACACACATGCAATGACTCTAGATGTGGTTTGTGAAAAGAACATGCATGCAATGACTATAGCTGTGGTTTGTGAAAAGAACACACATGCAATGACTCTGGTGGATCCATGTGTGTTTCGTGAGAAGAACAGACATGCAATGTCTCTAGTTGCGGTTTGTGAAAAGAACACACATGCAATGAACTCTGGTGGAACCATATGTGGTTTGTGAGAAGAACACACATGCAACGACTCCAGATGTGGTTTATGAAAAGAACACACATGCAATGACTCTAGCTGTGGTTTGTGAAAAGAACACACATGCAATGAAGTCTGGTGGATCCATATGTGGTTTATGAGAAGAACACACATGCAATGACTTTAGATGTGGTTTATGAAAAGAACAGCCATGAAATGACTCTAAATGTGGTCTGTGAAAAGAACACACATGCAATGACTCTGGTGGATCCATGTGTGATTTGTGAGAAGAACAGACATGCAATGACTCTAGGTGTGGTTTGTGAAAAGAAACTACAAGCAATGAACTCTGGTGGATCCATATGTGGTCTGTGAGAAGAACACACATGCAATGACTCTAGATGTGGTTTGTGAAAAGAACAGACATCCAATGACACTGGTGGATCCATATGTGGTTTGTAAAAATAACACACATGCAATGACTCTGGCTGTGGTTAATGAAAAGAACACACATGCAATAACTCTAGCTGTGGTTTGTGAAAAGAACACACATGCAATGACACTGGTGGATCCATATGTGGTTTGTGAAAAGAACACACATGCAATGACTCTATATGTGGTTAATGAAAAGAACACACATGCAATGACTAGCTGTGGTTTGTGAAAAGAACACACATGCAATGACACTGGTGGGTCCATATGTGGTTTGTGAAAAAAATACATGAAATGAAATGACTCTTGTTGTGGTTAACGAAACGAACACACATGCAATCGCACTAGTGGATCCATATGTGGTTTGTGAAAGGAACCCACATGCAATGACACTGGTGGATCCATGTGTGGTTTGTGAGAAGAACATACATGCAATGACTCTAGCTATGGTTTGTGAAAAGAGCATACATGCAATGAACTCTGGTGGATCCATATGTGGTTTGTGAGAAGAACAGACATGCAATGAACTCTAGATGTGGTTTGTGAACAGAACAGACATCCAATGACACTGGTGGATCCATATGTGGTTTGTGAAAAGAACACACATGCAATGACTCTAGATGTGGTTAATGAAAAGAACACACATGCAATGACTCTAGCTGTGGTTAATGAAACAAACACACATGCAATGACACTGGTGGATCCATATGTGGTTTGTAAAAAGAACACACATGTAATGACGCTATATGTGGTTTGTGAAAAGAACACACATGCAATGACTCTAGATGTGGTTAATGAAAAGAACACACATGCAATGACTCTAGATGTGGTTTGTGAAAAGAACACACATGCAATGACACTGGTGGATCCATATGTGGTTTGTGAAAAGAACAGACATGTAATGACTCTAGCTGTGGTTAATGAAAAGAACACACATGCAATCACACTGGTGGATCCATATGTGGTTTGTGAAAAGAACACACATGCGATGACTCTAGACGTGGTTTGTGAAAAGAACACACATGCAATGGCACTGGTGGATCAATATGTGGTTTGTGAAAAGAACAGACATCCAATGACTCAAGATGTGGTTAGTGAAAAGAACACACATGCAATGACACTAGTGGATCCATGTGTGGTTTGTGAGAAGAACAGACATGCAACGACTCTAGCTGTGGTTTGTGAAAAGAACAGACATGCAATGAACTCTGGTGGATCCATATGTTGATTATGAGAAGAACACACATGCAATGACTCTAGATGTGGTTTGTGGAAAGAACAGACATCCAATGACTCTAAATGTGGTATGTGAAAAGAACACACATGCAATGACACTGGTGGATCCATATATGGTTTGTGAGAAGAATAGACATGCAATGAACTCTAGTGGATCCATATGTGGTTTATGAGAAGAAAACACATAGAATGACTCTAGATGTGGTTTGTGAAAAGAACACACATGCAATGACACTAGTGGATCCATATGTGGTTTGTGAAAAGAACACACATGCAATGACTCTAGATGTGGTTAATGAAAAGAACATACATGCAATGACTCTAGATATGGTATGTGAAAGGAACACAAATGCAATGACACTGGTGGATCCATATATGGTTTGTGAAAAGAACACATATGCAATGAACTCTGGTGGATCCATATGTGGTTTGTGCGAAGAACACACGTGAAATGACTCTATATGTGGTTTGTGAAAAGAACACACATGCAATGACACTGGTGGATCCATATGTGGTTTGTGAAAAGAACACACATGCAATGAACTCTGGTGGATCCATATGTGGTTTGTGAGAAGAACACACATGTAATGACGCTAGATGTGGTTTGTGAAAAGAACACACATGCAATGACTCTAGATGTGGTTAATGAAAAGAACACACATGCATTGACTCTAGATGTGGTTTGTGAAAAGAACACACATGCAAAGACACTAGTAGATCCATATGTGGTTTGTGAAAAGAACAGACATGCAATGACTCTAGCTGTGGTTAATGAAACAAAACACATGCAATCACACTAGTGGATCGATATTTGGTTTATGAAAAGAACACACATGCAATGACTCTATATGTGGTTTGTGAAAAGAACAGACATCTAATGACTCTAGTTGTGGTTTGTGAAAAGAACACACATGCAATGACTCTGGAGAATCCATGTGTGGTTTGTGAGAAGAACAGACATGCAATGACTCTAGCTGTGGTTTGTGAAAAGAATAGACATGCAATGAACTCTGGTGGATCCATATGTGGTTTGTGAGAAGAACATACAGGCAATACCTCTAGATGTGGTTTGTGAAAAGAACACACATCCAATGACTCTAGATGTGGTTTGTGAAAATAACAAACATGCAATGACACTGGTGGATCCATGTGTGGTTTGTGTGAAGAACAGACATGTAATGACTCTAGCTGTGGTTTGTCAAAAGAACACACAAGCAATAAACTCTGGTGGATCCATATGTAGTTTGTGAGAAGAACACACATGCAATGACTCTAGATGTGGTTTGTGAAAATAACATACATGCAATGACTATAGCTGTGGTTTGTGAAAAGAACACACATGCAATGACTCTGGTGGATCCATGTGTGGTTTGTGAGAAGAACAGACATGCAATGACTCTAGTTGTGGTTTTTGAAAAGAACACACATGCAATGAACTCTGGTGGATCCATATGTGGTTTGTGAGAAGAACACACATGCAATGACTCTAGATGTGGTTTGTGAAAAGAGCACACATGCAATAACACTGGTGGATCCATATGTGGTTTGTGAAAAGAACACACATGCAATGACTCTGGTGGATCCATGTGTGTTTCGTGAGAAGAACAGACATGCAATGTCTCTAGTTGCGGTTTGTGAAAAGAACACACATGCAATGAACTCTGGTGGAACCATATGTGCTTTGTGAGAAGAACACACATGCAACGACTCCAGATGTGGTTTATGAAAAGAACACACATGCAATGACTCTAGCTGTGGTTTGTGAAAAGAACACACATGCAATGAAGTCTGGTGGATCCATATGTGGTTTATGAGAAGAACACACATGCAATGACTTTAGATGTGGTTTATGAAAAGAACAGCCATGAAATGACTCTAAATGTGGTATGTGAAAAGAACACACATGCAATGACTCTGGTGGATCCATGTGTGGTTTGTGAGAAGAACAGACATGCAATGACTCTAGGTGTGGTTTGTGAAAAGAAACTACAAGCAATGAACTCTGGTGGATCCATATGTGTTTTGTGAGAAGAACATACATGCAATGACTCTAGATGTGGTTTGTGAAAAGAACATACATCCAATGACACTGGTGGATCCATATGTGGTTTGTAAAAATAACACACATGCAATGACTCTGGCTGTGGTTAATGAAAAGAACACACATGCAATAACTCTAGCCGTGGTTTGTGAAAAGAACACACATGCAATGACACTGGTGGATCCATATGTGGTTTGTGAAAAGAACACACATGCAATGACTCTAGATGTGGTTAATGAAAAGAACACACATGCAATGACTCTAGCTGTGGTTTGTGAAAAGAACACACATGCAATGACACTGGTGGGTCCATATGTGGTTTGTGAAAAAAAAGACATGAAATGAAATGACTCTAGTTGTGGTTAACGAAACGAACACACATGCAATCTCACTAGTGGATCCATATGTGGTTTGTGAAAGGAACACACATGCAATGACACTGGTGGATCCATGTGTGCTTTGTGAGAAGAACATACATGCAATGACTCTAGCTGTGGTTTGTGAAAAGAGCATACATGCAATGAACTCTGGTGGATCCATATGTGGTTTGTGAGAAGAACAGACATGCAATGAACTCTAGATGTGGTTTGTGAAAAGAACAGACATCCAATGACACTGGTGGATCCATATGCGGTTTGTGAAAAGAACACACATGCAATGAGTCTAGATGTGGTTAATGAAAAGAATACACATGCAATGACTCTAGCTGTGGTTTGTGAAAAGAACACACATGCAATGACACTGGTGGATCCATATGTGGTTTGTAAAAAGAACACACATGTAATGACGCTAGATGTGGTTTGTGAAAAGAACACACATGCAATGACTCTAGATGTGGTTAATGAAAAGAACACACATGCAATGACTCTAGATGTGGTTTGTGAAAAGAACACACATGCAATGACACTGGTGGATCCATATGTGGTTTCTGAAAAGAACAGACATGCAATGACTCTAGCTGTGGTTAATGAAAAGAACACACATGCAATCACACTGGTGGATCCATATGTGGTTTGTGAAAAGAACACACATGCGATGACTCTAGACGTGGTTTGTGAAAAGAACACACATGCAATGGCACTGGTGGATCAATATGTGGTTTGTGAAAAGAACAGACATCCAATGACTCAAGATGTGGTTAGTGAAAAGAACACACATGCAATGACACTAGTGGATCCATGTGTGGTTTGTGAGAAGAACAGACATGCAACGACTCTAGCTGTGGTTTGTGAAAAGAACGGATATGCAATGAACTCTGGTGGATCCATATGTTGATTATGAGAAGAACACACATGCAATGACTCTAGATGTGGTTTGTGGAAAGAACAGACATCCAATGACTCTAAATGTGGTATGTGAAAAGAACACACATGCAATGACACTGGTGGATCCATATATGGTTTGTGAGAAGAATAGACATGCAATGAACTCTAGTGGATCCATATGTGGTTTATGAGAAGAAAACACATACAATGACTCTAGATGTGGTTTGTGAAAAGAACACACATGCAATGACACTAGTGGATCCATATGTGGTTTGTGAAAAGAACACACATGCAATGACACTAGTGGATCCATATGTGGTTTGTGAAAAGAACACACATGCAATGACTCTAGATGTGGTTAATGAAAAGAACATACATGCAATGACTCTAGATATGGTTTGTGAAAGGAACACAAATGCAAAGACACTGGTGGATCCATATATGGTTTGTGAAAAGAACACATATGCAATGAACTCTGGTGGATCCATATGTGGTTTGTGCGAAGAACACACGTGAAATGACTCTATATGTGGTTTGTGAAAAGAACACACATGCAATGACACTGGTGGATCCATATGTGGTTTGTGAAAAGAACACACATGCAATGAACTCTGGTGGATCCATATGTGGTTTGTGAGAAGAACACACATGTAATGACGCTAGATGTGGTTTGTGAAAAGAACACACATGCAATGACTCTAGATGTGGTTAATGAAAAGAACACACATGCAATGACTCTAGATGTGGTTTGTGAAAAGAACACACATGCAATGACACTGGTAGATCCATATGTGGTTTGTGAAAAGAACAGACATGCAATGACTCTAGCTGTGGTTAATGAAAAAAAAACACATGCAATCACACTAGTGGATCGATATTTGGTTTATGAAAAGAACACACATGCAATGACTCTATATGTGGTTTGTGAAAAGAACAGACATCTAATGACTCTACTTGTGGTTTGTGAAAAGAACACACATGCAATGACTCTGGAGGATCCATGTGTGGTTTGTGAGAAGAACAGACATGCAATGACTCTAGTCGTGGTTTGTGAAAAGAACAGACATGCAATGAACTCTGGTGGATGCATATGTGGTTTGTGAGAAGAACATACATGCAATACCTCTAGATGTGGTTTGTGAAAAGAACACACATCCAATGACTCGAGATGTGGTTTGTGAAAATAACAAACATGCGATGACACTGGTGGATCCATGTGTGGTTTGTGTGAAGAACAGACATGTAATGACTCTAGCTGTGGTTTGTCAAAAGAACACACATGCAATAAACTCTGGTGGATCCATATGTAGTTTGTGAGAAGAACACACATGCAATGACTCTAGATGTGGTTTGTGAAAAGAACATACATGCAATGACTATAGCTGTGGTTTGTGAAAAGAACACACATGCAATGAATCTGGTGGATCCATGTGTGGTTTGTGAGAAGAACACACATGCAATGACTCTAGTTGTGGTTTGTGAAAAGAACACACATGCAATGAACTCTGGTGGATCCATATGTGGTTTGTGAGAAGAACACACATGCAATGACTCTAGATGTGGTTTGTGAAAAGAACATACATGCAATGACTATAGTTGCGGTTTGTAAAAAGAACACACATGCAATGACTCTGGTGGATCCATGTGTGGTTTGTGAGAAGAATAGACATGAAATGTCTCTAGTTGTGGTTTGTGAAAAGAACACACATGCAATGAACTCTGGTGGAACCATATGTGGTTTGTGAGAAGAACACACATGCAACGACTCTAGATGTGGTTTATGAAAAGAACACACATGCAATGAGTCTAGATGTGGTTTGTGAAAAGAACACACATGCAATGAAGTCTGGTGGATCCATATGTAGTTTTTGAGAAGAACACACATGCAATGACTCTAGGTGTGGTTTGTGAAAAGAAACGACAAGCAATGAACTCTGGTGGATCCATATGTGGTTTGTGAGAAGAACACACATGCAATGACTCTAGATGTGGTTTGTGAAAAGAACAAACATCCAATGACACTGCTGGATCCATATGTGGTTTGTCAAAAGAACACACATGCAATGACTTTAGTTGTGGTTAATGAAAAGAACACACATGCAATAACTGTAGTTGTGGTTTGTGAAAAGAACACACATGCAATGACACTGGTGGATCCATATGTGGTTTGTGAAAAGAACACACATGCAATGACTCTAGATGTGGTTAATGAAAAGAACACACATGCAATGACTCTAGTTGTGGATTGTGAAAAGAACACACATGCAATGACACTGGTGGATCCATATGTGGTTTGTGAAAAGAAAAGACATGAAATGAAATGACCCTAGTTGTGGTTAACGAAACGAACACACATGCAATCACACTAGTGGATCCATATGTGGTTTGTGAAAGGAACCCACATGCAATGACACTGGTGGATCCATGTGTGGTTTGTGAGAAGAACAGACATGCAATGACTCTAGCTGTGGTTTGTGAAAAGAGCATACATGCAATGAACTCTGGTGGATCCATATGTGGTTTGTGAGAAGAACAGACATGCAATAAACTCTAGATGTGGTTTGTGAAAAGAACAGACATCCAATGACACTAGTGGATCCATATGTGGTTTGTGAAAAGAACACACATGCAATGAAGTCTGGTGGATCCATATGTGGTTTGTGAGAAGAACACACATGCAATGACTCTAGATGTGGTTTGTGAAAAGAGCACACATGCAATGACACTGGTGGATCCATATGTGGTTTGTAAAAAGAACACACATGCAATGAAATCTGGTGGATCCATATGTGGTTTGTGATAAGAACACACATGCAGTGACGCTAGATGTGGTTTGTGAAAAGACCACACATGCAATGACTCTAGATGTGGTTAATGAAAAGAACACACATGCAATGACTCTAGCTGTGGTTTGTGAAAAGAACACACATGCAATGACACTGGTGGATCCATATGTGGTTTGTAAAAAGAGCACACATGCAATGAAATCTGGTGGATCCATATGTGGTTTGTGAGAAGAACACACATGCAGTGACGCTAGATGTGGTTTGTGAAAAGAACACACATGCAATGACTCTAGATGTGGTTAATGAAAAGAACACACATGCAATGACTCTAGATGTGGTTTATGAAAAGAACACACATGCAATGACACTGGTGGATCCATATGTGGTTTGTGAAAACAACAGACATGCAATGACTCTAGTTGTGGTTAATGAAAAGAACACACATGAAATCACACTGGTTGATCCATATGTGGTTTGTGAAAACAACACACATGCAATGACTCTAGACGTGGTTTGTGAAAAGAACACACATGGAATGACACTAGTGGATCCATGTGTGGTTTGTGAGAAGAACAGACATGCAATGACTCTAGCTGTGGTTTGTGAAAAGAAGAGACATGCAATGAACTCTGGTGGATCCATATGTTGATTATGAGAAGAACACGCATGCAATGACTCTAGATGTGGTTTGTGGAAAGAACAGACATCCAATGACTCTAGATGTGGTATGTGAAAAGAACACACATGCAATGACACTGGTAGATCCATATGTGGTTTGTGAGAAGAATAGACATGCAATGAACTCTAGTGGATCCATATGTGTTTTATGAGAAGAAAACACATACAATGACTCTAGATGTGGTTTGTGAAAAGAACACACATGCAATGACACTAGTGGATCCATATGTGGTTTGTGAAAAGAACACACATGCATTGACTCTAGATGTGGTTAATGAAAAGAAAATACATGCAATGACTCTAGATATGGTTTGTGAAAAGAACACAAATGCAATGACACTGGTGGATCCATATACGGTTTGTGAAAAGAACACACATGCAATGAACTCTGGTGGATCCATATGTGGTTTGTGCGAAGAACACACGTGAAATGAATCTATATGTGGTTTGTCAAAAGAACACACATGCAGTAACACTGGTGGATCCATATGTGGTTTGTGAAAAGAACACACATGCAATGACTCTAGATGTGGTTAATGAAAAGAACACACATGCAATGACTCTAGATGTGGTTTGTGAAAAGAAAACACATGCAATGACACTGGTGGATCCATATGTGGTATGTGAAAAGAACAGACATGCAATGACTCTAGCTGTGGTTAATGAAAACAACACACATGCAATCACACCGGTGGATCCATATGTGGTTTGTGAAAAGAACACACATGCAATGACTCTAGATGTGGTTTGTGAAAAGAACACACATGCAATGACACTGGTGGATCCATGTGTTGTTTGTGAGAAGAACAGACATGCAATAACTCTAGCTGTGGTTTGTGAAAAGAACTTACATGCAATGAACTCTAGTGGATCCATATGTGGTTTGTGAGAAGAACATACATGCAATAAACTCTAGATGTGGTTTGTGAAAAGAACAGACATCCAATGGCACTAGTGGATCCATATGTGGTTTGTGAAAAGAACACACATGCAATGACTCTGGATGTGGTTAATGAAAAAACACACATGCAATGACTCTAGCTGTGGTTTGTGAAAAGAACGCACATGCAATGACACTGGTGGATGCATATGTGGTTTGTGAAAAGAACACACATGCAATGAACTCTGGTGGATCCATATGTGGTTTGTAAGAAGAACACACATGCAATGACTATATGTGGTTTGTGAAAGGAGCACACATGCAATAACACTGGTGGATCCGTATGTGGTTTGTGAAAAGAACACACATGCAATGAACTCTGGTGGATCCATATGTGGTTTGTGAGAAGAACACACATGGAATGACTCTAGATGTGGTTTGTGAAAAGAGCACACATGCAATAACACTGGTGGATCCATATGTGGTTTGTGAAAAGAACACACACGCAATGACTCTAGATGTGGTTTGTGAAAAAGAAGACACATGCAATGACACTGGTGGATCCATATGTGGTTTGTGAAAAGAACAGACATGCAATGACTCTAGCTATGGTTAATGAAAAGAACACACATGCAATCACACTGGTGGATCCATATGTGGTTTGTGAAAAGAACACACATGCAATGACTCTAGATGTGGTTTGTGAAAAGAACACACATGCAATGACACTGGTGGATCAATATGTGGTTTGTCAAAAGAACAGACATCCAATGACTCTAGATGTGGTTTGTGAAAAGAACACACATGCAATGACACTAGTGGATCTATGTGTGTTTTGTGAGAAGAACAGACATGCAATTACTCTAGCTGTGGTTTGTGAAAAGAATAGACATGCAATGAACTCTGGTGGATCCATATGTTGTTTGTGAGAAGAACACACATGCAGTGACTCTAGATGTGGTTTGTGAAAGGAACAGACATCCAATGACTCTAGATGTGGTTTGTTAAAAGAACACACATGCAATGACACTGTTGGATCCATATGTGGTTTGTGAGAAGAACAGACATGCAATGAACTCTGGTGCATCCATATGTGGTTTGTGAGAAGAAAACACATGAAATGACTCTAGATGTGGTTTGTGAAAAGAACACACATCCAATGACACTTGTGGATCCATATGTGGTTTGTGAAAAGAACAGACATCCAATGACACTAGTGGATCCATATGTGGTTTGTGAAAAGAACACACATGCAATGACTCTGGAGGTGGTTAATGAAAAAACACACATGCAATGACGCTAGCTGTGGTTTGTGAAAAGAACGCACATGCAATGACACTGGTGGATCCATATGTGGTTTGTGAAAATAACACACATGCAATGAACTCTGGTGGATCCATATGTGGTTTGTGAGAAGAACACACATGCAATGACTCTAGATGTGGTTTGTGAAAAGAGCACACATGCAATAACACTGGTGGATCCATATGTGGTTTGTGAAAAAACACACATGCAATGAACTCTGGTGGATCCATATGTGGTTTGTGAGAAGAACACATATGGAATGACTCTAGATGTGGTTTGTGAAAAGAGCACACATGCAATAACACTGGTGGATCCATATGTGGTTTGTGAAAAGAACACACATGCAATGACTCTAGATGTGGTTTGTGAAAAAGAAGACACATGCAATGACACTGGTGGATCCATATGTGGTTTGTGAAAAGAACAGACATGCAATGACTCTAGATGTGGTTAATGAAAAGAACACACATGCAATCACACTGGTGGATCCATATGTGTTTTGTGAAAAGAACACACATGCAATGACTCTAGATGTGGTTTGTGAAAAGAACACACATGCAATGAACTCTGGTGGATCCATATGTGGTTTGTGAGAAGAACACACATGCAATGACTCTAGATGTGGTTTGTGAAAAGAGCACACATGCAATAACACTGGTGGATCCATATGTGGTTTGTGAAAAGAACACACATGCAATGAACTCCGGTGGATCCATATGTGGTTTGTGAGAAGAACACACATGGAATGACTCTAGATGTGATTTGTGAAAAGAGCACACATGCAATAACACTGGTGAATCCATATGTGGTTTGTGAAAAGAACACACATGCAATGATCTCAGGTGGATCCAAATGTGGTTTGTGAGAAGAACACACATGGAATGACTCTAGATGTGGTTTGTGAAAAGAACACACATGCAATGACACTGGTGGATCCATATGTGGTTTGTGAAAAGAGCACACATGCAATAACATGGTGGATCCATATGTGGTTTGTGAAAAGAACACACATGCAATGAACTCCGGTGGATCCATATGTGGTTTGTGAGAAGAACACACATGGAATGACTCTAGATGTGATTTGTGAAAAGAGCACACATGCAATAACACTGGTGAATCCATATGTGGTTTGTGAAAAGAACACACATGCAATGAACTCAGGTGGATCCATATGTGGTTTGTGAGAAGAACACACATGGAATGACTCTAGATGTGGTTTGTGAAAAGTACACACATGCAATGACACTGGTGGATCCATATGTGGTTTGTGAAAAGAACACACATGCAATGGCTCTAGATGTGGTTAATGAAAAGAACACACATGCAATGACTCTAGATGTGGTTTGTGAAAAGAACACACATGCAATGATACTGGTTGATCCATATGTGGTATGTGAAAAGAACAGACATGCAATGACTCTAGTTGTGGTTAATGAAAAGAACACACATGCAATCACACTGGTGGATCCATATGTGGTTTGTGAAAATAACACACATGCAATGACTCTAGATGTGGTTTGTGAAAATAACACACATGCAATGACACTGGTGGATCCATGTGTGGTTTATGAGAAGAACATACATGCAATGACTCTAGCTGTGGTTTGTGAAAATAACATACATGCAATGAACTTTGGTGGATCCATATGTGGTTTGTGAAAATAACACACATGCAATGACACTGGTGGATCCATGTGTGGTTTGTGAGAAGAACAGACATGCAATTACTCTAGCTGTGGTTTGTGAAAAGAACAAACATGCAATGAACTTTGGTGGATCCATATGTGGTTTGTGAGAAGAACATACATGTAATGAACTCTAGATGTGGTTTGTGAAAAGAACAGACATCCAATGACACTAGTGGATCCATATGTGGTTTGTGAAAAGAACACACATGCAATGACTCTGGATGTGCTTAATGAATAAACACACATGCAATGACTCTAGCTATGGTTTGTGAAAATAACACACATGTAATGACACTAGTGGATCCATATGTGGTTTGTGAAAAGAACACACATGCAATGAACCCTGGTGGATGCATATGTGGTTTGTGAGAAGAACACACATGCAATGACTCTAGTTGAGGTTTGTGAAAAGAGCACACATGCAATAACACTGGTGGATCCATATGTGGTTTGTGAAAAGAACACACATGCAATGAACTCTGGTGGATCCATATGTGGTATGTGAGAAGAACACACATGGAATGACTCTAGATGTGGTTTGTGAAAAGAGCACACATGCAATAACACTGGTGGATCCATATGTGGTTTGGGAAAAGAACACACATGCAATGAACTCTGGTGGCTCCATATGTGGTTTGTGAGAAGAACACACATGGAATGACTCTAGATGTGGTTTGTGTAAAGAGCACACATGCAATAACACTGGTGGATCCATATGTGGTTTGTGAAAAGAACACACATGCAATAACTCTAGATGTGGTTAATAAAAAGAACACACATGCAATGACTCTAGATGTGGTTTGTAAAAAGAACACACATAGAATGACTCTAGAAGTGGTTAATGAAAAGAACACACATGGAATGACTCTAGATGTGGTTTGTGAAAAGAGCACACATGCAATAACACTGGTGGATCCATATGTGGTTTGTGAAAAGAACACACACGCAATGACTCTAGATGTGGTTTGTGAAAAAGAAGACACATGCAATGACACTGGTGGATCCATATGTGGTTTGTGAAAAGAACAGATTTGCAATGACTCTAGCTATGGTTAATGAAAAGAACACACATGCAATCACACTGGTGGATCCATATGTGGTTTGTGAAAAGAACACACATGCAATGACTCTAGATGTGGTTTGTGAAAAGAACACACATGCAATGACACTGGTGGATCAATATGTGGTTTGTCAAAAGAACAGACATCCAATGACTCTAGATGTGGTTTGTGAAAAGAACACACATGCAATGACACTAGTGGATCTATGTGTGTTTTGTGAGAAGAACAGACATGCAATTACTCTAGCTGTGGTTTGTGAAAAGAATAGACATGCAATGAACTCTGGTGGATCCATATGTTGTTTGTGAGAAGAACACACATGCAGTGACTCTAGATGTGGTTTGTGAAAGGAACAGACATCCAATGACTCTAGATGTGGTTTGTTAAAAGAACACACATGCAATGGCATTGTTGGATCCATATGTGGTTTATGAGAAGAACAGACATGCAATGAACTCTGGTGCATCCATATGTGGTTTGTGAGAAGAAAACACATGAAATGACTCTAGATGTGGTTTGTGAAAAGAACACACATCCAATGACACTTGTGGATCCATATGTGGTTTGAGAAAAGAACAGACATCCGATGACACTAGTGGATCCATATGTGGTTTGTGAAAAGAACACACATGCAATGACTCCGGAGGTGGTTAATGAAAAAACACACATGCAATGACGCTAGCTGTGGTTTGTGAAAAGAACGCACATGCAATGACACTGGTGGATCCATATATGGTTTGTGAAAAGAACACACATGCAATGAACTCTGGTGGATCCATATGTGGTCTGTGAGAAGAACACACATGCAATGACTCTAGATGTGGTTTGTGAAAAGAGCACACATGCAATAACACTGGTGGATCCATATGTGGTTTGTGAAAAGAACACACATGCAATGAACTCTGGTGGATCCATATGTGGTTTGTGAGAAGAACACATATGGAATGACTCTAGATGTGGTTTGTGAAAAGAGCCCACATGCAATAACACTGGTGGATCCATATGTGGTTTGTGAACAGAACACACATGCAATGACTCTAGATGTGGTTTGTGAAAAAGAAGACACATGCAATGACACTGGTGGATCCATATGTGGTTTGTGAAAAGAACAGACATGCAATGACTCTAGCTGTGGTTAATGAAAAGAACACACATGCAATCACACTGGTGGATCCATATGTGGTTTGTGAAAAGAACACACATGCAATGACTATAGATGTGGTTTGTGAAAAGAACACACATGCAATGAACTCTGGTGGATCCATATGTGGTTTGTGAGAAGAACACACATGCAATGACTCTAGATGTGGTTTGTGAAAAGAGCACACATGCAATAACACTGGTGGATCCATATGTGGTTTGTGAAAAGAACACACATGCAATGAACTCCGGTGGATCCATATGTGGTTTGTGAGAAGAACACACATGGAATGACTCTAGATGTGATTTGTGAAAAGAGCACACATGCAATAACACTGGTGAATCCATATGTGGTTTGTGAAAAGAACACACATGCAATGAACTCAGGTGGATCCATATGTGGTTTGTGAGAAGAACACACATGGAATGACTCTAGATGTGGTTTGTGAAAAGAACACACATGCAATGACACTGGTGGATCCATATGTGGTTTGTGAAAAGAACACACATGCAATGGCTCTAGATGTGGTTAATGAAAAGAACACACATGCAATGACTCTAGATGTGGTTTGTGAAAAGAAGACACATGCAATGATACCGGTGGATCCATATGTGGTATGTGAAAAGAACATACATGCAATGACTCTAGTTGTGGTTAATGAAAAGAACACACATGCAATCACACTGGTGGATCCATATGTGGTTTGTGAAAAGAACACACATGCAATGACTCTAGATGTGGTTTGTGAAAATAACACACATGCAATGACACTGGTGGATCCATGTGTGGTTTGTGAGAAGAACATACATGCAATGACTCTAGCTGTGGTTTGTGAAAATAACATACATGCAATGAACTTTGGTGGATCCATATGTGGTTTGTGAAAATAACACACATGCAATGACACTGGTGGATCCATGTGTGGTTTGTGAGAAGAACAGACATGCAATTACTCTAGCTGTGGTTTGTGAAAAGAACATACATGCAATGAACTTTGGTGGATCCATATGTGGTTTGTGAGAAGAACATACATGTAATGAACTCTAGATGTGGTTTGTGAAAAGAACAGACATCCAATGACACTAGTGGATCCATATGTGGTTTGTGAAAAGAACACACATGCAATGACTCTGGATGTGCTTAATGAAAAAACACACATGCAATGACTCTAGCTATGGTTTGTGAAAATAACACACATGTAATGACATTAGTGGATCCATATGTGGTTTGTGAAAAGAACACACATGCAATGAACTCTGGTGGATCCATATGTGGTTTGTGAGAAGAACACACATGCAATGACTCTAGATGAGGTTTGTGAAAAGAGCACACATGCAATAACACTGGTGGATCCATATGTGGTTTGTGAAAAGAACACACATGCAATGAACTCTGGTGGATCCATATGTGGTATGTGAGAAGAACACACATGGAATGACTCTAGATGTGGTTTGTGAAAAGAGCACACATGCAATAACACTGTTGGATCCATATGTGGTTTGTGAAAAGAACACACATGCAATCAACTCTGGTGGCTCCATATGTGGTTTGTGAGAAGAACACACATGGAATGACTCTAGATGTGGTTTGTGAAAAGAGCACACATGCAATAACACTGGTGGATCCATATGTGGTTTGTGAAAAGAACACACATGCAATGACTCTAGATGTGGTTAATAAAAAGAACACACATGCAATGACTCTAGATGTGGTTTGTGAAAAGAACACACATAGAATGACTCTAGAAGTGGTTAATGAAAAGAACACACATGCAATGACTCTAGATGTGGTTTGTGAAAAGAACACACATGCAATAACACTGGTGGATCCATATGTGGTTTGTGAAAAGAACAGACATGCAATGACTCTAGCTGTGGTTAATGAAAAGAACACACATGCAATCACACTGGTGGATCCATATGTTGTTTGTGAAAAGAACACACATGCAATGACTCTAGATGTGGTTTGTGAAAATAATACACATGCAATGGCACTGGGGAATCAATATGTTGTTTGTGGAAAGAACAGACATCCAATGACTCAAGATGTGGTTTGTGAAAAGAACACACATGCAATGACACTAGTGGATCCATCTGTGGTTTTTGAGAAGAACAGACATGCAATGACTCTAGCTGTGGTTTGTGAAAAGAACTGACATACAATGAACTCTGGTGGATCCATATGTTGATTGTGAGAAGAACACACATGCAATGACTCTAGATGTGATTTGTGAAAATAACAGACATCCAATGACTCTAGATGTGGTCTGCTAAAAGAACACACATGCAATGAAATTGGTGGATCCATATGTGGTTTGTGAAAACAACACACATGCAATGACTCTAGATGTGGTTAATGAAAAGAACACACATGCAACGACTCTAGATGTAGTTTGTGAAAAGAACACACATGCAATGACACTGGTGGATCCATATGTGGTATGTGAAAAGAACAGACATGCAATGACTCTAGCTGTAGTTAATGAAAAGAACACACATGCAATCACACTAGTGGATCCATATTTGGTTTGTGAAAAGAACACACATGCAATGACTCTAGATGTGGTTTGTGAAATGAACACACATGAAATGACACCGGTGGATCCATATGTGGTTTGTGAAAAGAACAGACATGCAATGAACTGTGGTGGATCCATATGTGGTTTGTGAGAAGAACACACATGCAATGAATCTAGTTGTGATTTGTGAAAAGAACACACATGCAATGACACTGGTGGATCCATATGTGTTTTGTGAAAAGAACACACATGCAATGAACTTTGGTGGATCCATATGTGATTTGTGTGAAGACCACACATGTAGTGACTCTAGATGTGGTTTGTGAAAAGAACACACATGCAATGACACTGGTGGATCCATATGTGGTTTGTGAAAAGAACACACATGCAATGGCTCTAGATGTGGTTAATGAAAAGAACACACATGCAATGACTCTAGATGTGGTTTGTGAAAAGAAGACACATGCAATGATACCGGTGGATCCATATGTGGTATGTGAAAAGAACATACATGCAATGACTCTAGTTGTGGTTAATGAAAAGAACACACATGCAATCACACTGGTGGATCCATATGTGGTTTGTGAAAAGAACACACATGCAATGACTCTAGATGTGGTTTGTGAAAATAACACACATGCAATGACACTGGTGGATCCATGTGTGGTTTGTGAGAAGAACATACATGCAATGACTCTAGCTGTGGTTTGTGAAAATAACATACATGCAATGAACTTTGGTGGATCCATATGTGGTTTGTGAAAATAACACACATGCAATGACACTGGTGGATCCATGTGTGGTTTGTGAGAAGAACAGACATGCAATTACTCTAGCTGTGGTTTGTGAAAAGAACATACATGCAATGAACTTTGGTGGATCCATATGTGGTTTGTGAGAAGAACATACATGTAATGAACTCTAGATGTGGTTTGTGAAAAGAACAGACATCCAATGACACTAGTGGATCCATATGTGGTTTGTGAAAAGAACACACATGCAATGACTCTGGATGTGCTTAATGAAAAAACACACATGCAATGACTCTAGCTATGGTTTGTGAAAATAACACACATGTAATGACATTAGTGGATCCATATGTGGTTTGTGAAAAGAACACACATGCAATGAACTCTGGTGGATCCATATGTGGTTTGTGAGAAGAACACACATGCAATGACTCTAGATGAGGTTTGTGAAAAGAGCACACATGCAATAACACTGGTGGATCCATATGTGGTTTGTGAAAAGAACACACATGCAATGAACTCTGGTGGATCCATATGTGGTATGTGAGAAGAACACACATGGAATGACTCTAGATGTGGTTTGTGAAAAGAGCACACATGCAATAACACTGGTGGATCCATATGTGGTTTGTGAAAAGAACACACATGCAATCAACTCTGGTGGCTCCATATGTGGTTTGTGAGAAGAACACACATGGAATGACTCTAGATGTGGTTTGTGAAAAGAGCACACATGCAATAACACTGGTGGATCCATATGTGGTTTGTGAAAAGAACACACATGCAATGACTCTAGATGTGGTTAATAAAAAGAACACACATGCAATGACTCTAGATGTGGTTTGTGAAAAGAACACACATAGAATGACTCTAGAAGTGGTTAATGAAAAGAACACACATGCAATGACTCTAGATGTGGTTTGTGAAAAGAACACACATGCAATAACACTGGTGGATCCATATGTGGTTTGTGAAAAGAACAGACATGCAATGACTCTAGCTGTGGTTAATGAAAAGAACACACATGCAATCACACTGGTGGATCCATATGTTGTTTGTGAAAAGAACACACATGCAATGACTCTAGATGTGGTTTGTGAAAATAATACACATGCAATGGCACTGGGGAATCAATATGTTGTTTGTGGAAAGAACAGACATCCAATGACTCAAGATGTGATTTGTGAAAAGAACACACATGCAATGACACTAGTGGATCCATCTGTGGTTTTTGAGAAGAACAGACATGCAATGACTCTAGCTGTGGTTTGTGAAAAGAACTGACATGCAATGAAACTGGTGGATCCATATGTGGTTTGTGAAAACAACACACATGCAATGACTCTAGATGTGGTTAATGAAAAGAACACACATGCAACGACTCTAGATGTAGTTTGTGAAAAGAACACACATGCAATGACACTGGTGGATCCATATGTGGTATGTGAAAAGAACAGACATGCAATGACTCTAGCTGTAGTTAATGAAAAGAACACACATGCAATCACACTAGTGGATCCATATTTGGTTTGTGAAAAGAACACACATGCAATGACTCTAGATGTGGTTTGTGAAATGAACACACATGCAATGACACCGGTGGATCCATATGTGGTTTGTGAAAAGAACAGACATGCAATGAACTGTGGTGGATCCATATGTGGTTTGTGAGAAGAACACACATGCAATGACTCTAGATGTGGATTGTGAAAAGAGCACGCATGCAATAACACTGGTGGATCCATATGTGGTTTGTGAAAAGAACACACATGCAATGAACTCTGGTGGATCCATATGTGGTTTGTGACAAGAACACACATGGAATGACTCTAGATGTGGTTTGTGAAAAGAGCACACATGCAATAACACTGGTGCATCCATATGTGGTTTGTGAAAAGAACACACATGCAATGACTCTAGATCTGGTTAATGAAAAGAACACACATGCAATGACTCTAGATGTGGTTTGTGAAAAGAACACACATACAATGACTCTAGAAGTGGTTAATGAAAAGAACACACATGCAATGACTCTAGATGTGGTTTGTGAAAAGAACACACATGCAATAACGCTGGTGGATCCATATGTGGTTTGTGAAAAGAACAGACATGCAATGACTCTAGCCGTGGTTAATAAAAGGAACACACATGCAATCACGCTGGTGGATCCATATGTTGTTTGTGAAAAGAACACACATGCAATGACTCTAGATGTGGTTTGTGAAAAGAACACACATGCAATGGCACTGGGGAATCAATATGTTGTTTGTGAAAAGAACAGACATCCAATGACTCAATATGTGGTTCGTGAAAAGAACACACATGCAATGACACTAGTGGATCCATCTGTGGTTTTTGAGAAGAACAGACATGCAATGACTCTAGCTGTGGTTTGTGAAAAGAACAGACATACAATGAACTCTGGTGGATCCATATGTTGATTGTGAGAAGAACACACATGCAATGACTCTAAATGTGATTTGTGAAAAGAACAGACATCCAATGACTCTAGATGTGGTCTGCTAAAAGAACACACATGCAATGAAACTGGTGGATCCATATGTGGTTTGTGAAAAGAACACACATGCAATGACTCTAGATCTGGTTAATGTACAAACACACATGCAATGACTCTAGCTATGGTTTGTGAAAAGAACACACATGCAATAACACTGGTGGATCCATATGTGGTTTGTGAAAAGAACAGACATGCAATGACTCTAGCTGTGGTTAATGAAAAGAACACACATGCAATCACACTATTGGATCCATATTTGGTTTGTGAAAAGAACACACATGCAATGACTCTAGATGTGGTTTGTGAAAAGAACACACATGCAATGACATTGGTGGATCCATGTGTGGTTTGTGAGAAGAACAGACATGCAATGACTCTAGCTGTGGTTTGTGAAGAACATACATGGAATGAACTCTGGTGGATCCATATGTGGTTTGTGAGAAGAACAGACATGCAATGAACTCTAGATGTGGTTTGTGAAAAGAACAGACATCCAATGACACTAGTGGATCCATATCTGGTTTGTGAAAAGAACACACATGCAATGACTCTAGATGTGGTTAATGAAAAAACACACATGCAATGACTCTATCTATGGTTTGTGAAAAGAACACACATGCAATGACACTAGTGGATCCATATGTGGTTTGTGAAAAGAACACACATGCAATGAACTTTGGTGGATCCATGTGTGGTTTGTGAGAAGAACACACATGCAATGACTCTAGATGTGGATTGTGAAAAGAGCACGCATGCAATAACACTGGTGGATCCATATGTGGTTTGTGAAAAGAACACACATGCAATGAACTCTGGTGGATCCATATGTGGTTTGTGACAAGAACACACATGGAATGACTCTAGATGTGGTTTGTGAAAAGGGCACACAAGCAATAACACTGGTGGATCCATATGTGGTTTGTGAAAAGAACACACATGCAATGACTCTAGATGTAGTTGATAAAAAGAACACACATGCAATGACTCTAGATATGGTTTGTGAAAAAGAACACACATGAAATGACACTGGTGGATCCATATGTGGTTTGTGAAAAGAACAGACATGCAATGACTCTAGTTGTGGTTAATGAAAAGAACACACATGCAATCACACTGGTGGATCCATATGTGGTTTGTGAAAAGAACACACACGCAATGAGTCTAGATGTGGTTTGTGAAAAGAACACACATGCAATGACACTGGTGGATCAATATGTGGTTTGTGTAAAGAACAGACATACAATGACTCTAGATGTGGTTTGTGAAAAGAACACACATGCAATGACACTAGTGGATCTAGGTGTGTTTTGTGAGAAGAACAGACATGCAATTACTCTAGCTGTGGTTTGTGAAAAGAACAGACATGCAATGAACTCTGGTGGATCCATATGTTGTTTTTGAGAAGAACACACATGCAATGACTCTAGATGTGGTTTGTGAAAAGAACAGACATCCAATGACTCTAGATGTGGTTTGTTTAAAGAACACACATGCAATGACACTGGTGGATCCATATGTGGTTTGTGAGAAGAACAAACATGCAATGAACTCTGGTGGATCCATATGTGGTTTGTGAGAAGAAAACCCATGCAATGACTCCATATGTGGTTTGTGAAAAGAACACACATGCAATGACTCTAGATGTGGTTAATGAAAAGAACACACATGCAATGACTCTAGATGTGGTTTGTGAAAAGAACACACATGCAATGACACTAGTGGATCCATATGTGGTTTGTGAAAAGAACAGACATGCAATGACTCTAGCTGTGGTTAATGAAAAAGCCACACATGCAATCACCCTGGTGGATCCATATGTGGTTTGTGAAAAGAACAAACATGCAATGACTCTAGATCTGGTTTGTGAAAAGAACACACATGCAATGGCACTGGTGGATCAATATGTGGTTTGTGAAAAGAACAGACATCCAATGACTCAAGATGTGGTTCGTGAAAAGAACACACATGCAATGGGACTAGTGGATCCATGTGTTGTTTGTCAGAAGAACAGACATGCAATGACTTTAGCTGTGGTTTGTGTAAAGACCAGACATGCAATGAACTCTTGTGGATCCATATGTTTATTGTGAGAAGAACACACATGCAATGACTCTAGATGTGGTTTGTGAAAAGAACACACATCCAATGACTCTAGATGTGGTCTGTCAAAAGAATAGACATGCAATGACACTAGAGGATCCATATGTGGTTAATGAAAAGAACATACATGCAATGACTCTAGATGTGGTTAATGAAAAGAACACACATGCAAAGACTCTAGATGTGGTTAATGAAAAGAACACACATGCAATGACTCTAGATGTGGTTTGTGAAAAGAACACACATGCAATGACACTGGTGGATCCATATGTGGTTTGTGAAAAGAACATACATGCAATGACTCTAGATGTGGTTTTTGAAAAGATCACACATGCAATGACACTAGTGGATCCTTGTGTGGTTTGTGAGAAGAACAGACATGCAATGACTCTAGCTGTGGTTTGTGAAAAGAACATACATGCAATGAAATTTGGTGGATCCATATGTGGTTTGTGAGAAGAACAGACATGTAATGAACTCTAGATGTGGTTTGTGAAAAGAACAGACATCCAATGACACTAGTGGATCCATATGTGGTTTGTGAAAAGAACACACATGCAATGACTCTGGATGTGGTTAATGAAAAAACACACATGCAATGACTCTAGCTGTGGTTTGTGAAAAGAACACACAAGCAATGACACTAGTGGATCCATATGTGGTTTGTGAAAAGAACACACATGCAATGAACTCTGGTGGATCCATATGTGGTTTGTGAGAAGAACACACATGGAATGACTCTAGATGAGGTTTGTGAAAAGAGCACACATGCAATAACACTGGTGGATCCATATGTGGTTTGTGAAAAGAACACACATGCAATGAACTCTGGTGGATCCATATGTGGTTTGTGAGAAGAACACACATGGAATGACTCTAGATGTGGTTGTGAAAAGAGCACACATGCAATAACACTGGTGGATCCATATGTGGTTTGTGAAAAGAACACACATGCAATGAATTCTGGTGGATCCATATGTGGTTTGTGAGAAGAACACACATGGAATGACTCTAGATGTGTATTGTGAAAAGAGCACACATGCAATAACACTGGTGCATCCATATGTGGTTTGTGAAAAGAACACACATGCAATGACTCTAGATGTGGTTAATAAAAAGAACACACATGCAATGACTCTAGATGTGGTTTGTGAAAAGAACACGCATACAATGACTCTAGAAGTGGTTAATGAAAAGAACACACATGCAATGACTCTAGATGTGGTTTGTGAAAAGAACACACATGCAATAACACTGGTGGATCCATATGTGGTTTGTGAAAAGAACAGACATGCAATGACTCTAGCTGTGGTTAATGAAAAGAACACACATGCAATCACGCTGGTGGATCCATATGTTGTTTGTGAAAAGAACACACATGCAATGACTCTAGATGTGGTTTGTGAAAAGAACACACATGCAATGGCACTGGGGAATCAATATGTTGTTTGTGAAAAGAACAGACATCCAATGACTCAAGATGTGGTTCGTGAAAAGAACACACATGCAATGACACTAGTGGATCCATCTGTGGTTTTTGAGAAGAACAGACATGCAATGACTCTAGTTGTGGTTTGTGAAAAGAACAGACATACAATGAACTCTGGTGGATCCATATGTTGATTGTGAGAAGAACACACATGCAATGACTCTAGATGTGATTTGTGAAAAGAACAGACATCCAATGACTCTAGATGTGGTCTGCTAAAAGAACACACATGCAATGAAACTGGTGGATCCATATGTGGTTTGTGAAAAGACACACATGCAATGACTCTAGATGTGGTTAATGAAAAGAACACACATGCAATGACTCTAGATGTAGTTTGTGAAAAGAACACACATGCAATGACACTGGTGGATCCATATGTGGTATGTGAAAAGAACAGACATGCAATGACTCTAGCTGTGGTTAATGAAAAGAACACACATGCAATCACACTATTGGATCCATATTTGGTTTGTGAAAAGAACACACATGCAATGACTCTATATGTGGTTTGTGAAAAGAACACACATGCAATGACACTGGTGGATCCATGTGTGGTTTGTGAGAAGAACAAACATGCAATGACTCTAGCTGTGGTTTGTGAAGAACATACATGGAATGAACTCTGGTGGATCCATATGTGGTTTGTGAGAAGAACAGACATGCAATGAACTCTAGATGTGGTGTGTGAAAAGAACAGACATCCAATGACACTAGTGGATCCATATCTGGTTTGTGAAAAGAACACACATGCAATGACTCTAGATGTGGTTAATGAAAAAACACACATGCAATGACTCTATCTATGGTTTGTGAAAAGAACACACATGCAATGACACTAGTGGATCCATATGTGGTTTGTGAAAAGAACACACATGCAATGAACTTTGGTGGATCCATGTGTGGTTTGTGAGAAGAACACACATGCAATGACTCTAGATGTGGATTGTGAAAAGAGCACGCATGCAATAACACTGGTGGATCCATATGTGGTTTGTGAAAAGAACACACATGCAATGAACTCTGGTGGATCCATATGTGGTTTGTGACAAGAACACACATGGAATGACTCTAGATGTGGTTTGTGAAAAGGGCACACAAGCAATAACACTGGTGGATCCATATGTGGTTTGTGAAAAGAACACACATGCAATGACTCTAGATGTAGTTGATAAAAAGAACACACATGCAATGACTCTAGATGTGGTTTGTGAAAAAGAACACACATGAAATGACACTGGTGGATCCATATGTGGTTTGTGAAAAGAACAGACATGCAATGACTCTAGTTGTGGTTAATGAAAAGAACACACATGCAATCACACTAGTGGATCCATATGTGGTTTGTGAAAAGAACACACACGCAATGAGTCTAGATGTGGTTTGTGAAAAGAACACACATGCAATGACACTGGTGGATCAATATGTGGTTTGTGTAAAGAACAGACATACAATGACTCTAGATGTGGTTTGTGAAAAGAACACACATGCAATGACACTAGTGGATCTAGGTGTGTTTTGTGAGAAGAACAGACATGCAATTACTCTAGCTGTGGTTTGTGAAAAGAACAGACATGCAATGAACTCTGGTGGATCCATATGTTGTTTTTGAGAAGAACACACATGCAATGACTCTAGATGTGGTTTGTGAAAAGAACAGACATCCAATGACTCTAGATGTGGTTTGTTTAAAGAACACACATGCAATGACACTGGTGGATCCATATGTGGTTTGTGAGAAGAACAAACATGCAATGAACTCTGGTGGATCCATATGTGGTTTGTGAGAAGAAAACCCATGCAATGACTCCATATGTGGTTTGTGAAAAGAACACACATGCAATGACTCTAGATGTGGTTAATGAAAAGAACACACATGCAATGACTCTAGATGTGGTTTGTGAAAAGAACACACATGCAATGACACTAGTGGATCCATATGTGGTTTGTGAAAAGAACAGACATGCAATGACTCTAGCTGTGGTTAATGAAAAAGCCACACATGCAATCACCCTGGTGGATCCATATGTGGTTTGTGAAAAGAACAAACATGCAATGACTCTAGATCTGGTTTGTGAAAAGAACACACATGCAATGGCACTGGTGGATCAATATGTGGTTTGTGAAAAGAACAGACATCCAATGACTCAAGGTGTGGTTCGTGAAAAGAACACACATGCAATGGCACTAGTGGATCCATGTGTGGTTTGTCAGAAGAACAGACATGCAATGACTTTAGCTGTGGTTTGTGAAAAGACCAGACATGCAATGAACTCTTGTGGATCCATATGTTGATTGTGAGAAGAACACACATGCAATGACTCTAGATGTGGTTTGTGAAAAGAACACACATCCAATGACTCTAGATGTGGTCTGTGAAAAGAATAGACATGCAATGACACTAGAGGATCCATATGTGGTTAATGAAAAGAACATACATGCAATGACTCTAGATGTGGTTAATGAAAAGAACACACATGCAAAGACTCTAGATGTGGTTAATGAAAAGAACACACATGCAATGACTCTAGATGTGGTTTGTGAAAAGAACACACATGCAATGACACTGGTGGATCCATATGTGGTTTGTGAAAAGAACATACATGCAATGACTCTAGATGTGGTTTGTGAAAAGATCACACATGCAATGACACTAGTGGATCCATGTGTGGTTTGTGAGAAGAACAGACATGCAATGACTCTAGCTGTGGTTTGTGAAAAGAACATACATGCAATGAAATTTGGTGGATCCATATGTGGTTTGTGAGAAGAACAGACATGTAATGAACTCTAGATGTGGTTTGTGAAAAGAACAGACATCCAATGACACTAGTGGATCCATATGTGGTTTGTGAAAAGAACACACATGCAATGACTCTGGATGTGGTTAATGAAAAAACACACATGGAACGACTCTAGATCTGGTTTGTGAAAAGAGCACACATGCAATAACACCGGTGGATCCATATGTGGTTTGTGAAAACAACACACATGCAATGAACTCTGGTGGATCCATATGTGGTTTGTGAGAAGAACACACATGGAATGACTCAGGACGTGGTTTGTGAAAAGAGCACGCATGCAATAACACTGGTGGATCCATATGTGGTTTGTTAAAAGAACACACATGCAATGACTCTAGATGTGGTTAATAAAAGACACACACATGCAATGACTCTAGCTGTGGTTTGTGAAAAGAACACACATGCAATGACACTAGTGGATCCATATGTGGTTTGTGAAAAGAACACACATGCAATGAACTCTGGTGGGTCCATATGTGGTTTGTGAGAAGAACACACATGGAATGACTCTAGATGTGGTTTGTGAAAAGAGCACACATGCAATAACACCGGTGGATCCATATGTGGTTTGTGAAAACAACACACATGCAATGAACTCTGGTGGATCCATATGCGGTTTGTGAGAAGAACACACATGCAATGACTCTAGACGTGGTTTGTGAAAAGAGCACACATGCAATAACACTGGTGGATCCATATGTGGTTTGTTAAAAGAACACACATGCAATGACTCTAGATGTGGTTAATAAAAGACACACACATGCAATGACTCTAGCTGTGGTTTGTGAAAAGAACACACATGCAATGACACTAGTGGATCCATATGTGGTTTGTGAAAAGAACACACATGCAATGAACTCTGGTGGATCCATATGTGGTTTGTGAGAAGAACACACATGCAATGACTATAGATGTGGTTGGTGAAAAGAACAGACATCCAATGACACTGGTGGATCCATATGTGGTTTGTGAAGAGAACACACATGCAATGACTCTGGATATGGTTAATGAAAAGAATACACATGGAATGACTCTGGCTGTGGTTTTTGAAAAGAACACACATGCAATGACACTGGTGGATCCATATGTGGTTTCTGAAAAGAACACACATTCAATGAAGTCTGGTGGATCCATATGTGGTTTATGAGAAGAACACACATGGAATGACTCTATATGTGGTTTGTGAAAAGAGCACACATGCAATGACTCTAGATGTGGTTAATGAAAAGAACACACATGTAATGACTCTAGATGTGGTTTGTGAAAAGAACACACATGCAATGACACTGGTGGATCCATATGTGGTATGTGAAAAGAACAGACATGCAATGACTCTAGCTGTGGTTAATGAAAAGAACACACATGCAATCACACTGGTGGATCCATATGTGGTTTGTGAAAACCACACACATGCAATGACTCTAGATGTGCTTTGTGAAAATAACGCACATGCAATGACACTAGTGGATCCATGTGTGGTTTGTGAGAAGAACAGACATGCAATTACTCTAGCTGTGGTTTGTGAAAAGAACATACATGCAATGAACTTTGGTGGATCCATATGTGGTTTGTTAAAAGAACACACATGCAATGACTCTAGATGTGGTTAATAAAAGACACACACATGCAATGACTCTAGCTGTGGTTTGTGAAAAGAACAGACATGCAATGACACTAGTGGATCCATATGTGGTTTGTGAAAAGAACACACATGCAATGAACTCTGGTGGATCCATATGTGGTTTGTGAGAAGAACACACATGCAATGACTATAGATGTGGTTGGTGAAAAGAACAGACATCCAATGACACTGGTGGATCCATATGTGGTTTGTGAAGAGAACACACATGCAATGACTCTGGATATGGTTAATGAAAAGAACACACATGGAATGACTCTGGCTGTGGTTTTTGAAAAGAACACACATGCAATGACACTGGTGGATCCATATGTGGTTTCTGAAAAGAACACACATTCAATGAAGTCTGGTGGATCCATATGTGGTTTATGAGAAGAACACACATGGTATGACTCTATATGTGGTTTGTGAAAAGAGCACACATGCAATGACTCTAGATGTGGTTAATGAAAAGAACACACATGTAATGACTCTAGATGTGGTTTGTGAAAAGAACACACATGCAATGACACTGGTGGATCCATATGTGGTATGTGAAAAGAACAGACATGCAATGACTCTAGCTGTGGTTAATGAAAAGAACACACATGCAATCACCCTGGTGGATCCATATGTGGTTTGTGAAAACCACACACATGCAATGACTCTAGATGTGCTTTGTGAAAATAACGCACATGCAATGACACTAGTGGATCCATGTGTGGTTTGTGAGAAGAACAGACATGCAATTACTCTAGCTGTGGTTTGTGAAAAGAACATACATGCAATGAACTTTGGTGGATCCATATGTGGTTTGTGAGAAGAACAGACATGTAATGAACTCTAGATGTGGTTTGTGAAAATAACAGACATCCAATGACACTAGTGGATCCATATGTGGTTTGTGAAAATAACACACATGCAATGACTCTGGATGTGGTTAATGAAAAAACACACATGCAATGACTCTAGCTGTGGTTTGTGAAAAGAACACACATGCAATGACACTAGTGGATCCATATGTGGTTTGTGAAAATAACACACATGCAATGAACTCTGGTGGATCCATATGTGGTTTGTGAGAAGAACACACATGCAATGACTCTAGATGTGGTTTGTGAAAAGAGCACACATGCAATAACACTGGTGGATCCATATGTGGTTTGTGAAAAGAACACACATGCAATGAACTCTAGTGGATCCATATGTGGTTTGTGAGAAGAACACACATGGAATGACTCTAGATGTGGTTTGTGAAAAGAGCACACATGCAATACCACTGGTGGATCCATATGTGGTTTGTGAAAAGAACACACATGCAATGAACTCTGGTGGATCCATATGTGGTTTGTGAGAAGAACACACATGGAATGACTCTATATGTGGTTTGTGAAAAGAGCACACATGCAATAACACTGGTGGATCCATATGTGGTTTGTGAAAAGAACACACATGCACTGAACTCTGGTGGATCCATATGTGGTTTGTGAGAAGAACACACATGGAATGACTCTAGATGTGGTTTGTGAAAAGAGCACACATGCAATAACACTGGTGGATCCATATGTGGTTTGTGAAAAGAACACACATGCAATGACTCTAGATGTGGTTAATAAAAAAAACATGCAATGACTCTAGCTGTGGTTTGTGAAAAGAACACACATGCAATGACACTAGTGGATCCATATGTGGTTTGTGAAAAGAACACACATGCAATGAACTCTGGTGGATCCATATGTGGTTTGTGAGAAGAACACACATGCAATGACTATAGATGTGGTTGGTGAAAAGAACAGACATCCAATGACACTGGTGGATCCATATGTGGTTTGTGAAGAGAACACACATGCAATGACTCTGGATATGGTTAATGGAAAGAACACACATGGAATGACTCTGGCTGTGGTTTTTGAAAAGAACACACATGCAATGACACTGGTGGATCCATATGTGGTTTCTGAAAAGAACACACATTCAATGAAGTCTGGTGGATCCATATGTGGTTTATGAGAAGAACACACATGGAATGACTCTATATGTGGTTTGTGAAAAGAGCACACATGCAATGACTCTAGATGTGGTTAATGAAAAGAACACACATGTAATGACTCTAGATGTGGTTTGTGAAAAGAACACACATGCAATGACACTGGTGGATCCATATGTGGTATGTGAAAAGAACAGACATGCAATGACTCTAGCTGTGGTTAATGAAAAGAACACACATGCAATCACACTGGTGGATCCATATGTGGTTTGTGAAAACCACACACATGCAATGACTCTAGATGTGCTTTGTGAAAATAACGCACATGCAATGACACTAGTGGATCCATGTGTGGTTTGTGAGAAGAACAGACATGCAATTACTCTAGCTGTGGTTTGTGAAAAGAACATACATGCATTGAACTTTGGTGGATCCATATGTGGTTTTTGAGAAGAACAGACATGTAATGAACTCTAGATGTGGTTTGTGAAAAGAACAGACATCCAATGACACTAGTGGATCCATATGTGGTTTGTGAAAATAACACACATGCAATGACT
The DNA here is from genome assembly GCA_916181665.1 of Avena sativa. Taxonomy (NCBI): domain Eukaryota; kingdom Viridiplantae; phylum Streptophyta; class Magnoliopsida; order Poales; family Poaceae; genus Avena; species Avena sativa. The sequence continues at coordinate 275,216,147 of OV702292.1, forward strand.
CTGGATGTGGTTAATGAAAAAACACACATGCAATGACTCTAGCTGTGGTTTGTGAAAAGAACACAGATGCAATGACACTAGTGGATCCATATGTGGTTTGTGAAAAGAACACACATGCAATGAACTCTGGTGGATCCATATGTGGTTTGTGAGAAGAACACACATGGAATGACTCTAGATGTGGTTTGTGAAAAGAGCACACATGCAATAACACTGGTGGATCCATATGTGGTTTGTGAAAAGAACACACATGCAATGACTCTAGATGTGGTTAATAAAAAAAAACATGCAATGACTCTAGCTGTGGTTTGTGAAAAGAACACACATGCAATGACACTAGTGGATCCATATGTGGTTTGTGAAAAGAACACACATGCAATGAACTCTGGTGGATCCATATGTGGTTTGTGAGAAGAATACACATGCAATGACTAGATGTGGTTTGTGAAAAGAGCACACATCCAATAACACTGGTGGATCCATATGTGGTTTGTGAAAAGAAAACACATGCAATGAACTCTGGTGGATCCATATGTGGTTTGTCAGAAGAACACACATGGAATGACTCTAGATCTGGTTTGGGAAAAGAGCACACATGCAATGACTCTAGATGTGGTTAATGAAAAGAACACACATGCAATGACTCTAGATGTGGTTTGTGAAAACAACACACATGCAATGAACTCTGGTGGATCCATATGTGGTTTGTGAGAAGAACACACATGGAATGACTCTAGACGTGGTTTGTGAAAAGAGCACGCATGCAATAACACTGGTGGATCCATATGTGGTTTGTTAAAAGAACACACATGCAATGACTCTAGATGTGGTTAATAAAAGACACACACATGCAATGACTCTAGCTGTGGTTTGTGAAAAGAACACACATGCAATGACACTAGTGGATCCATATGTGGTTTGTGAAAAAGAACACACATGCAATGATCTCTGGTGGGTCCATATGTGGTTTGTGAGAAGAACACACATGGAATGACTCTAGATGTGGTTTGTGAAAAGAGCACACATGCAGTAACACCGGTGGATCCATATGTGGTTTGTGAAAACACCACACATGCAATGAACTCTGGTGGATCCATATGTGGTTTGTGAGAAGAACACACATGGAATGACTCTAGACGTGGTTTGTGAAAAGAGCACACATGCAATAACACTGGTGGATCCATATGTGGTTTGTTAAAAGAACACACATGCAATGACTCTAGATGTCGTTAATAAAAGACACACACATGCAATGACTCTAGCTGTGGTTTGTGAAAAGAACACACATGCAATGACACTAGTGGATCCATATGTGGTTTGTGAAAAGAACACACATGCAATGAACTCTGGTGGATCCATATGTGGTTTGTGAGAAGAACACACATGCAATGACTATAGATGTGGTTGGTGAAAAGAACAGACATCCAATGACACTGGTGGATCCATATGTGGTTTGTGAAGAGAACACACATGCAATGACTCTGGATATGGTTAATGAAAAGAACACACATGGAATGACTCTGGCTGTGGTTTTTGAAAAGAACACACATGCAATGACACTGGTGGATCCATATGTGGTTTCTGAAAAGAACACACATTCAATGAAGTCTGGTGGATCCATATGTGGTTTATGAGAAGAACACACATTGAATGACTCTATATGTGGTTTGTGAAAAGAGCACACATGCAATGACTCTAGATGTGGTTAATGAAAAGAACACACATGTAATGACTCTAGATGTGGTTTGTGAAAAGAACACACATGCAATGACACTGGTGGATCCATATGTGGTATGTGAAAAGAACAGACATGCAATGACTCTAGCTGTGGTTAATGAAAAGAACACACATGCAATCACACTGGTGGATCCATATGTGGTTTGTGAAAACCACACACATGCAATGACTCTAGATGTGCTTTGTGAAAATAACGCACATGCAATGACAGTAGTGGATCCATGTGTGGTTTGTGAGAAGAACAGACATGCAATTACTCTAGCTGTGGTTTGTGAAAAGAACATACATGCAATGAACTTTGGTGGATCCATATGTGGTTTGTGAGAAGAACAGACATGTAATTAACTCTAGATGTGGTTTGTGAAAAGAACAGACATCCAATGACACTAGTGGATCCATATGTGGTTTGTGAAAAGAACACACATGCAATGAACTCTGGTGGATCCTTATGTGGTTTGTGAGAAGACTACACATGCAATGACTAGATGTGGTTTGTGAAAAGAGCACACATCCAATAACACTGGTGGATCCATATGTGGTTTGTGAAAAGAACACACATGCAATGAACTCTGGTGGATCCATATGTGGTTTGTCAGAAGAACACACATGGAATGACTCTAGATCTGGTTTGTGAAAAGAGCACACATGCAATGACTCTAGATGTGGTTAATGAAAAGAACACACATGCAATGACTCTAGATGTGGTTTGTGAAAACAACACACATGCAATGAACTCTGGTGGATCCATATGTGGTTTGTGAGAAGAACACACATGGAATGACTCTAGACGTGGTTTGTGAAAAGAGCACGCATGCAATAACACTGGTGGATCCATATGTGGTTTGTTAAAAGAACACACATGCAATGACTCTAGATGTGGTTAATAAAAGACACACACATGCAATGACTCTAGCTGTGGTTTGTGAAAAGAACACACATGCAATGACACTAGTGGATCCATATGTGGTTTGTGAAAAGAACATACATGCAATGAACTCTGGTGGGTCCATATGTGGTTTGTGAGAAGAACACACATGGAATGACTCTAGATGTGGTTTGTGAAAAGAGGACACATGCAATAACACCGGTGGATCCATATGTGGTTTGTGAAAACAACACACATGCAATGAACTCTGGTGGATCCATATGTGGTTTGTGAGAAGAACACACATGGAATGACTCTAGACGTGGTTTGTGAAAAGAGCACACATGCAATAACACTGGTGGATCCATATGTGGTTTGTTAAAAGAACACACATGCAATGACTCTAGATGTGGTTAATAAAAGACACACACATGCAATGACTCTAGCTGTGGTTTGTGAAAAGAACACACATGCAATGACACTAGTGGATCCATATGTGGTTTGTGAAAAGAACACACATGCAATGAACTCTGGTGGATCCATATGTGGTTTGTGAGAAGAACACACATGCAATGACTATAGATGTGGTTGGTGAAAAGAACAGACATCCAATGACACTGGTGGATCCATATGTGGTTTGTCAAGAGAACACACATGCAATGACTCTGGATATGGTTAATGAAAAGAACACACATGGAATGACTCTGGCTGTGGTTTTTGAAAAGAACACACATGCAATGACACTGGTGGATCCATATGTGGTTTCTGAAAAGAACACACATTCAATGAAGTCTGGTGGATCCATATGTGGTTTATGAGAAGAACACACATGGAATGACTCTATATGTGGTTTGTGAAAAGAGCACACATGCAATGACTCTAGATGTGGTTAATGAAAAGAACACACATGTAATGACTCTAGATGTGGTTTGTGAAAAGAACACACATGCAATGACACTGGTGGATCCATATGTGGTATGTGAAAAGAACAGACATGCAATGACTCTAGCTGTGGTTAATGAAAAGAACACACATGCAATCACACAGTGGATCCATATGTGGTTTGTGAAAACCACACACATGCAATGACTCTAGATGTGCTTTGTGAAAATAACGCACATGCAATGACACTAGTGGATCCATGTGTGGTTTGTGAGAAGAACAGACATGCAATTACTCTAGCTGTGGTTTGTGAAAAGAACATACATGCAATGAACTTTGGTGGATCCATATGTGGTTTGTGAGAAGAACAGACATGTAATGAACTCTAGATGTGGTTTGTGAAAAGAACAGACATCCAATGACACTAGTGGATCCATATGTGGTTTGTGAAAAGAACACACATGCAATGAACTCTGGTGGATCCATATGTGGTTTGTGAGAAGACTACACATGCAATGACTAGATGTGGTTTGTGAAAAGAGCACACATCCAATAACACAGGTGGATCCATATGTGGTTTGTGAAAAGAACACACATGCAATGAACTCTGGTGGATCCATATGTGGTTTGTCAGAAGAACACACATGGAATGACTCTAGATCTGGTTTGTGAAAAGAGCACACATGCAATGACTCTAGATGTGGTTAATGAAAAGAACACACATGCAATGACTCTAGATGTGGTTTGTGAAAACAACACACATGCAATGAACTCTGGTGGATCCATATGTGGTTTGTGAGAAGAACACACATGGAATGACTCTAGACGTGGTTTGTGAAAAGAGCACGCATGCAATAACACTGGTGGATCCATATGTGGTTTGTTAAAAGAACACGCATGCAATGACTCTAGATGTGGTTAATAAAAGACACACACATGCAATGACTCTAGCTGTGGTTTGTGAAAAGAACACACATGCAATGACACTAGTGGATCCATATGTGGTTTGTGAAAAGAACACACATGCAATGAACTCTGGTGGGTCCATATGTGGTTTGTGAGAAGAACACACATGGAATGACTCTAGATGTGGTTTGTGAAAAGAGCACACATGCAATAACACCGGTGGATCCATATGTGGTTTGTGAAAACAACACACATGCAATGAACTCTGGTGGATCCATATGTGGTTTGTGAGAAGAACACACATGGAATGACTCTAGACGTGGTTTGTGAAAAGAGCACACATGCAATAACACTGGTGGATCCATATGTGGTTTGTTAAAAGAACACACATGCAATGACTCTAGATGTGGTTAATAAAAGACACACACATGCAATGACTCTAGCTGTGGTTTGTGAAAAGAACACACATGCAATGACACTAGTGGATCTATATGTGGTTTGTGAAAAGAACACACATGCAATGAACTCTGGTGGATCCATATGTGGTTTGTGAGAAGAACACACATGCAATGACTATAGATGTGGTTGGTGAAAAGAACAGACATCCAATGACACTGGTGGATCCATATGTGGTTTGTCAAGAGAACACACATGCAATGACTCTGGATATGGTTAATGAAAAGAACACACATGGAATGACTCTGGCTGTGGTTTTTGAAAAGAACACACATGCAATGACACTGGTGGATCCATATGTGGTTTCTGAAAAGAACACACATTCAATGAAGTCTGGTGGATCCATATGTGGTTTATGAGAAGAACACACATGGAATGACTCTATATGTGGTTTGTGAAAAGAGCACACATGCAATGACTCTAGATGTGGTTAATGAAAAGAACACACATGTAATGACTCTAGATGTGGTTTGTGAAAAGAACACACATGCAATGACACTGGTGGATCCATATGTGGTATGTGAAAAGAACAGACATGCAATGACTCTAGCTGTGGTTAATGAAAAGAACACACATGCAATCACACTGGTGGATCCATATGTGGTTTGTGAAAACCACACACATGCAATGACTCTAGATGTGCTTTGTGAAAATAACGCACATGCAATGACACTAGTGGATCCATGTGTGGTTTGTGAGAAGAACAGACATGCAATTACTCTAGCTGTGGTTTGTGAAAAGAACATACATGCAATGAACTTTGGTGGATCCATATGTGGTTTTTGAGAAGAACAGACATGTAATGAACTCTAGATGTGGTTTGTGAAAAGAACAGACATCCAATGACACTAGTGGATCCATATGTGGTTTGTGAAAATAACACACATGCAATGAATCTGGATGTGGTTAATGAAAAAACACACATGCAATGACTCTAGCTGTGGTTTGTGAAAAGAACACACATGCAATGACACTAGTGGATCCATATGTGGCTTGTGAAAAGAACACACATGCAATGAACTCTGGTGGATCCATATGTGGTTTGTGAGAAGAACACACATGCAATGACTCTAGATGTGGTTTGTGAAAAGAGCACACATGCAATAACACTGGTGGATCCATATGTGGTTTGTGAAAAGAACACACATGCAATGAACTCTAGTGGATCCATATGTGGTTTGTGAGAAGAACACACATGGAATGACTCTAGATGTGGTTTGTGAAAAGAGCACACATGCAATAACACTGGTGGATCCATATGTGGTTTGTGAAAAGAACACACATGCAATGAACTCTGGTGGATCCATATGTGGTTTGTGAGAAGAACACACATGGAATGACTCTATATGTGGTTTGTGAAAAGAGCACACATGCAATAACACTGGTGGATCCATATGTGGTTTGTTAAAAGAACACACATGCAATGACTCTAGATGTGGTTAATAAAAGACACACACATGCAATGACTCTAGCTGTGGTTTGTGAAAAGAACACACATGCAATGACACTAGTGGATCTAGATGTGGTTTGTGAAAACAACACACATGCAATGAACTTTGGTGGATCCATATGTGGTTTGTGAGAAGAACACACATGGAATGACTCTAGACGTGGTTTGTGAAAAGAGCACGCATGCAATAACACTGGTGAATCCATATGTGGTTTGTTAAAAGAACACACATGCAATGACTCTAGATGTGGTTAATAAAAGACACACACATGCAATGACTCTAGCTGTGGTTTGTGAAAAGAACACACATGCAATGACACTAGTGGATCCATATGTGGTTTGTGAAAAGAACACACATGCAATGAACTCTGGTGGGTCCATATGTGGTTTGTGAGAAGAACACACATGGAATGACTCTAGATGTGGTTTGTGAAAAGAGCACACATGCAATAACACCGGTGGATCCATATGTGGTTTGTGAAAACACCACACATGCAATGAACTCTGGTGGATCCATATGTGGTTTGTGAGAAGAACACACATGGAATGACTCTAGACGTGGTTTGTGAAAAGAGCACACATGCACACTGGTGGATCCATATGTGGTTTGTTAAAAGAACACACATGCAATGACTCTAGATGTGGTTAATAAAAGACACACACATGCAATGACTCTAGCTGTGGTTTGTGAAAAGAACACACATGCAATGACACTAGTGGATCCATATGTGGTTTGTGAAAAGAACACACATGCAATGAACTCTGGTGGATCCATATGTGGTTTGTGAGAAGAACACACATGCAATGACTATAGATGTGGTTGGTGAAAAGAACAGACATCCAATGACACTGGTGGATCCATATGTGGTTTGTGAAGAGAACACACATGCAATGACTCTGGATATGGTTAATGAAAAGAACACACATGGAATGACTCTGGCTGTGGTTTTTGAAAAGAACACACATGCAATGACACTGGTGGATCCATATGTGGTTTCTGAAAAGAACACACATTCAATGAAGTCTGGTGGATCCATATGTGGTTTATGAGAAGAACACACATTGAATGACTCTATATGTGGTTTGTGAAAAGAGCACACATGCAATGACTCTAGATGTGGTTAATGAAAAGAACACACAAGTAATGACTCTAGATGTGGTTTGTGAAAAGAACACACATGCAATGACACTGGTGGATCCATATGTGGTATGTGAAAAGAACAGACATGCAATGACTCTAGCTGTGGTTAATGAAAAGAACACACATGCAATCACACTGGTGGATCCATATGTGGTTTGTGAAAACCACACACATGCAATGACTCTAGATGTGCTTTGTGAAAATAACGCACATGCAATGACACTAGTGGATCCATGTGTGGTTTGTGAGAAGAACAGACATGCAATTACTCTAGCTGTGGTTTGTGAAAAGAACATACATGCAATGAACTTTGGTGGATCCATATGTGGTTTGTGAGAAGAACAGACATGTAATGAACTCTAGATGTGGTTTGTGAAAAGAACAGACATCCAATGACACTAGTGGATCCATATGTGGTTTGTGAAAAGAACACACATGCAATGAACTCTGGTGGATCCATATGTGGTTTGTGAGAAGACTACACATCCAATGACTAGATGTGGTTTGTGAAAAGAGCACACATCCAATAACACAGGTGGATCCATATGTGGTTTGTGAAAAGAACACACATGCAATGAACTCTGGTGGATCCATATGTGGTTTGTCAGAAGAACACACATGGAATGACTCTAGATCTGGTTTGTGAAAAGAGCACACATGCAATGACTCTAGATGTGGTTAATGAAAAGAACACACATGCAATGACTCTAGATGTGGTTTGTGAAAACAACACACATGCAATGAACTCTGGTGGATCCATATGTGGTTTGTGAGAAGAACACACATGGAATGACTCTAGACGTGGTTTGTGAAAAGAGCACGCATGCAATAACACTGGTGGATCCATATGTGGTTTGTTAAAAGAACACACATGCAATGACTCTAGATGTGGTTAATAAAAGACACACATGCAATGACTCTAGCTGTGGTTTGTGAAAAGAACACACATGCAATGACACTAGTGGATCCATATGTGGTTTGTGAAAAGAACACACATGCAATGAACTCTGGTGGGTCCATATGTGGTTTGTGAGAAGAACACACATGGAATGACTCTAGATGTGGTTTGTGAAAAGAGCACACATGCAATAACAACGGTGGATCCATATGTGGTTTGTGAAAACAACACACATGCAATGAACTCTGGTGGATCCATATGTGGTTTGTGAGAAGAACACACATGGAATGACTCTAGACGTGGTTTGTGAAAAGAGCACACATGCAATAACACTGGTGGATCCATATGTGGTTTGTTAAAAGAACACACATGCAATGACTCTAGATGTGGTTAATAAAAGACACACACATGCAATGACTCTAGCTGTGGTTTGTGAAAAGAACACACATGCAATGACACTAGTGGATCTATATGTGGTTTGTGAAAAGAACACACATGCAATGAACTCTGGTGGATCCATATGTGGTTTGTGAGAAGAACACACATGCAATGACTATAGATGTGGTTGGTGAAAAGAACAGACATCCAATGACACTGGTGGATCCATATGTGGTTTGTCAAGAGAACACACATGCAATGACTCTGGATATGGTTAATGAAAAGAACACACATGGAATGACTCTGGCTGTGGTTTTTGAAAAGAACACACATGCAATGACACTGGTGGATCCATATGTGGTTTCTGAAAAGAACACACATTCAATGAAGTCTGGTGGATCCATATGTGGTTTATGAGAAGAACACACATGGAATGACTCTATATGTGGTTTGTGAAAAGAGCACACATGCAATGACTCTAGATGTGGTTAATGAAAAGAACACACATGTAATGACTCTAGATGTGGTTTGTGAAAAGAACACACATGCAATGACACTGGTGGATCCATATGTGGTATGTGAAAAGAACAGACATGCAATGACTCTAGCTGTGGTTAATGAAAAGAACACACATGCAATCACACTGGTGGATCCATATGTGGTTTGTGAAAACCACACACATGCAATGACTCTAGATGTGCTTTGTGAAAATAACGCACATGCAATGACACTAGTGGATCCATGTGTGGTTTGTGAGAAGAACAGACATGCAATTACTCTAGCTGTGGTTTGTGAAAAGAACATACATGCAATGAACTTTGGTGGATCCATATGTGGTTTTTGAGAAGAACAGACATGTAATGAACTCTAGATGTGGTTTGTGAAAAGAACAGACATCCAATGACACTAGTGGATCCATATGTGGTTTGTGAAAATAACACACATGCAATGACTCTGGATGTGGTTAATGAAAAAACACACATGCAATGACTCTAGCTGTGGTTTGTGAAAAGAACACACAAGCAATGACACTAGTGGATCCATATGTGGCTTGTGAAAAGAACACACATGCAATGAACTCTGGTGGATCCATATGTGGTTTGTGAAAAGAACACACATGCAATGACTCTAGATGTGGTTTGTGAAAAGAGCACACATGCAATAACACTGGTGGATCCATATGTGGTTTGTGAAAAGAACACACATGCAATGAACTCTAGTGGATCCATATGTGGTTTGTGAGAAGAACACACATGGAATGACTCTAGATGTGGTTTGTGAAAAGAGCACACATGCAATAACACTGGTGGATCCATATGTGGTTTGTGAAAAGAACACACATGCAATGAACTCTGGTGGATCCATATGTGGTTTGTGAGAAGAACACACATGGAATGACTCTATATGTGGTTTGTGAAAAGAGCACACATGCAATAACACTGGTGGATCCATATGTGGTTTGTTAAAAGAACACACATGCAATGACTCTAGATGTGGTTAATAAAAGACACACACATGCAATGACTCTAGCTGTGGTTTGTGAAAAGAACACACATGCAATGACACTAGTGGATCTAGATGTGGTTTGTGAAAACAACACACATGCAATGAACTCTGGTGGATCCATATGTGGTTTGTGAGAAGAACACACATGGAATGACTCTAGACGTGGTTTGTGAAAAGAGCACGCATGCAATAACACTGGTGGATCCATATGTGGTTTGTTAAAAGAACACACATGCAATGACTCTAGATGTGGTTAATAAAAGACACACACATGCAATGACTCTAGCTGTGGTTTGTGAAAAGAACACACATGCAATGACACTAGTGGATCCATATGTGGTTTGTGAAAAGAACACACATGCAAGGAACTCTGGTGGGTCCATATGTGGTTTGTGAGAAGAACACACATGGAATGAATCTAGATGTGGTTTGTGAAAAGAGCACACATGCAATAACACCGGTGGATCCATATGTGGTTTGTGAAAACAACACACATGCAATGAACTCTGGTGGATCCATATGTGGTTTGTGAGAAGAACACACATGGAATGACTCTAGACGTGGTTTGTGAAAAGAGCACACATGCAATAACATTGGTGGATCCATATGTGGTTTGTTAAAAGAACACACATGCAATGACTCTAGATGTGGTTAATAAAAGACACACACATGCAATGACTCTAGCTGTGGTTTGTGAAAAGAACACACATGCAATGACACTAGTGGATCTATATGTGGTTTGTGAAAAGAACACACATGCAATGAACTCTGGTGGATCCATATGTGGTTTGTGAGAAGAACACACATGCAATGACTATAGATGTGGTTGGTGAAAAGAACAGACATCCAATGACACTGGTGGATCCATATGTGGTTTGTCAAGAGAACACACATGCAATGACTCTGGATATGGTTAATGAAAAGAACACACATGGAATGACTCTGGCTGTGGTTTTTGAAAATAACAGACATGCAATGACACTGGTGGATCCATATGTGGTTTCTGAAAAGAACACACATTCAATGAAGTCTGGTGGATCCATATGTGGTTTATGAGAAGAACACACATGGAATGACTCTATATGTGGTTTGTGAAAAGAGCACACATGCAATCACTCTAGATGTGGTTAATGAAAAGAACACACATGTAATGACTCTAGATGTGGTTTGTGAAAAGAACACACATGCAATGACACTGGTGGATCCATATGTGGTATGTGAAAAGAACAGACATGCAATGACTCTAGCTGTGGTTAATGAAAAGAACACACATGCAATCACACTGGTGGATCCATATGTGGTTTGTGAAAACCACACACATGCAATGACTCTAGATGTGCTTTGTGAAAATAACGCACATGCAATGACACTAGTGGATCCATGTGTGGTTTGTGAGAAGAACAGACATGCAATTACTCTAGCTGTGGTTTGTGAAAAGAACATACATGCAATGAACTTTGGTGGATCCATATGTGGTTTTTGAGAAGAACAGACATGTAATGAACTCTAGATGTGGTTTGTGAAAAGAACAGACATCCAATGACACTAGTGGATCCATATGTGGTTTGTGAAAATAACACACATGCAATGACTCTGGATGTGGTTAATGAAAAAACACACATGCAATGACTCTAGCTGTGGTTTGTGAAAAGAACACACATGCAATGACACTAGTGGATCCATATGTGGTTTGTGAAAAGAACACACATGCAATGAACTCTGGTGGATCCATATGTGGTTTGTGAGAAGAACACACATGCAATGACTCTAGATGTGGTTTGTGAAAAGAGCACACATGCAATAACACTGGTGGATCCATATGTGGTTTGTGAAAAGAACACACATGCAATGAACTCTAGTGGATCCATATGTGGTTTGTGAGAAGAACACACATGGAATGACTCTAGATGTGGTTTGTGAAAAGAGCACACATGCAATAACACTGGTGGATCCATATGTGGTTTGTGAAAAGAACACACATGCAATGAACTCTGGTGGATCCATATGTGGTTTGTGAGAAGAACACACATGGAATGACTCTATATGTGGTTTGTGAAAAGAGCACACATGCAATAACACTGGTGGATCCATATGTGGTTTGTGAAAAGAACACACATGCACTGAACTCTGGTGGATCCATATGTGGTTTGTGAGAAGAACACACATGGAATGACTCTAGATGTGGTTTGTGAAAAGAGCACACATGCAATAACACTGGTGGATCCATATGTGGTTTGTGAAAAGAACACACATGCAATGACTCTAGATGTGGTTAATAAAAAAAACATGCAATGACTCTAGCTGTGGTTTGTGAAAAGAACACACATGCAATGACACTAGTGGATCCATATGTGGTTTGTGAAAAGAACACACATGCAATGAACTCTGGTGGATCCATATGTGGTTTGTGAGAAGAATACACATGCAATGACTAGATGTGGTTTGTGAAAAGAGCACACATCCAATAACACTGGTGGATCCATATGTGGTTTGTGAAAAGAACACACATGCAATGAACTCTGGTGGATCCATATGTGGTTTGTCAGAAGAACACACATGGAATGACTCTAGATCTGGTTTGTGAAAAGAGCACACATGCAATGACTCTAGATGTGGTTAATGAAAAGAACACACATGCAATGACTCTAGATGTGGTTTGTGAAAACAACACACATGCAATGAACTCTGGTGGATCCATATGTGGTTTGTGAGAAGAACACACATGGAATGACTCTAGACGTGGTTTGTGAAAAGAGCACGCATGCAATAACACTGGTGGATCCATATGTGGTTTGTTAAAAGAACACACATGCAATGACTCTAGATGTGGTTAATAAAAGACACACACATGCAATGACTCTAGCTGTGGTTTGTGAAAAGAACACACATGCAATGACACTAGTGGATCCATATGTGGTTTGTGAAAAGAACACACATGCAATGAACTCTGGTGGGTCCATATGTGGTTTGTGAGAAGAACACACATGGAATGACTCTAGATGTGGTTTGTGAAAAGAGCACACATGCAATAACACCGGTGGATCCATATGTGGTTTGTGAAAACACCACACATGCAATGAACTCTGGTGGATCCATATGTGGTTTGTGAGAAGAACACACATGGAATGACTCTAGACGTGGTTTGTGAAAAGAGCACACATGCACACTGGTGGATCCATATGTGGTTTGTTAAAAGAACACACATGCAATGACTCTAGATGTGGTTAATAAAAGACACACACATGCAATGACTCTAGCTGTGGTTTGTGAAAAGAACACACATGCAATGACACTAGTGGATCCATATGTGGTTTGTGAAAAGAACACACATGCAATGAACTCTGGTGGATCCATATGTGGTTTGTGAGAAGAACACACATGCAATGACTATAGATGTGGTTGGTGAAAAGAACAGACATCCAATGACACTGGTGGATCCATATGTGGTTTGTGAAGAGAACACACATGCAATGACTCTGGATATGGTTAATGAAAAGAACACACATGGAATGACTCTGGCTGTGGTTTTTGAAAAGAACACACATGCAATGACACTGGTGGATCCATATGTGGTTTCTGAAAAGAACACACATTCAATGAAGTCTGGTGGATCCATATGTGGTTTATGAGAAGAACACACATTGAATGACTCTATATGTGGTTTGTGAAAAGAGCACACATGCAATGACTCTAGATGTGGTTAATGAAAAGAACACACAAGTAATGACTCTAGATGTGGTTTGTGAAAAGAACACACATGCAATGACACTGGTGGATCCATATGTGGTATGTGAAAAGAACAGACATGCAATGACTCTAGCTGTGGTTAATGAAAAGAACACACATGCAATCACACTGGTGGATCCATATGTGGTTTGTGAAAACCACACACATGCAATGACTCTAGATGTGCTTTGTGAAAATAACGCACATGCAATGACACTAGTGGATCCATGTGTGGTTTGTGAGAAGAACAGACATGCAATTACTCTAGCTGTGGTTTGTGAAAAGAACATACATGCAATGAACTTTGGTGGATCCATATGTGGTTTGTGAGAAGAACAGACATGTAATGAACTCTAGATGTGGTTTGTGAAAAGAACAGACATCCAATGACACTAGTGGATCCATATGTGGTTTGTGAAAAGAACACACATGCAATGAACTCTGGTGGATCCATATGTGGTTTGTGAGAAGACTACACATGCAATGACTAGATGTGGTTTGTGAAAAGAGCACACATCCAATAACACAGGTGGATCCATATGTGGTTTGTGAAAAGAACACACATGCAATGAACTCTGGTGGATCCATATGTGGTTTGTCAGAAGAACACACATGGAATGACTCTAGATCTGATTTGTGAAAAGAGCACACATGCAATGACTCTAGATGTGGTTAATGAAAAGAACACACATGCAATGACTCTAGATGTGGTTTGTGAAAACAACACACATGCAATGAACTCTGGTGGATCCATATGTGGTTTGTGAGAAGAACACACATGGAATGACTCTAGACGTGGTTTGTGAAAAGAGCACGCATGCAATAACACTGGTGGATCCATATGTGGTTTGTTAAAAGAACACACATGCAATGACTCTAGATGTGGTTAATAAAAGACACACACATGCAATGACTCTAGCTGTGGTTTGTGAAAAGAACACACATGCAATGACACTAGTGGATCCATATGTGGTTTGTGAAAAGAACACACATGCAATGAACTCTGGTGGGTCCATATGTGGTTTGTGAGAAGAACACACATGGAATGACTCTAGATGTGGTTTGTGAAAAGAGCACACATGCAATAACACCGGTGGATCCATATGTGGTTTGTGAAAACAACACACATGCAATGAACTCTGGTGGATCCATATGTGGTTTGTGAGAAGAACACACATGGAATGACTCTAGACGTGGTTTGTGAAAAGAGCACACATGCAATAACACTGGTGGATCCATATGTGGTTTGTTAAAAGAACACACATGCAATGACTCTAGATGTGGTTAATAAAAGACACACACATGCAATGACTCTAGCTGTGGTTTGTGAAAAGAACACACATGCAATGACACTAGTGGATCTATATGTGGTTTGTGAAAAGAACACACATGCAATGAACTCTGGTGGATCCATATGTGGTTTGTGAGAAGAACACACATGCAATGACTATAGATGTGGTTGGTGAAAAGAACAGACATCCAATGACACTGGTGGATCCATATGTGGTTTGTCAAGAGAACACACATGCAATGACTCTGGATATGGTTAATGAAAAGAACACACATGGAATGACTCTGGCTGTGGTTTTTGAAAAGAACACACATGCAATGACACTGGTGGATCCATATGTGGTTTCTGAAAATAACACACATTCAATGAAGTCTGGTGGATCCATATGTGGTTTATGAGAAGAACACACATGGAATGACTCTATATGTGGTTTGTGAAAAGAGCACACATGCAATGACTCTAGATGTGGTTAATGAAAAGAACACACATGTAATGACTCTAGATGTGGTTTGTGAAAAGAACACACATGCAATGACACTGGTGGATCCATATGTGGTATGTGAAAAGAACAGACATGCAATGACTCTAGCTGTGGTTAATGAAAAGAACACACATGCAATCACACTGGTGGATCCATATGTGGTTTGTGAAAACCACACACATGCAATGACTCTAGATGTGCTTTGTGAAAATAACGCACATGCAATGACACTAGTGGATCCATGTGTGGTTTGTGAGAAGAACAGACATGCAATTACTCTAGCTGTGGTTTGTGAAAAGAACATACATGCAATGAACTTTGGTGGATCCATATGTGGTTTTTGAGAAGAACAGACATGTAATGAACTCTAGATGTGGTTTGTGAAAAGAACAGACATCCAATGACACTAGTGGATCCATATGTGGTTTGTGAAAATAACACACATGCAATGACTCTGGATGTGGTTAATGAAAAAACACACATGCAATGACTCTAGCTGTGGTTTGTGAAAAGAACACACAAGCAATGACACTAGTGGATCCATATGTGGCTTGTGAAAAGAACACACATGCAATGAACTCTGGTGGATCCATATGTGGTTTGTGAAAAGAACACACATGCAATGACTCTAGATGTGGTTTGTGAAAGGAGCACACATGCAATAACACTGGTGGATCCATATGTGGTTTGTGAAAAGAACACACATGCAATGAACTCTAGTGGATCCATATGTGGTTTGTGAGAAGAACACACATGGAATGACTCTAGATGTGGTTTGTGAAAAGAGCACACATGCAATAACACTGGTGGATCCATATGTGGTTTGTGAAAAGAACACACATGCAATGAACTCTGGTGGATCCATATGTGGTTTGTGAGAAGAACACACATGGAATGACTCTATATGTGGTTTGTGAAAAGAGCACACATGCAATAACACTGGTGGATCCATATGTGGTTTGTTAAAAGAACACACATGCAATGACTCTAGATGTGGTTAATAAAAGACACACACATGCAATGACTCTAGCTGTGGTTTGTGAAAAGAACACACATGCAATGACACTAGTGGATCTAGATGTGGTTTGTGAAAACAACACACATGCAATGAACTCTGGTGGATCCATATGTGGTTTGTGAGAAGAACACACATGCAATGACTCTAGACGTGGTTTGTGAAAAGAGCACACATGCAATAACACTGGTGGATCCATATGTGGTTTGTGAAAAGAACACACATGCAATGACTCTAGATGTGGTTAATAAAAGACACACACATGCAATGACTCTAGCTGTGGTTTGTGAAAAGAACACACATGCAATGACACTAGTGGATCCATATGTGGTTTGTGAAAAGAACACACATGCAATGAACTCTGGTGGGTCCATATGTGGTTTGTGAGAAGAACACACATGGAATGACTCTAGATGTGGTTTGTGAAAAGAGCACACATGCAATAACACCGGTGGATCCATATGTGGTTTGTGAAAACACCACACATGCAATGAACTCTGGTGGATCCATATGTGGTTTGTGAGAAGAACACACATGGAATGACTCTAGACGTGGTTTGTGAAAACAGCACACATGCACACTGGTGGATCCATATGTGGTTTGTTAAAAGAACACACATGCAATGACTCTAGATGTGGTTAATAAAAGACACACACATGCAATGACTCTAGCTGTGGTTTGTGAAAAGAACACACATGCAATGACACTAGTGGATCCATATGTGGTTTGTGAAAAGAACACACATGCAATGAACTCTGGTGGATCCATATGTGGTTTGTGAGAAGAACACACATGCAATGACTATAGATGTGGTTGGTGAAAAGAACAGACATCCAATGACACTGGTGGATCCATATGTGGTTTGTGAAGAGAACACACATGCAATGACTCTGGATATGGTTAATGAAAAGAACACACATGGAATGACTCTGGCTGTGGTTTTTGAAAAGAACACACATGCAATGACACTGGTGGATCCATATGTGGTTTCTGAAAAGAACACACATTCAATGAAGTCTGGTGGATCCATATGTGGTTTATGAGAAGAACACACATTGAATGACTCTATATGTGGTTTGTGAAAAGAGCACACATGCAATGACTCTAGATGTGGTTAATGAAAAGAACACACAAGTAATGACTCTAGATGTGGTTTGTGAAAAGAACACACATGCAATGACACTGGTGGATCCATATGTGGTATGTGAAAAGAACAGACATGCAATGACTCTAGCTGTGGTTAATGAAAAGAACACACATGCAATCACACTGGTGGATCCATATGTGGTTTGTGAAAACCACACACATGCAATGACTCTAGATGTGCTTTGTGAAAATAACGCACATGCAATGACACTAGTGGATCCATGTGTGGTTTGTGAGAAGAACAGACATGCAATTACTCTAGCTGTGGTTTGTGAAAAGAACATACATGCAATGAACTTTGGTGGATCCATATGTGGTTTGTGAGAAGAACAGACATGTAATGAACTCTAGATGTGGTTTGTGAAAAGAACAGACATCCAATGACACTAGTGGATCCATATGTGGTTTGTGAAAAGAACACACATGCAATGAACTCTGGTGGATCCATATGTGGTTTGTGAGAAGACTACACATGCAATGACTAGATGTGGTTTGTGAAAAGAGCACACATCCAATAACACAGGTGGATCCATATGTGGTTTGTGAAAAGAACACACATGCAATGAACTCTGGTGGATCCATATGTGGTTTGTCAGAAGAACACACATGGAATGACTCTAGATCTGGTTTGTGAAAAGAGCACACATGCAATGACTCTAGATGTGGTTAATGAAAAGAACACACATGCAATGACTCTAGATGTGGTTTGTGAAAACAACACACATGCAATGAACTCTGGTGGATCCATATGTGGTTTGTGAGAAGAACACACATGGAATGACTCTAGACGTGGTTTGTGAAAAGAGCACGCATGCAATAACACTGGTGGATCCATATGTGGTTTGTTAAAAGAACACACATGCAATGACTCTAGATGTGGTTAATAAAAGACACACACATGCAATGACTCTAGCTGTGGTTTGTGAAAAGAACACACATGCAATGACACTAGTGGATCCATATGTGGTTTGTGAAAAGAACACACATGCAATGAACTCTGGTGGGTCCATATGTGGTTTGTGAGAAGAACACACATGGAATGACTCTAGATGTGGTTTGTGAAAAGAGCACACATGCAATAACACCGGTGGATCCATATGTGGTTTGTGAAAACAACACACATGCAATGAACTCTGGTGGATCCATATGTGGTTTGTGAGAAGAACACACATGGAATGACTCTAGACGTGGTTTGTGAAAAGAGCACACATGCAATAACACTGGTGGATCCATATGTGGTTTGTTAAAAGAACACACATGCAATGACTCTAGATGTGGTTAATAAAAGACACACACATGCAATGACTCTAGCTGTGGTTTGTGAAAAGAACACACATGCAATGACACTAGTGGATCTATATGTGGTTTGTGAAAAGAACACACATGCAATGAACTCTGGTGGATCCATATGTGGTTTGTGAGAAGAACACACATGCAATGACTATAGATGTGGTTGGTGAAAAGAACAGACATCCAATGACACTGGTGGATCCATATGTGGTTTGTCAAGAGAACACACATGCAATGACTCTGGATATGGTTAATGAAAAGAACACACATGGAATGACTCTGGCTGTGGTTTTTGAAAAGAACACACATGCAATGACACTGGTGGATCCATATGTGGTTTCTGAAAAGAACACACATTCAATGAAGTCTGGTGGATCCATATGTGGTTTATGAGAAGAACACACATGGAATGACTCTATATGTGGTTTGTGAAAAGAGCACACATGCAATGACTCTAGATGTGGTTAATGAAAAGAACACACATGTAATGACTCTAGATGTGGTTTGTGAAAAGAACACACATGCAATGACACTGGTGGATCCATATGTGGTATGTGAAAAGAACAGACATGCAATGACTCTAGCTGTGGTTAATGAAAAGAACACACATGCAATCACACTGGTGGATCCATATGTGGTTTGTGAAAACCACACACATGCAATGACTCTAGATGTGCTTTGTGAAAATAACGCACATGCAATGACACTAGTGGATCCATGTGTGGTTTGTGAGAAGAACAGACATGCAATTACTCTAGCTGTGGTTTGTGAAAAGAACATACATGCAATGAACTTTGGTGGATCCATATGTGGTTTTTGAGAAGAACAGACATGTAATGAACTCTAGATGTGGTTTGTGAAAAGAACAGACATCCAATGACACTAGTGGATCCATATGTGGTTTGTGAAAATAACACACATGCAATGACTCTGGATGTGGTTAATGAAAAAACACACATGCAATGACTCTAGCTGTGGTTTCTGAAAAGAACACACAAGCAATGACACTAGTGGATCCATATGTGGCTTGTGAAAAGAACACACATGCAATGAACTCTGGTGGATCCATATGTGGTTTGTGAAAAGAACACACATGCAATGACTCTAGATGTGGTTTGTGAAAAGAGCACACATGCAATAACACTGGTGGATCCATATGTGGTTTGTGAAAAGAACACACATGCAATGAACTCTAGTGGATCCATATGTGGTTTGTGAGAAGAACACACATGGAATGACTCTAGATGTGGTTTGTGAAAAGAGCACACATGCAATAACACTGGTGGATCCATATGTGGTTTGTGAAAAGAACACACATGCAATGAACTCTGGTGGATCCATATGTGGTTTGTGAGAAGAACACACATGGAATGACTCTATATGTGGTTTGTGAAAAGAGCACACATGCAATAACACTGGTGGATCCATATGTGGTTTGTTAAAAGAACACACATGCAATGACTCTAGATGTGGTTAATAAAAGACACACACATGCAATGACTCTAGCTGTGGTTTGTGAAAAGAACACACATGCAATGACACTAGTGGATCTAGATGTGGTTTGTGAAAACAACACACATGCAATGAACTCTGGTGGATCCATATGTGGTTTGTGAGAAGAACACACATGGAATGACTCTAGACGTGGTTTG
Organism: Avena sativa; assembly: GCA_916181665.1. Lineage (NCBI taxonomy): Eukaryota > Viridiplantae > Streptophyta > Magnoliopsida > Poales > Poaceae > Avena > Avena sativa. Next base: position 275,236,967 of record OV702292.1, read on the forward strand.
TGAAAAGAGCACACATGCAATAACACTGGTGGATCCATATGTGGTTTTTTTAAAAGAACACACATGCAATGACTCTAGATGTGGTTAATAAAAGACACACACATGCAATGACTCTAGCTGTGGTTTGTGAAAAGAACACACATGCAATGACACTAGTGGATCCATATGTGGTTTGTGAAAAGAACACACATGCAATGAACTCTGGTGGGTCCATATGTGGTTTGTGAGAAGAACACACATGGAATGACTCTAGATGTGGTTTGTGAAAAGAGCACACATGCAATAACACCGGTGGATCCATATGTGGTTTGTGAAAACAACACACATGCAATGAACTCTGGTGGATCCATATGTGGTTTGTGAGAAGAACACACATGGAATGACTCTAGACGTGGTTTGTGAAAAGAGCACACATGCAATAACATTGGTGGATCCATATGTGGTTTGTTAAAAGAACACACATGCAATGACTCTAGATGTGGTTAATAAAAGACACACACATGCAATGACTCTAGCTGTGGTTTGTGAAAAGAACACACATGCAATGACACTAGTGGATCTATATGTGGTTTGTGAAAAGAACACACATGCAATGAACTCTGGTGGATCCATATGTGGTTTGTGAGAAGAACACACATGCAATGACTATAGATGTGGTTGGTGAAAAGAACAGACATCCAATGACACTGGTGGATCCATATGTGGTTTGTCAAGAGAACACACATGCAATGACTCTGGATATGGTTAATGAAAAGAACACACATGGAATGACTCTGGCTGTGGTTTTTGAAAATAACACACATGCAATGACACTGGTGGATCCATATGTGGTTTCTGAAAAGAACACACATTCAATGAAGTCTGGTGGATCCATATGTGGTTTATGAGAAGAACACACATGGAATGACTCTATATGTGGTTTGTGAAAAGAGCACACATGCAATCACTCTAGATGTGGTTAATGAAAAGAACACACATGTAATGACTCTAGATGTGGTTTGTGAAAAGAACACACATGCAATGACACTGGTGGATCCATATGTGGTATGTGAAAAGAACAGACATGCAATGACTCTAGCTGTGGTTAATGAAAAGAACACACATGCAATCACACTGGTGGATCCATATGTGGTTTGTGAAAACCACACACATGCAATGACTCTAGATGTGCTTTGTGAAAATAACGCACATGCAATGACACTAGTGGATCCATGTGTGGTTTGTGAGAAGAACAGACATGCAATTACTCTAGCTGTGGTTTGTGAAAAGAACATACATGCAATGAACTTTGGTGGATCCATATGTGGTTTTTGAGAAGAACAGACATGTAATGAACTCTAGATGTGGTTTGTGAAAAGAACAGACATCCAATGACACTAGTGGATCCATATGTGGTTTGTGAAAATAACACACATGCAATGACTCTGGATGTGGTTAATGAAAAAACACACATGCAATGACTCTAGCTGTGGTTTGTGAAAAGAACACACATGCAATGACACTAGTGGATCCATATGTGGTTTGTGAAAAGAACACACATGCAATGAACTCTGGTGGATCCATATGTGGTTTGTGAGAAGAACACACATGCAATGACTCTAGATGTGGTTTGTGAAAAGAGCACACATGCAATAACACTGGTGGATCCATATGTGGTTTGTGAAAAGAACACACATGCAATGAACTCTAGTGGATCCATATGTGGTTTGTGAGAAGAACACACATGGAATGACTCTAGATGTGGTTTGTGAAAAGAGCACACATGCAATAACACTGGTGGATCCATATGTGGTTTGTGAAAAGAACACACATGCAATGAACTCTGGTGGATCCATATGTGGTTTGTGAGAAGAACACACATGGAATGACTCTATATGTGGTTTGTGAAAAGAGCACACATGCAATAACACTGGTGGATCCATATGTGGTTTGTGAAAAGAACACACATGCACTGAACTCTGGTGGATCCATATGTGGTTTGTGAGAAGAACACACATGGAATGACTCTAGATGTGGTTTGTGAAAAGAGCACACATGCAATAACACTGGTGGATCCATATGTGGTTTGTGAAAAGAACACACATGCAATGACTCTAGATGTGGTTAATAAAAAAAAACATGCAATGACTCTAGCTGTGGTTTGTGAAAAGAACACACATGCAATGACACTAGTGGATCCATATGTGGTTTGTGAAAAGAACACACATGCAATGAACTCTGGTGGATCCATATGTGGTTTGTGAGAAGAATACACATGCAATGACTAGATGTGGTTTGTGAAAAGAGCACACATCCAATAACACTGGTGGATCCATATGTGGTTTGTGAAAAGAACACACATGCAATGAACTCTGGTGGATCCATATGTGGTTTGTCAGAAGAACACACATGGAATGACTCTAGATCTGGTTTGTGAAAAGAGCACACATGCAATGACTCTAGATGTGGTTAATGAAAAGAACACACATGCAATGACTCTAGATGTGGTTTGTGAAAACAACACACATGCAATGAACTCTGGTGGATCCATATGTGGTTTGTGAGAAGAACACACATGGAATGACTCTAGACGTGGTTTGTGAAAAGAGCACGCATGCAATAACACTGGTGGATCCATATGTGGTTTGTTAAAAGAACACACATGCAATGACTCTAGATGTGGTTAATAAAAGACACACACATGCAATGACTCTAGCTGTCGTTTGTGAAAAGAACACACATGCAATGACACAAGTGGATCCATATGTGGTTTGTGAAAAAGAACACACATGCAATGATCTCTGGTGGGTCCATATGTGGTTTGTGAGAAGAACACACATGGAATGACTCTAGATGTGGTTTGTGAAAAGAGCACACATGCAATAACACCGGTGGATCCATATGTGGTTTGTGAAAACACCACACATGCAATGAACTCTGGTGGATCCATATGTGGTTTGTGAGAAGAACACACATGGAATGACTCTAGACGTGGTTTGTGAAAAGAGCACACATGCAATAACACTGGTGGATCCATATGTGGTTTGTTAAAAGAACACACATGCAATGACTCCAGATGTGGTTAATAAAAGACACACACATGCAATGACTCTAGCTGTGGTTTGTGAAAAGAACACACATGCAATGACACTAGTGGATCCATATGTGGTTTGTGAAAAGAACACACATGCAATGAACTCTGGTGGATCCATATGTGGTTTGTGAGAAGAACACACATGCAATGACTATAGATGTGGTTGGTGAAAAGAACAGACATCCAATGACACTGGTGGATCCATATGTGGTTTGTGAAGAGAACACACATGCAATGACTCTGGATATGGTTAATGAAAAGAACACACATGGAATGACTCTGGCTGTGGTTTTTGAAAAGAACACACATGCAATGACACTGGTGGATCCATATGTGGTTTCTGAAAAGAACACACATTCAATGAAGTCTGGTGGATCCATATGTGGTTTATGAGAAGAACACACATTGAATGACTCTATATGTGGTTTGTGAAAAGAGCACACATGCAATGACTCTAGATGTGGTTAATGAAAAGAACACACATGTAATGACTCTAGATGTGGTTTGTGAAAAGAACACACATGCAATGACACTGGTGGATCCATATGTGGTATGTGAAAAGAACAGACATGCAATGACTCTAGCTGTGGTTAATGAAAAGAACACACATGCAATCACACTGGTGGATCCATATGTGGTTTGTGAAAACCACACACATGCAATGACTCTAGATGTGCTTTGTGAAAATAACGCACATGCAATGACACTAGTGGATCCATGTGTGGTTTGTGAGAAGAACAGACATGCAATTACTCTAGCTGTGGTTTGTGAAAAGAACATACATGCAATGAACTTTGGTGGATCCATATGTGGTTTGTGAGAAGAACAGACATGTAATGAACTCTAGATGTGGTTTGTGAAAAGAACAGACATCCAATGACACTAGTGGATCCATATGTGGTTTGTGAAAATAACACACATGCAATGACTCTGGATGTGGTTAATGAAAAAACACACATGCAATGACTCTAGCTGTGGTTTGTGAAAAGAACACACATGCAATGACACTAGTGGATCCATATGTGGTTTGTGAAAAGAACACACATGCAATGAACTCTGGTGGATCCATATGTGGTTTGTGAGAAGAACACACATGCAATGACTCTAGATGTGGTTTGTGAAAAGAGCACACATGCAATAACACTGGTGGATCCATATGTGGTTTGTGAAAAGAACACACATGCAATGAACTCTAGTGGATCCATATTTGGTTTGTGAGAAGAACACACATGGAATGACTCTAGATGTGGTTTGTGAAAAGAGCACACATGCAATAACACTGGTGGATCCATATGTGGTTTGTGAAAAGAACACACATGCAATGAACTCTGGTGGATCCATATGTGGTTTGTGAGAAGAACACACATGGAATGACTCTAGATGTGGTTTGTGAAAAGAGCACACATGCAATAACACTGGTGGATCCATATGTGGTTTGTGAAAAGAACACACATGCACTGAACTCTGGTGGATCCATATGTGGTTTGTGAGAAGAACACACATGGAATGACTCTAGATGTGGTTTGTGAAAAGAGCACACATGCAATAACACTGGTGGATCCATATGTGGTTTGTGAAAAGAACACACATGCAATGACTCTAGATGTGGTTAATAAAAAAAACATGCAATGACTCTAGCTGTGGTTTGTGAAAAGAACACACATGCAATGACACTAGTGGATCCATATGTGGTTTGTGATAAGAACACACATGCAATGAACTCTGGTGGATCCATATGTGGTTTGTGAGAAGACTACACATGCAATGACTAGATGTGGTTTGTGAAAAGAGCACACATCCAATAACACTGGTGGATCCATATGTGGTTTGTGAAAAGAACACACATGCAATGAACTCTGGTGGATCCATATGTGGTTTGTCAGAAGAACACACATGGAATGACTCTAGATCTGGTTTGTGAAAAGAGCGCACATGCAATGACTCTAGATGTGGTTAATGAAAAGAACACACATGCAATGACTCTAGATGTGGTTTGTGAAAACAACACACATGCAATGAACTCTGGTGGATCCATATGTGGTTTGTGAGAAGAACACACATGGAATGACTCTAGACGTGGTTTGTGAAAAGAGCACGCATGCAATAAGACTGGTGGATCCATATGTGGTTTGTTAAAAGAACACACATGCAATGACTCTAGATGTGGTTAATAAAAGACACACACATGCAATGACTCTAGCTGTGGTTTGTGAAAAGAACACACATGCAATGACACTAGTGGATCCATATGTGGTTTGTGAAAAGAACACACATGCAATGAACTCTGGTGGGTCCATATGTGGTTTGTGAGAAGAACACACATGGAATGACTCTAGATGTGGTTTGTGAAAAGAGCACACATGCAATAACACCGGTGGATCCATATGTGGTTTGTGAAAACAACACACATGCAATGAACTCTGGTGGATCCATATGTGGTTTGTGAGAAGAACACACATGGAATGACTCTAGACGTGGTTTGTGAAAAGAGCACACATGCAATAACACTGGTGGATCCATATGTGGTTTGTTAAAAGAACACACATGCAATGACTCTAGATGTGGTTAATAAAAGACACACACATGCAATGACTCTAGCTGTGGTTTGTGAAAAGAACACACATGCAATGACACTAGTGGATCCATATGTGGTTTGTTAAAAGAACACACATGCAATGAACTCTGGTGAATCCATATGTGGTTTGTGAGAAGAACACACATGCAATGACTATAGATGTGGTTGGTGAAAAGAACAGACATCCAATGACACTGGTGGATCCATATGTGGTTTGTGAAGAGAACACACATGCAATGACTCTGGATATGGTTAATGAAAAGAACACACATGGAATGACTCTGGCTGTGGTTTTTGAAAAGAACACACATGCAATGACACTGGTGGATCCATATGTGGTTTCGGAAAAGAACACACATTCAATGAAGTCTGGTGGATCCATATGTGGTTTATGAGAAGAACACACATGGAATGACTCTATATGTGGTTTGTGAAAAGAGCACACATGCAATGACTCTAGATGTGGTTAATGAAAAGAACACACATGTAATGACTCTAGATGTGGTTTGTGAAAAGAACACACATGCAATGACACTGGTGGATCCATATGTGGTATGTGAAAAGAACAGACATGCAATGACTCTAGCTGTAGTTAATGAAAAGAACACACATGCAATCACACTGGTGGATCCATATGTGGTTTGTGAAAACCACACACATGCAATGACTCTAGATGTGCTTTGTGAAAATAACGCACATGCAATGACACTAGTGGATCCATGTGTGGTTTGTGAGAAGAACAGACATGCAATTACTCTAGCTGTGGTTTGTGAAAAGAACATACATGCAATGAACTTTGGTGGATCCATATGTGGTTTGTGAGAAGAACAGACATGTAATGAACTCTAGATGTGGTTTGTGAAGAGAACAGACATCCAATGACACTAGTGGATCCATATGTGGTTTGTGAAAATAACACACATGCAATGACTCTGGATGTGGTTAATGAAAAAACACACATGCAATGACTCTAGCTGTGGTTTGTGAAAAGAACACACATGCAATGACACTAGTGGATCCATATGTGGTTTGTGAAAAGAACACACATGCAATGAACTCTGGTGGATCCATATGTGGTTTGTGAGAAGAACACACATGCAATGACTCTAGATGTGGTTTGTGAAAAGAGCACACATGCAATAACACTGGTGGATCCATATGTGGTTTGTGAAAAGAACACACATGCAATGAACTCTAGTGGATCCATATGTGGTTTGTGAGAAGAACACACATGGAATGACTCTAGATGTGGTTTGTGAAAAGAGCACACATGCAATAACACTGGTGGATCCATATGTGGTTTGTGAAAAGAACACACATGCAATGAACTCTGGTGGATCCATATGTGGTTTGTGAGAAGAACACACATGGAATGACTCTAGATGTGGTTTGTGAAAAGAGCACACATGCAATAACACTAGTGGATCCATAAGTGGTTTGTGAAAAGAACACACATGCACTGAACTCTGGTGGATCCATATGTGGTTTGTGAGAAGAACACACATGGAATGACTCTATATGTGGTTTGTGAAAAGAGCACACATGCAATAACACTGGTGGATCCATATGTGGTTTGTGAAAAGAACACACATGCAATGACTCTAGATGTGGTTAATAAAAAAAACATGCAATGACTCTAGCTGTGGTTTGTGAAAAGAACACACATGCAATGACTCTAGATGTGGTTTGTGAAAACAACACACATGCAATGAACTCTGGTGGATCCATATGTGGTTTGTGAGAAGAACACACATGCAATGACTCTAGATGTGGTTTGTGAAAAGAGCACACATGCAATAACACTGGTGGATCCATATGTGGTTTGTGAAAAGAACACACATGCAATGAACTCTGGTGGATCCATATGTGGTTTGTGAGAAGAACACACATGGAATGACTCTAGATGTGGTTTGTGAAAAGAGCACACATGCAATAACACTTGTGGATCCATATGTGGTTTGTGAAAAGAACACACATGCAATGAACTCTGGTGGATCCATATGTGGTTTGTGAGAAGAACACACATGGAATGACTCTAGATGTGGTTTGTGAAAAGAACACACATGCAATGACCCTGGTGGATCCATATGTGGTTTGTGAAAAGAACACACATGCAATGGCTCTAGATGTGGTTAATGAAAAGAACACACATGCAATGACTCTAGATGTGGTTTGTGAAAAGAGCACACATGCAATAACACTGGTGAATACATATGTGGTTTGTGAAAAGAACACACATGCAATGACTCTAGATGTAGTTAATAAAAAGAACACACATGCAATGACTCTAGATGTGGTTCGTGAAAAAGAACACACAAGCAACGACACTGGTGGATCCATATGTGGTTTGTGAAAAGAACAGACATGCAATGACTCTAGCTGTGGTTAATGAAAAGAACACACATGAAATCACACTGGTGGATCCATATGTGGTTTGTGAAAAGAACACACACGCAATGACTCTAGATGTGGTTTGTGAAAAGAACACACATACAATGACACTGGTGGATCAATATTTGGTTTGTGTAAAGAACAGACATCCAATGACTCTAGATGTGGTTTGTTAAAAGAACACACATGCAATGACACTAGTGGATCTATGTGTGTTTTGTGAGAAGAACAGACATGCAATTACTCTAGCTGTGGTTTGTGAAAAGAACAAACATGCAATGAACTCTGGTGGATCCATATGTTGTTTTTGAGAAGAACACACATGCAATGACTCTAGATGTTGTTTGTGAAAAGAGCAGACATCCAATGTCTCTAGATGTGGTTTGTTAAAAGAACACACATGCAATGATACTGGTGGATCCATATGTGGTTTTTGAGAAGAATAGACATGCAATGAACTCTGGTGGATCCATATGTGGTTTGTGAGAAGAAAATGCATGCAAGGACTCTAGATGTGGTTTGTGAAAACAACACACATGCAATGACACTGGTGGATCCATATGTGGTTTGTGAAAAGAACAGACATGCAATGACTCTAGATGTGCTTAATGAAAAGAACACACATGCAATGAACCTAGATGTGGTTTGTGAAAAGAACACACATGCAATGACACTACTAAATCCATATGTGGTTTGTGAAAAGAACACACATGCAATGACACTACTAAATCCATATGTGGTTTGTGAAAAGAACACACATGCAATGAACTATGGTGGATCCATATGTGGTTTGTGAGAATAACACACATGGAATGACTCTAGATGTGGTTTGTGAAAAGAGCACATATGCAATAACACTGGTGGATCCATATGTGGTTTGTGAAAAGAACACACATGCAATGACTCTAGATGTGGTTAATAAAAAACACATGCAATGACTCTAGCTGTGGTTTGTGAAAAGAACACACATGCAATGACACTAGTGGATCTATATGTGGTTTGTGAAAAGAACACACATGCAATGAACTCCGGTGGATCCATATGTGGTTTGTGAGAAGAACACACATGGAATGACTCTAGATGTGGTTTGTGAAAAGAGCACACATGCAATAACACTGGTGGATCCATATGTGGTTTGTGAAAAGAACACACATGCAATGAACTCTGGTGGATCCATATGTGGTTTGTGAGAAGAACACACATGGAATGACTCTAGATGTGGTTTGTGAAAAGAGCACACATGCAATAACACTGGTGGATCCATAAGTGGTTTGTGAAAAGAACACACATGCACTGAACTCTGGTGGATCCATATGTGGTTTGTGAGAAGAACACACATGGAATGACTCTAGATGTGGTTTGTGAAAAGAGCACACATGCAATAACACTGGTGGATCCATATGTGGTTTGTGAAAAGAACACACATGCAATGACTCTAGATGTGGTTAATAAAAAAAACATGCAATGACTCTAGCTGTGGTTTGTGAAAAGAACACACATGCAATGACTCTAGATGTGGTTTGTGAAAACAACACACATGCAATGAACTCTGGTGGATCCATATGTGGTTTGTGAGAAGAACACACATGCAATGACTCTAGATGTGGTTTGTGAAAAGAGCACACATGCAATAACACTGGTGGATCCATATGTGGTTTGTGAAAAGAACACACATGCAATGAACTCTGGTGGATCCATATGTGGTTTGTGAGAAGAACACACATGGAATGACTCTAGATGTGGTTTGTGAAAAGAGCACACCTGCAATAACACTGGTGGATCCATATGTGGTTTGTGAAAAGAACACACATGCAATGAACTCTGGTGGATCCATATGTGGTTTGTGAGAAGAACACACATGGAATGACTCTAGATGTGGTTTGTGAAAAGAACACACATGCAATGACCCTGGTGGATCCATATGTGGTTTGTGAAAAGAACACACATGCAATGGCTCTAGATGTGGTTAATGAAAAGAACACACATGCAATGACTCTAGATGTGGTTTGTGAAAAGAGCACACATGCAATAACACTGGTGAATACATATGTGGTTTGTGAAAAGAACACACATGCAATGACTCTAGATGTAGTTAATAAAAAGAACACACATGCAATGACTCTAGATGTGGTTCGTGAAAAAGAACACACAAGCAACGACACTGGTGGATCCATATGTGGTTTGTGAAAAGAACAGACATGCAATGACTCTAGCTGTGGTTAATGAAAAGAACACACATGAAATCACACTGGTGGATCCATATGTGGTTTGTGAAAAGAACACACACGCAATGACTCTAGATGTGGTTTGTGAAAAGAACACACATACAATGACACTGGTGGATCAATATTTGGTTTGTGTAAAGAACAGACATCCAATGACTCTAGATGTGGTTTGTTAAAAGAACACACATGCAATGACACTAGTGGATCTATGTGTGTTTTGTGAGAAGAACAGACATGCAATTACTCTAGCTGTGGTTTGTGAAAAGAACAAACATGCAATGAACTCTGGTGGATCCATATGTTGTTTTTGAGAAGAACACACATGCAATGACTCTAGATGTTGTTTGTGAAAAGAGCAGACATCCAATGTCTCTAGATGTGGTTTGTTAAAAGAACACACATGCAATGATACTGGTGGATCCATATGTGGTTTTTGAGAAGAATAGACATGCAATGAACTCTGGTGGATCCATATGTGGTTTGTGAGAAGAAAACGCATGCAAGGACTCTAGATGTGGTTTGTGAAAACAACACACATGCAATGACACTGGTGGATCCATATGTGGTTTGTGAAAAGAACAGACATGAAATGACTCTAGATGTGCTTAATGAAAAGAACACACATGCAATGAACCTAGATGTGGTTTGTGAAAAGAACACACATGCAATGACACTACTAAATCCATATGTGGTTTGTGAAAAGAACACACATGCAATGAACTATGGTGGATCCATATGTGGTTTGTGAGAAGAACACACATGGAATGACTCTAGATGTGGTTTGTGAAAAGAGCACATATGCAATAACACTGGTGGATCCATATGTGGTTTGTGAAAAGAACACACATGCAATGACTCTAGATGTGGTTAATAAAAAACACATGCAATGACTCTAGCTGTGGTTTGTGAAAAGAACACACATGCAATGACACTAGTGGATCTATATGTGGTTTGTGAAAAGAACACACATGCAATGAACTCCGGTGGATCCATATGTGGTTTGTGAGAAGAACACACATGGAATGACTCTAGATGTGGTTTGTGAAAAGAGCACACATGCAATAACACTGGTGGATCCATATGTGGTTTGTGAAAAGAACACACATGCAATGAACTCTGGTGGATCCATATGTGGTTTGTGAGAAGAACACACATGGAATGACTCTAGATGTGGTTTGTGAAAAGAGCACACATGCAATAACACTGGTAGATCCATATGTGGTTTGTGAAAAGAACACACATGCACTGAACTCTGGTGGATCCATATGTGGTTTGTGAGAAGAACACACATGGAATGACTCTAGATGTGGTTTGTGAAAAGAGCACACATGCAATAACACTGGTGGATCCATATGTGGTTTGTGAAAAGAACACACATGCAATGACTCTAGATGTGGTTAATAAAAAAAAACTTGCAATGACTCTAGCTGTGGTTTGTGAAAAGAACACACATGCAATGACACTAGTGGATCCATATGTGGTTTGTGAAAAGAACACACATGCAATGAACTCTGGTGGATCCATACGTGGTTTGTGAGAAGAATACACATGCAATGACTAGATGTGGTTTGTGAAAAGAGCACACATCCAATAACACTGGTGGATCCATATGTGGTTTCTGAAAAGAACACACATTCAATGAAGTCTGGTGGATCCATATGTGGTTTATGAGAAGAACACACATGGAATGACTCTATATGTGGTTTGTGAAAAGAGCACACATGCAATCACTCTAGATGTGGTTAATGAAAAGAACACACATGTAATGACTCTAGATGTGGTTTGTGAAAAGAACACACATGCAATGACACTGGTCGATCCATATGTGGTATGTGAAAAGAACAGACATGCAATGACTCTAGCTGTGGTTAATGAAAAGAACACACATGCAATCACACTGGTGGATCCATATGTGGTTTGTGAAAAGAACACACATGCAATGACTCTATATGTGGTTTGTGAAAATAACACACATGCAATGACACTGGTGGATCCATGTTTGGTTTGTGAGAAGAACAGACATACAATTACTCTAGCTGTGGTTTGTGAAAAGAACATACATGCAATGAACTTTGGTAGATCCATATGTGGTTTGTGAGAAGAACAGACATGTAATGAACTCTAGATGTGGTTTGTGAAAAGAACAGACATCCCATGATACTAGTGGATCCATATGTCGTTTGTGAAAAGAACACACATGCAATGCCTTTGGATGAGGTTAATGAAAACACATAGATGCAATGACTCTAGCTGTGGTTTCTGAAAAGAACACACATGCAATGACACTAGTGGATCCATATGTGGTTTGTGAAAAGAACATACATGCAATGAACTCTGGTGGATCCATATGTGGTTTGTGAGAAGAACACACATGCAATGACTCTAGACGTGGTTTTTGAAAAGAGCACACATGCAATAACACTTGTGGATCCATATGTGGTTCGTGAAAAGAACACACATTCAATGAACTATGGTGGATCCATATGTGGTTTGTGAGAAGAACACACATGGAATGACTCTAGATGTGGTTTGTGAAAAGTGCACATATGCAATAACACTGGTAGATCCATATGTGGTTTGTGAAAAGAACACACATGCAATGAACTCTGGTGGATCCATATGTGGATTGTGAGAAGAACACACATGGAATGACTCTAGATGTGGTTTGTGAAAAGATCACACATGCAATAACACTGGTGGATCCATATGTGGTTTGTGAAAAGAACACACATGCAATGAACTCTGGTGGATCCATATGTGGTTTGTGAGAAGAACACACATGGAATGACTCTAGATGTGGTTTGTGAAAAGAGCACACATGCAATAACACTGGTGGATCCATATGTGGTTTGTGAAAAGAACACACATGCAATGACTCTAGATGTGGTTAATAAAAAGAACACACATGCAATGACTCTAGCTGTGGTTTGTGAAAAGAACACACATGCAATGACACAAGTGGATCCATATGTGGTTTGTGAAAAGAACACACATGCAATGAACTCTGGTGGATCCATATGTGGTTTGTGAGAAGAACACACATGCAATGACTCTAGATGTGGTTTGTGAAAAGAGCACACATGCAATAACACTGGTGGATCCATATGTGGTTTGTGAAAAGAACACACATGCAATGAACTCTGGTGGATCCATATGTGGTTTGTGAGAAGAACACACATGGAATGACTCTAGATGTGGTTTGTGAAAAGAGCACACATGCAATAACACTGGTGGATCCATATGTGGTTTGTGAAAAGAACACACATGCAATGAACTCTGGTGGATCCATATGTGGTTTGTGAGAAGAACACACATGGAATGACTCTAGATGTGTTTTGTGAAAAGAACACACATGCAATGACACTGGTGGATCCATATGTGGTTTGTGAAAAGAACACACATGCAATGGCTCTAGATGTGGTTAATGAAAAGAACACACATGCAATGACTCTAGATGTGGTTTGTGAAAAGAGCACACATGCAATAACACTGGTGAATACATATGTGGTTTTTGAAAAGAACACACATGCAATGACTCTAGATGTAGTTAATAAAAAGAACACACATGCAATGACTCTAGATGTGGTTCATGAAAAAGAACACACAAGCAACGACACTGGTGGATCCATATGTGGTTTGTGAAAAGAACAGACATGCAATGACTCTAGCTGTGGTTAATGAAAAGAACACACATGAAATCACACTGGTGGATCCATATGTGGTTTATGAAAAGAACACACACGCAATGACTCTAGATGTGGTTTGTGAAAAGAACACACATACAATGACACTGGTGGATCAATATGTGGTTTGTGTAAAGAACAGACATCCAATGACTCTAGATGTGGTTTGTTAAAAGAACACACATGCAATGACACTAGTGGATCTATGTGTGTTTTGTGAGAAGAACAGACATGCAATTACTCTAGCTGTGGTTTGTGAAAAGAACAAACATGCAATGAACTCTGGTGGATCCATATGTTGTTTTTGAGAAGAACACACATGCAATGACTCTAGATGTTGTTTGTGAAAAGAGCAGACATCCAATGTCTCTAGATGTGGTTTGTTAAAAGAACACACATGCAATGATACTGGTGGATCCATATGTGGTTTTTGAGAAGAATAGACATGCAATGAACTCTGGTGGATCCATATGTGGTTTGTGAGAAGAAAACGCATGCAAGGACTCTAGATGTGGTTTGTGAAAACAACACACATGCAATGACACTGGTGGATCCATATGTGGTTTGTGAAAAGAACAGACATGCAATGACTCTAGATGTGCTTAATGAAAAGAACACACATGCAATGAACCTAGATGTGGTTTGTGAAAAGAACACACATGCAATGACACTACTAAATCCATATGTGGTTTGTGAAAAGAACACACATGCAATGAACTATGGTGGATCCATATGTGGTTTGTGAGAAGAACACACATGGAATGACTCTAGATGTGGTTTGTGAAAAGTGAACATATGCAATAACACTGGTGGATCCATATGTGGTTTGTGAAAAGAACACACATGCAATGACTCTAGATGTGGTTAATAAAAAACACATGCAATGACTCTAGCTGTGGTTTGTGAAAAGAACACACATGCAATGACACTAGTGGATCTATATGTGGTTTGTGAAAAGAACACACATGCAATGAACTCTGGTGGATCCATATGTGGTTTGTGAGAAGAACACACATGCAATGACTAGATGTGGTTTGTGAAAAGAGCACACATCCAATAACACTGGTGGATCCATATGTGGTTTGTGAAAAGAACACACATGCAATGAACTCCGGTGGATCCATATGTGGTTTGTGAGAAGAACACACTTGGAATGACTCTAGATGTGGTTAATGAAAAGAACACACATGCAATGACTCTAGATGTGGTCAGTGAAAAGAACACACATGTAATCACACTGGTGGATCCAAATGTGGTATGTGAAAAGAATAGACATGCAATGACTCTAGCTATGGTTAATGAAAAGAACACACATGCAATCACACTGGTCGATCCATATGTGGTTTGTGAAAAGAACACACATGCAATGACACTATATGTGGTGGTGGATCCATGTGTGGTTTGTGAGAAGAACAGACATGCAATTACTCTAGCTGTGATTTGTGAAAAGAACATACATGCAATGAACTTTGGTAGATCCATATGTGGTTTGTGAGAAGAACAGACATGTAATGAACTCTAGATGTGGTTTGTGAAAAGAACAGACATCCAATGACACTAGTGGATCCATATGTCGTTTATGAAAAGAACACACATGCAATGACTCTGGATGTGGTTAATGAAAACACACACATGCAAGGACTCTAGCTGTGGTTTGTGAAAAGAACACACATGCAATGACACTAGTGGATCCATATGTGGTTTGTGAAAAGAACACACATGCAATGAATTCTGGTGGATCCATATGTGGTTTGTGAGAATAACACACATGCAATGACTCTAGACGTGGTTTGTGAAAAGAGCACACATGCAATAACACTTGTGGATCCATATGTGGTTTGTGAAAAGAACACACATGCAATGAACTCTGGTGGATCCATATGTGGTTTGTGAGAATAACACACATGGAATGACTCTAGATGTGGTTTGTGAAAAGGGCACACATGCAATAACACTGGTGGATCCATATGTGGTTTGTGAAAAGAACAAACATGCAATGAACTCTGGTGGATCCATATGTGGTTTGTGAGAAGAACACACATGGAATGAATCTAGATGTGGTTTGTGAAAAGAGCACACATGCAATAACACTGGTGGATCCATATGTGGTTTGTGAAAAGAACACACATGCAATGAACTCTGGTGGATCCATATGTGGTTTGTGAGAAGAACACACATGGAATGACTCTAGATGTGGTTTGTGAAAAGAGCACACATGCAATAACACTGGTGGATCCATATGTGGTTTGTGAAAAGAACACACATGCAATGACTCTAGATGTGGTTAATAAAAAGAACACACATGCAATGACTCTAGCTGTGGTTTGTGAAAAGAACACACATGCAATAACACAAGTGGATCCATATGTGGTTTGAGAAAAGAACACACATGCAATGAACTCTGGTGGATCCATATGTGGTTTGTGAGAAGAACACACATGCAATGACTCTAGATGTGGTTTGTGAAAAGAGCACACATGCAATAACACTGGTGAATACATATGTGGTTTTTGAAAAGAACACACATGCAATGACTCTAGATGTAGTTAATAAAAAGAACACACATGCAATGACTCTAGATGTGGTTCATGAAAAAGAACACACAAGCAACGACACTGGTGGATCCATATGTGGTTTGTGAAAAGAACAGACATGCAATGACTCTAGCTGTGGTTAATGAAAAGAACACACATGAAATCACACTGGTGGATCCATATGTGGTTTATGAAAAGAACACACACGCAATGACTCTAGATGTGGTTTGTGAAAAGAACACACATACAATGACACTGGTGGATCAATATGTGGTTTGTGTAAAGAACAGACATCCAATGACTCTAGATGTGGTTTGTTAAAAGAACACACATGCAATGACACTAGTGGATCTATGTGTGTTTTGTGAGAAGAACAGACATGCAATTACTCTAGCTGTGGTTTGTGAAAAGAACAAACATGCAATGAACTCTGGTGGATCCATATGTTGTTTTTGAGAAGAACACACATGCAATGACTCTAGATGTTGTTTGTGAAAAGAGCAGACATCCAATGTCTCTAGATGTGGTTTGTTAAAAGAACACACATGCAATGATACTGGTGGATCCATATGTGGTTTTTGAGAAGAATAGACATGCAATGAACTCTGGTGGATCCATATGTGGTTTGTGAGAAGAAAACGCATGCAAGGACTCTAGATGTGGTTTGTGAAAACAACACACATGCAATGACACTGGTGGATCCATATGTGGTTTGTGAAAAGAACAGACATGCAATGACTCTAGATGTGCTTAATGAAAAGAACACACATGCAATGAACCTAGATGTGGTTTGTGAAAAGAACACACATGCAATGACACTACTAAATCCATATGTGGTTTGTGAAAAGAACACACATGCAATGAACTATGGTGGATCCATATGTGGTTTGTGAGAAGAACACACATGGAATGACTCTAGATGTGGTTTGTGAAAAGTGCACATATGCAATAACACTGGTGGATCCATATGTGGTTTGTGAAAAGAACACACATGCAATGACTCTAGATGTGGTTAATAAAAAACACATGCAATGACTCTAGCTGTGGTTTGTGAAAAGAACACACATGCAATGACACTAGTGGATCTATATGTGGTTTGTGAAAAGAACACACATGCAATGAACTCTGGTGGATCCATATGTGGTTTGTGAGAAGAACACACATGCAATGACTAGATGTGGTTTGTGAAAAGAGCACACATCCAATAACACTGGTGGATCCATATGTGGTTTGTGAAAAGAACACACATGCAATGAACTCCGGTGGATCCATATGTGGTTTGTGAGAAGAACACACTTGGAATGACTCTAGATGTGGTTAATGAAAAGAACACACATGCAATGACTCTAGATGTGGTCAGTGAAAAGAACACACATGTAATCACACTGGTGGATCCAAATGTGGTATGTGAAAAGAATAGACATGCAATGACTCTAGCTATGGTTAATGAAAAGAACACACATGCAATCACACTGGTCGATCCATATGTGGTTTGTGAAAAGAACACACATGCAATGACACTATATGTGGTGGTGGATCCATGTGTGGTTTGTGAGAAGAACAGACATGCAATTACTCTAGCTGTGATTTGTGAAAAGAACATACATGCAATGAACTTTGGTAGATCCATATGTGGTTTGTGAGAAGAACAGACATGTAATGAACTCTAGATGTGGTTTGTGAAAAGAACAGACATCCAATGACACTAGTGGATCCATATGTCGTTTATGAAAAGAACACACATGCAATGACTCTGGATGTGGTTAATGAAAACACACACATGCAAGGACTCTAGCTGTGGTTTGTGAAAAGAACACACATGCAATGACACTAGTGGATCCATATGTGGTTTGTGAAAAGAACACACATGCAATGAATTCTGGTGGATCCATATGTGGTTTGTGAGAATAACACACATGCAATGACTCTAGACGTGGTTTGTGAAAAGAGCACACATGCAATAACACTTGTGGATCCATATGTGGTTTGTGAAAAGAACACACATGCAATGAACTCTGGTGGATCCATATGTGGTTTGTGAGAATAACACACATGGAATGACTCTAGATGTGGTTTGTGAAAAGGGCACACATGCAATAACACTGGTGGATCCATATGTGGTTTGTGAAAAGAACAAACATGCAATGAACTCTGGTGGATCCATATGTGGTTTGTGAGAAGAACACACATGGAATGAATCTAGATGTGGTTTGTGAAAAGAGCACACATGCAATAACACTGGTGGATCCATATGTGGTTTGTGAAAAGAACACACATGCAATGAACTCTGGTGGATCCATATGTGGTTTGTGAGAAGAACACACATGGAATGACTCTAGATGTGGTTTGTGAAAAGAGCACACATGCAATAACACTGGTGGATCCATATGTGGTTTGTGAAAAGAACACACATGCAATGACTCTAGATGTGGTTAATAAAAAGAACACACATGCAATGACTCTAGCTGTGGTTTGTGAAAAGAACACACATGCAATAACACAAGTGGATCCATATGTGGTTTGAGAAAAGAACACACATGCAATGAACTCTGGTGGATCCATATGTGGTTTGTGAGAAGAACACACATGCAATGACTCTAGATGTGGTTTGTGAAAAGAGCACACATGCAATAACACTGGTGGATCCATATGTGGTTTGTGAAAAGAACACACATGCAATGAACTCTGGTGGATCCATATGTGGTTTGTGAGAAGAACACACATGGAATGACTCTAGATGTGGTTTGCGAAAAGAGCACACATGCAATAACACTGGTGAATCCATATGTGGTTTGTGAAAAGAACACACATGCAATGACTCTAGATGTAGTTAATAAAAAGAACACACATGCAATGACTCTAGATGTGGTTCGTGAAAAAGAACACACAAGCAATGACACTGGTGGATCCATATGTGGTTTGTGAAAAGAACAAACATGCAATGACTCTAGCTGTGGTTAATGAAAAGAACACACATGCAATCACACTGGTGGATCCATATGTGGTTTGTGAAAATAACACACACGCAATGACTCTAGATGTGGTTTGTGAAAAGAACACACATGCAATGACACTGGTGGATCAATATGTGGTTTGTGTAAAGAACAGACATCCAATGACTCTAGATATGGTTTGTGAAAAGAACACACATGCAATGACACTAGTGGATCTATGTGTGTTTTGTGAGAAGAACAGACGTGCAATTACTCTAGCTGTGGTTTGTGAAAAGAACAAACATGCAATGAACTCTGGTGGATCCATATGTTGTTTTTGAGAAGAACACACATGCAATGACTCTAGATGTTGTTTGTGAAAAGAACAGACATCCAATGACTCTTGATGTGGTTTGTGAAAAGAACACACATGCAATGACACTGGTGGATCCATATGTGGTTTGTGAGAAGAACAGACACGCAATGAACTCTGGTGGATCCATATGTGGTTTGTGAGAAGAAAACGAATGCAATGACTCTAGATGTGGTTTGTGAAAAGAACACACATGCAATGACACTGGTGGATCCATATGTGGTTTGTGAAAAGAACACACATGCAATGACACTGGTGGATCCATATGTGGTTTGTGAAAAGAACAGACATGCAATGACTCTAGATGTGGTTAATGAAAAGAACACACATGCAATGAACCTAGATGTGGTTTGTGAAAAGAACACACATACAATGACACTACTAAATCCATATGTGGTTTGTGAAAAGAACACACATGCAATTAACTATGGTGGATCCATATGTGGTTTGTGAGAAGAACACACATGGAATGACTCTAGATGTGGTTTGTGAAAAGGGCACACATGCAATAACACTGGTGGATCCATATGTGGTTTGTGAAAAGAACACACATGCAATGACTCTAGATGTGGTTAATAAGAAAAACACATGCAATGACTCTAGCTGTGGTTTGTGAAAAGAACACACATGCAATGACACTAGTGGATCCATATGTGGTTTCTGAAAAGAACACACATGCAATGAACTCTGGTCGATCCATATGTGGTTTGTGAGAAGAACAAACATGCAATGACTATATGTGGTTTGTGAAAAGAGCACACATCCAATAACACTGGTGCATCCGTATGTGGTTTGTGAAAAGAACACACATGCAATGAACTCTGGTGGATCCATATGTGGTTTGTGAGAAGAACACACATGGAATGACTCTAGATGTGGTTTGTGAAAAGAGCACACATGCAATGACTCTAGATGTGGTTAATGAAAAGAACACAGATGCAATGACTCTAGATGTGGTTGTGAAAAGAACACACATGCAATGACACTGGTGGATCCATATGTGGTATGTGAAAAGAACAGACATGGAATGACTCTAGCTATGGTTAATGAAAAGAACACACATGCAATCACACTGGTGGATCCAAATGTGCTTTGTGAAAAGAATAGACATGCAATGACTCTAGATGTGCTTAATGAAAAGAACACACATGCAATGAACCTAGATGTGGTTTGTGAAAAGAACGCACATGCAATGACACTACTAAATCCATATGTGGTTTGTGAAAAGAACACACATGCAATGAACTATGGTGGATCCATATGTGGTTTGTGAGAAGAACACACATGGAATGACTCTAGATGTGGTTTGTGAAAAGAGCACATATGCAATAACACTGGTGGATCCATATGTGGTTTGTGAAAAGAACACACATGCAATGACTCTAGATGTGGTTAATAAAAAACACATGCAATGACTCTAGCTGTGGTTTGTGAAAAGAACACACATGCAATGACACTAGTGGATCTATATGTGGTTTGTGAAAAGAACACACATGCAATGAACTCTGGTGGATCCATATGTGGTTTGTGAGAAGAACACACATGCAATGACTAGATGTGGTTTGTGAAAAGAGCACACATCCAATAACACTGGTGGATCCATATGTGGTTTGTGAAAAGAACACACATGCAATGAACTCTGGTGGATCCATATGTGGTTTGTGAGAAGAACACACTTGGAATGACTCTAGATGTGGTTAATGAAAAGAACACACATGCAATGACTCTAGATGTGGTCAGTGAAAAGAACACACATGTAATGACACTGGTGGATCCAAATGTGGTATGTGAAAAGAATAGACATGCAATGACTCTAGCTGTGGTTAATGAAAAGAACACACATGCAATCACACTGGTCGATCCATATGTGGTTTGTGAAAAGAACACACATGCAATGACTCTATATGTGGTGGTGGATCCATGTGTGGTTTGTGAGAAGAATAGACATGCAATTACTCTAGCTGTGATTTGTGAAAAGAACATACATGCAATGAACTTTGGTAGATCCATATGTGGTTTGTGAGAAGAACAGACATGTAATGAACTCTAGATGTGTTTGTGAAAAGAACAGACATCCAATGACACTAGTGGACCCATATGTCGTTTGTGAAAAGAACACACATGCAATGACTCTGGATGTGGTTAATGAAAACACACACATGCAATGACTCTCGCTGTGGTTTGTGAAAAGAACACACATGCAATGACACTAGTGGATCCATATGTGGTTTGTGAAAAGAACACACATGCAATGAATTCTGGTGGATCCATATGTGGTTTGTGAGAATAACACACATGCAATGACTCTAGACGTGGTTTGTGAAAAGAGCACACATGCAATAACACTTGTGGATCCATATGTGGTTTGTGAAAAGAACACACATGCAATGAACTCTGGTGGATCCATATGTGTTTTGTGAGAATAACACACATGGAATGACTCTAGATGTGGTTTGTGAAAAGGGCACACATGCAATAACACTGGTGGATCCATGTGTGGTTTGTGAAAAGAACAAACATGCAATGAACTCTGGTGGATCCATATGTGGTTTGTGAGAAGAACACACATGGAATGACTCTAGATGTGGTTTGTGAAAAGAGCACACATGCAATAACACTGGTGGATCCATATGTGGTTTGTGAAAAGAACACACATGCAATGAACTCTGGTGGATCCATATGTGGTTTGTGAGAAGAACACACATGGAATGACTCTAGATGTGGTTTGTGAAAAGAGCACACACGCAATAACACTGGTGGATCCATATGTGGTTTGTGAAAAGAACACACATGCAATGACTCTAGATGTGGTTAATAAAAAGAACACACATGCAATGACTCTAGCTGTGGTTTGTGAAAAGAACACACATGCAATGACACAAGTGGATCCATATGTGGTTTGTGAAAAGAACACACATGCAATGAACTCTGGTGGATCCATATGTGGTTTGTGAGAAGAACACACATGCAATGACTCTATATGTGGTTTGTGAAAAGAGCACACATGCAATAACACTGGTGGATCCATATGTGGTTTGTGAAAAGAACACACATGCAATGAACTCTAGTGGATCCATATGTGGTTTGTGAGAAAAGCACACATGGAATGACTCTAGATGTGGTTTGCGAAAAGAGCACACATGCAATAACACTGGTGAATCCATATGTGGTTTGTGAAAAGAACACACATGCAATGACTCTAGATGTAGTTAATAAAAAGAACACACATGCAATGACTCTAGATGTGGTTCGTGAAAAAGAACACACAAGCAATGTCACTGGTGGATCCATATGTGGTTTGTGAAAAGAACAAACATGCAATGACTCTAGCTGTGGTTAATGAAAAGAACACACATGCAATCACACTGGTGGATCCATATGTGGTTTGTGAAAAGAACACACACGCAATGACTCTAGATGTGGTTTGTGAAAAGAACACACATGCAATGACACTGGTGGATCAATATGTCGTTTGTGTAAAGAACAGACATCCAATGACTCTAGATGTGGTTTGTGAAAAGAACACACATGCAATGACACTAGTGGATCTATGTGTGTTTTGTGAGAAGAACAGACATGCAATTACTCTAGCTGTGGTTTGTGCAAAGAACAGACATGCAATGAACTCTGGTGGATCCATATGTTGTTTTTGAGAAGAACACACATGCAATGACTCTAGATGTTGTTTGTGAAAAGAACAGACATCCAATGACTCTAGATGTGGTTTGTTAAAAGAACACACATGCAATGACACTGGTGGATCCATATGTGGTTTGTGAGAAGAACAGACATGCAATGAACTCTGGTGGATCCATATGTGGTTTGTGAGAAGAAAACGAATGCAATGACTCTAGATGTGGTTTGTGAAAAGAACACACATGCAATGACACTGGTGGATCCATATGTGGTTTGTGAAAAGGGCACACATGCAATAACACTGGTGGATCCATATGTGGTTTGTGAAAAGAACACACATGCAATGACTCTAGATGTGGTTAATAAGAAAAACACATGCAATGACTCTAGCTGTGGTTTGTGAAAAGAACACACATGCAATGACACTAGTGGATCCATATGTGGTTTCTGAAAAGAACACACATGCAATGAACTCTGGTCGATCCATATGTGGTTTGTGAGAAGAACAAACATGCAATGACTATATGTGGTTTGTGAAAAGAGCACACATCCAATAACACTGGTGCATCCATATGTGGTTTGTGAAAAGAACACACATGCAATGAACTCTGGTGGATCCATATGTGGTTTGTGAGAAGAACACACATGGAATGACTCTAGATGTGGTTTGTGAAAAGAGCACACATGCAATGACTCTAGATGTGGTTAATGAAAAGAACACAGATGCAATGACTCTAGATGTGGTTGTGAAAAGAACACACATGCAATGACACTGGTGGATCCATATGTGGTATGTGAAAAGAACAGACATGGAATGACTCTAGCTATGGTTAATGAAAAGAACACACATGCAATCACACTGGTGGATCCAAATGTGGTTTGTGAAAAGAACAGACATGCAATGACTCTAGATGTGCTTAATGAAAAGAACACACATGCAATGAACCTAGATGTGGTTTGTGAAAAGAACGCACATGCAATGACACTACTAAATCCATATGTGGTTTGTGAAAAGAACACACATGCAATGAACTATGGTGGATCCATATGTGGTTTGTGAGAAGAACACACATGGAATGACTCTAGATGTGGTTTGTGAAAAGAGCACATATGCAATAACACTGGTGGATCCATATGTGGTTTGTGAAAAGAACACACATGCAATGACTCTAGATGTGGTTAATAAAAAACACATGCAATGACTCTAGCTGTGGTTTGTGAAAAGAACACACATGCAATGACACTAGTGGATCTATATGTGGTTTGTGAAAAGAACACACATGCAATGAACTCTGGTGGATCCATATGTGGTTTGTGAGAAGAACACACATGCAATGACTAGATGTGGTTTGTGAAAAGAGCACACATCCAATAACACTGGTGGATCCATATGTGGTTTGTGAAAAGAACACACATGCAATGAACTCTGGTGGATCCATATGTGGTTTGTGAGAAGAACACACTTGGAATGACTCTAGATGTGGTTAATGAAAAGAACACACATGCAATGACTCTAGATGTGGTCAGTGAAAAGAACACACATGTAATGACACTGGTGGATCCAAATGTGGTATGTGAAAAGAATAGACATGCAATGACTCTAGCTGTGGTTAATGAAAAGAACACACATGCAATCACACTGGTCGATCCATATGTGGTTTGTGAAAAGAACACACATGCAATGACTCTATATGTGGTGGTGGATCCATGTGTGGTTTGTGAGAAGAATAGACATGCAATTACTCTAGCTGTGATTTGTGAAAAGAACATACATGCAATGAACTTTGGTAGATCCATATGTGGTTTGTGAGAAGAACAGACATGTAATGAACTCTAGATGTGGTTTGTGAAAAGAACAGACATCCAATGACACTAGTGGACCCATATGTCGTTTGTGAAAAGAACACACATGCAATGACTCTGGATGTGGTTAATGAAAACACACACATGCAATGACTCTCGCTGTGGTTTGTGAAAAGAACACACATGCAATGACACTAGTGGATCCATATGTGGTTTGTGAAAAGAACACACATGCAATGAATTCTGGTGGATCCATATGTGGTTTGTGAGAATAACACACATGCAATGACTCTAGACGTGGTTTGTGAAAAGAGCACACATGCAATAACACTTGTGGATCCATATGTGGTTTGTGAAAAGAACACACATGCAATGAACTCTGGTGGATCCATATGTGTTTTGTGAGAATAACACACATGGAATGACTCTAGATGTGGTTTGTGAAAAGGGCACACATGCAATAACACTGGTGGATCCATGTGTGGTTTGTGAAAAGAACAAACATGCAATGAACTCTGGTGGATCCATATGTTGTTTGTGAGAATAACACACATGGAATGACTCTAGATGTGGTTTGTGAAAAGAGCACACATGCAATAACACTGGTGGATCCATATGTGGTTTGTGAAAAGAACACACATGCAATGAACTCTGGTGGATCCATATGTGGTTTGTGAGAAGAACACACATGGAATGACTCTAGATGTGGTTTGTGAAAAGAGCACACACGCAATAACACTGGTGGATCCATATGTGGTTTGTGAAAAGAACACACATGCAATGACTCTAGATGTGGTTAATAAAAAGAACACACATGCAATGACTCTAGCTGTGGTTTGTGAAAAGAACACACATGCAATGACACAAGTGGATCCATATGTGGTTTGTGAAAAGAACACACATGCAATGAACTCTGGTGGATCCATATGTGGTTTGTGAGAAGAACACACATGCAATGACTCTAGATGTGGTTTGTGAAAAGAGCACACATGCAATAACACTGGTGGATCCATATGTGGTTTGTGAAAAGAACACACATGCAATGAACTCTAGTGGATCCATATGTGGTTTGTGAGAAGAACACACATGGAATGACTCTAGATGTGGTTTGCGAAAAGAGCACACATGCAATAACACTGGTGAATCCATATGTGGTTTGTGAAAAGAACACACATGCAATGACTCTAGATGTAGTTAATAAAAAGAACACACATGCAATGACTCTAGATGTGGTTCGTGAAAAAGAACACACAAGCAATGACACTGGTGGATCCATATGTGGTTTGTGAAAAGAACAAACATGCAATGACTCTAGCTGTGGTTAATGAAAAGAACACACATGCAATCACACTGGTGGATCCATATGTGGTTTGTGAAAAGAACACACACGCAATGACTCTAGATGTGGTTTGTGAAAAGAACACACATGCAATGACACTGGTGGATCAATATGTGGTTTGTGTAAAGAACAGACATCCAATGACTCTAGATGTGGTTTGTGAAAAGAACACACATGCAATGACACTAGTGGATCTATGTGTGTTTTGTTAGAAGAACAGACATGCAATTACTCTAGCTGTGGTTTGTGCAAAGAACAGACATGCAATGAACTCTGGTGGATCCATATGTTGTTTTTGAGAAGAACACACATGCAATGACTCTAGATGTTGTTTGTGAAAAGAACAGACATCCAATGACTCTAGATGTGGTTTGTTAAAAGAACACACATGCAATGACACTGGTGGATCCATATGTGGTTTGTGAGAAGAACAGACATGCAATAAACTCTGGTGGATCCATATGTGGTTTGTGAGAAGAAAACGAATGCAATGACTCTAGATGTGGTTTGTGAAAAGAACACACATGCAATGACACTGGTGGATCCATATGTGGTTTGTGAAAAGAACACACATGCAATGACACTGGTGGATCCATATGTGGTTTGTGAAAAGAACAGACATGCAATGACTCTAGATGTGGTTAATGAAAAGAACACACATGCAATGAACCTAGATGTGGTTTGTGAAAAGAACACACATGCAATGACACTACTAAATCCATATGTGGTTTGTGAAAATAACACACATGCAATTAACTATGGTGGATCCATATGTCGTTTGTGAGAAGAACACACATGGAATGACTCTAGATGTGGTTTGTGAAAAGGGCACACATGCAATAACACTGGTGGATCCATATGTGGTTTGTGAAAAGAACACACATGCAATGACTCTAGATGTGGTTAATAAGAAAAACACATGCAATGACTCTAGCTGTGGTTTGTGAAAAGAACACACATGCAATGACACTAGTGGATCCATATGTGGTTTCTGAAAAGAACACACATGCAATGAACTCTGGTGGATCCATATGTGGTTTGTGAGAAGAACACACATGCAATGACTATATGTGGTTTGTGAAAAGAGCACACATCCAATAACACTGGTGCATCCATATGTGGTTTGTGAAAAGAACACACATGCAATGAACTCTGGTGGATCCATATGTGGTTTGTGAGAAAAACACACATGGAATGACTCTAGATGTGGTTTGTGAAAAGAGCACACATGCAATGACTCTAGATGTGGTTAATGAAAAGAACACAGATGCAATGACTCTAGATGTGGTTGTGAAAAGAATACACATGCAATGACACTGGTGGATCCATATGTGGTATGTGAAAAGAACAGACATGGAATGACTCTAGCTATGGTTAATGAAAAGAACACACATGCAATCACACTGGTGGATCCAAATGTGGTTTGTGAAAAGAACACACATGCAATGACTCTAGATGTGGTTTGTGAAAATAACACACATGCAATGACACTGGTGGATCCATGTGTGGTTTGTGAGAAGAACAGACATGCAATTACTCTAGTTGTGGTTTGTGAAAAGAACATACATGCAATGAACTTTGGTGGATCCATATGTGGTTTGTGAGAAGAACAGACATGTAATGAACTCTAGATGTGGTTTGTGAAAAGAACAGACATCCAATGACACTAGTGGATCCATATGTGGTTTGTGAATAGAACACACATGCAATGACTCTGGATGTGGTTAATGAAAACACACACATGCAATGACTCTAGATGTGGTTTGTGAAAAGAACACACATGCAATGACACTAGTGGATCCATATGTGGTTTGTGAAAAGAACACACATGCAATGAACTCTGGTGGATCCATATGTGGTTTGTGAGAAGAACACACATGCAATGACACTAGTGGATCCATATGTGGTTTGTGAAAAGAACACACATGCAATGAATTCTGGTGGATCCATATGTGGTTTGTGAGAATAACACACATGCAATGACTCTAGACGTGGTTTGTGAAAAGAGCACACATGCAATAACACTTGTGGATCCATATGTGGTTTGTGAAAAGAACACACATGCAATGAACTCTGGTGGATCCATATGTGTTTTGTGAGAATAACACACATGGAATGACTCTAGATGTGGTTTGTGAAAAGGGCACACATGCAATAACACTGGTGGATCCATGTGTGGTTTGTGAAAAGAACAAACATGCAATGAACTCTGGTGGATCCATATGTTGTTTGTGAGAAGAACACACATGGAATGACTCTAGATGTGGTTTGTGAAAAGAGCACACATGCAATAACACTGGTGGATCCATATGTGGTTTGTGAAAAGAACACACATGCAATGAACTCTGGTGGATCCATATGTGGTTTGTGAGAAGAACACACATGGAATGACTCTAGATGTGGTTTGTGAAAAGAGCACACACGCAATAACACTGGTGGATCCATATGTGGTTTGTGAAAAGAACACACATGCAATGACTCTAGATGTGGTTAATAAAAAGAACACACATGCAATGACTCTAGCTGTGGTTTGTGAAAAGAACACACATGCAATGACACAAGTGGATCCATATGTGGTTTGTGAAAAGAACACACATGCAATGAACTCTGGTGGATCCATATGTGGTTTGTGAGAAGAACACACATGCAATGACTCTAGATGTGGTTTGTGAAAAGAGCACACATGCAATAACACTGGTGGATCCATATGTGGTTTGTGAAAAGAACACACATGCAATGAACTCTAGTGGATCCATATGTGGTTTGTGAGAAGAACACACATGGAATGACTCTAGATGTGGTTTGCGAAAAGAGCACACATGCAATAACACTGGTGAATCCATATGTGGTTTGTGAAAAGAACACACATGCAATGACTCTAGATGTAGTTAATAAAAAGAACACACATGCAATGACTCTAGATGTGGTTCGTGAAAAAGAACACACAAGCAATGACACTGGTGGATCCATATGTGGTTTGTGAAAAGAACAAACATGCAATGACTCTAGCTGTGGTTAATGAAAAGAACACACATGCAATCACACTGGTGGATCCATATGTGGTTTGTGAAAAGAACACACACGCAATGACTCTAGATGTGGTTTGTGAAAAGAACACACATGCAATGACACTGGTGGATCAATATGTGGTTTGTGTAAAGAACAGACATCCAATGACTCTAGATGTGGTTTGTGAAAAGAACACACATGCAATGACACTAGTGGATCTATGTGTGTTTTGTTAGAAGAACAGACATGCAATTACTCTAGCTGTGGTTTGTGCAAAGAACAGACATGCAATGAACTCTGGTGGATCCATATGTTGTTTTTGAGAAGAACACACATGCAATGACTCTAGATGTTGTTTGTGAAAAGAACAGACATCCAATGACTCTAGATGTGGTTTGTTAAAAGAACACACATGCAATGACACTGGTGGATCCATATGTGGTTTGTGAGAAGAACAGACATGCAATAAACTCTGGTGGATCCATATGTGGTTTGTGAGAAGAAAACGAATGCAATGACTCTAGATGTGGTTTGTGAAAAGAACACACATGCAATGACACTGGTGGATCCATATGTGGTTTGTGAAAAGAACACACATGCAATGACACTGGTGGATCCATATGTGGTTTGTGAAAAGAACAGACATGCAATGACTCTAGATGTGGTTAATGAAAAGAACACACATGCAATGAACCTAGATGTGGTTTGTGAAAAGAACACACATGCAATGACACTACTAAATCCATATGTGGTTTGTGAAAATAACACACATGCAATTAACTATGGTGGATCCATATGTGGTTTGTGAGAAGAACACACATGGAATGACTCTAGATGTGGTTTGTGAAAAGGGCACACATGCAATAACACTGGTGGATCCATATGTGGTTTGTGAAAAGAACACACATGCAATGACTCTAGATGTGGTTAATAAGAAAAACACATGCAATGACTCTAGCTGTGGTTTGTGAAAAGAACACACATGCAATGACACTAGTGGATCCATATGTGGTTTCTGAAAAGAACACACATGCAATGAACTCTGGTGGATCCATATGTGGTTTGTGAGAAGAACACACATGCAATGACTATATGTGGTTTGTGAAAAGAGCACACATCCAATAACACTGGTGCATCCATATGTGGTTTGTGAAAAGAACACACATGCAATGAACTCTGGTGGATCCATATGTGGTTTGTGAGAAAAACACACATGGAATGACTCTAGATGTGGTTTGTGAAAAGAGCACACATGCAATGACTCTAGATGTGGTTAATGAAAAGAACACAGATGCAATGACTCTAGATGTGGTTGTGAAAAGAATACACATGCAATGACACTGGTGGATCCATATGTGGTATGTGAAAAGAACAGACATGGAATGACTCTAGCTATGGTTAATGAAAAGAACACACATGCAATCACACTGGTGGATCCAAATGTGGTTTGTGAAAAGAACACACATGCAATGACTCTAGATGTGGTTTGTGAAAATAACACACATGCAATGACACTGGTGGATCCATGTGTGGTTTGTGAGAAGAACAGACATGCAATTACTCTAGTTGTGGTTTGTGAAAAGAACATACATGCAATGAACTTTGGTGGATCCATATGTGGTTTGTGAGAAGAACAGACATGTAATGAACTCTAGATGTGGTTTGTGAAAAGAACAGACATCCAATGACACTAGTGGATCCATATGTGGTTTGTGAATAGAACACACATGCAATGACTCTGGATGTGGTTAATGAAAACACACACATGCAATGACTCTAGATGTGGTTTGTGAAAAGAACACACATGCAATGACACTAGTGGATCCATATGTGGTTTGTGAAAAGAACACACATGCAATGAACTCTGGTGGATCCATATGTGGTTTGTGAGAAGAACACACATGCAATGACACTAGTGGATCCATATGTGGTTTGTGAGAAGAACAGACATGCAATGAACTCTGGTGGATCCATATGTGGTTTGTGAAAAGAACACACATGCAATGACTCTAGATGTGGTTAATAAGAAAAACACATGCAATGACTCTAGCTGTGGTTTGTGAAAAGAACACACATGCAATGACACTAGTGGATCCATATGTGGTTTCTGAAAAGAACACACATGCAATGAACTCTGGTCGATCCATATGTGGTTTGTGAGAAGAACAAACATGCAATGACTATATGTGGTTTGTGAAAAGAGCACACATCCAATAACACTGGTGCATCCATATGTGGTTTGTGAAAAGAACACACATGCAATGAACTCTGGTGGATCCATATGTGGTTTGTGAGAAGAACACACATGGAATGACTCTAGATGTGGTTTGTGAAAAGAGCACACATGCAATGACTCTAGATGTGGTTAATGAAAAGAACACAGATGCAATGACTCTAGATGTGGTTGTGAAAAGAACACACATGCAATGACACTGGTGGATCCATATGTGGTATGTGAAAAGAACAGACATGGAATGACTCTAGCTATGGTTAATGAAAAGAACACACATGCAATCACACTGGTGGATCCAAATGTGGTTTGTGAAAAGAACAGACATGCAATGACTCTAGATGTGCTTAATGAAAAGAACACACATGCAATGAACCTAGATGTGGTTTGTGAAAAGAACACTCATGCAATGACACTACTAAATCCATATGTGGTTTGTGAAAAGAACACACATGCAATGAACTATGGTGGATCCATATGTGGTTTGTGAGAAGAACACACATGGAATGACTCTAGATGTGGTTTGTGAAAAGAGCACATATGCAATAACACTGGTGGATCCATATGTGGTTTGTGAAAAGAACACACATGCAATGACTCTAGATGTGGTTAATAAAAAACACATGCAATGACTCTAGCTGTGGTTTGTGAAAAGAACACACATGCAATGACACTAGTGGATCTATATGTGGTTTGTGAAAAGAACACACATGCAATGAACTCTGGTGGATCCATATGTGGTTTGTGAGAAGAACACACATGCAATGACTAGATGTGGTTTGTGAAAAGAGCACACATCCAATAACACTGGTGGATCCATATGTGGTTTGTGAAAAGAACACACATGCAATGAACTCTGGTGGATCCATATGTGGTTTGTGAGAAGAACACACTTGGAATGACTCTAGATGTGGTTAATGAAAAGAACACACATGCAATGACTCTAGATGTGGTCAGTGAAAAGAACACACATGTAATGACACTGGTGGATCCAAATGTGGTATGTGAAAAGAATAGACATGCAATGACTCTAGCTGTGGTTAATGAAAAGAACACACATGCAATCACACTGGTCGATCCATATGTGGTTTGTGAAAAGAACACACATGCAATGACTCTATATGTGGTGGTGGATCCATGTGTGGTTTGTGAGAAGAATAGACATGCAATTACTCTAGCTGTGATTTGTGAAAAGAACATACATGCAATGAACTTTGGTAGATCCATATGTGGTTTGTGAGAAGAACAGACATGTAATGAACTCTAGATGTGGTTTGTGAAAAGAACAGACATCCAATGACACTAGTGGACCCATATATCGTTTGTGAAAAGAACACACATGCAATGACTCTGGATGTGGTTAATGAAAACACACACATGCAATGACTCTCGCTGTGGTTTGTGAAAAGAACACACATGCAATGACACTAGTGGATCCATATGTGGTTTGTGAAAAGAACACACATGCAATGAATTCTGGTGGATCCATATGTGGTTTGTGAGAATAACACACATGCAATGACTCTAGACGTGGTTTGTGAAAAGAGCACACATGCAATAACACTTGTGGATCCATGTGTGGTTTGTGAAAAGAACACACATGCAATGAACTCTGGTGGATCCATATGTGTTTTGTGAGAATAACACACATGGAATGACTCTAGATGTGGTTTCTGAAAAGGGCACACATGCAATAACATTGGTGGATCCATATGTGGTTTGTGAAAAGAACAAACATGCAATGAACTCTGGTGGATCCATATGTGGTTTGTGAGAAGAACACACATGCAATGACTCTAGATGTGGTTTGTGAAAAGAGCACACATGCAATAACACTGGTGGATCCATATGTGGTTTGTGAAAAGAACACACATGCAATGAACTCTGGTGGATCCATATGTGGTTTGTGAGAAGAACACACATGGAATGATTCTAGATGTGGTTTGTGAAAAGAGCACACACGCAATAACACTGGTGGATCCATATGTGGTTTGTGAAAAGAACACACATGCAATGACTCTAGATGTGGTTAATAAAAAGAAAACACATGCAATGACTCTAGCTGTGGTTTGTGAAAAGAACACACATGCAATGACACAAGTGGATCCATATGTGGTTTGTGAAAAGAACACACATGCAATGAACTCTGGTGGATCCATATGTGGTTTGTGAGAAGAACACACATGCAATGACTCTAGATGTGGTTTGTGAAAAGAGCACACATGCAATAACACTGGTGGATCCATATGTGGTTTGTGAAAAGAACACACATGCAATGAACTCTAGTGGATCCATATGTGGTTTGTGAGAAGAACACACATGGAATGACTCTAGATGTGGTTTGCGAAAAGAGCACACATGCAATAACACTGGTGAATCCATATGTGGTTTGTTAAAAGAACACACATGCAATGACTCTAGATATAGTTAATAAAAAGAACACACATGCAATGACTCTAGATGTGGTTCGTGAAAAAGAACACACAAGCAATGACACTGGTGGATCCATATGTGGTTTGTGAAAAGAACACACATGCAATGAACTCTGGTGGATCCATATGTGGTTTGTGAGAAGAACACACATGCAATGACTCTAGATGTGGTTTGTGAAAAGAGCACACATGCAATCACACTGGTGGATCCATATGTGGTTTGTGAAAAGAACACACATGCAATGAACTCTAGTGGATCCATATGTGGTTTGTGAGAAGAACACACATGGAATGACTCTAGATGTGGTTTGCGAAAAGAGCACACATGCAATAACACTGTTGAATCCATATGTGGTTTGTTAAAAGAACACACATGCAATGACTCTAGATGTAGTTAATAAAAAGAACACACATGCAATGACTCTATATGTGGTTCGTGAAAAAGAACACACAAGCAATGACACTGGTGGATCCATATGTGGTTTGCGAAAAGAACAAACATGCAATGACTCTAGCTGTGGTTAATGAAAAGAACACACATGCAATCACACTGGTGGATCCATATGTGGTTTGTGAAAAGAACACACACGCAATGACTCTAGATGTGGTTTGTGAAAAGAACACACATGCAATGACACTGGTGGATCAATATGTGGTTTGTGTAAAGAACAGACATCCAATGACTCTAGATGTGGTTTGTGAAAAGAACACACATGCAATGACACTAGTGGATCTATGTGTGTTTTGTGAGAAGAACAAACATGCAATTACTCTAGCTGTGGTTTGTGCAAAGAACAGACATGCAATGAACTCTGGTGGATCCATATGTTGTTTTTGAGAAGAACACACATGCAATGACTCTAGATGTTGTTTGTGAAAAGAACAGACATCCAATGACTCTAGATGTGGTTTGTTAAAAGAACACACATGCAATGACACTGGTGTATCCATATGTGGTGTGTGAGAAGAACAGACATGCAATGAACTCTGGTGGATCCATATGTGGTTTGTGAGAAGAAAACAAATGCAATGATTCTAGATGTGGTTTGTGAAAAGAACACACATGCAATGACACTGGTGGATCCATATGTGGTTTGTGAAAAGAACACACATGCAATGACACTGGTGGATCCATATGTGGTTTGTGAAAAGAACAGACATGCAATGACTCTAGATGTGGTTAATGAAAAGAACACACATGCAATGAACCTAGATGTGGTTTGTGAAAAGAACACACATGCAATGACACTACTAAATCCATATGTGGTTTGTGAGAAGAACACACATGGAATGACTCTAGATGTGGTTTGTGAAAAGGGCACACATGCAATAACACTGGTGGATCCATATGTGGTTTGTGAAAAGAACACACATGCAATGACTCTAGATGTGGTTAATAAGAAAAACACATGCAATGACTCTAGCTGTGGTTTGTGAAAAGAACACACATGCAATGACACTAGTGGATCCATATGTGGTTTCTGAAAAGAACACACATGCAATGAACTCTTGTGGATCCATATGTGGTTTGTGAGAAGAACACACATGCAATGACTATATGTGGTTTGTGAAAAGAGCACACATCCAATAACACTGGTGCATCCATATGTGGTTTGTGAAAAGAACACACATGCAATGAACTCTGGTGGATCCATATGTGGTTTGTGAGAAGAACACACATGGAATGACTCTAGATGTGGTTTGTGAAAAGAGCACACATGCAATGACTCTAGATGTGGTTAATGAAAAGAACACAGATGCAATGACTCTAGATGTGGTTGTGAAAAGAACACACATGCAATGACACTGGTGGATCCATATGTGGTATGTGAAAAGAACAGACATGGAATGACTCTAGCTATGGTTAATTAAAAGAACACACATGCAATCACACTGGTGGATCCAAATGTGGTTTGTAAAAAGAACACACATGCAATGACTCTAGATGTGGTTTGTGAAAATAACACACATGCAATGACACTGGTGGATCCATGTATGGTTTGTGAGAAGAACAGACATGCAATTACTCTAGCTGTGGTTTGTGAAAAGAACATACATGCAATGAACTTTGGTGGATCCATATGTGGTTTGTGAGAAGAACAGACATGTAATGAACTCTAGATGTGGTTTGTGAAAAGAACAGACATCCAATGACACTAGTGGATCCATATGTGGTTTGTGAAAAGATCACACATGCAATGACTCTGGATGTGGTTAATGAAAACACACACATGCAATGACTCTAGATGTGGTTTGTGAAAATAACACACATGCAATGACACTAGTGGATCCATATGTGGTTTGTGAAAAGAACACACATGGAATGAACTCTGGTGGATCCATATGTGGTTTGTGAGAAGAACACACATGCAATGACTCTAGATGTGGTTTGTGAAAAGAGCACACATGCAATAACACTTGTGGATCCATATGTGGTTTGTGAAAAGAACACACATGCAATGAACTCTGGTGGATCCATATGTGGTTAGTGAGAATAACACACATGGAATGACTCTAGATGTGGTTTGTCAAAAGAGCACACATGCAATAACACTGGTGGATCCATATGTGGTTTGTGAAAAGAACACACATGCAATGAACTCTGGTGGTTCCATATGTGGTTTGTGAGAAGAACACACATGGAATGACTCTAGATGTGGTTTGTGAAAAGAGCACACATGCAATATCATTGGTGGATCCATATGTTGTTTGTGAAAAGAACACACATGCAATGAACTCTGGTGGATCCATATGTGGTTTGTGAGATGAACACACATGGAATGACTCTAGATGTGGTTTGTGAAAAGAGCACACATGCAATAACACTGGTGGATCCATATGTGGTTTGTGAAAAGAACAGACATGCAATGACTCTAGATGTGGTTAATAAAAAGAACACACGTGCAATGACTCTAGATGTGGTTTGTGAAAAGAACACACATGCAATGACACAAGTGGATCCATATGTGGTTTGTGAAAAGAACACACATGCAATGAACTCGGGTGGATCCATATGTGGTTTGTGAGAAGAACACACATGCAATGACTAGATGTGGTTTGTGAAAAGAGCACACATCCAATAACACTGGTGGATCCATATGTGGTTTGTGAAAAGAACACACATGCAATGAACTCTGGTGGATCCATATGTGGTTTGTGCGAAGAACACACATGGAATGACTCTAGATGTGGTTTGTGAAAAGAGGACACATGCAATGACTCTAGATGTGGTTAATGAAAAGAACACACATGCAATGACTCTAGATGTGGTTGTGAAAAGAACACACATGCAATGACACTAGTGGATCCATATGTGGTATGTGAAAAGCACAGACATGCAATGACTCTAGCTGTGGTTAATGAAAAGAACACACATGCAATCACACTGGTGGATCCGTATGTGGTTTGTGAAAAGAACACACATGCAATGACTCTAGATGTTGTTTGTGAAAATAACACACATGCAATGACACTGGTGGATCCATGTGTGGTTTGTGAGAAGAACAGACATGCAATTACTCTAGCTGTGGTTTGTGAAAAGAACATACATGCAATGAACTTTGGTGGATCCATATGTGGTTTGTGAGAAGAACAGACATGTAATGAACTCTAGATGTGGTTTGTGAGAAGAACAGACATCCAATGACACTAGTGGATCCATATGTGGTTTGTGAAACGAACACACATGCAATGACTCTGGATGTGGTTAATGAAAAAACACACATGCAATGACTCTAGCTGTGGTTTGTGAAAAGAACACACATGCAATGACACTAGTGGATCCATATGTGGTTTGTGAAAAGAACACACATGCAATGAACTCTGGTGGATCCATATGTGGTTTGTGAGAAGAACACACATGCAATGACTCTAGATGTGGTTTGTGAAAAGAGCACACATGCAATTACACTTGTGGATCCATATGTGGTTTGTGAAAAGAACACACATGCAATGAACTCTGGTGGATCCATATGTGGTTAGTGAGAATAACACACATGGAATGACTCTAGATGTGGTTTGTGAAAAGAGCACACATGCAATAACACTGGTGGATCCATATGTGGTTTGTGAAAAGAACACACATGCAATGAACTCTGGTGGATCCATATGTGGTTTGTGAGAAGAAAACGAATGCAATGACTCTAGATGTGGTTTGTGAAAAGAACACACATGCAATGACACTGGTGGATCCATATGTGGTTTGTGAAAAGAACACACATGCAATGACACTGGTGGATCCATATGTGGTTTGTGAAAAGAACAGACATGCAATGACTCTAGATGTGGTTAATGAAAAGAACACACATGCAATGAACCTAGATGTGGTTTTTGAAAAGAACACACATGCAATGACACTACTAAATCCATATGTGGTTTGTGAAAATAACACACATGCAATTAACTATGGTGGATCCATATGTGGTTTGTGAGAAGAACACACATGGAATGACTCTAGATGTGGTTTGTGAAAAGGGCACACATGCAATAACACTGGTGGATCCATATGTGGTTTGTGAAAAGAACACACATCCAATGACTCTAGATGTGGTTAATAAGAAAAACACATGCAATGACTCTAGCTGTGGTTTGTGAAAAGAACACACATGCAATGACACTAGTGGATCCATATGTGGTTTGTGAAAAGAACACACATGCGATGAACTCTGGTGGATCCATATGTGGTTTGTGAGAAGAACACACATGCAATGACTCTAGATGTGGTTTGTGAAAAGAGCACACATGCAATTACACTTGTGGATCCATATGTGGTTTGTGAAAAGAACACACATGCAATGAACTCTGGTGGATCCATATGTGGTTAGTGAGAATAACACACATGGAATGACTCTAGATGTGGTTTGTGAAAAGAGCACACATGCAATAACACTGGTGGATCCATATGTGGTTTGTGAAAAGAACACACATGCAATGAACTCTGGTGGATCCATATGTGGTTTGTGAGAAGAACACACATGGAATGACTCTAGATGTGGTTTGTGAAAAGAGCACACATGCAATAACACTGGTGGATCCATATGTGGTTTGTGAAAAGAACACACATGCAATGAACTCTGGTGGATCCATATGTGGTTTGTGAGAAGAACACACATGGAATGACTCTAGATGTGGTTTGTGAAAAGAGCACACATGCAATAACACTAGTGGATCCATATGTGGTTTGTGAAAAGAACACACATGCAATGACTCTAGATGTGGTTAATAAAAAGAACACACATGCAATGACTCTAGATGTGGTTTGTGAAAAGAACACACATGCAATGACACAAGTGGATCCATATGTGGTTTGTGAAAATAACACACATGCAATGAACTCTGGTGGATCCATATGTGGTTTGTGACAAGAACACACATGCAATGACTATAGATGTGGTTTGTGAAAAGAGCACACATGCAATAACACTGGTGGATCCATATGTGCTTTGTGGAAAGAACACACATGTAATGAACTCTGGTGGATCCATTTGTGGTTTGTGAGAAGAACACACATGGAATGACTCTAGATGTGGTTTGTGAAAAGAGCACACATGCAATAACACTGGTGGATCCATATGTGGTTTGTGAAAAGAACACACATTCAATGACTCTAGATGTGGTTAATAGAAAGAACACACATGCAATGACTCTAGATGTGGTTTGTGAAAAGAACACACATGCAATGACACAAGTGGATCCATATGTGGTTTGTGAAAAGAACACACATGCAATGAACTCTGGTGGATCCATATGTGGTTTGTGACAAGAACAGACGTGCAATGACTCTAGATGTGGTTTGTGAAAAGAGCACACATGCAATAACACTGGTGGATCCATATGTGGTTTGTGGAAAGAACACACATGCAATGAAATCTAGTGGATCCATTTGTGGTTTGTGACAAGAACACACATGGAATGCCTCTAGATGTGGTTTGTGAAAAGAGCACGCATGCAATAACACTGGTGGATCCATATGTGGTTTGTGAAAAGAATAGATATGCAATGACTCTAGCTGTGGTTAATGAAAAGAACACACATGCAATCACACTGGTGAATCCATATGTGGTTTGTGAAAAGAACACACACGCAATGACTCTAGATGTGGTTTGTGAAAAGAACACACATGCAATGACACTGGTGGATCAATATGTGGTTTGTGTAAAGAACAGACATCCAATGACTCTAGATGTGGTTTGTGAAAAGAACACACATGCAATGACACTAGTGGATCTATGTGTGTTTTGTGAGAAGAACAGACATGCAATTACTCTAGCTGTGGTTTGTGAAAAGAACAGACATGCAATGAACTCTGGTGGATCCATATGTTGTTTTTGAGAAGAACACACATGCAATGACACTAGATGTTGTTTGTGAAAAGAACAGACATCCAATGACTCTAGATGTGGTTTGTTAAAATAACACGCATGCAATGACACTGGTGGATCCATATGTGGTTTGTGAGAAGAACAGACATGCCATGAACTCTGGTGGATCCATATGTGGTTTGTGAGAAGAAAACGCATGCAATGACTCTAGATGTGGTTTGTGAAAAGAACACACATGCAATGACACTGGTGGATCCATATGTGGTTTGTGAAAAGAACAGACATGCAATGACTCTAGATGTGGTTAATGAAAAGAACACACATGCAATGACTCTAGATGTGGTTTGTGAAAAGAACACACATGGAATGACACTACTAAATCCATATGTGGTTTGTGAAAAGAACACACATGCAATGAACTATGGTGGATCCATATGAGGTTTGTGAGAAGAACACACATGCAATGACTATAGATGTGGTTTGTGAAAAGAATAGAGATCCAATGACACTGGTGGATCCATATGTGGTTTGTGAAGAGAACACACATGCAATGACTCTGGATGTGGTTAATGAAAAGAACACACATGCAATGACTCTAGGTATGGTTTTTGAAAAGAACACACATGCAATGACACTGGTGGATCCATATGTGGTTTCTGAAAAGAACACACATGCAATGAACTCTGGTGGATCCATATGTGGTTTGTGAGAAGAACACACTTGGAATGACTCTAGATGTGGTTTGTGAAAAGAGCACACATGCAATGACTCTAGATGTGGTTAATGAAAAGAACACACATGCAATGACTCTAGATGTGGTTTGTGAAATGAACACACATGCAATGACACTGGTGGATCCATATGTGGTATGTGAAAAGAACAGACATGCAATGACTCTAGCTGTGGTTAATGAAAATAACTGTAAAGACCCAAACCTGGCTTGGTTTGAATCCCTGTGATTACAGTGCTAGTCCCTGGATCGAATAGCTAGCACCCACAGTTTAAGATGTAATATCAAGATACAAAGGTCATATTACATCGCATGATCCAGAATATGAATACTTTATTACAAACCTATAACCATAGGCTATCTTATTACAAAGCAGCAGAATACAAGTAAAGCATGGAGTCCTTCATCTTCATGTGCCACAGGCAAACATGTTGGGTGCAGACTCATAACCTCTATCATCGATCCATACTCATCAATAGAATAACCTGCAACATGATAGGTTGCAGCCACAAAGGGTCAATACTTTGAATGTATTGGCAAGTGTCACAAGTTTGTGAATATAAGTTGGACTATCACTACATGCACATTTGGCTAAGTAGATCTTAGGCTCATTTGCAGAAAGCAATATGGTTTTATCCTATGTTTGTAAAAAAAATAGTTTTGATCTTTCAATAACTTTCTGAAGTCCTTGGCAAACTCCAAGTTCTTCTAATCTCTTGTTGTCACCATTAAGTTTTACTTTGAGAAATTAGAATGTCAAGATCTTCCATAGCTTCAGGCCTTAGTTGCTCAGAGTTGTCCATAACCGGGGACACCGCTAAGTACTTAGAATTTAATCTTCTGCAGAAGTTGTACACTTTACCCACAAGACACAATCTAGTCTTGACGCCACCAGTGGCCGCTAGATTAGTACTCACCAAGATGGAGTACCGGCAGATCGAGAATGTGACAAAGTCTTTCCATAGAAGTCCTCCCAATACATAATGCCAGCACGTCTACCAGGCACCAATGCAAGGATAAACCTCCAATGCATAATTCTAGTTAACCTGAAGAGGTACCAATGCATGGGTCTCCCAATATGTAATTGACTAGGCCAGAGCCCATTTGGCATGTGGCTGTACACGAAAGCCACTGTACGAGAAACATGTTCAATCTCTAAGTTCCTGGGTGGTATTCTTCTAGTGCACACACGAAAGAGATAGCCATAGACATGGTTCCCTTTGTTGCCACCTTATTCTCAACTGAGTATCCACACTCCACCGAGGTGATTCATTGAGTCCTTGTTTTATTATATAAGACATATATTTTTTCCGAACACTTCATATAATCACAATATGGTATATTCCACCCCGAATCTATAGCAGGGCTAAGCATACTACAACTACAGTATTTCCACTAAGGGATATATAAAGCATATCCTAATAGGATATAGCATAACATAGTATCATAGTAGTCCTATCATGCATACTACAAAAATCCACTAAGTGTAATGAAAAATAGTAGGACATGGATGATAGTGCCACTTGCCTTAGTAGTTGGTGGTGTTGGTACACTCTTTGTAGTAACACACTTGACAATCCACACAATCTATCAAACAAAACAAACAAGACAAAACATGCACAAACTCAACACTAATGGTAATACAAAA
Source organism: Avena sativa (assembly GCA_916181665.1). Lineage (NCBI taxonomy): Eukaryota > Viridiplantae > Streptophyta > Magnoliopsida > Poales > Poaceae > Avena > Avena sativa. The sequence goes on from OV702292.1 coordinate 275,279,901, forward strand.
TCATGCAAAATATGCAAGCATGCAAGATGGAAATTTTATTGCACAAATTTTTATAACAAGGTTTTGAACAATACTAAGTGTTTTCTGAACATTTTACAATTGGAAGATTACAAATGCAACCATTTGTGCAATTGTAACAATTAGCAATAATTTCTAGCATTTGGAAAGGCTAGACTCACTAAATAATTCTCATGCTATTAGGGATAGTCAACCAAATTTATATTTTGGTCTCACTGGACAGAGGGTTCAATTTTCCATCCATAGCAAAAAGATTCACCCAAAAATAATTTACAAAACAATTTTTATGGATAAAATACTCCTATAAAGGTTCTACCTAAAATTCAAATTTTCCAGAAGCAAAAGTGTGAAACAAGGCCTCTATAATAAAGGTCTTATTTTTCTGAATACATAGATAGAAAATTTGTATTTTTCTGATTTGTGGGTCAAAAGTTATTGAATTTCTAAGTTTAAGATTTATTCTGTCTATTTTCTAATTTAAACAAATAGCCTGGGCGATGTGGCGTGTTCTTATTGGCCGGTACCGGTTCGGGTGGATCGACTGTTGTGGGCCGTTGGATTTTAAGTGGCAACGGGCGATCTAGATTAGCCCGTACCGTTTCGCTAAGTGATCTATCTAAGCCGCTGGATTAAGATCAGACGGTTCTCAGCGTGTCGACCACAGACTAGCGGCGATGGCGACGGTGCGCGGCGGCGACGCGTCAGACGGGTGGTGCTCCGGTGGTTCTAAACGGGCTGGGAGACCGTGGATTATTACCAGCGATCGCCGCGGTCGAGGTGGTCTCGGGGATGCTCGCGGTCGATGAAGGGGCGCTCAGATTCGCCGGGAATTCCTCGCCGGAGTACTTACCGACGGCGGAGCTCGTGTCTCCGAGGCGGTGTCGTCGACCTGGGGCTCGAGCAGACAAAACATGGGGTCAGAGGAGTACGCTGGTCGTGTACGAGCTGGTTGTGGCCAAAAGAGGGCGGCGGGAACCTTGCCCTTACCGGAAAACTGTCTGACGGTGGCGGCAGAGGGAGCTCGCAGGACTTGGTCCGTGTCGTCGACCTGGAGCACGAGAAGGCACATAGCCGGGGTTAAAACACGCGCCAGGACATGGAGAATCTAACATGACAGAGGGGAAGGTGCGGGGCAGTGAGTTCTTGCCGGAATCCTCGCCGGAGCTCGTCGGTGGCCGCAGTGGTTCGAGCTCGATTCCGAGCAACCTAGTGGCTCCGGGGTTCTGGGGCTTAAGGGAAAACAGAGAGGAGGGAGTGGCGGTTAAGAGGCAGGGCTCGGAGTGGAGAATTAATTGCGCAAACGCACGAATTCGAGCCGATTTGGAAACGGCAGAGGGAGGGAGAGGCGCTGTTCGTCGCGGTGGAAGAAGGTGAGGTGGCAGGTGACGTGGGCGTGGGGTCGAGCCGTCAGTGAGGGGGGTGGAGAGGGGGACGGTGAGAAACAGAGGGGGAAAGGGGAGTGCCGGGTGGGCTTAGTGGGCTAGGGTTTGGGCCGAGCTGTTGCTTCTGTTTTTTTCTACAGTTTTTCTTTTTCTGTTTTCTTAAATATCTTTTGATTTAATGATCCAATTTGAATCAAACAAATTTCTAAAAATTTGTAAAACTCAAATTAGGTTTTTAGGGCATTATAGAACACATTTACTTTCTAACTCAAATTTTTCTAACCAAATTTATTCAATTTGGTTTTAATATCTAATATTGCCTTTATTCAATATATTCTCAAAATAATTCATATTTTTTATCCATGGCTCCAAATTGGATGAAACCAATTTCTATTGTTTTATTATTTTGCCCTTTATCTTTTTATCTCTCATAGGAGTTCTTTGTGTAATATAAATATGGAGTATATCCATAGTATTGTGTTGTTCTTAGTGTTAACAAATAATTAGAGTTTTAGGGTTTGAGATATTTTTCACTTCTCTTAGGTTTTTAAAATGCAACCAAGTCAAGATGCTCATGCATGCTTCATGATTTGGGATTTTAAAACATGCACACCACTTACAAACAAAAACCATTTTATTTGGCTTGGGTTTTGGAGGCATTATATTTAAATGTTCCAAAAGTTTTTGTTCCTTCTGAATTTCAAAGAACTTGGTTCTTTATTTTGTTTAAATTTTCACATTTCAAAATTTGGAAAATTTTGGGATGTGACAGACTACCACCCTTAAAAGGAATCTCGTCCCGAGATTCGAGAAGGCTAGAAAGAATAGGTTGGGTTTTAGGATACTTGGGTGCTACCACCCTTAAAAGGAAACTTTGTTGGGTTGCATTTGATTCACTTGGCTAAGGGTCCAAAAGATTGACATCCAAAGGTTTTTAACATTTCTCCATCTTGAGATTCTTATACCACTGAATTAAGTTAGCTAAAGCTTACCTTCCACACCATCTAGTTCTTCAAGGGTTCCATACATGTTGATGTGGTTCACATGTCCTTTCTAGGTCACATTGGAATTGCTCCTATTAGAGTCTCCAACATTCTCATTCTTCTTCTTCTTCTCAGGACAGTTTGCTACAAAGTGTCCAAGTTGCTTACAATTGTAACACTGCAACTGGCTAATGTCTTTCTTGGGATCATTATGTTGGTTCTGACCAAGGTTATTTCCATTGTTAGTACCATTCACATTGTTACTACCACTTCCATTATTGATGTGATGATTCTGGTGATGGTGATTATGTCCATTTCCTTCATGCTGATGTGATCCAGAATTTCCATTGTCCTTTCTGAATGAACGCATCTTCTGTGATGATCCTGAGTGATATTTGTCAAAGCTATGCTTCCTCTTCCTGTTCTCAACTTTGTTCTTCTTACTCTCTAAAATTATAGCTTTGTCACATAGTGATTGATAAGTTGGAACATAAGCAACTGATAATTACATGGAAAGTTCATCATTCAGTCCATCTAGGAACTTTTCCTTCCTCTTAGCATTAGTATCAGTATCATCTGGAGCATAACATGATAGATTGTTGAATTCCTCAATATATTCAGCAATGCTGCAGTGACGCTGTTTAAGGTTGTGAAACTCCTTCTTCTTCAGACTCATCACGCCTGAAGAGATATGATTAGTGCGAAAACCATCTTCAAATATTTCCCAAGTCACTTCTTCAATGGGGTGAGTGACTTGAAAGTTGTCCCACCACGTAGCTGTAGGGCCTTCAAGCAAGTGCGCTGCAAATCTCACTTTCTCAACATCAGAGCATCCAACAGTCACTAGGTCTTTGTTCACTGAACGTAACCAGTCATTAGCTACCATTGGATCAGAAGTACCAGAGAACTTTGCAGGTCTCAACCTCAGAAATATGTGAGCATATCCAGAGGTGGTGGATTGTTGTTGTTATTGTTGTTGTTCTGATTCTGATTGTTGATGGTTTCCATGAATTGTGTCATCATCTGCATTAGCTGAGTCTGTGCAGTCATCATCTGTTGCATCTCATTTTCATTGTTGTTGTTGTCTCCATTGTTATCATGGTCGTTGGCGCGTCTTGGAGGCATCTGTTGGTTTAATAGGGATAAGTAAGGATAGATAGATAGATAGATAGATAGATAGATAGATAGATAGATAGATAGATAGATAGATAGGTTTAAGGGAGTTCTAACACACTCAACCCAAAACAACCAGTTCAATCAAACATTCATCAAGCAACCAATCACTTAGCAACTTCTGACTTTAACTCATTATAGAAGAAAACAATAAGTTTTCTTGAAACAAGCAACCTAGTATGGTCATACCACATAGGTCGGCATGATCCATATACTAACACGATATCGATAACTCGAACATGATAATTGGTAGGCAATCTAATGTCTCATGGTTCGCACTATGATAACATCAGTGGGAGCTCTCTTTCGAGTTCGGCAATCATCGGTGAAGTGTCCTATCTTCCGGCAGCGATGGCAAAACGCTTTTGTCATGTCTCGAGTACTTTTTCTTGAAGTGTTGTTATGGTTTTCTTGAACTTCCTTTTCTAGGCATTCATTGATATTGTGTCCTTCTTTCTTGCATTTGGAGCAGGTGACATGGCTAAGGTTTTCTTCTTTCTTCCCAATAGCTTGATACATTCCATCCTTCACTTGTTCTTTCACTTGTTGCACTATGAAGTCGAGATGGCACTTGGCAGGAATGTGGTTGGTTCCTTCACATAGGTAACAAGTAACTTAAGATGTGGGGCATTCTCCAACTGGATGGTTGTGATCACAAAAGGGACATTGATCTTGATGTTCCTTAGAGGTGTGGCCTACTGCTCCACATATTTTGCAAGCTTGAGGACTTGTCCCAACTTGTATCTTGATGTCCTTGTTGGCATGATCCATCTTCAAAGTCCTTGGAGAAAGCAAAGGCTGGTCCTCTACATGTTTGAAGGAGAAGAGATTCAGTAAAGAATGATCAAGGTATACGAGAAAACCTACTAAGTATAAAATTAGTTCATTCCTAACAAGGGGTTTGTCCAATTCCTAGGGTTACGAACATACAGGCAACACAATGCTCTGATACCATCTGTAAAGACCCAAACCTGGCTTGGTTTGAATCCCTGTGATTACAGTGCTAGTCCCTGGATCGAATAGCTAGCACCCACAGTTTAAGATGTAATATCAAGATACAAAGGTCATATTGCATCGCATGATCCAGAATATGAATACTTTATTACAAACCTATAGCCATAGGCTATCTTATTACAAAGCAGCAGAATACAAGTAAAGCATGGAGTCCTTCATCTTCATGTGCCATAGGCAAACATGTTGAGTGCAGACTCATAACCTCTATCATCAATCCATACTCATCAATAGAATAACCTGCAACATGATAGGTTGCAGCCACAAAGGGTTAATACTTTGAATGTATTGGCAAGTGTCACAAGTTTGTGAATATAAGTTGGACTATCACTACATGCACATTTGTCTAAGTAGATCTTAGGCTCATTTGCAGAAAGCAATATGGTTTTATCCTATGTTTGTAAAAAAAATAGTTTTGATCTTTCAATAACTTTCTGAAGTCCTTGGCAAACTCCAAGTTCTTCTAATCTCTTGTTGTCACCATTAAGTTTTACTTTGAGAAATTAGAATGTCGAGATCTTCCATAGCTTCAGGCCTTAGTTGCTCAGAGTTGTCCATAACCGGGGACACGGCTAGGTACTTAGAATTTAATCTTCTGCAGAATTTGTACACTTTACCCACAAGACACAATCTCGTCTTGATGCCACCAGTGGCCGCTAGATTAGTACTCACCAAGATGGAGTACCGGCAGATCGAGAATGTGACAAAGTCTTTCCATAGAAGTCCTCCCAATACATAATGCCAGCACGTCTACCAGGCACCAATGCAAGGATAAACCTCCAATGCATAATTCTAGTTAACCTAAAGAGGTACCAATGCATGGGTCTCCCACTATCTAATTGACTAGGATAGAGCCTATTTGGCATGTGGCTATACACGAAAGCCACTATACGAGAAACATGTTCAATCTCTCAGTTCCTGGGTGGTATTCTTCTAGTGCACACACGAAAGAGATAGCCATAGACATGGTTCCCTTTGTTGCCACCTTATTCTCAACTGAGTATCCACACTCCACCCAGGTGATTCATTGAGTCCTTGTTTTATTATATAAAACATATATTTTTTCCAACACTTCATATAATCACAATATGGTATATTCCACCCCGAATCAATAGCAGGGCTAAGCATACTACAAGTATAGCATTTCCACTAAGGGATATATAAAGTATATCCTAATAGGATATAGCATAGCATGGTATCATAGTAGTCCTATCATGCATACTACAAAAATCCACTAAGTGTAATGAAAAATAGTAGGACATGGATGATAGTGCCACTTGCCTTAGTAGTTGGTGGTGTTGGTACACTCTTTCCAGTAACACACTTGACAATCCACACAATCTATAAAACAAAACATGCACAAAGTCAACACTAATGGCAATACAAAATCATGCAAAATATGCAAGGATGCAAGATGGAAATTTTATTGCACAAATTGTTATAACAAGGTTTTGAACAATACTAAGTGTTTTCTGAACATTTTACAATTGCAAGATTACAAATGCAACCATTTGTGCAATTGTAACAATTAGCAATAATTTCTAGCATTTGGAAAGGCTAGACTCACTAAATAATTCCCATGCTATTAGGGATAGTCAACCAAATTTATATTTTGGTCTCACTAGACAGAGGGTTCAATTTGCCATCCATAGCAAAAAGATTCACCCAAAAATAATTTACAAAACAATTTTTATGGGTAAAATACTCCTATAAAGGTTCTGCCTAAAATTCAAATTTTCCAGAAGCAAAAGTGTGAAACAAGGCCTCTATAATAAAGGCCGTATTTTTCTGAATCCATAGACACCAAATTTGTATTTTTCTGATTTGTGGATCAAAAGTTATTGAATTTCTAAGTTTAAGATTTATTCTGTCTATTTTCTAATTTAAACAAATAGCCTGGGCGACGTGGCGTGTTCTTATTGGCCGGTACCGGTTCGGGTGGATCGACTGCTGCGGGCCGTTGGATTTTAAGTGGCAACGGGCGAACCAGATTAGCCCGTACCGTTTCGCTAAGTGATCTATCTAAGCCGCTGGATTAAGATCAGACGGTGCTCAGCGTGTCGACCACAGACTAGCGGTGCTGGCGACGGTGCGCGGCGGCGACGCGTCGGACGGGTGGTGCTCCGGTGGTTCTAGAGGGGCAGGGAGATCGTGGACTATTACCAGCGATCGCCACGATCGAGGTGGTCTCGGGGATGCTCGTGGTCGATGAAGGGGCGCTCAGATTCGCCAGGAATTCCTCGCCGGAGTACTTGCCGATGGTGGAGCTCGTGTCTCCGAGGCGGTGTCGTCGACCTGGGGCTCGAGCAGACAAAACAGGGGGTCAGAGGAGTACGCCTGGTCGTGTAGGAGCTGGTTGTGGCCAAAAGAGGGCGGCGGGAACCTTGCCCTTACCGGAAAAACCGTCGGACGGTGGCGGCAGAGGGATCTCGCCAGACTTGGTCCGTGTCGTCGACCTGGAGCACGAGAAGGCACATAGCCGGGGTTAAAACATGTGCCAGGACATGGAGAAGCTAACATGACAGAGGGGAAGGTGCGGGGCAGTGAGTTCTTGCCGGAATCCTCGCCGGAGCTCGTCGGTGGCCGCAGTGGTTCGAGCTCGATTCCGAGCAGCCTAGTGGCTCCGGGGTTGTGGGGCTTGAGGGAAAACGGAGAGGAGGGAGTGGCGGTTAAGAGGAAGGGCTCGGAGTGGAGAATTAATTGCACAAACGCACGAATTCGAGCCGATTTGGAAACGGCAGAGGGAGGGAGAGGGGCTGTTCGTCGCGGTGGAAGAAGCTGAGGTGGCAGGTGACGTGGGCGTGGGGTCGAGCCGTCAGTGAGGGGGTGACGAGGGGGACAGTGAGAAACAGAGGGGGGAAAGGGGAGTGCCGGGTGGGCTTAGTGGGCTAGGGTTTGGGCCGAGCTGTTGCTTCTATTTTTTTTTCTGTAGTTTTTCTTTTTCTTTTTCTATTTTTTGTTTTCTTAAATATCTTTTGATTTAATGATCCAATTTGAATCAAACAAATTTCTAAAAATTTGTAAAACTCAAATTAGGTTTTTAGGGCATTATAGAACACATTTACTTTCTAACTCAAATTTTTCTAACCAAATTTATTCAATTTGGTTTTAATAGCTAATATTGCCTTTATTAAATATATTCTCAAAATAATTCATATCTTTTTATCCATGGCTCCAAATTGGATGAAACCAATTTCTATTGTTTTATTATTTTTCCCTTTATCTTTTTATATCTCATAGGATTTCTTTGTGTAATATAAATATGGAGTATATCCATAGTATTGTGTTGTTCTTAGTGTTAACAAATAATTAGAGTTTTAGGGTTTGAGATATTTTTCACTTCTCTTAGGTTTTTAAAATGCAACCAAGTCAAGATGCTCATGCATGCTTCATGATTTGGTATTTTAAAACATGCACACCACTTACAAACAAAAACCATTTTATTTGGCTTGGGTTTTGGAGGCATTATATTTAAGTGTTCCAAAAGTTTTTGTTCCTTCTGAATTTCAAAGAACTTGGTTCTTTATTTTGTTTAAAATTTTCACATTTCAAAATTTGGAAAATTTTGGGATGTGACAATAACACACATGGAATCACACTGGTGGATCCATATGTGGTTTGTGAAAAGAACACACATGCAATGACTCTAGATGTGTATTGTGAAAATAACACACATGCAATGACACTGGTGGATCCATGTGTGGTTTGTGAGAAGAACAGACATGCAATGACTCTAGCTGTGGTTTGTGAAAAGAGAATACATGCAATGAACTTTGGTGGATCCATATGTGGTTTCTGAGAAGAACAGACATGTAATGAACTCTAGATGTGGTTTGTGAAAAGAACAGACATCCAATGACACTAGTGGATCCATATGTGGTTTGTGAAAAGAACACACATGCAATGACTCTAGTTGTGGTTAATGAAAAGAACACACATGCAATGACTCTAGCTGTGGTTTGTGAAAAGAACACACATGCAATGACACTAGTGGATTCATATGTGGTTTGTTAAAAGAACACACATGCAATGAACTCTGGTGGATCCATATGTGGTTTGTGAGAATAACACACATGCAATGACTCTAGATGTGGTTTGTGAAAAGTGCACACATGCAATAACACTGGTGGATCCATATGTGGTTTGTGAAAAGAACACACATGCAATGAAATCTGGTGGATCCATATGTGGTTTGTGAGAAGAACACACATGGAATGACTCTATATGTGGTTTGTGAAAAGAGCACACATGCAATAACACTAGTGGATCCATATGTGGTTTGTGAAAAGAACACACATGCAATGAACTCTGGTGGATCCATCTGTGGTTTGTGAGAAGAACACACATGTAATGACTCGAGATATTGTTTGTGAAAAGATCACACATGCAATAACACTAGTGGATCCATATGTGGTTTGTGAAAAGAACACACATGCAATGACTCTAGATGTGGTTAATAAAAATAACACACATGCAATGACTCTAGATGTGGTTTGTGAAAAGACAACACATACAATGACTCTAGAAGTGGTTAATGAAAAGAACACACATGCAATGACTCTAGATGTGGTTTGTGAAAAGACCACACATGCAATGACACTAGTGGATCCATATGTGGTTTGGGAAAAGAATAGACATGCAATGACTCTAGATGTGATTAATGAAAAGAACACACATGCAATCACACTGGTGGATCCATATGTTTTTTGTGAAAAGAACACACATGCAATGACTCTAGATGTGGTTTGTGAAAAGAACACATATGCAATGGCACTGGGGAATCATTATGTTGTTTGTGAAAAGAACAGACATCCAATGACTCAAGATGTGGTTCGTGAAAAGAACACACATGCAATGACACTAGTGGATCCATGTGTGGTTTCTGAGAAGAACAAACATGCAATGACTCTAGCTGTGGTTTGTGAAAAGAACAGACATGCAATGAACTCTGGTGGATCCATATGTTGATTGTGAGAAGAACACACATGCAATGACTCTAGATGTGATTTGTGAAAAGAACACACATCCAATGACTCTAGATGTGGTATGTGAAAAAAAACACATGCAATGACACTGGTGGATCCATATGTTGTTTGTGAAAAGAACACGCATGCAATGACTCTAGATGTGGTTAATGAAAATAACACACATGCAATGACTCTAGATGTAGTTTGTGAAAAGAACACACATGCAATGACACTGGTGGATCCATATGTGGTATGTGAAAAGAACACACATGCAATGACTCTAGCTGTGGTTAATGAAAAGAACACACATGGAATCAGACTGGTGGATCCATATTTGGTTTGCGAAAAGAACACACATGCAATGACTATGGTTGTTGTTAGTGAAAAGAACACACATGCAATGACACTGGTGGATCCATATGTGGTCTCTAAAGAGAGCACACATTTCAATGACTCTTGTTGTTGTTAGTAAAAAGAACACACATGCAATGACTCTAGATCTGGTTCATGAAAAGAACACACATGCAATGACTCTAGATGTGGTTTGTGAAAACAAAACACATGCAATGACACTGGTGGATACATATGTGGTTTGTGAAAATAACATACATGCAATGACTCTAGCTGTGGTTAATGAAAAGAACACACATGGAATCACACTGGTGGATCCATATGTGTTTTGTGAAAAGAACACACATGCAATTACTCTAGATGTGGTTTGTGAAAAGAACACACATGCAATGACACTGGTGGATTCATGTGTTGTTGTGAGAAGAACAGACATGCAATGACCCTAGCTATGGTTTGTGAAAAGAACATACATGCAATGACACCGGTGGATCAATATGTGGTTTGTGAAAAGAACAGACATCCAATGAATCTAGATGTGGTTTGTGAAAAGAACACACATGCAATGACACTGGTGGATCCATGTGTGGTTTGTGAGAAGAACAGACATGCAATGACTCTAGCTGTGGTTTGTGAAAAGAACATACATGCAATGAACTCTGGTGGATCCATATGTGGTTTGTGAGAAGAACAGACATGCAATAACTCTAGCTGTGGTTTGTGAAAAGAACATACATGCAATGAACTCTGGTGGATCCATATGTGGTTTGTGAGAAGAAAAGACATGCAATGAACTCTAGATGTGGCTTGTGAAAACAACATACATCCAATGACACTAGTGGATCCATATGTGGTTTGTGAAAAGAACACACATGCAATGACTCTTGTGGTGGTTAATGAAAAAACACACATGCAATGACTCTAGCTGTGGTTTGTGAAAAGAACACACATGCAATGACACCGGTGGATCCATATGTGGTTTGCGAAAAGAACACAAATGCAATGAACTCTGGTGGATCCATATGTGGTTTGTGACAAGAACACACATGCAATGACTCTAGATGTGGTTTGTGAAAAGAGCACACATGCAATAACACTGGTGGATCCATATGTGGTTTGTGAAAAGAACACACATGCAATGACTCTAGATGTGGTTAATAAAAAGAACACACATGCAATGACTCTAGATGTGGTTTGTGAAAAAGAACACACATGCAATGACACTGGTGGATCCATATGTGGTTTGTGAAAAGAACAGACATGCAATTTGTCTTGCTGTGGTTAATGAAAAGAACACACATGCAATCACACTGGTGGATCCATATGTGGTTTGTGAAAAGAACACACACGCAATGACGCTAGATGTGGTTTGTGAAAAGAACACACATGCAATGACACTTGTGGATCAATATGTGGTTTGTGTAAAGAACAGACATCCAATGACTCTAGATGTGGTTTGTGAAAAGAACACATATGCAATGACACTAGTGGATCTATGTGTGTTTTGTGAGAAGAAGAGACATGCAATTACTCTAAATGTGGTTTGTGAAAAGAACAGACATGCAATGAACTCTGGTGGATCCATATGTTGTTTTTGAGAAGAACACACATGCAATGACTCTAGACGTGGTTTGTGAAAAGAACATACATCCAATGACTCTAGATGTGGTTTGTTAAAAGAACACACATGCAATGACACTGGTGGATCCATATGTGGTTTGTGAGAAGAACAGACATGCAATGAACTATGGTGGATCCATATGTGGTTTGTGAGAAGAAAACACATGCAATGACTCTAGATGTGGTTTGGGAAAAGAACACACATGCAATGACATTGGTGGATCCATATGTGGTTTGTGAAAAGAACAGACATGCAATGACTCTAGATGTGGTTAATGAAAAGAACACACATGCAATGACTCTAGATGTGGTTTGTGAAAAGAACACACATGCAATGACACTACTATATCCATATGTGGTTTGTGAAAAGAACAGACATGCAATGAACTATGATCCATATGAGGTTTGTGAGAAGAACACACATGCAATGAATATAGATGTGGTTTGTCAAAAGAACAGACATCCAATGACACTGGTGGATCCATATGTGGTTTGTGAAGAGAACATACATGCAATGACTATGGATGTGGTTAATGAAAAGAACACACGTGCAATGACTCTAGCTGTGGTTTTTGAAAAGAACACACATGCAATGACACTAGTGGATCCATATGTGGTTTCTGAAAAGAACACACATGCAATGAACTCTGGTGGATCCATATGTGGTTTGTGAGAAGAACACACGTGGAATGACTCTAGATGTGGTTTGTGAAAACATCACACATGCAATCACACTGGTGGATCCATATGTGGTTTGTGAAAAGAACACACATGCAATGACTCTAGATGTGGTTAATAAAAAAACACATGCAATGACTCTAGATGTGGTTTGTGAAACACATGCAATGACACTGGTGGATCCATATGTGGTTTGTGAAAAGAACAGACATGCAATGACTCTAGATGTGGTTAATGAAAACAACACACATGCAATCACACTAGTGGATCCATCTGTGGTTTGTGAAAAGAACACACACGCAATGACTCTTGATGTGGTTTGTGAAAAGAACACACATGCAATGACACTGGTGGATAAATATGTGGTTTGTGTAAAGAACAGACATCCAATGACTCTAGATGTGGTTTGTGAAAAGAACACACATGCAATGACACTAGTGGATCTATGTGTGTTTTGTGAGAAGAACAGACATGCAATTACTCTAGCTGTGGTTTTTGAAAAGAACGGACATGCAATGAACTATGGTGGATCCATATGTTCTTTTTTAGAAGAACACACATGCAATGACTCTAGATGTGGTTTGTGAAAAGAACAGACATTCAATGACTCTAGATGTGGTTTGTTAAAAGAACACACATGCAATGACACTAGTGGATCCATATGTGGTTTGTGAGAAGAACAGACATGCAATGAACTCTGGTGGATCCATATGTGGTTTGTGAGAAGAAAACACATGCTATGACTCTAGATGTGGTTTGTGAAAAGAACACACATGCAATGACACTTGTGGATCCATATGTGGTTTGTGAAAAGAATAGACATGCAATGACTCTAGATGTGGTTAATGAAAAGCACACACATGCAATGACTCTAGATGTGGTTTGTGAAAAGAACACACATGCAATGACAATACTAAATCCATATGTGGTTTGTGAAAAGAACACACATGCAATGAACTATGGTGGATCCATATGAGGTTTGTGAGAAGAACACACATGCAATTACTATAGATGTGGTTTGTGAAAAGAACAGACATCCAATGACACTAGTGGATCCATATGGGGTTTGTGAAGAGAACACACATGCAATGACTCTGGATGTGGTTAATGAAAAGAACACACATGCAATGACTCTAGCTGTGGTTTTTGAAAAGAACACACATGCAATGACACTGGTGGATCCATATGTGGTTCCTGAAAAGAACACACATGCAATGAACTCTGGTGGAGCCATTTGTGGTTTGTGAGAAGAATACAGATGCAGTGACTCTAGATGTGGTTTGTGAAAAGAACACACATGCAATCACACTAGTGGATCCATATGTGGTTTGTGAAAAGAACACGCATGCAATGACTCTAGATCTGGTTCATGAAAAGAACACACATGCAATGACTCTAGATGTGGTTTGTGAAAACAAAACACATGCAATGACACTGGTGGATACATATGTGGTTTGTGAAAATAACATACATGCAATGACTCTAGCTGTGGTTAATGAAAAGAACACACATGGAATCACACTGGTGGATCCATATGTGTTTTGCGAAAAGAACACACATGCAATTACTCTAGATGTGGTTTGTGAAAAGAACACACATGCAATGACACTGGTGGATCCATGTGTTGTTGTGAGAAGAACAGACATGCAATGACCCTAGCTATGGTTTGTGAAAAGAACATACATGCAATGACACCGGTGGATCAATATGTGGTTTGTGAAAAGAACAGACATCCAATGAATCTAGATGTGGTTCGTGAAAAGAACACACATGCAATGACACTAGCGGATCCATGTGTGGTTTGTGAGAAGAACAGACATGCAATGACTCTAGCTGTGGTTTGTGAAAAGAACAGACATGCAATGAACTCTGGTGGATCCATATGTTGTTTGTGAGAAGAACACAAATGCAATGACTCTAGATGTGGTTTGTGAAAAGAACAGACAGCCAATGACTCTAGATGTGGTATGTCAAAAGAACACACATGCAATGACACTGGTGGATCCATATGTGGTTTGTGAGAAGAACAGACATGCAATGAACTCTGGTGGATCCATATGTGGTTTGTGAGAAGAAAACATATGCAATGACTCTAGATGTGGTTTGTGAAAAGAACACACATGCAATGACACTATTGGATCCTTAAGTGGTTTGTGAAAAGAACACACATGCAATGACTCTATATGTGGTTAATGAAACGAACATACATGCAACGACTCTAGATATGGTTTGTGAAAAGAACGCAAAGCAATGACACTGGTGGATCCATATGTGGTTTGTGAAAAGAACACACATGCAATGAACTCTGGTGGATCCATATGTGGTTTGTGCGAAGAACACACGTGTAATGACTCTAGATGTGGTTTGTAAAAAGAACACACATGCAATGACACTAGTGGATCCATATGTGGTATGTGAAAAGGATAGACATGCAATGACTCTAGATGTGGTTAATGAAAACAACACACATGCAATGGCTCTAGATGTGGTTTGTGAAAAGAACACACATGCAATGACACTACTAAATCCATATGTGGTTTGTGAAAAGAACACACATGCAATTAAGTATGGTGGATCCATATGAGGTTTGTGAGAAGAACACACATGCAATGACTATAGATGTGGTTTGTGAAAAGAACAGACATCCAATGACAGTGGTGGATCCATATGTGGTTTGTGAAGAGAACACACATGCAATGACTCTGGATGTGGTTTATGAAAAGAACACACATGCAATGACTCTAGCTGTGGTTTTTGAAAAGAACACACATGCAATGACACTGGTGGATCCATATGTGGTTTCTGAAAAGAACACACATGAAATGAACTCTGGTGGATCCATATGTGGTTTGTGAGAACAACACGGATGCAATGACACTAGATGTGGTTTGTGAAAAGAACACACATGCAATGACACTAGTGGATCCATATGTGGTTTGTGAAAAGAACACACATGCAATGACTCTAGATGTGGTTAATGAAAAGAACACACATGCAATGACTCTAGATGTGGTTTGTGAAAACAAAACACATGCAATGACACTGGTGGATCCATATGTGGATTGTGAAAAGAACAGACATGCAATGACTCTAGCTGTGGTTAATGAAAAGAACACACATGGAATCACACTGGTGGATCCATAAGTGTTTTGTGAAAAGAGCACACATGCAATTACTCTAGATGTGGTTTGTGAAAAGAACACACATGCAATGACACTGGTGGATCCATGTGTTGTTGTGAGAAGAACAGACATGCACTGACCCTAGTTGTGGTTTGTGAAAAGAACATACATGCAATGACACTGGTGGATCAATATGTGGTTTGTGAAAAGAACAGACATCCAATGACTCTAGATGTGGTTAAGGAAAAGAACACACATGCAATGACACTAGCGGATCCATGTGTGGTTTGTGAGAAGAACAGACATGCAATGACTCTAGCTGTGGTTTGTGAAAAGAACAGACATGCAATGAACTCTGGTGGATCCATATGTTGTTTGTGAGAAGAACACAAATGCAATGACTCTAGATGTGGTTTGTGAAAAGAACAGACTGCCAATGACTCTAGATGTGGTATGTGAAACGAACACACATGCAATGACACTGATGGATCCATATGTGGTTTGTGAGAAGAACAGACATGCAATGAACTCTGGTGGATCCATATGTGGTTTGTGAGAAGAAAACATATGCAATGACTCTAGATGTGGTTTGTGAAAAGAACACACATGCAATGACAATATTGGATCCTTATGTGGTTTGTGAAAAGAACACACATGCAATGACTCTAGATGTGGTTAATGAAAAGAACATACATGCAACGACTCTAGATATGGTTTGTGAAAAGAACACAAATGCAATGACACTGGTGGATACATACGTGGTTTGTGAAAAGAACACACATGCAATGAACTCTAGTGGATCCATATGTGGTTTGTGAGAAGAACACACGTGAAATGACTCTAGATGTGGTTAATGAAAAGAACACACATGGAATCACACTGGTGGATCCATATTTGGTTTGTGAAAAGAACACACATGCAATGACTCTAGATGTGGTTTGTGAAAAGAACACACATGCAATGACACTGGTGGATCCATGTGTGGTTTGTGAGAAGAACAGACATGCAATGACTTTAGCTGTGGTTTGTGAAAAGAACATACATGCAATGAACTCTGGTGGATCCATATGTGGTTTGTGAGAAGAACAGACATGTAATGAACTCTAGATGTGGTTTGTGAAAAAGAACAGACATCCAATGACACTAGTGGATCCATATGTGGTTTGTGAAAAGAACACACATGCAATGACTCTGGTGGTGGTTAATGAAAAAACACACATGCAATGACTCTAGCTATGGTTTGTGAAAAGAACACACGGGCAATGACACCGATGGATCCATATGTGGTTTGCGAAAAGAACACAAATGCAATGAACTCTGGTGGATCCATATGTGGTTTGTGAGAAGAACACACATGCAATGACTCTAGATGTGGTTTGTGAAAAGAGCACACATGCAATAACACTGGTGGAACCATATGTGTTTTGTGAAAAGAACACACATGCAATGACTCTAGATGTGGTTTGTGAAAAAGAACACACATGCAATGACACTGGTGGATCCATATGTGGTTTGTGAAAAGAACAGACATGCAATGAGTCTAGCTGTGGTTAATGCAAAGAACACACATGCAATCACACTGGTGGATCCATATGTGGTTTGTGAAAAGAACACACACGCAATGACTCTAGATGTGGTTTGTGAAAAGAACACACATGCAATGACACTGGTGGATCAATATGTGGTTTGTGTAAAGAACAGACATCCAATGACTCTAGGTGTGGTTTGTGAAAAGAACACACATGCAATGACACTAGTGGATCTATGTGTGTTTTGTGAGAAGAAGAGACATACAATTACTCTAGATGTGGTTTGTGAAAAGAACAGACATGCAATGAACTCTGGTGGATCCATATGTTGTTTTTGAGAAGAACACACATGCAATGACTCTATACGTGGTTTGCGAAAAGAACAGACATCCAATGACTCTAGATGTGGTTTGTTAAAAGAACACACATGCAATGACACTGGTGGATCCATTTATGGTTTGTGAGAAGAATATACATGCAATGAACTATGGTGGATCCATATGTGGTTTGTGAGAAGAAAACACATGCAATGACTCTAGATGTATTTTGTGAAAAGAACACACATGCAATGACACTGGTGGATCCATATGTGGTTTGTGAAAAGAATAAACATGCAATGACTCTAGATGTGGTTAATGAAAAGAACACACATGCAATGACTCTAGATGTGGTTTGTGAAAAGAACACACATGCAATGACACTACTAAATCCATATGTGGTTTGTGAAAAGAACAGACATGCAATGAACTATGGTGGATCCATATGAGGTTTGTGAGAAGAACACACATGCAATGACTATAGATGTGGTTTGTCAAAAGAACAGACATCCAATGACACTGGTGGATCCATATGTGGTTTATGAAGAGAACATACATGCAATGACTCTGGATGTGGTTAATGAAAAGACAACACATGCAATGACTCTAGCTGTGGTTTTTGAAAAGAACACACATACAATGACACTGGTGGATCCATATGTGATTTCTGAAAAGAACACACATGCAATGAACTCTGGTGGATCCATATGTGGTTTGTGAGAAGAACACACATGGAATGACTCTAGATGTGGTTTGTGAAAAAAGCACACATGCAATAATACTGGTGGATCCATATGTGGTTTGTAAAAATAACACACATGCAATGACTGTAGATGTGGTTAATAAAAAAAACACATGCAATGACTCTAGATGTGGTTTGTGAAACACATGCAATGACACTGGTGGATCCATATGTGGTTTGTGAAAAGAACAGACATGCAATGACTCTAGCTGTGGTTAATGAAAAGAACACACATGCAATCACACTGGTAGATCCATATGTGGTTTGTGAAAAGAACACACACGCAATGACTCTTGACGTGGTATGTGAAAAGAACACACATGCAATGACACTGGTGGATCAATATGTGGTTTGTGTAAAGAACAGACATCCAATGACTCTAGATGTGGTTTGTGAAAAGAACACACATGCAATGACACTAGTGGATCTATGTGTGTTTTGTCAGAAGAACAGACATGCAATTACTCTAGCTGTGGTTTGTGAAAAGAACAGACATGCAATGAACTCTGGTGGATCCATATGTTCTTTTTTAGAAGAACACACATGCAATGACTCTAGATGTGGTTTGTGAAAAGAACACACATCCAATGACTCTAGATGTGGTTTGTGAAAAGAACACACATGCAATGACACTGGTGGATCCATATGTGGTTTGTGAGAAGAACAGACATGCAATGAACTCTGGTGGATCCATATGTGGTTTGTGAGAAGAAAACACATGCAATGACTCTAGATGTGGTTTGTGAAAAGAACACACATGCAATGACACTTGTCGATCCATATGTGGTTTGTGAAAAGAATAGACATGCAATGACTCTAGATGTGGTTAATGAAAAGCACACACATGCAATGACTCTAGATGTGGTTTGTGAAAAGAACACACATGCAATGACACTACTAAATCCATATGTGGTTTGTGTAAAGAACACACATGCAATGAACTGTGGTGGATCCATATGAGGTTTGTGAGAAGAACACACATGCAATGACTATAGATGTGGTTAATGAAAAGAAAACACATGCAATGACTCTAGCTGTGGTTTTTGAAAAGAACACACATGCAATGACACTGGTGGATCCATATGTGGTTTCTGAAAAGAACACACATGCAATGAACTCTGGTGGATCCATATGTGGTTTGTGAGAAGAACACAGATGCAATGACTCTAGATGTGGTTTGTGAAAAGAATACACATGCAATCACACTAGTGGATCCATATGTGGTTTGTGAAAAGAACACACATGCAATGACTCTAGATGTGGTTTGAGAAAACAAAACACATGCAATGACACTGGTGGATCCATATGTGGTTTGTGAAAAGAACAGACATGCAATGACTCTAGCTGTGGTTAATGAAAAGAACATACATGGAATCACACTAGTGGATCCATATGTGTTTTGTGAAAAGAACACACATGCAATTACTCTAGATGTGGTTTGTGAAAAGAACACACATGCAATGACACTGGTGGATCCATGTGTTGTTGTGAGAAGAACAGACATGCAATGACCCTAGCTCTGGTTTGTGAAACGAACATACATGCAATGACACCGGTGGATCAATATGTGGTTTGTGAAAAGAACAGACATCCAATGATTCTAGATGTGGTTCGTGAAAAGAACACACATGCAATGACACTAGCGGATCCATGTGTGGTTTGTGAGAAGAACAGACATGCAATGACTCTAGCTGTGGTTTGTGAAAAGAACAGACATGCAATGACTCTTGATGTGGTTTCTGAAAAGAACACACATGCAATGACACTGGTGGATCAATATGTGGTTTGTGTAAAGAACAGACATCCAATGACTCTAGATGTGGTTTGTGAAAAGAACACACATGCAATGACACTAGTGGATCTATGTGTGTTTTGTGAGAAGAACAGACATGCAATTACTCTAGCTGTGGTTTGTGAAAAGAACAGACATGCAATGAACTCTGGTGGATCCATATGTTCTTTTTTAGAAGAACACACATGCAATGACTCTAGATGTGGTTTGTGAAAAGAACACACATGCAATGACACTAGTGGATCTATGTGTGTTTTGTGAGAAGAACAGACATGCAATTACTCTAGCTGTGGTTTGTGAAAAGAACAGACATGCAATGAACTCTGGTGGATCCATATGTTCTTTTTTAGAAGAACACACATGCAATGACTCTAGATGTGGTTTGTGAAAAGAATAGACATCCAATGACTCTAGATGTGGTTTGTTAAAAGAACACACATGCAATGACACTGGTGGATCCATATGTGGTTTGTGAGAAGAAAACACATGCAATGACTCTAGATATGGTTTGTGAAAAGAACACACATGCAATGACACTTGTGGATCCATATGTGGTTTGTGAAAACAATAGACATGCAATGACTCTAGATGTGGTTAATGAAAAGCACACACATGCAATGACTCTAGATGTGGTTTGTGAAAAGAACACACATGCAATGACACTACTAAATCCATATGTGGTTTGTGTAAAGAACACACATGCAATGAACTATGGTGGATCCATATGAGGTTTGTGGGAAGAACACACATGCAATGACTATAGGTGTGGTTTGTGAAAAGAACAGACATCCAATGACACTAGTTGATCCATATGTGGTTTGTGAAGAGAACACACATGCAATGAATCTGGATGTGGTTTATGGAAAGAACACACATGCAATGACTCTAGCTATGGTTTTTGAAAAGAACACACATGCAATGACACTGGTGGATGCATATGTGGTTTCTGAAAAGAACACACATGCAATGAACTCTAGTGGATCCATATGTGGTTTGTGAGAAGAACACAGATGCAATGACTCTAGATGTGGTTTCTGAAAAGAACACACATGCAATGACACTAGTGGATCCATATGTGGTTTGTGAAAAGAACACACATGCAATTACTATAGATGTGGTTTGTGAAAACAAAACACATGCAATGACACCGGTGGATCCATATGTGGTTTGTGAAAAGAACAGACATGCAATGACTCTAGCTGTGGTTAATGAAAAGAACATACATGGAATCACACTAGTGGATCCATATGTGTTTAGTGAAAAGAACACACATGCAATTACTCTAGATGTGGTTTGTGAAAAGAACACACATGCAATGACACTGGTGGATCCATGTGTTGTTGTGAGAAGAACAGACATGCAATGACCCTAGCTCTGGTTTGTGAAAAGAACATACATGCAATGACACCGGTGGATCAATATGTGGTTTGTGAAAAGAACAGACATCCAATGATTCTAGATGTGGTTCGTGAAAAGAACACACATGCAATGACACTAGCGGATCCTTGTGTGGTTTGTGAGAAGAACAGACATGCAATGACTCTAGTTGTGGTTTGTGAAAAGAACAGACATGCAATGATTCTTGATGTGGTTTGTGAAAAGAACACACATGCAATGACACTGGTGGATCAATATATGGTTTGTGTAAAGAACAGACATCCAATGACTCTAGATGTGGTTTGTGAAAAGAACACACATGCAATGACACTAGTGGATCTATGTGTGTTTTGTGAGAAGAACAGACATGCAATTACTCTAGCTGTGGTTTGTGAAAAGAACAGACATGCAATGAACTCTGGTGGATCCATATGTTCTTTTTTAGAAGAACACACATGCAATGACTCTAGATGTGGTTTGTGAAAAGAACATACATGCAATGACACTAGTGGATCTATGTGTGTTTTGTGAGAAAAACAGACATGCAATTACTCTAGCTGTGGTTTGTGAAAAGAACAGACATGCAATGAACTCTGGTGGATCCATATGTTCTTTTTTAGAAGAACACACATGCAATGACTCTAGATGTGGTTTGTGAAAAGAACAGACATCCAATGACTCTAGATGTGGTTTGTTAAAAGAACACACATGCAATGACACTGGTGGATCCATATGTGGTTTGTGAGAAGAACAGACATGCAATGAACTCTGGTGGATCCATATGTGGTTTGTGAGAAGAAAACACATGCAATGACTCTAGATGTGGTTTGTGAAAAGAACACACATGCAATGACACTTGTGGATCCATATGTGGTTTGTGAAAAGAATAGACATGCAATGACTCTAGATGTGGTTAATGAAAAGCACACACATGCAATGACTCTAGATGTGGTTTGTGAAAAGAACACACATGCAATGACACTACTAAATCCATATGTGGTTTGTGTAAAGAACACACATGCAATGAACTATGGTGGATCCATATGAGGTTTGTGAGAAGAACACACATGCAATGACTATAGATGTGGTTTGTGAAAAGAACAGACATCCAATGACACTAGTTGATCCATATGTGGTTTGTGAAGCGAACACACATGCAATGAATCTGGATGTGGTTCATGAAAAGAACACACATGCAATGACTCTAGCTGTGGTTTTTGAAAAGAACACACATGCAATGACACTGGTGGATCCATATGTGGTTTCTGAAAAGAACACACATGCAATGAACTCTGGTGGATCCATATGTGGTTTGTGAGAAGAACACAGATGCAATGACTCTAGATGTTGTTTGTGAAAATAACACACATGCAATGACTCTAGATGTGGTTTGTGAAAACAAAACACATGCAATGACACTGGTGGATCCATATGTGGTTTGTGAAAAGAATAGACATGCAATGACTCTAGCTGTGTTTAATGAAAAGAACATACATGGAATCACACTAGTGGATCCATATGTGTTTTGTGAAAAGAACACACATGCAATTACTCTAGATGTGGTTGTGAAAAGAACACACATGCAATGACACTGGTGGATCCATGTGTTGTTGTGAGAAGAACAGACATGCAATGACCCTAGCTCTGGTTTGTGAAAAGAACATACATGCAATGACACCGGTGGATCAATTTGTGGTTTGTGAAAAGAACAGACATCCAATGATTCTAGATGTGGTTCGTGAAAAGAACACACATGCAATGACACTAGCGGATCCATGTGTGGTTTGTGAGAAGAACAGACATGCAATGACTCTAGCTGTGGTTTGTGAAAAGAACAGACATGCAATGAAATCTGGTGGATCCATATGTTGTTTGTGAGAAGAACACAAATGGAATGACTCTGGATGTGGTTTGTGAAAAGAACAGACAACCAATGACTCTAGATGTGGTATGTGAAAAGAACACACATGCAATGACACTGGTGGATCCATATGTGGTTTGTGAGAAGAACAGACATGCAATGAACTCTGGTGGATCCATATGTGGTTTGTGAGAAGAAAACATATGCAATGACTCTAGATGTGGTTTGTGAAAATAACACACATGCAATGACACTATTGGATCCTTATGTGGTTTGTGAAAAGAACACACATGCAATGACTCTAGATGTGGTTAACGAAATGAACATACATGCAATGACTCTAGATATGGTTTGTGAAAAGAACACAAATACAATGACACTGGTGGATCCATATGTGGTTGGTGAAAATAACACACATGCAATGAACTCTAGATGTGGTTTGTGCGAAGAACACACGTGAAATGACTCTAGATGTGGTTTGTAAAAAGAACACACATGCAATGACACTAGTGGATCCATATGTGGTATGTGAAAAGAACGGACATGCAATGACTCTAGATGTGGTTAACGAAAAGAACACACATGCAATGGCTCTAGATGTGGTTTGTGAAAAGAACACACATGCAATGACACTACTAAATCCATATGTGGTTTGTGAAAAGAACACACATGCAATTAACTATGGTGGATCCATATGAGGTTTGTGAGAAGAACACACATACAATGACTATAGATGTGGTTTGTGAAAAGAACATACATCCAATGACACTGGTGGATCCATATGTGGTTTCTGATAAGAACACACATCCAATGAACTCTGGTGGATCCATATGTGGTTTGTGAGAAGAACACGGATGCAATGACACTAGATGTGGTTTGTGAAAAGCACACACATGCAATGACACTAGTGGATCCATATGTGGTTTGTGAAAAGAACACACATGCAATGACTCTAGATGTGGTTAATGAAAAGAACACACATGCAATGACTCTAGATGTGGTTTGTGAAAACAAAACACATGCAATGACACTGGTCGATCCATATGTGGTTTGTGAAAAGAACAGACATGCAATGACTCTAGTTGTGGTTAATGAAAAGAACACACATGGAATCACCCTGGTGGATCCATATGTGGTTTGTGAAAAGAACACACATGAAATTACTCTAGATGTGGTTTGTGAAAAGATCACACATTCAATGACACTGGTGGATCCATATGTTGTTGTGAGAAGAACAAACATGCAATGACTCTAGCTGTGGTTTGTGAAAAGAAAATACATGCAATGACACTGGTGGATCAATATGTGGTTTGTGAAAAGAATAGGCATGCAATGACTCTAGATGTGGTTAATGAAAAGAACACACATGCAATGACTCTAGATGTGGGTTGTGAAAACAAAACACATGCAATGACACTGTTTGATCCATATGTGGTTTGTGAAAAGAACAGACATGCAATGACTCTAGCTGTGGTTAATGAAAAGAACACACATGGAATCACACTGGTGGATCCATATGTGGTTTGTGAAAAGAACACACATGCAATTAATCTAGATTTGGTTTGTGAAAAGAACACACATGCAATGACACTGGTGGATCCATGTGTTGTTGTGAGAAGAACAGATATGCAATGACTCTAGGTGTGGTTTGTAAAAAGAACATACATGCAATGACACTGGTGGATCAATATGTGGTTTGTGAAAAGAACAGACATCCAATGACTCTAGATGTGGTTCGTGAAAAGAACACACATGCAATGACACTAGTGGATCCATGTGTGGTTTGTGAGAAGAACAAACATGCAGTGACTCTAGCTGTGGTTTGTGAAAAGAATAGACATGCAATGAACTCTGGTGGATCCATATGTTGTTTGTGAGAAGAACACACATGCAATGACTCTAGATGTGGTCTGTGAAAAGAACAGACAGCCAATGACTCTAGATGTGGTATGTGAAAAGAACACACATGCAATGACACTGGTGGATCCATATGTGGTTTGTGAGAAGAACAGACATGCAATGAACTCTGGTGGATCCATATGTGGTTTGTGAGAAGAAAACATATGTAATGACTCTTGATGTGGTTTGTGAAAAGAACACACATGCAATGAAACTATTGGATCCATATGTGGTTTGTGAAGAGAACACACATGCAATGACTCTAGATGTGGTTAATGAAAAGAACATACATGCAACGACTCTAGATATGGTTTTTGAAAAGAACACACATGCAATGACACTTGTGGATCCATATGTGGTTTCTGAGAAGAACACACATGCAATGAACTCTGGTGGATCCATATGTGGTTTGTGAGAAGAACACACATGGAATGACTCTAGATGTGGTTTGTAAAAAGAACACACATGCAATGACACTAGTGGACCCATATGTGGTATGTGAAAAGAACAGACATGCAATGACTCTAGATGTGGTTTGTGAAAAGAACACACATGCAATGGCTCTAGATGTGGTTTGTGAAAAGAACACACATGCAATGACACTACTAAATCCATATGTGGTTTGTGAAAAGAACACACATGCAATTAACTATGGTGGATCCATATGAGGTTTGTGAGAAGAACACGCATGCAATGACTATAGATGTGGTTTGTGAAAAGAACAGACATCCAATGACACTGGTGGATCCATATGTGGTTTGTGAAGAGAACACACATGCAATGACTCTAGATGTGGTTAATGAAAAGAACATACATGCAACGACTCTAGCTATGGTTTTTGAAAAGAACACACATGCAATGACACTGGTGGATCCATATGTGGGTTCTGAAAAGAACACACATGCAGTGAACTCTGGTGGATCCATATGTGGTTTGTGAGAAGAACACACATGGAATGACTCTAGATGTGGTTTGTGAAAAGAACACACATGCAATGACACTAGTGGATCCATATGTGGTTTGTGAAAATAACACACATGCAATGACTATAGATGTGGTTAATGAAAAGAACACACATGCAATGACTCTAGATGTGGTTTGTGAAAACAAAACACATGCAATGACACTGGTTGATCCATATGTGGTTTGTGAAAGGAACAGACATGTAATGACTCTAGTTGTGGTTAATGAAGAGAACACACATGGAATCACACTGGTGGATCCATATGTGGTTTGTGAAAAGAACACACATGAAATTACTCTAGATGTGGTTTGTGAAAAGATCACACATGCAATGACACTGGTGGATCCATATGTTGTTGTGAGAAGAACAGACATGCAATGACTCTAGCTGTGGTTTGTGCAAAGAAAATACATGCAATGACACTGGTGGATCAATATGTGGTTTGTGAAAAGAATAGGCATGCAATGACTCTAGATGTGGTTAATGAAAAGAACACACATGCAATGACTCTAGATGTGGTTTGTGAAAACAAAACACATGCAATGACACTGGTGGATCCATAGTGGTTTGTGAAAAGAACAGACATGCAATGACTCTAGCTGTGGTTAATGAAAAGAACACACATGGAATCACACTGGTGGATCCATATGTGGTTTGTGAAAATAACACACATGCAATTACTCTAGATTTTGTTTGTGAAAAGAACACACATGATATGACACTGGTGGATCCATGTGTTGTTGTGAGAAGAACAGATATGCAATGAATCTAGCTGTGGTTTGTGAAAAGAACATACATGCAATGACACTGGTGGATCAATATGTGGTTTGTGAAAAGAACAGACATCCAATGACTCTAGATGTGGTTCGTGAAAAGAACACACATGCAATGACACTAGCGGATCCATGTGTGGTTTGTGAGAAGAACAAACATGCAATGAGTCTACCTGTGGTTTGTGAAAAGAACAGACATGCAATGAACTCTGGTGGATCCATATGTTGTTTGTGAGAAGAACACACATGCAATGACTCTAGATGTGGTGTGTGAAAAGAACAGACAACCAATGACTCTAGATGTGGTATGTGAAAAGAACACACATGCAATGACACTGGTGGATCCATATGTGGTTTGTGAGAAGAACAGACATGCAATGAACTCTGGTGGATGCATATGTGGTTTGTGAGAAGAAAACATATGCAATGACTCTAGATGTGGTTTGTGAAAAGAACACACACGCAATGAAACTATTGGATCCATATGTGGTTTGTGAAGAGAACACACATGCAATGACTCTAGATGTGGTTAATGAAAAGAACATACATGCAACGACTCTAGATATGGTTTTTGAAAAGAACACACATGCAATGACACTTGTGGATCCATATGTGGTTTCTGAGAAGAACACACATGCAATGAACTCTGGTGGATCCATATGTGGTTTGTGAGAAGAACACACATGGAATGACTCTAGATGTGGTTTGTGAAAAGAGCACACATGCAATAACACTGGTGGATCCATATGTGGTTTGTGAAAAGAACACATATGCAATGACTCTAGATGTGGTTAATAAAAAGAACACACATGCAATGGCTCTAGATGTGGTTTGTGAAAAAGAACACACATGCAATGATACTTGTGGATCCATATGTGGTTTGTGAAAAGAATAGACATGCAATGAATCTAGTTGTGGTTAATGAAAAGAACACACATGCAATCACACTGGTGGATCCATATGTGTTTTGTGAAAAGAACACACACGCAATGACTCTAGATGTGGTTTGTGAAAAGAACACACATGCAATGACACTTGTGGATCAATATGTGGTTTGTGTAAAGAACAGACCTCCAATGACTCTAGATGTGGTTTGTGAAAAGAACACACATGCAATGACACTAGTGGATCTATGTGTGTGTTGTGAGAAGAATAAACATGCAATTACTCTAGCTGTGGTTTGTGAAAAGAACAGACATGCAATGAACTCTGGTGGATCCATATGTTGTTTTTGAGAAGAACACACATGCAATGAGTCTATATGTGGTTTGTGAAAAGAACAGACATCCAATGACTCTAGATGTGGTTTGTTAAAAGAACACACATGCAATGCCATTGGTGGATCCATATGTGGTTTGTGAGAAGAACATACATGCAATGAACTATGGTGGATCCATATGTGGTTTGTGAGAAGAAAACACATGCAATGACTCTAGATGTGGTTTGTGAAAAGAACACACATGCAATGACACTGGTGGATCCATATGTGGTTTGTGAAAAGAACATACATGCAATGACTCTAGATGTGGTTAAGGAAAATAACACACATGCAATGACTCTAGATGTGGTTTTTGAAAAGAACACACATGCAATGACACTACTAAATCCATATGTGGTTTGTGAAAAGAACACACATGCAATAAACTATGGTGGATCCATATGAGGTTTGTGAGAACAACACACATGCAATGACTATAGATGTGGTTTGTGAAAAGAACAGACATCCAATGACACTGGTGGATCCATATGTGGTTTGCGAAAAGAACACACACGCAATGACTCTTGATGTGGTTTGTGAAAAGAACACACATGCAATGACACTGGTGGATCAATATGTGGTTTGTGTAAAGAACAGACATCCAATGACTCTAGATGTGATTTGTGAAAAGAACACACATGCAATGACACTAGTGGATCTATGTGTGTTTTGTGAGAAGAACAAACATGCAATTACTCTAGCTGTGGTTTGTGAAAAGAACAGACATGCAATGAACTCTGGTGGATCCATATGTTCTTTTTTAGAAGAACACACATGCAATGACTCTAGATGTGGTTTGTGAAAAGAACACACATCCAATGACTCTACATGTGGTTCGTTAAAAGAACACACATGCAATGACATTGGTGGATCCATATGTGGTTTGTGAGAAGAACAAACATGTAATGAACTCTGGTGGATCCATATGTGGTTTGTGAGAAGAAAACACATGCAATGACTCTAGATGTGGTTTGTGAAAAGAACACACATGCAATGACAGTTGTGGATCCATATGTGGTTTGTGAAAAGAATAGAAATGCAATGAATCTAGATGTGGTTAATGAAATTCACACACATGCAATGGCTCTAGATGTGGTTTGTGAAAAGAACACACATGCAATGACACTACTAAATCCATATGTGGTTTGTGAAAAGAACACACATGCAATGAACTATGGTGGATCCATATGAGGTTTGTGAGAAGAACACACATGCAATGACTATAGATGTGGTTTGTGAAAAGAACAGACATCCAATGACACTAGTGGATCCATATGTGGTTTGTGAAGAGAACACACATGCAATGACTCTGGATGTGGTTAATGAAAAGAACACACATGCAATGACTCTAGCTGTGGTTTTTGAAAAGAACACACATGCGCTGACACTGGTGGATCCATATGTGGTTTCTGAAAAGAACACACATGCAATGAACTCTGGTGGATCCATATGTGGTTTGTGAGAAGAACACAGATGCAATGACTCTAGATGTGGTTTGTGAAAAGAACACACATGCAATCACACTAGTGGATCCATATGTGGTTTGTGAAAAGAACACACATGCAATGACTCTAGATGTGGTTAATGAAAAGAACACACATGCAATGACTCTAGATGTGGTTTGTGAAAACAAAACACATGCAATGACACTGGTGGATCCATATGTGGTTTGTGAAAAGAATAGACATGCAATGACTCTAGCTGTGGTTAATGAAAAGAACACACATGGAATCACAGGGGTGGATCCATATGTGTTTTGTGAAAAGAACACACATGCAATTACTCTAGATGTGGTTTGTGAAAAGAACACACATGCAATGACACTGGTGGATCCATGTGTTGTTGTGAGAAGAACAGACATGCAATGACCCTAGCTGTGGTTTGTGAAAAGAACATACATGCAATGACACTGGTGGATCAATATGTGGTTTGTGAAAAGAACAGACATCCAATGACTCTAGATGTGGTTCGTGAAAAGAACACACATGCAATGACACTAGCGGATCCATGTGTGGTTTGTGAGAAGAACAGACATGCAATGACTCTAGCTGTGGTTTGTGAAAAGAACAGACATGCAATGAACTCTGGTGGATCCATATGTTGTTTGTGAGAAGAACACAAGTGCAATGACTCTAGATGTGGTTTGTGAAAAGAACAGACAGCCAATGACTCTAGATGTGGTATGTGAAAAGAACACACATGCAATGACACTGGTGGATCCATATGTGGTTTGTGAGAAGAACAGACATGCAATGAACTCTGGTGGATCCATATGTGGTTTGTGAGAAGAAAACATATGCAATGACTCTAGATGTGGTTTGTGAAAAGAACACACATGCAATGACACTATTGGATCCTTATGTGGTTTCTGAAAAGAACACACATGCAATGACTCTAGATGTGGTTAATGAAAAGAACATACATGCAATGACTCTAGATATGGTTTGTGAAAAGAACACAAATGCAATGACACTGGTGGATCCATATGTGGTTTGTGAAAAGAACACACATCCAATGAACTCTGGTGGATCCATATGTGGTTTGTGCGAAGAACACACGTGAAATGACTCTAGATGTGGTTTGTGAAAAGAACACACATGCAATGACACTAGTGGATCCACATGTGGTATGTGAAAAGAACAGACATGCAATGACTCTAGATGTGGTTAATGAAAAGAACACACATGCAATGACTCTAGATGTGGTTTGTGAAAAGAACACACATGCAATTAACTATGGTGGATCCATATGAGGTTTGTGAAAAGAACACACATGCAATGACTATAGATGTGGTTTGTGAAAAGAACAGACATCTAATGACACTGGTGGATCCATATGTGGTTTGTGAAGAGAACACACATGCAATGACTCTGGATGTGGTTAATGAAAAGAACACACATGCAATGACTCTAGCAGTGGTTTTTGAAAAGAACACACATGCAATGACACCGGTGGATCCATATGTGGTTTGTCAGAAGAACACGGATGCAATGACTCTAGATGTGGTTTGTGAAAAGAACACACATGCAAGGACACTAGTGGATCCATATGTGGTTTGTGAAAAGAACACACATGCAATGACTCTAGATGTGGTTAATGAAAAGAACACACATGTAATGACTCTAGATGTGGTTTGTGAAAACAAAACACATGCAATGACACTGGTGGATCCATATGTGGTTTGTGAAAAGAACAGACATGCAATGACTCTAGCTGTGGTTAATGAAAAGAACACACATGGAATCCCACTAGTGGATCCATATGTGGTTTGTGAAAAGAACACATATGAAATTACTCTAGATGTGGTTTGTGAAAAGATCACACATGCAATGCCACTGGTGGATCCATATGTTGTTGTGAGAAGAACAGACATGCAATGACTCTAGCTGTGGTTTGTGAAAAGAACATACATTTAATGACACTGGTGGATCAATATGTGGTTTGTGAAAAGAATAGACATGCAATGACTCTAGATGTGGTTAATGAAAAGAACACACATGCAATGACTCTAGATGTGGTTTGCGAAAACAAAACACATGCAATGACACTGGTGGATCTATATGTGGTTTGTGAAAATAACAGACATGCAATGACTTTAGCTGTGGTTAATGAAAAGAACACACATGGAATCACACTGGTGGATCCATATGTGGTTTGTGAAAAGAACACACAGGCAATTACTCTAGATTTGGTTTGTGATAAGAACACACATGCAATGACACTGGTGGATCCATGTGTTGTTGTGAGAAGCAGATATGCAATGACTCTAGCTGTGGTTTGTGAAAAGAACATACATGCAATGACACTGGTGGATCAATATGTGGTTTGTAAAAAGAACAGACATCCAATCACTCTAGACGTGGTTCGTGAAAAGAACACACATGCAATGACACTAGCGGATCCATGTGTGGTTTGTGAGAAGAACAAACATGCAATGACTCTAGCTGCTGTTTGTGAAAAGAAGAAACATGCAATGAACTCTGGTGGATCCATATGTTGTTTGTGAGAAGAACACAAATGCAATGACTCTAGATGTGGTTTGTGAAAAGAACAGACAGCCAATGACTCTAGATGTGGTATGTGAAAAGAACACACATGCAATGACACTGGTGGATCCATATGTGGTTTGTGAGAAGAACAGACATGCAATGAACTCTGGTGGATCCATATGTGGTTTGTGAGAAGAACACACATGCAATGACACTGGTGGATCCATGTGTTGTTGTGAGAAGCAGATATGCAATGACTCTAGCTGTGGTTTGTGAAAAGAACATACATGCAATGACACTGGTGGATCAATATGTGGTTTGTAAAAAGAACAGACATCCAATCACTCTAGATGTGGTTCGTGAAAAGAACACACATGCAATGACACTAGCGGATCCATGTGTGGTTTGTGAGAAGAACAAACATGCAATGACTCTAGCTGTTGTTTGTGAAAAGAAGAAACATGCAATGAACTCTGGTGGATCCATATGTTGTTTGTGAGAAGAACACAAATGCAATGACTCTAGATGTGGTTTGTGAAAAGAACAGACAGCCAATGACTCTAGATGTGGTATGTGAAAAGAACACACATGCAATGACACTGGTTGATCCATATGTGGTTTGTGAGAAGAACAGACATGCAATAAACTCTGGTGGATTCATATGTGGTTTGTGAGAAGAAAACATATGCAATGACTCTAGATGTGGTTTGTGAAAAGAACACACATGCAATGACACTATTGGATCCTTATGTGGTTTGTGAAAAGAACACACATGCAATGACTCTAGATGTAGTTAATGAAACGAACATACGTGCAATGACTCTAGATATGGTTTGTGAAAAGAACACAAATGCAATGACACTGGTGGATCCATATGTGGTTTGTGAAAAGAACACACATGCAATGAACTCTGGTGGATCCATATGTGGTTTGTGCGAAGAACACACGTGAAATGACTCTAGATGTGGTTTGTAAAAAGAACACACATGCAATGACACTAGTGGATCCATATGTGGTATGTGAAAAGAACAGACATGCAATGACTCTAGATGTGGTTAATGAAAAGAACACACATGCAATGGCTCTAGATGTGGTTTGTGAAAAGAACACACATGCAATGACACTACTAAATCCATATGTGGTTTGTGAAAAGAACACACATGCAATTAACTATGGTGGATCCATATGAGGTTTGTGAGAAGAACACACATGCAATGACTATAGATGTGGTTTGTGAAAAGGACAGACATCCAATGACACTGGTGGATCCATATGTGGTTTGTGAAGAGAACACACATGCAATGACTGGATGTGGTTTATGAAAAGAACACACATGCAATGACTCTAGCTGTGGTTTTTGAAAAGAACACACATGCAATGACACTGGTGGATCCATATGTGGTTTCTGAAAAGAACACACATGCAATGAACTTTAGTGGATCCATATGTGGTTTGTGAGAAGAACACAGAA
Source organism: Avena sativa (assembly GCA_916181665.1). Lineage (NCBI taxonomy): Eukaryota > Viridiplantae > Streptophyta > Magnoliopsida > Poales > Poaceae > Avena > Avena sativa. Next base: position 275,313,175 of record OV702292.1, read on the forward strand.
GCAATGACTCTAGATGTGGTTTGTGAAAAGAACACACATGCAATGACACTAGTGGATCCATATGTGGTTTGTGAAAAGAACACACATGCAATTACTATAGATGTGGTTAATGAAAAGAACACACATGCAATGACTCTAGATGTGGTTTGTGAAAACAAAACACATGCAATGACACCGGTGGATCCATATGTGGTTTGTGAAAAGAACAGACATGCAATGACTCTAGTTGTGGTTAATGAAAAGAACACACATGGAATCACACTGGTGGATCCATACGTGGTTTGTGAAAAGAACACACATGAAATTACTCTAGATGTGGTTTGTGAAAAGATCACATATGCAATGACACTGGTGGATCCATATGTTGTTGTGAGAAGAACAAACATGCAATGACTCTAGCTGTGGTTGTGAAAAGAACATACATGCAATGACACTGGTGGATCAATATGTGGTTTGTGAAAAGAATAGACATGCAATGACTCTAGATGTGGTTAATGAAAAGAACACACATGCAATGACTCTAGATGTGGTTTGTGAAAACAAAACACATGCAATGACACTAGTGGATCTATGTGTGTTTTGTGAGAAGAACAGACATGCAATTACTCTAGCTGTGGTTTGTGAAAAGAACAGACATGCAATGAACTCTGGTGGATCCATATGTTCTTTTTTAGAAGAACACACATGCAATGACTCTAGGTGTGGTTTGTGAAAAGAATAGACATCCAATGACTCTAGATGTGGTTTGTTAAAAGAACACACATGCAATGACACTGGTGGATCCATATGTGGTTTGTGAGAAGAACAAACATGCAATGAATTCTGGTGGATCCATATGTGGTTTGTGAGAAGAAAACACGTGCAATGACTCTAGATGTGGTTTGTGAAAAGAACACACATGCAATGACACTTGTGGATCCATATGTGGTTTGTGAAAAGAATAGACATGCAATGACTCTAGATGTGGTTAATGAAAAGCACACACATGCAATGACTCTAGATGTGGTTTGTGAAAAGAAGACACATGCAATGACACTACTAAATCCATATGTGGTTTGTGAAAAGAACACACATGCAATGACTATAGATGTGGTTTGTGAAAAGAACAGACATCCAATGACACTAGTGGATCCATATGTGGTTTGTGAAGAGAACACACATGCAATGACTCTGCATGTGGTTAATGAAAAGAACACACATGCAATGACTCTAGCTGTGGTTTTTGAAAAGAACACACATGCACTGACACTGGTGGATCCATATGTGGTTTCTGAAAAGAACACACATGCAATGAACTCTGGTGGATCCATATGTGGTTTGTGAGAAGAACACAGATGCAATGACTCTAGATGTGGTTTGTGAAAAGAACACACATGCAATCACACTAGTGGATCCATATGTGGTTTGTGAAAAGAACACACATGCAATGACTCTAGATGTGGTTAATGAAAAGAACACACATGCAATGACTCTAGATGTAGTTTGTGAAAACAAAACACATGCAATGACACTGGTGGATCCATATGTGGTTTGTGAAAATAACAGACATGCAATGACTCTAGCTGTGGTTAATGGAAAGAACACACATGGAATCACACTGGTGGATCCATATGTGTTTTGTGAAAAGAACACACATGCAATTACTCTAGATGTGGTTTGTGAAAAGAACACACATGCAATGACACTGGTGGATCCATGTGTTGTTGTGAGAATAACAGACATGCAATGACCCTAGCCGCGGTTTGTGAAAAGAACATACATGCAATGACACTGGTGGATCAATATGTGGTTTGTGAAAAAGAACAGACATCCAATGACTCTAGATGTGGTTCGTGAAAAGAACACACATGCAATGACACTAGCGGATCCATGTGTGGTTTGTGAGAAGAACAGACATGCAATGACTCTAGCTGTGGTTTGTGAAAAGAACAGACATGCAATGAACTCTGGTGGATCCATATGTTGTTTGTGAGAAGAACACAAATGCAATGACTCTAGATGTGGTTTGTGAAAAGAACAGACAGCCAATGGCTCTAGATGTGGTATGTGAAAAGAACACATATGCAAAGACACTGGTGGATCCATATGTGGTTTGTGAGAAGAACAGACATGCAATGAACTCTGGTGGATCCATATGTGGTTTGTGAGAAGAAAACATATGCAATGACTCTAGATGTGGTTTGTGAAAAGAAGAACATGCAATGACACTATTGCATCCTTATGTGGTTTGTGAAAAGAACACACATGCAATGACTCTAGATGTGGTTAATGAAAAGAACATACATGCAAGGACTCTAGATATGGTTTGTGAAAAGAACACAAATGCGATGACACTGGTGGATCCATATGTGTTTTGTGAAAAGAACACACATGCAATGACTCTAGATGTGGTTTGTGAAAAGAACACACACGCAATGACTCTAGATGTGGTTTGTTAAAAGAACACGCATGCAATGACACTGGTGCATCCATATGTGGTTTGTGAGAAGAATAGACATGCAATGAACTATGGTGGATCCATATGTGGTTTGTGAGAAGAAACACATGCAATGACTCTAGATGTGGTTTGTGAAAAGAACACACATGCAATGACACTGGTGGATCCATATGTGGTTTGTGAAAAGAACAGACATGCAATGACTCTAGATGTCGTTACGGAAAAGAACACACATGCAATGACTCTAGATGTGGTTTGTGAAAAGAACACACATGCAATGACACTACTAAATCCATATGTGGTTTGTGAAAAGAACAGACAGCCAATGGCTCTAGATGTGGTATGTGAAAAGAACACATATGCAATGACACTGGTGGATCCATATGTGGTTTCTGAGAAGAACAGACATGCAATGAACTCTGGTGGATCCATATGTGGTTTGTGAGAAGAAAACATATGCAATGACTCTAGATGTGGTTTGTGAAAAGAAGAACATGCAATGACACTATTGCATCCTTATGTGGTTTGTGAAAAGAACACACATGCAATGACTCTAGATGTGGTTAATGAAAAGAACATACATGCAAGGACTCTAGATATGGTTTGTGAAAAGAACACAAATGCGATGACACTGGTGGATCCATATGTGTTTTGTGAAAAGAACACATATGCAATGACTCTAGATGTGGTTTGTGAAACGAACACACACGCAATGACTCTAGATGTGGTTTGTTAAAAGAACACGCATGCAATGACACTGGTGCATCCATATGTGGTTTGTGAGAAGAATAGACATGCAATGAACTATGGTGGATCCATATGTGGTTTGTGAGAAGAAACACATGCAATGACTCTAGATGTGGTTTGTGAAAAGAACACACATGCAATGACACTGGTGGATCCATATGTGGTTTGTGAAAAGAACAGACATGCAATGACTCTAGATGTCGTTACGGAAAAGAACACACATGCAATGACTCTAGATGTGGTTTGTGAAAAGAACACACATGCAATGACACTACTAAATCCATATGTGGTTTGTGAAAAGAACACACATGCAATGAACTATGGTGGATCCATATGAGGTTTGTGAGAAGAACACACATGCAATGACTATAGATGTGGTTTGTGAAAAGAACAGACATCCAATGACACTGGTGGATCCATATGTGGTTTGTGAAGAGAACACACCTTCAATGACTCTGGATGTGGTTAATGAAAAGAACACACATGCAATGACCGTAGCTGTGGTTTTTGAAAAGAACACACATGCAATGACACTAGTGGATCCATATGTGGTTTCTGAAAAGAACACACATGCAATGAACTCTGGTGGATCCATATGTGGTTTGTGAGAAGAACACACATGGAATGACTCTAGATGTGGTTTGTGAAAAGAGCACACATGCAATAAAACTGGTGGATCCATATGTGGTTTGTGAAAAGAACACACATGCAATGACTCTAGCTGTGGTTTTTGAAAAGAACACACATGCAATGACTCTAGATGTGGTTTGTGAAAAAGAACACACATGCAATGACACTGGTATATCCATATGTGGTTTGTGAAAAGAACAGACATGCAATGACTCTAGGTGTGGTTAATGAAAAGAACACACATGCAATCACACTGGTGGATCCATATGTGGTTTGTGAAAAGAACACACACGCAACGACTCTAGATGTGGTTTGTGAAAAGAACACACATGCAATGACACTGGTGGATCAATATGTGGTTTGTGTAAAGAACAGACATCCAATGACTCTAGATGTGGTTTGTGAAAAGAACACACATGCAATGACACTAGTGGATCTATGTGTGTTTTGTGAGAAGAACATACATGCAATGACACTAGCGGATCCATGTGTGGTTTGTGAGAAGAACAAACATGCAATGACTCTAGCTATGGTTTGTGAAAAGAACAGACATGCAATGAACTCTGGTGGATCCATATGTTGTTTGTGAGAAGAACACACAAGCAATGACTCTAGATGTGGTTTGTGAAAAGAACAGACAGCCAATGACTCTAGATGTGGTATGTGAAAAGAACACACATGCAATGACACTGGTGGATCAATATGTGGTTTGTGTAAAGAACAGACATCCAATGACTCTAGATGTGGTTTGTGAAAAGAACACACATGCAATGACACTAGTGGATCCATATGTGGTTTGTGAGAAGAACAGACATGCAATGACACTGGTTGTGGTTAATGAAAAGAACACACATGGAATCACACTAGTGGATCCATATGTGGTTTGTGAAAAGAACACACATGAAATTACTCTAGATGTGGTTTGTGAAAAGATCACACATGCAATGACACTGGTGGATCCATATGTTGTTGTGAGAAGAACAGACATGCAATGACTCTAGCTGTAGTTTGTGAAAAGAACATACATGCAATGACACTGGTGGATCAATATGTGGTTTGTGAAAACAATAGACATGCAATGACTCTAGATGTGGTTAATGAAAAGAACACACATGCAATGACTCTAGATGTGGTTTGTGAAAACAAAACACATGGCATGACACTAGTGGATCTATGAGTGTTTTGTGAGAAGAACAGACATGCAATTACTCTAGCTGTGGTTTGTGAAAAGAACAGACATGCAATGAACTCTGGTGGATCCATATGTTCTTTTTTAGAAGAACACACATGCAATGACTCTAGGTGTGGTTTGTGAAAAGAACAGACATCCAATGACTCTAGATGTGGTTTGTTAAAAGAACACACATGCAATGACACTGGTGGATCCATATGTGGTTTGTGAGAAGAACAAACATGCAATGAACTCTGGTGGATCCATATGTCGTTTGTGAGAAGAATACACATGCAATGACTCTATATGTGGTTTGTGAAAAGAACACACATGCAATGACACTTGTGGATCCATATGTGGTTTGTGAAAAGAATAGACATGCAATGACTCTAGATGTGGTTAATGAAAAGCACACACATGCAATGACTCTAGATGTGGTTTGTGAAAAGAAGACACATGCAATGACACTACTAAATCCATATGTGGTTTGTGAAAAGAACACACATGCAATGACTATAGATGTGGTTTGTGAAAAGAACAGACATCCAATGACACTAGTGGATCCATATGTGGTTTGTGAGGAGAACACACATGCAATGACTCTGCATGTGGTTAATGAAAAGAACACACATGCAATGACTCTAGCTGTGGTTTTTGAAAAGAACACACATGCACTAACACTGGTGGATCCATATGTGGTTTCTGAAAAGAACACACATGCAATGAACTCTGGTGGATCCATATGTGGTTTGTGAGAAGAACACAGATGCAATGACTCTAGATGTGGTTTGTGAAAAGAACACACATGCAATCACGCTAGTGGATCCATATGTGGTTTGTGAAAAGAACACACATGCAATGACTCTAGATGTGGTTAATGAAAAGAACACACATGCAATGACTCTAGATGTAGTTTGTGAAAACAAAACACATGCAATGACACTGGTGGATCCATATGTGGTTTGTGAAAATAACAGACATGCAATGACTCTAGCTGTGGTTAATGAAAAGAACACACATGGAATCACACTGGTGGATCCATATGTGTTTTGTGAAAAGAACACACATGCAATTACTCTAGATGTGGTTTATGAAAAGAACACACATGCAATGACACTGGTGGATCCATGTGTTGTTGTGAGAAGAACAGACATGCAATGATCCTAGCCGTGGTTTGTGAAAAGAACATACATGCAATGACACTGGTGGATCAATATGTGGTTTGTGAAAAAGAACAGACATCCAATGACTCTAGATGTGGTTCGTGAAAAGAACACACATGCAATGACACTAACGGATCCATGTGTGGTTTTCGAGAAGAACAAACATGCAATGACTCTAGCTGTGGTTTGTGAAAAGAACAGACATGCAATGAACTCTAGTGGATCCATATGTTGTTTGTGAGAAGAACACAAATGCAATGACTCTAGATGTGGTTTGTGAAAAGAACAGACAGCCAATGGCTCTAGATGTGGTATGTGAAAAGAACACATATGCAATGACACTGGTGGATCCATATGTGGTTTGTGAGAAGAACAGACATGCAATGAACTCTGGTGGATCCATATGTGGTTTGTGAGAAGAAAACATATGCAATGACTCTTGATGTGGTTTGTGAAAAGAAGACACATGCAATGACACTATTGCATCCTTATGTGGTTTGTGAAAAGAACACACATGCAATGACTCTAGATGTGGTTAATGAAAAGAACATACATGCAAGGACTCTAGATATGGTTTGTGAAAAGAACACAAATGCGATGACACTGGTGGATCCATATGTGTTTTGTGAAAAGAACACACATCCAATGACTCTAGATGTGGTTTGTGAAAAGAACACACACGCAATGACTCTAGATGTGGTTTGTTAAAAGAACACACATGCAATGACACTGGTGCATCCATATGTGGTTTGTGAGAAGAACAGACATGCAATGAACTATGGTGGATCCAAATGTGGTTTGTGAGAAGAAACACATGCAATGACTCTAGATGTGGTTTGTGAAAAGAACACACATGCAATGACACTGGTGGATCCATATGTGGTTTGTGAAAAGAACAGACACGCAATGACTCTAGATGTGGTTAAGGAAAAGAACACACATGCAATGACTCTAGATGTGGTTTGTGAAAAGAACACACATGCAATGACACTATTAAATCCATATGTGGTTTGTGAAAAGAACACACATGCAATGAACTATGGTGGATCCATATGAGGTTTGTGAGAAGAACACACATGCAATGACTATAGATGTGGTTTGTGAAAAGAACACACATGCAATGACACTGGTGGATCCATATGTGGTACGTGAAAAGAACACACATGCAATGAACTCTGGTGGATCCATTTGTGGTTTGTGAGAAGAACACACATGGAATGACTCTAGATGTGGTTTGTGAAAAGAGCACACATGCAATAACACTGGTGAATCCATATGTGGTTTGTGAAAAGAACACACATGCAATGACTCTAGATGTAGTTAATAAAAAGAACACACATGCAATGACTCTAGATGTGGTTCGTGAAAAAGAACACACAAGCAATGACACTGGTGGATCCATATGTGGTTTGTGAAGAGAACACACCTTCAATGACTCTGGATGTGGTTAATGAAAAGAACACACATGTAATGACTGTAGCTGTGGTTTTTGAAAAGAACACACATGCAATGACACTAGTGGATCCATATGTGGTTTCTGAAAAGAACAGACATGCAATGAACTCTGGTGGATCCATATGTGGTTTGTGAGAAGAACACACATGGAATGACTCTAGATGTGGTTTGTGAAAAGAGCACACATGCAATAAAACTGGTGGATCCATATGTGGTTTGTGAAAAGAACACACATGCAATGACTCTAGCTGTGGTTTTTGAAAAGAACACACATGCAATGACTCTAGATGTGGTTTGTGAAAAAGAACACACATGCAATGACACTGGTATATCCATATGTGGTTTGTGAAAAGAACAGACATGCAATGACTCTAGGTGTGGTTAATGAAAAGAACAAACATGCAATCACACTGGTGGATCCATATGTGGTTTGTGAAAAGAACACACACGCACCGACTCTAGATGTGGTTTGTGAAAAGAACACACATGCAATGACACTGGTGGATCAATATGTGGTTTGTGTAAAGAACAGACATCCAATGACTCTAGATGTGAGTTGTGAAAAGAACACACATGCAATGACACTAGTGGATCTATGTGTGTTTTGTGAGAAGAACATACATGCAATGACACTAGCGGATCCATGTGTGGTTTGTGAGAAGAACAAACATGCAATGACTCTAGCTGTGGTTTGTGAAAAGAACAGACATGCAATGAACTCTGGTGGATCCATATGTTGTTTGTGAGAAGAACACACAAGGAATGACTCTAGATGTGGTTTGTGAAAAGAACAGACAGCCAATGACTCTAGATGTGGTATGTGAAAAGAACACACATGCAATGACACTGGTGGATCCATATGTGGTTTGTGATAAGAACGGACATGCAATGAACTCTGGTGGGTCCATATGTGGTTTGTGAGAAGAAAACATATGCAATGACTCTAGATGTGGTTTGTGAAAAGAACACACATGCAATGAAACTATTGGATCCATATGTGGTTTGTGAAAAGAACACACAAGCAATGACTCTAGATGTGGTTAATGAAAAGAACATACATGCAACAACTCTAGATATGGTTTGTGAAAAGAACACAAATGCAATGACACTGGTGGATCCATATGTGGTTTGTGAAAATAACACACATGCAATGAACTCTGGTGGATCCATATGTGGTTTGTGCAAATAACACACGTGAAATGACTCTAGATGTGGTTTGTGAAAAGAACACACATGCAATGACACTGGTGGATCCATACATCGTATGTGAAAAGAGCACACATGCAATGAACTCTGGTGGATCCATATGTGGTTTGTGAAAAGAACACACATGCAATGAACTCTGGTGGATCCATATGTGGTTTGTGAGAAGAACACAAATGGAATGACTCTAGATGTGGTTTGTGAAAAGAGCACACATGCAATAACACTGGTGGATCCATATGTGGTTTGTGAAAAGAACACACATGCAATGACTCTAGATGTGGTTAATAAAAAGAACACACATGCAATGACTCTAGATGTGGTTGTGAAAAAGAACACACATGCAATGACACTGGTGGATCCATATGTGGTTTGTGAAAAGGACAGACATGCAATGACTCTAGATGAGGTTTGTGAAAAGAACACACATGCAATGACACTGGTGGATCCATATGTGGTTTGTGAAAAGAATAGACATGCAATGACTCTAGATGTGGTTAAGGAAAAGAACACACATGCCATGACTCTAGATGTGGTTTTTGAAAAGAACACACATGCAAGGACACTACTAAATCCATATGTGGTTTGTGAAAAGAACACACATGCAATAAACTATGGTGGATCCATATGAGGTTTGTGAGAAGAACACACATGCAATGACTATAGACGTGGTTTGTGAAAAGAACAGACATCCAATGACACTGGTGGATCCATATGTGGTTCGTGAAAAGAACACACACGCAATGACTCTTGATGTGGTTTGTGAAAAGAACACACATGCAATGACACTGGTGGATCAATATGTGGTTTGTGTAAAGAACAGACATCCAATGACTCTAGATGTGGTTTGCGAAAAGAACACACATGCAATGACACTAGTGGATCTATGTGTGTTTTGTGAGAATAACAGACATGCAATTACTCTAGCTGTGGTTTGTGAAAAGAACAGACATGCAATGAACTCTGGTGGATCCATATGTTCATTTTTAGAAGAACACACATGCAATGACTCTAGATGTGGTTTGTGAAAAGAACAGACATCCAATGACTCTAGATGTGGTTTGTTAAAAGAACACACATGCAATGACACTGGTGGATCCATATGTGGTTTGTGAGAAGAACAGACATGCAATGAACTCTGGTGGATCCATATGTGGTTTGTGAGAAGAAAACACATGCAATGACTCTAGATGTGGTTTGTGAAAAGAACACACATGCAATGATAGTTGTGGATCCATATGTGGTTTGTGAAAAGAATAGACATGCAATGACTCTAGATGTGGTTAATGAAATGCACACACATGCAATGACTCTAGATGTGGTTTGTGAAAAGAACACACATGCAATGACACTACTAAATCCATATGTGGTTTGTGAAAAGAACACACATGCAATGAACTATGGTGGATCCATATGAGGTTTGTGAGAAGAACACACATGCAATGACTATAGATGTGGTTTGTGAAAAGAACAGACATCCAATGACACTAGTGGATCCATATGTGGTTTGTGAAGAGAACAAACATGCAATGACTCTGGATGTGGTTAATGAAAAGAACACACATGCAATGACTCTAGCTGTGGTTTTTGAAAAGAACACACATGCACTGACACTGGTGGATCCATATGTGGTTTGTGAAAAGAACACACATGCAATGAACTCTGGTGGATCCATATGTGGTTTGTGAGAAGAACACAGATGCAATGCCTCTAGATGTGGTTTGTGAAAAGAACACACATGCAATGACACTAGTGGATCCATATGTGGTTTGTGAAAAGAACACACATGCAATGACTCTAGATGTGGTTAATGAAAAGATAACACATGCAATGACTCTAGATGTGGTTTGTGAAAACAAAACACATGCAATGACACTGGTGGATCCATATGTGGTTTGTGAAAAGAATAGACATGCGATGACTCTAGCTGCGGTTAATGAAAAGAGAACACATGGAATCACACTGGTGGATCCATATGTGTTTTGTGAAAAGAACACACATGCAATTACTCTAGATGTGGTTTGTGAAAAGAACACACATGCAATGACACTGGTGGATCCATGTGTTGTTGTGAGAAGAACAGACATGCAATGACCCTAGCTGTGGTTTGTGAAAAGAACATACATGCAATGACACTGGTGGATCAATATGTGGTTTGTGAAAAGAACAGACATCCAATGACTCTAGATGTGGTTCGTGAAAAGAACACACATGCAATGACACTAGCGGATCCATGTGTGGTTTGTGAGAAGAACAAACATGCAATGACTCTAGCTGTGGTTTGTGAAAAGAACAGACATGCAATGAACTCTGGTGGATCCATATGTTGTTTGTGAGAAGAACACAAATGCAATGACTCTAGATGTGGTTTGTGAAAAGAACAGACAGCCAATGACTCTAGATGTGGTATGTGAAAAGAACACACATGCAATGACACTGGTGGATCCATATGTGGTTTGTGAGAAGAACAGACATGCAATGAACTCTGGTGGATCCATATGTGGTTTGTGAGAAGAAAACATATGCAATGACTCTAGATGTGGTTTGTGAAAAGAACACACATGCAATGACACTATTGGATCCTTATGTGGTTTGTGAAAAGAACACACATGCAATGACTCTAGATGTGGTTAATGAAAAGAACATACATGCAACGACTCTAGATATGGTTTGTGAAAAGAACACAAATGCAATGACACTGGTGGATCCATATGTGGTTTGTGAAAAGAACACACATGCAATGAACTCTGGTGGATCCATATGTGGTTTGTGCGAAGAACACACGTGAAATGACTCTAGATGTGGTTTGTGAAAAGAACACACATGCAATGACACTAGTGGATCCATATGTGGTATGTGAAAAGAACAGACATGCAATGACTCTAGATGTGGTTAATGAAAATAACACACATGCAATGACTCTAGATGTGGTTTGTGAAAAGAACACACATGCAATGACACTACTAAATCCATATGTGGTTTGTGAAAAGAACACACATGCAATTAACTATGGTGGATCCATATGAGGTTTGTGAGAAGAACACACATGGAATGACTATAGATGTGGTTTGTGAAAAGAACAGACATCTAATGACACTGGTGGATCCATATGTGGTTTGTGAAGAGAACACACATGCAATGACTCTGGATGTGGTTAATGAAAAGAACACACATGCAATGACTCTAGATGTGGTTTTTGAAAAGAACACACATGCAATGACACTGGTGGATCCATATGTGGTTTCTGAAAAGAGCACACATGCAATGAACTCTGGTGGATCCATATGTGGTTTTTGAGAAGAACACGGATGCAATGACTCTAGATGTGGTTTGTGAAAAGAACACAAATGCAATGACACTAGTGGATCCATATGTGGTTTGTGAAAAGAACACACATGCAATGACTCTAGATGTGGTTAATGAAAAGAACACACATGTAATGCCTCTAGATGTGGTTTGTGAAAACAAAACACATGCAATGACACTGGTGGATCCATATGTGGTTTGTGAAAAGAACAGACATGCAATCACTCTAGCTGTGGTTAATGAAAAGAACACACATGGAATCACACTAGTGGATCCATATGTGGTTTGTGAAAAGAACACACATGAAATTACTCTAGATGTGGTTTGTGAAAAGATCACACATGCAATGACACTGGTGGATCCATATGTTGTTGTGAGAAGAACAGACATGCAATGACTCTAGCTGTGGTTTGTGAAAAGAACATACATTTAATGACACTGGTGGATCAATATGTGGTTTGTGAAAAGAATAGACATGCAATGACTCTAGATGTGGTTAATGAAAAGAACACACATGCAATGACTCTAGATGTGGTTTGTGAAAACAAAACACATGAAATGACATAGGTGGATCCATATGTGGTTTGTGAAAAGAACAGACATGCAATGACTCTAGCTGTGGTTAATGAAAAGAACACACATGGAATCACACTGGTGGATCCATATGTGGTTTGTGAAAAGAACACACATGCAATTACTCTAGATTTGGTTTGTGACAAGAACACACATGCAATGACACTGGTGGATCCATGTGTTGTTGTGAGAAGCAGATATGCAATGACTCTAGCTGTGCTTTGTGAAAAGAACATACATGCAATGACACTGGTGGATCAATATGTGGTTTGTGAAAAGAAAAGACATCCAATGACTCTAGATGTGGTTCGTGAAAAGAACACACATGCAATGACACTAGCGGATCCATGTGTGGTTTGTGAGAAGAACAAACATGCAATGACTCTAGCTGTGGTTTGTGAAAAGAACAAACATGCAATGAACTCTGGTGGATCCATATGTTGTTTGTGAGAAGAACACAAATGCAATGACTCTAGATGTGGTTTGTGAAAAGAACAGACAGCCAATGACTCTAGATGTGGTATGTGAAAAGAACACACATGCAATGACACTGGTGGATCCGTATGTGGTTTGTGAGAAGAACAGACATGCAATAAACTCTGGTGGATTCATATGTGGTTTGTGAGAAGAAAACATATGCAATGACTCTAGATGTGGTTTGTGAAAAGAACACACATGCAATGATACTATTGGATCCTTATGTGGTTTGTGAAAAGAACACACATGCAATGACTCTAGATGTGGTTAATGAAACGAACATACATGCAATGACTCTAGATATGGTTTGTGAAAAGAACACAAATGCAATGACACTGGTGGATCCATATGTGGTTTGTGAAAAGAACACACATGCAATGAACTCTGGTGGATCCATATGTGGTTTGTGCGAAGAACACACGTGAAATGACTCTAGATGTGGTTTGTAAAAAGAACACACATGCAATGACACTAGTGGATCCATATGTGGTATGTGAAAAGAACAGACATGCAATGACTCTAGATGTGGTTAATGAAAAGAACACACATGCAATGGGTCTAGATGTGGTTTGTGAAAAGAACACACATGCAATGACACTACTAAATCCATATGTGGTTTGTGAAAAGAACACACATGCAATTAACTATGGTGGATCCATCTGAGGTTTGTGAGAAGAACACAAATGCAATGACTATAGATGTGGTTTGTGAAAAGAACAGACATCCAATGACACTGGTGGATCCATATGTGGTTTGTGAAGAGAACACACATGCAATGACTCTGGATGTGGTTTATGAAAAGAACACACATGCAATGACTCTAGCTGTGGTTTTTGAAAAGAACAGACATGCAATGACACTGGTGGATCCATATGTGGTTTCTGAAAAGAACACACATGCAATGAACTCTGGTGGATCCATATGTGGTTTGTGAGAAGAACACGGATGCAATGACTCTAGATGTGGTTTGTGAAAAGAACACACATGCAATGACACTAGTGGATACATATGTGGTTTGTGAAAAGAACACACATGCAATGACTATAGATGTGGTTAATGAAAAGAACACACATGCAATGACTCTAGATGTGGTTTGTGAAAACAAAACACATGCAATTACACTGGTGGATCCATATGTGGTTTGTGAAAAGAACAGACATGCAATGACTCTAGTTGTGGTTAATGGAAAGAACACACATGGAATCACACTGGTGGATCCATATGTGGTTTGTGAAAAGAACACACATGAAATTACTCTAGATGTGGTTTGTGAAAAGATCACACATGCAATGACACTGGTGGATCCATATGTTGTTGTGAGAAGAACAGACATGCAATGACTCTAGTTGTGGTTTGTGAAAAGAACATACATGCAATGACACTGGTGGATCAATATGTGGTTTGTGAAAAGAATAAACATGCAATGACTCTAGATGTGGTTAATGAAAAGAACACACATCCAATGACTCTAGATGTGGTTTGTGAAAACAAAACACATGCAATGACACTAGTGGATCTATGTGTGTTTTGTGAGAAGAACAGACATGCAATTACTCTAGCTGTGGTTTGTGAAAAGAACAGACATGCAATGAACTCTGGTGGATCCATATGTTCTTTTTTAGAAGAACACACATGCAATGACTCTAGATGTGGTTTGTGAAAAGAACAGACATCCAATGACTCTAGATGTGGTTTGTTAAAAGAACACACATGCAATGACACTGGTGGATCCATATGTGGGTTGTGAGAAGAACAGACATGCAATGAACTCTGGTGGATCCATATGTGGTTTGTGAGAAGAAAACACATGCAATGACTCTAGATGTGGTTTGTGAAAATAACACACATGCAATGACACTTGTGGATCCATATGTGGTTTGTGAAAAGAATAGACATGCAATGACTCTAGATGTGGTTAATGAAAAGCACACACATGCAATGACTCTAGATGTGGTTTGTGAAAAGAACACACATGCAATGACACTACTAAATCCATATGTGGTTTGTGAAAAGAACACAGATGCAATGAACTATGGTGGATCCATATGAGGTTTGTGAGAAAAACACACATGCAATGACTATAGATGTGGTTTGTGAAAAGAACAGACATCCAATGACACTAGTGGATCCATATGTGGTTTGTGAAGAGAACACACATGCAATGACTCTGGATGTGGTTAATGAAAAGAACACACATGCAATGACTCTAGCTGTGGTTTTTGAAAAGAACACACATGCACTGACACTGGTGGATCCATATGTGGTTTCTGAAAAGAACACACATGCAATGAACTCTGGTGGATCCATATGTGGTTTGTGAGAAGAACACAGATGCAATGACTCTAGATGTGGTTTGTGAAAAGAACACACATGCAATCACACTAGTGGATCCATATGTGGTTTGTGAAAAGAACACACATGCAATGACTCTAGATGTGGTTAATGAAAAGAACACACATGCAATGACTCTAGATGTAGTTTGTGAAAACAAAACACATGCAATGACACTGGTGGATCCATATGTGGTTTGTGAAAAGAACAGACATGCAATGACTCTAGCTGTGGTTAATGAAAAGAACACATATGGATCCACAGCTGTGGTTAATGAAAAGAACACACATGGAATCACACTGGTGGATCCATATGTGTTTTCTGAAAAGAACACACATGTAATTACTCTAGATGTGGTTTGTGAAAAGAACACACATGCAATGACACTGGTGGATCCATGTGTTGTTGTGAGAAGAACAGACATGCAATGACCCTAGCCGTGGTTTGTGAAAAGAACATACATGCAATGACACTGGTGGATCAATATGTGGTTTGTGAAAAAGAACAGACATCCAATGACTCTAGATGTGGTTCGTGAAAAGAACACACATGCAATGACACTAGCGGATCCATGTGTGGTTTGTGAGAAGAACAGACACGCAATGACTCTAGCTGTGGTTTGTGAAAAGAACAGACATGCAATGAACTCTGGTGGATCCATATGTTGTTTGTGAGAAGAACACAAATGCAATGACTCTATATGTGGTTTGTGAAAAGAACAGACAGCCAATGGCTCTAGATGTGGTATGTGAAAAGAACACACATGCAATGACACTGGTGGATCCATATGTGGTTTGTGAGAAGAACAGACATGCAATGAACTCTGGTGGATCCATATGTGGTTTGTGAGAAGAAAACATATGCAATGACTCTAGATGTGGTTTGTGAAAAGAAGACACATGCAATGACACTATTGCATCCTTATGTGGTTTGTGAAAAGAACACACATGCAATGACTCTAGATGTGGTTAATGAAAAGAACATACATGCAAGGACTCTAGATATGGTTTGTGAAAAGAACACAAATGCAATGACACTGGTGGATCCATATGTGTTTTGTGAAAAGAACACACATGCAATGACTCTAGATGTGGTTTGTGAAATGAACACACATGCAATGACTCTAGAAGTGGTTTGTTAAAAGAACACACATGCAATAACACTGGTGCATCCATATGTGGTTTGTGAGAAGAACAGACATGCAATGAACTATGGTGGATCCATATGTGGTTTGTAAGAAGAAACACATGCAATGACTCTAGATGTGGTTTGTGAAAATAACACACATGCAATGACACTGGTTGATCCATATGTGGTTTGTGAAAAGAACAGACATGCAATGACTCTAGATGTGGTTAAGGAAAAGAACACACATGCAATGACTCTAGATGTGGTTTGTGAAAAGAACACACATGCAATGACACTACTAAATCCATATGTGGTTTGTGAAAAGAACACACATGCAATGAACTATGGTGGATCCATATGAGGTTTGTGAGAAGAACACACATGCAATGACTACAGATGTGGTTTGTGAAAAGAACAGACATCCAATGACACTGGTGGATCCATATGTGGTTTGTGAAGAGAACACACATGCAATGACTTTGGATGTGGTTAATGAAAAGAACACACATGCAATGACCGTAGCTGTTGTTTTTGAAAAGAACACACATGCAATGACACTAGTGGATCCATATGTGGTTTCTGAAAAGAACACACATGCAATGAACTCTGGTGGATCCATATGTGGTTTGTGAGAAGAACACACATGGAATGACTCTAGATGTGGTTTGTGAAAAGAGCACACATGCAATAACACTGGTGGATCCATATGTGGTTTGTGAAAAGAACACACATGCAATGACTCTAGATGTGGTTAATAAAAAAACACACATGCAATGACTCTAGATGTGGTTTGTGAAAAAGAACACACATGCAATGACACTGGTATATCCATATGTGGTTTGTGAAAAGAACAGACATGCAATGACTCTAGGTGTGGTTAATGAAAAGAACACACATGCAATCACACTGGTGGATCCATATGTGGTTTGTGAAAAGAACACACACGCAACGACTCTAGATGTGGTTTGTGAAAAGAACACACATGCAAGGACACTAGTGGATCAATATGTGGTTTGTGTAAAGAACAGACATCCAATGACTCTAGATGTGGTTTGTGAAAAGAACACACATGCAATGACACTAGTGGATCTATGTGTGTTTTGAGAGAAGAACATACATGCAATGACACTAGCAGATCCATGTGTGGTTTGTGAGAAGAACAAACATTCAATGACTCTAGCTATGGTTTGTGAAAAGAACAGACATGCAATGAACTCTGGTGGATCCATATGTTGTTTGTGAGAAGAACACACATGCAATGACTCTAGATGTGGTTTGTGAAAAGAACAGACAACCAATGACTCTAGATGTGGTATGTGAAAAGAACACACATGCAATGACACTGGTGGATCCATATGTGGTTTGTGATAAGAACAGACATGCAATGAACTCTGGTGGATCCATATGTGGTTTGTGAGAAGAAAACACATGCAATGACTCTAGATGTGGTTTGTGAAAATAACACACATGCAATGACACTTGTGGATCCATATGTGGTTTGTGAAAAGAATAGACATGCAATGACTCTAGATGTGGTTAATGAAAAGCACACACATGCAATGACTCTAGATGTGGTTTGTGAAAAGAACACACATGCAATGACACTACTAAATCCATATGTGGTTTGTGAAAAGAACACAGATGCAATGAACTATGGTGGATCCATATGAGGTTTGTGAGAAAAACACACATGCAATGACTATAGATGTGGTTTGTGAAAAGAACAGACATCCAATGACACTGGTGGATCCATATGTGGTTTGTGAAGAGAACACACATGCAATGACTCTGGTTGTGGTTAATGAAAAGAACACACATGCAATGACTCTAGCTGTGGTTTTTGAAAAGAACACACATGCACTGACACTGGTGGATCCATATGTGGTTTCTGAAAAGAACACACATGCAATGAACTCTGGTGGATCCATATGTGGTTTGTGAGAAGAACACAGATGCAATGACTCTAGATGTGGTTTGTGAAAAGAACACACATGCAATCACACTAGTGGATCCATATGTGGTTTGTGAAAAGAACACACATGCAATGACTCTAGATGTGGTTAATGAAAAGAACACACATGCAATGACTCTAGATGTAGTTTGTGAAAACAAAACACATGCAATGACACTGGTGGATCCATATGTGGTTTGTGAAAAGAACAGACATGCAATGACTCTAGCTGTGGTTAATGAAAAGAACACACATGGAATCACACTGGTGGATCCATATGTGTTTTGTGAAAAGAACACACATGCAATTACTCTAGATGTGGTTTGTGAAAAGAACACACATGCAATGACACTGGTGGATCCATGTGTTGTTGTGAGAAGAACAGACATGCAATGACCCTAGCCGTGGTTTGTGAAAAGAACATACATGCAATGACACGGGTGGATCAATATGTGGTTTGTGAAAAAGAACAGACATCCAATGACTCTAGATGTGGTTCGTGAAAAGAACACACATGCAATGACACTAGCGGATCCATGTGTGGTTTGTGAGAAGAACAGACATGCAATGACTCTAGCTGTGGTTTGTGAAAAGAACAGACATGCAATAAACTCTGGTGGATCCATATGTTGTTTGTGAGAAGAACACAAATGCAATGACTCTAGATGTGGTTTGTGAAAAGAACAGACAGCCAATGGCTCTAGATGTGGTATGTGAAAAGAACACACATGCAATGACAATGGTGGATCCATATGTGGTTTGTGAGAAGAACAGACATGCAATGAACTCTGGTGGATCCATATGTGTTTTGTGAGAAGAAAACATATGCAATGACTCTAGATGTGGTTTGTGAAAAGAAGACACATGCAATGACACTATTGCATCCTTATGTGGTTTGTGAAAAGAACACACATGCAATGACTCTAGATGTGGTTAATGAAAAGAACATACATGCAAGGACTCTAGATATGGTTTGTGAAAAGAACACAAATGCAATGACACTGGTGGATCCATATGTGTTTTGTGAAAAGAACACACATGCAATGACTCTAGATGTGGTTTGTGAAATGAACACACATGCAATGACTCTAGAAGTGGTTTGTTAAAAGAACACACATGCAATGACACTGGTGCATCCATATGTGGTTTGTGAGAAGAACAGACATGCAATGAACTATGGTGGATCCATATGTGGTTTGTAAGAAGAAACACATGCAATGACTCTAGATGTGATTTGTGAAAAGAACACACATGCAATGACACTGGTGGATCCATATGTGCTTTGTGAAAAGAACAGACATGCAATGACTCTAGATGTGGTTAAGGAAAAGAACACACATGCAATGACTCTAGATGTGGTTTGTGAAAAGAACACACATGCAATGACACTACTAAATCCATATGTGGTTTGTGAATAGAACACACATGCAATGAACTATGGTGGATCCATATGAGGTTTGTGAGAAGAACACACATGCAATGACTATAGATGTGGTTTGTGAAAAGAACAGACATCCAATGACACTTGTGGATCCATATGTGGTTTGTGAAGAGAACACACATGCAATGACTCTGGATGTGGTTAATGAAAAGAACACACATGCAATGACCGTAGCTGTTGTTTTTGAAAAGAACACACATGCAATGACACTAGTGGATCCATATGTGGTTTCTGAAAAGAACACACATGCAATGAACTCTGGTGGATCCATATGTGGTTTGTGAGAAGAACCCACATGGAATGACTCTAGATGTGGTTTGTGAAAAGAGCACACATGCAATAACACTGGTGGATCCATATGTGGTTTGTGAAAAGAACACACATGCAATGACTCTAGATGTGGTTAATAAAAAAAACACACATGCAATGACTCTAGATGTGGTTTGTGAAAAAGAACACACATGCAATGACACTGGTATATCCATATGTGGTTTGTGAAAAGAACAGACATGCAATGACTCTAGGTGTGGTTAATGAAAAGAACACACATGCAATCACACTGATGGATCCATATGTGGTTTGTGAAAAGAACACACACACAACGACTCTAGATGTGGTTTGTGAAAAGAACACACATGCAATGACACTAGTGGATCAAAATGTGGTTTGTGTAACGAACAGACATCCAATGACTCTAGATGTGGTTTGTGAAAAGAACACACATGCAATGACACTAGTGGATCTATGTGTGTTTTGTGAGAAGAACATACATGCAATGACACTAGCGGATCCATGTGTGGTTTGTGAGAAGAACAAACATTCAATGACTCTAGCTATGGTTTGTGAAAAGAACAGACATGCAATGAACTCTGGTGGATCCATATGTTGTTTGTGAGAAGAACACACATGCAATGACTCTAGATGTGGTTTGTGAAAAGAACAGACAACCAATGACTCTAGATGTGGTATGTGAAAAGAACACACATGCAATGACACTGGTGGATCCATATGTGGTTTGTGATAAGAATGGACATGCAATGAACTCTGGTGCATCCATATGTGGTTTGTGAGAAGAAAACATATGCAATGACTCTAGATGTGGTTTGTGAAAAGAACACACATGCAATGAAACTATTGGATCCATATGTGGTTTGTGAAAAGAACACACATGCACTGACTCTAGATGTGGTTAATGAAAATAACATACATGCAACGACTCTAGGTATGGTTTGTGAAAGAACACAAATGCAATGACACTGGTGGATCCATATGTGGTTTGTGAAAATAACACACATGCAATGAACTCTGGTGGATCCATATGTGGTTTGTGCAAAGAACACACGTGAAATGACTCTAGATGTGGTTTGTGAAAAGAACACACATGCAATGACACTGGTGGATCCATGTGTTGTTGTGAGAAGAACAGACATGCAATGACCCTAGCCGTGGTTTGTGAAAAGAACATACATGCAATGACACGGGTGGATCAATATGTGGTTTGTGAAAAAGAACAGACATCCAATGACTCTAGATGTGGTTCGTGAAAAGAACACACATGCAATGACACTAGCGGATCCATGTGTGGTTTGTGAGAAGAACAGACATGCAATGACTCTAGCTGTGGTTTGTGAAAAGAACAGACATGCAATAAACTCTGGTGGATCCATATGTTGTTTGTGAGAAGAACACAAATGCAATGACTCTAGATGTGGTTTGTGAAAAGAACAGACAGCCAATGGCTCTAGATGTGGTATGTGAAAAGAACACACATGCAATGACACTGGTGGATCCATATGTGGTTTGTGAGAAGAACAGACATGCAATGAACTCTGGTGGATCCATATGTGGTTTGTGAGAAGAAAACATATGCAATGACTCTAGATGTGGTTTGTGAAAAGAAGACACATGCAATGACACTATTGCATCCTTATGTGGTTTGTGAAAAGAACACACATGCAATGACTCTAGATGTGGTTAATGAAAAGAACATACATGCAAGGACTCTAGATATGGTTTGTGAAAAGAATACAAATGCAATGACACTGGTGGATCCATATGTGTTTTGTGAAAAGAACACACATGCAATGACTCTAGATGTGGTTTGTGAAATGAACACACATGCAATGACTCTAGAAGTGGTTTGTTAAAAGAACACACATGCAATGACACTGGTGCATCCATATGTGGTTTGTGAGAAGAACAGACATGCAATGAACTATGGTGGATCCATATGTGGTTTGTAAGAAGAAACACATGCAATGACTCTAGATGTGATTTGTGAAAAGAACACACATGCAATGACACTGGTGGATCCATATGTGGTTTGTGAAAAGAACAGACATGCAATGACTCTAGATGTGGTTAAGGAAAAGAACACACATGCAATGACTCTAGATGTGGTTTGTGAAAAGAACACACATGCAATGACACTACTAAATCTATATGTGGTTTGTGAAAAGAACACACATGCAATGAACTATGGTGGATCCATATGAGGTTTGTGAGAAGAACACACATGCAATGACTATAGATGTGGTTTGTGAAAAGAACAGACATCCAATGACACTGGTGGATCCATATGTGGTTTGTGAAGAGAACACACATGCAATGACTCTGGATGTGGTTAATGAAAAGAACACACATGCAATGACCGTAGCTGTTGTTTTTGAAAAGAACACACATGCAATGACACTAGTGGATCCATATGTGGTTTCTGAAAAGAACACACATGCAATGAACTCTGGTGGATCCATATGTGGTTTGTGAGAAGAACCCACATGGAATGACTCTAGATGTGGTTTGTGAAAAGAGCACACATGCAATAACACTGGTGGATCCATATGTGGTTTGTGAAAAGAACACACATGCAATGACTCTAGATGTGGTTAATAAAAAAAACACACATGCAATGACTCTAGATGTGGTTTGTGAAAAAGAACACACATGCAATGACACTGGTATATCCATATGTGGTTTGTGAAAAGAACAGACATGCAATGACTCTAGGTGTGGTTAATGAAAAGAACACACATGCAATCACACTGATGGATCCATATGTGGTTTGTGAAAAGAACACACACGCAACGACTCTAGATGTGGTTTGTGAAAAGAACACACATGCAATGACACTAGTGGATCAAAATGTGGTTTGTGTAACGAACAGACATCCAATGACTCTAGATGTGGTTTGTGAAAAGAACACACATGCAATGACACTAGTGGATCTATGTGTGTTTTGTGAGAAGAACATACATGCAATGACACTAGCGGATCCATGTGTGGTTTGTGAGAAGAACAAACATTCAATGACTCTAGCTATGGTTTGTGAAAAGAACAGACATGCAATGAACTCTGGTGGATCCATATGTTGTTTGTGAGAAGAACACACATGCAATGACTCTAGATGTGGTTTGTGAAAAGAACAGACAACCAATGACTCTAGATGTGGTATGTGAAAAGAACACACATGCAATGACACTGGTGGATCCATATGTGGTTTGTGATAAGAATGGACATGCAATGAACTCTGGTGCATCCATATGTGGTTTGTGAGAAGAAAACATATGCAATGACTCTAGATGTGGTTTGTGAAAAGAACACACATGCAATGAAACTATTGGATCCATATGTGGTTTGTGAAAAGAACACACATGCACTGACTCTAGATGTGGTTAATGAAAATAACATACATGCAATGACTCTAGGTATGGTTTGTGAAAGAACACAAATGCAATGACACTGGTGGGTCCATATGTGGTTTGTGAAAATAACACACATGCAATGAACTCTGGTGGATCCATATGTGGTTTGTGCAAAGAACACACGTGAAATGACTCTAGATGTGCTTTGTGAAAAGAACACACATGCAATGACACTGGTGGATCCATACATGGTATGTGAAAAGAACACACATGCAATGAACTCTGGTGGATCCATATGTGGTTTGTGAAAAGAACACACATGCAATGAACTCTGGTGGATACATATGTGGTTTGTGAGAAGAACACACATGGAATGACTCTAGATGTGGTTTGTGAAAAGAGCACACATGCAATAACACTGGTGGATCCATATGTGGTTTGTGAAAAGAACACACATGCAATGACTCTAGATGTGGTTAATAAAAATAACACACATGCAATGACTCTAGATGTGGTTTGTGAAAAAGAACACACATGCAATGACACTGGTGGATCCATATGTGGTTTGTGAAAAGAACAGACATGCAATGACTCTAGCTGTGGTTAATGAAAAGAACACACATGCAATCACACTGGTGGATCCATATGTGGTTTGTGAAAAGAACACACACGCAATGACTCTAGATGTGGTTTGTGAAAAGAACACACATGCACTGACATTGGTGGATCAATATGTGGTTTGTGTAAAGAACAGACATCCAATGACTCTAGATGTGGTTTGTGAAAAGAACACACATGCAATGACACTAGTGGATCTATGTGTGTTTTGTTTGAAGAAGAGACATGCAATTACTCTAGATGTGGTTTGTGAAAAGAACAGACATGCAATGAACTCTGGTGGATCCATATGTTGTTTTTGAGAAGAACACACATGCAATTACTCTAGACGTGGTTTGTGAAAAGAACAGACATCCAATGACTCTAGATGTGGTTTGTTAAAAGAACACACATGCAATGAACTCTGGTGGATCCATATGTGGTTTGTGAGAAGAACACAAATGCAATGACTCTAGATGTGGTTTGTGAAAAGAACACACATGCAATGACACTAGTGGATCGATATGTGGTTTGTGAAAAGAACACACATGCAATGACTCTAGATGTGGTTAATGAAAAGAACACACATGCAATGACTCTAGATGTGGTTTGTGAAAACAAAACACATGGTGGATCCATATGTGGTTTGTGAAAAGAACAAACATGCAATGACTCTAGCTGTGGTTAATGAAAAGAACACACATGGAATCACACTGGTGGATCCATATGTGGTTTGTGAAAAGAACACCCATGTAATTACTCTATATGTGGTTTGTGAAAATATCACACATGCAACGACACTGGTGGATCCATGTGTTGTTGTGAGAAGAACAGACATGCAATGACTCTAGCTGTGGTTTGTGAAAAGAACATACATGCAATGACACTAGTAGATCAATATGTGGTTTGTGAAAAGAACAGACATCCAATGACTCTAGATGTGGTTCGTGAAAAGAACACACATGCAATGACACTAGCGGATCCATGTGTGGTTTGTGAGAAGAACAGACATGCAATGACTCTAGCTGTGGTTTGTGAAAAGAACAGACATGCAATGAACTCTGGTGGATCCATATGTTGTTTGTGAGAAGAACACACATGCAATGACTCTAGATGTGGTTTGTGAAAAGAACAGACAGCCAATCACTCTGGATGTGGTATGTGAAAAGAACACACATGCAATGACACTGGTGGATCCATATGTGGTTTGTGAGAACAGACATGCAATGAACTCTGGTGGATTCATATGTGGTTTGTGAGAAGAAAACATATGCAATGACTCTAGATGTGGTTTGTGAAAAGAACACACATGCAATGACACTATTGGATTCGTATGTGGTTTGTGAAAAGAACACACATGCAATGACTCTAGATGTGGTTAATGAAAAGAACATACATGCAACGACTCTTGATATGGTTTTTGAAAAAAACACAAATTGCATGACACTAGTGGATCCATATGTGGTTTGTGAAAAGAACATACATGCAACGACTCTTGATATGGTTTTTGAAAAGAACACAAATTCCATGACACTGGTGGATCCATATGTGGTTTGTGAAAAGAACACACATGCAATGAACTCTGGTGGATCCATATTTGGTTTGTGCGAAGAACACACGTGAAATGACTCTAGATGTGGTTTGTGAAAAGAACACCCATGCAATGACACGGGTGGATCCATATGTGGTTTGTGAAAAGAACACACATGCAATGACTCTAGTTGTGGTTAATGAAAAGAACACACATGCAATGACTCTAGATGTGGTTTGTGAAAAGAACACACATGCAATGACACTGGTGGATCCATATGTGGTATGTGAATAGAACAGACATGCAATGACTCTAGCTGTGGTTAATGATGTCGTGGTGGTGTCACGGAAGATGCCATGGGTAGGCTAAAGGTGGGGACAAGATGCACTAGAGGAATCCAGGGAGGGATAGTGTGGTGATTCCACACACAGATGCTTTGTATTCTTCAAGATAGTTGAGTTACAAGTGCTCCTTGAGCTGTATTGGGGAGAGGAGGTACAAGGAACTCTCTTACTCTCACCACCACTTTGCTCTCAGGAACCCTCTACCCAAATGCCAATCAACTAACCCTCAACCAAGTAAAACTCAACCCAGTCAAAAACCAACCCCTTCTACAGAGGCCATAGCCCTCCTTATATTGGGGAGGCTAGGTCTCCAATTAGGGCATACGTGGAGGCATATTCCAGGGAATATGCCTCCTCCTAAAATAGCAAACCGACTGTCGTGGTGGTGTCACGGCAGATGCCATGGATAGGCTGAAGGTGGGGACTAATATGCGCTAGGGGAATCCAGGGAGGGATAGTAGAGTGATTCTCTACACAGAAGCTTTGTATTGATGTTCAGTCTCCAAGCCTACAAGTGCTCCTCGAGCTGTTTTGACTAGAGGAGGAAGAAGTGGCTCTCTTACTCTTGCCTATCCTCTAGTCCTAGAACTCAAGACCCACAAGTATTTCCCTTGCTCTGTATCCGAAAAGACTCAACCCCCTTACCAGAACCCCAACCCCCCCCCTTATATAGGGGTGGTTCGGTACTGGCCTAGGGCATACGTGGAGGCATATTCCTAAGAATATGCCGCCTCCCAAACTAGTAACCCGACAGGGGTGCTTTTCCCCCACGTCACTCTTGCTTTAGCGACGTTGCCTCTGCAGCGCCCGCGTCAGCCGACGTGAGCATCGTCACCCTTGTCGGCCATGATCCGGTGGTCCTGCCCTTGCTTTACTCGCTCATCCAGTACGCACCGGGCCTTCTTTTTTACCAGAGATATTCCTTCCTTCGCCTAGAAGCCAAACGAGGATCCGGATCACAGTTGATCCGGCCACACCTGTTCCTGCATATAAGCTAGACAGGTGCCTCCGACTCACTCCTTGAGTCGGACGAGACAATGTTAGGCGACCTCCCTGGTCTGGGTTACTCCGTGATCCGGCCTGCCTTGAGGTGACTCGGCCAGCATCCGCTTTGACCTTGCCGAACCTCGGCTAGCTCGGCCCTTATACCCTGGAGTGACCCTACCCGGGGTTATCCCCCCAACACCGACCGGGTCACATTTCCCCATCGTAAGCCATGCAGAGGCTACGTGAGCCTCTGCGGCGCCAGCGTCATCCGACACAGGCAACATCACCCTTGTCGGCCACGCCTCGGTGGTTATTCCCTCTGTCCGCTTCGCACATGCTCCAGCATACAGAGACCACCTTTTGACCAGGGAGATAGCTTTCTTCTCTTGCAAGCCTGATATAACCCGGATCGTGCCTGGTTAATACGGCCCCGTGGGTACCTGCATACAACATACATAAATCCTGCCGGCATATGACATACGTCGGCTAGGACTCAGTTAGGTGGTTGTCCTCCGGTCCGGGTTACTCCGTGATTCGGACTGCCTTGAGGTGACTCGGCCAGCATTCGCTTTGACCTTGCCGTACCTCGGCTAACTCGGCCTTTATACCCCGGCGTGACCCTACCCGGGGGTATCCCCCCAATATTAGTGCCCGAAGCTGGTGCGGTCTTGGCGGCTTTAGCCGCTAAGCTCACGGCAGGTTCAATTTACCGAGCCTTCTGCTCCTCTTTTCCGAGTTACCTCATAGTCCGGATTTCATGGGCTAACTTTCCCTTGGAACATTCCGAGTTAACACTCGTTGGCCGGGTCACCCTTTAGTTATCCAGGTTTTTCTTCCTTCCCTCGTACGCTTCCCCACGTGGAGGGTAATCATTACTTTGCATCATTTTAAGGGCATGCGCCAATTACTGCTGCAGTTAATGTCAGGTGTTACTGTTGCACACGTCACGTCGTGTCTGTCTCCTCGTGAACTGTATCACCACGTCGCGTCGTGGGATCTCCTATGCCCTGTGGCCCTTCGTGTGACTCGCCTCTGATTGGCTGATCCGGATAATACACGGCCACACCGTGTGGCCTTGCCGCAGCCCACGATCCCACTACCCTCGCTGGGGCGTGGTTAAATAGGGGAGGGGCGCGCCCCTTGGTATTTTTCCCCTTCTCGCGCCCCTCTGCCTCTTCTTCTTCTTCTTCCTCCTAGCGCCAGCGCTGCCGCCGCCGCACCTTCTTAGTAGCACCACCGCCGCATCATTTCTTGCACCTGCCTTGCTGCCACTACCATGCTGCTCCACCACCACGGGTCTGGGCCAATCCAAGGCACTGCCCCCACCTCCGATAGGGCCAGTGAGGACAGCGACCTAGATATGACACACGTGAAATGACTCTAGATGTGGTTTGTAAAAAGAACACACATGCAATGACACTAGTGGATCCATATGTGGTATGTGAAAAGAACAGACATGCAATGACTCTAGATGTGGTTAATGAAAAGAACACACATGCAATGGCTCTAGATGTGGTTTGTGAAAAGAACACACATGCAATGACACTACTAAATCCATATGTGGTTTGTGAAAAGAACACACATGCAATTAACTATGGTGGATCCATATGAGGTTTGTGAGAAGAACACACATGCAATGACTATAGATGTGGTTTGTGAAAAGAACAGACATCCAATGACACTGGTGGATCCATATGTGGTTTGTGAAGAGAACACACATGCAATGACTCTGGATGTGGTTTATGAAAAGAACACACATGCAATGACTCTAGCTGTGGTTTTTGAAAACAACACACATGCAATGACACTGGTGGATCCATATGTGGTTTCTGAAAAGAACACACATGCAATGAACTCTGGTGGATCCATATGTGGTTTGTGAGAAGAACACAAATGCAATGACTCTAGATGTGGTGTGTGAAAAGAACACACATGCAATGACACTAGTGGATCCATATGTGGTTTGTGAAAAGAACACACATGCAATGACTATAGATGTAGTTAATGAAAAGAACACACATGCAATGACTCTAGATGTGGTTTGTGAAAACAAAACACATGCAATGACACTGGTGGATCCATAGGTGGTTTGTGAAAAGAACAGACATGCAATGACTCTAGTTGTGGTTAATGAAAAGAACACACATGGAATCACACTGGTGGATCCATATGTGGTTTGTGAAAAGAACACACATGAAATTACTCTAGATGTGGTTTGTGAAAAGATCACACATGCAATGACACTGGTGGATCCATATGTTGTTGTGAGAAGAACAGACATGCAATGACTCTAGCTGTGGTTTGTGAAAAGAACATACATGCAATGACACTGGTGGATCAATATGTGGTTTGTGAAAAGAATAGACATGCAATGACTCTAGATGTGGTTAATGAAAAGAACACACATGCAATGACTCTAGATGTGGTTTGTGAAAACAAAACACATGCAATGACACTAGTGGATCTATGTGTGTTTTGTGAGAAGAACAGACATGCAATTACTCTAGCTGTGGTTTGTGAAAAGAACAGACATGCAATGAACTCTGGTGGATCCATATGTTCTTTTTTAGAAGAACACACATGCAATGACTCTAGATGTGGTTTGTGAAAAGAACAGACATCCAATGACTCTATATGTGGTTTGTTAAAAGAACACACATGCAATGACACTGGTGGATCAATATGTGGTTTGTGAGAAGAACAGACATGCAATGAACTCTGGTGGATCCGTATGTGGTTTGTGAGAAGAAAACACATGCAATGACTCTAGATGTGGTTTGTGAAAAGAACACACATGCAATGACACTTGTGGATCCATATGTGGTTTGTGAAAAGAATAGACATGCAATGACTCTAGATGTGGTTAATGAAAAGCACACACATGCAATGACTCTAGATGTGGTTTGTGAAAAGAACAGACATGCAATGACACTACTAAATCCATATGTGGTTTGTGAAAAGAACACACATGCAATGAACTATGGTGGATCCATATGAGGTTTGTGAGAAGAACACACATGCAATGACTATAGATGTGGTTTGTGAAAAGAACAGACATCCAATGACACTAGTGGATCCATATGTGGTTTGTGAAGAGAACACACATGCAATGACTCTGGATGTGGTTAATGAAAAGAACACACATGCAATGACTCTAGCTGTGGTTTTTGAAAAGAACACACATGCACTGACACTGGTGGATCCATATGTGGTTTCTGAAAAGAACACACATGCAATGAACTCTGGTGGATCCATATGTGGTTTGTTAGAAGAACACAGATGCAATGACTCTAGATGTCGTTTGTGAAAAGAACACACATGCAATCACACTAGTGGATCCACATGTGGTTTGTGACAAGAACACACATGCAATGACTCTAGATGTGGTTAATGAAAAGAACACACATGCAATGACTCTAGATGTAGTTTGTGAAAACAAACACATGCAATGACACTGGTGGATCCATATGTGGTTTGTGAAAAGAACAGACATGCAATGACTCTAGCTGTGGTTAATGAAAAGAACACACATGGAATCACACTGGTGGATCCATATGTGTTTTGTGAAAAGAACACACATGCAATTACTCTAGATGTGGTTTGTGAAAAGAACACACATGCAACGACACTGGTGGATCCATGTGTTGTTGTGAGAAGAACAGACGTGCAATGACTCTAGCTGTGGTTTGTGAAAAGAACATACATGCAATGACACTAGTGGATCAATATGTGGTTTGTGAAAAGAACAGACATCCAATGACTATAGATGTGGTTCGTGAAAAGAACACACATGCAATGACACTAGCGGATCCATGTGTGGTTTGTGAGAAGAACAGACATGCAATGACTCTAGCTGTGGTTTGTGAAAAGAACATACATGCAATGAACTCTGGTGGATCCATATGTTGTTTGTGAGAAGAACACAAATGCAATGACTCTAGATGTGGTTTGTGAAAAGAACAGACAGCCAATGGCTCTAGATGTGGTATATGAAAAGAACACACATGCAATGACACTGGTGGATCCATATGTGGTTTGTGAGAAGAACAGACATGCAATGAACTCTGGTGGATCCATATGTGGTTTGTGAGAAGAAAACATATGCAATGACTCTAGATGTGGTTTGTGAAAAGAAGACACAGGCAATGACACTATTGCATCCTTATGTGGTTTGTGAAAAGAACACACATGCAATGACTCTAGATGTGGTTAATGAAAAGAACATACATGCAAGGACTCTAGATATGGTTTGTGAAAAGAACACAAATACAATGACACTGGTGGATCCATATGTGTTTTGTGAAAAGAACACACATGCAATGACTCTAGATGTGGTTTGTGAAAAGAACACACATGCAATGACTCTAGATGTGGTTTGTTAAAAGAACACACATGCAATGACACTGGTGCATCCATATGTGGTTTGTGAGAAGAACAGACATGCAATGAACTATGGTGGATCCATATGTGGTTTGTGAGAAGAAACACATGCAATGACACTAGATGTAGTTTGTGAAAAGAACACACATGCAATGACACTGGTGGATCCATATGTGGTTTGTGAAAAGAACAGACATGCAATGACTCTAGATGTGGTTAAGGAAAAGAACACACATGCAATGACTCTATATGTGGTTTGTGAAAAGAACACACATGCAATGACACTACTAAATCCATATGTGGTTTGTGAAAAGAACACACATGCAATGAACTATGGTGGATCCATATGAGGTTTGTGAGAAGAACACACATGCAATGACTATAGATGTGGTTTGTGAAAAGAACAGACATCCAATGACACTGGTGGATCCATATGTGGTTTGTGAAGAGAACACACATGCAATGACTCTAGATGTGGTTAATGAAAAGAACACACATGCAATGACCGTAGCTGTGGTTTTTGAAAAGAACACACATGCAATGACACTAGTGGATCCATATGTGGTTTCTGAAAAGAACACACATGCAATCAACTCTGGTGGATCCATATGTGGTTTGTGAGAAGAACACACATGGAATGACTCTAGATGTGGTTTGTGAAAAGAGCACACATGCAATAACACTGGTGGATCCATATGTGGTTTGTGAAAAGAACACACATGCAATGACTCTAGATGTGGTTAATAAAAAAACACACATGCAATGACTCTAGATGTGGTTTGTGAAAAGAACACACATGCAATGACACTATTGGATTCGTATGTGGTTTGTGAAAAGAACACACATGCAATGACTCTAGATGTGGTTAATGAAAAGAACATACATGCAACGACTCTTGATATGGTTTTTGAAAAAAACACAAATTCCATGACACTAGTGGATCCATATGTGGTTTGTGAAAAGAACATACATGCAACGACTCTTGATATGGTTTTTGAAAAGAACACAAATTCCATGACACTGGTGGATCCATATGTGGTTTGTGAAAAGAACACACATGCAATGAACTCTGGTGGATCCATATGTGGTTTGTGCGAAGAACACACGTGAAATGACTCTAGATGTGGTTTGTGAAAAGAACACCCATGCAATGACACGGGTGGATCCATATGTGGTTTGTGAAAAGAACACACATGCAATGACTCTAGTTGTGGTTAATGAAAAGAACACACATGCAATGACTCTAGATGT
Organism: Avena sativa; assembly: GCA_916181665.1. Lineage (NCBI taxonomy): Eukaryota > Viridiplantae > Streptophyta > Magnoliopsida > Poales > Poaceae > Avena > Avena sativa. The sequence goes on from OV702292.1 coordinate 275,345,919, forward strand.
GGTTTGTGAAAAGAACACACATGCAATGACACTGGTGGATCCATATGTGGTATGTGAATAGAACTGACATGCAATGACTCTAGCTGTGGTTAATGATGTCGTGGTGGTGTCACGGAAGATGCCATGGGTAGGCTAAAGGTGGGGACAAGATGCACTAGAGGAACCAGGGAGGGATAGTGTGGTGATTCCACACACAGATGCTTTGTATTCTTCAAGATAGTTGAGTTACAAGTGCTCCTTGAGCTGTATTGGGGAGAGGAGGTACAAGGAACTCTCTTACTCAAACCACCACTTTGCTCTCAGGAACCCTCTACCCAAATGCCAATCAACTAACCCTCAACCAAGTAAAACTCAACCCAGTCAAAAACCAACCCCTTCTACAGAGGCCATAGCCCTCCTTATATTGGGGAGGCTAGGTCTCCAATTAGGGCATACGTGGAGGCATATTCCAGGGAATATGCCTCCTCCTAAAATAGCAAACCGACTGTCGTGGTGGTGTCACGGCAGATGCCATGGATAGGCTGAAGGTGGGGACTAATATGCGCTAGGGGAATCCAGGGAGGGATAGTAGAGTGATTCTCTACACAGAAGCTTTGTATTGATGTTCAGTCTCCAAGCCTACAAGTGCTCCTCGAGCTGTTTTGACTAGAGGAGGAAGAAGTGGCTCTCTTACTCTTGCCTATCCTCTAGTCCTAGAACTCAAGACCCACAAGTATTTCCCTTGCTCTGTATCCGAAAAGACTCAACCCCCTTACCAGAACCCCAACCCCCCCCCCCTTATATAGGGGTGGTTCGGTACTGGCCTAGGGCATACGTGGAGGCATATTCCTAAGAATATGCCGCCTCCCAAACTAGTAACCCGACAGGGGTGCTTTTCCCCCACGTCACTCTTGCTTTAGCGACGTTGCCTCTGCAGCGCCCGCGTCAGCCGACGTGAGCATCATCACCCTTGTCGGCCATGATCTGGTGGTCCTGCCCTTGATTTACTCGCTCATCCAGTACGCACCGGGCCTTCTTTTTTACCAGAGATATTCCTTCCTTCGCCTAGAAGCCAAACGAGGATCCGGATCACAGTTGATCCGGCCACACCTGTTCCTGCATATAAGCTAGACAGGTGCCTCCGACTCACTCCTTGAGTCGGACGAGACAATGTTAGGCGACCTCCCTGGTCTGGGTTACTCCATGATCCGGCCTGCCTTGAGGTGACTCGGCCAGCATCCGCTTTGACCTTGCCGAACCTCGGCTAGCTCGGCCCTTATACCCTGGAGTGACCCTACCCGGGGTTATCCCCCCAACACCGACCGGGTCACATTTCCCCATCGTAAGCCATGCAGAGGCTACGTGAGCCTCTGCGGCGCCAGCGTCATCCGACACAGGCAACATCACCCTTGTCGGCCACGCCTCGGTGGTTATTCCCTCTGTCCGCTTCGCACATGCTCCAGCATACAGAGACCACCTTTTGACTAGGGAGATAGCTTTCTTCTCTTGCAAGCCTGATATAACCCGGATCGTGCCTGGTTAATACGGCCCCGTGGGTACCTGCATACAACATACATAAATCCTGCCGGCATATGACATACGTCGGCTAGGACTCAGTTAGGTGGTTGTCCTCCGGTCCGGGTTACTCCGTGATTCGAACTGCCTTGAGGTGACTCGGCCAGCATTCGCTTTGACCTTGCCGTACCTCGGCTAACTCGGCCTTTATACCCCGGCGTGACCCTACCCGGGGGTATCCCCCCAATATTAGTCCCCGAAGCTGGTGCGGTCTTGGCGGCTTTAGCCGCTAAGCTCACGGCAGGTTCAATTTACCGAGCCTTCTGCTCCTCTTTTCCGAGTTACCTCATAGTCCGGATTTCATGGGCTAACTTTCCCTTGGAACATTCCGATTTAACACTCGTTGGCCGGGTCACCCTTTAGTTATCCAGGTTTTTCTTCCTTCCCTCGTACGCTTCCCCACGTGGAGGGTAATCATTACTTTGCCTCATTTTAAGGGCCTGCGCCAATTACTGCTGCAGTTAATGTCAGGTGTTACTATTGCACACGTCACGTCGTGTCTGTCTCCTCGTTAACTGTATCACCACGTCGCGTCGTGGGATCTCCTATGCCCTGTGGCCCTTCGTGTGACTCGCCTCTGATTGGCTGATCCGGATAATACACGGCCACATCGTGTGGCCTTGCCGCAGCCCACGATCCCACTACCCTCGCTGGGGCGTGGTTAAATAGGGGAGGGGCGCGCCCCTTGGTATTTTTCCCCTTCTCGCGCCCCTCTGCCTCTTCTTCTTCTTCTTCCTCCTAGCGCCAGCGCTGCCGCCACCGCACCTTCTTAGTAGCACCACCGCCGCATCATTTCTTGCACCTGCCTTGCTGCTACTACCATGCTGCTCCACCACCACGGGTCTGGGCCAATCCAAGGCACTGCCCCCACCTCCGATAGGGCCAGTGAGGACAGCGACCTAGATATTACACACGTGAAATGACTCTAGATGTGGTTTGTAAAAAGAACACACATGCAATGACACTAGTGGATCCATATGTGGTATGTGAAAAGAACAGACATGCAATGACTCTAGATGTGGTTAATGAAAAGAACACACATGCAATGGCTGTAGATGTGGTTTGTGAAAAGAACACACATGCAATGACACTACTAAATCCATATGTGGTTTGTGAAAAGAACACACATGTAATGAACTATGGTGGATCCATATGAGGTTTGTGAGAAGAACACACATGCAATGACTATAGATGTGGTTTGTGAAAAGAACAGACATCCAATGACACTGGTGGATCCATATGTGGTTTGTGAAGAGAACACACATGCAATGACTCTGGATGTGGTTTATGAAAAGAACACACATGCAATGACTCTAGCTGTGGTTTTTGAAAAGAACACACATGCAATGACACTGGTGGATCCATATGTGGTTTCTGAAAAGAACACACATGCAATGAACTCTGGTGGATCCATATGTGGTTTGTGAGAAGAACACAAATGCAATGACTCTAGATGTGGTTTGTGAAAAGAACACACATGCAATGACACTAGTGGATCCATATGTGGTTTGTGAAAAGAACACACATGCAATGACTATAGATGTGGTTAATGAAAAGAACACACATGCAATGACTCTAGATGTGGTTTGTGAAAACAAAACACATGCAATGACACTGGTGGATCCATATGTGGTTTGTGAAAAGAACAGACATGCAATGACTCTAGTTGTGGTTAATGAAAAGAACACACATGGAATCACACTGGTGGATCCATATGTGGTTTGTGAAAAGAACACACATGAAATTACTCTAGATCTGGTTTGTGAAAAGAACATACATGCAATGACACTGGTGGATCAATATGTGGTTTGTGAAAAGAATAGACATGCAATGACTCTAGATGTGGTTAATGAAAAGAACACACATGCAATGACTCTAGATGTGGTTTGTGAAAACAAAACACATGCAATGACACTAGTGGATCTATGTGTGTTTTGTGAGAAGAACAGACATGCAATTACTCTAGCTGTGGTTTGTGAAAAGAACAGACATGCAATGAACTCTGGTGGATCCATATGTTCTTTTTTAGAAGAACACACATGCAATGACTCTAGATGTGGTTTGTGAAAAGAACAGACATCCAATGACTCCAGATGTGGTTTGTTAAAAGAACACACATGCAATGACACTGGTGGATCCATATGTGGTTTGTGAGAAGAACAGACATGCAATGAACTCTGGTGGATCCGTATGTGGTTTGTGAGAAGAAAACACATGCAATGACTCTAGATGTGGTTTGTGAAAAGAACACACATGCAATGACACTTGTGGATCCATATGTGGTTTGTGAAAAGAATAGACATGCAATGACTCTAGATGTGGTTAATGAAAAGCACACACATGCAATGACTCTAGATGTGGTTTGTGAAAAGAACACACATGCAATGACACTACTAAATCCATATGTGGTTTGTGAAAAGAACACACATGCAATGAACTATGGTGGATCCATATGAGGTTTGTGAGAAGAACACACATGCAATGACTATAGATGTGGTTTGTGAAAAGAACAGACATCCAATGACACTAGTGGATCCATATGTGGTTTGTGAAGAGAACACACATGCAATGATTCTGGATGTGGTTAATGAAAAGAACACACATGCAATGACTCTAGCTGTGGTTTTTGAAAAGAACACACATGCACTGACACTGGTGGATCCATATGTGGTTTCTGAAAAGAACACACATGCAATGAACTCTGGTGGATCCATATGTGGTTTGTTAGAAGAACACAGATGCAATGACTCTAGATGTCGTTTGTGAAAAGAACACACATGCAATCACACTAGTGGATCCACATGTGGTTTGTGAAAAGAACACACATGCAATGACTCTAGATGTGGTTAATGAAAAGAACACACATGCAATGACTCTAGATGTAGTTTGTGAAAACAAAACACATGCAATGACACTGGTGGATCCATATGTGGTTTGTGAAAAGAACAGACATGCAATGACTCTAGCTGTGGTTAATGAAAAGAACACACATGGAATCACACTGGTGGATCCATATGTGTTTTGTGAAAAGAACACACATGCAATTACTCTAGATGTGGTTTGTGAAAAGAACACACATGCAACGACACTGGTGGATCCATGTGTTGTTGTGAGAAGAACAGACGTGCAATGACTCTAGCTGTGGTTTGTGAAAAGAACATACATGCAATGACACTAGTGGATCAATATGTGGTTTGTGAAAAGAACAAACATCCAATGACTCTAGATGTGGTTCGTGAAAAGAACACACATGCAATGACACTAGCGGATCCATGTGTGGTTTGTGAGAAGAACAGACATGCAATGACTCTAGCTGTGGTTTGGGAAAAGAACAGACATGCAATGAACTCTGGTGGATCCATATGTTGTTTGTGAGAAGAACACAAATGCAATGACTCTAGATGTGTTTTGTGAAAAGAACAGACAGCCAATGGCTCTAGATGTGGTATATGAAAAGAACACACATGCAATGACACTGGTGGATCCATATGTGGTTTGTGAGAAGAACAGACATGCAATGAACTCTGGTGGATCCATATGTGGTTTGTGAGAAGAAAACATATGCAATGACTCTAGATGTGGTTTGTGAAAAGAAGACACAGGCAATGACACTATTGCATCCTTATGTGGTTTGTGAAAAGAACACACATGCAATGACTCAAGATGTGGTTAATGAAAAGAACATACATGCAAGGACTCTAGATATGGTTTGTGAAAAGAACACAAATACAATGACACTGGTGGATCCATATGTGTTTTGTGAAAAGAACACACATGCAATGACTCTAGATGTGGTTTGTGAAAAGAACACACATGCAATGACTCTAGATGTGGTTTGTTAAAAGAACACACATGCAATGACACTGGTGCATCCATATGTGGTTTGTGAGAAGAACAGACATGCAATGAACTATGGTGGATCCATATGTGGTTTGTGAGAAGAAACACATGCAATGACTCTAGATGTGGTTTGTGAAAAGAACACACATGCAATGACACTGGTGGATCCATATGTGGTTTGTGAAAAGAACAGACATGCAATGACTCTAGATGTGGTTAAGGAAAAGAACACACATGCAATGACTCTAGATGTGGTTTGTGAAAAGAACACACATGCAATGACACTACTAAATCCATATGTGGTTTGTGAAAAGAACACACATGCAATGAACTATGGTGGATCCATATGAGGTTTGTGAGAAGAACACACATGCAATGACTATAGATGTGGTTTGTGAAAAGAACAGACATCCAATGACACTGGTGGATCCATATGTGGTTTGTGAAGAGAACACACATGCAATGACTCTGGATGTGGTTAATGAAAAGAACACACATGCAATGACCGTAGCTGTGGTTTTTGAAAAGAACACACATGCAATGACACTAGTGGATCCATATGTGGTTTCTGAAAAGAACACACATGCAATGAACTCTGGTGGATCCATATGTGGTTTGTGAGAAGAACACACATGGAATGACTCTAGATGTGGTTTGTGAAAAGAGCACACATGCAATAACACTGGTGGATCCATATGTGGTTTGTGAAAAGAACACACATGCAATGACTCTAGATGTGGTTAATAAAAAAAACACACATGCAATGACTCTAGATGTGGTTTGTGAAAAAGAACACACATGCAATGACACTGGTATATCCATATGTGGTTTGTGAAAAGAACAGACATGCAATGACTCTAGGTGTGGTTAATGAAAAGAACACACATGCAATCACACTGGTGGATCCATATGTGGTTTGTGAAAAGAACACACACGCAACGACTCTAGATGTGGTTTGTGAAAAGAACACACATGCAATGACACTAGTGGATCAATATGTGGTTTGTGTAAAGAACAGACATCCAATGACTCTAGATGTGGTTTGTGAAAAGAACACACATGCAATGACACTAGTGGATCTATGTGTGTTTTGTGAGAAGAACATACATGCAATGACACTAGCGGATCCATGTGTGGTTTGTGAGAAGAACAAACATGCAATGACTCTAGCTATGGTTTGTGAAAAGAACAGACATGCAATGAACTCTGGTGGATCCATATGTTGTTTGTGAGAAGAACACACATGCAATGACTCTAGATGTGGTTTGTGAAAAGAACAGACAGCCAATGACTCTAGATGTGGTATGTGAAAAGAACACACATGCAATGACACTGGTGGATCCATATGTGGTTTGTGATAAGAACGGACATGCAATGAACTCTGGTGGATCCATATGTGGTTTGTGAGAAGAAAACATATGCAATGACTCTAGATGTGGTTTGTGAAAAGAACACACATGCAATGAAACTATTGGATCCATATGTGGTTTGTGAAAAGAACACACATGCAATGACTCTAGATGTGGTTAGTGAAAAGAACATACATGCAATGACTCTAGATATGGTTTGTGAAAAGAACACAAATGCAATGACACTGGTGGATCCATATGTGGTTTGTGAAAATAACACACATGCAATGAACTCTAGTGGATCCATATGTGGTTTGTGCAAAGAACACACGTGAAATGACTCTAGATGTGGTTTGTGAAAAGAACACACATGCAATGACACTGGTGGATCCATACATGGTATGTGAAAAGAACACACATGCAATGAACTCTGGTGGATCCATATGTGGTTTGCGAAAAGAAGACACATGCAATGAACTCTGGTGGATCCATATGTGGTTTGTGAGAAGAACACACATGGAATTACTCTAGATGTGGTTTGTGAAAAGAGCACACATGCAATAACACTGGTGGATCCATATGTGGTTTGTGAAAAGAACACACATGCAATGACTCTTGATGTGGTTAATAAAAATAACACACATGCAATGACTCTAGATGTGGTTTGTGAAAAAGAACACACATGCAATGACACTGGTGGATCCATATGTGGTTTGTGAAAAGAACAGACATGCAATGACTCTAGCTGTGGTTAATGAAAAGAACACACATGCAATCACACTGGTGGATCCATATGTGGTTTGTGAAAAGAACACACACGCAATGACTCTAGATGTGGTTTGTGAAAAGAACACACATGCACTGACACTGGTGGATCAATATGTGGTTTGTGTAAAGAACAGACATCCAATGACTCTAGATGTGGTTTGTGAAAAGAACACACATGCAATGACACTAGTGGATCTATGTGTGTTTTGTGAGAAGAAGAGACATGCAATTACTCTAGATGTGGTTTGTGAAAAGAACAGACATGCAATGAACTCTGGTGGATCCATATGTTGTTTTTGAGAAGAACACACATGCAATTACTCTAGACGTGGTTTGTGAAAAGAACAGACATCCAATGACTCTAGATGTGGTTTGTTAAAAGAACACACATGCAATGAACTCTGGTGGATCCATATGTGGTTTGTGAGAAGAACACAAATGCAATGACTCTAGATGTGGTTTGTGAAAAGAACACACATGCAATGACACTAGTGGATCCATATGTGGTTTGTGAAAAGAACACACATGCAATGACTCTAGATGTGGTTAATGAAAAGAACACACATGCAATGACTCTAGATGTGGTTTGTGAAAACAAAACACATGCAATGACACTGGTGGATCCATATGTGGTTTGTGAAAAGAACAAACATGCAATGACTCTAGCTGTGGTTAATGAAAAGAACACACATGGAATCACACTGGTGGATCCATATGTGGTTTGTGAAAAGAACACACATGCAATTACTCTAGATGTGGTTTGTGAAAAGATCACACATGCAACGACACTGGTGGATCCATGTGTTGTTGTGAGAAGAACAGACATGCAATGACTCTAGCTGTGGTTTGTGAAAAGAACATACATGCAATGACACTGGTGGATCAATATGTGGTTTGTGAAAAGAACAGACATCCAATGACTCTAGATGTGGTTCGTGAAAAGATGTAGCATCCCAATTGTCTAACAATTGTAATGCTACTTGGTCTAGTAATATAATGGCTACTTCATATATAATTGTTGCATCATAAATTTTATCATGCTCATGTCATCATGCCACCTTGCATTTGAGCATCATATAAAACCCTTTTTGCTTTGGTTCTTCTCTCATATGCATTGTAAATTGTATTTGCCTCTTGATATTGTATTTGGTTCTTGATATATTGTTTAAATTCCCAAGTTGAGTTGGGGGCATATCTCTTATTCTACTCCACCACCCTTTCTTTTAACCACCTTATAATTCCACCATCCCATTATCCATGAGCTTGTAATTATTTTCTTTTGGTATCTAATCTAGCTCATGGGAGATAGGATGGATCTACTTCCACAAATTCTTTTGCTTGGCTTTATTCCACTTTTGGGAATGCATAAGAATAATGCCATGTTAATATTATTGTTTTCACAAGAATAAACATGGCATTAATTATTTTGCATGGGCCATGCAAGAACCACCACATTCTAGTCTTTTGGATTTTATTTGAACCTTTGAGTGGATCATCCCCCATCTCTCTCTACCCCCCTTCATGCTTGATCTTGTTTGGGTCATGCTAAAACCCTACACCCATCTCCATCCATCCCATCACCCCTTTATCTCACCCATATCTTTTCTTTTAATTAAAACTCTTATGCATGATCATATGAGGCTTATTCTTTTCTTTCTCTCTTTTCTCTCCTAGCCTAGTTCTTCTAAACCCTAATCTCCTTCTATCCCCCCTCTCTCTTTTTTATCTCTAAACCCTACCACCATGATCTACCCCAACCCTAAACCAAACCCTAACCCGAGCCCTCTCTAGTTAACCCTAGCTACCATGCCCTCTCTCTCGGCCTCTCTCCCTTCCTCTATGCCATGCGGGACCCACCTAGCCACCCTACTCCCCCTGGCCGAGCTACCCTCCTACCCCAACCCTAGCACCAGCCCTAAACCGAGCCACTACTCCTACTCCAACCCTAGCTCCATGCCACCCTCCTCTCTCTCTCTAGCTCTCTCCCTGCCAGCAGCCCCACCCGAGCCTAACCTCCTTGGCCTCGCCCTGACCCCACCTGGCAGCCTCCATCTACCCTCCCCCTGCTCCTGCCGGCCAGCCGATCACGTGCTCGAGGAGGGAAAAGGTGGCACCGAGCCACCCTATCTACCCCTCCCCTGCCACAGCTGGTCTTCTCCCTCTCCCTCCTTTTCCCCCTCCCACACGGCTTCTCTGGCGTCCCCAGATCTGCCCAGAGCGCCTCCTCCTTCCCTTCTTACCGCACCGCCACCATCTACCCCATCGCCGGCGATCCGTCGGTCTCCATCGCTCCCCCTCTTGCAGTCGGTGGCGAGGATCGGTGGTTGTCGAGGAAGACTGAGGAGACCTCCCTGCTGCTCCCTGCACGCGTCGACGAGGAGGAAAAGCCCCAGGAGCGCCGGTACCAGCGCCGCCCGAAGCCAAACCCTAAATCCACCGGCGCCTGCTTCGTCGACGATCGCCCGCTCCTCTGCCCGAACCAACACCGCCAGTAGCCTCGTGGTGAGCCTCTCTGCCCCCCTGACATGGTCCGCCTCGCCGTATCGCCCTAGTGCCACCGTTCGTTTCGTCGAGCAGGCTGCGCGCGCCGTCGGCCACCGCGTATGCTCGCTCCCGCGTCGCGCAGAACCCCATCTAGGCCCCGTCCGCCCTCCTACCACCAGCCCGCAACCTACCGCACTGGCTCGCAGCCCCAGCGCGCACCCGCACGTCCCCGGATCGAATCCCCGCCCCGCGCTGTCGCTCACCGATCTGTCCGCGGTTCAGAGAGAAGAACAACAGTACGTGCGACCCTTTTTGCACTTAACCCCCTGCATCTTTTTCGACTAAACCCACGGTACACCGAGCCCCACCGTCAGCCTCTCTGTCCGTTTGGCAGAACATCCCCCCAAGTTACACCGTCTCAACCCGCTCCCTCGGATCTGCCGCGTGTCACGCCCCGGCTGGCGCGCCCGCGTGTGGGTCCGCGTGTACTCTGGCCCCACCTGTCATTTGCTGTGGCTGGATAAAGCCGCGGTGAGAAAACCCTTTTTCTGCGCGCTGTTTCGCCAAGTCAGCCTGGCCCCACCTGTCACTGTCTGTGGCTAGATCTGCGCGAGTAACAAAAGACTTTCTGTTTCCTGTTTTAATTTAAACTTTTCAAATTTTTGTTTTAAATTTCAAATTCAAATCTGTATTTAAATAACTTTTAAATTATAAATCCAAATTAAACATGTAATATATGTTTTGAAATCAGAAAAATGTGAGGAATTCAAATATGCCCTTCAAAATAATGTTTGAACACTTTAATTTTCGAGTTGATTAAAATTACAAATAAAATGCCTTTTTCCTTAATTAATTAATAACTTTTGTTTTACAACTCCAAATTTGACAAATAATATGTCTAAATCGATCAGCGCGACGAGACCTTTCTGTTTATGCATTCCATGTTTTGAATTGCAGCATGCATCATATAAATATAAAGTATACAGCAACTTATTTAAGTATAAAATGGGATTAAAACTCCATAAAATGCTTATTTCTTGTATTCAACACCTCACCCATGCCATGCTACTTTATTGCCATGCAAATTGTGCATCATTCATCATGGCATGATTGTTTGCTTGTCGCATTTTATTCATATGCTTGTGCACTTTATTTATGTTGGCCCTTGTTTGTTTGGTTTTTTTTCGAATAGACGCTGAGCAGGGGATATATCAAGAAACCCAGGAGCACTACCCAGATCCTTCTCTCGCTTCAACTGAGCTGCCAGGCAAGCACTACCACATGCTTGCATACATACAGTACCTTTTGCCTCTATCTTATTCTTGCATCATCGAGTCGCGATTGCATTAAATTGAATCCCAAGTACTGCATAGCCTTTACTTTTAAACTCCACCGAAGCTTGTTCCTCCATCCCATGAGCCATTACTACAGGAGTTGTTTGAGCCATGCGAGTCGTAGAACAGCATGTGTAGGGTATGTGAGTGTCTGATGAATAACGAGGTACCTAAACAACTTAACCTGAGTAGTAATGGGAGAACTAATGAAAGTGGCACCGGTGAGCAATATCTGCTATTTGGTTTTTCATGCTCACTTGTGTCCCGTAGGACCCCGAGTACTTGATTCCTGTTCCTTGAATATTCGCGCTATCCACATCCGGGAGGCTTTTGGACCCCCCTGAGCCAGAGCTTGATTCATTCTTATTTCTTGGGGCCACAAAGTAGTTTGGGGCTTTATTACTATCCTGTACTTATGCCATGCTTTACTGCTTTATTTACAATTGTGCGAGGAGCACCTGTACTGTTTAGGTCCGTGACACGTTTTCGCTGTATCGACAAGCCCAGTCACACTTTCGGGTTCCCAGTCGTTTACAGCCGTCCACACAAACCTTGAGTCCGTCTCGGAGCCGGCCAACTTCGTTGCGGGTAGCTTAATGGGGTGGCCCCCTGAAATATTTCTGAATCCTGTGATCGCTTTGTCGTGACTGCCTCGTTGGGTTTTGATTTGGTTTTTCCGAGGTTGATCGAGTGTGTGTTGCTATTTGTGCACCCCTGCAGGGTAAAAATTTCTGAAAGCCGTGTCCGCGGTTATGGACGACTTGGAGCACAGTTTCTCGATCATAGACAAGTATAACTAAAGTACCGCTTTTAACCTGACTAAGTACCTGACTAGTAAATAGTGCAATTCTCATGGAATGGATAATAAAACTGCCAATGGATGGGGGTTGTTCGTCCGCTTTCTTGTTGGTAAGCGAGGAGGAGGATGGATCTGTTAATATTACTGTTATAACTGTTGTTAATAATTCATGGACATCCGTCTATCTATGGTTAGGCGGATGGTTAGCGAGTATCTATAGAATTGTTAGGTATTATATTTTGCTGCAATTGCGTCACCCCAGGTTGTGTCCCCTTTAGAGGCATAAAGACTTGCTGAGTACCCCTAGGGTCTCACACGATAAATTATTTGATTCAGATGAACAGGTACGCTCGCAAGTTGGATACTGGGTGGAGGAGACGGACGATGTTGACAACGATCAATTGGTGTAGAGATTCCGGGAACGGGGATCCGTGAGATCTGTGGGCGGGATGTGTTTATTTATGGGGCATCTTATGCAGATTTGCTTCTTATCCGTACTCGGATCTTGTTTTCCGCTTCCGCCTGATGCTCTGATGTTTGATGTATGAGGAGATATCCTAAACTATTATGTCTATCTAGGATATTTGGATCTTGCCGTATGGCGTTGCAATATTTCTATTTCTTTTAGATGGAATGGCTCTGAGGACTGTTGTATGGTGGCTTGCATACATACTCATTTGTGTATGTAGTTGATCCCTTCGCCTGCCGATTACGCCACTCGTTCTTGTCCCGATGTTTGGAAATGGTTAGGACGGCCGAAAGGTCTACCTGTGAGTGGCATTTGGGCCCCACCGTACTATTTTAACCATTTCCGCTCATCCAGGCTTGTAACTAAGAGCGTAATTCACCGAGGTAGTTACAATTGGTATCAGAGCCATCCCGCCCTTCAGGGTCTCAGCCAAATGGTCGTTGTCAGTCTAGCAAATATTTTGGTAGCTATGTATACTAGGGAAAAACAAAACGCGAGAGTAGGACTGCTTCCACTTTTCTTCTTACCCACCCACCCACCCTTTTTCTGGTAAGGAAGTGTAACGTTTTCAATCCTCTTATTAAAATTCAAACTAGGATTCACGTGTTCTGGGTTTCCGTAGTACCATAGGTTGTGTGTGTGTGTGTGTGTGTGTGCGTGTGTGTGAATTCCTTGTCTATCTGTTGCATCCAACATGTTATCTTTATCTGCCTTTTGGTTATCAACTGTTGGTACATTCCATACCGATAGGTTTTTGCAAACCGACGCGATCTATCTGATTCGTTGTATACCGCCGCGATCTGTCCTACTCTTTGTTATCCGACGTTATCTTGTTTGGGGTGTTCGTTTCCGTAGTTACTAATCTTTAGGTTCATCGTGAGAAGAAGGTGTTGGGATATGTGTTCTACTTATTCATGTGCGGAGTAATGATTTGAGTGCGGGATGGAGTCGCGACCATACCACTACTTTTATCATTCGCTCTTGTATATTGAATTGGTAGAGTTACTAATCTTGATTCGTTAAGTGATTTTGCGCATCTATTGGTATTTTAATGCCGAAATTTGCGGAAATTTTTTTCTTTGATAGTTGTGTACCACACTCCTTTTCAGTCGTGTGCGATATGCTTAATATCTTAGAGGTGCTTTGAACTTTGTTGATATTTTAATATCATCTTAGTAAATTGTATCCTTTAATATTGGTTAATTCCATCTTGGTACTATTTTGGATTATTATTATTCTCCATTATAGTAATGACTTGAGTTTTATATCAATCACAGGATGGCACCACCACGCCGTTCTGAGGAGGACATACAACCTGAACTGGGGGCCGCGTTGTCAAGCATCGCCAATGCCTTGGCAGCAATGCAGCAGAACCAGCAGCGTTTTGAAGAAAGTGTCAGGAGGAATGAGTTTGTTCCGCTACCTCCACCTCCCAAGCGAGGAGACATCAAAAGCTTCCTGAAGTTCAATCCACGCCAATTTGATGTGTCCGATCAACCACTTGATGCTGATGATTGGTTGCGTGAGGTGTCAAGGTTACTGGTGACTGCTGATGTTCCTGAGCAAGAATGGGTAAAATGTGCCACTCACCTTCTGAAGGGAGATGTAGCTCTGTGGTGGGAGAATTACCAGAAGGCAAACTGCACTGGTTTTCAGCCTACTTGGGGATAGTTCACTGGAGCTTTCAAAGAGCAGTATCTGTCAGAAATTGTCATGGAGAGGATGAAGGAAGTGTTTCTCAACCTCAAGCAGGGCAATGACAATGTCAATACCTACATCAGAAACTTCATGAACCTTTCTCGTTATGGTGGCGATGAGATCTCTGATGACAAGAAGAAGCAAAAGAGGTTCAGGCAAGGGCTCAATGCATCGATTAAATATGCAATCACACATGCAAGGCTGGCGTATTTTCTGGAACTTCAGCATACAGCTCTGCAGGAAGAAGCAAGTAGGCAAGTGTTTGAGGAGTCAAAGAAACACAACCGTGATGCAGCAAGCTCTTCAGCTATGTCAACTCCTTCTAAGCGTCGTGTCTGGGTTCCTAACACCCCACCATCGCTCCCGGCTCCACCAAGACCTTCAAGCTACGCGGCAAGGCCACCAAACTTCCTCACTGCTGCTCCCAGGGGCTACAACCACCACTACCCTAGAGCGCCTGGCGGAGTCCCTGGCTACGTTGCTCCACGTCCACCTGGTGCTTGTTACACTTGTGGAAACACTGGGCATCAACACTGGAACTGCCCGATGAACAACAAAGCTCTTCCTCCACCACCTCCGAGATCTGCGGCAAGCTCTCCTATGGTTCGTGCACCACCACCTCGGGCTCTCAACATCAACACCAAGCCCGGGTCTACTGTTTCTCGTGCCAACTGTGTCAACGCCGCTCAAGCTGAGCATGCACCTGGAGTTGTGATGGGTATGCTTCCCGTTAACTCAGTCCCTGCACGAGTTTTGTTTGATTCTGGTGCTTCGCATTCTTTTGTTTCGCATAAGTTTGCTCAGGAGCATGATCTGGATATGGTTCCCATATTGCATCGTCTGGTGGTACAATCTCCTGGATCAAACATGAGGGCTGCTCATATCAGCCATGGCAATCAAATTGAGATTGGTGGCTCTTCGTTCTCGGCGTCCTTAATCATTCTGGGCAATTCTGACATTGATGTCATCTTGGGCATGGATTGGTTGACAGCAAATGCAGCTGTGATCGATTGTGCTGAACGCTCGGTTTCTCTAAAAATTCCTGAAGGCCATATAGTCTATTCTCCAAGTCTGACTCCTGCTATTCAGCTTTTCTCTTTGGCGGCTCTGAATGATGATGCTATGGAAGCTATTCAGAGTGTTCCGGTGGTCTGTGAGTTCCCAGATGTCTTTCCTAAAGAGTTGCCAGGTATGCCTCCGGATCGTGAGGTTGAGTTTGTAATTGAGCTTGAACCTGGAATGGCTCCTATCTCCAAGCGGCCTTACAAAATGGGTCCGGCTGAGTTGTCTGAACTCAAACATCAGCTTGATGAACAAGAGAAGTTGGGTTTCATTCAACACAGTACTTCTTCTTGGGGTATCCCAACAATCTTTGTGAAGAAGCGAGACAAGACTGATAGACTTTGTGTTGACTATCGGGCTCTCAATGCTAAAACCATCAAGAATAAATATCCCCTTCCGCGGATTAATGATCTCTTCGATCAGCTAGCTGGAGCTGTGGTATTCTCTAAGCTTGACTTGAGAAGTGGTTATCATCAAATCAAGATTCGCAAGGAAGATGTTCCTAAAACAGCTTTCACCACCCTCTATGGCCTGTATGAGTACACGGTCATGTCTTTCGGTCTCACCAACGCACCTGCCACCTTCTCGAGGCTTATGAACTCGGTTTTCATGGAGTATCTTGATAAGTTCGTTGTGGTCTATCTGGATGACATCCTAGTCTATTCTAAGTCACAGGAAGAACATGAAGAACACCTTCGGTGTGTCCTAAACAAGCTTCGTGAGAACCGCCTTTATGCAAAGTTCTCCAAATGTGAGTTTTGGCTGCCTCAAGTAACCTATCTTGGTCACGTCATCTCTGCCAAGGGCATTGCCGTCAACCCGGAAACTGTAAAGACAATTGTTGACTGGCTTCCTCCTGTTAATGTCAAAGAAGTCCGGAGCTTCCTTGGTTTGGCTAGTTATTGCCGTCGCTTCGTTCAGAACTTTTCGAAGATAGCGAAGCCTCTTACCGATCTCCTAAAGAAAGGCAAGAAATACCTTTGGACTCCTGCATGTCAAGCAAGCTTTGAGACACTCAAAGAGAAGCTCACTTCCACACCAGTCTTGGTTCCTCCGGATACATCCAAGCCTTTCCAGATATTCTGTGACGCATCTTTGCAAGGATTGGGTGCGGTCCTTATGCAAGGAAAACAAGTTGTTGATTATGCCTCTCGACAGTTGAAGACGCATGAGATCAACTATCCTACACATGACCTCGAGCTCGCAGCAGTTGTCTTTGCTTTGAAAGTATGGAGGCATTACTTGCTGGGCAACCGTTGTGAAATCTTTTCTGATCACAAGAGTCTGAAGTATATCTTCACTCAGCCTGATCTCAACCTTTGGCAGAGGAGATGGATTGAAGCAATCAATGACTTCGATTTGACCATCAACTACACTCCGGGCAAAGCTAATGTCATGGCCGATGCTCTCAGCCGCAAAGCTTATGTCAACAATCTCAGGCTGGAAGAACAACAGCCTCTCTTGTGCGAGGAATTCCGCAAGCTCAACCTTGAAATTGTGGATCAAGGGTATCTTCTGAACCTTCTGGCAACCCCTCTCTTGGAAGAAAAGGTTCGCTCTCTTCAACTTGGTGATCCGTACACCAAAAAGATCATCTCCAGACTTCAGCTTCCGAAGTATGAGTCCTTCCACGTCGATGACCAAGGCACGCTTTTCTTTGAACACCGGATGTTTGTTCCGAACTACCCGGGTTTGAGAGAGCAAGTTCTCAAGGAGGCGCATGATTCTGTTCTTTCTATCCTCCCTGGGTGCACAAAGATGTACATGGACTTGAAAACACAATATTGGTGGCCGGGATTGAAACTATATTGTGCCAAGTATGTCTCGGAGTGTGATGTCTGCCGCAGAGTGAAAGCTGTCCATCAGAAACCTTCCGGTCTTCTACAGCCATTGAAACCCCCGGAATGGAAATGGGAGAAAGTAGAGATGGACTTCATCACTGGTTTTCCAAGGTCGCAGAAGGGCAACAATGCAATCTTTGTTGTCATTGACAGGCTTTCTAAAGTGGCTCACTTCTTTCCCGTCAAGGAAACAATTTTTGCAATTCAGTTGGCTGAGCTCTATATCAACAGAATTGTCTCTCTGTATGGGGTTCCGCTTGAGATTAGTTCAGACCGTGGATGCATCTTCACTTCCAAGTTCTGGGAAAGTTTCCAAAATGCTTTGGGAACAAAGTTGAACTTCAACACAGCTTACCACCCTCAGTCGCAAGGACAAGTTGAAAGGATCAATCAGATTCTGGAGGATATGCTCCGTGCTTGCGTCATCTCCTTTGGCATGAAGTGGGAAGAATGCCTTCCTTATGCTGAATTCTCTTACAACAACAGCTTCCAGAAAAGTCTAAAGATGGCACCATTTGAGGCTCTCTATGGTCGCAAATGCAGAACTCCGATTGGTTGGTCGGGTGCAGGAGAAAGAATATTGTTTGGCCCCGACATTGTAACTCAAGCGGAGGAGAAGGTTCACATCATTCTTGAAAATCTGAAGATTGCTCAAAGTCGCCAGAAGAGCAATTATGACAGGAAGCACACGGACATGGAGTATGTCCCTGGTGATCTCGTTTACCTTCGTGTCACTCCCATGAGAGGCACGCACCGCTTTGGTATCAAAGGAAAGCTGGCTCCTAGATACATCGGTCCATTCAAAATTCGTGGAAGAAGAGGAGAAGTTGCTTATGCTCTTGAGCTCCCGAAAAAACTCAAGGTCCATGATGTTTTCCACATCTCTCAACTCAAGAAGTGCTTCAAGGATCCCGGCAGGACCGTGGACCATGAGCTTATCAATCTCCAAGAAGACCTGTCTTATCAAGAACACCCCACAAAAATCCTTGAAATCGCAGAAAGAAGGACTCGCAACAAGTCCATCAAGTTCTGCAAGGTGCAGTGGTCGCACCATTCTGTTGATGAAGCCACTTGGGAACGTGAAGATGAGCTCCGTGCCAAGTATCCTACCCTCTTTATGTCTTCTTCTTCGTCCTAGAATCTCGAGGCGAGATTCCTGTTTAGTGGGGGAGAGTTGTAGCATCCCAATTGTCTAACAATTGTAATGCTACTTGGTCTAGTAATATAATGGCTACTTCATATATAATTGTTGCATCATAAATTATATCATGCTCATGTCATCATGCCACCTTGCATTTGAGCATCATATAAAACCCTTTTTGTTTTGGTTCTTCTCTCATATGCATTGTAAATTGTATTTGCCTCTTGATATTGTATTTGGTTCTTGATATATTGTTTAAATTCCCAAGTTGAGTTGGGAGCATATCTCTTATTCTACTCCACCACCCTTTCTTTTCACCACCTTATAATTCCACCATCCCATTATCCATGAGCTTGTAATTATTTTCTTTTGGTATCTAATCTAGCTCATGGGAGATAGGATGGATCTACTTCCACAAATTCTTTTGCTTGGCTTTATTCCACTTTTGGGAATGCATAAGAATAATGCCATGTTAATATTATTGTTTTCACAAGAATAAACATGGCATTAATTATTTTGCATGGGCCATGCAAGAACCACCACATTCTAGTCTTTTGGATTTTATTTGAACCTTTGAGTGGATCATCCCCCATATCTCTCTACCCCCCTTCATGCTTGATCTTGTTTGGGTCATGCTAAAACCCTACACCCATCTCCATCCATCCCATCACCCCTTTATCTCACCCATATCTTTTCTTTTAATTAAAACTCTTATGCATGATCATATGAGGCTTATTCTTTTCTTTCTCTCTTTTCTCTCCTAGCCTAGTTCTTCTAAACCCTAATCTCCTTCTATCCCCCCTCTCTCTTTTTTTATCTCTAAACCCTACCACCATGATCTACCCCAACCCTAAACCAAACCCTAATCCGAGCCCTCTCTAGTTAACCCTAGCTACCATGCCCTCTCTCTCGGCCTCTCTCCCTTCCTCTATGCCATGCGGGCCCCACCTAGCCACCCTACTCCCCCTGGCCGAGCTACCCTCCTACCCCAACCCTAGCACCAGCCCTAAACCGAGCCACTACTCCTACTCCAACCCTAGCTCCATGCCACCCTCCTCTCTCTCTCTAGCTCTCTCCCTGCCAGCAGCCCCACCCGAGCCTACCCTCCTTGGCCTCGCCCTGACCCCACCTGGCAGCCTCCAGCTACCCTCCCCCTGCTCCTGCCGGCCAGCCGATCACGTGCTCGAGGAGGGAAAAGGTGGCACCGAGCCACCCTATCTACCCCTCCCCTGCCACAGCTGGTCTTCTCCCTCTCCCTCCTTTTCCCCTCCCACACGGCTTCTCTGGCGTCCCCAGATCTGCCCAGAGCGCCTCCTCCTTCCCTTCTTACCGCACCGCCACCATCTACCCCATCGCCGGCGATTCGTCGGTCTCCATCGCTCCCCCTCTTGCAGTCGGTGGCGAGGATCGGTGGTTGTCGAGGAAGACCGAGGAGACCTCCCTGCTGCTCCCTGCACGCGTCGACGAGGAGGAAAAGCCCCAGGAGCGCCGGTACCAGCGCCGCCCGAAGCCAAACCCTAAATCCACCGGCGCCTGCTTCGTCGACGATCGCCCGCTCCTCTGCCCGAACCAACACCGCCAGCAGCCTCGCGGTGAGCCTCTCTGCCCCCCTGACATGGTCCGCCTCGCCGTATCGCCCTAGTGCCACCGTTCGTTTCGTCGAGCAGGCTGCGCGCGCCGTCGGCCACCGCGTCTGCTCGCTCCCGCGTCGCGCAGAACCCCATCTAGGCCCCGTCCGCCCTCCTACCACCAGCCCGCAACCTACCGCACTGGCTCGCAGCCCCAGCGCGCACCCGCACGTCCCCGGATCGAATCCCCGCCCCGCGCTGTCGCTCACCGATCTGTCCGCGGTTCAGAGAGAAGAACAACAGTACGGGCGACCCTTTTTGCACTTAACCCCCTGCATCTTTTTCGGCTAAACCCGCGGTACACCGAGCCCCACCGTCAGCCTCTCTGTCCGTTTGGCAGAACAGCCCCCCAAGTTACACCGTCTCAACCCGCTCCCTCGGATCTGCCGCGTGTCACGCCCCGGCTGGCGCGCCCGCGTGTGGGTCCGCGTGTACTCCGGCCCCACCTGTCATTTGTTGTGGCTGGATAAAGCCGCGGTGAGAAAACCCTTTTTCTGCGCGCTGTTTCGCCAAGTCAGCCTGGCTCCACCTGTCACTGTCTGTGGCTAGATCTGCGCGAGTAACAAAAGACTTTCTGTTTCCTGTTTTAATTTAAACTTTTCAAATTTTTGTTTTAAATTTCAAATTCAAATCTGTATTTAAATAACTTTTAAATTATAAATCCAAATTAAACATGTAATATATGTTTTGAAATCAGAAAAATGTGAGGAATTCAAATATGCCCTTCAAAATAATGTTTGAACACTTTAATTTTCGAGTTGATTAAAATTACAAATAAAATGCCTTTTTCCTTAATTAATTAATAACTTTTGTTTTACAACTCCAAATTTGACAAATAATATGTCTAAATCGATCAGCGCGACGAGACCTTTCTGTTTATGCATTCCATGTTCTGAATTGCAGCATGAATCATATAAATATAAAGTATACAGCAACTTATTTAAGTATAAAATGGGATTAAAACTCCATAAAATGCTTATTTCTTGTATTCCACACCTCACCCATGCCATGCTACTTTATTGCCATGCAAATTGTGCATCATTCATCATGGCATGATTGTTTGCTTGTCGCATTTTATTCATATGCTTGTGCACTTTATTTATGTTGGCCCTTGTTTGTTTGGTTTTTTTTCGAATAGACGCTGAGCAGGGGATATATCAAGAAACCCAGGAGCACTACCCAGATCCTTCTCTCGCTTCAACTGAGCTTCCAGGCAAGCACTACCACATGCTTGCATACATACAGTACCTTTTGCCTCTATCTTATTCTTGCATCATCGAGTCGCGATTGCATTAAATTGAATCCCAAGTACTGCATAGCCTTTACTTTTAAACTCCACCGAAGCTTGTTCCTCCATCCCATGAGCCATTACTACAGGAGTTGTTTGAGCCATGCGAGTCGTAGAACAGCATGTGTAGGGTATGTGAGTGTCCGATGAATAACGAGGTACCTAAACAACTTAACCTGAGTAGTAATGGGAGAACTAATGAAAGTGGCACCGGTGAGCAATATCTGCTATTTGGTTTTTCATGCTCACTTGTGTCCCATAGGACCCCGAGTACTTGATTCCTATTCCTTGAATATTCGCGCTATCCACATCCGGGAGGCTTATGGACCCCCCTGAGCCAGAGCTTGATTCATTCTTATTTCTTGGGGCCACAAAGTAGTTTGGGGCTTTATTACTATCCTGTACTTATGCCATGCTTTACTGCTTTATTTACGATTGTGCGAGGAGCACCTGTACTGTTTAGGTCCGTGACACGTTTTCGCTGTATCGACAAGCCCAGTCACACTTTCGGGTTCCCAGTCGTTTACAGCCGTCCACACAAACCTTGAGTCCATCTCGGAGCCGGCCAACTTCGTTGCGGGTAGCTTAATGGGGTGGCCCCCTGAAATATTTTTGAATCCTGTGATCGCTTTGTCGTGACTGCCTCGTTGGGTTTTGATTTGGTTTTTCCGAGGTTGATCGAGTGTGTGTTGCTATTTGTGCACCCCTGTAGGGTAAAACTTTCTGAAAGCCGTGTCCGCGATTATGGACGACTTGGAGCACAGTTTCTCGATCATAGACAAGTATAACTAAAGTACCGCTTTTAACCTGACTAAGTACCTGACTAGTAAATAGTGCAATTCTCATGGAATGGATAATAAAACTGCCAACGGATGGGGGTTGTTCGTCCGCTTTCTCGTTGGTAAGCGAGGAGGAGGATGGATCTGTTAATATTACTGTTATAACTATTGTTAATAATTCACGGAGATCCGTCTATCTATGGTTAGGCGGATGGTTAGCGAGTATCTATAGAATTGTTAGGTATTATCTTTTGCTGCAATTGCGTCACCCCAGGTTGTGTCCCCTTTAGAGGCATAAAGACTTGCTGAGTACCCCTAGGGTCTCACACGATAAATTATTTGATTTAGATGAACAGGTAAGCTCGCAAGTTGGATATTGGGTGGAGGAGACGGACGATGTTGACAATGATCACTTGGTGTAGAGATTTCGGGAACGGGGATCCGTGAGATCTGTGGGCGGGATGTGTTTATTTATGGGGCATCTTATGCCGATTTGCTTCTTATCCGTACTCGGATCTTGTTTTCCGCTTCCGCCTGATGCTCTGATGTTTGATGTATGAGGAGATATCCTAAACTATTATGTCTATCTAGAATATTTGGATCTTGTCGTATGGCGTTGCAATATTTCTATTTCTTTTAGATGGAATGGCTCTGAGGACTGTTGTATGGTGGCTTGCATACATACTCATTTGTGTATGTAGTTGATCCCTTCGCCTGCCGATTACGCCGCTCGTTCTTGTCCCGATGTTTGGAAATGGTTAGGACGGCCGAAAGGTCTACCTGTGAGTGGCGTTTGGGCCCCACCGTACTATTTTAACCATTTCCGCTCATCCAGGCTTGTAACTAAGAGCGTAATTCACCGAGGTAGTTACAAAAGAACACACATGCAATGACACTAGCGGATCCATGTGTGGTTTGTGAGAAGAACAGACATGCAATGACTCTAGCTGTGGTTTGTGAAAAGAATAGACATGCAATGAACTCTGGTGGATCCATATGTTGTTTGTGAGAAGAACACACATGCAATGACTCTAGATGTGGTTTGTGAAAAGAACAGACAGCCAATGACTCTGGATGTGGTATGTGAAAAGAACACACATGCAATGACACTGGTGGATCCATATGTGGTTTGTGAGAACAGACATGCAATGAATTCTGGTGGATCCATATGTGGTTTGTGAGAAGAAAACATATGCAATGACTCTAGATGTGGTTTGTGAAAAGAACACACATGCAATGACACTATTGGATTCGTATGTGGTTTGTGAAAAGAACACACATGCAATGACTCTAGATGTGGTTAATGAAAAGAACATACATGCAACGACTCTTGATATGGTTTTTGAAAAAAACACAAATTTTATGACACTGGTGGATCCATATGTGGTTTGTGAAAAGAACATACATGCAACGACTCTTGATATGGTTTTTGAAAAGAACACAAATTCCATGACACTGGTGGATCCATATGTGGTTTGTGAAAAGAACACACATGCAATGAACTCTGGTGGATCCATATGTGGTTTGTGCGAAGAACACACGTGAAATGACTCTAGATGTGGTTTGTGAAAAGAACACCCATGCAATGACACTGGTGGATCCATATGTGGTTTGTGAAAAGAACACACATGCAATGACTCTAGTTGTGGTTAATGAAAAGAACACACATGCAATGACTCTAGATGTGGTTTGTGAAAAGAACACACATGCAATGACACTGGTGGATCCATATGTGGTATGTGAATAGAACATACATGCAATGACTCTAGCTGTGGTTAATGATGTCGTGGTGGTGTCACGGAAGATGCCATGGGTAGGCTAAAGGTGGGGACAAGATGCACTAGAGGAATCCAGGGAGGGATAGTGTGGTGATTCCACACATAGATGCTTTGTATTCTTCAAGATAGTTGAGTTACAAGTGCTCCTTGAGCTGTATTGGGGAGAGGAGGTACAAGGAACTCTCTTACTCTCACCACCACTTTGCTCTCAGGAACCCTCTACCCAAATGCCAATCAACTAACCCTCAACCAAGTAAAACTCAACCCAGTCAAAAACCAACCCCTTCTACAGAGGCCCTAGCCCTCCTTATATTGGGGAGGCTAGGTCTCCAATTAGGGCATACGTGGAGGCATATTCCAGGGAATATGCCTCCTCCTAAAATAGCAAACCGACTGTCGTGGTGGTGTCACGGCAGATGCCATGGATAGGCTGAAGGTGGGGACTAATATGCGCTAGGGGAATCCAGGGAGGGATAGTAGAGTGATTCTCTACACAGAAGCTTTGTATTGATGTTCAGTCTCCAAGCCTACAAGTGCTCCTCGAGCTGTTTTGACTAGAGGAGGAAGAAGTGGCTCTCTTACTCTTGCCTATCCTCTAGTCCTAGAACTCAAGACCCACAAGTATTTCCCTTGCTCTGTATCCGAAAAGACCCAACCCCCTTACCAGAACCCCAACCCCCCCCCTTATATAAGGGTGGTTCGGTCCTGGCCTAGGGCATACGTGGAGGCATATTCCTAAGAATATGCCGCCTCCCAAACTAGTAACCCGACAGGGGTGCTTTTCCCCCACGTCACTCTTGCTTTAGCGACGTTGCCTCTGCAGCGCCCGCGTCAGCCGACGTGAGCGTCGTCACCCTTGTCAGCCATGATCCGGTGGTCCTGCCCTTGCTTTACTCGCTCATCCAGTATGCACCGGGCCTTCTTTTTGACCAGAGATATTCCTTCCTTCTCCTAGAAGCCAAACGAGGATCCGGATCACGGTTGATCCGGCCACACCTGTTCCTGCATTTAAGCTAGACAGGTGCCTCCGACTCACTCCTTGAGTCGGACGAGACAATGTTAGGCGACCTCCCTGATCCGGGTTACTCCGTGATCCGGCCTGCCTTGAGGTGACTCGGCCAGCATCCACTTTGACCTTGCCGAACCTCGGCTAGCTCGGCCCTTATACCCCGGAGTGACCCTACCCGGGGTTATCCCCCCAACATCGACCGGGTCACTTTTCCCCATCGTAAGCCATGCAGAGGCTACGTGAGCCTCTGCGGCGCCAGCATCATCCGACACAGGCAACGTCACCCTTGTCGGCCACGCCTCGGTGGTTCTTCCCTCTGTCCGCTTCGCACATGCTCCAGCATACACAGACCACCTTTTGACCAGCGAGATAGCTCTCTTCTCTTGCAAGCCTGATATAACCCGGATCATACCTGGTTAATCCGGCCCCCGTGGGTACCTGCATACAACATACATAAATCCTGCCGGCATATGACATACGTCGGCTAGGACTCAGTTAGGTGGTTGTCCTCCGGTCCGGGTTACTCCGTGATTCGGACTGCCTTGAGGTGACTCGGCCAGCATTCGCTTTGACCTTGCCGTACCTCTTCTAACTCGGCCTTTATACCCCGGCATGACCCTACCCGGGGGTATCCCCCCAATATTAGTCCCCGAAGCTGGTGCGGTCTTGGCGGCTTTAGCCGCTAAGGCCACGGCAGGTTCAATTTACCGAGCCTTCTGCTCCTCTTTTCCGAGTTACCTCATAGTCCGGATTTCATGGGCTCACTTTCCCTTGGCACATTCCGAGTTAACACTCGTTGGCTGGGTCACCCTTTAGTTATCCAGGTTTTTCTTCCTTCCCTCGTACGCTTCCCCACGTGGAGGGTAATCATTACTTTGCCTCATTTTATGGGCCTGCGCCAATTACTGCTGCAGTTAATGTCAGGTGTTACTGTTGCACACGTCATGTCGTGTCTGTCTCCTCGTTAACTGTATCACCACGTCACGTCGTGGGATCTCCTATGCCATGTGGCCCTTCGTGTGACTCGCCTCTGATTGGCTGATCTGGATAATACACGGCCACACCGTGTGGCTTTGCCGCAACCCACGATCCCACTACCCCCGCTGGGGCGTGGTTAAATAGGGGAGGGGCGCGCCCCTTGGTATTTTCCCCCTTCTCGCGCCCCTCTGCCTCTTCTTCTTCTTCTTCCTCCTAGCGCCAGCGCTGCCGCCGTCGCACCTGCTTAGTAGCACCACCGCTGCATCATTTCTTGCACCTGCCTTACTGCCACTACCACGCTGCTCCACCACCACGGGTCCTCGCCAATCCAAGGCACTGCCCCCCACCTCCGATAGGGCCAGTGAGGACAGCGACCTAGATATGACAGAGGAAGAGCTCGCCGTCGTGGAGACAGAGATGGAGGAGGAGGTGGAGAACACCGAACGCGGCGCCTGGGCTGGCTCCTGGGTGTGCCAGGACGACCTCGACTGGCTCTACCGCACGCGCCGCATCCCGGAGGGCGTCGTTGCCCGGCTCGGCTCCGAGGAGCTCGCACCCTCACCCAATCCGGGTGACTTCGTAGTGTTCCTCTCCCACTTCCAACGCAGGTTCGGCCTTCTTGTTAGCGATTTCTTCCATGATTGGCTCAACATCTTTGAGCTTCAACCGCACCACCTTCCGGCGAACGCCATCACATCTCTTTCTTCCTTCGCCTCTACCATAGAGGGGTATGTCGGATTGTGGCCCACAAAAGAACTCTGGATCCAGTTTTTGGTCTACGCCGGAACGTGATTCCAAATAAGCAGCTTGATCGAGAGGACAAACATCTTATGTAGTTCGGTGCTGCTTCCATTTGTCCCCGGAAACAATCTGTCTTTCCCCAGGTTACGGGGCTCGATTCCTGTAAGGGCTAGGCCTGAACCTTCTTCTATGTCAGAAATGGCACGAATGAAGATCTGATTCGGCTGTGCCCCTACGTTCCGGGTCCTCCTAATCCGGATATCTCGGACCGGGTTTCCAAGAAACCCACCGTCTTGGCGAACCAAGTCAACAAATGGTTTTAGGAGCTGAAGGATGCGGGACTGCGCAACGAGAACGCGATGATCACATTCGTCCGCGGCTGGATCTCCCCTCTCCAGAAGTGCACACATAAACTGTGCCATATGAGCTGCGTCTTGACCTCAACCGAACCTCCTCATTCGAACATAGCAATACAAAGATATTCCGCCGGGTCAAGGCCCTCTTCACAACTGACAAAAACTTCTCCGCTGAGTGTGAGTGGGGAATCGAACATTTCTGCCGAGACAGGCTTCCTCCTGCGGTAAATCTCATGATCCAATGTTTTTCCGAGATATATCATATGTCAGAATTTGTTGTTTGTTCGATCCCTTTGCGTTTCTCTTCTTAGTTGTTTCTTCAGCAAACCCTCGAGGATGGCACCGAGCCTTCTCTCAAATGGGCGAATGATAGAGATGCCCCGGACAAGGAGGAGCCGGATCAGGAGATGTTCCAGCCGTTCCCCGATGCCACCAAGCCACCGATAACTTCTCTTCCTTAAGAGATTGGCCTGATGATGAGGATGATTCCGACGTTGAGGTGATGGAAGCATTTGACGTTGTCCCCCTTTCTTACGCCTTTCCATCATCAGCTAACCCGGGTGGGCAGATCCATGAATATCCTCCACTCGCCACGAGCGAGCCTGTCCTGGCCGTGTCAAAGAAAAGGACAGCCGCTTCTGCTTCTTCTTCCGGACCCTCTAAACCAACGAAGAGACAAAAGAAGTCCGCAGACAAAGCCACCACCAAGACTACGACTAAGGCCACAGCTCGGAGAGCTCGGAAGCCCAAGGAGCCATTGACTTCTGACGAGTAAGTCACCTTTCTCTTTGTCTAATCCTTTGCTTCGTGCTTTTCTTCTGTTGTAACTTATTATTTGTTGTTTGATTCGGTAGGGCTGCTGTGGAGGTCCCCCAGAGCGGATCCAGCATCGCTTCGCCCCTACGGCATAGCCCTTCTCCCCCTCATGGCGACAATACATGCCCGTTGAGCCCCATTCAGGAGGGTTCAGCGGCTGCTCCGGGTTCTAGCCCACCTCATCCAGAGGGTGGCAACCTTGGAGCAGGGGGAAGTGGCTCTGCCGAGGCAACATATGCTCCTAGTTCCACTTCGGCTCAGCCGCAACCTGCTACCTCCGAGGTACCCACAGCACCCCCGCCAAAACCAGCACCAGCACCAACACCAGTGCCAGCACCAACAGCAGTGGCACAAGTATCAGCAGCAGCACCAACTCCATCCGCCTCGTTCGAGTCTTCCAAGACTCGGTGGGAAGGCCCGGTTAGCACCAAGGCAGCTCCCAAGACCAAATCCACGGCTCAAACTTCAACTTCTCAGCAGCAGCCTAAGGCCAAGAAAATTTCTGATGCCGCCAGGGCAGCATCTAACGAGGCTGGACAGTGTACACTCGCGTCCATGCTTCCAAAGAAGACCCCACCGAAGAAAGACACCTCCGCTGGGTCCGCTGATGCGCAACTTGTTTTGCACACCAGCCCCACTGCTGCACAAGTTGAGAGGAGGGAGGCCCACGCCAAGGGTTTGATTGCGCCCCACATGCTTAGCGGAGAGCGCTATCCTCCAGCCCTGATCGAGTTTGTCAATAACTGGAACAAGGCGGAGTTCGTCAATAACGAGGATCTCCCGGAGAAATTTGGGCCTGCCGAGTTTGTCGTACGGATGAACACAGCTGCCAAGGCTATTAACCTTGCCAGACGGATGATGGAGGTACGCTACTTTGTCTTTTCTTTAACATGTACTAGTGCTTAGTCATATAACCATTAGTCCCCGAGCCTCCAGGGGAGTAACTTGTTACTCGTCCGGATGCTCCTTAGAGAATTAGCGTAGCTCCCTAGTAACCTCGGATATGCACACACCTAGAGACGGGTTAAGTTCCACTTGGTCCGGATCTTGTACACTTCGAATATGCACACACCTAGAGCCGGGTTAAGTTCCACTTGGCCCGGATCTTGTACACTTCGAATATGCACACACCTAGAGCCGGGTTAAGTTCCACTTGGCCCGGATCTTGTACACTTCGAATATGCACACACCTAGAGCCGGGTTAAGTTCCACTTGGCCCGGATTTTGTACACTTCGAATATGCACACACCTAGAGCCGGGTTAAGTTCAACTTGGCCTGGATTTTGTACACTTCGAATATGCACACACCTAGAGCTGGGTTAAGTTCCACTTGGCCCGGATCTTGTACACATCGAATATGCACATACTTAGAGCCGGGTTAAGTTCCACTTGGCCCGGGTTTTGTACACTTCGAATATGCACACACCTAGAGCCGGGTTAAGTTCCACTTGTCCCGGATCTTGTACACTTCGAATATGCACATGATCAAGTCATTTTTGCTTTTCTCAGGTCACCACCAATCGCCGGAGTGCTGAGTTTCAGTGCCTCTTGGATACACACAAGGCGTTGCGCTCGAAGCATTCTACACTACTCGCTGAGTTAGAGAAAAGGGGTGAAGTTTTCACTTTGACTTTTTTCTATCTTTTTGAGTCTTTTCTAGCCGAACTAATCTCTCATTCAAATTTGTGCAGCTGAAGTGGAGGCCGAAAACACCATCATGAGGAAGAACGTGGACCAGATAAAAGGTAAGTCACTTTGGTTACTTAACTTCTGTGCTCTCTTTCCCTTCTCCTGAGATCGGCAAATATTCATACCTCGGCTTTGCCGGGTCAACAAACTGTTTTAGCATCTCTTGAAGATAGTGTGCCCATGCCTGATATGATGTTGCATTTTCTCGAACAAGCAGGGCAGCATCAGGCCGAACTTAAGAAGAAGGACGATGATCTCGCTCTCCTCCGGACCAAAGATGATGAGATTGCCAAGCTCAAGGCAGAAATGAAAAAGCTCAAGGCGCTCCACAAAACCGAGATGGATAAAGCTGGCCAAGATTTCACTGAAGAGCAAGAACGCCTCAACCTCCAAATTGCCAAAGATCAAGAACTGCTGAAGGAGGCCGACATTAAGCTTCAGTCGGCAAACACTAAACTTGTGCAACTCCGGAAGAGGCGTGACAACTGCACCAAGGAGTTGACCTAGATCCACAGCCATATTTCTCGTAAGTTCTTTTCCTTCAACCGGCATGAATCTCTTCGGGTCAACCTCCTTCACCTATTTCACTTGTCTTGTTTTCAGACAAATTTCCGGAGGGTGATGCCATTGCTGCCACTGCCGGTGCCAAGTTCCGCCAGGAGAGGGGTACCCCAACTGGTCCTAGCGCTGAAAGTATTCCCTATGACATGGAGGACTTGCTGGTCAGCTTATCTTCTCGCGTCGAGATTGTGAAGAACTATGGTAAGGATATCCTAGATGTAGCAGTCCGGATCTTCAATGCCTTTTGGCCTGATGAAGATACTCCGGAGGGTTCCGCTGCTCTGATTAACGAGTTAATGGAGTGCCTTTTGGACGCGCCGGAGCTGAAACTGTCCTCCACTACGTGCTCACATGGTATGAAAAAATAAATCTGAATCTTCTCGAGCGCATGCGCACCGGATCAAGATGGTCCAATGATCTGGATTGGATAACTCGGCGCAAGGCTTGCACCCATAGCATCATTTAGTATACCCCCATCCATCAATGGAACGAGGGATCAAGTTTCCTTGGCGCTGTTGACGACGAATATGTCGAAGATGGTTTAGGTGAGGAGGAAGAGGACGAAGCCTCAGACATCAAAGAGAACGAAGATCACGCTGAAGCGGAGGCCGAAGTTCCACCTGCTGGCGCCGAGTTACCTCCTCATGCTGCTCCTTGATCACCAACAAACACTTTGAAGTTTATCAGATCCTCGGTATGCCGGGTGCAAATGTATTAAGCACACTGATTATATTTTGCTACTAAGTTGCTCGTGCCAAATTAACTTGGGCGTAGTCCCCGCGTTTCATTTTCTTGTTTCTCCAATTTCCAGGCTCGGCTCGTGTCTACCTTGATTCAGTTTTATGACTTACGATTCCGAGTTTCAAAAATTGACTTAACAATACTTGGAAACTTTAGGACTAGCTCAAAATAATTCAGCATAGTAAATATAAAGTAAGCATAAGGTTAGTCTGAATAACAAATGTCGGCTCGATTAAGTTATTTTCCTTATTCCTTTTTCGTGTGCTACGCAATTCCAAACTTGTTCTCTTGCATGCCATGAAGCCAAATCTTGTTGGACAGCAGCAAGTCGAAGAGTTGAGTTTTTGGTGCTCACACACTACTAATCCGGCTTAAGTAGAAGCAACTTACGCCAGCCGACATATAAATAACAAATACAAAAAACAGTAAATATCACTAAGGCAGTCCCCGAGTTACTACTTGAGGTGCCAAGATTTCATTGATAAACTCATTGTCGGCATACATAACGACATATGAGAGACTTAGATACACACACTTCTTTGTTAAGTGTAGAATGGACGGAGTAGACCTACATTCCATGGATGGTTAGATTCCTCACCGGACCTGTCCGCCTTGTTCTTCTCCTGTGGTTTTGCATCAATGAGATAATACGAGTCATTGTGCAATGCTTTGATCACAATGAATTGCCCTTCCCACGGGGGGGATAAATTATGCATGCCAGCAGTACGTTGTACCAACCGGAGTACCAGATCACCTTCCCGGAA
This sequence comes from Avena sativa, assembly GCA_916181665.1. NCBI lineage: Eukaryota > Viridiplantae > Streptophyta > Magnoliopsida > Poales > Poaceae > Avena > Avena sativa. The sequence continues at coordinate 275,377,386 of OV702292.1, forward strand.
GACTCGGGGGTTTACTTTCCGGCTATGATAGCGTCGGAGATTTTGCTGATATATGGCAGATCTGGACAATGGCAATTCTCTCGCTTCTTCCAGCAGATCAACATCATTTTGCCGGGCTTCTCGCACTTCGGCTTCTGTGTATTGGGTGACTCTAGGCGAATCATGCTCTATGTCGGCTGGTAATACAGCTTCTGCCCCATATACCAGAAAGAATGGCGTATAGCCTGTTGATCGATTCAGAGTCGTTCATAAACTCCACAGTACCGCTGGTAGTTCTTCTATCCAGCACCCCGCTGATCTTTGCAGCGGCTCAATGAGACAGGGTTTTATCCCGGATAATACTAATCCGTTGGACCTCTCCACTTGTCCGTTCGATGTAGGGTGAGCTACCGAGGCAACGTCCAGCCGGATCTTCTTATCTCGGCAGAATCGCGTGAATGCTCCTTCGGCAAAATTTGTGCCATTATCTGTTATGATACTGTGAGGATAGTCATATCTCAGAATGATATCTTTGAGGAATGTCACGGCTGTAGCTCCATCACATTTTCTTATTGGCTTTACTTCAATCCACTTTGTAAACTTGTCAACCATAACCAAGATATGAGTCATGTTTCCTCTTGCTGGTTTGAACGGGCCAACCATATCCAGACACCATACAGAAAATGGCCAGGTAATTGGTATGGTCTTAAGCTCCGACATTGGCATGTGTGTCTTGGTTGCATACCTCTGACAGTCATTGCATTTTCTCACCAGATCTTCTGCATGTTCCAAGGCACTTGGCCAGTAGAACCCATGCCGGAAAGCTTTTGCCACTAATGCTCTGGATGAGGCGTGATGCCCACATTCCCCTTGATGTATATTTCGGATGATGTCAAGACCTTCTTCCGGGTCAACACACCGCTCTAGGACATTTGTGACGCTCCTCTTGTATAGCTCGGCATTGATAATCGTGTATGCCTTTTCGCGCCTCTAAACTTTCCTTGAAAGCACTTCATCATCAGGCAAGGATCCATCCTTCAGGAATTGGAATATAGGCAGTGCCCAAGCTGGTATGGCTCGCACAGGGAACACATCCTCGTCCACTTCCATTTGATCTATAGGCATAACCTCTGCCGGCTCAGGCTGCACAGTCCCCGGGTTCTGCGAAGCAGTCCCTGGGTCTCCTGAGGCACTTCCCACATCAATGTTCATGGGCACAGCTTCCGACTCCGGATTTTCCGGGATATAGATTGACTCGGATTCTGGGGCTGGCCTGATAGATGGCTTTCTGAGGTGCTCCAATGCTACACCTGATGGAATCGCTTGTTGGGTGGATCCGAGTTTTGACAGTACGTCGGCAGCCTCATTTTCCAGCGGGGGTACATGATGGAACTCGCATCCCTCAAAGTATCCCGATATTTTCTGCACATGAAATCTGTACAGTGCCATGTTTTCATGCAAGGCATCCCATATCCCCGAGACTTGCTGAATTACCAAATCCGAATCGCCAAAGCATTGGATCCGACGTATTCCAATTTCTTTTGCCACTTTGAGTCCATGCACAAGTGCTTCATATTCTACAACATTGTTTGATGCTGCGAAGTGGATTTGCAGCACATACTTCAGCTGGTCCTTCTTGGGCGAGGTAAGCACAACTCCGGCGCCTAACCCAGTTTTCGTTTTTGATCCGTCAAAATGCATTCTCCAGTAGTTCGGATCTGGCAATGGTGGCTCATATTGCATCTCGGCCCAATCCACGAAAAAGTCGGCCACAGCCTGAGACTTGATCGCATCCCTCCTGTCATATTGTAGAGCATAAGGGGCTAGCTCAATTGCCCATTTTGCGATTCGGACGCTTGCATCCTTGTTGCTCATTATGTCAGATATGGGGGCTTCACATATCACTTTAATGGGGTGTTCTTCAAAATAGTGCTTCAGCTTCTTCGCTGCCATATTTACACCATATGCCATTTTCTGATAGTGAGGATTGTTCTGCTTTGATGCTGATAATACCTTGCTCAGGTAATAGACTAGCCTCTGCACCGACTTACCCTCTTTGTCGCGCTCTACCACTATTACTACACTTACAACTCGGTTGGTTGCGGCCACGTAGAGCAACATTGGCTCTTTTGATAGTGGAGAGGCTAACACTGGTGCAGTGGCTAACATTATATTTTATTGGATGAAGGCTTCGTTGGCCTGCGGGGTCCATACGAACTTGTCCACTTTTTTCATTAGTTGATAGAGAGGCAAAGCCTTTTCTCCCAACCGACATATAAACCGACTTAGGGATGCCAGGCAACCAGTGATCTTCTGGACATCATTAAGACACTTCGGCAATTCCATATGTTCTATAGCTCGGATTTTTGTTGGGTTAACTTCGATACCTCGGCTGGAGACAAGAAATCCGAGTAATTTTCCAGCCGGGACACCAAAGGTACATTTCTCTGGGTTAAGCTTCATCTGGAATCTCCTTAGGTTCGCGAATGTTTGCCCGATGTCCTCAAGGAGCGTTCTGCTTTCCTTGGTTTTTATAACCACATCATCCACATATACTTGCACATTTCCACCAATTTGATCGTGCAAACATTTTTGCATACATCTTTGGTACGTTGCCCCTGCATTACGTAAACCAAAAGGCATGGTGCGATAGCAATAAGCCCCATACGGGGTGATAAACATAGTCTTTATTTGATCACTTGGGTTCAGAGGTATCTGGTGGAAACCAGAATATGCATCTATGAATGACAACAGTTCACACCCAGCGGTAGAATCTATGACCTGATCTATCCTTGGCAGTGGGAATGGATCTTTAGGACACGCCTTGTTCAGGTTCGTGTAATCGATGCACATACGCCAAACCACTGCCACGTTCAGATCATCTTTCTTCTTTTCCACAAGCACCGGATTAGATAGCCAATCCGGGTAAAGCACTTCCATGATAAACCCGGCCACGAGGAGCCGAGCTATTTCATCCCCAATGACTTTTCTCCTATCTTCGGCGAAGCGGCGGAGAGGTTGCTTCACCGGCTTTGCTCCAGGTCTCACATTCAAAGAGTGCTCGGCCAACTCCCTTGGAACACCTTGCAAGTCCTGTGTGGACCATGCAAATATATCCCGATTCTCACGGAGGAAGTTGACGAGCTCGCTTTCCTATTTGTCAGTTAACCCGGCACCAATTGTTACGGTGCGCTCTGGGAATAGATCATCAATAGGCACCTTCTTAGTATCCTTTGTTGCTTGAAATGAGACACTTCCATGCGGGTTACTTACCGCCGGCATATACTGCTGTGCGGATTGAGCCAATGCCGCTACTTCCTGGATCTTCCTCTTTTCTTGTGCGATCACAAGTGACTCAGCTAGGTTAGACCCGGCCGACGCACACTCAATGGAACGTCGGAAATCTCCTGCTATGGTAATTACTCCATTTGGCCCGGCAACATCTTCTTCAGGTAACTGATGTGACAACTTGCCATGAATTTGTTCAGGGCTGGCCTACCGAGTAACGCGTGATATGCGCTTTCTAAGTTCACAACCTCAAATTCCAAATTCTCAGTTCGGCAGTTATCTCGCGTGCCGAATAATACGTCAACCCGGACCTTGCCAATGGGTTCACATGAGATGCCTGGCACAATAAGTTGTCCTCGTACCTTGGAGCATGTTCTCTGAGATACCCAACTTGCGCATTGTATCCACATACATGATATTAATGCCGCTGCCATTGTCAATCAGTACCTTAGAAAATCTCACATTGATATTGGGCCCGATGAAGGCCTCTCTAGTGGAGGACCTCTACTTTTCCTTGGTGCCTTGGGTGTTACCTCCGGATCTGGTGCCAGATCTTTGCTAGCGCCAGCGCCAGGTGCCATCATCATCACCTCGGCGTGGTCAGGGGAGCGAGTGATACGCGCCCCGTGAACCGCGCTAAGGGGTGGCTCGCCTTCCTCAATGACGTGTCGCGGGTGAACGCACGACACATCGACGGCGATGTAGATCTTGTGCGTGCTGAGCTTGACGAAGAGGCTGTTGCGCGGGAGAGGTCGCTTGCCGAAGCAGCCAGCATTGTCGCTGACGAAGCCCATCGCTCCAAAGCGCTAAACGAGCCCGGAGACGATGCGCTCGCCGTTGCCGATGAGGTTTCCCGTTCGGATCTTCACTCCTGCTAGCGCCGCTGGCCCCACGGTGGCCGCCAACTGTCGTGGTGGTGTCACGGCAAATGCCATGGATAGGCTAAAGGTGGGGACAAGATGCACTAGAGGAATCCAGGGAAGGATAGTGTGGTGATTCCACACATAGATGCTTTGTATTCTCCAAGCTAGTTGAGTTACAAGTGCTCCTTGAGCTGTATTGGGGAGAGGAGGAATAAGGAACTCTCTTACTCTCACCACCACTTTGCTCTCAGGAACTATGCCTCCTCCCAAAATAGCAAACCGACCGGGTCACTTTTCCCCATCGTAAGCCATGCAGAGGCTACGTGAGCCTCTGCGGCGCCAGCGTCATTCGACACAGGCACCGTCACCCTTGTCGGCCACGTCTCGGTGGTACTTCCCTCTGTCCGCTTCGCTCATGCTCCAGCATACAGAGACCACCTTTGGACCAAGGAGATACCTTCCTTCCCTTGCAAGCCTGATATAACCCGGATCGTGCCTGGTTAATCCGGCCCCGTGGGTACCTGCATACAACATACATAAATCTTGCCAGCATACGACATACGTCAGCCGGGACTCAGTTAGGTGGACGTCCTCCGGTCCGGGTTACTCCGTGAATCGGACTACCTTGATGTGACTCGGCCAGCATTCGCTTTGACCTTGTCGTACCTCGGCTAACTCGGCCTTTATACCCCGGCGTGACCCTACCCAGGGGTATCCCCTCAACAAATGAAAAGAACAGACATCCAATGACATTGGTGGATCCATATGTGGTTTGTCAAAAGAACACACGTGCAATGACTCTGGATGTGGTTAATGAAAAGAACACACATGTAATGACTCTAGCTGTGGTTTTTGAAAAGAACACACATGCAATGACACTAGTGGATCCATATGTGGTTTCTGAAAAGAACACACATGCAATGAACTCTGGTGGATCCATATGTGGTTTGTAAGAACACAAATGCAATGACTCTAGATGTGGTTTGTGAAAAGAACGCACATGCAATGACACTAGTGGATCCATATGTGGTTTGTGAAAAGAACACACATGCAATGACTCTAGATGTGGTTAATGAAAAGAACACACATGCAATGACTCTAGATGTGGTTTGTGAAAAGAACATACATGCAATGACACTAGTGGATCCATATGTGGTTTGTGAAAAGAACAGACATGCAATGACTCTAGCTGTGGTTAATGAAAAGAACACACATGGAATCACACTAGTGGATCCATATGTGGTTTGTGAAAAGAACACAAATGCAATTACTCTAGATGTGGTTTGTGAAAAGAACACACATGCAATGACATTTGTGGATCCGTGTGTGGTTTGTGAGAAGCACAGACATGCAATGGCTCTAGCTGTGGTTTGTGAATAGAACATACATGCAATGACACTGGTGGATCAATATGTGGTTTGTGAAAATAACAGACATCTAATGACTCTAGATGTGGTTTGTGAAAATAACACACATGCAATGACACTAGTGGTTCCATGTGTGGTTTGTGAGAAGAATAGACATGGAATGACTCTAGCTGTGGTTTGTGAAAAGAAAAGACATGCAATGAACTCTGGTGGATCCATGTGTGGTTTGTGAAAAGAACACACATGAAATGACTCTAGATGTGGTTTGTGAAAAGAACAGACATCCAATGACTCTAGATATGGTATGTGAAAAGAACACACATGAAATGACACTGGTGTATCCATATGTGGTTTGTGAGAAGAACAGACATGCAATAAACTCTGGTGGATCCAAATGTGGTTTGTGAGAAGAAAACACATGCAATGACTCTAGATGTGGTTTGTGAGAAGAACAAACATGCAATGACACTAGTGGATCCATATGTGGTTTGTGAAGAGAACACACATGCAATGACTCTAGATCTGGTTAATGAAAAGAACATACATGCAATGGCTCTAGATATGATTTGTGAAAAGAACACAAATGCAATAACACAGGTGGATCCATATGTGGTTTGTGAAAAGAACACACATGCAATGAACTCTGGTGGATCCATATGTGGTTTGTGCGAAGAACACACGTGAAATGACTCTAGATGTGGTTTGTGAAAAGAACACACTTGGAATGACACTAGTGGATCCATATGTGGTTTGTGAAAAGAACACACATGCAATGACTCTAGATGTGGTTAATGAAAAGAACACACATGCAATGACTCTAGATGTGGTTTGTGAAAAGAACACACAACAATGACACTAGTGGATCCATGTGCGGTATGTGAAAAGAACAGACATGCAATGACTCTAGCTGTGGTTAATGAAAAGAACACACATGCAATCACATTAGTGGATCCATATGTGGTTTGTGAAAAGAACACACATGCAATGACTCTAGCTGTTGTTTGTGAAAAGAACACACATGCAATGACACTGGTGGATCCATGTGTGGTTTGTGAAAAGAACACAGATGCAATGAACTCTAGTGGATCCATATGTGGTTTATGAGAAGAACACACATGCAATGACTCTAGAAGTGGTTAATAAAAAGAACACACATGCAATGACTCTAGATGTGGTTTGTGAAAAGAACCACTACTGCATAATAGGCTATTAGTGACAGGCTCAAAATGCCCATTAGTGACAGGCAAAACACCTGTCACTGATAACTAGTCACTGATATAAGATTACTAGTGACAGGCGAGTGCATGTCACTAGTATTGCGCACTAGTGACAAACATTCAAGCATGTCCGTCACTAGTATGTGTATACTAGTGACGTGCAAAAGAGATGCATGTCACTGGTTGCGATCAACTGCCACACCCCTAGGGTTTGTAGTGACACGCACAATATCCTGCCCGTCACTGGTATGAATTTGGGTAATAAAAATATTAAATGGTCTTTCCACGAATACTCCAGTAGCACAATAAAATGTTATGAAAAATTGAATGCAATTTCCATGAATATTTGAGATAGACAATAAGACGTTGGACCAATGATACCTTCACGCAACCAAATATGACATAATATTTGCATAGATAACACAATAGCAACTGTATTTTACAAGTAAAATATAGATCCTTACAAAGATTTGCCGACAACACTAAAAAATTCATAGAATATCAGGATGTAATTTCCTAACTAATGGTTATTTGTCTCTTAGATCTCAAAATCAACTACTATCTGGTTCAGTACTTCTGCAGACTTTCTCTTTATTCTCTATACTATGCTGACGAAAGGTATCCTGAGGGAAGGACCAAAAAAAGGTAAAATAATTAAAAATTTGACACAACAACTTAATATGCTAAAGATTTCAGAGTGAACACCGTGTGTAGCAGATTTTTTTTATCATAGAGTCCAGTCAGATAGACGACATAATATGTACTAGATGAGTCCAAGAAACCATGTCCTGTTTGTACACAAATGTGAAACACCAAATATCAGTTGAAGTGCAAAATTCGAAGCTAGAAGAAATTTAAATAAATAGTCCTTAACATGTGCTCCACCACGTGGTATATTTTAAAGCACACATATTGATATTTTTATGTTGCATTGTACGACTTTGTACTTTATTTTAGAAAATTACCCATAGACTTAATAGGGTGCAAATGATTGAACATTGAGAAGAATTTACATAATATATTGTACAATACATCATGCTTATAAACATAAGAAAGCAAGGAGGAATTTTTTAAAGTCACCAAGTTGTCTTTGTATAGAGGATTTTCTGTGTTCTCTCTCGTCGAAGTGAATGCATTGCATAGATCATGTTCTGCTCTTCGTAGCAAAAAAAAAAATGAAAGAGTGAAATCTTACATAAATCATGAATACAAATTTACTTCTTCGTGTGAGATTATCTCTGCTTTTCATAACAAAAGTACTCATGTAGGAGCGCTAACCTTGGAAAACAGAGCATGGATATAGCTCATTATGCAAAAAAAAAAAACCTATAAAATGCAGAACATACATAAAAGTTAAGTTTTCATGCATACTTTGTTGGTGAAGCAACTACGAGTTATTGAATTAATGTACTTTCTGTTTTGTAGCTAACAGTAGTCAATTGATTCATAGGAGGACAACTAAGAATCAATTACAACAATAACATTCAAATTTGAAAATCATATTATGACGGAAATAATTACTGTGCAAGGAACGGGGTAAAGCATAGTATTTGTCTAGGGAGGTGTGTACGCATTTACTCATGTGATTAGAAAAAATCCGATCCAAATAAAAATTACCCACCTGAATAAATCAACCTGAAGTGTGATTTATCCACATACTTCCAATGATAGCAACACCTGCGCATATTTGCACGCTTCATGTATTCGATAGACGATATGAACAGTGCCCAATCAAACATTTTTCACTAATTTAAAATCACATTGTTATCTTCGCGAGCTGATAAAAAACCATATAAGGTAGTTACTCCCACCGTTCACAAATAAATGTACTTCTAACTTTTAGTCTAAGACTAACTTTTTAAACTTATCTATCAACATATATGACATCAAATCTATACCTTATGAAAGTAATTTTAAAAGAATCTACACTAGTACTATGTTTGTGTCATAAATATTTCTACGGTTTTCAATAAAGTTGGTCAAAATTTATTAAATTTGACTTAGACAAATGCTAGAAATACACTTATTTATGGACGGAGGGACTACTTTCTTATGTCACGTTACTAAGTTTTCTTTCAGGCAACAAAGGAGAAGTATCCTTTCTCAGTTCTCGATAAGATGCGTAGAATCATGCCATTTGATTTGGAGGCAATGCATCAACAGGTTGATCATGATTCTGTTTTCAGCACTGCGTCTATTATAATTTACCTGGCTCAAGCTTACAAAAAAACTCCTTGCAATTACTTCTTTCTATTCATCAAACGCTTGTGTGCATAAATAATGGAACCAAGGCTGGAATTACAGCAAACGTCTCCTATTAAGTTCATTAAATTTCTAATCTGCACCTCACGCTGATTGTCATATTTGTTTGAAGAAAAATAGCAGGAGTTGATTGCTAGGCCATCTTACCGGAGGTGCTGCAGCATGATGCAGAAAATAAAGTGGCTTGAAAAAGCCCACACCACCCTTTCACCAAAGAGAACTATCTTGACGCAACTGAATGTACGTAACTGAGAACTTATGAAGAATTCAACTTAGGCCAAGAGTAGAGAGGAAGCAGGAAGAACCTTGGAGATTGTAGAGAAGGAATAGGGATAAGTTAGCTTATCTGAGTAATTTCTCAGATGGCAGACGTCAATACTCCTAAATCTCTGTGTTATATGAAAAAATCCTGGAACCTGATGAGATCAAACCAACATATAAACATAGATGTGAGCGGGCACCAAACAGTTAAACCGTGAAGTTCAGAAATGGTTGCAACAAACTCAACCATGTAAAACGTTTGAGGCTGAGGCTACCGTGCTGTCCATTCATGGTCAGCAACACCTAAATAGCCGAAGAGGACATCAAAAAGTTCGGTGATGTACCCGCAGTACAGTGTTGTCCATCCATGGTCGCCGACGCAGTGGCGTTTAGGCGTGGTCGCTGAGGCAGTGCTGACCAAACCCTCGATATTGGGATTGAAAGAGTATGAGTTTGGCGGAATATGATGGATATATTATTAAGCCTCATAGGTGAGTATATATAGACGTACAGAGGATTATTTTTTAGTACGAGTCAAGTTAGGACTGTACGTAAGCATATGCTAACTCTTGGAGAGGGCAGCGAGACACTTCGCCAGAGACGAAGACCGAAGGATGATCTATTTGGCGGCCGTGCTAGGTTTTGTACGCCTGGGTTGAGAGACTTGAGGCGACCGCCGTTTTTCTTTTTTAGGTCATGTGAGGGATGGGAGAAAGTCGTGGGCTTTGGGCTCGTGGGAATATTTTCTTTCTCTTTTCCTTCTTAATCTGGAGCTGGGATTTACGGGAAAATGAGACGATACGTACAACTGAAATACTATACGCACGGCGGCCTGCTGAACGGAAGGCTTACTCCCTCCGTTCAGGTTTATTGGGCTATTAGCCCTGTGCAACGTGATCAAGGTAGTTAGCCATTGGGCTAAAAAATTGATTTATAAGTGGATGTATGGGTCGAGGAAGAGACATGCAAACAATTTCCATCATTTTCACACACGCATGCAGTACTACTCCCGTGCATGCAAACACATCGATTGGCTGAGCTTTAATTAGGAGAGGAAACGAGAAGGAAGGTCCAACGGACCGAAGAGTAATTGACGATAATCAATACTGCTATTAGCCCAATATTTTAGTCCAACTTTAAAACAGCTAATAGCTCAATAAACTTGGACGGAGGGAGTGTATGAAAGGTAGTACAAAAATCGTAACGTGACGTGTGCATGGCAGCACTCTACATGATGCGTCTCGTTGCAACGTCACTATGACTTGTTGGCTTTAAAAGTAGAGAAAACAACGCCTCTACACAATGGGATGATGTGGTCCAGCGGACAAGGTGCGTGGCTGGCACCAATCTGGTTGGCACAGACCATCCGACATTTTCATGTTCACGATTTTCCCGCTGGACGAAAAAAATACCCGTGTTATCGGTGACATGACTACAGAGATGCATGTCACTAAGGAATTTACCCATTTCAGCACATCTCTAAAAACACTAGCGACTTGCACATTTTAAGTCAGTCACTACTCATAGCGTTCCTAATGACATGCATTTATAGATGTTTATCACTAAATAATTTTTTCATTCAACCGGGTTTCATAAATAATACTAGTGACAGTCACTTTTGCACGCCTGTCACTAGTGTTTTCTACTAGTGACAGGCTTATCTTTATCTGTCGCTAGGGATACTTACTAGTGATAGGCATAATTTTGCCTGTCACGAATGACCTAGCGGCTATAAGCCTTTCTGCAGTAGTGAACACACATGCAATGATATTGGTGGATCCATATGTGATTTATGAAAAGAACACATATTCAATGACTCTAGATGTGGTTTGTGAAAAGATAACACATGCAATGAACTCTGGTGGATCCATATGTGGTTTGTGCGAAGAACACACATACAATGACTCTAGATGTGGTTTGTGAAAAGAACACACATGCAATGACATTGGTGGATCCATATGTGATATGTGAAAAGAACACACATGCAATGACTCTAGCTGTGGTTAATGAAGAGAACACACATGCAATCACACTGGTGGATCCATATGTGGTTTGTGAAAACAACACAGATGCAATGACTCTAGATATGGTTTGTGAAAATAACACACATGCAATGTGCAATGACACTGGTGGATCCATGTCTGATTTGTGAGAAAACATATATGCAATGACTCTAGCTGTGGTTTGTGACAAGAAAATACATGCAACGAACTCTGGTGGATCCATATGAGGTTTGTGAGAAGAACATGCATGCAATGACTATAGATGTGCTTTGTGAAAAGAACAAACATCCAATGACACTGGTGGATCCATATGTGGTTTGTGAAGAGAACACACATGCAATGATTCTAGATGTGGTTAATGAAAAGAAAACACATGCAATGACTCTAGCTATGGTTTTTGAAAAGAACACACATGCAATGACACTGGTGGATCCATATGTGGTTTCTGAAAAGAACACACATGCAATGAACTCTGGTGGATCCATATGTGGTTTGTCAGAAGAACACAGATGAAATGACTCTAGATCTGGTTTGTGAAAAGAAGAAACATGCAATGACACTAGTGGATCCATATGTGGTTTGTGAAAAGAAGACACATGCAATGACACTAGTGGATCCATATGTGGTTTGTGAAAAGAACACACATGCAATGACTCTAGATGTGGTTTGTGAAATGAACACACATGCAATGACAATGGTGGATCCATATGTGGGGTGTGAAAAGAACATACGTGCAATGAACTCTGGTGGATCCATATGTGGTTTATGAGAAGAACAGGCATGCAATGAACTCTAGATGTGGTTTGTGAAAAGAACAGACATCCAATGACACTGGTGGATCCATATGTGGTTTGTGAAAAGAACACACATGCAATGACTCTGGATGTGGTTAATGAAAAGAACACACATGCAATGACTCTAGTTGTGGTTTGTGAAAAGAACACACATGCAATGACACTGGTGGATTCATATGTGGTTTGTGAAAAGAACACACATGCAATGAACTCTAGTGGATCCATATGCGGTTTGTGAGAAGAACGCGCATGTAGTGACTTTAGATGTGCTTTGTGAAAAGAACACACATGCAATAACACTGGTGGATCCATATATGGTTTATGAAAAGAGCACACATGCAATGACTCTAGATGTGGTTAATTAAAAGAACACACATGCAATGACTCTAGATGTGGTTTGTGAAAAGAACACACATGCAATGACACTGGTGGATCCATATGTGGTTTGTGAAAAGAACATACATCCAATGACTCTAGTTGTGGTTTGTGAAAATAACACACATGCAATCACACTGGTGGATCCATATGTGGTTTGTGAAGAGAACACACATGCATTAACTCTTGATGTGGTTGTGAAAAGAACACACATGCAATGACACTGGTGGATCAATATGCAGTTTGTGAAAAGAACACACATGCAATGACTCTAGATGTGGTTTGTGAAAAGAACACACATGCAATGACACTGGTGGATCCATGTGTAGTTTCTGAGAAGAACAGACATGCAATGACTCTAGCTGTTTGTGAAAAGAACATACATGAAATGAACTCTAGTGGATCCATATGTGGTTTGTGAGAAGAACAGACATGCAATGAACTCTAGATGTGGTTTGTGAAAAGAACAGATATCCGATGACACTGGTGGATCCATATGTGGTTTGTGAAAAGAACACACACGCAATGAACTCGAGATGTGGTTTGTGAAAAGAACACACATGCAATGACTCTGGATGTGGTTAATGAAAAGAACACACATGCGATGACTCTAGCTGTAGTTTGTGAAAAGAACACACATGCAATGACACTGGTGGATCCATATGTGGTTTGTGAAAAGAACACACATGTAATGAACTCTGGTGGATCCATATGTGGTTTGTGAGAAGAACACACATGCAATGACTCTAGATGTGGTTTGTGAAAAGAACACACATGCAATAACACTGGTGGATCCATATGTGGTTTGTGAAAAGAACACACATGCAATGACACCGGTGGATGCATATGTGGTTTGTGAAAAGACCATACATGCAATGACTCTAGCTGTGGTCAATGAAAAGAACACACATGCAATCTCACTTGTGGATCCATATATGGTTTATGAAAAGAATACACATGCAATGACTCTAGATGTGGTCGTGAAAAGAACACACATGCAATGACACTGGTGGATCAATATGTGGTTTGTGAAAAGAAAAGACATCCAATGACTCTTGATGTGGTTTGTGAAAAGAACACACATGCAATGACACTAGTGGATCTATGTGTGGTTTGTGAGCAGAACAGACATGCAATTATACTAGCTGTGGTTTGTGAAAAGAACAGACATGCAATGAACTCTAGTGGATCCATATGTTGTTTGTGGGAAGAACACACATGCAATGACTCTGTATGTGTTTAATGAAAAGAACACACATGCAATGACTCTGGATGTGTTTAATGAAAAGAACACACATGCAATGACTCTAGCTGTGGTTTCTGAAAAGAACACACATGTAATGACTCTGGATGTGGTTAATGAAAAGAACACACATGAAATGACTCTAGTTGTGGTTTGTGAAAAGAACACATATGCAATGACACTGGTGGATCCATATGTGGTTTGTGAAAAGAACACACATGCAATGAACTCTGGTGGATCCATATGTGGTTTGTGAGAAGAACACACATGTAGTGACTCTAGATGTGGTTTGTGAAAAGAACACACATGCAATAACACTGGTGGATCCATATGTGGTTTGTGAAAAGAGCACACATGCAATGACTCTAGATGTGGTGAATTAAAAGAACACACATGCAATGACTCTGGATGTGGTTTGTGAAAAGAACACACATGCAATGACACTGGTGGAACCATATGTGGTTTGTGAAAAGAACATACATGCAATGACTCTAGTTGTGGTTTGTGAAAATAACACACATGCAATCACACTGGTGGATCCATATGTGGTTTGTGAAGAGAACACACATGCATTGACTCTTGATGTGGTTGTGAAAAGAACACACATGCAATGACACTGGTGGATCAACAGTTTGTGAAAAGAACACACATGCAATGACTCTAGATGTGGTTTGTGAAAAGAACACACATGCAATGACACTGGTGGATCCATGTGTGGTTTCTGAGAAGAAAAGACATGCAATGACTCTAGCTGTGGTTTGTGAAAAGAACATACATGCAATGAACTCTAGTGGATCCATATGTGGTTTGTGAGAAGAACAGACATGCAATGAACTCTAGATGTGGTTTGTGAAAAGAACAGATACCCAATGACATTGGTGGATCCATATGTGGTTTGTGAAAAGAAAACACATGCAATGACTCTGGATGTGGTTAATGAAAAGAACACACATGCGATGACTCTAGCTGTAGTTTGTGAAAAGAACACACATGCAATGACACTGGTGGATCCATATGTGGTTTGTGAAAAGAACACACATGTAATGAACTCTGGTGGATCCATATGTGGTTTGTGAGAAGAACACACATGCAATGACTCTAGATGTGGTTTGTGAAAAGAACACACATGCAATAACACTGGTGGATCCATATGTGGTTTGTGAAAAGAACACACATGCAATGACACCGGTGGATGCATATGTGGTTTGTGAAAAGACCATACATGCAATGACTCTAGCTGTGGTCAATGAAAAGAACACACATGCAATCACACTTGTGGATCCAGATGAAATGACTCTAGATCTGGTTTGTGAAAAGAAGAAACATGCAATGACACTAGTGGATCCATATGTGGTTTGTGAAAAGAAGACACATGCAATGACACCGGTGGATCCATATGTGGTTTGTGAAAAGAACACACATGCAATGACTCTAGATGTGGTTTGTGAAATGAACGCACATGCAATGACAATGGTGGATCCATATGTGGTTTGTGAAAAGAACATACATGCAATGAACTCTGGTGGATCCATATGTGGTTTATGAGAAGAACAGACATGCAATGAACTCTAGATGTGGTTTGTGAAAAGAACAGACATCCAATGACACTGGTGGATCCATATGTGGTTTGTGAAAAGAACACACATGCAATGACTCTGGATGTGGTTAATGAAAAGAACACACATGCAATGACTCTAGTTGTGGTTTGTGAGAAGAACACACATGCAATGACTATAGATGTGGTTTGTGAAAAGAATAGACATCCAATGACACTGGTGGATCCATATGTGGTTTGTGAAGAGAACACACATGCAATGACTCTGGATGTGTTTAATGAAAAGAACACACATGCAATGACTCTAGTTGTGGTTTGTGAAAAGAACACACATGTAATGACTCTGGATGTGGTTAATGAAAAGAACACACATGCAATGACTCTAGTTGTGGTTTGTGAAAAGAACACATATGCAATGACACTGGTGGATCCATATGTGGTTTGTGAAAAGAACACACATGCAATGAACTCTGGTGGATCCATATGTGGTTTGTGAAAAGAATACACATGCAATGACTCTAGATGTGGTCGTGAAAAGAACACACATGCAATGACACTGGTGGATCAATATGTGGTTTGTGAAAATAAAAGACATCCAATGACTCTAGATGTGGTTTGTGAAAAGAACACACATGCAATGACACTAGTGGATTTATGTGTGGTTTGTGAGCAGAACAGATATGCAATTATACTAGCTATGGTTTGTGAAAAGAACAGACATGCAATGAACTCTAGTGGATCCATATGTTGTTTGTGAGAAGAACACACATGCAATGACTCTAGATGTGGTTTGGGAATAGAACAGACATCCAATGACTCTAGATGTGGTTTGTGAAAAGAACACACATGCAATGACACTGGTGGATCCATATGTGGTTTGTGAGAAGAGCAGACATGTGATGAACTCTGGTGGATCCATATGTGGTTTGTAAGAAGAAAACACATGCACTAACTCTAGATGTGGTTTGTGAAAAGAACACACCTGCAATGATACTGGTGGATCCATATGTGGTTTGTGAAAAGAGCACACATGCAATGACTCTAGATGTGGTTAATTAAAAGAACACACATGCAATGACTCTAGATGTGGTTTGTGAAAAGAACACACATGCAATGACACTGGTGGATCCATATGTGGTTTGTGAAAAGAACATACATGCAATGACTCTAGTTGTGGTTTGTGAAAATAACACACATGCAATCACACTGGTGGATCCATATGTGGTTTGTGAAGAGAACACACATGCATTGACTCTTGATGTGGTTGTGAAAAGAACACACATGCAATGACACTGGTGGATCAATATGCATTTTGTGAAAAGAACACACATGCAATGACTCCAGATGTGGTTTGTGAAAAGAACACACATGCAATGACACTGGTGGATCCATGTGTGGTTTCTGAGAAGAACAGACATGCAATGACTCTAGCTATGGTTTGTGAAAAGAACATACATGCAATGAACTCTAGTGGATCCATATGTGGTTTGTGAGAAGAACATACATGCAATGAACTCTAGATGTGGTTTGTGAAAAGAACAGATATCCAATGACACTGGTGGATCCATATGTGGTTTGTGAAAAGAACACACATGTAATGACTCTGGATGTGGTTAATGAAAAGAACACACATGCAATGACTCTAGCAGTGGTTTGTGAAGAGAACACACATGCAATGACTCTGGATGTGGTTTGTGAGAAGAACACACATGCAATGACTCTAGATCTGGTTTGTGAGAAGAACACACATGCAATGACACTACTAAATCCATATGTGGTTTGTGAAAAGAACACACATGCAATGAACTATGGTGGATCCATATGAGGTTTGTGAGAAGAACACACATGCAATGACACTACTAAATCCATATGTGGTTTGTGAAAAGAACACACATGCAATGAACTATGGTGGATCCATATGAGGTTTGTGAGAAGAACACACATGCAATGACTATAGATGTGGTTTGTGAAAAGAATAGACATCCAATGACACTGGTGGATCCATATGTGGTTTGTGAAGAGAACACACATGCAATGACTCTGGATGTGTTTAATGAAAAGAACACACATGCAATGACTCTAGCTGTGGTTTGTGAAAAGAACACACATGTAATGACTCTGGATGTGGTTAATGAAAAGAACACACATGCAATGACTCTAGTTGTGGTTTGTGAAAAGAACACATATGCAATGACACTGGTGGATCCATATGTGGTTTGTGAAAAGAACACACATGCAATGAACTCTGGTGGATCCCTATGTGGTTTGTGAGAAGAACACACATGTAGTGACTCTAGATGTGGTTTGTGAAAAGAACACACCTGCAATAACACTGGTGGATCCATATGTGGTTTGTGAAATGAGCACACATGCAATGACTCTAGATGTGGTGAATTAAAAGAACACACATGCAATGACTCTAGATGTGGTTTGTGAAAAGAACACACATGCAATGACACTGGTGGATCCATATGTGTGGTTTGTGAAAAGAACATACATGCAATGACTCTAGTTGTGGTTTGTGAAAATAACACACATGCAATTACACTGGTGGACCCATATGTGGTTTGTGAAGAGAACACACATGCATTGACTCTTGATGTGGTTGTGAAAAGAACACACATGCAATGACACTGGTGGATCAATATGCAGTTTGTGAAAAGAACACACATGCAATGACTCCAGATGTGGTTTGTGAAAAGAACACACATGCAATGACACTGGTGGATCCATGTGTGGTTTCTGAGAAGAACAGACATGCAATGACTCTAGCTGTGGTTTGTGAAAAGAACATACATGCAATGACTCTAGCTGTGGTCAATGAAAAGAACACACATGCAATCACAATTGTGGATCCATATGTGGTTTGTGAAAAGAATACACATGCAATGACTCTAGATGTGGTCGTGAAAATAACACACATGCAATGACACTGGTGGATCAATACGTGGTTTGTGAAAAGAAAAGACATCCAATGACTCTAGATGTGGTTTGTGAAAAGAACACACATGCAATGACACTAGTGGATCTTTGTGTGGTTTGTGAGCAGAACAGACATGCAATTATACTAGCTGTGGTTTGTGAAAAGAACAGACATGCAGTGAACTCTAGTGGATCCATATGTTGTTTGTGAGAAGAACATACATGCAATGACTCTAGATGTGGTTTGGGAATAGAACAGACATCCAATGACTCTAGATGTGGTTTGTGAAAAGAACACACATGGAATGACACTGGTGGATCCATATGTGGTTTGTGAGAAGAGCAGACATGTGATGAACTCTGGTGGATCCATATGTGGTTTGTAAGAAGAAAACACATGCACTAACTCTAGATGTGGTTTCTGAAAAGAACACACATGCAATGATACTGGTGGATCCATATGTGGTTTGTGAAAAGAACACACATGCAATGACTCTAGATGTGGTTTGTGAAAAGAATAAACATGCAATGACTCTAGATGTGGTTAATGAAAACAACACACATGCAATGACTCTAGATGTGGTTTGTGAAAAGAACACACATGCAATGACACTACTAAATCCATATGTGGTTTGTGAAAAGAACACACATGCAATGAACTATGGTGGATCCATATCAGGTTGGTGAGAAGAACACACATGCAATGACTATAGATGTGGTTTGTGAAAAGAATAGACATCCAATGACACTGGTGGATGCATATGTGGTTTGGGAAAAGAACACACATGCAATGAACTCTGGTGGATCCATATGTGGTTTGTGAGAAGAACACACATGTAGTGACTCTAGATGTGGTTTGTGAAAAGAACACACCTGCAATAACACTGGTGGATCCATATGTGGTTTGTGAAAAGAGCACACATGCAATGACTCTAGATGTGGTTAATTAAAAGAACACACATGCAATGACTCTAGATGTGGTTTGTGAAAAGAACACACATGCAATGACACTGGTGGATCCATATGTGGTTTGTGAAAAGAACATACATGCAATGACTCTAGTTGTGGTTTGTGAAAATAACACACATGCAATCACACTGGTGGATCCATATGTGGTTTGTGAAGAGAACACACATGCATTGACTCTTGATGTGGTTGTGAAAAGAACACACATGCAATGACACTGGTGGATCAATATGCAGTTTGTGAAAAGAACACACATGCAATGACTCCAGATGTGGTTTGTGAAAAGAACACACATGCAATGACACTGGTGGATCCATGTGTGGTTTCTGAGAAGAACAGACATGCAATGACTCTAGCTGTGGTTTGTGAAAAGAACATACATGCAATGAACTCTAGTGGATCCATATGTGGTTTCTGAGAAGAACATACATGCAATGAACTCTAGATGTGGTTTGTGAAAAGAACAGATATCCAATGACACTGGTGGATCCATATGTGGTTTGTGAAAAGAACACACATGTAATGACTCTGGATGTGGTTAATGAAAAGAACACACATGCAATGACTCTAGCAGTGGTTTGTGAAGAGAACACACATGCAATGACTCTGGATGTGGTTAATGAAAACAACACACATGCAATGACTCTAGATGTGGTTTGTGAGAAGAACACACATGCAATGACACTACTAAATCCATATGTGGTTTGTGAAAAGAACACACATGCAATGAACTATGGTGGATCCATATGAGGTTTGTGAGAAGAACACACATGCAATGACACTACTAAATCCATATGTGGTTTGTGAAAAGAACACACATGCAATGAACTTTGGTGGATCCATATGAGGTTTGTGAGAAGAACACACATGCAATGACTATAGATGTGGTTTGTGAAAAGAATAGACATCCAATGACACTGGTGGATCCATATGTGGTTTGTGAAGAGAACACACATGCAATGACTCTGGATGTGTTTAATGAAAAGAACACACATGCAATGACTCTAGCTGTGGTTTGTGAAAAGAACACACATGTAATGACTCTGGATGTGGTTAATGAAAATAACACACATGCAATGACTCTAGTTGTGGTTTGTGAAAAGAACACATATGCAATGACACTGGTGGATCCATATGTGGTTTGTGAAAAGAACACACAAGCAATGAACTCTGGTGGATCCCTATGTGGTTTGTGAGAAGAACACACATGTAGTGACTCTCGATGTGGTTTGTGAAAAGAACACACCTGCAATAACACTGGTGGATCCATATGTGGTTTGTGAAATGAGCACACATGCAATGACTCTAGATGTGGTGAATTAAAAGAACACACATGCAATGACTCTAGATGTGGTTTGTGAAAAGAACACACATGCAATGACACTGGTGGATCCATATGTGGTTTGTGAAAAGAACATACATGCAATGACTCTAGTTGTGGTTTGTGAAAATAACACACATGCAATCACACTGGTGGATCCATATGTGGTTTGTGAAGAGAACACACATGCATTGACTCTTGATGTGGTTGTGAAAAGAACACACATGCAATGACACTGGTGGATCAATATGCAGTTTGTGAAAAGAACACACATGCAATGACTCCAGATGTGGTTTGTGAAAAGAACACACATGCAATGACACTGGTGGATCCATGTGTGGTTTCTGAGAAGAACAGACATGCAATGACTCTAGCTGTGGTTTGTGAAAAGAACATACATGCAATGACTCTAGCTGTGGTCAATGAAAAGAACACACATGCAATCACAATTGTGGATCCATATGTGGTTTGTGAAAAGAATACACATGCAATGACTCTAGATGTGGTCGTGAAAAGAACACACATGCAATGACACTGGTGGATCAATACGTGGTTTGTGAAAAGAAAAGACATCCAATGACTCTAGATGTGGTTTGTGAAAAGAACACACATGCAATGACACTAGTGGATCTTTGTGTGGTTTGTGAGCAGAACAGACATGCAATTATACTAGCTGTGGTTTGTGAAAAGAACAGACATGCAGTGAACTCTAGTGGATCCATATGTTGTTTGTGAGAAGAACATACATGCAATGACTCTAGATGTGGTTTGGGAATAGAACAGACATCCAATGACTCTAGATGTGGTTTGTGAAAAGAACACACATGCAATGACACAGGTGGATCCATATGTGGTTTGTGAGAAGAGCAGACATGTGATGAACTCTGGTGGATCCATATGTGGTTTGTAAGAAGAAAACACATGCACTAACTCTAGATGTGGTTTCTGAAAAGAACACACATGCAATGATACTGGTGGATCCATATGTGGTTTGTGAAAAGAACACACATGCAATGACTCTAGATGTGGTTTGTGAAAAGAATAAACATGCAATGACTCTAGATGTGGTTAATGAAAACAACACACATGCAATGACTCTAGATATGGTTTGTGAAAAGAACACACATGCAATGACACTACTAAATCCATATGTGGTTTGTGAAAAGAACACACATGCAATGAACTATGGTGGATCCATATCAGGTTGGTGAGAAGAACACACATGCAATGACTATAGATGTGGTTTGTGAAAAGAATAGACATCCAATGACACTGGTGGATGCATATGTGGTTTGGGAAAAGAACACACATGCAATGAACTCTGGTGGATCCATATGTGGTTTGTGAGAAGAACACACATGCAATGACACTGGTGGATCAATATGTGGTTTGTGAAAAGAAAAGACATCCAATGACTCTAGATGTGGTTTGTGAAAAGAACACAGATGCAATGACACTAGTGGATTTATGTGCGGTTTGTGAGCAGAACAGATATGCAATTATACTAGCTATGGTTTGTGAAAAGAACAGACATGCAATGAACTCTAGTGGATCCATATGTTGTTTGTGAGAAGAACACACATGCAATGACTCTAGATGTGGTTTGGGAATAGAACAGACATCCAATGACTCTAGATGTGGTTTGTGAAAAGAACACACATGCAATGACACTGGTGGATCCATATGTGGTTTGTGAGAAGAGCAGACATGTGATGAACTCTGGTGGATCCATATGTGGTTTGTAAGAAGAAAACACATGCACTAACTCTAGATGTGGTTTGTGAAAAGAACACACCTGCAATGATACTGGTGGATCCATATGTGGTTTGTGAAAAGAGCACACATGCAATGACTCTAGATGTGGTTAATTAAAAGAACACACATGCAATGACTCTAGATGTGGTTTGTGAAAAGAACACACATGCAATGACACTGGTGGATCCATATGTGGTTTGTGAAAAGAACATACATGCAATGACTCTAGTTGTGGTTTGTGAAAATAACACACATGCAATCACACTGGTGGATCCATATGTGGTTTGTGAAGAGAACACACATGCATTGACTCTTGATGTGGTTGTGAAAAGAACACACATGCAATGACACTGGTGGATCAACAGTTTGTGAAAAGAACACACATGCAATGACTCTAGATGTGGTTTGTGAAAAGAACACACATGCAATGACACTGGTGGATCCATGTGTGGTTTCTGAGAAGAAAAGACATGCAATGACTCTAGCTGTGGTTTGTGAAAAGAACATACATGCAATGAACTCTAGTGGATCCATATGTGGTTTGTGAGAAGAACAGACATGCAATGAACTCTAGATGTGGTTTGTGAAAAGAACAGATATCCAATGACACTGGTGGATCCATATGTGGTTTGTGAAAAGAACACACATGCAATGACTCTGGATGTGGTTAATGAAAAGAACACACATGCGATGACTCTAGCTGTAGTTTGTGAAAAGAACACACATGCAATGACACTGGTGGATCCATATGTGGTTTGTGAAAAGAACACACATGTAATGAACTCTGGTGGATCCATATGTGGTTTGTGAGAAGAACACACATGCAATGACTCTAGATGTGGTTTGTGAAAAGAACACACATGCAATAACACTGGTGGATCCATATGTGGTTTGTGAAAAGAACACACATGCAATGACACCGGTGGATGCATATGTGGTTTGTGAAAAGACCATACATGCAATGACTCTAGCTGTGGTCAATGAAAAGAACACACATGCAATCACACTTGTGGATCCAGATGAAATGACTCTAGATCTGGTTTGTGAAAAGAAGAAACATGCAATGACACTAGTGGATCCATATGTGGTTTGTGAAAAGAAGACACATGCAATGACACCGGTGGATCCATATGTGGTTTGTGAAAAGAACAGACATGCAATGACTCTAGATGTGGTTTGTGAAATGAACACACATGCAATGACAATGGTGGATCCATATGTGGTTTGTGAAAAGAACATACATGCAATGAACTCTGGTGGATCCATATGTGGTTTATGAGAAGAACAGACATGCAATGAACTCTAGATGTGGTTTGTGAAAAGAACAGACATCCAATGACACTGGTGGATCCATATGTGGTTTGTGAAAAGAACACACATGCAATGACTCTGGATGTGGTTAATGAAAAGAACACACATGCAATGACTCTAGTTGTGGTTTGTGAGAAGAACACACATGCAATGACTATAGATGTGGTTTGTGAAAAGAATAGACATCCAATGACACTGGTGGATCCATATGTGGTTTGTGAAGAGAACACACATGCAATGACTCTGGATGTGTTTAATGAAAAGAACACACATGCAATGACTCTAGCTGTGGTTTGTGAAAAGAACACACATGTAATGACTCTGGATGTGGTTAATGAAAAGAACACACATGCAATGACTCTAGTTGTGGTTTGTGAAAAGAACACATATGCAATGAGACTGGTGGATCCATATGTGGTTTGTGAAAAGAACACACATGCAATGAACTCTGGTGGATCCATATGTGGTTTGTGAAAAGAATACACATGCAATGACTCTAGATGTGGTCGTGAAAAGAACACACATGCAATGACACTGGTGGATCAATATGTGGTTTGTGAAAAGAAAAGACATCCAATGACTCTAGATGTGGTTTGTGAAAAGAACACACATGCAATGACACTAGTGGATTTATGTGTGGTTTGTGAGCAGAACAGATATGCAATTATACTAGTTATGGTTTGTGAAAAGAACAGACATGCAATGAACTCTAGTGGATCCATATGTTGTTTGTGAGAAGAACACACATGCAATGACTCTAGATGTGGTTTGGGAATAGAACAGACATCCAATGACTCTAGATGTGGTTTGTGAAAAGAACACACATGCAATGACACTGGTGGATCCATATGTGGTTTGTGAGAAGAGCAGACATGTGATGAACTCTGGTGGAACCATATGTGGTTTGTGAGAAGAAAACACATGCACTAACTCTAGACGTGGTTTCTGAAAAGAACACACATGCAATGATACTGGTGGATCCATATGTGGTTTGTGAAAAGAACACACATGCAATGACTCTAGATGTGGTTAATGAAAACAACACACATGCAATGACTCTAGACGTGGCTTGTGAAAAGAACACACATGCAATGACACTACTAAATCCATATGTGGTTTGTGAAAAGAACACACATGCAATGAACTTTGGTGGATCCATATGTGGTTTGTGAGAAGAACACACATGCAATGACTATAGATGTGGTTTGTGAAAAGAATAGACATCCAATGACACTGGTGGATCTATATGTGGTTTGTGAAGAGAACACACATGCAATGACTCTGGATGTGGTTAATGAAAAGAACACACATGCAATGACTCTAGCTGTGGTTTGTGAAGAGAACATACATGCAATGACTCTGGATGTGGTTAATGAAAACAACACACATGCAATGACTCTAGATGTGGTTTGTGAAAAGAACACACATGCAATGACACTACTAAATCCATATGTGGTTTGTGAAAAGAACACACATGCAATGAACTATGGTGGATCCATATGAGGTTTGTGAGAAGAACACACATGCAATGACTATAGATGTGGTTTGTGAAAAGAATAGACATCCAATGACACTGGTGGATCTATATGTGGTTTGTGAAGAGAACACACATGCAATGACTCTGGATGTGGTTAATGAAAAGAACACACATGCAATGACTCTAGCTGTGGTTTGTGAAGAGAACACACATGCAATGACTCTGGATGTGGTTAATGAAAACAACACACATGCAATGACTCTAGATGTGGTTTGTGAGAAGAAAACACATGCAATGACACTACTAAATCCATATGTGGTTTGTGAAAAGAACACACATGCAATGAACTATGGTGGATACATATGAGGTTTGTGAGAA
This sequence comes from Avena sativa, assembly GCA_916181665.1. NCBI lineage: Eukaryota > Viridiplantae > Streptophyta > Magnoliopsida > Poales > Poaceae > Avena > Avena sativa. The sequence goes on from OV702292.1 coordinate 275,402,723, forward strand.
GAACACACATGCAATGACTATAGATGTGGTTTGTGAAAAGAATAGACATCCAATGACACTGGTGGATCCATATGTGGTTTGTGAAGAGAACACACATGCAATGACTCTGGATGTGTTTAATGAAAAGAACACACATGCAATGACTCTAGCTGTGGTTTGTGAAAAGAACACACATGTAATGACTCTGGATGTGGTTAATGAAAAGAACACACATGCAATGACTCTAGTTGTGGTTTGTGAAAAGAACACATATGCAATGACACTGGTGGATCCATATGTGGTTTGTGAAAAGAACACACATGCAATGAACTCTGGTGGATCCGTATGTGGTTTGTGAGAAGAACACACATGTAGTGACTCTAGATGTGGTTTGTGAAAAGAACACACCTGCAATAACACTGGTGGATCCATATGTGGTTTGTGAAAAGAGCACACATGCAATGACTCTAGATGTGGTTAATTAAAAGAACACACATGCAATGACTCTAGATGTGGTTTGTGAAAAGAACACACATGCAATGACACTGGTGGATCCATATGTGGTTTGTGAAAAGAACATACATGCAATGAATCTAGTTGTGGTTTGTGAAAATAACACACATGCAATCACACTGGTGGATCCATATGTGGTTTTTGAAGAGAACACACATGCATTGACTCTTGATGTGGTTGTGAAAAGAACACACATGCAATGACACTGGTGGATCAATATGCAGTTTGTGAAAAGAACACACATGCAATGACTCCAGATGTGGTTTGTGAAAAGAACACACATGCAATGACACTGGTGGATCCATGTGTGGTTTCTGAGAAGAACAGACATGCAATGACTCTAGCTGTGGTTTGTGAAAAGAACATACATGCAATGAACTCTAGTGGATCCATATGTGGTTTGTGAGAAGAACATACATGCAATGAACTCTAGATGTGGTTTGTGAAAAGAACAGATATCCAATGACACTGGTGGATCCATATGTGGTTTGTGAAAAGAACACACATGTAATGACTCTGGATGTGGTTAATGAAAAGAACACACATGCAATGACTCTAGCAGTGGTTTGTGAAGAGAACACACATGCAATGACTCTGGATGTGGTTAATGAAAACAACACACATGCAATGACTCTAGATGTGGTTTGTGAGAAGAACACACATGCAATGACACTACTAAATCCATATGTGGTTTGTGAAAAGAACACACATGCAATGAACTATGGTGGATCCATATGAGGTTTGTGAGAAGAACACACATGCAATGACACTACTAAATCCATATGTGGTTTGTGAAAAGAACACACATGCAATGAACTATGGTGGATCCATATGAGGTTTGTGAGAAGAACACACATGCAATGACTATAGATGTGGTTTGTGAAAAGAATAGACATCCAATGACACTGGTGGATCCATATGTGGTTTGTGAAGAGAACACACATGCAATGACTCTGGATGTGTTTAATGAAAAGAACACACATGCAATGACTCTAGCTGTGGTTTGTGAAAAGAACACACATGTAATGACTCTGGATGTGGTTAATGAAAAGAACACACATGCAATGACTCTAGTTGTGGTTTGTGAAAAGAACACATATGCAATGACACTGGTGGATCCATATGTGGTTTGTGAAAAGAACACACATGCAATGAACTCTGGTGGATCCCTATGTGGTTTGTGAGAAGAACACACATGTAGTGACTCTAGATGTGGTTTGTGAAAAGAACACACCTGCAATAACACTGGTGGATCCATATGTGGTTTGTGAAATGAGCACACATGCAATGACTCTAGATGTGGTGAATTAAAAGAACACACATGCAATGACTCTAGATGTGGTTTGTGAAAAGAACACACATGCAATGACACTGGTGGATCCATATGTGGTTTGTGAAAAGAACATACATGCAATGACTCTAGTTGTGGTTTGTGAAAATAACACACATGCAATCACACTGGTGGATCCATATGTGGTTTGTGAAGAGAACACACATGCATTGACTCTTGATGTGGTTGTGAAAAGAACACACATGCAATGACACTGGTGGATCAATATGCAGTTTGTGAAAAGAACACACATGCAATGACTCCAGATGTGGTTTGTGAAAAGAACACACATGCAATGACACTGGTGGATCCATGTGTGGTTTCTGAGAAGAACAGACATGCAATGACTCTAGCTGTGGTTTGTGAAAAGAACATACATGCAATGACTCTAGCTGTGGTCAATGAAAAGAACACACATGCAATCACAATTGTGGATCCATATGTGGTTTGTGAAAAGAATACACATGCAATGACTCTAGATGTGGTCGTGAAAAGAACACACATGAAATGACACTGGTGGATCAATACGTGGTTTGTGAAAAGAAAAGACATCCAATGACTCTAGATGTGGTTTGTGAAAAGAACACACATGCAATGACACTAGTGGATCTTTGTGTGGTTTGTGAGCAGAACAGACATGCAATTATACTAGCTGTGGTTTGTGAAAAGAACAGACATGCAGTGAACTCTAGTGGATCCATATGTTGTTTGTGAGAAGAACATACATGCAATGACTCTAGATGTGGTTTGGGAATAGAACAGACATCCAATGACTCTAGATGTGGTTTGTGAAAAGAACACACATGCAATGACACTGGTGGATCCATATGTGGTTTGTGAGAAGAGCAGACATGTGATGAACTCTGGTGGATCCATATGTGGTTTGTAAGAAGAAAACACATGCACTAACTCTAGATGTGGTTTCTGAAAAGAACACACATGCAATGATACTGGTGGATCCATATGTGGTTTGTGAAAAGAACACACAGGCAATGACTCTAGATGTGGTTTGTGAAAAGAATAAACATGCAATGACTCTAGATGTGGTTAATGAAAACAACACACATGCAATGACTCTAGATGTGGTTTGTGAAAAGAACACACATGCAATGACACTACTAAATCCATATGTGGTTTGTGAAAAGAACACACATGCAATGAACTATGGTGGATCCATATCAGGTTGGTGAGAAGAACACACATGCAATGACTATAGATGTGGTTTGTGAAAAGAATAGACATCCAATGACACTGGTGGATGCATATGTGGTTTGGGAAAAGAACACACATGCAATGAACTCTGGTGGATCCATATGTGGTTTGTGAGAAGAACACACATGTAGTGACTCTAGATGTGGTTTGTGAAAAGAACACACCTGCAATAACACTGGTGGATCCATATGTGGTTTGTGAAAAGAGCACACATGCAATGACTCTAGATGTGGTTAATTAAAAGAACACACATGCAATGACTCTAGATGTGGTTTGTGAAAAGAACACACATGCAATGACACTGGTGGATCCATATGTGGTTTGTGAAAAGAACATACATGCAATGACTCTAGTTGTGGTTTGTGAAAATAACACACATGCAATCACACTGGTGGATCCATATGTGGTTTGTGAAGAGAACACACATGCATTGACTCTTGATGTGGTTGTGAAAAGAACACACATGCAATGACACTGGTGGATCAATATGCAGTTTGTGAAAAGAACACACATGCAATGACTCCAGATGTGGTTTGTGAAAAGAACACACATGCAATGACACTGGTGGATCCATGTGTGGTTTCTGAGAAGAACAGACATGCAATGACTCTAGCTGTGGTTTGTGAAAAGAACATACATGCAATGAACTCTAGTGGATCCATATGTGGTTTGTGAGAAGAACATACATGCAATGAACTCTAGATGTGGTTTGTGAAAAGAACAGATATCCAATGACACTGGTGGATCCATATGTGGTTTGTGAAAAGAACACACATGTAATGACTCTGGATGTGGTTAATGAAAAGAACACACATGCAATGACTCTAGCAGTGGTTTGTGAAGAGAACACACATGCAATGACTCTGGATGTGGTTAATGAAAACAACACAAATGCAATGACTCTAGATGTGGTTTGTGAGAAGAACACACATGCAATGACACTACTAAATCCATATGTGGTTTGTGAAAAGAACACACATGCAATGAACTATGGTGGATCCATATGAGGTTTGTGAGAAGAACACACATGCAATGACACTACTAAATCCATATGTGGTTTGTGAAAAGAACACACATGCAATGAACTATGGTGGATCCATATGAGGTTTGTGAGAAGAACACACATGCAATGACTATAGATGTGGTTTGTGAAAAGAATAGACATCCAATGACACTGGTGGATCCATATGTGGTTTGTGAAGAGAACACACATGCAATGACTCTGGATGTGTTTAATGAAAAGAACACACATGCAATGACTCTAGTTGTGGTTTGTGAAAGGAACACACATGTAATGACTCTGGATGTGGTTAATGAAAAGAACACACATGCAATGACTCTAGTTGTGGTTTGTGAAAAGAACACATATGCAATGACACTGGTGGATCCATATGTGGTTTGTGAAAAGAACACACAAGCAATGAACTCTGGTGGATCCCTATGTGGTTTGTGAGAAGAACACACATGTAGTGACTCTAGATGTGGTTTGTGAAAAGAACACACCTGCAATAACACTGGTGGATCCATATGTGGTTTGTGAAATGAGCACACATGCAATGACTCTAGATGTGGTGAATTAAAAGAACACACATGCAATGACTCTAGATGTGGTTTGTGAAAAGAACACACATGCAATGACACTGGTGGATCCATATGTGGTTTGTGAAAAGAACATACATGCAATGACTCTAGTTGTGGTTTGTGAAAATAACACACATGCAATCACACTGGTGGATCCATATGTGGTTTGTGAAGAGAACACACATGCATTGACTCTTGATGTGGTCGTGAAAAGAACACACATGCAATGACACTGGTGGATCAATATGCAGTTTGTGAAAAGAACACACATGCAATGACTCCAGATGTGGTTTGTGAAAAGAACACACATGCAATGACACTGGTGGATCCATGTGTGGTTTCTGAGAAGAACAGACATGCAATGACTCTAGATATGGTTTGTGAAAAGAACATACATGCAATGACTGTAGCTGTGGTCAATGAAAAGAACACACATGCAATCACAATTGTGGATCCATATGTGGTTTGTGAAAAGAATACACATGCAATGACTCTAGATGTGGTCGTGAAAAGAACACACATGCAATGACACTGGTGGATCAATACGTGGTTTGTGAAAAGAAAAGACATCCAATGACTCTAGATGTGGTTTGTGAAAAGAACACACATGCAATGACACTAGTGGATCTTTGTGTGGTTTGTGAGCAGAACAGACATGCAATTATACTAGCTGTGGTTTGTGAAAAGAACAGACATGCAGTGAACTCTAGTGGATCCATATGTTGTTTGTGAGAAGAACATACATGCAATGACTCTAGATGTGGTTTGGGAATAGAACAGACATCCAATGACTCTAGATGTGGTTTGTGAAAAGAACACACATGCAATGACACTGGTGGATCCATATGTGGTTTGTGAGAAGAGCAGACATGTGATGAACTCTGGTGGATCCATATGTGGTTTGTAAGAAGAAAACACAGGCACTAACTCTAGATGTGGTTTCTGAAAAGAACACACATGCAATGATACTGGTGGATCCATATGTGGTTTGTGAAAAGAACACACATGCAATGACTCTAGATGTGGTTTGTGAAAAGAATAAACATGCAATTACTCTAGATATGGTTAATGAAAACAACACACATGCAATGACTCTAGATGTGGTTTGTGAAAAGAACACACATGCAATGACACTACTAAATCCATATGTGGTTTGTGAAAAGAACACACATGCAATGAACTATGGTGGATCCATATCAGGTTGGTGAGAAGAACACACATGCAATGACTATAGATGTGGTTTGTGAAAAGAATAGACATCCAATGACACTGGTGGATGCATATGTGGTTTGGGAAAAGAACACACATGCAATGATCTCTGGTGGATCCATATGTGGTTTGTGAGAAGAACACACATGTAGTGACTCTAGATGTGGTTTGTGAAAAGAACACACCTGCAATAACACTGGTGGATCCATATGTGGTTTGTGAAAAGAGCACACATGCAATGACTCTAGATGTGGTTAATTAAAAGAACACACATGTAATGACTCTAGATGTGGTTTGTGAAAAGAACACACATGCAATGACACTGGTGGATCCATATGTGGTTTGTGAAAAGAACATACATGCAATGACTCTAGTTGTGGTTTGTGAAAATAACACACATGCAATCACACTGGTGGATCCATATGTGGTTTGTGAAGAGAACACACATGCATTGACTCTTGATGTGGTTGTGAAAAGAACACACATGCAATGACACTGGTGGATCAATATGCAGTTTGTGAAAAGAACACACATGCAATGACTCCAGATGTGGTTTGTGAAAAGAACACACATGCAATGACACTGGTGGATCCATGTGTGGTTTCTGAGAAGAACAGACATGCAATGACTCTAGCTGTGGTTTGTGAAAAGAACATACATGCAATGAACTCTAGTGGATCCATATGTGGTTTGTGAGAAGAACAGACATGCAATGAACTCTAGATGTGGTTTGTGAAAAGAACAGATATCCAATGACACTGGTGGATCCATATGTGGTTTGTGAAAAGAACACACATGTAATGACTCTGGATGTAGTTAATGAAAAGAACACACATGCAATGACTCTAGCAGTGGTTTGTGAAGAGAACACACATGCAATGACTCTGGATGTGGTTAATGAAAACAACACACATGCAATGACTCTAGATGTGGTTTGTGAGAAGAACACACATGCAATGACACTACTAAATCCATATGTGGTTTGTGAAAAGAACACACATGCAATGAACTATGGTGGATCCATATGAGGTTTGTGAGAAGAACACACATGCAATGACACTACTAAATCCATATGTGGTTTGTGAAAAGAACACACATGCAATGAACTATGGTGGATCCATATGAGGTTTGTGAGAAGAACACACATGCAATGACTATAGATGTGGTTTGTGAAAAGAATAGACATCCAATGACACTGGTGGATCCATATGTGGTTTGTGAAGAGAACACACATGCAATGACTCTGGATGTGTTTAATGAAAAGAACACACATGCAATGACTCTAGCTGTGGTTTGTGAAAAGAACACACATGTAATGACTCTGGATGTGGTTAATGAAAAGAACACACATGCAATGACTCTAGTTGTGGTTTGTGAAAAGAACACATATGCAATGACACTGGTGGATCCATATGTGGTTTGTGAAAAGAACACACAAGCAATGAACTCTGGTGGATCCCTATGTGGTTTGTGAGAAGAACACACATGTAGTGACTCTAGATGTGGTTTGTGAAAAGAACACACCTGCAATAACACTGGTGGATCCATATGTGGTTTGTGAAATGAGCACACATGCAATGACTCTAGATGTGGTGAATTAAAAGAACACACATGCAATGACTCTAGATGTGGTTTGTGAAAAGAACACACATGCAATGACACTGGTGGATCCATATGTGGTTTGTGAAAAGAACATACATGCAATGACTCTAGTTGTGGTTTGTGAAAATAACACACATGCAATCACACTGGTGGATCCATATGTGGTTTGTGAAGAGAACACACATGCATTGACTCTTGATGTGGTTGTGAAAAGAACACACATGCAATGACACTGGTTGATCAATATGCAGTTTGTGAAAAGAACACACATGCAATGACTCCAGATGTGGTTTGTGAAAAGAACACACATGCAATGACACTGGTGGATCCATGTGTGGTTTCTGAGAAGAACAAACATGCAATGACTCTAGCTGTGGTTTGTGAAAAGAACATACATGCAATGACTCTAGCTGTGGTCAATGAAAAGAACACACATGCAATCACAATTGTGGATCCATATGTGGTTTGTGAAAAGAATACACATGCAATGACTCTAGATGTGGTCGTGAAAAGAACACACATGCAATGACACTGGTGGATCAATACGTGGTTTGTGAAAAGAAAAGACATCCAATGACTCTAGATGTGGTTTGTGAAAAGAACACACATGCAATGACACTAGTGGATCTTTGTGTGGTTTGTGAGCAGAACAGACATGCAATTATACTAGCTGTGGTTTGTGAAAAGAACAGACATGCAGTGAACTCTAGTGGATCCATATGTTGTTTGTGAGAAGAACATACATGCAATGACTCTAGATGTGGTTTGGGAATAGAACAGACATCCAATGACTCTAGATGTGGTTTGTGAAAAGAACACACATGCAATGACACTGGTGGATCCATATGTGGTTTGTGAGAAGAGCAGACATGTGATGAAATCTGGTGGATCCATATGTGGTTTGTAAAAAGAAAACACATGCACTAACTCTAGATGTGGTTTGTGAAAAGAACACACCTGCAATGATACTGGTGGATCCATATGTGGTTTGTGAAAAGAGCACACATGCAATGACTCTAGATGTGGTTAATTAAAAGAACACACATGCAATGACTCTAGATGTGGTTTGTGAAAAGAACACACATGCAATGACACTGGTGGATCCATATGTGGTTTGTGAAAAGAACATACATGCAATGACTCTAGTTGTGGTTTGTGAAAATAACACACATGCAATCACACTGGTGGATCCATATGTGGTTTGTGAAGAGAACACACATGCATTGACTCTTGATGTGGTTGTGAAAAGAACACACATGCAATGACATTGGTGGATCAATATGCAGTTTGTGAAAAGAACACACATGCAATGACTCCAGATGTGGTCAATGAAAAGAACACACATGCAATCACAATTGTGGATCCATATGTGGTTTGTGAAAAGAATACACATGCAATGACTCTAGATGTGGTCGTGAAAAGAACACACATGCAATGACACTGGTGGATCAATACGTGGTTTGTGAAAAGAAAAGACATCCAATGACTCTAGATGTGGTTTGTGAAAAGAACACACATGCAATGACACTAGTGGATCTTTGTGTGGTTTGTGAGCAGAACAGAGATGCAATTATACTAGCTGTGGTTTGTGAAAAGAACAGACATGCAGTGAACTCTAGTGGATCCATATGTTGTTTGTGAGAAGAACATACATGCAATGACTCTAGATGTGGTTTGGGAATAGAACAGACATCCAATGACTCTAGATGTGGTTTGTGAAAAGAACACACATGCAATGACACTGGTGGATCCATATGTGGTTTGTGAGAAGAGCAGACATGTGATGAACTCTGGTGGATCCATATGTGGTTTGTAAGAAGAAAACACATGCACTAACTCTAGATGTGGTTTGTGAAAAGAACACACCTGCAATGATACTGGTGGATCCATATGTGGTTTGTGAAAAGAGCACACATGCAATGACTCTAGATGTGGTTAATTAAAAGAACACACATGCAATGACTCTAGATGTGGTTTGTGAAAAGAACACACATGCAATGACACTGGTGGATCCATATGTGGTTTGTGAAAAGAACATACATGCAATGACTCTAGTTGTGGTTTGTGAAAATAACACACATGCAATCACACTGGTGGATCCATATGTGGTTTGTGAAGAGAACACACATGCATTGACTCTTGATGTGGTTGTGAAAAGAACACACATGCAATGACATTGGTGGATCAATATGCAGTTTGTGAAAAGAACACACATGCAATGACTCCAGATGTGGTCAATGAAAAGAACACACATGCAATCACAATTGTGGATCCATATGTGGTTTGTGAAAAGAATACACATGCAATGACTCTAGATGTGGTCGTGAAAAGAACACACATGCAATGACACTGGTGGATCAATACGTGGTTTGTGAAAAGAAAAGACATCCAATGACTCTAGATGTGGTTTGTGAAAAGAACACACATGCAATGACACTAGTGGATCTTTGTGTGGTTTGTGAGCAGAACAGACATGCAATTATACTAGCTGTGGTTTGTGAAAAGAACAGACATGCAGTGAACTCTAGTGGATCCATATGTTGTTTGTGAGAAGAACATACATGCAATGACTCTAGATGTGGTTTGGGAATAGAACAGACATCCAATGACTCTAGATGTGGTTTGTGAAAAGAACACACATGCAATGACACTGGTGGATCCATATGTGGTTTGTGAGAAGAGCAGACATGTGATGAACTCTGGTGGATCCATATGTGGTTTGTAAGAAGAAAACACATGCACTAACTCTAGATGTGGTTTGTGAAAAGAACACACCTGCAATGATACTGGTGGATCCATATGTGGTTTGTGAAAAGAGCACACATGCAATGACTCTAGATGTGGTTAATTAAAAGAACACACATGCAATGACTCTAGATGTGGTTTGTGAAAAGAACACACATGCAATGACACTGGTGGATCCATATGTGGTTTGTGAAAAGAACATACATGCAATGACTCTAGTTGTGGTTTGTGAAAATAACACACATGCAATCACACTGGTGGATCCATATGTGGTTTGTGAAGAGAACACACATGCATTGACTCTTGATGTGGTTGTGAAAAGAACACACATGCAATGACACTAGTGGATCAATATGCAGTTTGTGAAAAGAACATACATGCAATGACTCTAGCTGTGGTCAATGAAAAGAACACACATGCAATCACAATTGTGGATCCATATGTGGTTTGTGAAAAGAATACACATGCAATGACTCTAGATGTGGTCGTGAAAAGAACACACATGCAATGACACTGGTGGATCAATACGTGGTTTGTGAAAAGAAAAGACATCCAATGACTCTAGATGTGGTTTGTGAAAAGAACACACATGCAATGACACTAGTGGATCTTTGTGTGGTTTGTGAGCAGAACAGACATGCAATTATACTAGCTGTGGTTTGTGAAAAGAACAGACATGCAGTGAACTCTAGTGGATCCATATGTTGTTTGTGAGAAGAATATACATGCAATGACTCTAGATGTGGTTTGGGAATAGAACAGACATCCAATGACTCTAGATGTGGTTTGTGAAAAGAACACACATGCAATGACACTGGTGGATCCATATGTGGTTTGTGAGAAGAGCAGACATGTGATGAACTCTGGTGGATCCATATGTGGTTTGTAAGAAGAAAACACATGCACTAACTCTAGATGTGGTTTGTGAAAAGAACACACCTGCAATGATACTGGTGGATCCATATGTGGTTTGTGAAAAGAGCACACATGCAATGACTCTAGATGTGGTGAATTAAAAGAACACACATGCAATGACTCTAGATGTGGTTTGTGAAAAGAACACACATGCAATGACACTGGTGGATCCATATGTGGTTTGTGAAAAGAACATACATGCAAAGACTCTAGTTGTGGTTTGTGAAAATAACACACATGCAATCACACTGGTGGATCCATATGTGGTTTGTGAAGAGAACACACATGCATTGACTCTTGATGTGGTTGTGAAAAGAACACACATGCAATGACACTGGTGGATCAATATGCAGTTTGTGAAAAGAACACACATGCAATGACTCCAGATGTGGTTTGTGAAAAGAACACACATGCAATGACACTGGTGGATCCATGTGTGGTTTCTGAGAAGAAAAGACATGCAATGACTCTAGCTGTGGTTTGTGAAAAGAACATACATGCAATGAACTCTAGTGGATCCATATGTGGTTTGTGAGAAGAACAGACATGCAATGAACTCTAGATGTGGTTTGTGAAAAGAACAGATATCCAATGACACTGGTGGATCCATATGTGGTTTGTGAAAAGAACACACATGCAATGACTCTGGATGTGGTTAATGAAAAGAACACACATGCGATGACTCTAGCAGTGGTTTGTGAAGAGAACACACATGCAATGACTCTGGATGTGGTTAATGAAAACAACACACATGCAATGACTCTAGATGTGGTTTGTGAGAAGAACACACATGCAATGACACTACTAAATCCATATGTGGTTTGTGAAAAGAACACACATGCAATGAACTATGGTGGATCCATATGAGGTTTGTGAGAAGAACACACATGCAATGACACTACTAAATCCATATTTGGTTTGTGAAAAGAACACACATGCAATGAACTATGGTGGATCCATATGAGGTTTGTGAGAAGAACACACATGCAATGACTATAGATGTGGTTTGTGAAAAGAATAGACATCCAATGACACTGGTGGATCCATATGTGGTTTGTGAAGAGAACACACATGCAATGACTCTGGATGTGTTTAATGAAAAGAACACACATGCAATGACTCTAGCTGTGGTTTGTGAAAAGAACACACATGTAATGACTCTGGATGTGGTTAATGAAAAGAACACACATGCAATGACTCTAGTTGTGGTTTGTGAAAAGAACACATATGCAATGACACTGGTGGATCCATATGTGGTTTGTGAAAAGAACACACATGCAATGAACTCTGGTGGATCCCTATGTGGTTTGTGAGAAGAACACACATGTAGTGACTCTAGATGTGGTTTGTGAAAAGAACACACCTGCAATAACACTGGTGGATCCATATGTGGTTTGTGAAAAGAGCACACATGCAATGACTCTAGATGTGGTGAATTAAAAGAACACACATGCAATGACTCTAGATGTGGTTTGTGAAAAGAACACACATGCAATGACACTGGTGGATCCATATGTGGTTTGTGAAAAGAACATACATGCAATGACTCTAGTTGTGGTTTGTGAAAATAACACACATGCAATCACACTGGTGGATCCATATGTGGTTTGTGAAGAGAACACACATGCATTGACTCTTGATGTGGTTGTGAAAAGAACACACATGCAATGACACTGGTGGATCAATATGCAGTTTGTGAAAAGAACACACATGCAATGACTCCAGATGTGGTTTGTGAAAAGAACACACATGCAATGACACTGGTGGATCCATGTGTGGTTTCTGAGAAGAACAGACATGCAATGACTCTAGCTGTGGTTTGTGAAAAGAACATACATGCAATGACTCTAGCTATGGTCAATGGAAAGAACACACATGCAATCACAATTGTGGATCCATATGTGGTTTGTGAAAAGAATACACATGCAATGACTCTAGATGTGGTCGTGAAAAGAACACACATGCGATGACACTGGTGGATCAATACGTGGTTTGTGACAAGAAAAGACATCCAATGACTCTAGATGTGGTTTGTGAAAAGAACACACATGCAATGACACTAGTGGATCTTTGTGTGGTTTGTGAGCAGAACAGACATGCAATTATACTAGCTGTGGTTTGTGAAAAGAACAGACATGCAGTGAACTCTAGTGGATCCATATGTTGTTTGTGAGAAGAACATACATGAAATGACTCTAGATGTGGTTTGGGAATAGAACAGACATCCAATGACTCTAGATGTGGTTTGTGAAAAGAACACACATGCAATGACACTGGTGGATCCATATGTGGTTTGTGAGAAGAGCAGACATGTGATGAACTCTGGTGGATCCATATGTGGTTTGTAAGAAGAAAACACATGCACTAACTCTAGATGTGGTTTGTGAAAAGAACACACCTATAATGATACTGGTGGATCCATATGTGGTTTGTGAAAAGAGCACACATGCAATGACTCTAGATGTGGTTAATTAAAAGAACACACATGCAATGACTCTAGATGTGGTTTGTGAAAAGAACACACATGCAATGACACTGGTGGATCCATATGTGGTTTGTGAAAAGAACATACATGCAATGACTCTAGTTGTGGTTTGTGAAAATAACACACATGCAATCACACTGGTGGATCCATATGTGGTTTGTGAAGAGAACACACATGCATTGACTCTTGATGTGGTTGTGAAAAGAACACACATGCAATGACACTGGTGGATCAATATGCAGTTTGTGAAAAGAACACACATGCAATGACTCCAGATGTGGTTTGTGAAAAGAACACACATGCAATGACACTGGTGGATCCATGTGTGGTTTCTGAGAAGAACAGACATGCAATGACTCTAGCTGTGGTTTGTGAAAAGAACATACATGCAATGAACTCTAGTGGATCCATATGTGGTTTGTGAGAAGAACATACATGCAATGAACTCTAGATGTGGTTTGTGAAAAGAACAGATATTCAATGACACTGGTGGATCCATATGTGGTTTGTGAAAAGAACACACATGTAATGACTCTGGATGTGGTTAATGAAAAGAACACACATGCAATGACTCTAGCAATGGTTTGTGAAGAGAACACACATGCAATGACTCTGGATGTGGTTAATGAAAACAACACACATGCAATGACTCTAGATGTGGTTTGTGAGAAGAACACACATGCAATGACACTACTAAATCCATATGTGGTTTGTGGAAAGAACACACATGCAATGAACTATGGTGGATCCATATGAGGTTTGTGAGAAGAACACACATGCAATGACACTACTAAATCCATATGCGGTTTGTGAAAAGAACACACATGCAATGAACTATGGTGGATCCATATGAGGTTTGTGAGAAGAACACACATGCAATGACTATAGATGTGGTTTGTGAAAAGAATAGACATCCAATGACACTGGTGGATCCATATGTGGTTTGTGAAGAGAACACACATGCAATGACTCTGGATGTGTTTAATGAAAAGAACACACATGCAATGACTCTAGCTGTGGTTTGTGAAAAGAACACACATGTAATGACTCTGGATGTGGTTAATGAAAAGAACACACATGCAATGACTCTAGTTGTGGTTTGTGAAAAGAACACATATGCAATGACACTGGTGGATCCATATGTGGTTTGTGATAAGAACACACATGCAATGAACTCTGGTGGATCCCTATGTGGTTTGTGAGAAGAACACACATGTAGTGACTCTAGATGTGGTTTGTGAAAAGAACACACCTGCAATAACACTGGTGGATCCATATGTGGTTTGTGAAAAGAGCACACATGCAATGACTCTAGATGTGGTGAATTAAAAGAACACACATGCAATGACTCTAGATGTGGTTTGTGAAAAGAACACACATGCAATGACACTGGTGGATCCATATGTGGTTTGTGAAAAGAACATACATGCAATGACTCTAGTTGTGGTTTGTGAAAATAACACACATGCAATCACACTGGTGGATCCATATGTGGTTTGTGAAGAGAACACACATGCATTGACTCTTGATGTGGTTGTGAAAAGAACACACATGCAATGACACTGGTGGATCAATATGCAGTTTGTGAAAAGAACACACATGCAATGACTCTAGATGTGGTTTGTGAAAAGAACACACATGCAATGACACTGGTGGATCCATGTGTGGTTTCTGAGAAGAACAGACATGCAATGACTCTAGCTGTGGTTTGTGAAAAGAACATACATGCAATGACTCTAGCTGTGGTCAATGAAAAGAACACACATGCAATCACAATTGTGGATCCATATGTTGTTTGTGAAAAGAATACACATGCAATGACTCTAGATGTGGTCGTGAAAAGAACACACATGCAATGACACTGGTGGATCAATACGTGGTTTGTGAAAAGAAAAGACATCCAATGACTCTAGATGTGGTTTGTGAAAAGAACACACATGCAATGACACTAGTGGATCTTTGTGTGGTTTGTGAGCAGAACAGACATGCAATTATACTAGCTGTGGTTTGTGAAAAGAACAGACATGCAGTGAACTCTAGTGGATCCATATGTTGTTTGTGAGAAGAACATACATGCAATGACTCTAGATGTGGTTTGGGAATAGAACAGACATCCAATGACTCTAGATGTGGTTTGTGAAAAGAACACACATGCAATGACACTGGTGGATCCATATGTGGTTTGTGAGAAGAGCAGACATGTGATGAACTCTGGTGGATCCATATGTGGTTTGTAAGAAGAAAACACATGCACTAACTCTAGATGTGGTTTCTGAAAAGAACACACATGCAATGATACTGGTGGATCCATATGTGGTTTGTGAAAAGAACACACAGGCAATGACTCTAGATGTGGTTTGTGAAAAGAATAAACATGCAATGACTCTAGATGTGGTTAATGAAAACAACACACATGCAATGACTCTAGATGTGGTTTGTGAAAAGAACACACATGCAATGACACTACTAAATCCATATGTGGTTTGTGAAAAGAACACACATGCAATGAACTATGGTGGATCCATATGAGGTTTGTGAGAAGAACACACATGCAATGACACTACTAAATCCATATGTGGTTTGTGAAAAGAACACACATGGAATGAACTATGGTGGATCCATATGAGGTTTGTGAGAAGAACACACATGCAATGACTATAGATGTGGTTTGTGAAAAGAATAGACATCCAATGACACTGGTGGATCCATATGTGGTTTGTGAAGAGAACACACATGCAATGACTCTGGATGTGTTTAATGAAAAGAACACACATGCAATGACTCTAGCTGTGGTTTGTGAAAAGAACACACATGTAATGACTCTGGATGTGGTTAATGAAAAGAACACACATGCAATGACTCTAGTTGTGGTTTGTGAAAAGAACACATATGCAATGACACTGGTGGATCCATATGTGGTTTGTGAAAAGAACACACATGCAATGAACTCTGGTGGATCCCTATGTGGTTTGTGAGAAGAACACACATGTAGTGACTCTAGATGTGGTTTGTGAAAAGAACACACCTGCAATAACACTGGTGGATCCATATGTGGTTTGTGAAAAGAGCACACATGCAATGACTCTAGATGTGGTGAATTAAAAGAACACACATGCAATGACTCTAGATGTGGTTTGTGAAAAGAACACACATGCAATGACACTGGTGGATCCATATGTGGTTTGTGAAAAGAACATACATGCAATGACTCTAGTTGTGGTTTGTGAAAATAACACACATGCAATCACACTGGTGGATCCATATGTGGTTTGTGAAGAGAACACACATGCATTGACTCTTGATGTGGTTGTGAAAAGAACACACATGCAATGACACTGGTGGATCAATATGCAGTTTGTGAAAAGAACACACATGCAATGACTCCAGATGTGGTTTGTGAAAAGAACACACATGCAATGACACTGGTGGATCCATGTGTGGTTTCTGAGAAGAACAGACATGCAATGACTCTAGCTGTGGTTTGTGAAAAGAACATACATGCAATGACTCTAGCTATGGTCAATGGAAAGAACACACATGCAATCACAATTGTGGATCCATATGTGGTTTGTGAAAAGAATACACATGCAATGACTCTAGATGTGGTCGTGAAAAGAACACACATGCGATGACACTGGTGGATCAATACGTGGTTTGTGACAAGAAAAGACATCCAATGACTCTAGATGTGGTTTGTGAAAAGAACACACATGCAATGACACTAGTGGATCTTTGTGTGGTTTGTGAGCAGAACAGACATGCAATTATACTAGCTGTGGTTTGTGAAAAGAACAGACATGCAGTGAACTCTAGTGGATCCATATGTTGTTTGTGAGAAGAACATACATGAAATGACTCTAGATGTGGTTTGGGAATAGAACAGACATCCAATGACTCTAGATGTGGTTTGTGAAAAGAACACACATGCAATGACACTGGTGGATCCATATGTGGTTTGTGAGAAGAGCAGACATGTGATGAACTCTGGTGGATCCATATGTGGTTTGTAAGAAGAAAACACATGCACTAACTCTAGATGTGGTTTGTGAAAAGAACACACCTATAATGATACTGGTGGATCCATATGTGGTTTGTGAAAAGAGCACACATGCAATGACTCTAGATGTGGTTAATTAAAAGAACACACATGCAATGACTCTAGATGTGGTTTGTGAAAAGAACACACATGCAATGACACTGGTGGATCCATATGTGGTTTGTGAAAAGAACATACATGCAATGACTCTAGTTGTGGTTTGTGAAAATAACACACATGCAATCACACTGGTGGATCCATATGTGGTTTGTGAAGAGAACACACATGCATTGACTCTTGATGTGGTTGTGAAAAGAACACACATGCAATGACACTGGTGGATCAATATGCAGTTTGTGAAAAGAACACACATGCAATGACTCCAGATGTGGTTTGTGAAAAGAACACACATGCAATGACACTGGTGGATCCATGTGTGGTTTCTGAGAAGAACAGACATGCAATGACTCTAGCTGTGGTTTGTGAAAAGAACATACATGCAATGAACTCTAGTGGATCCATATGTGGTTTGTGAGAAGAACATACATGCAATGAACTCTAGATGTGGTTTGTGAAAAGAACAGATATTCAATGACACTGGTGGATCCATATGTGGTTTGTGAAAAGAACACACATGTAATGACTCTGGATGTGGTTAATGAAAAGAACACACATGCAATGACTCTAGCAATGGTTTGTGAAGAGAACACACATGCAATGACTCTGGATGTGGTTAATGAAAACAACACACATGCAATGACTCTAGATGTGGTTTGTGAGAAGAACACACATGCAATGACACTACTAAATCCATATGTGGTTTGTGGAAAGAACACACATGCAATGAACTATGGTGGATCCATATGAGGTTTGTGAGAAGAACACACATGCAATGACACTACTAAATCCATATGCGGTTTGTGAAAAGAACACACATGCAATGAACTATGGTGGATCCATATGAGGTTTGTGAGAAGAACACACATGCAATGACTATAGATGTGGTTTGTGAAAAGAATAGACATCCAATGACACTGGTGGATCCATATGTGGTTTGTGAAGAGAACACACATGCAATGACTCTGGATGTGTTTAATGAAAAGAACACACATGCAATGACTCTAGCTGTGGTTTGTGAAAAGAACACACATGTAATGACTCTGGATGTGGTTAATGAAAAGAACACACATGCAATGACTCTAGTTGTGGTTTGTGAAAAGAACACATATGCAATGACACTGGTGGATCCATATGTGGTTTGTGATAAGAACACACATGCAATGAACTCTGGTGGATCCCTATGTGGTTTGTGAGAAGAACACACATGTAGTGACTCTAGATGTGGTTTGTGAAAAGAACACACCTGCAATAACACTGGTGGATCCATATGTGGTTTGTGAAAAGAGCACACATGCAATGACTCTAGATGTGGTGAATTAAAAGAACACACATGCAATGACTCTAGATGTGGTTTGTGAAAAGAACACACATGCAATGACACTGGTGGATCCATATGTGGTTTGTGAAAAGAACATACATGCAATGACTCTAGTTGTGGTTTGTGAAAATAACACACATGCAATCACACTGGTGGATCCATATGTGGTTTGTGAAGAGAACACACATGCATTGACTCTTGATGTGGTTGTGAAAAGAACACACATGCAATGACACTGGTGGATCAATATGCAGTTTGTGAAAAGAACACACATGCAATGACTCTAGATGTGGTTTGTGAAAAGAACACACATGCAATGACACTGGTGGATCCATGTGTGGTTTCTGAGAAGAACAGACATGCAATGACTCTAGCTGTGGTTTGTGAAAAGAACATACATGCAATGACTCTAGCTGTGGTCAATGAAAAGAACACACATGCAATCACAATTGTGGATCCATATGTTGTTTGTGAAAAGAATACACATGCAATGACTCTAGATGTGGTCGTGAAAAGAACACACATGCAATGACACTGGTGGATCAATACGTGGTTTGTGAAAAGAAAAGACATCCAATGACTCTAGATGTGGTTTGTGAAAAGAACACACATGCAATGACACTAGTGGATCTTTGTGTGGTTTGTGAGCAGAACAGACATGCAATTATACTAGCTGTGGTTTGTGAAAAGAACAGACATGCAGTGAACTCTAGTGGATCCATATGTTGTTTGTGAGAAGAACATACATGCAATGACTCTAGATGTGGTTTGGGAATAGAACAGACATCCAATGACTCTAGATGTGGTTTGTGAAAAGAACACACATGCAATGACACTGGTGGATCCATATGTGGTTTGTGAGAAGAGCAGACATGTGATGAACTCTGGTGGATCCATATGTGGTTTGTAAGAAGAAAACACATGCACTAACTCTAGATGTGGTTTGTGAAAAGAACACACCTGCAATGATACTGGTGGATCCATATGTGGTTTGTGAAAAGAGCACACATGCAATGACTCTAGATGTGGTTAATTAAAAGAACACACATGCAATGACTCTAGATGTGGTTTGTGAAAAGAACACACATGCAATGACACTGGTGGATCCATATGTGGTTTGTGAAAAGAACATACATGCAATGACTCTAGTTGTGGTTTGTGAAAATAACACACATGCAATCACACTGGTGGATCCATATGTGGTTTGTGAAGAGAACACACATGCATTGACTCTTGATGTGGTTGTGAAAAGAACACACATGCAATGACACTGGTGGATCAATATGCAGTTTGTGAAAAGAACACACATGCAATGACTCCAGATGTGGTTTGTGAAAAGAACACACATGCAATGACACTGGTGGATCCATGTGTGGTTTCTGAGAAGAACAGACATGCAATGACTCTAGCTGTGGTTTGTGAAAAGAACATACATGCAATGAACTCTAGTGGATCCATATGTGGTTTGTGAGAAGAACAGACATGCAATGAACTCTAGATGTGGATTGTGAAAAGAACAGATATCCAATGACACTGGTGGATCCATATGTGGTTTGTGAAAAGAACACACATGTAATGACTCTGGATGTGGTTAATGAAAAGAACACACATGCAATGACTCTAGCAGTGGTTTGTGAAGAGAACACACATGCAATGACTCTGGATGTGGTTAATGAAAACAACACACATGCAATGACTCTAGATGTGGTTTGTGAGAAGAACACACATGCAATGACACTACTAAATCCATATGTGGTTTGTGAAAAGAACACACATGCAATGAACTATGGTGGATCCATATGAGGTTTGTGAGAAGAACACACATGCAATGACACTACTAAATCCATATGTGGTTTGTGAAAAGAACACACATGGAATGAACTATGGTGGATCCATATGAGGTTTGTGAGAAGAACACACATGCAATGACTATAGATGTGGTTTGTGAAAAGAATAGACATCCAATGACACTGGTGGATCCATATGTGGTTTGTGAAGAGAACACACATGCAATGACTCTGGATGTGTTTAATGAAAAGAACAAACATGCAATGACTCTAGCTGTGGTTTGTGAAAAGTGTAGGGGTTCGTAGCATGGAAAACAAAATTTTTCTATCGCATACAAACAAACAAGCCAAGATCTATCTACTAGATTGTAGCAACGAGTCGATAGAGGAACTCACCCTCGAAGATTCCAAAGCGGTTAACGAGAGCAGATTCTCGTGGATGATGTAGTCGTACTCTTTCCGATCTCAAGATCGTGTAGACGATCCTTCCAGCGCCGCGTTCCCGCAGCGCTCCCGCAGTCGGTCACACGTTCGGTACTCGACGAAGACCTTCCTCTCCCTTGTTCCAGCAGGCAGCGGAGGTTGTAGCACTCTCCTCGCGATTCCGGCAGCACAACGGCGTGGTACCGGAGGTAGAGGGGAAATCCCGCAGGGCTTCGCCTTAAGCCGGTGCGAGTATGGTGGCGCTTATGAGAGAGGCTATTAGTGGTCTAGTAATTAGACACACCAATTAGAGGGCTCTAAACCAATTAGAAAGCTCTAAACCGAATAGCTCTAAACCGGGGTCTAGATCTAGGGTTTAGTTTAGAGGATAGGAAACTTGTGTGTCTAGGAGGGGAGCCCTGCCCCTCCTTATATAGGTGGGAGGGTGTGGGCGCGCCAGGGGAGGGAGGGAGTCCCTCCCCAACTCGGCCTAGGGCTGGGCGCCGGCCTGGAGGAGTCCAACTCCTCCTCCAGGTTGGTTCCAACTCCTCTTGCTTGTTTCCCACAGTTTCTTGTTTTGGCAGTTTGACTTTCAAACTGGACATTTGACTTTTCTGTTTTAGGATTCAATTTAATCCTATATTTGGGACAGCAAGAACACTTAGTACATGATGCAATCATTCCAATATGTAATGACACATTCATGTACCCCTTCCCCCCCGGAGTGCCGGACAATCCGGAACCTTCTAGAATATCCCCGATGAAAACACCGGAATCATTCCCGAACTCCGAAACGGGACTTTCCTTATATGAATCTTATTCTCCGGACCATTCCGGATCACCTCGTGATATCCCGGATCCCATCCGAGACTCCGAACAACATTCGGTCTCTTTCTCATAATACCATAACTACTCAAACAACGTCGAATCCTTAAGTGTGTCTCCCTACGGTTCGTGAATTATGCGGACATGATCGAGACACTTCTCCGAACAATAACCAATAGAGGAATCTGGAAATTCATATGGCTCCCACATATTTCTACGATTACTTTGCGATCGAATGAACCACTTACATACGATACCAATTTCCCTTTGTCTCACGATATGTTACTTATCCAAGGTTATGATCGTCGGTATCTCTGTATACCTAGTTCAACCTCGTTACTGATAAGTACTCTTTTCTCGTTCCCGTGATATGTGATCCCTTGTGACCAAGTCACATGCTTGCAAGCTAATTGGATGACATTTCACCGAGAGGGCCCAGAGTATATCTATCCGTCATATGGATGGACAAATCCCACTCTTGATCCATGTGTTTCAACCAATACTTTCCGAACACTCAATGCCACTTTTATAGCCACCCTGTTACGGTGTGGTGTTTGATGACATCAAAGCATCCATCCAGTAAAGGTGATATGCATGATCTCATGGTCGAAGGAATTAGGTTACTATGTATCAGAAAGCATATAGCAATTGAACTATTGAAATGACTTGATCTTTATGCTACGCTTGTCTATAGGAGTATGTCCATCACATCATTCTCCTAATGATATGATCCTGTTGTTAATAACATCTCTATGTTCATGATCAGGAAACAATGATCATATATTAACCAACAAGCTAGTTTAACAAGAGGCTTTACTAGGGACTCTTATTTTAGTTTACAAATCACACAAGTATTAATGTTTCCGGTTAATACAATTATAGCATGGTATGTAAACATTTATCATAAGTGTGAAGACATGATAATAACCACTTTATTATTGCCTCTTGGGCATATCTCCAACAGTCTCCCACTTGCACTAGAGTCAATAATCTAGTTTCGAACCTTTGTGTATATAACACCTATGGCTTTCCGGTGTTGTATGTACACGATTGCTAGTGGTCAACTGATCTCCGGATCTGACACTTCCAGGTCCGTGTGTAATTGCATGTCTTTGCGTCTCTACGCATCACTCATTCTCTAATGAGATGGCTTTGTATAAATTTGGTCTTTCGGTGTGACCTTTAGCTCTTTGGGGTTAAAAACATGTTGATAATATTGTCGCACAATATATCTTCATAGTATTATCCCACTGTGAACTACACATAGTTTGATAACAAACTACTTGACTCAAATGCCCTCTTATGCTGCTAAAATAGCAGTCATATACTTAGCCTTTTGTTTGTAGTATCTGTCATAATGTCTTAACTTTGGAAATCATCCAAATCCATTATGGAACTCACTTTCCATTATATTGTGCCACCCTTAGTTTAGATTGAGATAAACTTAATTTGTACTTTGTGACAAAGCTAGTATCAATGTAGTACTTTTACAATGAACTAACCATCTATTTGTCACTTCTACAAATATTATACTCTTAGTTCTTCCAAAAGATCATAAGAATATCCTTACTATTGTCCAATGATCATCTTACAAATCATTCTGGTATATGCTCACAACATTTAGAGCATAGGACATATCTGGATTTGTACATATCACAGTATGATTGATATAAATACTCTTTGTGATTTCATACATCAAGTATCAATCTATACTTGAATCTTTGTTTCACTTACCAAGTGCCAATACACTTGAATATATCATCAACATTGAACTCTTTCAATCCTTTCTGTGCAACAAGAACCTCTCTTGTAGTTTCTATATTGAACTCATTCAATATCTTGTCTATGTACTTCTGGCACAACCATATTAGCGTCTATTGATGCCAAATATTTGGGTTTTGCCTAAGTCTTTCATCAGGATGAAATTTTTAATATGTGTTAATAAAAGATACATCTTTTCTAATCAACAATATGTCCTCCACATAATGTATTAGAAATATGTCTTAGCGCTCCCACTTAATTTCTTGCAAATGCAAGCATCTTCATTGTCTCCGATGAAATTAAACTCTTTTAACAGTTTCATCATAGTGAAGATTCCAACTCCGCTATGCTTACTTTAACCATTGAAGTTTGCATATGTTTTTAGCATCCTTTGAATTAACAAAACCCTTTGGACCGTGTCATGCACACGTCCTAGGTAACCATTCTATTAGAAGAACTTGTTTTGTTTATTCTACTACCACATAACAAATTATATGTATTGGTTGCTACATTAATCCGTCTAGACTAAAAATCGCTATGAAAGATCAAATCTTGTCACATACAACTTGTTGTGAACTCTTTCCCAACATGTCGACTATTTCATAGATGTAAAACATCCATGTCTATTTCTTTATAGATCCAGACACAACTGTAAGGTCTTACACCTTTCTCGAGGGTCCTTCAAGTTCAAAACTTGATTTCTCGTGTATGGAACTATCACGGATTTTATGGCTTCAAGCCATTTTACGGAGTCAGGGCCCATCATCGCTTCTCTGCATGTAGTCGGTTTATTATTCTCAAATAATGATTCAACCCTCAAATCTTGGTATTTGATTGTTCATCCGACCTACTTGTTTCAATAGGAACTTGGATCTCCGTTACCACAACCTTTTGAGGTACGTGAACCATGAGCATTGTTGCTGCCTCCGAAACACTTTTCGGCGCTGCGCAATTCTGCACATATAGCTAAGGTTCTTTTAACCTTATCAAAGTTTCTATTGTCCTCCCACTTAACTTTTCACGAAAAATTTCTTCTCAAAGAAACTTGACGTTCTAAGCAACAAACTCTTTTGTCTCCGGTGTTTTATGGAGGAACAGTTTATACAAAGACAGGTTCATCCGACTTTGGTTGCACACATCTTTCTTATGCATAGCATACCAATGTTTAAGAAAGGACAACTTGGGTTTTATCCCAAACCATAACCTTATATGGTGTCATTTCAACGGATTATGATGGAGCTCTTTTTAGTGGAAAAACGGAAATCTCTAAAGCTTTTAATCTTTAAAATACTATGGCAGTTTTATGAACTATACCTTTGATCTTACCATGTCAAACAAGGTTTAATTACATATCTCGAACGCTCCATACTCTTATGGTGTTTCGGGAAATGCAAATCCACGGAACGATTCCTTAAATCTTAGGTATTATGCTAAACTTGTAACTCAAATATCTTCCTTTATGATCTTTATCATAAATTGTTTATATTCTTGTTACAATGATTTTGCACTTCATCTTGAAAGTCTTTGAACTTTTCAAATGTTTCATACTTCATCCTTATTAAGTAAATATTCATATATTCACTCAAATTTTCGGAGAAAGCATATGAAGTTGAAATCCATCGCTCTTGACTACACATAACGGACTTCGTACAACAATATGTACAAGTTCCAATAAGCTAGTCATTCGTTCCCTTTTGGCCTATGAACGAAGTTTTAATTATCTCTAGGAAAGTTTCACAAGCGTCATATGATCAAAAATCAGAAGACTCCAAAATTCCATCCACATGGAGTTTCTTCATGTTATCTTTCCAATATAATTCAAACAGCGATGTCACTTCCTAAGTGATCTTTCAATCAATTTGTCTTTCGACATTTTTAGCACTAGTTTTATGGATGTGATGTCTCCAACGAGATTTGCGAATCATCCATCTTTTATGGATTACGGCAATTATTTGAACAATCCTTTTGTTCTCATAATACCTGATAAAACAAATCTTTGAAGGCAAGCTTTGATGTTTAACAAGCAACACAATAACCCTTTATTTTGTTCTTGATGAACATCATCACATATTCTTTTGCTAGTTACTTAGGCCATTGTAGTTCATGAATTGTGTTGTTTCGTATGACGATTCACACCAACAAATTCAGTATCAAATACTTAAGAACCACATTGTTTAACAAGCAAAGAATATAGCCATAACATGTATATCATCTATATACTTAAACTGAACGATTCTAGTCTTTTTCTTTTCTGCCATATATTTACGAGATTCTCTTTCAATATTTCCTTTTCTATTTGAAAGAATCTATCAATATCAATAGTGGAGTCATACATATGACATATAGTCCAAAGCGTGTATAATTAAATACCAATGTCTTTGGACTTGCACTTTGAAGTAGATCACCATCATCAAATATTTGGTGTTCTTTCAAATTCCTTTCTTTAGTAATCTCTTGGTGTAGTAAACATTTCACCTACATCAAATATTCACCCTTATCATGGAATCGTCCATGATCAAGCTACTTTTAGCTTATAACGATGAATTATGAGTATAATGTTGCTATCCAAAACCTTTTGGAGGATTAGGACAACAAGTGTCTCCAACCCTTTTGCAAATTCTCATCAAATATGAGAACATGACTTTTGCCATATTATACTCTATCATGTTGCAACCAAAACTTCGTTTCAGATATCACAATATCTTCCACACATCATGGTTTCTGAAACAACTCTTTCAGATCCTAGATAACCTTGATATTAAGGGAATCCTTTGAATATCAAGAATCATGGATACAAACATGATACTTATATACTAACACTTGGAATTGTTACTCTTGATTTAATACTAATTATTAAACTTCATGGAGTAACCGGAACTTACTGAAAGTTTGCAATAGGACTTTTAAATTTTAGATTAACACTTAAAACAATACGATACCAGTTCGTAAAGTATCTAACCAGAATTCTATAGTTCTATCATCTCAATTATAACTAAGCGCAAGGTGGTAAACGGATGCCAATGCCTACAACAACTATGCAAATTCACTTTGATTTAGTTTATGATAAATTGAGTTCTAATTAATAATTAAATTAATCTAGGTGAACTCCCACTCAAAACAATATCCCTCACATTGTTTTAGTGATCACACGAACCAAATCCACTACATCAACACCGATCATCACGAGAGCTGATATAGTTTTAATGGCGAACAATCATCATGTTCATCATATCTACTATATGATTCATGCTTTGCCTTTCGGCGATCCGTGTTCCTGAGGCCATGTCTGTACATGCTAGGCTCGTCAAGATCAAACCTTAGCTTCCGCATAAGCAAATCTGGCTTGCTTACGTTGTATTCACCCGTGGAATCAAAGACACCCGATCATCACGTGGTGCTTCGAAGCAACAAGCTTTAGCAACGGTGCTAACTAAGGGCGAACACTTTAGACTTGAAATTTATGTGCATGAGGGATCATCTTATAATGCTACCGTCGTCTACTAAGCAATACAAGATGCATAAAGGATTAACATCACATGCAATTCATAATATGTGATATGATATGGCCTTTCTTCTTTGTGCTTCCGATCTCCATCTTCAAGCACGAACATGATCTCCATCATCACCGGCATAGCATCAAGGTCAATGACGCTTCTTCATGGTTGTCGTCCGCCAGCTTCAACTATTACAACTATTTTGAATAGACACGTAGGCCTTAACAGAAATTAAAGACAACCATATGGCTCCTGCCGGTTGCCAACTTACAATAAGGATCATTGCATACATCAAATATAATCACAATCATGGCCATATCACATCACTGCACACCCCTGCAAAACAAAGTTAGACGCCTCTACTTTCTTTGCATATTTTACGTGGTTTGGGGCTTTCAATAAGTGTCGTTCTAACTTACGAACAAGAACCACAACATTGATACTAGCATTGTTGATTACCCGTTGTAAATTGGATCTTAACTATGCTAGGAGAAACAGGCACCCGCAAAGCCACTTATGCAATACAAGTTGCATGTCAAGCGTGGAGCAAGTCTCATGAACGATGTCATGTAAGGTTAGCCCGGGCCGCTTCATCCCAACATACCGCAAGATGCAAAGTACACGCAAAGCAATCTACAATAAAAGCATCAACGCCCACAATGACCATTGTGTTCTACTCGTGCAACAGATCTACATATAGACACGGCTCTGATACCACTGTAGGGGTTCGTAGCATGGAAAACAAAATTTTTCTATCGCATACAAACAAACAAGCCAAGATCTATCTACTAGATTGTAGCAACGAGTCGATAGAGGAACTCACCCTCGAAGATTCCAAAGCGGTTAACGAGAGCAGATTCTCGTGGATGATGTAGTCGTACTCTTTCCGATCTCAAGATCGTGTAGACGATCCTTCCAGCGCCGCGTTCCCGCAGCGCTCCCGCAGTCGGTCACACGTTCGGTACTCGACGAAGACCTTCCTCTCCCTTGTTCCAGCAGGCAGCGGAGGTTGTAGCACTCTCCTCGCGATTCCGGCAGCACAACGGCGTGGTACCGGAGGTAGAGGGGAAATCCCGCAGGGCTTCGCCTTAAGCCGGTGCGAGTATGGTGGCGCTTATGAGAGAGGCTATTAGTGGTCTAGTAATTAGACACACCAATTAGAGGGCTCTAAACCAATTAGAAAGCTCTAAACCGAATAGCTCTAAACCGGGGTCTAGATCTAGGGTTTAGTTTAGAGGATAGGAAACTTGTGTGTCTAGGAGGGGAGCCCTGCCCCTCCTTATATAGGTGGGAGGGTGTGGGCGCGCCAGGGGAGGGAGGGAGTCCCTCCCCAACTCGGCCTAGGGCTGGGCGCCGGCCTGGAGGAGTCCAACTCCTCCTCCAGGTTGGTTCCAACTCCTCTTGCTTGTTTCCCACAGTTTCTTGTTTTGGCAGTTTGACTTTCAAACTGGACATTTGACTTTTCTGTTTTAGGATTCAATTTAATCCTATATTTGGGACAGCAAGAACACTTAGTACATGATGCAATCATTCCAATATGTAATGACACATTCATGTACCCCTTCCCCCCCGGAGTGCCGGACAATCCGGAACCTTCTAGAATATCCCCGATGAAAACACCGGAATCATTCCCGAACTCCGAAACGGGACTTTCCTTATATGAATCTTATTCTCCGGACCATTCCGGATCACCTCGTGATATCCCGGATCCCATCCGAGACTCCGAACAACATTCGGTCTCTTTCTCATAATACCATAACTACTCAAACAACGTCGAATCCTTAAGTGTGTCTCCCTACGGTTCGTGAATTATGCGGACATGATCGAGACACTTCTCCGAGCAATAACCAATAGAGGAATCTGGAAATTCATATGGCTCCCACATATTTCTACGATTACTTTGCGATCGAATGAACCACTTACATACGATACCAATTTCCCTTTGTCTCACGATATGTTACTTATCCAAGGTTATGATCGTCGGTATCTCTGTATACCTAGTTCAACCTCGTTACTGATAAGTACTCTTTTCTCGTTCCCGTGATATGTGATCCCTTGTGACCAAGTCACATGCTTGCAAGCTAATTGGATGACATTTCACCGAGAGGGCCCAGAGTATATCTATCCGTCATATGGATGGACAAATCCCACTCTTGATCCATGTGTTTCAACCAATACTTTCCGAACACTCAATGCCACTTTTATAGCCACCCTGTTACGGTGTGGTGTTTGATGACATCAAAGCATCCATCCAGTAAAGGTGATATGCATGATCTCATGGTCGAAGGAATTAGGTTACTATGTATCAGAAAGCATATAGCAATTGAACTATTGAAATGACTTGATCTTTATGCTACGCTTGTCTATAGGAGTATGTCCATCACATCATTCTCCTAATGATATGATCCTGTTGTTAATAACATCTCTATGTTCATGATCAGGAAACAATGATCATATATTAACCAACAAGCTAGTTTAACAAGAGGCTTTACTAGGGACTCTTATTTTAGTTTACAAATCACACAAGTATTAATGTTTCCGGTTAATACAATTATAGCATGGTATGTAAACATTTATCATAAGTGTGAAGACATGATAATAACCACTTTATTATTGCCTCTTGGGCATATCTCCAACAAAAAGAACACACATGTAATGACTCTGGATGTGGTTAATGAAAAGAACACACATGCAATGACTCTAGTTGTGGTTTGTGAAAATAACACATATGCAATGACACTGGTGGATCCATATGTGGTTTGTGAAAAGAACACACATGCAATGAACTCTGGTGGATCCCTATGTGGTTTGTGAGAAGAACACACATGTAGTGACTCTAGATGTGGTTTGTGAAAAGAACACACCTGCAATAACACTAGTGGATCCATATGTGGTTTGTGAAAAGAGCACACATGCAATGACTCTAGATGTGGTGAATTAAAAGAACACACATGCAATGACTCTAGATGTGGTTTGTGAAAAGAACACACATGCAATGACACTGCTGGATCCATATGTGGTTTGTGAAAAGAACATACATGCAATGACTCTAGTTGTGGTTTGTGAAAATAACACACATGCAATCACACTGGTGGATCCATATGTGGTTTGTGAAGAGAACACACATGCATTGACTCTTGATGTGGTTGTGAAAAGAACACACATGCAATGACACTGGTTGATCAATATGCAGTTTGTGAAAAGAACACACATGCAATGACTCCAGATGTGGTTTGTGAAAAGAACACACATGCAATGACACTGGTGGATCCATGTGTGGTTTCTGAGAAGAACAAACATGCAATGACTCTAGCTGTGGTTTGTGAAAAGAACATACATGCAATGACTCTAGCTGTGGTCAATGAAAAGAACACACATGCAATCACAATTGTGGATCCATATGTGGTTTGTGAAAAGAATACACATGCAATGACTCTAGATGTGGTCGTGAAAAGAACACACATGCAATGACACTGGTGGATCAATACGTGGTTTGTGAAAAGAAAAGACATCCAATGACTCTAGATGTGGTTTGTGAAAAGAACACACATGCAATGACACTAGTGGATCTTTGTGTGGTTTGTGAGCAGAACAGACATGCAATTATACTAGCTATGGTTTGTGAAAAGAACAGACATGCAGTGAACTCTAGTGGATCCATATGTTGTTTGTGAGAAGAACATACATGCAATGACTCTAGATGTGGTTTGGGAATAGAACAGACATCCAATGACTCTAGATGTGGTTTGTGAAAAGAACACACATGCAATGACACTGGTGGATCCATATGTGGTTTGTGAGAAGAGCAGACATGTGATGAACTCTGGTGGATCCATATGTGGTTTGTAAGAAGAAAACACATGCACTAACTCTAGATGTGGTTTGTGAAAAGAACACACCTGCAATGATACTGGTGGATCCATATGTGGTTTGTGAAAAGAGCACACATGCAATGACTCTAGATGTGGTTAATTAAAAGAACACACATGCAATGACTCTAGATGTGGTTTGTGAAAAGAACACACATGCAATGACACTGG
The DNA here is from genome assembly GCA_916181665.1 of Avena sativa. Lineage (NCBI taxonomy): Eukaryota > Viridiplantae > Streptophyta > Magnoliopsida > Poales > Poaceae > Avena > Avena sativa. The sequence continues at coordinate 275,434,098 of OV702292.1, forward strand.
TGGATCCATATGTGGTTTGTGAAAAGAACATACATGCAATGACTCTAGTTGTGGTTTGTGAAAATAACACACATGCAATCACACTCGTGGATCCATATGTGGTTTGTGAAGAGAACACACATGCATTGACTCTTGATGTGGTTGTGAAAAGAACACACATGCAATGACACTGGTGGATCAATATGCAGTTTGTGAAAAGAACACACATGCAATGACTCCAGATGTGGTTTGTGAAAAGAACACACATGCAATGACACTGGTGGATCCATGTGTGGTTTCTGAGAAGAACAGACATGCAATGACTCTAGCTGTGGTTTGTGAAAAGAACATACATGCAATGAACTCTAGTGGATCCATATGTGGTTTGTGAGAAGAACAGACATGCAATGAACTCTAGATGTGGTTTGTGAAAAGAACAGATATCCAATGACACTGGTGGATCCATATGTGGTTTGTGAAAAGAACACACATGTAATGACTCTGGATGTGGTTAATGAAAAGAACACACATGCAATGACTCTAGCAGTGGTTTGTGAAGAGAACACACATGCAATGACTCTGGATGTGGTTAATGAAAACAACACACATGCAATGACTCTAGATGTGGTTTGTGAGAAGAACACACATGCAATGACACTACTAAATCCATATGTGGTTTGTGAAAAGAACACACATGCAATGAACTATGGTGGATCCATATGAGGTTTGTGAGAAGAACACACATGCAATGAACTCTAGATGTGGATTGTGAAAAGAACAGATATCCAATGACACTGGTGGATCCATATGTGGTTTGTGAAAAGAACACACATGTAATGACTCTGGATGTGGTTAATGAAAAGAACACACATGCAATGACTCTAGCAGTGGTTTGTGAAGAGAACACACATGCAATGACTCTGGATGTGGTTAATGAAAACAACACACATGCAATGACTCTAGATGTGGTTTGTGAGAAGAACACACATGCAATGACACTACTAAATCCATATGTGGTTTGTGAAAAGAACACACATGCAATGAACTATGGTGGATCCATATGAGGTTTGTGAGAAGAACACACATGCAATGACACTACTAAATCCATATGTGGTTTGTGAAAAGAACACACATGGAATGAACTATGGTGGATCCATATGAGGTTTGTGAGAAGAACACACATGCAATGACTATAGATGTGGTTTGTGAAAAGAATAGACATCCAATGACACTGGTGGATCCATATGTGGTTTGTGAAGAGAACACACATGCAATGACTCTGGATGTGTTTAATGAAAAGAACACACATGCAATGACTCTAGCTGTGGTTTGTGAAAAGAACACACATGTAATGACTCTGGATGTGGTTAATGAAAAGAACACACATGCAATGACTCTAGTTGTGGTTTGTGAAAATAACACATATGCAATGACACTGGTGGATCCATATGTGGTTTGTGAAAAGAACACACATGCAATGAACTCTGGTGGATCCCTATGTGGTTTGTGAGAAGAACACACATGTAGTGACTCTAGATGTGGTTTGTGAAAAGAACACACCTGCAATAACACTAGTGGATCCATATGTGGTTTGTGAAAAGAGCACACATGCAATGACTCTAGATGTGGTGAATTAAAAGAACACACATGCAATGACTCTAGATGTGGTTTGTGAAAAGAACACACATGCAATGACACTGCTGGATCCATATGTGGTTTGTGAAAAGAACATACATGCAATGACTCTAGTTGTGGTTTGTGAAAATAACACACATGCAATCACACTGGTGGATCCATATGTGGTTTGTGAAGAGAACACACATGCATTGACTCTTGATGTGGTTGTGAAAAGAACACACATGCAATGACACTGGTTGATCAATATGCAGTTTGTGAAAAGAACACACATGCAATGACTCCAGATGTGGTTTGTGAAAAGAACACACATGCAATGACACTGGTGGATCCATGTGTGGTTTCTGAGAAGAACAAACATGCAATGACTCTAGCTGTGGTTTGTGAAAAGAACATACATGCAATGACTCTAGCTGTGGTCAATGAAAAGAACACACATGCAATCACAATTGTGGATCCATATGTGGTTTGTGAAAAGAATACACATGCAATGACTCTAGATGTGGTCGTGAAAAGAACACACATGCAATGACACTGGTGGATCAATACGTGGTTTGTGAAAAGAAAAGACATCCAATGACTCTAGATGTGGTTTGTGAAAAGAACACACATGCAATGACACTAGTGGATCTTTGTGTGGTTTGTGAGCAGAACAGACATGCAATTATACTAGCTATGGTTTGTGAAAAGAACAGACATGCAGTGAACTCTAGTGGATCCATATGTTGTTTGTGAGAAGAACATACATGCAATGACTCTAGATGTGGTTTGGGAATAGAACAGACATCCAATGACTCTAGATGTGGTTTGTGAAAAGAACACACATGCAATGACACTGGTGGATCCATATGTGGTTTGTGAGAAGAGCAGACATGTGATGAACTCTGGTGGATCCATATGTGGTTTGTAAGAAGAAAACACATGCACTAACTCTAGATGTGGTTTGTGAAAAGAACACACCTGCAATGATACTGGTGGATCCATATGTGGTTTGTGAAAAGAGCACACATGCAATGACTCTAGATGTGGTTAATTAAAAGAACACACATGCAATGACTCTAGATGTGGTTTGTGAAAAGAACACACATGCAATGACACTGGTGGATCCATATGTGGTTTGTGAAAAGAACATACATGCAATGACTCTAGTTGTGGTTTGTGAAAATAACACACATGCAATCACACTCGTGGATCCATATGTGGTTTGTGAAGAGAACACACATGCATTGACTCTTGATGTGGTTGTGAAAAGAACACACATGCAATGACACTGGTGGATCAATATGCAGTTTGTGAAAAGAACACACATGCAATGACTCCAGATGTGGTTTGTGAAAAGAACACACATGCAATGACACTGGTGGATCCATGTGTGGTTTCTGAGAAGAACAGACATGCAATGACTCTAGCTGTGGTTTGTGAAAAGAACATACATGCAATGAACTCTAGTGGATCCATATGTGGTTTGTGAGAAGAACAGACATGCAATGAACTCTAGATGTGGTTTGTGAAAAGAACAGATATCCAATGACACTGGTGGATCCATATGTGGTTTGTGAAAAGAACACACATGTAATGACTCTGGATGTGGTTAATGAAAAGAACACACATGCAATGACTCTAGCAGTGGTTTGTGAAGAGAACACACATGCAATGACTCTGGATGTGGTTAATGAAAACAACACACATGCAATGACTCTAGATGTGGTTTGTGAGAAGAACACACATGCAATGACACTACTAAATCCATATGTGGTTTGTGAAAAGAACACACATGCAATGAACTATGGTGGATCCATATGAGGTTTGTGAGAAGAACACACATGCAATGACACTACTAAATCCATATGTGGTTTGTGAAAAGAACACACATGCAATGAACTATGGTGGATCCATATGAGGTTTGTGAGAAGAACACACATGCAATGACTATAGATGTGGTTTGTGAAAAGAATAGACATCCAATGACACTGGTGGATCCATATGTGGTTTGTGAAGAGAACACACATGCAATGACTCTGGATGTGTTTAATGAAAAGAACACACATGCAATGACTCTAGCTGTGGTTTGTGAAAAGAACACACATGTAATGACTCTGGATGTGGTTAATGAAAAGAACACACATGCAATGACTCTAGTTGTGGTTTGTGAAAAGAACACATATGCAATGACACTGGTGGATCCATATGTGGTTTGTGAAAAGAACACACATGCAATGAACTCTGGTGGATCCCTATGTGGTTTGTGAGAAGAACACACATGTAGTGACTCTAGATGTGGTTTGTGAAAAGAACACACCTGCAATAACACTGGTGGATCCATATGTGGTTTGTGAAAAGAGCACACATGCAATGACTCTAGATGTGGTGAATTAAAAGAACACACATGCAATGACTCTAGATGTGGTTTGTGAAAAGAACACACATGCAATGACACTGGTGGATCCATATGTGGTTTGTGAAAAGAACATACATGCAATGACTCTAGTCGTGGTTTGTGAAAATAACACACATGCAATCACACTGGTGGATCCATATGTGGTTTGTGAAGAGAACACACATGCATTGACTCTTGATGTGGTTGTGAAAAGAACACACATGCAATGACACTGGTTGATCAATATGCAGTTTGTGAAAAGAACACACATGCAATGACTCCAGATGTGGTTTGTGAAAAGAACACACATGCAATGACACTGGTGGATCCATGTGTGGTTTCTGAGAAGAACAAACATGCAATGACTCTAGCTGTGGTTTGTGAAAAGAACATACATGCAATGACTCTAGCTGTGGTCAATGAAAAGAACACACATGCAATCACAATTGTGGATCCATATGTGGTTTGTGAAAAGAATACACATGCAATGACTCTAGATGTGGTCGTGAAAAGAACACACATGCAATGACACTGGTGGATCAATACGTGGTTTGTGAAAAGAAAAGACATCCAATGACTCTAGATGTGGTTTGTGAAAAGAACACACATGCAATGACACTAGTGGATCTTTGTGTGGTTTGTGAGCAGAACAGACATGCAATTATACTAGCTATGGTTTGTGAAAAGAACAGACATGCAGTGAACTCTAGTGGATCCATATGTTGTTTGTGAGAAGAACATACATGCAATGACTCTAGATGTGGTTTGGGAATAGAACAGACATCCAATGACTCTAGATGTGGTTTGTGAAAAGAACACACATGCAATGACACTGGTGGATCCATATGTGGTTTGTGAGAAGAGCAGACATGTGATGAACTCTGGTGGATCCATATGTGGTTTGTAAGAAGAAAACACATGCACTAACTCTAGATGTGGTTTGTGAAAAGAACACACCTGCAATGATACTGGTGGATCCATATGTGGTTTGTGAAAAGAGCACACATGCAATGACTCTAGATGTGGTTAATTAAAAGAACACACATGCAATGACTCTAGATGTGGTTTGTGAAAAGAACACACATGCAATGACACTGGTGGATCCATATGTGGTTTGTGAAAAGAACATACATGCAATGACTCTAGTTGTGGTTTGTGAAAATAACACACATGCAATCACACTCGTGGATCCATATGTGGTTTGTGAAGAGAACACACATGCATTGACTCTTGATGTGGTTGTGAAAAGAACACACATGCAATGACACTGGTGGATCAATATGCAGTTTGTGAAAAGAACACACATGCAATGACTCCAGATGTGGTTTGTGAAAAGAACACACATGCAATGACACTGGTGGATCCATGTGTGGTTTCTGAGAAGAACAGACATGCAATGACTCTAGCTGTGGTTTGTGAAAAGAACATACATGCAATGAACTCTAGTGGATCCATATGTGGTTTGTGAGAAGAACAGACATGCAATGAACTCTAGATGTGGTTTGTGAAAAGAACAGATATCCAATGACACTGGTGGATCCATATGTGGTTTGTGAAAAGAACACACATGTAATGACTCTGGATGTGGTTAATGAAAAGAACACACATGCAATGACTCTAGCAGTGGTTTGTGAAGAGAACACACATGCAATGACTCTGGATGTGGTTAATGAAAACAACACACATGCAATGACTCTAGATGTGGTTTGTGAGAAGAACACACATGCAATGACACTACTAAATCCATATGTGGTTTGTGAAAAGAACACACATGCAATGAACTATGGTGGATCCATATGAGGTTTGTGAGAAGAACACACATGCAATGACACTACTAAATCCATATGTGGTTTGTGAAAAGAACACACATGCAATGAACTATGGTGGATCCATATGAGGTTTGTGAGAAGAACACACATGCAATGACTATAGATGTGGTTTGTGAAAAGAATAGACATCCAATGACACTGGTGGATCCATATGTGGTTTGTGAAGAGAACACACATGCAATGACTCTGGATGTGTTTAATGAAAAGAACACACATGCAATGACTCTAGCTGTGGTTTGTGAAAAGAACACACATGTAATGACTCTGGATGTGGTTAATGAAAAGAACACACATGCAATGACTCTAGTTGTGGTTTGTGAAAAGAACACATATGCAATGACACTGGTGGATCCATATGTGGTTTGTGAAAAGAACACACATGCAATGAACTCTGGTGGATCCCTATGTGGTTTGTGAGAAGAACACACATGTAGTGACTCTAGATGTGGTTTGTGAAAAGAACACACCTGCAATAACACTGGTGGATCCATATGTGGTTTGTGAAAAGAGCACACATGCAATGACTCTAGATGTGGTGAATTAAAAGAACACACATGCAATGACTCTAGATGTGGTTTGTGAAAAGAACACACATGCAATGACACTGGTGGATCCATATGTGGTTTGTGAAAAGAACATACATGCAATGACTCTAGTTGTGGTTTGTGAAAATAACACACATGCAATCACACTGGTGGATCCATATGTGGTTTGTGAAGAGAACACACATGCATTGACTCTTGATGTGGTTGTGAAAAGAACACACATGCAATGACACTGGTGGATCAATATGCAGTTTGTGAAAAGAACACACATGCAATGACTCCAGATGTGGTTTGTGAAAAGAACACACATGCAATGACACTGGTGGATCCATGTGTGGTTTCTGAGAAGAACAGACATGCAATGACTCTAGCTGTGGTTTGTCAAAAGAACATACATGCAATGACTCTAGCTGTGGTCAATGAAAAGAACACACATGCAATCACAATTGTGGATCCATATGTGGTTTGTGAAAAGAATACACATGCAATGACTCTAGATGTGGTCGTGAAAAGAACACACATGCAATGACACTGGTGGATCAATACGTGGTTTGTGAAAAGAAAAGACATCCAATGACTCTAGATGTGGTTTGTGAAAAGAACACACATGCAATGACACTAGTGGATCTTTGTGTGGTTTGTGAGCAGAACAGACATGCAATTATACTAGCTGTGGTTTGTGAAAAGAACAGACATGCAGTGAACTCTAGTGGATCCATATGTTGTTTGTGAGAAGAACATACATGCAATGACTCTAGATGTGGTTTGGGAATAGAACAGACATCCAATGACTCTAGATGTGGTTTGTGAAAAGAACACACATGCAATGACACTGGTGGATCCATATGTGGTTTGTGAGAAGAGCAGACATGTGATGAACTCTGGTGGATCCATATGTGGTTTGTAAGAAGAAAACACATGCACTAACTCTAGATGTGGTTTCTGAAAAGAACACACATGCAATGATACTGGTGGATCCATATGTGGTTTGTGAAAAGAACACACATGCAATGACTCTAGATGTGGTTTGTGAAAAGAATAAACATGCAATGACTCTAGATGTGGTTAATGAAAACAACACACATGCAATGACTCTAGATGTGGTTTGTGAAAAGAACACACATGCAATGACACTACTAAATCCATATGTGGTTTGTGAAAAGAACACACATGCAATGAACTATGGTGGATCCATATGAGGTTTGTGAGAAGAACACACATGCAATGACTATAGATGTGGTTTGTGAAAAGAATAGACATCCAATGACACTGGTGGATGCATATGTGGTTTGTGAAGAGAACACACATGCAATGACTCTGGATTTTGTTAATGAAAAGAACACACATGCAATGACTCTAGCTGTGGTTTGTGAAGAGAACACACATGCAATGACTCTGGATGTGGTTAATGAAAACAACACACATGCAATGACTCTAGATGTGGTTTGTGAAAAGAACACACATGCAATGACACTACTAAATCCATATGTGGTTTGTGAAAAGAACACACATGCAATGAACTATGGTGGATCCATATGAGGTTTGTGAGAAGAACACACATGCAATGACTATAGATGTGGTTTGTGAAAAGAATAGACATCCAATGACACTGGTAGATCCATATGTGGTTTGTGAAGAGAACACACATGCAATGACTCTGGATGTGGTTAATGAAAAGAACACACATGCAATGACTCTAGCAGTGGTTTGTGAAGAGAACACACATGCAATGACTCTGGATGTGGTTAATGAAAACAACACACATGCAATGACTCTAGATGTGGTTTGTGAGAAGAACACACATGCAATGACACTACTAAATCCATATGTGGTTTGTGAAAAGAACACACATGCAATGAACTATGGTGGATCCATATGAGGTTTGTGAGAAGAACACACATGCAATGACACTACTAAATCCATATGTGGTTTGTGAAAAGAACACACATGCAATGAACTATGGTGGATCCATATGAGGTTTGTGAGAAGAACACACATGCAATGACTATAGATGTGGTTTGTGAAAAGAATAGACATCCAATGACACTGGTGGATCCATATGTGGTTTGTGAAGAGAACACACATGCAATGACTCTGGATGTGTTTAATGAAAAGAACACACATGCAATGACTCTAGCTGTGGTTTGTGAAAAGAACACACATGTAATGACTCTGGATGTGGTTAATGAAAAGAACACACATGCAATGACTCTAGTTGTGGTTTATGAAAAGAACACATATGCAATGACACTGGTGGATCCATATGTGGTTTGTGAAAAGAACACACATGCAATGAACTCTGGTGGATCCCTATGTGGTTTTTGAGAAGAACACACATGTAGTGACTCTAGATGTGGTTTGTGAAAAGAACACACCTGCAATAACACTGGTGGATCCATATGTGGTTTGTGAAAAGAGCACACATGCAATGACTCTAGATGTGGTGAATTAAAAGAACACACATGCAATGACTCTAGATGTGGTTTGTGAAAAGAACACACATGCAATGACACTGGTGGATCCATATGTGGTTTGTGAAAAGAACATACATGCAATGACTCTAGTTGTGGTTTGTGAAAATAACCCATATGCAATCAAACTGGTGGATCCATATGTGGTTTGTGAAGAGAACACACATGCATTGACTCTTGATGTGGTTGTGAAAAGAACACACATGCAATGACACTGGTGGATCAATATGCAGTTTATGAAAGAACACACATGCAATGACTCCAGATGTGGTTTGTGAAAAGAACACACATGCAATGACACTGGTGGATCCATGTGTGGTTTCTGAGAAGAACAGACATGCAATGACTCTAGATGTGGTTTGTGAAAAGAACATACATGCAATGAACTCTAGTGGATCCATATGTGGTTTGTGAGAAGAACAGACATGCAATGAACTCTAGATGTGGTTTGTGAAAAGAACAGATATCCAATGACACTGGTGGATCCATATGTGGTTTGTGAAAAGAACACACATGTAATGACTCTGGATGTGGTTAATGAAAAGAACACACATGCGATGACTCTAGCTGTGGTTTGTGAAAAGAACACACATGCAATGACACTGGTGGATCCATATGTGGTTCGTGAAAAGAACACACATGTAATGAACTCTGGTGGATCCATATGTGGTTTGTGAGAAGAACACACATGCAATGACTCTAGGTGTGGTTTGTGAAAAGAACACACATGCAATAACACTGGTGGATCCATATGTGGTTTGTGAAAAGAACACACATGCAATGACACCGGTGGATGCATATGTGGTTTGTGAAAAGACCATACATGCAATGAGTCTAGCTGTGGTCAATGAAAATAACACACATGCAATCACAATTGTGGATCCATATGTGGTTTGTGAAAAGAATACACATGCAATGACTCTAGATGTGGTCGTGAAAAGAACACACATGCAATGACACTGGTGGATCAATACGTGGTTTGTGAAAAGAAAAGACATCCAATGACTCTAGATGTGGTTTGTGAAAAGAACACACATGCAATGACACTAGTGGATCTATGTGTGGTTTGTGAGCAGAACAGACATGCAATTATACTAGCTGTGGTTTGTGAAAAGAACAGACATGCAGTGAACTCTAGTGGATCCATATGTTGTTTGTGAGAAGAACATACATGCAATGACTCTAGATGTGGTTTGGGAATAGAACAGACATCCAATGACTCTAGATGTGGTTTGTGAAAAGAACACACATGCAATGACACTGGTGGATCCATATGTGGTTTGTGAGAAGAACAGACATGTGATGAACTCTGGTGGATCCATATGTGGTTTGTAAGAAGAAAACACATGCACTAACTCTAGATGTGGTTTCTGAAAAGAACACACATGCAATGATACTGGTGGATCCATATGTGGTTTGTGAAAAGAACACACATGCAATGACTCTAGATGTGGTTTGTGAAAAGAATAAACATGCAATGACTCTAGATGTGGTTAATGAAAACAACACACATGCAATGACTCTAGATGTGGTTTGTGAAAAGAACACACATGCAATGACACTACTAAATCCATATGTGGTTTGTGAAAAGAACACACATGCAATGAACTATGGTGGATCCATATGAGGTTTGTGAGAAGAACACACATGCAATGACTATAGATGTGGTTTGTGAAAAGAATAGACATCCAATGACACTGGTGGATGCATATGTGGTTTGTGAAGAGAACACACATGCAATGACTCTGGATGTGGTTAATGAAAAGAACACACATGCAATGACTCTAGCTGTGGTTTGTGAAGAGAACATACATGCAATGACTCTGGATGTGGTTAATGAAAACAACACACATGTAATGACTCTAGATGTGGTTTGTGAAAAGAACACACATGCAATGACACTACTAAATCCATATGTGGTTTGTGAAAAGAACACACATGAAATGAACTATGGTGGATCCATATGAGGTTTGTGAGAAGAACACACATGCAATGACTATAGATGTGGTTTGTGAAAAGAATAGACATCCAATGACACTGGTAGATCCATATGTGGTTTGTGAAGAGAACACACATGCAATGACTCTGGATGTGGTTAATGAAAAGAACACACATGCAATGACTCTAGCTGTGGCTTGTGAAAAGAACACACATGCAATGACTCTGGATGTGGTTAATGAAAAGAACACACATGCAATGACTCTAGTTGTGATTTGTGAAAAGAACGCACATGCAATGACACTGGTGGATCCATATGTGTTTTGTGAAAAGAACACACATGCAATGAACTCTGGTGGATCCATATGTGATTTGTGTGAAGACCACACATGTAGTGACTCTAGATGTGGTTTGTGAAAAGAACACACATGCAATAACACTGGTGGATCCATATGTGGTTTGTGAAAAGAACACACATGCAATGACACCGGTGGATGCATATGTGGTTTGTGAAAAGACCATACATGCAATGACTCTAGCTGTGGTCAATGAAAAGAACACACATGCAATCACACTTGTGGATCCATATGTGGTTTGTGAAAAGAATACACATGCAATGACTCTAGATGTGGTCGTGAAAAGAACACACATGCAATTACACTGGTGGATCAATACGTGGTTTGTGAAAAGAAAAGACATCCAATGACTCTAGATGTGGTTTGTGAAAAGAACACACATGCAATGACACTAGTGGATCTATGTGTGGTTTGTGAGCAGAACAGACATGCAATTATACTAGCTGTGGTTTGTGAAAAGAACAGACATGCAATGAACTCTAGTGGATCCATATGTTGTTTGTGAGAGGAACATACATGCAATGACTCTAGATGTGGTTTGGGAATAGAACAGACATCCAATGACTCTAGATGTGGTTTGTGAAAATAACACACATGCAATGACACTGGTGGATCCATATGTGGTTTGTGAGAAGAGCAGACATGTGATGAACTCTGGTGGATCCATATGTGCTTTGTGAGAAGAAAACACATGCACTAACTCTAGATGTGGTTTCTGAAAACAACACACATGCAATGATACTGGTGGATCCATATGTGGTTTGTGAAAAGAACACACATGCAATGACTCTAGATGTGGTTTGTGAAAAGAACAAACATGCAATGACTCTAGATGTGGTTAATGAAAACAACACACATGCAATGACTCTAGATGTGGTTTGTGAAAAGAACACACATGCAATGACACTAGTAAATCCATATGTGGTTTGTGAAAAGAACACACATGCAATGAACTATGGTGGATCCATAAGAGGTTTGTGAGAAGAACACACATGCAATGACTATAGATGTGGTTTGTGAAAAGAATAGACATCCAATGACACTGGTGGATGCATATGTGATTTGTGAAGAGAACACACATGCAATGACTCTTGATGTGGTTAATGAAAAGAACACACATGCAATGACTCTAGCTGTGGTTTGTGAAGAGAACATACATGCAATGACTCTAGATGTGGTTAATGAAAACAACACACATGCAATGACTCTAGATGTGGTTTGTGAAAAGAACACACATGCAATTACACTACTAAATCCATATGTGGTTTGTGAAAAGAACACACATGCAATGAACTATGGTGGATCCATATGAGGTTTGTGAGAAGAACACACATGCAATGACTATAGATGTGGTTTGTGAAAAGAATAGACATCCAATGACATTGGTAGATCCATATGTGGTTTGTGAAGAGAACACACATGCAATGACTCTGGATGTGGTTAATGAAAATAACACACATGTAATGACTCTAGCTGTGGCTTGTGAAAAGAACACACATGCAATCACTCTGGATGTGGTTAATGAAAAGAACACACATGCAATGAATCTAGTTGTGATTTGTGAAAAGAACACACATGCAATGACACTGGTGTTTCCATATGTGTTTTGTGAAAAGAACACACATGCAATGAACTCTGGTGGATCCATATGTGATTTGTGTGAAGACCACACATGTAGTGACTCTAGATGTGGTTTGTGAAAAGAACACACATGCAATAACACTGGTGGATCCATATGTGGTTTGTGAAAAGAGCACACATGCAATGACTCTAGATGTGGTTAATTAAAAGGACACACATGCAATGACTCTAGATGTGGTCGTGAAAAGAACACACATGCAATTACACTGGTGGATCAATACGTGGTTTGTGAAAAGAAAAGACATCCAATGACTCTAGATGTGGTTTGTGAAAAGAACACACATGCAATGACACTAGTGGATCTATGTGTGGTTTGTGAGCAGAACAGACATGCAATTATACTAGCTGTGGTTTGTGAAAAGAACAGACATGCAATGAACTCTAGTGGATCCATATGTTGTTTGTGAGAGGAACATACATGCAATGACTCTAGATGTGGTTTGGGAATAGAACAGACATCCAATGACTCTAGATGTGGTTTGTGAAAAGAACACACATGCAATGACACTGGTGGATCCATATGTGGTTTGTGAGAAGAGCAGACATGTGATGAACTCTGGTGGATCCATATGTGCTTTGTGAGAAGAAAACACATGCACTAACTCTAGATGTGGTTTCTGAAAACAACACACATGCAATGATACTGGTGGATCCATATGTGGTTTGTGAAAAGAACACACATGCAATGACTCTAGATGTGGTTTGTGAAAAGAACAAACATGCAATGACTCTAGATGTGGTTAATGAAAACAACACACATGCAATGACTCTAGATGTGGTTTGTGAAAAGAACACACATGCAATGACACTAGTAAATCCATATGTGGTTTGTGAAAAGAACACACATGCAATGAACTATGGTGGATCCATAAGAGGTTTGTGAGAAGAACACACATGCAATGACTATAGATGTGGTTTGTGAAAAGAATAGACATCCAATGACACTGGTGGATGCATATGTGATTTGTGAAGAGAACACACATGCAATGACTCTTGATGTGGTTAATGAAAAGAACACACATGCAATGACTCTAGCTGTGGTTTGTGAAGAGAACATACATGCAATGACTCTAGATGTGGTTAATGAAAACAACACACATGCAATGACTCTAGATGTGGTTTGTGAAAAGAACACACATGCAATTACACTACTAAATCCATATGTGGTTTGTGAAAAGAACACACATGCAATGAACTATGGTGGATCCATATGAGGTTTGTGAGAAGAACACACATGCAATGACTATAGATGTGGTTTGTGAAAAGAATAGACATCCAATGACACTGGTAGATCCATATGTGGTTTGTGAAGAGAACACACATGCAATGACTCTGGATGTGGTTAATGAAAATAACACACATGTAATGACTCTAGCTGTGGCTTGTGAAAAGAACACACATGCAATCACTCTGGATGTGGTTAATGAAAAGAACACACATGCAATGAATCTAGTTGTGATTTGTGAAAAGAACACACATGCAATGACACTGGTGGATCCATATGTGTTTTGTGAAAAGAACACACATGCAATGAACTCTGGTGGATCCATATGTGATTTGTGTGAAGACCACACATGTAGTGACTCTAGATGTGGTTTGTGAAAAGAACACACATGCAATAACACTGGTGGATCCATATGTGGTTTGTGAAAAGAGCACACATGCAATGACTCTAGATGTGGTTAATTAAAAGGACACACATGCAATGACTCTAGATGTGGTTTGTGAAAAGAACACACATGCAATGACACTGGTGGATCCATATGTGGTTTGTGAAAAGAACATACATGCAATGACTCTAGTCGTGGTTTGTGAAAATAACACACATGCAATCACACTGGTGGATCCATATGTGGTTTGTGAAGAGAACACACATGCATTGACTCTTGATGTGGTTGTGAAAAGAACACACATGCAATGACACTGGTGGATCAATATGTAGTTTATGAAAAGAACACACATGCAATGACTCTAGATGTGGTTTGTGAAAAGAACACACATGCAATGACACTGGTGGATCCATGTGTGGTTCCGGAGAAGAACAGACATGCAATGACTCTAGCTGTGGTTTGTGAAAAAAACATACATGCAATGAACTCTAGTGGATCCATATGTGGTTTGTGAGAAGAACAGACATGCAATGAACTCTAGATGTGGTTTGTGAAAAGAACAGATATCCAATGACACTGGTGGATCCATATGTGGTTTGTGAAAAGAACACACATGCAATGACTCTGGATGTGGTTAATGAAAAGAACAAACATGCGATGACTCTAGCTGTGTTTTGTGAAAAGAACACACATGCAATGACACTGGTGGATCCATATGTGGTTTGTGAAAAGAACACACATGCAATGAACTCTGGTGGATCCATATGTGGTTTGTGAGAAGAACACACATGCAATGACTCTAGATGTGGTTTGTGAAAAGAACACACATGCAATAACACTGGTGGATCCATATGTGGTTTGTGAAAGGAACACACATGCAATGACACCGGTGGATGCATATGTGGTTTGTGAAAAGACCATACATGCAATGACTCTAGTTGTGGTCAATGAAAAGAACACACATGCAATCACACTTGTGGATCCATATGTGGTTTGTGAAAAGAATACACATGCAATGACTCTAGATGTGGTCGTGAAAAGAACACACATGCAATTACACTGGTGGATCAATATGTGTTTTGTGAAAAGAAAAGACATCCAATGACTCTAGATGTGGTTTGTGAAAATAACACACATGCAATGACACTAGTGGATCTATGTGTGGTTTGTGAGCAGAACAGACATGCAATTATACTAGCTGTGGTTTGTGAAAAGAACAGACATGCAATGAACTCTAGTGGATCCATATGTTGTTTGTGAGAGGAACATACATGCAATGACTCTAGATGTGGTTTGGGAATAGAACAAACATCCAATGACTCTAGATGTGGTTTGTGAAAAGAACACACATGCAATGACACTGGTGGATCCATATGTGGTTTGTGAGAAGAGCAGACATGTGATGAACTCTGGTGGATCCATATGTGCTTTGTGAGAAGAAAACACATGCACTAACTCTAGATGTGGTTTCTGAAAAGAACACACATGCAATGATACTGGTGGATCCATATGTGGTTTGTGAAAAGAACACACATGCAATGACTCTAGCTGTGGTTTGTGAAGAGAACATACATGCAATGACTCTAGATGTGGTTAATGAAAACAACACACATGCAATGACTCTAGATGTGGTTTGTGAAAAGAACACACATGCAATTACACTACTAAATCCATATGTGGTTTGTGAAAAGAACACACATGCAATGAACTATGGTGGATCCATATGAGGTTTGTGAGAAGAACACACATGCAATGACTATAGATGTGGTTTGTGAAAAGAATAGACATCCAATGACACTGGTAGATCCATATGTGGTTTGTGAAGAGAACACACATGCAATGACTCTGGATGTGGTTAATGAAAATAACACACATGTAATGACTCTAGCTGTGGCTTGTGAAAAGAACACACATGCAATCACTCTGGATGTGGTTAATGAAAAGAACACACATGCAATGAATCTAGTTGTGATTTGTGAAAAGAACACACATGCAATGACACTGGTGGATCCATATGTGTTTTGTGAAAAGAACACACATGCAATGAACTCTGGTGGATCCATATGTGATTTGTGAGAAGAACACACATGCAATGACTCTAGATGTGGTTTGTGAAAAGAACACACATGCAATAACACTGGTGGATCCATATGTGGTTTGTGAAAAGAACACACATGCAATGACACCGGTGGATGCATATGTGGTTTGTGAAAAGACCATACATGCAATGACTCTAGTTGTGGTCAATGAAAAGAACACACATGCAATCACACTTGTGGATCCATATGTGGTTTGTGAAAAGAATACACATGCAATGACTCTAGATGTGGTCGTGAAAAGAACACACATGCAATTACACTGGTGGATCAATATGTGTTTTGTGAAAAGAAAAGACATCCAATGACTCTAGATGTGGTTTGTGAAAATAACACACATGCAATGACACTAGTGGATCTATGTGTGGTTTGTGAGCAGAACAGACATGCAATTATACTAGCTGTGGTTTGTGAAAAGAACAGACATGCAATGAACTCTAGTGGATCCATATGTTGTTTGTGAGAGGAACATACATGCAATGACTCTAGATGTGGTTTGGGAATAGAACAAACATCCAATGACTCTAGATGTGGTTTGTGAAAAGAACACACATGCAATGACACTGGTGGATCCATATGTGGTTTGTGAGA
Source organism: Avena sativa (assembly GCA_916181665.1). Taxonomy (NCBI): domain Eukaryota; kingdom Viridiplantae; phylum Streptophyta; class Magnoliopsida; order Poales; family Poaceae; genus Avena; species Avena sativa. The sequence goes on from OV702292.1 coordinate 275,451,166, forward strand.
AGAGCAGACATGTGATGAACTCTGGTGGATCCATATGTGCTTTGTGAGAAGAAAACACATGCACTAACTCTAGATGTGGTTTCTGAAAAGAACACACATGCAATGATACTGGTGGATCCATATGTGGTTTGTGAAAAGAACACACATGCAATGACTCTAGCTGTGGTTTGTGAAGAGAACATACATGCAATGACTCTAGATGTGGTTAATGAAAACAACACACATGCAATGACTCTAGATGTGGTTTGTGAAAAGAACACACATGCAATTACACTACTAAATCCATATGTGGTTTGTGAAAAGAACACACATGCAATGAACTATGGTGGATCCATATGAGGTTTGTGAGAAGAACACACATGCAATGACTATAGATGTGGTTTGTGAAAAGAATAGACATCCAATGACACTGGTAGATCCATATGTGGTTTGTGAAGAGAACACACATGCAATGACTCTGGATGTGGTTAATGAAAATAACACACATGTAATGACTCTAGCTGTGGCTTGTGAAAAGAACACACATGCAATCACTCTGGATGTGGTTAATGAAAAGAACACACATGCAATGAATCTAGTTGTGATTTGTGAAAAGAACACACATGCAATGACACTGGTGGATCCATATGTGTTTTGTGAAAAGAACACACATGCAATGAACTCTGGTGGATCCATATGTGATTTGTGAGAAGAACACACATGCAATGACTCTAGATGTGGTTTGTGAAAAGAACACACATGCAATAACACTGGTGGATCCATATGTGGTTTGTGAAAAGAACACACATGCAATGACACCGGTGGATGCATATGTGGTTTGTGAAAAGACCATACATGCAATGACTCTAGTTGTGGTCAATGAAAAGAACACACATGCAATCACACTTGTGGATCCATATGTGGTTTGTGAAAAGAATACACATGCAATGACTCTAGATGTGGTCGTGAAAAGAACACACATGCAATTACACTGGTGGATCAATATGTGTTTTGTGAAAAGAAAAGACATCCAATGACTCTAGATGTGGTTTGTGAAAATAACACACATGCAATGACACTAGTGGATCTATGTGTGGTTTGTGAGCAGAACAGACATGCAATTATACTAGCTGTGGTTTGTGAAAAGAACAGACATGCAATGAACTCTAGTGGATCCATATGTTGTTTGTGAGAGGAACATACATGCAATGACTCTAGATGTGGTTTGGGAATAGAACAAACATCCAATGACTCTAGATGTGGTTTGTGAAAAGAACACACATGCAATGACACTGGTGGATCCATATGTGGTTTGTGAGAAGAGCGGACATGTGATGAACTCTGGTGGATCCATATGTGCTTTGTGAGAAGAAAACACATGCACTAACTCTAGATGTGGTTTCTGAAAAGAACACACATGCAATGATACTGGTGGATCCATATGTGGTTTGTGAAAAGAACACACATGCAATGACTCTAGCTGTGGTTTGTGAAGAGAACATACATGCAATGACTCTAGATGTGGTTAATGAAAACAACACACATGCAATGACTCTAGATGTGGTTTGTGAAAAGAACACACATGCAATTACACTACTAAATCCATATGTGGTTTGTGAAAAGAACACACATGCAATGAACTATGGTGGATCCATATGAGGTTTGTGAGAAGAACACACATGCAATGACTATAGATGTGGTTTGTGAAAAGAATAGACATCCAATAACACTGGTAGATCCATATGTGGTTTGTGAAGAGAACACACATGCAATGACTCTGGATGTGGTTAATGAAAATAACACACATGTAATGACTCTAGCTGTGGCTTGTGAAAAGAACACACATGCAATCACTCTGGATGTGGTTAATGAAAAGAACACACATGCAATGAATCTAGTTGTGATTTGTGAAAAGAACACACATGCAATGACACTGGTGGATCCATATGTGTTTTGTGAAAAGAACACACATGCAATGAACTCTGGTGGATCCATATGTGATTTGTGAGAAGAACACACATGCAATGACTCTAGATGTGGTTTGTGAAAAGAACACACATGCAATAACACTGGTGGATCCATATGTGGTTTGTGAAAAGAACACACATGCAATGACACCGGTGGATGCATATGTGGTTTGTGAAAAGACCATACATGCAATGACTCTAGTTGTGGTCAATGAAAAGAACACACATGCAATCACACTTGTGGATCCATATGTGGTTTGTGAAAAGAATACACATGCAATGACTCTAGATGTGGTCGTGAAAAGAACACACATGCAATTACACTGGTGGATCAATATGTGTTTTGTGAAAAGAAAAGACATCCAATGACTCTAGATGTGGTTTGTGAAAATAACACACATGCAATGACACTAGTGGATCTATGTGTGGTTTGTGAGCAGAACAGACATGCAATTATACTAGCTGTGGTTTGTGAAAAGAACAGACATGCAATGAACTCTAGTGGATCCATATGTTGTTTGTGAGAGGAACATACATGCAATGACTCTAGATGTGGTTTGGGAATAGAACAAACATCCAATGACTCTAGATGTGGTTTGTGAAAAGAACACACATGCAATGACACTGGTGGATCCATATGTGGTTTGTGAGAAGAGCAGACATGTGATGAACTCTGGTGGATCCATATGTGCTTTGTGAGAAGAAAACACATGCACTAACTCTAGATGTGGTTTCTGAAAAGAACACACATGCAATGATACTGGTGGATCCATATGTGGTTTGTGAAAAGAACACACATGCAATGACTCTAGCTGTGGTTTGTGAAGAGAACATACATGCAATGACTCTAGATGTGGTTAATGAAAACAACACACATGCAATGACTCTAGATGTGGTTTGTGAAAAGAACACACATGCAATTACACTACTAAATCCATATGTGGTTTGTGAAAAGAACACACATGCAATGAACTATGGTGGATCCATATGAGGTTTGTGAGAAGAACACACATGCAATGACTATAGATGTGGTTTGTGAAAAGAATAGACATCCAATGACACTGGTAGATCCATATGTGGTTTGTGAAGAGAACACACATGCAATGACTCTGGATGTGGTTAATGAAAATAACACACATGTAATGACTCTAGCTGTGGCTTGTGAAAAGAACACACATGCAATCACTCTGGATGTGGTTAATGAAAAGAACACACATGCAATGAATCTAGTTGTGATTTGTGAAAAGAACACACATGCAATGACACTGGTGGATCCATATGTGTTTTGTGAAAAGAACACACATGCAATGAACTCTGGTGGATCCATATGTGATTTGTGAGAAGAACACACATGCAATGACTCTAGATGTGGTTTGTGAAAAGAACACACATGCAATAACACTGGTGGATCCATATGTGGTTTGTGAAAAGAACACACATGCAATGACACCGGTGGATGCATATGTGGTTTGTGAAAAGACCATACATGCAATGACTCTAGTTGTGGTCAATGAAAAGAACACACATGCAATCACACTTGTGGATCCATATGTGGTTTGTGAAAAGAATACACATGCAATGACTCTAGATGTGGTCGTGAAAAGAACACACATGCAATTACACTGGTGGATCAATATGTGTTTTGTGAAAAGAAAAGACATCCAATGACTCTAGATGTGGTTTGTGAAAATAACACACATGCAATGACACTAGTGGATCTATGTGTGGTTTGTGAGCAGAACAGACATGCAATTATACTAGCTGTGGTTTGTGAAAAGAACAGACATGCAATGAACTCTAGTGGATCCATATGTTGTTTATGAGAGGAACATACATGCAATGACTCTAGATGTGGTTTGGGAATAGAACAAACATCCAATGACTCTAGATGTGGTTTGTGAAAAGAACACACATGCAATGACACTGGTGGATCCATATGTGGTTTGTGAGAAGAGCAGACATGTGATGAACTCTGGTGGATCCATATGTGCTTTGTGAGAAGAAAACACATGCACTAACTCTAGATGTGGTTTCTGAAAAGAACACACATGCAATGATACTGGTGGATCCATATGTGGTTTGTGAAAAGAACACACATGCAATGACTCTAGCTGTGGTTTGTGAAGAGAACATACATGCAATGACTCTAGATGTGGTTAATGAAAACAACACACATGCAATGACTCTAGATGTGGTTTGTGAAAAGAACACACATGCAATTACACTACTAAATCCATATGTGGTTTGTGAAAAGAACACACATGCAATGAACTATGGTGGATCCATATGAGGTTTGTGAGAAGAACACACATGCAATGACTATAGATGTGGTTTGTGAAAAGAATAGACATCCAATGACACTGGTAGATCCATATGTGGTTTGTGAAGAGAACACACATGCAATGACTCTGGATGTGGTTAATGAAAATAACACACATGTAATGACTCTAGCTGTGGCTTGTGAAAAGAACACACATGCAATCACTCTGGATGTGGTTAATGAAAAGAACACACATGCAATGAATCTAGTTGTGATTTGTGAAAAGAACACACATGCAATGACACTGGTGGATCCATATGTGTTTTGTGAAAAGAACACACATGCAATGAACTCTGGTGGATCCATATGTGATTTGTGTGAAGACCACACATGTAGTGACTCTAGATGTGGTTTGTGAAAAGAACACACATGCAATAACACTGGTGGATCCATATGTGGTTTGTGAAAAGAGCACACATGCAATGACTCTAGATGTGGTTAATTAAAAGGACACACATGCAATGACTCTAGATGTGGTTTGTGAAAAGAACACACATGCAATGACACTGGTGGATCCATATGTGGTTTGTGAAAAGAACATACATGCAATGACTCTAGTCGTGGTTTGTGAAAATAACACACATGCAATCACACTGGTGGATCCATATGTGGTTTGTGAAGAGAACACACATGCATTGACTCTTGATGTGGTTGTGAAAAGAACACACATGCAATGACACTGGTGGATCAATATGTAGTTTATGAAAAGAACACACATGCAATGACTCTAGATGTGGTTTGTGAAAAGAACACACATGCAATGACACTGGTGGATCCATGTGTGGTTCCGGAGAAGAACAGACATGCAATGACTCTAGCTGTGGTTTGTGAAAAAAACATACATGCAATGAACTCTAGTGGATCCATATGTGGTTTGTGAGAAGAACAGACATGCAATGAACTCTAGATGTGGTTTGTGAAAAGAACAGATATCCAATGACACTGGTGGATCCATATGTGGTTTGTGAAAAGAACACACATGCAATGACTCTGGATGTGGTTAATGAAAAGAACAAACATGCGATGACTCTAGCTGTGTTTTGTGAAAAGAACACACATGCAATGACACTGGTGGATCCATATGTGGTTTGTGAAAAGAACACACATGCAATGAACTCTGGTGGATCCATATGTGGTTTGTGAGAAGAACACACATGCAATGACTCTAGATGTGGTTTGTGAAAAGAACACACATGCAATAACACTGGTGGATCCATATGTGGTTTGTGAAAAGAACACACATGCAATGACACCGGTGGATGCATATGTGGTTTGTGAAAAGACCATACATGCAATGACTCTAGTTGTGGTCAATGAAAAGAACACACATGCAATCACACTTGTGGATCCATATGTGGTTTGTGAAAAGAATACACATGCAATGACTCTAGATGTGGTCGTGAAAAGAACACACATGCAATTACACTGGTGGATCAATATGTGTTTTGTGAAAAGAAAAGACATCCAATGACTCTAGATGTGGTTTGTGAAAATAACACACATGCAATGACACTAGTGGATCTATGTGTGGTTTGTGAGCAGAACAGACATGCAATTATACTAGCTGTGGTTTGTGAAAAGAACAGACATGCAATGAACTCTAGTGGATCCATATGTTGTTTGTGAGAGGAACATACATGCAATGACTCTAGATGTGGTTTGGGAATAGAACAAACATCCAATGACTCTAGATGTGGTTTGTGAAAAGAACACACATGCAATGACACTGGTGGATCCATATGTGGTTTGTGAGAAGAGCAGACATGTGATGAACTCTGGTGGATCCATATGTGCTTTGTGAGAAGAAAACACATGCACTAACTCTAGATGTGGTTTCTGAAAACAACACACATGCAATGATACTGGTGGATCCATATGTGGTTTGTGAAAAGAACACACATGCAATGACTCTAGATGTGGTTTGTGAAAAGAACAAACATGCAATGACTCTAGATGTGGTTAATGAAAACAACACACATGCAATGACTCTAGATGTGGTTTGTGAAAATAACACACATGCAATGACACTAGTGAATCCATATGTGGTTTGTGAAAAGAACACACATGCAATGAACTATGATGGATCAATAAGAGGTTTGTGAGAAGAACACACATGCAATGACTATAGATGTGGTTTGTGAAAAGAATAGACATCCAATGACACTGGTGGATGCATATGTGATTTGTGAAGAGAACACACATGCAATGACTCTTGATGTGGTTAATGAAAAGAACACACATGCAATGACTCTAGCTGTGGTTTGTGAAGAGAACATACATGCAATGACTCTAGATGTGGTTAATGAAAACAACACACATGCAATGACTCTAGATGTGGTTTGTGAAAAGAACACACATGCAATTACACTACTAAATCCATATGTGGTTTGTGAAAAGAACACACATGCAATGAACTATGGTGGATCCATATGAGGTTTGTGAGAAGAACACACATGCAATGACTATAGATGTGGTTTGTGAAAAGAATAGACATCCAATGACACTGGTAGATCCATATGTGGTTTGTGAAGAGAACACACATGCAATGACTCTGGATGTGGTTAATGAAAATAACACACATGCAATGACTCTAGCTGTGGCTTGTGAAAAGAACACACATGCAATCACTCTGGATGTGGTTAATGAAAAGAACACACATGCAATGAATCTAGTTGTGATTTGTGAAAAGAACACACATGCAATGACACTGGTGGATCCATATGTGGTTTGTGAAAAGAACACACATGCAATGACTCTAGGTGTGGTCTGTGAAAAGAACACACATACAATAACACTGGTGGATCCATATGTGGTTTGTGAAAAGAACACACATGCAATGACACCGGTGGATGCATATGTGGTTTGTGAAAAGACCATACATGCAATGACTCTAGCTGTGGTCAATGAAAAGAACACACATCCAATCACACTTGTGGATCCATATGTGGTTTGTGAAAAGAATACAGATGCAATGACTCTAGATGTGGTCGTGAAAAGAACACACATGCAATGACACTGGTGGATCAATATGTGGTTTGTGAAAAGAAAAGACATCCAATGACTCTGGATGTGGTTTGTGAAAAGAACACACATGCAATGACACTAGTGGATCTATGTGTGGTTTGTGAGCAAAACAGACATCCAATTATACTAGATGTGGTTTGTGAAAAGAACAGACATGCAATGAACTCTAGTGGATCCATATGTTGTTTGTGAGAAGAACATACATGCAATGACTCTAGATGTGGTTTGGGAATAGAACAGACATCCAATGACTCTAGATGTGGTTTGTGAAAAGAACACACATGCAATGACACTGGTGGATCCATATGTGGCTTGTGAGAAGAGCAGACATGTGATGAACTCTGGTGGATCCATATGTGGTTTGTGAGAAGAAAACACATGCACTAACTCTAGATGTGGTTTCTGAAAAGAACACACATGCAATGATACTGGTGGATCCATATGTGGTTTGTGAAAAGAACACACATGCAATGACTCTAGATGTGGTTTGTGAAAAGAACAAACATGCAATGACTCTAGATGTGGTTAATGAAAACAACACACATGCAATGACTCTAGATGTGGTTTGTGAAAAGAACACACATGCAATGACACTACTAAATCCATATGTGGTTTGTGAAAAGAACACACATGCAATGAACTATGGTGGATCCATATGAGGTTTGTGAGAAGAACACACATCCAATGACTATAGATGTGGTTTGTGAAAAGAATAGACATCCAATGACACTGGTGGATGCATATGTGGTTTGTGAAGAGAACACACATGCAATGACTCTGGTTGTGGTTAATGAAAAGAACACACATGCAATGACTCTAGCTGTGGAATGTGAAGAGAACACACATGCAATGACTCTGGATGTGGTTAATGAAAACAACACACATGCAATGACTCTAGATGTGGTTTGTGAAAAGAACACACATGCAATTACACTACTAAATCCATATGTGGTTTGTGAAAAGAACACACATGCAATGAACTATGGTGGATCCATATGAGGTTTGTGAGAAGAACACACCTGCAATGACTATAGATGTGGTTTCTGAAAAGAATAGACATCCAATGACACTGGTAGATCCATATGTGGTTTATGAAGAGAACACACATGCAATGACTCTGGATGTGGTTAATGAAAAGAACACACATGCAATGACTCTAGGTATGGCTTTTGAAAAGAACACACATGCAATGACTCTGGATGTGGTTAATGAAAAGAACACACATGCAATGACTCTAGTTGTGATTTGTGAAAAGAACGCACATGCAATGACACTGGTGGATCCATATGTGGTTTGTGAAAAGAACACACATGCAATGAACTCTGGTGGATCCATATGTGGTTTGTGTGAAGAACACACATGTAGTGACTCTAGATGTAGTTTGTGAAAAGAACACACATGCAATAACGCTGGTGGATCCATACGTGGTTTGTGAAAAGAGCACACATGCAATGACTCTAGATGTGGTTAATTAAAAGAACACACATGCAATGACTCTAGATGTGGTTTGTGAAAAGAACACACATGCAATGACACTGGTGGATCCATATGTGGTTTGTGAAAAGAACATACATGCAATGACTCTAGTTGTGGTTTGTGAAAATAACACACATGCAATGACACTGGTGGATCCATATGTGGTTTGTGAAGAGAACACAGATGCATTGACTCTTGATGTGGTTGTGAAAAGAACACACATGCAATGACACTGGTGGATCAATATGCAGTTTATGAAAAGAACACACATGCAATGACTCTAGATGTGGTTTGTGAAAAGAACACACATGCAATGACATTGGTGGATCCATGTGTGGTTTCTGAGAAGAACAGACATGCAATGACTCTAGCTGTGGTTTGTGAAAAGAACATACATGCAATGAACTCTAGTGGATCCATATGTGGTTTGTGAGAAGAACATACATGCAATGAACTCTAGATGTGGTTTGTGAAAAGAACAGATATCCAATGACACTGGTGGATCCATATGTGGTTTGTGAGAAGAACACACATGCAATGACTCTGGATGTGGTTAATGAAAAGAACACACATGCGATGACTCTAGCTGTGGTTTGTGAAAACAACACACATGAAATGACACAGGTGGATCCATATGTGGTTTGTGAAAAGAACACACATGCAATGAACTCTAGTGGATCCATATGTGGTTTGTGAGAAGAACACACATGCAATGACTCTAGATGTGGTTTGTGAAAAGAACAAACATGCAATAACACTGGTGGATCCATATGTGGTTTGTGAAAAGAACACACATGCAATGACACCGGTGGATGCATATGTGGTTTGTGAAAAGACCATACATGCAATGACTCTAGCTGTGGTCAATGAAAAGAACACACATGCAATCACACTTGTGGATCCATATGTGGTTTGTGAAAAGAATACACATGCAATGACTCTAGATGTGGTCGTGAAAAGAACACACATGCAATGACACTGGTGGATCAATATGTGGTTTGTGAAAAGAAAAGACATCCAATGACTCTAGATGTCGTTTGTGAAAAGAACACACATGCAATGACACTAGTGGATCTATGTGTGGTTTGTGAGCAGAACAGACATGCAATTATACTAGCTGTGGTTTGTGAAAAGAACAGACATGCAATGAACTCTAGTGGATCCATATGTTGTTTGTGAGAAGAACATACATGCAATGACTCTAGATGTGGTTTGGGAATAGAACAGACATCCAATGACTCTAGATGTGGTTTGTGAAAAGAACACACATGCAATGACACTGGTGGATCCATATGTGGTTTGTGAGAAGAGCAGACATGTGATGAACTCTGGTGGATCCATATGTGGTTTGTGAGAAGAAAACACATGCACTAACTCTAGATGTGTTTTCTGAAAACAACACACATGCAATGATACTGGTGGATCCATATGTGGTTTGTGAAAAGAACAAACATGCAATGACTCTAGATGTGGTTTGTGAAAAGAACAAACATGCAATGACTCTAGATGTGGTTAATGAAAACAACACACATGCAATGACTCTAGATGTGGTTTGTGAAAAGAACACACATGCAATGACACTAGTAAATCCATATGTGGTTTGTGAAAAGAACACACATGCAATGAACTCTGGTGGATCCATATGTGGTTTGTGAGAAGAACACACATGCAATGACTCTAGATGTGGTTTGTGAAAAGAAACACATGCAATGACACTACAAAATCCATATGTGGTTTGTGAAAAGAACACACATGCAATGACACTACAAAATCCATATGTGGTTTGTGAAAAGAACACACATGCAATGAACTATGGTGGATCCATATGAGGTTTGTGAGAAGAACACACATGCAATGACTATAGATGTGGTTTGTGAAAAGAATAGATATCCAATGACACTGGTGGATCCATATGTGGTTTGTGAAAAGAACACACATGCAATGACTCTGGATGTGGTTAATGAAAAGAACACACATGCGATGACACTAGCTGTGGTTTGTGAAAAGAACACACATGCAATGACACTGGTGGATCCATATGTGGTTTGTGAAAAGAACACACATGCAATGAACTCTGGTGGATCCATATGTGGTTTGTGAGAAGAATACACATGCAATGACTCTAGATGTGGTTTGTGAAAAGAACACACACGCAATAACACTGGTGGATCCATATGTGGTTTGTGAAAAGAACACACATGTAATGACACCGGTGGATGCATATGTGGTTTGTGAAAAGACCATACATGCAATGACTCTAGCTATGGTCAATGAAAAGAACACACATGCAATCACACTTGTGGATCCATATGTGGTTTGTGAAAAGAATACACATGCAATGACTCTAGATGTGGTCGTGAAAAGAACACACATGCAATGACACTGGTGGATCAATATGTGGTTTGTGAAAAGAAAAGACATCCAATGACTCTAGATGTGGTTTGTGAAAAGAACACACATGCAATGACACTAGTGGATCTATGTGTTGTTTGTGAGCAGAACAGACATGCAATTATACTAGCTGTGGTTTGTGAAAAGAACAGACATGCAATGAACTCTAGTGCATCCATATGTTGTTTGTGAGAAGAACATACATGCAATGACTCTAGATGTGGTTTGGGAATAGAACAGACATCCAATGACTCTAGATGTGGTTTGTGAAAAGAACACACATGCAATGACACTGGTGGATCCATATGTGGTTTGTGAGAAGAGCAGACATGTGATGAACTCTGGTGGATCCATATGTGGTTTGTGAGAAGAAAACACATGCACTAACTCTAGATGTGGTTTCTGAAAAGAACACACATGCAATGATACTGGTGGATCCATATGTGGTTTGTGAAAAGAACACACATGCAATGACTCTAGATGTGGTTTGTGAAAAGAACAAACATGCAATGACTCTAGATGTGGTTAATGAAAACAACACACATGCAATGACTCTAGATGTGGTTTGTGAAAAAACACACATGCAATGACACTACTAAATCCATATGTCGTTTGTGAAAAGAACACACATGCAATGAACTATGGTGGATCCATATGAGGTTTGTGAGAAGAACACACATGCAATGACTATAGATGTGGTTTGTGAAAAGAATAGACATCCAATGACACTGGTGGATGCATATGTGGTTTGTGAAGAGAACACACATGCAATGACTCTGGATGTGGTTAATGAAAAGAACACACATGCAATGACTCTAGCTGTGGTTTGTGAAGAGAACATACATGCAATGACTCTGGATGTGGTTAATGAAAACAACACACATGCAATGACTCTATATGTGGTTTGTGAAAAGAACACACATGCAATGACACTAGTAAATCCATATGTGGTTTGTGAAAAGAACACACATGCAATGAACTATGGTGGATCCATATGAGGTTTGTGAGAAGAACACACATGCAATGACTCTAGATGTGGTTTGTGAAAAGAAACACATGCAATGACACTACAAAATCCATATGTGGTTTGTGAAAAGAACACACATGCAATGACACTACAAAATCCATATGTGGTTTGTGAAAAGAACACACATGCAATGAACTATGGTGGATCCATATGAGGTTTGTGAGAAGAACACACATGCAATGACTATAGATGTGGTTTGTGAAAAGAATAGATATCCAATGACACTGGTGGATCCATATGTGGTTTGTGAAAAGAACACACATGCAATGACTCTAGATGTGGTTAATGAAAAGAACACACATGCGATGACACTAGCTGTGGTTTGTGAAAAGAACACACATGCAATGACACTGGTGGATCCATATGTGGTTTGTGAAAAGAACACACATGCAATGAACTCTGGTGGATCCATATGTGGTTTGTGAGAAGAATACACATGCAATGACTCTAGATGTGGTTTGTGAAAAGAACACACACGCAATAACACTGGTGGATCCATATGTGGTTTGTGAAAAGAACACACATGTAATGACACCGGTGGATGCATATGTGGTTTGTGAAAAGACCATACATGCAATGACTCTAGCTATGGTCAATGAAAAGAACACACATGCAATCACACTTGTGGATCCATATGTGGTTTGTGAAAAGAATACACATGCAATGACTCTAGATGTGGTCGTGAAAAGAACACACATGCAATGACACTGGTGGATCAATATGTGGTTTGTGAAAAGAAAAGACATCCAATGACTCTAGATGTGGTTTGTGAAAAGAACACACATGCAATGACACTAGTGGATCTATGTGTTGTTTGTGAGCAGAACAGACATGCAATTATACTAGTTGTGGTTTGTGAAAAGAACAGACATGCAATGAACTCTAGTGCATCCATATGTTGTTTGTGAGAAGAACATACATGCAATGACTCTAGATGTGGTTTGGGAATAGAACAGACATCCAATGACTCTAGATGTGGTTTGTGAAAAGAACACACATGCAATGACACTGGTGGATCCATATGTGGTTTGTGAGAAGAGCAGACATGTGATGAACTCTGGTGGATCCATATGTGGTTTGTGAGAAGAAAACACATGCACTAACTCTAGATGTGGTTTCTGAAAAGAACACACATGCAATGATACTGGTGGATCCATATGTGGTTTGTGAAAAGAACACACATGCAATGACTCTAGATGTGGTTTGTGAAAAGAACAAACATGCAATGACTCTAGATGTGGTTAATGAAAACAACACACATGCAATGACTCTAGATGTGGTTTGTGAAAAAACACACATGCAATGACACTACTAAATCCATATGTCGTTTGTGAAAAGAACACACATGCAATGAACTATGGTGGATCCATATGAGGTTTGTGAGAAGAACACACATGCAATGACTATAGATGTGGTTTGTGAAAAGAATAGACATCCAATGACACTGGTGGATGCATATGTGGTTTGTGAAGAGAACACACATGCAATGACTCTGGATGTGGTTAATGAAAAGAACACACATGCAATGACTCTAGCTGTGGTTTGTGAAGAGAATATACATGCAATGACTCTGGATGTGGTTAATGAAAACAACACACATGCAATGACTCTATATGTGGTTTGTGAAAAGAACACACATGCAATGACACTACTAAATCCATATGTGGTTTGTGAAAAGAACACACATGCAATGAACTATGGTGGATCCATATGAGGTTTGTGAGAAGAACACACATGCAATGACTATAGATGTGGTTTGTGAAAAGAATAGACATCCAATGACACTGGTAGATCCATATGTGGTTTGTGAAGAGAACACACGTGCAATGACTCTGGATGTGGTTAATGAAAAGAACACACATGCAATGACTCTAGCTGTGGCTTGTGAAAAGAACACACATGCAATGACTCTGGATGTGGTTAATGAAAAGAACACACATGCAATGACTCTAGTTGTGATTTGTGAAAAGAACACACATGCAATGACAATGGTGGATCCATATGTGGTTTGTGAAAAGAACACACATGCAATGAACTCTGGTGGATCCATATGTGGTTTGTGTGAAGAACACACATGTAGTGACTCTAGATGTGGTTTGTGAAAAGAACACACATGCAATAACACTGGTGGATCCATATGTGGTTTGTGAAAAGAGAACACATGCAATGACGCTAGATGTGGTTAATTAAAAGAACACACATGCAATGACTCTAGATGTGGTTTGTGAAAAGAACACACATGCAATGACACTGGTGGATCGATATGTGGTTTGTGAAAAGAACATACATGCAATGACTCTAGTTGTGGTTTGTGAAAATAACACACATGGAATCACACTGGTGGATCCATATGTGGTTTGTGAAGAGAACACACATGCATTGACTCTTGATGTGGTTGTGAAAAGAACACACATGCAATGACACTGGTGGATCAATATGCAGTTTGTGAAAAGAACACACATGCAATGACTCTAGATGTGGTTTGTGAAAAGAACACACATGCAATGACACTGGTGGATCCATGTGTGGTTTTTGAGAAGAACAGACATGCAATGACTCTAGCTGTGGTTTGTGAAAAGAACATACATTGAATGAACTCTAGTGGATCCATATGTGGTTTGTGAGAAGAACAGACATGCAATGAACTCTAGATGTGGTTTGTGAAAAGAACAGATATCCAATGACACTGGTGGATCCATATGTGGTTTGTGAAAAGAACACACATGCAATGACTCTGGATGTGGTTAACGAAAACAACACACATGCGATGAATCTAGCTGTGGTTTGTGAAAAGAACACACATGCAATGACACTGGTGGATCCATATGTGGTTTGTGAAAAGAACACACATGCAATGAACTCTGGTGGATCCATATGTGGTTTGTGAGAAGAACACACGTGCAATGACTCTAGATGTGGTTTGTGAAAAGAACACACATGCAATAACACTGGTGGATCCATATGTGGTTTGTGAAAAGAACACACATGCAATGACACCGGTGGATGCATATGTGGTTTGTGAAAACACCATACATGCAATGACTCTAGCTGTGGTGAATGAAAAGAACACACATGCAATCACACTTGTGGATCCATATGTGGTTTGTGAAAAGAATACACATGCAATGACTCTAGATGTGGTCATGAAAAGAACACACATGCAATGACACTGGTTGATCAATATGTGGTTTGTGAAAAGAAAATACATCCAATGACTCTAGATGTGGTTTGTGAAAAGAACACACATGCAATGACACTAGTGGATCTATGTGTGGTTTGTGAGCAGAACAGACATGCAATTATACTAGCTGTGGTTTGTGAAAAGAACAGACATGCAATGAACTCTAGTGGATCCATATGTTGTTTGTGAGAAGAACATACATGCAATGACTCTAGATGTGGTTTGGGACTAGAACAGACATCCAATGACTCTAGATGTGGTTTGTGAAAAGAACACACATGCAATGACACTGGTGGATCCATATGTGGTTTGTGAGAAGAGTAGACATGTGATGAACTCTGGTGGATCCATATGTGGTTTGTGAGAAGAAAACACATGCACTAACTCTAGACGTGGTTTCTGAAAAGAACACACATGCAATGATACTGGTGGATCCATATGTGGTTTGTGAAAACAACACACATGCAATGACTCTAGATGTCGTTTGTGAAAAGAACAAACATGCAATGACTCTAGATGTGGTTAATGAAAACAACACACATGCAATGACTTTAGATGTGGTTTGTGAAAAGAACACACATGCAATGACACTACAAAATCCATATGTGGTTTGTGAAAAGAACACACATGCAATGAACTATGGTGGATCCATATGAGGTTTGTGAGAAGAACACACATGCAATGAATATAGATGTGGTTTGTGAAAAGAATAGACATCCAATGACACTGGTGGATGCATATGTGGTTTGTGAAGAGAACACACATGCAATGACTCTGGATGTGGTTAATGAAAAGAACACACATGCAATGACTCTAGCTGTGGTTTGTGAAGAGAACATACATGCAATGACTCTGGATGTGGTTAATGAAAACAACACACATGTAATGGCTCTAGATGTGGTTTGTGAAAAGAACACACATGCAATGGCACTACTAAATCCATATGTGGTTTGTGAAAAGAACACACATGCAATGAACTATGGTGGATCCATATGAGGTTTGTGAGAAGAACACACATGCAATGACTATAGATGTGGTTTGTGAAAAGAATAGACATCCAATGACACTGGTAGATCCATATGTGGTTTGTGAAGAGAACACACATGCAATGACTCTGGATGTGGTTAATGAAAAGAACCCACATGCAATGACTCTAGCTGTGGCTTGTGAAAAGAACACACATGCAATGACTCTCGATGTGGTTAATGAAAAGAACACACATGCAATGACACTGGTGGATCCATATGTGGTTTGTGATAAGAACACACATGCAATGAACTCTGGTGGAACCATATGTGGTTTGTGTGAAGAACACACATGTAGTGACTCTAGATGTGGTTTGTGAAAAGAACACACATGCAATAACACTGGTGGATCCATATATGGTTTGTGAAAAGTGCACACATGCAATTACTCTAGATGTGGTTAATTAAAAGAACACACATGCAATGACTCTAGATGTGGTTTGTGAAAAGAACACACATGCAATGACACTGGTGGATCCATATGTGGTTTGTGAAAAGAACATACATGCAATGACTCTAGTTGTGGTTTGCGAAAATAACACACATGCAATCACACTGGTGGATCCATATGTGGTTTGTGAAGAGAACACACATGCATTGACTCTTGATGTGGTTGTGAAAAGAACAAACATGCAATGACACTGGTGGATCAATATGCAGTTTGTGAAAAGAACACACATGCAATGACACTGGTGGATCCATATGTGGTTTGTGAGAAGAGCAGACATGTGATGAACTCTGGTGGATCCATATGTGGTTTGTGAGAAGAAAACACATGCACTAACTCTAGATGTGGTTTCTGAAAAGAACACACATGCAATGATACTGGTGGATCCATATGTGGTTTGTGAAAAGAACACACATGCAATGACTCTAGATGTGGTTTGTGAAAAGAACAGATATGCAATGACTCTAGATGTGGTTAATGAAAACAACACACATGCAATGACTCTGGATGTGGTTTGTGAAAAGAACACACATGCAATGACACTGGTGGATCCATGTGTGGTTTCTGAGAAGAACAGACATGCAATGACTCTAGCTGTGGTTTGTGAAAAGAACATACATGCAATGAACACTAGTGGATCCATATGTGGTTTGTGAGAAGAACAGACATGCAATGAACTCTAGATGTTGTTTGTGAAAAGAACAGATATCCAATGACACTGGTGGATCCATATGTGGTTTGTGAAAAGAATACACATGCAATGACTCTGGATGTGGTTAATGAAAACAACACATGCAATGACTCTAGCTGTGGTTTGTGAAAAGAACACACATGCAATGACACTGGTGGATCCATATGTGGTTTGTGAAAAGAACACACATGCAATGAACTCTGGTGGATCCATATGTGATTTGTGAGAAGAACAGACATGCAATGACTCTAGATGTGGTCTGTGAAAAGAACACACATGCAATAACACTGGTGGATCCATATGTGGTTTGTGAAAATAACACACATGCAATGACACAGGTGGATGCATATGTGGTTTGTGAAAAGACCATACATGCAATGACTCTAGCTGTGGTCAATGAAAAGAACACACATGCAATCACACTTGTGGATCCATATGTGGTTTGTGAAAAGAATACACATGCAATTACTCTAGATGTGGTCGTGAAAAGAACACACATGCAATGACACTGGTGGATCAATATGTGGTTTGTGAAAAGAAAAGACATCCAATGACTCTAGATGTGGTTTGTGAAAAGAACACACATGCAATGACACTAGTGGATCTATGTGTGGTTTGTGAGCAGAACAGACATGCAATTATACTAGCTGTGGTTTGTTAAAAGAACATACATGCAATGAACTCTAGTGGATCCATATGTTGTTTGTGAGAAGAACACACATGCAATGACTCTAGATGTGGTTTGGGAATAGAACAGACATCCAATGACTCTAGATGTGGTTTGTTAAAAGAACACACATGCAATGACACTGGTGGATCCATATGTGGTTTGTGAGAAGAGCAGACATGTGATGAACTCTGGTGGATCCATATGTGGTTTGCGAGAAGAAAACACATGCACTAACTCTAGATGTGGTTTCTGAAAAGAACACACATGCAATGATACTGGTGGATCCATATGTGGTTTGTGAAAAGAACACACATGCAATGACTCTAGATGTGGTTTGTGAAAAGAACAAACATGCAATGACTCTAGATGTGGTTAATGAAAACAACACACATGCAATGACTCTAGATGTGGTTTGTGAAAAGAACACACATGCAATGACACTACTAAATCCATATGTGGTTTGTGAAAAGAACACACATGCAATGAACTATGGTGGATCCATATGAGGTTTTTGAGAAGAACACACATGCAATGACTATAGATGTGGTTTGTGAAAAGAATAGACATCCAATGACACTGGTGGATGCATATGTGGTTTGTGAAGAGAACACACATGCAATGACTCTGGATGTGGTTAATGAAAAGAACACACATGCAATGACTCTAGCTGTGGTTTGTGAAGAGAACACACATGCAATGACTCTGGATGTGGTTAATGAAAACAACACACATGCAATGACTCTAGATGTGGTTTGTGAAAAGAACACACATGCAATGACACTACTAAATCCATATGTGGTTTGTGAAAAGAACACACATGCAATGAACTATGGTGGATCCATATGAGGTTTGTGAGAAGAACACACATGCAATGCCTCTAGATGTGGTTTGTGAAAATAACACACATGCAATGACACTAGTGGAGCCATATGTGGTTTGTGAAAAGAACACACATGCAATGAGTCTATATGCGGTTAATGAAAAGAACACACATGCAATGACTCTAGATGTAGTTTTTGAAAAGAACATACATGCAATGACACTGGTGTATCCATATGTGGTATGTGTGTGGGCTCCCCGGATTGTCCATCCGATAAATCCTTTTTATGTATATATCCATGTTCCCATGATCAGTGAGCTGTGGAACATAACCGACAAGTATCATTTCAGCATCCAAAACATAACGAATTTACAGGACTTACATAAATGCCATTATGGCTACAACATCTTTAGCAGCGGAACCTCATCACGCACGGAGCCCAATCGTGCCTCAACCTACAGGCGACTGACTGGGAAGACGGCCTAGCTTGCTGGACGTCACCTTAATCATCCGGTGTCAAAACTCTAAAAGTCTGGCCAAGTAAATAGCCAGGGACAATGCCATAAGTACTTTTGAATGTACTCGCAAACCACCAAGATAAGTAGAATAAGGAAATGCAAATTCTGGCTATGGCGAGATACCTCTATCTAGGGTTGTTTTTGAAAAGCCTAGACTACCTCTTGTAGTTATGGCATGTCCATATCTCTGTTGAAAAAGGAGTTTTGAAATCATGCATCTATGGTGTCGTGGCTGGCATCTAGCGGAGCAGTGGAGGTTTCCTCCACCTCCTTGATGGGCTTGAACCTACGGAGATACTGACTGGCGGTGATGCACTTCCTGCTTCTCTTGGGGGCGGCTTCCCTCGATGTTCTTTCAGTGGCGGTGGTTCGTGCTTGATTCCTTTGCAGGGTTTCTAGAGCTTCCTTACGGGTGAGAATGGCTTGTAGGCGATGGAGCTCCATCTAGGAGTGACGGTATTCATCCACGACTGCTGCTAACACCTCATTGCTGGAGTAGCTGAAGCGGGTCTGAAAGGAGAGCGCAGGGTATGCCAGGCTGGGGACTTGAGATCCTCCGATGCAGTCGACATTTCCCTTCATGGGCAGGTAGAAGGTTGTGGGCTATCTCATCTCTGGGAGGGAGCTACGGATGCGCATCAAAGCTTCTCTGGCTACCAAATACACAGCAAGTACGGGACTGGGCATCTGAGGTCCAGTGGAATGGATAGGGCTTCCATTGGTTCCCGGCTTGGCTAGTATGACAATTTGTCCCACATAATCTCCTGATTCCAGTCCCGTGTACAGGGTGTAGATTGGTTTCTGCTGGTAACCGCAAAGTTGTAGAGAGTCCCAGGGGAGTCAGGGAAATCCATCCTTCAGCCACTCTTCATCAATAGGTTCCATCTACAAAAGTGTTTAGGGCCGGGTTGGGTTCGTGACAAGTGTGCAGGATTTTGAGATTAGAAAATCATATTAATGCTAGTGGTCTTCAAAAATGGAGGGGACAAGACATAAGAACTTTTGCAAATAATCAACTCTTCTCCTTTGTCTTTTAGAAAATAGGTTTGTCGTTTCCTGTCTAACGTCCATGCTAACTAAGGTCTCCTACAGTCAGGATGGCTCTGATGCCAAGTCTGTGGGCTCCCCGGATTGTCCATCCGAGAAATCCCTGTTATGTATATATCCATGTTCCCATGATCAGTGAGCCGTGGAACATAACCGACAAGTATCATTACAACATCCAAAACATAACGAATTTACAAGACTTACATAAATGCCATTATGGCTAAACCATCTTTAGCAGCGGAACCTCATCACGCGCGGAGCCCAATCGTGCCTCAATCTACAGGCGACTGACTAGGAAGACGACCTAGCTCGCTGGACGTCACCTTAATCATTCGATCTCGAACCTCTGAAAGTCTGGCCAAGTAAATAGCCAGGGATAATTCCATAAGTACTTTTGAATGTACTCGCAAACCACCAAGATAAGTAGAATAAGGAAATGAAAATTCTGGCTGTGGCGAGATAACTCTATCTAGGGTTGTTTTTTAAAAGCCTAGACTACCTCTTGTAGTTATGGCATCTCCATATCTTTGTTGAAAAAGGAGTTTTGAAATCATGCCTTTGTTTTATAAGTCAAGATATCCCCATATCTTTGTTGAAAAAGGAGTTTTGAAAACAGTTTTGGAGTAAAAACCTTTTGTTAAACCTCTTTGACCACCTCTGGTCAAAACAAGACTTTAAACTCAGGTTTCCCCGGAACCTCCATACTTTCATTCACTTTCCCAAACCAACACCATTTGGGTACTCCTAGCCAACACCTTTCCAACCGTCCTTGACCGTGGACACGGCTATTCGAATGGATTATATTCTGTAGAGTTTGCGCACTTTCCCCACAAGAATCAATACATCTGCCGGGATAAAACCACGGCCCACTACCACTGTAGATGGGGGTCTGGATAATCAACCCTAACCTTTCGCTTGTCGATGATACGTTGATAACGTATCTATAATTTTTGATGTTCCATGCTTGTTTTATATCTACTTTCTTGTGTTTTGTTCCAACTTTGGAGTATCTCTATACACTTTCTTGGACTAACCTATTAACAAGATGCCACAGTGCCAGTTGCCTGTTTTGTTCTGTTTTTGGTTCCAGAAAAGTCAGAAAATGAATATTCTCGGAATTGGACCGGACAAAAGCCAAAAGTCCATATTTTACCGGAAGACTGACAGAGCCAGAAGACGAGACGGAGAAGGGCCAGAGGGTGGCCACACCACCTAGTGGCGCGGGCCAGGCCAGGCCGTGCTAGGGGGTGGTGTGGGCCCCTCCGGCACCCCCTCGATCTCCCCTCTCGCCTATAAGAGCCTCCTGATGCATAAACCCTAAATCGTCAAGCCTCCATCCATGAAAAGTTCCACAACGCCGCCCCACCGAAGGGGAGATTCGAGGCACAGAAAGTCTCTGTTCCGGCACCCTGCCGGGACGGGTAAGTACCCCGGAGCCATCTCCATCGATCTCCACCACCATCTCCATCACCATTGTTGATTCCCATGATGAGGAGGGAGTAGTTCTCTCTCGAGGCTAAGGGTTCTACCGGTAGCTATGTGTTCATCTCTCTCTCTATGCATGATCTTATTGAGATCATGAGCTTGTAATCTATAGATCTACCTTGCTACTCAAGTCCTTTAATAGATCTCTGCTCTCCCCATGTGCGTGAAGTTGACAGTGTGCACACCATGGTGGCACTTAGGCTAGAGATTACAAATGCTTGTTATGAGTTATATTTGGAGTTGGATGTCTTTATGAAATTGTGGTGTTTGTTTGAACCATCTAGTGCTCAAGGTGACAGCGTGGGATTTTCTAGATGGGAAAGATGAACTTTGAGGTGTGTTATTATAGCCCTACCAATGATTAGCGTGTACAACCGGAGAGTAGTTAAGAGTAGTATCATAAAGAGAAGATATTTATATGAGAGTGTTCACTAGTGAAAGTATGATCCCTAGGCCTTGTTTCTAAGCATTGATACACCGTTTGCAATTAGATATGTTACATGTTTGCTTGCTTCCTTCTTTATTTCAGTTTGCCTTTAGTCTTTTCCCATGTCAACCACACACCAGCAAGCTATTTTCTGGCACCGTTACCACTTATAATTATCCATACCACTTGTATTTCACTATCTCTTCGCCGAACTAGTGCACCTATACACCTGGCAAGTGTATTGGGTGTGTTGGGGACACAAGAGACTTCTTGTATCTTGACTGCAAGATTGCTTGAGAGGGGATACCTTTGATCACTTCCTCCCTGAGTTCGATAAACCTTGGGTGATCCACTTAAGGGGAAACTTGCTGCTGTTCTACAAACCTCTGCACTTGGAGGCCCAACAACTGTCTACAAGAATAGAAGTGCGTAGACATCAAGCTATTTTCTGGCGCCGTTGCCAAGGAGGTAAGGTAAAAGGTACTCACATCCTCCGGTGTGAGTGCTCGAAGTTATTTCCTTTAGATTCTGCAATTTTGTCTTTTTGTTTCTTGTTTTCACTAGTTAGGCTTAATGGAAAACAACAACAAAATTAGAGAGCTTTATAGTATTTATCTTGAGTTAGGACATGAAGTGTTTGAAGAGAAAATTAAAAAACCTATGGAACTTTATTTGCGTGCTAATAGCAATGTTATTAGTATGAATTATTTGAACACCATTATTGCTAATGCTATGGAAAACTCTAAGCTTGGGGAAGCTAGTTTTTAGGAAAATGATCTTTTTAGTTCCCCAGCTTTGGAAGATAGCTATTCTATTGTTTATGATGATACCAAACCTCCAATTTATGATGATTACAATGATGAATATGATATTTTCAGTCCACCTACTTTTGAGGAGGAAATTAATTATGATTACAATATGCCTCATATATTTGATGATTATGGTGATGAGAATAATAATGATAGATATTTTGTTGAATTTGCTCCCACTATAATTAATAAGAATGAATATGCTTATGTGGAGAGTAATAATTATGATATGCATGTGGCTCATGATAAGAATGTTTTATGTGATAGTTATATTGTTAATTTTATTCATGATGCTACTGAAAGTTATTATGAGAGAGGAAACATGGTTTTATGTGTCTCAACAATATTAAGTTTCCCCTCTTTATGTTAATTTTTTTGAAGTTGCACTTGTTTTGCTTTCCTATGCTTGTTGTTTTGTGTTTTCATGACTTGTTTCTTTACAACATTCCTATGCATTGGAAGTGGGTTAGACTTAAATCTGCTTTGAATTTGCTTCTTGATGCTCTCTTTTACTTCAATTTGTATTTCTTATGTGAGCATCTTCTCAAACTATCATGCCTAACTTAAAAGCGTTAAAGAAAAGTACTTATTGGGAGATAACCCAAAAGTTTTAGATGAGTCTTGGAAGTTATTACCTCTGTAATAACCGCTCCTTATCCTTCTTATTTGCTTTTTGTGCCAAGAATAACCTGTAATGAGAGAGAAGTAATGATTGGGAAAGTTGCTGTCCTGAAACAGATTTCTGTTCTTCACCGTAAAAATTCATGTAAAATCTCTGTATGACCTTTTGAGGCGTGAATTTTTTTGATTCTGCCCCAGGTTGTTATCTAACTTTCGTTAGTTTAACACTTTTTGATTTGAGCAACAGAAGGTTTTCAAAAAAATTCATCTTTACCTTCTGGTCTGTTTTGACAGATTTCTGCCATTATTCGCATTTGCTTCTTGTTTGTTCCTATTTGAGTTCTTTTGGGGAATTGAGATTTTCAAGGGAAGTGATACAGTAGCTTGTGTTTTAGTGGAAGTTTTATTGGTGTTGGAACTGAACCTAAAGACTTATTATCTCGAGTGCACTAATGTTGCTAATAAAGATTGTGTGAAGTTTTGTATGAAGAAAAATTTCAGGTGTATGGAAGGAATGAGTAATGAGATGAAGAATGGACTAAAGCTCAAGCTTGGGGATGCCACGCGTGTCACCCCAAGAAATATCCAAGAAGTACAAGCGTCAAATCTTGGGGATGCCCAAGACATCCCCCTCTTCATCAATAAAAATCTCAGGTTTCTTCCAAACGCTTCATTTTTATTGTTTCATGCACAATTGTGTTGTTCTTGGAGCGTCTTCTTTTTCGTTTTCGTTTTGGTTTTTCGTTTGCTTGGTTTTCTTAGTTTGCTGAATAAATTGGTTGGACCCCCTCTTTCACACATTGGTTTTCAAATAGTTTGGTTTGGATTGGAAAAGAGTAGGAAAGTTCATGCTTAAGTGGTAAATAGAGCTTGTTTTTGACTGTGGCCTATGCTTTGTCATGCCATGCTTGATATTGTTTTGGCTTTATGCTTAGTATTCTTTGCTGTAGCATGACTTGTTATAAACAATTGAGATTGCTTAATGTGCCTTGGATGAATCATGCGTTGTTTTAGCATATTAAACATAGTATAGTGTTATTATCCTTTGATGCTTTATTTGGGTTCACTTGGCGCATGCTCACACCATGTTATGACTATGCCAAGTCACCATAATCCTTTATGATCCTTTAGTTTTCAACTTGTAGTATCACTTTATGATTTGATTAATGATGTTTTGTCTCTCTGCATGATTATGGCCATGATTGCTCTCTTAGTTGGTCGCTCCTAGTCTTTTGCTAGCCTCCATACCAAGTATGAGTTCCACTCATGCATCCAACTCCAAATAACACCAAGTTATTCCAAAGAGTCCATCATACCTACCTATTAGCAATTGCTATTTCAAGTATATTCATGTTTTTATCTACCTTCCAAATTAAACTTGTTATGAGAAAACTAGTGATTAAAGCTCTCACGAACTTGATGGCACACTTTACTTTTCTTGCCCTTAATAAACATGAACCATTGTGTCGTCTATGTTGTATATGCTTGCACTTAATAAACATGAAACATGTGGGGGATTAGCAGAACCATGCTATTATGGGGAACGCTTTCAACATTGCACTTGTACTTTGTACCTAGTTGATATCATGCTCTTTTGTCTATGGATGTCGTCGGTGTGAAATGAAAGGGGAGCTTGTAAGTCCATGGAGTTATGTATGTGTGTTAGAGAAATGCCTGGGCCACCGGTCTAATCCATGTTGTCATGGTGGAAACCTGCAGCGTAACCATAATGAGCTGTCTATGAAGCATTCTTCTTATAAAAAAAGAGTCAAATATTGAGAAGAAAGAGAAAAAGAAAAAAAAAGAGATATGAGAAAAGAGGAAAGAGAGAAAAAAGCACCATTTTCCCATGGTAAATAAGAAGATTACTGAGATGCTCGTTGTATGCTTGCCTTGTCATTTTGATATGGGAATTATTCCGTATCATCGGGCAAGGGGTACCCTGTTGGCGGTTCTCCATGATACACATGTACTTACGATGACAAGAACTTACCAGTGACTAAACTTGAGTAGAATGAGGAGCGACCCTCGTATTCACGGGTTATGAAATTTGTAACTTATACTTCGTCAAGCATGTACACCATAGTTTGTTCACTTTAACCTTAATCACTTCAAGATGCTTATGATAGGGGCAATGAGAGGTGAAATCTAATAAGTACCATAATTTTTGGAAGCTCTTTATGAAACTTGAATCCCTACTTCCTTCTATGAAGGCCTTTCTTTTACTTTTATGTTGAGTCTCCACCTTCTATCTTTATGCACCTACTTTGAGAGCATAGTGGCCATTCTTAGTTCTATGTGCATTGTCCCAAGACTTGTTGATTGATGCATAGCTTTGATATTGCTTGTTTTAAACTATTTGTATCTAGTCACTCTTTTGAACTTTGAAGGTGTCCTATGCATTTATGTTTGCTACTCTATGAGGGACAAGCTGAATGCCACTATGCTATGTTTTCTTTATGTGAAACAAACAAACGTCTTGCAAAGCATTTTTTATTCATGACTCTTTTGTTTGTGCCTTTTCATGTTGCAACATAGTTTCTTTGTCTTATTGCTAGAATTTTGTCTTTCATGTTATGATTGAAGTACTATGA
Source organism: Avena sativa (assembly GCA_916181665.1). Classification (NCBI taxonomy): domain Eukaryota; kingdom Viridiplantae; phylum Streptophyta; class Magnoliopsida; order Poales; family Poaceae; genus Avena; species Avena sativa. The sequence continues at coordinate 275,477,686 of OV702292.1, forward strand.
TCCCAGCTTTGAAGGTTTAACAAATACTTTGATCAAGTTTATGATGGTGCATGTCACGTCACAAATTATTCTTTCTTTTTATCACTTACCTACTCGAGGACAAGCAGGAGTTAAGCTTGGGGATGTTGATACATTGCTAACGTATCTATAATTTTTGATGTTCCATGCTTGTTTTATATCTACTTTCTTGTGTTTTGTTCCAACTTTGGAGTATTTCTATACAATTTCTTGGACTAACCTATTAACAAGATGCCATAGTGCCAGTTGCCTGTTTTCTTCTGTTTTTGGTTCCAGAAAAGTCAGAAAATGAATATTCTTGGAATTGGACCGGACAAAAGCCAAAGTCGAAATTTTACCGGAAGACTCACGGACCAAGAAGACGAGACGGAGAAGGGCTAGAGGGTGGCCACACGACCTGGTGGCGCGGGCTAGGCCAGGCCGCGCCAAGGGGTGGTGTGGGCCCCTTCGGCACCCCCTCGGTCTCCCCTCTCGCCTATAAGAGCCTCCCAATTCATAAACCCTAAATCGTCAAGCCTCCAGCCATGAAAATTTCCGCAGCGTCGCCACCACCGAAGGGGAGATTCGGGGGACAGAAAGTCTCTGTTCCGGCACCCTACCGGGACGGGGAAGTGCCCCCGAAGCCATCTCCATCGATCTCCACCACCATCTCCATCACCATTGCTGATTCCCATGATGAGGAGGGAGTAGTTCTCTCTCGAGGCTAAGGGTTCTACCGGTAGATATGTGTTCATCTCTCTCTCTATGCATGATCTTGTTGAGATCATGAGCTTGTAATCTATAGATCTACCTTGCTACTCAAGTGCTTTAATAGATCAATGCTCTCCCCATGTGCGTGAAGTTGACAGTGTGCACACCATGGTGGCACTTAGGCTAGAGATTACAAATACTTGTTATGAGTTATATTTGGAGTTGGATGTATTTATGAAATTGTGGTGTTTGTTTGAACCATCTAGTGCTCTAGGTGACGGTGTGGGGTTTTCTAGATGGGAAAGATGAACTTTGAGGTGTGCTGTTATAGCCCTACCAATGATTAGAGTGTCCAACCGGAGAGTAGTTAAGAGTAGTATCATAAAGAGAAGATATTTATATGAGAGTGTTCACTAGTGAAAGTATGATCCCTAGGCCTTGTTTCTAAGCATTGATAAACCGTTTGCAATTAGATATGTTACATGTTTGCTTGCTTCCTTCTTTATTTCAGTTTGCCTTTAGTATTTTCCCACGTCAACCACACGCCAGCAAGCTATTTTCTGGCACCGTTACCACTTATAATTATCCATACCACTTGTATTTCACTATCTCTTCGCTGGACTAGTGCACCTATACACCTGACAAGTGTATTGGGTGTGTTGGGGACACAAGAGACTTCTTGTATCTTGATTGCAGGATTGCTTGAGAGGGGATACCTTTGACCACTTCCTCCCTGAGTTCGATAAACCTTGGGTGATCCACTTAAGGGAAAACTTGCTGCTGTTCTACAAACCTCTGCACTTGGGGGCCCAACAAGTGTCTACAATAATAGAAGTGCGTAGACATCAGTCGACCCTAGCAAAGGCTGCTTTTCCTTTTGGGTTTGTTCTCCCCGGCAACGAGTATGTGGCTCCCAACCATAGTCCTGCCTTCCGTACACGCATATACCCAACCGTAGCTTGGCGTATACCTTAATCTGGTGACTCCACTTCCTTCCGTACCACCCAAGTCATACCGTCCGCCGGAGACCCAATTATTGCACCGGCACTCCTGGCAGAACAGGCTCACTCTTGCCGAAGCAAGCTACAGGCTTCAGATCCGTAGATCTGTTAGCGCCTACCCACGCTTCAAGGGATCTCTCCCTGTAAGCATTGTACAAGCTGCCTCGGCTAACAAAGACAAACTACGAGCTAAGCCCCAACACCTGGGGTAATGTGGTTGCACGGATAAAAATTGTTCCGGTAAAGGCGTAGAACATCCCTTCACTTCCTCATTTCTCATCATCACGATTTCTTTTGTTAAAACATCCGCTTGGAACGATGCCTGTTCCCAAGGGTTTTACAAAACAGTTTTGAACCATTTGTAGAAGGGTAAAAACCTAAAACAGTTCATTTTCTCAAAGTCGGGGTTTCCAACGAGGTAGGATGCTGACCACCATACTCTCGGTCTAAAGGGATAAAATGGTAGGTACATCAGGGTGGTGCCACGAGGGACACAAATGCATAACTTGGAGGAGCCAAGTTATAAGCGCAGTATTTGTAAAACAAGACATGCAGGTAGATAGTGCAATTTATAAAGAGGATATAAAACAGATAATAAAAGAGTAGGACAAGTATCAGAATTCGGGAAATGGTGGCTTGCCTGTGATCAGCAATAAGTCCCTGGACCTCTTTAGATAACCAAGAATACCCAATAAATAATAATAAGAAGTTCCTTCCTTCTTGTCGTCAAACACTCACACTATCGCTGTCATCGAGTATACGTGCAAGCAGACAATACCACAATCAATACAAGGCATACATGCATCAAACCATACAACAAACAAACATACTGAATCCTACGTAATTTAGTAGGTTTTGGAGGAGTTGGGTTCTAGTAGTGGAATTAATAGATTGCCATCGAGGTGTTTTTCCCTTTGGAAGATAGTTGTCTAGGGTATAAACCAAGGTCTTCAGGTCCTTAGGATGTCAATGTGCATCAATGATATCCTCAGATAGGTCTTGACAAAACAAGACCAATACAAGTGGTTTCATTAGATTATCAATTACCTAGATTTAATTATACTTTTTATAGTGGAATAAACTATAGTTTGAGGAAATAATTCACCAGAATTTATCTGGAGGCCCAAAAATTAATTCCTTGTGTGGTTAGGTAGTGTTTGATGTACTGAACCACATATAGTTGGAATCTTGTTAAATGAATTACAGAATGCCCTCAGGAAAATCCCAAATGCAGTTCTATATGGTTTTTCTCTTTTTCACCAGATTAATTCTACAGAAGCTCTTGAGTTGATTCCAAGGGCATGTGGTAGGCACTTAGAATACCTTTCTGTAGGAATTTGATTCACTGTTTTTGGAGTTGTAAAACTCCTGGAGTGATTTGTTTAGTGAAAATACCACTTTCAGAAGTATTTAATTCACTGCAGTTCAACCAGAGTTCAATAAAATCTGAGCTACTGGGGTTTGATAGATGTTGATATTAAGAGGTACTGGGAGGTGGAATCAGGTCACTACCACATTTGGTTTGACCTAGAGAATTTACCCAAGGCAGATAAAGGCTGTTTTTGTTAGTTTTGCTGAAGACACACGTCTATTCACCTTGGCATGTGGCCTATGCTAGGTGACAGGTATATCAAATACCTTCCAGTAGAGATTTGGTTTTCCCCAATTGGCTAAGTAAAACTCTCTGAGGAGATTAATTAGTGTAGGAGATACTCTTTAGAAGATTAAATGCTAGAAAATAATAGAAATTATTTTTCGCAAGGTTCCAGTTCTGCATGTTGCACAAAACACACAAGAACATTATGAATATTATATTTGGTCCATTGGAGTTAGTTTCCATTTTTAAAATGATTTAAACTGATCGACAACTTCTGGATCTAGACAAAATGTATAAAATAAAGGATTCGCGGGATGTGATCTGGGGATACTAGGCCGGCTAGAGGAGTTTCGGCCCATGGTGCACGGGGCGACGCGCTGGAGTTGGGTTCGAATCTCGGCCGAGCGGGTCCCAGCGGTCAGCGAGAGCGGCGGAGCGAAGAGGTATCGATGGCGGTGGGATGTTCGATTAGACGGGGATCGACGGCCCTCGCTCGTCTTCCTACTAGCGACGGGGAGCCAGGGAGGAAACCCTAGCGGCGGGCAGAGGAGGGGCGGGGTGGCTCACCAGGGGCTCGAGGGAGGTCGGGGAGGTGGCAAGGCGACGCGGTGGACGACAGTGAGCATGGGGATGGTCGGCACGGCGGGGATGGTCGTCGGGAAACAGCTCTCGCGACGGTGACCGAGAGCTACCTCGTCGGAGCTCAACGGTGATGACAGAGGATATGGTCCTGGGCAAGAAAAAGGACACGGTTAGATGGAGGAGGAGGAGATGGTCACAGTAAGGTGACATGCAGGAGGAGAGGAGCTTAGAGGGAGAGCCTTGCTCGGTTGTTGAAGGAGGCCGAGGCTTCTCCTCCTTCTTCTTCCAGGAAGCACAGAGCAGGGGAGGAAGAGGGGATACTGGGGGAGGTAAGTGGAGTGGGAGAGGGAGCAAATGCGGGGCAGGGGAGTGCTAGGGTGGCCTGCTGGATTATAAACCAAGGAGGAGAGCTAGATGGTAGAAATGTCCACTTTGGACATGGGGGAGGGATAGAGCTGGCCAGGGATTGGCCTAGAGGACGGTGGGGAGGGGTATGAAGGGGATTGGTTCGGGCAGAGAGGGCTGTGACAGCTGGGGTAATTAAATGGGGCAATCTTGTAAGATTTGTTTGTCTCTCTCTCTCTCTCTACTAATCCAAGGGTAAAAGGGGCAAGTGCTGAGGTGGAGCTACAGTGCTCACGACCAGGGGAGTAGTGGTTACTGGAGAGTAGTGCTTGACAAGCTTTGGGGATGGCTTGGTCTTGGTTTAGCTCAAGTTTTGTTGATTTTGCTTGATTTGATCCCAAGATCGCTTGTGAAGGAGTTCCCTTATTTATGTTGGAAAGAGTGGTGGAGATGGTACTGGTAGATATATAAGGTTAAATGGGCTCTCTAGGAATTATATGAGATTTTTCAAAGGAGTTTTAGTCCACTTAACACTATTTATTCAAAAAGGGCAAAAGTAGTTTATAGAAGATCATTTGATATTTTTACATTGGAAAAGGTTGGTTTCTGGTTTGAGATGGTCCCAAATGTGAATATACACTTAGGGGAATTTTCCCAAGATTTATTGGGGATTAAAAGTATTTTAAACAATTATTATTCCAATTCAGCCATTTAAGAAAATGGGCAAAAATAAATAATAAAGCTCTTCAAAAATATTTATTTTTGAGATGTGAAGATAGGGTATGATATATGGAACTCACATAAGGCAAAATTTGGGGGATGTGATTTGACAAAAACCAAACTTTCCATTGGGAAAGGGGTTATGAGATTTTGTCTAATAAAGAAATTAAATTGATTTGGAGCCATAATAATTATGGATAATATTTGGTAAATCTTGATGGTCAAGTTTTATGATGTAGACAAGGTGTAGCAAGCATTTCCAACCTTGGAATTGGAGAATCCAAGTTGATTTTGGTGGAATAACAAGGCATTGAGGATCTAGGGTGATGTTATTTTTATACTACCAAAACCTTGTTGGATCTTGGAGCTCAGAGCTCACCTTGATGCAAGGGATATATGATTAGTTAGAACAAGTCATATAGATGATCATGGCAGGAGGATTTTGGATTGGTTACATTTGAGGTGATCTAGAAGTGATGGCAAACTTTGTTGAAAATAAGGCTGCCATACCAGATGAGTCATGATGCCTTATAAACCATGTGGGTTTAATAAGCTCAAAGATCCACTTTGAACAAGTGAAGTAGATTTTGATATACCTATATGAGTAGAACACAACCATTCCAAGAGTTGGTCCATAGAAGGTTGGATGATGGTGTGATCTTCTGTCAAAGTAGGCATGATGACTAGATTTGCAGAAAAAGTTATTTTCTTGCCTGCAAAACCCTCAAGAACAAGTGGGTTGGAGGATGATCTAGCCAAGGAAAAAAGTGGGCCTTTTTATTACTTAGGGTGGTTAACAATATGGTTCAGGTGCATTTCCAAAAATGCACATAATTTGAGAAAGGGAGGTATTCAAAAAGGTGATGGTGGAACAGTTTCCAGACTTAGTCAAATTTGGCAGTTTTGAGGATTTTGACTAGAGTATGAGAGGGAATGTTTTTGGAGGGGTGCAAGGTACCAAAGCATCATCAAGAGGATGATGTTGAAGTGAATATTGAGTAGAAGGGATCCATGCTAGATATTGGTCTTCGTGGATTTGGAAACTTTTAGAATGGAAATCGATCTGGTAAGGGTTTTAGAGGATCTCCTAGTATCTAGTGATTTGATCTTGCTTTGTTTTCTTGCTTAGGATGTGGTGATTTGGAAACCTCTTGATCCTAGTGATGAGCTCCTAGTGTGTCTCATACTACTCCCTAAGCAAACAAGTCAAACAGCAGATCAAGGCAACTCATCTTATAAACTAAGCAAATCCACTACTGGGGTTATCATCAAGCCTAGCTTGAGGTAAGATTCGGGCATGTTGAAGTGTTGGAGTTTGAATAAGATGAGAGTCCTTGGTATCTCTACCAAGAGTAGAATTCAAATGCCTTGAAAAGAGGTTTTGGGAAAACTAGAGATAAGATTAGTGGAGGGTTCTGCCTTGAAAACATAAGGAGGTTATATTATATATATCTCCATAGTTTTGTCAATAGAAGCTACAAAAATAGTTTTGGTTATATAAGCATCTTGGCTCATGTTTTGAAATGCCAGAACATTTGAGAATATGTAAAATGAGCCAGGATAGTTTTGTTAAATAGCTTTTGTCAACTGAGGGTGAGGTAAGGAGTATCATAAGGTATACACTCATATGCACAAGTACAAACAAACAACAAGCAAACACTGCACCAATGAACAAGAAAAAGTTTTTGTTCCCCCAGATTTTTGCATTCTAGACAACAAATCAGGGTTGCTGAAATTGGGATGTTACATGTCAACACCCGGATTTTTAATCCCAGATGCCCGTTATGCCATACCTCGCAATCCCAGGATTACCATTTTTGCGAGACATAACAGATTGGATATCACAGTACATCATCCATTACAAACCATACATAAGATCTTACACAAATAAGGATCTCATGATCCAGTCTTAATACAACAAGCAGCGGAATAAAAATAAAGCGTAGCGGTGGGGTCCATCTTCAGGGGCACAGGCAATGCTGACGAAGGCAGATAGTCCTAGTTATCATAGCTGTCCTAATGACCATCCTCCTGATAGTCTCCTTCATAGTCTGGCCATGAGAATAGCTAGGGACAAAAGCCATGAGTACTCTTTAAGTTCTAAATCTAAGTTTAACTCTAAAGTTAAGTTTGAAACCTAAGCTGAGTTCAAAAGCAAAGAAAGGTAAAGTTAATTTCTAGAATCACTTAAGTTGGGAAGCTGTTGTCATAAACACAACCCTGTTGTGGTCAAGTCAAAGTTCATCATTCATTTCAAGTTATTTGGAAAACATCTGACAACGAAACAGTATGGCCATTCCAACTGTCCATAACCGCGGACACGGCTATTCGAATAGTTTGACACTCTGCAGAGGTGGTACACTTTCACCACAAGATTCGATACATCTGTCAGGGGTAACCCTGAATCATCATACTTAGTATGCAGATAATCAAACATAACCTTCCCTTTACACACCCTAGTATAAGCACCTCTCCTATGAGCATGGCCTCCCAACCATGACCATCAGTCATCTTGGGCACTGCATAGGTGGACAACATTGAGAGGTAGCCTCAGCTCAAACCTCTCCCATGAGGACTAATACTAATGCATATAAATTTCCAACTAAGCCTTACCCAATTCAGGTAATGTGGTTGTACGGTAAATTTGGAATGGGATCGCATCCGAATCCAACCATCAGTTTTATAAAAGGATTAAGGCTCATGCCTCATCATTTTCATCATCATAAACCAGTTGTGTTTCTCAACACATGTCAAAACATCTCAATAGAATGACTCATCATTCCAAGGTTTTCACAATTCATTTTCACCAATTGTACCCATCTAAAATGACTTAAGTTTTTGACCTACTCTAAATTACTAAGTTAAGATTGTTCACTAAGGTGGAAGTGATGGGATCAATCTCATGCCATAGAATGACATCTAAAGGTTTCTAACTAGGTCAAGTTTTATACTTTTCATGCTACCTTCAAACAAGTAAAGAACTTTGTGTAAACTAAGGGAGGTAAAACTTGTAACTAAGACTTGGGGTACTAATAGTCAAAGGGGTGTGATCAAAGCATGCTTAAGGCATATTTGCTAAACCATCTAGTTTGATTCTAGTTTGCTAAGTACTAAACTTGCAAGGGTTAATCTTGGGTATTGCTAGCTTGCTAAGGGTAGCTTGCACTGTTAATGGTGTCTTGCTAAAGTATGTTTTGCAAGGGTTAGCTTGCCAATAATACCATGCCTTGGTTGGTGCAGTGGTTGAAGTTTTCTTCGTCTTCGTCTTGATAGCACTCCTCCTCCTCGTAAGCTTGGTCCGTACTATCTTCTATAACAATACATATGGAGTAGACAATCACCAAACAATACTTAACTAGGCTAGATAGCATTCTAAGACACACAATAGATGATCTATTATCATCACAAGCATCACAAGTTTAATTCAATAATTTCTTTCTTTTTATTTTAGAAAAGTAATTTCGACTCATTGAAAATTTAACTAAGATTTAATATTGACCACTTAAAATATGGGATCATGTTGACACATGTCATCGCCACATATTCTAACATGTGGGAATGAGATTTAAGGGTTGGATCAATATTACTTTGGTTTAAGTTCATTATTTAATGATTTAAAGTGACAAGAAATGCCTATATAGCATTATTTTGGTACTAGTCCAAAGTCACTGCACGTAAACCTGAATATTATTACATATTTGGATAGATATGATGAAATGTGATTTTTGAGAGTTGGAATCAACTCAAAATCTAACTTGGTTGATTTTATAAAAATGCTGCAAGTTGCAAAAGCTTCTGTCTTCTTATTTTTATTAGGAGAGATCTATAACTCTAATTGAATTAAATCCAACGGGCTTGGATAGATCATCTTAATACCTTTGAGGCAAAATTAGTTTCATGCAATTTGGATTTCTAAAACTCTCTGAATTGATTTTCAAACTAGGGGACAGAAACTAGATTCAAACTAAAAAGAAAAATCCAGATTTGAACGGGTGGGCTAGCGGGGGAAAAGACTTGGGCCGGCCCAGTGGTGCTCCGCGGCACGGGGCTCAGCTGACAGGGGGTCCCGCTTGTCAGCGGCACTTAACACGTGAAACGGTACGCGCGCTGTGGGCCGTAGGATTAAAACCGAGATCTACGGCTGAGGGTTGTCGTCGATGACGAACAGGTCGCCGGCGAGCTCGAACCCTAGCGGCTCGGTGGGGGTCTGCTGTGGGCGTACCAGGGCTTCAGCAGGGTCGGCGAGGCGGGCAAACGACGTGGAAGACGACGGCGAGGCGAGGCGCAGTTGCGGCGGAGCTTGGGGTGTTCGCAATCAACGGCGCCCTTCTCCTCCTGCCGCGGCTGCTCCGGCTCCAATTCTGGCAAAGGCAGAGCTCGCCTTGCTCTAGCTAGAGGTGGGTGAGGTTCAGAGAGTTGAGGGGAGTGGAATGGTGTGGAGAGAAGAGGCTGGGGAGGGCTCCTTTTATAGGCCCGACGGTGAGACCGAGCGGGATGGGCAGTCGACGGTGGCGACATGGCTACGGCGGGGTAGAGGCATGGCTGCTAGTGGCGATCTATGTGTGGTTCCCTGGTGGTGCTCTAGAACTTGAATGCGAGCGTAGGGGCGGTGGCACGCGGTCTAGGCGAGGTGGCGCTCTGAGCGACAGAGGCGGCAGTGTCCACGGCGAGCGGTGGCTGTGAGGCGTTGGGCGGCCAACGGGGGTGTCTGGGGTGTTCTCAAGGTCGAGGCAGAGCGGCGGGCGCGGGCAGCTACCAAGGGGCGGTCTGTACGAGCGGGGACCGAGCGTGCTTTGGGGGCGGCACTGGCATGGTGCGGTGGCACTAGGCGCGGTTTGTGCTCGGTGGTCCGCTGATGCTCTTGGCTCAGACAAGGGACAGGGGGTGGCGGTGAGCTCCTGGCTACCTCCTAGACATGGCGAGGGAAGAGGGAATGGTCTGCTGCAGCGGGACAAGGGTTGGCCGGCTCGGCATGGCTCGGCATGGCACGACATGGAGACTAGGGACAAGGGAGAGGGGTGTTAGGGATTTGGTTAGATCAAGAGGGGACAGAGGAGATAAATGAAGATCATTTGGGGGCAAAACCCTGTAGTAAACAGTGAGCTAGGATTAGAGTAGAGATTATGCATGCCAAGTGTTTGATTAAATGGCCGCATGAAAGAAAGTTTTGAATTTTGGTTTCAAAATTTTTGAGTGATCTCCACTAGTGATAGGTAGTCTCTGGTTGCAAGGGTTTTGAAAGTGGAGCTCAAAGAGATGGTTTTTGAAATAGGGGTGATCTATGCATATGCATTAGATTCAATTTTAAACTGTCATTTAAAATAGTTAACAGAATGTTTTTAGCAGATCAAAAGGTGGGCCTTGGTACCTCATTATGTGTACTATCAAGGGGTGCAAAGATCAAGAATTGTTTCTGTTAAGTTTTGAGTACCACGAATAGCCAAAGTAGGCATGAGAGTGAAAATTGCCAAAATGACCATTCCTCCTTTTTAATTCTTTTTTATTTGATTTTATTTATGAAAAGTTTGGGAAAGATGTAGATGATGTTTAAATCACCTAAGAAACATTTTACAATTGGATCACACAATCATGGCAATTCAAAACAACTCCTATTTTAAATGCACACACATATGAATGCTTTCATTTTAAATTTGGAAAAGTTTTTGTTAACCCCAAATTTGATGATTTAGATCTTGATAAGCTTGGATTGAAGTTTTGGGATGTTACAAATCTTCCCCCCTTAAACAAAATCTCGTACTGGGATTTACAAAGAAAACTAGGAACTAAAGAGATCTGGGAACTCTGTCCTAATGTAATCTTCTCGCTCCCAAGTAGCTTCCTCTTTGGTATGGTTGCTCCAATGAATCTTGAGAAACTTGATGCTTCTGGTCCTGGTGGTCCTGTAAGATTCTTCTAAGATACGGATGGGTACTTCCCGATAGGTCAGGTCATTGTTGATTTCCACAGCTCTGTGATCGATATTCTTGAAAACTTCAGTCTTCTCAGGCACTTCCAAGCATTTGCGAAGTAACGAGATATGGAACACATTGTGGATGGTTGACATCTCTTTAGGCAGTTCCAATTGATACGATACTTCTCCTTGGCGATTCAGAATCTTGAAAGGTCCGATATATCTAGGGGCTAAATTTCCCTTCAGACTAAAGCGTTGAGTTCCCTTCAATGGTGAAACCTTGAGATATACGAAATCTCCGATATTGAAAGTCAGGTCTCTCCTTCTCTTGTCAGCATAACTCTTCTGTCTGGATTGGGCAGTCTTGAGGTGCTCATGGACTTTGTGAACTTTCTCTTCTGCTTCGCGGAGAATGTCGGCTCCGAAGATCTGACTCTCTCCTACTTGCGACCAATTCAAAGGGGTACGACACTTTCTTCCGTAAAGGAATTCAAATGGTGCCATCTGCAAACTAGCTTGATAACTGTTGTTATATGAGAATTCTGCGAAAGGTAGGCAGTCTTCCCATTTTGATCTGTATTCCAACACACAAGCTCTAAGCATATCCTCCAAGATCTGGTTGACTCTCTCAGTTTGTCCATCTGTTTGCGGGTGATATGTTGTGCTGAAGTTCAACTTGGTTCCTAATCCTTCTTGGACCTTCTGCCAAAATCTTGAGGTAAACTGGGTTCCTCGATCTGACACGATGGTCTTGGGGGTTCCATGCAGACTAATAATCCTAGCAATGTATAGCTCTGCTAACTTTGCACTCTGGTAAGTGGTCTTGACAGGTATAAAGTGGGCTACCTTGGACAGTCTATCAACTATGACCCAGATTGAGTCATTTCCCCTACTAGAAGTAGGCAAACCGGTGATAAAGTCCATTCCGACGGAATCCCATTTCCATTCTGAAATCTAAAATGGTTGCAATAGTCCTGCAGGTCTCTGATGCTCTGCTTTGACTCTTTGGCAGATGTCACACTTGGTGATGTAGCTTCCGATCTCTCTCTTCATCTTTTGCCACCAAAATTGCTCTTTCAAATCCTGATACATCTTTGTTCCTCCGGGGTGGATATAATAAAGAGTATCATGAGCTTCCTTCATGATAACTTCCTTCAGCTCTGAATCTGCTGGCACACAGATACGTCCCTTGTACCATAGAACTCCTTCTTCGTCTTCGGTGAATCCAGGTACCTTTCCTGTACCAATACGACGTTTGATTCCGTCAATACTTTCATTTCCCTTCTGGGCTTCCTTGATTTGGCTAATCAAAGTGGGTTGAAGTTCAATGCTTGCTAAGAATCCTTTGCTAACTAATTCAGTCCTGAACTGCTCCAATTCTTCATACAAACTTGGTTGCTTCTCCTTGATCATGGTGTTAAGCCTACACGACAATCTGCTAAGAGCATCCGCTACCACATTGGCTTTGCCGGGGTGATAGTGAATGTCAAGGTCATAATCCTTGATTAACTCTATCCATCTTCTTTCCCTCATATTCAGCTCCTTTTGAGTGAAGATATACATCAGGCTCTTATGATCTGAGTAAATCTCACAGCGATTACCCATCAAATAATGACGCCATGTCTTCAATGCTAGAACCACGGCTCCTAGCTCAAGATCATGGGTCAGATAGTTCTGCTCATGCTGCTTCAGTTGTCGAGACAGATACGCGATGACTTTGCCTTCTTGCATCAATACACATCCTAGGACAATCTTGGATGCATCACAATACACATCAAACGGCTTCTTGATGCCTGGCATGATCAAAATTGGGGCGGATATCAATCTCTTCTTCAGCTCCTAGAAACTGGCTTCACACTTGTCTGTCCATTCAAACTTCTTGTCCTTCTTCAACAATTGGGTCATTGGTCGGGCTATGCTCGAGAATCCTTCTACGAACTTGCGGTAGTATCCTGCTAATCCGAGAAATGAACGAACTTGGGTTTGATTGGTTGGGGCTTCCCATTCTTCGACATCTTTGATCTTGGTGGGATCGACAGAGACTCCTCTGGTAGACACAATATGTCCTAGGAATCCTACTTCCTTCAGCCAAAACTCACACTTGCTGAACTTGGCATATAACTGATGCTCTCTCAGGGTTTCTAGAATGATTCTCAGATGTTGCTCATGCTCTTCTTCTGACTTGGAATAGATAAGGATGTCGTCGATAAACACAACTACAAACTTATCTAGGAAATTCATAAAGATCTTATTCATGAGATTCATGAAATAAGCAGGGGCATTGGTTAATCCAAAAGACATAACCGTATACTCGTATAAACCATAGCGAGTAGTAAAGGCGGTCTTCAGAATATCCGTTGCACGAATCTTAAGTTGGTGATAACCAGTCCTAAGATCAATCTTTGAGAATACCTGAGCTCCGGTCAACTGATCAAATAGATCCTCTATCTTTGGCAAAGGGTACTTGTTCTTGATGGTGACATCATTCAACTTTCTGTAATCTGTACATAGATGGTTGCCTCCATCTTTCTTGTCGACGAATAACACGGGTGATCTCCATGGCGATGCGCTTGGCTGAATCAAGCCTTTGGCTAGCATAGCATCTAACTGCTTCTTCAGTTCCACTAACTCTGATGGGTTCATGCTATAGGGTCTCTGGGCTATAGGTCCGGTTCCGGGGATTAGTGCGATAATGAACTCAATATCCCTATCCGGGGGCATACCTAGAAATTCATCTGGGAGTATGTCGGGGTATTCACAGACTACTCTGACTTGGTCAATGGTGGGCAAGGCTACACTCTGGTTACACTTGAATTGACGGGGTAAGGTTTCAGAGATATGCTCTATTGTTACTCCAGAACTACTGGTCATGGTGATGCTTTCTTAGCACAGTCTATCAGTCCTTTATGCCCTCACATCCAGTCCATACCTAGTACTACTTCCAATCCTTTGGTTCCAAGTACAATTAGGTTGGCATAAAAATCTATCCCATGTATTCTGATAGGTACAGCTTTGCAAATTTTTCTAGCTTTTGTAGTTGAACCGGGGATTTGAACTATCATGACATGCTTCAGGTTGGTTGGGTGAATCTTACTAGTGCATACAAATTCTTCGGTGACAAATGAATGCGATGCTCCAGAATCAAACAATACTCTTGCTAAAACTGAGTTGACAGAAAACATACCCATCACTACATCTGGCGCTTCCTGGGCTTCCTCTGCGTTCATGTGGAAGAGATGACCGTTGCAGTTGTGAGGGTTCCCTAGGGCAAATCTCCTTCCTGGTTAAACACGACGATGTTGCTGAGCTAGGGCATTCACAGGGGCATTGGCGGCAGTCTTCTTGGGACAGTCATTGGAGTGGTGACCCTTCACTCCACACTCGAAACAAGTGATCTGGGACTTGTCCTTGACAGCGACAGGTACAGCGTTGCTGCCAGTTCTGGGTGCAGTGTTGTTGTTATTGTTGCTCTTGGGAGGGGCACGGTTGAAATTGTTGGCATTGCCGGAGTTGTGATTGTTTCCTCCGGACTTCACATTGCCTCCTCTACGGTTGGGGTAGTTTGGGCGAGGATTTGGGGGTCGGTTGTTCCTTGGTGCATATCCTGGTGAAGGGTTGGGACGGTACTTCTGGTGACTACTGGATCCAGACTGCTGCATCATACGATGCTTGCGGTTATCGTTTGCCTGGTTAATCTTCCCTTCCATCTAAATGGCAGAGTCGACTAGTTCTTCGAGATCCTGAAAACGGATGTTGACGAGGACAGTCTGCATCTCATCATGCAGTCCGTTCAAGAATCTCTCCTTCTTCTTGGCCTCTGTGTTGATCTCATCCGGTGCGTATCTGGCAAGTGACAGGAATTTGTCATGGTACTCCACCACAGTCATTCTTCCTTGCTTCAATTTGCGAAACTCATCTCTCATCCGGTTGACTAGACCCTACGGCACGTGGGTGCGGCTGAACTTGACTTTGAATGCTTCCCATGTCATCACTTGACCATTGTTCATATTGCGGATGCTATTCCACCAAGATCTTGCATCTCCCGCCAGATAGTGGGTGGCGAAGAGAACTTTCTCATTTTCATCAACTGCTGCAACTTCAAGGTTGTTTTACATGGTCTATAACCAGTCATCAGCATCTAATGGGTTCTCAGATTGGTTGAAGATTGGGGGATTGGTGTTCTGAAATTTTTGAGTTTGGATCCATGGTGATCCTGATTTCCATGTCCTTGGTTGTTGAGAGGCATTTGGGTGATCTGCTGCAATGTTGCTAAGTTGGCTTGACGCTCGGCCCTGCTTGCTTCACGGTCTGCGATGAGATTCTGCAAGATCTGCAACATTGGGTCCTGTGACGAGCTGCTCCCTCCTTGGTTTCCACGAGTCATCTGAAGATTGAGATAGATATAGGGGTAAGAGGGAAATTCTAAGGTTCATGGTTTTGGGTTTTCAAAGCTAAAACTTTGAGTTAGACTCAGGTTTTTCAACTAACTTCATTTTCATTCATGCAAGCAAGCACCCGATACAACACACACCACAACAATCAAAGGGAAAACAGATGTTTGATGAACCATTCTGTAAGCTACGATACAATGAGATGATACATCTCATGCTACGACAGTGCTCTAGTGAATCTACTCATCATCGATGAAGTTGGAGTCTTCATCATCAGTGTAGAAGTCCACGGCATCCTCCTCCAGAAAGTCATCATCGTTGCTGAGGTAAGAATCCATGTCTCCCTGGATGTCTTCACCCTCATCTTCTTCCTCCTTGGCGGCAAGCTGAGCTTCCTTCTCCTTGACGGTCTTCTCGAGGTTGGTCACCTTCTTGCAAAGACGGGCGATGGTGCGATCCTTCTTTGCACGCTGGCGGCAAAGAGACTGGCGATCTTGGACGAGCAGTGCGAAAGTCTGGGCCTTCTGGTCGACAATGGCACGGTTCTAGTTGGCTAACTCCCTGGCATTATCCAGTTCCTGCTGTCTGTCGTGAAGCAAGAAGTCAAGGTTCTCCACTTGACGCCTCAATTCTGGGTGACTTGGCATCTCCATCGGTATTCCCATGAAGTCACTTCTTGCATAGTGGGCAAAACGGGTTCCTTGGATCTTGTTGACGCTAAGGGCACATAGACGTGCGAGAGCTTCATGCATTGCCCTGGATAATCCATCTAGCCAGTTGTTCTCTCTCACGGAGAACTGAATTCTCCCGGAAGTTGGTGCTTCGATGCTTCCTCTAAGATCTGCGGTGACTAGCCATTGTAGGTCTCCTCCTGGGGGTCCTGGAAGTTGAGCTCCAAGAAACTCCGGATGTGCGCATCCAAGTAACTCCGACAGTGAATCCAGATCCCTCTCGAAGATCAGCTGACCTCCATTTCCCAACTGGTAAAACTTGTTGAACTGAGTCTCCATCTACAAGAATTAAGGATGAGGAAGTTAGTGAAGTGATCAAGTGTGTGAAATTTTTAAGTAGTAGTGTAAGAATTTTGAGTAACATGCATTTTTGGAGAAAGAATCCACAAGGGTAAGAGAGGAGATAGTTTTTCATAAATACTCACTTTGGTTTTGAAACTAAGTTTTTGTTTGACGTCCATTCTAACTAGGGTCTCCTATGGTCAGGATGGCTCTGATACCAATTTGTCAACACCCGGATTTTTAATCCCAGATGCCTGTTATGCCATACCTCGCAATCCTAGGATTACCATTTTTGCGAGACATAACGGATTGGATATCATAGTACATCATCCATTACAAACCATACATAAGATCTTACACAAATAAGGATCTCATGATCCAGTCTTAATACAACAAGCAGCGGAATAAAAATAAAGCGTAGCGGTGGGGTCCATCTTCAGGGGCATAGGCAATGCTGACGAAGGAAGATAGTCCTAGTTATCATAGCCGTCCTGATGACCATCCTCCTGATAGTCTCCTTCATAGTCTGGCCATGAGAATAACCAAGGACAAAAGCCATGAGTACTATTTAAGTACTCGCATACTACTATTAACAGGTACTATAGTTCTAAGTTAAAGTGCTAAATCTAAGTTTAACTCTAAAGTTAAGTTTGAAACCTAAGCCGAGTTCAGAATCAAAGAAAGGTAAAGTAAAGTTCTAGAATCACTTAAGTTGGGAAGTTGTTGTCATAAACACAACCCTGTTGTGGTCAAGTCAAAGTTCATCATTCATTTCAAGTTATTTGGAAAACATCTGACAACGAAACAGTATGGCCATTCCAACTATCCATAACCGCGGACACAGCTATTCGAATAGTTTGACACTCTGCAGAGGTGGTACACTTTCACCACAAGATTCGATACATCAGTCAGGGGTAACCCTGAATCATCATACTTAGTATGTAGATAATCAAACATAACCTTCCCTTTACACACCCTAGTATAAGCACCTCTCCTATGAGCATGGCCTCCCAACCATGACCATCAGTCATCTTGGGCACTGCATAGGTGGACAACATTGAGAGGTAGCCTCAGCTTAAACCTCTCCCGTGAGGGAACTAATACTAATGCATATAAATTTCCAGCTAAGCCTTACCCAATTCAGGTAATGTGGTTGTACGGTAAATTTGGAATGGTATCGCATCCGAATCCAACCGTCAGTTTTATAAAAGGGTTAAGGCTCATGTCTCATCATTTTCATCATCCTAAACCAGTTGTGTTTCTCAACACATGTCAAAACATCTCAATAGAATGACTCATCATTCCAAGGTTTTCACAATTCATTTTCACCAATTGTTCCCATCTAAAATGACTCAAGTTTTTGATCTACTCTAAATTACTAAGTTAAGAGTGTTCACTAAGGTGGAAGTGATGGGATCAATCTCATGCCATAGAATGACATCTAAAGGTTTCTAAGTAGGTCAAGTTTTATACTTTTTATGCTACCTTCAAACAAGTAAAGAACTTTGTGTAAACTAAGGGAGGTAAAACTTGTAACTAAGACTTGGGGTACTAATAGTCAAAGGGGTGTGATCAAAGCATGCTTAAGGCATCTTTGCTAAACCATCTAGTTTGATTCTAGTTTGCTAAGTACTAAACTTGCAAGGGTTAATCTTGGGTATTGCTAGCTTGCTAAGGGTAGCTTGCATTGTTAATGGTGTCTTGCTAAAGTATGTTTTTCAAGGGTTAGCTTGCCAATAATACCTTGCCTTGGTTGGTGCAGTGGTTGAAGTTTTCTTCGTCTTCGTCTTGATAGCACTCCTCCTCCTCGTAAGCTTGGTCCGTACTATCTTCTATAACAATACATATGGAGTAGACAATCACCAAACAATACTTAACTAGGCTAGATAGCATTCTAAGACACACAATAGATGATCTATTATCATCACAAGCATCACAAGTTTAATTCAATAATTTCTTTCTTTTTATTTTAGAAAAGTAATTTCGACTCATTGAAAATTTAACTAAGATTTAATATTGACCACTTAAAATATGGGATCATGTTGACACATGTCATCGCCACATATTCTAACATGTGGGAATGAGATTTAAGGGTTGGATCAATATTACTTTGGTTTAAGTTCATTATTTAATGATTTAAAGTGACAAGAAATGCCTATATAGCATTATTTTGGTACTAGTCCAAAGTCACTGCACGTAAACCTGAATATTATTACATATTTGGATAGATATGATGAAATGTGATTTTTGAGAGTTGGAATCAACTCAAAATCTAACTTGGTTGATTTTATAAAAATGCTGCAAGTTGCAAAAGCTTCTGTCTTCTTATTTTTATTAGGAGAGATCTATAACTCTAATTGAATTAAATCCAACGGGCTTGGATAGATCATCTTAATACCTTTGAGGCAAAATTAGTTTCATGCAATTTGGATTTCTAAAACTCTCTGAATTGATTTTCAAACTAGGGGACAGAAACTAGATTCAAACTAAAAAGAAAAATCCAGATTTGAACGGGTGGGCTAGCGGGGGAAAAGACTTGGGCCGGCCCAGTGGTGCTCCGCGGCACGGGGCTCAGCTGACAGGGGGTCCCGCTTGTCAGCGGCACTTAACACGTGAAACGGTACGCGCGCTGTGGGCCGTAGGATTAAAACCGAGATCTACGGCTGAGGGTTGTCGTCGATGACGAACAGGTCGCCGGCGAGCTCGAACCCTAGCGGCTCGGTGGGGGTCTGCTGTGGGCGTACCAGGGCTTCAGCAGGGTCGGCGAGGCGGGCAAACGACGTGGAAGACGACGGCGAGGCGAGGCGCAGTTGCGGCGGAGCTTGGGGTGTTCGCAATCAACGGCGCCCTTCTCCTCCTGCCGCGGCTGCTCCGGCTCCAATTCTGGCAAAGGCAGAGCTCGCCTTGCTCTAGCTAGAGGTGGGTGAGGTTCAGAGAGTTGAGGGGAGTGGAATGGTGTGGAGAGAAGAGGCTGGGGAGGGCTCCTTTTATAGGCCCGACGGTGAGACCGAGCGGGATGGGCAGTCGACGGTGGCGACATGGCTACGGCGGGGTAGAGGCATGGCTGCTAGTGGCGATCTATGTGTGGTTCCCTGGTGGTGCTCTAGAACTTGAATGCGAGCGTAGGGGCGGTGGCACGCGGTCTGGGCGAGGTGGCGCTCTGATCGGCAGAGGCGACGGTGTCCACGGCGAGCGGTGGCTGTGAGGTGTTGGGCGGCCAGCGGGGGTGTCTGGGGTGTTCTCCAGGTCGAGGCGGAGCGACGGGCGCGGGCTGCTGCCAAGGGGCGGTCTGTGCGAGCGGGGACCGAGCGTGCTCTGGGGGCAGCACTGGCATGGTGCGGTGGCACTGGGCGCAGTTTGTGCTCGGTGGTCCACTGCTTCTCTTGGCTCGGGCAAGGGACAGGGGGTGGCAGTGAGCTCCTAGCTACCTCCTAGACATGGCGAGGGAAGAAGGAATTGTCTGCTGCAGCGGGGCAAGGGTTGGCCGGCGAGGCATGGCTCGGCATGGCATGGCATGGAGACTAGGGACAAGGGAGAGGGGTGTTAGGGGTTTGGTTAGATCAAGAGGGGACAGAGGAGATAAATGAAGATCATTTGGGGGCAAAACCCGGTAGTAAACAGTGAGCTAGGATTAGAGTAGAGATTATGCATGCCAAGTGTTTGATTAAATGGTCGCATGAAAGAAAGTTTTGAATTTTGGTTTCAAAATTTTTGAGTGATCTCCACTAGTGATAGGTAGTCTCTGGTTGCAAGGGTTTTGAAAGTGGAGCTCAAAGAGATGGTTTTTGAAATAGGGGTGATCTATGCATATGCATTAGATTCAATTTTAAACTGTCATTTAAAATAGTTAACAGAATGTTTTTAGCAGATCGAAAGGTGGGCCTTGGTACCTCATTATGTGTACTAGCAAGGGGTGCAAAGATCAAGAATTCTTTCTATTAAGTTTTGAGCACTAGGAATAGCCAAAGTAGGCATGAGAGTGAAAATTGCCAAAATGACCATTCCTCCTTTTTATTTCTTTTTGATTTGATTTTCTTAAGGAAAAGTTTGGGAAAGATGTAGATGATGTTTAAATCACCTAAGAAACATTTTACAAGCATTGGATCACACAATCATGGCAATTTAAAACAACTCCTATTTTAAATGCACACACATATGAATGCTTTCATTTTAAATTTGGAAAAAAAATTATTAACCCCAAATTTGATGATTTAGATCTTGATAAGCTTGGATTGAAGTTTTGGGATGTTACATTACAATGTGGAAAGAACATACATGCAATGACTCTAGGTATGGTTAATGAAAAGAACACATATGCAATCACACTGGTGGATCCTGAAGGGTTCGCAACATAGAAAACAAAAATTTGCTACGATGAGAACTATACGCCAAGATCTATCTACTAGATACAAAGCAACGGGTAGATATACATCCATGGAGAACTTACCCTCGAAGACAATGAGTTTTGTTAATGAATTGGAACTCGTGGATGATGTAGTCGTACACTTGTCGATCTCAATATTGTGATGAAGTCCAGCAGGTCCGGCTCCAGCACGTCCTTTAGATCCGGCTCCAGCAAGTCCAGCACCACCAAGTCCAGCACCGCAAAGCAGCGGTGCATCCGTGATCGCACACACGTTCGGTACCCCGACAACCTTCGTCCCTCGCTCTAGCAAAGCAGCAGAAGCAGCAACTCCTTTTCAGATAAGGCTACCGAGAACATGTATCTCGCTAATCCGAGACCATGGGGAAATAATACTAGAGGGGAGAGAGATCCTTCACGAGGAGGTGTGAGGAAGAAGGGGTGTGAGGGGGGCCTTTTATAGGAGGACGGGGGTGCCCCTCCCCATGGCCGGCGCCCAAGGGGTGACCCCTCACCTCCTCATTCATGTGGTGGTAACTCCCTCCACATAAATTCGCCCCTTCACATTCTCTTTTAAAGTCCCCACTTTAAATGCATTAAATTTCTCCAAATTTAATGCTCTCTCATTTAATAAAACTATTTTATTAATTTTATTCAGAATTTTGTTAATTACTTTAATTAACACACATTCACATAAAACCCCCTGCAACATTTCAATATTACATGCAGAACCAATTTCAGCAATTTCACCTGAAATAGTTTCGGTGTCAATTGAAATAATTCCAGCGCTTTCTTAAATCTTTATCTAAAACATATTTGCTACAAATGGTGTCGGTATCCCTTAAGTGTGTCACCCTACGGTTCGCGAATAATGCAGACATGATCGAGACCCCTCTCAGATCAATAATCAGAAGCAGGACCTAGAGATCCATACTGACTCCTAAACATTCAACGATGACTTCTATGATCGTGAGAACCTTTAACGCTAGTAACTAAAATCCCTTTGTCTCATGATATAATACATGTCCGAGATTCGATCATCGGTATCCAAATACCTAGTTTGATCTTGTTACCGACATGCACTCTTTTCTCGTTCCTGTGATATAACATTCTAGTGATCACATCACTTCCTTGCAAGCTATCTTAATGTGATATCACCGAGAGGGCCCAGAGTATATCTATCCGTCATCGTGATTGACAAATTCCACTCTTGATCCATGAGCCTCAACATAACACCTTTCTAGTACTGAACCCACCTTTATAGTCACCCTGTTACGGTGTGACGTTTGGTGTTATCAAGATACTCTTCTGGTGTTAGCAATTAACATGATCTCATGGTCTAAGGACTAAGATTACTTCATATGATGTTATAGCAATATAAACATAATGACTTTGATCGTAATGCTATACTTCGGATGAATGTTCATCACATCATTCCACCAATGTTGTGACCTCATTATTAATAACATCCAATGTCCATGATCAGGAAACCTTGATCATCTTGTTAATCAACGAGCTAGTTTATATGAGAGGCATTACTAGGAACTTTGTATTTTGTTTATTAAACACACATGTATTAACGTTTCCAATTAGTACAATTATAGCATGCAAAATAAACATTTATCATAAACATGGAATAAGATAATAACCACTTTATTATTGCCTCTCGGGCATATTCCCTTCAGTCTCCCACTTGCACTAGAGTCAATAATCTAGTTTGAAAAACTTTGTGTATTGAACACCTATGGCTTTCTGGTGTTGCATATGCACGATTGCTAGTGGTTAACATAATCTCCGGATCTGGTACTTTCAGGTCCATGTGTATTTGCATGTCTTTGCGTCTCTACGCGTCACTCATTCTCAAATGAGATGGCATTGTATAAATTTGGTCCTTTGGTGAGACCTTTAGTTCGTTCGGGTCAAAATATGTTGATATTATTGTCATACAATATATCTTCATAGTATTAGCCCACTTTGAACCACACCTAGTTTGATAACAAACTACTTAACACAAATGCCCTCCTTTGCTGCTACTATAGCAGTCATATACTTAGCATTTCGTTGTAGTATCCGTCACAATGTCTCAACTTTGGAACTCATCCAAATCCATCATGGAACATACTTTCCATTACATTGTTCCACCCATAGTCTAAATTGAGATAAATTTAATTTGTATCTTGTGACAAAACTAGTATCAATGTAACACTTTACAATGAACTCCTTTTAACTATTTGTCACTTATACATGATATATTCTTAGTCCTTCCAAAGCTCATAAGAATATATTCACTATCGTCCAATGATCATCTTATGAATCATTCTGGTATGTGCTCATAACATTTAGAGCATAGGACATATCTTGATATATACATATCACGGTATAATCAATCAAAATCTTCATGTGATTTTACTCACCAAGTGTTGAAACACTTGAATCTTGATACAATCCTTTCCATGCAGCAAGAACCTTTCTTGTTGTTTCCATATTGAACCCTTTCAATATCTCATATATGTATGTCTAGCACAACCATATTAGCGCCTCAATCTATCATATAGATATTGATGCCTAATATTCCGGTTTTTCCCAAGTCTTTCATCGAAATCTTATTTTAATGAAATTCTTAACTTGTGTCAATACAAGATACATCATTTCCAATCAACAATAAGTCCTCTACATAATGTATTGGAAATTTGTCTCAGCGCTCCCACTTAATTTGTTGCAAATGCAAGCATCTTCATCATCTCCTATGAAATTAAACTCCTTTAACATTTTTCATCTGCATATGCCTAATATTCCAACTCCGCTATGCTCACTTCAACTATTGAAGTTTACATGCCTTTTTAGCATCCTTTGAATTAACAAAACCCTTCGGACCGTGTCATGTACACGTCCTAGGTAACCATTCTATTAGAAGAACCTTGTTTTGTTTATTCAACTACCATATACCAAATTATATGTAGTGGTTGCTACATTAATCCGTCAAAACTAAATATCGCTATGAAAGATCAAATCTTGTCATAGTCAACTCCTTGAACATTGCCGTAAACTTCTTTCCGACATGTCAACTATTTCATAGATCTTAAACATCCATGTCTATTTCTTTATAGATCCAAACACGACCGATAGGCTTCACGCCTTTCCGGAGGGTCTTCCAAGTTCAGAAACTTGATTTCTCGTGTATGGATACTATCACGGATTCTACGACTTCTAGTCATTTTATGGAGTTAGGGCCCATCATCGCTTCCTTGCATGTAGTCGGTTTATCATTGTCAAAACAATAACGACTTGCTTATAAAATCACATTATTTGATTTTTACTGACCCTCACGGTTCAATAGGAACTCTAATCTCCGAGATCACAACCTTTGTAATCACGGGAACCATGAGCATTGTGGCTGCCACCGGGACACTTTCCGACGCTGCTCTACTTAGCACATATAAATAAGGTTCAACAACCTTATCAAAGTTCTATTGTCCTCCCACTTAACTTTTCACGAATAGTTCCTTCTCAAGAAACTTGACATTCTAAGTAACAAACTCTTTTGTCCTCGGTGTTATGGAGAAATTCCCAAAAAATTATTTGGGATAACCTATAAAGACGTGCTTATCCAACTTTGGTTGTAAACATTTTACTTATGCATAGCATACCAAAATTTAAGAAAAGACAATTCGAGTTTTATCCCAAACCATAACTCATATGGTGTCATTTCAACGGATCACGATGGTGCTCTTTTCAGTGTAAAAGCGGTAGTCTCTAAAGCTTCAATCCTTAAAACATAATGGCAGTTTTATAAATGATACCTTTGATCTTACCATGTCAAACATGGTTTGATTTCATCTCTCGAATATGCCATACTCCTATGGTTTATCGGGAAACATAAATCATGGAACAATTTCTCAAATCTTAGGTGTTTTGCTAAACATGTAACTCAAATATCTTCCTTTATGATCAAATCATAAACTCTTTTATTTTCTTGTTACAATGATTTTTCACTTCATCTTGAAAGTCTTTGAACAATTTTCAAATGTTTCATACTTCTTCCTTATTAAGTAAATATATAGATATATCCACTCAAAATTTCTGGAGAAAGCATATGAAGCCAAAAGATCCATCGCATATGGCTACACATAATGGACTATATACATCAACATGCATAATATCCAATAAATTAGTCATCCGTTCCTCTTTGGCCTATGGACGGAGTTTCAATTATCTTGAGGAAAGTTTCACAAGCGTCAATTGTTCAAAATTAAAGAATCTAAAAATCCATCAACATGGAGTTTCTTCATGTTCTCTTTCCAATATAATTTAAACAGCGATGTCACTTCATAAGTGATCTTTCAATCATTTTTCTTGCGACATTTTAGCAATAGTGTTTATGGATGTGATTTCTCCCACTAGACATGTAAAAGTTCATCCATATTTTATGGAATATGGTAATTATTTGAACAACCATTGTTCTCATAATACCGGAACAAAATAACAATTATTAAAACAAATCTTGAAGACTAGGTTTGACGTCAACAAAAAGCACAATAACACTTTATTTGTTTTCGATGATCATCATCACTTATTCTCTTGCTAGTTACTTAGGCCATTTCAGTTCATGAATTGCATTGTCCTGTATGACACTTCATACCAACCAATTTGGTATCCAATACCAGTATCCAATACCTCAGAACCACATTGTTTAACAAGCAAGGAATACATCCATAACATGTATATCTTATATATACCTAAGTTGGACATCTCCAACCTTTTCTTTTCTGCCAAATATTTTATAGATTCTCTTTCAACAATTCCTTTTCTTTTAAAAGAATCTATCAACATCAGTAGTGGTGTCATTCACATGACACATAGTACAAAGCGTGTATAGTCAAATACTAATACCTTTGGACTTGCACTTTGAAGTGGATCACCATCATCAAATGTTTGGTGTTCTTTCAAAAAACCATTCTTTAGTAATCTATCAGTGTAGTAAACATTTTACTTACATCTTCTATTCATCCTTATCATGACAACTTTCATGATCAAGTTACTATATCCTGTAAGGAAGAATCGTGAGTATAATGTTAGTTCCCAAAACCTTTTTGGGAGATCTGGATGCCTAGCATCTCCATCCTTCAAAAATTCTCATACAATATGAGAACATGTATTTTGCTAAATTATAATCTATCATAATGCAACCAAAAACATTGTTTCAGATATCACAATATCTTTCACACATGATGGTTTCTGAAACAATTTTCAGTTCCTATATAATCTTGATATTAAAACAACTTTTGAATATCAATAATCATGGAGGCAAACATGATACTTTAGATACTAACATTGGAATTCTTACTCTTGATTTAATACTACTTATTAAACTTCATGGAGAAAATAGAGTTTGTTGACAGTTTGCAATAGGACTTATAAACTTTAAATTGACATTCAAAACAATACGATACCAGTTCATAAAGTAAATATCCAGAATTCTATAGTTCTATTATCTTAATCAAAACTAAGCATAAGGTAGTGAACAGACGCCAATGACTGCAACAAATTATGCAAATTCACTTTGATTTAGTTTATGACAAATTGAGTTCGACTAATCAAAATTAGAAATAAACTCCCACTCAAAAACGACATCCCTCGTGCCTTTTTGGTGATTACATGAACCAAATCCACTACACCAAGTCCGATCATCACGTGAGTTGATGTAGCTTCAAAGGCGAGCATCTATATGGGCATCATATCAACTATATGACTCATGCTTAAACTTTTGGTCCGTGTTCCGAGGCCAGGTCTATATATGCTAGGCTCACCAAGTAAGAACCTTAGTATTCGCGTGTGTAAAACTGTCTTACACCCGTTCCCATGAAAGCCTAGATTCAAGTACACCCGATCATCACATGATGTCTCGAAACATGATCCACAGAACACATTTTTATCTTGATATCTAAATGAGGGATCATCTTATAATGCTACAAAAAAGCGCCAAACTAGAAGTATAAGATGCTAACATCTAATGTGTAAAGTGAGATGATATGGTCCATGCATTTGATCTCTATCATTTGCATCGTGGTATGATCTCTATCATTCCTTTGTGTGTAAGGCCAAGGTCTATGGAACTTACACGTTGAGTGTGTTGTAAGAGTATCTATCATAAATCTACTTACAACAATACCATATCAAGACACTAGCCCAACAACAATCTAAACTAGACGCCTCTAATTTATCAATTGCAGGTTTTACGTGGCTTAGGGCTTTCGGAGATAGAACCGTTCTTACCTACGAACATGAACCACAATGAGGATAACCAAGTTATTTGTAACTCATTGTAAATCATATATTGACTATAGTAGGAGAGACAGACACCCGCCAGCCACTTATGCAAAACAAGTTGCATGTCAGTTGTGGAACCGGTCTCATGTACGATGACATGTAAGGTTGGTCCGGGCCGCTTCATCCCACTATGCCACCAATATCCAAAATACATAGAAGATGCAATAACATGATCATCATCACCCACATATAAACATATGTGTACTACCCGTGCAAAGCACCTACGCATAGATCAGGCTCTGATACCACTGAAGGGTTCGCAACATAGAAAACAAAAAATTCCTACGATGAGAACTATACGCCAAGATCTATCTACTAGATACAGAGCAACGGGTAGATATACATCCATGGAGAACTTACCCTCGAAGACAATGAGTTTTGTTAACGAGTTGGAACTCGTGGATGATGTAGTCGTGCACTTGCCAATCTCAAGATCGTGATGAAGTCTAGCAGGTCCGGCTCCAACACGTCCTTCAGATCCAGCTCCAGCAAGTCTAGCACTGCAAAGCAGCGGTGCATCCGTGATCGCACACACGTCAGGTACCCCGACAACCTCCGCCCCTCGCTCCAACAAAGCAGCGGAAGCAGCAACTCCTTTCCAGATAAAGCCACCGGGAACATGTATCTCGCTAATCCGAGACCATGGGGAAATAATACTAGAGGGGGAGAGAGATCCTTAACTAGGAGGTGTGAGGAAGAAGGGGTGTGAGGGGGGCCTTTTATAGGAGGAGGGGGTGCCCTCCCCATGGCCGGCGCCCAGGGGGTGACCCCTCACCTCCTCATTCATGTGGTGGTAGGTCCCTCCACATAAATTTGCCCCTTCACATTCTCTTTTAAAGTCCCCACTTTAAATGCGTTAAATTTCTCCAAATTTAATGCTCTCTCATTTAATAAAACTATTTTATTAATTTTATTCAGAATTTTATTAATTACTTTAATTAACAAACATTCACATAAAACCCCCTGCAACATTTCAATATTACATGCAGAACCAATTTCAGCAATTTCACCCGAAACAGTTTTGGTGTCTATTGAAATAATTCTAGCGCTTTCTTAAATCTTTATCTGAAACATATTTGCTCCAAATGGTGTCGGTATCCCTTAAGCGTGTCACCCTACGGTTCACGAAATGCAGACATGCTCGAGACCCCTCTCAGATCAATAATCAGAAGTGGGACCTAGAGATCCATACTGACTCCTACACATTCAATGATGACTTCTGTGATCGTGAGAACCTTTAACGCTAGTAACTAAAATCCCTTCGTCTCATGATATAATACATGTCCAAGATTTGATCATCGGTATCCAAATACCTAGTCTGATCTCGTTACCGACATGCACTCTTTTCTCGTTCCCGTGATATAACATTGTAGTGATCACATCACTTGCTTGCAAGCAATCTTAATGTGATATCACCGAGAGGGCCCAGAGTATATCTATCTGTCATCGGGATTGACAAATTCCACTCTTGATCCACGAGCCTCAACGTAACACCTTCGTAGTACTGAACCCACATT
Organism: Avena sativa; assembly: GCA_916181665.1. Classification (NCBI taxonomy): domain Eukaryota; kingdom Viridiplantae; phylum Streptophyta; class Magnoliopsida; order Poales; family Poaceae; genus Avena; species Avena sativa. The sequence continues at coordinate 275,506,161 of OV702292.1, forward strand.
TATAGTCACCCTGTTACAGTGTGACGTTTGGTGTTATCAAGATACTCTTGTGGTGTTAGCAATTAACATGATCTCGTGGTCTAAGGACTAAGATTACTTCGTATGATGTTATTGCAATATAAACATAATGACTTTGATCGTAATACTATACTTCGGATGAATGTTCATCACATCATTCCACCAATGTTGTGACCTCGTTATTAACAACATCCAGTATCCATGATTAGGAAACCTTGATCATCTTGTTAATCAACGAGCTAGTTTATATGAGAGGCATTACTAAGAACTTTGTATTTTGTTTATTAAACACACATGTATTAACGTTTCCAATTAATAGAATTATAGCATGCAAAATAAACATTTATCATAAACATGGAATAAGATAATAACAACCATATTATTGCCTGTCGGACATGTTCCCTTCAGATCCATATGTGGTTTGTGAAAAGAACACACATGCAATGACTCTAGATGTGGTTTGTGAAAATAACACACATGCAATGACACTGGTGGATCAATATGTGGTTTGTGAAAGGAACAGACATCCAATGACTCTAGTTGTGGTTTGTGAAAAGAACACATGCAATGACACTGGTGGATCCATGTCTGGTTTGTGACAAGAACATAGATGCAATGACTCTAGCTGTGGTTTGTGAAAATAACATACATGTATTGAACTCTGGTGGATCCATATGTGGTTTGTGAGAAGAACTCACATGCAATGACTATAGATGTGGTTTGTGAAAAGAACAGACATCCAATGACATTGGTGGATCCATATGTGGTTTGTGCAAAGAACACACATGCAATGACTCTGGATGTGGTTAATGAAAAGAACACACATGTAATGACTCTAGCTATGGTTTGTGAAAAGAACACACATGCAATGACACTGGTGGATCCATATGTGGTTTGTGGAAAGAACACACATGCAATAAACTCTGGTGGATCCATATGTGGTTTGTGAGAAGAACACAAATGCAATGACTCTAGATGTGGTTAGTGAAAAGAACACACATGCAATGACACTAGTGGATCCATATGTGGTTTGTGAAAAGAACACACATGCAATAATTCTGGATGTGGTTAATGAAAAGAACACACATGCAATGACTCTAGATGTGGTTTGTGAAAAGAACACACATGTAATGACACTGGTGGATCCATATGTGGTTTGTGAAAAGAACAGACATGCAATGACTCTAGTTGTGCTTAATGAAAAGAACACACATGCAGTCATACTGGTGGATCCATATGTGGTTTGTGAAAAGAACACACATGCAATGACTCTAGATGTGGTTTGTGAAAAGAACACACATGAAGTGACACCGGTGGATCCATGTGTGGTTTGTGAGAAGAACAGACATGGAATGACTCTAGTTGTGGTTTGTGAAAAGCACATACATGCAATGAACTCTGGTGGATCCATATGTGGTGTGTGAGAAGAACAGACATGCAATGAACTCTAGATGTGGTTTGTGAAAATAATAGACATCCAATGACACTGGTGGATCCATATGTGGTTTGTGAAAAGAACTCACATGCAATGACTGTGGATGTGGTTAATGAAAAGAACACACATGCAATGACTTTAGCTCTTGTTTATGAAAAGAACACACATGCAATGACACCGGTGGATCCATATGTGGTTTGTGAAAAGAACACGCATGCAATGACTCTAGATGTGGTTTGTGAAAAGAACACACATGCAATGACACTGGTAGATCAATAGGTGGTTTGTGAAAAGAACAGACATCCATTGACTCTAGATGTGGTTTCTGAAAAGAACAAACATCCAATGACACTGGTGGATCTATGTGTGGTTTGTGAGAAGCACAGACATGCAATTACACTAGCTGTGCTTTGTGAAAAGAATAGACATGGAATGAACTCTAGTGGATCCATATGTTGTTTGTGAGAAGAACACACATGCAATGACTCTAGATGTGGTTTGTGAAAACAACAGACATCCAATGACTCTAGATGTGGTTTGTGAAAAGAACACACATGCAATGACATTTGTGGATCCATATGTGGTTTGTGAGAAGAACAGACATGCGATGAACTCTGGTGGATCCATATGTGGTTTGTGAGAAGAAAACGCATGTACTGACTCTAGATGTGGTTTGTGAAAATAACTCACATGCAATGACACTGGTGGATTCATATGTGGTTTGTGAAAAGAACACACATGCAATGACTCTAGATGTGGTTAATGAAAAGAACACACATGCAATGACTCTAGCTGTGGTTTGTGAAAAGAACACACATGCAATGACATTGGTGGATCCATATGTGGTTTGTGAAAATAACACACATGCAATGAACTCTGGTGGATCCATATGTGGTTTGTGCGACGAACACACATGCAATGACTTTAGATGTGGTTTGTAAAAAGAACACACATGCAACGACACTGGTGGATCGATATGTGGTTTATGAAAAGAACACACATGCAATGACTCTAGATGTGGTTAATGAAAATAATACACATGCAATGACTCTAGATGTGGTTTGTGAAAAGAACATACATTCAATGACACTGGTGCATCCATATGTCCTATGTGAAAAGAACAGACATGCAATGACTCTAGCTATGATTAATGAAAACAACACATATGCAATCACACTAGTGGATCCATATGTGGTTTGTGAAAATAACACACCTGCAATGACTCTAGATGTGGTTTGTGAAATAACACACATGCAATGACACTAGTGGATCAATATGTGGTTTGTGAAAAGAACAGACATCCAATGACTCTAGTTGTGGTTTGTGAAAATAACACACATGCAATGACACTGGTGGATCCATGTCTAGTTTGTGAGAAGAACATAGATGCAATGACTCTACCTGTGGTTTGTGAAAAGAATAGACCTGCAATGAACTCTGGTGGATCCATATGTGGTTTGTGAGAAGAACTCACATGCAATGATTATAGATGTGGTTTGTGAAAAGAACAGACATCCAATAACACTGTTGGATCGATATGTGGTTTGTGAAAAAGAACACACATGTAATGACTCTGGATGTGGTTAATGAGAAGAACACACATGCAATGACTCTAGCTGTGGTTTGTGAAAAGAACACACATCCAATGACACTGGTGGATCCATATGTGGTTTGTGAAAAGAACACACATGCAATGAACTCTGGTGGATCCTTATGTGGTTTGTGAGAACACAAATGCAATGACTCTAGATGTGGTTTGTGAATAGAACACACATGCAATGACACTGGTGGATCCATATGTGGTTTGTGAGAAGAACTGATGGCCCAAAATATATCGAGCTCGTTGGGGAACCCCAAGAGGAAGGTATGATGAGCACAGCAGCAAGTTTTCCCTCAGTACGAAACCAAGGTTATCAATCCAGTAGGAGCAAGGAAACACCCCAAAGGTGTTGCTAGCTGAGCCTTGGCAGGGCGCACTACCGGTGCTTGTAGCAACATGGAGACCTGCACAACACAACCACAGAACTTTGCCCCCAACTTGTGATGAGGTTGTCAATCTCACCGGTTTTGCTGAAAACAAAGGATTAAACGTATCGAATGGAAGGAAGTAATAGTTTGCAGAAAGTAAACACAAAGAAGTAAACAGTTGATTGTAGATTGAATGTAAAAGAAAGGACAGGGGTCCATAGTTCACTAGAGGTGGCTCTCCTTAAGGTATATAACATGCTGGGTGAACAAATTATAGCGGGGCAATTGACAAACATCGAGAAAGCATACAAGCATATACTAAACATCTTGACTCCTTTGAGACTTGATTGGGCATTACAACATTATACATAGACCTCCATCCAACTACATCTATGACTAATAATCCACCTTCAGGTTATCATCCGAACCCCCTCCAGTATTAAGTTGCAAGCAACAGATTATTGCATTACGAATTGCGTGTAAAGTAAACAATATGATTGTTATATGAACAAAGGATTGTTGTTTTATCCCTAGTAGCAACAACACATCTAGTACCTTAGAGATTTCTATCACTTCTCCAGGTTACCAGAGGCATGAACCCACTATCGAGCATAAATACTAACTCTTGGAGTTGCTAGCATCTACTTGGCTAAGATAGCTACTAACAACGGAAAGGATGCAAGATCACAAATAACAAAGACATGATAGAAACAATAATCAATCTGAAATAGCATCTCAATATCCATCGGATCCCCGCAAACACAACATGTAGAATTACAAATAGATGATCTAGATCATGAACAGAGCTCACAAGATCTAGACATGAAAGCACAAAGGAGGAGTACCAGCCATCTAGCTACTACATGGACCCATAGTGCAGAGATGAACTACTCACGCATCACACCAGAGGCTTGCATGATGATGAAGAAGGCCTCCAGGGTGAATTCCCCTCTCCGACAGGGTGCCGAGAAGAGCTTTAGATCCCTCCCAATCTAGGGATGGAGATGACGGCGGCTAGAGACTTTTCGTGGAATTTTGATCGGGTACTTACGGTTTCCATATCAGAGGCAATATATAGGAGGAAGGAGAGGCCGAGGGGGTGCCTGGGCTGGCCACACCACCCCCTGGCGCGGGCCAAGCCTGGCCGCGTGGCCAGGTGATGTGGCCGCCATCTGTCCCTTCTCCGTCTCGTATTCTGGCTCTAGGTGTTCCTCGGTAAAATAATAACTTTGGCTTTTGTCCCGTCCAATTCTGAGAATGATCATTTTCTGTCTTCGTAGAACCAAAAACAGCAGAAAACAGGCAGCTGGCACTGTGGCTCTTGTTAATAGGTTAGTCCAAGAAATCATATGAAAAGTACTCCAAAGTGTGGACAAAACACAAGAACGTACATGAAACCAAGCATGGAACATCAAAAATTATAGATACATTTGCAATGTATCAAGAACACACATGCAATGACTCTAGATGTGGTTAATGAAAATAACACACATGCAATGACTCTAGATGTGGTTTGTGAAAAGAACACACATACAATGACACTGGTGGATCCATATGTGGTTTGTGAAAAGAACAGTATGCAATGACTCAAGCTATGGTTAATGAAAAGAACACACACGCAATCACACTGGTGGATCCATATGTGGTTTGTGAAAAGAACACACATGCAATGACTCTAGATGTGGTTTGTGAAAAGAATACACATGCAATGACAACGGTGGATCCATGTGTGGTTTGTGAGAAGAACAGACATGCAATGACTCTAGCTGTGGTTTGTGAAAAGAACATACATGCAATCAACTCTGGTGGATCCATATGTGGTTTGTGAGAAGAACAGACATGCAATGAACTCTAGATGTGGTTTGTGAAAAGAACAGACATACAATGACACGGGTGAATCCATATGTGGTTTGTGAAAATAACACACATGCAATGACTCTGGATGTGGTTAATGAAAAGAACACACATGCAGTGACTTTAGCCGTGGTTTGTGAAAAAAAAACACATGTAATGACACTGGTGGATCCATATGTGGTTTGCGAAAAGACCACACATGCAATGAACTCTGGTGGATCCATATGTGGTTTGTGAGAAGAACACACATGCAATGACTCTAGATGTGATTTGTGAAAAGAACAGACATGTAATAACACTGGTGGATCCATATGTGGTTTGTGAAAGAACACACATGGAATGACTCTAGATGTGGTTAATGAAAAGAACACACATGCAATGACTCGAGATGTGGTTTGTGAAAAGAACACACATGCAATGACACTGGTGGATCCATATGTGGTTTGTGAAAAGAACATACATGCAACGACTCTAGCCGTGGTTAATGAAAAGAACACACATGGAATCACACTGGTGGATCCATATGTGGTTTGTGAAAAGAACGCACATGCAATGACTCAAGATGTGGTTTGTGAAAAGAACACACATGCAATGACACTGGTGGATAAATATGTGGTTTGTGAAAAGAACAGACATGCAATGAATCTAGATGTGGTTTATGAAAAGAACACACATGCAATGACACTACTGGATATATGTGTGCTTTGTGAGAAGAACAGACATGCAATTACACTAGCTGTGGTGTGTGAAAAGAACAGACATGCAACGAACTCTGGTGGATCCATATGTTGTTTGTGAGAACAACACACCTGCAATGACTCTAGATGTGGTTTGTGAAAAGAACACACATGCAATGACACTAGTGGATCCATATGTGGTTTGTGAGAAGAACAGACATGCGATGAACTCTGGTGGATCCATATGTGGTTTGTGAGAAGAAAACACATGCAATGACTCTAGATGTGGTTTCTGAAAAGAACACACATGCAATGACACTGGTGGATCCATATGTGGTTTGTGAAAAGAACACACATGCAATGACTCTAGATGTGGTTAATGAAAAGAACACACATGCAATGACTCTATCTGCGGTTTCTGAAAAGAACACACATGCAATGACACTAGTGGATCCATATGTGGTTTGTGAAAAGAACACACATGCAATGAACTCTGGTGGATCCATATGTGGTTTGTGCGAAGAACACACATGCAATGACTCTAGATGTGATTTGTGAAAAGAACACACATGCAATGACACTAGTGGATCCATATGTGGTTTGTCAAAAGAACACACGTGCAATGACTCTAGATGTGGTTAATGGAAAGAACACACATGCAATGACTCTAGATGTGGTTTGTGAAAACAACATACATGCAAGGACACTAGTGGATCCATATGTGGTATGTGAAAAGAACAGACATGCAATGACTCTAGCTATGGTTAATGAAAAGAACTCATATGCAATCACACTAGTCGATCAATATGTGGTTTGTGAAAAGAACAGACATCCAATGACTCTAGATGTGGTTTGTGAAAAGAACACGCATGCAATGACACTAGTGGATCCATGTCTGGTTTATGAGAAGAACATAGATGCAATGACTCTAGCTGTGGTTTGTGAAAAGAACAGACATGCAATGAACTTTCGTGGATCCATATGTGGTTTGTGAGAATAAATCACATGCAATGACTATAGATGTGGTTTGTGAAAAGAACAGACATCTAATGACACTGGTGGATCCATATGTGGTTCGTGAAAAGAACACACATGCAATGTCTCTAGATGTGGTTAATGAAAAGAACACACATGCAATGACACTGGTGGATAAATATGTGGTTTGTGAAAATAACAGACATGCAATGAATCTAGATGTGGTTTGTGAAAAGAACACACATGCAATGACACTACTGGATATATGTGTGCTTTGTGAGAAGAACAAACATGCAATTACACTAGCTGTGGTGTGTGAAAAGAACAGACATGCAACGAACTCTGGTGGATCCATATGTTGTTTGTGAGAACAACACACCTGCAATGACTCTAGATGTGGTTTGTGAAAAGAACACACATGCAATGACACTAGTGGATCCATATGTGGTTTGTGAGAAGAACAGACATGCGATGAACTCTGGTGGATCCATATGTGGTTTGTGAGAAGAAAACACATGCAATGACTCTAGATGTGGTTTCTGAAAAGAACACACATGCAATGACACTGGTGGATCCATATGTGCTTTGTGAAAAGAACACACATGCAATGACTCTAGATGTGGTTAATGAAAAGAACACACATGCAATGACTCTAGCTGCGGTTTCTGAAAAGAACACACATGCAATGACACTAGTGGATCCATATGTGGTTTGTGAAAAGAACACACATGCAATGAACTCTGGTGGATCCATATGTGGTTTGTGCGAAGAACACACATGCAATGACTCTAGATGTGGTTTGTGAAAAGAACACACATGCAATGACACTAGTGGATCCATATGTGGTTTGTCAAAAGAACACACGTGCAATGACTCTAGATGTGGTTAATGGAAAGAACACACATGCAATGACTCTAGATGTGGTTTGTGAAAACAACATACATGCAAGGACACTAGTGGATCCATATGTGGTATGTGAAAAGAACAGACATGCAATGACTCTAGCTATGGTTAATGAAAAGAACTCATATGCAATCACACTAGTCGATCAATATGTGGTTTGTGAAAAGAACAGACATCCAATGACTCTAGATGTGGTTTGTGAAAAGAACACGCATGCAATGACACTAGTGGATCCATGTCTGGTTTATGAGAAAAACATAGATGCAATGACTCTAGCTGTGGTTTGTGAAAAGAACAGACATGCAATGAACTTTCGTGGATCCATATGTGGTTTGTGAGAATAAATCACATGCAATGACTATAGATGTGGTTTGTGAAAAGAACAGACATCTAATGACACTGGTGGATCCATATGTGGTTCGTGAAAAGAACACACATGCAATGTCTCTAGATGTGGTTAATGAAAAGAACACACATGCAATGACTCTAGCTGTGGTCTCTAAAAATAACACACATGCAATGACACTGGTGGATCCATATATGGTTTGTGAAAAGAACAGACATGTAATGACTCTAGCTGTGGTTAACGAAAAGAACACACATGCAATGACTCTAGATGTGTCTTGTGAAAAGAACAGACATGCAATGACACTGGTGGATCAATATGTGGTTTGTGAAAAGAACAGACATCCAATGACTCTAGATGTGGTTTGTGAAAAGAACAAACATGCAATGACACTGGTGGATCCATGTGTGGCTTGTGAGAAGAACAGACATGCAATGACTCTAGCTGTGGTTTTTGAAAAGAACAGTCATGAAAAGAACTCTGGTGGATCCATATGTCGTTTGTGAGAATAACACACATGCAACGACTCTAGATGTGGTTTGTGAAAAGAACAGACATCCAATGACACTACTGGATCCATGTGTGGTTTGTGAGAAGAATAGACATGCAATGACTCTAGATGTGGTTTGTGAAAAGAACAAACATGCAATGACACTGGATGATCCATGTGTTGTTTGTGAGAAGAACAGACATGCAATGACTATAGCTATGGTTTTTGAAAAGAACAGACATGCAATGAACTCTGGTGGATCCATATGTCGTTTGTACACATGGAATGAATCTAGATGTGGTTTGTGAAAAGAACAGACATCGAATGACTCTAGATGTGGTTTGTGAAAAGAACACACATGCAATCACACTAGTAGATCAATATGTGGTTTGTGAAAAGAACAGACATGCAATGACTCTACATGTGGTTTGTGAAAAGAACACACATGTAATGACACTAATGGATCCATGTCTGGTTTATGAGAAGAACATAGATGCAATGACTCTAGCTGTGGTTTGTGAAAAGAACAGACATCCAATGAACTTTCGTGGATCCATATGTGGTTTGTGAGAAGAAATCACATGCAATGACTATAGATGTGGTTTGTGAAAAGAACAGACATCTAATGACACTGGTGGATCCATATGTGGTTCGTGAAAAGAACACACATGCAATGTCTCTAGATGTGGTTAATGAAAAGAACACACATGCAATGACACTGGTGGATAAATATGTGGTTTGTGAAAATAACAGACATGCAATGAATCTAGATGTGGTTTGTGAAAAGAACACACATGCAATGAAACTACTGGATATATGTGTGCTTTGTGAGAAGAACAAACATGCAATTACACTAGCTGTGGTGTGTGAAAAGAACAGACATGCAACGAACTCTGGTGGATCCATTTGTTGTTTGTGAGAACAACACACCTGCAATGACTCTAGATGTGGTTTGTGAAAAGAACACACATGCAATGACACTAGTGGATCCATATGTGGTTTGTGAGAAGAACAGACATGCGATGAACTCTGGTGGATCCATATGTGGTTTGTGAGAAGAAAACACATGCAATGACTCTAGATGTGTCTTGTGAAAAGAACACACATGCAATGACACTGGTGGATCCATATGTGCTTTGTGAAAAGAACACACATGCAATGACTCTAGATGTGGTTAATGAAAAGAACACACATGCAATGACTCTAGCTGCGGTTTCTGAAAAGAACACACATGCAATGACACTAGTGGATCCATATGTGGTTTGTGAAAAGAACACACATGCAATGAACTCTGGTGGATCCATATGTGGTTTGTGCGAAGAACACACATGCAATGACTCTAGATGTGGTTTGTGAAAAGAACACACATGCAATGACACTAGTGGATCCATATGTGGTTTGTCAAAAGAACACACGTGCAATGACTCTAGATGTGGTTAATGGAAAGAACACACATGCAATGACTCTAGATGTGGTTTGTGAAAACAACATACATGCAAGGACACTAGTGGATCCATATGTGGTATGTGAAAAGAACAGACATGCAATGACTCTAGCTATGGTTAATGAAAAGAACTCATATGCAATCACACTAGTCGATCAATATGTGGTTTGTGAAAAGAACAGACATCCAATGACTCTAGATGTGGTTTGTGAAAAGAACACGCATGCAATGACACTAGTGGATCCATGTCTGGTTTATGAGAAAAACATAGATGCAATGACTCTAGCTGTGGTTTGTGAAAAGAACAGACATGCAATGAACTTTCGTGGATCCATATGTGGTTTGTGAGAATAAATCACATGCAATGACTATAGATGTGGTTTGTGAAAAGAACAGACATCTAATGACACTGGTGGATCCATATGTGGTTCGTGAAAAGAACACACATGCAATGTCTCTAGATGTGGTTAATGAAAAGAACACACATGCAATGACACTGGTGGATAAATATGTGGTTTGTGAAAATAACAGACATGCAATGAATCTAGATGTGGTTTCTGAAAAGAACACACATGCAATGACACTACTGGATATATGTGTGCTTTGTGAGAAGAACAAACATGCAATTACACTAGCTGTGGTGTGTGAAAAGAACAGACATGCAACGAACTCTGGTGGATCCATATGTTGTTTGTGAGAACAACACACCTGCAATGACTCTAGCTGTGGTTGCTGAAAAGAACACACATGTAATGACACTGGTGGATCCATATGTGAGAAGAATAGACATCCAATGACTCTAGATGTGGTTTGTGAAATGAACACACATGCAATGAACTCTGGTGGATCTATATGTGATTTGTGAGAAGAACATACATACAATGACTCTAGCTGTGGTTTTTGAAAAGAACAGACATGCAATGAACCCTGGTGGATCCATATGTGGTTTGCGAAAAGACCACACATGCAATGAACTCTGGTGGATCCGTATGTGGTTTGTGAGAATAACACACATGCAATGACTCTAGATGTGATTTGTGAAAAGAACAGACATCCAATAACACTGGTGGATCCATATGTGGTTTGTGAAAGAACACACATGGAATGACTCTAGATGTGGTTAATGAAAAGAACACACATGCAATGACTCGAGATGTGGTTCGTGAAAAGAACACACATGCAATGACACTGGTGGATCCATATGTGGTTTGTGAAAAGAACATACATGCAACAACTCTAGCCGTGGTTAATGAAAAGAACACACAGGGAATCACACTAGTGGATCCATATGTGGTTTGTGAAAAGAACACACATGCAATGACTCTAGATGTGGTTTGTGAAAAGAACACACATGCAATGACACTGGTGGATCCATATGTGCTTTGTGAAAAGAACACACATGCAATGACTCTAGATGTGGTTAATGAAAAGAACACACATGCAATGACTCTAGCTGCGGTTTCTGAAAAGAACACACATGCAATGACACTAGTGGATCCATATGTGGTTTGTGAAAAGAACACACATGCAATGAACTCTGGTGGATCCATATGTGGTTTGTGCGAAGAACACACATGCAATGACTCTAGATGTGGTTTGTGAAAAGAACACACATGCAATGACACTAGTGGATCCATATGTGGTTTGTCAAAAGAACACACGTGCAATGACTCTAGATGTGGTTAATGGAAAGAACACACATGCAATGACTCTAGATGTGGTTTGTGAAAACAACATACATGCAAGGACACTAGTGGATCCATATGTGGTATGTGAAAAGAACAGACATGCAATGACTCTAGCTATGGTTAATGAAAAGAACTCATATGCAATCACACTAGTCGATCAATATGTGGTTTGTGAAAAGAACAGACATCCAATGACTCTAGATGTGGTTTGTGAAAAGAACACGCATGCAATGACACTAGTGGATCCATGTCTGGTTTATGAGAAAAACATAGATGCAATGACTCTAGCTGTGGTTTGTGAAAAGAACAGACATGCAATGAACTTTCGTGGATCCATATGTGGTTTGTGAGAATAAATCACATGCAATGACTATAGATGTGGTTTGTGAAAAGAACAGACATCTAATGACACTGGTGGATCCATATGTGGTTCGTGAAAAGAACACACATGCAATGTCTCTAGATGTGGTTAATGAAAAGAACACACATGCAATGACACTGGTGGATAAATATGTGGTTTGTGAAAATAACAGACATGCAATGAATCTAGATGTGGTTTCTGAAAAGAACACACATGCAATGACACTACTGGATATATGTGTGCTTTGTGAGAAGAACAAACATGCAATTACACTAGCTGTGGTGTGTGAAAAGAACAGACATGCAACGAACTCTGGTGGATCCATATGTTGTTTGTGAGAACAACACACCTGCAATGACTCTAGCTGTGGTTGCTGAAAAGAACACACATGTAATGACACTGGTGGATCCATATGTGAGAAGAATAGACATCCAATGACTCTAGATGTGGTTTGTGAAATGAACACACATGCAATGAACTCTGGTGGATCTATATGTGATTTGTGAGAAGAACATACATACAATGACTCTAGCTGTGGTTTTTGAAAAGAACAGACATGCAATGAACCCTGGTGGATCCATATGTGGTTTGTGAAAAGACCACACATGCAATGAACTCTGGTGGATCCGTATGTGGTTTGTGAGAATAACACACATGCAATGACTCTAGATGTGATTTGTGAAAAGAACAGACATCCAATAACACTGGTGGATCCATATGTGGTTTGTGAAAGAACACACATGGAATGACTCTAGATGTGGTTAATGAAAAGAACACACATGCAATGACTCGAGATGTGGTTCGTGAAAAGAACACACATGCAATGACACTGGTGGATCCATATGTGGTTTGTGAAAAGAACATACATGCAACAACTCTAGCCGTGGTTAATGAAAAGAACACACAGGGAATCACACTAGTGGATCCATATGTGGTTTGTGAAAAGAACACACATGCAATGACTCTAGATGTGGTTTGTGAAAAGAACACACATGCAATGACACTGGTGGATCAATATGTGGTTTGTGAAAAGAACAGACATGCAATGAATCTAGATGTGGTTTGTGAAAAGAACAGACATGCAATGACACTACTGGATCTATGTGTGCTTTGTGAGAAGAACACACATGCAAATACACTAGCTATGGTTTGTGAAAAGAACAGAAATGCAATGAACTCTGGTGGATCCATATGTTGTTTGTGAGAAGAACACACCTGCAATGACTCTAGATGTGGTTTGTGAAAAGAACACACATGCAATGACACTAGTGGATCCATATGTGGTTTGTGAGAAGAAAACACATGCAATGACTCTAGATGTGGTTTCTGAAAATAACACATATGCAATGACACTGGTGGATCCATATGTGGTTTGTGAAAAGAACACACATGCAATGACTCTAGATGTGGTTAGTGAAAAGAACACACATGCAATGACTCTAGCTGTGGTTGCTGAAAAGAACACACATGTAATGACACTGGTGGATCCATATGTGGTTTGTGAAAAGAACACACATGCAATGAACTCTGGTGGATCCATATGTGGTTTGTGCGAAGAACACACATGCAATGACTCTAGCTGTGGTTGCTGAAAAGAACACACATGTAATGACACTGGTGGATCCATATGTGGTTTGTGAAAAGAACACACATGCCATGAACTCTGGTGGATCCATATGTGGTTTGTGAGAAGAAAACACATGCAATGACTCTAGATGTGGTTTCTGAAAAGAACACACATGCAATGACACTGGTGGATCCATATGTGCTTTGTCAAAAGAACACACATGCAATGACTCTAGATGTGGTTAATGAAAAGAACACACATGCAATGACTCTAGCTGCGGTTTCTGAAAAGAACACACATGCAATGACACTAGTGGATCCATATGTGGTTTGTGAAAAGAACACACATGCAATGAACTCTGGTGGATCCATATGTGGTTTGTGCGAAGAACACACATGCAATGACTCTAGATGTGGTTTGTGAAAAGAACACACATGCAATGACACTAGTGGATCCATATGTGGTTTGTCAAAAGAACACACGTGCAATGACTCTAGATGTGGTTAATGGAAAGAACACACATGCAATGACTCTAGATGTGGTTTGTGAAAACAACATACATGCAAGGACACTAGTGGATCCATATGTGGTATGTGAAAAGAACAGACATGCAATGACTCTAGCTATGGTTAATGAAAAGAACTCATATGCAATCACACTAGTCGATCAATATGTGGTTTGTGAAAAGAACAGACATCCAATGACTCTAGATGTGGTTTGTGAAAAGAACACGCATGCAATGACACTAGTGGATCCATGTCTGGTTTATGAGAAAAACATAGATGCAATGACTCTAGCTGTGGTTTGTGAAAAGAACAGACATGCAATGAACTTTCGTGGATCCATATGTGGTTTGTGAGAATAAATCACATGCAATGACTATAGATGTGGTTTGTGAAAAGAACAGACATCTAATGACACTGGTGGATCCATATGTGGTTCGTGAAAAGAACACACATGCAATGTCTCTAGATGTGGTTAATGAAAAGAACACACATGCAATGACTCTAGCTGTGGTTTCTAAAAATAACACACATGCAATGACACTGGTGGATCCATATATGGTTTGTGAAAAGAACAGACATGTAATGACTCTAGCTGTGGTTAACGAAAAGAACACACATGCAATGACTCTAGATGTGTCTTGTGAAAAGAACAGACATGCAATGACACTGGTGGATCAATATGTGGTTCGTGAAAAGAACAGACATCCAATGACTCTAGATGTGGTTTGTGAAAAGAACAAACATGCAATGACACTGGTGGATCCATGTGTGGTTTGTGAGAAGAACAGACATGCAATGACTCTAGCTGTGGTTTTTGAAAAGAACAGTCATGAAATGAACTCTGGTGGATCCATATGTCGTTTGTGAGAATAACACATATGCAACGACTCTAGATGTGGTTTGTGAAAAGAACAGACATCCAATGACACTACTGGATCCATGTGTGGTTTGTGAGAAGAATAGACATGCAATGACTCTAGATGTGGTTTGTGAAAAGAACAAACATGCAATGACACTGGATGATCCATGTGTTGTTTGTGAGAAGAACAGACATGCAATGACTATAGCTATGGTTTTTGAAAAGAAGAGACATGCAATGAACTCTGGTGGATCCATATGTCGTTTGTACACATGGAATGAATCTAGATGTGGTTTGTGAAAAGAACAGACATCGAATGACTCTAGATGTGGTTTGTGAAAAGAACACACATGCAATGACACTACTGGATCCATGTGTGGTTTGTGAGAAGAACAGACATGCAATGACTCTAGCTGTGGTTTTTGAAAAGAACAAACATGCAATGACCTCTGGTGGATCCATATGTGGTTTGTGAGAAGAACACACATGCAATGACTCTAGATGTGTCTTGTGAAAAGAACACACATGCAATGACACTGGTGGATCAATATGTGGTTTGTGAAAAGAACAGACATCCAATGACTCTAGATGTGGTTTGTGAAAAGAACAAACATGCAATGACACTGGTGGATCCATGTGTGGTTTGTGAGAAGAACAGGCATGCAATGACTCTAGCTGTGGTTAATGAAAAGAACACACATGCAATCACACTAGTGGATCCATATGTGGTTTGTGAAAACAACACACATGCAATGACTCTAGATGTGTCTTGTGAAAAGAACACACATGCAATGACTCTGGTGGATCAATATGTGGTTTGTGAAAAGAACAGACATCCAATGATTCTAGATGTGGTTTGTGAAAAGAACAAACATGCAATGACACTGGTGGATCCATGTGTGGTTTGTGAGAAGAACAGACATGCAATGACTCTAGCTGTGGTTTTTGAAAAGAACAGTCATGAAATGAACTCTGGTGGATCCATATGTCGTTTGTGAGAATAACACACATGCAATGACTCTAGATGTGGTTTGTGAAAAGAACAGACATCCAATGACTCTAGATGTGGTTTGTGAAAAGAACACACATGCAATGACACTACTGGATCCATGTGTGGTTTGTGAGAAGAATAGACATGCAATGACTCTAGATGTGGTTTGTGAAAAGAACAAACATGCAATGACACTGGATGATCCATGTGTTGTTTGTGAGAAGAACAGACATGCAATGACTGTATCTATGGTTTTTGAAAAGAACAGACATGCAATGAACTCTGGTGGATCCATATGTCGTTTGTGAGAATAACACACATGGAATGAATCTAGATGTGGTTTGTGAAAAGAACAGACATCGAATGACTCTAGATGTGGTTTGTGAAAAGAACATACATGCAATGACACTACTGGATCCATGTGTGGTTTGTGAGAAGAACAGACATGCAATGACTCTAGCTGTGGTTTTTGAAAAGAACAAACATGCAATGAACTCTGGTGGATCCATATGTGGTTTGTCAGAAGAACACACATGCAATGACTCTAGATGTGGTTTGTGAAAGGAGACATGCAATGACTCTAGATGTGGTTTGCGAAAGGAATGGACATGCAATGACTCTAGATGTGGTTTGTGGAAAGAATACGCATGCAATGACACTGGTGGATCCATGTGTGGTTTGTGAGAAGAATAGACATCCAATGACTCTAGATGTGGTTTGTGAAATGAACACACATGCAATGAACTCTGGTGGATCTATATGTGATTTGTGAGAAGAACATACATACAATGACTCTAGCTGTGGTTTTTGAAAAGAACAGACATGCAATGAACCCTGGTGGATCCATATGTGGTTTGCGAAAAGACCACACATGCAATGAACTCTGGTGGATCCGTATGTGGTTTGTGAGAATAACACACATGCAATGACTCTAGATGTGATTTGTGAAAAGAACAGACATCCAATAACACTGGTGGATCCATATGTGGTTTGTGAAAGAACACACATGGAATGACTCTAGATGTGGTTAATGAAAAGAACACACATGCAATGACTCGAGATGTGGTTCGTGAAAAGAACACACATGCAATGACACTGGTGGATCCATATGTGGTTTGTGAAAAGAACATACATGCAACAACTCTAGCCGTGGTTAATGAAAAGAACACACAGGGAATCACACTAGTGGATCCATATGTGGTTTGTGAAAAGAACACACATGCAATGAATCTAGATGTGGTTTGTGAAAAGAACAGACATGCAATGACACTACTGGATCTATGTGTGCTTTGTGAGAAGAACACACATGCAATTACACTAGCTATGGTTTGTGAAAAGAACAGAAATGCAATGAACTCTGGTGGATCCATATGTTGTTTGTGAGAAGAACACACCTGCAATGACTCTAGATGTGGTTTGTGAAAAGAACACACATGCAATGACACTAGTGGATCCATATGTGGTTTGTGAGAAGAAAACACATGCAATGACTCTAGATGTGGTTTCTGAAAATAACACATATGCAATGACACTGGTGGATCCATATGTGGTTTGTGAAAAGAACACACATGCAATGACTCTAGATGTGGTTAGTGAAAAGAACACACATGCAATGACTCTAGCTGTGGTTGCTGAAAAGAACACACATGTAATGACACTGGTGGATCCATATGTGGTTTGTGAAAAGAACACACATGCAATGAACTCTGGTGGATCCATATGTGGTTTGTGCGAAGAACACACATGCAATGACACTGGTGGATCCATGTGTGGTTTGTGAGAAGAATAGACATCAAATGACTCTATATGTGGTTTGTGAAAAGAACACACATGCAATGAACTCTAGTGGATCTATATGTGATTTGTGAGAAGAACATACATGCAATGATTCTAGTTGTGGTTCTTGAAAAGAACAGACATGCAATGAACTCTGGTGGATCCATATGTGGTTTGGGAGAAGAACATACATGCAATGACTCTAGATGTGGTTAATGAAAAGAACTCATATGCAATCACACTGGTGGATCAATATGTAGTTTGTGAAAAGAACAGACATCCAATGACTCTAGATGTGGGATGTGAAAAGAACACACATGCAATGACACTGGTGGATCCATGTCTAGTTTATGAGAAGAACATAGATTCAATGGCTCTAGCTGTGGTTTGTGAAAAGAACAGACATGCAATGAACTTTGGTGGATCCATATGTTGTTTGTGAGAAGAACTCACATGCAATGACTATAGATGTGGTTTGTGAAAAGAACAAACATCCAATGACACTGGTGGATCCATATGTGGTTTGTGCAAAGAACACACATGCAATGACTCTAGATGTGGTTAATGAAAAGAACACACATGCAATGACTCTAGCTGTGGTTTGTGAAAAGAACACACATGCAATGACACTGGTGGATCCATATATGGTTTGTGAAAAGAACACACATGCAATGACTCTAGATATGGTTAATGAAAAGAACACACATGCAATGACTCTAGATGTGTTTTCTAAAAAGAACACACATGCAATGACACTGGTGTATCCATATGTGGTTTGTGAAAAGAACAGACATGCAATAACACTGGTCCATCCATATGTGGTTTGTGAAAAGAACACACATGCAATGACTCTAGATGTGGTTAATGAAAAGAACACACATGCAATGACTCTAGCCGTGGTTTGTGAAAAGAACACACATGCAATGACACTGGTGGATCCATATGTGGTTTGTGAAAAGAACACACATACAATGAATTTATATATGGTTAATGAAAACAACACACATGCAATGACTCTAGCTGTGGTTTGTAAAAAGAACACACATGCAATGACAATGGTGGATCCATATATGGTTTGTGAAAAGAAGAGACATGTAATGACTCTAGCTGTGGTTAATGAAAAGAACACACATGCAATCACACTAGTGGATCCATATGTGGTTTGTGAAAAGAACACACATGCAATGACTCTAGATGTGTCTTGTGAAAAGAACACACATGCAATGACACTGGTGGATCAATATGTGGTTTGTGAAAAGAACAGACATCCAATGACTCTAGATGTGGTTTGTGAAAAGAACAAACATGCAATGACACTCGTGGATCCATGTGTGGTTTGTGAGAAGAACAAACATGCAATGACTCTAGCTGTGGTTTTTGAAAAGAACAGACATGCAATGAACTCTGGTGGATCCATATGTCGTTTGTGAGAATAACACACATGCAATGACTCTAGATGTGGTTTGTGAAAAGAACAGACATCCAATGAGTCTAGATGTGGTTTGTGAAAAGAACACACATGCAATGACACTACTGGATCCATGTGTGGTTTGTGAGAAGAACAAACATGCAATGACTCTAGCTATGGTTTTTAAAAAGAACAAACATGCAATGAACTCTGGTAGATCCATATGTGGTTTGTGAGAAGAACACACATGCAATGACTCTAGATGTGGTTTGTGAAAGGAACAGACATGCAATGACTCTAGATGTGGTTTGTGAAAGGAATAGGCATGCAATGACTCTAGATGTGGTTTGTGGAAAGAACACACATGCAATGACACTGGTGGATCCATGTGTGGTTTGTGAGAAGAATAGACATCCAATGACTCTATATGTGGTTTGTGAAAAGAACACACATGCAATGAACTCTAGTGGATCTATATGTGATTTGTGAGAAGAACATACATGCAATGATTCTAGTTGTGGTTCTTGAAAAGAACAGACATGCAATGAACTCTGGTGGATCCATATGTGGTTTGGGAGAAGAACATACATGCAATGACTCTAGATGTGGTTAATGAAAAGAACTCATATGCAATCACACTGGTGGATTAATATGTAGTTTGTGAAAAGAACAGACATCCAATGACTCTAGATGTGGTTTGTGAAAAGAACACACATGCAATGACACTGGTGGATCCATGTCTAGTTTATGAGAAGAACATAGATTCAATGGCTCTAGCTGTGGTTTGTGAAAAGAACAGACATGCAATGAACTTTGGTGGATCCATATGTTGTTTGTGAGAAGAACTCACATGCAATGACTATAGATGTGGTTTGTGAAAAGAAAAAACATCCAATGACACTGGTGGATCCATATGTGGTTTGTGCAAAGAACACACATGCAATGACTCTAGATGTGGTTAATGAAAAGAACACACATGCAATGACTCTAGATGTGGTTTGTGAAAAGAACACACATGCAATGACACTAGTGGATCCATGTGTGGTTTGTGAAAAGAACACACATGCAATGACTCTAGATATGGTTAATAAAAAGAACACACATGCAATGACTCTAGATGTGGTTTCTAAAAAGAACACACATGGAATGACACTGGTGTATCCATATGTGGTTTGTGAAAAGAACAGACATGCAATGACTCTAGCTATGGTTAATGAAAAGAACACACATGCAATCACACTAGTGGATCCATATGTGGTTTGTGAAAAGAACAGACATGCAATGACTCTAGATGTGTCTTGTGAAAAGAACACACATGTAATGACACTGGTGGATCAATATGTGGTTTGTGAAAAGAACATACATCCAATGACTCTAGATGTGGTTTGTGAAAAGAACAAACATGCAATGACACTGGTGGATCCATGTGTGGTTTGTGAGAAGAACAGACATGCAATGACTGTAGCTGTGGTTTTTGAAAAGAACAGACATGCAATGAACTCTGGTGGATCCATATGTCGTTTGTGAGAATAACACACATGGAATGAATCTAGATGTGGTTTGCGAAAAGAACAGACATCGAATGACTCTAGATGTGGTTTGTGAAAAGAACACACATGCAATGGCACTACTAGATCCATGTGTGGTTTGTGAGAAGAACAGACATGCAATGACTCTAGCTGTGGTTTTTGAAAAGAACAAAAATGCAATGAACTCTGGTGGATCCATAAGTGGTTTGTGAGAAGAACACACATGCAATGACTCTAGATGTGGTTTGTGAAAGGAGACATGCAATGACTCTAGATGTGGTTTGTGAAAGGAATAGACATGCAATGACTCTAGATGTGGTTTGTGGAAATAACACACATGCAATGACACTGGTGGATCCATGTGTGGTTTGTGAGAAGAATAGACATCCAATGACTCTAGACGTGGTTTGTGAAAAGAACACACATGCAATGAACTCTGGTGGATCTGTATGTGATTTGTGAGAAGAACATAGATACAATGACTCTAGCTGTGGTTTTTGAAAAGAACAGACATGCAATGAACTCTGGTGGATCCATATGTGGTTTGGGAGAAGAACATACAAGCAATGACTCTAGATGTGGTTTGTGAAAAGAACACACATGCATTGACACTGGTGGATCAATATGTGGTTTGTGAAAAGAACACACATGCAATGACTCTAGATGTGGTTAATGAAAAGAACACACATGCAATGACTCTAGATGTGGTTTGTGAAAAGAACACACATGCAATGACACTAGTGGATCCATGTGTGGTTTGTGCGAAAAACAGACATGCAATGACTCTAGCTTTGGTTTTTGAAAAGAACAGACATGCAATGAACTCTGGTGGATCCATATGTGGTTTTTGAGAAGAACAAACATGCAATGACTCTAGATGTGGTTTGTGAAAAGAACAGACATCCAATGAGTCTAGATGTGGTTTGTGAAAAGAGCACACATGCAATGACACTAGTGGATCCATGTGTGGTTTGTGAGAAGAATAGACATCCAATGACTCTAGCTGTGGTTTGTGAAAAGAACAAACATGCAATGCACTCTGGTGGATCCATCTGTGGTTTGTGAGAAGAACACACATGCAATGACTCTAGATGTGGTTTGTGAAAAGAACAGACATGCAATGACTCTAGCTATGGTTAATTAAAAGAACACACATGCAATCACACTAGTGGATCCATATGTGGTTTGTGAAAAGAACACACATGCAATGACTCTAGATGTGGTTTGTGAAAAGAACACACATGCAATGACACTGGTGGATCAATATGTGGTTTGTCAAAAGAACAGACATCCAATGACTCTAGATGTGGTTTGTGAAAAGAACAAACATGCAATGACACTGGTGGATCCATGTGTGGTTTGTGAGAAGAACAGACATGCAATGACTGTAGCTGTGGTTTTTGAAAAGAACAGACATGAAATGAACTCTGGTGAATCCATATGTCGTTTGTGAGAATAACACACATGGAATGAATCTAGATGTGGTTTGCGAAAAGAACAGACATCGAATGACTCTAGATGTGGTTTGTGAAAAGAACACACATGCAATGGCACTACTAGATCCATGTGTGGTTTGTGAGAAGAACATACATGCAATGACTCTAGCTGTGGTTTTTGAAAAGAACAAACATGCAATGAACTCTAGTGGATCCATAAGTGGTTTGTGAGAAGAACACACATGCAATGACTCTAGATGTGGTTTGTGAAAGGAGACATGCAATGACTCTAGATGTGGTTTGTGAAATGAATAGACATGCAATGACTCTAGATGTGGTTTGTGGAAATAACACACATGCAATGACACTGGTGGATCCATGTGTGGTTTGTGAGAAGAATAGACATCCAATGACTCTAGACGTGGTTTGTGAAAAGAACACACATGCAATGAACTCTGGTGGATCTGTATGTGATTTGTGAGAAGAACATAGATACAATGACTCTAGCTGTGGTTTTTGAAAAGAACAGACATGCAATGAACTATGGTGGATCCATATGTGGTTTGGGAGAAGAACATACAAGCAATGACTCTAGATGTGGTTTGTGAAAAGAACACATGTGCATTGACACTGGTGGATCAATATGTGGTTTGTGAAAAGAACACACATGCAATGACTCTAGATGTGGTTAATGAAAAGAACACACATGCAATGACTCTAGATGTGGTTTGTGAAAAGAACACACATGCAATGACACTAGTGGATCCATGTGTGGTTTGTGCGAAAAACAGACATGCAATGACTCTAGCTTTGGTTTTTGAAAAGAACAGACATGCAATGAACTCTGGTGGATCCATATGTGGTTTTTAAGAAGAACAAACATGCAATGACGCTAGATGTGGTTTGTGAAAAGAACAGACATCCAATGACTCTAGATGTGGTTTGTGAAAAGAGCACACATGCAATGACACTAGTGGATCCATGTGTGGTTTGTGAGAAGAATAGACATCCAATGACTCTAGCTATGGTTTGTGAAAAGAACAAACATGCAATGAACTCTGGTGGATCCATCTGTGGTTTGTGAGAAGAACACACATGCAATGACTCTAGATGTGGTTTGTGAAAAGAACAGACATGCAATGACTCTAGCTATGGTTAATTAAAAGAACACACATGCAATCACACTAGTGGATCCATATGTGGTTTGTGAAAAGAACACACATGCAATGACTCTAGATGTGTCTTGTGAAAAGAACACACATGCAATGACACTGGTGGATCAATATGTGGTTTGTGAAAAGAACATACATCCAATGACTCTTGATGTGGTTTGTGAAAAGAACAAACATGCAATGACACTAGTGGATCCATGTGTGGTTTGTGAGAAGAACAGACATGCAATGGCTCTAGCTATCGTTTTTGAAAAGAACAGACATGCAATGAACTCTGGTGGATCCATATGTCATTTGTGAGAATAACACACATGCAATGACTCTAGATGTGGTTTGTGAAAAGAACAGATATCCTATGACTCTAGATGTGGTTTGTGAAAAGAACACACATGTTATGACACTACTGGATCCATGTGTGGTTTGTGAGAAGAACAGACATGCAATGACTCTAGTTGTGGCTTTTGAAAAGAACAAACATGTAATGAACTCTGGTGGATCCATATGTGGTTTGTGAGAAGAACACACATGCACTGACTCTAGATGTGCTTTGTGAAAGGAACAGACATGTAATGACTCTAGATGTGGTTTGTGGAAGGAATAGACATGCAATGACTCTAGATGTGGTTTGTGGAAAGAACACACATGCAATGACACTAGTGGATCCATGTGTGGTTTGTGAGAAGAATAGACATCCAATGACTCTAGATGTGGTTTGTGAAAAGAACACACATGCAATGAACTCTGGTGGATCTATATGTGATTTGTGAGAAGAACATACATGCAATGACTCAAGCTGTTGTTTTTGAAAAGAACAGACATGCAATGAACTCTGGTGGATCCATATGTGGTTTGGGAGAAGAACATACATGGAATGACTCTAGATGTGGTTTGTGAAAAGAACACACATGCAATGACACTGGTGGATCAATATGTGGTTTGTGAAAAGAACACACATGCAATGACTCTAGATGTGGTTAATGAAAAGAACACACATGCAATGACTCTAGATGTGGTTTGTGAAAAGAACACACATGCAATGACACTAGTGGATCCATGTGTGGTTTGTGAGAAGAACAAACATGCAATGACTCTAGCTTTGGTTTTTTAAAAGAACAGACATGCAATGAACTCTGGTGGATCCATATGTGGTTTGTGAGAAGAACACACATGCAATGACTGTAGATGTGGTTTGTGAAAAGAACAGACATCCAATAACTCTAGATGTGGTTTGTGAAAAGAACACGCATGCAATGACACTGGTGGATCCATGTGTGGATTGTGAGAAGAACAGACATGCAATGACTCTAGCTGTGGTTTGTGAAAAGAACAAACATGCAATGAACTCTGGTGGATCTATATGTGGTTTGTGAGAAGAACACACATGCAATGACTCTAGATGTGGTTTGTGAAAAGAACAGACATGCAATGACTCTAGATGTGGTTTGTGAAAAGAACACACATGCAATGACACTGGTGGATCCATGTGTGGTTTGTGAGAAGAATAGACATCCAATGACTCTAGATGTGGTTTGTGAAAAGAACACACTTGCAATGAACTCTGGTGGATCCATATGTGGTTTGTGAGAATAACACACATGCAATGACTGTAGATGTGGTTTGTAAAAAGAACAGACATCCAATGACTCTAGATGTGGTTTGTGAAAAGAACACACATGCAATGACACTGGTGGATCCATGTGTGGATTGTGAGAAGAACAGACATGTAATGACTCTAGCTGTGGTTTGTGAAAAGAACAAACATGCAATGAACTCTGGTGGATCCATATGTGGTTTGTGAGAAGAACACACATGCAATGACTCTAGATGTGGTTTGTGAAAAGAACAGACATGCAATGACTCTAGATGTGGTTTGTGAAAAGAACACACATGCAATGACACTGGTGGATCCATGTGTGCATTGTGAGAAGAACAGACATCCAATGACTCTAGATGTGGTTAATGAAAAGAACACACATGCAATGACTCTAGCTGTGGTTTGTGAAAAGAACACACATGCAATGACACTGGTGGATCCATATATGGTTTGTGAAAAGAACACACATGCAATGACTCTAGATATGGTTAATGAAAAGAACACACATGCAATGACTCTAGATGTGGTTTCTAAAAAGAACACACATGCAATGACACTGGTGTATCCATATGTGGTTTGTGAAAAGAACAGACATGCAATGACTCTAGCTATGGTTAATGAAAAGAACACACATGCAATCACACTAGTGGATCCATATGTGGTTTGTGAAAAGAACAGACATGCAATGACTCTAGATGTGTCTTGTGAAAAGAACACACATGTAATGACACTGGTGGATCAATATGTGGTTTGTGAAAAGAACATACATCCAATGACTCTAGATGTGGTTTGTGAAAAGAACAAACATGCAATGACACTGGTGGATCCATGTGTGGTTTGTGAGAAGAACAGACATGCAATGACTGTAGCTGTGGTTTTTGAAAAGAACAGACATGCAATGAACTCTGGTGGATCCATATGTCGTTTGTGAGAATAACACACATGGAATGAATCTAGATGTGGTTTGCGAAAAGAACAGACATCGAATGACTCTAGATGTGGTTTGTGAAAAGAACACACATGCAATGGCAATACTAGATCCATGTGTGGTTTGTGAGAAGAACAGACATGCAATGACTCTAGCTGTGGTTTTTGAAAAGAACAAAAATGCAATGAACTCTGGTGGATCCATAAGTGGTTTGTGAGAAGAACACACATGCAATGACTCTAGATGTGGTTTGTGAAAGGAGACATGCAATGACTCTAGATGTGGTTTGTGAAAGGAATAGACATGCAATGACTCTAGATGTGGTTTGTGGAAATAACACACATGCAATGACACTGGTGGATCCATGTGTGGTTTGTGAGAAGAATAGACATCCAATGACTCTAGACGTGGTTTGTGAAAAGAACACACATGCAATGAACTCTGGTGGATCTGTATGTGATTTGTGAGAAGAACATAGATACAATGACTCTAGCTGTGGTTTTTGAAAAGAACAGACATGCAATGAACTCTGGTGGATCCATATGTGGTTTGGGAGAAGAACATACAAGCAATGACTCTAGATGTGGTTTGTGAAAAGAACACACATGCATTGACACTGGTGGATCAATATGTGGTTTGTGAAAAGAACACACATGCAATGACTCTAGATGTGGTTAATGAAAAGAACACACATGCAATGACTCTAGATGTGGTTTGTGAAAAGAACACACATGCAATGACACTAGTGGATCCATGTGTGGTTTGTGCGAAAAACAGACATGCAATGACTCTAGCTTTGGTTTTTGAAAAGAACAGACATGCAATGAACTCTGGTGGATCCATATGTGGTTTTTGAGAAGAACAAACATGCAATGACTCTAGATGTGGTTTGTGAAAAGAACAGACATCCAATGAGTCTAGATGTGGTTTGTGAAAAGAGCACACATGCAATGACACTAGTGGATCCATGTGTGGTTTGTGAGAAGAATAGACATCCAATGACTCTAGCTGTGGTTTGTGAAAAGAACAAACATGCAATGAACTCTGGTGGATCCATCTGTGGTTTGTGAGAAGAACACACATGCAATGACTCTAGATGTGGTTTGTGAAAAGAACAGACATGCAATGACTCTAGCTATGGTTAATTAAAAGAACACACATGCAATCACACTAGTGGATCCATATGTGGTTTGTGAAAAGAACACACATGCAATGACTCTAGATGTGGTTTGTGAAAAGAACACACATGCAATGACACTGGTGGATCAATATGTGGTTTGTCAAAAGAATAGACATCCAATGACTCTAGATGTGGTTTGTGAAAAGAACAAACATGCAATGACACTGGTGGATCCATGTGTGGTTTGTGAGAAGAACAGACATGCAATGACTGTAGCTGTGGTTTTTGAAAAGAACAGACATGCAATGAACTCTGGTGGATCCATATGTCGTTTGTGAGAATAACACACATGGAATGAATCTAGATGTGGTTTGCGAAAAGAACAGACATCGAATGACTCTAGATGTGGTTTGTGAAAAGAACACACATGCAATGGCACTACTAGATCCATGTGTGGTTTGTGAGAAGAACATACATGCAATGACTCTAGCTGTGGTTTTTGAAAAGAACAAACATGCAATGAACTCTAGTGGATCCATAAGTGGTTTGTGAGAAGAACACACATGCAATGACTCTAGATGTGGTTTGTGAAAGGAGACATGCAATGACTCTAGATGTGGTTTGTGAAAGGAATAGACATGCAATGACTCTAGATGTGGTTTGTGGAAATAACACACATGCAATGACACTGGTGGATCCATGTGTGGTTTGTGAGAAGAATAGACATCCAATGACTCTAGACGTGGTTTGTGAAAAGAACACACATGCAATGAACTCTGGTGGATCTGTATGTGATTTGTGAGAAGAACATAGATACAATGACTCTAGCTGTGGTTTTTGAAAAGAACAGACATGCAATGAACTCTGGTGGATCCATATGTGGTTTGGGAGAAGAACATACAAGCAATGACTCTAGATGTGGTTTGTGAAAAGAACACATGTGCATTGACACTGGTGGATCAATATGTGGTTTGTGAAAAGAACACACATGCAATGACTCTAGATGTGGTTAATGAAAAGAACACACATGCAATGACTCTAGATGTGGTTTGTGAAAAGAACGCACATGCAATGACACTAGTGGATCCATGTGTGGTTTGTGCGAAAAACAGACATGCAATGACTCTAGCTTTGGTTTTTGAAAAGAACAGACATGCAATGAACTCTGGTGGATCCATATGTGGTTTTTAAGAAGAACAAACATGCAATGACGCTAGATGTGGTTTGTGAAAAGAACAGACATCCAATGACTCTAGATGTGGTTTGTGAAAAGAGCACACATGCAATGACACTAGTGGATCCATGTGTGGTTTGTGAGAATAATAGACATCCAATGACTCTAGCTATGGTTTGTGAAAAGAACAAACATGCAATGAACTCTGGTGGATCCATCTGTGGTTTGTGAGAAGAACACACATGCAATGACTCTAGATGTGGTTTGTGAAAAGAACAGACATGCAATGACTCTAGCTATGGTTAATTAAAAGAACACACATGCAATCACACTAGTGGATCCATATGTGGTTTGTGAAAAGAACACACATGCAATGACTCTAGATGTGTCTTGTGAAAAGAACACACATGCAATGACACTGGTGGATCAATATGTGGTTTGTGAAAAGAACATACATCCAATGACTCTTGATGTGGTTTGTGAAAAGAACAAACATGCAATGACACTAGTGGATCCATGTGTGGTTTGTGAGAAGAACAGACATGCAATGGCTCTAGCTATCGTTTTTGAAAAGAACAGACATGCAATGAACTCTGGTGGATCCATATGTCATTTGTGAGAATAACACACATGCAATGACTCTAGATGTGGTTTGTGAAAAGAACAGATATCCAATGACTCTAGATGTGGTTTGTGAAAAGAACACACATGCAATGACACTACTGGATCCATGTGTGGTTTGTGAGAAGAACAGACATGCAATGACTCTAGTTGTGGCTTTTGAAAAGAACAAACATGTAATGAACTCTGGTGGATCCATATGTGGTTTGTGAGAAGAACACACATGCACTGACTCTAGATGTGCTTTGTGAAAGGAACAGACATGTAATGACTCTAGATGTGGTTTGTGAAAGGAATAGACATGCAATGACTCTAGATGTGGTTTGTGGAAAGAACACACATGCAATGACACTAGTGGATCCATGTGTGGTTTGTGAGAAGAATAGACATCCAATGACTCTAGATGTGGTTTGTGAAAAGAACACACATGCAATGAACTCTGGTGGATCTATATGTGATTTGTGAGAAGAACATACATGCAATGACTCAAGCTTTTGTTTTTGAAAAGAACAGACATGCAATGAACTCTGGTGGATCCATATGTGGTTTGGAAGAAGAACATATATGCAATGACTCTAGATGTGGTTTGTGAAAAGAACACACATGCAATGACACTGGTGGATCAATATGTGGTTTGTGAAAAGAACACACATGCAATGACTCTAGATGTGGTTAATGAAAAGAACACACATGCAATGACTCTAGATGTGGTTTGTGAAAAGAACACACATGCAATGACACTAGTGGATCCATGTGTGGTTTGTGAGAAGAACAAACATGCAATGACTCTAGCTTTGGTTTTTTAAAAGAACAGACATGCAATGAACTCTGGTGGATCCATATGTGGTTTGTGAGAAGAACACACATGCAATGACTGTAGATGTGGTTTGTGAAAAGAACAGACATCCAATAACTCTAGATGTGGTTTGTGAAAAGAACACGCATGCAATGACACTGGTGGATCCATGTGTGGATTGTGAGAAGAACAGACATGCAATGACTCTAGCTGTGGTTTTTGAAAAGAACAAACATGCAATGAACTCTGGTGGATCTATATGTGGTTTGTGAGAAGAACACACATGCAATGACTCTAGATGTGGTTTGTGAAAAGAACAGACATGCAATGACTCTAGATGTGGTTTGTGAAAAGAACACACATGCAATGACACTGGTGGATCCATGTGTGGTTTGTGAGAAGAATAGACATCCAATGACTCTAGATGTGGTTTGTGAAAAGAACACACTTGCAATTAACTCTGGTGGATCCATATGTGGTTTGTGAGAATAACACACATGCAATGACTGTAGATGTGGTTTGTAAAAAGAACAGACATCCAATGACTCTAGATGTGGTTTGTGAAAAGAACACACATGCAATGACACTGGTGGATCCATGTGTGGATTGTGAGAAGAACAGACATGTAATGACTCTAGCTGTGGTTTGTGAAAAGAACAAACATGCAATGAACTCTGGTGGATCCATATGTGGTTTGTGAGAAGAACACACATGCAATGACTCTAGATGTGGTTTGTGAAAAGAACAGACATGCCATGACTCTAGATGTGGTTTGTGAAAAGAACACACATGCAATGACACTGGTGGATCCATGTGTGCATTGTGAGAAGAACAGACATCCAATGACTCTAGATGTGGTTAATGAAAAGAACACACATGCAATGACTCTAGCTGTGGTTTGTGAAAAGAACACACATGCAATGATACTGGTGGATCCATATATGGTTTGTGAAAAGAACACACATGCAATGACTCTAGATATGGTTAATGAAAAGAACACACATGCAATGACTCTAGATGTGGTTTCTAAAAAGAACACACATGCAATGACACTGGTGTATCCATATGTGGTTTGTGAAAAGAACAGACATGCAATGACTCTAGCTATGGTTAATGAAAAGAACACACATGCAATCACACTAGTGGATCCATATGTGGTTTGTGAAAAGAACAGACATGCAATGACTCTAGATGTGTCTTGTGAAAAGAACACACATGTAATGACACTGGTGGATCAATATGTGGTTTGTGAAAAGAACATACATCCAATGACTCTAGATGTGGTTTGTGAAAAGAACAAACATGCAATGACACTGGTGGATCCATGTGTGGTTTGTGAGAAGAACAGACATGCAATGACTGTAGCTGTGGTTTTTGAAAAGAACAGACATGCAATGAACTCTGGTGGATCCATATGTCGTTTGTGAGAATAACACACATGGAATGAATCTAGATGTGGTTTGCGAAAAGAACAGACATCGAATGACTCTAGATGTGGTTTGTGAAAAGAACACACATGCAATGGCAATACTAGATCCATGTGTGGTTTGTGAGAAGAACAGACATGCAATGACTCTAGCTGTGGTTTTTGAAAAGAACAAAAATGCAATGAACTCTGGTGGATCCATAAGTGGTTTGTGAGAAGAACACACATGCAATGACTCTAGATGTGGTTTGTGAAAGGAGACATGCAATGACTCTAGATGTGGTTTGTGAAAGGAATAGACATGCAATGACTCTAGATGTGGTTTGTGGAAATAACACACATGCAATGACACTGGTGGATCCATGTGTGGTTTGTGAGAAGAATAGACATCCAATGACTCTAGACGTGGTTTGTGAAAAGAACACACATGCAATGAACTCTGGTGGATCTGTATGTGATTTGTGAGAAGAACATAGATACAATGACTCTAGCTGTGGTTTTTGAAAAGAACAGACATGCAATGAACTCTGGTGGATCCATATGTGGTTTGGGAGAAGAACATACAAGGAATGACTCTAGATGTGGTTTGTGAAAAGAACACACATGCATTGACACTGGTGGATCAATATGTGGTTTGTGAAAAGAACACACATGCAATGACTCTAGATGTGGTTAATGAAAAGAACACACATGCAATGACTCTAGATGTGGTTTGTGAAAAGAACACACATGCAATGACACTAGTGGATCCATGTGTGGTTTGTGCGAAAAACAGACATGCAATGACTCTAGCTTTGGTTTTTGAAAAGAACAGACATGCAATGAACTCTGGTGGATCCATATGTGGTTTTTGAGAAGAACAAACATGCAATGACTCTAGATGTGGTTTGTGAAAAGAACAGACATCCAATGAGTCTAGATGTGGTTTGTGAAAAGAGCACACATGCAATGACACTAGTGGATCCATGTGTGGTTTGTGAGAAGAATAGACATCCAATGACTCTAGCTGTGGTTTGTGAAAAGAACAAACATGCAATGAACTCTGGTGGATCCATCTGTGGTTTGTGAGAAGAACACACATGCAATGACTCTAGATGTGGTTTGTGAAAAGAACAGACATGCAATGACTCTAGCTATGGTTAATTAAAAGAACACACATGCAATCACACTAGTGGATCCATATGTGGTTTGTGAAAAGAACACACATGCAATGACTCTAGATGTGGTTTGTGAAAAGAACACGCATGCAATGACACTGGTGGATCAATATGTGGTTTGTCAAAAGAACAGACATCCAATGACTCTTGATGTGGTTTGTGAAAAGAACAAACATGCAATGACACTGGTGGATCCATGTGTGGTTTGTGAGAAGAACATACATGCAATGACTGTAGTTGTGGTTTTTGAAAAGAACAGACATGCAATGAACTCTGGTGGATCCATATGTCGTTTGTGAGAATAACACACATGGAATGAATCTAGATGTGGTTTGCGAAAAGAACAGACATCGAATGACTCTAGATGTGGTTTGTGAAAAGAACACACATGCAATGGCACTACTAGATCCATGTGTGGTTTGTGAGAAGAACATACATGCAATGACTCTAGCTGTGGTTTTTGAAAAGAACAAACATGCAATGAACTCTAGTGGATCCATAAGTGGTTTGTGAGAAGAACACACATGCAATGACTCTAGATGTGGTTTGTGAAAGGAGACATGCAATGACTCTAGATGTGGTTTGTGAAAGGAATAGACATGCAATGACTCTAGATGTGGTTTGTGGAAATAACACACATGCAATGACACTGGTGGATCCATGTGTGGTTTGTGAGAAGAATAGACATCCAATGACTCTAGACGTGGTTTGTGAAAAGAACACACATGCAATGAACTCTGGTGGATCTGTATGTGATTTGTGAGAAGAACATAGATACAATGACTATAGCTGTGGTTTTTGAAAAGAACAGACATGCAATGAACTCTGGTGGATCCATATGTGGTTTGGGAGAAGAACATACAAGCAATGACTCTAGATGTGGTTTGTGAAAAGAACACATGTGCATTGACACTGGTGGATCAATATGTGGTTTGTGAAAAGAACACACATGCAATGACTCTAGATGTGGTTAATGAAAAGAACACACATGCAATGACTCTAGATGTGGTTTGTGAAAAGAACACACATGCAATGACACTAGTGGATCCATGTGTGGTTTGTGCGAAAAACAGACATGCAATGACTCTAGCTTTGGTTTTTGAAAAGAACAGACATGCAATGAACTCTGGTGGATCCATATGTGGTTTTTAAGAAGAACAAACATGCAATGACTCTAGATGTGGTTTGTGAAAAGAACAGACATCCAATGACTCTAGATGTGGTTTGTGAAAAGAGCACACATGCAATGACACTAGTGGATCCATGTGTGGTTTGTGAGAACAATAGACATCCAATGACTCTAGCTATGGTTTGTGAAAAGAACAAACATGCAATGAACTCTGGTGGATCCATCTGTGGTTTGTGAGAAGAACACACATGCAATGACTCTAGATGTGGTTTGTGAAAAGAACAGACATGCAATGACTCTAGCTATGGTTAATTAAAAGAACACACATGCAATCACACTAGTGGATCCATATGTGGTTTGTGACAAGAACACACATGCAATGACTCTAGATGTGTCTTGTGAAAATAACACACATGCAATGACACTGGTGGATCAATATGTGGTTTGTGAAAAGAACATACATCCAATGACTCTTGATGTGGTTTGTGAAAAGAACAAACATGCAATGACACTAGTGGATCCATGTGTGGTTTGTGAGAAGAACAGACATGCAATGGCTCTAGCTATCGTTTTTGAAAAGAACAGACATGCAATGAACTCTGGTGGATCCATATGTCATTTGTGAGAATAACACACATGCAATGACTCTAGATGTGGTTTGTGAAAAGAACAGATATCCAATGACTCTAGATGTGGTTTGTGAAAAGAACACACATGCAATGACACTACTGGATCCATGTGTGGTTTGTGAGAAGAACAGACATGCAATGACTCTAGTTGTGGCTTTTGAAAAGAACAAACATGTAATGAACTCTCGTGGATCCATATGTGGTTTGTGAGAAGAACACACATGCACTGACTCTAGATGTGCTTTGTGAAAGGAACAGACATGTAATGACTCTAGATGTGGTTTGTGAAAGGAATAGACATGCAATGACTCTAGATGTGGTTTGTGGAAAGAACACACATGCAATGACACTAGTGGATCCATGTGTGGTTTGTGAGAAGAATAGACATCCAATGACTCTAGATGTGGTTTGTGAAAAGAACACACATGCAATGAACTCTGGTGGATCTATATGTGATTTGTGAGAAGAACATACATGCAATGACTCAAGCTGTTGTTTTTGAAAAGAACAGACATGCAATGAACTCTGGTGGATCCATATGTGGTTTGGGAGAAGAACATACATGCAATGACTCTAGATGTGGTTTGTGAAAAGAACACACATGCAATGACACTGGTGGATCAATATGTGGTTTGTGAAAAGAACACACATGCAATGACTCTAGATGTGGTTAATGAAAAGAACACACATGCAATGACTCTAGATGTGGTTTGTGAAAAGAACACACATGCAATGACACTAGTGGATCCATGTGTGGTTTGTGAGAAGAACAAACATGCAATGACTCTAGCTTTGGTTTTTTAAAAGAACAGACATGCAATGAACTCTGGTGGATCCATATGTGGTTTGTGAGAAGAACACACATGCAATGACTGTAGATGTGGTTTGTGAAAAGAACAGACATCCAATAACTCTAGATGTGGTTTGTGAAAAGAACACGCATGCAATGACACTGGTGGATCCATGTGTGGATTGTGAGAAGAACAGACATGCAATGACTCTAGCTGTGGTTTGTGAAAAGAACAAACATGCAATGAACTCTGGTGGATCTATATGTGGTTTGTGAGAAGAACACACATGCAATGACTTTAGATGTGGTTTGTGAAAAGAACAGACATGCAATGACTCTAGATGTGGTGTGTGAAAAGAACACACATGCAATGACACTGGTGGATCCATGTGTGGTTTGTGAGAAGAATAGACATCCAATGACTCTAGATGTGGTTTGTGAAAATAACACACTTGCAATGAACTCTGGTGGATCCATATGTGGTTTGTGAGAATAACACACATGCAATGACTGTAGATGTGGTTTGTAAAAAGAACAGACATCCAATGACTCTAGATGTGGTTTGTGAAAAGAACACACATGCAATGACACTGGTGGATCCATGTGTGGATTGTGAGAAGAACAGACATGTAATGACTCTAGCTGTGGTTTGTGAAAAGAACAAACATGCAATGAACTCTGGTGGATCCATATGTGGTTTGTGAGAAGAACACACATGCAATGACTCTAGATGTGGTTTGTGAAAAGAACAGACATGCAATGACTCTAGATGTGGTTTGTGAAAAGAACACACATGCAATGACACTGGTGGATCCATGTGTGCATTGTGAGAAGAACAGACATCCAATGACTCTAGATGTGGTTTGTGAAAAGAACACACATGCAATAAACTCTAGTAGATCCATATGTCGTTTGTGAGAATAACACACATGCAATGACACTGTTGGATCCATGTGTGGTTTGTGAGAAGAACGGACATCCAATGACTCTAGATGTGGTTTGTGAAATGAACACACATGCAATGAACTATGGTGGATCCATATGTGGTTTGTGAGAAGAACAAACATGCAATGACTCTACATGTGGTTTGTGAAGAGAACACACATGCAATTACACTGGTGGATACATATGTGGTTTGTGAAAAGAACACACATGCAATGACTCTAGATGTGGTTAATGAAAAGAACACACATGCAATGACTCTAGATGTGGTTTGTGAAAAGAACACACATGCAATGACACTTGTGGATCCATATGTGGTTTGTGAAAAGAACATACATGCAATGACTATAGCTGTGTGAAAAGAACACACATGCAATCACACTGGTGGATCCATATGTGGTTTGTGAAAAGAACACACATGCAATGACTCTAGATGTGGTTTGTGAAAAGAACACACATGTAATGAATCTGGATGTGGCTAATCAAAAGAACACACATGTAATGACTCTAGCTGTGGTTAATGAAAAGAACACACATGCAATCACACTGGTGGATCCATATGTGGTTTGTGAAAAGAACACACATGCAATGACTCTAGATGTGGTTTGTGAAAAGAACACACATGCAATGACTGTAGCTGTGGTTTTTGAAAAGAACAGACATGCAATGAACTCTGGTGGATCCATATGTCGTTTGTGAGAATAACACACATGGAATGAATCTAGATGTGGTTTGCGAAAAGAACAGACATCGAATGACTCTAGATGTGGTTTGTGAAAAGAACACACATGCAATGGCACTACTAGATCCATGTGTGGTTTCTGAGAAGAACAGACATGAAATGACTCTAGCTGTGGTTTTTGAAAAGAACAAACATGCAATGAACTCTGGTGGATCCATAAGTGGTTTGTGAGAAGAACAAACATGCAATGACTCTACATGTGGTTTGTGAAGAGAACACACATGCAATTACACTGGTGGATACATATGTGGTTTGTGAAAAGAACACACATGCAATGACTCTAGATGTGGTTAATGAAAAGAACACACATGCAATGACTCTAGATGTGGTTTGTGAAAAGAACACAC
This sequence comes from Avena sativa, assembly GCA_916181665.1. Taxonomy (NCBI): domain Eukaryota; kingdom Viridiplantae; phylum Streptophyta; class Magnoliopsida; order Poales; family Poaceae; genus Avena; species Avena sativa. The sequence goes on from OV702292.1 coordinate 275,542,959, forward strand.
ATGCAATGACACTTGTGGATCCATATGTGGTTTGTGAAAAGAACATACATGCAATGACTATAGCTGTGTGAAAAGAACACACATGCAATCACACTGGTGGATCCATATGTGGTTTGTGAAAAGAACACACATGCAATGACTCTAGATGTGGTTTGTGAAAAGAACACACATGTAATGAATCTGGATGTGGCTAATCAAAAGAACACACATGCAATGACTCTAGCTGTGGTTAATGAAAAGAACACACATGCAATCACACTGGTGGATCCATATGTGGTTTGTGAAAAGAACACACATGCAATGACTCTAGATGTGGTTTGTGAAAAGAACACACATGCAATGACTGTAGCTGTGGTTTTTGAAAAGAACAGACATGCAATGAACTCTGGTGGATCCATATGTCGTTTGTGAGAATAACACACATGGAATGAATCTAGATGTGGTTTGCGAAAAGAACAGACATCGAATGACTCTAGATGTGGTTTGTGAAAAGAACACACATGCAATGGCACTACTAGATCCATGTGTGGTTTGTGAGAAGAACAGACATGAAATGACTCTAGCTGTGGTTTTTGAAAAGAACAAACATGCAATGAACTCTGGCGGATCCATAAGTGGTTTGTGAGAAGAACACACATGCAATGACTCTAGATGTGGTTTGTGAAAGGAGACATACAATGACTCTAGATGTGGTTTGTGAAAGGAATAGACATGCAATGACTCTAGATGTGGTTTGTGGAAAGAACACACATGCAATGACACTAGTGGATCCATGTGTGGTTTGTGAGAATAATAGACATCCAATGACTCTGGACGTGGTTTGTGAAAAGAACACACATGCAATGAACTCTGGTGGATCTGTATGTGATTTGTGAGAAGAACATAGATACAATGACTCTAGCTGTGGTTTTTGAAAAGAACATACATGCAATGAACTCTGGTGGATCCATATGTGGTTTGGGAGAAGAACATACAAGCAATGACTCTAGATGTGGTTTGTGAAAAGAACACACATGCATTGACACTTGTGGATCAATATGTGGTTTGTGAAAAGAACACACATGCAATGACTCTAGATGTGGTTAATGAAAAGAACACACATGCAATGACTCTAGATGTGGTTTGTGAAAAGAACACACATGCAATGGCACTAGTGGATCCATGTGTGGTTTGTGCGAAAAACAGACATGCAATGACTCTAGCTTTGGTTTTTGAAAAGAACAGACATGCAATGAACTCTGGTGGATCCATATGTGGTTTTTGAGAAGAACAAACATGCAATGACTCTAGATGTGGTTTGTGAAAAGAACAAACATCCAATGACTCTAGATGTGGTTTGTGAAAAGAACACACATGCAATGACACTAGTGGATCCATGTGTGGTTTGTGAGAAGAATAGACATCCAATGACTCTAGCTGTAGTTTGTGAAAAGAACAAACATGCAATGAACTCTGGTGGATCCATCTGTGGTTTGTGAGAAGAACACACATGCAATGACTCTAGATGTGGTTTGTGATAAGAACAGACATGCAATGACTCTAGCTATGGTTAATTAAAAGAACACACATGCAATCACACTAGTGGATCCATATGTGGTTTGTGAAAAGAACACACATGCAATGACTCTAGATGTGTCTTGTGAAAAGAACACACATGCAATGACACTGGTGGATCAATATGTGGTTTGTGAAAAGAACAGACATCCAATGACTCTTGATGTGGTTTGTGAAAAGAACAAACATGCAATGACACTAGTGGATCCATGTGTGGTTTGTGAGAAGAACAGACATGCAATGGCTCTAGCTATCGTTTTTGAAAAGAACAGACATGCAATGAACTCTGGTGGATCCATATGTCATTTGTGAGAATAACACACATGCAATGACTCTAGATGTGGTTTGTGAAAAGAACAGATATCCAATGACTCTAGATGTGGTTTGTGAAAAGAACACACATGCAATGACACTACTGGATCCATGTGTGGTTTGTGAGAAGAACAGACATGCAATGACTCTAGTTGTGGCTTTTGAAAAGAACAAACATGTAATGAACTCTGGTGGATCCATATGTGGTTTGTGAGAAGAACACACATGCACTGACTCTAGATGTGCTTTGTGAAAGGAACAGACATATAATGACTCTAGATGTGGTTTGTGAAAGGAATAGACATGCAATGACTCTAGATGTGGTTTGTGGAAAGAACACACATGCAATGACACTAGTGGATCCATGTGTGGTTTGTGAGAAGAATAGACATCCAATGACTCTAGATGTGGTTTGTGAAAAGAACACACATGCAATGAACTCTAGTGGATCTATATGTGATTTGTGAGAAGAACATACATGCAATGACTCAAGCTATTGTTTTTGAAAAGAACAGACATGCAATGAACTCTGGTGGATCCATATGTGGTTTGGGAGAAGAACATACATGCAATGACTCTAGATGTGGTTTGTGAAAAGAACACCCATGCAAAGACACTGGTGGATCAATATGTGGTTTGTGAAAAGAACATACATGCAATGACTCTAGATGTGGTTAATGAAAAGAACACACATGCAATGACTCTAGATGTGGTTTGTGAAAAGAACACACATGCAATGACACTAGTGGATCCATGTGTGGTTTGTGAGAAGAACAAACATGCAATGACTCTAGCGTTGGTTTTTTAAAAGGACAGACATGCAATGAACTCTGGTGGATCCATATGTGGTTTGTGAGAAGAACACACATGCAATGACTGTAGATGTGGTTTGTGAAAAGAACAGACATCCAATAACTCTAGATGTGGTTTGTGAAAAGAACACGCATGCACTGACACTGGTGGATCCATGTGTGGATTGTGAGAAGAACAGACATGCAATGACTCTAGCTGTGGTTTGTGAAAAGAACAAACATGCAATGAACTCTGGTGGATCTATATGTGGTTTGTGAGAAGAACACACATGCAATGACTCTAGATGTGGTTTGTGAAAAGAACAGACATGTGACACCCCGGTTCTGAAAACACCGTGGCCTCTATGTGACATGCCAATCCCTGGATCGGTTCATTGGCCCACAATAGAGTAAGATAGATAACATAGCAAAATATCCGTGTATCATAAGTACCGAAGATCCAGAGTACCATTATTACAATAAAAGCTTAGCACAAGCTAGCTCAAATTATTCAGGTAGCAACATAATTAAAGTATATCCTCCATTCTTCAAATTGCCCACAAGTGAACAAGTGCCGAGTGGAGTACCGTGGCCTATAACGATCAATCAGAATCGGAATAACCTGCATCATAAAACGCAACAGCCCCGAAGGGTCAATACATGGAATGTATGGCAAGTAGAGCTAGTAAATGGAGACAATAATACTAACATCTACATGCATATCTGGCAAGTGGAGCTGTGTCTGGCTTGCATTTGCAAATAACTTTGTCCTACTTTCATAAACAGTTTTTGATTTTCTTTGAAAAGATCCCAATTAAGTTATCCCAACAACATTAAAACAATTATGAAATTAGAATGAGCGAGAAACATGTCATGGAATCAATATCAAGCAACTCAGTTGTCCATAACCGGGGACACGGCTAATCGATTAGATTATACACTCTACAGAGGTTAGTACACTTTACCCATGTGACTTGGCCAGCCCAGCTCGTACCATCACTCTCATTTTGGGTGATGATAGGGAGAAGACCAAGAAGAGACTGTTCGGGAAGTAGCTCCTCAATCCCGACGCGCACCGGTCCAACCTACCAAAATTCTACATCTCTGGATACGCGGGTTTGAGTTACCACAACCTACTAAGTCCAACCAACCGCCCATTTCATTATTGGCACATGGTTGTACACGTAAGCTACACAATAAAGAAGCCAATCATTCTCTCTTGATACCTGGGTGCCTTTCCGCAATAAAACCACCAAAAATTATCAATACCATCACACCCAGAGGGTTCATTGATTAAGTTGTTTTTAGTTTTCACAAACCAATACTTTGAGAAAACAAGTATCAATGATGTAACCCAGCCCTCGTTCAACATAGCATGGCTAAGCACATCTACAACGGTGGTTCATCTACAAGGAAAGCCCTACCACAATAATAGGAAATAGCATAGCGATAGTATGATCCTACTCATGCAACTACAAAATACACGACAATGCATTGAAAATAGTAGGACGATATCATGAACAAAGTAGCATCTACTTGCCTTGATTGAAGCGGTCGGAGGAACAATCCAAACACGAGCAAGGGTTGCACTCCACACAATCTACACGACACAATTGCATTCATAAACAAAAAATTCACAAACATATGCAACAAAGATGATGCATGAATGCAAGAACGGCAAGTGAATTGGTGCTACAGCTGCACCATATAATACTAATACATAATACTACCGAATACATGCATGGAAAATAGATTTGGCGCTAGGAAAACTATTAACCAAAAGTAGAGATCTCTACTAGAGCTAGAACTTAAATAATTCACTACCGGTAGTATACTGTTTGTAAAATCCTGGAAAAATTCTACCGCATAGGCATCGCTTATAAGAAACAGTACCAATTGGAATTACTCAAAAAGGAGTTATAAAACATCCCGAGTAATTCAGACACTGCAGAAATCCATTAGACAAATACTGCAGAAGTTTTTACTGTAAGCCTATATTTTAAATTCACGATGAGATTCCTCTCGTTCATACGAGTTCAGGGACATATCATACACGATTTTTGGAGCTACCGAACTCTTACTACGAATTTATTACTCCGAAAAGGCCACTAACTAGTTTGATTAAACTGTACTAAACCTGACAGTAAAAGTCTGAACCAAAGGTACAGAGAGATTCTACACGACTCACTGAACTCGTGCATATTTTATTTGCAATTTTTGGCCAAGCGGTTTAATTTCTACGCAATTTACAAGATTCTACCGAAATCTGCCAACTAAAGGGATTAACGAAATTGACCCAGTCAACTGTGTCTGATGACTGGGCGCTGACTGGGCGTCTGACCAGTCAACGTCTGGGGCCTCTGACTAGTCAACGTCTGGAGTGCTGACCAGTCAACGAACGATCTAAGCCGCTGATCTGAGATCTGACGGTGGCTGCTGTCTTACCGGAAATGGACGGCGAATCGAACTCCGGCGAGCTCCGGACGGCGGCGATGGTCGGTTCCGGCGGCGTGGAAACTCCTGCAAGTACACACACGGTCAACTACGGCTCCCGGAATAATTAAACGCGCGCGCGTACGCGGCGATCTGCAGGGCGCAGTTGGCGGCGGCGGATGGAGACGCGGAGCACGGGAACGGAAAGAGGGCGGCGAGACGAACCCGGCAACAGACGCGGCGATGGCCGACGGCGGAGGGGTGGCCGGCGACGGCGAGGAGAAGCGGCGGCCGCGGCGGGCGCTGGGTGCGTGCGCACGGGAGCAAGGAGGCGGCGGGGTCGGGTGTGGGGCTGGGAAAACGGGCACGGAAAACGAGGCAGCGTGGAGCCCCTTTAAAAAGTCCTACGCCTGAGAAAAGAAAGAAAAGAAAAAAAAATCCTGAACCGAATCGGTCCGCAGTTGGACTCCGATTCGGAAATTGGTCCGGATTTTCGGACCGGTTTCCGGCGGTTTATTAAAACGTCCGAGTCTTTTTGATACGAACTCCGATTTGAGCGATTTTCGCGCCTACGGGTTCGTATCGTCGAGGGGAACAACCTTCAGTCGAAGTTTGAGCGAAAGCTCGAACCTACAGGGGTGGTTGTTGCAAGTCCCTCTAAAGCTCCCCGCAGGAACCTCAAAGCGAAGTAGAAACGGGGTTTTGCAAATAGCGTTTCGTCGATCCTCTCTACTCGACGGTAATGCATGGAAAGATATGATGCGATGCAATGAATGATATGCAAGACCAAATCTAAAATTTGGGATGTGACAAGACATGCAATGACTCTAGATGTGGTTTGTGAAAAGAACACACATGCAATGACACTGGTAGATCCATGTGTGTTTTGTGAGAAGAATAGACATCCAATGACTCTAGATGTGGTTTGTGAAAAGAACACACATGCAATGAACTCTGGTGGATCTATATGTGGTTTGTGAGAATAACACACATGCAATGACTCTAGATGTGGTTTGTAAAAAGAACAGACATCCAATGACTCTAGATGTGGTTTGTGAAAAAAAACACATGCAATGACACTGGTGGATCCATGTGTGGATTGTGAGAAGAACAGACATGTAATGACTCTAGCTGTGGTTTGTGAAAAGAACAAACATGCAATGAACTCTGGTGGATCCATATGTGGTTTGTGAGAAGAACACACATGCAATGACTCTAGATGTGGTTTGTGAAAAGAACAGACATGCAATGACTCTAGATGTGGTTTGTGAAAAGAACACACATGCAATGACACTGGTGGATCCATGTGTGCTTTGTGAGAAGAACAGACATCCAATGACTCTAGATGTGGTTTGTGAAAATAACACACATGCAATGAACTCTAGTAGATCCATATGTCGTTTGTGAGAAGAACACACATGCAATGACACTGCTGGATCCATGTGTGGTTTGTGAGAAGAACAGACATCCAATGACTCTAGATGTGGTTTGTGAAATGAACACACATGCAATGAACTATGGTGGATCCATATGTGGTTTGTGAGAAGAACAAACATGCAATGACTCTACATGTGGTTTGTGAAGAGAACACACATGCAATGACACTGGTGGATACATATGTGGTTTGTGAAAAGAACACACATGCAATGACTCTAGATGTGGTTAATGAAAAGAACACACATGCAATGACTCTAGATGTGGTTTGTGAAAAGAACACACATGCAATGACACTTGTGGATCCATATGTGGTTTGTGAAAAGAACAGACATGCAATGACTATAGCTGTGTGAAAAGAACACACATGCAATCACACTGGTGGATCCATATGTGGTTTGTGAAAAGAACACACATGCAATGACTCTAGATGTGGTTTGTGAAAAGAACAAACATGTAATGAATCTGGATGTGGCTAATCAAAAGAACACACATGCAATGACTCTAGCTGTGGTTAATGAAAAGAACACACATGCAATCACGCTGGTGGATCCATATGTGGTTTGTGAAAAGAACACACATGCAATGACTCTAGATGTGGTTTGTGAAAAGAACAAACATGCAATGAACTCTGGTGGATCCATATGTGGTTTGTGAGAAGAACACACATGCAATGACTCTAGATGTGGTTTGTGAAAAGAACAGACATGCAATGAACTCTGGTGGATCGATATGTGGTTTGTGAGAAGAACAGACATGCAATGAACTCTAGATGTGGTTTGCGAAAAGAACAGACATCCAATGACACTGGTGGATCCATAAGTAGTTTGTGAGAAGAACACACATGCAATGACTCTAGATGTGGTTTGTGAAAAGAACACACACGCAATGACACTGGTGGATCCATATGTGGTTTGCGAAAAGAACACGCACGCAAAGACTCTTGATGTGGTTAATTAAAAGAACACATATGCAATGACTAAAGATGTGGTTTGTGAATAGAACACACATGCAATGACACTAGTGGATCTATATGTGGTTTCTGAAAAGAACAGACATGCAATGACTCTAGCTGTGGTTAATGAAAAGAACACACATGCAAACTCACCTAGTGGATCCATATGTGGTTTGTGAAAAGAATACATATGCAATGACTCTAAATGTGGTTTGTGAAAAGAACAGACATGCAATGAATCTAGATGTGGTTTGTGAAAAGAACACACATGCAATGACACTGGTGGATCAATATGTGGTTTGTGAAAAGAACAGACATCCAATGATCCTAGATGTGGTTTGTGAAAAGAACACACATGCAATGACACTGGTGGATCCATGTGTGGTTTGTGAGAAGAACAGACATGCTATGACTCTAGCTGTGGTTTGTGAAAAGAAGAGACATGGAATGAACTCTGGTGGATCCATATGTGGTTTGTGAGAAGAACACACATGCAATGACTCTATATGTGGTTTGTGAAAAGAACAGACATCCAATGACTCTAGATGTGGTTTGTGAAAAGAACTCACATGAAATGACACTGGTGGATCCATATGTGGTTTGTGAGAAGAACATACATGCAATGAACTCTGGTGGATCCAGATGTGGTTTATAAGAAGAACACACATGCAATAACTCTATATGTGGTTTGTGAAAACAACACACATGCAATGACACTGGTGGATCCATAAGTGGTTTGTGAAAAGAACACGCATGGAATGACTCTAAATGTGGTTAATGAAAAGAACACACATGCAATGACTGTAGCTATGGTTTGTGAAAAGAAACACACATGCAATGACACTAGTGGATCCATATGAGATTTGTGAAAAGAACAGACATGCAATGACTCTAGCTGTGGTTAATGAAAAGAACACACATGCAATCACACTGGTGGATCCATATGTGGTTTTTGAAAAGAACACACATGCAATGACACTTGTGGATCCATGTGTGGTTTGTGGGAAGAACAGATATGCAATGACTCTATCTGTGGTTTGTGAAAAGAATATACATGCAATGAAGTCTGGTGGATCCATATGTGGTTTGTGATAAGGGAAGACATGCAAAGAACTCTAGATGTGGGTTGTGAAAAGAACAGACATCCAATGACACTGGTGGATCCATATGTGTTTTGTGAAAAGAACAAACATGCAATGACTCTAGATGTGGTTAATGAAAAGAACACACATGCAATGACTCTAGCTGTGGTTTGTGAAAAGAACACACATGCAATGACACTGGTGGATCCATCTATGGTTTGTGAAAAGACACACAAGCAATGAACTCTGGTGGATCTAGATGTGGTTTCTGAGAAGAACACACATGCAATGACTCTAGATGTGGTCTGTGAAAAGAACACACATGCAATTTCAATGGTGGATCCATATGTGGTGTGTGAAAAGAACACACATGCAATGACTCTAGATGTGGTTAATGAAGAGAACACACATGCACTGACTCTAGATGTGGTTTGTGAATAGATCACACATGCAATGACACTAGTGGATCCATATGTGGTTCGTGAAAAGAACAGACATGCAATAACTCTAGTTGTGGTTAATGAAAAGAACACACATGCAGTCATACTGGTGGATCCCTATGTGTTTTGTGAAAATAACACACATGCAATGACTCTGGATGTGGTTAATGAAAAGAACACACATGCAATGACTCTAGCTATGGTTTGTGAAAAGAACACACATGCAGTGACACTGGTGGATCCATATATGGTTTGTGAAAAGAACACACATGCAATGACTCTAGATGTGGTCTGTGAAAAGAACACAATGCAATGGCACTGGTGGATCCATACGTGGTTTGTGAAAAGAACAGACATGCAATGACTCTAGCTGTGGTTAATGAAAAGAACACACATGCAATCACACTGGTGGATCCATATGTGGTTTCTGAAAAGAACACACATGCAATGACACTGGTGGATCCATGTGTGGTTTGTGAGAAGAACAGACATGCAATGACTCTAGATGTGGTTTGTGAAAAGAACACACATTTAATGAACTCTGGTGGATCCATATGTGGTTTGTGACAAGGACAAACGTGCAAAGCACTCTAGATGTGGTTTGTGAAAAGAACAGACATCCAATGACACTGGTGGATCCATATGTGGTTTGTGAAAAGAACAAACATGCAATGACTCTAGATGTGGTTAATGAAAAGAACACACATGCAATGACTCTAGCTGTGGATTGTGAAAAGAACACACATGCAATGACACTGGTGGATCCATCTACGGTTTGTGAAAAGACACACAGGCAATGAACTCTGGTGGATCCATATGTTGTTTGTGAGAAGAACACACATGCAATGACTCTAGATGTGGTTTGTGAAAAGAACACACATGCAATTTTACTGGTGGATCCATAAGTGGTTTGTGAAAAGAACACACATGCAATGACTCTAGATGTGGTTAATGAAGAGAACACACATGCAATGACTCTAGATGTGGTTTGTGAATAGAACATGCATGCAATGACACTAGTGGATCCATATGTGGTTTGTGAAAAGAACAGACATGCAATGACTCTAGCTGAGGTTAATGAAAAGAACACACATGCAATCACACTGGTGGATCCCTATGTGGTTTGTGAAAATAACACACATGTAATGACTCTAGATGTGGTTTGTGAAAAGAAGACACATGTAATGACACTGGTGGATCAATATGTGGTTGTGAAAAGAACGGACATCCAATGACTCTAGATGTGGTTTTGAAAAGAACACACATGCAATGACACTGGTGGATCCATGTGTGGGTTGTGAGATGAACAGACATGCAATGACTCTAACTGTTGTTTGTGAAAAGAACAGACATGCAATGAACTCTAGTGGGTCCATATGTGGTTTGTGAGAAGAGACACATGCAATGACTCTAGATGTGGTTTGTGAAAAGAACAAACATCCAATGAATCTATATGTGGTTTGTGAAAAGAACACACATGAAATGACACTGGTGGATCCATAGGTGGTTTGTGAGAAAAATAGACATGCAATGAACTCTGGTGGATCCAGATGTGGTTTCTGAGAAAAACACACATGCAATGACTCTACATGTGGTTTGTGAAAAGAACACACATGAAATGACACTGGGATCCATATGTGGTTTGTGAAAAGAACACGCATGCAATGACTCTAGATGTGGTTGATGAAAAGAACACGCATGCAATGACTCTAGTTGTGGTTTGTGAAAAGAACACACATGCAATGACACTAGTGGATCCATATGTGGTTTGTGAAAATAATAGACATGCAATGACTCTAGTTGTGGTTAATGAAACGAACACACATGCAATCACACTGGTGGGTCCATATGTGGTTTCTGAAAAGAACACACATGCAAAGAGACTGGTGGGTGCAAATGTGATTTGTGAAAAGAACATACATTCAATGACTCTAGCTGTGGTTAATGAAAAGAACACACATGCAATCACACTGGTGGATCCATATGTGGTTTGTGAAAAGAACACACATGCAATGACTCTAGATGTGGTTTGTGAAAAGAACACACATGCAATGACTCTAGATGTGGTTTGTGAAAAAGAACACACATGCAATGACACTGGTGGATCCATGTGTGGTTTGTGAGAAGAACAGACATGCAATGACTCTACATGTGGTTTGTGAAAAGAATATACATGCAATGAACTCTGGTGGATCCATATGTGGTTTGTGATAAGAATAAACATGCAATGAACTCTAGATGTGGTTTGTGAAAAGAACAGACATCCAATGACACTGTTGGATCCATATGTGGTTTCTGAAAAGAACACACATGCAATGACTCTAGATGTGGTTAATGAACAGAACACACATGCAATGACTCTAGCCGTGGTTTGTGAAAAGAACACACATCCAATGACACTGTTGGATCCATCTGTGGTTTGTGAAAAGACACACAGGCAATGAACTCTGGTGGATCCATATGTTGTTTGTGAGAAGAACACACATGCAATGACTCTAGATGTGGTTTGTGAAAAGAACACACATGCAATTTTACTGGTGGATCCATAAGTTGTTTGTGAAAAGAACACACATGCAATGACTCTAGATGTGGTTAATGAAGAGAACACACATGCAATGACTCTAGATGTGGTTTGTGAATAGAACATGCATGCAATGACACTAGTGGATCCATATGTGGTTTGTGAAAAGAACAGACATGCAATGACTCTAGCTGAGGTTAATGAAAAGAACACACATGCAATCACACTGGTGGATCCCTATGTGGTTTGTGAAAATAACACACATGTAATGACTCTAGATGTGGTTTGTGAAAAGAAGACACATGTAATGACACTGGTGGATCAATATGTGGTTGTGAAAAGAACGGACATCCAATGACTCTAGATGTGGTTTTGAAAAGAACACACATGCAATGACACTGGTGGATCCATGTGTGGGTTGTGAGATGAACAGACATGCAATGACTCTACCTGTTGTTTGTGAAAAGAACAGACATGCAATGCACTCTAGTGGGTCCATATGTGGTTTGTGAGAAGAGACACATGCAATGACTCTAGATGTGGTTTGTGAAAAGAACAAACATCCAATGAATCTATATGTGGTTTGTGAAAAGAACACACATGAAATGACACTGGTGGATCCATAGGTGGTTTGTGAGAAAAATAGACATGCAATGAACTCTGGTGGATCCAGATGTGGTTTCTGAGAAAAACACACATGCAATGACTCTAGATGTGGTTTGTGAAAAGAACACACATGAAATGACACTGGGATCCATATGTGGTTTGTGAAAAGAACACGCATGCAATGACTCTATATGTGGTTGATAAAAAGAACACGCATGCAATGACTCTAGTTGTGGTTTGTGAAAAGAACACACATGCAATGACACTAGTGGATCCATATGTGGTTTGTGAAAATAACAGACATGCAATGACTCTAGTTGTGGTTAATGAAACGAACACACATGCAATCACACTGGTGGGTCCATATGTGGTTTCTGAAAAGAACACACATGCAAAGAGACTGGTGGGTGCAAATGTGATTTGTGAAAAGAACATACATTCAATGACTCTAGCTGTGGTTAATGAAAAGAACACACATGCAATCACACTGGTGGATCCATATGTGGTTTGTGAAAAGAACACACATGCAATGACTCTAGATGTGGTTTGTGAAAAGAACACACATGCAATGACTCTAGATGTGTTTTGTGAAAAAGAACACACATGCAATGACACTGGTGGATCCATGTGTGGTTTGTGAGAAGAACAGACATGCAATGACTCTACATGTGGTTTGTGAAAAGAATATACATGCAATGAACTCTGGTGGATCCATATGTGGTTTGTGATAAGAATAAACATGCAATGAACTCTAGATGTGGTTTGTGAAAAGAACAGACATCCAATGACACTGTTGGATCCATATGTGGTTTCTGAAAACAACACACATGCAATGACTCTGGATGTGGTTAATGAACAGAACACACATGCAATGACTCTAGCCGTGGTTTGTGAAAAGAACACACATCCAATGACACTGTTGGATCCATCTGTGGTTTGTGAAAAGACACACAGGCAATGAACTCTGGTGGATCCATATGTTGTTTGTGAGAAGAACACACATGCAATGACTCTAGATGTGGTTTATGAAAAGAACACACATGCAATTTCACTGGTGGATCCATATGTGGTCTGTGAAAAGAACACACATGCAATGACTCTAGATGTGGTTAATGAAGAGAACACACATGCAATGACTCTAGATGTGGTTTGTGAATAGAACACACATGCAATGACACTAGTGGATCCATATGTGGTTTGTGAAAAGAACAGACATTAAATGACTCTAGCTGTGGTTAATGAAAAGAACACACATGCAATCACACTGGTGGATCCCTATGTGGTTTGTGAAAATAACACATATGTAATGACTCTAGATGTGGTTTGTGAAAATAACACATACGCAATGACACTGGTGGAGCAATATGTGGTTATGAAAAGAACGGACATCCAATGACTCTAGATGTGGTTTTGAAAAGAACACACATGCAATGACACTGGTGGATACATGTGTGGTTTGTGAGATGGACAGACATGCAATGACTCTAGCTGTGGCTTGTGAAAAGAACAGACATGCAATGACACTGGTGCATCCATGTGTGGTTTGTGAGAAGAACAGACATGCAATGACTCTACCTTTGGTTTGTGAAAAGAACATACATGCAATGAACTCTGGTGGATCCATATGTGGTTTGTGATAAGAACAGACATGCAATGAACTCTAGATGTGGTTTGTGAAAAGAACAGACATCCAATGACACTGGTGGATCCATATGTAGTTTGTGAAAAGAACACACATGCAATGACTCTGGATGTGGTTAATGAAAAGAACACACATGCAATGACTCTAACTACGGTTTGTGAAAAGAACACACATGCAATGACACTGGTGGATCCATATGTGGTTCGTGAAAAGAAAACACATGCAATGAACTTTGGTGGATGCATATGTGGTTTGTGAGAAGAACACACATGCAATGGCTCTAGATGTGGTTTGTGAAAAGAACACACATGCAATAACACTGGTCCATCCATATGTGGTTTGTGAAAAGAACACATATGCAATGACTCTAGATGTGGTTAATGAAAAGAACACACATGCAATGACTCTATATGTTGTTTGTGAATAGAACACACATGCAATGACACTAGTGGATCCATATGTGGTTTGTGAAAAAAATAGACATGCAATGACTCTAGTTGTGGTTAATGAAAAGAACACACATGGAATCACACTAGTGGATCCATATATGGTTTGTGAAAAGAACACACATGCAATGACTCTAGATGTGGTTTGTGAAAAGAAAACACATGCAATGACACTAGTGGATCCATATGTGGTTTGTGAAAAGAACAGACATGCAATGACTCTAGCTGTGGTTAATGAAAAGAACACACATGCAATCACACTAGTGGATCCATATGTGGTTTCTGAAAAGAACACACATGCAATGACACTGGTGGATCCATGTGTGGTTTGTGAGAAGAACAGACATGTAATGACTCTAGATGTGGTTTGTGAAAAGAACACACATGCAATGAACTCTAGTGGATCCATATGTGGTTTGTGAGAAGGATAGACATGCAAAGAACTCTAGATGTGGTTTGTGAAAATAATAGACATCCAATGACACTGGTGGATCCATATGTGGTTTGTGAAAAGAACAACCATGCAATGACTCTAGATGTGGTTAATGAAAAGAACACGCATGCAATGACTCTAGCTGTGGTTTGTTAAAAAAACACACATGCAATGACACTGGTGGATCCATCTGTGGTTTGTGAAAAGACACACAGGCAATGAACTCTGGTGGATCCATATGTTGTTTGTGAGAAGAACACACATGCAATGACTCTATATGTGGTTTGTGAAAAGAACACACTTGCAATTTCACTGGTGGATCCATATGTGGTTTGTGAAAAGAACACACATGCAATGACTCTAGATGTGGTTAATGAAGAGAACACACATGCAATGACTCTAGATGTGGTTTGTGAATAGAACACACATGCAATGACACTAGTGGATCCATATGTGGTTTGTGAAAAGAACAGACATGCAATGACTCTAGCTGTGGTTAATGAAAAGAACACACGTGCAATCACACTGGTGGATCCCTATGTGGTTTGTGAAAATAACACACATGTAATGACTCTAGATGTGGTTTGTGAAAAGAACACACATGCAATGACACTGGTGGATCAATATGTGGTTGTGAAAAGAAGTACATCCAATGACTCTAGATGTGGTTTTGAAAAGAACACACATGTAATGACACTGGTGGATCCATGTGTGGTTTGTGAGATGAACATACCTACAATGACTCTAGCTGTGGTTTGTGAAAAGAACAGACATGCAATGAACTCTAGTGGATCCATATGTGGTTTGTGAGAAGACACACATGCAATGACTCCAGATGTGGTTTGTGAAAAGAACAAACATCTAATGACTCTAGATGTGGTTTGTGCAAGAACACACATGAAATGACACTAGTGGATCCATAGGTGGTTTGTGAGAAAAACATACATGCCATGAACTCTGTTGGATCTAGATGTGGTTTCTGAGAAGAACACACATGCAATGACTCTAGATGTGGTTTGTGAAAAGAACACACATAAATGACACTGGGGATCCGTATGTGGTTTGTGAAAAGAACACACATGCAATGACTCTAGTTGTGTTTAATGAAAAGAACACACATGCAATGACTCTAGCTGTGGTTTGTGAAAAGAACACACATGCAATGACACTAGTGGATCCATATGTGGTTTGTGGAAATAACAGACATGCAATGACTCTAGTTGTGGTTAATGAAAAGAACACACATGCAATGACCAGCTGTGGTTTGTGAAAAGAACACACATGCAATGACACTAGTGGATCCATATGTGGTTTGTGGAAATAATAGACATGCAATGACTCTAGTTATGGTTAATGAAAAGAACACACATGCAATCACACTGGTGGATCCATATGTGGTTTGTGAAAAGAACACACATGCAATGACACTGGTGAATGCATATGTGGTTTGTGAGAAGAACAAACATGCAATGACTCTAGCTGTGGTTAATGAAAAGAACACACATGCAATCACACTAGTGGATCCATATGTGGTTTGTGAAAAGAACACACATGCAATGACTCTAGATGTGGTTTGTGAAAAGAACACACATGCAATGACACTGGTGGATCCATATGTGGTTTGTGAAAAGAACAGACATGCAATGACTCTAGCTGTGGTTAATGAAAAGAACACACATGCAATCACACTAGTGGATCCATATGCGGTTTCTGAAAAGAACACACATGAAATGACACTGGTGGATCCATGTGTGGTTTGTGAGAAGAACAAACATGCAATGACTCTAGATGTGGTTTGTGAAAAGAACACACATGCAATGAACTCTGGTGGATCCATATGTGGTTTGTGAGAAGGACAGACATGCAAAGAACTCTAGATGTGGTTTGTGAAAAGAATAGACATCCAATGACACTGGTGGATCCATATGTGGTTTGTGAAAAGAACAACCATGCAATGACTGTAGATTTGGTTAATGAAAAGAACACGCATGCAATGACTCTAGCTGTGGTTTGTGAAAAGAACACACATGCAATGACACTGGTGGAGCCATCTGTGGTTTGTGAAAAGACACACAGGCAATGAACTCTGGTGGATCCATATGTTGTTTGTGAGAAGAACACACATGCAATGACTCTAGATGTGGTTTGTGAAAAGAACACACTTGCAATTTCACTGGTGGATCCATATGTGGTTTGTGAAAAGAACACACATGCAATGACTCTAGATGTGGTTAATGAAGAGAACACACATGCAATGACTCTAGATGTGGTTTGTGAATAGAACACACATGCAATGGCACTAGTGGATCCATATGTGGTTTGTGAAAAGAACAGACATGCAATGACTCTAGCTGTGGTTAATGAAAAGAACACACGTGCAATCACACTGGTGGATCCCTATGTGGTTTGTGAAAATAACACACATGTAATGACTCCAGATGTGGTTTGTGAAAAGAACACACATGCAATGACACTGGTGGATCAATATGTGGTTGTGAAAAGAACGGACATCCAATGACTCTAGATGTGGTTTTGAAAAGAACACACATGTAATGACACTGGTGGATCCATGTGTGGTTTGTGAGATGAACAGACCTACAATGACTCTAGCTGTGGTTTGTGAAAAGAACAGACATGCAATGAACTCTAGTGGATCCATATGTGGTTTGTGAGAAGACACACATGCAATGACTCTAGATGTGGTTTGTGAAAAGAACAAACATCTAATGACTCTAGATGTGGTTTGTGCAAGAACACACATGAAATGACACTAGTGGATCCATAGGTGGTTTGTGAGAAAAACATACATGCCATGAACTCCGTTGGATCTAGATGTGGTTTCTGAGAAGAACACACATGCAATGACTCTAGATGTGGTTTGTGAAAAGAACACACATAAATGACACTGGGGATCCGTATGTGGTTTGTGAAAAGAACACGCATGCAATGACTCTAGTTGTGGTTAATGAAAAGAACACACATGCAATGACTCTAGCTGTGGTTTTCTGAAAAGAACACACATGCAATGACACTAGTGGATCCATATGTGGTTTGTGGAAATAACAGACATGCAATGACTCTAGTTGTGGTTAATGAAAAGAACACACATGCAATGACTCTAGCTGTGGTTTGTGAAAAGAACACACATGCAATGACACTAGTGGATCCATATGTGGTTTGTGGAAATAACAGACATGCAATGACTCTAGTTATGGTTAATGAAAAGAACACACATGCAATCAAACTGGTGGATCCATATGTGGTTTGTGAAAAGAACACACATGCAATGACACTGGTGAATGCATATGTGGTTTGTGAAAAGAACAAACATGCAATGACTCTAGCTGTGGTTAATGAAAAGAACACACATACAATCACACTAGTGGATCCATATGTGGTTTGTGAAAAGAACACACATGCAATGACTCTAGATGTGGTTTGTGAAAAGAACACACATGCAATGACACTGGTGGATCCATATGTGGTTTGTGAAAAGAACAGACATGCAATGACTCTAGCTGTGGTTAATGAAAAGAACACACATGCAATCACACTGGTGGATCCATATGCGGTTTCTGAAAAGAACACACATGAAATGACACTGGTGGATCCATGTGTGGTTTGTGAGAAGAACAAACATGCAATGACTCTAGATGTGGTTTGTGAAAAGAACACACATGCAATGAACTCTGGTGGATCCATATGTGGTTTGTGAGAAGGACAGACATGCAAAGAACTCTAGATGTGGTTTGTGAAAAGAATAGACATCCAATGACACTGGTGGATCCATATGTGGTTTGTGAAAAGAACAACCATGCAATGACTGTAGATTTGGTTAATGAAAAGAACACGCATGCAATGACTCTAGCTGTGGTTTGTGAAAAGAACACACATGCAATGACACTGGTGGATCCATCTGTGTTTTGTGAAAAGACACACAGGCAATGAACTCTGGTGGATCCATATGTTGTTTGTGAGAAGAACACACATGCAATGACTCTAGATGTGGTTTGTGAAAAGAACACACTTGCAATTTCACTGGTGGATCCATATGTGGTTTGTGAAAAGAACACACATGCAATGACTCTAGATGTGGTTAATGAAGAGAACACACATGCAATGACTCTAGATGTGGTTTGTGAATAGAACACACATGCAATGGCACTAGTGGATCCATATGTGGTTTGTGAAAAGAACAGACATGCAATGACTCTAGCTGTGGTTAATGAAAAGAACACACGTGCAATCACACTGGTGGATCCCTATGTGGTTTGTGAAAATAACACACATGTAATGACTCCAGATGTGGTTTGTGAAAAGAACACACATGCAATGACACTGGTGGATCAATATGTGGTTGTGAAAAGAACGGACATCCAATGACTCTAGATGTGGTTTTGAAAAGAACACACATGTAATGACACTGGTGGATCCATGTGTGGTTTGTGAGATGAACAGACCTACAATGACTCTAGCTGTGGTTTGTGAAAAGAACAGACATGCAATGAACTCTAGTGGATCCATATGTGGTTTGTGAGAAGACACACATGCAATGACTCTAGATGTGGTTTGTGAAAAGAACAAACATCTAATGACTCTAGATGTGGTTTGTGCAAGAACACACATGAAATGACACTAGTGGATCCATAGGTGGTTTGTGAGAAAAACATACATGCCATGAACTCTGTTGGATCTAGATGTGGTTTCTGAGAAGAACACACATGCAATGACTCTAGATGTGGTTTGTGAAAAGAACACACATAAATGACACTGGGGATCCGTATGTGGTTTGTGAAAAGAACACGCATGCAATGACTCTAGTTGTGGTTAATGAAAAGAACACACATGCAATGACTCTAGCTGTGGTTTGTGAAAAGAACACACATGCAATGACACTAGTGGATCCATATGTGGTTTGTGGAAATAACAGACATGCAATGACTCTAGTTATGGTTAATAAAAAGAACACACATGCAATCACACTGGTGGATCCATATGTGGTTTGTGAAAAGAACACACATGCAATGACACTGGTGAATGCATATGTGGTTTGTGAAAAGAACAAACATGCAATGACTCTAGCTGTGGTTAATGAAAAGAACACACATGCAATCACACTAGTGGATCCATATGTGGTTTGTGAAAAGAACACACATGCAATGACTCTAGATGTGGTTTGTGAAAAGAACACACATGCAATGAACTCTGGTGGATCCATATGTGGTTTGTGAGAAGGACAGACATGCAAAGAACTCTAGATGTGGTTTGTGAAAAGAATAAACATCCAATGACACTGGTGGATCCATATGTGGTTTGTGAAAAGAACAACCATGCAATGACTCTAGATGTGGTTAATGAAAAGAACACGCATGCAATGACTCTAGCTGTGGTTTGTGAAAAGAACACACATGCAATGACACTGGTGGATCCATCTGTGGTTTGTGAAAAGACACACAGGCAATGAACTCTGGTGGATCCATATATTGTTTGTGAGAAGAACACACATGCAATGACTCTAGATGTGGTTTGTGAAAAGAACACACTTGCAATTTCACTGGTGGATCCATATGTGGTTTGTGAAAAGAACACACATGCAATGACTCTAGATGTGGTTAATGAAGAGAACACACATGCAATGACTCTAGATGTGGTTTGTGAATAGAACACACATGCAATGGCACTAGTGGATCCATATGTGGTTTGTGAAAAGAACAGACATGCAATGACTCTAGCTGTGGTTAATGAAAGGAACACACGTGCAATCACACTGGTGGATCCCTATGTGGTTTGTGAAAATAACACACATGTAATGACTCTAGATGTGGTTTGTGAAAAGAACACACATGCAATGACACTGGTGGATCAATATGTGGTTGTGAAAAGAACGGACATCCAATGACTCTAGATGTGGTTTTGAAAATAACACACAT
This sequence comes from Avena sativa, assembly GCA_916181665.1. Taxonomy (NCBI): domain Eukaryota; kingdom Viridiplantae; phylum Streptophyta; class Magnoliopsida; order Poales; family Poaceae; genus Avena; species Avena sativa. Next base: position 275,563,538 of record OV702292.1, read on the forward strand.
GTAATGACACTGGTGGATCCATGTGTGGTTTGTGAGATGAACAGACCTACAATGACTCTAGATGTGGTTTGTGAAAAGAACAGGCATGCAATGAACTCTAGTGGATCCATATGTGGTTTGTGAGAAGACACACATGCAATGACTCCAGATGTGGTTTGTGAAAAGAACAAACATCTAATGACTCTAGATGTGGTTTGTGCAAGAACACACATGAAATGACACTAGTGGATCCATAGGTGGTTTGTGAGAAAAACATACATGCCATGAACTCTGTTGGATCTAGATGTGGTTTCTGAGAAGAACACACATGCAATGACTCTAGATGTGGTTTGTGAAAAGAACACACATAAATGACACTGGGGATCCGTATGTGGTTTGTGAAAAGAACACGCATGCAATGACTCTAGTTGTGGTTAATGAAAAGAACACACATGCAATGACTCTAGCTGTGGTTTGTGAAAAGAACACACATGCAATGACACTAGTGGATCCATATGTGGTTTGTGGAAATAACAGACATGCAATGACTCTAGTTATGGTTAATGAAAAGAACACACATGCAATCACACTGGTGGATCCATATGTGGTTTGTGAAAAGAACACACATGCAATGACACTGGTGAATGCATATGTGGTTTGTGAAAAGAAAAAACATGCAATGACTCTAGCTGTGGTTAATGAAAATAACACACATGCAATCACACTAGTGGATCCATATGTGGTTTGTGAAAAGAACACACATGCAATGACTCTAGATGTGGTCTGTGAAAAGAACACACATGCAATGACACTGGTGGATCCATATGTGGTTTGTGAAAAGAACAGACATGCAATGACTCTAGCTGTGGTTAATGAAAAGAACACACATGCAATCACACTGGTGGATCCTAATGTGGTTTCTGAAAAGAACACACATGAAATGACACTGGTGGATCCATGTGTGGTTTGTGAGAAGAACAAACATGCAATGACTCTAGATGTGGTTTGTGAAAAGAACACACATGCAATGAACTCTAGTGGATCCATATGTGGTTTGTGAGAAGGACAGACATGCAAAGAACTCTAGATGTGGTTTGTGAAAAGAACAGACATCCAATGACACTGGTGGATCCATATGTGGTTTGTGAAAAGAACAACCATGCAATGACTCTAGATGTGGTTAATGAAAAGAACACACATGCCGTGACTCTAGCTGTGGTTTGTGAAAAGAACACACATGCAATGACACTGGTGGATCCATCTGTGGTTTGTGAAAAGACACACAGCAATGAACTCTGGTGGATCCAGATGTTGTTTGTGAGAAGAACACACATGCAATGACTCTAGATGTGGTTTGTGAAAAGAACACACATGCAATTTCACTGGTGGATCCATATGTGGTTTGTGAAAAGAACACACATGCAATGACTCTAGATGTGGTTAATGAAGAGAACACACATGCAATGACTCTAGATGTGGTTTGTGAATAGAACACACATGCAATGACACTAGTGGATCCATATGTGGTTTGTGAAAAGAACAGACATGCAATGACTCTAGCTGTGGTTAATGAAAAGAACACACATGCAATCACACTGGTGGATCCCGATGTGGTTTGTGAAAATAACACTCATGTAATGACTCTAGATGTGGTTTGTGAAAAGAACACACATGCAATGACACTGGTGGATCCATGTGTGGTTTGTGAGAAGAACAGACATGCAATGACTCTACCTGTGGTTTGTGAAAAGAACATAGATGCAATGAACTCTGGTGGATCCATATGTGGTTTGTGATAAGAACAGACATGCAATGAACTCTAGATGTGGTTTGTGAAAAGAACAGACATCCAATGACACTGGTGGATCCATATGTGGTTTGTGAAAAGAACACACATGCAATGACTCTGGATGTGGTTAATGAAAAGAACACACATGCAATGACTCTAACTACGGTTTGTGAAAAGAACACACATGCAATGACACTGGTGGATCCATATGTGGTTCGTGAAAAGAAAACACATGCAATGAACTTTGGTGGATGCATATGTGGTTTGTGAGAAGAACACACATGCAATGGCTCTAGATGTGGTTTGTGAAAAGAACACACATGCAATAACACTGGTCCATCCATATGTGGTTTGTGAAAAGAACACATATGCAATGACTCTAGATGTGGTTAATGAAAAGAACACACATGCAATGACTCTATATGTTGTTTGTGAATAGAACACACATGCAATGACACTAGTGGATCCATATGTGGTTTGTGAAAAAAATAGACATGCAATGACTCTAGTTGTGGTTAATGAAAAGAACACACATGGAATCACACTAGTGGATCCATATATGGTTTGTGAAAAGAACACACATGCAATGACTCTAGATGTGGTTTGTGAAAAGAACACACATGCAATGACACTAGTGGATCCATATGTGGTTTGTGAAAAGAACAGACATGCAATGACTCTAGCTGTGGTTAATGAAAAGAACACACATGCAATCACACTAGTGGATCCATATGTGGTTTCTGAAAAGAACACACATGCAATGACACTGGTGGATCCATGTGTGGTTTGTGAGAAGAACAGACATGTAATGACTCTAGATGTGGTTTGTGAAAAGAGCACACATGCAATGAACTCTGGTGGATCCATATGTGGTTTGTGAGAAGGATAGACATGCAAAGAACTCTAGATGTGGTTTGTGAAAAGAATAGACATCCAATGACACTGGTGGATCCATATGTGGTTTGTGAAAAGAACAACCATGCAATGACTCTAGATGTGGTTAATGAAAAGAACACGCATGCAATGACTCTAGCTGTGGTTTGTGAAAAGAACACACATGCAATGACACTGGTGGATCCATCTGTGGTTTGTGAAAAGACACACAGGCAATGAACTCTGGTGGATCCATATGTTGTTTGTGAGAAGAACACACATGCAATGACTCTATATGTGGTTTGTGAAAAGAACACACTTGCAATTTCACTGGTGGATCCATATGTGGTTTGTGAAAAGAACACACATGCAATGACTCGAGATGTGGTTAATGAAGAGAACACACATGCAATGACTCTAGATGTGGTTTGTGAATAGAACACACATGCAATGACACTAGTGGATCCATATGTGGTTTGTGAAAAGAACAGACATGCAATGACTCTAGCTGTGGTTAATGAAAAGAACACACGTGCAATCACACTGGTGGATCCCTATGTGTTTTGTGAAAATAACACACATGTAATGACTCTAGATGTGGTTTGTGAAAAGAACACACATGCAATGACACTGGTGGATCAATATGTGGTTGTGAAAAGAACAGACATCCAATGACTCTAGATGTGGTTTTGAAAAGAACACACATGTAATGACACTGGTGGATCCATGTGTGGTTTGTGAGATGAACAGACCTACAATGACTCTAGCTGTGGTTTGTGAAAAGAACAAACATGCAATGAACTCTAGTGGATCCATATGTGGTTTGTGAGAAGACACACATGCAATGACTCCAGATGTGGTTTGTGAAAAGAACAAACATCTAATGACTCTAGATGTGGTTTGTGCAAGAACACATATGAAATGACACTAGTGGATCCATAGGTGGTTTGTGAGAAAAACATACATGCCATGAACTCTGTTGGATCTAGATGTGGTTTCTGAGAAGAACACACATGCAATGACTCTAGATGTGCTTTGTGAAAAGAACACACATAAATGACACTGGGGATCCGTATGTGGTTTGTGAAAAGAACACGCATGCAATGACTCTAGTTGTGGTTAATGAAAAGAACACACATGCAATGACTCTAGCTGTGGTTTGTGAAAAGAACACACATGCAATGACACTAGTGGATCCATATGTGGTTTGTGGAAATAACAGACATGCAATGACTCTAGTTGTGGTTAATGAAAAGAACACACATGCAATGACTCTAGCTGTGGTTTGTGAAAGAACACACATGCAATGACACTAGTGGATCCATATGTGGTTTGTGGAAATAACAGACATGCAATGACTCTAGTTATGGTTAATGAAAAGAACACACATGCAATCACACTGGTGGATCCATATGTGGTTTGTGAAAAGAACACACATGCAATGACACTGGTGAATGCATATGTGGTTTGTGAAAAGAACAAACATGCAATGACTCTAGCTGTGGTTAATGAAAAGAACACACATGCAATCACACTAGTGGATCCATATGTGGTTTGTGAAAAGAACACACATGCAATGACTCTAGATGTGGTTTGTGAAAATAACACACATGCAATGACACTGGTGGATCCATATGTGGTTTGTGAAAAGAACAGACATGTAATGACTCTAGCTGTGGTTAATGAAAAGAACACACATGCAATCACACTGGTGGATCCATATGCGGTTTCTGAAAAGAACACACATGAAATGACACTGGTGGATCCATGTGTGGTTTGTGAGAAGAACAAACATGCAATGACTCTAGATGTGGTTTGTGAAAAGAACACACATGCAATGAACTCTGGTGGATCCATATGTGGTTTGTGAGAAGGACAGACATGCAAAGAACTCTAGATGTGGTTTGTGAAAAGAATAGACATCCAATGACACTGGTGGATCCATATGTGGTTTGTGTAAAGAACAACCATGCAATGACTCTAGATGTGGTTAATGAAAAGAACACACATGCAATGACTCTAGCTGTGGTTTGTGAAAAGAACACACATGCAATGACACTGGTGGATCCATCTGTGGTTTGTGAAAAGACACACAGGCAATGAACTCTGGTGGATCCATATGTGGTATGTGAGAAGAACACACAAGCAATGACTCTAGATGTGGTTTGTGAAAAGAACACACATGCAATTTCACTGGTGGATCCATATGTGGTTTGTGAAAAGAACACACATGCAATGACTCTAGATGTGGTTAATGAAGAGAACACACATGCAATGACTCTAGATGTGTTTTGTGAATAGAACACACATGCAATGACACTAGTGGATCCATATGTGGTTTGTGAAAATAACACACATGTAATGACTCTAGATGTGGTTTGTGAAAAGAACACACATGCAATGACACTGGTGGATCAATATGTGGTTGTGAAAAGAACGGACATCCAATGACTCTAGATGTGGTTTTGAAAAGAACACACATGTAATGACACTGGTGGAACCATGTGTGGTTTGTGAGATGAACAGACCTGCAATGTCTCTAGCTGTGGTTTGTGAAAAGAATAGACATCCAATGACACTGGTGGATCCATATGTGGTTTGTGAAAAGAACAACCATGCAATGACTCTAGATGTGGTTAATGAAAAGAACACACATGCAATGACTCTAGCTGTGGTTTGTGAAAAGAACAGACATGCAATGACACTGGTGGATCCATCTGTGGTTTGTGAAAAGACACACAGCAATGAACTCTGGTGGATCCATATGTTGTTTGTGAGAAGAACACACATGCAATGACTCTAGATGTGGTTTGTGAAAAGAACACACATGCAATTTCACTGGTGGATCCATATGTGGTTTGTGAAAAGAACACACATGCAATGACTCTAGATGTGGTTAATGAAGAGAACACACATGCAATGACTCTAGATGAGGTTTGTGAATAGAACACACATGCAATGACACTAGTGGATCCATATGTGGTTTGTGAAAAGAACAGACATGCAATGATTCTAGCTGTGGTTAATGAAAAGAACACACATGCAATCACACTGGTGGATCCCTATGTGGTTTGTGAATATAACACTCATGTAATGACTCTAGATGTGGTTTGTGAAAAGAACACACATGCAATGACACTGGTGGATCAATATGTGGTTGTGAAAAGAACGGACATCCAATGACTCTAGATGTGGTTTTGAAAAGAACACACATGTAATGACACTGGTGGATCCATGTGTGGTTTGTGAGATGAACAGACCTGCAATGTCTCTAGCTGTGGTTTGTGAAAAGAACAGACATGCAATGAACTCTAGTGGATCCATATGTTGTTTGTGAGAAGACACACATGCAATGACTCTAGATGTGGTTTGTGAAAAGAACAGACATCCAATGACTGTAGATGTGGTTTGTGAAAAGAACACACATGAAATGACACTGGTGGATCCATAGGTGGTTTGTGAGAAAAACATACATGCAATGAACTCTGTTGGATCTAGATGTGGTTTCTGAGAAGAACACACATGCAATGACTCTAGATGTGGTTTGTGAAAAGAACACACATGAAATGACGCTGAGGATCCATATGTGGTTTGTGAAAAGAACACCCATGCAATGACTCTAGTTGTGGTTAATGAAAAGAACACACATGCAATGACTCTAGCTGTGGTTTGTGAAAAGAACACACATGCAATGACACTAGTGGATCCATATGTGGTTTGTGGAAATAACAGACATGCAATGACTCTAGTTATGGTTAATGAAAAGAACACACATGCAATCACACTGGTGGATCCATATGTGGTTTGTGAAAAGAACACACATGCAATGACACTAGTGGATCCAAATGTGGTTTGTGAAAAGAACACACATGCAATGACTCTAGATGTGGTTTGTGAAAAGAACACACATGCAATGACACTGGTGGATCCATATGTGGTTTGTGAAAAGAACAGACATGCAATGACTCTAGCTGTGGTTAATGAAAAGAACACACATGCAATCACACTGGTGGATCCATATGTGGTTTCTGAAAAGAACACACATGAAATGACACTGGTGGATCCATGTGTGGTTTGTGAGAAGAAAAAACATGCAATGACTCTAGATGTGGTTTGTGAAAAGAACACACATGCAATGAACTCTCGTGGATCCATATGTTGTTTGTGAGAAGGACAGACATGCAAAGAACTCTAGATGTGGTTTGTGAAAAGAACAGACATCCAATGACACTGGTGGATCCATATGTGGTTTGTGAAAAGAACAACCATGCAATGACTCTCGATGTGGTTAATGAAAAGAACACACATGCCGTGACTCTAGCTGTGGTTTGTGAAAAGAACACACATGCAATGACACTGGTGGATCCATCTGTGGTTTGTGAAAAGACACACAGCAATGAACTCTGGTGGATCCATATGTTGTTTGTGAGAAGAGCACACATGCAATGACTCTAGATGTGGTTTGTGAAAAGAACACACATGCAATTTCACTGGTGGATCCATATGTGGTTTGTGAAAAGAACACACATGCAATGACTCTAGATGTGGTTAATGAAGAGAACACACATGCAATGACTCTAGATGTGGTTTGTGAATAGAACACACATGCAATGACACTAGTGGATCCATATGTGGTTTGTGAAAAGAACAGACATGCAATGACTCTAGCTGTGGCTAATGAAAAGAACACACATGCAATCACACTGGTGGATCCCTATGTGGTTTGTGAAAATAACACACATGTAATGACTCTAGATGTGGTTTGTGAAAAGAACACACATGCAATGACACTGGTGGATCAATATGTGGTTGTGAAAAGAACGGACATCCAATGACTCTAGATGTGGTTTTGAAAAGAACACACATGTAATGACACTGGTGGAACCATGTGTGGTTTGTGAGATGAACAGACCTGCAATGACTCTAGCTGTGGTTTGTGAAAAGAACAGACATGCAATGACACTGGTGGATCCATCTGTGGTTTGTGAAAAGACACACAGCAATGAACTCTGGTGGATCCATATGTTGTTTGTGAGAAGAACACACATGCAATGACTCTAGATGTGTTTTGTGAAAAGAACACACATGCAATTTCACTGGTGGATCCATATGTGGTTTGTGAAAAGAACACACATGCAATGACTCTAGATGTGGTTAATGAAGAGAACACACATGCAATGACGCTAGATGTGGTTTGTGAATAGAACACACATGCAATGACACTAGTGGATCCATATGTGGTTTGTGAAAAGAACAGACATGCAATGACTCTAGCTGTGGTTAATGAAAAGAAAACACATGCAATCACACTGGTGGATCCCTATGTGGTTTGTGAAAATAACACTCATGTAATGACTCTAGATGTGGTTTGTGAAAAGAACACACATGTAATGACACTGGTGGATCAATATGTGGTTGTGAAAAGAACGGACATCCAATGACTCTAGATGTCGTTTTGAAAAGAACACACATGTAATGACACTGTTTGATCCATGTGTGGTTTGTGAGATGAACAGACCTGCAATGTCTCTAGCTGTGGTTTGTGAAAAGAACAGACATGCAATGAACTCTAGTGGATCCATATGTTGTTTGTGAGAAGACACACATGCAATGACTCTAGATGTGGTTTGTGAAAAGAACAGACATCCAATGACTGTAGATGTTGTTTGTGAAAAGAACACACATGAAATGACTCTAGATGTGGTTTGTGAATAGAACACACATGCAATGACACTAGTGGATCCATATGTGGTTTGTGAAAAGAACAGACATGCAATGACTCTAGCTGTGGCTAATGAAAAGAACACACATGCAATCACACTGGTGGATCCCTATGTGGTTTGTGAAAATAACACACATGTAATGACTCTAGATGTGGTTTGTGAAAAGAACACACATGCAATGACACTGGTGGATCAATATGTGGTTGTGAAAAGAACGGACATCCAATGACTCTAGATGTGGTTTTGAAAAGAACACACATGTAATGACACTGGTGGAACCATGTGTGGTTTGTGAGATGAACAGACCTGCAATGACTCTAGCTGTGGTTTGTGAAAAGAACAGACATGCAATGACACTGGTGGATCCATCTGTGGTTTGTGAAAAGACACACAGCAATGAACTCTGGTGGATCCATATGTTGTTTGTGAGAAGAACACACATGCAATGACTCTAGATGTGTTTTGTGAAAAGAACACACATGCAATTTCACTGGTGGATCCATATGTGGTTTGTGAAAAGAACACACATGCAATGACTCTAGATGTGGTTAATGAAGAGAACACACATGCAATGACGCTAGATGTGGTTTGTGAATAGAACACACATGCAATGACACTAGTGGATCCATATGTGGTTTGTGAAAAGAACAGACATGCAATGACTCTAGCTGTGGTTAATGAAAAGAAAACACATGCAATCACACTGGTGGATCCCTATGTGGTTTGTGAAAATAACACTCATGTAATGACTCTAGATGTGGTTTGTGAAAAGAACACACATGTAATGACACTGGTGGATCAATATGTGGTTGTGAAAAGAACGGACATCCAATGACTCTAGATGTCGTTTTGAAAAGAACACACATGTAATGACACTGTTTGATCCATGTGTGGTTTGTGAGATGAACAGACCTGCAATGTCTCTAGCTGTGGTTTGTGAAAAGAACAGACATGCAATGAACTCTAGTGGATCCATATGTTGTTTGTGAGAAGACACACATGCAATGACTCTAGATGTGGTTTGTGAAAAGAACAGACATCCAATGACTGTAGATGTTGTTTGTGAAAAGAACACACATGAAATGACACTGGTGGATCCATAGGTGGTTTGTGAGAAAAACATACATGCAATGAACTCTGTTGGATCTAGATGTGGTTTCTGAGAAGAACACACATGCAATGACTCTAGATGTGGTTTGTGAAAAGAACACACATGAAATGACACTGGGATCCATATGTGGTTTGTGAAAAGAACACTCATGCAATGACTCTAGTTGTGGTTAATGAAAAGAACACACATGCAATGACTCTAGCTGTGGTTTGTGAAAAGAACACACATGCAATGACACTAGTGGATCCATATGTGGTTTGTGGAAATAACAGACATGCAATGACTCTAGTTATGGTTAATGAAAAGAACACACATGCAATCACACTGGTGTATCCATATGTGGTTTGTGAAAAGAACACACATGCAATGACACTGGTGAATGCATATATGGTTTGTGAAAAGAACAAACATGCAATGACTCTAGCTGTGGTTAATGAAAAGAACACACATGCAATCACACTAGTGGATCCATATGTGGTTTGTGAAAAGAACACACATGCAATGACTCTAGATGTGGTTTGTGAAAAGAACACACATGCAATGACACTGGTGGATCCATATGTGGTTTGTGAAAAGAACAGACATGCAATGACTCTAGCTGTGGTTAATGAAAAGAACACACATGCAATCACACTGGTGGATCCATATGTGGTTTCTGAAAAGAACACACATGAAATGACACTGGTGGATCCATGTGTGGTTTGTGAGAAGAACAAACATGCAATGACTCTAGATGTGGTTTGTGAAAAGAACACACATGCAATGAACTCTCGTGGATCCATATGTGGCTTGTGAGAAGGACAGACATGCAAAGAACTCTAGATGTGGTTTGTGAAAAGAACAGACATCCAATGACACTGGTGGATCCATATGTGGTTTGTGAAAAGAACAACCATGCAATGACTCTAGATGTGGTTAATGAAAAGAACACACATGCCGTGACTCTAGCTGTGGTTTGTGAAAAGAACACACATGCAATGACACTGGTGGATCCATCTGTGGTTTGTGAAAAGACACACAGCAATGAACTCTGGTGGATCCATATGTTGTTTGTGAGAAGAACACACATGCAATGACTCTAGATGTGGTTTGTGAAAAGAACACACATGCAATTTCACTGGTGGATCCATATGTGGTTTGTGAAAAGAACACACATGCAATGACTCTAGATGTGGTTAATGAAGAGAACACACATGCAATGACTCTAGATGTGGTTTGTGAATAGAACACACATGCAATGACACTAGTGGATCCATATGTGGTTTGTGAAAAGAACAGACATGCAATGACTCTAGCTGTGGTTAATGAAAAGAACACACATGCAATCACACTGGTGGATCCCTATGTGGTTTGTGAAAATAACACACATGTAATGACTCAAGATGTGGTTTGTGAAAAGAACACACATGCAATGACACTGGTGGATCAATATGTGGTTGTGAAAAGAACGGACATCCAATGACTCTAGATGTGGTTTTGAAAAGACCACACATGTAATGACACTGGTGGAACCATGTGTGGTTTGTGAGATGAACAGACCTGCAATGACTCTAGCTGTGGTTTGTGAAAAGAACAGACATGCAATGAACTCTAGTGGATCCATATGTGGTTTGTGAGAACACACACATGCAATGACTCTAGATGTGGTTTGTGAAAAGAACAGACATCCAATGACTCTAGATGTGGTTTGTGAAAAGAACATACATTAAATGACACTGGTGGATTCATAGGTGGTTTGTGAGAAAAACATACATGCAATGAACTCTGTTGGATCTAGATGTGGTTTCTGAGAAGAACACACATGCAATGACTCTAGATGTGGTTTGTGAAAAGAACACACATGAAATGACGCTGGGGATCCATATGTGGTTTGTGAAAAGAACACTCATGCAATGACTCTAGTTGTGGTTAATGAAAAGAACACACATGCAATGACTCTAGCTGTGGTTTGTGAAAAGAACACACATGCAATGACACTGGTGGATCCATATATGGTTTGTGAAAATAACAGACATGCAATGACTCTAGCTGTGGTTAATGAAAAGAACACACATGCAATCACACTGGTGGATCCATATGTGGTTTGTGAAAAGAACACACATGCAATGACACTGGTGGATGCATATGTGGTTTGTGAAAAGAACAAACATGCAATGACTCTAGCTGTGGTTAATGAAAAGAACACACATGCAATCACACTGGTGGATCCATATGTGGTTTGTGAAAAGAACACATGCAATGACTCTAGATGTGGTTTGTGAAAAGAACACACATGCAATGACACTGGTGGATCCATATGTGGTTTGTGAAAAGAACAGACATGCAATGACTCTAGCTGTGGTTAATGAAAAGAACACACATGCAATCACACTGGTGGATCCATATGTGGTTTCTGAAAAGAACACACATGAAATGACACTGGTGGATCCATGTGTGGTTTGTGAGAAGAACAAACATGCAATGACTCTAGATGTGGTTTGTGAAATGAACACACATGCAATGAACTCTAGTGGATCCATATGTGGTTTGTGAGAAGGAGAGACATGCAAAGAACTCTAGATGTGGTTTGTGAAAAGAACAGACATCCAATGACACTGGTGGATCCATATGTGGTTTGTGAAAAGAACAACCATGCAATGACTCTAGATGTGGTTAATGAAAAGAACACACATGTAGTGACTCTAGCTGTGGTTTATGAAAAGAACACACATGCAATGACACTGGTGGATCCATCTGTGGTTTGTGAAACGACACATAGGCAATGAACTCTGGTGGATCCATATGTTGTTTGTGAGAAGAACACACATGCAATGACTCTATATGTGGTTTATGAAAAGAACACACATGCAATTTCACTGGTGGATCCATATGTGGTTTGTGAAAAGAACACACATGCAATGACTCTAGATGTGGTTAATGAAGAGAACACACATGCAATGACTCTAGATGTGGCTTGTGAATAGAACACACATGCAAGGACACTAGTGGATCCATATGTGGTTTGTGAAAAGAACAGACATGCAATGACTCTAGATGTGGTTAATGAAAAGAACACACATGCAGTGACTCTAGCTGTGGTTTGTGAAAAGAACACACATGCAATGACAGTGGTGGATCCATCTGTGGTTTGTGAAAAGACACACATGCAATCACACTGGTGGATCCCTATGTGGTTTGTGAAAATAACACACATGTAATGACTCTAGTTGTGGTTTGTGAAAAGGACACACATGAAATGAACTGGTGGATCAATATGTGGTTGTGAAAAGAACGGACATCCAATGACTCTAGATGTGGTTTTGAAAAGAACACACATGTAATGACACTGGTGGATCCATATGTGGTTTGTGAAAAAAATAGACATGCAATGACTCTAGTTGGGTTAATGAAAAGAACACACATGGAATCACACTAGTGGATCCATATATGGTTTGTGAAAAGAACACACATGCAATGACTCTAGATGTGGTTTGTGAAAAGAACACACATGCAATGACACTAGTGGATCCATATGTGGTTTCTGAAAAGAACAAACATGCAATGACTCTAGCTATGGTTAATGAAAAGAACACACATGCAATCACACTGGTGGATCCATATGTGGTTTCTAAAAAGAACACACATGCAATGACACTGGTGGATCCATGTGTGGTGTGTGAGAAGAACAAACATGCAATGACTCTAGATGTGGTTTGTGAAAAGAACACACATGCAATGAACTCTAGTGGATCCATATGTGGTTTGTGAGAAGGACAGATATGCAAATAACTCTAGATGTGGTTTGTGAAAAGAATAGACATCCAATGACACTGGTGGATCCATATGTGGTTTGTGAAAAGAACAACCATGCAATGACTCTAGATGTGGTTAATGAAAATAACACACATGCAATGACTCTAGCTGTGGTTTCTGAAAAGAACACACATGCAATGACACTGGTGGATCCATCTGTGGTTTGTGAAAAGACACACATGCAATGAACTCTGGTGGATCCATATGTTGTTTGTGATAAGAACACACATGCAATGACTCTAGATGTGGTTTGTGAAAAGAACACACATGCAATTTCACTAGTGGATCCATATGTGGTTTGTGAAAAGAACACACATGCAATGACTCTAGATGTGGTTAATGAAGAGAACACACATGCAATGACTCTAGATGTGGTTTGTGAATAGAACACACATGCAATGACACTAGTGGATCCATATGTGGTTTGTGAAAAGAACAGACATGCAATGACTCTAGCTGTGGTTAATGAAAAGAACACACATGCAATCACACTGGTGGATCCCTATGTGGTTTGTGAAAATAACACACATGTAATGACTCTAGATGTGGTTTGTGAAAAGAACACACATGCAATGACACTGGTGGATCAATATGTGGTTGTGAAAAGAACGGACATCCAATGACTCTAGATGTGGTTTTGAAAAGAACACACATGTAATGACACTGGTGGATCCATGTGTGGTTTGTGAGATGAACAGATCTGCAATGACTCTAGCCGTGGTTTGTGAAAAGAACAGACATGCAATGAACTCTAGTGGATCCATATGTGGTTTGTGAGAAGACACACATGCAATGACTCCAAATGTGGTTTGTGAAAAGAACAGACATCCAATGACTCTAGATGTGGTTTGTGAAAAGAACACACATGAAATGGCACTGGTGGATCCATAGGTGGTTTGTGAGAAAAACATACATGCAATGAACTCTGTTGGATCTAGATGTGGTTTCTGAGAAGAACACACATGCAATGACTCTAGATGTGGTTTGTGAAAAGAACACACATGAAATGACACTGAGGATCCATATGTGGTTTGTGAAAAGAACACGCATGCAATGACTCTAGTTGTGGTTAATGAAAAGAACACACATGCAATGACACTAGTTGGGGTTTGTGAAAAGAACACACATGCAATCACACTAGTGGATCCATATGTGGTTTGTGAAAATAACAGACATGCAATGACTCTAGCTCTGGTTAATGAAAACAACACACATGCAATCACACTGGTGGATCCATATGTGGTTTGTGAAAAGAACACACATGCAATGACACTGGTGGATGCATATGTGGTTTGTGAAAAGAACAAACATGCAATGACTCTAGCTGTGGTTAATGAAAATAACACACATGCAATCACACTGGTGGATCCATATGTGGTTTGTGAAAAGAACACACATGCAATGACACTGGTGGATGCATATGTGGTTTGTGAAAAGAACAAACATGCAATGACTCTAGCTGTGGTTAATGAAAATAACACACATGCAATCACACTGGTGGATCCATATGTGGTTTGTGAAAAGAACACACGTGCAATGACTCTAGATGTGGTTTGTGAAAAGAACACACATGCAATGACACTGGTGGATCCATATGTGGTTTGTGAAAAGAACAGACATGCAATGACTCTAGCTGTGGTTAATGAAAAGAACACACATGCAATCACACTGGTGGATCCATATGTGGTTTCTAAAAAAAACACACATGCAATGACACTGGTGGATCCATGTGTGGTTTGTGAGAAGAACAAACATGCAATGACTCTAGATGTGGTTTGTGAAAAGAACACACATGCAATGAACTCTAGTGGATCCATATGTGGTTTGTGAGAAGGACAGACATGCAAAGAACTCTAGATGTGGTTTGTGAAAAGAACAGACATCCAATGACACTGGTGGATCCATATGTGGTTTGTGAAAAGAACACACATGCAATGACTCTAGATGTGGTTAATGAAGAGAACACACATGCAATGACTCTAGATGTGGTTTGTGAATAGAACACACAAGCAATGACACTAGTGGATCCATATGTGGTTTGTGAAAAGAACAGACATGCAATGACTGTAGCTGTGGTTAATGAAAAGAACACACATGCAATCACACTGGTGGATCCCTATGTGGTTTGTGAAAATAACACACATGTAATGACTCTAGATGTGGTTTCTGAAAAGAACACACATGCAATGACACTGTAGGATCAATATGTGGTTGTGAAAAGAACGGACATCCAATGACTCTAGATGTGGTTTTGAAAAGAACACACATGTAATGACACTGGTGGATCCATGTGTGGTTTGTGAGATGAACAGACCTGCAATGACTCTAGCTGTGGTTTGTGAAAAGAACAGACATGCAATGAACTCTAGTGGATCCATATGTGGTTTGTGAGAAGACACACATGCAATGACTCCAGATGTGGTTTGCGAAAAGAACAGACATCCAATGACTCTAGATGTGGTTTGTGAAAAGAACACACATGAAATGACACTGGTGGATCCATAGGTGGTTTGTGAGAAAACATACATGCCATGAACTCTGTTGGATCTAGATGTGGTTTCTGAGAAGAACACACGTGCAATGACTCTAGATGTGGTTTGTGAAAAGAACACACATGAAATGACACTGGGGATCCATATGTGGTTTGTGAAAAGAACACGCGTGCAATGACTCTAGTTGTGGTTAATGAAAAGAACACACATGCAATGACTCTAGCTGTGGTTTGTGAAAAGAACACACATGCAATGACACTAGTGGATCCATATGTGGTTTGTGAAAATAATAGACATGCAATGACTCTAGCTGTGGTTAATGAAAAGAACACACATGCAATCACACTGGTGGATCCATATGTGGTTTGTGAAAAGAACACACATGCAATGACACTGGTGGATGCATATGTGGTTTGTGAAAAGAACAAACATTCAATAACTCTAGCTGTGGTTAATGAAAAGAACACACATGCAATCACACTGGTGGATCCATATGTGGTTTGTGAAAAGAACACACATGCAATGACTCTAGATGTGGTTTGTGAAAAGAACACACATGCAATGACACTGGTGGATCCATATGTGATTTGTGAAAAGAACAGACATGCAATGACTCTAGCTGTGGTTAATGAAAAGAACACACATGCAATCACACTGGTGGATCCATATGTGGTTTCTGAAAAGAACACACATGCAATGACACTGGTGGATCCATGTGTGGTTTGTGAGAACAGACATGCAATGACTCTCGATGTGGTTTGTGAAAAGAACACACATGCAATGAACTCTAGTGGATCCATATGTGGTTTGTGAGAAGACACACATGCAATGACTCCAGATGTGGTTTGTGAAAAGAACAGACATCCAATGACTCTAGATGTGGTTTGTGAAAAGAACACACATGAAATGACACTGGTGGATCCATAGGTGGTTTGTGAGAAAAACATACATGCAATGAACTATGTTGGATCTAGATGTGGTTTCTGAGAAGAACACACATGCAATGACTCTAGATGTGGTTTGTGAAAAGAACACACATGAAATGACACCGGGGATCCATATGTGGTTTGTGAAAAGAACACGCGTGCAATGACTCTAGTTGTGGTTAATGAAAAGAACACATATGCAATGACTCGAGCTGTGGTTTGTGAAAAGAACACACATGCAATGACACTAGTGGATCCATATGTGGTTTGTGAAAATAACAGACATGCAATGACTCTAGTTGTGGTTAATGAAAAGAACACACATGCAATCACACTGGTGGATCCATATGTGGTTTGTGAAAAGAACACACATGCAATGACACTGGTGGATGCATATGTGGTTTGTGAAAAGAACAAACATGCAATGACTCTAGCTGTGGTTAATGAAAAGAACACACATGCAATCACACTGGTGGATCCATATGTGGTTTGTGAAAAGAACACACATGCAATGACTCTAGATGTGGTTTGTGAAAAGAACCCACATGCAATCACACTGGTGGATCCATATGTGGTTTCTAAAAAGAACACACATGAAATGAAACTGGTGGATCCATGTGTGGTTTGTGAGAAGAACAAACATGCAATGACTCTAGATGTGGTTTGTGAAAAGAACACACATGCAATGAACTCTAGTGGATCCATATGTGGTTTGTGAGAAGGACAGACATGCAAAGAACTCTAGATGTGGTTTGTGAAAAGAACAGACATCCAATGACACTGGTGGATCCATATGTGGTTTGTGAAAAGAACAACCATGCAATGACTCTAGATGTGGTTAATGAAAAGAACGCACATGCAGTGACTCTAGCTGTGGTTTGTGAAAAGAACACACACGCAATGACACTGGTGGATCCATCTGTGGTTTGTGAAAAGACACACAGGCAATGAACTCTGGTGGATCCATATGTTGTTTGTGAGAAGAACACACATGCAATGACTCTAGATGTGGTTTGTGAAAAGAACACACATGCAATTTCACTGGTGGATCTATATGTGGTTTGTGAAAAGAACACACATGCCATGACTCTAGATGTGGTTTGTGAAAAGAGCACACATGCAATGACTCTAGATGTGGTTAATGAAAAGAACACACATGTAATGACTCTAGATGTGGTTTGTGAAAAGAACAAACATGCAATGACACTGGTGGATCCATAGGTGGTTTGTGAGAAAACATACATGCCATGAACTCTGTTGGATCTAGATGTGGTTTCTGAGAAGAACACACGTGCAATGACTCTAGATGTGGTTTGTGAAAAGAACACACATGAAATGACACTGGGGATCCATATGTGGTTTGTGAAAAGAACACGCGTGCAATGACTCTAGTTGTGGTTAATGAAAAGAACACACATGCAATGACTCTAGCTGTGGTTTGTGAAAAGAACACACATGCAATGACACTAGTGGATCCATATGTGGTTTGTGAAAATAATAGACATGGAATGACTCTAGCTGTGGTTAATGAAAAGAACACACATGCAATCACACTGGTGGATCCATATGTGGTTTGTGAAAAGAACACACATGCAATGACACTGGTGGATGCATATGTGGTTTGTGAAAAGAACAAACATTCAATAACTCTAGCTGTGGTTAATGAAAAGAACACACATGCAATCACACTGGTGGATCCATATGTGGTTTGTGAAAAGAACACACATGCAATGACTCTAGATGTGGTTTGTGAAAAGAACACACATGCAATGACACTGGTGGATCCATATGTGATTTGTGAAAAGAACAGACATGCAATGACTCTAGCTGTGGTTAATGAAAAGAACACACATGCAATCACACTGGTGGATCCATATGTGGTTTCTGAAAAGAACACACATGCAATGACACTGGTGGATCCATGTGTGGTTTGTGAGAACAGACATGCAATGACTCTCGATGTGGTTTGTGAAAAGAACACACATGCAATGAACTCTAGTGGATCCATATGTGGTTTGTGAGAAGACACACATGCAATGACTCCAGATGTGGTTTGTGAAAAGAACAGACATCCAATGACTCTAGATGTGGTTTGTGAAAAGAACACACATGAAATGACACTGGTGGATCCATAGGTGGTTTGTGAGAAAAACATACATGCAATGAACTATGTTGGATCTAGATGTGGTTTCTGAGAAGAACACACATGCAATGACTCTAGATGTGGTTTGTGAAAAGAACACACATGAAATGACACCGGGGATCCATATGTGGTTTGTGAAAAGAACACGCGTGCAATGACTCTAGTTGTGGTTAATGAAAAGAACACATATGCAATGACTCGAGCTGTGGTTTGTGAAAAGAACACACATGCAATGACACTAGTGGATCCATATGTGGTTTGTGAAAATAACAGACATGCAATGACTCTAGCTGTGGTTAATGAAAAGAACACACATGCAATCACACTGGTGGATCCATATGTGGTTTGTGAAAAGAACACACATGCAATGACACTGGTGGATGCATATGTGGTTTGTGAAAAGAACAAACATGCAATGACTCTAGCTGTGGTTAATGAAAAGAACACACATGCAATCACACTGGTGGATCCATATGTGGTTTGTGAAAAGAACACACATGCAATGACTCTAGATGTGGTTTGTGAAAAGAACACACATGCAATCACACTGGTGGATCCATATGTGGTTTCTAAAAAGAACACACATGAAATGACACTGGTGGATCCATGTGTGGTTTGTGAGAAGAACAAACATGCAATGACTCTAGATGTGGTTTGTGAAAAGAACACACATGCAATGAACTCTAGTGGATCCATATGTGGTTTGTGAGAAGGACAGACATGCAAAGAACTCTAGATGTGGTTTGTGAAAAGAACAGACATCCAATGACACTAGTGGATCCATATGTGGTTTGTGAAAAGAACAACCATGCAATGACTCTAGATGTGGTTAATGAAAAGAACGCACATGCAGTGACTCTAGCTATGGTTTGTGAAAAGAACACACACGCAATGACACTGGTGGATCCATCTGTGGTTTGTGAAAAGACACACAGGCAATGAACTCTGGTGGATCCATATGTTGTTTGTGAGAAGAACACACATGCAATGACTCTAGATGTGGTTTGTGAAAAGAACACACATGCAATTTCACTGGTGGATCTATATGTGGTTTGTGAAAAGAACACACATGCCATGACTCTAGATGTGGTTAATGAAGAGAACACACATGCAATGACTCTAGATGTGGTTTGTGAATAGAGCACACATGCAATGACACTAGTGGATCCATATGTGGTTTGTGAAAAGAACTGACATGCAATGACTCTAGCTATGGTTAATGAAATGAACACACATGCAATCACACTTCTGGATCCCTATGTGGTTTGTGAAAATAACACACATGTAATGACTCTAGATGTGGTTTGTGAAAAGAACACACATGCAATGAGTCTAGATGTGGTTTGTGAAAAGAACACACATGCAATTTCACTGGTGGATCCATATGTGGTTTGTGAAAAGAACACACATGCAATGACTCTAGATGTGGTTAATGAAGAGAACACACATGCAATGACTCTAGATGTGGTTTGTGAATAGAACACACATGCAATGACACTAGTGCATCCATATGTGGTTTGTGAAAAGAACAGACATGCAATGACTCTAGCTGTGGTTAATGAAAAGAACACACATGCAATCACACTGGTGGATCCCTATGTGGTTTGTGAAAATAACACACATGTAATGACTCTAGATGTGGTTTCTGAAAAGAACACACATGCAATGACACTGGTGGATCAATATGTGGTTGTGAAAAGAACGGACATCCAATGACTCTAGATGTGGTGTTGAAAAGAACACACATATAATGACACTGGTGGATCCATGTGTGGTTTGTGAGATGAACAGACCTGCAATGACTCTAGCTGTGGTTTGTGAAAAGAACAGACATGCAATGAACTCTAGTGGATCCATATGTGGTTTGTGAGAAGACACACATGCAATGACTCCAGATGTGGTTTGTGAAAAGAACAGACATCCAATGACTCTAGATGTGGTTTGTGAAAAGAACACACATGAAATGACACTGGTGGATCCGTAGGTGGTTTGTGAGAAAAACATACATGGAATGAACTCTGTTGGATCTAGATGTGGTTTCTAAGAAGAACACACATGCAATGACTCTGGATGTGGTTTGTGAAAAGAACACACATGAAATGACACTGGGGATCCATATGTGGTTTGTGAAAAGAACACGCGTGCAATGACTCTAGTTGTGGTTAATGAAAAGAACACACATGCAATGACTCTAGCTGTGGTTTGTGAAAATAACACACATGCAATGACACTAGTGGATCCATATGTGGTTTGTGAAAATAACAGACATGCAATGACTCTAGCTGTGGTTAATGAAAAGAACACACATGCAATCACACTGGTGGATCCATATGTGGTTTGTGAAAAGAACACACATGCAATGATACTGGTGGATGCATATGTGGTTTGTGAAAAGAACAAACATGCAATGACTCTAGCTGTGGTTAATGAAAAGAACACACATGCAATCACACTGGTGGATCCATATGTGGTTTGTGAAAAGAACACACATGCAATGATACTGGTGGATGCATATGTGGTTTGTGAAAAGAACAAACATGCAATGACTCTAGCTATGGTTAATGAAAAGAACACTCATGCAATGACACTGGTGGATCCATATGTGGTTTGTGAAAAGAACAGACATGCAATGACTCTAGCTCTGGTTAATGAAAAGAACACAAATGCAATCACACCGGTGGATCCATATGTGGTTTCTGAAAAGAACACACATGCAATGACACTGGTGGATCCATGTGTGGTTTGTGAGAAGAACAAACATGTAATGACTCTAGATGTGGTTTGTGAAAAGAACACACATGCAATGAACTCTTGTGGATCCATATGTGGTTTGTGAGAAGGAAAGGCATGCAAAGAACTCTAGATATGGTTTGTGAAAAGAACAGACATCAAATGACACCGGTGGATCCATATGTGGTTTGTGAAAAGAACAAACATGCAATGACTCTAGATGTCGTTAATGAAAAGAACACACATGCAGTGACTCTAGCTGTGGTTTGTGAAAAGAACACACATGCAATGAAAATGGTGGATCCATCTGTGGTTTGTGAAAAGACACACAGGCAATGAAATCTGGTGGATCCATATGTTGTTTGTGAGAAGAACACGCATGCAATGACTCTAGATGTGGTTTGTGAAAAGAACACAGATGCAATTTCACAGGTGGATCCATATGTGGTTTGTGAAAAGAACACACATGCAATGACTCTTGATGTGGTTAATGAAGAGAACACACATGCAATGACTCTAGATGAGGTTTCTGAATAGAACACACATGCAATGGCAGTAGTGGATCCATATGTGGTTTGTGAAAAGAACAGACATGCAATGACTCTAGCTGTGGTTAATGAAAAGAACACACATGCAATCACACTGGTGGATCCATATGTGGTTTGTGAAAATAACACACATGTAATGACTCTAGTTGTGGTTTGTGAAAAGAACACACATGCAATGACACTGGTGTATCAATATGTGGTTGTGAAAAGAACGGACATCCAATGACTCTAGATGTGGTTTTGAAAAGAACACACATGTAATGACACTGGTGGATCCATCTGTGGTTTGTGAGATGAATAGACCTGCAATGACTCTAGCTGTGGTTTGTGAAAAAAACAGACATGCAATGAACTCTAGTGGATCCATATGTGGTTTGTGAGAAGACACACATGCAATGACTCCAGATGTGGTTTGTGAAAAGAACAAACATCCAATGACTCTAGATGTGGTTTGTGAAAAGAACACACATGAAATGACACTGGTGGATCCATAGGTGATTTGTGAGAAAAACAGACATGCAATGAACTCTGGTTAATCTAGATGTGGTTTCTCAGAAGAACACACATGCAATGACTCTAGATGTGGTTTGTGAAAAGAACACACATGAAATGACACTGGGGATCCATATGTGGTTTGTGAAAAGAACACGCATGCAATGACTCTAGTTGTGGTTAACTAAAAGAACACACATGCAATGACTCTAGCTATGGTTTGTGAAAAGAACACACATGCAATGACACTGGTGGATCCATATGTGGTTTGTGAAAATAACAGACATGCAATGACTCTAGCTGTGGTTAATGAAAAGAACACACATGCAATCACACCGGTGGATCCATATGTGGTTTGTGAAAAGAACACACATGCAATGACACTGGTGGATGCATATGTGGTTTGTGAAACGAACACACATGCAATGACTCATAGTTGTGGTTAATGAAAAGAACAGACATGCAATCACACTGGTGGATCCATATGTGGTTTGTGAAAAGAACACACATGCAATGACTCTAGATGTGGTTTATGAAAAGAACACACATGCAATGACTCTAGATGTGGTTTGTGAAAAGAACACACATGCAATGACACTGGTGGATCCATATGTGGTTTGTGAAAAGAACAGACATGCAATGACTCTACCTCTGGTTAATGAAAAGAACACACATGCAATCACACCGGTGGATCCATATGTGGTTTCTGAAAAGAACACACATGCAATGACACTGGTGGATCCATGTGTGGTTTGTGAGAAGAACAAACATGTAATGACTCTAGATGTGGTTTGTGAAAAGAACACACATGCAATGAACTCTTGTGGATCCATATGTGGTTTGTGAGAAGGAAAGGCATGCAAAGAACTCTAGATGTGGTTTGTGAAAAGAACAGACATCCAATGGCACTGGTGGATCCATATGTGGTTTGTGAAAAGAACAAACATGAAATGACTCTAGATGTCGTTAATGAAAAGAACACACATGCAGTGACTCTAGCTGTGGTTTGTGAAAAGAACACACATGCAATGAAAATGGTGGATCCATCTGTGGTTTGTGAAAAGACACACAGGCAATGAACTCTGGTGGATCCATATGTTGTTTGTGAGAAGAACACGCATGCAATGACTCTAGATGTGGTTTGTGAAAAGAACACACATGCAATTTCACTGGTGGATCCATATGTGGTTTGTGAAAAGAACACACATGCAATGACTCTTGATGTGGTTAATGAAGAGAACACACATGCAATGACTCTTGATGTGGTTTGTGAATAGAACACACATGCAATGGCACTAGTGGATCAATATGTGGTTTGTGAAAAGAACAGACATGCAATGACTCTAGCTGTGGTTAATAAAAAGAACACACATGCAATCACACTGGTGGATCCCTATGTGGTTTGTGAAAATAACACTCATGTAATGACTCTAGATGTGGTTTGTGAAAAGAACACACATGCAATGACACTGGTGGATGCATATGTGGTTTGTGAAAAGAACAAACATGCAATGACTCTAGCTGTGGTTAATGAAAAGAACACACATGCAATCACACTGGTGGATCCATATGTGGTTTGTGAAAAGAACACACATGCAATGACTCTAGCTGTGGTTTGTGAAAAGAACAGACATGCAATGAACTCTAGTGGATACATATGTGGTTTGTGAGAAGACACACATGCAATGACTCCAGATGTGGTTTGTGAAAAGAACAGACATCCAATGACTCTAGATGTGGTTTGTGAAAAGAACACACATGAAATGACACTGGTGGATCCATAGGTGATTTGTGAGAAAAACAGACATGCAATGAACTCTGGTTAATCTAGATGTGGTTTCTGAGAAGAACACACATGCAATGACTCTAGATGTGGTTTGTGAAAAGAACACACATGAAATGACACTGGGGATCCATATGTGGTTTGTGAAAAGAACACGCATGCAATGACTCTAGTTGTGGTTAACGAAAAGAACACACATGCAATGACTCTAGCTGTGGTTTGTGAAAAGAACACACATGCAATGACACTGGTGGATCCATATGTGGTTTGTGAAAATAACAGACATGCAATGACTCTAGCTGTGGTTAATGAAAAGAACACACATGCAATCACACTGGTGGATCCATATGTGGTTTGTGAAAAGAACACACATGCAATGACACTGGTGGATGCATATGTGGTTTGTGAAACAAACAGACATGCAATGACTCATAGCTGTGGTTAATGAAAAGAACAGACATGCAATCACACTGGTGGATCCATATGTGGTTTGTGAAAAGAACACACATGCAATGACTCTAGATGTGGTTTGTGAAAAGAACACACATGCAATGACTCTAGATGTGGTTTGTGAAAAGAACACACATGCAATGACACTGGTGGATCCATATGTGGTTTGTGAAAAGAACAGACATGCAATGACTCTAGCTGTGGTTAATGAAAAGAACACACATGCAATCACACCGGTGGATCCATATGTGGTTTCTGAAAAGAACACACATGCAATGACACTGGTGGATCCATGTGTCGTTTGTGAGAAGAACAGACATGTAATGACTCTAGATGTGGTTTGTGAAAAGAACACACATGCAATGAACTCTGGTAGATCCATATGTGGTTTGTGAGAAGGAAAGACATGCAAAGAACTCTAGATCTGGTTTGTGAAAAGAACAGACATCCAATGACACTGGTGGATCCATATGTGGTTTGTGAAAAGAACAAACATGCAATGACTCTAGATGTCGTTAATGAAAAGAACACACATGCAGTGACTCTAGCTGTGGTTTGTGAAAAGAACACACATGCAATGAAAATGGTGGATCCATCTGTGGTTTGTGAAAAGACAAAGAGGCAATGAACTCTGGTGGATCCATATGTTGTTTGTGAGAAGAACACACATGCAATGACTCTAGATGTGGTTTGTGAAAAGAACACACATGCAATTTCACTGGTGGATCCATATCTGGTTTGTGAAAATAACACACATGCAATGACTCTAGATGTGGTTAATGAAGAGAACACACATGCAATGACTCTAGATG
Organism: Avena sativa; assembly: GCA_916181665.1. Classification (NCBI taxonomy): domain Eukaryota; kingdom Viridiplantae; phylum Streptophyta; class Magnoliopsida; order Poales; family Poaceae; genus Avena; species Avena sativa. The sequence goes on from OV702292.1 coordinate 275,589,181, forward strand.
TGGTTTGTGAATAGAACACACATGCAATGACACTAGTGGATCCATATGTGGTTTCTGAAAAGAACAGACATGCAATGACTCTAGCTTTGGTTAATGAAAAGAACACACATGCAATCACACTGGTGGATCCCTATGTGGTTTATGAAAATAACACACATGTAATGACTCTAGATGTGGTTTGTGAAAAGAACACACATGCAATGACACTGGTGGATCAATATGTGGTTGTGAAAGGAACGGACATCCAATGACTCTAGATGTGGTTTTGAAAAGAACACACATGCAATGACACTGGTGGATCCATGTGTGGTTTGTGAGATGAACAGACATGCAATGACTCTAGCTGTGGTTTGTGAAAAGAACAGACATGCAATGAACTCTAGTGGATCCATATGTGGTTTGTGAGAAGACACACATGCAATGACTCTAGATGTGGTTTGTGAAAAGAACAGACATCCAATGACTCTAGATGTGGTTTGTGAAAAGAACACACATGAAATGACACTGGTGGATCCATAGGTGGTTTGTGAGAAAAACAGACATGCAATGAACTCTGGTGGATGCAGATGTGGTTTCTAAGAAGAACACACATGCAATGACTCTAGATGTGGTTTGTGAAAGGAACACACATGAAATGACACTGGGATCCATATGTGGTCTGTGAAAAGAACACGCATGCAATGACTCTAGATGTGATTAATGAAAAGAACACATATGTAATGACTCTAGCTGTGATTTGTGAAAAGAACACACATGCAATGACACTAGTGGATCCATATGTGGTTTGGAAAAATAACAGACATGCAATGACTCTAGTTGTGGTTAATGAAAAGAACACACATGCAATCACACTGGTGGATCCATATGTGGTTTGTGAAAAGAACACATATGCAATGACACTGGTGGATGCATATGTGGTTTGTGAAAAGAACAGACATGCAATGACTCTAGCTGTGGTTAATGAAAAGAACACACATGCAATCACACTGGTGGATCCATATGTGGTTTGTGAAAAGAACACACATGCAATGACTCAAGATGTGGTTTGTGAAAAGAACACACATGCAATGACACTTGTGGATCCATGTGTGGTTTGTGAGAAGAACAGGCATGCAATGACTCTACCTGTGGTTTGTGAAAAGAACATACAGGCAGTGAACTCTGGTGGATCCATATGTAGTTTGTGATAAGAATAGACATGCAAGGAACTCTAGATGTCGTTTTTGAAAAGAACAGACATCCAATAACTCTAGATGTGGTTTGTGAAAAGAACACACATGCAATGACTCTGGATGTGGTTAATGAAAAGAACACACATGCAATGACTCTAGCTATGGTTTGTGAAAAGAACACACATGCAATGACTCTAGATGTGGTTTGTGAAAAGAACACACATGAAATGACACTGGGGATCCATATGTGGTTGGTGAAAAGAACAGGCATGCAATGACTCTAGTTGTGGTTAACGAAAAGAACACACATGCAATAACTCTAGCTGTGGTTTGTGAAAAGAACACACATGCAATGACATTGGTGGATCCATATGTGGTTTGTGAAAATAACAGACATGCAATGACTCTAGCTGTGGTTAATGAAAAGAACACACATGCAATCACACCGGTGGATCCATATGTGGTTTGTGAAAAGAACACACATGCAATGACACTGGTGGATGCATATGTGGTTTGTGAAACGAACAGACATGCAATGACTCATAGCTGTGGTTAATGAAAAGAACAGACATGCAATCACACTGGTGGATCCAGATGTGGTTTGTGAAAAGAACACACATGCAATGACTCTAGATGTGGTTTGTGAAAAGAACACACATGAAATGACACTGGGGATCCATATGTGGTTGGTGAAAAGAACAGGCATGCAATGACTCTAGTTGTGGTTAACGAAAAGAACACACATGCAATGACTCTAGCTGTGGTTTGTGAAAAGAACATACATGCAGTGAACTCTGGTGAATCCATATGTAGTTTGTGATAAGAACAGACATGCAATGAACTCTAGATGTCGTTTTTGAAAAGAACAGACATCCAATAACTCTAGATGTGGTTTGTGAAAAGAACACACATGCAATGACTCTGGATGTGTTTAATGAAAAGAAAACACATGCAATGACTCTAGCTATGGTTTGTGAAAAGAACACACATGCAATGACTCTAGATGTGGTTTGTGAAAAGAACACACATGAAATGACACTGGGGATCCATATGTGGTTGGTGAAAAGAACAGGCATGCAATGACTCTAGTTGTGGTTAACGAAAAGAACACACATGCAATGACTCTAGCTGTGGTTTGTGAAAAGAACACACATGCAATGACATTGGTGGATCCATATGTGGTTTGTGAAAATAACAGACATGCAATGACTCTAGCTGTGGTTAATGAAAAGAAAACACATGCAATCACACCGGTGGATCCATATGTGGTTTGTGAAAAGAACACACATGCAATGACATTGGTGGATGCATATGTGGTTTGTGAAACGAACAGACATGCAATGACTCATAGCTGTGGTTAATGAAAAGAACAGACATGCAATCACACTGGTGGATCCATATGTGGTTTGTGAAAAGAACACACATGCAATGACTCTAGATGTGGTTTGTGAAAATAACACACATGCAATGACTCTAGATGTGGTTTGTGAAAAGAACACACATGCAATGACACTGGTGGATCCATATGTGGTTTGTGAAAAGAACAGACATGCAATGACTCTAGTTGTGCTTAATGAAAAGAACACACATGCAATCACACCGGTGGATCCATATGTGGTTTCTGAAAAGAACACACATGCAATGACACTGGTGGATCCATGTGTGGTTTGTGAGAAGAACAAACATGTAATGACTCTAGATGTGGTTTGTGAAAAGAACACACATGCAATGAACTCTGGTGGATCCGTATGTGTTTTGTGAGAAGGAAATACATGCAAAGAACTCTAGATGTGGTTTGTAAAAAGAACAGACATCCAATGACACTGGTGGATCCATATGTGGTTTGTGAAAAGAACAAACATGCAATGACTCTAGATGTCGTTAATGAAAAGAACACACATGCAGTGACTCTAGCTGTGGTTTGTGAAAAGAACACACATGCAATGAAAATGGTGGATCCATCTGTGGTTTGTGAAAAGACACAGAGGCAATGAACTCTGGTGGATCCATATGTTGTTTGTGAGAAGAACACACATGCAATGACTCTAGATGTGGTTTGTGAAAAGAACACACATGCAATTTCACTGGTGGATCCATATCTGGTTTGTGAAAATAACACATGCAATGACTCTAGATGTGGTTAATGAAGAGAACACACATGCAATGACTCTAGATGTGGTTTGTGAAAAGAACACACATGCAATGACACTAGTGGATCCATATGTGGTTTCTGAAAAGAACAGACATGCAATGACTCTAGCTTTGGTTAATGAAAAGAACACACATGCAATCACACTGGTGGATCCCTATGTGGTTTGTGAAAATAACACACACATAATGACTCTAGATGTGGTTTGTGAAAAGAACACACATGCAATGACACTGGTGGATCAATATGTGGTTGTGAAAAGAACGGACATCCAATGACTCTAGATGTGGTTTTGAAAAGAACACACATGCAATGACACTGGTGGATCCATGTGTGGTTTGTGAGATGAACAGACATGCAATGACTCTAGCTGTGGTTTGTGAAAAGAACAGACATGCAATGAACTCTAGTGGATCCATATGTGGTTTGTGAGAAGACACACATGCAATGACTCTAGATGTGGTTTGTGAAAAGAACAGACATCCAATGACTCTAGATGTGGTTTGTGAAAAGAACATACATGAAATGACACTGGTGGATCCATAGGTGGTTTGTGAGAAAAACAGACATGCAATGAACTCTGGTGGATCCAGATGTGGTTTCTAAGAAGAACACACATGCAATGACTCTAGATGTGGTTTGTGAAAGGAACACACATGAAATGACACTGGGATCCATATGTGGTTTGTGAAAAGAACACGCATGCAATGACTCTAGATGTGGTTAATGAAAAGAACACATATGTAATGACTCTAGCTGTGATTTGTGAAAAGAACACACATGCAATGACACTAGTGGATCCATATGTGGTTTGGAAAAATAACAGACATGCAATGACTCTAGTTGTGGTTAATGAAAAGAACACACATGCAATCACACTGGTGGATCCATATGTGGTTTGTGAAAAGAACACATATGCAATGACTCTAGCTGTGGTTTGTGAAAAGAACACGCGTGCAATGACTCTAGTTGTGGTTAATGAAAAGAACACATATGCAATGACTCGAGCTGTGGTTTGTGAAAAGAACACACATGCAATGACACTAGTGGATCCATATGTGGTTTGTGAAAATAACAGACATGCAATGACTCTAGCTGTGGTTAATGAAAAGAACACACATGCAATCACACTGGTGGATCCATATGTGGTTTGTGAAAAGAACACACATGCAATGACACTGGTGGATGCATATGTGGTTTGTGAAAAGAACAAACATGCAATGACTCTAGCTGTGGTTAATGAAAAGAACACACATGCAATCACACTGGTGGATCCATATGTGGTTTGTGAAAAGAACACACATGCAATGACTCTAGATGTGGTTTGTGAAAAGAACACACATGCAATCACACTGGTGGATCCATATGTGGTTTCTAAAAAGAACACACATGAAATGACACTGGTGGATCCATGTGTGGTTTGTGAGAAGAACAAACATGCAATGACTCTAGATGTGGTTTGTGAAAAGAACACACATGCAATGAACTCTAGTGGATCCATATGTGGTTTGTGAGAAGGACAGACATGCAAAGAACTCTAGATGTGGTTTGTGAAAAGAACAGACATCCAATGACACTAGTGGATCCATATGTGGTTTGTGAAAAGAACAACCATGCAATGACTCTAGATGTGGTTAATGAAAAGAACGCACATGCAGTGACTCTAGCTATGGTTTGTGAAAAGAACACACACGCAATGACACTGGTGGATCCATCTGTGGTTTGTGAAAAGACACACAGGCAATGAACTCTGGTGGATCCATATGTTGTTTGTGAGAAGAACACACATGCAATGACTCTAGATGTGGTTTGTGAAAAGAACACACATGCAATTTCACTGGTGGATCTATATGTGGTTTGTGAAAAGAACACACATGCCATGACTCTAGATGTGGTTAATGAAGAGAACACACATGCAATGACTCTAGATGTGGTTTGTGAATAGAGCACACATGCAATGACACTAGTGGATCCATATGTGGTTTGTGAAAAGAACTGACATGCAATGACTCTAGCTATGGTTAATGAAATGAACACACATGCAATCACACTTCTGGATCCCTATGTGGTTTGTGAAAATAACACACATGTAATGACTCTAGATGTGGTTTGTGAAAAGAACACACATGCAATGAGTCTAGATGTGGTTTGTGAAAAGAACACACATGCAATTTCACTGGTGGATCCATATGTGGTTTGTGAAAAGAACACACATGCAATGACTCTAGATGTGGTTAATGAAGAGAACACACATGCAATGACTCTAGATGTGGTTTGTGAATAGAACACACATGCAATGACACTAGTGCATCCATATGTGGTTTGTGAAAAGAACAGACATGCAATGACTCTAGCTGTGGTTAATGAAAAGAACACACATGCAATCACACTGGTGGATCCCTATGTGGTTTGTGAAAATAACACACATGTAATGACTCTAGATGTGGTTTCTGAAAAGAACACACATGCAATGACACTGGTGGATCAATATGTGGTTGTGAAAAGAACGGACATCCAATGACTCTAGATGTGGTGTTGAAAAGAACACACATATAATGACACTGGTGGATCCATGTGTGGTTTGTGAGATGAACAGACCTGCAATGACTCTAGCTGTGGTTTGTGAAAAGAACAGACATGCAATGAACTCTAGTGGATCCATATGTGGTTTGTGAGAAGACACACATGCAATGACTCCAGATGTGGTTTGTGAAAAGAACAGACATCCAATGACTCTAGATGTGGTTTGTGAAAAGAACACACATGAAATGACACTGGTGGATCCGTAGGTGGTTTGTGAGAAAAACATACATGGAATGAACTCTGTTGGATCTAGATGTGGTTTCTAAGAAGAACACACATGCAATGACTCTGGATGTGGTTTGTGAAAAGAACACACATGAAATGACACTGGGGATCCATATGTGGTTTGTGAAAAGAACACGCGTGCAATGACTCTAGTTGTGGTTAATGAAAAGAACACACATGCAATGACTCTAGCTGTGGTTTGTGAAAATAACACACATGCAATGACACTAGTGGATCCATATGTGGTTTGTGAAAATAACAGACATGCAATGACTCTAGCTGTGGTTAATGAAAAGAACACACATGCAATCACACTGGTGGATCCATATGTGGTTTGTGAAAAGAACACACATGCAATGATACTGGTGGATGCATATGTGGTTTGTGAAAAGAACAAACATGCAATGACTCTAGCTGTGGTTAATGAAAAGAACACACATGCAATCACACTGGTGGATCCATATGTGGTTTGTGAAAAGAACACACATGCAATGATACTGGTGGATGCATATGTGGTTTGTGAAAAGAACAAACATGCAATGACTCTAGCTATGGTTAATGAAAAGAACACTCATGCAATGACACTGGTGGATCCATATGTGGTTTGTGAAAAGAACAGACATGCAATGACTCTAGCTCTGGTTAATGAAAAGAACACAAATGCAATCACACCGGTGGATCCATATGTGGTTTCTGAAAAGAACACACATGCAATGACACTGGTGGATCCATGTGTGGTTTGTGAGAAGAACAAACATGTAATGACTCTAGATGTGGTTTGTGAAAAGAACACACATGCAATGAACTCTTGTGGATCCATATGTGGTTTGTGAGAAGGAAAGGCATGCAAAGAACTCTAGATATGGTTTGTGAAAAGAACAGACATCAAATGACACCGGTGGATCCATATGTGGTTTGTGAAAAGAACAAACATGCAATGACTCTAGATGTCGTTAATGAAAAGAACACACATGCAGTGACTCTAGCTGTGGTTTGTGAAAAGAACACACATGCAATGAAAATGGTGGATCCATCTGTGGTTTGTGAAAAGACACACAGGCAATGAAATCTGGTGGATCCATATGTTGTTTGTGAGAAGAACACGCATGCAATGACTCTAGATGTGGTTTGTGAAAAGAACACAGATGCAATTTCACAGGTGGATCCATATGTGGTTTGTGAAAAGAACACACATGCAATGACTCTTGATGTGGTTAATGAAGAGAACACACATGCAATGACTCTAGATGAGGTTTCTGAATAGAACACACATGCAATGGCAGTAGTGGATCCATATGTGGTTTGTGAAAAGAACAGACATGCAATGACTCTAGCTGTGGTTAATGAAAAGAACACACATGCAATCACACTGGTGGATCCATATGTGGTTTGTGAAAATAACACACATGTAATGACTCTAGTTGTGGTTTGTGAAAAGAACACACATGCAATGACACTGGTGTATCAATATGTGGTTTTGAAAAGAACACACATGTAATGACACTGGTGGATCCATCTGTGGTTTGTGAGATGAATAGACCTGCAATGACTCTAGCTGTGGTTTGTGAAAAAAACAGACATGCAATGAACTCTAGTGGATCCATATGTGGTTTGTGAGAAGACACACATGCAATGACTCCAGATGTGGTTTGTGAAAAGAACAAACATCCAATGACTCTAGATGTGGTTTGTGAAAAGAACACACATGAAATGACACTGGTGGATCCATAGGTGATTTGTGAGAAAAACAGACATGCAATGAACTCTGGTTAATCTAGATGTGGTTTCTGAGAAGAACACACATGCAATGACTCTAGATGTGGTTTGTGAAAAGAACACACATGAAATGACACTGGGGATCCATATGTGGTTTGTGAAAAGAACACGCATGCAATGACTCTAGTTGTGGTTAACTAAAAGAACACACATGCAATGACTCTAGCTATGGTTTGTGAAAAGAACACACATGCAATGACACTGGTGGATCCATATGTGGTTTGTGAAAATAACAGACATGCAATGACTCTAGCTGTGGTTAATGAAAAGAACACACATGCAATCACACCGGTGGATCCATATGTGGTTTGTGAAAAGAACACACATGCAATGACACTGGTGGATGCATATGTGGTTTGTGAAACGAACACACATGCAATGACTCATAGTTGTGGTTAATGAAAAGAACAGACATGCAATCACACTGGTGGATCCATATGTGGTTTGTGAAAAGAACACACATGCAATGACTCTAGATGTGGTTTATGAAAAGAACACACATGCAATGACTCTAGATGTGGTTTGTGAAAAGAACACACATGCAATGACACTGGTGGATCCATATGTGGTTTGTGAAAAGAACAGACATGCAATGACTGTACCTCTGGTTAATGAAAAGAACACACATGCAATCACACCGGTGGATCCATATGTGGTTTCTGAAAAGAACACACATGCAATGACACTGGTGGATCCATGTGTGGTTTGTGAGAAGAACAAACATGTAATGACTCTAGATGTGGTTTGTGAAAAGAACACACATGCAATGAACTCTTGTGGATCCATATGTGGTTTGTGAGAAGGAAAGGCATGCAAAGAACTCTAGATGTGGTTTGTGAAAAGAACAGACATCCAATGGCACTGGTGGATCCATATGTGGTTTGTGAAAAGAACAAACATGAAATGACTCTAGATGTCGTTAATGAAAAGAACACACATGCAGTGACTCTAGCTGTGGTTTGTGAAAAGAACACACATGCAATGAAAATGGTGGATCCATCTGTGGTTTGTGAAAAGACACACAGGCAATGAACTCTGGTGGATCCATATGTTGTTTGTGAGAAGAACACGCATGCAATGACTCTAGATGTGGTTTGTGAAAAGAACACACATGCAATTTCACTGGTGGATCCATATGTGGTTTGTGAAAAGAACACACATGCAATGACTCTTGATGTGGTTAATGAAGAGAACACACATGCAATGACTCTTGATGTGGTTTGTGAATAGAACACACATGCAATGGCACTAGTGGATCAATATGTGGTTTGTGAAAAGAACAGACATGCAATGACTCTAGCTGTGGTTAATAAAAAGAACACACATGCAATCACACTGGTGGATCCCTATGTGGTTTGTGAAAATAACACTCATGTAATGACTCTAGATGTGGTTTGTGAAAAGAACACACATGCAATGACACTGGTGGATGCATATGTGGTTTGTGAAAAGAACAAACATGCAATGACTCTAGCTGTGGTTAATGAAAAGAACACACATGCAATCACACTGGTGGATCCATATGTGGTTTGTGAAAAGAACACACATGCAATGACTCTAGCTGTGGTTTGTGAAAAGAACAGACATGCAATGAACTCTAGTGGATACATATGTGGTTTGTGAGAAGACACACATGCAATGACTCCAGATGTGGTTTGTGAAAAGAACAGACATCCAATGACTCTAGATGTGGTTTGTGAAAAGAACACACATGAAATGACACTGGTGGATCCATAGGTGATTTGTGAGAAAAACAGACATGCAATGAACTCTGGTTAATCTAGATGTGGTTTCTGAGAAGAACACACATGCAATGACTCTAGATGTGGTTTGTGAAAAGAACACACATGAAATGACACTGGGGATCCATATGTGGTTTGTGAAAAGAACACGCATGCAATGACTCTAGTTGTGGTTAACGAAAAGAACACACATGCAATGACTCTAGCTGTGGTTTGTGAAAAGAACACACATGCAATGACACTGGTGGATCCATATGTGGTTTGTGAAAATAACAGACATGCAATGACTCTAGCTGTGGTTAATGAAAAGAACACACATGCAATCACACTGGTGGATCCATATGTGGTTTGTGAAAAGAACACACATGCAATGACACTGGTGGATGCATATGTGGTTTGTGAAACAAACAGACATGCAATGACTCATAGCTGTGGTTAATGAAAAGAACAGACATGCAATCACACTGGTGGATCCATATGTGGTTTGTGAAAAGAACACACATGCAATGACTCTAGATGTGGTTTGTGAAAAGAACACACATGCAATGACTCTAGATGTGGTTTGTGAAAAGAACACACATGCAATGACACTGGTGGATCCATATGTGGTTTGTGAAAAGAACAGACATGCAATGACTCTAGCTGTGGTTAATGAAAAGAACACACATGCAATCACACCGGTGGATCCATATGTGGTTTCTGAAAAGAACACACATGCAATGACACTGGTGGATCCATGTGTCGTTTGTGAGAAGAACAGACATGTAATGACTCTAGATGTGGTTTGTGAAAAGAACACACATGCAATGAACTCTGGTAGATCCATATGTGGTTTGTGAGAAGGAAAGACATGCAAAGAACTCTAGATCTGGTTTGTGAAAAGAACAGACATCCAATGACACTGGTGGATCCATATGTGGTTTGTGAAAAGAACAAACATGCAATGACTCTAGATGTCGTTAATGAAAAGAACACACATGCAGTGACTCTAGCTGTGGTTTGTGAAAAGAACACACATGCAATGAAAATGGTGGATCCATCTGTGGTTTGTGAAAAGACAAAGAGGCAATGAACTCTGGTGGATCCATATGTTGTTTGTGAGAAGAACACACATGCAATGACTCTAGATGTGGTTTGTGAAAAGAACACACATGCAATTTCACTGGTGGATCCATATCTGGTTTGTGAAAATAACACACATGCAATGACTCTAGATGTGGTTAATGAAGAGAACACACATGCAATGACTCTAGATGTGGTTTGTGAATAGAACACACATGCAATGACACTAGTGGATCCATATGTGGTTTCTGAAAAGAACAGACATGCAATGACTCTAGCTTTGGTTAATGAAAAGAACACACATGCAATCACACTGGTGGATCCCTATGTGGTTTATGAAAATAACACACATGTAATGACTCTAGATGTGGTTTGTGAAAAGAACACACATGCAATGACACTGGTGGATCAATATGTGGTTGTGAAAGGAACGGACATCCAATGACTCTAGATGTGGTTTTGAAAAGAACACACATGCAATGACACTGGTGGATCCATGTGTGGTTTGTGAGATGAACAGACATGCAATGACTCTAGCTGTGGTTTGTGAAAAGAACAGACATGCAATGAACTCTAGTGGATCCATATGTGGTTTGTGAGAAGACACACATGCAATGACTCTAGATGTGGTTTGTGAAAAGAACAGACATCCAATGACTCTAGATGTGGTTTGTGAAAAGAACACACATGAAATGACACTGGTGGATCCATAGGTGGTTTGTGAGAAAAACAGACATGCAATGAACTCTGGTGGATGCAGATGTGGTTTCTAAGAAGAACACACATGCAATGACTCTAGATGTGGTTTGTGAAAGGAACACACATGAAATGACACTGGGATCCATATGTGGTCTGTGAAAAGAACACGCATGCAATGACTCTAGATGTGGTTAATGAAAAGAACACATATGTAATGACTCTAGCTGTGATTTGTGAAAAGAACACACATGCAATGACACTAGTGGATCCATATGTGGTTTGGAAAAATAACAGACATGCAATGACTCTAGTTGTGGTTAATGAAAAGAACACACATGCAATCACACTGGTGGATCCATATGTGGTTTGTGAAAAGAACACATATGCAATGACACTGGTGGATGCATATGTGGTTTGTGAAAAGAACAGACATGCAATGACTCTAGCTGTGGTTAATGAAAAGAACACACATGCAATCACACTGGTGGATCCATATGTGGTTTGTGAAAAGAACACACATGCAATGACTCAAGATGTGGTTTGTGAAAAGAACACACATGCAATGACACTTGTGGATCCATGTGTGGTTTGTGAGAAGAACAGGCATGCAATGACTCTACCTGTGGTTTGTGAAAAGAACATACAGGCAGTGAACTCTGGTGGATCCATATGTAGTTTGTGATAAGAATAGACATGCAAGGAACTCTAGATGTCGTTTTTGAAAAGAACAGACATCCAATAACTCTAGATGTGGTTTGTGAAAAGAACACACATGCAATGACTCTGGATGTGGTTAATGAAAAGAACACACATGCAATGACTCTAGCTATGGTTTGTGAAAAGAACACACATGCAATGACTCTAGATGTGGTTTGTGAAAAGAACACACATGAAATGACACTGGGGATCCATATGTGGTTGGTGAAAAGAACAGGCATGCAATGACTCTAGTTGTGGTTAACGAAAAGAACACACATGCAATAACTCTAGCTGTGGTTTGTGAAAAGAACACACATGCAATGACATTGGTGGATCCATATGTGGTTTGTGAAAATAACAGACATGCAATGACTCTAGCTGTGGTTAATGAAAAGAACACACATGCAATCACACCGGTGGATCCATATGTGGTTTGTGAAAAGAACACACATGCAATGACACTGGTGGATGCATATGTGGTTTGTGAAACGAACAGACATGCAATGACTCATAGCTGTGGTTAATGAAAAGAACAGACATGCAATCACACTGGTGGATCCAGATGTGGTTTGTGAAAAGAACACACATGCAATGACTCTAGATGTGGTTTGTGAAAAGAACACACATGAAATGACACTGGGGATCCATATGTGGTTGGTGAAAAGAACAGGCATGCAATGACTCTAGTTGTGGTTAACGAAAAGAACACACATGCAATGACTCTAGCTGTGGTTTGTGAAAAGAACATACATGCAGTGAACTCTGGTGAATCCATATGTAGTTTGTGATAAGAACAGACATGCAATGAACTCTAGATGTCGTTTTTGAAAAGAACAGACATCCAATAACTCTAGATGTGGTTTGTGAAAAGAACACACATGCAATGACTCTGGATGTGTTTAATGAAAAGAAAACACATGCAATGACTCTAGCTATGGTTTGTGAAAAGAACACACATGCAATGACTCTAGATGTGGTTTGTGAAAAGAACACACATGAAATGACACTGGGTATCCATATGTGGTTGGTGAAAAGAACAGGCATGCAATGACTCTAGTTGTGGTTAACGAAAAGAACACACATGCAATGACTCTAGCTGTGGTTTGTGAAAAGAACACACATGCAATGACATTGGTGGATCCATATGTGGTTTGTGAAAATAACAGACATGCAATGACTCTAGCTGTGGTTAATGAAAAGAAAACACATGCAATCACACCGGTGGATCCATATGTGGTTTGTGAAAAGAACACACATGCAATGACATTGGTGGATGCATATGTGGTTTGTGAAACGAACAGACATGCAATGACTCATAGCTGTGGTTAATGAAAAGAACAGACATGCAATCACACTGGTGGATCCATATGTGGTTTGTGAAAAGAACACACATGCAATGACTCTAGATGTGGTTTGTGAAAATAACACACATGCAATGACTCTAGATGTGGTTTGTGAAAAGAACACACATGCAATGACACTGGTGGATCCATATGTGGTTTGTGAAAAGAACAGACATGCAATGACTCTAGTTGTGCTTAATGAAAAGAACACACATGCAATCACACCGGTGGATCCATATGTGGTTTCTGAAAAGAACACACATGCAATGACACTGGTGGATCCATGTGTGGTTTGTGAGAAGAACAAACATGTAATGACTCTAGATGTGGTTTGTGAAAAGAACACACATGCAATGAACTCTGGTGGATCCGTATGTGTTTTGTGAGAAGGAAATACATGCAAAGAACTCTAGATGTGGTTTGTAAAAAGAACAGACATCCAATGACACTGGTGGATCCATATGTGGTTTGTGAAAAGAACAAACATGCAATGACTCTAGATGTCGTTAATGAAAAGAACACACATGCAGTGACTCTAGCTGTGGTTTGTGAAAAGAACACACATGCAATGAAAATGGTGGATCCATCTGTGGTTTGTGAAAAGACACAGAGGCAATGAACTCTGGTGGATCCATATGTTGTTTGTGAGAAGAACACACATGCAATGACTCTAGATGTGGTTTGTGAAAAGAACACACATGCAATTTCACTGGTGGATCCATATCTGGTTTGTGAAAATAACACATGCAATGACTCTAGATGTGGTTAATGAAGAGAACACACATGCAATGACTCTAGATGTGGTTTGTGAAAAGAACACACATGCAATGACACTAGTGGATCCATATGTGGTTTCTGAAAAGAACAGACATGCAATGACTCTAGCTTTGGTTAATGAAAAGAACACACATGCAATCACACTGGTGGATCCCTATGTGGTTTGTGAAAATAACACACACATAATGACTCTAGATGTGGTTTGTGAAAAGAACACACATGCAATGACACTGGTGGATCAATATGTGGTTGTGAAAAGAACGGACATCCAATGACTCTAGATGTGGTTTTGAAAAGAACACACATGCAATGACACTGGTGGATCCATGTGTGGTTTGTGAGATGAACAGACATGCAATGACTCTAGCTGTGGTTTGTGAAAAGAACAGACATGCAATGAACTCTAGTGGATCCATATGTGGTTTGTGAGAAGACACACATGCAATGACTCTAGATGTGGTTTGTGAAAAGAACAGACATCCAATGACTCTAGATGTGGTTTGTGAAAAGAACATACATGAAATGACACTGGTGGATCCATAGGTGGTTTGTGAGAAAAACAGACATGCAATGAACTCTGGTTGATCCAGATGTGGTTTCTAAGAAGAACACACATGCAATGACTCTAGATGTGGTTTGTGAAAGGAACACACATGAAATGACACTGGGATCCATATGTGGTTTGTGAAAAGAACACGCATGCAATGACTCTAGATGTGGTTAATGAAAAGAACACATATGTAATGACTCTAGCTGTGATTTGTGAAAAGAACACACATGCAATGACACTAGTGGATCCATATGTGGTTTGGAAAAATAACAGACATGCAATGACTCTAGTTGTGGTTAATGAAAAGAACACACATGCAATCACACTGGTGGATCCATATGTGGTTTGTGAAAAGAACATATATGCAATGACACTGGTGGATGCATATGTGGTTTGTGAAAAGAACAGACATGCAATGACTCTAGCTGTGGTTAATGAAAAGAACACACATGCAATCACACTGCTGGATCCATATGTGGTTTGTGAAAAGAACACACATGCAATGACTCAAGATGTGGTTTGTGAAAAGAACACACATGCAATGACACTTGTGGATCCATGTGTGGTTTGTGAGAAGAACAGACATGCAATGACTCTACCTGTGGTTTGTGAAAAGAACATACATGTAGTGAACTCTGGTGGATCCATATGTAGTTTGTGATAAGAACAGACATGCAATGAACTCTAGATGTCGTTTTTGAAAAGAACAGACATCCAATAACTCTAGATGTGGTTTGTGAAAAGAACACACATGCAATGACTCTGGATGTGGTTAATGAAAAGAACACACATGCAATGACTCCAGCTATGGTTTGTGAAAAGAACACACATGCAATGACACTGGTGGATCCATATGTGGTTTGTGAAAAGAAAACACATGCAATGAACTCTGGTGGATGCATATGTGGTTTGTGAGAAGAACTCACATGCAATGAATCTAGATGTGGTTTGTGAAAAGAACACACATGCAATGACACTGGTGCATCCATATGTGGTTTGTGAAAATAACACACATGCAATGACTCTAGATGTGGTTAATGAAAAGAAGACACATGCAATTACTCTAGACGTGGTTTGTGAATAGAACACACATGCAATGACACTAGTGGATCCATATCTGGTTTGTGAAAAAAATAGACATGCAATGACTCTAGTTGTGGTTAATGAAAAGAAGACACATGGAATCACACTGGTGGATCCATATATGGTTTGTGAAAAGAACACACATGCAATGACTCTAGATGTGGTTTGTGAAAAGATCACACATGCAATGACACTTGTGGATCCATGTGTGGTTTGTGAGAAGAAAAGACATGCAATGACTCTAGCTGTCGTTTGTGCAAAGAATAGACATGCAATGAACTCTAGTGGATCCATATGTGGTTTGTGAGAAGACACACATGCAACGACTCTAGATGTGGTTTGTGAAAAGAACAGACATCCAATGACTCTAGATGTGGTTTGTGAAAAGAACACACATGAAATGACACTGGTGGATCCATAGGTGGTTTGTGAGAAAAACAGACATGCAATGAACTCTGGTGGATCCAGATGTGGTTTTTGAGAAGAACACACATGCAATGACTCTAGATGTGGTTTGTGAAAAGAACACACATGAAATGACACTGGGAACCATATATGGTTTGTGAAAAGAACACACATGCAATGACTCTAGATGTAGTTTGTGAAAAGAACACACGTGCAATGACACTACTGGATCAATATGTGGTTTGTGAGAAGAACACACATCCAATGACTCTAGATGTGGTTTGTGAAAAGAACAGACATGCAATGACTCTAGATGTGGTTTGTGAAAAGAACAGATATCCAATGACTGTAGAAGTGGTTTGTGAAAAGAACACACATGCAATTACACGGGTGGATCCATGTGTGGTTTGTGAGAAGAACATACATGCAATGACTCTAGTTGTGGTTTGTGTAAAGAATAGACATGCAATGAACTCTAGTGGATCCATATGTGGTTTGTGAGAAGAACACACATGCAATGACTCTAGATGTGGTTTGTGAAAAGGATAGACATGCAATGACTCTAGATGTGGTTTGTGAAAATAACACACATGCAATGACACTGGTAGATCCATGGGTGCTTTGTGAAAAGAACAGACATCCAATGACTAGATGTGGTTTGAGAAAAGAACACACATGCAATGAACTCTGCTGGATCCATATGTGGTTTGTGATAAGAACACACATGTAATGACTCTAGATTTGGTTTGTGAAAAGAATAGACATCCACTGACTCTAGATGTGGTTTGTGAAAAGAACACACATGCAATGATGCTGGTGGATCCATGTGTGGTTTGTGAGAAGAAAAGACATGCAATGACTCTAGCTGTGGTTTGTGAAAAGAACAGACATGCAATGAACTCTGGTGGATCCATGTGTGGTTTGTGAGAAGAACACACATGCAATGACTCTAGATGTGGTTTGTGAGAAGAACAGACATCCAATGACTCTATATGTGGTTTGTGAAAAGAACACACATGAAATGACAATGGTGGATCCATATGTGGTTTGTGAGAAGAATAGACATGCAATGAACTCTTGTGGATCCAGATGTGGTTTGTGAAAAGAACACACATGCAATGACACTGGTGGATCCATATGTGGTTTGTGAAAAGAACACGCATGCAATGACTCTAGATGTGGTTAATGAAAATAACACACATGCAATGACTCTAGCTGTGGTTTGTGAAAAGAACACACACGCAATGACACTGGTTGATCCGTATGTGGTTTGTGAAAAGAATAGACATGCAATGACTCTTGCTGTGGTTAATGAAAAGAACACACATGCAATCACACTGGTGGATCCATATGTGGTTTGTGAAAAGAACACACATGCAATGACTCTAGATGTGGTTTGTGAAAAGAACACACATGCAATGACACTGGTGGATCAATATGTTGTTTGTGAAAAGAACAGACATCCAATGACTCTAGATGTGGTTTGTGAAAAGAACACACATGCAGTGACACTGGTGGATCCATGTGTGCTTTGTGAGAAGAACAGACATGCAATGACTCTAGCTACGGTTTGTGAAAAGAACAGACATGCAATGTGTAGGGGTTCGTAGCATGGAAAACAAAAATTTTCTATCGCATACAAACAAACAAGCCAAGATCTATCTACTAGATTGTAGCAACGAGTCGATGGAATAACTCACCCTCGAAGATTCCAAAGTGTTTAACGAGAGCAGATTCTCGTGGGTGATGTAGTCGTACTCTTTCCGATCTCAAGATCGCGTAGACGATCCTTCCGGCGCCGCGTTCCCGCAGCGCTCCCGCAGTCGGTCACACGTTCGGTACTCGACGAAGACCTTCCTCTCCCTTGTTCCAGCAGGCAGCGGAGGTTGTAGCACTCTCCTCGTGATTCCGGCAGCACAACGGCGTGGTACCGGAGGTAGAGGGGAAATCCCGCAGGGCTTCGCCTTAAGCCGGTGCGAGTATGGTGGAGCTTATGAGAGAGGCTATTAGTGGTCTAGTAATTAGACACACCAATTAGAGGGCTCTAAACCAATTAGAAGGCTCTAAACCGAATAGCTCTAAACCGGGGTCTAGATCTAGGGTTTAGTTTAGAGGATAGGAAACTTGTGTATCTAGGAGGGGAGCCCTGCCCCTCCTTATATAGGTGGGAGGGTGTGGGCGCGCCAGGGGAGGGAGGGAGTCCCTCCCCAACTCGGCCTTGGGCTGGGCGCCGGCCTGGAGGAGTCCAACTCCTCCTCCAGGTTGGTTCCAACTCCTCTTGCTTGTTTCCCACAGTTTCTTGTTTTGGCAGTTTGACTTTCAAACTGGACATTTGACTTTTCTGTTTTAGGATTCAATTTAATCCTATATTTGGGACAGCAAGAACACTTAGTACATGATGCAATCATTCCAATATGTAATGACACATTCATGTACCCCTTCCCCCCCGGAGTGCCGGACATTCCGGGACCTTCTAGAATGTTCCCGATGAAAACACCGGAACCATTCCCCAACTCCGAAACGGGACTTTCCTTATATGAATCTTATTCTCCGGACCATTCCGGATCTCCTCGTGATATCCCGGATCCCATCCGAGACTCCGAACAACATTCGGTCTCTTTCTCATAATGCCATAACTACTCAAACAACGTCGAATCCTTAAGTGTGTCTCCCTACGGTTCGTGAATTATGCGGACATGATCGAGACACTTCTCCGAACAATAACCAATAGAGGAATCTGGAAATTCATATGGCTCCCACATATTTCTACGATTACTTTGCGATCGAATGAACCACTTACATACGATACCAATTTCCCTTTGTCTCACGATATGTTACTTATCCGAGGTTATGATCTTCGGTATCTCTGCATACCTAGTTCAACCTCGTTACTGATAAGTACTCTTTTCTCGTTCCCGTGATATGTGATCCCTTGTGACCCAGTCACATGCTTGCAAGCTAATTGGATGACATTTCACCGAGAGGGCCCAGAGAATATCTATCCGTCATATGGATGGACAAATCCCACTCTTGATCCATGTGTTTCAACCAATACTTTCCGAACACTCAATACCACCTTTATAGCCACCCTGTTACGGTGTGGTGTTTGATGACATCAAAGCATCCATCCAGTAAAGGTGATATGCATGATCTCATGGTCGAAGGAATTAGGTTACTATGTATCAGAAAGCATATAGCAATTGAACTATTGAAATGACTTGATCTTTATGCTACGCTTGTCTATAGGAGTATGTCCACCATATCATTCTCCTAACGATATGATCTTGTTGTTAATAACATCTCAATGTTCATGATAGGGAAACCACAATCATCTATTAACCAACAAGCTAGTGAAGTATAGAGGCTATACTAGGGACTTCAAATTAAGTTTACAAATCACACAAGTATTAATGGTTTCCTTGTTAATACTATTATAGCATGAATGCAAACATTTATCATAAACACAAAGATATATAATAATAACTATATTTATTATTGCCTCTAGGGCATATCTCCAACAGTCTCCCACTTGCACTAGAGTCATCTAATCTAGATTACATGGTAATATACCGAACACCCATGGCAGTTTGGTGTTGGTCATGTTTTGCCCTCGGGAGAGGTTTAGTCAACGGATCCGCCACATTCAGATCTGTGTGTACTTTGCAAATCTTTATATCCCCATCCTGGATATGTTCTCGAATAGCGTGAAAACGTAGCTTGATATGCTTCAGCTTCTTGTGTGACCTTGGTTCTTGCGCATTGGCTATGGCGCCCATGTTATCACAGTAGATAGACATTGGGTCCAACGCACTAGGAACCACACCCAGCTCTGTAATGAACTCTTTCATCCATATCGCTTCTTGTGAAGCCTCCGAAGCAGCCATGTATTCCGATTCAGTTGAAGATCTCGCCACAACGCTTTGCTTTGCACTCCTCCAGCTAACTGCTGCACCATTCAAAATAAATACGTATCCAGATTGTGATTTAGAATCATCTGGATCGGTGTTCCAACTAGCATCGGTGTAACCATTAACAACGAGCTGTTCATCACCTCCATAAGAAAGAACCATATCCTTAGTTCTTCTCAAGTACTTAAGGATGTTTTTGACCGCTGTCCAATGATCCACTCCTGGATCACTTTGATATCTGCTAGTTAGACTAACAGCATATGCGATGTCGGGTCTAGTACATAGCATGGCATACATTAGAGATCCTATGGCTGAGGCATAGGGAGTCTTACTCATCCTTTCTCTATCTTCTGCCGATGTCGGACTTTGAGTTTTACTCAAGGTCGTATTGGGCAACATGGGCAAGAACCCTTTCTTGCTTTCTTCCATTCCAAACTTCTTTAGAACTTTGTCCAAATATGTACTTTGTGACAATGATATTTGGCGTTTCGATCTATCTCTATAAATCTTTATGCCTAATATGTAAGCTGCTTCGCCAAGATCCTTCATTAAAAAACTATTATTCAAATACTCTTTGACACTATTAAGAAGGTCTACATCATTCCCAATCAACAATATGTCATCCACATATAGTATTAAGAATGCTACAGAGCTCCCACTCACTTTCTTGTAAATACAAGCTTCTCCATAAGTTTGTATAAAACCAAAACTTTTGATTACCTTATCAAAACGTTGATTCCAACTTCGGGATGCCTGCTTCAATCCATAGATGGACCGTTGAAGCTTGCATACCTTGTTAGCATCTTTAGGATCGACAAAACCTTTGGGTTGTATCATATACAACTCTTCATCAATGTCTCCATTGAGGAATGCTGTTTTGACATCCATCTGCCATATCTCATAATCATAATATGCAGCGATTGCTAACATAATCCTCACAGACTTTAGCTTCGCTACCGGTGAGAAAGTCTCATCGTAGTCAACTCCTTGAATTTGTCGAAACCCTTTTGCGACAAGTCGAGCTTTATAGACAGTAACATTACCATCAGCATCTGTTTTCTTCTTGAAAATCCATTTGTTCTCGACAGCCTTCCGGCCATCCGGTAAGTCCACCAAAGTCCATACTTGGTTTTCGTACATGGATCCAATCTCGGATTTCATGGCTTCTTGCCATTTATTGGAATCTGGGCTCATCATCGCTTCCTCATATGTCTCGGGGTCATCGGTGTTGTCCACCAACATGACATTCATAACGGAATCATACCAATCTGGAGTGGTACGAGTTCTCGTTGACCTCCGAGGCTCTGTAGCAACTTCAACCGAAGTTTCATGATCACCATCATTAGCTTCCTCTCTTATTGGTGCAGGCACCACAGGAACTTCTTCCGGTGCTGCGCTACTCGCAATTTCGAGAGAAGGTTCGACAACCTCGTCGAGTTCTACTTTCCTTCCAGTCACTTCTTTCGAGAGAAATTCCTTCTCTAGAAATGATCCATTCTTGGCAACGAAGATTTTGCCTTCGGATCTATGATAGAAGGTATACCCAATAGTTTCCTTCGGGTATCCTATGAAGACGCATTTTTCCGCTTTGGGTTCAAGCTTGTCCGGCTGTAACTTCTTTACATAGGCTTCGCATCCCCAAACTTTAAGGAACGACAATTTAGGTTTCTTCCCAAACCATAATTCATACGGTGTCGTTTCAACGGATTTAGATGGTGCCCTATTTAAAGTGAATGCGGCTGTTTCTAATGCATAACCCCAAAATGTTAGCGGTAAATCTGTAAGTGACATCATAGAACGAACCATATCTAAGAGAGTTCGATTACGACGTTCAGACACACCATTACGCTGTGGTGTTCCCGGCGGTGTCAATTGTGAAAGTATTCCGCACTTCTTTAAATGCTCGCCAAACTCGTAACTTAGATATTCACCTCCACGATCAGAACGTAGAAATTTAATCTTCTTGTTACGTTGATTCTCTACCTCACTTTGAAACTCCTTAAACTTCTCGAAAGTTTCGGACTTATGTTTCATGAAATAGATATACCCATATCTACTCAAGTCATCCGTGAAGGTAAGAACATAACGATAACCACTGCGCGATGCTACACTCATTGGACCACACACATCGGTATGTATGATTTCCAATAAGTCTGTAGCTCGCTCCATTATACCAGAAAATGGAGTCTTAGTCATTTTACCCATCAGACATGCCTCGCATCTTTCAAGTGATTCAAAATCAAGTGATTCAAGAAGTCCATCGGAATGGAGTTTCTTCATACGCTTCACTCCAATGTGACCAAGACGACAGTGCCACATATAGGTCGAATTATCGCTTGATTTCAAACGTTTAGCTTCAATGTTATTAAGATGTGTATTTCTACTATCGAGATTCAATAAGAATAGACCATCTATCAAGGTGCATGTGCGTAAAACATATTACTCATATAAATCGAACAACCATTATTCTCTGATTTAAACAAGTAACCGTCTCGCAATAAACAAGATCCTGATATAATGTTCATGCTCAACGCAGGCACCAAATAACAATTATTTAAGTATAAAACTAATCCCGATGGTAGATGAAGAGGTAGCGTGCCGACCGCGATCACATCAACCTTTGATCCGTTTCCCACACGCATCGACACCTCGTTCTTCGCTAGCTTCCGTTTATTCTGCAGCTCCTGTTTCGAGTTACAAATATGAGCAACCGAACCAGTATCAAATACCCAGGCACTACTACGAATACTAGTGAGATACACATCAATAACATGTATATCAAATATACCTTTCTTCTTGATGTTGCCGTTCTTCAAATCCGCCAAGTACTTTGGGCAATTCCGCTTCCAGTGACCTTCTCCCTTGCAGTAAAAGCACTCAGTTTCAGGCTTAGGTCCAGCCTTGGTCTTCTTCGTTGGCATGGTAACTTTCTTACCACCCTTCTTGAAGTGTCCCTTTTGCTTAGACTTGCCTTTCTTGAATTTGGTGGTCTTATTGACCATCAACACTTGGTGCTCTTTCTTGATCTCCACTTCTGCAGATTTTAACATAGCAAATAGTTCTGGCAACTCTTTGTTCATGTTCTGCATGTTGTAGTTCATCACAAAGTTCTTGTAACTTGGTGGTAGTGATTGGAGGATGCGGTAAACTCCCAAAGTATTAGGAATCACTATACCCAAGCTTTGAAGTTTATTCGCGTGCCCAGACATTTTAAGCACATGCTCACTGACGGAGCTACCCTCTTCCATCTTGCAGTTAAAGAACTTTTCAGAAGCTTCATAACTTTCAATTGCCGCATGAGTCTCAAAAATTAATTTGAGATCCTCGACAATATCATATGGATCTGACTCTTCAAACCTTTTCTGAAGCTCCGATTCTAAACCATACAAGATAGCACACTGAACTATGGAGTACTGATTCTTCCGAGCGAGGTAAACATTCTTTACTTCATCGGTAGCATCAGCTGCAGGTGGGTCACCTAGCGGTGCATCCAGCACATAGGTCAAATTACCAGCTGTGAGGACAATCCTCAAATTGCGGAACCAATCCGCGAAGTTGCTTCCATTGTTTTTCAACTTTTCTTTCTCTAGGAACGCATTAAAATTGATGGTAGGGGCTGCCATTGATCTACAACATATTTGCAATAGTTTAGACTAAGTTTATGACAAATTGAGCTCAAATTAATTAATGAAATTAAACTAGGTGAACTCCCACTCAAAACAACATCCCTCACATTGTTTTAGTGATCACACGAACCAAAACTACTATATCAACACCGATCATCACGAGAGCCGATATAGTTTTAATGGCGAACAATCATCATGTTCATCATATCTACTATATGATTCATGCTTTGCCTTTCGGCGATCCGTGTTCCTGAGGCCATGTCTGTACATGCTAGGCTCGTCAAGATCAAACCTTAGCTACCGCATAAGCAAATCTGGCTTGCTTACGTTGTATTCACCCGCGGAATCAAAGACACCCGATCATCACGTGGTGCTTCGAAGCAACAAGCTTTGGCAACGGTGCATACTAAGGGTGAACACTTTAGAACTTGAAATTTATGTGCATGAGGGATCATCTTATAATGCTACCGTCGTCTACTAAGCAATACAAGATGCATAAAGGATTAACATCACATGCAATTCATAATATGTGATATGATATGGCCTTTCTTCTTTGTGCTTCCGATCTCCATCTTCAAGCACGAATATGATCTCCATCATCACCGGCATAGCATCAAGGTCAATGACGCTTCTTCATGGTTGTCGTCCACCAGCTTCAACTATTACAACTATTTTGAATAGACACGCAGGTCTTAACAGAAATTAAAGACAACCATATGGCTCCTGCCGGTTGCCAACTTACAATAAGGAACATTGCATACATCAAATATAATCACAATCATGGCCATATCACATCACTGCACACCCCTGCAAAACAAAGTTAGACGCTTCTACTTTCTTTGCATATTTTACGTGGTTTGGGGCTTTCCATAAGTGTCGTTCTAACTTACGAACAAGAACCACAACATTGATACTAGCATTGTTGATCACCCGTTGTAAATTGGATCTTTACTATGCTAGGAGAAACAGGCACCCGCAAAGCCACTTATGCAAAACGAGTTGCATGTCAAGCGTGGAGCAAGTCTCATGAACGATGTCATGTAAGGTTAGCCCGGGCCGCTTCATCCCAACATACCGCAAGATGCAAAGTACACAAAAAGCAATCTACAATAAAAGCATCAACGCCCACAATGACCATTGTGTTCTACTCGTGCAACAGATCTACATATAGACACGGCTCTGATACCACTGTAGGGGTTCGTAGCATGGAAAACAAAAATTTTCTATCGCATACAAACAAACAAGCCAAGATCTATCTACTAGATTGTAGCAACGAGTCGATGGAATAACTCACCCTCGAAGATTCCAAAGTGTTTAACGAGAGCAGATTCTCGTGGGTGATGTAGTCGTACTCTTTCCGATCTCAAGATCGCGTAGACGATCCTTCCGGCGCCGCGTTCCCGCAGCGCTCCCGCAGTCGGTCACACGTTCGGTACTCGACGAAGACCTTCCTCTCCCTTGTTCCAGCAGGCAGCGGAGGTTGTAGCACTCTCCTCGTGATTCCGGCAGCACAACGGCGTGGTACCGGAGGTAGAGGGGAAATCCCGCAGGGCTTCGCCTTAAGCCGGTGCGAGTATGGTGGAGCTTATGAGAGAGGCTATTAGTGGTCTAGTAATTAGACACACCAATTAGAGGGCTCTAAACCAATTAGAAGGCTCTAAACCGAATAGCTCTAAACCGGGGTCTAGATCTAGGGTTTAGTTTAGAGGATAGGAAACTTGTGTATCTAGGAGGGGAGCCCTGCCCCTCCTTATATAGGTGGGAGGGTGTGGGCGCGCCAGGGGAGGGAGGGAGTCCCTCCCCAACTCGGCCTTGGGCTGGGCGCCGGCCTGGAGGAGTCCAACTCCTCCTCCAGGTTGGTTCCAACTCCTCTTGCTTGTTTCCCACAGTTTCTTGTTTTGGCAGTTTGACTTTCAAACTGGACATTTGACTTTTCTGTTTTAGGATTCAATTTAATCCTATATTTGGGACAGCAAGAACACTTAGTACATGATGCAATCATTCCAATATGTAATGACACATTCATGTACCCCTTCCCCCCCGGAGTGCCGGACATTCCGGGACCTTCTAGAATGTTCCCGATGAAAACACCGGAACCATTCCCCAACTCCGAAACGGGACTTTCCTTATATGAATCTTATTCTCCGGACCATTCCGGATCTCCTCGTGATATCCCGGATCCCATCCGAGACTCCGAACAACATTCGGTCTCTTTCTCATAATGCCATAACTACTCAAACAACGTCGAATCCTTAAGTGTGTCTCCCTACGGTTCGTGAATTATGCGGACATGATCGAGACACTTCTCCGAACAATAACCAATAGAGGAATCTGGAAATTCATATGGCTCCCACATATTTCTACGATTACTTTGCGATCGAATGAACCACTTACATACGATACCAATTTCCCTTTGTCTCACGATATGTTACTTATCCGAGGTTATGATCTTCGGTATCTCTGCATACCTAGTTCAACCTCGTTACTGATAAGTACTCTTTTCTCGTTCCCGTGATATGTGATCCCTTGTGACCCAGTCACATGCTTGCAAGCTAATTGGATGACATTTCACCGAGAGGGCCCAGAGAATATCTATCCGTCATATGGATGGACAAATCCCACTCTTGATCCATGTGTTTCAACCAATACTTTCCGAACACTCAATACCACCTTTATAGCCACCCTGTTACGGTGTGGTGTTTGATGACATCAAAGCATCCATCCAGTAAAGGTGATATGCATGATCTCATGGTCGAAGGAATTAGGTTACTATGTATCAGAAAGCATATAGCAATTGAACTATTGAAATGACTTGATCTTTATGCTACGCTTGTCTATAGGAGTATGTCCACCATATCATTCTCCTAACGATATGATCTTGTTGTTAATAACATCTCAATGTTCATGATAGGGAAACCACAATCATCTATTAACCAACAAGCTAGTGAAGTATAGAGGCTATACTAGGGACTTCAAATTAAGTTTACAAATCACACAAGTATTAATGGTTTCCTTGTTAATACTATTATAGCATGAATGCAAACATTTATCATAAACACAAAGATATATAATAATAACTATATTTATTATTGCCTCTAGGGCATATCTCCAACACAATGAACTCTGGTGGATCCATATGTGGTTTGTGAGAAGAACACACATGCAATGACTATAGATGTGGTTTGTGAAAAGAACACACATGCAATGACACTGAGGCATCCATATGTGGTTTGTGAAAAGAACACACATGCAATGACTCTAGATGTGGTTAATGACAAGAACAGGCATGCAATGACTCTAGATGTGGTTTGTGAATAGAACACACATGCAATGACACTAGTGGATCCATATGTGGTTTGTGAAAAGAATAGACATGCAATGACTCTTGCTGTGGTTAATGAAAAGAACACACATGCAATCACACTGGTGGATCCATATGTGGTCTGTGAAAAGAACACACATGCAATGACTCTAGATGTGGTTTGTGAAAAGAACACACATGCAATGACACTGGTGGATCAATATGTTGTTTGTGAAAAGAACAGACATCCAATGACTCTAGATGTGGTTTGTAAAAAGAACATACATGCAATGACACTGGTGGATCCATGTGTGCTTTGTGAGAAGATCAGACATGCAATGACTCTAGCTACGGTTTGTGAAAAGAACAGACATGCAATGAACTCTGGTGGATCCATATGTGGTTTGTGAGAAGAACACACATACAATGACTCTAGATGTGGTTTGTGAAAAGAATAGACATCCAATGACTCTAGATGTGGTTTGTGAAAAGAACACACATGCAATGACACTGGTGGATCCATTTGTGGTTTGTGAGAAGAACACACATCCAATGACTCTAGATGTGGTTTGTGAAAAGAACAGACATGCAATGACTCTAGATGTGGTTTGTGAAAAGAACAGATATCCAATGACTGTAGAAGTGGTTTGTGAAAAGAACACACATGCAATTACAGGGGTGGATCCATGTGTGGTTTGTGGGAAGAACATACATGCAATGACTCTAGTTGTGGTTTGTGTAAAGAATAGACATGCAATGAACTCTAGTGGATCCATATGTAGTTTGTGAGAAGAACACACATGCAATGACTCTAGATGTGGCTTGTGAAACGTATAGACATGCAATGACTCTAGATGTGGTTTGTGAAAATAACACACATGCAATGACACTGGTAGATCCATGTGTGGATTGTGAAAAGAACAGACATCCAATGACTCTAGATGTGGTTTGAGAAAAGAACACACATGCAATGAACTCTGATGGATCCATATGTGGTTTGTGATAAGAACACACATGTAATGACTCTAGATGTGGTTTGTGAAAAGAATAGACATCCACTGACTCTAGATGTGGTTTGTGAAAAGAACACACATGCAATGACGCTGGTGGATCCATGTGTGGTTTGTGAGAAGAAAAGACATGCAATGACTCTAGTTGTAGTTTGTGAAAAGAACAGACATGCAATGAACTCTGGTGGATCCAAGTGTGGTTTGTGAGAAGAACACACATGCAATGACTCTAGATGTGGTTTGTTAAAAGAACAGACATCCAATGACTCTATATGTGGTTTGTGAAAAGAACACACATGCAATGACACTGGTGGATCCATTTGTGGTTTGTGAGAAGAACACACATGCAATGACTCTAGATGTGGCTTGTGAAAAGGATAGACATGCAATGACTCTATTTGTGGTTTGTGAAAATAACACACATGCAATGACACTGGTAGATCCATGTGTGCTTTGTGAAAAGAACAGACATCCAATGACTCTAGATGTGGTTTGAGAAAAAAACACACATGCAATGAACTCTGATGGATCCATATGTGGTTTGTGATAAGAACACACATGTAATGACTCTAGATGTGGTTTGTGAAAAGAATAGACATCCACTGACTCTAGATGTGGTTTGTGAAAAGAACACACATGCAATAATGCTGGTGGATCCATGTGTGGTTTGTGAGAAGAAAAGACATGCAATGACTCTAGCTGTGGTTTGTGAAAAGAACAGACATGCAATGAACTCTGGTGGATCCATGTGTGGTTTGTGAGAAGAACACACATGCAATGACTCTAGATGTGGTTTGCGAGAAGAACAGACATCCAATGACTCTATATGTGGTTTGTGAAGAGAACACACATGAAATGACAATGGTGGATCCATATGTGGTTTGTGAGAAGAACAGACATGCAATGAACTCTTGTGGATCCAGATGTGGTTTGTGAGAAGAACACACATGCAATGACTCTAGATGTGGTTTGTGAAAAGAACACACATGCAATGACACTGGTGGATCCATATGTGGTTTGTGAAAAGAACACGCATGCAATGACTCTAGATGTGGTTAATGAAAATAACACACATGCAATGACTCTAGCTGTGGTTTGTGAAAATAACACACACGCAATGACACTGGTTGATCCGTATGTGGTTTGTGAAAAGAATAGACATGCAATGACTCTTGCTGTGGTTAATGAAAAGAGCACACATGCAATCACACTAGTGGATCCATATGTGGTTTGTGAAAAGAACACACATGCAATGACTCTAGATGTGGTTTGTGAAAAGAACACACATGCAATGACACTGGTGGATCAATATGTTGTTTGTGAAAAGAACAGACATCCAATGACTCTTGATGTGGTTTGTGAAAAGAACGCACATGCAGTGACACTGGTGGAAGCATGTGTGCTTTGTGAGAAGAACAGACATGCAATGACTCTAGCTACGGTTTGTGAAAAGAACAGACATGCAATGAACTCTGGTGGATACATATGTGGTTTGTGAGAAGAACACACATGCAATGACTCTAGATGTGGTTTGTGAAAAGAACACACATGCAATGACACTAAGGCATCCATATGTGGTTTGTGAAAAGAACACACATGCAATGACTCTAGATGTGGTTAATGACAAGAACACACATGCAATGACTCTAGATGTGGTTTGTGAATAGAACACACATGCAATGACACTAGTGGATCCATATGTGGTTTGTGAAAAGAATAGACATGCAATGACTCTTGCTGTGGTTAATGAAAAGAACACACATGCAATCACACTGGTGGATCCATATGTGGTCTGTGAAAAGAACACACATGCAATGACTCTAGATGTGGTTTGTGAAAAGAACACACATGCAATGACACTGCTGGATCAATATGTTGTTTGTGAAAAGAACAGACATCCAATGACTCTAGATGTGGTTTGTGAAAAGAACATACATGCAATGACACTGGTGGATCCATGTGTGCTTTGTGAGAAGATCAGACATGCAATGACTCTAGCTACGGTTTGTGAAAAGAACAGACATGCAATGAACTCTGGTGGATCCATATGTGGTTTGTGAGAAGAACACACATACAATGACTCTAGATGTGGTTTGTGAAAAGAATAGACATCCAATGACTCTAGATGTGGTTTGTGAAAAGAACACACATGCAATGACACTGGTGGATCCATTTGTGGTTTGTGAGAAGAACACACATCCAATGACTCTAGATGTGGTTTGTGAAAAGAACAGACATGCAATGACTCTATATGTGGTTTGTGAAAAGAACAGATATCCAATGACTGTAGAAGTGGTTTGTGAAAAGAACACACATGCAATTACACGGGTGGATCCATGTGTGGTTTGTGGGAAGAACATACATGCAATGACTCTAGTTGTGGTTTGTGTAAAGAATAGACATGCAATGAACTCTAGTGGATCCATATGTGGTTTTTGAGAAGAACACACATGCAATGACTCTAGATGTGGCTTGTGAAAAGGATAGACATGCAATGACTCTAGATGTGGTTTGTGAAAATAACACACATGCAATGACACTGGTAGATCCATGTGTGGATTGTGAAAAGAACAGACATCCAATGACTCTAGATGTGGTTTGAGAAAAGAACACACATGCAATGAACTCTGATGGATCCATATGTGGTTTGTGATAAGAACACACATGTAATGACTCTAGATGTGGTTTGTGAAAAGAATAGACATCCACTGACTCTAGATGTGGTTTGTGAAAAGAACACACATGTAATGATGCTGGTGGATCCATGTGTGGTTTGTGAGAAGAAAAGACATGCAATGACTCTAGCTGTGGTTTGTGAAAAGAACAGACATGCAATGAACTTTGGTGGATCCATGTGTGGTTTGTGAGAAGAACACACATGCAATGACTCTAGATGTGGTTTGTTAAAAGAACAGACATCCAATGACTCTATATGTGGTTTGTGAAAAGAACACATATGAAATGACACTGGTGGATCCATATGTGGTTTGTGAGAAGAACATACATGCAATGAACTCTTGTGGATCCAGATTGAGTTTGTGAGAAGAACACACATGCAATGACTCTAGATGTGGTTTGTGAAAAGAACACACATGCAATGACACTGGTGGATCCATATGTGGTTTGTGAAAAGAACACGCATGCAATGACTCTAGATGTGGTTAATGAAAATAACACACATGCAATGACTCTAGCTGTGGTTTGTGAAAAGAACACACATGCAATGACACTGGTTGATCCGTATGTGGTTTGTGAAAAGAATAGACATGCAATGGCTCTTGATGTGGTTAATGAAAAGAACACACATGCAATCACACTGGTGGATCCATTTGTGGTTTGTGAAAAGAACAAACATGCAATGACTCTAGATGTGGTTTTTGAAAAGAACACACATGCAATGACACTGGTGGATCAATATGTTGTTTGTGAAAAGAACAGACATCCATTGACTCTAGATGTGGTTTGTGAAAAGAACACACATGTAGTGACACTGGTGGATCCATGTGTGCTTTGTGAGAAGAACAGACATGCAATGACTCTAGCTACGGTTTGTGAAAAGAACAGACATGCAATGAACTCTGGTGGATCCATATGTGGTTTGTGAGAAGAACACACATGCAATTACTCTAGATGTGGTTTGTGAAAAGAACACACATGCAATGACACTGAGGCATCCATATGTGGTTTGTGAAAAGAACACACATGCAATGACTCTAGATGTGGTTAACGACAAGAACACACATGCAATGACTCTAGATGTGGTTTGTGAATAGAACACACATGCAATGACACTAGTGGATCCATATGTGGTTTGTGAAAAGAATAGACATGCAATGACTCTTGCTGTGGTTAATGAAAAGAACACACATGCAATCACACTGGTGGATCCATATGTGGTCTGTGAAAAGAAAACACATGCAATGACTCTAGATGTGGTTTGTGAAAAGAACACACATGCAATGACACTGGTGGATCAATATGTTGTTTGTGAAAAGAACAGACATCCAATGACTCTAGATGTGGTTTGTGAAAAGAACATACATGCAATGACACTTGTGTATCCATGTGTGCTTTGTGAGAAGATCAGACATCCAATGACTCTAGCTACGGTTTGTGAAAAGAACAGACATGCAATGAACTCTAGTGGATCCATATGTGGTTTGTGAGAAGAACCCACATACAATGACTCTAGATGTGCTTTCTGAAAAGAATAGACATCCAATGACTCTAGATGTGGTTTGTGAAAAGAACACACATGCAATGACACTGGTGGATCCATTTGTGGTTTGTGAGAAGAACACACATCAAATGACTCTAGATGTGGTTTGTGAAAAGAACAGACATGCAATGACTCTAGACGTGGTTTGTGAAAAGAACATATATCCAATGACTGTAGAAGTGATTTGTGAAAAGAACACACATGCAATTACACGGGTGGATCCATGTGTGGTTTGTGAGAAGAACATCCATGCAATGACTCTAGTTGTGGTTTGTGTAAATAATAGACATGCAATGAACTCTAGTGGATCCATATGTGGTTTGTGAGAAGAACACACATGCAATGACTCTAGATGTGGTTTGTGAAAAGGATAGACATGCAATGACTCTAGATGTGGTTTGTGAAAAGAACACACATGCAATGACACTGGTAGATCCATGTGTGGTTTGTGAAAAGAACAGACATCCAATGACTCTAGATGTGGTTTGAGAAAAGAACACATATGCAATGAACTCTGATGGATCCATATGTGGTTTGTGATAAGAACACACATGTAAGGACTCTAGATGTGGTTTGTGAAAAGAATAGACATCTAATGACTCTAGATGTGGTTTGTGAAAAGAACACACATGCAATGACGCTGGTGGATCCATGTGTGGTTTGTGAGAAGAAAAGACATGCAATGAGTCTAGATGTGGTTTGTGAAAAGAACAGACATGCAATGAACTCTGGTGGATCCATGTGTGGTTTGTGAAAAGAACACAGATGCAATGACTCTAGATGTGGTTTGTGAAAAGAACAGACATCCAATGACTCTATATGTGGTTTGTGAAAAGAACACACATGAAATGACACTGGTGGATCCATATGTGGTTTGTGAGAAGAACAGACATACAATGAACTCTTGTGGATCCAGATGTGGTTTGTGAGAAGAACACACATGCAATGACTCTAGATGTGGTTTGTGAAAAGAACACACATGCAATGACACTGTTGGATCCATATGTGGTTTGTGAAAAGAACACGCATGCAATGACTCTAGATGTGGTTAATGAAAATAACGCACATGCAATGACTCTAGCTATGGTTTGTGAAAAGAACACACATGCAATGACACTGGTTGATCCGTATGTGGTTTGTGAAAAGAATAGACATGCAATGAATCTTGCTGTGGTTAATGAAAAGAACACACATGCAATCACACTGGTGGATCCATTTGTGGTTTGTGAAAAGAACACACATGCAATGACTCTAGATGTGGTTTGTGAAAAGAACACACATGCAATGACACTGGTGGATCAATATGTTGTTTGTGAAAAGAACAGACATCCAATGACTCTAGATGTGGTTTGTGAAAAGAACACACATGTAGTGACATTGGTGGATCCATGTGTGCTTTGTGAGAAGAACAGACATGCAATGACTCTAGCTACGGTTTGTGAAAAGAACAGACATGCAATGAACTCTGGTGGATCCATATGTGGTTTGTGAGAAGAACACACATGCAATTACTCTAGATGTGGTTTGTGAAAAGAACACACATGCAATGACACTGAGGCATCCATATGTGGTTTGTGAAAAGAACACACATGCAATGACTCTAGATGTGGTTAATGACAAGAACACACATGCAATGACTCTAGATGTGGTTTGTGAATATAAAACACATGCAATGACACTAGTGGATCCATATGTGGTTTGTGAAAAGAATATACATGCAATGACTCTTGCTGTGGTTAATGAAAAGAACACACATGCAATCACACTGGTGGATCCATATGTGGTCTGTGAAAAGAAAACACATGCAATGACTCTAGATGTGGTTTGTGAAAAGAACACACATGCAATGACACTGGTGGATCAATATGTTGTTTGTGAAAAGAACAGACATCCAATGACTCTAGATGTGGTTTGTGAAAAGAACATACATGCAATGACACTGGTGTATCCATGTGTGCTTTGTGAGAAGATCAGACATGCAATGACTCTAGCTATGGTTTGTGAAAAGAACAGACATGCAATGAACTCTGGTGGATCCATATGTGCTTTGTGAGAAGAACCCACATACAATGACTCTAGATGTGGTTTCTGAAAAGAATAGACAACCAATGACTCTAGATGTGGTTTGTGAAAAGAACACACATGCAATGACACTGGTGGATCCATTTGTGGTTTGTGAGAAGAACACACATCAAATGACTCTAGATGTGGTTTGTGAAAAGAACACACATGCAATGACACTGGTGGATCCATTTGTGGTTTGTGAGAAGAACACACATCAAATGACTCTAGATGTGGTTTGTGAAAAGAACAGACATCCAATGACTCTAGATGTGGTTTGAGAAAAGAACACACATGCAATGACTCTATATGTGGTTTGTGAGAAGAACACACATGTAATGACTCTAGATGTGGTTTGTGAAAAGAACACACATGCAATGACACTGGTGGATCCATATGTGGTTTGTGAAAAGAACACGCCTGCAATGACTCTAGATGTGGTTAATGAAAAAAACGCACATGCAATGACTCTAGCTGTGGTTTGTGAAAAGAACACACACGCAATGACACTGGTGGATCCATATGTGGTTTGTTAAAAGAATAGACATGCAATGACTCTTGCTGTGGTTAATGAAAAGAACACACATGCAATCACACTGGTGGATCCATATGTGATTTGTGAAAAGAACACACATGCAATGACTCTAGATGTGGTTTGTGAAAAGAACACACATGCAATGACACTAGTGGATCAATATGTTGTTTGTGAAAAGAACAGACATCCAATGACTCTAGATGTGGTTTGTGAAAAGAACCTACATGCAATGACACTGGTGGATCCATGTGTGCTTTGTGAGAAGATCAGACATGCAATGACTCTAGCTACGATTTGTGAAAAGGACAGACATGCAATGAACTCTGGTGGATCCATATGTGGTTTGTGAGAAGAACACACATACAATGACTCTAGATGTGGTTTGTGAAAAGAATAGACATCCAGTGAGTCTAGATGTGGTTTGTGAAAAGAACACACATGCAATGACTCTATATGTGGTTTGTGAAAAGAACAGATATCCAATGACCGTAGAAGTGGTTTGTGAAAAGAACACACATGCAATTACACGGGTGGATCCATGTGTGCTTTGTGAGAAGAACATACATGCAATGACTCTAGTTGTGGTTTGTGTAAAGAATAGACATGCAATGAACTCTAGTGGATCCATATGTGGTTTGTGAGAAGAACACACATGCAATGACTCTAGATGTGGTTTGTGAAAAGGATAGACATGCAATGACTCTAGATGTGGTTTGTGAAAAGAACACACATGCAATGACACTGTTAGATCCATGTGTGGTTTGTGAGAAGAACAGATATCCAATGACTCTAGATGTGGTTTGAGAAAAGAACACACATGTAATGAACTCTGATGGATCCATATGTGGTTTGTGATAAGAACACACATGCAATGACTCTAGATATGGTTTGTGAAAAGAACACACATGCAATGACGTTGCTGGATCCATGTGTGGTTTGTGAGAAGAAATGACATGCAATGACTCTAGCTATGGTTTGTGAAAAGAACGGACATGCAATGAACTCTGGTGGATCCATATGTGGTTTGTGAGAAGAACACACATGCAATGACTCTAGATGTGGTTTGTGAAAAGAACAGACATCCAATGACTCTTTATGTGGTTTGTGAAAAGAACACCCATGAAATGGCACTGGTGTATCCATATGTGGTTTGTGAGAAGAACAGACATGCAATTAACTCTTGTGGATCCAGATGTGGTTTGTGAGAAGAACACACATGCAATGACTCTAGATGTGGTTTGTGAAAAGAACACACATGCCATGACACTAGTGGATCCATATGTGGTTTGTGAAAACAACACGCATGCAATGACTCTAGATGTGGTTAATGAAAAAAAAACACATGCAATGACTCTAGGTGTGGTTTGTGAAAAGAACAGACATGCAATGAACTCTAGTGGATCCATATGTGGTTTGTGAGAAGATACACATGCAATGACTCTAGATGTGGTTTGTGAAAAGAACAGACATCCAATGACTCTAGATGTGGTTTGTGAAAAGAACACACATGAAATGACACTGGTGGATCCATAGGTGGTTTGTGAGAAAAACAGACATGCAATGAACTCTGGTGGGTCCAGATGTGGTTTCTGAGAAGAACACACATGCAATGAATATAGATGTGGTTTGTGAAAAGAACACACATGCAATGACACTGGTGCATCCATATGTGGTTTGTGAAAAGAACACACATGCAATGACTCTATATGTGGTTAATGAAAGAAGACACATGCAATGACTCTAGACGTGCTTAGTGAATAGAACACACATGCAATGACACTAGTGGATCCATATGTGGTTTGTGAAAAGAACAGACATGCAATGACTCTAGATGTGGTTAATGAAAAGAACACACATACAATCACACTGGTGGATCCATATGTGGTTTCTGAAAAGAACACACATGCAATGACACTGGTGGATCCATGTGTGGTTTGTGAGAAGAACAGACATGCAATGACTATAGATGTGGTTTGTGAAAAGAACACACATGCAATGAACTCTGGTGGATCCATATGTGGTTTGTGAGAAGGATAGACATACAAATTACTATAGATGTGGTTTGTGAAAAGAACAGACATCCAATGACACTGGTGGATCCATATGTGGTTTGTGAAAAGAACACACATGCAATGACTCTAGATGTGGTTAATAAAAAGAACACACATGCAATGACTCTAGCTGTGGTTTGTGAAAAGAACACACATGCAATGACACTTGTGGATCCATCTGTGGTTTGTGAAAAGACACATAGGCAATGAACTCTGGCGGATCCATATGTTGTTTGTGAGAATAACACACATGTAATGTCTCTAGATGTGGTTTGTTAAAACAACACACATGCAATTTCACTGGTGGATCCATATGTGGTTTGTGAAAAGAATACACATGCAATGACTCTAGATGTGGTTTGTGAATAGAACACACATGCAGTGACACTAGTGGATCCATATGTGGTTTGTGAAAAGAACAGACATGCAATGACTCTAGATGTGGTTAATGAAAAGAACACACATGCAATCACACTGGTGGATCCCTATGTGGTTTGTGAAAAGAACAGACATGCAATGACTCTGGTGGATCCATATGTGGTTTATGAGAAGAACACACATGCAATGACTCTACATGTGGTTTGTGAAAAGAACACACATGCAATGACACTGAGGCATCCATATGTGGTTTGTGAAAAGAACACACATATAATGACTCTAGATGTGGTTAATGAAAAGAACACACATGCAATGATTCTAGATGTGGTTTGTGAATAGAAGACACATGCAATCACACTGGTGGATCCATATGTGGTTTGTGAAAAGAACACACATGCAATGACTCTAGATGTGGTTTGTGAAAAGAACACACATGCAATGACTCTAGATGTGGTTTGTGAAAAGAACACACATGCAATGACACTGGTGGATCAATATGTTGTTTGTGAAAAGAACAGACATCCAATGACTCTGGATGTGGTTTGTGACAAGAACATACATGCAATGACACTGGTGGATCCATGTGTGCTTTGTGAGAAGATCAGACATGCAATGACTCTAGCTACGGTTTGTGAAAAGAACAAACATGCAAAGAACTCTGGTGGATCCATATTTGGTTTGTGAGAAGAACACACATACAATGACTCTAGATGTGGTTTGTGAAAAGAATAGACATCCAATGACTCTAGATGTGGTTTGTGAAAAGAACACACATGTAATGACACCGGTGGATCTATTTGTGGTTTGTGAGAAGAACACACATCCAATGACTCTAGATGTGGTTTGTGAAAAGAACAGACATGCAATGACTCTAGATGTGGTTTGTGAAAAGAACAGATATCCAATGACTGTAGAAGTGGTTTGTGAAAAGAACACACATGTAATTACACGGGTGGATCCATGTGTGGTTTGTGAGAAGAACATACATGCAATGACTCTAGTTGTGGTTTGTGTAAAGAATAGACATGCAATGAACTCTAGTGGATCCATATGTGGTTTGTGAGAAGAACACACATGCAATGACTCTAGATGTGGTTTGTGAAAAGGATAGACATGCAATGACTCTAGATGTGGTTTGTGAAAAGAACACACATGCAATGACACTGGTAGATCCATGTGTGGTTTGTGAAAAGAACAGACATCCAATGACTCTAGATGTGGTTTGAGAAAAGAACACACATGCAATGAACTCTGATGGATCCTTATGTGGTTTCTGATAAGAACACACATGTAATGACTCTAGATGTGTTTTATGAAAAGAATAGACATCCAATGAC
Source organism: Avena sativa (assembly GCA_916181665.1). Lineage (NCBI taxonomy): Eukaryota > Viridiplantae > Streptophyta > Magnoliopsida > Poales > Poaceae > Avena > Avena sativa. Next base: position 275,627,872 of record OV702292.1, read on the forward strand.
TCTAGATGTGGTTTGTGAAAAGAACACACATGCAATGACGCTGGTGGATCCATGTGTGGTTTGTGAGCAGAAAAGACATGCAATGACTCTAGCTGTGGTTTGTGAAAAGAACAGACATGCAATGAACTGTGGTGGATCCATATGTGGTTTGTGAAAAGAAAAGACATGCAATGACTCTAGATGTGGTTTGTGAAAAGAACAGACATCCAATGACTCTATATGTGGTTTGATAAAAGAAGACACATGAAATGACACTGGTGGATCCATATGTGGTTTGTGAGAAGAACAGACATGCAAATAACTCTTGTGGATCCAGATGTGGTTTGTGAGAAGAACACACATGCAATGACTCTAGATATGGTTTGTGAAAAGAACACACATGCAATGACACTGGTGGATCCATATGTGGTTTGTGAAAAGAACACGCATGCAATGACTCTAGATGTTGTTAATGAAAATAACACGCATGCAATGACTCTTGCTGTGGTTAATGAAAAGAACACACATGCAATCACACTGGTGGATCCATATGTGGTTTGTGAAAAGAACACACATGCAATGACTCTAGATGTGGTTTGTGAAAAGAACACACATGCAATGACACTGGTGGATCAATATGTTGTTTGTGCAAAGAACAGACATCCAAGGACTCTAGATGTGGTTTGTGAAAAGAACATACATGCAATGACACTGGTGGATCCATGTGTGCTTTGTGAGAAGATCAGACATGCAATGACTCTAGCTACGGTTTGTGAAAAGAACAAACATGCAATGAACTCTGGTGGATCCATATGTGGTTTGTGAGAAGAACACACATACAATGACTCTAGATGTGGTTTGTGAAAAGAATAGACATCCAATGACTCTAGATGTGGTTTGTGAAAAGAACACACATGCAATGACACTGGTGGATCCATTTGTGGTTTGTGAGAAGAACACACATGCAATGACTCTAGATGTGGTTTGTGAAAAGAACAGACATGCAATGACTCTAGATGTGGTTTGTGAAAAGAACAGATATCCAATGACTGTAGAAGTGGTTTGTGAAAAGAACACACATGCAATTACACGGGTGGATCCATGTGTGGTTTGTGAGAAGAACATACATGCAATGACTCTAGTTGTGGTTTGTCTAAAGAATAGATATGCAATGAACTCTAGTGGATCCATATGTGGTTTGTGAGAAGAACATACATGCAATGACTCTAGATGTGGTTTGTGAAAAGGATAGACATGCAATGACTCTAGATGTGGTTTGTGAAAAGAACACACATGCAATGACACTGGTAGATCCATGTGTGGTTTGTGAGAAGAACAGACATCCAATGACTCTAGATGTGGTTTGAGAAAAGAATACACATGTAATGAACTGTGATGGATCCATATGTGGTTTGTGATAAGAACACACATGCAATGACTCTAGATGTGGTTTGTGAAAAGAATAGACATACAATGACTCTAGATGTGGTTTGTGAAAAGAACACACATGCAATGACGCTGGTGGATCCATGTGTGGTTTGTGAGAAGAAAAGACATGCAATGACTCTAGCTATGGTTTGTGAAAAGAACGGACATGCAATGAACTCTAGTGGATCCATATGTGGTTTGTGAGAAGAACACACATGCAATGACTCTAGATGTGGTTTGTGAAAAGAACAGACATCCAATGACTCTATATGTGGTTTGTGAAAACAACACACATGAAATGACACTGGTGGATCCATATGTGGTTTGTCAGAAGAACAGACATCCAATTAACTCTTGTGGATCCAGATGTGGTTTGTGAGAAGAACACACATGCAATGACTCTAGATGTGGTTTGTGAAAAGAACACACATGCAATGACACTAGTGGATCCATATGTGTTTTGTGAAAACAACACGCATGCAATGACTCTAGATGTGGTTAATGAAAATAACACACATGCAATGACTCTAGCTGTGGTTTGTGAAAAGAACAGACATGCAATGAACTCTAGTGGATCCATATGTGGTTTGTGAGAAGACACACATGCAATGACTCTAGATGTGGTTAGTGAAAAGAACAGACATCCAATGACTCTAGATGTGGTTTGTGAAAAGAACACACATGAAATGACACTTGTGGATCCATAGGTGGTTTGTGAGAAAAACAGACATGCAATGAACTGTGGTGGGTCCAGATGTGGTTTCTGAGAAGAACGCACATGCAATGAATATAGATGTGGTTTGTGAAAAGAACACACATGCAATGACACTGGTGCATCCATATGTGGTTTGTGAAAAGAACACACATGCAATGACTCTAGATGTGGTTAATGAAAAGAAGAAACATGCAATGACTCTAGACGTGGTTTGTGAATAGAACACACATGCAATGACACTAGTGGATCCATATGTGGTTTGTGAAAAAAATAGACATGCAATGACTCTATTTGTGGTTAATGGAAAGAAGACACATGGAATCACACTGGTGGATCCATATATGGTTTGTGAAAAGAACACACATGCAATGACTCTAGATGTGGTTTGTGAAAAGAACACACATGCAATGACACTAGTGGATCCATATGTGGTTGTGAAAAGAACGTACATCCAATGACTCTAGATGTAGTTTTCAAAAGAACACACATGCAATGACACTGGTGGATCCATGTGTGGTTTGTGAGAAGAATAGACATGCAATGACTCTAGTTGTGGTTTGTGAAAAGAACAGACATGCAATGAACTCTAGTGGATCCATATGTGGTATGTGAGAAGACACACATGCAATAACTCTAGATGTGGTTTGTGAAAAGAATAGACATCTAATGACTCTAGATGTGGTTTGTGAAAAGAACACACATGCAATGACACTGGTGGATCCATTTGTGTTTTGTGAGAAGAACACACATGCAATGACTCTAGATGTGGTTTGTGAAAAGAACAGACATGCAATGACTCTAGATGTGGTTTGTGAAAAGAACAGATATCCAATGACTGTAGAAGTGGTTTGTGAAAAGAACACACATGCAATTACACGGGTGGATCCATGTGTGGTTTGTGAGAAGAACATACATGCAATGACTCTAGTTGTGGTTTGTGTAAAGAATAGACATGCAATGAACTCTAGTGGATCTATATGTGGTTTGTGAGAAGAACACACATGCAATGACTCTAGATGTGGTTTGTGAAAAGAACACACATGCAATGACACTGGTAGATCCATGTGTGGTTTGTGAGAAGAACAGACATCCAATGACTCTAGATGTGGTTTGAGAAAAGAACACACATGTAATGAACTGTGATGGATCCATATGCGGTTTGTGATAAGAACACACATGCAATGACTCTAGATGTGGTTTGTGAAAAGAATAGACATCCAATGACTCTAGATGTGGTTTGTGAAAAGAACACACATGCAATGACGCTGGAGGATCCATGTGTGGTTTGTGAGAAGAAAAGACATGCAATGACTCTAGCTATGGTTTGTGAAAAGAACGGACATGCAATGAACTCTGGTGGATCCATGTGTGGTTTGTGAGAAGAACACACATGCAATGACTCTAGATGTGGTTTGTGAAAAGAACAGACATCCAATGACTCTATATGTGGTTTGTGAAAAGAACACACATGAAATGACACTGGTGGATCCATATGTGGTTTGTGAGAAGAACAAACATCCAATTAACTCTTGTGGATCCAGATGTGGTTTGTGAGAAGAACACACATGCAATGACTCTAGATGTGGTTTGTGAAAAGAACACACATGCAATGACACTAGTGGATCCATATGTGGTTTGTGAAAACAACACGCATTCAATGACTCTAGATGTGGTTAATGAAAATAACACACATGCAATGATTCTAGCTGTGGTTTGTGAAAAGGACATACATGCAATGAACTCTAGTGGATCCATATGTGGTTTGTGAGAAGACACACATGCAATGACTCTAGATGTGGTTTGTGAAAAGAACAGACATCCAATGACTCTAGATGTGGTTTGTGAAAAGAACACACATGAAATGACACTGGTGGATCCATAGGTGGTTTGTGAGAAAAACAGACATGCAATGAACTATGGTGGGTCCAGATGTGGTTTCTGAGAAGAACGCACATGCAATGAATATAGATGTGGTTTGTGAAAAGAACACACATGCAATGACACTGGTGCATCCATATGTGGGTTGTGAAAAGAACACACATGCAATGACTCTAGATGTGGTTAATGAAAAGAAGAAACATGTAATGACTCTAGACGTGGTTTGTGAATAGAACACACATGCAATGACACTAGTGGATCCATATGTGGTTTGTGAAAAAAATAGACATGCAATGCCTCTAGTTGTGGTTAATGAAAAGAAGACACCTGGAATCACACTGGTGGATCCATATATGGTTTGTGAAAAGAACACACATGCAATGACTCTAGATGTGGTTTGTGAAAAGAACACACATGCAATGACACTGGTGGATCCATATGTGGTTTGTGAAAAGAACAGACATGCAATGACTCTAGCTATGGTTAATGAAAAGAACACACATGCAATCACACTGGTGGATCCATATGTGGTTTATGAAAAGAACACACATGCAATGACACTGGTGGATCCATGTGTGGTTTGTGAGAAGAACAGACATGCAATGACTATAGATGTGGTTTGTGAAAAGAACACACATGCAATGAACTCTGGTGGATCCATATGTGGTTTGTGAGAAGGACAGACATGCAAAGAACTATAGATGTGGTTTGTGAAAAGAACAGACATCCAATGACACTGGTGGATCCATATGTGGTTTGTGAAAAGAACACACATGCAATGACTCTAGATGTGGTTAATAAAAAACACATGCAATGACTCCATATGTGGTTTGTGAAAAGAACACACATGCAATGACTCTAGATGTGGTTAATAAAAAGAACACACATGCAATGACTCTAGCTGTGGTTTGTGAAAAGAACACACATGCAATGACACTTGTGGATCCATCTGTGGTTTGTGAAAAGACACATAGGCAATGAACTCTGGCGGATCCATATGTTGTTTGTAAGAAGAACACACATGTAATGTCTCTATATGTGGTTTGTTAAAAGAACACACATGCAATTTCACTGGTGGTTGCATATGTGGTATGTGAAAAGAATACACATGCAATGACTCTAGATGTGGTTTGTGAATAGAACACACATGCAGTGACACTAGTGGATCCATATGTAGTTTGTGAAAAGAACAGACATGCAATGACTCTAGATGTGGTTCATGAAAAGAACACACATGCAATCACACTGGTGGATCCCTATGTGGTTTGTGAAAAGAACACACATGCAATGACTCTAGATGTGGTTTGTGAAAAGAACACACATGCAATGACACTAGTGGATCAATATGTGGTTGTGAAAAGAACGGACATCCAATGACTCTAGATGTAGTTTTGAAAAGAACACACATGCAATGACACTGGTGGATCCATGTGTGGTTTGTGAGAAGAATAGACATGCAATGACTCTAGTTGTGGTTTGTGAAAAGAACAGACATGCAATGAACTCTAGTGGATCCATATGTGGTTTGTGAGAAGAGACACATGCAATGACTCTAGATGTGGTTTGTGAAAAGAACAGACATCCAATGACTCTAGATGTGGTTTGTGAAAAGAACACACATGAAATGACACTGGTGGATCCATAGGTGGTTTGTGAGAAAAACAGACATACAATGAACTCTGGTGGATCCAGATGTGGTTTCTGAGAAGAACACACATGCAACGACTCTAGATGTGGTTTGTGAAAAGAACACACATGAAATGACACTGGTGGATCCATATGTGGTTTGTGAAACGAAGACACATGCAATGACTCTAGGTGTGGTTAATGAAAAGAACACACATGCAATGACGCTAGCTGTGGTTTGTGAAAAGAACACACATGCAATGACACTAGTGGATCCATATGTGGTTTGTGAAAAGAACATACATGAAATGACTCTAGGTATGGTTAATGAAAAGAACACACATGCAATCACACTGGTGGATCCATATGTGGTTTGTGAAAAGAACACACATGCAATGACATTTGTGGATACATATGTGGTTTGTGAAAAGAACAGACATGCAATGACTCTAGCTGTGGTTAATGAAAAGAACAGACATGCAATCACACTGGTGGATCCATATGTGGTTTGTGAAAAGAACACACATGCAATGACTCTAGATGTGGTTTGTGAAAAGAGAACACATGCAATGACACTGGTGGATTCATGTGTGGTCTGTGAGAAGAATAGACATGCAATGACTCTACCTGTGGTTTGTGAAAACAACATACATGCAATGAACTCTGGTGGATCCATATGTGGTTTGTGATAAGAACAGACATGCAATGAACTCTAGATGTGGTTTGTGAAAAGAATAGACATCGAATGACACTGGTGGATCCATATGTGGTTTGTGAATAGAACACACATGCAATGACTTTTGATGTGGTTAATGAAAAGAACACACATGCAATGACTCGAGCTATGGTTTGTGAAAAGAACACACATGCAATGACACTGGTGGATCCATATGTGGTTTGTGAAAAGAAAACACATGCAATGAACTCTGGTGGATGCATATGTGGTTTTTGAGAAGAACACACATGCAATGACTCTATATGTGGTTTGTGAAAACAACACACATGCAATGACACTAATGCATCCATATCTGGTTTGTGAAAAGAACACACATGCAATGACTCTAGAGGTGGTTAATGAAAAGAACACACATGCAATGACTCTAGATGTGGTTTGTGAATAGCACACACATGCAATGACACGAGTGGATCCATATGTGCTTTGTGAAAAAAATAGGCATGCAATGACTCTAGTTGTGGTTAATGAAAGGAACACACATGGAATCACACTAGTGGATCCATATATGTTTTGTGAAAAGAACACACATGCAATGACTCTAGATGTGGTTTGTGAAAAGAACACACATGCAATGACACTGGTGAATCAATATGTGGTTTATGAAAACAACAGACATCCAATGACTCTAGATGTGGTTTGTGAAAAGAACACACATGCAATGACGCTGGTGGTTTGTGAGAAGAAAAGACATACAATGACTCTAGTTGTGGTTTGTGAAAAGAACAGACATGCAATGAACTTTGGTGGATCCATATGTGGTTTGTGAGAAGAACACACATGCAATGACTCTAGATGTGGTTTGTGAAAAGAACAGACATCCAATGACTCTATATGTGGTTTGTGAAAAGTGTTGGAGATATGCCCTAGAGGCAATAATAAATATAGTTATTATTAAATATCTTTGTGTTTATGATAAATGTTTGCATTCATGCTATAATAGTATTAACAAGGAAACCATTAATACTTGTGTGATTTGTAAACTTAATTTGAAGTCCCTAGTATAGCCTCTATACTTCACTAGCTTGTTGGTTGATTGATGATGTGGTTTCTTTGTCATGAACATTGAGATGTTATCAACAACAAGATCATATCGTTAGGAGAATGATATGGTGGACATACTCCTATAGACAAGCGTAGCATAAAGATCAAGTCATTTCAATAGTTCAATTGCTATATGCTTTCTGATACATAGTAACCTAATTCCTTCGACCATGAGATCATGCATATCACCTTTACTGGATGGATGCTTTGATGTCATCAAACACCACACCGTAACAGGGTGGCTATAAAGGTGGCATTGAGTGTTCGGAAAGTATTGGTTGAAACACATGGATCAAGAGTGGGATTTGTCCATCCACATGACGGATAGATATTCTCTGGGCCCTCTCGGTGAAATGTCATCCAATTAGCTTGCAAGCATGTGACTTGGTCACAAGGGATCACATATCACGGGAACGAGAAAAGAGTACTTATCAGTAACGAGGATGAACTAGGTATGCAGAGATACCGACGATCATAACCTCGGATAAGTAACATATCGTGAGACAAAGGGAAATTGGTATCGTATGTAAGTGGTTCATTCGATCGCAAAGTAATCGTAGAAATATGTGGGAGCCATATGAATTTCCAGATTCCTCTATTGGTTATTGTTCGGAGAAGTGTCTCGATCATGTCCGCATAATTCACGAACCGTAGGGAGACACACTTAAGGATTCGACGTTGTTTGAGTAGTTATGGTATTATGAGAAAGAGACCGAATGTTGTTCGGAGTCTCGGATGGGATCCGGGATATCACGAGGTGATCCGGAATGGTCCGGAGAATAAGATTCATATAAGGAAAGTCCCGTTTCGGAGTTCGGGAATGATTCCGGTGTTTTCATCGGGGATATTCTAGAAGGTTCCGGATTGTCCGGCACTCCGGGGGGGAAGGGGTACATGAATGTGTCATTACATATTGGAATGATTGCATCATGTACTAAGTGTTCTTGCTGTCCCAAATATAGGATTAAATTGAATCCTAAAACAGAAAAGTCAAATGTCCAGTTTGAAAGTCAAACTGCCAAAACAAGAAACTGTGGGAAACAAGCAAGAGGAGTTGGAACCAACCTGGAGGAGGAGTTGGACTCCTCCAGGCCGGCGCCCAGCCCAAGGCCGAGTTGGGGAGGGACTCCCTCCCTCCCCTGGCGCGCCCACACCCTCCCACCTATATAAGGAGGGGCAGGGCTCCCCTCCTAGACACACAAGTTTCCTATCCTCTAAACTAAACCCTAGATCTAGACCCCGGTTTAGAGCTATTCGGTTTAGAGCCTTCTAATTGGTTTAGAGCCCTCTAATTGGTGTGTCTAATTACTAGACCACTAATAGCCTCTCTCATAAGCTCCACCATACTCGCACCGGCTTAAGGCGAAGCCCTGCGGGATTTCCCCTCTACCTCCGGTACCACGCCGTTGTGCTGCCGGAATCACGAGGAGAGTGCTACAACCTCCGCTGCCTGCTGGAACAAGGGAGAGGAAGGTCTTCGTCGAGTACCGAACGTGTGACCGACTGCGGGAGCGCTGCGGGAACGCGGCGCCGGAAGGATCGTCTACGCGATCTTGAGATCGGAAAGAGTACGACTACATCACCCACGAGAATCTGCTCTCGTTAAACACTTTGGAATCTTCGAGGGTGAGTTATTCCATCGACTCGTTGCTACAATCTAATAGATAGATCTTGGCTTGTTTGTTTGTATGCGATAGAAAATTTTTGTTTTCCATGCTACGAATCCCTACAGTGGTATCAGAGCCGTGTCTATATGTAGATCTGTTGCACGAGTAGAACACAATGGTCATTGTGGGCGTTGATGCTTTTATTGTAGATTGCTTTTTGTGTACTTTGCATCTTGCGGTATGTTGGGATGAAGCGGCCCGGGCTAACCTTACATGACATCGTTCATGAGACTTGCTCCACGCTTGACATGCAACTCGTTTTGCATAAGTGGCTTTGCGGGTGCCTGTTTCTCCTAGCATAGTAAAGATCCAATTTACAACGGGTGATCAACAATGCTAGTATCAATGTTGTGGTTCTTGTTCGTAAGTTAGAACGACACTTATGGAAAGCCCCAAACCACGTAAAATATGCAAAGAAAGTAGAAGCGTCTAACTTTGTTTTGCAGGGGTGTGCAGTGATGTGATATGGCCATGATTGTGATTATATTTGATGTATGCAATGTTCCTTATTGTAAGTTGGCAACCGGCAGGAGCCATATGGTTGTCTTTAATTTCTGTTAAGACCTGCGTGTCTATTCAAAATAGTTGTAATAGTTGAAGCTGGTGGACGACAACCATGGAGAAGCATCATTGACCTTGATGCTATGCCGGTGATGATGGAGATCATATTCGTGCTTGAAGATGGAGATCGGAAGCACAAAGAAGAAAGGCCATATCATATCACATATTATGAATTGCATGTGATGTTAATCCTTTATGCATCTTGTATTGCTTAGTAGACGACGGTAGCATTATAAGATGATCCCTCATGCACATAAATTTCAAGTTCTAGAGTGTTCACCCTTAGTATGCACCGTTGCCAAAGCTTGCTGCTTCGAAGCACCACGTGATGATCGGGTGTCTTTGATTCCGCGGGTGAATACAACGTAAGCAAGCCAGATTTGCTTATGCGGAAGCTAAGGTTTGATCTTGACGAGCCTAGCATGTACAGACATGGCCTCAGGAACACGGATCGCCGAAAGGCAAAGCATGAATCATATAGTAGATATGATGAACATGATGATTGTTCGCCATTAAAACTATATCAGCTCTCGTGATGATCGGTGTTGATGTAGTGGATTTGGTTCGTGTGATCACTAAAACAATGTGAGGGATGTTGTTTTGAGTGGGAGTTCACCTAGTTTAATTTCATTAATTAATTTGAACTCAATTTGTCATAAACTTAGTCTAAACTATTGCAAATATGTTGTAGATCAATGGCAGCCCCTACCATCAATTTTAATGCGTTCCTAGAGAAAGAAAAGTTGAAAAACAATGGAAGCAACTTCGCGGATTGGTTCCGCAATTTGAGGATTGTCCTCACAGCTGGTAATTTGACCTATGTGCTGGATGCACCGCTAGGTGACCCACCTGCAGCTGATGCTACCGATGAAGTAAAGAATGTTTACCTTGCTCGGAAGAATCAGTACTCCATAGTTCAGTGTGCTATCTTGTATGGTTTAGAATCGGAGCTTCAGAAAAGGTTTGAAGAGTCAGATCCATATGATATTGTCGAGGATCTCAAATTAATTTTTGAGACTCATGCGGCAATTGAAAGTTATGAAGCTTCTGAAAAGTTCTTTAACTGCAAGATGGAAGAGGGTAGCTCCGTCAGTGAGCATGTGCTTAAGATGTCTGGGCACGCAAATAAACTTCAAAGTTTGGGTATAGTGATTCCTAATACTTTGGGAGTTTACCGCATCCTCCAATCACTACCACCAAGTTACAAGAACTTTGTGATGAACTACAACATGCAGAACATGAACAAAGAGTTGCCAGAACTATTTGCTATGTTAAAATCTGCAGAAGTGGAGATCAAGAAAGAGCACCAAGTGTTGATGGTCAATAAGACCACCAAATTCAAGAAAGGCAAGTCTAAGCAAAAGGGACACTTCAAGAAGGGTGGTAAGAAAGTTACCACGCCGACGAAGAAGACCAAGGCTGGACCTAAACCTGGAACTGAGTGCTTTTACTGCAAGGGAGAAGGTCACTGGAAGCGGAATTGCCCAAGGTACTTGGCGGATTTGAAGAACGGCAACATCAAGAAGAAAGGTATATCTGATATACATGTTATTGATGTGTATCTCACTAGTACTCGTAGTAGTGCCTGGGTATTTGATACTGGTTCGGTTGCTCATATTTGTAACTCGAAACAGGAGCTGCAGAATAAACGGAAGCTAGTGAAGAACGAGGTGACGATGCGCGTAGGAAACGGATCAAAGGTTGATGTGATCGCGGTCGGCACGCTACCTCTTCATCTACCATCGGGATTAGTTTTATACTTAAATAATTGTTATTTGGTGCCTGCATTAAGCATGAACATTATATCAGGATCTTGTTTATTGCGAGACAGTTACTTGTTTAAATCCGAGAATAATGGTTGTTCGATTTATATGAGTAATGTGTTTTATGCACATGCACCTTTGATAGATGGTCTATTCATATTGAATCTCGATAGTAGAAATACACATATTAATAACATTGAGGCTAAACGTTTGAAATCAAGCGATAATTTGACCTATATGTGGCACTGTCGTCTTGGTCACATTGGAGTGAAGCGTATGAAGAAACTCCATTCCGATGGACTTCTTGAATCACTTGATTTTGAATCACTTGAAAGATGCGAAGCATGTCTGATGGGTAAAATGACTAAGACTCCATTTTCTGGTATGATGGAGCGAGCTACGGACTTATTGGAAATCATACATACCGATGTGTGTGGTCCAATGAGTGTAGCATCGCGCAGTGGTTATCGTTATGTTCTTACCTTCACGGATGACTTGAGTAGATATGGGTATATCTATTTCATGAAACATAAGTCTGAAACTTTCGAGAAGTTTAAGGAGTTTCAAAGTGAGGTAGAGAATCAACGTAACAAGAAGATTAAATTTCTACGTTCTGATCGTGGAGGTGAATATCTAAGTTACGAGTTTGGCGAGCATTTGAAGAAATGTGGAATACTTTCACAATTGACACCGCCGGGAACACCACAGCGTAATGGTGTGTCTGAACGTCGTAATCGAACCCTCTTAGATATGGTTCGTTCTATGATGTCACTTACAGATTTACCGCTAACATTTTGGGGTTATGCATTAGAAACAGCCGCATTCACTTTAAATAGGGCACCGTCTAAATCCGTTGAAACGACACCGTATGAATTATGGTTTGGGAAGAAACCTAAATTGTCGTTCCTTAAAATTTGGGGATGCGAAGCCTATGTAAAGAAGTTACAGCCGGACAAGCTTGAACCCAAAGCGGAAAAATGCGTCTTCATAGGATACCCGAAGGAAACTATTGGGTATACCTTCTATCATAGATCCGTAGGCAAAATCTTTGTTGCCAAGAATGGATCCTTTCTAGAGAAGGAATTTCTCTCGAAAGAAGTGACTGGAAGGAAAGTAGAACTCGACGAGGTTGTCGAACCTTCTCTCGAAATTGCGAGTAGCGCAGCACCGGAAGAAGTTCCTGTGGTGCCTGCACCAATAAGAGAGGAAGCTAATGATAGTGATCATGAAACTTCGGTTGAAGTTGCTACAGAGCCTCGGAGGTCAACGAGAACTCGTACCACTCCAGATTGGTATGATTCCGTTATGAATGTCATGTTGGTGGACAACACCGATGACCCCGAGACATATGAGGAAGCGATGATGAGCCCAGATTCCAATAAATGGCAAGAAGCCATGAAATCCGAGATTGGATCCATGTACGAAAACCAAGTATGGACTTTGGTGGACTTACCGGATGGCCGGAAGGCTGTCGAGAACAAATGGATTTTCAAGAAGAAAACAGATGCTGATGGTAATGTTACTGTCTATAAAGCTCGACTTGTCGCAAAAGGGTTTCGACAAATTCAAGGAGTTGACTACGATGAGACTTTCTCACCGGTAGCGAAGCTAAAGTCTGTGAGGATTGTGTTAGCAATCGCTGCATATTATGATTATGAGATATGGCAGATGGATGTCAAAACAGCATTCCTCAATGGAGACATTGATGAAGAGTTGTATATGATACAACCCAAAGGTTTTGTCGATCCTAAAGATGCTAACAAGGTATGCAAGCTTCAACGGTCCATCTATGGATTGAAGCAAGCATCCCGAAGTTGGAATCAACGTTTTGATAAGGTAATCAAAAGTTTTGGTTTTATACAAACTTATGGAGAAGCTTGTATTTACAAGAAAGTGAGTGGGAGCTCTGTAGCATTCTTAATACTGTATGTGGATGACATATTGTTGATTGGGAATGATGTAGACCTTCTTAATAGTGTCAAGGAATATTTGAATAATAGTTTTTCAATGAAGGATCTTGGCGAAGCAGCTTACATATTAGGCATAAAGATTTATAGAGATAGATCGAAACGCCAAATATCATTGTCACAAAGTACATATTTGGACAAAGTTCTAAAGAGGTTTGGAATGGAAGATAGCAAGAAAGGGTTCTTGCCCATGTTGCCCAATACAACCTTGAGTAAAACTCAAAGTCCGACATCGGCAGAAGATAGAGAAAGGATGAGTAAGACTCCCTATGCCTCAGCCATAGGATCTCTAATGTATGCCATGCTATGTACTAGACCCGACATCGCATATGCTGTTAGTTTAACTAGCAGATATCAAAGTGATCCAGGAGTGGATCATTGGACAGCGGTCAAAAACATCCTTAAGTACTTGAGAAGAACTAAGGATATGGTTCTTTCTTATGGAGGTGATGAACAGCTCGTTGTTAATGGTTACACCGATGCTAGTTGGAACACCGATCCAGATGATTCTAAATCACAATCTGGATACGTATTTATTTTGAATGGTGCAGCAGTTAGCTGGAGGAGTGCAAAGCAAAGCGTTGTGGCGAGATCTTCAACTGAATCGGAATACATGGCTGCTTCGGAGGCTTCACAAGAAGCGATATGGATGAAAGAGTTCATTACAGAGCTGGGTGTGGTTCCTAGTGCGCTGGACCCAATGTCTATCTACTGTGATAACATGGGCGCCATAGCCAATGCGCAAGAACCAAGGTCACACAAGAAGCTGAAGCATATCAAGCTACGTTTTCACGCTATTCGAGAACATATCCAGGATGGGGATATAAAGATTTGCAAAGTACACACAGATCTGAATGTGGCGGATCCGTTGACTAAACCTCTCCCGAGGGCAAAACATGACCAACACCAAACTGCCATGGGTGTTCGGTATATTACCATGTAATCTAGATTAGATGACTCTAGTGCAAGTGGGAGACTGTTGGAGATATGCCCTAGAGGCAATAATAAATATAGTTATTATTAAATATCTTTGTGTTTATGATAAATGTTTGCATTCATGCTATAATAGTATTAACAAGGAAACCATTAATACTTGTGTGATTTGTAAACTTAATTTGAAGTCCCTAGTATAGCCTCTATACTTCACTAGCTTGTTGGTTGATTGATGATGTGGTTTCTTTGTCATGAACATTGAGATGTTATCAACAACAAGATCATATCGTTAGGAGAATGATATGGTGGACATACTCCTATAGACAAGCGTAGCATAAAGATCAAGTCATTTCAATAGTTCAATTGCTATATGCTTTCTGATACATAGTAACCTAATTCCTTCGACCATGAGATCATGCATATCACCTTTACTGGATGGATGCTTTGATGTCATCAAACACCACACCGTAACAGGGTGGCTATAAAGGTGGCATTGAGTGTTCGGAAAGTATTGGTTGAAACACATGGATCAAGAGTGGGATTTGTCCATCCACATGACGGATAGATATTCTCTGGGCCCTCTCGGTGAAATGTCATCCAATTAGCTTGCAAGCATGTGACTTGGTCACAAGGGATCACATATCACGGGAACGAGAAAAGAGTACTTATCAGTAACGAGGATGAACTAGGTATGCAGAGATACCGACGATCATAACCTCGGATAAGTAACATATCGTGAGACAAAGGGAAATTGGTATCGTATGTAAGTGGTTCATTCGATCGCAAAGTAATCGTAGAAATATGTGGGAGCCATATGAATTTCCAGATTCCTCTATTGGTTATTGTTCGGAGAAGTGTCTCGATCATGTCCGCATAATTCACGAACCGTAGGGAGACACACTTAAGGATTCGACGTTGTTTGAGTAGTTATGGTATTATGAGAAAGAGACCGAATGTTGTTCGGAGTCTCGGATGGGATCCGGGATATCACGAGGTGATCCGGAATGGTCCGGAGAATAAGATTCATATAAGGAAAGTCCCGTTTCGGAGTTCGGGAATGATTCCGGTGTTTTCATCGGGGATATTCTAGAAGGTTCCGGATTGTCCGGCACTCCGGGGGGGAAGGGGTACATGAATGTGTCATTGCATATTGGAATGATTGCATCATGTACTAAGTGTTCTTGCTGTCCCAAATATAGGATTAAATTGAATCCTAAAACAGAAAAGTCAAATGTCCAGTTTGAAAGTCAAACTGCCAAAACAAGAAACTGTGGGAAACAAGCAAGAGGAGTTGGAACCAACCTGGAGGAGGAGTTGGACTCCTCCAGGCCGGCGCCCAGCCCAAGGCCGAGTTGGGGAGGGACTCCCTCCCTCCCCTGGCGCGCCCACACCCTCCCACCTATATAAGGAGGGGCAGGGCTCCCCTCCTAGACACACAAGTTTCCTATCCTCTAAACTAAACCCTAGATCTAGACCCCGGTTTAGAGCTATTCGGTTTAGAGCCTTCTAATTGGTTTAGAGCCCTCTAATTGGTGTGTCTAATTACTAGACCACTAATAGCCTCTCTCATAAGCTCCACCATACTCGCACCGGCTTAAGGCGAAGCCCTGCGGGATTTCCCCTCTACCTCCGGTACCACGCCGTTGTGCTGCCGGAATCACGAGGAGAGTGCTACAACCTCCGCTGCCTGCTGGAACAAGGGAGAGGAAGGTCTTCGTCGAGTACCGAACGTGTGACCGACTGCGGGAGCGCTGCGGGAACGCGGCGCCGGAAGGATCGTCTACGCGATCTTGAGATCGGAAAGAGTACGACTACATCACCCACGAGAATCTGCTCTCGTTAAACACTTTGGAATCTTCGAGGGTGAGTTATTCCATCGACTCGTTGCTACAATCTAATAGATAGATCTTGGCTTGTTTGTTTGTATGCGATAGAAAATTTTTGTTTTCCATGCTACGAATCCCTACAAAAAGAACACACAAGAAATGACACTGGTGGATCCATATGTGGTTTGTGAGAAGAACAGACATGCAATGAACTCTTGTGGATCCAGATGTGGTTTGTGAGAAGAACACACATGCAATGACTCTAGATGTGGTTTGTGAAAAGAACACACATGCAATGATACTGGTGGATCCATATGTGGTTTGTGAAAACAACACACATGCAATGACTCTAGATGTGGTTAATGAAAATAACACACATGCAATGACTCTAGTTGTGGTTTGTGAAAACAACACACATGCAATGACACTGGTTGATCCATATGTGGTTTGTGAAAAGAATAGACATGCAATGACTCTTGCTGTGGTTAATGAAAAGAACACACATGTAATCACACTGGTGGATCCATATGTGGTTTGTGAAAAGAACACACATGCAATGACACTGGTGGATCAATATGTTGTTTGTGAAAGGAACAGACATCCAATGACTCTAGATGTGTTTTGTGAAAAGAACACACATGCAATGACACTGGTGGATCCATGTGTGCTTTGTGAGAAGAACAGACATGCAATGAATCTAGCTATGGTTTGTGAAAAGAATAGACATGCAATAAACTCTGGTGGATCCGTATGTGGTTTGTGAGAATAACACACATGCAATGACTCTAGATGTGGTTTGTGAAAAGAACACACATGCAATGACACTGATGCATCCATATGTGGTTTGTGAAAAGAACACACATGCAATGACTCTACATGTGGTTAATGAAAAGAACACACATGCAATGACACTGGTGGATCCATATGTGGTTTGTGAAAAGAAGACACATGCAATGACTCTAGGTGTGGTTAATGAAAAGAACACACATGCAATGACGCTAGCTGTGGTTTGTGAAAAGAACACACATGCAATGACACTAGTGGATCCATATGTGGTTTGAGAAAAGAACATACATGAAATGACTCTAGGTATGGTTAATGAAAAGAACACACATGCAATCACACTGGTGGATCCATATGTGGTTTGTGAAAAGAACACACATGCAATGACATTTGTGGATACATATGTGGTTTGTGAAAAGAACAGACATGCAATGACTCTAGCTGTGGTTAATGAAAAGAACAGACATGCAATCACACTGGTGGATCCATATGTGGTTTGTGAAAAGAACACACATGCAATGACTCTAGATGTGGTTTGTGAAAAGAACACACATGCAATGACACTGGTGGATTCATGTGTGGTCTGTGAGAAGAATAGACATGCAATGACTCTACCTGTGGTTTGTGAAAACAACATACATGCAATGAACTCTGGTGGATCCATATGTGGTTTGTGATAAGAACAGACATGCAATGAACTCTAGATGTGGTTTGTGAAAAGAATAGACATCGAATGACACTGGTGGATCCATATGTGGTTTGTGAATAGAACACACATGCAATGACTTTTGATGTGGTTAATGAAAAGAACACACATGCAATGACTCGAGCTATGGTTTGTCAAAAGAACACACATGCAATGACACTGGTGGATCCATATGTGGTTTGTGAAAAGAAAACACATGCAATGAACTCTGGTGGATGCATATGTGGTTTTTGAGAAGAACACACATGCAATGACTCTATATGTGGTTTGTGAAAACAACACACATGCAATGACACTAATGCATCCATATCTGGTTTGTGAAAAGAACACACATGCAATGACTCTAGAGGTGGTTAATGAAAAGAACACACATGCAATGACTCTAGATGTGGTTTGTGAATAGAACACACATGCAATGACACTAGTGGATCCATATGTGGTTTGTGAAAAAAATAGGCATGCAATGACTCTAGTTGTGGTTAATGAAAGGAACACACATGGAATCACACTAGTGGATCCATATATGTTTTGTGAAAAGAACACACATGCAATGACTCTAGATGTGGTTTGTGAAAAGAACACACATGCAATGACACTGGTGAATCAATATGTGGTTTATGAAAACAACAGACATCCAATGACTCTAGATGTGGTTTGTGAAAAGAACACACATGAAATGACGCTGGTGGTTTGTGAGAAGAAAAGACATACAATGACTCTAGTTGTGGTTTGTGAAAAGAACAGACATGCAATGAACTTTGGTGGATCCATATGTGGTTTGTGAGAAGAACACACATGCAATGACTCTAGATGTGGTTTGTGAAAAGAACAGACATCCAATGACTCTATATGTGGTTTGTGAAAAGAACACACAAGAAATGACACTGGTGGATCCATATGTGGTTTGTGAGAAGAACAGACATGCAATGAACTCTTGTGGATCCAGATGTGGTTTGTGAGAAGAACACACATGCAATGACTCTAGATGTGGTTTGTGAAAAGAACACACATGCAATGATACTGGTGGATCCATATGTGGTTTGTGAAAACAACACACATGCAATGACTCTAGATGTGGTTAATGAAAATAACACACATGCAATGACTCTAGTTGTGGTTTGTGAAAACAACACACATGCAATGACACTGGTTGATCCATATGTGGTTTGTGAAAAGAATAGACATGCAATGACTCTTTCTGTGGTTAATGAAAAGAACACACATGTAATCACACTGGTGGATCCATATGTGGTTTGTGAAAAGAACACACATGCAATGACACTGGTGGATCAATATGTTGTTTGTGAAAGGAACAGACATCCAATGACTCTAGATGTGTTTTGTGAAAAGAACACACATGCAATGACACTGGTGGATCCATGTGTGCTTTGTGAGAAGAACAGACATGCAATGAATCTAGCTATGGTTTGTGAAAAGAATAGACATGCAATAAACTCTGGTGGATCCGTATGTGGTTTGTGAGAAGAACACACATGCAATGACTCTAGATGTGGTTTGTGAAAAGAACACACATGCAATGACACTGATGCATCCATATGTGGTTTGTGAAAAGAACACACATGCAATGACTCTAGATGTGGTTAATGAAAAGAACACACATGCAATGACTCTAGATGTGGTTTGTGAATAGAACACACATGCAATGACACTAGTCGATCCATATGTGGTTTGTGAAAAAAATAGACATGCAATGACTCTAGTTGTGGTTAACGAAAGGAACAGACATGGAATCACACTAGTGGATCCATATATGGTTTGTGAAAAGAACACACATGCAATGACTCTAGATGTGGTTTGTGAAAAGAACACACATGCAATGACACTGGTGGATCCATATGTGTTTTGTGAAAGGAAAAGACATCCAATGACTCTAGATGTGGTTTGTGAAAAGAAAACACATGCAATGACTCTATATGTGGTTTGTGAAAAGAACACACATGAAATGACACTCGTGGATCCATATGTGGTTTGTGACAAGAACAGACATGCAATGAACTCTTGTGGATCCAAATGTGTTTGTGAGAAGAACACACATGCAATGACTCTAGATGTGGTTTGTGAAAAGAACACATATGCAATGACACTAGTGGATCCATATGTGGTTTGTGAAAAGAACACGCATGCAATGACTCTAGATGTGGTTCATGAAAATAACACACATGCAATGACTCTAGCTGTGGTTTGTGAAAAGAACACACATGCAATGACACTGGTGGATCCATATGTGGTTTGTGAAAAGAATAGACATGCAATGACTCCTGCTGTGGTTAATGAAAAGAACACACATCCAATCACACTGGTGGATCCATATGTGGTTTGTGAAAAGAACACACATGCAATGACTCTAGATGTGGTTTTTGAAAAGAACACACATGCAATGAAACTGGTGGATTAATATGTTGTTTGTGAAAAGAACAGACATCCAATGACTCTAGATGTGGTTTGTGAAAAGAACACTCATGCAATGACTCTAGCTACGGTTTGTGAAAAGAACAGACATGCAATGAACTCTGGTGGATCCATATGTGGTTTGTGAGAAGAACACGCATGCAATGACTCTAGATGTGGTTTGTAAAAAGAATAGACATCCAATAACTCTAGATGTGGTTTGTGAAAAGAACACACATGCAATGACACTGGTGGATGCATTTGTGGTTTGTGAGAAGAATACACATGCAATGACTCTAGATGTGGTTTGTGAAAAGAACAGACATGCAATGACTCTAGATGTGGTTTGTGAAAAGAACAGATATCCAATGACTGTAGAAGTGGTTTGTGAAAAGAACACACATGCAATTACACGGGTGGATCCATGTGTGGTTTGTGAGAAGAACATACATGCAATGACTCTAGTTGTGGTTTGTGTAAAGAATACACATGCAATGAACTCTAGTGGATCCATATGTGGTTTGTGAGAAGAACTGTAGCGTCCCCAACCTTAAATAAGATTGAGTCCCCTGTGTTTACAATGCTAGTCCCTGGATCAATAGCTAGCATCCACAGTTCAGATGTAATATCAAGAAACAAAGGTCATAATACAAGTTTATAACCAGGAGTAAAATAATTTTATTACATCAAACATAGCTCATTGGCTATATACATTACATTGCAGCGGAATAACTATAGTCATGGGTCCTTCATCTTCAAAGTGCCACAGGCAGATGTTGGTTGTAGACTTTGTAATCCTAATCAATCAATTCTCACCAAATCAATCAAACCTGCAACATCATAAGTTACAGCCACAGAGGGTCAATACTTTGGAATAGTATTGGCAAGTGATACCTTAGTATATTTTAAGTGGACTATAATACTATATGCATTTGGCTGGTGGAGCTTAGGCTTGCATTGCTCAAAATAGATTTTTCCTTAACTTTTGAAAACACTAAGTTTTTGCTTGGCTCAAATCACCCAAGGCATCTATCAATCAAAGACTCCAGATCCACTCAGGGCATCTACCAATCAATGACTGAAGATCCTTTTAACCCTTGTTCACCCACAAGTTTTATTTAGAAATTGGAGTGATGAGATTCTTGAAGTTTCCATGTCTTGATGCTCAAATTGTCCTTTACCAGGGACATGGCTAAGTACTTAGGTTTTACACTCTGCAGAGGTGGTGCACTTTCCCCACAAGCCTTGGTTTCCCAAGACATGATCCTTCAGTAGCCTTTCCTTAGTCAAATGGATGCGTTCCAACCTATCATCCCATCTACCACCCACTGTCCAAAAGACTAAGTTCTAGCATCCTAAGATCATGGCAGAGCCCATAATGCCAAGTGGTTGCACTTGAAGCTTCTCAACATTTGACATCTCAAATCTCTTTGTTTCCTGGGTGGCCGTCCACAAGTGAGATACACAAGGTTCACCAGTACCCCTGGCCTTGTGTAACCACTCAACATAACCATTCCATCCATTCCACCCAGGTGATTCATTAACTTAGTTGTTTTGTTAAATAAAACACAAGTCCTCAGACTTAGAATATTTTCATAGTGTATATATATAACCACCCTTGTTTTCTAGTAGCTAGGCTAAGCAGGGCATGGCAACTTATCCTTAGGGAATTTTCCTAGCAACTCTAGCATTCTATTCTAAATAGGATTTCCCATCATCAATTGACAAAAGTAGCATGCAAGTCCTAACAAAAATATATCTAATGCATGTTTTAAAAAAAATAATAGGAGTGGAATATTCATGAAGATATCACTTGCCTTTTTGGTAGAGGGTATAGGTTCACTCCTTGATCTTGCTAGTCTCACTCTTCTCTAACTTCACTACAAGTCAATCAAGCAAACACAAACTCAATCCACCAATCAAGCAAAACTACACACATAAAATAACAAAGTCAAACAAACAATTCTTCACAGACAAAGCAATGGAATCTAAGTCATGCATAAGCATGCAAAGGTTGTTTCTATTGTAAGGATGGTCTTCACTAGGCTTCTAACTTTGTAAGTTCCAATTTGGTCATTTACCAAAATGGCAAAGTCATTTTCAAAGAGGGTCTCTATTAGATTCCTAAACTTTGTAAGATCCAAAATGGTCATTTACCAAAGTGGCAAAGTTATTAGCAAAAGGCTTTACTATAAAACCATTTTCCAAAACAAAGTGTCATTCTATGTGGTGTAGAAATATTTTACTAGGGCATTAGCCTATAGGGTTCACCAAATGAGTTGCTATTGCAAAACTTGGTGTTTGGGTCAGTAGGTTTGGTCCAAAACATTTTCTCAAAGTTTTCTTTATGAAAGCATTTTCATAAACAAAACAATGGTTTTGAATTAGCTAGAAATGGACTAAACCAATTAATCCATTCTAAACTTTTCAAAAATCATTTTCCAAAACATAGGTTGGTTCCTAGGGTCAGTAAGGTCACAACAAACCAATTTGCAAAGGTTTTAACCTAAAAATCATTTTTAAATGATTTTTCTAATGTTAGCAAGCACACAAAAGAATCTGCAAAGTTAAACAAGCTAACAGATACTATTTGCTAAACTAAGGGTAGGGTTGGTTAGGTCTTGTCTTGCTGATTCCAACGACATCAAATTTGTAAAATTTGGACGTGTGGATCAAAAGATACATGGGTTTGAAATTGGCAAAAGTTTCTGTTTTCTAATTTCTGTTTTTTTAAACAGATAGGTGACACGTGGCGGGTTCTTACTGGTCGATACCGGTTCGGCCGGATCGACAACATGGAGCGTTGGATCAAGTTTGATCGCACGGCACAGAGGACATACCCCTTCGCGGTTAGTGATTCTGTCCAGTGCGTCCGATCTAGATCTAACGGCTGTGGGGTGCTTGGCCATAGTCGAGCGGCGCTGCGACGGCTAACGGCAGCGGAGCGGTCGGTCGTCGACGGTGCCGGCGATACAGGAAGCGAGAGAGAAAAAGGGCATGCTCACCGTGCTCGCAAGAACGTGGGGAAGCTCGAGGTAGTGTCTTCCTATCGCGGGGCGTACTGGAGTGAGCTTGATTGCTCGCCGGAGTTGCTGCGGGCGGCGGTTGGCTCCGGTTGCTGTCGAGGACGTTGCTGTGGTTCTCTCCGAAGCGAAAAGAAGGCTCGGTTAGATGCGCAAGATCGAGACGGAGTCGTGTGCGTGAACGAGAGGGGTCGGGGTGGTCTTGTGCTTACCAGAAGAGTCGCCGGAGTTTGCAGACAGACGGTGGCGCTCAGGTTGACGACGAGGCGTTGCTGCAGTTCACCCCAAGACAAAACAAAGGCACGGTAAGATGCGGGTGACCATGTGGTTCATGTGAGCATGATCGAGAGATGCTGGGGCAGACGGAGTTCACCTGGAAAGCTCGCCGGAGAAACGGCAGACGGCGGTGTGGTGCTGTGGTCGTCGTTGTCGAGGCTCTGGGGTGCCCGCGGGTGAGCTGGTGCTACGGGGATGATCGCCAGGAGGTGTGGATCACGAGAGGATGGTCGAGGAGGCAAGGGGAGGCCTGGTTTCGCCGGAATTGTCACCGGAACATCGTCGGAGCAGAGGACGCTCGGGGAGGAATTGAGGCGGCCTGGGGGCGAGTCGAGGTGGGAGGTCTGGGGGAAAGGGAGGAGGAGGAGCAGGCGGTTAAGTAGCTGTGGTCACGACGAGAGATTAACGCAGCGTTTACGCGAATTAATTCGGCGGAATCAAAGCAGAAAACGGCCGACGAGAGGAGGAAGAATTGGTCGCGGTGGAAACGACGATGAACAGTTGTCGGTGGGGTCCTCTGGTCAGTGGGAAAAGGAGAAGGAACGGGGTCCACGCTGTCATTCACTCTGCGGGTTGTTTAGTTGGTGAAGAAAAACGGTTCGGGGAGGGAATAAGTGGAGGTGGGGTCGTCTCGTCAGCGAGTGAGGGAGAGGGAGAAGTGGGTCCTGGTTGTCATTGACTCAGCGGGTCTGAAAGTTGGTGCCAAACTTTTTCCTTCGGGGTGAGGAGCTGGGCTGGACTGGCTTAGTGGGCTGCTGTTGGGCTGCTCTATTTTTTTTCTGTCTAATTCTTTTTCTTTTTCTAATTCTTTTTCTGTTTTCAATTCAAACAATTAATTCAAACAATTTCAAACAACACTCAAATCAATTCAAACAATCACTCAACTTCACTTTGAATTTGGTTCTGTTTGGCAACATAATCCAAATCTCAAAATGAAATATTATTTTTATTTAATTTAGGATCCATTTAATAATTAAATAAAATGGATCTTTAGTTGTTTAATAGTGTTTGATTTATTTAAATAAAATTTCCATTTGAATTCCAATTATTTTCAAAACCAAACCAGAAGGTTTAATTTGAAAAATAAAAGAATACTTGGAAACTTATTTAAATAAATAAATAAGTTTTGGTGTTTTAATTAAAATGGGAAAGCCTTTACTTAAATAAAATTGGATATTTAAATCCTTATTATTTTATTTAAATAATCCTTTACTCATTTTAATCAAAGCAAAACCTTTTAATAAAAGATTTCAAAGTAGTAATAAAATACTTGGTGTTCATTTAAAATGGGAAAAGCTTTTACTTAAATAAAATTGGATATTTAAATCCTTTATTTTATTTAAATAAACCTTTACTCATTTTATCAAAACAAAATATTTTATTTCAAAAGTTTGGCCAAAATTAATTTGGCTTATCTTTTCATTTGAAACCAAAGTCTTTTATTAAAAGATCTAAAACAGTTTTCCAAAACAATTTATTTTCCTTTGATAAATGTTTTATCTTTATAAATCCCTTTAGGATTATAATTGTTCAACAATTGGTAGGGGCTTTTGGTAGGGGCTTTATTGGCTTTGGAAATTCAATTTCCTTCTCTTATTGTATTCACAAGATCTTGTCTATGGTTCCAATTTGAGTGAAACCAACTTCTATGGTCTTACTTGATCCTTTGTGGAAATTTGTTGATCAACTTTGGTATGGATCAAATCCATGGATTTGGAGATACTTTGGAAAATGATTTCCTTCCATTAGGGTTTAGGGTTTTGGATTACTTTCCAAATGTTCAAATTTCCAGATACATTCATTGAGGAATGCATTTCCCTTGATTTGGATTTTTTGTTGAATTCAAACTTTTACCAAAGTTTGTCCAAGATGGGATTTTAAGTCTCCTTTTAGAAACAGAAGTTTCTTTTCACCCTGATTTTCAACAAAAAATTATTTTATTTATTTATTTTTCACATTACAAGATTTGGAAAATCTTGGGATGTGACAAGAACACACATGTAATGACTCTAGACGTGGTTTGTGAAAAGAACACACATGCCATGACACTGGTGGATCCATGTGTGGTTTGTGAGACGAACAGACATCCAATGACTCTAGATGTGGTTTGAGAAAAGAACACACATGCAATAAACTCTGATGGATCCATATGTGGTTTGTGAGAAGAACACACATGCAATGACTCTAGATGTGGTTTGTGAAAAGAATAGAAACCCAATGACTCTAGATGTGGTTTGTGAAAAGAACACACATGCAATGACGCTGGTGGATCCATGTGTGGTTTGTGAGAAGAAAAGACATGCAATGACTCTAGCTGTGGTTTGTGAAAAGAACAGACATGCAATGAACTCTGGTGGATCCATATGTGGTTTGTGAGAAGAACATACATGCAATGACTCTAGACGTGGTTTGTGAAAAGAACAGACATCCAATGAAACTGGTGGAGCCATATGTGGTTTGTGAAAAGAACACACATGCAATGACTCTGGATGTGGTTAATGAAAAGAACATACATGCAATGACTCTAGCTAGTGTTTTTGAAAAGAACAGACATGCAATGACACTTGTGGATTCATATATGGTTTGTGAGAAGAACATACATGCAATGAACTCTGATGGGTCCATATGTGGTTTGTGATAAGAACACACATGCAATGACTCTAGAAGTGGTTTGTAAAAAGAACACACATGCAATGACACTGGTGGATCCACATGTGGTTAATGAAAAGAACGCACATGCAATGACTCTAACTGTGGTTTGTGAAAAGAACACACATGAAATGACACAGGTGGATCCATATGTGGTTTGTGAAAAGAACAGACATGTAATGACTCTAGCTGTGGTTAATGAAAAGAACACACATGCAATAACACTAGTGGATGCATATGTGGTTTTTGAAAAGAACACACATGCAATGACTCTAGATGTGGTTTGTGAAAAGAACACACATGCAATGACTCTAGATGTGGTTTGTGAAAAGAACACACATGCAATGACACTGGTGGATCAATATGTGGTTTGTGAAAATAACAGACATCCAATGACTCTAGATGTGGTTTGTGAAAAGAACACACATGCAATGACACGGGTGGATCCATGTGAGGTTTCTGAGAAGAACAGACATGCAATGACTCTAGCTGTAGTTTGTGAAAAGAACAGACATGCAATGAACTATAGTGGATCCATATGTGGTTTGTGAGAAGAACACACATGCAATGACTCTAGATGTGGTTTGTGAAAAGAAACGACATTTAATGACTCTAGATGTGGTTTGTGAAAAGAACACAAATGCAACGACACTAGTGGATCAATATGTGGTTTGTGAAAAGAACTGACATCCAATGACTAATGTGGTTTGTGAAAATAACACACATGCAATGACACTGGTGGATCCATGGGTAGTTTGTGAGAAAAAAAGACATGCAATGACTCTAGCTGTCGTTTGTGAAAAGAACAAACATGCAATGAACTCTGGTGGATCCATATGTGGTTTGTGAGAAGAACACACATGCAATGACTCCAGATGTGGTTTGTGAAAAGAATAGACATCCAATGACTCTAGATGTGATTTGTGAAAAGAACACACATGCAATGACACTACTGGATCCATTTGTGGTTTGTGAGAAGAACACACATGCAATGAATCTAGATGTGGTTTGTGAAAAAAAAGACATGCAATGACTCTACATGTGGTTTGTGAAAACAACAGACATCTAAGGACTCTAGATGTGGTTTGTGAAAAGAACACACATGCAATGACACAGGTGGATCCATGTGTGGTTTGTGAGAAGAACAGACATGCAATGACTCTAGCCGTGGTTTGTGAAAAGAATAGACATGCAATGAACTCTAGTGGATCCATATGTGGTTTGTGAGAAGAACACACATGCAATGACTCTAGATGTGGTTTGTGAAAAGAAACAACATTTAATGACTCTAGATGTGGTTTGTGAAAAGAACACACATGCAATGACACTATGGATAAATATGTGGTTTGTGAAAAGAACTGACATCCAATGACTAATGTGGTTTGTGAAAAGAACACACATGCAATGACACTGATGGATCCATGGGTAGTTTTTGAGAAAAAAAGACATGCAATGACTCTAGCTGTCGTTTGTGAAAAGAACAAACATGCAATGAACTCTTGTGGATCCATATGTGGTTTGGGAGAAGAACACACATGCAATGACTCCAGATGTGGTTTGTGAAAAGAATAGACATCTAATGACTCTAGATGTGATTTGTGAAAAGAACACACATGCAATGACACTAGTGGATCCATTTGTGGTTTGTGAGAAGAACACACATCTAATGACATGGGTGGATCCATGTGTGGTTTGTGAGAAGAACAGACATGCAATGACTCTAGCTGTGGTTTGCGAAAAGAATAGACATGCAATAAACTCTAGTGGATCCATATGTGGTTTGTGAGAAGAACACACATGTAGTGACTCTAGATGTGGTTTGTGAAAAGAACAAACATGCAATGACTCTAGATGTGGTTTGTGAAAAGAACACACATCCTATGACACTGGTTAGTCCATGTGTGGTTTGTGAGAAGAACAGACATGCAATGACTCTAGATGTGGTTTGTGAAAAGAACACACGTGCAATGAACTCTGGTGGATCCATATGTGGTTTGTCAGAAGAACACACATGCAATGACTCTAGATGTGGTTTGTGAAAAGAATAGACATGCAATGACTCTAGATGTGGTTTGTGAAAAGAATAGACATCCAATGACTAGATGTGGTTTGTGAAAAGAACAGACATCCAATGACTCTAGATGTGGTTTGTGAAAAGAACACACATGCAATGACACTGGTGGATCCATTTGTGGTTTGTGAGAAGAACACACATGCAATGACTCTAGATGTGGTTTGTGAAAAGAATAGACATGCAATGACTCTAGATGTGGTTTGTGAAAATAATAGACATCCAATGACTCTAGATGTGGTTTGTGAAAAGAACACACATGCAATGACACGGGTGGATCCCTGTGTGGTTTGTGAAAAGAACAAACATGCAATGAACTCTAGTGGATCCATATGTGGTTTGTGAGAAGAACACACATGCAATGACTCTAGATGTGGTTTGTGAAAAGAACGAACATGCAATGACTCTAGAAGTGGTTTGTGAAAAGAACACACGTGCAATGACACGGGTGGATCAATATCTGGTTTGTGAAAAGTACAAACATCCAATGACTCTAGATATGGTTTGTGAAAAGAACACACATGCAATGTCACTAGTGGATCCATGTGTGCTTTGTGAGAAGAACAGGCATGCAATAACTCTAGCTGTGGTTTGTGAAAAGAACAGACATGCATTAAACTCTAATGGATCCATATGTGGTTTCTGAGAACAACACACATGCAATGACTCAATATGTGGTTTGTGAAAAGAACAGACATCCGATGACTCTAGATGTGGTTTCTGAAAAGAACACACATGCAATGACACTGGTGGATCCATGTGTGGTTTGTGAGAAGAACAGACATCCAATGACTCTAGATGTGGTTTGTGAAATGAACATACATGCAATGAACTCTGGTGGATCCATATGTGGTTTGTGAGAAGGATATACATGCAATGACTCTAGATGTTGTTTGTGAAAAGAACAGACATCCAATGACACTAGTGGATCCATATGTGGTTTGTAAAAAGAACACACATGTAATGACTCTAGATGTGGTTAATGAAAAGAACACACATGCAATGACTCTAGCTGGTGTTTGTGAAAAGAACAGACATGCAATGACTCTGGTGGATTCATATGTGGTTTATGAGAAGAACAGACATGCAATGAACTCTGGTGGATCCATATGTGGTTTGTGATAAGAACACACATGCAATGACTCTAGAAGTGGTTTGTGAAAATAACACACATGCAATGACACCGGTGGATCCATATTTGGTTTGTGAAAAGAACACACATGCAATGACTCTAGATGTGGTTAATGAAAAGAACACACATGCAATGTCTCTACCTGTGGTTTGTGAAGAGAACACAGATGCAATGACACAGGTGGATCCATATGTGGTTTGTGAAAAGAACAGACATGCAATGTCTCTAGCTGTGGTTAATGAAAAGAACACACATGTAATCACACTGGTGGATCCATATGTGGTTTGTGAAAAGAACACACATGCAATGACTCTAGATGTGGTTTGTGAAAAGAACACTCATGCAATGACACTGGTGGATCAATTTGTGGTTTGTGAAAAGAACAGACATCCAATGACTCTAGATGTGGTTTGTGAAAAGAACACACATGCAATGACATTGGTGGATCGATGGGTGGTTTGTGAGAAGAACAAACATGCAATGACTCTAGCTATCGTTTGTGAAAAGAACAGACATGCAATGACACTGGTGGATCCATATGTGGTTTGTGAAAAGAACACGCATGCAATGACTCTAGATGTGGTTAATGAAAATAACACACATGCAAAGACTCTAGCTGTGGTTTGTGAAAAGAACACACATGCAATGACACTGGTTGATCCATATGTGGTTTGTGAAAAGAATAGACATGCAATGACTCTTGCTGTGGTTAATGAAAAGAACACACATGCAATCACACTGGTGGATCCATATGTGGTTTGTGAAAAGAACACACATGCAATGACTCTAGATGTGGTTTGTGAAAAGAACACACATGCAATGACACTGGTGGATCAGTATGTGGTTTGTGAAAAGAACAGAAATGTAATGACTCTAGCTGTGGTTAATGAAAAGAAGACACATGGAATCACACTGGTGGATCCATATATGGTTTGTGAAAAGAACACACATGCAATGACTCTAGATGTGGTTTGTGAATAGAACATGCATGCAATGACACTGGTGGATCCATATGTGGTTTGTGAAAAGAACAGACATGCAATGACTCTAGCTGTGGTTAATGAAAAGAACACACATGCAATCACACTGGTGGATCCATATGTGGTTTATGTAAAGAACACACATGCAATGACACTGGTGGATGCATGTGTGGTTTGTGAGAAGAACAGACATGCAATGACTATAGATGTGGTTTGTGAAAAGAACACACATGCAATGAACTCTGGTGGATCCATATGTGGTTTGTGAGAAGGACAGACATGCAAAGAACTATAGATGTGGTTTGTGAAAAGAACAGACATCCAATGACACTGGTGGATCCATATGTGGTTTGTGAAAAGAACACACATGCAATGACTCTAGATGTGGTTAATAAAAAGAACACACATGCAATGACTCTAGCTGTGGTTTGTGAAAAGAACACACATGCAATGACACTTGTGGATCCATCTGTGGTTTGTGAAAAGACACATAGGCAATGAACTCTGGCGGATCAATATGTTGTTTGTGAGAAGAACACACATGTAATGTCTCTAGATGTGGTTTGTTAAAAGAACACACATGCAATTTCACTGGTGGATCCATATGTGGATTGTGAAAAGAATACACATGCAATGACTCTAGATGTGGTTTGTGAATAGAACACACATGCAGTGACACTAGTGGATCCATATGTGGTTTGTGAAAAGAACAGACATGCAATGACTCTAGATGTGGTTAATGAAAAGAACACACATGCAATCACACTGGTGGATCCCTATGTGGTTTGTGAAAAGAACACATATGAAATGACTCTAGATGTGGTTTGTGAAAAGAACACACATGCAATGACTCTAGCTGGATCAATATGTGGTTGTGAAAAGAACGGACATCCAATGACTCTAGATGTAGTTTTGAAAAGAACACACACGCAATGACACTGGTGGATCCATGTGTGGTTTGTGAGAAGAATAGACATGCAATGACTCTAGTTGTGGTTTGTGAAAAGGACAGACATGCAATGAACTCTAGTGGATCCATATGTGGTTTGTGAGAAGACACACATGCAATGACTCTAGATGTTGTTTGTGAAAAGAACAGACATCCAATGACTCTAGATGTGGTTTGTGAAAAGAACACACATGAAATGACACTGGTGGATCCATAGGTGGTTTGTGAGAAAAACAGACATACAATGAACTCTGGTGGATCCAGATGTGGTTTCTGAGAAGAACACACATGCAACGACTCTAGATGTGGTTTGTGAAAAGAATACACATGAAATGACACTGGTGGATCCATATGTGGTTTGTGAAAAGAAGACACATGCAATGACTCTAGGTGTGGTTAATGAAAAGAACACACATGCAATGACGCTAGCTGTGGTTTGTGAAAAGAACACACATGCAATGACACTAGTGGATCCATATGTGGTTTGTGAAAAGAACATACATGAAATGACTCTAGGTATGGTTAATGAAAAGAACACACATGCAATCACACTGGTGGATCCATATGTGGTTTGTGAAAAGAACACACATGCAATGACATTTGTGGATACATATGTGGTTTGTGAAAAGAACAGACATGCAATGAATCTAGCTGTGGTTAATGAAAAGAACAGACATGCAATCACACTGGTGGATCCATATGTGGTTTGTGAAAAGAACACACATGCAATGACTCTAGATATGGTTTGTGAAAAGAACACACATGCAATGACACTAGTGGATTCATGTGTGGTTTGTGAGAAGAACAAACATGCAATGACTCTACCTGTGGTTTGTGAAAACAACATACATGCAATGAACTCTGGTGGATCCATATGTGGTTTGTGATAAGAACACACATGCAATGAACTCTAGATGTGGTTTGTGAAAAGAATAGACATCGAATGACACTGGTGGATCCATATGTGGTTTGTGAAAAGAACACACATGCAATGACTCTGGATGTGGTTAATGAAAAGAACACACATGCAATGACTCGAGCTATGGTTTGTGAAAAGAACACACATGCAATGACACTGGTGGATCCATATGTGGTTTGTGAAAAGAAAACACATGTAATGAACTCTGGTGGATGCATATGTGGTTTTTGAGAAGAACACACATGGAATGACTCTATATGTGGTTTGTGAAAACAACACACATGCAATGACACTAATGCATCCATATCTGGTTTGTGAAAAGAACACACATGCAATGACTCTAGAGGTGGTTAATGAAAAGAACACACAAGGAATGACTCGAGATGTGGTTTGTGAATAGAACACACATGCAATGACACTAGTGGATCCATATGTGGTTTGTGAAAAAAATAGGCATGCAATGACTCTAGTTGTGGTTAATGAAAGGAACACACATGGAATCACACTAGTGGATCCATATATGGTTTGTGAAAAGAACACACATGCAATGACTCTAGATGTGGTTTGTGAAAAGAACACACATGCAATGACACTGGTGAATCAATATGTGGTTTGTGAAAAGAACAGACATCCAATGACTCTAGATGTGGTTTGTGAAAAGAATAGACATGCAATGACGCTGGTGGTTTGTGAGAAGAAAAGACATACAATGACTCTAGCTGTGGTTTGTGAAAAGAACATACATGCAATGAACTCTGGTGGATCCATATGTGGTTTGTGAGAAGAACACACATGCAATGACTCTAGATGTGGTTTGTGAAAAGAACAGACATTCGATGACTCTATATGTGGTTTGTGAAAAGAACACACAAGAAATGACACTAGTGGATCCATATGTGGTTTGTGAGAAGAACAGACATGCAATGAACTCTTGTGGATCCAGATGTGGTTTGTGAGAAGAACACACATGCAATGACTCTAGATGTGGTTTGTGAAAAGAACACACATGCAATGACACTGGTGGATCCATATGTGGTTTGTGAAAACAACACACATGCAATGACTCTAGATGTGGTTAATGAAAATAACACACATGCAATGACTCTAGTTGTGGTTTGTGAAAAGAACACACATGCAATGACACTGGTTGATCCATATGTGGTTTGTGAAAAGAATAGACATGCAATGACTCTTGCTGTGGTTAATGAAAAGAACACACATGTAATCACACTGGTGGATCCATATGTGGTTTGTGAAAAGAACACACATGCAATGACACTGGTGGATCAATATGTTGTTTGTGAAAGGAACAGACATCCAATGACTCTAGATGGGTTTTGTGAAAAGAACACATATGCAATGACACTGGTGGATCCATGTGTGCTTTGTGAGAAGAACAGACATGCAATGACTCTAGCTAAGGTTTGTGAAAATAATAGACATGCATTAAACTCTGGTGGATCCGTATGTGGTTTGTGAGAAGAACATACATGCAATCACTCTAGATCTGGTTTGTGAAAACAACACACATGCAATGACACTGGTGGATCAATATGTGGTTTGTGAAAAGAACACACATGCAATGACTCTGGATGTGGTTAATGAAAAGAACACACATGCAATGACACTAGTGGATCCATGTGTGGTTTGTGATAAGAACATACATGCAACGACTCTAGTTGTGGTTTGTGAAAAGAACAGATATCCAATGAACTCTGGTGGATCCATATGTGGTTTGTGAGAAGAATACACATGCAATGACTCTAGATGTGCTTTGTGAAAAGAACAGACATCCAATGACTCTAGATGTGGGTTGTGAAAAGAACACACATACAATGACACTAGTGGATCCATTTGTGGTTTGTGATAAGAACAGACATCCAATGACTCTGGTGGATCCATGTGTGGTTTGTGAGGAGAACAAACATGTAATGACTCTTGCTGTGGTTTGTGAAAATAACAGACATGCAATGAACTCTGGTGGATCCATATGTGGTTTGTGAGAAGAACATACATGCAATGACTCTAGATGTGGTTTGTGAAAAGAACACACATGCAATGACACTAGTGGATCAATATGTGGTTTGTGAAAAGAACACACATGCAATGACTCTGGATGTGGTTAATGAAAAGAACACACATGCAATGATACTAGAGGATCCATGTGTGGTTTGTGATAAGAACATGCATGCAACAACTCTAGCTGTGGTTTGTGAAAAGAACAGACATGCAATGAACTCTGGTGGATCCATATGGGGTTTGTGAGAAGAACACACATGCAATGACTCTAGATGTGGTTTGTGAAAAGAAACGACATTTAATGACTCTAGATGTGGTTTGTGAAAAGAACACACATGCAATGACACTGGTGGATCAATATGTGGTTTGTGAAAAGAACACACATGCAATGACTCTAGATGTGGTTTGTGAAAAAAAAGACATGCAATGACTCAAGATGTGGTTTGTGAAAAGAACAGACATCCAATGACTCTAGATGTGGTTTGTGAAAAGAACACACATGCAATGACACAGGTGGATCCATGTGTGGTTTGTGACAAGAACAGACATGCAATGACTCTAGCTATGGTTTGTGAAAAGAATAGACATGCAATCACTCTAGATGTTGTTTGTGAAAAGAACACACGTGCAATGAACTCTGGTGGATCCATATGTGGTTTGTGAGAAGAACACACATGCAATGAATTTAGATGTGGTTTGTGAAAAGAATAGACATGCAATGACTCTAGATGTGGTTTGTGAAAAGAACAGACATCCAATGACTCTAGATGTGGTTTGTGAAAAGAACACACATGCAATGACACTGGTGGATCCCTGTATGGTTTTTGAAATGAACAGACATGCAATGAACTCTAGTGGATCTATATGTGGTTTGTGAGAAGAACACACATGCAATGACTCTAGATGTGGTTTGTGAAAAGAACACACATGCAATGACACTGGTGGATCAATATCTGGTTTGTGAAAAGAACAAACATCCAATGACTCTAGATATGATTTGTGAAAAGAACACACGTGCAATGTCACTAGTGGATCCATGTGTGCTTTGTGAGAAGAACAGACATGCAATGACTCTAGCTGTGGTTTTTGAAAAGAACAGACATGCAATGAACTCTGATGGATCCATATGTGGTTTGTGAGAAGAACACACATGCAATGACTCTATATGTGGTTTGTGAAAAGAACAGACATCCAATGACTCTAGATGTGGTTTGTGAAAAGAACACACATGCAATGACACTGGTGGATCCATGTGTGGTTTGTGAGAAGAACAGACAACCAATGATTCTAGATGTGGTTTGTGAAAAGAACACACATGCAATGAACTCTGGTGGATCCATATGTGGTTTGTGAGACGAACACACATGCAATGACTCTGGTGGATCCATGTGTGGTTTGTGAGGAGAACAAACATACAATGACTCTTGCTGTGGTTTGTGAAAAGAACAGACATGCAATGAACTCTGGTGGATCCATATGTGGTTTGTGAGAAGAATACACATGCAATGACTCTAGATGTGCTTTGTGAAAAGAACAGACATCCAATGACTCTAGATGTGGTTTGTGAAAAGAACACACATACAATGACACTAGTGGATCCATTTGTGGTTTGTGAGAAGAACAAACATCCAATGACTCTGGTGGATCCATGTGTGGTTTGTGAGGAGAACAAACATGTAATGACTCTTGCTGTGGTTTGTGAAAAGAACAGACATGCAATGAACTCTGGTGGATCCATATGTGGTTTGTGAGAAGAACATACATGCAATGACTCTGGATGTGGTTTGTGAAAAGAACACACATGCAATGACACTAGTGGATCAATATGTGGTTTGTGAAAAGAACACACATGCAATGACTCTGGATGTGGTTAATGAAAAGAACACACATGCAATGATACTAGTGGATCCATGTGTGGTTTGTGATAAGAACACACATGCAATGATACTAGTGGATCCATATGTGCTTTGTGAGAAGAATACACATGCAATGACTCTAGATGTGGTTTGTGAAAAGAACAGACATCCAATGAATCATGATGTGGGTTGTGAAAAGAACACACATGCAATGACACTAGTGGATCCATTTGTGGTTTGTGAGAAGAACAGACATCCAATGACTCTAGATGTGGTTTGTGAAAAGAACATACATGCAATGAACTCTCGTGGATCCATATGTGGTTTGTGAGAAGGATATACATGCAATGACTCTAGATGTGATTTGTGAAAAGAACAGACATCCAATGACACTAGTGGATCCATATGTGGTGTGTGAAAAAACACACATGCAATGACTCTGGATGTGGTTAATGAAAAGAACACACATGCAATGACTCTAGCTGGTGTTTGTGAAAAGATCAGACATGCAATGACTCTGGTGGATTCATATGTGGTTTGTGAGAAGAACAGACATGCAATGAACTCTGGTGGATCCATATGTGGTTTGTGATAAGAACACACATGCAATGACTCTAGAAGTGGTTTGTGAAAAGAACACACATGCAATGACACTGGTGGATCCATATTTGGTTTGTGAAAAGAACACACATGCAATGACTCTAGATGTGGTTAATGAAAAGAACACACATGCAATGACTCTAGCTATGGTTTGTGAAAAGAACACACATGCAATGACACAGGTGGATCCATATGTGGTTTGTGAAAAGAATAGACATGCAATGACTCTAGATGTGGTTATTAAAAAGAACACACATGTAATCACACTGGTGGATCCATATGTGTTTTGTGAAAAGAACACACATGCAATGACTCTAGATGTGGTTTGTGAAAAGAAGAAACATGTAATGACACTGGTGGATCAATATGTGGTTTGTGAATAGAACAGACATCCAATGACTCTAGATGTGGTTTGTGAAACGAACACACATGGAATGACACTAGTGGATCCATGTGTGGTTTGTGAGAAGAACAGACATCCAATGACTCTAGATGTGGTTTGTGAAAAGAACACACATGCAATGAACTCTGGTGGATCCATATGTGGTTTGGGAGACGAACACACATGCAATGACTCTGGTGGATCCATGTGTGGTTTGTGAGGAGAACAAACATGCAATGACTCTTGCCGTGGTTTGTGACAAGAACAGACATGCAATGAACTCTGGTGGATCCATATGTGGTTTGTGAGAAGAACATGCATGCAATGACTCTAGATATGGTTTGTGAAAAGAACACACATGCAATGACAGTAGAGGATCAATATGTGGTTTGTGAAAAGAACACACATGCAATGACTCTGGATGTGGTTAATGAAAACAACACACATGCAATGACACTAGTGGATCCATGTGTGGTTTGTGATAAGAACATACATGCAACGACTCTAGCTGTGGTTTGTGAAAAGAACAGACATGCAATGACACTAGTGGATCCATTTGTGGTTTGTGAGAAGAACAGACATCCAATGACTCTAGATGTGGTTTGTGAAAAGAACATACATGCAATGAACTCTGGTGGATCCATATGTGGTTTGTGAGAAGGATATACATGCAATGACTCTAGATGTGGTTTGTGAAAAGAACAGACATCCAATGACACTGTTGGATCCATATGTGGTTTGTGAAAAGAACACATATGCAATGACTCTGGATATGGTTAATAAAAAGAACACACATGCAATGACTCTAGCTGGTGTTTGTGAAAAGAACGGACATGCAATGACTCTGGTGGATTCATATGTGGTGTGTGAGAAGAACAGACATGCAATGAACTCTGGTGGATCCATATGTGATTTCTGATAAGAACACACATGCAATGACTCTAGAAGTGGTTTGTGAAAAGAACACACAGGCAATGACACTAGTGGATCCATATTTGGTTTGTGAAAAGAACACACATGCAATGACTCTAGATGTTCTTAATGAAAAGAACACACAGGCAATGACCCTAGCTGTGGTTTGTGAAAAGAACACACATGCAATGTCACAGGTGGATCCATATATGGTTTGTGAAAAGAACAGACATGCAATGACTCTAGCTGTGGTTATTGAAAAGAACACACATGTAATCACATTGGTGTATCCATATGTGTGTTGTGAAAAGAACACACATGCAATGACTCTAGATGTGGTTTGTGAAAATAACAAACATGCAATGACACTAGTGGATCAATATCTGGTTTGTGAAAAGAACAGACATCCAATGACTCTAGATGTGGTTTGTGAAAAGAACACACATGCAATGACACTGGTGGATCCATGTGTGGTTTTTTGAGAAGAACAGACATCCAATGACTCTAGATGTGGTTTGTGAAAAGAACACACATGCAATGAATTCTGGTGGATCCATATGTGGTTTGTGAGACGAACACGCATGCAATGACTCTGGTGGATCCACGTGTGGTTTGTGAGGAGAACAAACATGCAACGACTCTTGCTGTGGTTTGTGAAAAGAATAGACATGCAATGAACTCTGGTGGATGCATATGTGGTTTGTGAGAAGAACATACATGCAATGACTCTAGATGTGGTTTGTGAAAAGAACACACATGCAATGACACTGGTGGATCAATATGTGGTTTGTGAAAAGAACACACATGCAATGACTCTGGATGTGGTTAATGAAAAGTACACACACGCAATGACACTGGTGGATCCATGTGTGGTTTGTGATAAGAACATACATGCAATGACTCTAGCTGTGGTTTGTGAAAAGAACAGACATGCAATGAACTCTGGTGGATCCATATGTGGTTTGTGAGAAGAATACACATGCAATGACTCTAGATGTGGTTTGTGAAAAGAATAGACATCCAATGACTCTAGATGTGGGTTGTGAAAAGAACACACATGCAATGACACTAGTGGATCCATGTGTGGTTTGTGAGAAGAACATACATCTAATGACTCTACATGTGGTTTGCGAAAAGAACACACGTGCAATGAAATCAGGTGGATCCATATGTGGTTTGTGAGAAGAACACACATGAATGACTCTAGATGTGGTTTGTGAAAAGAACAGAAATGCAATGACTCTAGCTGTGGTTTGTGAAAAGAACACACATGCAATGACTCTGGTGGATCCATGTGTGGTTTGTGAGAAGAACAGACATGTAATGACTCTAGCTGTGGTTTTTGAAAAGAACAGACATGCAATGAACTCTGGTGGATCCATATGTGGTTTGTGAGAATAACACACATGCAATGACTCTAGACGTGGTTTGTGAAAAGAACACACATGCAATGACTCTGGATGTGTTTAATGAAAAGAACACACATGCAATGACTCTAGCTATGGTTTGTGAAAAGAACACACATGCAATGACACTGGTGGATCTATATGTGGTTTGCGAGAAGAACAGACATACAATGAACTCTGGTGGAACCATATGTGGTTCGTGAGAAGAACACACATGCAATGACTCTTGATGTGGTTTGTGAAAAGAACAGACATGCAATGAACTCTGGTGGATCCATATGTGGTTTGTGAGAAGAATACACATGCAATGACTCTAGATGTGGTTTGTGAAAAGAACAGACATCCAATGACTCTAGATGTGGTTTGTGAAAACAACACACATGTAATGACACTGGTGGATCCATTTGTGGTTTGTGAGAAGAACATACGTCCAATGACTCTACATGTGGTTTGTGAAAAGAACACACCTGCAATTAAATCTGGTGGATCCATATGTGGTTTGTGAGAAGAACACACATGCAATGACTGTAGATGTAGTTTGTGAAAAGAACGAACATTCAATGACTCTAGCTGTGGTTTGTGAAAAGAACACACATGCAATGACTCTGGTGGATCCATGTGTGGTTTGTGAGAAGAACATACATGCAATGACTCTAGCTGTGGTTTGTGAAAAGATAAGACATGCAATGAACTCTGGTGGATCCATATGAGGTTTGTGAGAAGAACATACATGCAATGACTCTAGATGTGGTTTGTCAAAAGAACACACATGCAATGACACTGGTGGATCAATATGTGGTTTTTGAAAAGAACATACATGCAATGACTCTAGATGTGGTTTGTGAAAAGAACAGACATCCAAGGATCATGTGATCACCTCTGAAGGATTCAATTGCTTGAGACTACAAATGAGAACATGCTAATTGCATCTTAAATGTGCGTTATTCCGCTCACTAAACGTTTTAGCCGAGTCCGTGTAAGTCAGAATAGCATCACCATGCCCATGAAAAGGGGAACCTAGTCATTAGCCAACTTTCACATTGGTCTAAGTTGTGTGTCTAGCACAACCTCAATGACCAAGGACATCTAGTATGAACAATTTGAATATATAGTTCCACAATCGAATCACATATACATTGATATATATCTAATGTTCATACTAAGACAACTTAATAACTTGATGAATACATTGGAGAATGTCAATAGTCTCCCACTTGCACTAGAGTCAATCATCCCGATATCATATGTCTAGGCATCTTATGCCCATGCCTCTTACGTGCGCCTCATGCTTAGGCTGTGGAACCGGATTTGTCGACATATCCGCAACGTTTGCATCCGTGTGTACCTTGCATAGCTTGATATCACCTTGATCCACAAACTGGCGAATCAGGTGGTACCGCATGAGTATATATTTGTTCTTCTAGTGTTGTCTAGGTTCCTTGTCTTGTAGAATAGCACCATTGCTGTCACAATACACGTCTAACAGACTGGATGAACCCTGAACCACACCAAGATCAATCAAGAAGTTCCTTATCCAAACGGCTTCCTTCGCCACCTCTAAGGCAATGATATACTCAGCCACTATTGTAGATGTAGACACGGTCTCTTGCTTGGAATTCTTCTATCTCATAGCCCCTCCATTCATTACAAACACGTACCCAGATTGCGAATGACAATCATCTAAGTCAGTAAGATAACTCGCATACATGTAACCCTTTACACCAAGTTCAACCTCACCTCCATAAAGTAGGAACAAATCCTTAGTCTTTGTCAAGTACTTAAGGATGTTCTTAACCGCTGCCTAGTGGATCTCTCTACGGTTAGCCTGGTATGTACTCACAACACTTTGAGCATAGGAAACATCTGGCCTAGTACAAATCATGGGATACATGATGGATCTGATTGCCAAAGCATACATAATCGCACTCATCCGACTTTTCTCATCACTTGTCGAAGGACGCTAAGTCTTGCTAAGTTTTACACCATGGCACATTGGTAAGAACCCCTTCTTAGACAATTCCATGTTGAACATATTACACACATTGTCCAAATATGTACTCTGACTCAATCCAATGAGTTGCCTTGATCTATATCTATAGATCTTGAATCCTAGAATGTAAGTTGCCTCACCCAAGTCCTTCATTGAGAAACTCCTTTTCAATGACTCCTTGTTTTCTTATAACATCTAGACACCGTTTCCAATCAGTAATATGTCATCGACATATATGATCAAAAAGTTCACTTTTCTCCCACTAAACCTCTTGTATAAATAAGAATCATGATCACTCTTGATGAAGCTAAATGATTTGACCACCTCATCAAAGCGAATGTTCCAACTCTGAGATGTTCCACTAATTCTATTTGGCACTTTCACTATCCCCATGAACTGTTTCTCTCTGCGCCTAACTTCTCATTTGCAGGACCTTTACACACTTTTCGCATCTTTACTTTTATGCAATTTACTTATTTCCTAAGCAAGTTTCCTCTATCTTTTACTCACCAATTCCACCGTCAACTTTTGCAGTCAATTCACTCAAGACCTATGACACCTTGGGTGCGACAGAAACACCGCATAAAAACACTTTCCTAGGCTCCTTGTTGGGATCGATATAAAAACTGGAATTAATACTTCTGCAAAAACATTCTCTGACGAACCTGTGCACTTGCAGGCCATTAGCGAGGCATAGAGCTAAAGTCTTATATGGAGAAATATAAATTACTAGAGTTTGTGCCATGTAGAGATAAACAAAACTTTTCCTTGATGGGGTGCTCCCAAGATCTAGCTCAGGTGATAGGCCACGAGATTTACCACTAGATGCGTAGGTGCAGATTATTGATGAAGCGTGTTAGTTGATGACGTGCCGAATGATCCCACATACAACACGTCTAGATCCCCACGAACTCCTTTAACTCAAGCACCACATGTGCAACGCCTCTATTAGTATCCATACATACATGAGGAGCTCCAGGCAGAGGGCTGTTAGATCCCGTCTAACCCGAAATGGGAGTGGACAAAGTGACGCATAGGTCAGGGACGTATCCCAATTATATACACTCCTAGTTGGGCTCAACGCTTGAGGACCATCTAGGACATACCCCAATCTCAATATGGATCAAATCATAATGGGCTCCTTTCCCTTAAGTGTGTGACCCTGTAGGTTCACGTACACCTAGATACGACACGAGTCATCACTCCGACTCGATAGCTGGTAGCAGCCTCTAGCAAGACATGCTAACTCCCAAGCATCGTAAAGTCAGAAGATGAATCTTTCTCCATATGACTTTTGTCCTAGTCCCTTTTCCTTGTGATATGCCATGTCAAGGTATAGGAGAGTAGTTGCCATCCCTTTAATAGATCGACTCTCTCTTCTTGTTACATGATATTCGATTCACTAGGGTAACACTTAGTCCAACTCCTTGGTTAACACTTAACCAAGTCACGCATGGCCATGCTTCCGAATCATATCACATGAGAGGGCCCAAACAATTCTCCATTACAGAGGGGAAAATCCCATCTCGATAATCCATGTCAGGCAACTTGATTCACAACCAGTCCGAACTTTACATTTATAACGGCCCATTTACGGAACAACATTTGATAGAACCTAAGTTGTTGATCGAGAACTCGGATCATGTGATCTCCTCCGAAGGATTCCATTGCTTGAGACTACAAATGACAACATGCTAATTGCATCTTAACTTTGGGTTAGTCCGCTCACTAAACTCATTAGCCGAGTCCGTGTAAGTCAGAATAGCATCACCATGCCCATGACAAGGGGAACCTAGTCATTAGCCGACTTTCACATTGGTCTAAGTTGTGTGTCTAGCACAACCTCAATGACCAAGGATATATAGTATGAACAATTTGAATATATAGTTCCACAATCGAATCACATATCAAATGATATATATCTAATATTCATACTAAGACAACTTAATAACTTGATGAATACATTGGGGAATGTCAATAGTCGCCCACTTGCACTAGAGTCAATCATCCCGATATCATATGTCTAGGAATCTTATGCCCATGCCTCTTATGTGCGCCTCATGCTTAGGCTGTGGAAGCAACTTTGTCGACATATCCGCAATGTTTGCATCTGTGTGTACCTTGCATAGCTAGATATCACCTTCATCCACAAACTGGCGAATTAGGTGGTACCGCATGAGTATATATTTGTTCTTCTAGTGTTGTCTAGGTTCCTTGTCTTGTACAATAGAACCATTGTTGTCACAATCACGTCTAACAGATTGGATGACCCCTGAACCACACCAAGATCCATCAGGAAGTTCCTGATCCAAACGGCTTCCTTCACCACCTCCGAGGCGGCGATATACTCATCCATTGTTGTAGATGCAGACACAGTCTGTTGCTTGGAATTCTTCTATCTCATAGCCCCTCCATTCATTACAAACACATATCCAGATTGCAAATGATAATCATCTAAGTCAGTAAGATAACTCGCATCCATGTAAGCCTTTACACCAAGTTCAACCTCACCTCCATAAACTAGGAACAAATCCTTAGACTTTGGCAAGTACTTAAGGATGTTCTTAACCGCTGCTTAGTGGATCTCTCTAGCGTTAGCCTGGTATCTACTCACAACACTTTGA
This sequence comes from Avena sativa, assembly GCA_916181665.1. NCBI lineage: Eukaryota > Viridiplantae > Streptophyta > Magnoliopsida > Poales > Poaceae > Avena > Avena sativa. Next base: position 275,671,678 of record OV702292.1, read on the forward strand.
GCATAGGAAACATCTGGCCTAGTACAAATCATGGGATACATGATGGATCCGACTACCAAAGCATACATAATCACACTCATCCGACTTTGCTCATCACTTGTTGAAGGACGCTGAGTCTTGCTAATTTTACACCATGGGACATTGGTAAGAACCCCTTCTTAGACGATTCCATGTTGAACTTATTCAACACATTATCCAAATATGTACTTGATGTCTACGCACTTCTATTCTTGTAGACAGTTGTTGGGCCTCCAAGTGTAGAGGTTTGTAGGACAGCAGCAAGTTTTCCCTTAAGTGGATCACCCAAGGTTTATCGAACTTAGGGAGGAAGTGGTCAAAGGTATCCCCTCTCAAGCAACCCTCCAATCAAGATACAAGAAGTCTCTTGTGTCCCCAACACACCCAATACACTTGTCAGGTGTATAGGTGCACTAGTTCGGCGAAGAGATAGTGAAATACAAGTGGTATGGATAATTATAAGTGGTAATGGTGATAGAAAATAACTTGATGGCGTGGAAAAGACTAAAGTAAAACTGAAATAAAGATGGAAGCAAGCAAACATGTAACAGATCTAGTTGGAAACGGTGTTTCAGTGCTTAGAAACAAGGCCTAGGGATCATACTTTCACTAGTGAACACTCTCATATAAATATATTCTTCTTTATGATACTACGCTGAACTACTCTCTGGTTGGACACTCTAATCGATGGTAGGGATATAAAAGCACACCTCAAAGTAAGCCTTTCCCATCTAGATAACCCCACACTGTCACCTTGAGCACTAGATGGTTCCAACAAACACCACAATTTCATAGAGACATCCAATTCCAAATATAACTCATAACAAGTATTTGTAATCTCTAGCCTAAGTGCCACCATGGTGTGCACACTGTCACTTTCACACACATGGGGAGAACAGAGATCTATTAAAGCACTTGAGTAGCAAGGTAGATCTATAGATTACAAGCTCATGATATCAATAAGATCATGAATAGAGAGAGAGATGAACACATAGCTACCGGTAGAACCCTTAGCCTCGAGAGAGAACTACTCCCTCCTCATCATGGGAATCAGCAATGGTGATGGAGATGGCGGTGGAGATTGATGGAGATGGCTCCGGGGGCACTTCCTCGTCCTGGCAGGGTGCCGGAACAAAGACTTTCTGTCCCCCGAATCTCCCCTTTGGTGGCGGCGGTGCTGCGGAACTTTTCGTGGCTGGAGGCTTGATGATTTAGGGTTTATGCATCGGGAGGCTTCTTATAGGCGAAGAGGCAAGGTTGCTGGGCGGCCAGGGGGCCCACACCACCTGGTGGCGCGGCCAGGGCTAGCCCGCGCCACCACATGGTGTGGCCACCCTATGGCCCCTCTCCGTCTCGTCTTCTGGCTCCGTGAGTCTTCCGGTAAAATATCAACTTTGGCTTTTGTCCGGTCCAATTCCGAGAATATTGATTTTCTGAGTTTCTAGAACCAAATACAGCAGAAAACAGGCAACTGGCACTGTGGCTCTTGTTAATAGGTTAGTCCAAGAAATCATATGAAAAGTACTCCAAAGTGTGGACAAAACACAAAAAGGTAGATAAAACCAAGCATGGAACATCAAAAATTATAGATACATTTGCAATGTATCAGTACTCTGACTCAATCCAATGAGTCTCCTTGATCTATATCTATAGATCTTGATTCCTAGAATGTAAGTTGCCTCACCCAATTCCTTCATTGAGAAACTCCTTTTCAATGACTCCTTGTTTTCTTGCAACATCTAGACATCGTTTCCAATCAGTAATATGTCATAGACATATATGATCCGAAAGTTCTCTTTTCTCCCACTAAACCTCTTACATAAATAAGAATCATGATCACTCTTGATGAAGCCAAATGATTTGACTACCTCATCAAAGCGAATGTTCCAACTCCGAGATGATTGCTTCAACCCATAAATGGATTTCTGAAGTTTGCATACCTTGTCAGCATTAGCTGGATCAACAAAACCCTCGGTCTGTATCATATACAAGTCCTCGGTTAATTTTCTATTAAGGAAAGCCGTCTTGACATCCATCTGCCATATTTCATAGTCGAAATAGGTTGTTATACCTAATGTGATCCGAACTGACTTAAGCATCTCTACGAGTGAGAAAGTCTCATCATAGTCAACTCCGTGAATTTGCCGGAACCCCTTTGTGACAATCCGTGCTTTATAGAAAGAAATATTTCCATCCATATCAGTTTTCTTCTTAAGACCTATTTGCACTCAACGGGTATTGCACCGTATCGCAGATCAACCAAGTTCCAAACTTGATTTTCATCCATGGACTTTAATTCAGATCTCATGGATTCAAGCCATGACTCAGAATCATATCCCACCATTGCTTCCGAATAAGTTTTCGGCTCATCACTGTCTAATAGTAATACATCACGAACACTTCACAATCAGCCAATCTTCATAGTGTAGGTGTTGCCACCGGCTCAGCTACCACGACCGGCTCAACCTCCAAGGCTTTTGCCGACTTGCCACTAGTCGGTTCCTCTCAAATTTCTTCGAGCTGCATCATGCTCCCACTAACTCCCCGACTGAGAAACTCTTTCTCAAGGAAGACACCATTCCAAGCGAGAAACACTTTGCCCTCTTCTTGGTTGTAGAAGTAGTAACCTAAGGTATCCCTTAGATAGTCCATGAAAATACACTTATCCGACATGGCTATGAGCTTATCTGACTGAAGTAACTTGACAAATGCTTCACAACCCCAAATCTTAAGAAAAGACAAACTCGTCTTCTTGCTAGTCCACATCTCATGCGGTGTCCTCTCTACCATCTATGATGGTACTCTGTTTAGTGTGAACGCTGCAGTTTCTAGACAATAACCCTAAAATGATAAAGGAAGATCTATTCGACTCATCATTGATCGTATCATGTCCAACAAGGTCCAATTCCGCATTTCCGACACACCGTTTCTCTACGACGTTCCCGATGGAGTGAGTTGGGGAACTATTCCAAAACTATTCAGATTGACATCAAACTCATGGCTCATGTACTCGCCTCCTCGATCCGACCGAAGAAATTTTATTTTCTTGCCGAGTTGATTTTGTACCTCAATCTATAATTCTTTGAACTTTTGAAAGGTTTCCGACTTGTGTTTCATCAAGTAGATATATCCATACCTACTAAAATCATAAGTGAAGGTAATAAAGTACTCATAACCACCTATAGTTGTCATGCTCATCGGGCCACATCACTATGTACTAGTCCGAATAAGTTGGATGCCCTCTCACAACTCCTTGCGAAAGGTGTTTTGGTCATTTTGCTGAGTATGAAATATTCACATGTCTTGAACGACTCCAACTCGAACGAAGGTAGGAGTCCATCATCATGGAGCTTCTTCATGCATTTCCAACTTACATGACCAAGACGATAGTGCCAAAATTAAGTCATATTCATATAATTTGGTTTAATCTTTTCACATTTATGTTATAGACCGACTCACCGTCAAGATTCAAAATAAATAACCTGTTCTAGACGGGTGCAAAGCAATGAAACATATCATTCATATATAAAGAACAACCATTATTCTTAATATTAGACTCATAGCCTTATCTCATAAAAAATGAGGCAGAAATGATGTTTCGACTAAGCATTGGAACATAATAACAATTGTTTAGCTCCATTAAGAATCCTGAAGTTAAATGAAGTTGCATCGCGCCGACTTGCAATGTAGCGACTCTTGCTTTATTGCCGACTCGAATGTCAACCTTGCCTTTTGCCACGCTCCTAGTTCTTACCAGTCCCTACTACAAGTTGCGGATGTGAATTACTGATCCGGTATCATATACCCAAAAACTTTTAGGTGCATCAACAAGATAAATGTCTATAACATTGCATACAAGCATACTTGAGTTGGAAGTCACACCTCCACTCTTGGCTTTGTCGGCCAAATACTTGCTGCAATCCCTCTTCTAGTGGCCATACGCCTTGCAATAGAAGAAAGTGTACCTAGCTAAAGGAGATGTCTTAATCGCCGAGGAAATGCTTGGGATCGAATCCTGAGCATTACCTCGTGACTTAGCCTTCTTCTTCTTAGTCCAAGAACTTTTATTGAACTTAGCCTTATTCTATACCATCAAAACTTGACTAGCACCCTTCTAGAGATTAGTCGCTGCCTTCTTGAGCATCCCATGTAATTCAGTGAGCTTCTTATCCATACCATGCATGTGGTAGTTCGAGATGAACTGGCCATATGCACTAGGAAGAGAGTTCAGAATTATGTCTGTAGCGAACTCTTCGCTAATCGGGTAGCCCAGCCTCTGCAGAGACTGCACGTAACCAACCATCTTGATCACATGTAGACTCAGTGGATCGCCATCCTTTGCTTACAACTAAGCAAAACTTGAGAGACTTGATACCTCTCGGTATTTGCCTGACCTTGGAACAGACTTTTGAGGCTTTTGATCATATGTTAGGCCTCGACATTCTCGAACTTCTGATGCAAGTCTGGTTCCATGTGAGCAAGCACAAGAAAGTTAATTTTCGTGGACTCATCACAAGTCCTATGGTAGGCATTGGTTGCAGCGACACTCGCATTCTCATTCGGCTCATCTGGAAGCAGGTTATCTAGATGGTCCCTCTTTTCTTGTTTGATAACAATTCTCAGATTATGATACTGGTTGGTGAAATTAGTTCCATTAAGCTTATCTTTCTATAGGACCATTCTCAATGCAAAAATTGGATATCTGAGGGATACTACTACTAGGTGCAATTGATCTACAATAAAAAAATATGCAAAACACTTAAGACATGTATCCATAAAAGAGCAAAAATATTAAACATTTTAATACTTATGCTCCCAATAGAAGCAACACCCCTCCAATGGTTACTTAGTGATTTAGGATACTAAATAAGCAAGATGACTAGTGAGCTTTTGCATCACCGCTAGTCATCAAGTGATCTAGGTAGGAAACTCCTTGCCAATCGCATCTCATGCGGCTACTGTTGGTCGGGTGGCATCACATGCAACGGCTCCCGACCGACCTCTCCCTGAGTTCCACAACTGTTGTGATAGACCCATCTAGATTACCAAGTTCTTCTGCTGTAAGAGTCCGACTCGAACCCACCTAGTCGACAAGAATTGGTAGCACCTTAATTTTAAGAGCCCACTACCAACAATGTCCAACTTGTGATGGTGCAGCACCGGCGGGGAGACCGACTAGACCTTCTTTGTAGGATTACTTTCTACCAACTATCTAATAGAGGTAAAAGAGAGAAATAAACATAACACAAAATACAACAATGTATAATGTGAGATGGTATGGCTCTGTTCGTGGTGATCTCCATCTCCACGAAGCATGTAAGTCAACACGGGCCAACTCTTGTCACGTGCCATCTTACTCCCTGTCACCGACTTGTACATTGATTTGCATGCCATCCGTGTTCTCAAAAAAGCTACACTAGCTAAGTAAATAAAATTACATGGAGAATCTGACATGCAAGTCATAATACAATAAAATGACAACACCTAGGCTCTAGCCGGCTGACAACAACCATGATACGTAGATCACGTATGGATTACACATATCACATGCACATAAGATATACCACTCACAACATCATCCTGCAAAAACAAGTCATGCATAGATATGATATCTACCATCATTGTGAAACCCGCAATGACATCTAAGGCAGTACGACAGGGAGAAGCCAGTGGTCTGATTTTTTTTGGAAACTTTAGATCTCATCTACATTCTGAACATGGATTTCTTCATCGAATAAAACAATTTTACCCAAATCTGATCCGTACTCCAATTCGATCAAACTCTTTTATCTTTGATAAACGCATCTAGATTTACTTGTCATAGTCTACCCCGATGGCGGAAGGCGACCGGTAGGGGTATGTCGTTCCATGACCTTAGTAGTACGATCATGGAATCTAGATCATCCATTTCCCCGAGAATAGTTGATCCAATCAACCTAGTTCAAAACTGACCAATCTCATAGACCGACCACCAAAACAACAATTAGATCCAATCTGTAACATCCCAACATTTCGGACTAAACAAAGGGTAGATCTAGGATTTTGTGCATCTGCATGCATGCATCTAAAAATCTGGGTAAATTTTTCGCAACCTAAAACTCTAGAGCGATCAGAGTCTCTCTTGCTTCGATGGATTAGAGATTAGCCATCTCCGTGAGTGCGGGAGATTTTGACATGACCTTTAGGTATTATTTATGTTTTCGAAGGGGTGGAATTGGAAACTTACTTTGAATTTCCAAATTCACTTCATATTTGAATATAGAAATTTAGGAATGATCACACTATAACTCAGTAAATAGAAATGATTATAATAATAATATAAAATAATTATTTATTAAAAAGAAGACATGAAGTAGTACATTATTCTTTTATAACAAAAGAATAAAAGTAAATTACAATTTAGTGATTAAACAAATAATCGAAAAGGAAATAAACAAGAGAATTCCTTATTACAAGAATACACTTATTACATTGTCTTTACAGTAAACAAGTGAATAAATAAAAGTTTAAACTAAATAAAGGAAACTAAACTAGTTCCTATGTAATTCCAGTTTAGATTTCTTAATCTCCAATGTATGATCTTGTACCTGTGAACACAGAAGTAAACAAAAGAAAGTAAAAGGGTTAATGTTAGATACATTGCTCTCAGTATTAACAGTGTAATGCACTATTACTGTTCATCACTGAGCATAATTTTAAAGGGGCAAGTTTCACCAAGATATAGTAAACTGTTCTTATCAGTCTATTTTGCCTCAGTACAACATCATAGGCATGGGGCAAATTTCACTATTTCCAATAAAAGGAATAATCAAAATAGGATAATATCAAAATAGCCGAAGCACATCCACAACACCATGTTTCATTCATGGAAACTTGCACCCCATAGGACCCACTTGATAGCAGCTTGGTCATACATCCAGGTTGTGTGTTGTAAACACAACAACAACCTCAGTGAGTAGATAAGAATGAGAAGTGGAGTGAGCAGCCACAGCAACTTCCTATGTCTATTCCCCATTCAACCAACAACGCACCAAGAACACCATTAGTATACCACAAATCCATTTTCCACCAATTCAACGCATCATACAACCATTCCACTATCTCCACAATCATAGTATACAAGAATAGCAGAAGTAGTATCAATCATTATCATCTGAAGAGGAGCCAGCCAGCAAGCAGCAAGGCCAAGTCTGGAAGAAGGCAGTTAGAGCAAGGACAATAGATCAAGCTACTTCATCACCAACTTCATTGTCCACTCTACAATAGCAGGATTTTATCCAGAAATCATGCATAGTATCCATTCTTAACAGTTATAGGCACGATAGATGGAATAGTGGTTGTATCCTCAGATATGTATTCAAATGGATTACAAGATCATCCCAGGATATGGAAACACATGTGAGTATCTGTTCTTATTTCTCTAAGAAGTTGGCCTCAACCTTTTCCATCATTGGAAAGGGTTAAATTAAATCTTGGCAAAGTAAACCTGTAGCAGATCATGTAGTTGATCTAGACCACTGTCCATCCTCTAAAGAGGTACCACAGCAGCAAGATAATCTACATAAGCCACTAGGGTAATTTTACCATACTAGCCAATCATCCAGATCATTCAAACCAGATAGTTTTTATCATTTTCCTAGAAGGAATTCTAGGAATCAAAAACACATATTTGTTATTTTTCCATAAAGACAGGAGCACCAACCTTTCACAAATTCTTAAATCACCACATCCAGATGTCCAAGATATCAGCCTACAGTACTTGAATTCAAATATGATATTGGAAGTCATCTATATACACACTTAAGAACACAAATCTTGCAAGTCATAGATATTGTGTACCATCCTTATGGATGCTTCACATTGATCAAAGCTCACAAGGAGTAGTTTTTATTAAGAGAGTTCCATCTCTAGATGTTACTTGGTTAATTAACCAGTAACAAAATCAAGCCAACATCTTATAAGTAGAAGATAAATCATCTTCCTAGCTATGAATTGCTAAGAATCATTTTATGTAGTATAGACACTTCCACGGAGGGATAAATATCATCACAGAACTATAGGTCAATTCACCAAAGAGCATGGATACATGAGTTTAGCATGGTTAGCTAATGACAACAGCAAATCTTTCTGTAATGGAAGGCATACTTACAGGGAAAACCCCATAACAGTGGGTACTAAAGACCACAAAAGTCACAAGCTCAGAATCGTAGCCACCAACAGGTCCAAGAGGAGTGGGAATCATTTTCCTAAAATAGTAGAATAGGAATCATATATTTATTTTGAGTAAGCTGCCCAGAGAAGGTGTGTATCATGATTGATCATAGAATCATCACTTTAGCATGACCAAAGAAGAGGAAATCACTAGTAAAAAACAAAGCCTCAGTCTTGGTACCACTAACTAGTGCTAATTTTCCTAAAAGCTTTGCACTTGATTATCCAAAAGAAAGAATCAGATGATTTATCCAAATCACTTAGCACAGCATATCCTGCTAAGTGAAGTACCCTTAGGCACACTTTCATACAGATTATAGTAATTAACACGCAGCACTACATATAGGATTCCATGAAGCACAAGTTAAAAATCATTCACTCCAGTCCAAAAGCCAGTCAGGTTGTGTTTGAATTCAAACCGACTATCTGAATCTATTGGTATTCATAATAACAACAAACAAAATCATATATAGTCTTAATGGTGTGCCACATAGATCGGTATAGAGCATCAATGATCAGGCCAATTCACATCAGGTTTCCCTAGCATCCAAAGTAGGGAGAAGCAACAAGAGAGGTTTGGTGTTGTAGTGAATCAATAGTAAGCTTTTGAAGCACAAGTACATTTCCATAAACCAAATAAATGTAGCAAGTCAGAGAGAGGACTTGATGGAGAGTATAGAAAGAAGTGAGAAGAGGAGATATATAAGTAGCTATGCACCTGACACTCATGGCACAACCACCGCGGCATGACGAGGCAGGTCCCGCACAACCACGACATGGTGCACACGAGGACGACTTCCCGTTCTCATCACACCAATCACAGCGACCATGGAACGAGCACCGCCACCGTGCTGCACTGCACCGAGCTGCACCATCAGCATGACGCCCGCATCCAAACACCACGCCAAACCACCGGGGTTGCGGTTGGACCTTGCCGTCCCGCCAGCGTAAAAGGTAGGGTTAGGGTTTGGAGTTGGTGGTGAGCGTGTAGTGGAGAGGTAGTCAAATCGAATTGGATAGACAGAAAGAGCTCGATGAGGCACATCAATTGGGACCAATAGCGCTGGCCAGAGTGGCCGGAGTTCACCAGAATCAGGGGTGAGGGAGGAGGAACCATGGCGTCGCCCAAGTAAGGTCGAGAGCAGAGAGAGGGATGCGAATACGACCAAGTGAGGGGGAGAGTGTGGGGTGGGATCGGGTTAGCCCATCCCAATTGGGCCTTAACGGGCCGAGAGAGGTATTGTAGACTAGGCTGGCTCATAGGCCAGGCCCAGTTAAAAAAAAGGGGGAAGAAATTAAAAAGAGAATATTAAGAATAAAATAAAATTCCCACAATATCTTGTGAACACTTGTAGCCCTAGAAAAAAATTGAATAAAAACATTCTTGCATACACAAATAAATCCACTATTTTATAAAAATACTAGCTAGATTTTTACAAATACAACTTGAAAAAAATATCTAAGAACATTCAATCCTTTGTGGATTTTTATAAAAATAAGACCACTTCTTGAAAACAAATAAAAACCATTTTAAGAACTTAAATAATTATATTTTACTAGAAAAATACCAAATATATATTATTCCAAGGATTTTTAAGATTGCAAGGTAATAAATACTTATCTATTAGTTAAAATACCTATTTTATAAATTCCTTAGAAACATTTCTTAAGTAAGAAATAATCAAATTCAATCCTTTAAGTCTAAATACTAATTCCAAAGACATAAATTAGATCCATAATAAAACTTAAGTGTAAACTATTAACTTTATAAAACTCTTTTAAAAACCCATAAATCCAAATTAAACCAACAATTTTAAGTAAAATTTAAGCATCATTCACTTAAGATAAAAGTGAATGTTCCTTATCTCTTAGTCATGCTTAACATAATTTTAAAACCCTAACACATTAGTTAGATCATCTAAATTTGCTTTCTTTAACAAGTCAAAACAAGTTCATACTAACTAATCACATTTAAACTCATCATTCACTTACACTAGAAGTGAATGATCCCATACTCTTAACGAATATGTATTAAACCATTATCATAGTTAACATTGATCTAATATACCTTAAACTAAGAATATAATAACTTTAGATCATTTGACCCTTATCAAAAAACATAACTTTAGCCCTATTAATCTTCAGAGTTGATCCACTTAACATAAATAATAATTTTCATCAACTATTACTATTTTTGCCACTTCAAAAGAAACATATGTTATTTCTTTCAAGTTATGACAAATTTCAACATGGTCCTTGTAATAATTACAAGAAACCACTCAACCAAAATTTTGTATTATGATTTTGCTTCACCTTTTATGCCTTATAAGTTAATGTTAACATCCTTGAAATTTTACTCTTTTGTGAAGTAAACTTGAAGGTAAATCAAATCTTAAATGAATCATATAATTCCAACTCACTTGTAATGTTAAGAATACATTGGGGTTTTAAACACATGCATCTCATTCCTTATGCATATTAGCATATTGCTTCTTTAAACATTGTCCTTATCGGGCAATGATGGTATTTTATAGAACCCGAGGTCCAGGGTCAAGTCGAGACATTCGACTACAGTTCTTCGTTATACCAAGGCAAGTTCACATTTGCTCATGTCATTTGGTTATTTTCTATCAAGTATTTGCAAACTGTTGTTGTCATCACCTGCATTTCAAAAAGGTCAGAAAACACTATTTTTGATAATAATGTGAACTATTGGTTACTGGTCCAGGGTGATCAGTTAATCTATTAAGCCTGGCAATTGGAATAACATTGTCTAGGAATATATCATCTAGGACTTAACAACCAAAGTCGCCAGTGATTCTAGCGCTGTATATCACGCGTTAACCATAAGATCTATAATGGCTCTGGGGAAGTCAGCTGGATCTTCTCCCTTTCGTATGCTGACGAACAACTTTTATTGGAGTGGTGATCCTACATTTAGGCACGTGCAAGGGTGGGAACCATCAATTCCCTGGTATTAGTTGTCGACTTTTGCTCTCTTCAGGAGTGTAAACCGGCGTAGCTTTTGTCCCGAGCTAGCAAAAGGGTGAGTATACGGGGTCGCGGAGAAGGGAAGTACTGGCTTGGATCATCTAACTGGGCCCCACACCAAAGGAAGTGTGGACGGGAAAGATCGCCCAGTTGTGCAACAAGGATTTGATCTCTTATGGGTAAAGTAGTGCACCTTTGCAGAGTGTAAGAACTGTGACATGTTACTCCCTGTTCCGGGAAGGAGCTGCGAACGCTGCAGGAAAGGAACTCCATGAAAGTTCTGGTAAACCTATGAAGGCTGATGGACATAGCTTTTCAGAATAAAAGCAACCTTTGAAGAAATGTTTATGAAAACTTGCATAGCCTATGACCTATGGTCTGTGGCTATAGATAGTGCATCGAACACTTCTTTTTAGTGAACTTGCTGAGTACGCTCGTACTCAACCGTACCTTCTTAACCCTTGCTAGATTCTGAAGATATCGACGACCAAGAAGATAAAACACTATATTCAGCTGAAGACCAAGCACAATTTCGTTATGAGGAGCTAGAGTTATCCGGAAGCGTCGAAGGAAACAACTACGAAAACCACTATGGAAGGGAGTCTGAAGAGTCTGAAGCATAGATATAGTTAGTTAAGCCTAGTAGTTTAGTTCTCTATCCTATATCTACTAATCTTCTATAAATCTTAAGGTGTAGTTTGCTTCTTTATCTTCTTCTCAAATTATTTTAGTATAGCTTTGAGTCATCGAGATTCCTCTATGGACCTAGGATAATCTCAAAGTCGTCATGTAATTTCTGATTGTAATGATATTAATGTATGCTTGTGGACCCATTTTGTTTCTGTTGTACTACTCTAAGGATGTAATATTTGCGGAATGGTGTTCTGTTAGTGTTATGTCCACGACTATAGAATACTACAACATGAAGTGGTATGCTGGGTCACCACAGCTGGTATCAGAGCAAAAGCTTTGACCTTAGGTTGGAAACCTATTAAAGGGGTAGAACCTGTAGAAAGTATTTTAGCAATGGTAAAGAGTTCTCTAGAAATATGATGAGGATTCAATTGAGAATTACATTGTCATGTTTTTAGTGCGATAATTCTTTATTATGATGCATTTTTGGAAATAATAATGAGTTATAACTCAGTAGGACTAGTTATAATTACTTATCCAAAGTGAGGTATGGCATCTTGGTATAAATGCCAGAATGCTCAAGTGTTGAATAGGACTTTAGATGACTATGGAGGCGAATGGACGCATATTTTGCGACAACTTCTGCATAGATTGGATTGTGAATCTCGAATTCTCGTCATGGTTTACAGTCACTATGATTGACAGGTGTTAGCCAAGTACCATGTCTTGCTTATGCTACCCAAAAAGTTGGGGATAAAGTGGAGAAGTGCCAATTGGGGAGGCAAGATGTATGGAGGACGCGTATCAAATTACGGTAATGGAAGGAATAACCGTGATCTAAAAGTAGAAATTTAAGGAGCTGGAAGGTAGTACTCATACCATTATACCTTGTGATTCCCTAAGTCGGAGTCCGAGTTAGATCATTTTGTTCTTGTGCAGATTGAATCTACTTTAAATGCCGAATATGTGAATCATTATAGGTCATTACTCAATACCTATCATAAAACCTATCAAGCTCTAATCTAGGAGTGGATACTGTCCTTGAGGATTTCACTCATCCTGTAAGGGTAATTGGATGCATAAGGGAATAAGATGAAGAAGTTAGACATCCTAGATCAGTCTTTTAAAAGAGTGCCTTTGGGGAGTCTGAGTTTAATAATCCATAGTTCGAAACCTATGCTTATTATTAGAACGAACCTTAGAAATCTGAAGAGATAGGAGCCAAATATGGAGTAGAATTCTACACTGGAATCAGGGAGGATCCAATACCCTGTGATTCTGGTATGGAAATAGAAACCAATTACAATACCATGGAACCCTATGGTCCATATGGGGGGTAGTACCAATCATATTTACCCGACAGAGTGCATTTGCAGTTGTTACACCACTATGAATTATTATGGGGTCAAGGAAAAAGAAGAGAACACATCTTACTTCTAGAGTGCGTTTGAAGGTGGACGGTAGAATTCCACGGGAGATCACACATTATCTTGTCATTTCTCAATGACTGACCTCATTCTAGGTACTTCTAATAAAGAGTACGCACCCTCTGGATGTTTCTATGCTCCAGAAGACAGTCGTCGGACTTCATGTCATCATGACGGAATTCTAAGAAGTACTACGAAGGGGGAGGAAAGTAAGAAGAAACAATCTGTGGTAATAGAGAGCTTGAATAATGTACATATTCGGTAATGTGCATTGTAGTGATTAAGAGGAAGGTCTTAGTAAGAGAGTATGCTCATATGAGCAAGTAAGGCCTTGTAAAATACAGGTATTGTTCTAGGTGAGGATTGTTTGGAATGGCTTATAAAACCCATGAATCATACATGGTATACGTTTGGTTGTTATTTGGATTTGGTTCCTGATTTCCTTTTGTGACTAGCACTGTGCATAGAGTTGAGCTCAGAAAACATATGCATGATGTAAGTATGAGAATTCGCTTTATGTAACAGGACTAGAGGGGTATGGATACGGGAGTAGAAGTTGGGTCCGTCCGAAGGACAGCGTTTGGAGCAAGAAGCTAAGCAGAAGGAAGGCAATACGGATGTAACCATGACTGGATCACCATCAACTCGTTCATTGACGGAGGAAAATTTTATGCAATACATGCAAATACTACAAGAGTACCAGAATAAGTTCATGCAGGAGGTACTTAAACGAGTTGGATCCGGAAAAGAAAACAAAGATACAAGAGTAAGCCTTTCTGATTTCCAAACTACCAACCCAATTCGTTTTGCATCGACATCAGAACCTATGGATGCGGAGGATTGGCTGATGGATACAGAGAGGAAGCTGAAAATAGTTGGATGCAATGACAAGGAGAAGTTGAGTTATGCAACCTTTCTTCTATCAGGACCAGCCGTGAATTGGTGGGAGAATCAATTAGCTATACACTCACCGGAAGAGGTACTCACCTGGGAAGAGTTCAAGAAGAAGTTTCATGAGTACCATGTTCCAGAGAGTATTATGGAGTTTAAGAGAAGAGAATTTGCGGACTTACAACAAAACAATGCAATGGTGATGAAATATATTAGGGAGTTTAGTCAGTTATCTCGTTATGCTACTGATGAGGTAAACACGGAGGAGAAGCGCAAGAAAAGATTCTTGAGGGGACTAAACCCTTACATGAAGATGAAGTTATGGGTGGCTGCAACACGATGTTTTCAAGAGTTCCTTGATGCGGAAATTACTTTTGAGGATGATTATAAGATGGTACTATAAGAGAGGAAGAAAATAGCCAAGAAAAGAGCTAAGATTGAACCAATGAAGTTGTAGACTAATGAGCCAAGGCTTAACCTAGATTTCAAACCTAGAATTTTATCCATGGGAAATGGTTCAAATCAGTGTGTTCAAAGACGGAAGAAAAGAACTATATGTGGAAATTGTGGAATTCTAGGACATATCAAGAGGGACTGTAAAAGGTCCAAGGTCGTTTGTTATACTTGTGGAAAAGATGGGCACATGAGACATCTTTTCCCTCACAAGCAAGTACTCGATGATGGAGAACCAATATTCAGCGGTAGAAACTCTGGAAGAAACAACAACCGAAAGCAGGGAAGGTCATTCAAAAGATCACAACATCACATGAAGGAACAAGTGAATTACTCCGAGCAATCCATAATAGGTATGTTTAGTATTAGTAGCCCTTATTTAGTAATATTGACCAAGGAAAACATCACGCTGGAAGAAAGAAAACTGATAGGAAGGAAGAAAACTCCAGATGAATCTATCCGACACTCTTCAGGATCAGAAATCACAAACTTCGGGACAAAGTTTAATTTAAGGGGGGAAGTCAGTAACATCCCAACATTTAGGACTAAATGAAGGGTAGATTTAGGATTTTGTGCATCTGCATGCATGCATCTAAAAATCTAGGTAAATTTTTCGCAACCTAAAACTCTAGAGAGATCAGAGTCTCTCTTGCTTCGATGGATTAGAGATTAGCCATATTCATGAGTGCGGGAGATTTTGACATGACCTTTAGGTATTGCTATGTTTTCGGAGGGGTAGAATTTGAATCTTACTTTGAATTTCCAAATTCGGTTCATATTTGAATTTAGAAATTTAGGAATGATCATACTATAACTCAGTAAAAAGAAATGATTATGATAATAATATAAAATAATTCTTTATTAAAAAGAAGACATGAAGTAGTACATTATTCTTTTATAACAAAAGAATAAAAGTAAATTACAATTAAGTGATTAAACAAATAATAGAAAAGGAAATAAACAAGAGAATTCCTTATTACATTGTCCTTACAGTAAACAAGTGAATAAATAAAAGTTTAAACTAAATAAAGGAAACTAAACTAGTTCCTATCTAATTCCAGTTTAGACTTCTTAATCTCCAATGTATGATCTTGTACCTGTGAACACAGAAGTAAACAAAAGAAAGTAAAAGGGTTAATGTTAGATACATTGCTCTCAGTATTAACAGTGTAATGCACTGTTACTGTTCATCAATAAGCATAATTTCAAAGGGGCAAGTTTCACCAAGATGTAGTAAATTGTTCTTATCAGCCTATTTTGCCTCAGTACAACATCACAGGCAGGGGGCAAATTTCACTATTTCCAATAAAAGGAATAGTCAAAATAGGATAATATCAAAACAACCGAAGCACATCCACAGCACCATGTTTCATTCATGGAAACTTGCACCCAATAGGACCCACTTGATAGTAGCTCAGTCATACATGCAGGTTGTGTGTTGTTAACACGGTAGAAACCTTAGGGAGTAGATAAGAATGAGAAGTGAAGTGAGCAGCCACAGCAACTTCCTCTATCTATTCCCCATTCAACCAACAACGCACCAAGAACACCATTAGTATACCACAGATCCATTTTCCACCAATTCAACGCATCATACAACCATTCCACTATCTCCACAATCATAGTATACAAGAATAGCAGAAGTAGTATCAATCATTATCATCTGAACATGAGTCAGCCAGCAAGCAGCAAGGCCAAGTCTGGACCAAGGCAACTAGAGCAAGGACAACAGATCAAGCTAGTTTTATCAATCCAACATCACCAACTTCATTGTCCACTCTACAATAGTAGGTTGGTATCCAGAAATCATGCATAGTATCCATTCTCAACAGTTATAGGCATGATAGATGGAATAGTGGTTGTATCCTCAGATATGTACTCAAATGGAGTACAAGATCATCCCAGAATATGGAAACACATGTCAGTATCTGTTCTTATTTCTCTAAGAAGCTAACCTCAGCCTTTTGCATCATTGGCAAGGGTTAAATTAAATCTTGGTCAAGTAAACCTGTAGCAGATCATGTAGTTGATCTAGACCATTGTGCATCCTCTAAAGAGGTACCATAGCAGCAAGATCATCTACATAAGCCACTAGGGTAATTTTACGATACTAGCAATCGTCCAGATCATTCAAACCAGATAGTTTTTATCATTTTCCTAGAAGGAATTCTAGGAATCGAAAACACATATTTGTTATCTTTCCATAAAGAGAGGAGCACCAACCTTTAAAAAATTCTTAAATCACCACATCCAGATGTCCAAGACATCATCCTACAGTACTTGAATTCAAATATGATATTTGAAGTCATCTATATCCACACTTAAGAACACAAATCATGCAAGTCATAGATCTTGTGTACCATCCTTATGGAGGCTTCACATTGATCTAAGCTCACAAGGAGTAGTTTTTATTAAGAGAGTTCCATCTCTAGATGTTACTTGGTTAATTAACCAGTAACAAAATCAAGCCAACATCTTATAAGTAGAACATAAACCATCTTCCTAGCTATGAATTGCTAAGAATCATTTTATGTAGTATAGACACTTCCAAGGGGGGATAAATATCATCACAGAACTATAGGTAAATTCACCAAAGAGCATGGATACATGAGTTTAGCATGGTTAGTAAATGACAACAACAAATCTTACTGTAATGGAAGGCATACTTACAGGGAAAACCCCATAACAGTGGGTAGTAAAGACCACAAAAGTCATTAGCTCAGAACCATAGCCAGCAACAGGTCCAAGAGGAGTGTGAATCATTTTCCTAAAGTAGTAGAATAGGAATCATATATTTATTTTGAGTAAGCTTCCCAGAGAAGGTGTGTATCATGACTGATCATAGAATCATCACTTTAGCATGACCAAAGAAGAGGAAATCACTTGTAAAAAACAAAGCCTCGGTCTTGGTACCACTAACCAATGCTAATTTTCCTAAAAGCTTTGCACTTGATCATCCAAAAGAAAGAATCAGATGATTTATCCAAATCACTTAGCACAACATATCCTGCTAAGTGAAGTACCCTGAGGCACACTTTCATACAGATTATAATAATTAACAGGCAGCACACAAACAGGATTCCATGAAGCACAAGTTAAAAATCATCCACTCCAGTCCAAAAGCCAGTCAGGTTGTGTTTGAATTCAAACCCACTATCTGAATCTATTAGTATTCATAATAACAACCAACAAAATCATATATAGTCTTAATGGTGTGCCACATAGATCAGTATAGAGCATCAATGATCAGGCTAATTCACATCTGGTTTCCCTTTCATCCAAAGTAGGGAGAAGAAACAAGAGAGGTTTGGTGGTGTAGTGAATCAATAGTAAGCTTTTGAAGCACAAGTACATTTACATAAACCAAATAAATGTAGCAAGTCAGAGAAAGGACATGATGGAGAGTATAGAAAGAAGTGAGAAGAGGAGAGATATAAGTAACGATGCACCTGACGCTCATGGCACAACCACCGCGGCATGACGAGGCAGTGCCCGTGCGACCATGGCAGCATGCACACGAGGACGACTTCCCGTTCTCATCGCAGCCATCACAGCGACCGTAGCACGAGGAGCGCCACCGCGCTGCACTGCACTGAGCCGCACCACCAGCACGACGCCAGCATCCAAACGCCACGCCAAACCACCAGGGTTGCGGTTGGACCTTGTCGTCCCGCCGGCGTAAAAGGTAGGGTTAGGGTTTGGAGTTGGTGGTGAGCGCGTAGTGGCGAGGTAGTCAAATCGAATTGGATAGACAGAAAGAGATCGACGAGGCACATTAATTGGGACCAATAGCACCGGCCAGAGTGGCCGGAGTTCACCGGAATCAGGGGTGAGGGAGGAGGAACCATGGCGCCGCCCAAGTGAGGTCGGGAGTAGAGAGAGGGATGCAAATACGACCAATTGAGGGGGAGAGTGTGGGGTGGGCTCGGGTTAGCCCAGCCTAATTGGGCCTTAATGGGCCGGGAGAGGTATTGTAGACTAGGCTGGCTCACAGGCCAGGCCCAGTTCAAAAAAGGGGGAAGAAATTGAAAAGAGAGTATTAAGAATAAAATTAAATTCCCACAATATCTTGTGAACACTTTTAGCCCTAGAAAAAAAGAAACATTCTTGCATACACAAATAAATCCACTATTTTATAAAAATACGAGCTAGATTTTTACAAATAAAACTTGAAACTAATATCTAAGAACATTTAATCCTTTGTGGATTTTTATAAAAATAAGAGCACTTCTTGGAAACAAATAAAAACCATTTTAAGAACTTAAATAATTATATTTTACTAGAAAAATACCAAATATATATTATTCCAAGGATTTTTAAGATTGCAAGGTAATAAATACTTATCTATTAGTTAAAATACCTATTTTATAAATTCCTTAGAAACATTTCTTAAGTAAGAAATAATCAAATTCAATCCTTTATGTCTAAATACTAATTCCAAAGCCATAACTTAGATCCATAATAAAACTTAAGTGTAAACTATTAATTTTATAAAACTCTTTTAAAAAACCATAAATCCAAATTAAACCAACAATTTTAAGTAAATTTTAAGCATCATTCACTTAAGATAAAAGTGAATGTTCCTTGTCTCTTAGTCATGCTTAACATAATTTAAAACCCTAACACATTAGTTAGATCTTCTAAATTTTCTTTCTTTAATAATTCAAATCAAGTTCATACTAACCAATCACATTTAAACTCATCATTCACTTACACTAGAAGTGAATGATCCCATACTCTTAAACAATATGTCTTAAACCATTATCATAGTTAACTTTGATCTAATATACCTTAAACTAAGAATATAATAACTTCAGGTCATTTGAACCTTATCAAAAAACCATAACTTTAGCCCTATTAATCTTCAGAGTTGATACACTTAACATAAATAATAATTTTCATCAACTATTACTATTTTTGCCACTTCAAAAGAAACACTATGTTATTTCTTTAAAGTTATGACAACTTTCAACATGGTCCTTGTAATAATTACAAGATACCACTCAACCTAAATTTTGTATTATGATTTTGTTTCACCTTTTATGTCTTATAAGTTAATGTTAACATCCTTGAAATTTTACTCTTTTGTGAAGTAAACTTGCAGGTAAATCAAATCTTAAATGAATCATCTAATTCCAACTCACTTGTAATGTTAAGAATACTTTGGGGGTTTTAAACACATGCATCTCATTACTTATGCATATTAGCATATTGCTTCTTCAAACATTGTCCTTACTGGGCAATGATGGTATTTTATAGAACCCGAGGTCTAGGGTCAAGTTGAGACATTCGACTACAATTCTTCGTTATACCAAGGCAAGTTCACATTTGCTCATGTCCTTTGGTTATTTTCTATCAAGTATTTGCAAACTATTGTTGTCATCACCTGCATTTCAAAAAGGGTTAGAAAACACTATTTTTGATAATAATGTGAACTATTGGTTGCTGATACAGGGTGATCAGTTAATCTATTAAGCCTGGCAATTGGAATACCATTGTCTAGGAATATATCATCTAGGACTTAACAACCAAAGTCGCCAGTGATTCTAGGGCTATATATCATGCGTTAACCATAAGATCTATAATGGCTCTAGGGAAGTCAGCTGGATCTTCTCCCTTTCGTATGCTGACGGACAACTTTTATTGGAGCGGTGATCCTACATTTAGGCACGTGCAAGGGTGGGAACCATTAATTCCCCGGTATTAGTTGTCGACTTTTGCTCTCTTCAGGAGTGTAAACCGGCATAGCTGTTATCCCGAGCTAGCAAAAGGTTGAGTATACGGGGTCGCGGAGAAGGGCAGTACTGGCTTTGATCATCTAACTAGGCCCCACACCAATGGAAGTGTGGACGGGAAAGATCGCCCAGTTGTGCAACAAGGATTTGATCTCTTATGGGTAAAGTAGCGCACCTCTACAGAGTGTAAGAACTGTGACATGTTACTCCCTGTTCCGGGAAGGAGCTGCGAACGCTGCAGGAAAGGAACTCCATGAAAGTTCTGGTAAACCTGTGAAGGCTGACGGACATAACTTTTCAGAATAAAAGCAACCTATATTCCGAAGACATTGACGACCAAGAAGATGAAACACTATATTCAGCTGAAGACCAAACATAATTTTGTTATGAGGAGCTAGAGTTATCCGGAAGCGTCGAAGGAAACAACTACGAAAACCACTATGGAAGGGAGGCCGAAGAGTCTAAAGCATAGATATATTTAGTTAAGCCTAGTAGTTTAGATCTCTATCCTCTATCTACTAATCTCATATAAATCTTAAGGTGTAGTTTGTTTCTTTATCTTCGTCTCAAGTTATTGTAGTATAGCTTTGAGTCATCGAGATTCCTCTATGGACCTAGGAGAATCTCAAAGTCGTCATGTAATTTCTGATTGTAATGATATTAATGTATGCGTGTGGACCTACTTTGTTTCTGTTGTACCACTCTGAGGATGTAATATTTGTGGAATGGTGTTCCGTTAGTGTTATGTCCTCGACTATAGTATACTACAACATGTAGTGGTATGTTGGGTCACCACACAATCTAATGCCACCTGCATATAACATATGCATGATCTTGAGCCTAAAACCAGAAGGTATCGCTCTGATACCCCTATTGGGCCATGCAGATATAAACAGAACTTTTCCCCGACACGGTGCTCCCAAGATCTAGCTCATGTGATAGGCCACGAGATTTACCACTAGACGCACATGTGCGGATTATCGATGAAGCACATGAGTTGATGCCGCACCGAATGATCCCCCGTAAAACATGTCATGATCCCCACGAACTCATTTGTCTCTAGTGCCATACATGTAATGCCTCTACCGGTATCCACACGTACAGGGCGGAGCTCTAGGCAGAGGACTACTAGATCCTATCTAGCCCGAAATTGGAGTGGAGAAAGTGACGGCTAGGTCTGGGACTATCCCTTGTCATTCCACATATATACACTCCTAGCCGGGCTCAACACTTGAGGCCCATCTAGGCCATATCCCAATATCCATATGGATAGAATCCACATGGACTCCTTTAAGTGTGTGACCCTGCAGGTTCATGTACACCTGGACACGACATGAGTCACCACTCCGAGTCGATAGCCTAACAAGACGTGCCAACTCCCAAGAATCATAAAGTCAGAAGACAAACCTTTCTAAATGTGACTTTTGTCCAAGTCCATTTGCCTCACAATATACCTTGTCAAGCTATAGGCGAGTAGTTGCCATCCCTTTAATAGCTCGACTCTCTCTTCTCATTTCATGATATATGATTCACTGGACTAACACTTAGTCCAACTCCTTGGTTTACACTTAACCAAGTTGCGCATGGTCATGCTTCTAGATCATATCACATGAGAGGGCCTGGAGAATATATACCAATTACGGAGGGGAAAATACCATGTCGGTAATCCATGTCACGCGACTTGATTCACAACCAGCCCGAGCTCTACCTTTACAACTGCCCATTTACGAAACAACATTCGATGGAACCTAAGCTGGCGATCCACAACTTAGATCATGCGATCACCTCAGGTCGAAGGATTCCATTGGTTGAGACTGCAAATGACAACATGCTCATTGCATCTCAACTGTAGGTCAGTACGACTTGCTAATCTCTTCAGCCGAGTCCGTGTAAGTCTAAATAGCATTGTGGGGGGGGGGGGGGGGTCCCAGAGTAATCATCCGAGAATACCTGTTATGCATTTCACCACGATCCCATGATCAGTGTGTCCTGGTACATAACTGAAAAGTATCAAAGTAACATCCATTAATTAAGCAAATACAAGTCATACCTCAATTACCATTAGGGTTACATAAACCATCATTAGCGGAACTTTATCAAGTGTAGAGCCAAAGCCATTCCTTAACCTACAAGCAGCTGACTAGGAGAACGTCCTAGCTCGCATAGTCGTTAACGTCACCTTATTCTCGATATCTGACCAAGTTAATAGCCATGGAAAATGCAAGTGAGTACTTTGAATGTACTCGCAAACCACCTTAAGATAATAACAATAAAAGGATATGCAATATGGCTGTCATATTAGGAGGGCTCCATAAGAGTTTCTTTTCTCAAACAGTTTCTCTTGTAGATATAGCATCTACATATCTTTGTTGAAAACTTTTGTAAAACCTTTTTGAAAAGTTTTGGAAAACACTAGGATTGGGTCACCCATTTTTCATCTCATGGTCATCATTCGACCGGCTTTTCATCTTCTGTGATCTTTCAAGATCACCTCAGTTCCTTCGTGGTCACGTTGGACCTCCCTTTTCAGAAACCTCTTTCTTTTGTGAAATATTTTTGAAATCAAAACCAACGCCACTCTAAAGTAGTTTGTCCAACCGTCCATGACCGCGGGCATGGCTAGTTGAATAGATTTACACTCTGCAAAAGTTGTCCACTTTACCCACACCATTCGGATACCCTGTCCTGACCCTGTACGAATCATGGGTTAGGTAACCGATCAAGACTCTTTGGATGCCCATTCTAGCATAGGACCTACCCTATGAGTTATTCCCCTCAAAACCAGGACATCGAGATCCACGGACCAACTGGATTGCTCCACTCAAACTTGGAGTGTGCACTTTCAATGGGTGGCTCATAGTATCACACAACCGCCTACAAGGATGGTTCACAACTCCCCCAGGTCATGGCCTTCAGCAAATGACCCTTCTCTGTAAGGGATCCCTGACATTCGAGAGATGTGATCCCTTATAAGTAGTTGTGAGGAATCCCATACCAGAGTAGACAAAATTCAAGTCAAGCCCCATCACATTCTAGGTTAATGTGGTTGCATGGTTTAGTTTTTATAGTTAAAGCTGCAAAGAAACAGGTGCGTTTTTGGTAAACCTTTTTCTCCTCCTCCTTTTCAACATCATTTGTAAAACAAAACCTTTTTCTTTCTCAAATCTCTCTTGGTAGGTCAAATCCACCAAGGTTTTACCATAAAATAATTTTGTGAACTTTTCCGGGTTCTTCCCATCCTATAGCTTTGCTCGGCTAAAATGGGGTCTCCAATGGGTATGGTGTTTATACACCACTAACAATACTAGGGGCAAGTAGGTGTCATCAAAGGGGTTGTACTTAGTAGTACAAATGGTATTGGTTGGAGGAGCCAATCCACTACCAGGTATAAATCATCATATAGTAAAACAATGTAGTTTTTCATAAATAGGTAGGTAAAACATGCATAAGTAAATAGTAGGACAAGGCTTATGATAAAGTAGGTGGCTTGCCTGTGATCAACAATATGGCAATATGTCCCTGGGATCCTTCTTAGAAAACCATAATAATAATAATAGAATGCATCTTCTTCGGGTCTTTGATATAATCGCAACTATCATCGTCAGGGATCATACATGCAAGGAAACAAGTCCATAATCAACACAAGGCATAAAAACCAATACAATAAATCAAATAAACATCTAAAACATTACTAACTTTAGTAGGTTTTGATAGATTGAGTTCATAGCACATGTAATTACTTTAATTGCATTGGTGGAGTTTCTTTTATGATTTAATTGCAAAATACGACTTAATGAAGGTGTTTTGAGCTTTGGTATGTATGATATCTATGTACAAAAATGATATCAACAGATAGGTATTGCAATAACAAGGCCAACAAAGGTGGTTTCACTATTTTATCATTTTTTCTTTACTTAGATATTATTTTTCTAGTGAAATAAACCCTAGTTTAGGTGAATAAATCACCAGAAAAGATCTAATGCTCAAACAAAATTTTCCTCGGAGGGTTTTGTATATAATTGAGTTGGTGATTTTTGAGAGTTGGAATCACCTTAAAATTATTAGCAGAATGCCCTTGGCAAAATCACAAAATCAATTATGTGTTAAAATTGTCTTTTTAACCAGATATATTATATAGGTCCAAATGGTATGAGGCCAAGGATAGTGGATAGGCCTAATATATACCTTCTAGTAGAAATTGAATGCTGGGAATATGCCCTAGAGGCAATCATGTATGATGTTATTCCCAATATATTCATAAAGTTATTGTCCAAGTATGAACTACTGATATATATCATTGAATATGTGATCCGTCCGTGGTGCACCTACACGCTATTGGCCAC
The DNA here is from genome assembly GCA_916181665.1 of Avena sativa. Taxonomy (NCBI): domain Eukaryota; kingdom Viridiplantae; phylum Streptophyta; class Magnoliopsida; order Poales; family Poaceae; genus Avena; species Avena sativa. Next base: position 275,696,380 of record OV702292.1, read on the forward strand.
ACATACCAAACAAGAACACACTCACACCATGTTATCTCTCCCCACCACTAACCCAGACACACGAACCACGCCCACGTACCCCGCTCCTGCATCTTGACCCCACCCATCGTCGTGTCCCTACCATGCAACCCCTGCACGTCCTCCTCCTCGCCTCACTGGATCCCCATAGCCACGCTTGCTCGATCCTAGTGGTAGTCGCTCTGCCGCCCGTGGGATGTAGCCCTGCCACCGCTCAGACCTCCCCTCCTCCATGACCCCACTCGGCGCTGTACCACCGGACTGCCTCCAGTTCCCTCCCTCCTGTGAGACCCTCGACCTCCTGCCCATCACTCTGCTCCCTCCTTGCTGCAGCCTCCTCGTGCCTATCTCCGGTGCTCCGCGCCAGGCACCATCGGCTACCTTTGCCAGCGAGACGCTGTTGTTGCCTCCTCCTCGCGAGAAGGCCGCCTCTCGGATGCGCCTCCTCCTCACGTTCTCCTCGCTCGCAAGCAGCACGACCCTGTGCCGGATCTTTTAGCCCCGGTGCCATCATCGCCGGCCATCACTGTCCTCTGCATCGCGCCGCCGTCAGCGACGTGAGCCCTCCTAATGGCCAAGCTGCGCGCTCCACCGCTCATCAGGTTCCCCTGGTGCCCCTCGCCGCCACCGAGCACGCTGCTCTGTGCCGCCAGGGCCATCAACCCCACCTTCATCGTGCCTCTCTGCAAGCCGCCAGGGCCCTGCTCGCGTTGTCCTCCCGCGGCCGAGGCCGAGCCTCCTCCCCCGTGCAAGACCCCTCTGGCCAGCGCCCTGCTACCCGAGCCTCACCTCTGCATCGCGTTGATGTCCCTACCTCCAACCGCATGTCACCAACCCCGTCTATGGAATCCACATCGTCCCGTGTTCTCACGACTCCAGCTCACCTTGGTCAGCCCCTAGGCACCTCTAGAGACCCTACCCATGCCTATCTCTTGATGCTTCCAAGTTTCGAGAATCTGAGGCCACTATTTTGCTGGCTACCTAACGCTGCTAGTTGTGATGGTTGATGTAAGTTATGGATGTGCTTCTGCCGGTGAAGGAACGGTGGTACCGCTACCAGACCTGCTCATGATGCGGATGTAATGTTCGTGTGAGGAATACTCGATGCCACCTGAAGACCGAACCGGAACCAAGTCCGCCTCGACAATCGACCCAAGTTCTTCACCCTGGATGACAAGATCTTCTTCTCAGACCCGAAGATGTCGAGATCATCGTGATCTTCCACCTAGATCCGAAGACTCGTTCCCGGAGGCGATGATCGATCCCGTCGAACCCCATCAGACCCCTGAAACGCCAAGATCTTCGAACCCTTATGTGTGACCCTTTCCGCGACCCCTATATTTTATAATATATGACATATACTTATTGCATATTAATTGAACATGTTTGCATACATATCGATGGTGTTTGGGGGTATTTCTATGATTCACCTAAATTAAATATGGAGCGCATATGTGGGTTATTCTTCTCTATTATCGACTCCATTTAAATTTGTGTAGTGAACCGATGGCATGTTTTGCCTTATCAATACAACACTTAAATTGCAGGGTATGTAAACAACTTGAATCATCTAATTAATTTTTGGGACGCTGGTTCCGCTTAATATTGCCTAGTTGCATCGCATCTTTGCCATGTCATGCATCATACATGCATCATGTCCGATCTTCTGCCATAGTATTAAATAGTGCATCCGGTGTTTCTTTTAGCGCTTTGCTTCTTCACGGATTAGGCTGATGAGTTGATGTGAGTATCGACAAGTTCTTCGGATAATGTATCTTTGGCAATGTTTCCAGGCAAGCAATCTCGCCCTTTCTACCTATTTTGCTTTTATAGTCTTTATTTCCTCCTATTGATCTATTGTTATCCGTGTTGTGATGCTTTAGTTTCCATGCACCATTTATATTCCTTGCAACCTCAATATTGCCTTGGACACATCCTATTGTGTATTGTTTGATAGATAGTCGGCCTTGCGAGTCATAGTTGTTTGCGCAGGTGCTGCTTCGCGTTGTTGTCGTTCCCCCATTGATGAAAGGTTGGCACATGCTTAATGGTGGAGATGATTAATGGTGGAGATGATCATGGCTTTCATTATAACTTAGTTAATTAAAATACTAGAAATAGATATAATGCAGAGGCACCGGTGGGTAATAGTCAATATTTGGTTTTGAACCTCCCACTTGTGTCCACCTTGGACCCGAGTTCTTGACAACTATTTCGAGATCGAGTGCGCTAACCACATGTGGGTGTGTGGGCACCCCATCGGCTTACTACCTAATTTCAAAGTACTATGCTAGGGGCCACAAAGTAGTTTGGGGCTTTATTACTATCCTGTACTTATGCCATGCTTTATTGCTTTAATGACGATTGTGCGTGGAGCACCTGTACTATTTAGGAATGCGGAATGTTTTCGCAGTATCGACAAGCCCAGTCACACTTTCAGGTTCCCAGTCGTTTAGAACCATTGACGCAAACCCTGGGTGCGTCTTGGAGCCGCCCGACTTCGATGCGGGTAGCTTAGTGGGGTGGCCCCCATGTACTTGCTTTGGGTTTGGGAAACATCGTGTTTGAGGCCTCGTCGCATACAGTTGGGTGTATGTTTAGGCTCTTGGTCATATTCGGATCTGACAACAAGGGTTGAAGTGTGTGTGGATACTTTGGTGCACCCCTGCAGGGTTACATCTTTTCGAAAAGCCGTGTCCATAGTTATGGATGACTTGGAGCATAGTTCTCGATCATAGACAACTATAACTAAAGAATTATTGTGATAATATGACTTGCATCTAATATGACTAGTAAGTTGGACCACCACCATGGAATGAATGAATATAACTGCTAACTATGTGAGTTTCCTTGGAATGACTTCCTCGTTTTGTCTCGAGGGGGAAATACCAGGATGGGTATGTTTGGTGTTAGTATCAGGTTGGTTCTGCATAGGTCTTTCTTATCTCTCTCTAATAGCCGACAGTTGTATCGAGTCTCTATAGGTTGTTTAGTGCATGCCTTGTTGCCGCTTCAGTCCACCATACCTATGTAGGCGATAGCCGCTGAATTCTAGACTCGCCGTGTACTGGCCTCAGTACTGACGGCTCTCTTTTTCCTTTGTCCTTTGTCGGCACCCTTTTGTTTTTAGCAGGTTTGAGATCGACCTCGTTAGCAGGGTTACCCTTCCGGCTTGGCCTGGGCAGGGTTATGGACGCCATTGGTTATTCTTTAGGGTTCTTAGCCCCATTTTCATCTTATCCATGCTCGGATGTTGTATCATTTTCAAGGTGATTTAGATCTTTGTATTGTATATTTGTATTCTTGACTCATGGATTCGTTGTTGTATATTTATGTTTCTGTGGGTTCCATCGTGGACTATTGTGTAATGATATTACTTTGTTTTCCACCCACACACAAGTGCCTGGTGGGCATCTTTGAATTATTTCTATGCGGGTTTGGCGGGAATCGCTGAAACTTGCATAGGGCCGATTCGAGGGTGTTACAAAGTGGTATCACAACCCAGCAGTTTCGATACCCCACTGGTCCAGCATGTAGGATAACCTACCTAACAGACGATGTAGAGTGTCAAAACTATTTTCCAAAATCTGTTGGATAGATCTGATTAGGTCTGCTTTTACTTCTTACCCCTCTACTATTCTCCTCTTACCTCCGCGTATTTTGAATCTGTCCTCTTAGCTTTTCTTCGAGTCCAGGAATTCTCGTGTTTGGGTTTCCATCGTATCTTTAGGGTTTCGTTTACATCCTCTTGTAATGGTGCTTCGACATCCGGTCTTCATGCTATCTGAGGAATTTACCTCTGTTGTATCTCACAATGGACCCAAAAATCTACTAAAATGTTTCTTTGTATCTTATGGTGTTTTCGACGCTACAACATTATCTACGTCAGATCCGATGAAGAGCCTACCTCCCTCTTTTGTTTATGAACATCGCTTGCCAAGATATTCAGTCTGGATTCTGAGAGTGGTTGCATATTTCTTCTATTCATCTACAAAGTAATGCTTTGAGTGCAGGATGGAGTCGCGACCATACCACTACTCTTATCATTCGCTTTTGTACATTGAATGGTGGATCATTTCCATTTGTAATCCTTCCACAAAAGTTAGAGGTGTGCTTATCTTTGGTGCCTTTACCTTCCTCCTTTGTTTATCCGGAGTGCTCTCTCGACGAACGTGAGCAACGACCCCTTGTTGGTGGTGTCGACAACTTCAAAACAGAAAATGAATCCTTGTTAGTGGTGTCGCGAGGATCTACACGAAGCCAGAATATTCAGATCATTGACCTTCCCTGTACCACGAGGCGGATCTCGAGGGCGAGATCCCTTGTTAGTGGTGTCGAATTGTTGCACCCCGGTAAAACCACTACTAGAAAATCTCTTAATTGTTTACTATTTTGTGCATCATCATGATAGCATGTTCATGTCATTATGTCATATTGCATTTGAGAATCGTTGTCATCATGCATCTTTTTGCCAAAACTATTTTCTAAAAGCCTATCTTTGTTTTTTCTAAATATCTCCCTCTCTATTTCAAATGTAAAACCCCGATCCTGCAGATTATTTTGTTTGTCTAAGCTATTTATCAAGTTATTTATTAAGATAAAACAAACAAGTTTCAAAAATAACAGTTGTACCGGGGGAGGCAGCCTAGCCGTAGGCCAGACCACCAACAACCCCGGTTGGCCTAGCCCGTTTCACCCAGCAAATATCTGTCCCTAGACCCTAACCTCCAGATCCTACCCTAACCCTAACCCCTACCACCTATCTACCAAGCTGCCACCCACATCGCAGCCGATGTGCAGCACACAGACGCGCAGTCCCGTTTGCGGTGCACCTACACGCTGCTGGCCACACATACCAAACAAGCACACACGCACACCACGTTGTCGCTCCACACCACCAACCCAGACACGCGAACCGCGCCCACGTACCCCGCTCCTACAACTTGGCCCCACCCATCGCCGTGTCCCTTCCATGCAACCCGCGCGTGTCCTCCTCTTCGCCTCGCTCGATCCCCGCAGCCGCGCTTGCTCGATCCTAGCGGCAGTAGCTCCGCCTCACGTGGGAAGTATCCCTGTCGCCGCTCAGACCTCCCCTCCTCCGCGACCCTGCTCGGCACCACAGCGCCGGCCTGCCTCCACTTCCTTCCCTCCCACGAGCCCCTCGACCTCCCGCCCGTCTCTCTGCTCCCTCCTTGTCGCAGCCTCCTCATGCTTCTCTCCGGCGCTCCCTACCAGGCACCGTCGGCCGCCTTCGCCAGGGAGCCACCACTGTTGCCTTCTCCTCGCGGGAAGGCCGCCTCCTGGAATGCCTTCTCCTCGCGTCCTCCTTGCCCGCAGGCAGCGCGACCCCGTACCGGATCCTGCAGCCCCGGCACCGTCATCGCCGGCCATCACTGTCCTCTGCATCGTGTGCCTGCCAGCGACGCGAGTCCTCCTCGTGGCCAAGCTGCGCGTGCCACCGATCATCAGGTTCCCCTGGCGCCCCTCGCCGCCACCGAGCCCGCTGCTCTGCGCCGCCGTGGCCATCAAACCCACCTCCGTCGCGCCTCTCTGCAAGCTAATAGGTCCCCGCTCTCCTCGTCCTCCCACGGCCGAGCCCGAGCCTCCTCCCCGTGCAGGACCCCTCCGGCTAGTGCCTCGCCGCCCGAGACTCACGTCTGCATCGCGTTGATGTCCCTGCTCCAACCACATGTCACCAACCCTTTCTACGACATCCACATCATCCCGTGTTCCCGCTACACCAGCTCACCTTGGTCAGTCCCTGGGCGCCTCTGGATCCCCTGCCCATGCCTGTCTCTTGATGCTTCCAAGTTTGAGAATCTGAGGCCACTATTCTGTTGGTTACCTAATGCTGCTAGTTGTGATGGTTGATGTAAGTTATGGATGTGCTTCTGCCGGTGAAGGAACGGTGGTACTGCTACCAGACCTGCTCATGATGCGGATGTGATGTTCGTGTGAGGAATGCTCGATGCTACCTGAAGACCGAACCGGAACCAAGTCCGCCTCGACAATCGACCCAAGTTCTTCACCCCAGATAACAAGATCTTCTTCTCGGACCCGAAGATGTGGAGATCGCCGTGATCTTCCACCTTGATCCGAAGACCTGTTCCCGTAGGCGATGATCGATCCCGTTGAACCCCATCAGACCCCCGAAACGCCAAGATCTTCGAACCCCCATGTGTGACCCTTTCTGAGATCCCTATATTTTATAATATATGACATATACTTGTTGCATATTAATTGAACATGTTTGCATACATATCGATGGTGTTTGGGGTATTTCGATGATTCACCTAAATTAAATATGGAGCGCATATGCGGGCTATTCTTGCCTATTATCGATTCCATTTAAATTTGTATAGTGAACCGATGCCATATTTTGCCTTATCAATACAACACTTAAATTGCGGGGTATCTAAACATCTTGGACCATCTAATTAATTGTTGGGACCACGGTTCCGCTTAATATTGCTTAGTTGCATCGCATCTTTGCCATGTCATGCATCATACATGCATTGTGCCCGATCTTCTGCCGTAGTATTAAATAGTGCAACTGTTGTTTTTTAACGCTTTGCTTCTTCACGGATTAGGCCGAGGAGTTAATGCGCGTATCGACAAGTTCTTCGGATAACGTACCTTCGGTAATGTTTTCTAGGCGAGCAATCTCCCCCTTTCTACCTATTTTTATTTTATAGTCTTTATTTCCTCATGTTGAGCTATTGCTATCTGTGTTGCGATGCTTTAGTTTTTGTGCACCATTTATATTCCTTGCAGCCTCTATATTGCCTTAGACACATCCTATTACCTATTATTTGATAGACAGTCGGTCTTGCGAGTCGTAGTTGTTTGCTCAGCTGCTACTTCGCGTTGTTGTCGTTCCACCACTGATAAAAGGTTGGCACATGCTTAATGGTGGAGATGATTAATGGTGAAGATGATCATAACTTTCATTATAACTTATTAATTAAAATACAGAAAATAGATATAATTCGGAGGCACAGGTGGGTAATAGTCAATATTTGGTTTTTAACCGCCCACTTGTGTCCACCCAGGACCCGAGTTCTTGACACCTGTTTCAAGATCGAGCGCGCTAACCACGGGTGGGTGTGTGGGCACCCCATCGGCTTACTACCTGATTTCAAAGTACTGTGCAAGGGGCCACAAAGTAGTTTGGGGCTTTATTACTATCATGTACTTATGCCATGCTTTACTGCTTTAATTACGATTGTGCGTGGAGCACCTGTACTGTTTAGGAATGTGAAATGTTTTCGCGGTATCGATAAGCCCAATCACACTTTCGGGTTCCCAGTCGTTTACAGACAGTGACACAAACCCTGGGTCATCTCGGAGCCGGCCGACTTCGTTGCGGGTAGCTTAGTGGGGTGGCCCCATGTACTTGCTTTGGGTCTGGGAAACGTCATGTCCGAGGCCTCGTCGCATACCGTTGGTTCTATGTTCAGGATCTTGCTCATATTCGGATCTGACAACAATGGTCGAAGTGCGTGTGGATACTTTGATGCACGCCTGCAGGGTTAAATCTTTTCAAAAAGCCATGTTCGTGGTTATGGATGACTTGGATCATAGTTTCTCGATCATACACAACTATAACTAAACAATTGCTATTATAATATGACTTGTATATGATATGACTAGTAAGTTGGACAACCACCATGGTATGAATGAATATAACTGCCAACTATGTGAGTTTCCTTGGAATGAGTTCCTCATTTTGTCTCGAGGGGGAAATTCTAGGATGGGTATGTTTGGTGTTAGTATCAGGTTGGTTCCGCATAGGTCTTTCTTATCTCTCTCTAATAGCCGACAGTTGTATCTAGTCTCTATAGGTTGTTTAGTGCATGCTTCGCTACCGCTTCAGTCCACCATACCTATGTAGGCAAGAGCCGCCGAATTATAGACTCGCCGTGTAATGGCCTCAGTACTGACTGCTCTCTTTTCCTTTGTCCTTTGTCGGCACCCTTTTGTTTTTAGCAGGTTTGAGATCGACCTCATTAGCAGGGTTACCCTTCTGGCTTGGCCTGGGCAGGGTTATGGATGCCATTGGTAATTCTTCAAGGTTCTTAGCCTCATTTGCATCTTATCCGTACTCAGATGTTTTATCATTTTCAAGGTGATTTGGATCTTTTTATTGTATATTTGTATTCTTGACTCATGGAGTTGTTGTTGTATATGTATGTTTTTGTGGGTTCCATCATGGACTATTGTGTAATGATATTACTTTGTTTTCGAACAGCATGCAAGTGCTTGGTGGGCATCTTTGAATCGTTTCTATGCGGGTTTGGCAGGAATCGCTGAAACTTGCATAGGGCCGATTAGAAGGTGTTACAAACCCTTAACCATATCACTTATGAAATTATCCCTTATAGAAGCATCTAAGTCAATGAAGACCAACTCAAGCATGGATCCTTTATACTCAATCTACACAATCCATTTGATGATGAGTTTGGAACCTTTCATCCTCTCAAATCCATCCCCACTTGAATTCTAGTCAAAAACCATAAATCTGCCTGATAGCTCCAAATTTCATCACTTTTAGCTATTGATTTTTCTCTTGTTTATTGTTAGATTTCACCAAAGATAACTCTTTTCTACTAATGTTAACATTGAAATTAGCGAATCCTTGGTTTCTTGTGATAGTTTTTAGGTAATAAACATTTATTGGAAACTGAATAACATGTATGGGGTAAATGCACCAAAAGAAGTCAATCCCCAATTGGAGCCCCTTTCATTGGAGGCATCCAGCATGCATAACGACCACCGGTATGGCCGTGCGTGCCCGCACCGCCCGCCTGTACTACACGCCCATGCCTTCCTTATATCAATACAACCAACTTTCGTGAAGAGGGAGAGACGAGAAGAACCACAGAACATAAGATATAACCGATGTAAGCCATATAGAGGGGAAGATCAGATCTGGAAGAGGAGAAGAACTTCACCTCATTCCTCGATGATCTCCAACATCTACACCACACGTTCCACCATCATTCCCATCACTAGATAGAGATAGAGAGAGATATTGGCACTTGTAAGATTAGGGTTTGATACTTTAATCTACCTTCGGTTTGTCTTTGATTTGATCTTTAATCGCTATTGTGGTTTGCTACAATAACTTCGGGATGATTTTTACTTGAAATACAATTATGCCTTTGATTTGTCTTCCTCTCATGTCTGAGTAAATCCCCATAGGCGTGGGAGATGTAAGGGATTCGTGAAATGTGTTGTGCCTCTTTTAATCCATCCATTTGTGATCGTTGTTGTGTTTATTTAATAGTGAGAATGATTATCTATGTTTGCCTATTGCTTGTTATCTAATTAAGGTCCCAGGTAACATGATCCAAAGATCTCATAGGTATGAACTTGTATGCTAGTAATTCGGCGACCCCGAGTGACACGTTCGATATCAATGAAGAGCTAGTAATACTAGAGGATAACAAGTAACCATCAAGATTAAAGCCTTGATTCGGTCATAAGAGCTTAATTAATGTGCTAACCATGGCCGTGGTAACAGACAGATGGATCATTAGGACTAGTAAGAATTGGCCATGAGGACTCCTAGTCGGTATATGGGTTGCTTGCCTACTCACTTATAAATAAGAAATATCATTATCACTTATTCCACTTTATCCATTTGGCACTTTAACTATCATCATGAATTGTTTCTCTCAGCGCCTAACTTCTCATCCGTAGGACCTTTACACACCTTTCACATCTTTACTATGCAATTTATTTATTTCCTAAGCAAGTTTCCTCTATCTTTTATTCACCACTTCCACCGTCAACTTTTGCAAGGAATTAACTCAAGACATGTGTCACCTTGGGTGCGACATAAACACCGCATAAAAAAACTATCCTAGGCTCCTCGTTGCGATCGTTATAAAAACTGGAATTAATACTTCCGCGAAAACATTCTCGGATGAACCTGTGCACTTGCAGGCCATCAAGATATTTTCTAGCGCCATTGCTTGGGAGATAAGCAGTAAGTGTTGCTTCTTGACAACAACAATTGTTGACACCATTCATGATCTCCATTGAAGACAAAGGTACCACTCGATCAGGAAAAACTTATTTACCTCCATATATTGATCGTGTTCAGATCGAGAGACGTCTATAACTTATAGAAAGATTTACTAATTCACGTACTGTAGACGTGAAAAACTTGATTCCAATGATGGAAGATTTGACCATCACTAGAGGGGCCGCACCTGAGCTACCTTTGGGAGAATATGGGAATCCGTCTAGGAACTTGAGGAAAATGTCTATTCTTTGTCCTGAACTTGAAGGCCAAGAACTTGAAATATATCCTGAACTAATATATATATGACGAAAGAAATTGCTTTCATAGGAAAAGAAGAGGAAGACGCTAGTGACCACTTGACAAGGGTTTCTGACCTTTGCGCTACTCTTAAACTAGCAAGATTACCAATAGAGTTTGCACTTCTTAAATCTTTCGCTGGTCTTTGAAAGATAATGCTCTTGCTTGGTTACAATCATTACCCAATCATAGTATAAAAAGCTGTGAAGATTACATCCGAGAATTCATGCATAAATATTGTTCATTCACTAAAATCATGCAAATCAAACGTGGTATAACGAACTTTCTTCAAATAGTTGGAGAATTTTTTTTATCAAGCATGGAATAGATTTGATGCAATAATTATGAAAGTCCCAGATCACGGTTTTCACGAGGACTTAGTTATTTAATATTTTTTATAATGGGCTTAATGATGAGACAAAAGAAATGATTGATCTATCTACAGGAGGAGCCATATGCAACTTGACACTATCGGAATGTGTAAAGCTTTTCGAGGTAAGATCCTTTAATGAAGAACAATACAATCTAGTTGTGGATATTGAACCACGAAAAGGTATGATTCACATACCACCAGATCTTACATCCGAAGTCAAAAAGTCCATGAAAGAAAAAGGTATAGCCTCGGAACTTGTAAAAGAGAATAAAGTTGACATTCTTCAAACTGATGTAATAAAAGATGATATAAATCTTGTAATGCAGAAGTTTAAATATCAACAGTCAATTCCGTGAGAAAAACTATAAACGTCTTATGACACAAGAAAGAATATAAGACATCTAACAGAACTCTTGATGAAGACATCCATACTATTCCACTATCTCCTACTCCTATATAAAGTGCATGTGTGCCCCCATGTGTGGTTTTGGTAATTAATGACAATCTTTATGGACTTATGTTTGCATTGAGTTTTACTTGTAGGATTTGTCCATAGGCAATGCTTGAACCATATGTTGGCTTCAAGGTTGGGAGAAGAAGGAAGTAGAGAATATCAAGTGTTGACCAAGGTTTTCAATGAGTGATTCGGAGATTGGTCAAGTAAGAGTTGGGCCTGTAGCTAGTGTGTCTTGAAGAATAAAGTTGGAGTGATATCTCTTATGTACCATCAATACACCAACATAATGAAGAAAGAAGAAATGATGTGCAAGTTCAAGATGAGTCATCTCGAAGAGATCATTTGCTTGTAGCTTGCCATCCTATGGTGATCATGGATATGGGAAGATGATATGCCCAAAAGAGAAGCTCTACCATAGTGGAGTATGGGGAGCAATTTGCAAGTCTTCCCCAAGCTAGCGCAACCAATCAAGAAAGGTGTTCCATCTTGAGGTGGAGAAGATCGTCATCATCAAGCTCAAGTGGAATATGCGCAAGGCAAAGGTATGGTCTTGATAGGGTTTCCTTCTTACCGGTCTCGTGGTGCTATTTAGAGAGACCGGTTTGTAGGATAGATAACCGTTCTATCAAGAGGGGCTCTCGAGTGAGTAACTTGATCATATCCTTCGGAGAGAGAGCTCAAACCTCTGCATTCTTGGCATCATCTTTCTTGGTTGTTATTTGGATCTTATCCATGTGAGGTTCTAGAGCTTGTGGTAATATTCATAACAAGCTCTAATTCATCAAAAACAGATTTCCCCTTATACCTTATTGCGTTTTTGATCCTGGAGCTTTTTCCGGTTTCTCACCAAGAGAGGTATCTCACATCATAATACATGAAATGTTCTCTCTTGGTTGTATCCAATATTTTGTTGGGTAGCTCATGTCACACCCTTTCCAACAAAATTGGTTTCGGGTCAATCGGAGTTCGGATGCAAATGTTATGATCGTTACAGTTTTGTCTCTCGCAGTTTTTCAGACCGGAGTCTCCGGTATGCAGACAACGGAGTCTCTGGTGTGGTCTAGAGTTTCCCCACAAGTCTCCAGAGTGGATCAAAGTTGAATACTTGGGTCAGCCAGATTGGTGGTCCGGAGCAAGGTTCGGAGACTGACCGGAGTCTCCGGTCCAAGCCCCTGACCGAAGTCTCCGGTCCACTTGGCCCACAGAAGAGCTGGGTCATTCTGTTTGGTGGTCCGGAGGCTGGTCCGGAGATGGGCCAGAATCTCCGGTGTAGACCAGAGTTTCCGGTGTGCAGGCCGGAGTCTCCGGTCTGACTCTTCTCCAACGGTCAAAAAACGGTCAGAAATCAGTGGGCCTATAAATAGGGGACCTCTTCTTCAACCTCAAGCTGCTCGTTCCAGAAACTGAAGAATACCATTTTAGAGCCACCAAAACTCCAAGATCTCTTCATCCAACCACCGAAACCCGCTGATCTTTGGGGAATCGGAGGAGGAGGTCTTGATCTACAACTTCACCAAGAGAGATCTTCATTTCCCCCTCATTCACTTGAGGGCCCCTTGCTCTAGGGTTTCATTATAAACCCTAAGCCTTGTTTTGGTTTGAATTGATTCTTACAAGCTTGTCTTTGATTGTTTGACAGCTTGCTTGTATTCGGGAGCCTCCAATTAAGTTGTGGATGTGTGCCTCGAACTTGTTGTAAAGGTGCCGGCTACCACCTCGAAGGTTGCCGATAGTGGAAGGGTGGATCGATCCCATTGGGGTGATATTCATCAGAGAATAAGGGAGGCCTTTTGTGGCGTTGGTGGTTTGATACCACCCCGTCTCCAAACGAGACGTACTCCATTGCTGGGAGGAACTCAGTAATAATCGTCGTCTCCGCGTGCCTCGGTTATCTCTATACCTGAGCTCTTACTTATGCACCTTACTTTGTGATAGCCTTCGTGCTTGAAGTCTATATCTTGCTATCACATAGTTGGTTGTCTTGCTTAGCATAAGTCGTTGGTGCACATAGGCGAACCCTAGTTATTCTAGGTTTTGTGCTTGACAAAGTAAATGCTAGTTTAATTCTGCCTTTGTTAAGCCCATCTCGGAAATTTTTTTAAACCTTCTATTCACCCCCCTCTAGGCAACATCTGTATCCTTTCACCTATTAACAATGAAGATGTTGCTACAAAGAACAAGTCCAATGAAATCAGGATTGGACCCATTACAAGAGCTTGTGCAAAGCTACTTGAGCAACAGGTGAACTCACTATTAATGGAACCTGATGTTTTACTTAATGGGAACTTTATACTACCTAAGTCTATGCATCTTTGTATGATCAGGTTTATTGATAACACAAGGGTTGCACGAGGAGGAGGAGAGTTGCAGCAAGAAGGACACGCATTGATTTCCAATATCAACAAGTCCGCGAGGGAGGAGCGGGAGGCAGGCGCACTAGGAGGCAATGAGGAAATCGCGTATGAGCAAGAGAAAGATATGGCGCACCAAGAATTACACATTTGAGATGTTCTACAATCTTTGGACCGTGTGCCAATAAGGACAAACACATATATGGGTCGGTTTGTATCAGTTTGAGTCGAACCGAGTTAGTTTGGGCCCAAAACCAGCTGGTTTTAGGCCTGGTTAGAGAGACGGACGCCCAAACCCTCATATAAACCTCCTTAGCCGTCACAATTAGAGTTATACCACGTTAAAATATTTTAGAGTTGATTCTTATTAAAACCTCTAGAATTACTTGTGATCGAATTATTTGCCGCAATTGAGTGTGATCTGTTGTTCCACTAGAAATCAGTAGATTGCAAACTACCATTTATGGTCGACGGCTACTTGCGCAAGAGCGTGATGTTGTGAATATTCTACAGGGTTCGAGAGATGTTGCATTAACATCAGGGTTCGAGCGGGAGAGTTCATACCTACAGGCTAGTTATCAATCATCCACCATCATCATCGACAAGTGCTTGTTGAGAAGATCGGACCACCTCATATCATCTTGGTATCAGATTTCTAATGTTTACTCGATAAGCATCCACAAATCCATCTGTAGATTAGTTCTTGTTTTAATCCTATATATAGAAAAAGCCATACAAAAAGATTAGGGTTCATAGTTATTTGCCATAGCCTAGATAACACTGTTCGTGAGTTCTAGTTGCTAGTCGTAAACTTTTTATGTAGCCTTTCTTCTAAATCTGAGTCATAGTTTTGTCTAACTTTCATATGTTTTTGTTTCATATTTAGATTTTCTAGACTATTTCTAGAGTGTTTCTCGTGCTCTTGAGACTGTTCGTCATGTTCTTCGGTCTTAGATCTGCTATATCCGTTTTCATTTGTTACTTTGAAGTTTGTAGATCCGTTAAAGTATGTAGATCCGATCCTTGAAAATAAAAAAAACGATCGGAGTCCTACTAACGAACGTACTTGACCGTGTGTATTAAAAAATAAAAATAAAAAATAGTCCATCGGACTACCTCAATTGCTTTCAGGTGAAGGAAAGCAAGAAAAACAAAAAACAAAAGAAAAAGGAAACTGATCGCTCGTTGCTCGCCTGACCACAGACCCTTCCGCGGTCGTACGTGAAGCCTCCGCGCTCAGCAGAAAAAACAGAGCTCGTATCGGTACGCTCGTTCATGCCTGATCTCAGAAACTTCTGTACTTGTACGTGAGTTTTCTCACGTTCCAAAATATATATATTTTACTGAGTTTATATAGCATATCTATCTTTGTGAGCCTTAGTTTCCTAATGTCTAAATCTATCCTACGAGGCTAGCGTGCTTAGTGCTCCACGTACTGTTCAGTTTAGCAATCTTGTACCCGTTTTGTTGAGTCATTGCTAGCGTCTCTCCTTATGCATTCCAACACGAGCATTATTCCGACATTCCTCAATTTTTAGGGTCATTTTCATAGTTCCAATTGCCCCGTTTATCTCCATCGTTTGTGTTTTCGTGGGTCTCTGTCATACTATTAGCACTAGGACTTGTTTGCGGTGTACTTAGGATACCATACCTATAGCTCCACCATAAATAAATTGTGTGCCTTGTGATCGTTCTCTATACCCTTGTTATTCACTTCATCACATCAGCGCATAAGTCTTTGATTTCGAATTGGTTAAGCATCACTATTCAATTTGGAACGGTAAAATATGCTTTCTTATCAGTTTTGAGTGAGTTGTGAGAGGAGACCATCTGATTTTGATTTTTGCACTAACCTACTAATCATGTCTCTTAGTGATGAAATTATTACATAGAAAAAGAATGATAATGATCCTATTACTTGGCGAGAATATGAAGCATTGAAATCTCATTTGACATGTGTATTTACAGCCACAACAGATGGGATTGAAAATCAGTACATGATGTGCAACTAGCATTGGGAGACAATGAGGGGGCAGTTACTACAATTCAAACACAAGTGGCGACTCTCAACACCAATATGTTAGCTTTGCAGCATTCTGTTGAAGATTTGACGCTAGCACTTGAGCAAGGCCAGCAACAACCACATGATGATGCCGTGGAAGATGAGGAAGGAAGTATTGCCGGTGATATTCAGCATCCACACCGTGTTGGCCGGGGTCGTGCTCCTCCTCCTGCTCATGGTCATGGCTGGGCTCCAGTTGGCCGTGCTCAGCGTATTCTGCCCTAGATCCCTGAGGATGGTTTGGCTAAGCCAAAATTTTCGATTCCCAAGTTTGATGGTTCACTTGATCATGAAGATTACCTCACATGGGAGTTGAAGATTGAGAAGCTTTGGCGTTTGCATGAGTATACCGAAGAGAAGAAGGTAAATCTTGCAGCGTCAGAATTTGATGGATATGCATTATGTTGGTGGGATGCAATTGTGCAAAATAGAAGAGACGACAATGACCTTCATGTGCTCACCTGGAGAGAGATGAAGCGCATCATGAAGGAACGTTTTTTGCCCACTAACTATTTGTGTTTAGTTTTTGACAAGTTGACACAATTGAGACAAGGAACCATGTCAATTGATGAGTACTACATGGAGATGTACATGCTTATGCAGCGTGCTACAGTCCGTGAATCACTTGAGATGACTATGCAGTGATTCCTCAATAGTCTGAAGCTAACCATAAAGAGTATTGTTCCTCATCACAAGTACAAGACTATGAATGAATTGTTGCATCATGCAAGAGAGGCACATGCAAAGTACCCTTCCAACAACCGTTTTTTTAGCAAGATCTACACTGCCACCTCCTATGGCGCCATCTACAGCGGCTGCTGGTCACCCTTCCCCATCTTCGGCCAAGTCTGCACCTCATCCATCCTATGGTTCCCATGCAAAGAAACCAATTGCTCCTAATGCTAGCTCGGGTTCCAATATGTCAACAGCTCGTACTCGCGATGTGGGAGTGCCATATTTGTGGAGGTAGAGGTCACTACAAGAAAGATTGTCCAAACCGCAAGGCCATGTTTGTCAATGAACATGGTGAGTACGAAAGTGGAGATGTAGTTGATCCTAATTGTGCTGATGACAATGGTTATGACAACAAGGAAGGTATGGACGATTTCCCTGAGCATGCACCAACCATTGTGGTGTCTCCAAGTATACTTAGTGTGCAACCTATTGTTGATTCTCAGCGCTACAACTTGTTTCAAACAAAAGCACTAGTTGGCCCAAACAAAGCTTGCAAAGTAATTATTAATGGAGGTAGCTGCAGAAATCTTACAAGCAAGGAGTTATGTACCAAGTTTAATCTGACTTATTTACCTCATCCCAAGCCATACTACATACAATGGTTGAGTGATAATGGTGATATGAAGCTAAATCATCTGGTACATGTGAATTTTGAGATATGACCATACAAGGATTCTATTGATTTTGATGTGGTTCCTATGATTGTGTGCCATCTACTATTGGGTCGGCCTTGGCTTTATGATCGCCATGTGCAACACAATGGTCGAGCTAATAGAGATCACTTAGAGTTTAAGGGCAAGAAAATTAATATGCAGCCTATGACACCACAGCAGATTGTCAATGAGTCCCGCCAAAAGATTGAGGTGAACTTGAAGGATGCACCTATAGATAGGAGAGATAGTGTTGTAGCTATGCATGATGTAATTGAGCCTAAAAAGAATGATATAACAAAAAGTGAGAGAGTGCCTAATATTTTTATGTTAGCCACCAAGGAAGATATGCGAGAGTTTCGTGAGGATCCTATAGCCATGCCTCTTGTGCTCATGTATAAGGGCGAGGTTTTTGTTTCTAACGACATGGCCCCTATTTCTCTTGGTGTATCTACAATTTTGTAGGATTTTGGTGATGTGTTTCTAGAAGATGTGCCCGCGGGATTGAAGGGTTTTCGCAGCATAGTAAATCAAAATTTTCTACGGAAGCGAACAGAGGGAAAGCCAAGATCTAATCTAGGAGATGCAAACAACGAGAGAGATTGGATTAGATCTTCATACCCTTGAAGATTCGCACAGCGGAACGTTCGTCGGAACGTGGGTGATGTAGTCGTACTCGCTTCTCCTCCTCGCGATCCGATCCGATCTAGCACCACAAGTGGCGGTGCCTCCGTGAGATGCACACGTGCAGCACCTCGACGTCTCCTCCTTCCTCGGACCAGCAAGTAGGGTGGAGATATGGATTGGATCTTCAACACGACGGCGTGGTGTATATGGTAGAGAATTTCTGCCGCAGGGCTTCGCCTACAAACAGTCGGGAGGGAGAGAGGAGGGCAGCAGGGCAACTAGGGTTTGGAGGAAGGTGTGTGTTGTCTGGGGGAGGGGGCGCACCAGCCCTCTATATATAGAGGGGGGTGCGGCCAGCCCTTGCCCATCCTCCAAGCCTATCTCTAGTTTAAACGATTTAAACTTTCCCTTATCTAGAAATCCTATCTCTAGTTTAAACGATTTTAAACTTTCCTTTATCTAGAAATCCTATCTCTAGTTTAAACGATTTTAAACTTATCTAGGATCGGCTGGGCCCTATGGGGCCTTGTGCCCCTGGCCCAATGCGGCCAGGACACTCCCTCATAGGCCCATGCCCCCTCCCGGAAGGTGGGGCCACGTTGGTCCCCTTCCGGAAGGTTCTAGAAGCTTCCGGTACAATACCGATTAATCCGGAACAATTCCGAACTCCAAAAACTGCACTGCCTTATATGAATCTTATTCTCCGGACCATTCCGGAACCTCTCGTGATATCCCGGATCCCATCCGAGACTCTGAACAAAAAATTTATAAACCAAGTATCCAATCTATCCTAGCGTCGAGACACGTTAAGTGTGTGACCCTGCGGGTTCGAGAATATGCAGACATGATCTTCTATCAATAATCAACAGCGGGGTCTGGGCACCCATATTGACTCCCACACATTCATCGATGATCATATCGGATGAAGCATGATGCCAGGATTCAATCAATCCCATATATATATTCCCTTCGTCTCGCGATATTTTACTTCCCCGAGATTCGATCGTCGGTACCGTCATACCTAGTTCAATCTCGTTAACAGCAAGTACTTTACTCGTTCCATAATCCGATATCACTTTGTGATTAACTCCTTAACCACATGCTTGCAAGCGGTGTTGATATCGATTACCGAGTGGGCCCGTAGTATATCTCTCCGACTTGGGAGGGACAAATCCCATCTCGATACATACAACCCAACAGATACTTTCCGATCACCTGAGAGACACCTTTATGATCACCCTCTCATAGGATGACGTTTGATGACCTCAAAGCTTTCTTCCGATACCAGGGAGTTGTATTATCTCATGGTCTAAGGAATACAATATTTGACATAGGAAAAGCTTCGCAAAGATGAACACAATGACACGATCTAATTGCTTCGCTTAGTTTGGGTCTGTCCACCACATCATTCTCCCAATGATATGATCTCATTATCAATTGACAACTCATGTCTATGGTTAGGAAACCTTAACCATCATTGATCAATGAGCTAGTCCATAGAGGCGTACTAGGGACACGGTGTTGTTCACAAACCACACAAGTATTAATGTTTCCGCTTAATACAATTCTAGCATGGAATATAAACTTTATCATGAACAAGAATTATAATAATAACATCTTTATTATTGCCTCTAGGGCATAATTCCAATAGTCTCCCACTTGCACTAGAGTCAATAATCTAGTTTACCATTTGGCAACAATCTCACACCCATGGCACTGAGGTGCTTATCATGTTTTACACGTGAAAGAGGTTTAGTCAATGGATCTGCGACATTCAGATCTGTATGTACTTTGCTGATCTTCAGATCTCCATCTGCTATATAATCTCTGATTATATGAAACTTGCGGTTGATATGCTTGGTCTTTGGATGATATCTTGGTTCCTTAGCGAGTGCTATGGCGCCAGTGTTGTCACACAATATCTCCAGTGGGTCCAATGCACTTGGAACCACGCCAAGCTCAGTGATGAAGTTTCTGATCCAAACTCCTTCACTTGACGCTTCTGCAGCAGCCATGTATTCCGCTTCTACTGTAGATCCCGCGACCATGCTTTGCTTGCAGCTTCTCCAGCTCACAGCTCCTCCATTCAAAATATACACGTATCCTGTCTGAGATTTAGAATCATCCTTGTCGGTGTCGAAACTAGCATCGACGTAACCTTTTACGACGAGCTGTTCATCACCCCCATAGACCAAGAACATTTCTTTAGTCCTATTTAGGTACCTTAGGATGTTCTTCACGGCTGTCCAGTGTTCCACTCCTGGATCACTTTGATATCTGCTCGTCAAACTAAGAGCATTGGACACATCCGGTCTAGTACACAGCATGGCATACATGATGGAACCTATGGCCGAGGCATAAGGCACTTTGCTCATAGCTTCCCTATCATTTACCGTAGCTGGACACTGATCCTTGCTCAATATCTTACCTGACAACATAGGCACTGAACCTTTCAATGCCTTATCCATTCTGAACCTTTTCAGAACTTTGTCTAGGTATGTACTCTGGCTTAAAGCTATCAGGCGTCTTTGTCTATCTCTATAGATTTTGATGCCCAATATATAAGCAGCTTCACCTAGGTCTTTCATTGAAAAACACTTGTTCAAATAACTCTTCACATCGTTAAGCATGTTGATGTCATTTCCAATAATCAATATGTCATCCACATATAGTACTAGAAATGTCACCGAGCTCCCACTCACTTTCGTGTAGATGCAAGCCTCGTAGCAATTTGGAACAAATCCAAAGCTCTTGATCACTTGATCAAAACGAAGGTTCCAACTCCGAGATGCTTGCTTCAGTCCATAAATGGAACGCTGAAGTTTGCATACTTTATCAGCATCCTTAGGACCGACAAAACCTTCGGGTTGCATCATATACAACTCTTCATCAATGTTGCCATTGAGGAAAGCAGTCTTGACATCCATTTGCCATATTTCATAATCATGAAACGCAGCAATTGCTAATAAAATCCGAATGGACTTAAACATCGCTACGGGAGAGAAAGTCTCATCGTAGTCAACACCTTGAACTTGTCGAAAACCTTTCGCAACAAGCCGTGCTTTATAGACGGTAACATTACCATCCGCGTCCGTTTTCTTCTTGAAGATCCATTTGCACTCAACGACCTTTCGGTCGCTAGGAGGGTCCACCAAAGTCCATACTTGGTTTTCGCTCATGGATCCCAATTCGGATTTCATGGCTTCTAGCCATTTCTCAGAGTCTGGGCTCATCATCGCTTCCTCATAGTTCATAGGTTCGTTGTCTTCTACTAACAAGACAGTCAAGACAGGGTTGCCGTACCACTCAGGAGGGGCACGCGACCTTGTCGACCTGTGACGTTCAGTAGCAGCATCGTCCGAAGCTTCATGATCCTTGTCATTAGCTTCCTCTATTGTTGGTGCAGGCGGCACTGGAACAATTTCAGGTGCTGCGCTACTCTCCAATTCAAGAGAAGGTTCAATAACCTCATCTAGCTCTACTTTCCTCCCACTAACTTCTTTCAAGAGAAACTCCTTCTCAAGAAAGGAACCGTTCCTTGCGACAAACACTTTGCCTTCGGTTCTGTGATAGAAGGTATACCCAATAGTTTCCTTAGGGTATCCTATGAAGACGCATTTCTCCGCTTTGGGTTCGAGCTTGTCCGGCATCAACTTCTTGACGTAATCTTCGCATCCCCAAACTTTATGAAACGACAACTTAGGTTTAGCACCAAACCACAGTTCATACGGTGTCGTCTCAACGGATTTAGATGGAGCCCTATTTAAAGTGAATGCAGCGGTTTCTAATGCATAACCCCAAAATGATAACGGCAAATCAGTAAGAGACATCATCGATCGGACCATATCTAATAGGGTTCGATTCCGGCGTTCATACACACCATTGCGCAGTGGTGTTCCGGGTGGCGTGAGTTTTGAAACGATTCCACTTGCTTTGAGATGCGTGAGAAAATCATAACTCAAATATTCGTCCCCACGATCGGATCGTAGAAACTTAATCTTTCTGTTACGATGGTTCTCCACTTCATTCTGAAATTCTTTGAACTTTTCAAACGTTTCAGATTTATGTTTCATTAAATAGATATACCCATATCTACTTAAGTCATCGGTAAAAGTGAGAAAATAGCGATATCCACCGCGTGTCGAAACACTCATCGGTCCGCATACATCGGTATGTATGATTTCCAACAAGTCCGTTGCTCGCTCCATCATGCCGGAGAACGGGGTTTTGATCATCTTGCCCATGAGGCATGGTTCGCATGTGTCAAATGATTCAAAATCAAGAGACTCCAAAAGTCCATCAGAATGGAGTTTCTTCATGCGCTTTACACCAATATGACCTAGACGACAGTGCCACAAATAAGTAGTATTATCACTATCTACTTTGCATCTCTTAGCCTCAATGTTATGGATGTGTGTTTCATCCCTTTCGAGATTTAGAAGAAATAAACCATTCACAAGAGGTGCATGACCATAAAAGATGTTACTCATATAAATAGAACAACCATTATTCTCCGATTTAAATGAATAACCGTCTTGCAATAAACACGATCCAGAAATAATGTTCATGCTCAACGCAGGCACATAATAACATTTATTAAGGTTTAAAACTAATCCCGAAGGTAAAACTAAGGAGAGCGTGCCGACGGCCATCACATCAACTCTTGATCCGTTGCCAACGCGCATCGTCACCTCATCCCTCGCAAGCCGCCGTCTATTCCGTAGCTCCTGTTTCGAGTTACAAATATTAGCAACCGAACCTGTATCAAATACCCAGGCACTACAACGAGGGCTAGTAAGGAAAACATCAATAACATGTATATCAAATATACCTTTGATGGTGCCAGCCTTCTTGTCCGCTAAGTACTTCGGACAGTTGCGCTTCCAGTGACCCTTGTCCTTGCAATAGAAGCACTCAGTTTCTGGCTTGGGTCCAGACTTGAGCTTCTTCTCAGCAGGGGCAACGCGCTTGCCGCCGCTTTTCTTGAAGGGCTTCTTTGCACCTTTACCTTTCTTAAAGGAGGGCTTGTTGACCATCAACATATGATTATCCTTCTTGATGTCCACCTCCGCAGCCTTAAGCTTTGCGAAGAGCTCGGTGATCGTATCAGTGGAACCAATCTGATTATGAGTCACTACAAAACTTTTGTAGCTGGGAGGGAGTGATTGCAGAACCCTGTCAATCTTGAGCTCCTCTGGAATCTTGCAGTCCAGTTGCTCAAGGCGTTGAGTGTAGCCCGACATCTTAATGGCGTGCTCACTAACGGAACTCCCTTCCTCCATCTTGCAGTTAAAGAACTTCTCAGAGATCTCATATCTCTCAGAACGAGCCTGAGTCTGAAACATGGTTTTCAGCTCCTCGAGAATCTCAAAGGGCCCGAGATAGTTTTCAAAACGATTTTGAAGTTCCGGTTCCATAGCAAACAACATGGTGCTATTAATCACACCATAATCATCTTTGCGCGACTGATAGACAGCTTTCTCATCAGCCGGCGCAGTTGCAGCAGGGGGGTTACCTAACGCTTTCTCAAGGACATAGTCCTTTTGTCCGCCAGACAGAATGATTCTTAGATTGCGGAACCAGTTGGTGAAGTTAGACCCATTGTTTCTAAGCTTTTCTTTCTCAGCAAAAACGTTGAAGTTGAAGTTGGACTTGGCCATGTGATCTACAGTATTTGCAAGTACAATTTAGACTATGTTCATGATAAATAGTTCAACTTAATCAAATTACTAGATGAACTCCCACTAAATTCAACATCCCTCAAGTTGTTTAGTGAACACGATCCAAATTCACCACACCTAATCCGATCATCACGAGAAGAGATGTGGTTTCAATGGTGGACAACAAAGTGTCGATCATATCATTCATATGACTCATGCTTAACCTTTCGGTTCTTGCGTTCCGAGGCCATGTCTGTACATGCTAGGCTCGTCAAGTTAGACCCAAGTATTTCCGCGTGGGCAAAACTGGCTTGCACCCGTTGTATGTGAGCGTAGAGTCTATAGCACCCGATCATCACGTGATGCTTGGACACGACGAACTTTCGCAACGGTGCATACTTGGGGAGAACACAGTTTTTATCTTGATCTTTAAGTGAGGAATCATCTTATAATGCTACCGTCGCGATCTAAGCATAATAAGATACATAAAAGGATAAACATCACATGCATATAACTTTATGTGACATGGTATAGCCAATCTTCGCGCAATGATCTCCATCTTGTGCGTTCCGGCATGATCTCCATCACTCCACCATGATTGCCTCCACCACGAATAGCAACTACAACTATTGCTAACTACTTAGCGATAAAGTAAAGCTATTACATGGCGTATAAGAAGTTGACTCGCAGGTCATACACAATTATAAAGACAACCATATGGCTCCTGCCGGTTGTGTACTCATCGACATGCAAGTCGTGAAACATTACAAAACATGATCATCGCATACAATATACACATCACATCTTGGGCCATACCATATCACAGAAAAACACTCCCTGCAAAAACAAGTTAGACGCCTCTACTTTGTTATTGCATGTTTTACGTGGCTTATGGGAGTAGATGCTAAGAACGATTCTTACCTACGGAAAGCCACAACGGTGATATTATGGTTGCCAAACTCCGGTGTTAATCCCATGACAACTATAGTGAGAGAAACTGACATCCACCAGCCGCATGTGTGGTACAAGACACACGTCAAGTGCGGAGCCGGTCCCGCGAACGACGTCGTGTAAGGTTGGCCTGGACCGCTTCAATCTCACTATCCCGCGTCATAAGAAGAACACAAACAAGAGGCTTGCAAGAGAAAACATCAACGCCCGCAACAACCATGTTGCGTTCTACTCGTGAAACACATCTACGCATAGATCTAGCTCTGATACCACTGAAGGGTTTTCGCAGCATAGTAAATCAAAATTTTCTACGGAAGCGAACAGAGGGAAAGCGAAGATCTAATCTAGGAGATGCAAACAACGAGAGAGATTGGATTAGATCTTCATAACCTTGAAGATTCGCACAGCGGAACGTTCGTCAGAACGTGGGTGATGTAGTCGTACTCGCTTCTCCTCCTCGCGATCCGATCCGATCTAGCACCACAAGTGGCGGTGCCTCCGTGAGATGCACACGTGCAGCACCTCGACGTCTCCTCCTTCCTCGGACCAGCAAGTAGGGTGGAGAGATGGATTGGATCTTCAACACGACGGCGTGGTGTATATGGTAGAGAATTTCTGCCGCAGGGCTTCGCCTACAAACAGTCGGGAGGGAGAGAGGAGGGCAGCAGGGCAACTAGGGTTTGGAGGAAGGTGTGTGTTGTCTGGGGGAGGGGGCGCACCAGCCCTCTATATATAGAGGGGGGTGCGGCCAGCCCTTGCCCATCCTCCAAGCCTATCTCTAGTTTAAACGATTTAAACTTTCCCTTATCTAGAAATCCTATCTCTAGTTTAAACGATTTTAAACTTTCCCTTATCTAGAAATCCTATCTCTAGTTTAAACGATTCTAAACTTATCTAGGATCGGCTAGGCCCTATGGGCCTTGTGCCCCTGGCCCAATGCGGCCAGGACGCTCCCTCATAGGCCCATGCCCCCTCTCGGAAGGTGGGGCCACGTTGGTCCCCTTCCGGTAGGTTCTAGAAGCTTCCGGTACAATACCGATTAATCCGGAACAATTCCGAACTCCAAAAACTGCACTGCCTTATATGAATCTTATTCTCCGGACCATTCCGGAACCTCTCGTGATATCCCGGATCCCATCCGAGACTCCGAACAAAAATTCATAAACCAAGTATCCAATCTATCCTAGCGTCGAGACACGTTAAGTGTGTGACCCTGCGGGTTCGAGAATATGCAGACATGATCTTCTATCAATAATCAACGGCGGGGTGTGGGCACCCATATTGACTCCCACACATTCATCGATGATCATATCGGATGAACCAAGATGCCAGGATTCAATCAATCACATATATATATTCCCTTCGTCTCGCGATATTTTACTTCCCCGAGATTCGATCGTCGGTACCGTCATACCTAGTTCAATCTCGTTCACAGCAAGTACTTTACTCGTTCCGTAATCCGATATCACTTTGTGATTAACTCCTTAACCACATGCTTGCAAGCGGTGTTGATATCGATTACCGAGTGGGCCCGAAGTATATCTCTCCGACTTGGGAGGGACAAATCCCATCTCGATACATACAACCCAACAGATACTTTCCGATCACCTGAGAGACACCTTTATGATCACCCTCTCATAGGATGACGTTTGATGACCTCAAATCTTTCTTCCGATACCAGGGAGTTGTATTATCTCATGGTCTAAGGAATACAATATTTGACATAGGAAAAGCTTCGCAAAGATGAACACAATGACACGATCTAATTGCTTCGCTTAGTTTGGGTCTGTCCACCACATCATTCTCCCAATGATATGATCTCATTATCAATTGACAACTCATGTCTATGGTTAGGAAACCTTAACCATCATTGATCAATGAGCTAGTCCATAGAGGCGTACTAGGGACACGGTGTTGTTCACAAACCACACAAGTATTAATGTTTCCGCTTAATACAATTCTAGCATGGAATATAAACTTTATCATGAACAAGAATTATAATAATAACATCTTTATTATTGCCTCTAGGGCATAATTCCAACAGGGATTGCTTCCATTGCGTGGCATTGAGCATCAAATAGACTTGATACCTGGTGCCACATTACCAAACCGTATACCCTACAGAACCAACCCCGAAGAAACAAAGGAGATACAAAAACAAGTACAGGCGTTTGCTGGATAAATGGTACATTCGTGTTTCTCTTAGCCCTTGTGTTGTTCCTGTTATTTTAGTACCTAAGAAATATGGTACATGGCGCATGTGTGTAGATTGTAGAGCTATAAATAACATCAGTATTCGATATCATCATCCTATTCCACGTTTAGAGGACATGTTAGATGAATTGAGTGGTGCTGATGTTTTCTCTAAGATTGATTTGCATAGTGGATACCATCAAATTAGAATGAAAGAAGGGGATGAATGGAAAACTTCTTTCAAAACAAAATTTGGGTTGTGTATGAGTGGTTAGTTATGCCATTTGGGCTTACTAATGCACCTAGTACTTTCATGAGATTAATGAATCATGTTTTGAGAGGATTTATTGGTCGCTTTGTGGTTGTTTATTTCGATGATATACTTATATATCTACAATGAAACTGAACATTGTAATCATATCCGACAAGTTTTGCAAGTGTTGCATGATAACAAATTGTATGCTAATCTTCAGAAGTGCACATTTGCAAAAGATAAGGTTATATTTCCGAGATATGTTGTATCTAAGCATGTGGTGGAAGTAGATCAATCTAAAATTGAATCAATTCAGAATTGGCTTATTCCCTTGAATGTGAGTCAACTGTGTAGTTTCCATGTTTTAGCTGGTTTCTATAGGCGCTTTGTGAAATATTTTAGCACTATTGCTGCACCATTAAATGAATTGACTAAGAACTGTGTGCCATTTGTATGGGGCGCATCCCAAGATATTGCATTTTTTACTTTGAAATGTTTGCTTACGTCTACACGATTACTTTGAAATGAAAGCAATTTGAAATTGAATGTGATGCTAGTGGTATAGGAATTGGTGGTGTTTTGATGCAAGAGGGTCGTCCTATAGCATATTTTTCTGAGAAACTTGCTGGTGCTATACTGAATTATCCTATTTATGACAAAGAATTGTATGCACTTGTTAGAGTTCTTGAAGTTTGGCAACATTACTTATGGCCAAAAGAGTTTATCATACATTCTGATCATGAAGCATTAAAGTATTTGAAATCTCAATCAACCTTGAATAAAAGATTAGCTAAATGGGTTGAGTTTATTGAACCATTTCCTTAAATTATTAACTATAAGAAAGGAAAATAGAATGTGGTTGTTGATGCTTTGTCTAGGAAGAACATGCTATTGACACATCTTGATGTTAAAATTCCTGGATTAGAAAGTATTTGTATGCTTTATGCAACTGATCATGATTTTGCTGAACCGTATCGCCTGTGTGCTTCGAAAAACGCATGGGATAAGTATCATATACATGATGGCTATTTGTTTCGTGCTAAAAAAACTATGTATTCCAGAATCGTCGTTGCATTTGTTCTTAGTGCAGGAATCACTTGCTAGAGGTTTGATGGGTCACTTTGGGCATGAGAAGACGTTGCTCATGCTTGCTGATCACTTTTATTGGCCCAAGATGAGGCGTGATGTCTACATATTTGTGAGCCACTACATTACATGCAACAAGTCCAAATCAAAGCTGAAGCCTCATGGTTTGTATACACCTCTCTCTGCACCTACTACACATTGGGTAGACAATAGAATGGACTTTGTGCTAGGTTTACCTAAAACTCAGAGTGGTCATGATTCTACATTTGTGGTAGTGGATAGATTCTATAAAATGGCACATTTTATTGCCTGCCACAAAAGCGATGATGCGTCTGCTAACCTGTTTTTCAGGGACATTGTGAGACTACATGGAGTACCAAAGATGATTTTTTCTGATCGTGATGTGAAATTCATGAGCTACTTTTGGAAGACCTTATGGGGGATGCTTGGAACGAAGTTGCTGTTCAATACCACCTGTCATCCCCAAACCGATGCTCAAATGAAGGTGGTTAATAGAACATTGTCACAGTTGTTGAGGACAATGATCAAGAAGAACCCGCCGGAGTGGGAAGAGTGTTTGCCACATGTTGAGTTTGCATACAACAAGGTTGTGCATTCTACTACTCAGTTTTGTCCTTTTGAGGTGGTGTATGGGTTCAAACCATTTACGCCACTTGATTTGTTGCCTCTACCATTGCACGAGATATTTTATATGGATGCATCAAAATGTGCTGATTATGTGAGAAAAATTCATGAGAAGACTCGAGAGACTATTGAGAAGAAAGGTAAGAACATTGCTGCTGCAAGAAACCAAGCAAGAAAGGAGGCTTTGTTCCAGCCTGGCCACATGGTTTGGGTGCATCTGCGCAAGAACATGTTTCCCATGCTGCGACAATCTAAATTGAAGCCCTGTGGCACTTGTCCTTACGAGGTGTTAGCCAAGATAAATGATAATGCCTACTTGACTGATATTCCTATTGCTGAGTTTGGTGGAGTTATCAATAGTTTCAATGTTGTTGATTTGTCACCATATGATGGAGAAGACATTGGAGCGTCGAGGTCGATGCCTTTTGAAGCGGGAGATGATGAGGACATCCATACTATTCCACTGTCTCCTACTCCTATTAACAATGAAGATGTTGCTGCAAAGAACAAGTCCAATGAAATCAGGATTGGACCCATTACAAGAGCTCATGCAAAGCTACTTGAGCAACATGTGAATTCACTGTTAATTGAACCTGATGTTTTACTTAATGAGATCTTTATACTACCTAAGTCTATGCATCTTTGTATGATCAGGTTTATTGATAAAACAAGGGTTGCGCGCGGAGGAGAGTTGTAGCAAGAAGGACAAGCGCTGATTTCCAATATCAACAAGTGCGTGAGGGAGGAGCGGGAGGTAGGAGCACTAGGAGGCAATGAGGAAATGACTTATGAGCAAGAGAGAGATATGGACCACCAAGAATTACACGTTTGAGGTGTTCCACGATGTTTGGACTGCGTGCCAGTAAGGCCGAACCCAAATATGGGTTGGTTTATATTAGTTTGAGTCAAACCGAGTTAGTTTGGGCGAAAAACCAGCTGGTTTTAGGACTGGTTAGAGGGACGGACGCCCCGGCCCTCATATAAACCTCCCTAGCCATCACAATTAGGGTTAGACCATGTTAAAATATTTTAGAGTTGATTCTTATTAGAACCTCTAGAATTAATTGTGATCGAATTACTTGCTGCAATTGAGTGTGATCTAGTGTTCCACTGGGAATCAGTAGATTGCAAACTAACGTTCGTGGTCGACGTCTACGTGCGCAACAGCATGGTGTTGTGAATATCCCACAGGGTTCGAGAGCTGTTGCATTGGCATTAGGGTTCGAGCGGGAGAGTTCATAGCTACAAGCTAGTTATCAATCATCCACCATCATCATCTACAAGTGCTTGCTGAGAAGATCGGGCCACCCCATATCAAGTCTTTGATGTCTTGGGTCAAGCCACAAAACACTTAGATAGATATCTAAGTATGGTTAAAACTTAGTGTGCGCAAATAAATGGAACCACAACTTTGATTTTGAACCAAGGAAATTTCAATACTGTTTCTACTCACATTGTTACTAGGTGTGGTACAGAAACCCAGGAACCACAAAGACCACCTTGGTATCAAGAAGAACAAGCTCAAAAAGCAAGAGAGACTCAGGAGCTGAGTCAAGAAGAAGAGGATTTGGTTTATCCCTAGGATGACATTGATTATGAGGCCCAGAAAAGGGAGAATGAAGCTTCCAAAACTAGAGAAGAAGAGGAAGCAGGGGACAAGCATAAACCGTATGATTCAGATGCTGAGACAATCGATTCAAGGGAGGAAGGCGATCTCTGAAAGGAAAAAATAAGAGCAAGTTATCATCCCACGTGAAGAACACGCGGATAAACAAAAATCAGCTGCAAGGAAAAATAAAAAGAATGCTGAACCAGTGGCAAGGGTAAAAGAGAAGGTAATACCTACTAAAAAGAAAATTCCTTATCCTAACCAAGTTCAATATGAACCAGATAAAGCTATTTATGACTCTTTTGTCGAGGCACTGGGCATCTTGCGTTTAGAACTTCCTTTAACTAATGCTATTCAAGTTCCCACTTATAATTTTTTTATGCGAGACATCCATAATAGAAAGAAGAAGGTAACTAAGACTCTAGCAGTAATGACATTCTTTGGTGATAAGTTTCCTGCTAAGCTTGGGGACCCAGGGATACCAACCATCTTTTGTGCAATAGGGAAAACTAGTATATTCAATGCTCTTTGTGATTTAGGAGAAGGTGTTAGTGTTATGCATTATTCCCTATTTAAGAAATTGAATCTTGGAGAATGTTCTCCTACATCAATAACTTTACAAATGGCGGATAAGACAACTAAACAACCTGTCGGTATGATTGAAGATGTTCTATTTAGAATAGATCAACATGTTATACCCACTTATTTTATAATTCTTGATGTTTCCGAGGATGAAAAACTATCTATCATCCTTGGAGGACCTTTTCTTAGCACAGCTGGAGCTAACGTAGATTGCTCTAGCGGTAAGATTGTCTTCAACATATATGATGATCAGATTGTTTGATACTTCTGTAAGAAACAGGAACACAGTGTAAAATATGTTCTACCACCTAAGCATGATCAAGTAGCGAGAACTAAATAAAAATAGCAGCTTGAGATGAACGCCAATGATATGGAGTTTGACTAGTCAAAGATCTAGAATAAAATAATTAATGGGAGTTAACCCATTCTTTATAAATTAAGTTTAAATTTTACTTATGATTACTACTTTACTATTTGTATGCTCTAATAAATTTATTTCGAGTTTTGAGTTCATTCAGAGAATTTACCTTAGCGAAGTTGAGAAGCAAGGGAAAAATGAAGAAAAGAAAAGGGTTTAGATCAGATAACAAGCGGTGGTATGGCCGGGTACGACCGTACCACGCGCCCGTACTGAGTCTCGACGAATTCAGCGAGAGGAAAAGTGCCGGTAACGACTAGTGGTACGGCAGGGGTACGACCGTACCGCGCGCCCATACCAAACCTTGACAAAATCAACCAAGTTCCCTTTATGGATAACAAGCAATGGTACGGCTGGGGTGCGCCCGTACCGCGTGCCAGTACTAGGTCGATCAGGTTTGATCTCGAACCCTAATGTTGATCCAATAGTGACAACCACCATTACGGGCGGGCTGCACCCGTACCGCCTACTCCTACCGTGTGCATCGCCAGGTAAAGGATGATGGAGGCTGGCTACCAGCCAGCCTCCTCCTTCTTCCTCTTTCTTCCTTGTTATTTCTCTCTCCACCTCAAAAATTTCATAGCACAATGCATAACATTGGAAGAATATTCCGCTCGGGCAAGGGCTCGGGTACGGCGGAAGTCTCGGGCTCTGCCAAGACACCGGGTTCGAAGAAGAGGAGCTCGGTGGTGGATAGCTTGAGGGCCGACATGAGCCGAGACTATGAGAGGGTGAGCAAGTGCAAGGTTTTGTCCACCAAGTGGGTAGACCGCGAGTTCCTCTCCCGCCAGGGTCTTTTGGAGGACTTCGAGCTGATGACTATGCAAGCTGGTATGGTGGACTTCTCCTACCTCTCCGTCGACACCTACAAGCTTGACATGTTCGAGTTCCTTTCATCGTTCCATGATGATCTCGAGGCCCAAGGGCGTAATTGCACTGTAAATTTTGTACTTAATGGACAGCTCCACAACTTGACCTTCTATGAATTTTGTGATAGTTTCGGATTCTCCCATGAGGGGGAACTTAACATTGATGACAATGTGCACATGGAGGCACTGCATTCTTGGGAGAGAATTTCTCTCCACAGGAACAATGGTTACTTCCACAAAAAGAGTGCCACCATCCAGAATCCTACTATCCGTTATTTTCATACCTTCCTTGTTAATTTTATTTTTGGGAAAGGTGATGTCGGGGCAATGGCATGCTCCAAAATAAGTGTAATTCACATGGCCTTGCATCCAGAGATGGAGCACAAGGTAAACTTGGGTGCTTTGATGATCCAGCACTTTCTACGCCAAAGGTCGGCTTCCGCGGGGGACATTCGTTGTGGTGGGTTGATCACACAGATCGCCTACGGAAACAAACTTTTCCTACCGCAGGAAAGAGCTGTGGCTGGTAGTAAGAGCCTGGATGACATTCATATGGCTAGCATGAAGTTCATGGGGGTCTATAGACCCGAACATACCCTTCGTGCTTACTAGTTTTATTTTGAGCCTAACAGTGATCTCCACCAAAATTTTCTTCCTTTTGTCCAAGCTTTTGGTTTGCCAGGTAAACAAAGTTGGGTCCTCACTTAGGAGGAGTTCCTACAGGCACTGATCCTCTCAAGAAGGACTGCTCCGCAAGGCGGCCACCCCAACTAGGAAAACACAGCAGCTGGCCAACCACAGCAATATCAAGGCAAAGAACATTGGCATGGTATAGGATGGGATGATTACGGTCAACAACACCATCACCAACAACCTTTCCACCAACACCAACAACAAGGTATGTCTCCACCACAGCCGGGATTCAACTATGTCTCGAGGGGCAAGTTTGACTAGGTGATGCATCACATTGACAACATAAAAAACACGTTGTATGATGCGAACAACAACATAGTCAACCTCACCCAAGACTTCACATATTTCATGACTGACCTTCCAAACCGCTACCCGAACTTCCCATACCAGCAGCCACCGCCTGATGGTGGCGATGCTTGATTCTAGCAAGGAAAAAAGCCTAGCCTTGGGTAGGTTAAACTCCTCCCACCTTTTTGCATTCATATTTTTGTTCCTTCTTTTTATTTATTTTTATTTCAATGCATTACGAGGAAAAAATATTAGACAAGATTCTTATTTTATTTGTGCAAATTTCTCTCAGCTCTTGTTGATTGTTTCTGCAGGTTGCTCACTTCTAGTGATTGAACTATGGAGATGAACGCAAAGAGTAGAGTCAAGTAGGAGACGAGCAAGCAAGAGGAGTGATGGCTCTGATTTTTTCCATTTTCCACTACGTTTAAACTTTTTTGGGTTAAGCAAATTGCCAAAGAAACTGTCAACTCTTTCCACTAATGACTAAGAATTGCAAAGATACGCAAATACCTTCTTTCATTTATGATTTGTAGGAAATCACGGATTTTAATGTGAAATAAGGAGTCATGGTGAAGGATTTTGAAGAAGTACACATGGCCAAGTAATTGGAGAGGCCTTCTAGGGCATGTGCAAGCTTAATGACCACTAGTACGGGCGCGGCCCCCCTGTACCGCCCGCCCGTACCAGGTGGCGACGGCTTCGTCTCGTCAAACTATACAACTTTCATGTAGACATCTATATATTTCGAGGCTCTAGCCGCCGGCCAGAGAGCCGCCATTCTCAGATTACGTCACAACAGCACCAAAGGAGATCCACACCATTGTTCATCCATTGTTCATCACTTCCCCATCCATCCATCGACTAACCATAGCCACTTCTTTGTACTTTAGATCTCCTTGTGATTTGGCGACCATTGTAATAATATTTGATTTCAATCTAAGTATTTGTATGATGTTTTCTATCTCTGATCTATTTGTTATCAGTGAGTAATCCTCATAGGCTACGTGTTGGAGAGATACCTTGCAGCGATTATGTGCATGTAGATCATGAGAGAATTGTATTTTGTTTGGAATTGTGATTTGTATCTTTTGTTTCTTCGTCTCTTGTCTCGATCTGTGGACTTGTAGGTACCAAGATCCCATTGATTGATAAAGGCTTGAGATGAGATACTTGGCTAGCTGCGATCTCATCGGAACCTTAGTGACAGAAAGGGTCGTACAGACTTTGCCTAGCGCCCCATTCGGGATCAACAACAACATCACCACTTAAAGCTTTGATTTGTGTTTTACACTTAATAATCGTTTGTAACCCATGGCTTTGGTGTAATCTCCATTGGATTAAAAGTCTATTGCTATGCTCACTGCATCACAGGGGCTCTAGAATATTAGGATGTGTTGCCCACAAGAAATTATCTCAATACAAACATTATACATGACTATGCTTATTATAATCTTTTATCCCATTTGATGTGCAGCTACAGATCGATCTTCAACCCTGGCCTATCTCCATCCATTGATTCAAACCCGTTATAAAGTAAACTAGACTGGTCCGGTCAACTAAGGTAAAACAAACAAACTAAGTCTTGTAGACGTGTCCTTTTTGTTACCTTTTAGCAGTGCTTTCTGAGGTTCGATTAAACCTAGGTCTTCTAGGGAAAAAGCTATTATACTACATCCGTGAATCTGAATCGAAGGTATCAACCCTTTTTATGGCACCATTTCCACGGAAGCAATTTCGCTATCCTGGTGAGGTCATTAGAGACCTTGTTTTTAGTTTTATTATTAGTTGTAGTTTAATTCTTGTTATTAGTTTACTTTATTTTTATCTATTTGAAAACCCACAAAAGTTAGTTACTTGTTATTCGTTTTCATTACTTAAAATTACCAAAAAGATAAGAGCCATGGCTCAAATGAGACTAGGGGAGTATGCTACTCCCGTTGATGATTTTATTCGTGCACCCATCACTCAGCACACAGTTGATGCGGAAACATATGAGATAAAACCTAACATTTTAAGTTTGGTTCAACAAAACCAACTTGGGGGTTCATCTGCTAACGATTCGGGATTGCACTTAAATATTTTTATTGAAATTTGTGACATGATGCATATTAAGGATGTATATCCATATGCTGTTAAGCTAAGGATTGGTTGCTAGCTCTACCAAAGGGCACTATTAAATCTTGGTAGTAATGTACTAATTTTTTATGACTAATTCACCCCAGCTAAGACTATGCATCTAAGATCCAACATTACAAGCTTTAGACAAGAAGACCGTGATCCACTAGCGCTTGCATGGGAAAGGATGAAAGAAGCCATAATTAACTATCCTAGTCATGGGATGGAAGAGTGGCTTTTACTACATTTATTTTATAATGGTCTTGACCCAATGTCTAATTCTATGCTAGATACTGCAGCAGGAGGAACGATTATGGGAAAACAAGTGAGTGTTGCGAAGAAGCTGCTTGATGATATGAAAAATAACCATGCCCAATGGAATGTGGAAAGAGCCTTGAAGAGA
Organism: Avena sativa; assembly: GCA_916181665.1. NCBI lineage: Eukaryota > Viridiplantae > Streptophyta > Magnoliopsida > Poales > Poaceae > Avena > Avena sativa. Next base: position 275,731,751 of record OV702292.1, read on the forward strand.
GTAAGTTCAATTACCGAGGTAAACAATGAAGAGCTTACATCTAAGGTAGATGAGTTACGTAGCTTAGTAAAGGGTAAGGAAGATACCCAAGTTAATGCTATCACTACTGATGTTAATGATGTCAATCTTATAGCTCGTACTCCTTTTAATCCTGCATGAAAAAATAATTATGCTTCCAATGTTCAAAAATATCATGCTAATCCCGCAGGAGCTCCTTATAATAACTACGATAATACAAATGAAGCAAATCATGGCAATTTCCCGTTTGAGCAAACCGTTAGAACATTTATACAATCTCAAATCAAGAAAAATAATATGCTTATTAACATTACGGAGAACCATGAAAGTAGTATAGGAAAATTATCTATTGCAATTAGAAATGATGTAGAGGCTCTACAGGAAACAACAAAGGCCGTGGAGGCTTAGCTGGGTAAGGTAGCTGAGAGCCAACATCTCATACTAGCAAAGTTTGCTGGAATACCGGAGCCAAATCCGGTAGAAGACCTCGAGATGATGAGGGTGGTAACCAATGAAGAAAAACCTGAAGAGATAGATTATAGCAATGCGCCAACACCAGAATATACCTTGGAGGATCTATTGAAGATGATCATCGTTAAGAATCCAGGTATAGAACAAGCTAATGATGCTATGTACGAACAATTTATACAACAAGTAGCATCTAAGGTTAGCAATTTAGAGATGGAGTATAAAATACTAGCTGATAGGCTTCCAACTAAGCTAGATGATATATGTGAGCCCACTATTAAAATTAAGTTGGGAGTTAATGAGATATCTGCACTTTGTGATCATGGTGCAAGCATCTCAACAATTTCCAAAAGTTTATTCGATAAATTAAACTTGGGGAAATTTGTTACAACTGAATTAGGACTTCATCTAGCTGATTAAACTTATAAACAAGTTGTTGGGATCAAATAAAATATAGTTGTCGAAATTAAAGGTAGTCCCTCTCTTATTGATATTGTTATTGTGGACATGCCAGAATATCCCCTAGCACCTATAATTCTAGGTAGGCCATTTCTAAGAGCTATTAAAGCTTTGATTAATTTACATGAAGGGAATGTGAGAATAGGGCTACCATTAAAACAAGGCCAAGCCTAATGATGATTTTGGTGTAATTAGTTTGAAAGCCAACTACTTTGGAGTGTGTGTTCCACTTCACAAACCTAAGTGATTGCCAACAAGGTCTAGCTAATTGACCTTAATTAGAAGCGCTTCATGGGAGGCAACCCATGTGAAATAAAATTCTTTCTTTATATTTGCTATTGTATTAGTTTTGTTTTTTGTTTTGTTTTTGTTTTTAATAAAGAGTGTTCAAGAAGACCTATGGAGAGAGGAGAAGAAATAAGGTAATCCTCTATATTTTATTTTACGAACAGATGGCCTAAGAAGTATTGCTGGATCATTACTTAGTAACTTTGCTGTTATTTAGTCCTTTGATAATATGTGCAAAGGTGCACAGAGCTACTAATCAAATTCCTTGAGTTTTGTAGTTCAGAGTGTTCTTAAACGACCACTGGTATGGCTGGAGTGGACCGTACCATGCGCCAATACCACATCAAGCCAAAGGGAGATAAAAATTTTCATGTTTGTCGAAAGGAACAATGTCGATAATGACCACAAGTATAGTCGGATGCGCCCGTAACGCGTGCCCGTACCGTACCCCCGAGCAAATATCAGATTTCAAGCAAAGTCACCGCAGCGTTAACGACCTGTAGTACGGGCGCGCACGACCATACCGCACACTCGTACCAAGTACATTACCTAGGAGCAGTCGTCGCCCCCAAGGTAAGTCACCCGAAATGGGCAGGCTCCAGCCGTACCATCCACCCGTACCACATACGTGGCCGCCATAAGCACCCCGAGGAGGTAACCTAAAAATCCCCAAATCATTTTTTCTTTCTTCTTCCTCCAAACTTCAAACCACCTCCATTGGATATTCAAATTTACTCAATATTTCTTCGATTCTTCACACTCATTGGATCTAAGGTTTGATTCTCCTCCGATCCCCAACTTATTTGTGTAAAAGCTTCACTCAATCATTCATCATTGTCAATCCAGTCATAGGTCTGGTTCTTGATTCAATCTTGATATTAAGTATGTTTAGCATTGTTTTTAGAAGAGTTTCTTTTGAAGTTAGTGTAGAGAATAACTTATGCTATGTTTATACTGGACCAAAAATTTTATTAGCAATATTTATTTATTAGATGAACACGAGGAGTCGTACACGTGAGATGGCTGCGGAATCCTCCGCACCACCTTTTGATACGTTAACCCCCGAGTCACTTGGTATCGAGTTCACCGAGGAGTTCCATCTGAGCCATTTCGATCGTCTCAAGATTCGAGAGGTCAAGTCCACCAAGTGGGCGTGTCCTTATATCCTAAACCAACTTGGAATTCATGGTGATTTTGATTTACTTTGCAACAATGTTGGTTTGTACAATTTTGTCTTTCAGGATGTTGTGACATATCGCCGCTTGACACTTGAGTTCTTCAACACCTTGAGGCACACAGTAGATCCTTATGGTTGTTCCGAGGAACAAAGTCCCGGAGTTGATCGAATCAAATTCCTCCTTATGAGCTATGAGTATACTTTGACACTCAGCCAATGGGCTCAATGCTTTGGGTTTGCCAACACCACCACCGATGTACGCACAACTACTTTTGTTTTAGATCCTTCCCATTCACAATATTTTAATTTGATGAGAATTCGTGGAAACACACCCAAGGGGAACCAAATTAATGATCGTGCTATTCAATATTTATCCTATGTGATTGCTAACACATTGCAGGCACGTGGTGAGTTTATTAGATTTAATGAGGAGGACATGGTGATCCTCGCAAAAGTTGCCCTTACCAATTGTAACTTACGCCAAATTTGGACGCTCTACTTGTGTTTTACCTTAAGTATCAGGCTATTCAATCTCGAGGACCCATATGTGTAGGATGAGTTGTGACCATTCTTGCAGGCGCACTTCGCATCAACCTAGGTAATACCCAACCATTGACTGGAGGTTGAAGCTAATCTACCCCAACAAGAAGTACTCGTGGGAGGAGGAGAAGATGAGGAAGTAGAACAAGGAGGACCCAAACAAAATGTGCAGTCATCAAACTACTACACCACCTATGAACACATCTATGCACTCGAAGGAAATATTCAAAACATGAACAATCTCTCCATCAACCATTGAGATGCCACTGTAAGCCTCGCCACCCAGTTCCATGATTCGAGCAGCCAATGGAACATAGGAGATTATCCACCGCCACCACAATGAGCAACGAAAGGTCTTGCAAAATCCTAAGCTTGGGGATGTGTTCCCCCGACAAATTTATTTGTGTAATAACGAGATTGTACTCTAGCTCTTTGTGAGCTTTCAAACACTTGTGTTGGCTTGTTCCAAAAACTTTGCTTTTTTCCTTTGCTTTTTAATTTGCTTTCGTTTTATTTTATTTTGTTTTTGTTTGTTTTTATTTTCTTAAACCCTTGCTTGGTCGCAAATTCATTTCTATTCTTTAATCCCTATCCTCAAAAATACAATTTTTTTTCTATTTTTCCTTTTTTCTTAAATTAGGATTCAAACTTTTCCTCTTTTCTTTAATATCATTTTGAGAGTAATCGAGTTTGAGTTTTGAAGGAACACATCCCTATAAGGAAGAGGATCATGAAGTCACTTAGGAGAGGTATGTCCTATGTCTCCCACTTATGAAGTTTCAGTTGTTTATCTTAGTTGGTTGATTTGCTAAGATGCCATGCTAGTGGGAAGTAATTTAATATGGTTGGAGTAAGGCTTTTGATGGGTATGATGATTAGTTGTTGAAGCTCTTGCTCTAGTTCTTTTAGTTAACCGAGTCTTGCCTTGGAAATAATAATGCCAAACAAGTACAATAAGAAAATGTCTGAAATTTACGACTAGTTTGATTAATGATTGTCTTGAGAGTATACCCTTGATGATACTAAACCCCATAGATATTTTGATAGTCTTGACGACACTCATGAAATGAGTATTTTGATTGAAATACAGTCTAGTGGTAATTGTGATGCATGCCAAAGCTAACCTTGTGGATCAAACCGCGCTACTAGCTCAAAAAAAGAGAAAGAGAAAGAAGTCAGACAAATTTGTTCGATGTCTCTAATGCACACCTTTGGGATGCCAACAACTCCACTAGCTTTTGAACGATCTATGGTATAAATCCAGATTTCAGCTATGAGTTGATGACATGAGTGGCATCCATGTCAATATATGGGCAAAAGTATTGGTATTCTCAAAGATTGTGTAAACACTTGCAAAAGAAATAATCAGCGATCCTTGAAAAATGAAAGAAAGAAAAAGATATCAATGAGGATCCACATAACAAGTCCTTGGCATGGTCTCATTACTACTTTACAATTTTTTCTTGAAAGACAATGATTCGATTAGAAGTGTTTTAGATAGACTTGATTTATTGATGTGGGTGTAAATAAGACACTTCATTGTTATACTATTTGGGACATGAAACTCTGTTACTCAATTATGCTATTTAAACATCCTAGTGTTCCGTGGCAAGATACACTTCTAGTTACTTATACTTGTATTAAACTTTACTTTGATTATCTTAACTTACCGAAGCATGTATAATATTCTTGTCATCTCTCTAACTTTGAATGAAGTGTTGAGAACATACGGCTACCAACTGTAAGTGAACTCTTATTCTCGTTGTTTCAAGTTTAAACGCTGAATTCCTTATAATTCTTTTGGTTCTTCTTGCTCGAGGACGATCAAAGTTTGAGATTTAGGGAATTTGATGGCTCCGATTTTTGCCATCTTCCACTTCATTTAAACATTGTTTTTGGTCAAGCAATTGCCAAAGAAACTCTCAACTCTTACCACTAATGACTAATAATTGCAAAGATATGCAAATCCCTTGTTTGATTTATGTTGTGCGGGAAATCATGAATTTTAATGAAAAATAAGGAGTCATAATGAAGGATTTTGAGAAAGTACACACGACCAAGTAATTGGAGAGGCATTTATAGGCATCCGCAAGCTTAACAACCACTGGTACGGGCGCGGTCCTCCGGCCCATACTAGGTGGCAATAGCTTCGTCTCATTTGACCCTACAACTTTTGTGAAGACGCCTATATATTTCGAGGCTCCAGCCGCCAGCCAGAGAGCCGCCATTCTCAGTTTGCATCACAACACCACCAAAGGAGAGCCACAACATTCTTCATCCATTGTTCATCACTTCCCCCATCCATCCATCCACTAACCATAGTCACTTCTTTGTACTTTAGATATCCTTGTGATTTGGCAACCATTGTAAGCATATTTGATTTCAATCTAAGTATTTGTATGATGTTTTCAATATCCGATCTATTTGTTATGAGTGAGTAGTCCTAACGGACTGCGGGATGGGGAGAAACCTCACAGAGATTATGTGTAGATCATGGGAGAATTGTATTTTGTTTGGAATTGTGATTCGTATCTTTTGTTTCTTCGTCACTTGTCTCGATTTGTGGACTTGTAGGTACCCAAGATCCGATAGATTGATAAAGTCTTGAGGTGAGATACTTGGCTAGCGGCAATCTCATAGGAACCTCAGTGACAGAAAGGGTAGAACGGTCTTCGCTTAACGCCCTATTCAGGATCAACAACAACATCACCACTTAAAGCTTTGATCAGTGGTTTACACTTAATAATCGTTTGTAACCCGTGGCTTGATGACCCACAAGTATAGGGGGTGTATCGTAGTATTTTTGATAAGTAAGAGTGTCGAACCAAAGAGGAGCAGAAGGTGCTGGCTAGTGGTATGGATCAGGAATTCTCTGCAAATACTTAGCGAACGGATTTTTAGGGGGTTTTGATAAAGAAAGTAAACAAAGTACGAGTAAATAAAAGACAAAAGGAATAAATGCAGCAAGTGGCCCAATCCTTTGTGCAGAAAAGGACAAGTCGGTTGTATTACTTAAGATGACCAAACGTTCTCGAGGACACATGGGAAGACTGTCAAGTGCTTTCGCTTCATATAGTTGATTAATCTTCTTTAGCTTGCTAAGTGTTGTGTGGGTGAACCTGTGCTAATGTACCGACCTTCCTAGGACTAATACATACTTGTGATTATACCCCTTGCAAACATCCGTAAGTACAAGAAATTAATTAATGTAGAAACCTAACCACACTTTAAACTCTAAGACCCTTACGTCCCTTGTGCAATGGTTTCCTAACGGGGGTTCAGGTTTCAGTCACTCCGGCAACCCCTATGATTAGTAGCCAAATACACAATGCATTCCATTAGGCCCATATAGGTGAAGTGTCATGTAGTCGATGTTCACATGACACCACAACTTAAATATCAAACTATTGAATCTTTCTGAACACAACTCCTCTACTAACAACATGACTTCTCCCATGTCCTCAAGAACAAAACAAACAACTCACAAGACATCATATGGATCATGATCAGAGATGGAATAATGATGTATAACAATCTGAACATAAACAATAATTCAATGGTTCACTCAATAGCATCAACTACAAAGAGTAATCAACACCTGGAAAGTTTCCCCTATGAACTATGCAAGATTCAACGCAATTGTTACATCAATATGGAGATGGTGATGAGGGTGATGATGATGATGGTGGTGATGATGATGATGATGATCCCGATGAAGTCCAGCTTGATGGTGGTGTTGATGGCAATGATCTCCCCTCTTCGGGAAGGAATTCCCCCGGCAGAAATCTGTCTGCCGGAGAGATCTTTCTCTCTCGGTGTTTTCCGCCCCGCAGAGGCGGCGGAATCTTTCTGTGGTCACTCCTCGAGTCTTAGGGTTTCAGGAGGATAATATACGCCAGAGGGGAGTGCCTGGAGTGGGCTAGGGTGGCCACACCACCTGCTGGCGCGGCCTAGGGCTACCCGCGCTAGGGGCTGGTGTGGGCCCCTTGTGGCCCATCTCCAGCCCCCCTTATGGCTTCATTCGCCTTCTGGAAAAATAGGATTTTCCGTATATTTTCCGTATATTTTCCCGGATTTTCTGATCTTCGTGAATTTTGCCTCCAAACAACACCTTTTTCCATCAGAATCCTGACTGCAGCGGTAATGCTCCGAAAGTCATCAACCATGCAAAAACAGATGGAATAACATAAGTATCACCTCTCAATACGAAATATATCAATGAATAAAAGTGAATTATGAAATAGAATAGTGATGCAAAATGGACGTATCAACTCCCCCCAAGCTTAGACTTTGCTTATCCCCAAGCGAAACTAAGCTCAATAAACATGACCGCAGGTTTATGGAGTGAAGAGTCGATAAAAGAATGTGGACAAGAAGCATCACATTCATCAAATACATAGATCATAATAGAAGACAACTCACCATTATATAACTCAACTTGTAATAGGTGTTAGGAATAAGCAACTTGTATTATCTGAGGACCAAAGGTCACAATATATAGTACATTTGACTTGAGGTACAACAAAATAAATCTAAACAAATACGGACTCCTAGACCAATACTAGTACACCTTAACACCCCCTTAAATGCAAAGCGTATGCAATAGCATTGCATTTGAAAAAGTGAAAACTAAAAAAATGATAATCCAAAATCCGCGTATTCAAAGTGTTGTCATAGCATGAAGAGTCTTCAAAACCTGTAGAGTCAAGCCATAGTAGATCGAAGAAGAGATCGACATAGACCGAGAGACGGTCAGAAGAACAGCATGTCACAAAAGATCATAGCACAAGAAGCCAACAGCATATAAGCTCACCAGGCAAAAGAATATGCATAGATCAAAGATAATGCGACGATAGCACATCAGAGAAAGACACACACTGCATCAAGAGAAGATGGGTGGTCAAAAGATGGAACATCAAGAAAAGCAAGCATGCTGCACCAGATCATAGCCCAAGAAACCGACGACAAAGAAGCTCGACGACAAGATAAAGGGCGTAGATCAACCAGCAATGCAAAGGGAGGCCACAAGAGGACCGGAAAGGAGGCGGACGAACAAGGTATGGTGGACTCGCATGACAAGAGAAACACAAGAGAACACGAATTTGGTGGACGCAGCGGAAAATAGAGCACAATAGAAGACTAAGTCGGAACGGACATCGTCGAAATCACCAGGAGAGTGAAGAAGAAAGACGTGCCGGACAACATGACAATTTTTTTAAGAAGACTAGACGGTACTAATCCACATCAGAACAGCGGGTCTGGAGGGCGGCCACGATCTGGAGGATGGCCGCGAATTGCAGCGCTGCTGCGAAAAGCAGTAGCAGCCGTCCATTGCACTTGGCTGGGAACGTACTTGGGCAGGCAGGGAGCAGTGCATGCGGAAGACCAACAGACATAGACGCACGCGAAGTAGAAGGGACGAAGCATCGAATCAGCCGAACAGATCGGCAACAGCACCAACCAGATCGTGAATCAGCCAAGCAGATCGGCATCAGCACCAACCAGATCGATCAGGACTAGTGCACCTCATCGGGCTGCACCAACCAACCAGATCGAACGATCTGTCCAGACGAGGAACAGAACAATGGCATGAACATATGGGACAACTTTCTGGGGTTTAGGAACTAGTAAGAAAGAGACAGCAGCGGCACGGACGGCATGCGAGATTGAAAAAGGCAGCGCAGCGACAGCCAACAGAAACGGCGGCGGCGCAGAGGAAGACATAGCACGAGTTGCGTGCGCGGAAAAAAAACCCTAAACCTAGACTCTGATACCATGTTAGGAATAAGAAACTTGTATTATCTGAGGACAAAAGGTCACAATATATAGTACATTTGACTTGAGGTACAACAAAATAAATCTAAACAAATACGGACTCCTAGACCAATACTAATACACCTTAACAATAGGTAAAGGAAACACAATAAGGATACATAAAGTGAATCATAATTGGTAATGGCAAACTTAGCTCTTGGTCGAAGAATAGTTGATAATTTTCTGGAGTTCACAAATAGCTGGTTTTCAATGATAGCTTTCAAAGTACTAAACATCAAGATAAGAGCAATGTGCAAAACAAGGAACATAAGCAACATGATTGGATAAATCATCATATGAATGAATGAAACACAACAACTCAAAATACTTGTTGAGATAGAAGGGAGTAGGTTTACTGACTCAACTACAAAGTAAGAGAAAGGCCCTTCGCAGAGGGAAGCAGGTATTGCAAGTCTCATAAAGAGCTCCCAAAAATTTTGATACTTACTAGCTTTCAGCTCTCATTGCCCCTATCATAGGCATCTTTTGGTGGTTAAGGTTAAAGTGACACAACTAAGAGGATATGCTTGACAAGTTATAAGTTGAAATCCCATGCCCCTCACTTACGAAGACAGAACCTCATGCTACTCAACTTCAGTCACAAGTAAGCTCTTGTCATTGTAAATACATATGTATCATTGAGAACCGCCAACGGGGTACCCCCTGCACATGACACATGAGCTATCCCATAATCAAAATGACAAGGCAAGCAGACAGTCTTTTTATTTGCTATTTGCATAGGTTTTTATTGAGGATGCTTCATAGAATGCTCACTATAGTTATGCTGCATGTTTCCACCATGATTAGGAATGGCTTAGGCTAGCGGTCCAGGCATTTCTCTAACACACATATAAACTCCATGATCTTACAAGTTCCACTTTTATTTCACACCGCCGGGATCCATAAGCAAAAGAACATGATATCAACTAGGTACAAGTACCAATGAAGTGTTGAAAGCAGTCCCCATGATACATGGTTCTGCTAACTTCAACTCATAAGCGCAAGCATATACGCAACAAAGAAGGACCCAATGGTTCAAGTTTATTAAATGCAAGAAAGTAAAGTATGCCATCAAGTTCGTGAGAGCTTTAATCACTAATTTTCACATAACAAGTTTAATTTGGGAGGTAGATAAAACAAGAATTTACTTGGAATAGCAATAATGCTACTAGGTAGATATGGTGGACACAAATGGCAAAGGTTTTGGTTTAAAGGAGTGGATGCACGAGAAGAATTCCCTCTCAGTATAGGTTTTTGGCTAGCAAGGCTGGGTAGCAAATACAAGAGTTGAAACAAACAAACAAACATACAAGTGAAAAAGAAAAACATGCAATCTTCCTTGGAAGCACAAAAGATCTTAACTAGAGAATACTAAACTTATGAGCAAATCAAGAAAGAAAGATGATGAAATTATTTTTCTTTAGAGTACTCTATCTTTTTCATTCAACTCTCAAAAATAGTGTTGCTACTGACCGAGCCAGGTTTGCCAAAACCAACAAAATTAACTCAATGATCCCAAAGTGATACCAATACTAACAACAAGGTCAATCATATAACCACAAATTGAAAACTAATATAAGCTATGAAAAAGAGTGAATGATAGAACTTCTCATTAATAATCCATAACGACAACTCACACCAAGGGATACAAATCTAACGAGAGAGGGGACACTTCCATAATGCAAAGCATACTACATAATAACTCCTCTATTAATGATATGACTCTACTAAAAAGGTAAAAAGATAGAAGATAGTGATATGATACCGCGGCACTCCCCCAAGCTTGGAACAAACCAAGGGGATGCCAAACCTGATGACAAAATACTCCTTCGGTGGTGGTGGTATCCTCTCGATGAGCCCTCTGATAAGTTTCCCCAAGTCCTCAATCTCGAAGGTGAGATTATGAATCAGTTGTGAGTTTTGCTCAATGCGGCTCATGATCATGTCGGGTTGAGATTTCCAGCTCTTGCTATTCTTTCCCCACTCTTCCTCCTTGATGTCTTGTTTTCCTGCATGGCTAGAATGAGGCAAATCCCAATTGGAGGGTAATTTCCCCTTGGGAATATTCTGGTATTGATGCTCATGGATAAGCGTATGGAAAGGATTCTTGGTGTGTGGACGAAGTGACCGTGGAGCCAAACTATGACGAGGAGCTTTCCCCCCAGTCTGCACCCGTGGAGTCCTTCTAACCCTGGCAGGTTTCGTCACCACTCCAATGCTTGCAATAGTAGTGCCGGTGTGCGGATCTTGGCCTTGCTCCTCTTCACCTTCACTCTTGATCTCCTTCTCCTTCCCGGGGTCTTGGAGGTCTTCCTCTATAGGCTCCTTCCCTTTATCCTTGGCGGACACCATTGTGCTTCTAAACTTTCAAAGAGTATGTCCTGGCAGAAATAGATCGAAACAAAAACACGACGAAAACACGATATACGAACCTCGGGGGATCCGGGGGATTATATATTACGAAGTTTCATAACAAAAGGAAGGTACTGGGTGAAAACGAGTCAGAGGCGAAGTCCGGGGTGGACTCACCACCTGGTGGCGCAGCCAGGGGAGGGCCCGCGCCACAGGGTGGTGTGAGCCATCCTGGCTCCGTTTCCGTCCCTTTTTCGCTTCGTAGCTTCCGTTATTGACTGAAAACTGCAAAAATATAGTTGGATAGTATTTTCACGGAAAATTTCTTAGCAGAACTGTTACCTATTTGAAAGCAGACTCTTCAGGTCTCTGAATGTTGTATCTAGTAGATTCTTCTGGAGTCACCACTTGAATGATATCAATATTTTCATCTTCATACACTTAATACTTGAGTCATAAAACCTTTCTCTTCCTTATTACACCATTATCTCCACTTCCTGCAAATTTCTTTCACACAAAACTTCACACATTTCTCATCAGCAACATTAGTATAAGTGAAGTGATAAAACCTTTTGAGTCCACGTTCAACTAAAAACCATCAAAACATAAGCTACTGAAGCAACTCCTCCCGAAAACCCAAAAAGAATTCAAAAAGGAAATCGAATAAAGAAGCAAATGCAAGAGTGGCAAAAATCTGTCAAAACAGACCAGCAGGTAAAGATCAATTTTTTCGAAAATCTTCTGTTGCTTAAATCAAAAAGTGCAAAACTAACGTAATTTAAATAACAACCTGGGGAAGAAGCACAAACAATTACAGTTCAATCCGATATACAGAGATCTCTCACGAATTTTTACGGCGAAGCACAAAAATCTGTTTCGGGACAACAACTTCCCCAAATCTTACTTCTCTCTCATTAGAGATTGATCTTGACACAAAAGCCAAACAAAATGGATAAGGAGCGGTTATTACCGAAGTAATAATTTGCAAGACTCAAAGAAACAAAAACAAACTGAAAGCAAAAATAAACTGGGTTGTCTCCCAAAAAGCTCTTTCTTTATAGCCATTAAGATGGGCGTGATAATTATGGAGATGCTCACATAGGAATATGGATTGAAGTGAAAGAGAGCATTAAGAAGCAAAAATACACACGTTTAAGTCTAAACCACTTCCTATGCAAGGGAATTTTGTAAACAAACAAGTTGTTGAAACCAGAGGCTACTTGCATAAGAAGGCAAAAGAAGCGCAACACAAAAACTTTCAGCATAAAATGAGGAAACTTGATATTATTGAGATGCATAAGAACACTTTTCCCTCTCTCATAGTAACTTTTAGTATCATGCATAAACTTAACAATATAACTATCACAAGGACCATCATAGCAATGATCACTTATTCTAACAGAAAACACAGAAATACTAGCTCTCATAACACTACTATGTGAAACAATATTAGAGGTATCCTTACAAAGGATAGTGTGTCCCTGTTTTTCATATTTAGTAACAAAGTATTTCACATTTGCTATTATAGGTTCAGCAACCTTTTGTTTATCAGGTTCAACAGCTTCATTCATACTTTCATCAACCATACTAGCTATCATAGAATGTTCCTTTATCTTAACTGGGAAAGGCATTTTCTCAATGTAAGGTTTAGGTAAAACATGATTAGCAGTATAAACTTCAGTATTTCTTGTAGGAACACTCTTAGTAATATCTTTATAAGGTTCATGATACTTATTCCACTTCTTTTTAGGCACTTCTATATAGGAAGCAAAAGCCTTAAAATAAGAAGCAATAGCTTGAGAGTCTAGACCACAAGCATTTTTAATATTTTGAAAGTCATCAGTTACCATAAAAGATTCAATGCATTCATAAACTTAATTTATACCTGACATTCTACCTTTGTCATTCTCCCAAGCTTCAGCATTGTCTTGAATACGGTCCAGAAGATCCCATTTAGCATCTTCTTCGATGCGAGTCAATGATCCAGCACAAGAAGCATCCAATAAATCCTTGTCATATAGAGGGTGTCTTGCATAAAAGTTATTGATAATAATACTGTTGGCGAGCTCATGAATGGGACATTTGAGCATTAGTAACTTCAATCTCCCCCAAGCTTGAGTTGTACTCCATCAAGAGGCCAAAATATGTATATTTGATTTCGATCCTTATGAATCTCACTAGGAGGTTAATTTTTGAATAAAAGAGAGGTACTATTTCCTCTCATTCCAGAGCTTGACCATTCTTCAGCAGCTTATACCATTCCTCAGCTCTTCCTTTTAGTGATAATGAGAATAACTTCTTCTTAACTTGATATGTAGTAATACCTGCACACTTGAACAACCCGCATAATTCGTGTATAAAGAGTAAATGATCACCGGGATGGACAGTTCCATCCCCAACATAGTAGTTATCCATAACATGATCAATAATTCTTGTAGGTATTTTGAAAGCATCAATTTCAACAGGTGGTGGCTTATCTACTACCTTAGCAGTGGTAGTAGCATTACCAAATAAGAAACTCAGCGAATTATCCATAACGAAAATAAAGCAACTAGCAGAAGTAAACAATACTCACAGTAGAAGTTTCCTTTACCAGTTCCACTCTCCAATAGCGCTTCACTCCCCGGCAACGGCGCCAGAAAATAGTCTTGATGACCCACAAGTATAGGGGGTGTATCGCAGTATTTTCGATAAGTAAGAGTGTCGAACCCAACGAGGAGCAGAAGGTGCTGGCTAGTGGTATGGATCAGGAATTCTCTGCAAATACTTAGCAAACGGATTTTTAGAGGTTTTTGATAAAGCAACTAAACAAAGTATGAGTAAATAAAAGATAATAGGAATAAATGCAGCAAGTGGCCCAATCCTTCATGCAACAACGAACAAGCCGGTTGTATTACTTAAGATGACCAAACGTTCTCGAGGACACATGCGAAGACTGTCAAGTGCTTTCGCTTCATATAGTTGATTAATCTTCTTTAGCTTGCTAAGTGTTGTGTGGGTGAACCTGTGCTAATGTACCGAACTTCCTAGGACTAATACATACTTGCGATTATACCCCTTGGAAACATCCGTAAGTACAATAAAGTAATTAAGGTAGAAACCTAACCACAGCTTTAAACTCTAAGACCCTTACGTCCCTTGTGCAATGGTTTCCTAACGGGGGTTCAGGTTTCTGTCACTCCGGCAACCCCTACGATTAGTAGCCAAATACACAATGCATTCCTCTAGGCCCATATAGGTGAAGTGTCATGTAGTCGACGTTCACATGACACCACTAGAAGAAGTACACCACAACTTAAATATCAAACTACTGAATCTTTCTCAACACAACTCCACTACTAACAACATGACTTCTCCCATGTCCTCAAGAACAAAACGAACTACACACAAGACATCATATGGATCATGATCAGAGATGGAATAATGATGTATAACAATCTGAACATAAACAATAATTCAATGGTTCACTCAATAGCATCAACTACAAAGAGTAATCAACACCGGGAAAGTTTCCCCTATGAACTATGCAAGATTCAACGCAATTGTTACAGCAATATGGAGATGGTGATGAAGGTGCTGATGGTGGTGATGATGATGATGATCCCGATGAAGTCCAGATTGATGGTGGTGTTGATGGTGACGATCTCCCCTCTCCGGGAAGGAATTCCCCCGGCAGAAATCTGTCTGCCGGAGAGATCATTCTCCCTCGGTGTTTTCCGCCCCGCAGAGGCGGCGGGATCTTTCTGTGGTCGCTCCTCGAGTCTTAGGGATTTGTGAGGATAATATACGCCAGATGAGAGTGCCTGGAGTGGGCCAGGGTGGCCACACCACCTGCTGGCGCGGCCTAGGGCTGCCCGCGCCAGGGGGTGGTGTGGGCCCCCTGTGGCCCATCTCCAGCCCCCTTCTGGCTTCCTTCGTCTTCTGAAAAAATAGGATTTTCCGTATATTTTCTAGGATTTTCTGATCTTCGCAAATTTTGCCTCCAAACAACACCTTTTCCATGAGAATCCTGACTGCAGCGGTCCATGCTCCAAAAGTCATCAACCATGCAAAAACAGATGAAATAACATAAGTATCACCTCTCAATATGAAATATATCAATGAATAAAAGTGAATTATGACATAGAATAGTGATGCAAAATGGACGTATCATGGCTTTGGTGTACTCTCGGTTGGAATAAAAGTCTATTGCTATGCCCACCGCAACATGAGGATCTAGAATATTACGATGTGTTGCCCACAAGAGATTATATCAATACAAATATTATACATGACTATGATTATTATTATCTTTTATCCCATTTGATGTGCAGCTGCAGGTGGATCTTCAACCCTGACCTATCTCCATCCATTGATTCAAACCCATTATAAAGTAAACTATAATGGTCCGGTCAACTAAGGTAAAATGAACAAACTAAGTCTTCTTGACGTGTCCTTTTTATTACCTTTTAGCAGTGCTTTCTGAGGTTCGATTAAACCTAGGTGTTCTAGGGAAATAGCTATTATACTACATCCATGAATCAAGATCGAAGGTATCAAGGAGGTACCACATTCCTATTTTGCTTCTTCATTTAAGCTTATTCATGAACATTTTATGTCCGTTCGGATCTACTTGAGTTCGACTCCACGCTTAATTCGTTATCTTTTAGGACTTGAGATCAAATGTTTTTGTCACCTCTTTGGTTAAGACTTTTGACAATTAATATCAGTTTGAAAAACTACCCTTTGGATTTAATTCCAAACTTTTAAGAATAAGAGAAAGTGTCTATCGAAAACTTTGGTGCCATGTTTTTGTCTTAAGGGCTTAATCTTAGTAGTGCTCAACCCCACATACTGATCGTTGACTTGATGATACCTTCTGAAAAAGATTTGTTTGATAGAACGAACTTTTTAGAGTGGGAGAGGGAGATGCCAAAACCTGTATTAACCTATTGTAAAAAAGGGAGAAAAGATAAGAGGAAAGAGAGAAGAAGGAAATAAAAGTACTTTGTTTCAAATACACACCATTGGGATGCCAACAACTCCGCTAGCTTCTGAACGATCTATGGTATAACCCTAAATTTCAGCTATGAGTTGATGGCATGAGTGGCATACGTGTCGCTATATGAGAAAAATTATTGGCATACATGTAGGAGTTTACAAAAGAAATATTCGTTGATCCTTGAGAAGGAAAAATAAAAAATTTATCACCAAAATATGAGCTGAAAAACTTTTGATACTTTTGATATTTGGCATCACCTCACCATGTAAAATTTACAATTAGAGTTCTTGATAGGCAAGGAAAATAAGAGGTATTTGATAGCCGCGATTATCAAAGTGGGTGTTAATGAAAAAGCTCTAAGTTTATCCTTCTTTTGACATCTATATGTGCACCCTTAATTTTGATTCAAGCGACCATGCTTAAAAACATTTTCACTCTCATAATAAGAGAGGCGCTGAAAGAAATTGATTTGCAAAGCCTTGCCAAATTTTTAACAATCTCATTTGAGTTATAGGAACTATTAGCTAGCGAGTTACTTGCGTTTAGGAATTAAGCTTAAGTGCAACTGTTCAGATATATTATGCTCGTGTTCAAGGTTGCAGGATTTGAGATGATGGAATATGATACAACCTCGAACTTGTAAGTTTTCATCTTGATTCAATTCTTCACTATTACTCATTATAGCTTTGTCACTCGAGGGCGAGTAACCGCTAATCTTGGGGATGTTGATAGCTCCAAATTTCGTCACTTTTAACTATTGATTTTCCTCTTATTTATTGCTGGATTTCACCGAAGGTAACCCTTTTATACTAATTTTAACATCACAATTAGCGAATCCTTGGTTTCTTGTGATAGTTTTCAGGTAATAAACATTTATTGGAAACCTAATAGCATTTATGGGCTAAATGCACCAAAAGAAGTCAATCCCCAATTGGAGCCCCTTTCATTGGAGGCATCCAACATGCATAAAGACTATCAGTATGGTCAGGGCACACCCGTACCTCTCGCCCGTACTACACGCTGACGCCTTCCTTATGTCAATACAAGGAACTTTCATGAAGAGGGAGAGACGAGAAGAACCACATAATAGAAGATACAACCGCCGCAAACCATCTAGAGGGAAAGATCAGATCTAGAAGAGGAGAAGAACTTCACCTCATTCCTCGATCATCTCTAACCTCTACACCACACACTCCACCATCATTCCCATCACTACTTAGATAGAGATAGAGACATTGGCACTTGTAAGATTAGGGTTTGATACTTTGATCTACCTTCGGTTTGTATTTGATTTGATCTTTAATCGCTATTATGGTTTGCTACAATAACTTTGAGATGATTTTTACTTGCAATATAATTACGCCTTTGATTTGTCTTCCTCTCATGTCTGAGTAAATCCCCATAGGCGTGCGAGATGTAGGGGATTGGTGAGATGTGTTGTGCCTCTTTTAAATCTATCCATTTGTGATTGTTGTAGTGTTTATTTAATAGTGAGAATGATTATCTATGTTTGCCTAATGCTTGTTATCTCATTTAAGGGCCCAGGTAACATGATCCAAAGATCTCACAGGTATGAAATTGTATGCTAGTAATTCGGCAACCCCCGAGTGACACGGCCGATATCAATGAAGCGCTAGTACTACTCAAGGATAATAATGAACCATTAAGATTAAAGCCTTGATCCGACCGTAAGACCTTAATTAATGTGAAGACCATGGCCGTGGTAACAGACAGATGGATCATTTGGACTGGTAAAAATTGGCCATGAGGACTACTAGTCGGTATATGGGTTGCTTGCCTATTCATTTATAAATAACAAATATCACAATCACTTATTACACTTTATCCATTTGGCACTTTCACTATCATCATGAACTATTTCTCTCCGCGCCTAACTTCTCATCTGCAGGACCTTTACATAACTTTCACATCTTTACTTTTATGCAATTTACTTATTTCCAAAGCAAGTTTCCTCTATCTTTTATTCACCACTTCCACCATCAACTTTTGCAGTCAATTCACTCAAGACATGTGACACCTTGGGTGCGATAGAAACACCGCATAAAAATACTTTCCTAGGCTCCTCGTTGGGATCGAGATAAAAACTGGAATTAATACTTCCGCGAAAACATTCTCTCATGAAACTGTGCACTTGCAGGCCATCGCTGCCAAATTTAGCTAAGTCTGGAAAAAGGTTATCAGTATCACATTTTTAAATCTCCCATCTTTCTAAACCCTTATGCATTTTGGAAATGCAATTAAAACATCTTGTAAACCATCCAAAATACTCCCAAGGCCCACAATTTCCCTTGGCTAGATCATCCTTTAACCCACTTGTTCTTGATGGTTTGGCAGGCAACAAATTAATCTTTCCTGCAAATCGTTCCAACATGCCTATTCCGGCAGAAGCTCACATCTGCATGTTAACTTATTTTTACAAATATTTTTCATGAGTGTGCTCTACTTATTAAGGTCTATCCATCCATACTTCACTTATTCCAATTAAATCTTTGTGCTTCTAAAACCCGCAAGGTTTTGGAAGCTAATTAATATTCTGCTATGACACCCTTATTTTTAGCCAACTTTGGCATCAATCCTCAGAAAGTTAATTATGATAAACCTCAAAACTTTGTACCATGGTGATAAACATAACATGGTATATCTATCCATATATTCAACCAAGTTTTGTTGGTATAGAAATAATTTTTCCCAAGATCCTCTAGCTCATGTTCTCCACCAAAATAAAGTTTGATTCTCAAAACCTAAGGTTGCAAATGATAGATACAATATGTGTACATCATCTACCTTGAACATAAAAAATATCAAAAAAATTCCATAATTATTTTGGCCCAAACACAATTTAACAATCCCCTTTGACAAAAACTCCAAAACTACCTGTATAAAAGAATGTTTGTTTTCTCCAAAACTACCTCTATAAAACTTTAAGCACATTTCAGGACTATATCTCACAACCTATCCTCCTACTCCAAAAATAAATATTTTTGAAGAGTTTTAATAATTTTTTTCCTATTTTCTTAAATGGTAGAAAAGGAATAATACATGTTTTAAATAGTTTTACTCTTCAATAAATCTTGGAAAATTTCTCCAAAGTGTGAATTCATAATTGGGACTATCCCAAACCAAAAATTAATCTTTTCCAATTTAAATGTTTCAAAACAAATCAATAAAACTCATTCAGCACTTTTTCGAGAATTAATATAAAA
This sequence comes from Avena sativa, assembly GCA_916181665.1. NCBI lineage: Eukaryota > Viridiplantae > Streptophyta > Magnoliopsida > Poales > Poaceae > Avena > Avena sativa. Next base: position 275,751,072 of record OV702292.1, read on the forward strand.
AGGATCTAGAATACGCAGAAAAAATCCTAAAAAATTACTGTAAGTGTATCTTGATCACATATATACCAGCATCATTGAATCATCTTGCCAAGATCAAAAACCAAGAGGAAATTCCTAGTCATCAATATGGCCAAAAATGGGACATGATCAATCTTTGATCAAAACACCATCAAAGCCTGGGGTTGATCACCACTACCACTAGGACAACCCCTCTGGTCGACATCACTATAGCTAGGTACTATAGCACAACCTCCTTGTCCTTTATGCTTGTTGGAAGTAGAGAGAGAGAGAGAGAGAGAGAGAGAGAGAGAGAGAGAGAAAGCATGTAATGCCACACCCATTAAAATCTTGCACAATAGCTACCCCCTTCTCTCTGCTTGACCTAGAACTTCAGCACTCCCTCTACCCCACCTGAAAGAAACCCTAGCTAGCCCTACTCCTTTTCCTCTCCATTCCTTACTACTGGCCAAGTGCATGTGACAACCACCAAACCTTGTGTGACAATACTCCCTCTATCCCTCTCTGCATTCCCACAACCCCACATAACCAGATCAACACACATGGTGGCCAATCACCTAACAGGACCACCTCTCCCTTGCCCTAGTGCACCATGTCCACCATGGACCATCATCTCTCAGTTAAAAGGGCTCACGTGCACTACAGCCTCCCCTATGCCCCTCATTTGCTTCCTTCCACCTCACTCCCCATCCCTGAGCTCCTCACCCACTCTCCTGCTCTGACTCTCTCAGGAGAAGAAGGAGAAGGCACCTTGACTATGGTCAAGATATTGCTCGTGTACTTCCCTCTCCACTCCCCTCCATCTGCATCCCATGCTCCTAAACTCACCTACACCTTCTGCATCTAACCACCCTCTTTTTCTAGCCCAGGAACACTGGTAGCATCGCCGTCGTTGACCTCCAATGCTCTCTTTTTGGTCGTCATCACGGGAGACCCGCTCCATCACAGTGCATGCCAATGCCGCCCATCCCCGAGCTCATCGTCAGCGACCGCATCGCCCTAGCCCCTTCCCATCGAATCTAACACCCTCTGATAAGCCCCGCTATCTCCCAGTCCTCCCCTACGGTTTCCTCCCCCAGCGACCATTTAGAGGTGGGTGACGCCCCGCTGTAACTCCCTCGAATCGACCATATGCAAGTTTTAGTGATTCCCGCCAAACCCGCATAGAAATGATTTAAATATGCCCACCAGGCACTTGCGTGTGGGTGGAAAATGAAGTAATACCATTAAACAATAGTTCATGATGGAACCCACAGAACATATATATACAATAACGACTCCATGAGTCAAGAGTACAGATATACAGTACAAGTATGTAAATCACCTTGAAAACTATACAACATTCGAGTACGGATAAGATGCAAATTAGGCTAAGAGCCCTAAAGAATAACCAATGGCGTAGATAACCCTGCCTAGGCCAAACCAGAAGGGTAACCCTGCTAATGACGTCGAATTTAATCCTTGCAAAACAAAAGGGGTGCCGACAAATGGCAAAGGGAAAAAGGGAGCGGTCAGTACTTAGGCCAGTACATGGCGAGTCTTAGAATTTGGCGGCTCTCGCCTACATTTGTATGGTGGACTGTAGCGGCATCAAAGGATGCACTAAACAACCTATAGAGACTCGATACAACTGTCGACTATTAGAGAGAGATGATAAAGACCTATTCGGAACCAACTGATACTATCACCAATCATACCCATCATGGTATTTCCCCCTCGAGAACAAACAAGGAAGTCTTGCTGAGGAAACTCACACAGCTGACAATTTTATTCAGTCTTTCCATGGTGGTTATCAAACTTACTAGTCATATCAGGTACAAGTCAAATTATAATAGTAAACTTTAATTGTAGTTGTCTATGATCGAGAAACTGTGATCCCAATCGTCCATAACCGTGGACATGGCTTTTCGAAAATATTTAACCCTGCAGAGGTGCACCAAAGTATCCACATGCACTTCAACTACATGGGGGCTACGCGAAAGAGCTACTCGTATGAGGTATAACTAATCCTCAGACGGACCATGAGGTTGCATGGAATGGTCACTCGAGCAGAGGCCATAGACAATATATTTCCATGACAGAGTGCCACACCTACGCAACAGTAATAAATGCTCATCAGAAACACGTAATAAACATCTCATGCATGGCATACATGGCATAAGTACAATAGGTAATGTATAAAACCCGAACTAGTTTGTGCCCCCCATAACAGTACTTTGAAATCAGGTACTAAGCCAATACACCCCACATGTGGTTAGCATGCTCAGTCTTGGAATAGGTGTCAAGAACTCGTGTCCTAGGTGGACATAGGGGGGCGGGATAATAACCATATATCAACTATTACCCACATGTTCCTCTCCATTAATTATATCTACTCCCAACATTAATTATTAAACTATAATTATAGCCATGATCATCTCCACCATTACACATGTGCCAACCTCCCAACGACGGTGGAATACGACGACATGAAGCAGCACCTGAGCAAGCAACTACGACTCGCAAGGCCAACTATCTACCAAACAACGGGTAATAGGCGGTGTCCAAGGCAATTTAGGTTGCAGGGAAATATAACGGGTATAGAAACTAAAGCATCGCAATAGAGAGAGCATTTGATCACCAGGAGGAAGTAAAGAGTATAAATTTAAAATAGGTAGAAAGGGACAAAATGCTCGCCTGAGAAACATTGCCAAAGGTACATCCGAAGAATGGGGCAAAGATCACATCAACTCAACAGCCTAATTCGTGAAGAAGCAAAGCACTAGAAGAAACACTAGATGCACTATTTAATACTATGACAGAAGATCGAGCATAATGCATGTATGATGCATGACATTGAAAAGAGGCGGTGCTAGTTAATATTAAGAAGAACCCGGGTCCCGATAATTAATTAGATATTTCTTTTTTTGAGATACCCCACAATTTAAATGTTGTATTAACAAGGTAATATATGTCATCGGTCCGCTAAACAAATTTAAATGGAGCCAATATAAGACTAGAAAAGACAGCATATGGTCTCCATATTTAATTATGAGGTGAATTGGCATAATGCCCCTAAGCCACAAAATATGTATGCGACATGAACAATTTAATATGCAACAAGTAGATAGTAGCAATTTATAAAATAGGGGCTCGGAAAAGGGGTCACACATTGAGTTTCGGTTCCGGGGTTTGACGATCTGGGGCTTTTGAGGGTTTGGCATGTTTCGGGATCGGCGGGATTGGCCTTCAGACTCCTGGGTGGGTGGGTCGGCGAACTTGGCGTCCGTGAAAAAGGTCTCTGGGTGCCTGTGTTGGTGTTTTTGTTGTCTGCCTTTTGTCGGGGTCGAACTTCGAAGATTAACCCCAATTTTTTGTCGAGATCGACCTTGGTTTGGCACCGGTGGTTCTTCTGAGCAGCATCGGTCTTGGACTTGGATGTCACGACGCTTGGAGAACCTACTGGTTACACAACTCGAACTAGGGCCAAACTGGTCGAGGAGCACAATCAACCTGCATGACAAGATCTTGCCATTGCTATACTACATCTCCCACGAGATTACATAACCCGCAAACTTGACGTTGAGAGGAAGTAGGAGTTGAAGTGAGGATGCCAGGTGTGCCTACCGGTGCGCATGATTGGCGGCGACCGGAGGTGGCGGCTGCTAGCGAGGAGGGCACCGGTGAGGTCGTGGAGGAGCTTGGTTAGGGCACGGGGAGGCGGGCTCGCAAAGGGTAGCACACGAGGCGAGGCAGGGGTCGCACGGGGTAGACGGGTGGCGAGCGTGCGGCTCAATGGTGACTGTGCTGTGGTGGCGGTGATGTGCCCGATGGTGCCGAGGCGGAGAGAGCGGGGGCAGCGGCGGGAGGTGCTCGGGTGGCGGCTAGGCGGCAAGGGTGCGTATTCCAAGAGAATTGAAATATATAAAGTGCATCAGTAAGGGGTGCGTATCCCACCATCCTCAAATCGTCCATGTATCTCCTTTAGTGTACTAGTAAAAGCTTGATCATGTCCATTCAGTACCTATAAATCTCAGGTTCCATAATATTTCCACGACAATTGCATTCTTGGGATGACATAGAATGGTAGTGGTAGTCTGCAAAATTGGAGTAAATACTAGGGACTAGATTATTTCTGCTCAAACTGTTATCCATGTCACCTCGATTCTTGATGGCTGTGAAATATAGCCATCTACGTCCATATTTAAACTGGATATTATTCATATTTTTGATGAAATATCTCTCTAAACCCCGCCACTAATGCCTAATAATCAAAGGGGTATGCAATCCTTTCTTTCTATTTTTCCCTACGCAGATAATGACGTTTGATGATGGGAATCACAACATTAAAGTCAAAGATACAAGATTTCTAAAAACCCAAAGAAACCAGGAGTCGTGAAGTGGAGAAAGACGCTTTAATGACCAACTATACGACAGGAATAAAATTTCAGCTGTATAGTTCCGATCGTATAGTTGCCATCGACACCGCTAGGTCAAACAGAACAACTTTCGTGAAGGGAGACCTATATAAAGTGGCCTCGGGCGACGAGAAATAGGCTCGCCCCACGCCAACCAGAAATCCATCCACAACACCGAAGAGATGCCGGAGGAATAGACTTAGATCTAATCTCCAAACCCTTCTCCATCACCATAGCCATATTCCACCACTTGTAATAGTAGATCTCATCTTTGATTGGCGACATTGTAAGACTATTTGCTATCAATCTCATGATTTCCACTACAATGTTTATGACTGTTGATGTCATCTCTATGTGTGAATAATTCTCCTTTGGCTAAGGGCTTCGGCCTAGCCATGTTGCTTTTGTGCATGTTATTTATCATAGATGGGATCATGTATTAGTTTGTATGACATGATGATTATTGTATCCTCTCTTGCCTCAATCTAAGGACTTGTCAGGTACCCAAGACCCCGAGGATTGAGCCAGGTATAGGGAGTATGACTAATGACTAATATACAGGTTGAGAACCCAAGTGACAGAAGGGGTAGTACGGCTGTATGTGAGGGATTTACTTGGGATTAACAGTGACGTCACTATGCATATCATTAGTTCTCTTTCTTCTATGAATGAGACTAGTAGGTTATTTCTATAAGCGGTTGCGGAGGCAATAGCAATTATGGATGCACTGCTCACCTATAATTTATCTTGCTCTAACAATCACATCCATACTTTATTATTATGTTTTATTCCCATAAGATGTTTTGCACAGCTATAGGTGAAACTGAACGCCTAGGCCCTGTCACTCCATCATCGACAACAACAAAATACAGCAAACTCTTAGTCCGGTAAAATACAAAAGGAATTCTAAAACTCTCGAAGGTCCGTTAAAGTAACTTCACTATGCTCCTGCTTCCTGAGGATTCGATAAATCTAGGTCTACTAGGGAAAAAGAGATATACTACATCCGTAATCCGGATCGCAGGTATCAATTCTTTTCAGCCATTGGATATGAATGATCGGCGGCTGAAAATTGTTCCTCGAACCTGAAATTTTACCCTAATCCCGCGTCTGGTGCTCTTTCGTGTCTGATTTTGACCTTGTATCACTACCTTACTCACTTACTAGTGGACCTTACAGTGAAACTGATCCATATGTCACATAATCTAGCTATAGCCGATGTACACCCAGAAAATGCAATAATTCCTAGACTACCCTCCCACCTAGCCTGATTCCATATAAAGTTGATCGGCCTATAGTTAGCGTATGTGGGTAGAGTTTTGCTCTATGGAAGGCGTTTCAGGTGCAACACGCATCAGCATTCATGGCGGGACCCACATTTAGCCGGCATGGTGCTATGGGCTTGTACTGCCTCTGTTTTCACGGTCATGGATCCCGTCATAAGCCTACGTGGTGTCGTAGGCCCATGATGGCCACGATATCATGCGTGTGTGGGTCCCGTCCAGAGATGATGTGGTGCCATAAACCCTATGTGGACATGTTTTTTCGTGGACGCGGGGCTGTTGAGAGCCAACATGGTGACCTAGACCATCGACGGGTAGTCGTGGTGCCTCTCCCGATGCGGTTTGTCATGGTGGTAGGGCCCATCCTAAGCCAGTGTGTCGTAGTAGACCCTCGACGGTAGTGATTTTTCACGGACGTCCGTGACGTTCAAAGCTTACGTGGCTTCGTGAACTCTATCCGTAAGCGAACTATCGTGGATGTGAGGCCCGTATAGAGACGATGTGTGATAGCTCCAAGTACTGACACTTTTTCTCAAGGATTTTCCATTGGTTTTCATCGGGTTCATTGATTTTGATCTTTCAACTTGCACTAATGTCGCAAGTTAGTGAAACCTTGTTTATGTGTGATGAATTTCAAGTAGTGGACACTTTTGGAAAGATCCGAGAGTATTTATGGGTTAATCACACCTGAATGAGAAAATCACCAATTGAAGGCCTTTCCATTTGAGACCTACAAAGCCTTTAACAACCTCTAATACGGTTGGAGGCCGCCCATATGGCCCTCCATCGCCTTTGTTTTATCAATACAAGCAACTTTCTTCAAGGAGGGGACGCATAATATGAACACATCCGCCACAAACTGTCCCAGAAGAGAAGAGATCAGATCTGAAGAAGGAGAAGAACATCATCTCATGCTTCGAAGATCTCAAGCTTCTTGATCATCATCTCCACCTTAATTCCCCACTTGTACATACTTGTAAGTTTGTATTGAACCTCAATTCCTTCATTGGTTTGTATTTTATTTGATCTTCGACAATATTGTGGTTTGCTGCAGTAAAGTTGAGATGATTTCCATTTGCAATATGATTATATCTTTGATCTATTCTCCTCTCATATGTGAGTAAATCCCTATAAGTGTGGGAGATGTAGGGATTTGGTGAGATGTGATGTGCCTCCTTTATTTCCATACATTTGTGATTATTGTCGTGATTATTATATTGTGAAATTATTATCTATGTTTTCCTAATGCTTGTTATCCAATTTAAGGGACCATGTAACATGATCCTGATATCTCATATATATGAACTTATTTACTAGCGAATCGACGACCCCCGAGTGATACGGCATATATCAAAGAGGATCTAGTATAACTCGAGGACGATAAGGAACCATCAAATTTAAAGCCCTGATCTGGCTAAAAGACCTTTATTGATGTGTTGACCATGGCTTTGGTAATAAGCAAAAGAATCATTGGAATTGAGAAGAACCTACCAAGAGGACTCTTAATTGGTATATGGGTTGCTTTCCTACTAACATATGAATAAGAAGTATCATAATAACTTATCCCACTTTAATCAACTGGCACATTCACTATCACCATGAATCATTTATGTCTGCGCCTAACCTTTCATCTGCAGGAAGCCTCGAACAACCTCTGTGCTACTTAGTTTCATGTTATTTACATTAAGTACCATTCAATACTCAAAACTACCTTATTCAACTCACCCATTTCCACCTCAACACTTGCTGTCAATTCACTGAAGACAAGTGACACTTTGAGTGCGACAGAAACGCCGCAGATAAACACTTTCATGTGCACCTTATTGGGATCAATATAAAACTAGAACTAATACTTCCAAGAAACATGCTCTGAAGAACATGTGCTCTTGCAGGCCATCAAGCTATTTTCTAGCGCCGTTGCCGGTGAGTTAAGTGTCAAGTATTTATTTCTTGACATTTGTAAGTGTTGAAACAATCTATGATCTCTGTTGAAGAAATAGGTACTACATGTTCCGGGAAAACTTAATTACCACCTTATGTTGAACGTGTACCAATTGAAATACGCCTAGAATTCATTGAATATTTTTTTGTAACTCACGTTTTGTAGATGTGAATAATTTGATTCCTTTGATGGAAGATTTGATCATCACCTAAGGTGTGTAAGAGCCTAATAAATTATTGGGATATTATGGGAATCCATCTAGGCATCTTAAAAAAATACACATTTTATCGTCGGATTGATGACAAGTACGCCATGAGGGGGTCCTTGAGGCGTGCAGAAGAGAGGGGTGTGACACGTACGGTGTTCCGGGACGCTGAGCACACAAGTTTACCCAGGTTCGAATCCGCCGGCTTTGGCCGATCCTACTCCTGCTAGCAATCCAATAATACGGCAGGGCCGGAATATGGGTTACAAGGGGTTTGCCCGTGCGAGTTGAGATTGTAGACTATTGTGTTTCCCTAAAGGCTCTCCCTGGGACGGCTTATATAGATATCCGTCCTAGGGTTTACAGGAGAGATCTATCCGGCTACGACTAAGAGTCGGTTACAGAGTACATCTTAAACTACAAGTAACACTATGGGCCTATGTCGGTAATTCTTCTGGGCCTTCCCGTAGCCGGATTGGACTCCGTCTCTTCTCTCTGACTAGGCCGCCCGTGAAGAAAAGCTCTAACCCGAAGTGGGCCACCCTGGTCAGTGAGGAACTGTGAGGATACCCGGAAAGTATATCCCCAACAGCACCCCCAGAAGTCTCCAAGATCCAAAGTCGGATTCATCATCGCCTAGCTTGATCTTAGGCTTGAAGAATCTTGAAGGGTTCCTGAAACTTCAAAACAAAAGATATGATCCGGGTCTCAAAAATAAATCGGACCTATCAGTACGTTTACTTGGATTTCTAGCTTGATATTCAAACTTAAGACGGAACTTGGTCTCTGACGTCATCTGACACCAGTCATAGTCAAGTCACGTCACTGACACTCATTTCCTATCAGCACGACCGTTGGTGGGTCCGCCGTTCACGGAACCGAGGCGCCGTTTTAATGCACGCGGGGGATCGAGGCATCGTAATCATCGTGTGGGGACTTCCCAGTTCTTTCACGACGCGTGGCGTGTGTACTGTGTCATTTGCACGAATCTTGGCGCAGTTCGGCGGTTATAAGGGGTGAGGATTCCTTTTCCTCATCTTCTTCACCTATTCCTGCGTCATTTGCATGAATCTATTCAGCACTTTTGTCTTTGATTTTTGTGTGCCTGAAATATTTACATAAGAACTATATACTTTTTTGTCTACACTTATCATTTATTTGGCTTTCCGCCTCGTCCCTTTCGTGAGCCGGCTAAACTTTCAGCACGGAAACTTTGCCGAGCAACGAAGCTCAATTGGTAAACCAGTTTAACCTCAAAAACAAAGCCGACTTCTAGTACCAACAATTCACTACTCGGAAAATACCCGCATCCGGCAATCAGACAAATAACCAAAGTAGAGACTATGAAATATAGATTTAGACCCGAAGGTAGCAATTTTAGAATCGGAAATCTAAACCAGAACAAACATGATCATAAAGTACTTTCAAGTATTCTGGGATTTTCGACTACGACTTGATCATTCAGAAACAAGATGGTAAAAACTTCTCAGAAAAACTTGAGGCAACCAAAACTTTTATTTCTCACAAAACATGTACACATATATGATTACAAAGAAGGATAAACTAAGAATAAAAGGGACATAGCTGAGCAATATTCCATGGCCTGTCTAACTCATCCGTATTTGTACTGCCTCCAGCTCTCTTTCTCTTCCTAGTAGCAGGTCTTTCTTTGACTGGCCTCATATCAGTTAGGTAGTATGAACCATTATGCAATACTCGACTAACTAAAAATGGCCCTTCCCATAGTGGGGAAAGTTTGTGCTTTCTTTGTTGCATAAGGCGGAGAACCAAATCGCCTTTATTGAAAGATCTGTTTCTGACTCTCTAGCTATGATACTTGCGTAACATCTGCTGATAGGCTGTTGATCTCATTTCAGGAACGACGCGAACTTCTTCGATTAAGTCGGGATCATTTTGTCGAGAAATCTCAGCATCCTCTTCGATATACGCGGCCACTCTAGGAGAAGTGTGAATCAAATCACTAGGAAGAACTGCTTCTGCGCCACAGACCAAGAAGAAAGGTGTGTATCCAGTTGACCTATTCGGAGTTGTTCGTAGACTCCATTTGCTCAAGCCCCTGCAGCACGTCGTAGTGGTGCTACGAGTCTCGGTTTTAAGCCTTGTAGGATTAAACCATTTGCTCTTTCGACTTGTCCATTGGCCTGCGGATGTGCGACTGACGCAATGCCACACCGGATATTTTGTTTGTTGCAGAATTCAGCAAGTTCTCCCATTGAGAAATTACTCCCGTTGTCCGTGATAATACTACACGGATAACCATACCGGATTATAACATCCTCGACAAATCTTTTGGCTGTTGCTCCATCATAACTTGTGGCGAGGGTTTAACTCATCAATGCCCATTGTTATGGACTTGGGTTTTGGAGAAGGAGGGAGCGCTGGAAGCATCAATCCGCTAGCAAACAAGCACACAGGGGACTCGAAGATTTACCCAGGTTCAGGCCTTGTAGAGGCCCCTACTCCTGCTTGTCTGCTCGTGGAATTAATAGAGGAATCGAAGATTACAATGGTGCGCAGATGCAATCTAGCGAGGGTTGTGGAAACTAGGGTTGTGTGTGTCTTCCTCACCGCCCCTCCTAGCCTATATACAAATAGGCTAGGTCTCGGGTAGCAGGTCGAGTCGGTTACAGGTTAGGGTTTCCCTTTAAACTTTCTATCTTTAGCTTCTTCTTGTTCCGCAAGCAATCAAGAGTCCGTAGGTTACTCGAGTTCTCCATTTGGGCCTTGGCGACACCGTGGGCTTCCGCTGTATTCAGGCCGTATATACCAAGCTCGAGTACCTGTAGGGTATACCCATGTCCATAGCCCCCGAGTGTCCAGTGGACTTGTAGATTCGACTGGGGACTTTATGAAGCCTTTCGACTGCATGAATGAGTATTTTTTTAGACTGCTCTGTTTGTGTCATAGGGATTGTTGATGTGCGTGCCTGATTTAACCGATGTATCGGTAACAGTTAACTACTTTAGGGTAAAACAACGCAATATACTCGAACGCGAGTCCCCAGACTCGAATCCGGAAAAGTGCTGGTGTAATTCGACTCAAACCGCGGAGGTCTTACAGGAGTCGAATTCCAGTATATGGGTGTGAGCACTCGACTTGTGCATCAAGGCGTGTTCATCGTACTTGTAGGCACGGATATATTTCTGGTAGTGCACACCGAATACGTTGCCAGGCCTTATTCAGGTCTTATCTTCATGCTGCAAGCGCAGCATGCGAATTTTATCATCACGGAGATGATTCGGGTGACCCAGGAGACGCAATCTCTTTGTAGGGAAAAATTATGAGGCGGTGTCGCCATAAGCTTCGAGTGTGGATGTTATCGACACACAGTACGATGTACAAATAACCATAGGGTGCGCGACCAGTGCTTCCTATGGGAGTAGCCCCCGAGTGCCTGGTTGAGTCGAAGACTCAACCAGGGACTAAAGAACTTTTGCGACTGCTGTCATCTTTTGTTTGCTTGTTTCAGTCGAATTTATTTCCGGTGCTCTCTATGGGAGTAACCCATGTCCGTAGACGAATCGTGGATTCGAGTGGTTAGGTATGCTTTCAATGTCCATATTCCTGCAGAAAAGAAAAAGAAAAAAATCGTAGGGTGCGCGACCAACGCTCCCTATGGGAGTAGCTCCTGGTTGCTTGGTGGAGTCAAACACTCGAGCAAGGAGTAAAGTAGTCGAAGTCTTCTGCTGCTCAATTCTGGATGACATCAGTGCTGACGATGTGATGATCTCAGTTGCCTACGTGAGAGGGTTTGACGGGACGTGATGAGCGGTGGGTCCCATTTTTTGACTCTGACTTGACCAGGCATGCGTAATCTATGTTTTAACCGCGCCTCCTCGATTTCCGCGCGTAATGGGGGTAGTGGGGGATGGTTCGCGCTTTGGGTCCTCCACGTGTCGATCACGATGGACGCCACATGTCTGATAGGGTTTTTACTGGCCATTGGATTACATCTTCTGGGGGTTAAGTAGCAGTGTTGCGACTGTAATTTTCCCATCTACTCTTTTCTCTGCCTTTGCCTCCATCGCCATTGCAGCAGCTTCTCTGCTTCCTAGAGTTCATCTTTCTCGCGGCACTGGACCAGATCCGCATATTCCCTAGTTACTTCCTTCGGTCGCATCGCCACCGCAAGATAGGGAAGAAGAAGCGAGGTGCCGCGGCTGAATCCGCCGCTGCCAAGAAGAAGGGTGGTTCCACCGCTGCGGGCACCAGCACCGCCGTCATCGGAAAGAAGAAGGGCGCGGGCACGCACGTCACCAATGGCGCGTGGCGCGCGTCCGTGAACAAGTCTTCTGAGCTCCATCTCCTGCGCCAAGATGGAGTTCTGTCTTCCGCGGTCGCTGACTCGCGTGTCCTAGGTGGTGAGGTAACCCCTTGTCCTCCTGCCGGTTTTTGGGTGATGTTCCTATCATTCATCATCCGCGGTCTCTCGCTGCCCCTCCATCCTTTCGTCAGGGGCCTTCTTTGTTTCTATGGGCTTCAGCTGCACCAGCTGTCCCCCAACTCCATTCTCCATGTAGTTTGCTACATTACACTTTGCGAGTGCTGGCTCAGAATCGAGCCACACTTCGGTCTCTTCAAGCGTCTCTTCAAGCTAAAGCGCCAGTCGACGTCTGGCTCCGTAGTCTATGATGTAGGAGGCTGCGGTATCCATGTCGACTCCTTTGTCACATACTTCGACATCAAACTCATGGTGTCCGTTCAAAGGTGGAGGGACAAGTGGTTCTACATCCGCGACCAGAAGTCCGAGGAGACCACTTCGGACTCATGCCCTTCGATCCCGTGACGCCGGGCAAGAGGAGGCGCTCCTGGAAGAACGTAGTGATGCCCGGCGAGTCCGCGGAGACAGATGTGCTGTACGAGCGTGTCTACGACCTCGAGAGTCACATGGGTAAAGAAGAGGGAGGTTGCACCCTCATTCGCACGTGGCTGCGCTGCCGCGTCCAGCCCCTATAGGCCAGAGTCCACCCTATGTTCCAGTGGGCTGGCGCGGACGATGTCACTCGCGTATCTGCTGATGGCATTTCCACGAGTGAAGTAGTAAGAGGGTGCGACTGCTCACCAAGTACACCGCCAAGGATGTTCTCCCTAGTGAACCAGTCGTACCTCCATTCGATGCTACTAATCCTCCTCCAGAGGTACGGTTGTGCTACGAAGTAGCTTTGTTTGTCGAATGCTTATCTTTTTCTTGACTTGTGCTGACTTGTTTCCTGTATGCAGGATTGGAGGGTGTCACCCTGTATGCCCCCTCTTCCTGAGGGGGTTATTCCTTGTGAAGCCTTGGAAGAAGACGAGTCAGAGTCGACCGTCCCATCCGATGTGGAGGAGGAAGCCCCCACGAGTAGTCCAGACACTCGCAAGCATTCACGTAGCAAGGATTCAGATGCATCATCTCCTTCGACTCTAGAAGGTGCAGCTATTGGTGCAGAGTCGCCGATACCTGCCGTTCCTGTGAGTGTTGTGGCACCATCTTCCCGCAAGAAGATGCGACTGCCAAAGGAGTCGTCGTCGGAGTCGGGGGATCAAACCTTCGATTTTGACAAGTTTGATTGGTACATGTACGAGTCTTCCTTTTGGTTCTTCTTTGGAGTTGCATTCTCTTGATGTTGGTATTGTTTTGCAGTCAGCCGGCATCGTCATCTTCTAGCGACGTCCAATTTTTGAAGGAATCTGATGTTGCGACCTCCAAGGCCAAGAAAGTGGCTGAGTGCACTCCTTCTCCTCCATTGGCGGCCCACTCCGGGCATAATTCATCAAGTTCTCCACATGATGAGGAGCATCAAATGGTTATCCGGACGACTGCGCGTCAATCGACTTCGGAGTCATTGGAGGATCATGTATGTGTAGTGTTGCTTCTTCTGATTTTTGCAGTCGAATTTTTTCATCCATACCATCTGCTGATCGTTTACTGTTTCTCTTGTCGCAGCTCATTGTGAAGGAAGCCACTCGCCTGGTGGAGCAGGTGCTTGCGATGGGTCACCAGCAAGCAATGCTAGACAATCGCCATCTCGTGGTTGAAAGTGAGTGTTTTTTGCTTCTTCTTCTTCTTCTTCCTTGTGATATATTCGACTGACATTCTATCTTTGTTTTGTTTCACAGTTGAGCATAATGCACTCCTTCGCAACACCGCTTCCCTCGAAAAGGCGCTCGCCGCGGCGGTGAAGAGTAGCGATGAGGCAATCGCAGCACATGATGAGTCGCGGAAACGCGAAGAGGATCTGCACGCTTCCATCATAGCTTGGGAGAAGTTGTTCTAAGAACAAGTTCTCTCGATTGCCAAGGCTCTCTCAGGTATTCCCTTGTCTGGATTTCGCCGTGTCCCTTCTTTCGAATTTGCTGTTGTGCTGACCTTTGTGCCAATGCTTGATTCTTGTGTAGATGCCAGCGGTCTGAGCTTCGACGCCCAGGCACTCTGTCGTGACGATGCTTTGGTGGGCGCCATCTCGGCAGCCGAAGATCGCAGTGCTACCGTTTAGGGGATGCTCACCAAGGCCAAGGGCATGCTCAGTCGCCTCCATGAGGATCTGGCGCTCAAGGCTGAATTAATCGAAAATCTGGATGATCTGGTGGAGTCCCTTGTTGGAGGCATTCCTACAGGCTTCAAGAACTCACTCCGGACGGCTGGTGCTTCGATGTCACTCGCAATGGTTCAAGCCCATGGAGTCGAGGTTGATCCTGCTGCAGTCTCCAAGACAATGCATGTCAGCGCGGATGGCCAACAGGTAGTCTTTGCCCCTTTCGCAGCTGCCTGTGGCAAGTACGGGCCGCAACTAATCAATACAGTTGCAAAGTACTCTGAGGAGCTGCAGCAAGCCAAGAAGGCGGCGAATGCTGCGGCGTTAGGGGCTGGCGGGAAGTCTGTGGAATCTGATACTGCCACGGACTCGATGAGGCCCCCAAAACTGAAGTGAAAGTTGAAGAAGCCAGTTGCTCCTCAGTAGTCATGTTCTGTAATAGTTAAATAGCCTGCCTCTTTTGTCTAGAACATGCCTTTGGCGAGTGTATCTGTTGATACTTTATTATGCCTGAATGCAATCGAGTCTTTTGTCTTCATGCATCGCTTTATTCTTCTTATTATCTCTTGCTTGGCTTGTGATAGGGCACCTCGCGTGGTCCTTCGAGTGAACCTCGGAATAGGCCATCCACTGACGATATTTTGGGGCAGTCGCGTTCAAGGGTGGATGAGCTGTCTCTGCTCTCGCTACTCCGTGACCGCGTGAAGCAGTTGGAGCGCGAACTGCCTATGCTCCATGGTAACGCGGATGTACGGAAGTCGAGGGCGGAGAAGGCCGTCACCCGAGAGCAATATCTGCTAGGGGAGGTGACGCAGTTGAGCGACCAATTCAAGTGTTAGCTTTCTTCTTCCTTATCTTTTTCTTATAGTCACTCGCAGTAGTTCGTTGTCTTCATACTTTTGCATTTGCTTGGTATAGTTGTCAGTGCACGCCATCTGCAGGATGAGAAGGACAGGATTGCCATTCGCATGAATGATCTGACCCAAGAGCAACTTCAGGCGAGTGGATACTTCTGGGTGGATCATGATCATGCAATCGCACTTGCGACCCTGAAGGATTGTTCTTCGCGAGTGCTTCACTTCCTGAAGAAGTCGTAATCATGCTTGAGAAATATTTATTAGACGATGTTCCCGCTGGACGTCGTTCCATCGAGCCAGTTGGCCCTTCTTGCCAAATTTCAAGACTTGAGTGCAGTCCGCGAGTGTGTACGGCAACAGTTAGTGGCTGGTGCCAAGGCTGCTCTGTCGCTGGTGCGACTGCATAGGCCTGATGTGGATGTTGCAGCAGTTGCTGCCGGACCGCCAGCGCCGCTAGCAGGTTCGACTTGGAATATGGTTCCTCACTATCAAGTGGTTGATCACCCAGCGGAGGAAATCGTCGACTTCTTCGAGGAGCAGACAAATGTTCCTTTGTTGCAACATTAGTTTAGTTTGTATCCTGCCCATAGTTGCACCAGTGTTGTAAATTTCATATATATATGTACTGTGTATAATTGATTGACATTGATGTATATATAGAGTTTGTTAGCGTGTATGTTTTGTGAGTGCGTTGCACTATGTGATTCCTTTTTGTTAGCCTGACTTGTGTTTATCTCAACACCTTGCCAATCTGTCGACTCCTCCAGTCTCGCGAGTTCTTCCTGCATGCCGAAGGACTAGGAAATTCTATTGAACTCCCTGTCGCAACTGTCGGACCTCTCGAAGCTCCCGTTGACTGTGATGACTCCATGAGGGCCTGGTATTTTCATCTGTAGATAGGCGTAGTGCGACACTGCCATGAACCTAGAGAACGTGACACGTCCAAGGATGCAGTGGTACTATGAGGGCTAGTCGACGACTTCAAAGTCGATGCGCTCGCGTCGAAAGTTTTTTGGCGTGCCAAAGATGACGTCGAGGTTGATTTTGCCAAGGGGATATACGCCCTTGCCTGGGACGATGCCATGGAATGTTGTGTCTGAGGCCTCTAGGCAGGTCAGAGGGATCCTCATTGCTCGCAAGGTACTCGTGATCATAAGGTTGATGCCGCTTCCGCCGTCCATGAAGACGCGGCTCATGTCGAAGCCTCCAACTTGTGCCTCGAGTATGAGGGGACAGTGGCCTGGACGAGGTACTTCGCGCGGATGGCCGCGCTTGTCGAAGGTGATGCAGGAGTCGCTTCCACTGAGGTACTCAGTGGTGGATGGTGGTGAGTTTGTCGCCAGATTCACTTGGCGAGTGATGGCCTTTTGCACCCGATTAGAGGGGCGGCCCTTTTGGATCATCATAGTACCCATGGCTGCTGGCCCAAAATATATCGAGCTCGTTGGGGAACCCCAAGAGGAAGGTATGATGAGC
Organism: Avena sativa; assembly: GCA_916181665.1. Lineage (NCBI taxonomy): Eukaryota > Viridiplantae > Streptophyta > Magnoliopsida > Poales > Poaceae > Avena > Avena sativa. Next base: position 275,767,786 of record OV702292.1, read on the forward strand.
ACAACAGTAAGTTTTCCCTCAGTATGAAACCAAGGTTATCAATCCAGTAGGAGCAAGGAAACACCACAAAGGTGTTGCTAGCTGAGCCTTGGCAGGGCACACTATCGGTGCTAGTAGCAACATGGAGACCTGCACAACACAACCACAGAACTCTATCCCAACTTGCGATGAGGTTGTCAATCTCACTGGTTTTGCTGAAAACAAAGGATTAAACATATCGAACGGAACGAAGTAATAGTTTGTAGAAAGTAAACACAAAGCAGTAAACCGTTTGTAGATTGAATGTAAAAGAAAGGACCGGGGTCCATAGTTCACTAGAGGTGGCTCTCCTTAAGATAGATAACATGTTGGGTGAACAAATTACAGCGGGGCAATTGACAAACATCAAGAAAGCATACAAGCATATACTAATCATCTTGACTCCTTTGAGATTCGATTGGGCATTACAACATTATACATAGACCTTCATCCAACTGTGTCTATGACTAATAATCCACCTTCAGGTTATCATTCGAACCCCCTCTAGTATTAAGTTGCAAGCAACAAATTATTGCATTAGGATTGCGTGTAGCAACAGCACATCTAGTACCTTAGAGATTTCTATCACTTCCCCAGATTACTAGAGGCATGAACCCACTATCGAGCATAAATACTAACTCTTGGAGTTGCTAGCATCTACTTGGCCAAGATAGCTACTAACAACGGAAAGCATGCAAGATCACAAATAACAAAGACATGATAGAATCAATAATCAATCTGAAATAGCATCTCAATATCCATGGGATCCCCGCAAAAACAACATGCAGAATTACAAATAGATGATCTTGATCATGAACGGAGCTCACAAGATCTAGACATGAAAGCACAAATGAGGAGAACCAGCCATCTAGCTACTACATGGACCTGTAGTCCAGAGATGAACTACTCACACATCACACCAGAGGCTTGCATGATGATGAAGAAGGCCTCCAGGGTGAATTCCCCTCTCCGGCAGGGTGCCAGGAAGAGCTTCAGATCCGTCCCGGTCTAGGGATGGAGATGACGGCGGCTACAGACTCTTTCGTGGATTTTTGATCAGGTACTTAGGGTTTCCGTATCAGAGGCAATATATAGGCAGATGGAGAGGCCGAGGGGATTCCTGGGGCAGCCAGACCACCCCCTGGCGTGGGCCAGGCCCGAGCCCCTCTCTGTCTCGTATTTTGGCTCCAGATGTCTCCCGGTAAAATAGTGACTTTGGATTTTGTCCCTTCCAATTCCGAGAATATTCATTTTTTGAGTTCCTGAAACCAAAAACAGGAGAAAACAGGCAGCTGGCACTGTGGCTCTTGTTAATAGGTTAGTCCAAAAAATCATATGAAAAGTACTCCAAAGTGTGGACAAAACACAAGAAAGTAGATAAAACCAAGCATGGAACATCAAAAAATTTAGATACATTTGCAATGTATCAACATCCTCAAGCTTAACTCCTGCTCGTCTTCGAGTAGGTAAGTGATAAAAAGAAAGAATAATTTTTGAGGTGACATGCACCATCATAAACTTGATCAAAGTATTTGTAAAACATTCAAAGCTAGGATCATAGTACTTCAATCATACCATGAAAGACAAAGTTCTAGCAGTAAGACAAAGAAACTATGATGCAACATGAAAAGGCACAAACAAAAGATTCATGAATAACAATGCTTTGCAAGATGTTTGTTTGTTTCGCATAAAGAAAACAGAGCATAATAGTATTCAGCTTGTCCCTCATAGAGTAGCAAGTATAAATGCATAGGACACCTTCAAAGTTCATAAGAGTGACTAGATACAAATAGTTTAAAACAAGCAATATCAAGGTATGCATCAATTAACTAGTCTTGGGACAATGCACATAGAACTAAGAATCGCCACTATGCTCTCAAAGTAGGTGCATAAAGGTAGAAGGTGCAGGCTGAATATAATGGTGGAAGAAAGGACTTCATAGAAGGAAGCAGAGATTCAAGTTTCATAAAGAGCTTCCAAAAATTATGGTACCTATAGCTTTCAGCTCTCATTACCCCTATCATAAGCATCTTGAAGTGATTAAGGTTAAAGTGAACAAGCTATGGTGTACATGCTTGACAAAGTATAAGTTAGGAATCTCATGTCCCTTGAATACGAGGGCCGCTGCTCATGCTACTCAAGTTTAGTCACCGGTAAGTACATGTGTACCATAGAGAACCGCCAACAAGGTACCCCTTGACCGATGATACGGAAGAATCCCCATATCAAAATGACAAGGCAAGCAGACAACGAGCATCTCAGCAATCTTCTTATTTACCATGGGAATATGGTGTTTTTTTCTCTCTTTCCTCTTTTCATAATATCTTTTTTTTCTTTTTCTCTTTTTTTTCTCAATATAGGACTCTTTTTTTATAAGAAGAATGCTTCATTGACAGCTCATTATGGCTATGCTACAGGTTTCCACCATGTCAACATGGATTAGACCAGCGGCCTAGGCGTTTCTCTAACACATATACATAACTCCATGAACTTACAAGCTCCCCTTTCATTTCACACCGACGACATCCATAGACAAAAGAGCATGATATCAACTAGGTACAAAGTACCGGTGCAATGTTGAAAGCTTTCCCCATGACAGCATGATTCTGCTAATCCCCAACAAATAAGTGCAAGCATATACAACATAGACGACACAATGGTTCAAGTTTATTAAGGGCAAGAAAAGTAAAGTGTGCCATCAAGTTCGTGAGAGCTTTAATCACTAGTTTTCTCATAACAAGTTTAATTTGGAAGGTAAACAAAAACATGAATATACTTGGAATAGCATAAGCTAGTAGGTAGGTATGGTGGACTCTTTGGAATAACTTGGTTTTAAGAGTTGGATGCATGAGTGGAACTCATACTTGGTCACGGAGGCTAGCAAAAGACTAGGAGTGACCAACTAAGACAGCAATAATGGCCATAATCATGCAGAGCGACAAAACATCATTGATCAAAGCATAAAGTGATACTACAAGTTGAAAACTAAAGGATCATAAAGGCTATGGTGACTTTGGATAGTCATAACATGGTGTGAGCATGCGCCAAGTCAACCCAAATAAAGCATCAAAGGAGAATACCACTATACTATGCTAAAACAACACGTGATTCATCCAAGGCACATTAAGCAATCTCAATTGCTTATAACAAGTCATGCTACAACAAAGAATACTAAGCATAAAGACAAAACAATATCAAGAATGGCATGACAAAACATAGGCCATAGTCAAAAACAAGCTCTCTTTAACACTTAAGAATGAACTTTCCAACTCTTTTCCAAACCAAACCAAACTATTTGAAAACCAATGCATGAAAGAGGGGGTCCAACCAATTTATTTAGAAAACTAGGGAAACAAAGCAAACGAAAAACCAAAAAAAAAACGAAAAAGAAGACGCTCCAAGAACAACACAACTGTGCATGAAACAATAAAAATGAAGCGTTTGAAAGAAACCTGGGATTTTTATTGATGAAGAGGGCGATGCCTTGGGCATCCCTAAGCTTTGACGCTTGTACTTCTTGGATATTTCTTGGGGTGACACGCATGGCATCCCCAAGATTGAGCTTTATTCTATCCTTCATCTCATTACTCATTCCTTCCATACACCTGAAATTTTTGCTTCATACAAAACTTCACACAATCTTTATTAGCAACATTAGTGCACTCAAGATAATAAGTATTTAAGGTTGAGTTCTAACACCAATAAAACTTCCATTAAAACACAAGCTACTGTAGCACTTCCCTCAAAAAGCTCAATTCCCCCAAAGAATTCAAAAAGGAACCAACAAGAAGCAAACGCAGAAAATGGCAGAAATCTGTCAAAACAGACCAGCAGGTAAATACGATTTTTTTCGAAGACCTTATGTTAATCAAATCAAAAAGTGTTGAATTAACGAATGTTAGATAACAACCTGGGGCATAAGCACAAAAATTCACGCCTCAAAAGAATGTACTGAGATTTTACACGAATTTTTACGCTGAAGTAGAGAAATCTGTTTTGGGACAGCAACTTTCCCAATCATTACTTCTCTCTAATTAGAGGCTACTCTTGGCACAAAAAGCAAATAAAAAGGATAAGGAGCGGTTATTACCGAAGTAATAACTTCCAAGACTCATCTAAAACTTTTGGGTTATCTCCCTATAAGTACTTTTCTTTAATGCCTTTAAGTTAGGCATCAGAAGCAAAAAGAATCAAGTGTTCTCAAATGAAAAAGCATTAAGAGAAAATTTTGTTTTCATATGAGAGACAAAAGAAATCTTATCTCTCTTCTAGGGAAGTGTTCTATACCATTCTTGAGTGGGAGTTTATATTTAATGCTGCCTTCTTTCATATCAATAATGGCACCAACAGTTCTAAGAAAAGGTCTTCCCAAAGTAATGGGACAAAAAGCATTGCATTCAACATCCAAAACATAGAAATCAATAGGGACATAGGCATTGTTAACCATAATAAGAACATCATTAATACTCCCCATGAGTTTCTTTTTAGCATTATCATCAAGTGGGACATTCAAATAACAATCTTCAAGTGGTGGGAAATCAAGCATATCATAAATCCTTCTAGGCATAATAGAAACACTACTATCAAGATCACATAAAGCTTTGAAATCAAAATCATTCACTTTCATATTAATGATGGGTTCCCAACCATCTTCTTGTTTTATAGGAATAGAAGCTTTATGTTTCATATTTTCTTCTTTAATCTTTATGAGAGCATCAGTAATGTGTTTTGTAAAGGCCATGTTCATAGCACTAGCATTAGGACTTTTAGCAAGCTTTTGTAGGAACATAATAACTTACCATCAAGATCAAAACCATAATTATCTTCTAAGGTAGTAGAGCTATTACTAGCCTCAACACTAGTGGTGGTGATAGTAGAAACACTAATGTTTCTAGCAATTTCATCTTCTCTTTCCCACTTAGCATGCAATTCAGCTAATAGTCTAACATTTTCATCAATTCTTACTTGTATGGCATTAGTGGCTGCAAAGGGATTATCATTAGTTTCAGGTTTAGCAGCCATTTTATTCAAACAAGATTGAGCTTCAGCCAGAGATGCTATATTTCTTTCAGCATTAGAGAGTTTTTCCTCAATAGTTTTATTGAAAGCAGTTTGTTTACTAATAAAGTCTTTAAGCATAACTTCAAGTTCAGAGGGAGCACTCCTATTGTTGTTGTAGGAATTTCCATAAGCATTACCATTGTTGGGAGGATATGGCTTATAATTGTTGTTACCAAAATTATTCCTATACGCATTATTGCCAAAATTGTTATTTCTTATGAAGTTCACATCAACTTGCTCTTTTTGAGCAACCAAAGAAGGTAAAGGAACATTATTTGGATCAATATGGGCTTTCCCATTAACAAGCATAGACATAATAATATCAATCTTATCACTCAAGGAGGAGGTTTCCTCAACAGAATTTAATTTCTTACCTTGTGGAGCTCTCTCAGTATGCCATTCAGAGTAATTAACCATCATATTATCCAGAAGCTTTGTTGCAGCACCCAAAGACTCTTCATAAAGGTACCTCCAGCAGCAGAATCCAATAAGTTCCTTGAAGAATAGTTTAATCCTACATAAAAAGTTTGGATGATCATCCAAGTAGTCAGTCCATCAGTGGGGAAATTCTTAACCAAAGATTTCATTCTTTCCCAAGCTTGAGCAACATGTTCATTATCAGATTGTTTAAACTTCATTATTTCACTTATCATAGATATAATCTTAGCAGGAGGATAGTATTTTCCAATAAAAGCATCTTTGCATTTAGTCCAAGAATCAATAATATTCCTAGTTAAGGAATTCAACCATTCTTTAGCTTTTCCCCTCAAAGAGAAAGGAAACAATTTAAGCTTAATAATATCTCCATCTATATCCCTATGATTTTGCATCTCACAAAGTTCAACAAAGTTATTTAGATGGGCATTTGCATCTTCATTACCAATACCAGAAAATTGTTCTCTCATAACAAGATTGAGTAAAGCAGGTTTTATCTCAAAGAAAGTAGCTTCAGGAACCGGTGGAGCAATAGGTGTGCTCATAAAATCATTGTTGTTGGTGCTAGTGAAGTCACACAACTTAGTGTTATCAAGAGTAGTCATTTTTGTGTGTTTTTGATAAAGAAAGCAAATTTGTAAAACTAATTTTTTGTGTGTTTTTGATAAAGAAACAAGCAAACAAAGAAAAAGTAAACTAAGCAAATCAAAAATAACAAAGTAAAGAGATTGGTTATGAGGGAATCCCCTTGTGAAGATGTCCTTGACTCCCCGGCAACGGTGCCAGAAAAAGTCTTGCTGGCCCAAAATATATCGACCTCGTTGGGGAACCCCAAGAGGAAGGTATGATGAGCACAGCAGTAAGTTTTCCCTCAGTACGAAACCAAGGTTATCAATCCAGTAGGAGCAAGGAAACACCCCAAAGGTGTTGCTAGCTGAGCCTTGGCAGGGCGCACTACCGGTGCTAGTAGCAACATGGAGACCTGCACAACACAACCACATAACTCTGTCCCCAACTTGCGATGAGGTTGTCAATCTCACCAGTTTTGCTGAAAACAAAGGATTAAACGTATCGAATGGAAATAAGTAATAGTTTGAAGAAAGTAAACACAAAGCAGTAAACAGTTTGTAGATTGAATGTAAAATAAAGGACCGGGGTCCATAGTTCACTTGATGTGGCTCTCCTTAAGATAGATAACATGCTGGGTGAACAAATTACAGCGCGGCAATTGACAAACATCGAGAAAGCATACACACATATACTAATCATCTTGACTCTTTTGAGATTCGATTGGGCATTACAACATTATACATAGACCGTCATCCAACTACATCTATGAATAATAATCCACCTTCAGGTTATCATCTGAACCCCCTCTAGTATTAAGTTGCAAGCAACAGATTATTGCATTACGAATTGCCTGTAAAGTAAACAATATGATTGCTCTATGAATAAAGGATTGTTGTTTTCTCCCTAGTAGCAACATCACATCTGGTACCTTAGAGATTTCTGTCACTTCCCCAGATTACCAGAGGCATGAACCCACTATCGAGCATAAATACTAACTCTTGGAGTTGCTAGCATCTACTTGGCCAAGATAGCTACTAACAATGGAAAGCATGCAATATCTCAAATAACAAAGACATGATAGAATCAATAATCAATCTGAAATAGCATCTCAATATCCATCGAATCCCCGCAAACACAACATGTATGAATTACAAATAGATGATCTTGATCATGAACGGAGCTCACAATATCTAAACATGAAAGCACAAAGGAGGAGAAACCAGGCATCTAGCTACTACATGAATCCGTAGTCCAAGGATGAACTATTCACGCATCACACCGGAGGCTTGCATGGTGATGAAGAAGGCCTCCAGGGTGAATTCCCCTCTCCGGCAGGGTGCCGGGAAGAGCTTCAGATCCCTCCCGATCTAGGGATGGAGATGACGGCGGCTACATACTCTTTCGTGGATTTTTGATCGGGTACTTAGGGTCCGAGGGCAACTTATAGGCGGAAGGAGAGGCCGAGGGGTTGCCGGGAGCGGCCGCACCCCCCTGGCGCGGGCCAGGCCTGGCCGCGTGGCCAGGTGGTGTGGTGGCTAACTGGCCTTTCTCCGTCTCGTATTCTGGCACTTGATCCCTCCCAGAAAAATAGGCACTTTGGATTTTGTCCCGTCCAATTCCGAGAATATTCATTTTCTGACTTTCCTCGAGCCAAAAATAGTAGAAAACAGGCAGCTGGCACTGTGGCTCTTGTTAATAGGTTAGTCCAAGAAATCATACGAAAAGTACTCCAATGTTGGAACAAAACACAAGAAAGTGGATAAAACCAAGCATGGAACATCAAAAATTATAGATACATTTGCAATGTATCAGTATGCCACCGTTGCCCGTGTTGTCGCAATTGGTGGAGGAATCACCCGCGTTGATGACGGCGCACATGAAGTGGTTGGGGAAGCTGCTCCCGCAACTTTCAGATCCGGAGCCGTAGACTCCATCTTCAGTTGCTAGATTGCCCATATCGGATACGCAACTGCTGTCGCTGTCCGTATTCTCGACTGTTACCGAGGCATTAAGCTTGCTGAGGGTGCCGATCAGCGGAGGGAACCACGATGCTGGAGCAATCGATGGTGTGGTCGGCTGGTCAGGCATGCGAAGTGTGCCCATCTGACCAACTTGGAGGCGAAAGCTCCCGATCGCTAGGCTAATTCCGTCGCCCATGGACTGAAAAGCCGGGCGAGTGTCCGGCGTATGGATGGTGAAGTCGAACATGCGGAAGAGTTGGCGAATCTCCGTTGTTGGAGAGTTGTAGATCACAGTTGATGGGGCCGAAGTAGCCGCAACATCAGCACTCCCAATTGCCACAGATGGCGCCAATTCACGAGGGTTTAACTCATCAATGCCCATTATTATGGATTTGGGTTTTGGAGAAGGAGGGAGCGCTGGAAGCATCAATCAGCTAGCAAACAAGCACACAGGGGACTCGAAGATTTACCCAGGTTCAGGGCTCTTAGAGGTCCCTACTCCTGCTTGTCTGCTCATGGAATTAATAGAGGAATCGAAAATTACAATGGTCCGCAGATGCAATCTGGCGAGGGTTGTGGAAACTAGGGTTGTGTGTGTCTTCCTCGCCGCCTCCTCCTAGCCTTTATATAGATAGGCTAGGTCTCGGGTAGCAGGTCAAGTCGGTTACAGGTTAGGGTTTCCCTTTAAACTTTCTATCTTTAGCTTCTTCTTGTTCTGCAAGCAATCAAGAGTCCGCAGGTTACTCGAGTTCTCCATTTGGGCCTTGGCGACACCGTGGGCTTCCGCTGTATTCAGGCCGTATATACCAAGCTCGAGTACCTGTAGGGTATACCCATGTCAACTAGTTATGGGTTTAGCCTCAATCCATTTGGTGAATTTATCCACCATCACTAAGAGGTGAGTAAATCCACTTGGAGCTCGTTTAAACAGTCCTACCATGTCAAGCCCCTAGACCGCGAAAGGCCATGTTATAGGTATTGTTCGTAGCTGATCAGCCGGAACGTGAGCTTGTTTGGTGTACTTTTGGCAGCCCTTGCACGTCTTGACCAGCCATTCGGCATCTGCCTTGGCTGTAAGCCAGAAAAAACCGTGTCGGAAAGCTTTTTCCACTAAAGATTTGGCTGCACCGTGGTGACCACACTCGCCTTCGTGGGTTTATCTTAAGATTTCCACTCCTTCTTCTGGAGATATGCAGCGCTGAAAGACCCCAGACACACTCCGCTTATAGAGCTCACCACTAACTACAGTATAGGCTTTTGCTCGACGAATGATCTGCCGGCTCAGAACTTCGTCTTCGGATAATTTGCCATCTACCAAATAGTCAAGGTAGGGTTGAGTCCAGCTGGGAATTACAGCTAGAACTGCTATCAAAGGTGAGTCGGATTTGGTCGGATATTCCTCATCCACTCCCTTTATTGAGGGAACTTTGAGGTGCTCTAAAAAAGCGCCGTCCAGGACCTCTTTCCGTGCAGAGCCTATCCAAGATAATGCATCTGCTTCCTCATTTTCTGCTCGAGGGATGTGTTGAACCTCAAACCCTTCTAACGATTTAGATAGATCATCCATGACCACTTTATATGCTGCCATGTGCTTATTTGCATTACAAATATCCGACACTTGCTGAGCAACAAGATCCGAATCTCCGTAACACATCAATCGTCGGATGCCGATATCCTTAGCAATCCAGATTCCATGCAACAGTGCTTCATACTCGGCAATATTATTTGTCGCTGTGAAGTGGATTTGCAACATGTATAAAAGTTTATCTCCTTGGGGTGATTTGAGCACCACGCCAGCCCCCGATCCCCCGCGAGCCTTAGACCCATCCAAATATAGGGTCCAATATTCTGACCCAGGGAGGGTCATGTTCTCCTTTGTCTCTGTCCAATCAACAACAAAGTCAGCAAGGATTTGGGATTTGATTGCTGTTTGAGGTTTATACTCAATATCGAAAGCTGAGAGCTCTATGCCCCATTTGGCGACGCGTCCTGTGGTGTCACTGTTGTTGATTATATCTCTCATGGGAGCTGTACTCACCATGGTAATTGGATGTTCCTGAAAATAATGTCGTAGCTTACAAGATGCTAAGAACACACCATAAGCTAGCTTTTGATAGTGTGGATACCGCTATTTTGATTCTATTAAGACCTGGCTGAGAAAGTAAGTCGGGCTCTGCACCAAGTGTTCCTGATTTTCCTTCGGTCTCTCCACTACCATGACGATACTGATGACTTTGTTTGTCGCAGCAAGATAGAGCAACATCGGTTCCTGTGGTTCTGGTGCAGCAAGGATAGGAGCAGATGAGAGTACTGCTTTCAGGTGTTGTAGTGCCGCTTCAGCTTCGTCGGTCCATACCAAATCCTTGGTCTTTTTTAGGAGTTTGTATAGTGGTGCGGCTCTTTCACTGAGCCGGCTTACAAACCGAATGACTGCAACAATGCAACCAGTTAGTCTGTGTACGTCCTTCAGGCGAGTTGGCCTGGAAATATTGAGTATAGCCTTGATTTTGTCACAGTTCACCTCTATGCCTCTTTGAGACACGATAAAACCTAACAATTTTCCGGCTAGGATTCCAAAGAAACATTTCTTCGGGTTAAGCATTATGTTGTATTTTCATAGATTGGCGAACATTTCCTCCAAGTCAGAAATCAATGTTTCCTTCTTTTTGGACATCACCGCAATATCATCCACATACGCATGTACATTGCGTCCGATTTGATCGTGGAGGCAACGCTGCATTGTGTGTTGGTACGTAGCTCCTGCGTTCTTCAGCCCGAAGGGCATCATAACAAAACAGAAGGTTCCGAAGGGGGTTATGAATGAAGTTTTGACTTTGTCAGATTCCTTCATCCGGATTTGGTGATAATCGGAATATGCGTCGAGAAAACAGAGGAGTTCCGAGCCTGCCGTAGAATTGATAACTTGATTAATCCTAGGCAGAGCGAACGGATCTTTGGGGCAAGCCTTGTCCAAGGCAGTATAATCAACACACATCCTTAAATCGGTGGTGTCCTTTTTAGGGACCATTATAGGATTAGCCGACCACTCAGTGTGGATGACCTCTTCTATGAATCCGGCTAGCTCGAGCCATGCTAGTTCCTTAGCTATTTCCTTACGTTTTTCGTCACCCAAACATCATAGGGACTGTTTGACAGGTTTAGCGTTCGGGTTTACATTTAAAGCGTGCTCATCAAGTTCCCTAGGTACTCTGGTCATGTCAGATGGTTTCCATGCAAAGATATCTTAATTTGCTTTGAGGAACATGACGAGCGCACTTTCCTATGCACTATCTAGGCCTACGCCTATCTGGGTCACCTTGGAGGGGTCATCATCCTTCAACTGCGTCTTCTTCGTATCTTCTGATGCCTTGAACTCCGGATTCGGCTTTGTCACCTCCTTCTTCTTTGCGGGCATCTTGGACGGATCTATGCTCTTCTTGATCTCCTGGTACTCCTGGGCATGTAGCACGGCTTCAACAAAGGCGACATTTCCATCTTTGCACTCTCGCGCTTTCTTCGGGTCTCCCCTGATGGTGATCACGCCGTTGGGACCTAGAATTTTCATCATATTGTAAATGTAACACGGACGAGCCATAAAAGCCTAGTAAGCCGAACGTCTGAATATAGCATGGTACGCGCTCTTCAACGGGACCACTTCGAAGGAAAGTGCTTCCGTCCGATAGTTCTTTCGAGTTCCAAAGGTAACATCCAAAGTGATTTCTCCTAGGGAATTTGCTTGTCTTCCTAGGACAACCCCGTGAAAGATCACAGAGCTATGGTTCATCTGGGTCTCCGAGATCTTCATCCAGCGTAGCGTTTCGACATACAGAATATTGATGCTGCTGCCGCCATCCATGAGAGTCTTGGAGAAACCATAACCGTTAATAAGTGGATTAACGATTAAGGCGTATTTTCCTCGCCTATGCAACTTAGGCGGATGATCAGCATGGTCAAATGTGATTGCCAATTCTGACCAATCCAAGAATTGGGGGACAGCCGGAACTGTTGCATTAAGCTCATGTAGAAATGCTTTCTTGACCTTTGCTGGTTGAGATCCGAGGAAGGTGACGTACGTGTCTTTCTTGGTCAGAAAATATTTCTTCCCTTCCAGCTTGGGATTTGAAGCATCAACTTGCTCCATGTCGGAATCTTCCTTGGTCTCTTTATCGTTTTCGGGATTCTTCTTTCCCTTCTTCCTCTTAGCCCTGTAGCCAGCGATATCATCTCTCTTAATGTCGTCATTGAAACGACACTCGGCGTTTGTGTGGGACGAGCCCCCATTGGCGTCTAGGTGATGCACACATGGGTTATTGGCAATGTCGGCCCAAGAGTAAGTTTTGTCGGGTTGCTGGTCTCCTCTACCTTGAACTCTTGACGTCCCACGACTGCGTCCGCGGCCACCGCCGCGTCCTCCTCGTCCTCCAGACTCGAAAGTAGCAGTGACCACTGCCATTTCTGTGTTGGGCTTTTCTTTCGAGGTATTCTTGCGCTTCTGATCTTGTTGCTTTGGTTGTTTTGCCGACTGTGGCACAGCTAGGGCATTAAGTAATCCCTCTGCATCGTCGTCAGCATCTGCATACTTGCTCGCTGTTTCTATCATCTCTCCCAAATCAGTGACTTTGTCACACTTCAAGCGATGACGTAGTAAACCAATTGGGAGACCTGCAATGAGAGCTTCAATCGCAGTTTGGTCATTTACTCCTTCATAGGAGTTCTTGGTGTCGATCCATCGTCCGATATAATCTCGGCAAGTTTCTCCGGCTTTCTGGGTGCAACGTTGTAGGTCTCCGACCGTACAGGGCCTCCGATATGTGCCTTCGAAATTCCGAAAGAATGCACTTTGTATGTCATACCAGTTGTGGATGGTGTTCTCCGGAAGTTCATTGAGCCATGATCATGCCGTCTTCCGCAACATGAGTGGGAGATATCGGGTTACGACCAGGCTGTTTCCGTCTTTGGTGATGCAGCAAGCTTGGAAAAAATCCTGGAGCCAAGTATCTGGCCGAGCTATGCCGTCATAGGCTTGAATATCTCTTGAGATAGCAAATCCTTCCGAGAATTTTCTAGCTCTTATGTGTGGTCTGAAGCACTTTGGGCTCACGTATATATCATCATTTTCGTAGTGCCGCGCCTCTATGTTGGAGTTAATCCTGTGCCTTGCGTCATTTTGGGATAAAGATCGTCCCGAGTAATGGCTATGGCTGCGGTGTCTTGGATCCGGACTTCGTCTTCTGCCACCACCTCCTCCACCTCGACGCCCTCCTTGGCCTCCTTGGGAACTGTTGTGATGGCTACTTGGTGGAGAGGGTGGAGCAGCTGGGTTGTTTCCGGCTGATTGTCGGCCTCCATCCGGAGCGTCATTATTCCGGTTCCAGGGAGGATCTTCATTATGATGATCCCCCCTGCCGGTTTGTCTCGGCACGGTGTCCGTCGTTCCCTCTCCCGTCAGCCAGACAGCTTGCGTGTCTAGGAGGTGGCATTCTTTGTTGGTCCTCCTCCCGACGTTTCTCTTTATCTTCTTCCATGCAATCTTCCTCGGATTTAGTGCAGCGATTGCCTCTTGCTCCGCAACTGGGTTAACATTACGCCAGTCCTATGCAGCTTTGTGGTGTTGTCCTGAAGATCCGGTTCTTGAGTAGTTTTCTTCCCAACGATCGGAACAATGGTGTTGTTTCGGAACACGCTGGGGTCTTACGTCAGCCTAGGCCAGATCTATGCGACATTGGTCAGAATGGGAGACCAGTTTTTGGCTTCTGGACAGGGCGACCTTTTGCTGCTCTAGACCTTTGATGAGTAGCTTAATGCCCAATCGGATCTGTTCCAAGCCTGGATTAGCCGATAGGATTTCTTGAGCTGCAACGGTGTTCTGTACTGGTGTTGGATACACCCAATCCCCATTGCTATCGCGCCGAGGCATCCCATGTTCTCCTCCAAAGGGGACTTTGTGAATCTACGGGAACTGGTCGTCATGAGTATGACGTTTCCTGGTCTTCTGATGTTGCTTGGAGTTTTACTTCTCCGCAATTGCCATGCGTTTCTTTTCTTCCTTGAGGTTTTTGGCTTCATCGAGGAGTACTTGGCGACGCGCTTCTAGGGCCTGGGCCCTTTCGTCCAGCTCTTCAGCAGTTAGTTCTGCAGCTGTAGGGATAGGTGTGGTTAATGCAACATCGATGAATTTATGCGCACCTTCAGTGATCACGTGTCCATCCACCGACTCTTCTTTGGGCTCGTCTAGGATAAGTGCTCCATCCGAGTCTTCCTCGTATTCCTCGGCAATCACCTCCTCTGCTGGAGGGTCTTTTGCCGGGGTCTTGTTCTTCTTCTTTGCCTTCTTGGAAGTGCCGGTAGCAAAGACGGATCTGGGTCCATTTCCCAGAGTCAAACTTTGATCGGTACTTTCGGCCATCTGGTTCTCGGGATCATCTGTGAGATCCATGTTGTCCTGTACTTTGGGAGAGCTTTCTTCGGATCCTTTGTCTATGTATTCTCCTTTTGCAGCAGTTGTGGAGTTATCCTCCTCTTCATATTCTGTGGAGAACTTCCAGAAATCTGCCGACGTCATTGAGTCATCCGAGGATGCCGGTAATTCGACGCTTGTTCCGATAGCCTCCAGCACGGAGTCGGTGTTATCTCCAGCATCGGCAGAGCCGGAGCCGGATCCCACATATCCGACAAAGTGCGACGCGCCCCTCCTGAGATAGTTGCGGTCTTCATAGTAGGCTTCGTCAAAACACTTTATGGTCTCGAGGATTTCATCTACGCCTGAGTTTTGCATCATCATGCGTCTTAGTATGTATCTCAAGAAAGGCTTGTCCGTCCTAGCGTCATCAGAGCCGGAACCAACATTGTTGTTATGCTCCTCTTGGATTTCGACTTCAGCGGGTGGGTTGATCTGGGATTCGGTCTCTCCAGGGAGATCCACTCCGGATTCAACTTGGACCGCTAGGTCTGCTTCAGGCTCGGATTTCTCCACTATCTCTGTAACTGGTGCGGGCTGGGTGGGATTAGGGTTTTCTGAGATCCGTAACTTTGCCACCTCCATGGACAAAGGGGACCCAGAAATTTCTTCTGCCTCTATCATCACCGCTGGGGTGGGTGGGGCAGGTTCAGCGAAACAGATGTAAACATCGATCTCACCAAAATACATGATGGTGTAGGTGGTCACGGCTTCCCTAGCAAGAATCCAAGTCTTGTCGAGAATGATGAGAGGGACGTCACTGGCGTAGAGGATGCGACTGACAGCGATGGTGTCGTCGATTCCGATTCTTGCATATTCTGCTCGGAACGCAGATCCTAAGCTCACTTGCCCCAAAGTGGGCGCCAACTATCGTCGGATTGATGACAAGTACACCATGAGGGGGTCCTCGAGGCGTGCGGGAGAGAGGGGTGTGAGATGTATGGTGTTCCGGGATGGTGAGCACACAAGTTTACCCAGGTTCGAATCCACCGGCTTTGGACGGATCCTGCTCCTGCTAGCAATCCAGTAATACGGCAGGGCCGGAATATGGGTTACAAGGGGTTCGCCTGTGCGAGTTGAGAGTGTAGACTATCGTGTTGCCCTAAAGGCTCTCCCTAGGACGGCTTATATAGATATCCGGCCTACGGTTTACAAGAGAGATCTATATGGCTACGACTAAGAGTCTGTTACAGAGTGCATCTTGAACTACAAGTAACACTATGGGCCTATGTCGGTATGTCTTCTGGGTGTTCCCATAGCCGGATTGGACTCCATCTCTTCTCGCTGGCTGGGCCGCCCGTGAAGCAAAGCTCTAACCCGAAGTGGGCCACCCTGGTCAGCGAGGAACTGTGAGGATACCCGGAAAGTATATCCCCAACACATTCTCTATCCTGATCTATAAAGCATGGAATTTGAAATAGAACCTGAGCTAATATATATAATGGAAGAAACTTCTTTTCCAGGAAGAGAAGATGAGGATCCAAGTGATCATTTAGCGAAGGGCCATGACCTTTGTGATACTATTAAACCGGCGGGGCTACCAAAATAGTTTGTACTTCTTAAACATTTCTACTGTTGATTAAAACATAAAGCTTTTACTTAGTTACAATCCTTGCCTAACCACACTATAAAAAGCTGGGAGGATTGCATCCGAGAGTTTATGCAGAAATTCTGCTCGTTTACTAAAATTATGCAGATCAAGCGACACATATCAAATTTCTTTTCAAAGAATTGAATTTTTTTTACCAAGCACGGAGAAGTTTTTATGAGATGATAATGGAAATCCCAAATCATGGGTTTGAGGAGAATCTAATCATACAGTACTTTTATAATGGACTCACTGATGACTCCAAAGGAATGATTGATTTAACTTCACGAGGAGCCTTGAGTAATTTGACACTACCTAATGTATAGATCTATTTGCGGTAAGATCCTTCAATGATGAACAATATAATCTTGTTGAAAATATCAAACCAAGAATAGGTGTGCTTCATGTACCTTCGGAACTTATGCCTGATGTTAAAAGGTCCATGGAAGAAAAAGGAATCTTAGCGGAACTCATAAAAGAAAATCAAGTAGATGTTCTCCAAACTTTTGTATTGGAAGATGAAATGAATCTTATTTTGAAAAAAATTAAGCATCAACAATGTCAGTTCCGTGATAGATATTATAAATACCTAATGCTCTAGAAGAAAAATATAAAAGATTTTTCTATAGCCTTTGATGCTCTAGGACATGCAACTAGACATCTTGATAAACGTATTAGTATGGTTAAAATACAATGTGATTAAATAAATGAAACTCAAGCTTTGATTTTAAGTCAAAGTAATCATGATCTCAATATTGTGTCTACTAATATTGTTACTAGATGTGGTACAGAAACATGAGAACCTCTAGGGCCACCTTGGTATCAATAAGAATAGGCCCGAAAAGCAAGTGAGAATCAAGAAATGAGTCAAGAAGTACAGTACCTTGTTGATCCGCAAGATGACATTGATCTTGAAGCCCCCAGAAATAAAAAAGAAGATTCAAATAAAAATGAAGAAGAGGAAGAGGAAGAAGATAATGATAAACAATACAACTTTGGCCCTTAAACTATCGATCCAAGAGAAGAAGTTGATCTTAGTCATGAACAAGAGGAACAAGTTATCATATCAAAAGAGAGACAAGTTGAGAAGAAAAAACATGTGATAAAGAAGAAGAATAAAAAATATGCTCAGTCGGTGACCAAGGTAAAGGAAAAGGTAAAACCTACTAAAAATAAAATCCCTTATCCTAACTGTGTTCAATATGAACCTGACAAGAGTGTCTATGAATCATTTGCTGAGGTTCTAAGTAATATTTGTTTAGAACTTCCTCTGGCTGATGTAATTCAGTTTCCTACTTATAAAAAGTTCGTGCGAGTTATCCTTAGCAGAAATAAAATGGTAACTAAGACTATAGCGGTGATGACAAACTTTGGTAACAAGCTTCCCGCTAAGCTTGGGGATCCTGGTATACCAAGTATCTCGTGAAATTAGAAAAACTAACATACTTAATGCTCTATGTGATTTAGCTGCAAGTGTTAGCTTCATGGGGATCCTGGTATACCAACTATCTCTTGTGAAATTAGAAAAACTAACATACTCAATGCTCTATTTGATTTAGGTGCAGGTGTTAGCTTCATACCATATTCCCTCTTTAAGAAACTAAATCTCGGAGATTACTCTCCTAAATCAATTACCTTACAAATGGCTAATAAAACAACTAACCAACATGTTTGTATGATCGAAGATGTTTTACTTAGAATTGATCAGCATGTCATACCTACTGATTTTATTATACTTGATGTTCCAGAAGATGAAAAACTTTTGATCATCCTTGGAATACCTTTTCTTAGCATTGTAAGGGTTAATGTTGACTTCTCTAGGGGGACAATATGTGCCACCACCTAAACGTGTTCAAGTGGTAAGTACCCTTGATGGCGGGCAACCCAACGTATGTGCTAGGGAATTAGAGTTTGATTAAGTTGAATCAATCATTTTGAAATAAATGCTCAATGGGAGTCAATCCATCCTTGAATAACGTAGCATAATTATTTTATGCTTTAGTTTAGTTGTTCTAATAAAACTATCATAGCCAAATTGGATAGAGAAAACATGCTATTATGAAGCTATGGTTCAAGTTTGAAAGAAAGAATTTTAAAAGCAAACAAGAAGAGGATTTTTAACCATTAATGAGATCTAGTACGACCGAAGTGGACTGTATCATGCGCCCGTACCAAAGTCCTAGAGAAAACAAGAAATTTCTCTTTGGTACACAGACTTTAACAAGCAGCGATACAACCGGAAGGCCCCATAATATCCGCCCGTATCGTCTCTCGATGAAGATAACATAAGTTTCTCCCAAGGTATTGCGCGAGTAACGACATGCAGTATGACCGGGACCGGCCATACCATGCTGAGACTCAGGTTCGATCTATAACACTAACCATGTATCCAATGGTGATGACCACCGGTACGGGCAGGATGCGCCCATATCACTCGCCTGTACCAAGTGTGTCACCCTGCAAATATGACGGTGGATGGTTGGAACCCCAACCAGCCATCTTCTTCCTCTCATTTTTCTCTCTCAAACTCAAACCCTAACCTCCTAGAATCCTTGATTCTTCATCGATTTCATTTGTTTGAGTGGGGGAATCTTCACATCGGTAAGTTTCTCACCCGATCCATACTTTATTTTCTGAAATCTATGGTTAAACCCCTCACATTGGCTATCTAGATGAGTTGATATTTTGAGATTATTTTTAATTCCTCACGTTAGGATTCAAAGTTTCTACCTATAATCGTTTGTTTCAATGATAGAAACCTTATGCCTATAGTTTTGTTTCGAAATTTTTTAGTAGAATGAAATTTGGAAGTCTTTTCCACCCCAGAGGGAGCTTGGGAGGCTCAGGACCCTATGGAAGCACCATCACACCGGGCTTGAAGAAGATAAGTCATGAGGGGGATGCTCTAAAGGCCGAGATGGCGGAGGACTACGAGAGAGTGAGTGCTCGAAAGGTTCTTCGCAACAAATGTGTCTGAAACTATCTCCTCTATTGCCATGGTCTGAAGGAGGACTTCGACACAATGGCTGAGAACACCGGCATGACCCTCTTCACCGTCCTTTCTCCCGACACCATTGAGCGTGCCATGTATGAGTTTAACTCGAGTTTCCATCATAACCTTGTTCTCCTAGAATGCCAGTGCACTTCATTTTTTGTACTAAATGGGCAGCCAAGAATCCTTACTTTCTATCAATTTTGTGATTGCTTCGGGTTCCCCTATAAGGGATATCTCGATACTACTGAAGAAGTCCTCATAGAGGCAATGTTTGCTTGGGAGCAGATTTCTGTTCATAGGGATGTGCATTATTTGCGGAATAAGACCGCCACCATTTAGAACCCCTCTATCCGTTACTTTGCCACCTTCTTGGCGAATTATATTTTTGGAAAGGAAGACATCGGGGAAATGGCTAGCCTTGAGATAAGTGTAGTTTACATGGTTCTCCATTAGGACATGGAGCATAAGGTAAACTTGGGTGCATTGACAATCCAACAATTTCTCCGCCAAAGGTTGGCTCATTCAGGAGACATTCGTTGTGGCAGATTAATCACTCAGATCGCCTATGCAAGTGATTTTTTCATGCCTCAAGAGAGACTGGTGGTAGGTAGTAAGTTTTTGGATGATTCTCACATTGCAAGCATAAAATTCATGGGAATCTTTAGGGCTAACCGCCATGTTCATGCTTATCAGTTTTATTATGAACCTAATGGTGACATTCACCAGATTTTTCTTCCATTTGTTCAAGCTTTTTGTTTTCTAGGGAAACAGAGTTGGGTGCTCGATGAGGAGGACTTCCAACAAGAAATGATCACCTCGAGGAGGATTGTGTCCCTGGGAGGAAACCCCGCTTGGGAGAATGTGGGAGGTGCCCAAGAGTAGCACCAAGCTGAGGAGGAGTGGAACTAGAACACGATGGACTGGAATTACTATGGTCAGTAGCACCAACATTAACAACACTTTCCCTAGTACCAACAACAACAGAACATGCCACCATCTCAGCCGGGTTACAACTATGTCCCAAGACATGAGTTTGATCAGATGGTGACTCATGTCAGCGATGTGGAGAACACACTGCATGACGTGAACGCCAATGTTCTCACTCTCACCTAGGACTTCACCCATTTCATGTTTGAGTTTCCAAACTACTACCCATATCAGCTGCAGCAGCCGCCACCCAACGATGGTGATGGTATTTGATTCGAGTTATACCAAGAGTCTAAGCTTGGGGAGGTTAAACTCATCCCCACCTTTTGCATACATATTTTGTTTTCTTCTTTTGATTTGTTTACCTTTCTTTAGTTACATGTTTATTTTCAGTTTGCGTTGATAAAAAGAAAACACAAAAAAATAGAGCATCTTTTATCTCGTTTTGTGTGAAGCATTCTAGTTTTTCATTTTCATTTTTCGCAGGTTATTCACTTCAAGTGACTTAGCTATGGAGAAGAACGTGAGTAGTCAATTTGAGTGTAAATTAAAAATGGAGAGGAGGTACCACATTCCTATTTTCCCTCTTCTTGTAAGTTTATTCATGAACATATTATATTTGCTCGATTGCACTTGAGTCTCGCTCCACACTTAGCTTGTTACCTTTTAAAACTTATTCTCAAGGCTAATGTCACTACTTTGGTATCGACTTATGAAAATTACTCTTAGTTTGAAAACCAACTACATTGTATTTAATTCCAACAATTTTAAGAACAAGAGAAAGTGTTTTCTTGACAACTTTAGGTTTATCTTAAGGGCTCAATCTTAGCATCACTCAACCTACATCTTAACGGTTTAATCTGATAACACATTTTGAAAAAGATTTGTTTGAGGGAATGGACATTTTTTCGGTTGTTAAGGGAGATGCTAAACTTTTCTTGCTGAGTTTAAATGTTGAAGTGAATTATAAGAGTACCAAAACTTTCTGGAACTAACAACTCTTATGGCCTATGAACGGTCTTGAGTTCATCTCAGATATCGGCTATGAGTTGGCGAGACATTTGTAGCATTGCTGTGGTGTGTAGAATTTTAGTTCCATGGGCTAAAGTATTAGAGAAAAAGTGAACTACCATCAAAATTTGTGCTGAAATTATTTGACCATTATGAAAGTCTTGGCATCATCTCACAACTCAAATGATTAATGTTCTTAAAATACAAGGAAAATATGGGGTGTTAGAGGCCAATGAATTTCAAGTGGGTGTTAATAAAAAGCTCTAAGTTTATCCTTCTTTTGAGAACTACTAGCGCACCCTTAATTCGACTCTCGTAAATAGAGAGGCACTAAAAGAATTGATTCACAAGTCTAGCCAAAATCTTTACAATCTCTTTTGAGTTTAAGATTTATTAGCTAGAAGATACTGTGGTTAGGAAGCAAACTTAAGTGCAATTGTTCAAATATATTATGGTCATGTTCGAGGTTGCAGGATTTGTGACAATGGAATACGATACCACCTTGGACTTGTGAGTTTCTATGCTTAAAATAATTTCTCGCTATTATTTATAGCTTTGTCACTCGAGGGAGAGTAACAACTAAGCTTGGGGAAGTTGATAGCTTCAAATATTGACACTTTTTCTTGCTAATTTTCCATTGGTTTTTACCGGGTTTCATTGATTTTGTTATTTCAATTAACACTAATATTGCAAGTTAGCAAAACCTTGATTGTTTGTGATGACTTTTAGGTACTGGACACTTTTGGAAAGATCCTAGAGCATTTATGGGCTAATCACACCTAAATATAAAAATAATCAATTGAAGACATTTCCATTCGAGATCTACAAAGCCTTTAACGACCTACATTACGGCCCGAGGTCCGCCCGTACGACCCTCCATCGTATTTGTTTTATTAATACAAGCAACTTTCATGAAGGAGGGGGTGCGAAATACGAACACACGACGACAAACCGTCCAGAAGAGAAGAGATCAGATTTGAAGAAGGAGAAGAACTTCATCTCATCCTTCGAAAGATCTCAAGCCTCTTGATCATCAGCTCCACCATAATTCCCCACTTGCACTAAGATAGATAGATTCATACTTGTAAGATTAGGGATTAAACTTCAATTCCTTCTTTGGTTTGTATTTGATTTGATCTTTGACAATATTGTGGTTTCCTATGGTAAAGTTGAGATGATTTACATTGGCAATATCATTATATCTTTGATCTATTATCCTCTCACGTGTGAGTAGATCCCCATAGGCATGGAAGATATAGGGAATTGGTGATATGTGATGTGCCTCCTTTATTTCCATCCATTTGTGATTATTATTCTCATTATTATATTGTGAGAATGATTATCTATGCGTTGCTAATGTTGGTTATCCATTTTAAGGGCCCGGGTACCATGATCCTAAGATCTCATAGATATGAACTTGTTTACTAGCAAATCAGTGACCCTCGAGTGACACAACCGATATTAAAGAGGAGCCAATACAACTCGGTGACAACAAGGAACCATCAAGTTTTAAGCCCTGATCTGGTCGAAAGACCTTTATTGATGTGCTAACCAAGGCTTTGGTAACAAGAATAAGGATCATTGGAATCGGGAAGAATCTAGCAAGAGGACTCTTGATTGGTATATGGATTGCTTGCCTACTCACATATTAATAATAAGTATCATAATCACTTATCCCGCTTTATTCACCTGGCACATTCACTATCACCATGAACCGTTCCTCTCCGCGTCTAACCTTTCATATGTAGGAAGCCTCGAACAACCTCTATTTTATTTACTTTGATGTTATTTACTTTAAGTACCGTTCAATACTCAAAACTACTTTCTTTCACTCACGCATTTCCACCTCAACACTTGCAGTCAATTGACTCAAGACAAGTAACACCATGAGTGCGATAGAAATGGCATAGATAAACGTTTTCCAAGACTCCTTATTGGGATTGATATAAAAACTAGAATTAATACTTCCATGAAATGTGCCCTGGTGAACATGTGCTCTTGTAGGCCATCAATGTGGCGACCTAGAACCTATATGGATGCGTTTTCTCGTGGCTCAACTACGAGCTAGTAGCTTCTCAAGCATTAAAACAAATACCAGATCCGCCTCTAATCAGCTTAGCGTCTAGAGCCTTTGGGCATGCACGGTTTCTTGCGTCAAGATCTTGCGGTGGATACTACCTCGTGCAAATCCAACTCTATGATATGATAGCATATGTCGAACCACGTGCGTAGTCCTGGTTCTGACACTCCTCGCACGTCGTTGTGTGTAGGAAGGTTAGAGGACACTAGTGTTTTTCTCTAGCTTTTACTCCAGGAGGAAACACGTTGCCAATACATCATCACAACATCTCCATGTTGGATGTGACAATGGCGCGCTAGATGATGATGATATAGGTGCAGTGGTCTACTCGTGCTTGACAGGCATGCCACTGTCGCATGCTCTAACGTGGGAGAAAGACGACGCCTCAAAAGGATGAGACAACAGATCGGCTGGATGACAGTGATATTAGTGCGGTGGTTTCCTCCTGCTTCGTCAGCATGCCAACGTCACATGCCTGAATGTGGGAGGAAGCTAGCAGCTCGATGAATGACAAGCACGTGTCTACGACATGTTCTTTGTGTGTTGTCTACATGGCGTCTTCGGGTGAAGTAGCCGCGTCGGTGTCCGTGGACAATGCAACTAACCTTCGTCGACATGCCATGAAAGGAGGAAAGGAGCGTGTATGTGGTTTTCTCTTTATTCGAACTAGTGGGTGATTGCGACAAGTCCAGGATGGATCCCTCCAGCAAAATCGATGGAAGAGACGAACAACCGGCTGCCAACGCCTTGGAGGGCTCTTCCATCGCTTACCTTCTTCTTCGGCTTGGATCATTGGTCCCTTCCTAGACACGAGGTGCGGTATGTGTGGACAAAGCGGTGGTGAAAAGCGTAAGGATAGTATACTAGAGAGAAAAAGGAGGAAAAACAAGCTTAAGTGTCATTTATGCGACCGTCTTATTTCCAACTCTATTAGCTAACTTATCATGTACAATAGGCTTATTATGTATGATTTCTTCAATCTAAGTTAGCCTACTTATCCTGCGTGTTTTTTACTGTATGTTATGTCTACACCTCTATCAGCAAAAACGAAATATTTTCCACTCGCCCTATTATCCTTGCTAAGATTTGGTAGTATGTCTTCGAGAATTTCAGCGTTTGTCATTTCTACCATGCTCACTCTACTTAATATTCGACGTTTGTTTGTCTTTCCATCATATCTTTCTTCAATTCCCATGACTACGTGTACGGTAATATGTGCGTATAGCACACACGTCAGAAGACTTATATAGTATACGCTCATGACAATATTAGCGTATCTGCATACCATGTGCCTATGGATATGTGCAGATGGGAACCCTTGGTATATTTCATCGGCCTATTGTAGCCGTATTGTCAAACGCCCGCCTAATCTACAAGCTCCTCATAGACTCACAATTTCCCAAACTCGTTTATACGTGTTACGACATATACATGCAAGCAGACACTAAAACGGTACACCCGCAATGCTAAATAAAATCATTCTTTTCGGATCGCTTATGAATGTACTACGCCAAACTGCGCTTCGGTGGGCGAAAACAGAAGCATGTGTGCGGCGCGACGAAGGCGTGAGACTTCACACGCGAATGCAGTAAAAAGATGAACATCTAGCGTGTGCACATTTAGACCTACACGTTATATAACCTCGAGCCATTACTTCTTATCCTACGAAGTTTCTCTATATGCAAGTTTTATGGAACGTTACATTTACCGATCGCGTCCCGGGGGAGGAGGGGCATAGAGAGAAGTCTAGTTGATATAAGAATGCAAGGACAAGCGTACCTCCTATTCCGACTTCCCGTAGTGCAATACAAAGTCAGTAACCCCGATGAGATGGTAGGTTTTTGTACCATTCTACAGTAAGATTTTTTTGCCGACATCAATCTTGAATGACAGAACACATAATCAGAAAAGGGGATAAGGTAGTATCTTCTAAGATCTCTAAGCTCTCTAGAATTGAGAAGTTGTGGTTACTCCTAGGTTCTGGGCCCACCTGTCTACGCCTCCGTCATCCTCTGCTAGCCCTGCTCGCTTTGTCGGATGCGTCTGGATTGGTCAGTTCTGCGAATCGTCGTTCTGTCGGTTCGATTTAGAGACGGTCCAAGGAATCTCTATTACTTCAAGAGGCTTGCCAATAAAACAGTGGGCAATGGGATCTCCTTGCTCGACACTTCTATCAACAAAGAGGGAGGGCTCGCCAGGGAACCAACGTTCGTGTCGCTGCCTCACTCGTGAGCACCAGGAGGGTTCCAGCTCTCTTCCATGGTCCTCCGCCGATCGGAGGTAAATTTTAACCTCTCCTAAATTTATTTCTGCCTCGTCCTTACGAATCCACAGCGAGTAGAGAGGGGGAGCCATGGAGGGATAGGGTGGAAATAAGGTGGAGTGGATGTCCACCCATCTGGTGAGGGGGGCTGCTCCGGTGCATGTTTTTCTCTCCAGTAGAACGGTGGCGAAGATTCATGTCGAGGATGTCGAACTAGATCAGGTCACGGACCACCACTACTCTAAGCTGGATGGAGGGGAGGAATGGGGGGAGGGGAGAGATGGAGAGGTGCCTGGATTCTGCAAATTTGGAGCAGGGATGATAAACCGTTAGATTGATGTAGAGAGAAAAATCAACAGTGAGAATGAGAGATCCATGGATTGATAGCTGTGTGTCTGTTCGTTCTTTGATGCTGCTAATTGCTGCTTGTAACTGGTTGCTTTGCTACTGCAGCTTATTGCTTGATTTACACTGATTTATTTATGTGTGCTCTCCTGCTGATTGCCAGCTGATGTAATTATAAGAGACCATGTTAATGTTGTTACTTCTATGTCATAGCTAGGATGATGCGAGTGTTCTAGCTGTACTACACATGCATCACAAACTCCAGATGAACTTATGAATGCTCCACCACGTCGTTGCCGGTTCTATGCCTAGGCATGAGGTTGTTTATCGTGATACAGAAGCCAGGAAATTCAGGCTAGATATGGACTATTTTCTTGATCCCATTACATATGGCTCTACTACATTTGGACACAAGTTTCTTCATCGCAGATATAGAATATAGGATGATATGTTTCTTCACATATTTTAATCGTTAGTTGCCCATGATGATTATTTTCAGCAGAAATTATTACCCTCTAATTAAGTTATTCTATGAATTGTTATTATTTAAACTAGCATAGTGTCCGTGCGTTGCTACGGACTATAACAATACGTTGGTGTATTGTTGTAATATTTGAACTAAAGTGTAACAAACATTAAAAAAACAATGCAATGAAAAGACAAATTTGGCGTAATTAAAGTTAGAGGATATGAAATAAGTTGATGACAACAATTAAAGGTGGAAAATAAACGTATGATTTTTGTTATAGAGGCATCTTTTGTCCGAGGGATTTTTTTGTGTAATCAACTCCCATGCTGATCTGAACCAAGTTGCTCGTATTTCCTTGTTAGCATGATGCATACGAGGAACTAGCAGCGTGTCCACTATGTTTTTGCACGTGACTTCCTGGAGACTTTCTTAACCATCTCCTCCGTTGGGTCAGCAAAGTCTGAACTTGGTTCAACGTTATTTCTAAAACACCATCAAATCAAAAGTGTAGAAGAAAGAAAAATAAACTACTCCTATTTTAGTTTTTGTTGTTCAGCTGGACTACATCGATAGGGGGTGAAAGCCTCCAACTCTCACTTGCCCACTAATGTAAATCCTCGTCAAATCGATGCAAGAAGAATATGCAAGTAGCCTCCTATGCATTAATGGCATCGAGTAAGTCCAACCTAGAACGACATGGAGCACGGGGCTTGGTGTGCGGTACACACACATGGCCGACGAACGCCTAATGCATTGAGCGCATGGTCGGCAACCCTAAGTGCAGAGGAAGGGATGGCTCTTCGTGAAGATTGACTGTCCATGCGTGCCCGGCTGTTTGGCGCTGCTTGTAGCCGCTCGACTCTTGATGAGGGCAACCTCGGCAATGCTCATGATGATGGACTTGGGGTTTCGCGAAAAAGAGAACGTTGGAGATTTCGTCGGATGTTAGAAAAACAATAAAGACAAAGTCACCAGAATATTGGGAAAACACTATTACAAGTTGTCCTCTATATTTCGGTACCCTCGCTTGGGCTTCTCCCTCCCTATATATAATAGGCCGGATCTCAAAGCTGTATGCCGATAGGTTTCATATACGCGTGATTACAATACCAACATAATATCGGTTCATGGTTTCTTTCCTAATGCAATAAAAAGTCTCTATCGGGTGCTTCCTTGGGCCGTCATCCGGAATCTTTATGGGCCTTAGGCCTTTTACCCAATGTAGGGTAGGGAATAATGAGTATCCGAGTAATCATACCCATGTCAGTATCCCCAGAGACTCTATCTAAATGCGCAGTTTTCATGTTGAGTCTCAAAGTTTTCTTTCTTCTTTGATTTTATTTTATGTAGGCATTTTGGTACAACGAGTATGATGCTTCCGATGGATCGGGAATCAGTTAATTGCTCATGGGAATAAACAAGACTGACCTACATCAAACTCAAGTCCCTAGGCTTGAATCCGGAATTTGTAACTGGTGTAATTCAGTTCGAGCCGCTGAGGTCTTACCGAATACTAAATTCCAGTTTTCTATTTTTTATTGGGTACCCAACGCGTCTGTCAGGATTTTTCATCGTATCGTTGATACGGATTTTTACTGGCAGAGCGCATTCTTGTGCGATTACCAGGCCACACAGGACGAATCATGGGGTCATACCTTCATGTTTCTAAACACGACATTTGGATTTTTTCCCGCGTCTGAGCGTAATCCGAGAGTTTTGTCTTACTTTCTTTATCCTGCTCCCGATAGGAGTACTTATCGTCGAATGCTTCCGTTATTTTTCTTTATTAGGTGCGCGCCAGCGCTACTGATAGGAGTAGCCCCCGAGGCTATGTTTGGATATATGTATCAAGACATAGGCTCGAAAAATGCGTCATTGTTTTTATAAAAAAATTCGGGTGCACGACCAGTGCTCCCGATAGGAGTAGCGCCCGAGGCTACAGTCGTAATGTTGTATATTTCGAGTGTAGTCTCAAATCTTCTCCTGGAGGAATTTACTTCGACTCCAATTTAATTTATTCGGATCATACCCTGAGAAAGCCGCAATTTAGCTGTAATGCTTTTTGTGACATCAGTGATGACGTATGTGATGCTGTTAGTTTTCAAAAAAACACGCCATGACAGGACGAGTCGAACATGGACCCATGCACAGTAATGATGACGCGTGATGGCGTTTTGAGCAGAGATTATTGACTGTACGTCCCCTCGCTGTGCGAGAATCGAGGCGTCACGCGTTGTTCTCCCTTTTTACCGCAGTCATAACTTCTTTTATAATTTTTCTTTTCGAGACCTTTGTAAACACTTGTCATCATCGTGCAATCCTCTGTCATTTCGATTTTGCATCAAACGGTTAGGTCCTTGCGTTGTTGATCTTTATAATGGAAGGGATATGCCATTTACTGTTTCACCTATCCTCCCTCTCCTCCTTCTTCCTCCTTGCGCTCTTGCCCCTTGTGAACTTTGATTTTCGTGCCCTTCTTTCCTTGTTCTGCCGCCATTGGGACTTCCGCTGCCGCCGCAAAGGCCACCAGGAAAAGGGCCGTCAGGTGGGCTCCCACCAAGTGCACAACGTGGGAGGTCCACGAGGCGCGGAACTCCGGCCTTCCGACGGAGGGCTCCTTCAAGCTCCCCGGTGACGAAGCTACGCCCATCCCCGAGCTTGGCTGGAGGGTAATGTTCCTCTCCTTCCTCTTCCGCGGAGTCTTTCTCTCCCCGTCTATGAATTCCCACGACGCCTTTTTTTGTTTATGGCATGCAGCTTTATCAGTTCACGCCCAATTTCATCCTTCACGTTGCTTTTTTTGTCACTCTTTGCGAGTGTTTCCTTAGGATTCATCCCCATTGGGGCCTTAGGAAATACTTCTTCTATGTTCGCCGCAACGCCACTGACACTATTGTCCATGATGTTGGTGGCGCCATTTTTTCTATCCGATCCGACGTTGATTACTTAGACTTCAAACTCACGGATTATGTCCAAGGTTGGAAGTCTAAGTGGTTTTATGTCAAGGACCAGCCACTCGAAGGCCAATCTTTCGGGTTAGCCCACATTGAACCTAAAAAAGTCTATCATAAACTCAACTCCTGGGATCAGCGTCACTCTACCAAGGAAATGGCCGAAATCCAGCCCTTTGTTGATCGTATTTCTGAGATGCGGCATGAGGTTGGCAAAAAAATGTCGGGTCTCCAGGTCCTGGTATATTTTTTGCGGATCCGTGTCCAACCGCTTCAAGCCTGGTTGTCTGGTATGTGGGCGTATATTGGGAAGAAGGACCCGATGAGGATTTCCTCGGAGGACCTCACCCTTAAGCTATATGAGACGAGATTTCGGAGCATCACAACTTTAACAGCAAAGAAATCGGTTCCTTCGACTTGCCTTGTAGAGCCTTATGGCAAGAAAAAACATCTTCCCGAGGTACATTACCTTCGCCTTTGTCTTTTCCTTGTCTTCTGTTTATAGATACATTTTTTCAATTCGTCCGTTTCTGTCGGATTTTGATCACCTGAGCTCACTTCCTCCCCTTCCTGAAAGTGGTGAGCCCACTGTCCACTCCTCTGCATCCGATGATCTCCCTATGACTGGGACTATCGTGGATGAGGAGGGGGATACTTCTGCGTCTGACTCTTCGATGAAGATGCAATCTCTTCCTTCAGCTGGCTCCGGGGATTTTCGCGTGGAGTGTGCAGGCGAAAAGAGGAAGCACCCTTGCGCTATGGAAAGGGTCGAGATTCGGATGACTCAACTGCTTCCAAGCCCTTCGGCACTTCTCCGATCGCAGCTACTCCTGCTCGAATGAACTTGTTTCGTCTTGTGCAGAATGTGTCTTCGTAAGTATTTGCTTTCTCCTTTTTCTGTTTTCACCGGGTGTTTTTACTGCAGATGCTTACTCGTGGTTGTGTTGTTTTGTAGTGATGACAAAGATCCTCCTTCTTCTTCTCTTCCCACATCTGTGGGTTGCTCCACAAGGAAGACCCCTCCGCCATCGGCGAAGCCGAAGGAGAAAATTTTGTCTCCTATGGAGAAAGAGGTCCAGAAGGATGTCGCCGCTTCATCCAAATCGCCGCCGCAAAAAAGGAGGAAAATAGCGAGTAAAGGGGTGGTGATATCTGAAGCACCCGTTGATGTGGACATGAAGGATGTAAGTTACTTTTGATGCCGAAATTTTTCCTTCTCCATATATTTAATCTTCCTTTATATCCTTTTGTTGTGTTTTTCCTTTGCTCAGCCTTTGATGCGTGAGATTGTCGGTATGGCCGCTCGCTTTATAAGGATCCGTGATGATGCCAAAGAGCTGAAAGGTATGTGCTGATCGCTTGTGTAATTTCCTTGTAGACATGTTCATCCTCATTTTTTGCGTTTTGCTCCTACAGCCGCTGCCAAGCAATATGCGTTTACTCGGGATGAGGCGATGAAGCGTGCAGATGATCTGGAAGGCAGGCTCCAAGCTGCTGAAGAGGCCAATCAGAGGGCAAAAGCTGATGCTGAGGAAGTGGCTAGGCAAGTCGCTGCTCGAGATGCAAATCTCCGGCAGCGCTTGGAGGCCCTAAATAACTCGCTGACCCGTATGTTTTTATCTGTGCGTGTATTTGTTGTTTCGTTTCTTTCTTTTGGTTGTCAACCTCTTCTTCTCTCTTTTTGTTTATCAGAGCTGACTGGACAGAACCTGAAGTAGGATGATGATAAGAAGGTTGATCCTTTGTCGGATGCTGTTAGCACTTTGGAGGCTAACAACGTTGATGGGTGCAATCTTCTTGTCTGTTCGCGCCGCGCCTTCAAGAAGCTCCATGCCGAAGTATTTCCAACCACGGATATGACGGAGGACCTGAATGATCTTGTCGCCGTTTTTGGTGATGATCCCGACCCCCTTGTTGGTTATAGTCTAACGCAATCAAGGAGCGGTGCCGAAACTTCTTTTGGCTCTGGCGATGGTGCATGGCGAGAAGGTCGACTGGGAGAAGGTTAGCTCCTCTATCACGGTCACCTCCAGTGGCAAAGCAGTTAACTTGAAGCCGCATATTAAAAAGGCCAGAAAATATTCTCGGCTGCTCCTGGGTCTTGTCTCGGGTTCAGGGAAATTGGCTGCCCCTTCCTCGACTCCTCTTACTGCGTCGGGCGCTCCTTCTTAGGCTACTCCTGCCGCTGCTGTAGCTAGTGCTCCTTATGCTAGCGCCACCTTATTCTTTGAAGGACGCAGCCCCATAGGCCCTATTTTGTAATCTTTTGTCGTGTCTCCCCTTATTGTAATGGATTCTGAACTTGTCCGGCCTCCTTTTGCTTCTTTTTGCAAGAAAGCAGCTTTTGAATATATGCGTGTGACCTTGCCTTTGTATGCTGAGTATTTCATATACTTCTTTGTCTTGTCAGATCTTGAGTGATTCTTCGGCTCCTTCTGGTTCCGCGCAACCGTCGGATGTTGTTGCGCCCTCCTCTATAGAGGGTGCGATCAATCCTGGCATCGTGCGTATGGTGGACCCACCGCTATATGCTGAAAAGATAGAACAAGTGAAGAAACTTGAAGGAAAACTGCGGGTTGTTCAATAGATCGTGGATGTTTCCCAGTCAAAAACACGCCAAGCTCTCAATCGTGAGGCTTTTTTCTTGGAAGATATCTCCAGGGCAAGTGAGAGGCTGTTGTGTAAGTACTTGTGCTCTCTCTTTTTTTTTGGTTGCCTCTTCGGTCTTGCAGGAAATTGATTTTTTGTCTTCTTGATTTCTAGGCATCCATTTGTGCGAGAGGGATGAGACCCAACGTCTGCGCAACCGAATGCAAGCTCTTGTGGCTGATTCCCTAAGTTCTGAGATGGACTTTTGGACTGATCATCACCGCGCCTATACTGTAGTGTTGCTTCAGGATTGCCTGTTGGAGTTGGAGCAATTTGTCAAATGCTACCGCAGATCTCTGGCCGTTACTTATAATGCCATGTTTCCTCGGGACCCTCAGCCTCAAACCTTGGCGGACTTGCTTGAAAAATTTCAACAGGGTGAGAAGATCCATCATTTTGTGAAGCTCCAACTTGTGGCCGGTGCTAAGCTCGCGCTTTCCTGGGTGCATGTGCAACATACGATGCTAGACTTGGATGAGGTATCTTCGTGGCTACCTTCTCCTTCCGACGGTGGTCTTATTGATATGGTGCCTCATTACGTCGCTGCTCGTAGACCTGCCATTAGGATTGTCCGAAAATGTTTGGAGGCAGACGAAGAATTTTTTGTAAATTTCCCTATCTGATTATTTACTTGCTTTGACTTTGTACTTTGTATAGAAACACTTTATACTTATCAAAAATGTCGTAGGTTTTATACGAGATTTTGATTGTATGCTGTATTCTAATAGGGGGAAACTGGCGAACTGATGTGCCATAGAAGTTTTTAGTCATGGAATACTTTCTTTAGTTATTCATATCAATGAGCGAGGGTACATTGTGGTGGCGCGATCGCCTGGCCGTTGGCCTTTACTAAAAATAAGGTGTATTTAAATAGAAATTATCTGAAGGGACTTCAGCTTCAATCAGTGGGTCTTCTTATGCGGGACCGTTATTGGAGGCCGCATACGTTGCTTTTTGCGAGGCTACTGCGTGCTTGCTCTTCCGATGTTTTCTTCTTGTGGGTGTGCCCTTCGTGTTTCGACTCTTCATCCGCCAATTTTAGCTGCCCAAGCTCCGCCTCCATCCCGAAAGATTCTGAGATTTTGTTTATTCTTGATCGCATCTGTCTACGCAGCTGAAGCTACCTTTGACTGTGATGACCCTATTGGGGGCTGGCATTTTCAGCACTAGGTATGTGTAGTGAGGTACTGCCTTGAACCTGGCGGAAGCTGGTCATCCCAGGATCGCGTGGTATTGAGATGGCCACTCCATAACTTCGAATTCCAGCTTTTCTTGTCTGAAGTTGTTTTTTGACCTGAAAACAACATCGAGGTGGACTTTGCCTAATGGAATTTCGGCTTTTCTAGGAACTATCCCGTGGAAGGTTGTGTCGGTTGGGGTTAGGTTCGTCATAGACCAGTTCATGGCGCGTAGAGTTTTGGCGTAAATCAGGTTGATGCTGTTTCCTGCATCCAAGAAAACCTTGCTCATGTTGAACCCGCCGATTTATGCTTCCACTATCAACGCTGACTGGCCTGGCTGAGGGACCCGTAATGGATGGTCAGCTCTACTGAAAGTGATTTCTTGCTCTGACCAATGGAGATACTCTGGTGTAGGAGGTGGGTTTGTTACCGAAAAATTTACTTGCCTAGTGATTAGCTTTTGTGTTCTATTGGAGGGTGGCCCCTTCTAGATCATTGACATTGCTCCCTTTGATCTAGGATATTCGTTGTTTTGGTACACTTTGTTTTGCGGCTGTCCCGCTGGTGGAGGCCCCTCCGGTGGTGGTGGAGCACCAATGGCCAGAGTGCCAGGTGTAGGGGCGTAGTATGTATTTGTTGCTTCGTATGCCTTTGTGTTCCATAGTTCTTTCATCTTTAAGAATGTCTGACAGTCCTTTAGGAGGTGATTTGATCACCTTTTCCATGTTGAGTCAATGTAGTAGTGCATATTGCAGGGTCCTTCCAATATTTGTCCTACTAACATTGGTGGGTCTCGGTTCATAGGCTGGTATCGTTGCCATGACTGGCTTTCAATGATGTTATCCCTACTGCCGTGATATCCACTGTTGTAGTCGTCATTTCGTCGGTTGTCTGTTCCAGAAAAGCTTGCTGAAACATAACTAGGTGTATGGTATGCATCATTGGTTCGTCGTCTCTGGTCGCTGTTACGCTAGTCTCTATCGTCGGGTAACGGGCCCTTTTGTTTTGTACTGCATCATCTCCATCAGCCCAACGATTGGCTATTTCCATCAGCTGTGAAATTGTTTTTGGCTTTGTTCATCCTAGTTCTTCAATGAACTCCTATCGACGGAGACCATCATTAAAGGCGTCGATTGCTCTTTCGTTGGATATTGCTTCAGCCGAATTTTTGGTAATGTTCCATCGTTGGATGAAGGCTCGTATTGATTCTCCTAGCTGTTGCTTGCAGGCATGCAATTGCTCTAAAGACGCAGGTCGCTTGAATGTGGATTAAAAGTTTCTGATGAATTTGTCTTCAAGATCATTCCAACTGCTGATGGAATCTTCTGGTAGTTGCTTCAGCCAGGAGCGTGTCGCACCGGTTAGGTGGAGCTGCAGGCTTTGCATTGCCGTGGTTTTGGATCCTCCTTGTAATCTGACAGTTGCTAGATAATCTGTCAGCCATGCTTCGGGTTCTTGGAGGCCGTCGTATTTTTGTCGATCTTGGGGTAGCTTAAAATCTTTCAGCACCAGAGTTCTGCGAACCCCTCGGATAAAGCTGCTGGCTCCGCATAATTATTGTTCATCCTCACTTTCATCGTCACAGTACCTTCGGGTGTCGCGCTCTTCTCGTGATCGATCAATCCTTCATTGGGTGGTGTCATTTCTTGCATCATTGCACAGTTCTTGTTCAGAAAAGTGGACCCGATGTGGCGACCGAGATTGTTGGGTGTGACCTCCTTGCCGAGGGTTGTTGCAACGGTGTGGGGACCGGTCATGTTGCCTCGTGGTTTCTTTATCTTCTTGCGCAATAGTTTCTCCCACCAAGCCGAGGTTCATCAGGGTATATCAATGGAGGGCTGCATGAGGATCATCGGTTGCAGGTTGTGTCGTGATTAGGTATGTTCGTGCAACCACAATAGCTGCCTAGGCTGTCTTTGCTTTGATATTTCCATCTTGATCTATCGACATAAACGAGAGAGCAAGGTCTGGAATTAATCCACTTCTTTCTTCTTCGGGTATACTTCGTAATCTAGACGTTCCTCTTCTTGGCGATGCTCCTCCTGTGATGCTTCTTGATCCCCGGGTGGGGTTAGCTGTGCCCTTTATAAGCTAGATTCATCGGCTACCCTCTTCCTTTCGTCGAGCTGCCTTTGCATCCTGAGGATTTTTCTCTTCTTGGAGTGCAGCAGATACTGGTATGCCAATAGATCTTCGTGGGTAGCATCTGTTCCCATTGGGATGGCACCCGAGATTGCTTCTCTTGCTTTCTCCCATGCACTGGCTGGTAGGCTAAGGGTTTGCCTCTCATCTTCACATGGTTGCTCTTCTTCCCTATTTTCTCGGTCAACTGTTGGATCTGCCCCGTTTCCTCGACTTCCTTCGTTGTCATTGCTTCCTGCACTATGGCTTGAAAGAATATCATTAGGGTTAAGAATTGGGTTAGCATTGGAGTCTTGCTGGGTCATGGTGTCTCCGATGATCACGCATACTTGGTGCTGAGTGGCGTACGGACTGGTAACATTGTCGTTTTCACCGATGGAGACACTATCGGATGAGCCAGTGAAGTCCATCAGTTTTTGCTCTGGATAGATTTCCGCCATCCGAATCCCAAAGTCGATGCTTTCGCTACTTTCTTGGGTTCTGAATTGGCTGGTGGGTCTAATCCGTAGGAGATATTGTCATAGAGACCATCAAGATCCCCTAGATTTGTCTCGATTTGCCCGCCTTCGTTGCCTTCTTCGATCTGTGCTTCGACTTCCATTGAGGATCTAGTGGAAGGTTCTTGTACTTCTGTTTGCATAGCTTTACAGGTGGGTGGGCATGGATTCGCTTTCGTCGAGTTGATGCTTGGTGGAGAGCGTTCCGCCGAATCCGTGCTTCCAGCATTCAAATTTCCCACAAACGGCACCAATTGACGAGGGGCAACCTTGACAATGCCGATGGTGATGGACTTGGGGTTTCGTGGAAAAGAGAACGCTAGGGATTTTGTCGGATGTTAGGAAAACAATGAAGACAAAGTCGCCTGAATATTGGGAAAACACTCTATTACAAGTTGTCCTCTAGATTTTGGTACCCTCGCTTGGGCTTCTCCTGTCCTATATATAATAGGCCGGGTCTCAAAGTTGTATGCAGATAGGTTTCATATACGCGTGATTACAATACCAACATAATGTCGGTTCGTGGTTTCTTTCCTAATGGAATAAAAAGTCTCTGTTAGTTGCTTCCTTGGGCCGTTATCCAGAATCTTTATGGGCCTTAGGCCTTTTACCCAATGTAGGGTAGCAAATAATGAGCATCCGAGTAATCATACCCATGTCAACTCTGCTGAGTCCCGCACGAGGGGAACCTCACAGGCGCTGCCACAGCACGCTTGTAGCTCCCAGACCTGGATCGATGCCGCTTATAGCAACGCGACTCTGCTAAAAGGTATCGCACGAGGGCAACCTCACAAGCGTTGCCATGGTGCGCTTGTAGCTCCCCGACCTAGATGCGGTCTTGAGGAGGCCCATGGACACTCAACATACATTTTCGCGGTGCCCGCCGCCGATAGTGACCATAAAAAGCGATTAGAAGAGGAGAGCGATTCTGACCCTGGCTTTGGTTCATGATGTGGCATCAGTAGGCTCACGTGACGCGGGGATCGTCGAGGTCGGGTGTGGGGTTTTTGTTCCTCCCGCTGGAGGCGAGCACCGGCGCCTATCATGGGGGATCAGTCCGGAGGGAGCGAGGATAAGGAAGCACAAACAGTTATTTTTTACTTATACGATGGCACAAGCGGGTAATTCTGTATGTGGTGGAAGGGTAAAATCGGAACCAAAACGACCAACCTACACCTACCTCAAGGCAAATTATAGTTTAGATAGATAGATAGATGAAGTTTTCTGGTTGCAGGTGTTGATATTATTTAGGAAAAAGGAACAGGGTGCCAGGAGTGGTAGGATGTGCTCGATCTACAAAAGGAGGGCCTGTAGGCCTATAGGAGTAAGATGGACCAGGCCAACCCATGCCAAACCTAGATGTGGAAGGTCATCAACGACTCCCAAGTCAAGGTCATCGCCTTCTGTTTCTTATCGAGAGGTACGTTGACCCACACACAATGAGAAATCTTGTGTTTAACCTTAAACCATTGATACCATTAACTTAGGTATGAAGTTTAGATGCCTAGCTTTGAATTCCTTCTGGTCTTGATGCCCTTTATTGGGGTCAATTTTTATTTACAGCTTTCTATTATTTCTAAAGGAGCCATTTTCAATGTCCTTTTATGAGCTACAATCTTTATGATTAAATCTTGGTTTGAACCTTAATCATTTAGTTCTGAGCATATTCTCTACTAGATCAGGTAGGCGCGTGTTGCTGCACCCGTCTATTAGGTAAATAGATTGTTAGATAGATACTTATGAACGAAAAGATAAGGTACATTTTAGTAGAAAATAACCAACATTCGTCTTCTGGCGAAGCATATTGTCATACAAAAATACCACAATCTAATAAACCAAAAGAGATTCCAATATTTCATAGAGCAAATGAACCGAATCAGGACGAACATAACCTATAACATTTTTTTTCAAAATTTAGAACATGGGG
Organism: Avena sativa; assembly: GCA_916181665.1. Taxonomy (NCBI): domain Eukaryota; kingdom Viridiplantae; phylum Streptophyta; class Magnoliopsida; order Poales; family Poaceae; genus Avena; species Avena sativa. The sequence goes on from OV702292.1 coordinate 275,805,313, forward strand.
GTCAACGATACAAATGTTGGGTAGAAGGGGATACTTTGCAGGATAGATAAGAAAAGAAAATGAAGGCAGGAGCGGGCAAAGGGCAGAGGGCACAAATAGAGTCAATGATGTGAAGAGATGCCTCATCAGTAGTTAGCCCACTCGGCAGCTTCGCAACTAGAGGTCGCCTAAAGGCTTGCTTCAAATAAGTTCCTTCAGTAATCTTCCTCCCTACACTACATCAACCATCATTGGATAGATTCATCTACAAGACCAAAAATTGACGTGTGATTCTAAAGGTCAGAAAGCTAAGGAGAATAAGAAATTCAAAGGACGCCAAAGGAGAATAGGAAGAGCTGTATAAATACGGATCCAGCCTCTCGCAACGCTAGTTGAATCAGCTGCTCGCCGCATCCCCGGTATTATCGCTACTCGCATCATCTCCTTCCTTTCCCCCCACCAAAACAATGATGATGGATTATGGAGGCGCATGGCATCTTCTATAGTGAGTCCATGACTCCTCACACATAGAAACAGATGAAAGTTAACTCCAATGGTATTGAAATGAATTGCATAGTCAACTACGAATGGGCATACTAATACTAAAAGATCACATTGAACACCTACAACTCTTCATGAGGAAATACAAAACATCTTATTCATCAATTTACACATCTGCAGAATATATTTCCACTATAAGCATTAGCAACAAAGAATTTTAAAATTAAATGATGTTTGAGAGAATGCTAAGTTTGTAGGTAATAGCGTCCCTTTGTCAAATGAAATGTGAAAAGAAAGAATTCAATTTGGATGGCCGTAGAAGTTTCAAAGATGGATATTGGTACACAACCAGCAGTTCTATGAAATAATTGTAAATAGTCATCTACTTAGGTTTAATCAATAAGGAAAAGGCACGCAGAACTCATACCATGCCGGATTCATCATACATGTCTCTTATTCTTTTAACATGTTATAGTATTGATCCTTCTATCTTTTTTTAGCAGAACTGAAACCTTCTGAACCTTTAGGAATTTATACCTGTGTAAGAAGCATGTCGGTTATAGGAGAAAATTTAAGATGGACTATGAAAAAGAATGTGGAGTACAAAGGGAACTTTACAACAAAAATTCAGTCTAACACATACCATGTTTTGTTTACCTGATTGTTGCCTTCTTCCCGACTACCAGCCCTCATTCTCATACCATAAATCCATAGGCTATGTGCCGATCTCAGCAAATCCAAACCTGAGTCCTGGCTATGACCTTAATCTCTTTGTCCTTGTCACAAATCCTACCAGGCTCCACCGACATCATCATAAAGCGGAGGCGTGCACAACTCTTCTAGCGCTAGTGACATACGCGCTGCTACGAGCCAAGGGAATAATGGATGTGTTGATGTGCAGCAAGGGGGGTGGAGGTGGTCGCGGCATCGGTGTCGCCTCGTCAGCAGGACCCTCCTAGAGATCAGGATAGGCAAGGGATGGTATCAACTAGATGGTCAACAACGATGACGGTAATATCGATGGCAAGATCATCTGTGCATGTGGGGCATGGCTGGGGCACGGGAGCGGCGGCGCGCGCGTGGAAGAGGAGGAGGAGGGGGACATGCTCAAGATAGAGATCGGGGGAAGGGCGCCCCCGCGGTGTTGCCGGGCTCCTGTCCACAATGCCTAGAGATTCATCTCGCTCATGCATCACCGCTTTGCCTGCACCCCAGTCCCCTTTGTCTTTTGTTTCTTGTGTGTACGGGAATATGTTTGATCGCTGGACTAATCGGTGTTGTTTGGAATCAAGTGGTCAACAACAAAGCCGCCATCGTTTGTTCTCCTTTCGGTAAGATCAACTACATCTGTAGACAGTAGCCCTGACCACTCTTTTTTTCTCCTCGGGCGAGGTAGATTAGGGAGGTGTTAGGCGCAAGTTAGTAGAAGCAGGTGTTGCCATGCAAATCCTTGACACATTCCTCTTGCAATCCTCTGTGACAAGCCTAGGCAATACCAGGTTTTCTCTAGTCCATCTAACTATTGATTTTGTGCTTTTCCGGAAAAAGGCATGCAACATCGTGTTCACTTACTATTAGTACATTAATACAAAGAGAAATAAATCAAAGTAATAGTTCCAAGTGCCTTACCAGACTGTATAATATAGTAGTCTAGCAGATACCGTACAGGTTTATTTAGTCCTTCAAAGTGGAATGTTTTGGTTTTATGCTTTTCAATTTGGTTGAGATCTGCATTTTAGATTGGGTTTCGATTAATAGGTGGACTAAATTATTTGGGCCATTGTTTGTGTTTCTTCCTTGCTCTGTCTCACGTTGAAGACCAGCTAAGATTTTTTTTCAAATCGGGAATACCCCGGCCTCTTCATCAATAGATGCACATAGCCTTTTATTACTTAGTTCAGAATAAAATAAAGTTTTACATCTCATGGATCAGAGAGAGTCGATACAAAGATCAAATAACAAAAAATTATCAAAATGCTCAGCAGTCTAAACATCTTGAATCCTACTAATAGCAGCCACGTAGCCTGTTAGAAAAAATCATGCGCAACTATAAGCAACCGGTTGCATCCAGAAACCATGCATTCCTGTTGATCCTCCGGGAGAAAAAGGGTGCCAGGGCTGTATCCAATGAATAGCCATATGAATAACCTGCAAAAAGTCAGTAGAGTCTTTCTTGTTAAAAATAATGTTGTTTCTACAATTCTATATAGACCAAACCAAAGCAGAAACCCCAATGCGACTCCTAGCTTTAGTATAACTTTCGATTCCCTTCATCCAATTCCCAAACATATTTGTTATATTGGTTGGCGGTGGTATATATGTAGAAAATACTATTCTCTAAATTAACTTTGCAAAAGGACTTGAGAGGAAAATATATTCAACTATTTCCTGAGCGTTACAGAAGCAACATTTCTTACTCCCCATCCAATTCCTCTTGGCCAGATTGTCTCGGTTAATAGAATCTTTTTATTTAGGAACCACATGAAAAAATTATCTTTAATAGGATTTTTAACTTCCATAAATATTTGCTTGGAAATCTCGTTTGAGAATCAATGAGGTCTGCATACATAGTTTTAACCGTAAATTGTCCAGAAGCTTATAATTTCCAAACCAAAACATCCTGCCCGTTGTTTAGAGATACCCCCATTAATCTTTGGCACAAGTGTAGCCACAAGTTCCAGTTGTTACTATTTCGAGTCCTCCTAAAACCAATGTTTAAAGGAACTATAGACAGAATATTTCAATGGTAACATGTTTATGTTGCACAATATTATAAAGGAGGGGTACTAATTAGCATGTGAAGTTAGGCCTAACCACATATATTCCCAAAATCTAGTCATACTACATTGAAAAGTTTCCTACTAAATAAATCATCTTTAACTCTCATTAGTCCTGTCCAGAAAGGTGAATTCGTCGGTTTACTTGTAACTTGAGCTAGATTTTTTGGAGATAGATATTTGTTATGTAACAGTCCTGCCACACAACCTCTTCATTAAGAAGTTAAAACAACCATTTATTAAGAAGACATCTGTTTTAATCTGTAGAACTTCAATTCCCAAACCTCCATGGTCTTTTGGTCTACAAATCATATCCTATTTTGTTAACCAATATTTACATTTACCATCTTTTCTTTGGTAGAAAAAACATGATCTGTAAAAGTCTAGACGTTTTCGTACCCTATAGATACTTCTAAGAAAGACAACGTAAACACTAGTTAACACTAAATTGATCAGCACAAGAAAATCTCCATAAGATAACATCTTGCCTGCCCAACAGCCTAATTTTCCTTCAAAACAATTTTTGACGGGATACCATTCAGAGTTTTTGAGTGTTCATTAGTGGATAGGTACTCCTAGGTACCTAAAAGGGAAAGAGCCAGACTCGCACCAAATAGTTGTTTATATTGCTCATCCTCCTCTTTGGCCTTTCCAAAACAAAAGATCTCACTCTTATGAAAAGTAATTTTGGGACCAGACAATTATTCGAAGATGCATAGAATAAGCTTCATGTTCACAGCCTTCTCTAAATCATGTTCCATGAATAAAATAGTATCATCTGCATATTGCAAAATTGAAAGGCCTCCCTCAACAAGATGAGGGATAATACCTCCAACTTAGCCATCTTCTTTTGACCTAGCAATTAAAATGGCCAACATGTCTGCAATAATGTTAAAGAGAATGGGTGACAGTGGGTCATCTTGTCTTAGGCCTTGTTTGGTTTGGAAGAAGTGACCAATATAATTATTGACCTTAATTCCAACACTCCCACCTTGAACAAATTGCGCAATTAACTTACACCATTCTGATGCAAATCCTTTCATACGAAAAGTCTATTGAAGGAAAGACCATTTTACCTTGTCATAAGCCTTTTTGAAATAAATTTTAAATAGTATACCATCCATTTTCTTATGATGAAGCTCGTGAATAGTTTCATGCAACACAACAACTCCCTCAAGGATATGTCTTCCAGGCATGAAAGCAGTTCGGGTAGCCTGAATAACTTTATCACCAATAGTAGTGATACAATTAGTTGCCACTTTTGAATTTTTTTTGAAACTAACATTCAATAAGCAAATATGTCTATATTGTAGTCTCTGAACTGCATTTTCTTTTTTTGGCAATAGGGTGATAACACGAAAATTCAATTTAAACAACTGATTATCTCCACTATGCAATTTGTAAACATTGCCATCAGATCTCCCTTAATGACTTCCCAAAAAGTTTTATAAAACTCACACTACAAGAATCTAGACGATTCGTGATGTTTTTTATGACGCGGCCTAAAAACGTCGCGGATTCTTGACGTTCTACAATGTTTTGTCGTAACGACCTCCAAGCCCCTCCAGCCCAGTTATTCATGACGTTCCTTGTTTTCGTCGTGGCAAATTCGTCGCAGATTTCATCCCAGGCCCTAAAGCCTAGTTTGCCATTTCGTCTGGTGCAAAATTCGTCGTGGATTTCGTCACGGCACGTATTCGATAGTTTTTTTCGCATCGGCCGTCTCCTCCGTGCTTCAACCCCACTTGTCAGCTCGGTGTCGATGTTACGTGCGTAGTGTATCTCACGATAGTGCAAGGTTCAACGCGGCTTAATGACGTTTTCCGCCGGCCCCAACTGTGAGTGTGTTTGATAGAAATTACATAACAGAGAAACATTTCATGCAGGTAGATGGAATCGAACCGTCAACCAATCTTTTGCAGAACTAACTTGCAACTGATGCATCTGTCCATTGGTTTTGTGCTCATCTACAACTTTATTCTGTATATTACATACCAGCTCTCAATCACAGGAAAGCAACAACATAAACACAATGAACCAAAATATATACATAACATATAGAGATAATATTACTTAGCATGTAGAGCACCGGGTTGACAACAAGTTCCTTACCACTACAAGTTTACTGGCAACATATTGCGTTAATGGTTCATCCAACACCACAGCATAAATAAGCAGATACTTCTTGGCCTCACTACAGAACATTTACACAACCCATGAATCCATGTAGCCCCTCATTTAAAACGGTGAAGATGCACACATTCCCCTCCCTTATTCTAGTGAGTTCGAGAACATTAGACCAGCCTCTTGTCATCTGGGCAGCATCATTCATGCCTTGGAAGAGGTTAACATGCTCAAAAGTGGTCTTGTAGGAGCATGTGAGTGGTAGCATCTTTGGGAGATAGAGGTTGAGGTGTGCACAGCTGTAGCTAACTGAAAGGTACTGTAGGAGGAGAAGAATATTAGTTGTTGGCTAGAGTTCACTATGCATAATAAAATTTAACTATTGAAATGTCAAATTTTAACCATTTTGGCCTTTCCACGGATGACATTTGACTTGTTCATCTTGCACACATAGTATGGTTTAGATGGCTTGTGTCGTTTAACTAACACTTTGAGGGAAGCAACTTGGTCAGAAGTCAATTCCAAATGGTTTCGAAACACGCAGTGCTCATCGAATTCCTCAAGCCCCATCATACTTGGACCTAGAAAGAAAATATTAGAAAGTAATAATCTGTATCTGCATATATATAAATGTAGCAAAACATGTAGACAATGCCACACCTCTAGGAATAAGGATCCTCAGTTTCTTGACTGCTCTAAATCTTTTCATATAAGCTTTAGCTCTTCGCCTTGCTATCTTAGCTTTCATCTTGTGAAAAACAACAGCAGCAGGTTTTTTCACATCATCATCAGATGAGACATTGATGACGATATTCTTCGTAGCCTAAATTAGACATTGCACTAATTAGAATGTTTAGTTTTTATGCAATATACAGTAGTAGTGCTAGTAGCATCATATCAATTTTAGAACCTGCTCATGTATCTCCCTGGCCTTCATCGTACCTGCCCCAAAGAGTAAATACAAGAATTAAGTTAGAATAAAATTCTAATTGGTCAATTATTACAAGAATCAAATTCCGTGAGTAAACTAAAGGGCGCTTCCAGTGAACTAGATTGAGCCTTGCCGTAAGCAGCAACCTCGATGCGCGGAGCAATAGATTTGTGAGTACATACGTGTTGCCATAGAACAAGGAGGCGATGCATCGAACTAGAACTAATTAAACAGCAACATCGACGCGGTGTCCTATAGAACAAGGAGGCGATGCGTCGAACTAGAACGAGGAGGCGATGTGTCGAACTAGAACAAGGAGGCGACCACATCGCCGGCCGGTTAATGAAGAGTTGACGCGGTGAAAGGGTGCTAGGTTGAGGAGCACTTACACGCAGTTTGCAGCCTCCACTTCCACCATTGTCGCCGGGATTTGGTCGCCCGCGGGGAGGAGAGAGGGTTTTCTCTAGCACGGATTTGGGGGAAGTGGTGTGGGATTTAGGAGTGGCATGGAGGGGAGAGGGTTTTTTCTACCTGCTATGACAGGTGGGTCCCATGCGTGAGCGGTTTTGGTTCACGGTGGCATTGTCTGGTAGGCTGACAAATGGGTCCCACATGGACTGAATAACAGCACAATTTTTCTACTACAAAAAGAGCTTTTGTTCAACCAAGTTTGAGAGAGAGAATAACAGCACAATGTTGTGGCTAATTTTCCAAATGAATAACTATTAATTCCATGAACTAAAGGAAAATCATATCGATGAGTTCAAAGGCATGCACACAACCATTAGTTCAACACAAACATGCAACACAAGCATGCACACAACCATTAGTTCAAGCATGCACCACAAAGCATGGACACACGATCATCAGTTCAACACACGCATGCACACATCCAACAGTTCAAGCATGCAACACAAATCATCCAACACTCCACCACCATAAGCTGGAACTACTCTTCGTCTGTATCATCTTGTACTTCATCTTCTTTGTCACTGCAGTACTCCTCAATGGTGTCGTCTACTTCAGGCTCACTGTCAACTTCCTCCTCTTCAACAACTTTCCTTTTGCCTCTGATATGATCGAACACTGAAGCATTTATGATGCGGCCTCCATTGACAGAGGGTCGATGTTTCCTGAAAGGCAGAGCCTCAGATACAGTCTCATTGCCAGAGCCTACAAACTGTTGGTATGCTACATCAGTATGCACCGCCTCTTCCTCCTCCTCTCCTTCGGCAACATCAAACTTATGTCTTTCAACTATTTGTTGAACCACCCGCCAGTTTTTGCCCTTGGCTGTGTCTGGCATGTAGAACACTTTTGTAGCCTGGGTTGCCAAGATGTAACTATCATCTTTTTACCAGAAATTGGTAATGTTGACACTTCGGAAGAGTTTATCATACACCATCTCAGTATCCTTGCAGCCCTCAAACTGATACCAATCGCAATGGAATAACACAACTAATCATTGGTGTTCCAAATCAGAGTTAAAATACAGCACCTTGATATCCTTGAGGACACCATAAAAATGGATATCCTTCTCCAAGTGACAATCGTCAGTCATTACTCCACTATTTTGTGTTTTCTTTCCCTTCTCACGATCAGCAGTGAGGAACCGAACACCATCCACAATACAAGCTGAATATGTTCTTACTCGGAAGTCTAGGCCACACGCCAATGCAAAAAGCTCTTCATCCACAGCTTCTGGATTCTCTTGTCGCTTTTTCATGATCTGTATGTACCACAGCAGAAATACAATATGGTCAAGTCATGCATTGAAATGCTATATATAAAGGACAGAGATAAATGCAAAAAGAAACTAACATGGTGCTTGAACCATCTTTGAAATCCCTGCTCAAGCGTTCTTTCCACATTGGGCATCCCATTGTTCACTAGCTATTCTCGGCGAAGACTGCAATCTAGAGAGTAACTCAGAATTAAAATCTTTATTTTTATGGCAATAGTGGATTCATAAGTATGGGAGACTAGAACATACATGATATATGGCTTAACCTCCTCGTAGTTGTTTAGGACATACCAAGTCATCTTGTGTATCTCCCTTTGGAGGGTCAAATTAGTATCATCGCTTTCCATAGCAGGTGACATGGCTCCCCCCAATCAAATTCACACCATGGCCAAACACATCACAAGATGATTCATGTTGGTCACCTACATTTCTTGCTGGTCGATTGAATATTGTCACAATATCATCGAGGTATCTAGCGAAAAAAGTCACGCACTCGGCAGCCATGTAGGCCTCTACCACTGAACCTTCTGGAAGTGACATGTTCCTGACATATCTCTTCAGAGTACACAACAACCTCTCTACTGGATACATCCACCCATAGTTCACAGGGCCTCGGAGCATTGCCTCATCAGGTAAATGCACAGCCAGGTGGACCATCACATCAAAAAATGCCGGCGGAAAGATGTGTCCAAGTTTGCACAGAATTACTGGGATTTCATCTTTGAGCCTTTCCAACACTGACAGTTTCAAGTTTTTACTGCACAATTGCCTAAAAAATCTTCCTAGCTCTCCAAGTGTCATGTAGATATAGGGACGCAAATACCCTCTCATGCCAGTAGCTAATATTCCCTACAACAGGATGTGGCAGTCATGTGTTTTAAGTCCTGTGATCTTGCGTGTATGAACGCTGACACATTTGGCCATGTTTGAACAAAACCCATCAGGAAAAGTGTAGTCCCAAAGATATTGATAGAAACCCGTCTTCTGATCCTTATTCAGGTAATACAATACATATGGACAGAGAAGGTCCTTCTCTATGTCTGTGGGTTGCACATGTAGATCTCGCCTAATGCCTAGGGCTTCACAATCATACCTAGCCTTCAAGGTGTCCTTATTCTTCCCGTCAAGTTCAAGTAGTGTGCCAATCAAGTTGTCGTAGTTGTTTTTCTCGATGTGCATCATGTCGAGATTGTGCTGAAGTTTCAACGATGCCCAGTAAGGCAAGTCCCAGAAACCATGCCGCCGGTTCCAGATCGGTGAAGGATCTATTCGCTTCCTCTTTTTGCTCCTAGGATCACATCTAGCTCCTAGTTTAAGATGCCTAACCTTCTCCAGCTCAGCTTGTAACTCAACTGAAGTAAATTTGCCAGGCTTCGAGTGGTCATCATGAATGCCGGCAAGCTCTATGTCTCGCCGAAAGCGGTGGTGCTTCAGGAGGAAATGATGGTGCCTAATGTAGCATATTTTGCTCTTTATGGATTTGGACAGAGGATTTTTGTCATAATGCAGGCATGCATAATATCCTTTTGTTGTACGCCCAGACATAGTGCTGCAAGGTGGGTAGTCATGGGTACACCAAAGAACCACTGCTCGAAGATCAAACGTTTCATTTTGAAATGCATCGTAAGAGCGCACACCCTTCCAAAGCTGTTGCAAATCGTCCATCAGAGGCTCAATAAAGAGATCAAGGTCCTTTCCACGACTTTATTTGCCAGTGATTAGAAGGCAAAGCATATAGTTTGATGCATGCATACAATCCCATGGTGGAAGGTTGTACGGCAGGGCAAATACATGCCACATAATGTAGCTCGTGCTCATGGTTCCATAAGGATTGAAGCCATCGGTGGCAAGGCCGAGCCTTACATTTCTAAGGGTCAGCTGAAAAGTCCTCCCATGTTCTGTCAAAATCCTTCCATGCTTCACCATCAGCTGGATGACTGAGTATACCATCTCTGGGCATTCTCCTTAACTTGTGCCACTGCATGTTCTCCGCTGTTTTCCTCGAAGAGAACAATCTCTGCAGCCATGGCGCCAAAGGAAAATGACGCATCACTTTGACAGCCAACGACCTTCTTTCCGGATATTTCCACCTTGCGGCGCCACACGTAATGCAGTTATCCAGCTTGTCATTGTCCTTCCATAAGAGCATGCAGTTGTTTTTGCACACGTGTATGATGTCATAGGAAAGTCCAAGCTCCTTCAGATAAGTTTTTCTTCACGGTATGATCTCGGCAGGGTATTCGGATCCGGCATTGCATCAGCAAATAGCTTCATCCAATCATCGAAAGCAATGCTGGTGATCCGGTGAAATGACTTGTGATGAAGGAGCTTCACAACAAATGCAAGCCTGGAGTGTTTACTTCCTGGGTAAAGCTTGCGCTTTGCCTCTTCCATCAACTTTGCAAACAATTTCTCATGTTTACCGTCAGTTGGGATATTAGCAGCAATCTGGTCTATGGTTAATGCATCATCTACGTGCTTAAGGTCTTGCAACATGTCTAGAACACTATGACCTCCATCATCATCCGTATACATATTGTCATTGTCATCACCGACATGACCACCATTGTTACCACCATTGGGTGGATCTTTAATAATAGCAAGATCAAGTGTCTCTCCATGTTGTATCCACCGAGTATACGTGTGCGACATGCCACTGATGAGTAAGTGGTGATAACGAAGGCCTGCATGTACCGTTCTCCGGTTGAGGCACTTACGACAGGGGCATGGAACCTCAACATTCTCGCCATATCCCTCCTTGCCAAATCTGACAAACTGTTTCAGGCCAGCTTTGTAGGGTTTAGTAAACTGTCTGCCATGAACAATACAACTCCTATCCATCTGTTAAGAATTAGATAAACAAATTAAACTTTCAAAACAGGCTAGTAGTTTTTTAGAACAGTTTTCTTTATAATGAACAAGCTAACTCATATCCATGTGTTGAAAAATTAAAACAACAAATCTCATTATTAGAATAGGCTAGTCATTTATGAGAACTATTTACTTTACCATGCAACAAATCCAACTCCTATCAATCTGTTGGACTATCAAACAAACTAATCACATTTTCTAAGAAGAATAATCCTTTTTAAGAATATTTTTATGTACATGAACAATCCAAGTGATATCCATGTGTTTTGAACAAACTATTTTTTTACCTTGGAAGACACGCAGACGACCGAGTTGAGCACGGAGATGGTGCCCGGAAGGGAAGATACCAAGGTGCGCGGAGACGTCGGCCGAAAGGGGACAACCTTAGAGTGCGGATGCCGAAATGGACGGGGAGACGCCGTCGCTGCGTGTGGTGGACCGGCAAAGGCAGCGGTGCCCTAGCCGCCGCCGCATGTGGTGGACCAGATTTCAGATCTGATTTCGAAACCTCCCGGGTGGAGTTCAGGTGAGTGTGTGGGCGGAAAATAGGTGGGCCTCACAAGTCAGCGAAGGAATTTTCACTTGTCCAGCTGACACGTGGGGTTCATCATGATGGGTCCACTGGTCAGGGTCCTCTTGGTTTCATGTTCGAGACCTGGAGGTTTCCATTTTATTGAATTTCTTCGGACTTTATTTTCACTCCATTTTGTCGGAAACGAAACGGCACGTAGAGAGAGAGAGTGGACAAGTCAGGTGCAGCTAGAGAGAGAGAGAGACAGAACATGCCCCATCACTGCCTTCGGCGAGCTTTCACCGGAAGTAGGTGCACGACTTATATATTCTCCAATCTCCGGCGAGCTTCCTTCGTGTATATATAGGTGCGCGGTGCGCCGCCCGATCTCACGCATTTTCTGGGCGAATGCAGGGGAGCTGCAGCATCCACGAGCGCGACAACGGCGGAGTGAGGGACACAATCTATCGTGGAATAACCGACGGCGAGGCTCTACAGTAGCGGTAAGAATCCCCTTCATCGGAGTATAACCAGCGGCAGAGATCTTCAGCAACAACAACTCGATGAATATGTAGGGTTTTCATAGCTGCATAAATAGTACTTGTTCTTCATCGAATCTATAGCGTTTTCTCTGCGATTGTTTCATCTGTAGAGTTTTCTCTAAGATTACTTCATTGAATCTCTAGAGTAAATCTAGGATGTGCAGATTTTGTTGGGTTGAATTTTTGCAGATTTTTTTGTTGGTACAATTTGTGCTGATATTTTGTTAATAACAATCTTCAGTATGTGTATGCAGAACTGCAGATTAGTATAGTATGCACATCATTAGTTGTATTTTTGTAGGATTATCTATGTAGAACTACAGACTAGTTGTATATCTGCACATATATAGTACTAGTTGTCATTATAAAGTATAATGTAATTAGTGATAATATTAGTAACATCATATCATTTATTTTCCTGATCTTTTGTAATTTTTCTATTCATAAAAAAGGAATATGGCTCAAAACGAATGTGTGACATGTCAGCAGCAACCTGCCTGGTGTGGGAGTGGAAACACGGACCATGTGATGTATTTTAGAATGGGGTGAGATCACCCTTTTTTGTAGAGGTATTTCTAACTATTCTCGATTTTCATATACATATCTCATTTTCAATTTCCATATAAATTGCTTTATGTTCATGATCTTATGGGTTTTTTCTGTTTCACAAATTTATGCAGGGTATTCCTTGTTGTTTTGATGAGCGTATGCGACAATTCGCTCTTGTTCCACATTTGACCTGGATCCTTGCTTGGAGTGGCCGCCATGATGATCAAAATAGAACAATTGATGAATACTACTTATGTGTTCTGTATGGTGGGAATTTTGGGAGGTCTGTAGCATTATGTGGGCCATATTGGAGGGGGTTCTATGCAGCTTATAACATTGAACAGAATGATGTTCTGACATTTGCATACATTAGAGTAGACAGGTGCTTTATTGTTGAAGTGTCAAATGCTGATAATGTTGTCAAACCTTGGGTTGATCAACACTAGTGTATGTATTGACTTATTTGCATTGAAATGGTTTTTTCCTTACACACATGACTAGTTTTTTAATTATGTATGTTCCTTACACACAAAACTTCTTCAATTTCATATGCATGATCAGGGTGTTATAAGACCGAAGATTGTTGCAAGGTGACACTAAAGAAATCCATATTTCAGCACCCATGTAATGTCAGTTGCTCTAAAATGAATTCCATATCTTGGGCATTCTACAAGGAGTTTGTAAGAGACCTGGATGAAGATGAGGTCTTTGATATCCCTCGGTTCTTGGTGCACCGGGTGCAGGATGAAGATGATCTTCATCAGATGGTTAGTTTAATCACTTTTTCCTATGCTTTTCCTTCTTATTTTGTAAATTTATCAGGGTGGCCAGTTAACTAAGATCTGTTATATATTTTTGTTACTCAGGAAATTCCTTTGAGATGAACAAGGGAACACCAAATCCCAAAGAAAAGGTTCTATTGTGTATGCATGAAGAATAATTGTAACGAAGGCCTGAAAATCTTGGGGCGATATCGCATATCGGAAGTATATGGCGGTTGCATTGAGTTCACCGACCCCTGGGCTGAATTCTGTGCTAAAAATAGAATTTGTCTTGATGATCTGCTCGTCGTCCAGGTCAAGGTGATGAGGCACTATATCAAGCTAATTATTGAGGTGGTCACCGGTCTGGCAGAGGAACAAGAAGATGCGGAAGACGATAGCGATGAGCAGCAGGAGGAGGACGAAGATGAGAGTGTTGGATCTGTAATGTCGATTGTAGCTCAGAACTTCTGAATAAATCATCAGAATTTAAATTTCAAGAATGCATGCTCAGAAACTTTTGTGTTGTTGTATGTTAAACTAGCAAATCTCTTTTGTTCAAATCTCTTGGGCTGTACCAACTTCATTATGTTTAATTATGAAAGACAAAATATAAATGATTTCTCTCAATTTCTTGCATAGAAAAATGCACAACTAATTCCATATTCTCGCAGGAACTGGCCCCACTTGTTGAACCGGCGGCACTGCCACGATCTCCACGTAACCACGGTGAGTTATCGAACCGAAGCTGTAGTTACCACGTTTCGTCTTCCTCTTTAGTTTTTCCTGGGTGCTTCTTCTTCCTCTTCCTTAGTCATTCCTCTGCAGTTTTTCCTGGGCGCTTCTTCTTCCTCTATTCTAGAACCGTCAGTTCATCTTCTTCTTCCTCTCGCAGTCAGTTCCTTGTAGGCATTTCCTTTCACCCATTTCCTTGCAGGTATGGATAATGGAAAATGCACAACAGAGACCCACTTGGTCCTTGCCCATGGCACCACGACTTTGACAGTGGTGTACACAAATGATGAAGCGACTGTGGAAACAACTCTCGCCAGGTTTGAGAAATTGCTTGAGAAAGAGAAGTAGAAGTTTGTGGGGCTATACTTGGAGTATACCCGTGCAAATAAGCAAAAAAATCCTCCACAAGAGATCGTTGTCGTGCAAATCGCCATCATGAGGAGGTCCTCGCTTACCACTTCTGCAGGTATGTGAAATTTCAATTTGAGATCACCACTTCTGCATCCCTTATTCCCTTACATCCCTAAAACCATCTAACTACAGGAGTAAACCAACTGAGAAGCATTGTCTGACTCTGGTCTAGTTCTTGTGTAGGAGAGGGATAACTTTCACTAGTGTGGATATCACAAATGACACAATTATGCTTTCTCGTGCGTTGATAAAAATCCCAGATGGGCACCACATAGACATCCAATATCTTTACAAGATCAAACCATACCCAACGAAGGATGGCATGGGTGATCTAGCAGCGGAAATCATCGATAAATCCTATGAAACACTGAAGAAATTGAAGCCACTCGATCACGAGTACTGGTAGTGGAAGCCGATGAGCCAAGTGCGCCTCGAGTATGTAGCCAGAGACGCCTACATGGCGTACGAGTTGTACAGTAAGCTCATTACCATGAAAGATGGGATGGTTAGGGAGGGATTTTTCGCGAGAGAGCTATGCCCTGGTTGCAAGCTAGCCTAGGAGAAGAAGCACCAGGAGGACAAAAAGCGGTTTCAGGACGAGCAGGGATCTTGGCACGGTGGCGACAGCAAGCGGTTGAAGGGGAAGCAAGTCAAGGACGACAACAAGTGGTGCTGATACATTATGTGTTTGAACTAGATTTTAGTTTCTAGTTTATTTTGTGTACGTATGTATTTTGGGATGTACAGATTAGTTTGGGATCTAAGCGTTGGAAGAACTTGCATGCATATGTATGTGTTTACCTATATGATATATATGTACAAAAGTGTGATGGGTTGTTGCATTGAGATAGACATTATATTTAGGCCCCTGGTGATCATATGGTCTCTCACATATATCGATCATGCATGCGCATGATCCAGCATCTTCTTGGGCTCAAACTTTGAGATAGGTATTATCATCTAGGCAACTTCAGTGGATTTTGTGATGCACCTTTTCCTCCTTTGTGTGATGCATGACCACACACACATGCTCCATTGCATGATGTGTGTGTGTTCTTTTCCTACACCAGTACACACTGATATATATCCACATATATGTATGCATGACCAGACACACATGTGTATTAAACCATCCATGGTCACAAGATGATGATATATCTCTCTCTACATATATATGCATGAGAAGACACACATGCATATACTCAAGGATTATGTGATGATGCAAAAATTCTATCACACTGGTCTGCATGCATGTATAGGGGGTCATATTGCATACATGCGTTCTTTTTACTAACCCACATTGATATGGTCACCTGAGTCATTGATAGATCCACATCCATGATGATCTGTGACCACATTTGCATGTATGTACATTGTTCTCTTCCAAAACCTACCACAATGATATCTCTACACAATAGCCTGACCACACAATGCATATACTACTCAAATGGATTATGTGATGATGCACAACTAATACTAATTCTGTCACACTACAATGCATGCAATGTGTGGAAGATCTCCTTTATTTAACCTATGTGATTTTGGTCCATATATGGATTTGAACTCCTAGAGTTATATTGCATGGACCACACATTGCATATATATGTACATTGTTCTATTTTCTAAAACAACACAAGATGATGATATATATATAGATATATCTATCTCTACATATATATGCATGACCAGACACACATGCATATACTCAAGGATTATGTGATGATGTGCACAAATTCTATCACACTGGTCCATGCATGCATGCATGCAATGTGGAGCTCCTTTATTTAATTCCTATGTGTTGTTTGGTCTCTATGACCAATATGGAATATATATATATATATCTATCTATCTCCTATAGGGGGTCATATTGCATGCATGTTTTCTTTTTTCCTAACCCACATTGATATGGTCACCAGATTCATTGATAGATCCACATCCATGATGATCCACATTTGCATTTATGTACATTGTTCTTCCAAAACCTAACAATGATATCTATCTCTACACATATGCATGACCACACAATGCATATACTACTCAAGTGGATTATCTGATGATGCACAACTAATAATAATTTTGTCACACTGCATGCATGCAATGTGTGGAAGCTCTCCTTTATTTAACCTATGTGTTTTTGGTCTTTATGACCATATATATATGAATTTGATCTCCTAGAGTCATATTGCATGCATGTGTGTTCTTTACCATGCATATATTGCATTATTGTTGAAAATATCCACATGAGATGACCACATTGCATGCATGTGTGTTCTTTTCAAACAATATACCACATTTTGACATATATCTATATGATGAGACCGCGCCTGTATAACTCTCTGGATGATGCAACTTATTATGTCACGCTGGTGCAACATGCATGCAATGTGTGTGCAAGCTGTGCTTTTCCTATATTGGTCTCTGTGACCATGCATGTGGTTGTACACATATGGAACCCCTAGAGTCATTATTGCATATGTGATATTTTTCCTAAACCACATTGACATCCACACTAGCTACTAGTAGCTAGATGTCATTGATCCACATACATGACCACATTACATGTGTTCTGTTTTCCCAAACCACATAGTGGATTCTGTGATGCAATAACTTTTGTCACACTGGTGCAACATGCAATATGTTGCTTTCCTGTGTTCTGGTCTATATATGCATGTGACCATGCATGGTTTAATACACATGGATCCTCCCCTAGAGACATTGCATGATGTGTGTTACACTCTGATATATATATATATATACTGGAGCCACTGATCCTATCACATGACCACACATTGCATATATATGTACACTGTTCTCTTTTCCAAAACAACACAAGATGATGATATATATATATATCTCTACATATATATGCATGACCAGACACACACATGCATATACTCCAAGATTATGTGATGATGTGCACAAATTTTGTCACACTAGTCCATGCATGCAATGTGGAGATCCTTTATTTAATTCCTATGTGTTGTTTGGTCTCTATGACCAATATGGAGTATATATACATTTATCTCCTATAGGGGGTCATATTGCATGCATGTGTTCTTTTTTCCTAACCCACATTGATATGGTCACCAGATTCATTGATAGATCCACATCCATGATGATCCACATTTGCATGTATGTAAATTGTTCTTCCAAAACCTAACAATGATATCTATCTCTACACATATGCATGACCACACAAATGCATATACTACTCAAGTGGATTATCTAATAATGCACAACTAATAATAATTCTGTCACACTGCATGCATGCAATGTGTGGAAGCTCTCCTCTATTTAACCTATGTGTTTTTGGTCTCTATGACCATATATATATGGATTTGATCTCCTAGAGTCATATTGCATGCATGCATGTGTGTTCTTTTCCATGCATATATTGCATTATAGTTGATAGATCCACATGAGATGACCACATTGCATGCATGTGTGTTCTTTTCCAACAACATACCACATTTTGACATATATCTACATGATGAGACCACACATGTATAACTCTCTGGATGATGCAACTTATTATGTCACACTGGTGCAACATGCATGCAATGTGTGTGGAAGCTGTGCTTTTCCTATATTGGTCTCTATGACCATGCATGTGGTTGTTCACATATATATGGAACCGCTAGAGTCATTATTGCATATGTGATCTTTTTTCTAAACCACATTGATATCCACACTAGATACTAGTAGTAGCTAGATGTCATTGATCCACATACATGACCACATTGCATTTGTTCTCTTTTCCAAAACCACATTGTTAATTGGTATATCTACCACACACTAGTGGATTCTGTGATGCAATTTCTTCATTCTTTCACACTGGTGCAACATGCAATATGTTGTTTTAATTCCTATGTGTTTTGGTCTGTATGACCATGCATGGTTTAATTTGACACATGGATATATCCTCTAGAGACATTGCATGATCGATGTGTGTGTTCTTTTCCTAGTACAGACTGATATACATCCACCTGAGCCACTGATCCCACATGACCACATTGCATACACTGTTCTTTTCTAAAACCACAATGATATATCTCTAGCTAGCTACATGTACACATGACCGCCCACATGTATATATATATACTCAAGTGGATTATTTCTTCTATGATATCGATGATGCACAACTTGTACTATCACACTAGTGCAATCATGCATGCATGCATGCAATGTGTTGAAGCTCCTTTATTAATTAATTCCCATGTGTCGTTCTTGGTCTCTATGACTACCATGGATCTCTCTCCTAGAGTCATATTTTGCAAATGATGTGTTCTTTTCCTAACCCACATTATTGGTATGGTCACCAGAGTCATTGTTGATAGACCACACATGATGATGACCATACATCATTGCATTTGTTCTTTTCCAATAATATATACCACACATTGATATCTAACTCTAGTGGATTCTGTGATGCAACTTAACGCTCCGATCACACTGGTGCAACATGGAATTGAAAGGTGGTTATTTATTATTTCCTATATGATGATGTTTAATTTAATTTAGTCTTGACACACATGGACCCCTAGCCCCTAGAGTCATGCATGTGTTCTAACCACATTGATATATCCACTATACTCTAGTCATTCACATGGATATATGTGGAAGTTGCTTTAATTTTCCTATATATGTATTTTGGTCTGTGTAGTGATGCATCTTATTTGGGCTGAAACTAATTTGATATATATACCATATGTGTTGCTATGACCCAAAACTAACCAAAATAAGGATAAAAGTCCATCATCGTTCAACCCTAATCTGGAAAAATCCATTGTTCAAAATAAACCACATTTTGAATCTTATCTATAAATAAATTTGAATATATTATCCAAAATACTTACCTCTCTTGAGATCATTATACAAGCCAGAATATAAACTAGTAGTCCACATTATTGCATTTTTTCAAGATTTATTCATCAATAATTTATAGTTTTCTTCACCAAGGCTCTTTTTAGTGAAGACTTTCTAAAATATGGTTAGTTTTTTTGAACCCTCCATCGTTCATCCAACTTCCAGGACACTACCCAAATTTCCAGGTAAGATCCTCCCGCCCTCACAAAATTTAGCGCTAGTGGGGGAGAGTTTCTATGCAAACGAAAATTTCTTGAGCTGCAATTACGTTTCAGCCCACCCTCACAGCGCTACCCAAGCATTCACGCAAAGGTAATTTACGTAATCTATTCCCACCCTTTTTATCCCCTCGCCAAAATGAGACAGATCCAAATTTTCCCACCGCCCTCGGCGCTGTCGTCCTCCCCCTTTTCCCCTCGCCGATGTCCGTCCCTCTGCCATCTGCCTTTAATCCCCTCGTATCTGTCCGTCCTTCTAGTAGTTACCTCTCCGTCGCCCTAGCGCACAAACCCTAGCCCCTCCTCACCGTCCCGGTTTTCCACCATGTTCGTTAACCTCGCCGTTCGTCCACCTCGCCGACAACCGGCTGATCTTTTCTATCACCTCGCTGTAAACTTGACCCGCAAAGTCGGCCAGCTCGCCGTCCATCTCCTCGTCTAGCTCGCCGTCCTCCTCGCCGTCCACCTCGCTGACAAGGCCCGTCACCACACTAACAAGGCCCGTCCACGTTGTCGCCCACCTCCTCGACGAGGTCTGCTACCTCGCCGTCCATATTGATGCCACGTGCCCCGGGTCACTACAAGAAATGCGATATCAAAATGGCCCTACAGCCTACAGGCAAGGAAACACGCTCATCCTCGATTCTCATGTTTTTTACTTTGCCTGAGAAATGCTGTTCATTATCCTGTTCATGCCACCAATTTACCTTTTTTGTTGAAGTTATTCTCTCTTATTTGTTATGCCTCTATAATTGCTTATGATTTTACAAGTCTTGTGATCAGGGTTGCATTATCCTGCCTGTTGTATGAGTTTGACTGCTTCATGACATGTATGATGAGCAGAGTATAAATTGTTCATAGTAGTCTGTTTTACATGATGATTACTATTGAACAATCAGCATCATATGTCATGACTTGTTTAATTGCCTATTTTTATTGCATGAAAGATGCTTATCCTTCTGATGTTTAATTGTCCTGCCTTGCTTATTATTGCAACCAGCCAACCAATTGACAAGTGAGCTTTAGAGTATTCGACTTATGATCAGTTTACATACAGATAAAGTTTGCATTATCTTGGTTGTTCCATTGGTTTGGCTGCTTCATCCTATGTCTTTTGATCAGAGTATAAATTGCTCATAATGGACTCTATTACATGATGATTACTATAGAACAATCAATACCATAAGTTATATTTTATTTATTTGCAGGATAGTTGCTTATCCTGCTTATGTTTTATTGTGATTATCCTCTTTAACTACGTGTATACTATTTTAGCTTATGATCTGTTTGCGTGTGATAAAGGTTGTATCAGCTTTCCGTTTTGCATTAGTTTCGCTGCTTCATCATATGCCTTATGATCATAGTGAGCTGTCACATGATGAGTTCTATAGAACAGTCAGTATAGTAGGTTATGTTTCCTGTTTAATTGCACTATTGCTACTTATCCTGCTTATGTTTTATTGTCCCACTCTGCTTATTACTGCAACCAATTGGTGAATTGTCCAGCTTGTTCATCATCTTATCTCTTGCTTTGCTTTGGCTTCTTCATCGTTAGTCTTCTGATATGAGATTTAGAGTAGAAGTTCCTCATAGTGGACTGTTGGACATTATGATTAGTATAGAACAATCAATACCATAGGACATAGGTTATATTTTTGTAGCTTACTAAAGAGTTGTTTATTCATTATAGAACCACATTTGCATCCCCTGGAAGAAAGACGGCTGGAAAGCATCACGAGAAACAATGCGCGAATGCAAAAAATGGGTCTTAGGACCCTTGTTTATCCATCTCCCACTGAATTCTCCCCTAAAAAGAGCAAGGATGAAGGCTTTGGATCTAACTATTATCCTGAAGAGGAGGGGGAGGATGAGCTAGAGGTTGTCCCCTTACTTGCCTACTCATCTTTTGTGTAATTATTTGGTTACTTAATTTTCCATATATGTTGTTCTTTTTTATTATCCCGAATTGACTACCTTTGAATTGTGTAGACTGAGAAGAGGAAATATAAGAAGAAACCTGTCGTCATGACAAGGATGGCTGCTAGTGGTGGATCAACTTCTCGGAAGCGCGTCTCGTTTAGCATGGCAGCCTTGACAGAAAGTACAAGACATACCAGATCCAAGGGTAATCCGCCAGAAGTACTTCCACCTCCAAGTTCTCCATGGCGCCCACCAAGACCGCCAAGTGCTACGACCTCTTCGCAAGAAACTCAGTCCTGCAGATCCTGATGCTCGAGGAGAGAAGGTAGCAGCCCAAATCAAGATGGCACATTATATTGTTTGAATGACACTTATTATATGGTAGAACACTAACTCCACATTATATGTTTGTAGATGATTTTGGCGATCATCCTTCTGAACATACTATTAAACATGATGATCCTCAAATTGTCTTGAGGGAAAAACATGGGGACGCAGCATGAGAACGTGTCCAAAGGAGGAAAGCTTCCATTTGCCATTCCTCCAGGAAGAACTATTGCTTCCAAGTTTGCCACTAAGTGTGCAAAAACAGTCAGGACAGGTATGCCTATCTTCGCCCGCTAGAAAGAGTACAAGGAGAGGCCGGATGTGAAAGAAGAGTTCTACGACAGAGTTTCCGTATGTTCCGTGACTCAACTACCCTTTTCTTCTCATTATTGTTCAAGGAGAGGCTGATGCATGATGTTTTATTTCAGCAAAAGTTTGTCATGGATGTATCACACCCAGATGTGCAGGTTGCTTGCAACAGTAGTTAATGAGGCACGCAAGAATTCAATGGCATCTCCTGAACAAGCTGTTTTTTGACCCCCTCCCACTGAATGAAGTAACAAGGATTTCTCCTGTTGAACACATGAACGATGCAGAGTGGTGCAAGCTTGTTGATTCTTGGACTGACCCCAAGAACCAGTTCAAGTCTTGTCTACTCAACTTCCCCTGTTTGTGTTTAACTAGGACGGCCTCTTATACTCTATGCTCTCTCTTTGTGTAGGCCTGTCATCTAATAAACATGCAAACAAGAAATAGACAACCTTATCGCATCGACTTGTTTTTCTGTGACATCCGGGGCTTCTCCAATCACAGTGTGAAAAAAGCAATAGTAATCCCTCCAGAATAGTTTTCATCTTTCTCATCTTCCAAAATTTCAATGCCATATTTGTCTCTGAAATGAGTATGATCATTTGTAATTTGCTGGCTATTTTCTAATGTTTGTTCTATTCCTAAAACTCAATAGGCAACTAAGGAAAGCAAGATGGCACCTAATGGTATAGAAGATATCAGTGGGAATGAACAACATCCTTCCACCAACACGGTGCACTATGCGCTGTCGCAGGACATCAGCATCCATTCTTCAAGACCAGCCAAGACTCTCCTTGAAGCGCAACTCAGGGCTCAGAGAGCAGGGAATGTGATATTGCGCAGTGCCACTGTGGGGTTCCAGACGGAGATACTAGATGGCAAGGCAGAAGCCCTGAAGGAAGCGCAGGAAGTGTGGAAGAAGCTATACCAGGTCCATCTTTGTCATCTTCGTATAATTCAATACCCTGTTTGTCCATGAAGATGTGCTTGGAATTTGCTTCCTCGTTTTCTAACGTTTGCTTCTATAACAGCCATGCACCCATTGGAAGCACGGTGGCGCCATCTGCTGTAGAAGATGGCATTGAGGATCAACCCCTTGCTTCCACTGATGAAAGCATCCATGCTTCAAGACCAACCAGCTCTCTCCTTGAAGAACAACTTTTGGCTGAGAGAGCAGAGAATGAGGCACAGAGCAGACGCATTGCAGCATTGCTGAAGGAGATAGAAGCAAAGAATGAAGCGCAGAAATCACTTGTGAACTTTGCAGACCTTATAAATGCATCACTTCAGCAATTCGTAGCTATATTGCGTAAGTGAACTAGTGGTGTGACTCAAAGCTCGTTAGACTCTTTTCTTTATTTTGTTGGAAACTTATGTGCAAAACTATTTATGTCCCCTGAAACATGTGTCCTGCAATTTCTGTCATTTTGGTTTGGACGGTGCAATCTAGCAATATTGCCAACACTATTCTCCGACGTAAATGAAAACATCGTGCTTGTTTAGTTGACGAAAATATTTCCGTCACCGATAGACGCCTACGTGGCGCACTTTCACTCGTCAACATCCTTGACGAAACATGAACGCCATCTCTTATGCCCTGACGAATTGAGTTCATCATGCGTTGGAGATACACGTCCAACTCTCATTGGTACATGATTCACACTACAGATGGACCACATGTTTCCTTCCTATTGGATCACGTGTCGAACTGACGATCAGCCACGCGTAAGCGGGCCAGCTTATTGCCATGACGAAAATGAAATTCATCTCCGCCAGCGTGATGAAATGGGACGGATGACATAAGAAAATGAAAGGATCACACCAGCAAATGGCGCTAGCGGAATCAGGCCGTGACAGAAAAAAAATGTCAGGAAGTAGATGACGTCGTAGACAGCGAACAATGACGTCAGCAAACGTCGCTGATGGTAGTTCGCGGTGCCGTCCGCCACGTTGCATCATTCATGAGGAAATAAAAACGTCATGACAGACTGGACCTGGGCCGGAACGGTCCAGTTTGTCGCGACGAAATTGGAGGAACGTCACGGACGGGCCGTGACGTTTTTAGACAGAAAAAACGTCAAGGATTGAATTATGACGTAAGGTCCGTGACCTATTTTTTTCATCGCATAATTCGTCGCGGATGGCCATCTATGAGGTTTTGGCCCTCATCCACGACGATATCACATTATCATGAACCGTCTAGATTGTTGTAGTGTCAGCTGGAAATCCATCTGTTCCAGGAGCCTTAGTTAACTCCATTTGAAAAATAGCATCATGAACCTCCTCCTCGGTAAAGGAAGCCGTGATTATCCCATTTTCTTTTAGAGACAGTTGCGGTATATCATGTGTTATATACCCTTTCATAACGAAATTTGATGGTTCTAGCTCTCCAAAAAGCCTCTTATAATATTCTATAATATAGTACTTTAAATTATCCTCACACACGATGGTTCCTTCGTCTTGTTCTAATTGAAATGGTTTCTTTTTTCTATGTTTTCCATTTGCAATCAAATGAAAATACTTTGTATTATTTCCTCCTTGAATATGTTACACTTTTGCTCTTTGAGCCCATTTAGTTTCTTCATCTCTATCTAGTTTTGTAATATTTTTATTAGTCACCTTCAAAGCATCCCTTTGAGTTGTACTTAGTGGTAATTTCTCAGAAATTATCGATAATATATAGTAGGAATTTCTTTTCTGTTTTATACCCGCCACTTAAATTTTTGGCCCATCCTTTTAAAAAACAACAAACATGCCTTATTTTATTCTTCCATTTTTCCAATGGTGTGTATCCCTCAGTCACCGCTTCCCATTCCGTTTTACCATCTCATAAAAAAATTCTTGACATGACCAAAATAATTAAAAAGAGAATTGTTTTGGATTACCAAGATGTGCATGTTTGCCTGAATCAATTAGTGATAGTGTATGGTCTGACGCGGTCCTTGTGAGCGCTCTCACTGTTACTAGGGGATACTTTTGTTCCCATTTCACACTTTATAGAACATGATCTAACTTTTTAAAAGTGGGAATCTCCCTTATACTAGCCCAACTATATTGTCTTCTTGAGAGAACAATTTCTCTCAAGTCTAGACTCTCAATAATTGCATTAAAAAACGAAAGCCTAGTGCGTATTAAACTTGTCATTACTCTTATCCTCTTTCAGCCTAAGTATATTAAAATCCCCACCTACCAACATAGAGAGAGATTCCATTTCGCACATTCAGACTAATTTAAAAATAAATTCTCCTTTATAGTCATCTTGGGAAGCACCATACACTAGGACCAAGACCCACTCAAAACCAACATTTTTACTCCTAACTTGGAGATTCACACAAAACTCTCTAGTTTAAACCTTTTTAACTTCTAAAGTATTGTTATTTATACCTACCAAAATTCCTCCAGACCTACCAGGAGGTGGTATGAAAAACCAAGAAAAATCAAATCAATTTGTCAGATGCGATAAGAAATGAACAATGATGTTTGACCTCCCGTCTCTAGCAAGGCGATGAAATCTAGGTTATACTCCCTTATTGTTTATCTTACAATCAAATGTTTTTCTGTGTCTCTGAACCCCTCACTATTCCAATTTAAACCTCTGAGGTTATTCATTATGAGTATGCTTTTTTTATTTTAAACCTAGTACTTCTTCAAACTTTTGAAGGAACAACATATTTATTTTTTCCTTGGCTTCTTTAAATGTGCTATTGGCATCAAGAGATCCTCATGATCATTTAAATGATCATGTTCCTCTTATACCAAGTCTTCAACGAGGCTTGATACTTTCGAGGTTAGCAAACTAGAAAAACCAATGTCTTTTTCATTTTGCTTGTTCACATTATTTTTTTAAATAGTCAAAGTTCTCTAAAGCTCCACTTTCTTTATACCTTTAACCGAAACTATAGCCTGCTCCTTATTTTTACCCAAGGATACCCATAATCGATCCTCTTTGGAGATAATTTGTTCATCATATAAAGATAAAAACGAATGTTTGGACTGTATAGTACCTGGTGACCCATAGTAATTTTGTGCCTCTGTATTGAGAATCGCCCTCTCCAACTGTGTATCATCTGTGTTAGGTTGTGCTCAGATCCGCTCACTTGATCGCAGAGAAAGCAGCCTTGGAATCCCTCCAAAAGCCTCAACTTCCTCTATAGTGGGTTTTGTTGGTGAATAACTAGTGGTATCATCCCTCATCGGTATACGATTGTTATTCTCTTCCCCAGACGCCACCTCCTCCATGCTCAGAAATAACACCGGCCTCACATTATAAACACCTGAAACAAAAGGCCCATTCACAAGAGAATTTCCATTCAAATTTGGGACTAAATTCGTAGTCATTGAAATAGCAATAAGAGTTGGAGTTATCTGTAGCATACCATGGGATGGAATACACCAATTCACAGAAGATCTGGCAGATGCCAGTGCTACCTTGACGGTTAGCAACGTGTCCTCCTTAGCACAACTCTCCTCTTGCCTTTGCTCTTTGCGCGCCGAATCCTTCTATGACATATGATCACTCTGGCGGGAAAAGGGACTAGGTACTTGGGACACCGTGCCTACAACGCAAGCCTTCACTCGATTATGTATATTAAAATTGAGAACACGAGGTCGTGTTATCCTAGGCCGAAGCCTAAAACTAACCATTTCCTCATGAATTAATTTAGCTTTACTTCAACATAATGTATAGTGAAGTCTAGAAAATCTATACTTGAGTTTTCTTCTAACATAAATTTAGAGTGGTATACAACTTTATAATTTGCGGCGAAGAGCTTGCAAAGATAAACTTAACCACATTCTTAGATAACATCATAGGTCATGAGTCTTTATATGTCTGCAACTTTGAAGTCCTTAGATTGTTTAATAGATCATGTACACATATAGCAATAGAAATTAACAATAATGTTTCGAGACCATTAATTTTGAAATTATCACTTGTTCACGACTAGAGGGAGTAATATCCAACAGTCTAAATGAGAAAAATATATGTTTATGTTGCTTTATTTTGTAGAAAAGATCATATGCAAAAGTTTATGTAGGGGGTGATTGTTTTGAGACACATGTTCCTTATACCAATATGCATAAACACTATTTTGCATTTATGGGTGATATTATTAGTAGTTGGTTCATATGTTTACTTCATCCATACTATCCCTATCTCAAACAGACATATGCATGTGCACTAATAGCTATGTTTATGTGTGTAATTCGTTCTTCTGCAAGCATTTTATATATTTCGGAGAACATGCTACCGAAGGCTACTCTTATATTTTCCTTTAGTCTAGGTGCCTTTTATATTACATGTTGTATACTGATTCTTCAACAATCAATTCAAAATTCTTTACTCTTCAATGATGCTTGCGGTCATGTTGTTAGTCAATGTATCAGCTGGCAGCTCGGCAAGTCGTTCGGCTCAAAAGTGTGTGACTCCAAGGTGCTCGGCACAAAATCCTGGGCCATTATTTCTAAATATTTTTCTACAGGGGGTGGATATGGAAGCATGACCGAAGGTATTGCGTCACGGAGGTGCCCCTCGCTTGCAAGACAATTCACCATGGATCTACAATGGGCAACGACATGTTGTGGAAGTCACCATGGGATCCATGCCCTATATTTTTTCCAGCAGCTCCCCATCTCCTCCCCGCTTTCTTCCATCTTGTGATAGCAATGCAGCTCACGTCTGCATGTCCTTCAATGAGTTCATCAGGTGAATGGACACTAGAGAGTTTCAGCATACCTAATATATTGATTAAGAAAATTTCGCTACTTTCCTCCACACTCCCCTTTCTTTTTATAATTATATTACATTATTACTCCCTCCGATTCATATTAATTGCTGCGGAAAAAGATGCATCTAGACATGTTTTAGTGCCAGATATATCTATTTTATCGACAAATAACATGGATCGGAGGCTGTAATTACCTTCATTTTCACATTCCAGAATATGTAAATCGAATGAAGGGTTGTCAGTGGTAGCTAGCCGGTTGTTTTACTTTTCTCTAAGATAGCATACTCTTCAGCAAATTTTTCTACATAAATTTCCTCAGAGTAATCCAATTGTGAGCAAATATTTAAAAAGGAATCATTAATTTGCAAACTGAAGTCAGATAAAATTCTTTTACAACAATTTACACAAGATCCAATATGTAGATTGTTAATACAAGCTTTGTCTTTGTTGGGATCCTAGCAACAGGGGCGCCACGTACCGACGGATTAGCGGTCCCAGTGCCTCAATACGACGTGCCCATGAGAGAGTTCGAGGCCTCCGGAGGTAGCACCAGCGGGAGAACCCTCGTGAGGGTCCGCAGCACGAGGAGTTTCCCTCTTGAGGGAGGCTCTCCTCCCGAGAGGCTACATTGCAGAACCCAACTTTGGATACCCCAGGGGATATTCCGGAACTTATTGGTAATTTCGCCAAGTAGCTAGCGGAAGAGGCAAGTCCCGACAAAGGGGATAGTTGCCGCCGTGCGTGGTGCGCCTCGGTAAAGGAAGGTCCGAACCCCCTCTTTCCTGCAGTAGAAGGACATATGACATCAGCATGGCAGGCGGACCACCTTGCCGATTTGGTGCAAGAGAGAAGGCGGGCAACGCTGGACCAGGACAAAAGCAGAAAGGGAGGACCACTTTACCAGCAGATGAAGAAGCGCCCAGCACCCAAGACCTAGTCCACCAAAAAGCAGTCTTGTAGACTAGGACCTAGGGAAGCGGCACTATGGAGAACCTTCCCGCCCATAGAACAGGGGAAGAGGCCCAACGCCGCCCTATATAAGGACCCCTTCTCCTACCTTGGGAGGGGTCGATCTTTGAGATCTAAAACCCTAGACTTTCATCCTCCATTGTACCCTCATGAAGCACGCGAGCAATACAACAAAGCAGGAGTAGGGGCTATACCTCCTCATGAGGGTCCCGAACCTCGGTAAAAAAACCCGGTGCCACCTCTTTGTCATGCGCTCGCTCCATCGCCGCCACCGTTGCCGAGTTCCTTTGGAACCGCGTGTTCAGCCCCCTCACGAACCAAGGGATTGTTGGACCCTAATTCCTTCGCGGGATGAATCTTCGACATTTGGCGCGCCAGGTAGGGGGCTGAGACACACTGTCAAGACCTTCGACGACATGTCGGCTGGCAATGAGATGCGCGCCGAGTGAGCCCTCTGTCGCCTGGCAAGAAAGGCCCAAATGGAGCCGGCGCTGTAGCGCGCCTCCTCTGTGCAGGTCCTGTGGATGGAGGTCAAAGGGGGCTCCTCCTAACACCTGTCGTGGGAGCCTTCTCCCTCCTCGCACAACGTCATGTCGCTCTCTCGCACCGCGTCGTGTCGCGGCCATCCCGAGCACCTCACCCCGGAGGTTGCCAAGCGAATGGTGTCCGAGCTCCTGGACCACCCACCAGCTGAGCAGGGCTAGGAGAGGTGGCGCGACCGGATAGCCGGGCTCCTCGATGCAGCCACCCTCTATCCCGAGGGCCTAGGGGATCGGCCTGAAGGTGGGGCACCGGGGGCTGAGGGCTCGCTCTTGCCTTGCCGCCACGTGGATGCCCCAAGCCTAGCAACACCGCTCCACCACTAGCAAACAACTGCCAAATCATCTCGCCTCCCACGGCCACGGCGCCACCGCGTGAGTGTGAGGACCGTCTCACCGAGGAAATCACCGTCGTGGGACAGCAGAACCGCGCGGCCCTCGCCAACAGCAAACAACTACCTCACCTTCAGCAAGAGCCTCCACCGCATGGTATGGCCCCACAAGTTCTGCCTGGAGATGCTGCATGTTATGATGGTACAACCAACCTGTGTGAGTTCCTCCAGCTTTAGACCACGGGCATCAAGGCAGTAGGGGAGACGGCCGTGTCATGGAAAACTAGTTCCCCTGTGCCTGAAGGAGATGGCTAGTACCTGGCTGATGAACCTCCTCAAGGAATCAATCGACTCATGGACGGAGCTCAGCTCCCTCTTCATCACCAACTTCAAGGGGACGTATGAGCGCCTGCTCACCTACTACGACCTCCATCAAACATGCCATCAGCCTGGAGAGACCCTCTTCAAGTTCCTGTAGAGGTTTAGCCGAGTCCGCAACAAGATCCCCAAAGTCTCAGACTCCAACGTCATCACCACTTTCTCTGACGGCATGAAAGACGTCAAGATGAGGGAGAAAATCGGCGTCCGGGACGAGAGCCTCACTACCGCTGCCGAGCTCTTCGTCATGGCCGAGAAGTGCGCCAAGGCGGAGACGGGATGGATGTTTGGCCTCGCCGAGGCAGAAACTACCCCCAAGGCCTTAGGCTCATCCAAGGGCAAGGACAAGGACCCCAAGTGCAAGACCACCACTGTCCTAGGAGCAGTGCCAGACCTACAGAGTCCTCACGAGGGGAATGGTGAGAGGGAGTGGGACGACAGATCGTACTGCCACTTCCACAAGAAGCTAGGGAACCCCACTAACGACTGCTACAAGCTCAAGAAGCTCCATGACCTACATAGAATCCAGAGGAAGGGAAGGCTGGGCGACGAGCGAGGCGGCCAGAACGAAGGCCACTGCAGAGGAGACCGCTAGAACAACAACTCTGGCGGCCGTGATCCCCCTCCGATGGCCCACCAGGCCAATGCCGCACAACAACACCCTGACCCCAGGAGAAAGGGCGTGCTGAGGACCCCGGGGCTACCAAGTGCCGCAGGTCTCCATAGCCTACATACTTGGTGACTCCCAAGCCTTGATGTCCAACCAGAAATTCAAGCTACTCACCCGCGAGGTCGTAGCTACCAGACTGGGAGTCCCATCACCTAAGATCAAATGGTCCTAGTGCGCCATCACCTTTGACGCTAATGACCACTCCATCTCCACTAGGCCCGTGGGCACTCTCTTCATGATCTGCAACCTGCCATCAACAACATCATGGTTGCAAAGACCCTCATCGATGGAGGCGCAAGACTGAACGTGATCTCCACCAAGACTTTCGCGCAGCTGTAGGTGTCGTACAACAGGCTGATGCCAACCATGCTGTTCTCCGGGGTGACCAGCGGATCCACCATACCCATCAGGTAGTTGTGCCTCTCCGTCACGTTCGGGACGCGCGACAACTACCGCCACCGAGTTGATCGACTTTGACGTGGCACACATCAACCTTCCGTACATCGTCATCCTCGGCTACCCCGCGCTAGCCAAGTTCATGGCCGCTCCTCACCATGCCTACAACATGACCAAGATGCCTGCCAGCAATAGCGGAATAATCACGGTCCATTGCGACAAAGTGGAATCCTTACTCTCCCTGGAGCATGCCTACAAGACCGCTACCGCCACCTATCTCGAGGATGTGGATGCCCTGGACTATGTCGTAGGCTCTATCAGGAGGAAGCAGATGATGGCCCAAGAGAGCGCCATGGCGAAGATGGCAGTAGCCGCTCTGTTCCCGCCTCGCGAGGGGTAGGGTCTGGCTGGCACCCGCGACCTCAATAGGAGCTTAGGACCACCCCCTCCAGTCCTCATGAGGTATGAGGAACCTCTTGAGGAGGGCGACAACCCGGGGGCTCCGGACTTCCCCATGGACTGCACCGAACGCACGTTCGATGCCGGCTGCCCTCGCGGCGGTGAGTGAACTAATGATGAGACAACAGATCAGGCTGTTGGAAGGTGGACAAACCTCTCCGAATGGCACGCCTGAGTCCTTGACTTTTTGAAGGTAACCCCTGAAAAATCCTCATCCTTTACGGCTTCGTCTCTTCTAAGACCCCGTGTAGGACACAATGGCATTGTAATAAGCTCATACCGTCAGTGTCCTTTTGGATCTTGTGCTACATGCATGCTTGGTTATTTGGTTTTTCCTCGAAAAAGAATTTCTCCAAAAACCATGCCGCCAGATTTCCCTCACACACATCGCACGAGTGGGGGCTAGGGATGGTACCCTTTACCGGGCCAATTACACCGGCTTGACCAAAGCGTGTCTGAAGGATCCGTTTACTTTGCCTCGCATTTACCAAGTCATTGACTTGACGGCTGGCTCGGAACTTCTGTGCTTTCTCGATGCCTACTCAGGTTACCACCAAATCCGGATGCAAAAGTCGGACCAATTGGCCACTTCATTCACCACACCCTATTGCACGTACTGCTATGTCATGATCCCCTTTGGGCTAAAAAACGCTGGTGCTACTTACCAGTGGGAAAAGCAACACTGCCTACATGACCAAATAGGTCGCAACGTACACGCTTACATGGACAATATCGCGGTAATGTCAAAGAAATCAAATGATCTTATGGCTGACTTACAGGAAACCTTTGATAATCTCCAGAAATACAGCATGATGCTTAACCCCAAGAAGTGCGACTTCGGGGTACCACCCGGCAAGCTGTTGGGATTCATCGTTTCGCACCGCGGAATAGAGGTCAACCCGGAGAAAATCAAGGCCATCCTTGACATCAAACACTCAACATGCTTGAAGGACATATAGAGGCTCACAGGCTGCGTAGCAGCAGTAAGCCGGTTCATCAACCGACTTGGAGAGAAGGCTATGACGCTCTACAAATTTCTCAAGAAGGTGTGCAAATTCGTATGGACGGATGAAGCTGACAAAACACTTCAGGAGTTGAAGAGAATACTCTCCTCCACGCCAATACTTGCAGCACCAGTATCAAAGGAGCCTATGTTGGTTTACATGGCTACAACCAACCGAATAATCAGCATCGTCATCGTGGTGGAGCGCAAGGAGCGAACGCATGAATACGGAGTTCAGCGACCAGTTTACTATGTAAGCGAGGTCTTGACGGAATCCAAGCAGCATTACCCGCACTACCAGAAGATAGCTTACGGAGTTTTCCTTCCTTCACGAAAGCTAAGGCACTACTTCCAGGAGCACCCCATCATAGTGGTGAACAAAGTGCCACTATCCGACATGATCAATAACAGCGACGCTACAGGAAGAGTGGCAAAGTGGGGCATTGAACTTGCCGCCTTTGAAACCATGTACAAGAGGCGCGACGCTATCAAGTCACAAGCATTGGCGGATTTTATTACAGATTGGACAAAACTGCGAGAAGACACTCCTGTGCCAGAGCCAGAATATTGGGTCATGCACTTTGATGGATCAAAGCTACTCAATGGCTCGGGGGATGGTGTATTACTACAATCACCAACATGGGAGAAGTTGCAATACATCCTGCAGATCCACTTCAACACTACCAACAACATGGCGGAGTATGAGGCCCTCATTCACGGACTACGAGTAACCAAGGATATTGGCATCAAGCGCATAGTTTGTTGTGGAGATTCCGACTTGGTTGCCCAGTAAGTAGCTGGCACCTAGAATGTGTGGAACCCTATGATGGCGGCATATCGAGACAAAGTAGACGAGATTGCCAAGTGCTTCGATGGCTATGAATTCACGTACGTCAAAAGGGAGGAGAATGAGGCGGTAGATCTGTTGTCAAAGCTTGGATCAGCTCGCCGACTAATTCAGCTAGGCGTTTTCCTGGAGCATTTATGGACCCCATCTGTGAAGGGAGTGGACCCCAACAATCCAGATAAAGTGGACTCATTTGTTAACACAGTAACAGTGACCTCTCTGGCTTGGACGAAACCGTTCATGGACTATCTACAAGACAGAACTTTGCCTGCCGATGAAGTCGAAAGCCGACAAATAGTACGAAGAACAAAAGGCTACGTCATCATTGATGGACAACTATACAAAAGAAGTACCAAAGGATTTTTCCTTCAATGCGTCTCCAAGTAGCAAGGTACTGAAATCCTTAGAGAGATACATCTCGGAGATTGCGGGCATCACGTCGCTCCCTGATCGTTGGTGGCTAAGGCCTTCCGACAAGGATTCTACTAGTTAACTGCCAACGCAGACGCTGACAAGCTGGAACAGACATGTCCTGGGTCTCAGATCTATGCAAGACAAATAAGTGTTCTAGCTGAAGAATTGCGAACCATACCAATAACTTGGTTGTTTGTAGTCTAGGGGCTAGACATGGTGGGACCTTTGCAGACAGAACCTTGTGGATTTACACACTTGCTAGTAGAAGTGGATAAGTTCACAAAATGGATTGAACCTAAACCCATTAGAAAGCTTGATGGGGCAACATCCCTAAAATTTGTCTGAGATCTAGTGGTGAGATTTGGTCTCCCACGCAGCATCATCACTGACAATGGCAGAAATTTGTCTCTGGAGAAGTTAAGGAGTACTATCATGAAAAAGGCACCCGCCTTGACCTAGCATATGTGGCACACCCACAGTCTAATGGACAAGTTGAATGGGCCAATTGACTAATTCTACACAGAATCAAGCCACGCTTAGAGGCACCGCTACATAGAGCATCTGGAGCCTAGGCGGAGGAATTACCATTTGTATTGTGGAGTTTAAGAACAACACCCAACAGATCCACAGTCTTGACTAGTGTTAAGCATCGCTCGTTTAAAGAAGGGGATCTAGTGTTTAGACTCAAGCAGGAGATTTCACACAAACTATCCCTACCTTGGGAAGGACCGTTCGTCATAAGCAAAGCATTGCTAAATGGTTCCTATTACCTCGTCGATATTCGTGAGTTGAATGATAGGCCTAAAAATCGCAAGCGCAAGCAACATGACTCCGATGATGATTACCTAGAGACAGATCGGCCATGGAACATAGCACAACTACGTCCCTTTTACGCTTAGCATATTTTATATTATTTAATAATTTTCTTATATGACCAATGAAATAAAGCATTTGGTTCACTCATATTCTCGGAGTCTTTTACCTCCTTTAGTTGTTCAGTTTTGGATCATATAAACCCTTTATGCGTAAGTTTGCATTTGCATTTATGAAAATTCTGCCTACGGGCGTTAGCTTAAGTTTTCTAGTCTACATGTTTTTGAAGTTTTTATGTGGATTCCGGAGTAGTGACTTGTCGGCACTCAAAACCGACGATTTTGCTCTTCGGTTCTTGACGGTGCTATTAAGCATCATCACCCAAGAGCATAGTTCTATGCTACGAGTCTTCCATCTCACAAAAGGTCAAGCATACGAACCAAAATAATGGATAAGCAAGCACTTGCTTAAAAAATATATACATGGTGGAAACAGATAAGTAGCAGGAAACTTGAGTACAAGTTTTTTCTTCCTTACCAACACAAAAGTTTTTCCACATACACATCACAGAGATAAATTTAATACAAATATTGTTTTTATGCCTCTACTGTAGGGGACTTCGTGGTGGCAGCGTCAGCAACATGAGAGCCAGGCCGGGAAAGCTCATCAAACTCGGAAGGAGATGGGCTAGACTCAGAAGAAGCCATGTCCTCATCAAGTATCTTGGCAGGCACAAAGACATCCGCCTTGACCATCAAGACGGCGAGGGAGTTCCAAATAGCATTGATATTGATCTCTTTCCCTTCCTCGTCCAGCTTGGGCATGTCGGAGGTCACCAGATCGATGTCGGTGTTGTCGTAGTGTGCTTTGACCAAGGACAGGGTCATCCTTGCAACAGCCTGGACGCAAGAGGCTTTCCAGTCGTTGACTTTCTCGGGGGCTCGCGCATGCTTTCCGAGTACTTGGCCGCTAAGTCTATCGCATTGATGTTTATTCCTAAAGGCTGGGCTATCTCCTTGGCCTATGGAATGGCAGTGCTGACGAAGTTGCAAGAAAAAAACATGCATTGATTGGCATCCAGAGCACCTTTACCTAAGTTGGTAAAGCCAATGGGAGCTGCAGTTTGCATAAGATACAAGGACCATGAGTAGAAGTACATCAAACATTTGTCCAAGGTACATAATTGATCAAGATGGAGGAAACGTACCGAAGATGCTAGATTCATCTTGCATGTCTCCGCTAAGATGCCATGCTCATCCTGAAGTTTCTTGTACACCTTAAGGCTCTAAGGGTTTTGCTCTTTGGCAGCTTGGTTTTGCTCCTTGAGGCATTCAATTTCTTCCTTCAGGCACTGCATCTCGGTGTCTGTAGACTCTTGCATGACCTTCATCGCCTCCTCGTGGCCCCTCACTGCCTTGTCCAAGTCTTTCTTCAAGATCTTGTTTTCACTATCAAGGTCTTGAATATGCTTCGATTACTTGACAATTCCCTTGTCCTTGACAATAAGTTCTGTAAGATGGAAAAACAGGAATAGTATGAGAACACGGAAGAAATTAACTATGAGCAATAGAAAGGAAAAAGACGGAGGAAAACAGACCCTTGCTATTCATGATATGTTCCTTCAGGAAAGCTGTTTTACCCTTTTCAGCATCCAGGTCCACTTGCAGCTTGGCATATTTCTCATTGCCTTTCCTCCTCCGGGCACTCCCATTCTATGTCAGCAAAAGCATTTAATTTGTCTTAGAAGCTCCTAGCTGGAACTATTTTAGTTTCATCTAGAAACTCAGGGGCTACAATATGGTATTTCGATTTATGCCTAGTTCTTCTAAAGCATCTAGTCGGAAGTTTGCTAAAAGTTTCAATTAGAAGCTCGGGGGCTACAAGATTAAATTTCAAAGACAAGTATGCTACTCTTAGAGCATCTAGCCGAAACTTTTTCTAGTTTCGCCTAGACGCTCGGGGGCTACACTATCAAGTTCTATTATTAGTTCTTGGGAGCACTCATGCCAATAACTACTGTTTATTTGCCTAAGAGATCGGGGGCTATAGAGGGATATGTTATACAATAAAAGATAAAGTTTAATAGACTTACAATGGCAATCACTTTGAAATTGTTGGCCAAATTGGCATATGAAGTGTGGAAGATGCCGACATTGTTATATACGACATCCGCCTACTAGATAGATCGACCAAGCTCAAAGTCGGAGGCACCAAAGGAAGTGGCATAGTAGAAGCCGTAGGCGTAGATGATGCTCTGGTCGACTGCCATGTTACTATGACAGTTGAAGGTGCAGAAGCTCCCGCCTTGTCAGTTGTTGCTGCTGCCTCTACCTCCCTTGACAAATCTTTTCGTTTCTCGGTGGCATCCTTAGCCGAAGCTTCAGCCACTTTGGAGGAAGTACTCTCCTGCGTCACCTGTCCACCGGGAGCGACGTCCATCCCGACAGAGTATAAGACATCAAAGATTGGATTGACATCTGTCACCATGGTGGAGATCTAAGGAATGACGGGGGACGAAGGCCCGGTGGGAGCCGCTGTATGTTTGGCGGAAGGAGTTAGGGGAGTGGTAGCGGGAGAGGGCTTGGCGGACACATCCTTGGTCAGCATATCACGGATGTTTTTTGACCCTCAAGCATATCTGTAGGATCGCTTTAGGCTAACACCGGCTTTCCTCCTGAAATGTACAAAGTATAAGTACAGGAGTTGAATAAGGTGCGAGCTAGAATATAAGCCGGAGAATGAATACACTTACTCCATGGTAGGAACCTTGGTTAGGGGAATGCCAGTGGATTTCTTCTTCTCCGCCTCTAAGGCAACGGTGGATCATCTAGAGACTCCACTCTCCAATTTCTTCTTCTTCTTGGCCTCGGCAACAGCGTCAGAGGTGGAGCTCTTCCCCTTTCGTGCTTCCAGAGCTGGGTGATCCTTAGGGGTGTCATTGTCGGACACCACCTGGTTATCCTTCTGTTTGGGATCATAGACCTAGGAGGCCATCTGATCCTCCACCAAGGTCGCCAGCTGGGAGACAAAGGTGTGTTAGACTGATAACTTCAAGACGGAAAAACCTTAGAGTATATAACAAGCAACAAAGGAAACAAAAGCGACCTCTAGGCATTTTTTGCATTCGAACATGTCATAGATGATCTCAAAGCCATGCTTCCTATCCTTCATCTTGATCATGTCCTTAAGGCGGAGCTTGATGGTGTCATTGGAGAAGTTATCCCGTGAAATTCGCATGGGATCCTTTCTATCCTTAGAGTACTTGCACATCAGCTCGATGCAGTGCTAAAGAGGCTAGATCCGCCTAGTGAAGCAGCACATGGATAGGTCCAAGCCCGTTAGACCTCTGTCTACGAACCATTTGATCCGCATTACGGTGCGACTGGCTTCCTCATCGAACGAAAGGAGGGCTGGAGACCTCCAGGTGGGTGCTCCGGCAGCAGCGCCATCGACGAAGTCGGGGTATATCTCAAGGTGGTCAGGCAGAGGAATGTCTGGGCCATAGAAGTATGTGTGCTGCCTGTTCTTACAAGATTCGTGACCCACAATGTCGGGGAAGCGTTGGCTAGTCCGGATCTTAAAGCTAATGGTTCCGCATATCCGCAGCTCATCCTTGGATTTTACGTACTCTCTCTTAACGGTGAAAAAGTAAACAAACAGATCTAACCTAGGATTTATTCCTAGGTATTCTTCGCACAAGGCAATGCAGTTGCTAAGTACGAGGATGCTGCTAGGAGAGAGGTTGTGGGGAAGTACCTGGAAGTGGCAGAGGCCATCCAGGAAGAAGTCAGAGACTGGCAGCCTTACGCCACGTACTAGCTAGGCTTTAAGGTATACCTTCTCTCCGGCTTGGGGAGAAGGGGTCACCTAGGATTTTACGTACTCTCTCTTAACGGTGAAAAAGTAAACAAACAGATCTAACCTAGGATTTATTCCTAGGTATTCTTCGCACAAGGCAATGCAGTTGCTAAGTACGAGGATGCTGCTGGGAGAGAGGTTGTGGGGAAGTACCTGGAAGTGGCAGAGGCCATCCAGGAAGAAGTCGGAGACTGGCAGCCTTACGCCACGTACCAGCTAGGCTTTAAGGTATACCTTCTCTCCGGCTTGGGGAGAAGGGGTCACCTCGCCGGCCGGCTCCAGCCGCCAGACCAAACCCTCCGCCAAGGGGAGATACCCCTCAGCAATGAGTTCTTCCAGATCTTTGGCAAAGAGGTCAGAGCCCCTCCACACTCCTTTGTGGGAGTCATTATCCTCTTTAGTAGCTTCTTGCATCGTTTATCCTTAGTCTTTGCTGGTGGTTTCCACCATGGTAGTGACAGGGACGACAACCCCCTCCAGTGGGACCGTCACTCCCTGGGATGGCTCTTTTGTAGCCTCGGGAGTCGCCGCCGTCGAGGGAGCGGATCTGCTGGAGGCCATTGCGCAATGGGGAGTGGGTGGAGAAAAGAGGAGGCTCTGGCTAGGGTTTTCAGATGAGGAGCCCGAATGGCCATGCGGCTAGAGGAAGAGGAAGACATAGGGGAGAGTGCGGGTAAAATAAAATAATCTAGCCACAGTCAAAATATATAGGCCCGGTGTCAAGATTCACGCATAAGGATCCTACGGGCGAAGTGTTCCCGACGTCGAGATGAGCGTGCGCAATAATTTTGCCACGTCCTCCGTCTTCGCCACTCTACCGTTTCAGATTTCGCGCACGTAAAAACAACTAGTGATTAATTACCTACCTTCTGTGAGTTTCGAGGTAGCGTAGACTATACCCTACGTCATACTCCTAACAGTTGCAGTGGAGAGTCACATCTGAATATTCCATCAAAGGAGGAGATTGTCCAGCTCTAGAAATGAAGACTCAAGGAATCTCCGGCTACATTGTGAAGCTGGAGAGGATTGCAGGGTTCTTTGGGAGACCTTTGAGATATTGCTTGACGGATTGCTAGCATCACATAGACAGAGCATTCAAGATCAATAGGCAAGACGGCGCAAGATTTAAAAGTCCTCCTAGGGGTACTATTGGGGATATGCTAAATAGGTATCATCATAGCATGTTTCTAATCCGACTAACCTGGGTGGCCTGCAGTTGGTATCAAGGCCTATGGCCTACTGGGCGAACCAGTTAGACGGATCCAGGAGGGAGGCCCATGCCGGATGAAGGAAGGCTACACAGGAGTCACCGACGTACTCGGAGCCTTGGAGTGCAAGACACGAAATACTAGTTTGTATTAGTGTAGGACTCTTTACCTTGTTCGGCAAGGTCCTTTCCCTGTAACCCTAGGTTCTGGTGCCTTTATAAATCGGACCTGCGGGAGCCTTAGGAAAACGATTCCTAACACCCTCGCACAGCGAACCGATCTCTATAATTTGGCGTATTGCCATTATAGTGATTTATAGAAGGAGTATAGTTCCACCACCATTGTGGGACTTGAACCTAGGTAATCTGTGTTACCTCATACCCGCCAACTCTCCGCCTTACCCCACGTCTCTTAACACGCACTGTGAGGACCCCTCCATGGCGTACTCATCGGCAATACCACGACAACGACTGTGATGAACAACCTCTGACGGCCAGAGCTAATGCAGAGGATGTACATGGCCAAGGAGCGGCGGAGCTCTAGCGAGGTCTATGTGGAGGAGTTCAGCATTAGGGTCGAGAGGAAGGGCGCCACAGAATGGGCGCTGGCGATTGCTTCTGCGTGGGATTTGAAAGGCGAGGCGGAGAGAGGTTGTGGACAGGGTCTACGGGGAAGAGGGATTGCGTCGCTCGCGTGGGGTGGGCTGATGCATGCATCGTGGGCAGGAGTGTGGCGGTAGCGTGTGATGCGAGAGGTGGGCCTGGGGGAGTCGCGTCCGGGTGGGGTGGGGTGAGCATGACATGGGTGGGGCTTGGCGCATCGCGGGTTTGAGGATGCAGTCGTGGTGGGTGCGTGGAGCTGAGTGAGGTTAGTCGGTCGGTGTAGGGCGTGTCCAGGGCATACTGCGGGGCGGTTCGGGGTGCCGCTGCACGCGCGTTATGCGACCAATATGCGTGAGTGTGTGTAGGCATGCAGGGCAGGTGTGTGTTGGTTGGCGGGTGGGGTGAGGCAGCTGGTGGGAGAGTGGGTCTAGGGTTAGGGTTAGCACAAGTAGGGTTTGTTCTAGATTTAGATCTAGGGTTAGGATTAGCCGGGGTGGTAGGCTTGTGCTAGCTAGGCCCTTTGGGCCTGGCCGGTGGCGGCCTCCCCCGGAACAAATATAGTTTTTATTTCTTTTAATTTGTTTTAATTTCAAAGATGGTTTTTGTAAACACCTTTTATTCAAAATAAAATATTCGCAAAAAGGATGGGGTTTTAATTCGAAATAGAGATGGGGGACATTTAGAAAACAAAGGTAGGCTTTTAGAAAATAGTTTTAGGCAAAAAAGATGCATGATGACATGATGATTCTCAAATGCAATGTTTCATGATTACATGAGCATGTGATCATGATGATGCACAAAACAAAAACAATATGCAAGTTTATATTAGTTGTTTTATCTGGGGTGCTACAATTCGACACCACTAACAAGGGATCTCGCCCTCGAGATCCGCCTCATGGTACGGGGAAGAAGGCAGATGATATGAATATCCTCAGTTCGTGTATATCTTCACGATACTCTAACAAAGATCCTTGCTCCATCTTGAATTCAGCGACACCACCAACAAGGGGTCATTGCTCACGTTTGTTGAGGGAACACTATAGAGAACAAAGGACGAAGGGAAAGGTAACAAAAGGTAAGGCCAGATATTGCATCGCTCTACCATTCAATGTACAAGTGCGAATGATAAGAGTAGTGGTATGGTCGTGACTCCATCCCGCACTCAAAGCATTACTCTGTACAAGTCATGGAAGAATTATGCAACTACCCTCGAGATTCGGACTAGAGATCTTGATAAACGATGTTCGGAAACAAAAGAGTGATATAGACTCTTCATCGGATCTAGCATAGATGATGTCGTCGCATCGGAGAACAACATAGGATACATAGTTTTTTAGTGATGTTTCGGTCCACTAAAAGGTACAACAGAGGTAGATTCCTCAGATAGAATGAAGACTAGATGTAGAAGCACCGTTACAAGAGGAAGGAAGTGAAACCCTAAAGGTACGAAGGAAACCCAACCACGAGAATTCCTGGAGTCGAAGAAAATATAAGAGGATAGATTCAAACACGCAAAGGAAAGAAGAGAATAATAGAGGGCAAGGAGTAAAAGCAGACCTACTCAGATCTATCCAACCGATTTTTCCAAAATAGTTTTGACACTCTGCAACGACCATTATCTAGGTTATCCTACAGGCTGGACCAGTGGGGTATCATAACTGTTGAGGTCTGATACCACTTTGTAACACCCTCGAATCGGCATTATGCAGATTTTAGCGTTTCCTGCCAAACCCCCATAGAAACGAATCAAAGTTGCCCACCACGCACTTGCGTGTGGGTGGAAAACGAAGTATTACCATTGCAAAATAGTCAACGATGGTACCCACAGAACATATATATATACAATAACGACTCCATGAGTCAAGAATACAGATATACAGTACAAAGATCCAAATCAACTTGAAAACGATACAAGATCCGAGTACAGATAAGAATCGTATTGGGGTAAGAGCCCTGAAGAATAACCAATGGCGTCCATAACCCTGCCCAGGCCAAGCCGGAAAGGTAACCCTGCTAACAACGTTGAACTTATACCTATTAAACAAAAGGGGTACCAACAAAGGGAAAATGAAAAAGGGAGAGGTCAGTACTGAGGCCAGTGCACGGCGAGTCTAGAATTCAGCGGCTCTTGCCTACATAGGTATGGTGGACTGAAGCGGCAACGAAGCATGCACTGAACAACCTATAAAGACTTGATACAACTGTCGGCTATCAGAGAGGGATGAGAAAGACCTATTCGGGAACCAACCTGATACTAACACCAAACATACCCATCCTGGTATTCCCCCTCAAGACCAAACGAGAAATTCCTTCCGAGGAAACTCACAAAGTTGGCAGTTTTATTCATTCTTTCCATGGTGGTTATCCAACATACTAGTCATGTTAGATACAAGTCAAATTTATAACAGTAAACTTTAGTTATAGTTGTCTATGATCAAGAAACTGTGCTCCAAGTCATCCATAACCGTGGCCACGACTTTTTGAAAAGATTCAAACCTACAGGGGTGCACCAAAGTTTCCACACGCACTTTAACCCTTTGTGCCAGATCAATTAACATACACCCATCGATATGTCGGTGGGGCCTCGGACACGACGCTTTCCCAGACCCAAAGCAAGTACATGGGAGCCACCCCACTAAGCTACCCGTAAGGAAGTTGGCTGGCTCGAAAGACGGACCCAGAGGTTGTGAGATTGGCTAATAGATCAGAGTCCATAGGTATAATCCTCAACATAACGACCCACATCTAAACAGTACAGTAGTAAACGCTCATCAAGCAACAAATAATAAACATGGCATAACATGGAATACATGGATTGAAAACGTCAAACTAGTTTGTGGCCCCTAGTACAATACTTTGAAATCAGGTAATAAGCCGAAGGGGTTGCCACGCACCCCACATGTGGTTAGCACGCTCGAAATCAGAATAGGTGTCAAGATCTTTAGTCCTAGGTGGACACCAGTGGTCGAGAAAAATTAAAAAAACATCTATTACCCACCGGTGCCTCTACATTAGTTATATCTACTTCCTATATTTAATTAGCAAGCTATAATTAAACCCATGATCATCTCCACCATTAAGCATGTGCTAACCCCCAACAATGACGTGAACCAACACCTGAGCAAGCAACTACGACTCGCAAGGCCAACTATCTATCAAACAGTAGGCAATAGGAGGTGTCCAAGGCAATATAAAGGCTGCAAGGAATATAAATGGTGTACGGAAACTAAAGCATCGCAACACGGGTCGCAATTAATCAACATG
Organism: Avena sativa; assembly: GCA_916181665.1. Taxonomy (NCBI): domain Eukaryota; kingdom Viridiplantae; phylum Streptophyta; class Magnoliopsida; order Poales; family Poaceae; genus Avena; species Avena sativa. Next base: position 275,848,867 of record OV702292.1, read on the forward strand.
AGGAAATAAATACTATAAATGCAAAATAGGTAGAAAGGGGAGAATGCTTGCCTGAGAAACATAGCTGAAGATACACCGAAGATCGGGTCGAAACTCGCATCAACTCAGCGGCTTAGTCTGTAAGGAAGCAAAGCACTAAAACAAACACTGGATGCACTATTAATACTACGACAGAAGATTGGGAATGATGCTTGTATGATGCATGACATGGCAAAGGTGCGATGCGACTAGGCAATATTAAGAGGAACCAGGGTCCCAACAATTAATTAGATGGTTGATGTTGTTTAGATACCCCGCAATTTAAATGTTGTATTAACAAGGCAAGATATATCATCGGTTTGCTACATAAATTTAAATGGAGCCAATATAAGACTAGAAAAGCCCGCATATGGTCACCATATTTAATTATGAGGTGAATCGGCATAATGCCCCCAAGCCACAAAATATTATGTCACATGAACAATTTAATATGAAACAAGCAGATAGATAGCAATTTATAAATAGGGTCTCGGAAAAAGGGGTCACACATTGGTGTTCAACGAACTTGGTTTAATCTATTTCAGGTTCGGTCCCCGGGTTTCTAGAGGAAGAGCCCGACATTCCGTGACATAGAAGTTGGCATTCCATGAAGAAGCCCTTCGGGTTCGGAGTCGGTGATCTTGGCATTCCGAGAGGTTCGATGGGGTTTGGATTCAGGCTTCGGATCCAGGATTGGTCTTGGTGGTCTTGGCCATCGGATCCATGAAAGAGGTTGCGGTATTCCATGTAGAAGACCTCGTTGCACGGTATCAGACCGGTCTTGGAATCCGTGATGGGGAGCTTGTCGTCTATGACGGAGAGCTTGACATTTCGACCATTGTCGGCGACGAACATGGAAGTGGCTTCAGGGTCCTTCAATAGCCATACAATGTCCCGTCAGTAACACTTGTTGGAGTCTTGCTGATCTACAAATTCTTGCTCCTATATTCGCAGCACCAACACGGCATGGACCCAAGCAGCACCACAACATCGCCAACATCCCTACATCACTCTATCTCCACATCACCATATACTATAACGTGACAGAGGATAACAACTACGATGAATGACGATGCGCATGGCCAAGTTGTGGCACCGAGCGCCTACAGAGGATGCACAAGACCAAGGGGTGGCACGGAGCGCCTGCTACTAGCAGAGGAGGGGTCGTAGAGCCGGGAAGCAGCGATGATGCGCGCCGGAGGTCATGGGGATGAGTAGGAGGCAGAGGAAGGAGAGGTTAGTGGCAGCGTCAGCCTTGGAGACAGAGGAAGCCGGCGTGCATAGAAGAGGAACGCATGGGAGCTTGAGGATAACGCGGGCAAGGGGAAGGCCGGCTGTGGCGGACGGTGAGGCAGGAGCTCGCGGTGAGGGCGGTCTTGGCATCAGGTAGTGGAGATGCAGGCGCGACGCCTCTTGCTGCAGGCGGCCAGAGGTCAAGGTCGCTAGTACGAGCAACCTTGATGCCGCGCCGCGCCCTACAAAGAGGAAGCTCCGGGAGGAAGTGGCCGCATCGATAGGGAGATCAAGGAGCGACGGAGCTTCGACGAGGTCGATGCAGAGGAGTTCGGTGCTAGGGTCAAGAGGAAGGGCGCTAGAGAGGGGGTGCTGGAAGCGGCTTCTGCGCATGATTGGAAAGGCAAGGCAGGGAGAGGGTTGTGGACGGGGTCCGCGGGGAAAAGACATTGCGTCGCTCGCGTGGGGTGGGCCAAGGCATGCATCACAAGCGGAAGTGTCGTGGTAGCGTGCGACGCGAGAGATGGGCATGGGGGCGTTGCCTCGGGGTGGGTGGGGTGAGCGCGACATGGGAGGGGCTTGGTGTGTCACGGGTTCAAGGATGCGGTCGTGGTGGGTGCATGGGGCCAAGCTAGGTAAGTCGGTCGGGGCAGGGCATGTCCGGGGCGTACCTCCGGGAGGTTCAGTGTGCCGCTGCGCGTGCGTTACATAGACAGTGTGAGTGAGTGCGTGTAGGCATGTAGGGCAGGTGTGTGTTGGTTGGCAGGTGGGGTGACGTAGTTGGTGGGATTGTGGGGCTAGAGTCAGGGTTAGCACAACTAGGGTTTGTTCTAGATTTAGATCTAGGGTCAGGATGTCGGGGGGATACCTCGGGTAGGGTCACGCCGGGTATAAAGGCTGAGTTAGCCGAGGTATAGAACCGTCAAAGCGAGTGCTGGCTGGGTCTCCTCAAGGCAGGCCGACTAACGGGGTAACCGGCATGGCGGGTATTCACCTAACACTAACCCATCCGACATAAAATGTATGTCGGTTATACTTGATTTACCATATATGCAGGTACCCTCGTAGCTGGGTTGGCCAGGCGCTAGCCGGGCTACCACTTGGCTTCCAAGAGAAGGAAGGAATCTCTTGCTGGTCAAAAGGTGGCCTTTGTCCAGTGGGGCACGGTCAACAAAGGTGACGTAGCTAGTGTCGGCTGACGTTACCAATGTCGGCTGACACCAAAAGCAAAGCAGCTCATAGAGGAGTACGTCCATAGTCCGTACTAGCCATTTAAAGTGAATAAAGAAGCATCTTGCTTTTGCCAAAGGGTTGTTAGGAATAAGCACTCCATGTCTGGTACCGGCACGGTGTCACGTATATGAGTCATATACGTATAGGATTCCTAGGAGTACACCGAGATGTGTGTGTCGAGTCCAATCCGTATACTTTCATGTAACTGAGTACTACTATAATTAGAGTTGGGCTAGTAGTCGAGTCAGCATAATAGAATTCTAGTATATATATGCATGTACCCCGGGTTGTAAACACACCGTGAGTTCAAAGCAATAAAAAGAGGACACACGGTACGTGCGTGTAGCGATCATATTGTTTCCGTATGTGCATGTCTGAGTTGGTATGGCCAGGAAAGTAATCTAGCTCTAGCTTCATATACGTGCGTGTGTTCACCGGAGTTTCACTGTCGCAATCGCCGGAAAGTACTCGGCGGCTGGGTTTGGGCCAACAATTGGTATCAGAGCCAAGGTCGTCGTTCGTGATCTGCTGAAAGTACTAGGAGGTCATGGCGATGGTGAAGTTTGGCAAGAGCTCGGCAGCGGCACTAGTGAAGGAGACGGTGGGGGCGGCTTTGTATCCGCGCCTCGATCGCAAGGACTGCGGGATATGGGCACTCAACATGGAGGTGGCCATGGAGGCTTAGGAGGTTTGGGAGGCCGTCGATCCAGGAGGCGACGAGTACGTCAAGTGAGGCGCGAAGTACCAGAAGGATCGCCATGCTTTAACGGTGCACTATTCCGTAGTGCCGAAGGACGTGATGCAGCACCTCGTCGGAAAGAAATCAGCAAAGGATGCATGGGATACGATCAAGATCTTGCACCAAGGTCATGCCCATGTGAAGGAAGCGCATCTTCAAACTTTGACGAAAAGCTATGAAGATCTGAAGATGGAGGACAGCGAGACGGTTGATCAGTTTGCCGCCCGTTTTGTTACCCTCGTCAACGCAATCACGGGATATGGCGAGAGATTGGACGAGGTCAATAACGTCAGAAGGTTCCTGCGTGTGGTGCTGGCGCGCTACATGAAGATGGTCACATCGATTGAACAATGTCTCGATCTGAATACATTTACGGTTGAGGATCTCGTTGGAAAATTCAAGACACACGACGAGAGAATCCGGATCAGCTTTGGTGATCCAGAACAGGTTGGGCACCTGATGCTCACGAAGCAGCAGTGGATGACTCTTTCGAAAGAAAAGCAAGGAGGCTCCACGAGCGGCAAGGAGAAGTAACGCCCAGCGAAAAAGTACATCGCGGGGCAGGAGGACGAAGATGACACCCCGTTGTGGAGGAAGTTTGACATAAAGAAAGTAAGGTGTCATAACTGCGGCGAGCTCGGTCACTTCAAGGCTGATTGCTGGAAACCATCAAAGGGGAAGGAGAGGGCCCTCGTTGCCCAGGAAGGAGATGATTAACTAATGATGCTGATGCTTGAAGTAACTAAGCTAAAGGATGAGGAGGATCCTCCATCACCGGCTACGGAGATTGTGGCGCAAGTGGATCATGATCTACCGTGTGTGGATCACGAGGAACGGAGTGCCCCGTTACCATGTGAAGCCACGTTTGAGGCAAGTGAAGCCTCGGGACTAGTTCATGGTGATCTATGCGTTGGAATTTCACCCGCAACTCCGTCCGGCAATAAGTTCTTCATGCTTGTGGTGGATGATCATAGTAAATACATGTGGATTGTGTTGCTGAAAAGTAAGGATCAAGCTCAACAAGCATTCGAGAAGATCAAGGAAGCCGAACAGTTCAAGGTGGAGGCGAAGATAAGAGCCCTATGCTTTGATCAAGGGGGTGAGCTGCATCAAATTGTGTTGACCATGGCACGGAGCATGATGATGAGTAAAGGCTTTCCAGGAAAATTCTAGGGTGAGGAAGTCAATACGGTTGTGTATTTGCTGAACATGGAGCCAACTGAGAGTGGCGTTGGTATAACACCGTACGAAGCATGGTACAGATGGAAACCCTCGGTTGATCATCTTTGCACTTTTGGGTGTGTGGCGCATGTCAAGACGGAGTCCGACCATAAGAGTAAATTGGCGGAGCAGAGGACTCTAATGATCATGACGGGCTATGAAAGCTCAAAGTAATACCATTTGTGCAATCCTTATACTAATAAGGTGGTTGTCAAGGGCGACATAATCTTTGAGGAAGGCGAGTCATGGAATTGGGGCTCCAACGAACAGGGATATCCAACTTTTCATGTCACGTGGGATCTTGTGTATGAAGAAAATATGGATCAACCAAGCTTATCCTTGTCAGCAAGTTTGGGACCAGAAGACGTTGAAGGCCTAGGGGTTGCTCCAGGCGTGGACACCAGGCCAGAAGCACTAGGGATTCTCCCAGAAGAAAAAGAGTCTGTAGAAAAGGCTAGTCCGTGGCCAGAAGAAACGGAAGGAGCAGCTCCATATGGACCAAGTGGTGTTACATATAGTTCATCATGTGCTAGTACAGGAGGTGATGATCCACATGAAGAGCTTGGGGCACAGCAGTGCCCAGAAGTGGAAGGGCCATGTAACATGGTGGTGAGTCAAGAAATTGGCTCACAAATAGGCATGCATGATACGCTGCGTGTAGAGCCGTTGGCTCTAGGAGCTCTACGTGGAGGCACACAAGGTTCAGAAACTGAAGAAACAAGCGCGTTGTCAAGCACAAAAGAGTATGTTGTGACACCTCCGACCTTACTGGAGATGAAGAGACTACGACCGACGCGAGCACGCATGCGAGGCGTGTTAGACTACTATCCGAAGGAGATACTTTGGATGATAAATAACCCAGTGAAGATGAACTACGAAAAGCACTGGTTGTTCATCAATAAACCGATGAAGACCGAAGGCACGTTCATGGATGAGAATGATAAGGAGGACGCGGAAAAGAAGGACGCAGACAAGGAGGATCAACATGAAGCATGGAGAAGCCGGCAAAAGCAAAGTCGGTGACATGGATGCTGAGAAAGGGATCGGCGAAAGCAATGCCGAGGATGACACCCGCGAGAAACAGCGTGTACATTTGGGACCCAGGTGGATGTTGAAGGGCACGTCATTCTTAGGGGGTGATTGTTAGGAATAAGCACTCCGTGTCTGGTACCGGCACGGTGTCACGTATACGAGTCGTATACGTATAGGATTCCTAGCAGTACACCGAGATGTGTGTGTTGAGTCCAATCCGTATACTTGCATGTAACTAAGTACTACTAGGATTAGAGTTGGGCTAGTAGTCGAGTCAGCATACTAGAATCCTAGTATATATATGCATGTTCCTCGGGTTGTAAGCACACCATGAGTTCAAAGCAATAAAAAGTGGACGCACGATACGTGCGTGTAGCGATCATATTGTTTCCGTATGTGCGTGTGTGAGTTGCTATGGCCAGGAAAGTAATCTAGCTCTAGCTTCATATACGTGCGTGTGTTCACCGGAGTTTCGCCGTCGCAGTCGCCGGAAAGTACTCGGCGGCTGGGTCTGGGCCAACAAGGGCATATTCGGGGAATATGCCCCCACGTATGTCCTAACTTTGTAACCTGGGTTTCCCTATGTGACACCCCCGGGATTAGGGTTAAACAAATCCAGACCTTAGCCTGACATAAGCTTAACCTAGAGCTCGAGGATATCCAGTGAGAAATCGGCAACACAACAGTAACCCTGCGACACAAAAATTATTACAGCAAGCTTATAACTGAGTTAAAAACCAAAATATAACAAGCATAGGTCACTGACCACAATCATCAAACAACGGAAGGAAAATTATGCTATTAAGTATAGCAAACTTAACAAATGGCCTAAGAGGCGTGAAGCATAACGATGACGTCCCATCCTGTAGAAGAAGAAGCTCGTCTACTCAGAATATTTTAAAAGGGGATAAGGGAGCGACATCTCCGAGGAATTGATCATCATCTTGATATCCACCAAAGTAATTCTCATCTCACAACTAGGATCACCCCCTCGTACCCAAGAGGAAGCATCCTTAAGCACACGTTGAGCTGCCAAGTTTTACGATTAGGTTAAAGTTCTCTATGATCTTACAATTCGGTCACCAAGCGTTCATAACCGTGAACACGGCTTTTCGAAAAGATTTAACCCTGTAGGGGTGTACAACTTTACCCACACGTACCAACCGACTCTTAGTGCCAGAACGTTAGCCCTCTTCCTTGGAAGGCCGGCAGAGCGTGGTTGGCCACGACCTTTACCTTGCTTTCGCCGAGACCATTAGTTACACACTAAGGATGGTTCTGCCATAACGGGTCAAATCCCGAAGCCGGACCCTAAAGATGTGAGGCCGGGTTGGTTTACCAGGGGCGCCATCTACCCCAAGCAACCCCGTCCACGCTTACCTACCTGTTATGATGCACCTTCACCCGTCAAATCTTTCAAAATGTTTTGTATGCATATGTCGACTGGAACGACCGAACTATCTGACTCATGGAATCTACTAGGGAAGTTAATCAGCGGAGGGGTTCCCAAGCCCCGTTTGGCTGTGCGCTCACCTTGGTACAAAGGCAAGAACTTGGTTCCTAGTAGTGGCGAGCATGGGACTACAAAAACCACATCCCACCATGGCCTCCCATACAAGCCTTAGCATGTTTAACCTTTACCACTGATCTTACCTCATCAGTATACCTTGTTCTCCTGTCATACTAGATTCTCTTCATTTGGTACATCTTCTGGATGAACCAGCACTTACAGCTAAGCATGGCTGAGCAAGACACAGATAAAATCTCTAGCAGTGCACACAGGCCAAACCTAGTTATGCTAGGAGCAGTGGATCAGGTAATATAAGCTCAAGGGAGTAATGCAATAGATAGGATACTCTATTTATCAATAAAAGACCATAGTGGAATCGTATGCATCATGGCAAGAATGAAATACTTTGAAAGCATATGATTCTTTTATGTGTGGGGCTATGCTTGCCTTGTTTGTTGATACCCAGATATAGATATTCAGAATCCTTATACTTGACTTGATTATATTTGATAAAGTATTGTTCGTTGATCTTCGATGGTGTTGATCTCGGTCTTTGATCTCGATCTTGATATCGTATTCTACCGGGAAGAAGCAAACAACGGAAACAAAGGGGAAACAACAATCAACACATGGCATCGATGCAATGCTCAAGAAAGGATGATGATATGGCAAGTTAAATTGTGTTGAAATTAAACCCTAAATCATGCTTGGCAATTTAAGCGGGATCCGAAGGGTCCATACCCTAACACAAGAGAGACCCTCGAATCACCTACAAGGGTTCATTTGTTCTTCTAATTAAACTCATGATTAAAGTTGTTGAACAATGCATGATATTGATGGTAAAGTGTAGATCTCATTTTTTGAACATTTTGATATACTATACACATTTTTCTGACTTATAAATAATTACTTATTGATTTTATAAGATTTATACCAATTTCTGGATTTATTAAAATGATATAAAGGATTTACTGCGTCATTATGACGTCAGCGCAGGGCTGGGGCATTTTTCACTAGGAGTGCGTCTAGCCCCAGAGACTGACTGCTGGGGCCAGGGCTAGGTCAACAGGCCACGCTAGCCAGGATGAGTCAGCGCCCACGCGGGCACCATGTCGACGCCACATGGGAGACACATGGGCTCGCCGGAGTACACATCGAACGGTGGCGGTTGGTGGTGCTAGGGGGCACGCGGGCTAGCACGGTTGGTCGGGTTCGAACCGAGGCTTCACGTAGAACCATCTAGGAGCGGCACCGCTACCTAACGGTCACCAGGGTGACGGTGGCGAGCTTGAATGGCGGCGGCAGACGGCGGTGTACCACACGAGACCTAACCAGAGAGAGAGAGAGAGAGGGTGGGGAGATCTAGGAGGACTGTGTGCTCACCCTGGAGCTGATGGACATGGAGGAGAGGCCGGAGGAGGGCTGCAGCAACGACATGGCCACGACGGAGCTCAGTCGGAGGTGGGAGAGATGGCTGTGATGCAGGCGATTCGAGGCTCCTGAGCTTGATTCCGTTGGTGAGGAAGAAGAACTCGATGAGGCGAAGCTCCAGAGGGCGTCGGCGAGGCATGGGGAGGCTCGGAGCAGCGGGGCTCGCCGGCGACTGGGGCGGCTAGGGTTCGGCCCTGCACGGTATAGAGAGGGAAAGAGAGCACGCGAGGGGGAGGGGATGAGGACGAGGGGGAAGAGACGTGCGCAGCATGGTCTTATCTCCTCCTGGCATCGGCGGCACGCATCGCAGCGGCTGGCATCGATCGACGGCGAGCGGTGCGCCAGGCAGCTGCTTGCCGTCGTCTGCGAAGACGACGAGGTGAAGGGGTAACCTGGGCTGATCCGAGGGTGGGCCGCATGCGGGGTTGCAGGCTACGCCCTAGGCGGTATGTAGCGTGGGAGGAAGCTGGGCCGACCTGGGCTGCACGGGCTGGAGGCTCTAACTCTCTTTTTTTATTGCAAAACCTTTTTCCTTTTTCTGTTTTCCCATTTGTAATTTCAAATACATTTACGTTTTGAGTCATTTCAAAAATACTAGAGGATTTCAAAAATACCTTAGAACACTAAGGGGCCCTTAGAATAATTTTGGCTCCACACCTTCTATAGTTTTCGAAATTCAAACTATTTTGAATGGTTTTCAAAGAGAGGGAAGGATTAGGATTTTATGGTTTTTCTTTACTTTCTTTTTTATACATTTTAAAGGATGATGCTCATGAATGCACAAACAACCCTAAATATAAGATTAACTAAAATGGGGGCGTTACAGCTCTATCCCCCTTACGAGAATCTTGACCCGAGATTCAGCAGGTAGGAAGAAGGAAGAGAAACAGGACCACTTCTAAGGATAAGAGGGAAACACACTAAACAACACACAAAGTATCTCATGGTCAACTCATGGAAGGAGTGTTCAAAACAACTCTGAGATGGCAAACATGAAACACACTAAGGTAAAGTAGGAAACAAGAGGAGAAGGTTTCAAATTGTTAGATAGTTGGTCTTCATAAGAATTGAGACCATGGAGCTTCGGAAGGGTTTAAGCTTATGAAAAGGAAAGCTTGCAACGGATAGAACAAAACCATAGACTTCGAGAAGTGAACCTCTACTAGTCGAATTAAGTAGAGCTTCCAAGGTACAAAGATATGGATAACCAAGTTGTTGAACTACTTTTGACATGGAAGGATCACTCTTCGTTCATCATATGGTTAGAACAGAAAGGTGTTTTATGGCGAGGGCTCATAAGATTCACAAGGAACATGTAACAAGAGGAACTGATGTTTACCAAAACCATCGTCACTCTATGAACATGTTAGAGAGATCGAAGGAAACCTTTTATTCATCTAGGTCTATCAAAATCTTTGCCAAAGATCATGATATCACTTTACTCCACCAGGATGAAGACGTAAGAAGATTCCTGATGACACGAGGAAAAATAAACTTCATTCTCAGACTTTAATTACTTGGCATAACAGAATGCTTGCCAACATAAAAAGGGTCTAGAGGATCGACCGAGCGACATTTAACAACATTACTTTAAATGTTCTCCTTGATGTTCGAGAAAGCAAACATCAAGTAAAGGTCGGACTTCGGATACAAAGGAAACCATAAGCGCAACTCCTATAGTAAAATCATAGAAGGAGCCATGAAGAATGGTTGTTATTTGCTGACTCAAGAGAATATGACGATAGGCCTTCCGGCTAGTTGAGTCAACCATTACATCAATCATGTCAGACTGACATAGAAACCTATTTCAAAACCTTGAGGAACACCAACCATATATCGGCTTGAGATTCAGATTTGGTTAGGTGAGATGATACTTCAGACTCAGCATGTCTGAATAGAAAGCTTGCAACATTTACCACGAATGTAAAGTTACTAGATTCTCAAGACATGGACTTCAGTGTTAAGCTCCAATAGGCTAAGGTAGAATGCTAGACCATGTATTAGCAACTTGTCGAAGGACAACTGCTCATACATCGAGTACTTGCAACGAAATACATTTGTGTCCGTAGAGTAAACAAAGATAACTCCACCCAAATCCACGGCGAGATCTTTCAACATTTGCACGTGAATCAGAGAAGGTCACTTCTCACATCCAGAACACATACTTCGAGATATCACGAAGAAGGTTCTTAGAAAGTTTTCCAACATTAATGCCAAATGTTTCATATGAGTCTATTCTAGCATGGAGAATATAAGGATATTGTCGATGGGCTCAACAACAAACTTGTCGAGACACTCCAAGAAGATGGACTCATATGTTGTATGAACAAGGCAGAGCATTGGTCAGACCAACATACATGAATATGTACTCAAGTGAAACATCACGAGTAGAAACATCATCAAGATAGTACATGGAACTGAGTTTGATTTGATGATAACCCAAATCAAATAAAAGGTGGGGACGATAACATATCCATGAAGGACACACTATCTTTCTTCATCACGAACAAAACTAGACATCCCTTTATGAAGGAACTAAGTTGGATAGAACTTTTGTCTTACAACTCTCCAAGTTGTTGTTTAAGCTCAACCAACTAATTTAGTGGTATCCAGTATGAATCCTTGGAGAAAGGAGCAATTCAGAGAACTTGCTTGCTCAAGAACTTGACAACACGGTTATGTGGCAACATGGAGATACTTCCAGAGAGACATCTAGAATATCATGAACCACCGATATGTAATTTAGTTTGAGAGGAAACTTGCTTGGTGAGGAAGAAGACATAGTCTCAGAGCTTCGGCACAAGCCTAAGTCTACGGGGAGAGTGTACCAGAATAACATACTTGGTAACACAATCATCCTTTGCTTTGTGATAGGGTTAACCAATCACGCTAGAGATGACACAAAAATGTCCTTGGAGTTCAAAGCTACAACGAATTGCTAAGAATCTTGGATGGCCACATTCTTATGCACACGCATCATTCACGAGCGCAAGGGCTCGGAGGAAGGGTGGGTAAAGATGTGTAAGAGAATCACTTCATTAAGAGGTTTATGAAACTCAGCACGACCTCTCAGTATATAAGGGTGTGATACTTGAAGGTGGAACAGATAGAAGCTAAGCAAGCCTCTTAATCTACGGATTACAACACTTTGACCTGGTCCTAGGTATGACGAGGTACTAGAGTTTGTTTCTCCTGACATTCCAAAATGGTTTGTCATGACAGACCACAGGAGTATCTTGCATTGGAAGACACCGATGCACATTTACTACTTGGCTACCAACTGGTAGACAAAAGGTCAGAAACAACAATGGGAAAAGAACATGCTCAGCATAGAATCCCGATATGCGGATGCATAGATTATCAATCTTCCGAAAACCAATGCATAGAAGGGAGAAAGGTGGGTAGAGTCACGAGTATTAACGCGAGACTCACGAGGAGTACACTTGTCGTGATCTATTTGGTTCCATTAAAGAACATCTGCCGTAACATGTGGTAGGGGAAGTCCTCAATTGTCGAGATTCAATCATGACAAAGACCACAAGATTGAAGGCTAGAATTGTAGTACCAGCCATCCCGATGTAAGGTGTGAACGTCTACGATAGGGGTCAATGGAATGGATCTTGGGTTAAAGATCAGCTTCATGTACAAGATTCTCAACACCAGAATCCAGCACAATCCGGGATCTTCGGTTCAAGTCCAAGGGTTAAAACCCGAGAAAGAAGTAACTACTACTTGAGTGACACAACTTACACTGCAAGATAGTAATCACGAGGTAGCTTCCAAGAGAAGAAATAACTTTTGAAGTACCCAAACAAATAAAAAGGAGGCATACGAGGTGAAAGGAATCCTCGAAGCCTAGAACATAACAATATGGATCCTACAATATAATATTGTAGGCCCATATGGTAGAGAGATCATGATGGGAAGGAATCTCTCAACTGAAGCAGAGCAAAGTGAAACAAGGAATACACAACACACACAACTCTAGAGAACTCTATACTAGGTCAACTGGTTGAGAAAAGACATGCCCAAAAGGCACCTAAGCTTTGAAAGACTAGAAGAGATATCAAAACTTCTCCAAATCAACAGAAGATGAGATGACCCAGAGTTAGAGCGATACCAGATGAGGAGAAAAAGAAGCATACTAGAGTTTTCGCAAATACTTTTCATCTTTCAAATAGTTTTCGCAACCACTAGACTCAACATCAACCAATAGCAAGGTTTTCCTACGGTCGATACTGCTCTGATACCAAGAACTGTGACACCCCCGGGATCAGGGTTAAACAAATCCAGACCTTAGCCTGATATAAGCTTAACCTAGAGCTCGAGGATATCCAGTGAGAAATCGGCAACACAACAGTAACCCTGCGACACAAAAATTATTACAGCAAGCTCATAACTGAGCTAAGAACCAAAATATAACAATCAGAGGTCACTTACCACAATCATCAAACAATGGAAGGCAAATTATGCTATTAACTATAGCAAACTTAACAAATGGCCTAAGAGGCCTGAAGCATAACGATGACGTCCCATCCCATAGATTCCAGGCTGTCGGCCGGGAACCCCAAGCTACACGACGGTGTCGATGTTGTACCAAACTTGTCTTCGGGGGAACACTTACTCTGAAAGTATCAACAAAGCAAGGGTGAGTACAGGGTGTACTCCGCAAGACTTATGGCTGGTGGTGTTATTTTGCATAAAGCCATCTTTGTTTATAAAACCAGAGGGGGAAGAAGCTCATCTACTCAGAATATTTTAAAAGGGGATAAGGGCGAGACATCTCTGAAGAATTGATCATCATCTTCATATCCACCAAAGTAATTCTCATCTCACAACTAGGATCAACCCCTCATACCCAAGAGGAAGCATCCTTAAGCACACGTTGAGCTACCAAGTTTTACGATTAGGTTAAAGTTCTCTATGATCTTACAATTCGGTCACCAAGGGTTTATAACCGTGAACACGGCTTTTCAAAAAGATTTAACCCTGCAAGGGTGTACAACTTTACCCACACGTACCAACCGACTCTTAGTGCCAGAACGTTAGCCCTCTTCCTTGGAAGGCCGGCAAAGGGTGGTTGGCCACGACCTTTACCTTGCTTTCGCTGAGACCATGAGTCACGCCCTAAGGATGGTTCCACCGTAACGGGTCAAATCTCGAATCCGGTCCATAGATATGTGAGGCGAGGTTGGTTTACCAGGGCGCCATCTACCCCAAGCAACCCCGTCCATGCTTACCTACCTGTTATGATGCACCTTCACCCGTCAAATCTTTCAAAACGTTTTCTATGCATATGTCGAATGGAACGCCCGAACTATGTGACTCATGGAATCTACTAGGCAAGTTAATCAGCGGAGGGGTTCCCAAGCCCCGTGTGGCTGTACGCTCATCTTGGTCGAAAGGAAAGAACTCGGTCCCTAGTAGTGGCGAGCATGGGACTACAAAAACCACATCCCACTGTGGCCTCCCATACATGCCTTAGCATGTTTAACCTTTACCACTGATCTTACCTCATCCGTATACCTCGTTGTCCTATCATACTAGATTCTCTGCATTTGGTACATCTTCTAGATGAACCAGCACTGACGGCTAAGCATGGCTAAGCAAGACACAGATAAAAGCTCTAGCAGTGCACACAAGCCAAACCTAGTTATGCTAGCAGTAGTCGATCAGGTAATATAAGCTCAAGGGAGTAATGCAATAGATAGGATACTCTATCTATCGATAAAAGACCATAGTGGAATCATATGTGTCATGGCAAGAATGAAATACTTTGAAAGCCTATGATTCTTTTATGTGTGGGGCTATTCTTGACTTATTTGCTGATACCCAGATATAGATCTTCGGAATCCTTATACTTGACTTGATTATATTTGATCAAGTATTGTTCGTTGATCTTCGATGGTGTTGATCTTGGTCTTCGATCTCGATCTCGATATCGTATTCTACCGGGAAGAAGCAAACACCAGAAAGAAAGGGGAAACAACAATCAACACATGGCATCGATGCAATGCTCAAGCAAGGATGATGATATGACAAGTTAAATTGTGTTGAAATGAAACGCTAAATCATGCTTGGCAATTTAAGCGGGATCCGAAGGGTCCAAACCCTAATACAGGAGAGACCCTCAAATCACCTAAGGGGGTTCATCTGTTCTTCTAATTAAACTTGTGATTAAAGTTGTTGAACAATGCATGATATTGATGGTAAAGTTTAGATGTCATTTTTCTAAACATTTTGATATACTATACACATTTTTATGACTTTTAAATAATTACTTATTGATTTTATAAGATTTATACCAATTTATGGATTTATTAAAACAATATAAAGGATTTACTGCATCATGATGACATCAGCGCTGGCTGGGGCATTTTTCACTGGGGCTGCGTCTAGCCCCAGAGACTGACTGCTGGGTCCAGGGCTAGGTCAACAGGCCACGCTGGCCAGGATGGGTCAGCACCCACGCGGGCACCACGTCGACGCCACATGGGCGATACGCGGGCTCGCTGGAGTACACGTCGGCCGATGGCGGTGGGCAGCGCTAGGGGGCACGCGGGCTAGCAGGAAGGGCGGGTTCGAATCGTGGCTTCACGCCGAACCATCTAGGAGCGGTGCCGCTACCTAACGGTCACCGGAGTGATGGTGGTGAGCTAGACTGGTGGCGGCAGACGGCGGCGCACGGCATGGGACCTAACCAAAGCGAGAGAGATAGGGTGGGGAGGTCTAGGAGGACCGTGTGCTCATCCTGGAGCTGATGGACGTGGTGGAGAGGCCGGAGGAGGGCAAGAGACGGCTGCGATGCAGGCGATTCGAGGCTCCCGAGCTCGATTCCGTTGGTGAGGAAGAAGAACTCGACGAGGCGAAGCTCCAGAGGGCGTCGGTCTGGCATGGGGAGGCTCGGAGCGGCGGGGCTCGCCGGCGACTGGGGCGGATAGGGTTTGGTCCTGCATGGTACAGAGGGGGAAAGAGAGCACGTGAGTGGGAGGGGATGAGGACGAGGGGGAAGAGACATGCGCGGCATGGTCTTATATCCTCCTGGGCGTCGATGGCATGCATCGCAGCGGCTAGCGGCGATCAACGGCGAGCGGCGCACCAGGCAGCTGCTTGCCGTTGTCTGCGAAGATGACGAGGCGATGGAATAACCTGGGCTGGGCCGAGGGTGGGCCACGTGCGGGGTTGCAGGCTGCGCCCTAGGCGGTAGGTAGCGCCGGAGGAAGCTGGGCCGACCTGGGCTGCACGGCCTGGAGGCTGTGACTCTCTTTTTTTATTGCAAAACCTTTTTCCTTTTTCTGTTTTCCCATTTGTAATTTCAAATACTTTTACTTTTTGAATCATTTCAAAAATACTAGAGGATTTCAAAAATACCTTAGAACACTAATGGGCCTTTATAACAATTTGGGCTCCACACCTTTTATAGTTTTCGAAATTCAAACTATTTTGAATAGGTTTTCAAAGAGAGGGAAGGATTAGGCTTTTAGGGTTTTTCTTTACTTTCTTTTTATTACATTTTAAAGGATGATGCCCATGAATGCACAAACAACCCTAGAGCACTATAGTAGGGGGGTAAGAGAACTAGTGTCCTTCTCACAAACAGCTCAAGGAGCCCTTGTAATCCCACATTGATAGAGTGAAAATACAAACACTTGTGTGTGGAATCACCACACTATCCATCCCTAGATTCCTCTAGTGCACGTTGGCCCCATCTTTAGCCTATCCATGGCATCTTCCGTGCCACCACGACGATAGTTGGCGCCCACCATGGGCTAGCGGCGCTAGCAGGGGTAAAAAGTCGGACGGGAAACATCTTCGACACCGGCGAGCGCATCGTGTCCGGGCTCGTTCAGCACTTTGGAGTGCTGGACTACATCAGCAACAACACGGGGAGCTTCGGCAGGAACCCTCCTCCGCGCAACAACCTCTTCATCAAGCTTGGCATGTGCAAGATCTACGTTGGCATCGACGAGTCCTGTGTACATCCACGTCATGTCGTCGAGGGAGGGGAACCACCTCTCAGCGCGGCTCGCAATATGCATATCACTTGCCCCACAAGCTGCATTGAGGTCATGATGACAGCGCTAGACGCAGGAGCAAGCAAGGATCCGGCACCAGAGCCGGATGCAATGCTAAAGCAGGCAAGGTCCAGATTTCCTCCACTAGAGAGGCCAGAGAATGTACTACAACAGGCAATAGATAGCTTAGCAACACCCACAGAGCCAGTAGTATATCCGGCTCAGGCACATGCCGAGTTAGAGGAAACTAGGCAGAACATGCTAGCTGGTGCGAAGAAAGTAGCTGAGTTGTAGCATGCACTGAATATTACTTTGCGGGAGTATGCAAAGGCAAACCGCATAGATGGGATAAAAATCCGAGGTAGGAACCTAATTACTGAGATTGATAGGGAGTATGTGCCTAGGCTAGGTCAGACAGATACGATAGTAACTGCTGGACTGGAGAGATAGACTACACCGGCTAAGACCCTCAGGGCTGCCAATGCAGCTGCCTCCGAGTTAGAAGGCTTAACTGGAGAAGCCCGAGAGAGGCAATAGGAAAGAGTTAACCACCTATTGAGGGTAGCATGTCAGTAGAATGAGGAAATAAACAAGGAGAACCCGGCACAGCCGGAAGCATCTCACGTAGTTCATTCGGCAAGGAATAACACGGCAAAATCAGCTGGAGCAGTGTCATTCCCGAGTCACGGCCCTAGGAGAGAGGAAGTGGTACCCTCAGGGAGACGAGACAAACTGATGGTACCATATGACCCAGTAAAGGCTGGAAAAGGGAAATCAGTGCAAGTTATTGAGGATTGCCATAGTGCCAGCCGAGGTGAAGCTAGTCGAGGAAACCACGACCAAGGCAATGCCGGTCAGGAACGTTGCTAACGGCAATGCCATATAACATAATCCGGTGGAAACAGGGCAAAATGCGCCTCGAGAACATCTGCAGCAATATGCACCTTGGCAGGAGAAAAGTGATGGCCAAGCAATGCAGCAACAAAATGCTTGTGTAGATCTAGACAGATACAATGATGGTTATTTGGTGATGGCTAATGCCGGATTCTCAAGGCCGGAACACCACGTGGTTGGATCAAGAATGGGAAACAGGAACTTGCAGCCAGATGATACTAGGCTAAAGTTGAACCAGATCTATAGGCCGAAGATTTTCGAGGTACAAGGTCCTCCGGGTCCGGCATGCTTTGGACCTCGGATCATGAGAGAACCACCTGTGCCGAATTTTCAGTTGGCTAGAGGAACAAAGACATATGGTGGCAGTACAAATCTGGATGATTGGCTCATTGACTACGCAACAGCGGTCAAAATTGCAACAAGTAATTTGAGATGGGAAGTGAGATATGTGCCCTAGATGCTGAAAGGACCAGCAAGGGTTTGGCTGAACAACTTGCCACCAGGGAGTTCTTCATCAGCAACTTCTCAAGCACCTACAAGAGGCTAAACATGCCACAAACGTTGGCATTATGCAAGCAGATACCAAATGAGCCAGACCGAGAGTTTTTGACTTGGTGGTCTAATGTGCGCAATTCATGCGAAGGGGTAATTGAATCACAGGCTATAGCATGGTTCGCCCAAGGTTGTAGGTATGAGAGTATGTTGTGGAAGAGGTTGCAGCGAGATATGCCAAACACCTTGGCTGAGATGATCCAGATCGCGAATTCATATGCCTTGGGAGACCCAACGCAACCTCGACTAATGTCAAGCGAGTCGAATGAGGAATACTAAAACAGAGATGGTTCCGGATCATCTAGGAGGAATGATTTCCGAGGTAAAAGAAGGGATGATCGTCTGGATTACTGGTACAACTTGCAGCAAGTACCCGTTGTGGACCAAGATCAGCCCAATGCTGGTGCAAGCCAGCGCCATAAAACTGGAGGGCAATGATGGCAACAAAAGAGTGAGGGTAAGAAGCCTTGGATGCCGGAACAGAAGAAACAGTGGCAGGAAAGAAAGGACCGTCCAAGATACACATTCGAGTCTATGTTGGTTCAACCATGCAAGTTCCATACGCCAAGTCCAAATAGTCTGGCGAACCAGACGACCCAGCAATGTGAATGGATGCGGAAGTTAGAGCAAGGTAGTTCGGGGAATGCTCATGCACCTCGAAACCATGCACCTCGGCATGATGGACTTCAGAATGAAGCACCTCGGCAGCAACAGCTCATTGGGGGAAATGGACAGCAGCTGATGTTGGCTCCACCCCCATAGAGGTATTAGAATCAGGAAAGGAGGGTGTTGTGTATCAAGTGAGTAACCAGCAACAACATGACCAAGGTTATCATGGCAATGAGGGGAGAAATGAGTAGAGGGAGCATCATCAAAGTTACTGTGTGTTTACGATGGAAGAGACTGACATAAAGAGTTTGTAGCACCGGCATATGGAAGTAAATGCGGTAATGCCGATCGTGGTGAGGTATATGCCTTGGTCGGATCGGGAGATCACTTAGAGCATCAAGGATCACCCAAAGCTTATGCCAAGTCCAAGGACCTACGTGCTGGTACTAGATCCGACGTTCATTGGGCCAAATATCAATGTAAGGTTCTCCAAGGTGATAGACAACGGTAGTAGGATTAATATCATGTACAAGGATACCATGCACAAGTTGGGGATGTCAGAGAATATGCTCCAGGCAACAAGGACCACCTTCCACGACATTGTGTCGGGTATCTCCTGTGAGCCAATTGGTAAAGTCCGGGTTGACGTGTTATTCAGCATAAGGGACAGTTGTCGGACTGAAAACTTGGAGTTTGAAGTGGTGAACTTGGAAAGCACATATCATGCGTTACTCGGCAGGCCTGCTCTGAACAAATTCATGGAAAGTACTCACATTAGTTACTTGAAGATGAAAATACCTGGACCAAGGGGATGATTACCATAGACGGGGACTTTAGGAGTTCTATTGAATGTGCATCCGCCGGATCTAACCTGGCCGAGTCACTCGTGATTCCTCAAGAGAAGAGGAAAATCCTGGAAGTGGCTGCACTGGCTCAGTCCGCTCAGTAGCATATGCCGGCTTTGATTAACCCGCATGGGAGTGTCTCATTTCAAGCAACGAAAGATATAAAGAAAGTGCCTGTTGATGATCAGTTTCTGGAGCGCACCATAACTATTGGTGCTGGGTTAAGTGACAAATAGGAAAGCGAGCTCGTCAACTCCCTCTGTGAGAATCGAGACATCTTTGCTTGGTCTACATAGGACCTACAAGGTGTGCCGAGGGAGTTGCCCGAGCACTCTTTGAACGCAAGACCCGGGCAAAGACGGTGAAGCAACCTCTCCGCCGCTTCGCCGAAGACATGAGAAAAGCCATTGGAGATGAGATAGCTCAGCTCCTCGCATCCGGATTTATCATGGAGGTACTTTACTCGGATTGGTTCTCTAATCCGGTGCTCGTGGAGAAAAAAGGATGTTCCGAATGTGGCAGTGGTATGGCGCATGTGTATCGATTACACGAACGTGAATAAGACGTGTCCAAAAGATCCATTTCCGCTGCCAAGGATAGATCAGGTCATAGATTCAACTCCTGGGTGTGTTGTTGTCATTCATAGATGCTTATTCTGGTTTCCACCAGATACCCCTGAACCCGGATGATCAAATAAAGACTGCGTTTATCACCCCGTATGGGGCTTATTGCTATCGCACTATGTCATTCGGATTACGTAATGCAGGGGAAACATATCAAAGATGCATGCAAAACTATTTACATGACCAAATAGGTCGGAATGTGCAAGTTTATGTGGATGATGTGGTGAAAAAAACCAAGGAAAGCAAAATGCTCCTTGACGATATTTGGCAAACATTCGCGAACCTAAGGAGATTCCGGATGAAGCTTAACCCAGGAAAATGTACCTTTGGTGTGCTGGCAGGGAAGTTACTCGGTTTCCTTATACCCAGCCGAGGTATTGAAACCAATCCCACAAAAATCTGAGCCATAGAGAAAATGGAGCTGCCGAAATTCCTTAATAATGTGTAGAAGCTTGCGGGTTGCCTGGGATCGTTAAGCCGGTTTCTATGTCGGCTGGGAGAGAAGGCACTGCCCCTCTACCAGTTAATGAAAAAGGCAGATAAATTTACATGGACACTGCAAGCTGATAGCACGTTTCGAGAGTTAAAAAAGATGCTATCCTCTACACCAATATTAGCCGCCCATTACCTAAAGAGCCAATGCTGCTCTATATAGCCACGACCAACCAAGTCGTAAGTGAAGTGGTAGTGGTGGAACGTGACGAGGAAGTTAAGTCGGTGCAAACGATGGT
Organism: Avena sativa; assembly: GCA_916181665.1. NCBI lineage: Eukaryota > Viridiplantae > Streptophyta > Magnoliopsida > Poales > Poaceae > Avena > Avena sativa. Next base: position 275,869,553 of record OV702292.1, read on the forward strand.
GTATTATTTGAGCAAGGTATTGTCGGCTTCAAAACAGAATTACCCGCACTATTAGAAGATGGCATATGGTGTGTACATGGCGACAAAGAAACTCAAACATTACTTTGAAGAACACCCAATCAAGGTGATATGTGAGGCACCAATATCCGAAATTATGAGCAACAAAGATGATAGTAGCCAAATCGCAAAATGGGGAATTGAGCTAGCCCCATACACACTATAGTTTGACAGAAGAGATGCAATCAAATCACAAGTTGTGGCGGATTTCTTCGTGGATTGGGCCGAGATGCAATACGAGTCACCTCTGCCGGACTCAAATTACCGGCGAATGCACTTTGATGGGTCAAAGCTAAATGAAGGACTGGGGCAGGGTAGTGCTTACTTCGCCCAAGAAGGACTAGTTGAAATACGTCCTCCAGATCCATTTTAGCACATCAAACAATGTCATCGAGTATGAAGCACTTGTGCATGGACTCAATGTACCAAAGGAGGTAGGCATACATCAGATACTGTGTTTTTGTGATTTGGATTTGGTGGTAAAGCAAGTGTCTGGCAATTGGGATGATCTGGATGCAAACATGGCACTTTACAAATTTTATGTCCAGAAGATAAGTGGTTTCTTTGAGGGTTGTGAATTCCATCACGTACCTCAGATCGAAAATGAGGCAGCTGATGTATTATCCAAGTTGGGGTCATCCCGACAACCAATTCCCCCAGCAATTGCATTGGAAGACTTGAGAAAACCATCCATTACACCATCACTAGAATCCAGATCAATTTATATCTTGGCCCTCTCTGGATCAAAAGCTACTCCTATGGAAATAGAATGGGGAAGCACCTCAGCAAACCTGGAGACTGCTTCGGAGAAACCGGGGACTTCTTCGGCAAACCTGGCGACTTCCTCGCAAGACCGGGGGACTACTCTGCTAGAGCCGACTGCGATTATGTTGGTGGATGCAATGGAAATTGATGAAGAGATTTTCCCTGACCGGCCTATACCCACATGGGCAAAGCCAATCTTTGAATTCCTGAAGGAGGGGACTTTGCCGATGATGAGATACTCTTAAGGCTACTCCAGAGAAGAGCAAAGGCATATACCATTATCAATGCCGAGGTATACAAAAGAAGTGTGACCAGTGTTTTACAATGATGCGTAGACCCGGATGAAGGGCTTGATATACTCTGAGATATTCATCAAGGAGAGTGTGGTCATCATGCATCTTCGAGAGCATTAGTGGCAAAAGCTTTTCGGCATGGGTTTTATTGGCCAAGTGCCCTGGAACAAGCAGATGATCTGGTGAGAAAATGCAATGGCTGTCAGAGATATGCCACAAAAACCCATATGCCAATGTCGGAACTCAAGACCATCCCCATTACCTGGCCATTTACTGTGTGGTGCCTGGATATGGTAGGACCGTTCAAGCCGGCAAGGGGAGGTATGACCCACATCTTGGTCATGGTGGACAAATTCACCAAATGGATGGAAGTTAAGCCAATCAGGAAATGTGATGGGGCAACAACAATAATTTCCCTCAAAGATATATCTTGAGATATGGCTATCCCCATAGTATCATAACTGATAATGGCACAAATTTTGCTGAAGGAGCATTTGCGAGATTCTGCCAACAGAAGAAGATTCAGCTAGATGTTGCCTCCGTAGCCCACCCCGTGTCGAATGGACAAGTCGAAAGGTCCAACGGACTAGTATTGTCCGGGATAAAACCCCGGCTCATTGAGTTGCTGCAAAGATTAGCGGGGTGCTAGATAGAAGAACTACCAGCGGTACTGTGGATTTTAAGAACAACTCCGAATCGATCAACGGGCTACACGCCATTATTTCTGGTATATGGGGCAGAAGTTGTACTACCAGCCGACATAGAACATGATTCACCAAGAGTCACCCAATACACAGAGGCCAAAGTGCTTGAAGCCCGGCAAAACGATGTTGATCTACTGGAAGAAGCGAGAGAACTGGCCTTGTCCAGATTCGCCATATATCAGCAAAATCTCCGACACTACCGTAGCTGAAAAGTAAACCCCCGAGTTTTCAGGGAAGGTGATCTTGTAGTTCGGCTGGTGCAGTGCACTGTTGGCATGCATAAATTATCCCCTCCATGGGAAGGACCTTTCATTGTAAGCAAAGCTTTGCACAATGACTCCTATTATCTTATCGATGCACAACCACATGAGAAGAACAAGGCGGATAGGTCCAGCGAGGAATCTAAGCATCCATGGAATGTAGCTCTACTCTGTCCATTTTACACCTGCCATAGAGGTGAATGTATCTGAGCTACTCATATGTCGGTATGTATGTCGGCAATGAGCATATTAATGAAACTTCAGCACCCCTAGCAGAAACTCGGGGACTGCCTTAATAATTATCTTTCCCGTACTTATTTCATATATGTCGGCTGGCTTAAGTTTCTTATACCATAGCCGGATTAGTAGTGTGTAAGCACAAAAAATCTAACTCTTCGACTTTGTTGTTGTCTAACAACAATTGGCTTCATGGCAAGAAAGAGAACAAGTTTGGAATCGCAAAGGACATGAAAACTAACTAAGGAAAGGGACATAATCGAGCCATCATTTGTTATTCGGACTAACCCTATACTTACTTTATCTATATTACGTCGGATTATTTTGAGCTAATTTCAAAGTTTCAAGTATTGTTAAGTCAATTTTTTGAACCTCGGACTCGTAAGTCAAAAAACGAATCAAGGTAGACGCGAGCCGAGTCATAAAATTGGAGGAACAAGAATAGGAAACTCGGGGACTTCACCCAAGTTAATCCGGCATTAAAAACTTAGTAGAAAAACATAACTAATTGTAGCAAAACAAACTATTGTGCATAGATACAACTACACATGGAATACCAGGGATCTAATGAATATCATTAAGTGTTTATAGCTCATGGAGCAGCAGATGGAGACGGATCATTGGTTGAGGGAGGAGGTACTTCGGCGTCAGTAGGCAGGGCACTGGTCCCTGCCTCATCTTTAGGGTTAATCTCCTCATCCTCCGGGTCTTCGGTATCATCGCCAAGCTCGGAGGCTTCGTCCTCATCTTCTTCGCCCTTAGCACCATCAGAGACTTAGGCATCGTCAGCGGCTTCGAGAAAGCTTGGACCCTCATTTCAGCTATGGCAGAAGGCATACTGAATAAGGTTGTTGGCACACGTCTTGCGTTGAGCGACGCACTACGGATCATTGGACCACTTAGATCTGGTGCGCAGACGATAAAGAAATTCCAGGTCTAGCTCCTCATACCATGAGAGAACAAAGTTCAAAGCCGTCTCAGCCTCAGCACGTAGGGTCTCGCACTCCATCAGTTTAGCTGTAAAAGCAGTGCTTCCTTTGGGAGTGGGCTCAGTGGGCCAGAGAGCATTGAACATCTGAACTGTTGCCGACATAATGTCTGTGCCATAGTTTTTCATAACTTCAACGCGGGCAGCGAGGCTCACCAGCAAATCCTCTGTGTCATAAGGAATAGACCCGGCGGTAGGGCTGGTTGGAATACCCCGCTGTAGGCGAGACTTAGCCATAGCAGAAGAAGCGAGAGGTTCACTCTCTGGGAACTTGCCTATGAGCAAAGCAGAAAATATCAATGAGTAAAAGCACATGACTCGGATAAACAAATGTCGTAGGAAGGAAAAGTACTCACGAGCGATCTGGCTAAGAATCTGAGTCAGATCATTATGCTCATCTGCATTCCTCGCCTGGAGCTTCTCGTACTCAGAGGTCGCCGACTTAAGTTTTATGTCCGCTTCTTGCAGCAAATCCTTGTCCTTTTCAAGATGAGTTTTTAACCGTTCTTTCTCCTCAGAGAACTCCTGGTCAGCCTTGTCCAGCTCGGATTTATGGAGATCCTTGAGCTTCTAGATTTCAGTGTTCAACCGAGTAATCTCGTTGTCCTTAAGGCGCAGCTGAGCGATAATACGTGTAACCTGGCATACCCGAGGTATAAATATCTTGAAGTGTAACTGCAATAATACGTTGACTTGGCAGACCCGAGGTATAAATATCTGCCAAGTCAAGAAAGGAGCATGCAGAGGCTAAGTGAGCAAGTTAAGTTACCTTGGATCTGAGCCAAGTTCTTGCACATGACGACGTTCTCAGCCTTGTCCACGGCTGCATAATCCGGATGATAAGTTAGTACGGATAGCAAGTGACTCGAGGGAATGAAAATGAAAAGGTCTTAAGCAAAGAAATTTACCGTTCTTCTGGTGATAAAAAGCAGCTTGCCGTATCTAGTGCGAAGATCCTTGTATGAGTCCAGCAGAGACTAGAACTCGGCAGTTCGGCGGTTGGTGGTGATCTGAAACAAGACAGTGTTAATTCAGAAATAGGAAGAGAAATATTCGAAGCCTACAAGATCCGGGCCAAGTGGAACTTAACCCGGCTATAGGTGTGTGGATATTCGAAGACTACAAGATCCAGGCCAAGTGGAACTTATCCTGGCTCTAGGTGTGTGGATATCCCAAAGTCTACAAGATCCGTGCCAAGTGGAACTTAACCCGGCTCTATGTGTGTGGATATTCGAATTCTACAAGATCCCGGCCAAGTGGAACTTAACCCGACTCTAGGTGTGTGGATATTCTAATTCTACAAGATCCAGGCCAAGTGGAACCTAACCTGGCTCTAGGTGTGTGGATATTCGATGTCTACAAGATCCGGGCCAAGTGGAACTTAACCCGGCTCTAGGTGTGTGGACATTCAAAGTCTACAAGATCCAGGCCAAGTGGAACTTAACCAGGCTCTAGGTATGTGGATATTCAAAGTCTACAAGATCTGGGCAAAGTGGAACTTAACCTGGCTCTAGGTGTGTGGATATTTGAAAATACTAAGGACTTGCGCTAATTCCCTAAGAGCATCCGACCGAGTAATGAATTACTCCCCCGGAGGCTCGAGGACTAGTGGGTATATCTCTAAGTGTTTGCATATATAAAAGGTATAACAAAAAATGGCTTACCTCCATCATCCGGCCAACAAGGCAGATGGCCCTAGTGGCGGTGTTCATCTGAGCGCTAAACTCCGCCGGACCAAAATCCTCCGAGAGATCATCGAGCGGGTTTATAAATTTGGCGTCATTCCAGTTGTTTACATACTCAATGAGAGCCGGACTATAACTCTCCCCGCTAAGCGACTGGATCGTGACCAAGCCCTTAGCATGGGCTTCCCGCCTCACGGACTGAGCGGCAGCTGGGCTTGTATGCAAGGTCAATTGTTTCCTGCCCTCAGATCCGACAGCAGAAGGGTTAGAGGATGAATCCTTAGCTGCCTTAACGGCCTTCTTTCTTTTGCCGGCAGATTTCAGCCATTGCAGAAGAGTCGAGGTTGCCGCTCCGGTGTGAACTTGAGGGGCCGGCTAGAATATGTCTTTAATAGACACAGTTGATCCGGAGGCGACAGCTAGAGGTTATTTCTTGGTGACTTGCTTTGTTGTTGCTCATCCTAGTGCTACTGGTGCTGGTGTTGGTACTGGTGCTTCTGGTACTGGTGCTGTTGATGCTGGTACTGCTGATGATGTTGGTGCTGGTGTTGATGCTACTTCAGAAAGTGGAACGGAAGAAGAAGTTTTCTGGGGAGGTGCCGATAAAGCTGGCACCTCAGAGGCTGAGGGTTGTGGCGGAGCCGAAGATCTAGAGAGATCTAGCATCACCGTATCCTAGGTAGCTCCACTTCCCCCTGCATCGACGTTTGCCTCCTCATGGCGAGGTGGGCTCAGATCTGGTGTTGCCGTAGAACGCTCTTGGATAGGGCTCAGTGGACGAACATTATCGTCATGAGGGGGGAGGGAGGGGCAGATGGGCCGCTCCGGATTGGTGAGGAGATGCTAGGGCCACTCTGGGAAATCACCCTGGGAGTGCTGCCGAATCAGAGAACAACAAATTACAAATAGAAATAGAACAAGTGATATGTAGAAATGGTGAAGCAAGACCCGGAAACGAGCAGGGAAAGAAAAGTGACTTACTCAGCCGAGGTTGGGGGCTCCCGACGCTTGGGTTCTCTTGGCCATAGGCTTGGCCGGACCCTTGACCCAGGATTTCTTCTGCCTCTTCTTGGGCGGGGGCGCCTCTGATGCTACGGTCGAGGTTGTCGGACGCTTCTGGGAAGGGGCAGGAGCCTGATCATCCATGGAAAGAGGAGGAACCTCGTGGACCTGACCGCCGGGTTAGCTGAGGATTCAGAGGTACCAGAAACGCGTAAGAGATGGGCCCCGGATCAAGTACCTCCATAACCTCAACATCGGATTCATCGTCATCTGGCTAATCCCTTAAAGAAGAGGCCTTACCAGAGGTCCGCTTGGTGTTGTCCGGAGTAGGCAAAAACCTCTCCGAGTCAGGTTCCTCCACGTCCGGCTCTGAGCGGTTCCCCACCCATTTGAGAGTCGGCTCCTTGCTGTCCTCAATTGTCTGCTGGAAAACAATTGAGAGCAAAAGTACTAATTGGTCAAGTTAAGATGCAATCCGATATACTACAATACTCAGAAGGAATACCAGGAGAAGAACATACCTTAGGTGGAAAGTTGGCCCAGGTGAAGGGTGCAAGCCCCCACTTCCATGCCTCGGAGAACTCCTTCTCCATCTTGAAAATGGCCTTAACCCGACGGAATACCTCGGAGTTGCTAAGCTCAAAAGAGGAGGTCCGGTTGGGGTCAAGGGGGCCACTGAAATGGCAGATCTTGTGGGAGCATTCCTGTAGGGGGGAGACCCGACTGCATACGAAAGTGATCATGACGTCCTCGTTACGCAGCTGCAGCCCGACAAGCTCCTTGATCCGGCGATCTACCTGGTTCGCTAGTGTAGTAGGTCGCTTTAAGATTTTCTCCCACAAGGAGGTGTCTAGAGGACCCATCTTGAAGGGGAGAAGCCAGATTCAACGCCGGTAACCCAGGGATGTGATTGAGGCTCCACCGCACTAGACCAGATGTTTGTCAGCAGGGCGAGATGAGGATCCGAGATAACATTTTTCTTAAGACCAAAGACCTTGATCCAAAGTTCTTTGGTAGGCCAGAGGCCGATGTATCCCTCTATGCCGGAGGCGAAAGAAGAAAGGGATGTGATTCCATTGGAAGGAAGGTGGTGAGGCTGAAGCTGGTAAATGTTGACAAAATCATGGAAGAAATCACTCACAGGCAAGCCAAAGTCGCGCTAAAAGTGAGAGAGAAAGACGATGAACTCGTCGATATTTGGAGAAGGAGCTATCTCCTTCGCAGCGAGGCGGCATGTGAACCCCGCGGGGATGCGGCGGGTCGCGTAGAGCCAATCAATGTCGTCCTGGCAGATGAACGCGCCCACCCAAGCACCACGCTCGTGAGCCTCTTCGTCCTCCTCCTCAGCAACAATGGAAGCTTCCTCCTCAGTCATGGCTATATCGATGTGTTTGAGGAAATAATCGGCAGAGGGGAGCGGTGATTTGGAGCTGCAAGGCCCCGTGGTGTGGAGCCCGCGACGGAGAGGTGGCGTGGTTGCAAAGGAGCAGCGAAGCACGACAGTGGTGGAGCTATGCTAAGGAAGAAGAGGCAGCGGCGACATCGTCGCTGTGGAGAAGAACGGGGCAAAGGGCAGGGGCGCGTGCGAAATGGGCGAACTTCCCCAAGAGTCGCCCATGTCTCCTATTTAACTGCACCTCAAGGGCATGTAAGTGGGATCAACCGCTACCGCACGAACACACGATGTGGCCGTGTACTTTCCAAGCTAACCAATCAGGTTCGTGCCACACCAAGGGCCACAAGGAGGAGGGGATCCCACGATGCGATGTTATGATACAGTTAACGAGGGGCTACCGCGATGTGACGTGTGCAGTTGTTATTCCTAACAATCAATACAATAACCGGCATAGTAAACTGGCGCGACCCTTAAAATGCAGCAGAGTGATGATTACCCTCCATGTGGGATGTGGGGAAACGTATGAGAGAAGGAAAGGTAACCCAGATACATGTACAATGACCCGGCCAACAAGATGTAACTCGAATCGAGCCAAGGTAATATCGAACCAAAGAGACCGGGTTACAGGATAACTCGGCAAAGGGAGTAACAATCTTGATAATTGGAACCTGTTGTGGCCTTATCAGCTGAAGTTGCTAAGATCGCACCATCTTCGGGGACTAATGTTGGGGGATACCCCCGGGTAGGGTCACGCTAGGGTATAAAGGCCGAGTTAGCCATGGTATGGCACGGTCAAAGTGAGTGCTGGCCGGGTCTTCTCAAGGCAGGCCGACTTATGGGGTAACCCGGCCTGGCAGGAATTCACCTAACACTAACCCGACCAACATAAAATGTATGTTGGCTATACTAGATTTACCATATATGTAGGTACCCTCGTAGCCGGGTTGGCCAGGCGCTAGCCGGGCTACCACTTGGCTTCCAAGAGAAGGAAGGAATCTCCCGCTAGTTAAAAGGTGGCCCCTGTCCACTGTAGCGTGAGCGAAGCGGGCAGAGGGAAGGACCACTGGGGCGCGGTCAACAAAGGTGACGTAGCCAGTGTAGGCTAACGTTACCAATGTCGGGTGACACCAAAAGGAAAGCAGCTCACAGAGGAGTACGTCCATAGTCCCGACTAGCCGTTTAAAGTGAATAAAGAAGCATCTTGCTTTAGCCAAAGGGCATATTTGGGGAATATGCCCCCACGTATGCCCTAAGTTTGTAACCTGGGTTCCCCTATATAAGGAGCACCAGAGCATCCATAGAAGGGGATGGATCATTTTACTCTGTCGAAGATAAAATTCTAGAGCACTGTAGTGGGGGCGGGGGGTAAGAGAACTACTCTCCTTCTCACGAACAGCTCAAGGAGCCCTTGTAATCCCACATTGATAGAGTGAAAACACAAACACTTGTGTGTGGAATCACCACACTATCCCTCCCTGGATTTCTTTAGTGCACATTGGCCCCATCTTTAGCCTATCCATGGCATCTGCCGTGCCACCACCATGACACAACATTAGCCGGGGTGGTAGGCTTGTGCCAGCTGGGCCCTTTGGGCCTAGCCGATAGCGGCCTCCCATGGAACAAAAATATTTTTTATTTCCTTTAGTTCGTTTTAATTTCAAATATGGATTTTGTAAATAGCTTTTAGACAAAATAAAATATCCACAATAGGATGGGGTTTTAATTTAAAATAGAGACGAGGGACATTTAAAAAACAAAGGTAGGCTTTTAGAAAATAGTTTTAGGAAAAAAGATGCATGATGACTTGATGATTCTCAAATTCAATGTGGCATGATGACATGAGCATGCGATCATGAGGATGCACAAAATAAAAACAACATGCGATTTTCTAGTAGTGGTTTTATCTGGGGTGCTACAATTCGACTCCACTAACAAGGGATCTCTCCCTCGAGATCCGCCTGATGGTACGGGGAAGAAGGCTGACGATCTGAATATCCTTGGTTCGTGTAGATATTCACGATACCACTAACCAAGATCCTTGCTCCATCTGGAATTCAGTGAGACCACCAACAAGGGGTCATTGCTCACGTTTGTCGAGGGAACACTCTGGAGAACAAAGGACGAAGGTAAAGGTGTCAAAAGGTAAGGCTAGAGATTGCATCGCTCCACCATTCAATGTACAAAAGCGAATGATAAGAGTAGTGGTATGTTCGCAAATCCATCCCACACGAAAAGCATTACTCTTTACAAGTCGCAGAAGAATTATGCAACTACCCTCGAGATTCGGACAGAAGATCTTGATAAACAATGTTCAGTAACAAAAGAGTGATACAGACTCTTCATCAGATCTGGCATAGATGATGTCATCGCGTCAGAGAACAACGGAGGATACAAAGATATTTTTAGTGATATTTCGGTCCATTGAAAGGTATAATGGAGGAAAATTCCTCGGATAGAATGAAGACCGATTGTAGAAGCACCGTTACAAGAGGAAGGAAGCAAAATCCTAAAGGTACGATGGAAACCCAACCACGAGAATTCCTGGACTTGAAGAAAAGATAAGAGGGTAGATTGAAACACGCAAAGGTAAGAGGAGAATAGTAGAGGGTAAGGAGTATAAGCAGACCTAATCAGATCTATCCAACCGATTTTTCCAAAACAGTTTTGACACTCTACAGCGTCCGTTAGCTAGGTTATCCTACAGGGTGGACCAGTGGGGTATCGTAACTGCTGAGCTCTAATACCACTTTGTAACACCCTAGAATCGGCCATATGCAGATTTTAGTAGTTCCTGCGAAACCCGCATAGAAACGAATCAAAGATGCCCACCACGCACTTGCGTGCGAGTGGAAAATGAAGTAGTACCATTGCACAATAGTCCACGATGGAACCCATAGAACATATATATACAACAACGACTCCATGAGTCAAGAATAAATATATACAGTACAAAGATCCAGATCACTTTGAGAACGATACAACATCCGAGTACGGATAAGAAGTGAATTGGGATAAGAGCCCTGAAGAATAACCAATGGCATCCATAACCCTATCCAGGCCAAGCCGGAAGGGTTACCCTGCTAATGATGTCGAACTTATACCTGTTAAACAAAAGGGGTGCCGATAAAGGGTAAAGTAAAAAGGGAGTGGTCAGTACTAAGGCTAGTACACGGCGAGTCTAGAATTCGGCGGCTCTCGCCTACATAGGTATGGTGGACTAAAGCCGCAGCAAAGCATGCACTAAACAACCTATAGAGACTCGATACAACTATCGGCTATCAGAGAGGGATGAGAAAGTCCTATTCAGGAACCAACCTGATACTAACACCAAACATACCCATCCTGATATTTCCCCCTCGAGACCAAAAGAGGAAGTCCTTCCGAGGAAACTCACATAGTTGGCAGTTTCATTCATTCTTTCCATGGTGGTTATCCAACTTACTAGTCATATCATATACAGGTCAAATTTATAATATTAAACTTTATTTATAGTTATCTATGATCAAGAAACTGTGCTCCAAGTCGTCCATGACTACGGACACGGCTTTTCGAAAAGATTTAACCCTCCAGGGGTGCACCAAAGTTTCCACATGCACTTCAACCCTTTTTGCCAGCTCAATTAACATACACCAATCGGTATGTCGGCATGGCCTCGGACATGATGCTTTCCTAGAGCCAAAGCAAGTACATGGGGGCCACCCCACTAAGCTACCCATAACAAAGTTGGCCGACTCCGAAGACGAACCCAGAGGTTGTGAGATCGGCCAAGAGATCCGAGGCCATAGGTATAATCGTCAACAGTACAGTAGTAAAATCTCATCGAGCAACAAATAATAAACATGGCATATCATGACATACATGGCATGAAAACGTCAAACTAAATTGTGGGCCAAAGTACAGTACATTGAAATCAGGTAATAAGCAGAAGGATGCCCACACACCCCACACGTGGTTAGCAAGCTCGATCTCGGAATACGTGTCAAGAAATCGGGTCCTAGGTGGACACTAGTGGGCAGGTAAAATCCAAAAACATCTATTAACCACTGGTGCCACTACATTAGTTATATCTACTTCCAATATTTATTTAGCAAGCTGTAATTAAAACCATGATCATCTCCACCATTAAGCATATCCCAACCCCCAACAAGGTGGAACATCGATGACGCGAAGCAACACCTGAGCAAGCAACTACGAACTGCAATGCCAACTGTGTATCAAACAATAGGCAATAAGAGGTGTCTAAGGAAATATAGAGGCTACAAGGAATACAAATGGTGCACGAAAAAAAATCATCGCAAAATGGGTAGCAATAGATCAATAGGAGGAAATAAAGACTATAAATGCCAGATAGGTAGAAAGGGGGAGACTGCTCGCCTGGGAAACATAGTTGAAGATACACCGAAGATTGGGTCAAAACTCGCATCAACTCAGTTGGGTAGTCCATGAAGAAGCAAAGCACTAAAAGAAACACCGGATGCACTATTTAATACTACGGCAGAAGATCGGGCATGACGCCTATATGATGCATGACATGGCAAAGGTGCGATGCGACTAGGAAATATTAAGCGGAACCGCGGTGCCAACAATTAATTAGATGGTTCATTCTGTTTAGATACCCCACAATTTAAATGTTGTATTAACAAGGCAATATATGTCATCGGTTTGGTACATAAATTTAAATAGATCCAATGTAAGACTAGAAAAGCCTATATATGGTCTCCATATTTAATTATGAGGTGAATCGGCATAATGCTCCCAAGCCACAAAATATGTATTACACATAAATAATTTAATATGCAACAAGTAGATAGGTAGAAATTTATAAATAGGGGCTTGGAAAATAGGGTCACACATTTGTGTTTTTAGCGAACTTGGTTCGATGTGGTTTGGGTTCGGTCTCTGGGTTTCTGGAGGAAGAGCTCGGCATTCCATGACGGAGAACTTGGCATTCAATGAAGAAGTCCTTCAAGTTCGAAGTCGGTGGTCTTGGCATTCCGAGAGGTTTGACGGGGTTTGGATTCGGTCTTCGGGGTCTTGGCCATCGGATCCATGAAAGAGGTTGTGGTGCTCCATGTAGAATACCTTGGGGCACGGCATCAGATCGGTCTTGGAATCCGGGATGGGGAGCTTGTCCTCCTTGACGGAGAGCTTGAGTTTTCGACCATTGTCGGTGGAGAACTTGGAAGTGGTGTCAGGGTCCTACAATAGCCATACAATGTCCCATCTGTAACACTTGTTGGAGTCTTGCCGATCAACAAATTCTCGCTCCTATCTTTGTAGCACCAAAACGGCACTGACCCGAGCAGCACCACAACATCACCAACATCCCCACACCACTCTATCTGCACATCATCATATACTACAACGTGATAGAGGACCATGACTATGATTTACGACCTCTGATCGCCAGAGCTCTTGCAGAGGATGTACAGGGCCAAGGGGTGGCACGGAGCGCCTGGTACTAGCAGAGGCAAGGTCACAGAGTCGGGGAACAGCGACGATGCACGGCGGAGGTCATGGGGATGAGTAGGAGGCATATGAAGGTGAGGTTTGTGGCGGTTTCAGCCTTGGAGACATAGGAAGCCGACGTGCAGAGCAGAGGGCCGCATGCGAGCTTGGGGAGAACATAGGCGAGGGGAAGGCCAGCAGTGGCAAACGGTGAGGCAGGAGCTCGTGGTGAGGGTGGCCTTGGCGTCAAGCAGTTGAGACGCAGACGTGCTTGCTGCACCCGGCCGCGGACGGCCGGAGGTAGAGATCACCGGCGCAGGCGACCTCGAGCTAGGCCGCTCCTCAGAGAGGAATCTCCAGGAGGCAGGGGCCACGGCAATAGGGAGATCGAGGAGTGATGGAGCTCTGGCGAGGTCGACGCGGAGTAGTTCAGCGCTAGAGTCAGGAGGAAGAGCGCCTGAGAGGGGGCGCTGGATGTGGCTTTATTTATTAAAGCGAGGATAAAGCCTATTTCGAGGAGGGGGCGCTGGTGGCGGCTTCTGCGCGGGATTGGAAAGGCGAGGCGAGGAGAGCTTGGGGACGGGGTCCGCAGGGAAGAGGGATTGCGTCACTCGCGTGGGGTGGGCCGAGACGTGCACCACGGGCGAGAGTGTGGCGGTAGCGTGCGACGCGAGAGGTGGGCCTAGGGGCGTCGCGTCAGGGTCGAGAGGGGTGAGCATGACATGGGTGGAGCTTGGCACGTCGCGGGTTGGAGGATGTGGTCGTGGTGGGTGTGTGGGGCCGAGCGAGGTGAGTCGGTCGGGGCAGGGTGTGTCCGCGCGTACCGCGGGGCGGTTTGGTGTGCCACTGCAAACATGCGTTACGCGGCCAGTGTGCGTGAGTGCATGTAGGCATGTAGGGAAATTGTGTGTTGGTTTGCAGGTGGGGTGAGGCGGCTGGTGGGAGTGTGGGGCTAGGGTTAGGGTTAGCACAAGTAGGGTTTGTTCTAGATTTAGATCTAGGGTCAGGATTAGTGTAACAACCCAAGTTTGTGCTATTTGTGATTAGTACTTAAGCATTGCATGTGCTCAAATTAATAAAATATATGCAAGTGACCAAGTGTGAGAACCAAAATACAAGTACAAACTCCCAAAATATGTGCAAATGGATTCAAATATGCACCAAAATTCAAGTTTAGTAATATTCTGGTATTTACAAAAGTGCCCTTGCCTTTTCCCTATTTAAAATGGTTTAAAAATCAAATAAATAGAGCCATTTATAATGAAAGCAAAGGTTTTAATAAAACCCAGGGGTTTCCCTGCAAATTTCAGCACTGGATCGCTGATCTGGACTGCGGGTTGAGCTCTGGTTTTTGCTAGGGGGTTTTCGAAAAATTTCCATCGTCTTCTCCCAGCTGGAAGCTGCTTGGTGTCGTCTCCGGCGCCGTCGATCCCCACCACCCGCTCTGCGCCATTCATCGCTGCCCGGAGGAGGATAAGACCGCCGTGTCGTGTCCCTCTTTGCCTATGTCTCTCTCTCCCTCCCGTGTTTGCCCTCTCTCGCTCCTGCGTAAGGCCGAAACCCTAGCCACCATGACCTCGAGCTAGAGCTCGTTCCCGGCAACCACGAGCCCCGCTGAGCTTGCTAGAAGCTTCGCCACGCCGTGCGGAACACCCTCGCCGAAGGAATCGAGCCCGGGCGCTCGCAATCGCCTGCATCAGCCGCTTCTTCCCCGACGCCTACGTGCACCACCGCGGACATCGCCATCGCTCCGGTCCGTCTTCCGCCTCGCCGTCACCAGCAGAAGACTTAGGGTGTGCTCATGGTTCTTGCGAACCCTTCTACGCTTCCCCTTCCTCTCTAGTTCGCCCCCGCGTCGCGCGCTGCTGTCTGCCTCCGCCGCTCACCATCGCAGTCGCGTCTCCGGAAACCCTAGTATTGTTCGATGTTGAGTCTAGAAGTTGACAAAACTTTTTAAAGGTTGAAAAATATTTGCAAAAAATCTGACTAGGATTCTTTTTACTCCTTTCCTGGTGTGATTCTATGCTGGAGTTTTTCTTGACCTATTTGGTTCGAAAAGGTTTTCATTCCTTACCCCTAATCTCAAACATTTAGGATTGTGTCTTCGGGGTTGTTTTTCTAAGTACTCCATAACTGGTTGCTATTCTCAGAGTTATCAAGATGTCTCAGTTTTGCTTGGTGCATAACATCTTAGCACACCATTGTTATGGTTTGTAAGTCAGCTGGTTAGTGTATACGTTAGTATACTTTGATACTACCATGCTTGATGAGATGACATGTTTTACATCCAACGTCTTTTGACTTTGAAACCCTTGGCTAACGCCTTCTGTTCTTACAGGATTGGTGACACTTCTCGAGCTCACACCCGTGCTCAAGCTCATGGGTCTGGGAATGAGGATGATCCTTCTAATCTTCCTCCACCACCATCAATGGTTCAACTCATGGCTATGTATGAGACCAACCGTGCTGACAACATGAGGCTCCTTGAAAGGATTGAGCGCAATACCCAGCGCCCAAACAACCAAGTTGGTATCAAGGATTTCATACATCTCACTCCGCCAGTGTACAGCTATTCCACTGAGCCACTTGATGCAGACTATTGGCTCCGCACCATGGAGCACAAACTTCAGGTTGGTCATGATCCTGAAGCTGATTGGGTAACCTTTTCCACCTACCATCTAGAGGGAGCAGCTAATTCCTGGTGGGAAAATTTCTTGGCACTGCAAGTTGCTCAGCATGTTGTTACTTGTCAACAATTCACCGAAGGATTCCGAGACTATCATATTCCGGAGGGTCTAATGGATGAAAAGAGGGAGGAGTTTCTCAAGATAAAACAAGGCATTGGTTATGTGTATGATTACCAACACATCTTCAACCGTCTTGCATGCTATGCCCCTGAAGAAGTTTCCACTAATGATAAGAAGAAAGCTCTCTTCCGCAAGGGACTAGAACCTGATGTTTGACGTGATCTGCATTTGATGGATTTTGGGAATCTGCAAACTCTTGTGAACAAGGCAATGAAAGAAGATGGTGCAAAAGTGGAGTATGAGGAAACTCGTAAGCGTTCTCATGAAGGATCCAACAAGGCTGGTTCAAGCAATAAGAAGCATCGTGTCTTTGTGCCTTATAGTGCTGTGCCATGTGCTTCCTACACTCCAAAGTCTTCTGGATATGCTCCTCGCCTGAATGTTCCTCCAAACAATGCTGGTGGGGTCAAACTACTGCCATTATGCTGGTACTTCAGCGGAACTTACTTGCTTCACCTGCCACCAGCCCAATCATTTTGCAAGGCAGTGTCCTCAAAAGGTTACTACCGAGGTAGCTCCACCACCAAAGAAGTATACCAAGCCTCAAGGTGCTGGAAGTGGTCGTCTGACCCATATCTCTGGTGAAGAGGCTCAGGAAGATCCAAGCGCCGTTATGGGTACGCTTCATATCAATCACATTCCAGCTAAAGTTTTGTTTGATTCTGGAGCATCGCATTCATTCATGTCGCAAGATTTTGCTGAATTGCATGGGATAAGTTTTGAGGGGTTGTCTAAACCTTTGTTGGTTCAGTCTCCTAGTTCTAGTTAGCATACCACCATGGTTAGTCATGGGATCCAAATCAATGTTGCCTCCCAGTTGTTCCCCACTTCTCTTATTGCTCTCAAGTCAACTAATATTGACGTCATTTTGGGCATGGATTGGTTGTCCCAATATCAAGCGGTCATTGACTATGCAACCAAGTCCGTGACTCTGACTAGTCCTGTTGGCATAATAGTCACTTATTGGACCGTCGGGTCACTTTCTCCTTCAGCTGTTTCTATTCCTCGAGTGGATTTGTATGCTCTTGAAGTTCAACCTCCATTAGAGATTCAAGATGTTTCTGTGGTATGTGAATTCCCGGATGTCTTTCCTGAAGTGTTGCCTGGCATGCCACCTGATCGAAGTGTGGAGTTTGTCATAGAGTTGGTCCCTGGAACTGCACCTATTTCCAAGAGACCCTATCGTATGCCCCCTGATGAGCTAGTAGAGTTGAAGAAGCAATTAGAGGAGTTGGAGGTAAAAGGACACATACAGCCTAGCACATCTTCTTAGGGATGTCCTACATTCTTTGTTAAAAAGCGGGATACCAATATACCACAACTGGTTGTGGATTATCGCCCACTCAATGCTGTGACTATCAAGAACAAGTATCCTCTCCCTAGGATCAACGATCTTTTTGATCAGTTAAGTGGTGCCACCGTCTTTTCCAAAATGGATTTGAGGTCAGGGTATCACCAAATCAAGATCCGAAAGGAAGACATTCCAAAGACTGATTTTACTACTCGTTATGGTCTTTACGAGTACACTGCCATGTCCTTTGGTCTTACCAATGCACCCGCCACTTTTATGCGGCTTATGAACTTTGTCTTCATGGAGTATCTCGACAAGTTCATTGTGGTCTACATCGAGGATATTCTGGTCTATTCCAAGACTTAAGAAGAACAGGCTGAACATCTGTGTTTGGTGTTGACAAAACTTCGAGAACATTGTATCTATGCCAAGTTCTCCAAATGTGAGTTTTGGTTGCAAGAACTCATATTCCTTGGTCATGTTGTTTCTGTCAAAGGGGTTGCTGTTATTTCAGACAAGATTTAATCTATTCTTGACTGGGAATCCCCCAAATCCATTAAGGATGTTCGAAGTTTCCTTGGGTTGGCAGGATACTACCGTCGATTAATCGAGAACTTTTCCAAGATTGCCAAGCCAATGACTGGTCTCCTTAAGAAGGATAAGAAGTTTGAATGGTCTTGTAAGGCTGAAGAAAGCTTCCAGGTTTTAAAAACCAAGCTAACAACTGCTCCGGTGCTAGTTCTTCCAGACACCAGTAAAGATTTTGTTAACTTCTGTGATGCCTCACACCAAGGTCTCGGGTGTGTATTGATGCAAGATGGTCATGTGGTGGTCTCTGCCTCTCGACAACTGAAACCACACGAGAACAACTATCCAAGTCATGATCTCGAGCATGCAGCTGTTGTTCATGCTCTTAAGCAATGGCAACATTACCTGATCGGTAGTCGTTACGAGTTATACTCGGATCATCATAGTCTGAAGTACCTTTTTACACAACCTCATTTGATTCTCAGGCAAATAAGATGGTTGGAACTCATCAAAGATTATAATTTGGGTCTCAACTATCAAACCGTCAAAGCCAATGTCTTTGCTGATGCGCTAAGTCGGAAATCTTATTGCAACAATCTGTTGATCAAACAAGCTCAGCCTTCTCTTCATGAGGAATTTTCTCGACTGAATCTTGAAGTTGTTCCTCGTGGATTCCTTTCTACTCTTGAGGTGAAGTCTTCTATAGAGGATGAAATCAAGCTTGCTCAAAAGAATGATTCTGAAGTTATTGAGATCAAAGAGAACATGGCTAAGGGAGTTGCAAAATGTTTCTCTACTAATGATCAAGGAATTGTCTATTTCGGTAACCGTCTAGTGGTGCCGAAGAGAACAAAGTTGAGGGGTTTAATTCTTAAAGAGCCTCATGAATCACCTCTCTCCATTAACCCTAGAGGTACCAAGATGTATCGGGATCTCCGTCAAAGATTCTGGTGGTCTGGTATGAAGCGAGATATAGCCTAATTCGTTGCCGAATGTGACGTTTGTCGTCGCATTAAGGATGAACACCAAAGACCCCCTGGTCTCCTACAACCACACCGTATTCCTGAGTGGAAATGGGATGAAGTTGGTATGGATTTCATAACTGGTCTTCCCAAGACTCAAAAGGGAAATGACGCCATCTAGGTAATTGTTGATTATTTGTCCAAGGTTGTTCACTTCCTACCTATCGGTGAGAGCATTACTGCTAATCAGTTGGCTAAGTTATATATCTCTCGAATAGTGGTCCTTCATGGAGTTCCGAAGAAAATTTTCTCTGATTGAGGGAGTTTGTTTACTTCAAGGTTTTGGTCAACTTTCCAACAAGCTATGGGAACTTACTTATCTTTCAGCACAAGTTATCATCCTAGTAGCGGTGGTGAAACAGAAAGGGTAAATCAAATCCTTGAAGACATGCTTAGAGCATGTGTCATATCTTTTGGTAAGAGCTGGGAGAAATGCCTACCTTTTGCTGAGTTCTCCTACAACAATAGTTATTAGTCCAGTATAGAAATGGCACCTTTCCAGTTCTTATACGGAAGAACATGTGTTACTCCTTTGAATTGGTCCGAAACCGGCGAAAGAAAGTTCTTTGGACCGGATATGATCAAAGAAGCAGAAGATCAAGTTCATATTATACGAGATCGTTTGAAAACTGCTCAATCTCGTCAAAAGAACTACCATGGTCATCACCATCAACATGTTGAATATGAAGTTGGTGATCAAGCTTATCTCCGAGTCACTCCGTTAAAGGGTGTCCATCGTTTCGGTATCAAGGGCAAACTGGCTCCTTATCATGTTGGTCCTTTCCTTGTTCTTTCCAAGTGTGGAAAGCTCGCATATCAGTTGGAGGTATCTGCAAACTTTCCTGAGGTACATGATGGCTTTCATCTGTCTCAACTCAAGCGTTGCTTGAAAGATCCTGTCCGTGGTGTTGATCACCAAACGCTTGACCTTTAAGAGAATCTGACTTATCGAGCGTATCCTATTCGTATCCTTGATGAAGTCGAGCGTAAGACTCATCGACAAAGCATCAAGTTTTTGAAAGTTCAGTGGTCCCATCACTCTGAGGATGAAGCAACCTGGGAACGAGAAGATTGTCTTCGATCTGAGTACCCTGCCTTTTTTTCAAAAACTTCGGAATCTCGGGACAAGTTCTTGTAAGGGGGTAGAGCTGTAACAACCCAAGATTGTTCTATTTGTAATTAGTACTTAAGAATTGCATGCATGTGCTCAAATCAATAAAATATATGCAAGTGACCAAGTGTGTGAACCAAAATACAAGTATAAAATCCCAAAATATGTGCAAATGGATTCAAATATGCACCAAAATTCAAGTTTGGTAATATTCTGGTATTTACAAAAGTGCCCTTGCCTTTTCCGTATTTAAAATGGTTTAAAAATCAAATAAATATAGCCATTTATAATAAAAACAAAGGTTTTAATAAAACCCAAGGGTTTCCCTGCAAATTTCAGCCCTGGATCGTTCATCTGGACTGCGAGTTGAGCTCTGGTTTTTGCTAGGGGGTTTTCACAAAATTTCCATCGTCTTCTCCCAGCTAGAAGCTGCTCGGTGTCGTCGTCGGCACCGTCGATCCCCACCGCCCGCTCTGCGCCATCCATTGCTGCCTGGAGGAGGATAAGACCACCGCGTCGTGTCCCTCTTCGCATGTGCCTCTCTCTCCCTCCCGCGCTTGCCCTCTCTCGCTCCTGCGCAGGGCCGAAACCCTAGCCGCCATGACCTCGAGCTAGAGCTCGTTCCCGGCCACCCCGAGCCCCGTTGAGCTTGCTAGAAGGTTCGCCACGCCGTGTAGAACCCCCTCGCCAAAGGAATCGAGCCATGGCGCTCGCAATCGCCTGCATCAGCCGCTTCTTCCCCGACACCGACGTGCTCCGCCGTGGACATCGCCATCGCTCTGGTCCATCTTCCGCCTCGCCGTCACCAGCAGCAGACTTAGGGTGAGCTCATGGTTCTTGCGAACCCTTCCATGCTTCCCCTTCCTCTCTAGTTCGCCCCAGCGTCATGCGCCGCCGTATTCCTCCACCGCTCACGTCCCAGTCGCGTCTCTAGTGACCTTTAACCAGCAGCACCGCCACTCCCAGGTTTGCCTCGACGAGCCGCGTCGAACGCACCCCTCGGCGCAGCCCCGCTCATCCCCTAGCACCACCAACCGCCGCCGGACAGCGTGCCTCCGGCGAGCCCATGTGGCGTCGAGGTGGCGATGAGGTTGCGCCCACGTGGCCCTGATGTGGGTGTCGACCCAGGGTTTGCCACAGTGGCAACCTCTATGGCCTTAGCCCACAGGTCAACCATTGTGGGTAGGTGCTTCCCCGTTGTAAAAAGTCCCCACTCTTGTGCTGACGTCATAATGACGCAGTAAAGTTATTTCTTGTTTTATTATTATTTCCAGAAATGATTTAATAAGACAGAAATTATTATAATCTTATAAAATTCATAACTAATTCATATTTAATCAGAAAAATATGAATAATATATCAAAATGTTTAGAAAAATGAGATCTACACTTTAAAAATACAATCATGCATTGTTGATCAACCTAAACCCTAGCTAGTTAGAGGAACATCGAAACCCCCTAATTGCATATGGGATCAATGGACTGCCAAACCCTTGGCACTCCGAACCCATTTAAATCGATGCTAATCCTAGGGTTGCCATGATAACTTTAATCTGTCATATCATTCATGTGCTTGTGCATTGCATGGTTCGAGGTATTGATTGTTGCCTTTCTTTCCGGTATTGCTTCTTCGTGATTGGATTCGAGCACGAGATCGAAGTCAACGACACCGAAGATCCTTATCTGTCTACTGAAGAACAAGGCAAGCGTAGCCTCTCATTCTGAACCTATGTCTTACAAAGTATTTACTTTCTCGCTATGTTGCACCCTATTCCAATGTGGTCTTTTGTTAGTAGCTAGAGTTACCTATCTGCTGCATAGTTTCCCTGTTGTAGCCTTTTACACCTGATCCACTGCTCCTATCATACCTAGGTCTGGCACGTGAGCATTGCTAGAGCTTCTTCGATGGTCAAGCTTAGCCATGCTTAGTAATTACGCCTGATCCATCCCGATGCTGATGAATTGGAGATGCCAAAGAATCTAGAAAGGTAGGAGATGGAGACATGATCGAAGGTGACCGATAAATATGCTAAGGCTTGCATGGGAGGCCACGTTGGGTGTGGTTTTCGTAGTCCTATGCCTGCCACTACTAGGAACCGAGTTCTTTACTTGGGAACCGAGAGGAGCGTACAACCACATGGGGCCTGAAAAACCCCTCGACTAACTAACTTGCCTAGTAGATTCCATGAGTCACATAGTTCGGGATTTCCATTTGACATACACATTGAAAATGTTTTCGAAAGAGGAGGTGAAGGAGGTGCATCATAACAGGTAGGTAAGCGTGGACGGGGTTGGGGAGGCGGTTCCTCTGGGTAAACTAACCTCGCCTGACATCTCTAGGGACCGGCTTCGGGATTTGACCCGTTATAGCGGAACCCTCCTTAGGGCGTGACTCATGGTCTGAGCGACAACAAGGTCAAGGTTGTGGTCAACCACCCTCTGCCGGCCTTCCAAGGAAGAGGGCTAATATTTTGGCATTAAGTCAGTTGGTACGTGTCGGTAAAGTTGTACACCCCTGCAGGGTTAAATCTTTTCGAAAAGCCGTGTTCACGGTTATGAACGCTTGGTGACCGAATTCTAAGATCATAGATAACATTAACTAAAATTAAAACTTGTTGATCCATGTGTGCTTAAGGATTCTTCCTCGAGGGTTCGAGAGGGTGATCCTAGATGAGGAGTTCAGATGTACTTGGTTAACAAGTTCAGATATTGAAGATGGAGTTGTCACTCTCTTACCCCGTTTTGAAAGTATTTTGTGTAGACGAGCCTCTTTTGTCCCTCTTATTCACAAACAAAGTTGGCTTTATGCAAAGAAAATCCATAGAAAGCTTTTCTAGCCAGAGCATGTAGACACTAGGTTATCTAAGTCTTGCGGAGTACATTCTCGTACTCAGCCTTGTGCCATTGTTGTTTTTCTTCAGATGATCTAGTCGCAAGAGAAGGTGGCTTCTACGTTGACATTGACGAGTAGTTGGGAGTCCCAGGTAGCATCCTGAGGACTATGGGTTGGACGTCGCTTATGTTTATGGCCTCTTAGGCCCTTCGTTAAGTTTGTTGTGTAGAACAATATAATTTGCTTTCGCTATTTGGTGTAATGACGGGTCTGCGACCCCTCGTTTGTAATAATCTGATACCGTACTCTACTAAGAGTTTAAACTTATGCTGTTGAATCCCTGTGTTCTGTAATGCTACCGAATCATATACTGTGAGTATCTGAGGTTGGAGTTAAATTTATCTCGGAGGTTAATCCGAGGATTGTTTAACCCTAATCCCGAGGGTGTTACAATTAGCCAGGGTGGTAGGCTTCTTCCAGCTGGGCCATTTGGGCCTGGCTGGTGGCGGCCTCCCCGGAACAAAAATAGTTTTTATTTCTTTTAGTTTGTTTTAATTTTAAATATGCCTTTTGTAAACATATTTTAGACAAAATTAAATATCCACAAAAAGGCTGGGGTTTTAATTTGAAATAGAGATGGAGGACATTGACAAAACAAAGGTAGGCTTTTAGAAAATAGTTTGAGGAAAAAAAGATGCATGATAACATGACGATGATCAAATGCAATGTGGCATGATGACATGAGCATGCGATCGCGATGATGCACAAAATAAAACAACACGCAATTTTCTAGTAGTGGTTTTATCTGTGGTGCTATAATCGCACTATATCCACGCGCAAGAGAAAAGATCTTGTCTTGAACACTAAGTGACAGCTTTTCTAGGGACCAACTTCATTTTCTTGCGATGTGGGTCTCATCGCGTCTTAAAACCGGTCTCGCACCGCTAAGTCCTATGAGAGTCTTTCGAAGAACATAGTATACGGCTCGGTTGGCGCCAAATCCATACATCACAATGCTGCTATACGTGCGTGGATGTTTAGCATAGCCGAGTAGTAAGAGAGGAAAGATAGCATTATAGGGCAGCAGAAAAACAATCCGTTTGATGATAAAATTGGTCAACAACTCGGCGAATCCACCACTCCGTCCTGGGTTGGAGCGATAGCGCAAATGGTTAATATTGTGTAAGATTTGATCTTACATGTTTTGGTAGCTAACAGGCTATTGCACGACGACTCCTACGTAGACACAGCCTAAGTAAAACGCTAGATGAAATAAAGAAACAATATGTAAAGATAAAAAGTAAATGTTAGAGAATTAATGTCCTACGAATGAACAAGGGAGCCGACGAGCCCTAGACTCTTGAGGGGACTGAACACGCGGCTATATCGTCAACACGATGATGGGGGTGAGAAAGCTCGCGCACGACAGAGAGGAAGCACAGGGCTTTTTACCCTGGTTCGGGACCCTCGTGAGGAGGTAAAACCTCTTCTCCTGCTTGGTTGTATTGCTCGCGTTTCTTCGCGAGGGTGTGATGAAAAGAGAATGTCTAGGGTTTCTGATCCTAAGGATCATCCCCTTCTAAGGTTAGGGTAGCTCTCCTTTTATAGAGGCATCGGACCACTTCCCCAAATTCATTAGGTAGGAAGGACTACCACATTTGTCGCGTCTCGCCTACGCTGACATCGGGGATGTTGGATACACCCTATATGTTCGGTAGTGGGAAAAAAGGTGTTCTGGCCTCAACGTCGATGAAGGAACTTGCTGATACGAGCACACACACATAGAGCACACAAAGTCATTTTTTACACAGGTTTAGGCCGCCCTTTGGTAACAACCCTACGTCCTGCTTTGGTGGATTATCTGGGGTGGATCGAGGTACAAGAAGATGATCTCTATGGTGCCAGGGAGCCGCTTTCTTGTTGGCTTCTACGCTTCCTAGGCTTCCTATTTATTTCTTCCCTCACTTTCCTACCTCTCTTCCTTCTCTCTAGCATGGATGAGGATATCCATGCTCCTTCTCTCTGCTTGCTCTACGCGAGCTATCTTACCCTTTGATCTCTCAGCTTCTCTCACTCTTGCTTGCCCTCTAAAACCCCTTCTCTCTGGCTTGCCCTCCAAAAAATCCCTCTCCTATCCCTATGGCAAAGTGCCTCCTTTTATACACCAAGGCGTCACTACATGGGTCAGAGTGGAGTACCGCCGAGAGCGTTCTTGGCCTCAATCAAGGTGTGCCACATGGTCTCTAGGCATATGGGCGGTGCTCGTGGCCAATGCATGGACAAGGGTGGTGTTCAGGCGCACTTGATGGCTGAGTGACAGTTGAGGCTCCGAGCTCTCACTCCTGTCGGTGGCGTGCTGCAGTGGACTACAGTGCCATGATGATGTCCAGCGGTGCTGGCGCGTCGCTAGTTCCCAATGCTGGGCCTGACATGCCTTGTTAGTCTCGGTTGACTCAAGTTCCAAGGCCATGCCTAGCCTAGGAGAAGCATTCCCATGGTCCTTCCGGGGCTCAGTCGAGGCTTCTCCTTGGCCTCGCTGCCCCAATCGTGTCTTTACCCTCCTTTCGGGGTAGCCCCAGGAAGGAGAGGTCAGCCATCTTGCGCACATCGTTGTCATTTGCTTCTTCTCCGTGCCTGGCTAGCGGATCGAGGCTTATCGTGTAGTCTTCGTCTCATCTATAGTCACCCACAGCATAGCTGATACTTAGTCCCCATAGGCTGATCATGCCAAGACCATACCTGCTCGGAGCACACGGTGCTCGCATCCTTGCAACGCCCTTGCTGGCCATGCCACGCATTTGCTGAGTCGCTGATCGGTGGGTCCTGGCCTACGTGCTATGGCGCAATGCGAGGGATCCCCGATCTCATTACGTCGATAGAAGCCCCTGGGTGATGGCCGACAACTTGCAACGCTGGTCCTGGTATGACGATGGGGCCGTTGTTGGGCTTGAAACTTTATTAGCACATGGGCCCAGTCCTAGTCGGGGACCGGGACATGACTGGACATCACACTTTCCCATACAGCAGAACTGACGTGCGTGTGCTTGCACACTCAAGTGGTTGTGGGACTGTCGGGCCACGTCTTGGCTTCCGTGGCACCCTGCATTGACTGCGCCTGCTTTGATTCCTGCAAAACATATTTTGTGGGGTGTGATTTTTGCCCTCCCGCGAGCCGGCAGGGTGGGCATCAATTGTTCCCCCTCCTTGTTTGTTATAAATGGGAGGGAAGGCGTAGGGCCGTGGCTTACTCTCCACCTCCCCTGTAGCCTCTCCCTTCTAACTCCGTGCTTGGTGGCGAAGACAATGGCGTCGGGCAGCTCTGGTGACGACGATCCTCCTTCTCTGGTGGGGGAGATGACTTCGACCACGTCGGAGAGGCTATGTCGCAGACGCAGGCACTAGGGCCGCTGCATCTCCTCTGCCGCTTGTGCAGATCTCCCACAACCGCACAGTGAGGCCCCGCCCTGCCGTGGCCGCCGGGGAGGTGGCAGCGGAAGGGGAGGCCCTCCCGGTCACTGTTCTCCTTCTCCAAATCGTGGACGCGACCCTCGGTGTTGGGGCGCTATGGATGGAGGGATCCTGAAGGGTAATCTCCTCCCCCACCGCTCCATAGAGGGGAACATGATGATGAAACGGTGGGTCTTATTGGCTTCGATTTTCTCATCTTTCTTCCAGTGAACTTCAAGTGGTGGCTATGCCTTCCAGACTTGTTCGCCGAGGAGATTCGGGAGCACCCCTTGTGTGAGCTCCGAGAGAACCCCTCGTGTGAGCTCCGGATGCACGAGGCTAGCGGTGACCATCCTATCTGGGACTTGCAGAGGTGGGTCGATGGCGCTGGTAGCCTGTTCCTATGTGACGGGTGGCTGGACTTCGCGACCCACTATTAGCTGAAGGTTGTCGATGCCCTGAAGTTTCGCTATCGCGATGAGGGCCGCCTGTCGGTGAAGATCTTTGACGACACCCTTTGACACGAAATATATTACTCGCTGCTTGTCTTTGACTCGGATCTCAGTGATGCATGAGGCAGCGCACCGTGCTGAGCGAGTGACGCAGAGCAAGGTGGAGGAGGGTGTGGGGGCTCCTCCCTTGCACCGTCAACTTTCGGATCTCTCCTTTATGCCCGGAGTCCTTCCCGAGCCAATTTCTGCATTGCACATTTCTCAAATGTAATGCCAATTCGCTATTATCAACGTATTTACCTTTGCCTTTGCGTTATTTGCTCTTTTTCACTACCGTGTCGTGCTCATGGCTGCCCTTGATTTGTCTGTCCATTGCCACCTTAACGCCACTGCGGGGACCGTGGGGGCATTATTCATTGCCTCAGGCGCCTCGCTGCCGTTCCCTTGGTCCCAACCTTCTGGTCGACTCATGCCTTTCTTGCGGGGCCAACCGCCCCTACAAGCCGCGCGGTCGCTACCACTCCACCTGGCTGTGATCCTTACAACCTTACCGAGACCTTGCCTTGGCCTCTTCTTCCCCATCCATCTGCTTCTCATTCCGAAACATGATGAACACACCTTACAACATCTTACCCATGCTTCAGGTTTGAAATAGGATATCATGCGCTTGATCAGGGCTCACGGTGTTGCCAACTCAGGGGCCTGACGTGCTAGGTGTGTCTTCGCGATTTAGTGCTTGTCGCCAATGCCTAAAGAACAACGCTCATACCTCAGAGAGGATCATGAGAGTATGGCGTTTCCTAGCCTGACAGTCTTTGTTACCCACGTCTGGTCCCAAGAAAATCCAAAAGAATGCAAAATCCTGAAAAAGGCTCGGCAAATGAAACAGGAGGAAAAATGAGAGCAATATGATTCTCATTCCAAAACGGGGGCAGCCCCCGGGTTACAAGCATTTTAACATAGGCGGGCTTGGCCAGATACGATAGTATTCATCGCATTTTCCAGGAGTACTACACTCACTTCCGGGCTTTTAGATTTGACGGAAGCGTTCTTGGGTGTTCATTTGCTGCGGAAACTCCACTCACACCCGGGATTTTAAGGTTGTTGGGAGCACCACGCACGCTTCCGGGCTTTCATTTGTCGGGGGAACGTCCACCTCACACCCAGGATTTTAAGGTTGCCAGCAGCACCACACATGCTCCCGGGCAATCATTTGCCGGAAGAACCTCCACCCACACCTGGGCTTTTAAGGTTGCCGGGAGCACCGCGCACTCTCCCGGGCTTTCATTTGTTAGGGGAACCTCCACTCCACCCGGGCTTTTAAGGTTTACTGGGAGCACCACGCACCGTACTGGGCTTTTTAGTTGGTAGGGTGGATGCGAGAAGTTTTTATCTTACTAGGAGAGCCACCAGTACCCGAACTGTCATTGGAATTAAGTTCCAGAAAGGGTCAAAGCCTTTTCATGGGCGGGCCAGGAAGCGGGGCGAAAGGTTGGTCCGAGTCGGACAAAGGGTCAGTGTGAGACACAGAGAAGTGGTGGCTACCAGTTTGAATAGTTGTTTAGAGTAGAACACGGGGTCCCTGATATCACCTTTGATGTTCAAGGTCCCCCACGGGGAGGGAAGCTTGAGCGAGATGTAGGCATGGTAGGAGACGACCATGAACTTTGGCAAGGCAGGGTGCCTTATTATACCCTTATACGGCAGGGCAATGTCCGCACTCATCAAAGATGATGTTATCAGTGAGGTAGTTGTCCCGAGTGTTGAATGTGACTAGCAGTTTGATCTTCCCCCATGGTTGGATAGCTCCCGGGCTTATGCCCAGAAAAGACCTCGCAGGGGCTAACTGATCTTCCGAGAGGATGTTGAGGTCAGCCCTTCCATCCACCAGTATCTAGGTAACCTTGATGTTCTTTATGATGGGGGAGACCACCAGGGGTAGCATGCCGAACCCGGAGACGCGGTGCGGGTGATCTCCCGCATCAAAGGTAATCGGCACATGAGACCACCGAAGTGGCCGCTCCACCTCTGGGCTGGGTTGTGCGGCGCACCGTTCACAGGACAAATGCTTAAACTCCCCGTGGGAAGACTTGGCATAGGCTCCTCTATATGCGCACGCACAGTTCTGTACTTGTGGGTACTGTCCACACCCGTCGTTGTCGCCACCTTGGTTGATAGCATGGTCATTGCCACTCGGTTGAGGGGTTGCGTTGCCGTGGCCCCCTCTGCTCCCTGCTCTTTCTCCGTCTCCACCACCTCCATATCCTCCTTGTGCAGCGCCCACGTTGCCCCCGCGACCTCAGGTGGGGGTGCCTCGGCTAGGCTGAACTGGGCAGTCTTTCACATGATAGCCAACCTTGTTGCAGCAGTAAAAATTTCCGAAGGTACTGTTAGTCCCCTGCTCAGCGATGTGCCTCTTCCGTCCCTCAGCATAGACGATGATGGAGTGATAGTTCCGAGCACCATGCTCGTCGGACGCGTGCACATGGCACCACTTTCACGTGGCTGGCTTGCCAGCCGCCACTTCTTCCTCCGGTTTGGTCTTCTTTCCAGCCCTGGTGGGAGCACTAGGCTCCACAACCAAAGCCTATCAAAGGCCCCTCTTATGCGAGACACTCTTCTTCGCAGCAGTGCTTCCCGGGTCTGCCACACCAGCGGCTTCCCGGGAAGCGTCCTTCCTCTGCTAAGGAGCAGAGGTCAGCCAACACCCACAACTCATGGGTGCTCTTGACGAGATGCATGTTAAGCTCTTCGGGCATCCTACTGTCATGCACATTCATGGTGAACAAGTCAATAATGGCGGCATCCTCCGCCTCCGGGATGGTGAACAAGTCTCATAGCCGCTCACTACTACATGGATTCGTAGTCCAAGGATGAACTACTCACGCATCACACCGGAGGCTTGCATGGTGATGAAGAAGGCCTCCAGGGTGAATTCCCCTCTCTGACAGGGTGCCGGGAAGAGCTTCAGATCCCTCTCGATCTAGGGATGGAGATGACGGCGGCTACAGACTTTCATGGATTTTTGATCGGGTACTTAGGGTTTTCGTCCCGAGGGCAATATATAGGCGGAAGGAGAGGCCGAGGGGGTGCCGTGAGCCACCACACCACCCCCTGGCGCGGGCCAGGCCTGGCGGCGCGGCCAGGTGGTGTGGTGGCTCCCTGGCCCTTCTCTGTCTCGTATTCTGGCACTTAATCACTTCTGGAAAAATAGGCACTTTGGCTTTTGTCCCATCCAATTCCGAGAATATTCATTTTCTGACTTTCCTGGAACCAAAAGCAGCAGAAAACAGGCAGCTGGCACTGTGGCTCTTGTTAATAGGTTAGTCCAAGAAATCATATGAAAAGTACTCCAAAGTTGGAACAAAACACAAGAAAGTGGATAAAACCAAGCATGGAACATCAAAAATTATAGATACATTTGCAATGTATCAACATCCCCAAGCTTAACTCCTGCTCATCCTCGAGTAGGTAAGTGATAAAAAGAAATAATTTTTGAGGTGACATGCACCATCAAAGACTTGATCAAAGTAATTGCAAAACATTCAAGGCTAGGATCATAGTACTTCAATCATAACATGAAAGACAAAGTTCTAGCAATAAGCAAAGAAACTATGAAGCAAGATGAAAAGGCACAAACCAAAGATTCATGAATAACATGCTTTGCAAGACGTTTGTTTTTTTCACATAAGGAAAACCTAGCATAATAGTATTCAGTCTGTCCCTCAATAGAGTAGCAAATATAAATGCATAGGACACCTTCAAGGTTCATAAGAGTGACTAGATACAATAGTTTCAAACAAGCAATAACAAGTTATGCATCAATCAACTAGTCTTGGGACAATGCACATAGAACTAAGAATGGCCACTATGCTCTCAAAGTAGGTGCATAAAGATAGAAGGTGGACACTCGATATAATGGTGGAAGTAAGGCCTTTTGTAAAAGGAAGTAGGGATTCAAGTCTCATAAAGAGCTTTCAAAAATTATGGTACTTAATAGCTTTTAGCTCTCATTGCCCCTATCATAAGAATCTTGAAGTGATTAAGGTTAAAGTGAACAAACTATGGTGTACATGCTTGACGAAGTATAAGTCAGAAATCTCATGTCCCTTGTATACGAGGGCCGCTCCTCATGCTACTCAAGTTTAGTCACCGGTAAGTTCTTGTCATTGTAAGTACATGTGTATCATTGAGAACCGCCAACGGGGTACCCCTTGCATGATGATACGGAAGAATCCCCATATCGAAATGACAAGGCCAGCAGACAACAAGCATCTCAGCATTCTTCTTATTTACCATGGGAATATGGTGCTTTTTTCTCTCTTTCCTCTTTTCATAGTATATTTTTTTTATTTTCTCTTTTTTTTTATCAATATAGGACTCTTTTTTTTATAAGAAGAATGCTTCATAGACAGCTCATTATGGTTACGCTGCAGGTTTCCACCATGTGAGCATGGATTAGACCAGTGGCCCAGGCGTTTCTCTAACACATATACATAACTCCATGGTCTTACAAGCTCCCCTTTCATTTCACACCGACGACATCCATATACAAAAGAGCATGATATAAACTAGGTACAAGTACCAAGTGCAATGTTGAAAGCGTTCCCCATGAAAGCATGGTTCTGCTAATTCCCAACAAATAAGTGCAAGCATATACAACATAGATGACACAGTGGTTTAAGTTTATTAAGGGCAAGTAAAGTAAAGTGTGCCATCAAGTTTGTGAGAGCTTTAATCACTATTTTTCTCATAGCAAGTGGAAGGTAAACAAAAGCATGAATATACTTGGAATAGCATAAGCTAGTAGGTAGGTATGGTGGACTCTTTGGAATAACTTGGTTTAGGGAGTTGGATGCAGGAGTGGAACTCATACTTGGTTGTGGAGGCTAGCAAAAGACTGGGAGTGACAAACTAAGAGAGCAATAATGGCCATAATCATGTAGAGAGACAAAACATCATTGATCAAAGCATAAAGTGATACTACAAGTTGAAAACTAAAGGATCATAAAGGCTTATGGTGACTTGTGATAGTCATAACATGGTGTGAGCATGTGCCAAGTCAACCCAAATAAAGCATCAAAGGAGAATACCACTATACTATGCTTTAATATGCTAAAACAACGCATCATTCATCCAAGGCACACTAAGCAATCTCAATTGTTTGTAACAAGTCATGCTACAGCAAATAATACTAAGCATAAAGCCAAAACAATATCAAGCATGGCATGACAAAGCATAGGCCACAGTCAAAAACGAGCTCTTTTTACAACATAAGTATGAACTTTCCTACTCTTTTCCAACCCAAACCAAACCATTTGCAAACCAATGTATGAAAGAGGGGGTCCAACCAACTTATTCATAAAACTAAGAAAACCAAGCAAACTAAAAACCAAAACAAAAACGAAAAAGAAGACGCTCCAAGAAAAACACATCTGTGCATGAAACAATAAAAATGAAGCGTTTGGAAGAAACCTGGAATTTTAATTGATGAAGAAGGGCATGCCTTGGGCATCGCCAAGCTTTGACGCTTGTACTTCTTCGATATTTCTTGGGGTAACACGCGTGGCATCCCCAAGCTTGAGCTTTAGTCCATCCTTCATCCCATTACTCATTCCTTCCATACACCTGAAATTTTTCCTTCATACAAAACTTCGCACAATCTCATTAGCAACATTAGTGCACTTAAGATAAATAAGTCTCAAGGTTCAGTTCTAACACCAAATAAACTTCCATTAGAACACTAGCTACTGTAGCAATTCCCTCAAAAATCTCAATTCCCCAAAGGAACTCAAGAAGGAACTAACAAGAAGCAAATGCAGAAAATGGCAGAAATCTGTCAAAACAGACCAGCAGGTAAAGACGATTTTTTTCGAAGACCTGATGTTCCTCAAATAAAAAAGTGTTGAACTAACTAAAGTTAGATAACAACGTGGAGCAGAAGCACAAAAAATTACAGCTCAATACGACATACAGAGCTCTCTCAGGAATATTTACGGTGAAGCACAAAAATCTATTTTGGGACAACAACTTTCCCAATCATTACTTCTCTCTCATTAGAGGTTACTCTTGGCACAAAAAGCAAATAAAAAGGATAAGGAGAGGTTATTACAGAGGTAATAACTTCCAATACTCATCTAAAACTCTTGGGTTATCTCCCAACAAGTACTTTTATTTAACGCCTTTAAGTTAGGCATAAGAAGCAAAGAAAGAATCAAGTGTTCTCAAATGAAGAAGCATTAAGATCAATACCAGAAATATTTTCAACAAGGCAAGGTATATCATCCAAGTATGTTCTAGAGGATCCTTTCTCAATGCTCTTAGGTTCACTATTCTCATCATAAGGGTTTGCAGGAACAATCCAATCAAGATTCTTTTCTATGGCATCATGTATTGCTACTAGTTTGAAGGGTATTGGTATCTTAGGTTCCTCCCCGTTAGGTTCGGTTTTGTTCATATTTTCTCGTATACCAACCACATCTACACATGAGCCTAGCATATTGAAACGTTCAAAAACTTTTCTAGCTTCTTTGGCAATATCATAGAGCTCCTTAAACAAAGTTTCTAGAATAAAATCCCTCTTTTCAGGGTCTTCAATTTCTTTAAGCTTAAGAAACATTACTTGCATTAAGGGGTTGAGGTTAACAAACCTAGCTTCTAACATGTGAATTAAAGAAGCTGGAGCAATCTCAAAATTTGGATCAAGTTCTACAAGGGATCTATCCTCAGTATCTTCATGTTTGCTAACATGATTAAAGAATTCTTCAATATTATCTGTCCCTAACAATTGTGAGCTAAGGAAGGGGTGACAACTAAAGGAGACTTAATTTTTTTGGGTTTTCAAATAAGAAAGCAAACAAGTAGAACTAATTTTTTTGTGTTTTTTTGAAGAACAAAACAAGAAAACAAGGCAAAAAGAAACTAAGCAAAACAAAAACAACAAAGTAAAGAGATTGGTTATGAGGGACTCCCCTTGTGAAGATGTCCTTGACTCCCCGGCAACGGCGCCAGAAAAATGCTTGATGGTTCAATGCACGGCGCCTAGAAAAATGCTTGATGGCGGTGTTGATGTAGAGCTTGTTGGGAACCCCAAGAAGAAGGTATGATGAGCACAGCAGCAAGTTTCCCTAAGTTATGAAACCAAGGTTTAATCGAACCAGTAGGAGCAAGGAAACATCCCAAAGGTGTTACTAGCTGAGCTTTGGCAGGGCGCACTACCGGTGCTAGTGGCAACATGGAGACCTACACGACACAACCATAGAACTTTGTCCCCAACTTGCGATGAGGTTTTCAATCTCATCGTGTTTTGCGGAAAACAAAGGATTAAACGTATCAAATGGAAAGAAGTAAAATTTTGAAGAAAGTAAACACAAAGAAGTAAACAGTTTATAGATTGTATGTAATGTAAAAGGACCAGGATCCATAGTTCACTAGAGGTGGCTCTCCTTAGATAGATAACATGCTGGGTAAACAAATTACAGCGGGGCAATTTACAAACACCGAGAAAGCAATACATGCATATACTAATCATCTTTGACACCTCTGAGACTTGATTGGGCATTACAACATAATACATAGACCGCCATCCAACTGCATCTATGACTAATAATCCACCTTCAGGTTATCATCCGAACCCCCTCTAGTATTAAGTTGCAATCAACAGATTATTGCTTTACGAACTGCATGTAAAGTCAACAATACGATTGTTCTATGAACAAAGGATCGTTGTTTTCTCCCTAGTAGCAACAACACATCTAGTAACTTAGAGATTTCTGTCACTTCCCAAGATTACCAGAGGCATGAACCCGCTATCGAGAATAAATACTAACACTTGGAGTTGCTAGCATCTACTTGGCCAAGATAGCTACTAACAACGGAAAGCATGCAAGCTCTCAAATAACAAAGACATGATAGAATCAATAATCAATCTGAAATAGCATCTCAATATCCATCTGATCCCCGCAAACACAACATGTATGAATTACAAATAGATGATCTTGATCATGAACGGAGCTCTTAAGTTCTAAACATGAAAGCACAAAGGAGGAGAAACCAGCCATCTAGCTACTACATGGATCCATAGTCCAAGGATGAACTACTCACGCATCACACCGGAGGCTTGCATGGTGATGAAGAAGGCCTCTAGGGTGAATTCCCCTCTCCGGCAGGGTGCCGAGAAGAGCTTCAGATCCCTCCTGATCAAGGGATGGAGATGACAGCGGCTACAGACTCTTTCATGGATTTTTGATCGGGTACTTAGGGTTTTCGTCCTAAGGGAAATATATAGGCAGAAGGAGAGGCTGAGGGGGTGCCGGGAGCTACCACACCACCCCTGGCCCTTCTCCATCTCGTATTCTGGCACTTGATCACTTCCAGAAAAATAGGCACTTTGGCTTTTGTCCCGTCCAATTCCGAGAATATTCATTTTCTGACTTTCCTGGAACCAAAAACAGCATAAAACAGGAAGCTGGCACTGTGGCTCTTGTTAATAGGTTAGTCCAAGAGATCATATGAAAAGTACTCCAAAGTTGGAACAAAACACAAGAAAGTGGATAAAACCAAGCATGGAACATCAAAAATTATAGATACATTTGCAATGTATCACTCACCACTCCCATGGACCACTGTGTGAAGCTGAATGAGTGTTCCCAGGTGCTTGAAGGCTCCCTGGAACATGCTCACAAAGCGAGTACACAAGTCGTCCCAAGAACAAATGGACTCCTTGGGTAGATGCATGAGCCAGGACAAGGTCGTGCCCTTTAGGGACATTGGATACCAATTGGCCATGACCTTCTCATCAGCACCTGTAGCCACCATTGTGATGGAGTAGATGGCCAGAAAATCCTTCTGGTTGTTATTGCCTTCAAACTTGACAAGGACAATGGGACGGAATTTTGGTAGCTATGTCACCTTCCGTAAGGAAGTAGAGAAGGCAGGGCAGCTGCTTCCGTATCCCAGAGCCATGCCCCTGCCTCAGCTACGCCCTGGGGTTAGGGATGGCCGCACCCGCAGCCTGTTGACAGAGCTACAGTAGGTAATCTGGAACCAATGCCTCTTTCGCTATGACAGAATTGCCGCGGCGTCCTTCGACGCACTTGTGCACGGGGTCAGCGGATGACCCAACGGAGACGCGATCTTCTTATGCAGGTCTCAGGGCGCCAGCCCCCAAGTGACGCGTGGCATGGTTGTCGGTTCTCCTTCCTCCTTCATGGGGTCCAGCGACCCCCATCCCGGGGGCAGCTTTCCGAGGACACGACCTTGGGGCAGGGTTTTGCATGGGCCCTACGGTAGTGGTACGAGCACGCTCCGCCCCAGCCCTCGGCCCTATGTTGGACTAGGAATGAGCGCGGGCGGACTCCTAATGCATCATGATGAGCTCCAGTTGCGCGTCGAAGTCGTCCCTCCATGTCGCATACTCCTCCGTCCCAGGAGCTGGTGGGTGTTGAGCTATGGCATGGGCAGCAGCGACTACTTCCCCCAAAGTTCGGTCCCAGAGCTCTGGGACTAGGGTTGGCGGCTAGTACTTGGCGTGGGAAGGCGAGTACCGAGGCGATCTGGGGTTGCCTCTTCATGCTCCGGTTCAGGGTCGGCTCTTCCGTCCCCGACCGATGCAACTCCTCCTGACAATGCACCCCCTCCGGCAGTGTATCCTATCCCACCAGGGACAGACACCTCAAGGGCGTCTCCTCCTGCGTCGCCAGCGAAGGGGTCTTCTAGCATGACGCCTCCTTTGTTGCCTAGTGGTGGTACCTCTCGCACAACGGCTCGTCTGCAAGCATGCTCACCTTCCTCAACCGCGGGGTCCAGTTGTGATGGCAGTGGTGGTGGTGCAGTTGTGCTTGGCCCTGGACGCGGGTCAGCGCCTGCGATGGTAGTCACGTGCCATGCATGAGGCTCGGCATCCAAGCCCCCAGTTGTGGGAAGGGCGTGGGAGCGAGTCCGTGCAGCGGGCGAGTCTACCGTGGCAGGGCCGGTCCTGGCGCCAGCACCTCTCTTTGGCACCATGGCTGGCAATGGCGCAATCGATGTCGATGTTGAACATAAAGATGAAACAATCGTCGGTGAAGATGACGATAAATCTCATAAAACTGTTGACGATGAAGCTAATTGTTGAAGCCGAAAATGCGAGCACCACCTACATGTCGTGCTAGATGTCGCGTCTCGCCTACGCTGACATCGGGGATGTTGGACATCCCCGATTTATTCGGTAGTGGGAATGAAAGCGTTTCGGCCTCAACATTGACGAAGGAACATGCTAATACGAGCACACAGCACACACAATCATTTTTACCCAGTTTCGGGCTGCCCTTTGGCTAATAACCCTACGTCCTACTTTGGTGGATTATCTGGGGTGGACGAGAAGTACAAGAAGATGATCTCTACAGTGACGAGAAGCCACTTTTCATGAGATTCCTCTTTCTTTCTTCTCTCACTTTCCTACCTCTCTTCCTTCTCTCCGACATGAAGGAGGATATCCATTCTCCTTATCTCTATATACTCTACGCGATCTCTCTTACCCTTTGATCTCTCCACTTCTATAACTCTTGCTTTCCCTCTAAAAACCCTTCTCTCTAGCTTGCCCTCCAGAAAACCCCTCTCCTATCCCTACGACCAAGTGCCTCCTTTTATACACCAAGGGGTCACT
Source organism: Avena sativa (assembly GCA_916181665.1). Classification (NCBI taxonomy): domain Eukaryota; kingdom Viridiplantae; phylum Streptophyta; class Magnoliopsida; order Poales; family Poaceae; genus Avena; species Avena sativa. The sequence continues at coordinate 275,906,523 of OV702292.1, forward strand.
ACAAGGGCCAGTGTGGAGTATCGCCAAGAGCTATCCCGGGCTCCGAGCTATCACTTGATGGCTGAGTGATATCTCAGGCTCTGAGTTGTCACTCATGTCGGTGGCGCGCTGCAGCGAACTACAGTGCCATGATGATGTCCAGCGGCACTGGCGCGTCACCAGTTCCCAAGCTGGGCCTAACACGCCTTGTCAGGATCGGTTGACTCCGGTTCCCGGGCCACTCCTAGCCTAGGAGAAGTGTTCCCTTGGTCCTTCCGGGGCTTAGTCGAGGATACTCCTTGGCCTCACTGCCCCAAATTGTGTCTTCACCCTCCTTCTAAGGTAGCCCCCGAAAGGAGGGGTTGGACCTTCTTGCACGCATCGTTATCCTTTCCTCCTTGTCCATGCCCGTCTCGCGGATCGAGGCTTGTAGTGTAGCGATCGTCTCATAGATGATAGTCTCCATAGACTCATCATGCCAAGACCATACCTGGTCAGAGCACACGGTGCCCACATCTTTGCAACGCCCTTGCCAGCCAGGGCACACATTTGATGTGTCACTGACCGGTGGGTCCTGGACCACGCGCTATGCCATAATGAGAGGGACCCCCGATCTCATTACGCCGACAACATTGCCGCCCAAGGAGAGTTGGTCGACAAGAATACTTTACATGGACTTGGTCTAGGATCTTAAGGGTCGCCGGTCCATCGCAAAAGCTGTGGTCGCTGCTAAAGTCTCCTCTACAGCATGGTGTTATCCCCTACCCTCTTGAAAGAGAGTGGCAAAGAGGGAGTGGGGCAGACACTGGTGCCTTTAGCTCTATTTATCACCGAAGAGGCCAGACAATGTCTCTTCTTTGTGCACTGCCAGTTAGGTTTGTAGTCTTTTGGAGTGGGGCAGACACTGGTGCCTTTCCTGCGAGATTACGAGCGTTCCCCCGACACATGTTGGGAGGGAATCCAAGGCCCTCGTGTAGGGAGGCTTCCTCCTTATGAAGCCTTCCTCCCAGAGGCGACCTGGACGAGGCTCAGTCCTAACAGATCCAGCCTCATGAAGGCATGCTCGTTCCTCCTTTGGGTGCCAAGCGGTCATGCCGAGGAGGGGTATCATCACGCGGCTGCTACTATAGTGGTGGTGGGCCGAGCGACTAGTTGGTCAGGGTACCCTGGTTTCCAATGTCCCGATAGTATCCCCGGGCGCTTGCCTTACACTTGTCCATCAGCTGATGCAAAGGGTCAAGGGCCTAAGCAGTCGACGGGGCCGCTGCCGCTGCTTGAGGCAACACAAGAATGTTCCCGCATGCATCCTGGTCGTGCGCACCAAGCAGTCATGTGCTTCCTACCATTAGATCAGGAATCACCGAGCGACCGACCACGTCTCGGAAGTTACACCTCCACAATTGATGGTGCGTGGGATGGTTCAACGATTAATGCCCGATAATCGAGGAGACGAAGTGACCATCCGCCTTGATTAATAAGAGCGAAGGCTCGATGCCCTTTCCCCTCGGCGCCACCCACTCTGCTCCTTCTCTCTTCTTCCTAGCTTCTTAGGCTGGAGCCTAGCTCTCTCCCATGTCGCCGAAGTGATCCTTCTCCTACCGATAAAGGAAAATCCATGATGATGGATATGACACCCCTGGGATCAAGGGTAAACAAATCCTAGACCTTAGCCTGTCATAAGCTTAACCTAGAGCTCGAGAATATCCAGTGAAGAATCGGTAACACAACAGTAACCTTGCGACACAAAACAAATTATGCTATTAAGTATAGAAAACTTCAGAAATGGCCTAAGAGGCCTGAAGCATAACAATGTCATCCCATCCCATGGATTCCAGACTGTCGGCCGGGAACCCCAAGCTACTTGTCGGTGTCGATGTCATACCAAACTTGTCTTTAGGACAACACTTATTCTACTACAAGACATATCAACAAAACAAGGGTGACTACAGGGTGTACTCCACAAGACTTATTGTAACATCCCAATTTCAGCAACCCTAATTTGTTGTCCAGAATGCAAAAATCAGGGGGAACAAAAACTTTTTCCTGTTTAATGCTGAAGTGTTTGCTTGTTGTTTGGATATGCTTATGCATATGAATGTGTATTAGATGATATACTCAACACCAGTTGACAAAAGCTACTCCCCAAAACTGTCTTGGCTTAATTTCCATATTCTCAAATGTTCTGGCATTTCAAAAACCTGAGCCAAGAAGCCTTTGCAAACCAACCATTTTAGTAGCTTCTCTTGACAAAACAATGGAGAGATATATAATATAATCTCCTTATGCTGTATAGACAGAACCTTCAACTATTCTTACCTCTGGGTTTCCCAAAACCTCCTGTTAGTAAGCTTTTGAATTCTACTCTTGGTAAAGATACCAAGGACTCTCATCTTATTCAAAATCCAACCTCTTCAAAATGCACCAACCTTACCACAAGCTGGGCCTGATGGTCACCCTAGTAGTAGTTGAATTGTTTGTAAGATGAGTTGCCTTGATCTGTTGTTTGACTTGATTGCTTAGAAGTAGTATGAGCTACTCTAGGAGCTCATCCTCTAGGATCAAGATACTTCAAGATCCTCAAATCCTTAGAAAGAATACAAGATGGATATGATCTCTAGCCAGTAGGTGATCATCTAACACCTTTAACCAGATCAATTCTGAAGTGATCCATCCTAGAAGTTCCAAGTCAATGAAGACCAATATCAAGCATGGATCCCTTCTACTAAATTTACACTTCAACATAATCCACTTGATGATGCCTTGGTACCTTGCAACCCACCAAAAAATAATCACCACCCACATTCTAGTCGAAAGCCCTAAATCTGCCAAATTTGGCTGTTTGGAAAACTATTCCCAATATCACCTTTTTGGATGTCTCCCTTTCTCAATCCTTGTGAATTTTTGGTAATGCACTTGAACCATCTTGTTAACCATACTAAGGACTAAAAAGGCCCACTTTTGTCCTTGGTTATATCATCCTCCAACCCACTCGTTCTTGATGATTTTGCAGACAAGAAAATAACTTTCCTGCAAATCTAGTCAACATGCCTACTTTGACAGAAGCTCACACCATCATCCAACCTTCTATGGACCAACTCTTTGCATGGTTGTGTTCTACTCATATAGTTCTAGCAATATCTACTGCACTTGCTCCAAGTGGATCTTTGTGCTTCTTAAACCCACAAGATTTTGAAGGCTAGTTAATAATCTTCTTTGGCAGGCTTATTTTATTCAAAGTTTGAAATCAATTCTTGGGGAACTCAAACAAGATCAAGCTCAAACCTCTATACCATGTTTATGTACATCACTTGGTATATCCATCCATCTACCCCATGCCTCAAGGGGAGATCTGAACTCCAAGATATAACCATGTTTTGATGGTATGAAATTAACATCACCCTAGATCCTCAACTCCTTGTTTTTTCCATCTAATTCAAGTTGGAATTCCAATTCTCAAGGTTGCAAATGCTTGCTACACCTTGTCTACATCATCTACCTTGATCACCAAGATTTATCAAATATTATCCATAATTTTTATGGCTCCAAATCTAATAAATCTCTTTAATAGTCAAAATCTCCAAAACTCCTTTCCCAAAGGAAAGTTTGGTGTTTGGCAGAACACTTCCCTAACTTTTGGCTCAATTGAGTCGTACATATCATATCCTATCACCCCACTTCAAAAATAAATACTTTTGAAGACCTTTATTATTTCTTTTTGCCCATTTTCTTAAATGGCCGAATTGGAATAATAATTGTTATAAATACTTTTTAGCCCGAATAATCTTGGGAAATTTCCCCTGAGTGTGTATTCACATATGGGACCACATCACATCAAAATCCAACTTTGTCCAATGTAAATTTATCAAATGAGCTTCTATAAACCACTTCTGCACTTTTTGAATAAATAGATTTAAGTGGACTAAAGCTCATTTGAAAAATCTCAAATAATTCTGGGAGAGATACCTTGACTATATCTACCACCAGTACCACTCCCTCATTTTATAGAGACTACATCTATGTATTTCCTTCAGAACCCTTGATTTGACCAATATTGCAAACTAATCAAAACTCATTACTCAAACCACCTCCAACCATCCTCAAAGCTTGACCAAGAACTTACCTCCTCCAACCATCACACCCCTGGTTGTGCATCACTATAGCAGCAGCCCTCTCCCTTGTCCTCTACATATTGGAAGCTTAGAGAGAGGAGAGATATGGCATATCTCTTAAAGATCTTGACAAATCAATGCAGCTATCTCAGCAGGCTCCCCCTCCCTCTCTAGTCAATGCATGGCCCCACTCCCCTCCCCTCTGCACCACTAAGAGCTTCCCTAGCTTCCCCGAGCCCACTCTCCCTCCCTTCTTTTCTTTCACCCGAGGTAAAAAGGGAGGAGCCCCCAAGGCTCCTGGGGCATAGACACCTCTCCTCCTCAGGTCCCTGGCGTCACACCGACCAATCCACCGCCCCTGAGAACCAATCTCCTGCCTGCAACCCCTCCCCTTGCTCTCTATGGACTATGTCCCTCATGGACCTCCACCTCCCCAAATAAATAGACAGAGCCTGTCCCAGCACCCATCCCTGGCTCACTTGCCCCCTCTCCTCCTCACTCACCTTGCCCGCACCACCACTTCCCTTCCCTTGCTATATACTGACCAGGAGAGGAGGATAAAGTCCTCCTCGGCCATCTCCAAGATCTGAGCATAGCTCCCTCTACTCCGCTCCCCTCTTCTTGCATGTGCCATTTCCGAGATCCCCAAGTCCCCCTGTATCTAACTGTGTGCTCATTTTTGGCCAGGTCCGCCTCCTCGAGTTGCACCGACGAGCTCCGACGAGCTCGCCTCGGACGTTCTCGCGCGAGCCGGTTCTAGTCGCGAAACCCACCACTGCTGCCCATCGCCGGGACCGCCGTCAAGCACCGCGTCGTCCCTGCCGTCTTCCAGCCCCTCCCCAACCCCTGGTGAGCTCCCTGACCCCGTCGGCGCTGTGCTAGGGTTTCCACAGCGTCGCCTCTGTCACAGCGGAGACGGCGTCCTCGAGTTGTCGATCTCACCTAAAACGGACGGCTCAGGGCGCCCCATACCCCTTCGGTGCTGGCTCTCGCTGACGGCCGTGCCCCGCTCCGCCATTCGAAAGCGCACCGCGCGCACCCCCGCCGGTAGCTGGGCCGATTTCCCCTCCTCGACCCAACTTCCCTCCAGATCCGGGCCTGTGACACCCCTCTTCTTTTTCCTTTCTGTAAAATACTAGATCTCATTTCTGCAGTCTAGTTTAAATCGATTAAAATTGGAAAATGAAGTATTTTGTCCAAATAAAATTGTCACCAGGTGCATGTGTGTTTTGCGCAACATGCCGAACCAGTCCCTTGCCAAAAATAATTTTTATTATTTTCTGGCATTTAATCTTCCAAAGAGTATAACTTACACTAAATAATTTCCCAAGAGAGTTTTACATATCCTTTTGGGAGGAATCCAAGTTCTCCTGGAAATTAACTTCTATACCCATCAATTAGCATAAGCCTCATGCCAAGGTGAACAGTAGTCTGTCTATAGCAAAAATAACAAAAAGTCGCTAGTTTCAACTTTATAAAATTCTCTAGGTCAAACCAAATGTGGTACTGACGTGATTCCAACTCCTAGAGAGGTGGCACACCATTACCCATCTAAAACCAGGAGATGAGGATTTATTGATCCTCTGTGGGATTTTAGTGATTTAATTACTTCTGTAAGTGGTATTATCACTAGATAAATCACTCCAGGAGTTTGACAACCCCAAAAGAGTGAATCCAATTTACACAGAAAGGTATTCCAAAAACCCAGATTTTGCCCTTGGAATCAAATCAAAACCTCCTATAGATTTAATCTGGTGAAAAAGACAAATTGTCTACATAACTGTCTTTGGGAATTTCCCGAGGGCATTCTGGTAATTATTTTGACTTGATTCCAACTCGCGGTGAACAAGTACATGAATACCTACCTAACCATCGAAGTAAATAATTTTTGGAGCTTCAGAACTTTTCTGGTGATTTATTCCCTAAAACTAGAAGTTAATTCACTAGGAAAATCCTAACTATTTAAAGAAAAGTGATAAATTAGTGAAACCACTTTTTTTGGTTTCATTTCATCAACATCTACCTATAGGTATCATTTTTATAAAATGGTACCATGCAGAATATGTCCTTGATCCCAAAACCCCCTCTTAGGTAGTTCCTCGATAATAAACCCTAAGGGGTGTTCATCCCTTTCCCCAAGGCCATCTCAATCTCCTAAATCCCATACTCTCTAAAACTACTGAACCTTAATTGGAGATTGTTCAATTGCTTGCTGTATTGCGTTGATGGTTGTATTGCTTTATGTTGATTGTGGTCTTGCTTGTTTGCATGTATACTCGATGACGATGATAGTTGCGATGAAATCGGAGAGCAGGAGAAGTGGTAATTATTATTGGTATTATTGGGTAATCTAAGAAGAAGTCCAGGGACATATTGCCATTTTGCTGATCCTCAGGCAAGCCACCTTCTTGCTCATAAGCCTCGTCCTACTGTTTTACCTATGCCTATTTTTATCTATTGTTTATTAAAACTGCATTGTTTTACTATATGTTGATGTATATATGGTAGTGGTTTGGCTCCTCCGAACTATTACCCTTTTTATACTATTAAGTACAACCCCCTTGATGACACCTACTGGTCCCTAGTAGAATAGATGGTGTATATCATCATAACCCCTTTTGGAGACCCTGTTTTAGCCGAAGCAAAGCTAGAGGATGGGAAGACCCAGGAAAAAGTTTTACCAAATGTTTTATGATAAAACCTTTGTGAGGTGGGACCTCCCAAGAGCTGTTGAGAAGAAAAAGGTTTCGCTTTACAAAATGCTGAAGGAAAGATGGAGGAAAAAGGTTTACGAAAACGCACCCGGTTCTTTGCAGTTTAGCTATAACAACTTAACCCTGTGCAACCACATTACTCTGGAATGGGACAATGCTGGATTTGATGTTTGTTTATTCTGGTATGAGCTGCCTCGTAACTACTATAGGGGATCAGGGATCCCTGGATGGTGGGCCTTCTCTGATAATGGTCCATGTGGGACATCGACCTGGAGAAGGAATGAAGGGTATGCTGGCCTCCACGTGTTACTATGAGCCCCTCATTGAAAGCGCACACTCGAGAAGTGGAAAAAGCGCTCCGGTTGGTCCTCGGTACCCGACGTCCCGGTTTTGAGGGGATTAACACTCATAGAGTAAGCACTTATATTGGAGTGAGCATCCGGAGAGTCTTGATCGGTTACTCGACCCACGATCAGTGAAGATCAGGGTAGTGTACCCGGATGGTGCGGGTAAAGTGTAAATCTATTCGAATAGCCGTGTCTGTGGTCATGTACGGGTTGGAAAAACTTCTGTAGAGCGGTGCTGGTTTTGTTTTCAAAAAGGATTTCGGAAAAGCAAAGGATTTGAAAATATTTTGACCATGGGATGGTCGAAAAGGAGAAAGGTTTTAACCATGGGATGGTCAGAAAGGAATGAAAGGAGTTTGGTTTGGGACGACCAGCAGAAAGGAACAAATGGGTGACCTAGTCCTAAAGTTCAAAATGGTTTCCAAAATGTTTTGCAGAAGTTTTTCAACAAAGATATGTAGATGCTATATCTACAAGAGAAACTATTTAAGAAAAGAAATTCCCTTGGAGCCCACCTACTACCACAGCTATATTGCATATCGTCTTGTTTTATTATTCTATTAAGGTGGTTTGCGAGTACATTCAAAGTACTCACCGGCATTGTCCCTGGCTATTAACTTGGTCAGATATGAAGAAGAAGGTGGTGTTGGTGACTATGCGAGCTAGGATGTCCTCCCAGTCAGTTGCCTGTAGGTTAAGGCATAGCTCGGGCTCTACGCTTGATGAAGTACCGCTGATGTTGATCGATGTAGCCATAATGGCAAATAAGGTATGACAGGTATTAGTTATGTATTGGATGTTTAATTTGATACTTGTCGGTTATGTGCCACGACTAACTGATCATGGGATCGTGGTTGTATGCATAACAGGGATTCTCGGAGGATTAACCCGGGGGCCCCACACTTATGGCTGGTGGGGTTATTTTTCATAAAGGCATCTTTGTTTATAAAACAAGAGGGAGAAGAAACTCGTATAGTCAGAATATTTTAAAAGGGGATAAGAGAGAGACATCTCCAAAGAATTGATCATCATCTTTTGATATCAACCGAGTAATCCTCATCTCACAACTAGGATCACCCCCTCGTACCCAAGAGGAAGCATGATTAAGCACACGTTGATTTGCCAAGTTTTACGATTAGGTTATAGTTATCTATCATCTCACGTTCATTCCCAAGTCGTCCATAACCGTGGACATGGATTTTAGAAAAGATTTAAACCCTACAGGGGTGTACAACTTTACCCACACGTACCAACCGAATCTTAATTCTAGTACATTATCCCTCTTCCTTGGATGTCCGACAGAGGGTGGTTGGCCATGACCTTTACCTTGCTTTCGCCGAGACCATGAGTCATGCCCTAAGGAGGGTTCCGCCGTAACGGGTCAAATCCTGAAGCAGGTCCCTAGAGATGTGAGTAGATGTTGGTTTATCAGGGGCTCCATCGACCCCAAGCAACCCGACCACGCTTACCAACCTGTTATGATGCACTTCCTGCACCGCTTTCTAGAACATCCAAATATGCACAAGTCGAATGGAACGCCCAAATTATGTGACTCATGGAATATACTAGGCAAGTTAGATGGTCGAGAGATTCCCAGCCCCGTGTGGTTGTATGCTCGTCTTGGTTCCGAGGGCAAGAACTTGGGTCCTAACGGTGGCGAGCATGGGACTACAAAAACCACATCCCACCATGGTCGTGCTTGTTGGTTTGCGGCCCAAAATTTCCTAGGCGAGTGCATCCCGGTATCCGAGTTGGATGAAATCTCACGGAGGGGCCGTAGTAGAATCGCCAATTGTCCATAGGGGCCAAATGGGGGTGAATACAAATGTAACAGCCAATCGGTCGTTTGAACCAGACGAAAAACTATTGAACTCAAAAGGTCAACTCTTCTTGGCCCACCCTATCAGTATTCCCTGTTATCTTTTGTGGTCATGGACTAGTTTACCCCTGTGTGGGCCAGATCTATTTCTTTTCTCTGCTCTTCTCCCTGCTCCCCTACCCATAACATTTGCTCAACTCTGGCTGCTCATCTCAGATCGGAGCTCACACTTGCTCTAATTTGCCTCCCCGCCATGTCCGGTCAACCTCCCACGCCCCTAATCGAAACTCGGAGCCATCACCGTCGCATCATCCGCCGTATTAGAGATTTGTGTCCCGGACTAGTATCTCGCCTCTGGCTAGTCCTTCTCGCACGGCAGAGCGTGTCCCTTTGGGCGATCCTGGCCAGCGAACGACCTCGGCCAGTTGCGTGCTGCCGCACACCCCAGGCATGGTAGCCCTGGCACAACAGTTCGACGACCACACTGTCATGGCTACCATGCTGGGCATCCATCCCACCATCTCGCTAGCAGAGTTGCTAAAGACTTTCAGGTCTCATTTTGGGATCAGATGAAATGAGGTCAAGATTGAGGTATGTGCGCCGCCATTCGATTTTTTCGTCCGGTTCAAGCACACCCCAGACACTGAGCGTGTTCTGCATTCTTCCTGTTCTTTCGAGTGTTGCAGGTAGAAAAAATGAGCTTCATGTGTTGGCATCGCGCCTGTGGGTGGGACGATCGCTTGGGGCAGCTTCGTTTCTTCTCCAAACTCGGCTTTGACGGCCTCCCATTGGATGCTTGGGAGCCGGAGGCCCTCGAGGAGGTCGTCAGTAGCCTTGGCAGCGAGCTGGTGGAGACCGTGCCACCGAGCGACAGATTGGTCATCGAGGTAAAGGCGTGGCTGAAAGATCCTGACGTCGTTCCTAAGATGTACGAGGTGCAGATTTCAAGCAGGGCAGGGCGACAGCTTTGTTGGGAGCACCCGGTCATCATCCACCTGGAGAAGGTTCTGGAATCGGTACATGGCATTCAGGACCCTGAAGAGGCGGCCAAAAAGCATCTTCGTCGCCTGTAGTGTTGGCCTGGAAGGATCGATGGCACATGACCACCACCGTTTTGCAACATCACACGTAGTTTAGGTGGGGGAACTAGGCTTGGACAAGCTATTGGTTCTGATTTCCCTCGAGTGAAGACAGAGCTCTAGTGAATTGTTGTAGTATGTGTGGATAATGAATTTGTAGTATGGAGAGCATAGCAGGAAGTTACATCGACTAAAAATATGTAATAGTTTGAATTGATGTAGTATGTGTAGTATCTGTGTTGAACACCGTGCTTTATAATTTCTATGAATAACCAATGACAACCTCGTGAAAAGAGGGTGGACTGGCAATGAGCAATGTTAATTCTGTGGATGCCATGAAAATGTAGTTCGTCTCCTCTTCAAGTACAAGGTAGCTAGATTATTGTGCCAAATGATGAGCGATCCAGAAGACAATAAATGATTCTTTTTTCAAACAAAGATTACCTGATGATCCTTATCACACTATCTACTAGTTTTGTAACACGTTGAACTACATGACCATTCTGCACACATCACAAGCCAAATGAAAAATGGTTTACAGCACAGACAGCAGACGCAAAATCTGTACATAAAATGTCATCTGAATTTTATCTATCTGGGTTAAAAAATGGCAGTTAACTGGATTTAACCACGAGTAGTAATTCAAGGAAATAGATACTTGATAGTATTTGTTTACAATAGTAGTACTTCCATACAAAAGGGTTTTATATCTTCACGAAAGTGGGCTAAACTTCCTACTAGTTTATAGAACAATGCGTTAGCATTTCATCTATAAAAGCCATTCTTTAGTCTGAACTTAACTATTCTATACTGAAGAAACTGCAGATCTCCACCAGAAAAGTTGGCTGGCCAATTGCCTTGAGAGGACGTAAGTTCTTTGATCATTTAATCCAAACTGATCTATTGCCTTCCCGCCAAACTACAAGAAATCAGCATTGTTCATGCACGACCGCTTTTCTTGCACCAGTCCCGGTTCAGTAGGACCATCCGCGCCGCCGCAACGATTTCTTCGAACCTAAATTCAGTATCTTCTTGTGGGGATCGTAGGTCTGTGTGAACTGGAACCTGGATTCCGGCACTGAGCTAATGCCTGCCGCCGGTTCTAGCTGTCGAACAATCCAACATGTTGAGTGTAGAAGCTTGGTCGCCGCCGCGGTACGGCCTCCGATAGTGCATTGGATGGAGCGTCTTTGTCATAGATGGCGTATTCCCAACCTCCCCCAATACGGTAAGGTCGCTCGTGCCGAAGCATGGACGCGAGAGTTCCTAGACCTTGGCGCTGCCCTGTTGGAGGGTGTGTACCCTCGGAAGATGCTCTCATGAACGATTTGACACGTACCTTGTTCCCCTACCTAGAGCACGCCATAATGCCGCGACGCGCTTTCTCCACAGCACTCTCTTGGCTCTGCTCGCCGCATCCGGCACCGACGACGCCGGCACCGCCGCCGTAGCCGATTCGACACATTCGGCGAAATCATCCTCCTAGAAGGGCAATGGTTGACCAGCCTTGAAGTAGAGCTTCATGGCATAACTTATAGGCGCTAAATACCCTAGTTTCGGCGGCTGTCGTGGCGGCAGCGGCGGTTGCTTAGGCGGGGCCATGTTCCCCTAGGTGGTGCAGTGTGGCGGAGCTGCGCAAGGTGAACTGTGGTTTGTCGGAGAAGGGGAGTGACATACTTATAGTAGGTTTGGACTCTAGGCACGCCTAAAAATAATCATCTTCCATTTCCTGAGAGGGTAATAATTCGACACTCGTTGCATTAACCACTCAATCTTTATTTCCCTTCTCAGCATAAGAGTGCGAACGTATTAAAAAGATCGGTCATGGATATCCACCTCACCAGGAAATATACCAGGACATGTAGGAGACCGGGTTCCATTTTAGACATGTTGATGACTGTGCCCTTATGTTTATACGATATTATTTCTATGCCATTATGTACCGTTGAATTGTAGCAACACCATCAGAAATAGGGGATTACGATGTGGCAAGTTTTCTTTTTTTAAAGGGCATCAGAAACAGGGGATGACGACGTGGCATGTTTTCTAACTGGCGGGCCCGCCTCCTCCACCTTCGACGGTGCACATCCCAGGTTCGAGGACTATTGCCGCCCACCAACACATTATTGTGCAATTTTCCATGTTTTGTCGCAACCAGCTCCGCTCTGCTCCTTTGTTCCTGTTGCCGCCACTCCGTTCAGTCCTGCAGTGCTCTCGTCCTCCCCTTGGGCCATCGTCCTCCCGCCCTCCCCTCCCTGCCATCCCCTCACGTCCCCTCCCCTCCCCTCCCTTCCTGTCTCCTTGCCGCCATCCACCACCCAAGCGCGTCTGGAAACGAAAACCGAGAGTCGGCAGTTCGGTTAGGCGCGCAACGACGCTGGTGATCTGGATCCTTCTCGTAGATGGACCCTGCGGGACTTGAGAACAGGGAGATGGGTCCTGCGTGGATAGAGAGCATAGAATCTACTTCGAGTTTGGAGAGCATAGAGGAGAACGAAACAGGGGAAGAGGAAGCGGGGTGCAGGGATTTGGAGGTATGGAGCTCGGAGAAGGTGTCGTACGTCCTCATTGAAGGGTAAGAACTATGATTCCTTTTCTGCATACCCCAATTAGCGTTTCTAGTCCCGTGGTCATGGCAAGGATATGTGTTGGTAACTGTAGGACGTCTGTACAACTTGTCCTTGAGCATGATGCTTTGTCAAGCGAACATGAAGACTCTGAAATGTGTGGCGGTACGGATGATGATGAGAAAGCATATCCAGACGTGGCTGCTGACCCTAATAGGATGGAGAGTAGGAAATATTTGGTTGATTCGAACTTTGAGCCTAACTATGGGACCGATGAGGAAGAGGAATGTTAAGATGTGGAAATGGGATGAGATACGATGACGAAGACGAGGACAGGCTAGTGATACACTTTGACAGGTACAATCCTACAATTGATGAGGGGACTGTCTTTGAGACTGTGGAGGATTGCAGATATGTAGTTGCCACCTATGCAATTAGAGTTGGGTTCAAATTTATCATTGAAAAGAGTGACCAAAAGATATTTAGGGTGCATTGTAGGGAAAGTAATGTGTGTAAATGGAGATTACATGCATCTCCAATGCGGGGTGAACACCCATTTCAGGTTGCAATAGCTACATTTAGTTTCAGTCTTTCTCATATTTATCCTGCTGATAATTAGCTCTGATTTATTTGGATGCTTATCGAATGTATATCAAAGTAAACATGAAGAAACACAACTACCCTAGTACTTCTTCAAGCGATAAAATTAGACCGGCGACTACGAAGTGGATTGCTGCTACTATACTTAACTGGCTAAGGCAGGATCATAACATTGGACCTGTTGAACTCAGAGCAAAGATTAGCAAAAAGTTTAACGTTCTGATTCCTTACCATTGAGTCTTTGATGGGAAGGAGATGGTTCTAGACTTCATTCAAGGCAAGTGGAGTGACAGTTTTGACATGTTGTATAGTGTCAAAGTTGGGGTGGAGAAAACATCACCTGGTAGTGTTGTTGACATCAATTACGAGGTTGTGAAAGGAAGAGAAAAGGTCTCAAGGGGGTCATGTATAAGCAGGCAGATAAGAAATGCTTTAGGAGATGTTTTGTCTGCCTGATGCCATGCTGGATGGGATTCCTAGATGGCTGCAGGCCATACTTGGCAATAGACACAACTTCTTTAACATGGAAGTTCAGGGGACATGTTGCTTCTGCTTGTGCTTGGGACGCGCATAATTGGCTTCTACCCGTAGATTATGCTGTTCTTGATGGTGAATCAAATGAAAGGTGGACATGGTTCATGCAGAGACTATGGGTAGTAATTGGTCACCCTAAAGGCTTGGTGATACACAATGGTGCATGCAAGGGTTTTTAGAATGTCGTTGATGTTGTGTTTCCTGGGGTTGAGCATAGGGAATGCATGCGGCACCTCGCTACTAACTTCACGAAGAAGTTAAAAGGAAAGATCTTTGAAGAGGACTTGTGGCGATCAGCATACACATACACCCCAAGCACGCACGCTACTTACTTGTAGAACATATATGTAGTGCCAAAGGTGAAAAAATACCTTGAAGAACATCACACAAGGCTATGGGCCAGAAGCAAGTTTGGTGAGTTAAGCAAGGTGGATTTTGTTTGCAATAATTTGGCAGAGAGTTTCAATGCTAAGATTTCGGGCATGAAGACACTTGCAACTGTTATTTTGTTGGATGCAATAATACAGTGCATAATGGTGAAGATAGATTTAAGGCAAAAAAAATTGTGCAAGAAAATTTTTAGGCCATAAAATAGTTCCAAAGGTGGTTATGTTACTGAATGCAACAACCAGGGAAATGAGAATGATAAAGATGAGGATGGTCAGAAGTTCTAGAACATTGGCTGAGGTTTATGCAAAATGCAAGCGTGGAACTGAAAGGAGGTACACTATAGACATTGGAAACAAGACTTGTTCATGCAGGAAGTGGCAGATTACTGGTCTGCCATGTCACGATGCACTGTACTTCATCTTAAATCTTAGAGGTAGCGGAGCTAAAATAGAGAACTATGTTGACAACTATTTCTCAGTGGACAAGTTTGCTGTAACTTATGCAGAAAAAGTACCACCTATGGCTGATTGGGAGATTGTCGATCCAGGGTTCAAACTTCAACCAACAGTTCTTAGGAGGCCACCTAGGAGGCCAAGAAAGCTAAGGATCAAAGCCTCCACCGACAAATGTTCAAGGCTTGGAGCTACGAAAAGGAAATGCAAACATTGTGGAGGATTCGGCCATATCAAGAGGTTGTGCACAACCCAGTTCCACATGATCTTGTCCTTGTTCACACCCCGGTGGCAGAAAATGAGGCTTCTCAGCCAGAACTGGAGGAAGAGCAACGCGGAGACGAAGAACTTGAGGAAGTGCAGCATGTGGAGGAAAATGGTGATGAGCACTCGGAGGAAAACATCGGTAAGCAGCAAATTTATGAAGAAGTGGAGGTGCCGGCGAGAAAAGGGTGTGAAAATAAACAAAAGGGTAAGTGGAACAGGAAGGAAAAGGAAAATAATGGAGGTGTATTAGAATATGAAGAAGTTGAAGGGGTGATTGAGGATGTTCTTGAGGATCTTTCGGCTAACGGCGGGAGAAATAATAAATACCTGCCAATTTCATATTTGTACGATTCTCTAGATGAAAGGTAAGCTTAAAAATTGTTTTATTTTCCATTTGATCATTTTTTCCCATCCTCATCAATTGTTGCTTAATGCAGCGTGGGCTAGCAGACTAATAAGAGGAGAAGAAAGAAGTCGGCACAGTAATGTCGTTTCTTGAATTATAATATAAACTGAACTAGTCATGTCGTCTTTATTTATATCTGGCACGTGCAACGTGTCTGTGATGGGGTTAGATGGACCGGATTACAACTTTTTAAATATTATTACATTGGAGTAATTTTTTACCTGCGTATGGACGCACCTACTAGTTCCCATCTCCCTTGGATTCCCATCTCCTATAGTGCACTCCAAAAATTATGGCTGTGCCATCAAGTGCTAGTAGCAGAGACAGCGTATTGTCCCATCAGATGTGAATGCGTGAACTTTGTTTATTCAGAATTGGACAACTTTTGATTAGTTTGAAAGACAAAGAAACCGAAAACATGGCCAATATATGCCCTTAGAAACTATTTCTCAAAAAAATTATTACTCCCTCCTTCTAGAAATAAGTGACTTGAATTTGTGTAGATTCGTATGTATCTAGACATGTTTTGGGTATAGATACATTTAAATATCTAAAAAAATCTAAGTCAGTTATATCCGGACAGAAGTAGTACACTATTACAACACGCTCCACCCCTTCTCCTTTGGCGCACTCCAAATTATGGTTGTGCCATCAAGTGCTGGGAGCAGAGTCAGCGTATTATCCCATCCGATATGCCAGGAACGTGCGGACTTTATTTTCAGGGTCGGACGACTTTCGATTAGTTTCAAAGACAAAGACACCTAAAACATGGCCAACATATATAGATTATGATGCTAATCAACTATGACTCAAGTGACCCCGATCCAAAGAGGGCATTAAGATACCGTACATAGATTTAAATTAGGCTTAAGTGGCCCTAATCGACTATGACGCTCCCGCAGTCTCCATCATTGATGATGTTGTCCGCGTCGGAATCGATGTCGACGTTCTCAGCCGCGTTCCTCCTCCTCATGGATTCTTCATGGCATGCCGCATCGATAACGGTGGAGGTCGTACGTCGAGGCACAACACAGAAGCGTTGCCTCCCTTTGAGGTTGCGCAGATCCGGGTAGATCTCCTGCCGGTGGGTTCTGCATAGCTCAATCAATGCCATCCGCTCCTTCTTGAACAACTTTCGCCAGTACGCGCTCGTGCGCGAGTACCGTGCCATTTCCCTCTTCTTCCTTGCCAGCTGGCGGCGGTGCTCCTCGATCTTCCTCGCCAACACGTTGTCGCACAAGAGTGGCGTGATAGGCACCCTGGCGAGCTAAGCTCAAAGCCATCCAGAAACCTCGTGAATAGTGGCGCAAGTATGTCGTAGTGGGCGAACATCTGAGCCTCGTGCAAGCTGACTTTGGGCCTCTCCCTCTCCATGTCTATGAAGGAACACGATCTGAGCTTCGGCCCCGAGGTTAAGGGGATAAGGGCAATGACGTAGGCCCAGTCATGGATGCCACTACCAATCAGTTCGCATAAAAGACTTCTCGCAGATCGCCCTTACAAAGTACATCGTTATCGTCCACACACCCCAACCCAACGACGCCTAACAATCGAGGATCGGGTATTCTAGAAGCCCAGAGCGGTTCCTAGTTAGTTCTGCATCCCGATTGTTTGTGGCCAATGGCTATCATTGAAAAGAACACACATGCAAATAATTCTGGTGGATCCATGTGGATATGGAAAGAACACACATGCAATAAATCTAATCGTGGTTTATGAAAATAACACACATGCAATGACTCTAGTTTTGGTTCCATGTGGTTTATGAAAAGAACAAACATGCAATGACTCTAGTTGTGGTTTATGAAAATAACACATATGCAATGACTCTAGTGGTGGTTTAGGAAAAGAACACACATGCAATGACACTGGTGGATCCATGCGCTTTAGTAAAATAACACACATGTAATGACACTAGTGGTGGTTTAGGAAAAGAACACATATGCAATGTCTCTAGTTGTGGTTTAGGAAAAGAACAAACATGCAATGACTCTACGGGTGGTTTATGAAAAGGACACACATGCATTGACACTAGTGGATCCATGTGGTTTAGTAAAATAACACACATGCAATGACACTAGTGGTGGTTTAGGAAAAGAAAACACATGCAAGGACATGCAATGACACTGGTGGATCCATGTGGTTTAGGAAAAGAACAAACATGCAATGACTCTAGTTGTCGTTTATGTAAAGTACACACGTGCAATGACTCTAGTGGTTGTTTAGGAAAAGAACACACATGCAATGACACTAGTGGTGGTTTAGGAAAAGAACACACATGCAATGTCTCTATTTGTGGTTTAGGAAAAGAACAAACTTGCAATGACTCTAGTGGTGGTTCATGAAAAGGACACAAATGCATTGACACTAGTGGATGTGGTTTAGTAAAATAACACACATGCAATAACACTAGTGGTTGTTTAGGAAAAGCACACACATGCAAAGACATGCAATGACACTGATGGATCCATGTCGTTTATGAAAGGAACACACATCCAATGACACTGGGTCTGGTTAATGAAAAGAACACACATGTGACATGGTTATACCCTACGGGTACGTAACTTCAGCATACCTGGTCCAGCCCAAGGAAGGCCCACGGCAGATATACGCCGGCCCATGAAGATTTTCAGGTGGCCCAGGCCCATGACGCCTTCGGATCCTTGGAGAGCAAGACTAGAGTTTGAATACAACTTGTAAGCTAATCGTATTGGCACCCGAGACCTAGCCTCCTCATATATAAAGGCTAGGAGGGTCCAACGAGGGGGAAGACGATTACACACGACATACACACCTCCACGCCAGATCGAATCTGCGCACCTTGTAATCTTCGGTTCCGCCATAATAAAAGAGCAGACAAGCAGGAGTAGGGTTTTCCCTCCGGGGGCCTGAACCTGGGTAAATCTCGTGTCCCCTGGTTGCTTGTCTGTTAACCATGCCACGATCTCCAGCATCCCCATCTTCTCCAAAACCCAAGTCCATAACAATGGGCATTGACGAGATTAAACCTCGTCAATTGGCGCCGTCTGTGGGAATTGGGGCTGCTGATTGTGCGGTCGTGACGGTTCCGACCCGATCGATCTACAACTCCGTGGCGACAGAGAATCACCTCCTCTTCGGTGCTTTCGACTTCACCGCCCAATCGCCAGATACCATGAAGGATTTCGAGCCCGTAGGCGACGGACTCGAAATTCTGTTCGGGAGCTTCTGCTTCCAGGTGGGACAAACTGGCACCCTCCGCCTCCCTGAGCGGGTGCCCGTGCCGCCAATCAGGCCCGCTTCGTGGGCTCCACACCCCGTGCTACGCACGTCACCATCAACAGATGAGTTCTACATCAGCAGCAGCTGCAACTCCGATTTGTGCGATCCACCTTCGGAGAAAGGGACCTACGGTTCCAGATACGAAAGCTGCGGCAACAGCCAACCAATCTGCAGGCGCTATCTGTGCACCCCAATCATCCAAACCGACGTGGAAACGCCTAACCCGCCGCCCAACCCCAACCCGCCGGACACAAACGGCGAAAACAGGGACAACAGGGGCCACCTAATCCAACTTAGCAAAGAAGGATGGGCCGAAGCACGCCGCGCCGTCGCAGGCGAAATAGTCCTACCTCTGGACTCCCCACGTGATCTGCTGATGGCATACCACTACCTCCTCATCGAGGAGCACAAGAAGCAAGTCAAGATGCAGGAGACGCTCGACAAACGCAAGAAAGCAGCCTTTGAGTCCAGTGCGCGACGAGCTGCGCTCTCCGCCATGGGACCTGGCTCTAGCACGAACGGAAACCAGGGAAACAAGCACCACTCTCGGGTGGCAAACATGGACCCGAAGGAGCGGCGTGACGTGACCCGAACCCTCCACACATTGTTCATGGATATGGACGCCGACGGCAACATCACTCCGAAGACGCCACAAGCTGCGATCATGGCAGCCACTACGTATCTCGCGGCTCACCCACCTCCGGAGGGGGACCCGAAAAGGGCCATGCATAGGTCCGCACTCACCGGACTAGGACTAATCGGAGCTGCGCTCCACGAAGACGCTCCTACGGAGCCGAAGAAGAAAGCTCCGGCCAGGCGCGACCGGAGCCCCACTCCCTCATCCGAAGATGAAGAAGAACACGACCTTCCTCGAAGGAAGAAGACCTCGTACCGCCATAAACACGACTACAACGCCAGAGACAAGCTTACATAGCGCAAGATCGACAAAGCACGCGCCAAACGCGCATGCTCGTTTGAATCTGAGATGGATGAAGACGAAGGAGAACTCTGCGGGGCTCGATGCTTCAGCAGATCCGTCCGGCGAACACAGATGCCACGCAACTTCAAGCTTCCTTCGGATACTCCGAAATTCAACGGCACGCAAGATCCAAAGTCCTGGCTCAGTGACCATCTGTCATCCGTTAAGCTTCACGGAGGCAACAAAGAAACCGCAATGCAATGCCTTCAGCTGCAGCTGACAGGCGCGGCACGGGTCTGGCTCGGCAGCCTATCATCAGGATCCATCCGAAGCTGGGAAGAGCTCGCTTATAGCTTCATCCGAAACTTCAAAGGCACCAGCAAGAGGCCCGCCTCAATCGAAGAGTTGCGAGCCTGCACTCAGAGAACGGGTGAATCTATTCGCTCGTACATACTACGCTGGTCTACAACCAAGAACTCCGCAGCACACATCTCCGAAGAGCGGGCCATCGACGCCTTCAGGGACAGCGTCAAACGCCTAGACTTCGAGGAAAAACTTGGACGTGTAAAGCCCAAGACACTCGACCAGCTCATGGAAATCGCCAACAGTTGGGCAGACGGTGAAGATTGCATCCAGCGAGCGCAATCAGATGAAGAGGACGACTACGGCCGCAGACGTGAACGCCGCAGCAAGAGGAGATCGCGTGTCTACGAAGACCGCGACGAACCCGACATGGTCGCAGCCGGCTACGCCGACCGCCGTAACGACAACAGCCGCAACAGCGGAGGATACCGCAGCGGAAACTTCCGCGACAACGGACGACCAACGCAGTCGTGGCAACGCCGCGACCGCGATAATGGACCCTCAGCATGCGACAAACTTTCGGGTCCATGCACCATCCACTTCTACATCGACAAACAAGATGGCAAAAAGAAAGCTAGCCACATGCTCAAGGACTGCTGCGAGTTCCAGAAACTCAGCGAAGGCATGATGCAGATGAAGCAACAAGCTCCAACTCCTGCGTTCGAAACGCACCTGCGCCAGGTGAAATAGCACACGGAGCTCCTCCACCACCTCCTATTGGAGGCCCACATCAACCAGTCGCACCAGCGCAAAACAACGCCGGGGTCGCATACCCCCCACCAAAGGGAGCACTAAATATGATCCAGAAGGGACGCCCAACCAACAGGGTGCAGAAGAAAATTACCCGACAAATCAACATGGCCGTGGCAACTCCGCCTGCAATCCCTGAGTACCTCAGCGGATCGGAGTCCTGCATCACATTCACTCGCGCGGATCACCCTTGCCAGATCCCTCGCCCAGGTCATGCTGCCCTGGTGCTGGAGGCGCAGATCGGAGGCTTCGAGATGAGTCGCGTCTTCATGGATGGCGGCAGCGGTATCAACCTAATATTCGTAAGCACTCTATCAGCTATGCGGATCCCGCAATGCAGCCTGGAACAATCAGACACAACGTTCCACGACATTGTCCCAGGGAAGGGCATCTTCCCCCTGGGCAAAATAGGGCTCGACGTCATCTTCGGGAAGCCGGACAACTTTCGGCAGGAGCGCCTAGAATTCGAAGTGGTGGACTGGCCGTCGCAATACCACGCCATCCTGGGACGTGTAGCATTCGCAAGGTTCCTGGCCGTCCCACACTACGCATACCTACTACTCAAGATGCCAGGACCAAGGGGCGTCATCACAGTCCACGGGAGCTTCACCCGATCGGACCAATGCGACAGGGATTTCAACAAAATCTCCCAGTCTTTCGGCATGCAAGACGAGCTTGTAAAGCTCCGCGAAGCAACAGACAATGGGCTACCCCCAGTCACCAAGCATAACGCACCTGACATGTCTTTCGACTCCACCATCAGCACCAAAAAAGTGCAGGTCCATCCAACGGATGCCTCCAAGACGGCGCTGATCGCCAACGACCTCAGCACCGCATAGGAAGGCGCGCTCGTCGAATTCCTCCGTGAGCGCTGGGAAATCTTCGCCTGGTGTCCTGCGGACATGCCAGGAGTTCCCAGGGAATTCGCCGAGCACGCACTCAATGTCTTCCCAGACACCAAGCCAGTCAAGCAGTCCATCCGAAGACTGTCAGAGCCACGAGCCGAAGCTATCGGCAAGGAGATCAACAGATTACTCCCAGCAGACTTCATCCGGGAAATCAAGGAAAGTGAGTGGCTGGCAAACACGGTGATGGTCCCGAAGAAGGACACGGACATCCTGCGGATGTGCGTGGACTTCACATCACTAAATAAACACTGCCCTAAAGACCACTTCCCTCTTCCTCGGATCGACCAGATCATCGATTCGACTGCAGGTTGTGAGAAACTCTCCTTCCTCGACGCCTACTCAGGCTATAACCAGATTCGACTCAAAGTCGAAGATCAAGAGAAAACGGCGTTCATCACAGCGTTCGGAGTATACTGCTACAACACAATGCCTTTCGGGCTAAAGAACACGGGTGCCACGTACCAGTGATGCATGCAGGCCTGCCTCAAGGACCAGATCGGTCGCAACGTCCAAGTCTATGTCGACGACATAGTCATCAAAACCAAGGAGGAAAGAACACTTATCGACGATCTCCGCGAGACGTTCGACAACCTCGATCGCTATAGGATCAAGCTCAATCCAGAAAAATGCGCCTTCGGCGTCCCCTCGGGTCAGCTGCTCGGGTACTTCATCTCTCAATGAGGAATAGAAGCAAACCCGAAGAAAATCAAAGCTATCATGACAATGGAGAAGCCGAAAAACCTCAAGGGCGTTCATCAGCTCGCAGGGCGAGTAGCGGCACTAAGCAGGTTCATCAGCCGCATGGGCGAAAAGGCCCTACCATTTTACCAGCTGCTGCACTAAACAGACAAGTTCGAGTGGACACCAGAAGCCAACGACGCATTCGAAAACCTCAAGCGGCTCCTCTCCACCTCGCCAGTTTTGGTCACGCCAAAAGAGCGCGAGCCCCTGTTGCTGTACATAGCAGCCACACACCAGGTGGTCAGCACAGTACTCGTGGTCGAACGACCCGAAGAAGGCAAGACCCACGGGGTACAACGCCCAATTTACTACCTCAGCGAGGTTCTCACTCCAACAAAACAGCGGTACCCGCACTACCAGAAGCTGGCCTACGGCGTGTTCATGATGGCTCGACGACTGAGCCA
Organism: Avena sativa; assembly: GCA_916181665.1. Taxonomy (NCBI): domain Eukaryota; kingdom Viridiplantae; phylum Streptophyta; class Magnoliopsida; order Poales; family Poaceae; genus Avena; species Avena sativa. The sequence goes on from OV702292.1 coordinate 275,929,132, forward strand.
CTACTTCCAGGAGCATCAGGTGATGGTCGTCAACGAGGCACCCCTAAACAGCATCCTGAATAACCCAGAGGCGACAGGACGCGTGGCCCTATGGGGCATTGAACTATCACCCTTGGACATCATCTACGAGAAGCGACACGCAATCAAATCTCAAGTTCTTCCGGACTTTCTGGTGCACTGGATGGAGATGCAGCTACCTGACACCCCAGACATGTCGCAGTCCTAGACAATGCATTTTGATGGCTCCAAACGCGAAGCCGGAGCAGGGGCAGGAGTCATACTGACCTCCCCGCAAGGTGACAAGATGAAGTACGTCCTTCGGATGAAATTCAGAGCCTCCAACAACGAGGCCGAATACGAAGCCCTCATCCATGGCTTGAAGATGGCAAAAATATGCGGCGCAACGCGCCTGGTCATCTACGGTGACTCTAACCTTGTCGTACAGCAGGCGATGAATGAGTGCGACGCACACGCCGAAAACATGATCGCGTACCGCGCGCTATACAACACACTCGAAGGAGAATTCCACGGCTGCGAACTTCGGCACGTTGGAAGAGAGAGCAACGAAGAGGCCGATAGACTCGCCAACATCGGCTCCACTTGTGCAAAGGTACCACCAGGTGTGTTCCTCGAACAGATCTGCGTGCCATCCATCAAGCGGAAATTCCCCAAGGGATCACCCGAAGAAGCAGAACACTCGGGGGCTACGCTACCCGAAGGTCATGAAGGACCCAAAAAGTTGGACACCGAAGTTGCCATGGTCAACCTAATGCAGGTCATGGCAGTCGAAGAAACTTGGACACGTCCATACGTCCAGTTCCTGATAAACGGAGAATTGCCAGACAACCCGACAGATGCCCGGCGCATATCCCGTCGGTCGAAAGGCTTCACCATCATCAACGGCGAGCTATACAAACGCAGCATTACGGGCGTACTACAACGATGCGTCACCATCCATGACGGCAAGGCCATACTCCAAGATATCCACGAGGGCATCTGCGGCCACCACGCAGGCAGTCGCTCCCTCGTCGCCAAAAGCTCTGCGAGCAGGATTCTACTGGCCAACGGCCATGAGCGACGCGAAGGACATCGTCCGAAGATGCAACGGGTGCCAACGGTTCGCCGACAAACCGCACGCACCTGGGTCCGAACTTCGACCCATACCCATAGCCTGGCCTTTTGCCCAATGGGGCCTCGACATGATGGGCAAACTGCCAAAATCCTCGAAGGGAGGACACGTCTTCCTCCTGGTCACGGTCGACAAATTCACCAAGTGGATCGAAGCCATGCCAGTCACCAACCAGAAGGGCAAAACCGCCGTCAAATTCATCGAATCCATTGTCTACAGATTTGGCGTACCGCACAGCATCATCACCGACAACGGATCGAACTTCATCTCAGAAGAATTCCAGGACTTCTGCGAAGGCCTCGGGATCAATATCACGTACGCCTCAGTGGCGCACCCGCAAACAAACGGGCAAGTGGAAAAGGCCAACGGCCTAATCGGCGCTGGCATCAAGAAACGCCTCATGAGCTCACTCGAGCACAAAGCTGGCAACTGGACGAAAGAGCTACCGTCTGTCCTGTGGAGCTTACGGACTACGCGAAACAGCTCCACCGGTTACACACCGTTCTTCATGGTGCACGGAGCTGAGGCCGTGCTACCAGCCGAAGTACGCCACCAGGCTCCAAGAGTCGTCGCTTACAGCGAAGCCGAATCCACGGCTGCACTCGAAGATGCCGTCGACACACTCGACGAAGCACGAGATATAGCAGCAGCTAGATCAGCGGTGTATCAGCAAAGCCTCCGCAACTACCACAGCCGCCGGCTGCGCCCCAGGTCCTTCGTCGAAGGAGACCTCGTCTTGCGACTTAAGCAAAAGCGACCAAATAAACTCGAGTCGCCATGGGAAGGACCCTATGCCATCACCGAGGTCATCCCAGGTGGCGCCTATCGCCTCAAGCATGTGGAGTCTGGAGTCGCATACTCCAACCCATGGAACATCTCGCACCTGCGACGATTCTACCCATAGCAATGTACCCTTTTCTTTTTACTCTCAATAAGGCTTACAACCAAGGCTACTCAGCCGAACCATGTACCTCCCCCATTACGCTACAAATAAAGCTAAGTGTCTCGCCCCCAACCTTCGGTTGACTATTTTTCTGCAACTTTATTACATGCTACAAACGCACTCGGGGGCTCCCCCCACCTCACGATTTCATCTACTGAGGACAACACGTGTACACCTGAGTAGCTGACCACGTCAGGCTAACAAAAAGGGCACGTACTAAATCAAAGCACTGCGTGCTCGCTAACAAGCGAACCTTTACAACAAAGGGCACATACACGCCCAGCCGCAATATACAAATTTTACATCTATCTGTTTATTTTCAGGTACTACCTATTCTGAAGAATAACCTGAGCACGCTGCTCAAACAAATCTACAATCTGTTCGGCATACTACCTTACAGCCGCGTAATGCGGACGCATATTCCACTCGCCACCATCTGGTCGAGGAGGTGGCCCAGTCGCCACAGCAGCCAAATCTACATCAGGGCGATGCACCCTCACAAGAGACAAGGCAGCCTTCACCCCTGCGACGAGCTGCTGCCGCACCAGCTCCTTGACATTGCTGGTACTCCGAAACTTCGCCAGAACACCTGCAAGTGTCGTCGGCACGCCATCCAATGGAAACATGACGTGCAGCACCGAGGACAGTGATGTCTGCACCTGGCGGAGCATCCGCGAAACCTGGTAGACACGATCCTGCACCGTCGCCAGAACTATGGCGCGATCGCGATCCATCCAGAAGAAGCCGCCGGCTTCCATGTTCTGTTGAATCAAGCAATTGACTCGAACAGCAATGCGCTCCTTTTCTTCCCTCGGAGCAAGATTCGCACCTGCGACAACAGCACAGAACAAGAGTAAGGCCAGCAGGCTCACCCGAAGGACTGAGCTACAGCCCGAAAGACGGATCAACTTACATTGCATCTGCTCGGACAGCCGACCCAGCTCCGCCATCAAATACTCCTCTCTGGCTGCACTACGATCTGCTTTGGACTTCCAAACATCAGCACGATCGTGCAACCCAAGCACATCTCTCTCCAAGCTGTGCACGCGATCTCGAAGAAACGCGAGCTGCGAGGAATCATCCAATGATCCTCGCAAGGGCCTTTCGGATGACGTGTCAACCGGGTCAGCACCCGAAGGAACCTATAGCAGCAGAAAAAAGAAAGCACACAGACATTCAGCCAAGGGAAAAGCTCAACTCGGAGGAATTCATTAAAATAAGGCCACTGCGTGGCACAAGGATGGTGCTACAAAAGATATTTACAGCAAAAGTAAACTACATACTACCCTACATCTCCTATGCCTAAGGCGTAGGACACTGAGTTGCCTCAGAGCCAGACTGCCTAGCTTTGGCCTCGCCCTGCTGCCGCAGCGCGTACTCAGACAGCAAGTCAATGAGCTTGGGCCCATATCGTCTGCAGCGAGCGGAGTAGGCAGTGAAGGCTACCTCTGATCCATCCGCAGCCGTCGGCATCCGGGAAGTGATCTGGGGCAAGTCCAGCTCCGCCCCAGCCGCCATGGCCATCGCCAGCCCGACGGACGCGCCGATGCCCTTCTGCTTGCGCTTGTACGCTGCAGGCGCTTCGGCTGACAGAGCCTCTGCCAGGGCACCCACGTCTTCAAGGGATGCGCCCTTCGGGAAGAGCTCCTGGTAAAAGCGACCAAGGACCTCTTTCGCCTTGGCAAGGGAGTTGACGACGGTGCTGCAGCGGTCTTCGACCGCTACAGTGGCATCATCCAGAGCACTCCCGTGCTCCAGAGCACCGCGGTCAAACTCGATGCCTGCGGCATCTGAGACAAAACAGAAGAAAACATGAAGAAAGGCAACGTAGAAGAAGACCAGAAGAAAAAGAAGCAAGTACAACAGCTAGCACTCACCCAAAATAGCCTTGGCAGCAGCCATGAGCTTCTCCGCCACCCCTACTTCACGAGCAGCCGCAACGGTAGCCAGCTGCTCCTCACGACCTGCGGCTTCCTGCTGCAGACGCTCTTTCACTTCGGCTGCCTTCGTCAGCTCCAGCTCAAGGCGCTTTTTCGCCTCAGCGGCAGCTTCGGCCTTCTGCTCCGATTGGCCAAGGCTCTTCTTCAGAGCATCAACCTCACGGAGAGAGTCGTTATGCTCCTCTACATTTACAACAAGCAAGTGTCAAAGAACAGGACCAGGATAAGTAAGAGAAGTACTACAAGGCAGACGAATACCTTGAAGCTGTCGCAGTTTCGCCTCCAGCGTCAGGCGTTCCTCCACCAGCCGCTTGGCCTCTTGGACAAAAGGCTACAACACCAGGCAATAATAGTAAGAACAGGACTTGGGGGCTACGTCCAACACAAAGAAGCATAAAATCAGCACACGAAGACGCTCGGGGGCTCCCCCCATCAAGCAGAAAAACTTACGTGCTCCAAAGGCGAACCTGCAGGCCCGCCTGTGACATTCTGAGGCGCAACCACCAGCCTCTCCTGCCCAGGAGAAACTGGCGCAGCACCACCCGAAGTCGCCACCATCTGAGGAGGAGGCGACGCAATGTTCGACTCCCCCATCATCTCCCCCGCACCATCACTGGAGCCGTCGGAGGATTGCCTGAATACGAACCAATCAGCACAAGTGCAAACATCATCAAAAGAAAAGGACAACAGTACAACAAGAAAACTTACGAGCCCAACGCGCTCAGGTCGAAGATAGGAGAAGCCCTTCGGGCCCTATTCTCCTCCTTCTTTTCTTCCTTCTTCTCCTCTTTCTTCTCTTCTTTCTTCCGTTTTGCTGGCGGGTGCGGAGCAACAGCCCGCACAGGAATGGCAGGAAGGGGAGAGGAAGAACCCCCATGAACATCATCATGACGCTCAAGGCCCAGAGGATTTCTAGGAGTCGGAGGAGTCGAGGCATCCGAAGACTCGCTCGAGATCCGTGATCGCTTGCTCGAATGCTCCTCACTCGATTCGTCGGCATCCTCCGCTAGGGATCGCGCTGACGGTAGCTCGGACACAGAATCCACCACTTCATTATCCGGGGCATTCGGATACCTTTCGGGCAATGGTGGCGCCATGCCCGGCACTTTGAAGCTCTGCAAAAGGAAAAAGAACTTTGTTTGCAAACAAAGGAAAAAGTACACAGCCGACAAAAACAAAAGGGAAGCACTACGTGCGCAAATCTACACCTTCGGTACGACCAACGTCGAGGAAAAGGGAGGAGACAGCGACTTCCCCGGGATTTTTTCGTCGACCTTGAACTTCAACAGCGCGCGAAGACCCTTGTCAAGTTCCGCCTCGGAGATTTTCTCAGTCGAAACCCTCGTCGGATCACGGCGCCCAGAGTAAAGGAACATCGGGTGCGCCCTCGCTTGGAGAGGCTTCACCCGACGCTCAAGAAACGTCCGGATGATATCGACACCGTTCACCTCCTTCTCAGGAACCAATTGGAGATCCTCCACCCGACGGTACAGGGCCTCTATCTCTGCCACATCACCATCCAAGATTTGGTTTTTCCAGGATCTTTTCTTCACAATCAACTGGGAGGGGTCAAAAGGAACGAGACCAAAATCTTGCCCAGGCAGCACGGCGTCACGGATGTAAAACCATTTCCTCCGCCATTACTGGACAGATTCGGACATGGAAAAGGAAAAGAATTGCACATTGGGACTGAGGGAGATGATGAAACCCCCAATGGGATACACACCATCCGAACCAGACTGCCTCTTCACGGAATAAAGCTTCCGGAAGAGGCCAAAATGCGGATCAATGCCAAGCCAACACTTGCAAAGCGTGATAAAACACGCAATGTGGAGAAGGGAGTTGGGAGACAGATGATGGAGTTGAACCCCATAGAAAAAGAGCAGTCCACGAAGGAAGTCATGGACAGGAAAAGAAAACCCGCGAATCACGAAGGCGACGAACATAACCCGGAACCCAGATGGGGGACGGGGGATTACCTCATTGCCGGGGAGTATCACGGCCATCGTGTCTTGCGGAATCAGGCTCCGCTCGCGCAGCTTGCGGAGATCGCTCTCCCGCGTCTCTGATCGCCGCCAGCCACCATCGGTGACACAAGCAGCGGCGGCGCCCTTCTTGCCTCCGGCGGCGCTGGTCCCAACCGCAGATGAAGACTTCTTTCGTTTCCCCATCACGCTACGGCGGCGCCGGCGTTGCCAATAAAGAAAGACAAGGGCAATATGGAGAAAACTCTCTGGCGCAGCAAGAACAGCTCAAGAACGAGGGAGCAGTAAAACACAAGAACTGGTGCGGTGAAAATAAACCACGATTTCACCACGGATTATAACAGCGAAGACGACGCACGCTGGCCGTCCATCGAGAAGACCTAACAACAATGGTAGATCTGGCCGTCCACGTGGCAGCACCAAAACGAACCGTCGTTACCACGCCGTCCACTACGCGCGGAAATCGAGGAGACGCCGTAATCATCTCCACGCCGTGCGTGACCGGTCAATTCAAAGTCAGGAAGTGGGACCCACGCTTCGTCCAGTCAAGTCACCTCTGGCGTAGCAGACGCTTGAGGTCATCGATCGTCAGCGCTGACGTCATCAAAAGCTATAGTAGGACCACTTCGGCTCCACAGCTAAAAGTACTCACTCGAATCTACGATTCGACTAAATACTTGGGGGCTACTCCTATCAGGAGCGCTGGTCGCGCACCCGATGTACTTCCGGGTCAGCGGTACGCCCACGAGATTTCCTACTACAACTGTACGATACCAGACTCGAGTCTCTTCCCGAGTCTACGACTCCACCAGACACTCGGGAGCTACTCCAAACTGGAGCGCCAGTTGCGCACACACAAGATCTTCGAGTCCTACGTCGAGTCTACGACTCCACTACGGACTCGGGGGCTACTCCCCATAGGGAGGATGGATTCACGTATCCGAAAAATTTCGAGTCCTTCGGACTTAATGATTGAAACAATCCTTGAACTAAAAATCTCTGTTTGAGTCTACGACTCGAACAGACACTTGGGGGCTACTCCCATAGGGAGCGCTGGTCGCGCACCCTATGAACTCTTCGACTGCGATCCTTCGGATCAGCATACAAACTTTTTCGGCAACTCTGCCCTAATTAACGCTAAGTGAGCAGCGACCTCCTTGGCCACCCGAAACACCTCCGCGGTGATAAACATTCGGATGCTGCGTCTGCGACGCAAAGATAAGACCTACAGATATCATCTGATGGCCTGGCAACACACACGACTGCGCTCTGCTAGTATAAATCCATGCCAACAGGCGTGATGAAAAATCCCGACGGACGCGTTGGGTACACCAATTAAAATCACTGGAATTCCACTCCTGTAAGTCCTCCACGGCCTGAGTTGAATTACGCCAGCATATGTTCCAGTTTCGAGTTGAGGGACTCGAAACTGATGAAGATCGTGTTGTTTTGTCCTAAGACAGTTAACTGACCCTGATCCGTCGGGAGAGTCAGGCACACGCATCAACAATCCCTACACATTCTCTTGAAAGACAGAGCTGCACCCGAAGGATTGAAGAGTCCTCAGCCGAATCTACGATTCGACTGAACACTCGGGGGCTACTGACATGGTTATACCCTACGGGTACGTAACTTGAGCATACCTGGTCCAGCCCAAGGAAGTCGCACGGCAGATATACGCCGGCCCATGAAGATTTTCGGGTGGCCCAGGCCCATAACGCCTTCGGATCCTTGGAGAGCAAGACTAGAGTTTGAATACAACTTGTAACCTAATCGTATTGGCACCCGAGACCTAGCCTCCTCATATATAAAGGCTAGGAGGGTCCAACGAGGGGGAAGACGATTACACACGACATACACACCTCCACGCCAGATCGAATCTGCGCACCTTGTAATCTTCGGTTCCACCGTAATAAAAGAGCAGACAAGCAGGAGTAGGGTTTTCCCTCCGGGGGCCTGAACCTAGGTAAATCTCGTGTCCCCTGGTTGCTTGTCTGTTAACCGTGCCACGATCTCCAGCATCCCCATCTTCTCCAAAACCCAAGTCCATAACAATGGGCATTGACGAGATTAAACCTCGTCACATGCAATGACACTAGTGGATCCAAGTGGTTTATGAAAAAACAAACATGCAATGACTATAGTTGTGGTTTATGGAAATTACACACATGCAATGACTTTAGTGGTGGTTTAGGAAAATAACACACATGCAATGACACTAGTGGATCCATGTGGTTTAGGAAAATAACACACATGCAATGACTATAGTTCTGGTTTATGAAAAGAACACACATGAAAATGACACTGGTGGATGCATGTGGTTTAGTAAAATAACACACATGCAATGACACTAGTGGTGGTTTAGGAAAAGAACACACATGCAGTGTCTCTAGTTGTGGTTTAGGAAAAACAAACATGTAATGACTCTGGTAGTAGTTTATGAAAAGGACACACATGCATTGACACTGGTGGATCCATGTGGTTTAATAAAATAACACACATGCAATGACACTAGTGGTGGTTTAGGAAAAGAACACACATGCAAAGACATGCAATGACACTAGTGTATCCATGTGGTTTAGGAAACGAAAACACATGCAATGACACTGGTGGTGGTCATTGAAAAGAACACACACGCAAATGACTCTGGTGGATTCATGTTGTTTATGGAAAGAACACACCTGCAATGACACTGGTGGTGGTTTATGAAAAGAACACACATGCAATGACTCTAGTTGTGGTTCCATGTGGTTTATGAAAAGGAAAAACATGCAATGACTATAGTTGTGGTTTATAAAAAGAACACACATGCAATGACTCTGGTGGATCCAAGTGGTTTATGAAAAGAACACACATGCAATGACACTAGTGGTGGTTTAGTAAAATAACACACATTCAATGACACTAGTGGTGGTTTAGGAAAAGAACGCACATGCAAAGACATGCACTGACACTGGTGGATCGATGTGGTTTAGGAAAGGAAAAACATGCAAGTGACACTAGTGGTGGTCATTGAAAAGAACACACATGCAAATGACTGGTGGATTCATGTGGTTTATGGAAATAACACACGTGCAATGACACTGGTGGTGGTTTATGAAAAGAACACACATGCAATGACTCTAGTTGTGGTTCCATCTGGTTTATGAAAAGAAACAAACATGCAATGACTATATTTGTGTTTTATTAAAAGAACACACATGCAATGACTCTGGTCGATCCAAGTGGTTTATGAAAAGAACACACATGCAATGACACTAGTGGTGGTTTAGTAAAATAACACACATGCAACTACACTAGTGGTGGTTTATGAAAAGACCACACATGCAAATACATGCAATGACACTGGTGGATCCATGTGGTTTTGGAAAGGAACACACATGCAATGACACTGGTGGTAGTTCATGAAAAGAACACACATGCAAATAACTCTGGTGGATCCATGTGGTTTACGGAAAGAACACACATGCAATGAATCTACTGGTGGTTTAGGAAAAGAACACACATGCAATGACACTGGTGGATCCATGTGGTTTATGAAAAGAACAAACATGCAATGACTCTAGCTGTGGTTTATGAAAAGTACACACATCCAATGGCTCTAGTGGTGGTTTAGGAAAAGAACACACATGCAATGACACTGGTGGATCCATGTGGTTTAGTAAAATAACACACATGCAATGACACTACTGGTGGTTCAGGAATAGAACACACATGCAATGTGTCTAGTTGTGGTTTAGGAAAAGAACAAACATGCAATGACTCTAGTGGTGGTTTATGAAAAGAACACACATGCATCGACAATGGTGGATCCATGTGGTTTAGTAAAATAACACACATGCAATGACACTAGTAGTGGTTTAGGAAAAGAACACACATGCAAAGACATGCAATGACATTGGTGGATCCATGTGGTTTAGGAAAGGAACACACATGCAATGACACTGGTGGTGGTCATTGAAAAGAACACACATGCAAATGACTCTGGTGGATCCATGTGGTTTATGGAAACAACACACATGCAATGACACTGCAGGTGGTTTATGAAAAGAACACACCTGCAATGACTCTAGTTGTGGTTCCATGTGGTTTATGAAAAGAACAAACATAAAATGACTATTTTTGTGGTTTATGAAAAGAACACACATGCAATTACTCTGGTGGATCCAAGTGGTTTATGAAAAGAACACACATGCAATGACACTAGTGGTGCTTTAGTAAAATAACACACATGCAATGACTCTACTGGTGGTTTTGGAAAAGCACAACCATGCAAAGATATTCAATGACACTTGTGGATCCATGTGGTTTAGGAAAGGAACAACATGCAATGACACAGGTGGCGGTTAATGAAAATAACGCACATGCAAATTACTCTGGTGGATCCATGTGGTTTATGGAAAGAACACACATGCAATACATCTAGTGGTGGTTTATGAAAATAACACGCATGCAATGACACTGCTGGATCCAAGTGGTTTATGAATAAACAAACATGCAATGACTATAGTTGTGGTTTATGAAAAGTACACACATGCAATGACTCTAGTGGTGGTTTACGAAAATAACACACATGCAATGACACTGGTGGATCCATGTGGTTTAGGAAAATAACACATTGGAATGACTATAGTTGTCGTTTATGAAAAGAACACACATGAAAATGACACTAGTGGATCCATGGGGTTTAGTAAAATAACACACATGCAATGACACCAGTGGTGGTTTAGGAAAAAACAAACATGCAATGTCTCTAGTTGTGGTTTAGGAAAAGAACAAACATGTAATGACTCTAGTGGTGGTTTATGAAAAGGACACACATGCATTGGCACTGGTGGATCCATGTGGTTTAGTAAAATAACACACATGCAATAACACTAGTGGTGGTTTAGGAAAAGAACACACATGCAAAGACATGCAATGACACTGGTGAATCCATGTGGTTTAGGAAAGGAACACACATGCAATGACACTGCTGGTGGTCATTGAAAAGAACACACATGCAAATGACTCTGATGGATTTATGTGGTTTATGGAAAGAACACACATGCAACGACACTGGTGGTGGTTTATGAAAAGAACACACATGCAATGCCTCTAGTTGTGTTTTCTGAAAAGAACAAACATGCAATGACTATAGTTGTTGTTTATGAAAAGAACACACATGCAATTACTCTGGTGGATCCAAGTGGTTTATGGAAAGAACACACATGCAATGACACAAGTGGTGGTTTAGTAAAATAACACACATGCAATGACACAAGTGGTGGTTTAGGAAAAGAAGACACATGCAAAGACATTCAATGCACTGGTGTCCACGTGGTTAGGTAAGGAACACACATGCAATGACACTGGTGGTGGTTAATGAAAAGAACACACATGCAAATGACTCTGGTGTATCCATGTGGTTTATGGAAAGAACACACATCCAATGACATTGGTGGTGGTTTATGAAAAGAACACACATGCAATGACACTGGTGGATCCATGTTGTTTACGAAAAGAACAAACATGCAATGACTCTAGTTGTGGTTTATGAAAAGTACACACATGCAATGACTCTAGTGGTTGTTTAGGAAAAGAACACACATGCAATGACACTGGTGGATCCATGTGGTTTATGAAAAGAACAAACATGCAATGACTCTAGTTCTGGTTTATGAAAAGTACACACATCCAATGGCTCTAGTGGTGGTTTAGGAAAAGAACACACATGCAATGACACTGGTGGATCCATGTGGTTTAGTAAAATAACAAACATGCAATGACACTACTGGTGGTTTAGGAAAAGAACACACATGCAATGTGTCTAGTTGTGGTTTAGGAAAAGAACAAACATGCAATGACTCTAGTGGTGGTTTATGAAAAGAACACACATGCATCGACAATGGTGGATCCATGTGGTTTAGTAAAATAACACACATGCAATGACACTAGTAGTGGTTTAGGAAAAGAACACACATGCAAAGACATGCAATGACACTGGTGGATCCATGTGGTTTAGGAAAAGAACACACATGCAAAGACATGCAATGACACTGATGGATCCATGTGGTTTATGAAAGGAACACACATCCAATGACACTGGGTGTGGTTAATCAAAAGAACACACATGCAATGACACTAGTGGATCCAAGTGGTTTATGAAAAAACAAACATGCAATGACTATAGTTGTGGTTTATGCAAATTACACACATGCAATGACTCCAGTGGTGGTTTAGGAAAATAACACACATGCAATGACACTAGTGGATCCATGTGATTTAGGAAAATAACACACATGCAATGACTATAGTTCTGGTTTATGAAAAGAACACACATGAAAATGACACTGGTGGATGCATGTGGTTTAGTAAAATAACACACATGTAATGACACTAGTGGTGGTTTAGGAAAAGAACACACATGCAGTGTCTCTAGTTGTGGTTTAGGAAAAGAACAAACATGTAATGACTCTGGTAGTAGTTTATGAAAAGGACACACATGCATTGACACTGGTGGATCCATGTGGTTTAGTAAAATAACACACATGCAATGACACTAGTGGTGGTTTAGGAAAAGAACACACATGCAAAGACATGTAATGACACTAGTGTATCCATGTGGTTTAGGAAAGGAAAACACATGCAATGACACTGGTGGTGGTCATTGAAAAGAACACACACGCAAATGACTCTGGTGGATTCATGTTGTTTATGGAAAGAACACACCTGCAATGATACTGGTGGTGGTTTATGAAAAGAACACACATGCAATGACTCTTGTTGTGGTTCCATGTGGTTTATGAAACGGAAAAACATGCAATGAGTATAGTTGTGGTTTATGAAAAGAACACACATGCAATGACTCTGGTGGATCCAAGTGGTTTATGAAAAGAACACACATGCAATGACACTAGTGGTGGTTTAGTAAAATAACACACATGCAATGACACTAGTGGTGGTTTAGGAAAAGAACACACATGCAAAGACATGCACTGACACTGGTGGATCCATGTGTTTTAGGAGAGGAAAAACATGCAAGTGACACTGGTGGTCATTGAAAAGAACACACATGCAAATGACTGGTGGATTCATGTGGTTTATCGAAAGAACACACGTGCAATGACACTGGTGGTGGTTTATGAAAAGAACACACATGCAATGACTCTAGTTGTGGTTCCATCTGGTTTATGAAAAGAAACAAACATGCAATGACTATATTTGTGTTTTATGAAAAGAACACACATGCAATGACTCTGGTCGATCCAAGTGGTTTATGAAAAGAACACACATGCAATGACACTAGTGGTGGTTTAGTAAAATAACACACATGCAACTACACTAGTGGTGGTTTATGAAAAGACCACACATGCAAAGACATGCAATGACACTGGTGGATCCATGTGGTTTTGGAAAGGAACACACATGCAATGAATCTACTGGTGGTTTAGGAAAAGAACACATGCCATGACACTGGTGGATCCATGTGGTTTATGAAAAGAACAAACATGCAATGACTCTAGTTGTGGTTTATGAAAAGTACACACATCCAATGGTTCTAGTGGTGGTTTAGGAAAAGAACACACATGCAATGACACTGGTGGATCCATCTGGTTTAGTAAAATAACACACATGCAATGACACTACTGGTGGTTCAGGAATAGAACACACATGCAATGTGTCTAGTTGTGGTTTAGGAAAAGAACAAACATGCAATGACTCTAGTGGTGGTTTATGAAAAGAACACACATGCATCGACGATGGTGGATCCATGTGGTTTAGTAAAATAACACACATGCAATGACACTAGTAGTGGTTTAGGAAAAGAACACACATGCAAACACATGTAATAACACTAGTGGATCCATCTAGTTTACGAAAGGAACACACCGGCAATGACACTGGTGGTGGTCATTGAAAGGAACACACATGCAATGACACTGGTGGATCCATGTGGTTTGGGAAAGGAACACACATGCAATGACACTGGAGGTGGTCATTGAAAAGAACACACATGCAAATGACTCTGGTGGCTCCATGTGGTTTATGGAAACAACACACATGCAATGACACTGGTGGTGGTTTATGAAAAGAACACACTTGCAATGACTCTAGTTGTGGTTCCATGTGGTTTATGAAAAGAACAAACATAAAATGACTATTGTTGTGGTTTATGAAAAGAACACACATGCAATGACTCCGGTGGATCCAAGTGGTTTATGAAAAGAACACACATGCAATGCCACTAGTGGTGGTTTAGTAAAATAACACACATGCAATGACTATAGTGGTGGTTTTGGAAAAGCACAACCATGAAAATACATTCAATGACACTTGTGGATCCATGTGGTTTAGGAAAGCAACAACATGCAATGACACAGGTGGTGGTTAATGAAAATAACGCAGATGCAAATTACTCTGGTGGATCCATGTGGTTTATGGAAAGACACACATGCAATACATATAGTGGTGGTTTATGAAAATAACACGCATGCAATGACACTGGTGGATCCAAGTGGTTTATGAAAAAACAAACATGCAATGACTATAGTTGTGGTTTATGAAAAGTACACACATGCAATGACTCTAGTGGTGGTTTACGAAAATAACGCACATGCAATGACACTGGTGGATCCAGGTGGTTTAGGAAAATAACACATTGCAATGACTATAGTTGTCGTTTATGAAAAGAACACACATGAAAATGACACTAGTGGATCCATGGGGTTTAGTAAAATAATACACATGCAATGACACACCAGTGGTGGTTTAGGAAAAAACAAACATGCAATGTCTCTAGTTGTGGTTTAGGAAAAGAACAAACATGTAATGACTCTAGTGGTGGTTTATGACAAGGACACACATGCATTGGCACTAGTGGAACCATGTGGTTTAGTAAAATAACACACATGCAATGACACTAGTGGTGGTTTAGGAAAAGAACACACATGCAAAGACATGCAATGACACTGGTGGATCCATGTGGTTTAGGAAAGGAACACACATGCAATGACTATAGTTGTGGTTTATGAAAAGAATGCACATGCAATTACTCTGGTGGATCCAAGTGGTTTATGGAAAGAACACACATGCAATGAAACAAGTGGTGGTTTAGTAAAATAACACACATGTAATGACACAAGTGGTGGTTTAAGAAAAGAAGACACAAGCAAAGACATTCAATGCACTGGTGGATCCACGTGGTTTAGGTAAGGAACACACATGCAATGACACTAGTGGTGGTTAATGAAAAGAACACACATGAAAATCACTCTGGTGGATCCATGTGGTTTATGGAAAGAACACACATGCAATGACATTGGTGGTGGTTTATGAAAATAACACACATGCAATGACACTGGTGGATCCATGGGGTTTACGAAAAGAACAAACATGCAATGACTCTAGTTGTGGTTTATGAAAAGTACACACATGCAATGACTCTAGTGGTTGTTTATGAAAAGACCACACATGCAATGACACTGGTGGATCCATGTGCTTTAGTAAAATAACACACATGCAATGACACTACTGGTGGTTTAGTAAAAGAACACATATGCAATGTCTCTAGTTGTGGTTTAGGAAAAGAACAAACATGCAATGACTCTGCTGGTGGTTTATGAAAAGGACACTCATGCATTGACACTGGTGGATCCATGTGGTTTAGTAAAATAACACACATGCAATGACACTAGTGGTGGTTTAGGAAAAGAACACACATGCAAAGACATGCAATGACAATGGTGGATCAATGTGGTTTAGGAAAGGAACACACATGCAATGACACTGGTGGTGGTTAATGAAAAGAACACGCATGCAAATGACTCTAGTGGATCCATGTGGTTTATGGAAAGAACACACCTTCAATGAATCTAGGGGTGGTTTATGAAACGAACACACATGGAATGACTCTAGTTGTGGTTCCATGTGGTTTATGAAAGAACATACATATAATGACTATAGTTATGGTTTATGAAAAGAACACACATGCAATGAAACTAGTGGTGGTTTAGTAAAATAACACACATGCAATGATACTAGTGGTGGTTTAGGAAAAGAACACACATGCAAAGATATGCAATGACACTAGTGGATCCATGTGGTTTAGGAAAGAAACACACATGCAATGACATTGGTGGTGGTTAATGAAAAGAACACACATGCAAATTACTCTGGTGGATGCAAGTGGTTTATGGAAAGAACACACATGCAATGAATCTAGTGGTGGTTTAGGAAAAGAACACACATGCAATGACACTGGTGGATCCATGTGGTGTATCAAAAGAACAAACATGCAATGACTCTAGTTGTGGTTTACGAAAAGTACACACATGCAATGAAACTAGTGGTGGTTTATGAAACGAACACACATGCAAATGAAACTAGTGGATCCATGTATTTTAATAAAATAACATACATGCAATGACACTAGTGGTGGTTTGGGAAAAGAGCACACATGGAATGTCCCTAGTTGTGGTTTAGGAAAATAACAAACATGCAATGACTCTATTGGTGGTTTATAAAAAGGACACACATGCATTGACACTGGTGGTTCCATGTGGTTTAGTTAAATAACACATATGTAATGACACTAGTGGTGGTTTAGGAAAAGAACACACATGCAAAGACATGTAATGGCACTGGTGGATCCATGTGGTTTAGGAAAGTAACACACGTGCAATGACACTGGTGGTCGTTGAAAATAACACACATGCAAATGAGTCTGGTGGATCCATTTGGTTTATGGAAAGAACACACATGCAATGACATTGGTGGTGGTTTATGAAAAGAACACACATGCAATGACTTTTCGATGTGGTTCCATGTGGTTTATGAAAAGAACAAACATGCAATGACTATATTTTTGGTTTATGAAAAGAACACACATGCAATGACACTGGTGGATCCATGTGGTTTAGGAAAGGAACACACATGCAATGACACTGGTGGTGGTCTATGAAAATAACACACATGCAAATGACACTGGTGGATCCATGTGGTTTAGTAAAATAACACACATGCAATGACACTAGTGGTGGTTTAGGGAAAGAAAACACTTGCAAAGACATGCAATGACACTGGTGGATCCATGTGGTTTAGGAAAGGAACACATGTGAATTGACACTAGTTGTCGTTAATGCATAGAACACACATGCAACTTACTTGGGTGGATACATGTTGTTTACGGAAAAAACATACATGCAATGAATCTAGTGGTGGTTTATGAAAAGAACAAACATGCAATGACATTGGTGGATGCAAGTGGTTTATGAAAAGAACAAACATGCAATGACTCTAGTTGTGGTTTATGAAAAGTACACACATGCAATGACTCTAGTGGTGGTTTAGGAAAAGAACACAGATGCAATGACACTAGTGGATCCATGTGGTTTAGGAAAATAACACACATGAAATGACTATAATTGTGGTTTATGAAAAGAACACACATGAAAATGACACAGGTGGATCCATGTGGTTTAGTAGAATAACACACATGCAATGACACTAGCGGTGGTTTAGGAAAACAACACACATGAAGTGTCTCTAGTTGTGGTTTAGGAAAAGAACAAACATGCAATGACTCTAGTGGTGGTTTATGAAAAGGACACACATGCATTGACACTGGTGGATCCATGTGGTTTAGTAAAATAACACGCATGCAATGACACTAGTGGTGGTTTAGGAAAAGAACACACATGCAAACACATGTAATGACACTAGTGGATCCATCTGGTTTAGGAAAGGAACACACATGCAATGACACTGGTGGTGGTCATTGAAAGGAACACACATGCAAATGATTCTGGTGGTTCCATGTGGTTTATGGAATGAACACACATCCAATGACACTAGTGGTGGTTTATGAAAATAGCACACATGCAATGAATCTAGTTGCGATTCAATGTGGTTTATGAAAAGAACAAACATGGAATGACTATAGTTATGGTTTATGTAAAGAACACGCATGTAATGACTCTGGTGGATCCAAATGGTTTATGAAAATAACACACATGCAATGACACTACTGGTGGTTTAGTAAAAGAACACATATGCAATGTCTCTAGTTGTGGTTTAGGAAAAGAACAAACATGCAATGACTCTACTGGTGGTTTATGAAAAGGACACTCATGCATTGACACTGGTGGATCCATGTGGTTTAGTAAAATAACACACATGCAATGACACTAGTTGTGGTTTAGGAAAAGAACACACATGCAAAGACATGCAATGACAATGGTGGATCAATGTGGTTTAGGAAAGGAACACACATGCAATGACACTGGTGGTGGTTAATGAAAAGAACTCGCATGCAAATGACTCTAGTGGATCCATGTGGTTTATGGAAAGAACACACCTTCAATGAATCAAGGGGTGGTTTATGAAACGAACACACATGGAATGACTCTAGTTGTGGTTCCATGTGGTTTATGAAAGAACATACATATAATGACTATAGTTATGGTTTATGAAAAGAACACACATGCAATGAAACTAGTGGTGGTTTAGTAAAATAACACGCATGCAATGATACTAGTGGTGGTTTAGGAAAAGAACACACATGCAAAGATATGCAATGACACTAGTGGATCCATGCGGTTTAGGAAAGAAACACACATGCAATGACATTGGTGGTGGTTAATGAAAAGAACACACATGCAAATTACTCTGGTGGATGCAAGTGGTTTATGGAAAGAACACATATGCAATGAATCTAGTGGTGGTTTAGCAAAAGAACACACATGCAATGACACTGGTGGATCCATGTGGTGTATCAAAAGAACAAACATGCAATGACTCTAGTTGTGGTTTACGAAAAGTACACACATGCAATGAAACTAGTGGTGGTTTATGAAACGAACACACATGCAAATGAAACTAGTGGATCCATGTAGTTTAATAAAATAACATACATGCAATGACACTAGTGGTGGTTTGGGAAAAGAGCACACATGGAATGTCCCTAGTTGTGGTTTAGGAAAATAACAAACATGCAATGACTCTATTGGTGGTTTATAAAAAGGACACACATGCATTGACACTGGTGGTTCCATGTGGTTTAGTTAAATAACACATATGTAATGACACTAGTGGTGGTTTAGGAAAAGAACACACATGCAAAGACATGTAATGACACTGGTGGATCCATGTGGTTTAGGAAAGGAACACACGTGCAATGACACTGGTGGTCGTTGAAAATAACACACATGCAAATGACTCTGGTGGATCCATGTGGTTTATGGAAAGAACACACATGCAATGACATTGGTGGTGGTTTATGAAAAGAACACACATGCAATGACTTTTCGATGTGGTTCCATGTGGTTTATGAAAAGAACAAACATGCAATGCCTATATTTTTGGTTTATGAAAAGAACACACATGCAATGACACTGGTGGATCCATGTGGTTTAGGAAAGGAACACACATGCAATGACACTGGTGGTGGTTTATGAAAATAACACACATGCAAATGACACTGGTGGATCCATGTGGTTTAGTAAAATAACACACATGCAATGACACTAGTGGTGGTTTAGGGAAAGAACACACATGCAAAGACATGCAATGACACTGGTGGATCCATGTGGTTTAGGAAAGGAACACATGTGAATTGACACTAGTTGTCGTTAATGCATAGAACACACATGCAACTTACTTGGGTGGATACATGTTGTTTATGGAAAAAACATACATGCAATGAATCTAGTGGTGGTTTATGAAAAGAACAAACATGCAATTACATTGGTGGATGCAAGTGGTTTATGAAAAGAACAAACATGCAATGACTCTAGTTGTGGTTTATGAAAAGTACACACATGCAATGACTCTAGTGGTGGTTTAGGAAAAGAACACAGATGCAATGACACTAGTGGATCCATGTGGTTTAGGAAAATAACACACATGAAATGACTATAATTGTGGTTTATGAAAAGAACACACATGAAAATGACACAGGTGGATCCATGTGGTTTAGTAGAATAACACACATGCAATGACACTAGCGGTGGTTTAGGAAAACAACACACATGAAGTGTCTCTAGTTGTGGTTTAGGAAAAGAACAAACATGCAATGACTCTAGTGGTGGTTTATGAAAAGGACACACATGCATTGACACTGGTGGATCCATGTGGTTTAGTAAAATAACACGCATGCAATGACACTAGTGGTGGTTTAGGAAAAGAACACACATGCAAACACATGTAATGACACTAGTGGATCCATCTGGTTTAGGAAAGGAACACACATGCAATGACACTGGTGGTGGTCATTGAAAGGAACACACATGCAAATGATTCTGGTGGTTCCATGTGGTTTATGGAATGAACACACATGCAATGACACTAGTGGTGGTTTATGAAAATAGCACACATGCAATGAATCTAGTTGCGATTCAATGTGGTTTATGAAAAGAACAAACATGGAATGACTATAGTTATGGTTTATGTAAAGAACACGCATGTAATGACTCTGGTGGATCCAAATGGTTTATGAAAATAACACACATGCAATGAAACTACTGGTGGTTTAGTAAAAGAACACATATGCAATGTCTCTAGTTGTGGTTTAGGAAAAGAACAAACATGCAATGACTCTGCTGGTGGTTTATGAAAAGGACACTCATGCATTGACACTGGTGGATCCATGTGGTTTAGTAAAATAACACACATGCAATGACACTAGTGGTGGTTTAGGAAAAGAACACACATGCATAGACATGCAATGACAATGGTGGATCAATGTGGTTTAGGAAAGGAACACACATGCAATGACACTGGTGGTGGTTAATGAAAAGAACTCGCATGCAAATGACTCTAGTGGATCCATGTGGTTTATGGAAAGAACACACCTTCAATGAATCTAGGGGTGGTTTATGAAACGAACACACATGGAATGACTCTAGTTGTGGTTCCATGTGGTTTATGAAAGAACATACATATAATGACTATAGTTATGGTTTATGAAAAGAACACACATGCAATGAAACTAGTGGTGGTTTAGTAAAATAACACACATGCAATGATACTAGTGGTGGTTTAGGAAAAGAACACACATGCAAAGATATGCAATGACACTAGTGGATCCATGTGGTTTAGGAAAGAAACACACATGCAATGACATTGGTGGTGGTTAATGAAAAGAACACACATGCAAATTACTCTGGTGGATGCAAGTGGTTTATGGAAAGAACACACATGCAATGAATCTAGTGGTGGTTTAGCAAAAGAACACACATGCAATGACACTGGTGGATCCATGTGGTGTATCAAAAGAACAAACATGCAATGACTCTAGTTGTGGTTTACGAAAAGTACACACATGCAATGAAACTAGTGGTGGTTTATGAAACGAACACACATGCAAATGAAACTAGTGGATCCATGTAGTTTAATAAAATAACATACATGCAATGACACTAGTGGTGGTTTGGGAAAAGAGCACACATGGAATGTCCCTAGTTGTGGTTTAGGAAAATAACAAACATGCAATGACTCTATTGGTGGTTTATAAAAAGGACACACATGCATTGACACTGGTGGTTCCATGTGGTTTAGTTAAATAACACATATGTAATGACACTAGTGGTGGTTTAGGAAAAGAACACACATGCAAAGACATGTAATGACACTGGTGGATCCATGTGGTTTAGGAAAGGAACACACGTGCAATGACACTGGTGGTCGTTGAAAATAACACACATGCAAATGACTCTGGTGGATCCATGTGGTTTATGGAAAGAACACACATGCAATGACATTGGTGGTGGTTTATGAAAAGAACACACATACAATGACTTTTCGATGTGGTTCCATGTGGTTTATGAAAAGAACAAACATGCAATGACTATATTTTTGGTTTATGAAAAGAACACACATGCAATGACACTGGTGGATCCATGTGGTTTAGGAAAGGAACACACATGCAATGACACTGGTGGTGGTTTATGAAAATAACACACATGCAAATGACACTGGTGGATCCATGTGGTTTAGTAAAATAACACACATGCAATGACACTAGTGGTGGTTTAGGGAAAGAACACACATGCAAAGACATGCAATGACACTGGTGGATCCATGTGGTTTAGGAAAGGAACACATGTGAATTGACACTAGTTGTCGTTAATGCATAGAACACACATGCAACTTACTTGGGTGGATATATGTTGTTTATGGAAAAAACATACATGCAATGAATCTAGTGGTGGTTTATGAAAAGAACAAACATGCAATGACATTGGTGGATGCAAGTGGTTTATGAAAAGAACAAACATGCAATGACTCTAGTTGTGGTTTATGAAAAGTACACACATGCAATGACTCTAGTGGTGGTTTAGGAAAAGAACACAGATGCAATGACACTAGTGGATCCATGTGGTTTAGGAAAATAACACACATGAAATGACTATAATTGTGGTTTATGAAAAGAACACACATGAAAATGACACAGGTGGATCCATGTGGTTTAGTAGAATAACACACATGCAATGACACTAGCGGTGGTTTAGGAAAACAACACACATGAAGTGTCTCGAGTTGTGGTTTAGGAAAAGAACAAACATGCAATGACTCTAGTGGTGGTTGATGAAAAGGACACACATGCATTGACACTGGTGGATCCATGTGGTTTAGTAAAATAACACGCATGCAATGACACTAGTGGTGGTTTAGGAAAAGAACACACATGCAAACACATGTAATGACACTAGTGGATCCATCTGGTTTAGGAAAGGAACACACATGCAATGACACTGGTGGTGGTCATTGAAAGGAACACACATGCAAATGATTCTGGTGGTTCCATGTGGTTTATGGAATGAACACACATGCAATGACACTAGTGGTGGTTTATGAAAATAGCACACATGCAATGAATCTAGTTGCGATTCAATGTGGTTTATGAAAAGAACAAACATGGAATGACTATAGTTATGGTTTATGTAAAGAACACGCATGTAATGACTCTGGTGGATCCAAATGGTTTATGAAAATAACACACATGCAATGAAACTACTGGTGGTTTAGTAAAAGAACACATATGCAATGTCTCTAGTTGTGGTTTAGGAAAAGAACAAACATGCAATGACTCTGCTGGTGGTTTATGAAAAGGACACTCATGCATTGACACTGGTGGATCCATGTGGTTTAGTAAAATAACACACATGCAATGACACTAGTGGTGGTTTAGGAAAAGAACACACATGCAAAGACATGCAATGACAATGGTGGATCAATGTGGTTTAGGAAAGGAACACACATGCAATGACACTGGTGGTGGTTAATGAAAAGAACTCGCATGCAAATGACTCTAGTGGATCCATGTGGTTTATGGAAAGAACACACCTTCAATGAATCTAGGGGTGGTTTATGAAACGAACACACATGGAATGACTCTAGTTGTGGTTCCATGTGGTTTATGAAAGAACATACATATAATGACTATAGTTATGGTTTATGAAAAGAACACACATGCAATGAAACTAGTGGTGGTTTAGTAAAATAACACACATGCAATGATACTAGTGGTGGTTTAGGAAAAGAACACACATGCAAAGATATGCAATGACACTAGTGGATCCATGTGGTTTAGGAAAGAAACACACATGCAATGACATTGGTGGTGGTTAATGAAAAGAACACACATGCAAATTACTCTGGTGGATGCAAGTGGTTTATGGAAAGAACACACATGCAATGAATCTAGTGGTGGTTTAGCAAAAGAACACACATGCAATGACACTGGTGGATCCATGTGGTGTATCAAAAGAACAAACATGCAATGACTCTAGTTGTGGTTTACGAAAAGTACACACATGCAATGAAACTAGTGGTGGTTTATGAAACGAACACACATGCAAATGAAACTAGTGGATCCATGTAGTTTAATAAAATAACATACATGCAATGACACTAGTGGTGGTTTGGGAAAAGAGCACACATGGAATGTCCCTAGTTGTGGTTTAGGAAAATAACAAACATGCAATGACTCTATTGGTGGTTTATAAAAAGGACACACATGCATTGACACTGGTGGTTCCATGTGGTTTAGTTAAATAACACATATGTAATGACACTAGTGGTGGTTTAGGAAAAGAACACACATGCAAAGACATGTAATGACACTGGTGGATCCATGTGGTTTAGGAAAGGAACACACGTGCAATGACACTGGTGGTCGTTGAAAATAACACACATGCAAATGACTCTGGTGGATCCATGTGGTTTATGGAAAGAACACACATGCAATGACATTGGTGGTGGTTTATGAAAAGAACACACATGCAATGACTTTTCGATGTGGTTCCATGTGGTTTATGAAAAGAACAAACATGCAATGACTATATTTTTGGTTTATGAAAAGAACACACATGCAATGACACTGGTGGATCCATGTGTTTTAGGAAAGGAACACACATGCAATGACACTGGTGGTGGTTTATGAAAATAACACACATGCAAATGACACTGGTGGATCCATGTGGTTTAGTAAAATAACACACATGCAATGACACTAGTGGTGGTTTAGGGAAAGAACACACATGCAAAGACATGCAATGACACTGGTGGATCCATGTGGTTTAGGAAAGGAACACATGTGAATTGACACTAGTTGTCGTTAATGCATAGAACACACATGCAACTTACTTGGGTGGATATATGTTGTTTATGGAAAAAACATACATGCAATGAATCTAGTGGTGGTTTATGAAAAGAACAAACATGCAATGACATTGGTGGATGCAAGTGGTTTATGAAAAGAACAAACATGCAATGACTCTAGTTGTGGTTTATGAAAAGTACACACATGCAATGACTCTAGTGGTGGTTTAGGAAAAGAACACAGATGCAATGACACTAGTGGATCCATGTGGTTTAGGAAAATAACACACATGAAATGACTATAATTGTGGTTTATGAAAAGAACACACATGAAAATGACACAGGTGGATCCATGTGGTTTAGTAGAATAACACAAGTGCAATGACACTAGCGGTGGTTTAGGAAAACAACACACATGAAGTGTCTCGAGTTGTGGTTTAGGAAAAGAACAAACATGCAATGACTCTAGTGGTGGTTTATGAAAAGGACACACATGCATTGACACTGGTGGATCCATGTGGTTTAGTAAAATAACACGCATGCAATGACACTAGTGGTGGTTTAGGAAAAGAACACACATGCAAACACATGTAATGACACTAGTGGATCCATCTGGTTTAGGAAAGGAACACACATGCAATGACACTGGTGGTGGTCATTGAAAGGAACACACATGCAAATGATTCTGGTGGTTCCGTGTGGTTTATGGAATGAACACACATGCAATGACACTAGTGGTGGTTTATGAAAATAGCACACATGCAATGAATCTAGTTGCGATTCAATGTGGTTTATGAAAAGAACAAACATGGAATGACTATAGTTATGGTTTATGTAAAGAACACGCATGTAATGACTCTGGTGGATCCAAATGGTTTATGAAAATAACACACATGCAATGACACTACTAGTGGTTTAGTAAAAGAACACATATGCAATGTCTCTAGTTGTGGTTTAGGAAAAGAACAAACATGCAATGACTCTGCTGGTGGTTTATGAAAAGGACACTCATGCATTGACAATGGTGGATCCATGTGGTTCAGTAAAATAACACACATGCAATGACACTAGTGGTGGTTTAGGAAAAGAACACACATGCAAAGACATGCAATGACAATGGTGGATCAATGTGGTTTAGGAAAGGAACACACATGCAATGACACTGGTGGTGGTTAATGAAAAGAACTCGCATGCAAATGACTCTAGTGGATCCATGTGGTTTATGGAAAGAACACACCTTCAATGAATCTAGGGGTGGTTTATGAAACGAACACACATGGAATGACTCTAGTTGTGATTCCATGTGGTTTATGAAAGAACATACATATAATGACTATAGTTATGGTTTATGAAAAGAACACACATGCAATGAAACTAGTGGTGGTTTATTAAAATAACACACATGCAATGATACTAGTGGTGGTTTAGGAAAAGAACACACATGCAAAGATATGCAATGACACTCGTGGATCCATGTGGTTTAGGAAAGAAACACACATGCAATGACATTGGTGGTGGTTAATGAAAAGAACACACATGCAAATTACTCTGGTGGATGCAAGTGGTTTATGGAAAGAACACACATGCAATGAATCTAGTGGTGGTTTAGGAAAAGAACACACATGCAATGACACTGGTGGATCCATGTGGTGTATCAAAAGAACAGACATGCAATGACTCTAGTTGTGGTTTACGAAAAGTACACACATGCAATGAAACTAGTGGTGGTTTATGAAACGAACACACATGCAAATGAAACTAGTGGATCCATGTAGTTTAATAAAATAACATACATGCAATGACACTAGTGGTGGTTTGGGAAAAGAGCACACATGTAATGTCCCTAGTTGTGGTTTAGGAAAATAACAAACATGCAATGACTCTATTGGTGGTTTATAAAAAGGACACACCAACATTGACACTGGTGGTTCCATGTGGTTTAGTTAAATAACACATATGTAATGACACTATTGGTGGTTTAGGAAAAGAACACACATGCAAAGACATGTAATGACACTGGTGGATCCATGTGGTTTAGAAAAGGAACACACGTGCAATGACACTGGTGGTCGTTGAAAATAACACACATGCAAATGACTCTGGTGGATCCATGTGGTTTATGGAAAGAACACACATGCAATGACATTGGTGGTGGTTTATGAAAAGAACACACATGCAATGACTTTTCGTTGTGGTTCCATGTGGTTTATGAAAAGATCAAACATGCAATGACTATATTTTTGGTTTATGAAAAGAACACACATGCAATGACACTGGTGGATCCATGTGGTTTAGGAAAGGAACACACATGCAATTACACTGGTGGTGGTTTATGAAAATAACACACATGCAAATGACACTGGTGGATCCATGTGGTTTAGTAAAATAACACAAATGCAATGACACTAGTGGTGGTTTAGGGAAAGAACACACATGCAAAGACATGCAATGACACTGGTGGATCCATTTGGTTTAGGAAAGAAACACATGTGAATTGACACTAGTTGTCGTTAATGCATAGAACACACATGCAACTTACTTGGGTGGATACATGTTGTTTATGGAAAAAACATACATGCAATGAATCTAGTGGTGGTTTATGAAAAGAACAAACATGCAATTACATTGGTGGATGCAAGTGGTTTATGAAAAGAACAAACATGCAATGACTCTAGTTGTGGTTTATGAAAAGTACACACATGCAATGACTCTAGTGGTGGTTTAGGAAAAGAACACAGATGCAATGACACTAGTGGATCCATGTGGTTTAGGAAAATAACACACATGAAATGACTATAATTGTGGTTTATGAAAAGAACACACATGAAAATGACACAGGTGGATCCATGTGGTTTAGTAGAATAACACACATGCAATGACACTTGCGGTGGTTTAGGGAAACAACACACATGAAGTGTCTCTAGTTGTGGTTTAGGAAAAGAACAAACATGCAATGACTCTAGTGGTGGTTTATAAAAAGGACACACATGCATTGACACTGGTGGATCCATGTGGTTTAGTAAAATAACACGCATGCAATGACACTAGTGGTGGTTTAGGAAAAGAACACACATGCAAACACATGTAATAAAACTAGTGGATCCATCTGGTTTAGGAAAGGAACACACATGCAATGACACTGGTGGTGGTCATTGAAAGGAACACACATGCAAATGATTCTGGTGGTTCCATGTGGTTTATGGAATGAACACACATGCAATGACACTAGTGGTGGTTTATGAAAATAGCACACATGCAATGAATCTAGTTGCGATTCAATGTGGTTTATGAAAAGAACAAACATGGAATGACTATAGTTATGGTTTATGTAAAGAACACGCATGTAATGACTCTGGTGGATCCAAATGGTTTATGAAAATAACACACATGCAATGACACTACTGGTGGTTTAGTAAAAGAACACATATGCAATGTCTCTATTTGTGGTTTAGGAAAAGAACAAACATGCAATGACTCTGCTGGTGGTTTATGAAAAGGAAACTCATGCATTGACACTGGTGGATCCATGTGGTTTAGTAAAATAACACACATGCAATGACACTAGTGGTGGTTTAGGAAAAGAACACACATGCAAAGACATGCAATGACAATGGTGGATCAATGTGGTTTAGGAAAGGAACACACATGCAATGACACTGGTGGTGGTTAATGAAAAGAACTCGCATGCAAATGACTCTAGTGGATCCATGTGGTTTATGGAAAGAACACACCTTTAATGAATCTAGGGGTGGTCTATGAAACGAACACACATGGAATGACTCTAGTTGTGGTTCCATGTGGTTTATGAAAGAACATACATATAATGACTATAGTTATGGTTTATGAAAAGAACACACATGCAATGAAACTAGTGGTGGTTTATTAAAATAACACACATGCAATGATACTAGTGGTGGTTTAGGAAAAGAACACACATGCAAAGATATGCAATGACACTAGTGGATCCATGTGGTTTAGGAAAGAAACACACATGCAATGACATTGGTGGTGGTTAATGAAAAGAACACACATGCAAATTACTCTGGTGGATGCAAGTGGTTTATGGAAAGAACACACATGCAATGAATCTAGTGGTGGTTTAGGAAAAGAACACACATGCAATGACACTGGTGGATCCATGTGGTGTATCAAAAGAACAAACATGCAATGACTCTAGTTGTGGTTTACGAAAAGTACACACATGCAATGAAACTAGTGGTGGTTTATGAAACGAACACACATGCAAATGAAACTAGTGGATCCATGTAGTTTAATAAAATAACATACATGCAATGACACTAGTGGTGGTTTGGGAAAAGAGCACACATGTAATGTCCCTAGTTGTGGTTTAGGAAAATAACAAACATGCAATGACTCTATTGGTGGTTTATAAAAAGGACACACATGCATTGACACTGGTGGTTCCATGTGGTTTAGTTAAATAACACATATGTAATGACACTAGTGGTGGTTTAGGAAAAGAACACACATGCAAAGACATGTAATGACACTGGTGGATCCATGTGGTTTAGGAAAGGAACACACGTGCAATGACACAGGTGGTCGTTGAAAATAACACACATGCAAATGACTCTGGTGGATCCATGTGGTTTATGGAAAGAACACACATGCAATGACATTGGTGGTGGTTTATGAAAAGAACACACATGCAATGACTTTTCGATGTGGTTCCATGTGGTTTATGAAAACAACAAACATGCAATGACTATATTTTTGGTTTATGAAAAGAACACACATGCAATGACACTGGTGGATCCATGTGGTTTAGGAAAGGAACACACATGCAATGACACTGGTGGTGGTTTATGAAAATAACACACATGCAAATGACACTGGTGGATCCATGTGGTTTAGTAAAATAACACACATGCAATGACACTAGTGGTGGTTTAGGGAAAGAACACACATGCAAAGACATGCAATGACACTGGTGGATCCATGTGGTTTAGGAAAGGAACACATGTGAATTGACACTAGTTGTCGTTAATGCATAGAACACACATGCAACTTACTTGGGTGGATACATGTTGTTTATGGAAAAAACATACATGCAATGAATCTAGTGGTGGTTTATGAAAAGAACAAACATGCAATGACATTGGTGGATGCAATTGGTTTATGAAAAGAACAAACATGCAATGACTCTAGTTGTGGTTTATGAAAAGTACACACATGCAATGACTCTAGTGGTGGTTTAGGAAAAGAACACAGATGCAATGACACTAGTGGATCCATGTGGTTTAGGAAAATAACACACATGAAATGACTATAATTGTGGTTTATGAAAAGAACACACATGAAAATGACACAGGTGGATCCATGTAGTTTAGTAGAATAACACACATGCAATGACACTAGCGGTGGTTTAGGAAAACAACACACATGAAGTGTCTCTAGTTGTGGTTTAGGAAAAGAACAAACATGCAATGACGCTAGTGGTGGTTTACGAAAAGGACACACATGCATTGACACTGGTGGATCCATGTGGTTTAGTAAAATAACACGCATGCAATGACACTGGTGGTGGTTTAGGAAAAGAACACACATGCAAACACATGTAATGACACTAGTGGATCCATCTGGTTTAGGAAAGGAACACACATGCAATGACACTAGTGGTGGTCATTGAAAGGAACACACATGCAAATGATTCTGGTGGTTCCATGTGGTTTCTGGAATGAACACACATGCAATGACACTAGTGGTGGTTTATGAAAATAGCACACATGCAATGAATCTAGTTGCGATTCAATGTGGTTTATGAAAAGAACAAACATGGAATGACTATAGTTATGGTTTATGTAAAGAACACGCATGTAATGACTCTGGTGGATCCAAATGGTTTATGAAAAGAACACACATGCAATGACACAAGTAGTGGTTTAGTTAAATAACACACATGCAATGACACAAGTGGTGGTTTAGGAAAAGAACACACATGCAAAGACATGCAATGACACTGGTGGATGAATGTGCTTTTTGAAAAGAACACACATGCAATGACTCTGGTGGATCCAAGTGGTTTATGAAAAGAAGACACATGAAATGACACTAGTGGTGGTTTAGTTAAATAACACACATGCAATGACACTGGTGGTAGTTGATGAAGAGAACACACATGCAAATGACTCTGGTGGATCCATGTGTTTGATGGAAAGAACACACATGTAATGAATCTAGTGGTGGTTTAGGAGAAGAACACACATGCAATGACACTGGTGGATCCATGTGGTTTACGAAAAGAATAAACATGCAATGACTCTAGTTGTGGTTTATGAAAAGTACACACATGCAATGACTCTAGTGGTGGTTTAGGAAAAGAACACACATGCAATGATACTAGTGGATCCATGTGGATTAGTAAAATAACACACATGCAATGACACTACTGGTGGTTTAGGAAAATAACACATATGCAATCTCTCTAGTTGTTGTTTAGGAAAATAACAAACATGCAATGACTCTAGTGGTGGTTTATCAAAAGGACACACATGCATTGACACTGGTAGATCCGTGTGGTTTAGTAAAATAACACACATGTAATGACACTAGTGGTTGTTTGGGAAAATAACACACATTCAAATACATGCAATGACACTGGTGGATCCATGTGGTTTAGGAAAGGAACAGACATGCAATGACACTTGTGCTAGTCATTGAAAAGAACATACATGTAGATGACTCTCGTGGATACATGTAGTCTATGGAAAGAACACACATGCAATGACACTTGTGGTGGTTTATGAAAAGAATACACATGCAATGACTCTACTTGTGGTTCCATCTGGTTTATGAAAAGAACAAACATGCAATGACTATAGTTGTGGTTTATGAAAAGAACACACATGCAATGACTCTGGTGGCTCCAAGTGGTTTATGAAAAGAACAGACATGCAATGAAACTAGTGGTGGTTTAGTAAAATAACACACATGCAATGATACTAGTGGTGGTTTAGGAAAAGATCACACATGCAAAGATATGCAATGACACTAGTGGATCCATGTGGTTTAGGAAAGGAACACACATGCAATGACATTGGTGGTGGTTAATGAAAAGAACACACATGCAAATTACTCTAGTGGATGCATGGCGTTTATGGAAAGAACACACATGCAATGAATCTAGTGGTGGTTTAGGAAAAGAACACACATGCAATGACACCGGTGGATCCATGTGGTGTATCAAAAGAACAAACATGCAATGACTCTAGTTGTGGTTTACGAAAAGTACACACATGCAATGAAACTGGTGGTGGTTTATGAAACGAACACACATGCAAATGAAACTAGTGGATCCATGTAGTTTAATAAAATAACATACATGCAATGACACTAGTGGTGGTTTGGGAAAAGAGCACACATGCAATGTCCCTAGTTGTGGTTTAGGAAAATAACAAACATGCAATGACTCTATTGGTGGTTTATGAAAAGGACACACATGCATTGACACTGGTGGTTCCATGTGGTTTAGTTAAATAACACATATGTAATGACACTAGTGGTGGTTTATGAAAAGAACACACATGCAAAGACATGTAATGACACTGGTGGATCCATGTGGTTTAGGAAAGGAACACACGTGCAATGACACTGGTGGTCGTTGAAAATAACACACATGCAAATGACTCTCGTGGATCCATGTGGTTTATGGAAAGAACACACATGCAATGACATTGGTGGTGGTTTATGAAAAGAACGCACATGCAATGAGTTTTCGTTGTGGTTCCATGTGGTTTATGAAAAGAACAAACATGCAATGACTATATTTTTGGTTTATGAAAAGAACACACATGCAATGACACTGGTGGATCCATGTGGTTTAGGAAAGGAACACACATGCAATGACACTGGTGGTGGTTTATGAAAATAACACACATGCAAATGACACTGGTGGATCCATGTGGTTTAGTAAAATAA
This sequence comes from Avena sativa, assembly GCA_916181665.1. Lineage (NCBI taxonomy): Eukaryota > Viridiplantae > Streptophyta > Magnoliopsida > Poales > Poaceae > Avena > Avena sativa. The sequence continues at coordinate 275,961,649 of OV702292.1, forward strand.
CACACATGCAATGACACTAGTGGTGGTTTAGGGAAAGAACACACATGCAAAGACATGCAATGACACTGGTGGATCCATGTGGTTTAGGAAAGGAACACATGTGAATTGACACTAGTTGTCGTTAATGCATAGAACACACATGCAACTTACTTGGGTGGATCCATGTTGTTTATGGAAAAAACAGACATGCAATGAATCTAGTGGTGGTTTATGAAAAGAACAAACATGCAATGACATTGGTGGATGCAAGTGGTTTATGAAAAGAACAAACATGCAATGACTCTAGTTGTGGTTTATGAAAAGTACACACATGCAATGACTCTAGTGGTGGTTTAGGAAAAGAACACAGATGCAATGACATGCAATGACACTAGTGGATCCATGTGGTTTAGGAAAGGAACACACATGCAATGACATTGGTGGTGGTGGTTAATGAAAAGAACACACATGCAAATTACTCTGGTGGATGCATGTGGTTTATGGAAAGAACACACATGCAATGAATCTAGTGGTGGTTTAGGAAAAGAACACACATGCAATAACACTGGTGGATCCATGTGGTGTATCAAAAGAACAAACATGCAATGACTCTAGTTGTGGTTTACGAAAAGTACACACATGCAATGAAACTGGTGGTGGTTTATGAAAGGAACACACATGCAAATGAAACTAGTGGATCCATGTAGTTTAATAAAATAACATACATGCAATGACACTAGTGGTGGTTTGGGAAAAGAGCACACATGCAATGTCCCTGGTTGTGGTTTAGGAAAATAACAAACATGCAATGACTCTATTGGTGGTTTATGAAAACGACACACATGCATTGACACTGGTGGTTCCATGTGGTTTAGTTAAATAACACATATGTAATGACACTAGTGGTGGTTTAGGAAAAGAACACACATGCAAAGACATGTAATGACACTGGTGGATCCATGTGGTTTAGGAAAGGAACACACGTGCAATGACACTGGTGGTCGTTGAAAATAACACACATGCAAATGACTCTGGTGGATCCATGTGGTTTATGGAAAGAACACACATGTAATGACATTGGTGGTGGTTTATGAAAAGAACGCACATGCAATGACTTTTCGTTGTGGTTCCATGTGGTTTATGAAAAGAACAAACATGCAATGACTATATTTTTGGTTTATGAAAAGAACACACATGCAATGACACTGGTGGATCCATGTGGTTTAGGAAAGGAACACACAGGCAATGACACTGGTGGTGGTTTATGAAAATAACACACATGCAAATGACACTGGTGGATCCATGTGGTTTAGTAAAATAACACACATGCAATGACACTAGTGGTGGTTTAGGGAAAGAACACACATGCAAAGACATGCAATGACACTGGTGGATCCATGTGGTTTAGGAAAGGAACACATGTGAATTGACACTAGTTGTCGTTAATGCATAGAACACACATGCAACTTACTTGGGTAGATCCATGTTGTTTATGGAAAAAACATACATGCAATGAATCTAGTGGTGGTTTATGAAAAGAACAAACATGCAATGACATTGGTGGATGCAAGTGGTTTATGAAAAGGACAAACATGCAATGACTCTAGTTGTGGTTTATGAAAAGTACACACATGAAATGACTCTAGTGGTGGTTTAGGAAAAGAACACAGATGCAATGACATGCAATGACACTAGTGGATCCATGTGGTTTAGGAAAATAACACACATGAAATGACTATAATTGTGGTTTATGAAAAGAACACACATGAAAATGACACAGGTGGATCCATATGGTATAGTAGAATAACACACATGCAATGACACTAGCGGTGGTTTAGGAAAACAACACACATGAAGTGTCTCTAGTTGTGGTTTAGGAAAAGAACAAACATGCAATGACTCTAGTGGTGGTTTATGAAAAGGACACACATGCATTGACACTGGTGGATCCATGTGGTTTAGTAAAATAACACGCATGCAATGACACTAGTGGTGGTTTAGGAAAAGAACAAACATGCAATGACTCTAGTGGTGGTTTATGAAAAGGACACACATGCATTGACACTGGTGGATCCATGTGGTTTAGTAAAATAACACGCATGCAATGACACTAGTGGTGGTTTAGGAAAAGAAAACACATGCAAACACATGTAATGACACTAGTGGATCCATCTGGTTTAGGAAAGGAACACACATGCAATGACACTGGTGGTGGTCATTGAAAGGAACACACATGCAAATGATTCTGGTGGTTCCATGTGGTTTATGGAATGAACACACATGCAATGACACTAGTGGTGGTTTATGAAAATAGCACACATGCAATGAATCTAGTTGCGATTCCATGTGGTTTATGAAAAGAACAAACATGGAATGACTATAGTTATGGTTTATGTAAAGAACATGCATGTAATGACTCTGGTGGATCCAAATGGTTTATGAAAAGAACACACATGCAATGACACTAGTGGTGGTTTAGTTAAATAACACCCATGCAATGACACAAGTGGTGGTTTAGGAAAAGAACACACAGGCAAAGACATGCAATGACACTGGTGGATGAATGTGCTTTTTGAAAAGAACACACATGCAATGACTCTGGTGGATCCAAGTGGTTTATGAAAAGAAGACACATGCAATGACACTAGTGGTGGTTTAGTTAAATAACACACTTGCAATGACACTGGTGGTGGTTGATGAAGAGAACACACATGCAAATGACTCTGGTGGATCCATGTGTTTGATGGAAAGAACACACATGTAATGAATCTAGTGGTGGTTTAGGACAAGAACACACATGCAATGACACTGGTGGATCCATGTGGTTTACGAAAAGAATAAACATGCAATGACTCTAGTTGTGGTTTATGAAAAGTACAGACATGTAATGACTCTAGTGGTGGTTTAGGAAAAGAACACACATGCAATGACACTAGTGGATCCATGTGGATTAGTAAAATAACACACATGCAATTATACTACTGGTGGTTTAGGAAAATAACACATATGCAATGTATCTAGTTGCTGTTTAGGAAAATAACAAACATGCAATGACTCTAGTGGTGGTTTATCAAAAGGACACACATGCATTGACACTGGTAGATCCGTGTGGTTTAGTAAAAAAACACATATGTAATGACACTAGTGGTGGTTTAGGAAAAGAACACACATGCAAAGACATGTAATGACACTGGTGGATCCATGTGCTTTAGGAAAGGAACACACGTGCAATGACACTGGTGGTCGTTGAAAATAACACACATGCAAATGACTCTGGTGGATCCATGTGGTTTATGGAAAGAATACACATGCAATGACATTGGTGGTGGTTTATGAAAAGAACGCACATGCAATGACTTTTCGTTGTGGTTCCATGTGGTTTATGAAAAGAACAAACATGCAATGACTATATTTTTGGTTTACGAAAAGACCACACATGCAATGACACTGGTGGATCCATGTGGTTTAGGAAAGGAACACACATGCAATGACACTGGTGGTGATTTATGAAAATAACACACATGCAAATTACACTTGTGGATCCATGTGGTTTAGTAAAATAACACACATGCAATGACACTAGTGGTGGTTTAGGGAAAGAATACACATGCAAAGACATGCAATGACACTGGTGGATCCATGTGGTTTAGGAAAGGAACACATGTGAATTGACACTAGTTGTCGTTAATGCATAGAACACACATGCAACTTACTTGGGTGGATCAATGTTGTTTATGGAAAAAACATACATGCAATGAATCTAGTGGTGGTTTATGAAAAGAACAAACATGCAATGACATTGGTGGATGCAAGTGGTTTATGAAAAGAACAAACATGCAATGACTCTAGTTGTGGTTTATGAAAAGTACACACATGCAATGACTCTAGTGGTGGTTTAGGAAAAGAACACAGATGCAATGACATGCAATGACACTAGTGGATCCATGTGGTTTAGGAAAATAACACACATGAAATGACTATAATTGTGGTTTATGAAAAGAACACAGATGAAAATGACACAGGTGGATCCATGTGGTATAGTAGAATAACACACATGTAATGACACTAGCGGTGTTTTAGGAAAACAACACACATGAAGTGTCTCTAGTTGTGGTTTAGGAAAAGAACAAACATGCAATGACTCTAGTGGTGGTTTATGAAAAGGACACACATGCATTGACACTGGTGGATCCATGTGGTTTAGTAAAATAACACGCATGCAATGACACTAGTGGTGGTTTAGGAAAAGAACACACATGCAAACACATGTAATAACACTAGTGGATCCATCTGGTTTACGAAAGGAACACACATGCAATGACACTGGTGGTGGTCATTGAAAGGAACACACATGCAAATGATTCTGGTGGTTCCATGTGGTTTATGGAATGAACACACATGCAATGACACTAGTGGTGGTTTAGGAAAGGACCAGACATGCAATGACACTGGTGCTGGTCATTGAAAAGAACATACATGTAGATGACTCTGGTGGATACATGTAGTCTATGGAAAGAACACACATGCAATGACACTTGTGGTGGTTTATGAAAAGAACACACATGCAATGACTCTACTTGTGGTTCCATCTGGTTTATGAAAAGAACAAACATGTAATGACTATAGTTGTGGTTTATGAAAAGAACGCACATGCAATGACTCTGGTGGATCCAAGTGGTTTATGAAAAGAACAGACATGCAATGACACTAGTGGTGGTTTAGGAAAAGAAAACACATGCAAAGATATGCAATGACACTGGTGGATCCATGTGGTTTAGGAAAAGAACACACATGCAATGACACTGGTGGTGCTTAACAAAATGGACACAATGCAAATGACTCTAGTGGATCCATATAGTTTATGGAAAGAACACACATGCAATGAATCTAGTGGTTTTTTAGGAAAAGAAAACACATGCAATGACACCGGTGGATCTATGTGGTTTATGAAAAGAACAAACATGCAATGACTCTAGTTGTGGTTTATGAAAAGTAGACACATGCAAATGACACTAGTGGTGGTTTATGAAAAGAACACACATGCAAATGACACCGGTTGATCCATGTGGTTTAGTAAAATAACACAAATGTAATGACGCTAGTGGTGGTTTAGGAAAATAACACACATGCAATTACACTACTGGTGGTTTAGGAAAATAACACATATGCAATGTATCTAGTTGTTGTTTAGGAAAATAACAAACATGCAATGACTCTAGTGGTGGTTTATCAAAAGGACACACATGCATTGACACTGGTGGATCCATGTGGTTTAGTAAAATAACACGCATGCAATGACACTAGTGGTGGTTTAGGAAAAGAACACACATGCAAACACATGTAATAACACTAGTGGATCCATCTGGTTTACGAAAGGAACACACATGCAATGACACTGGTGGTGGTCATTGAAAGGAACACACATGCAAATGATTCTGGTGGTTCCATGTGGTTTATGGAATGAACACACATGCAATGACACTAGTGGTGGTTTATGAAAATAGCACACATGCAATGAATCTAGTTGCGATTCCACGTGGTTTATGAAAAGAACAAACATGGAATGACTATAGTTATGGTTTATGTAAAGAACACGCATGTAATGACTCTGGTGGATCCAAATGGTTTATGAAAAGAACACACATGCAATGACACTAGTGGTGGTTTAGTTAAATAACACACATGCAATGACACAAGTGGTGGTTTAGGAAAAGAACACACATGCAAAGACATGCAATGACACTGGTGGATGAATGTGCTTTTTGAAAAGAACACACATGCAATGACTCTGGTGGATCCAAGTGGTTTATGAAAAGAAGACACATGCAATGACACTAGTGGTGGTTTAGTTAAATAACACACATGCAATGACACTGGTGGTGGTTGATGAAGAGAACACACATGCAAATGACTCTGGTGGATCCATGTGTTTGATGGAAAGAACACACATGTAATGAATCTAGTGGTAGTTTAGGAGAAGAATACACATGCAATGACACTGGTGGATCCATGTGGTTTACGAAAAGAATAAACATGCAATGACTCTAGTTGTGGTTTATGAAAAGTACACACATGCAATGACTCTAGTGGTGGTTTAGGAAAAGAACACACATGCAATGACACTAGTGGATCCATGTGGATTAGTAAAATAACACACATGCAATTACACTACTGGTGGTTTAGGAAAATAACACATATGCAATGTATCTAGTTGTTATTTAGGAAAATAACAAACATGCAATGACTCTAGTGGTGGTTTATCAAAAGGACACACATGCATTGACACTGGTAGATCCATGTGGTTTAGTAAAATAACACACATGTAATGACACTAGTGGTTGTTTAGGAAAATAACACACATGCAAATACATGCAAAGACACTGGTGGATCCATGTGGTTTAGGAAAGGACCAGACATGCAATGACACTGGTGCTGGTCATTGAAAAGAACATACATGTAGATGACTCTGGTGGATACATGTAGTCTATGGAAAGAACACACATGCAATGACACTTGTGGTGGTTTATGAAAAGAACACACATGCAATGACTCTACTTGTGGTTCCATCTGGTTTATGAAAAGAACAAACATGTAATGACTATAGTTGTGGTTTATGAAAAGAACACACATGCAATGACTCTGGTGGATCCAAGTGGTTTATGAAAAGAACAGACATGCAATGACACTAGTGGTGGTTTAGGAAAAGAAAACACATGAAAAGATATGCAATGACACTGGTGGATCCATGTGGTTTAGGAAAAGAACACACATGCAATGACACTGGTGGTGCTTAACAAAATGGACACAATGCAAATGACTCTATTGGATCCATATAGTTTATGGAAAGAACACACATGCAATGAATCTAGTGGTTTTTTAGGAAAAGAAAACACATGCAATGACACCGGTGGATCTATGTGGTTTATGAAAAGAACAAACATGCAATGACTCTAGTTGTGGTTTATGAAAAGTAGACACATGCAAATGACACTAGTGGTGGTTTATAAAAAGAACACACATGCAAATGACACCGGTTGATCCATGTGGTTTAGTAAAATAACACAAATGTAATGACGCTAGTGGTGGTTTAGGAAAATAACACACATGCAATTACACTACTGGTGGTTTAGGAAAATAACACATATGCAATGTATCTAGTTGTTGTTTAGGAAAATAACAAACATGCAATGACTCTAGTGGTGGTTTATCAAAAGGACACACATGCATTGACACTGGTGGATCCATGTGGTTTAGTAAAATAACACGCATGCAATGACACTAGCGGTGGTTTAGGAAAAGAACACACATGCAAACACATGTAATAACACTAGTGGATCCATCTGGTTTACGAAAGGAACACACATGCAATGACACTTGTGGTGGTCATTGAAAGGAACACACATGCAAATGATTCTGGTGGATCCATGTGGTTTATGGAATGAACACACATGCAATGACACTAGTGGTGGTTTATGAAAATAGCACACATGCAATGAATCTAGTTGCGATTCCACGTGGTTTATGAAAAGAACAAACATGGAATGACTATAGTTATGGTTTATGTAAAGAACACGCATGTAATGACTCTGGTGGATCCAAATGGTTTATGAAAAGAACACACATGCAATGACACTAGTGGTGGTTTAGTTAAATAACACACATGCAATGACACAAGTGGTGGTTTAGGAAAAGAACACACATGCAAAGACATGCAATGACACTGGTGGATGAATGTGCTTTTTGAAAAGAACACACATGCAATGACTCTGGTGGATCCAAGTGGTTTATGAAAAGAAGACACATGCAATGACACTAGTGGTGGTTTAGTTAAATAACACACATGCAATGACACTGGTGGTGGTTGATGAAGAGAACACACATGCAAATGACTCTGGTGGATCCATGTGTTTGATGGAAAGAACACACATGTAATGAATCTAGTGGTGGTTTAGGAGAAGAACACACATGCAATGACACTGGTGGATCCATGTGGTTTACGAAAAGAATAAACATGCAATGACTCTAGTTGTGGTTTATGAAAAGTACACACATGCAATGACTCTAGTGGTGGTTTAGGAAAAGAACACACATGCAATGACAGTAGTGGATCCATGTGGATTAGTAAAATAACACACATGCAATTACACTACTGGTGGTTTAGGAAAATAACACATATGCAATGTATCTAGTTGTTGTTTAGGAAAATAACAAACATGCAATGACTCTAGTGGTGGTTTATCAAAAGGACACACATGCATTGACACTGGTAGATCCATGTGGTTTAGTAAAATAACACACATGTAATGACACTAGTGGTTGTTTAGGAAAATAACACACATGCAAATACATGCAAAGACACTGGTGGATCCATGTGGTTTAGGAAAGGACCAGACATGCAATGACACTGGTGCTGGTCATTGAAAAGAACATACATGTAGATGACTCTGGTGGATACATGTAGTCTATGGAAAGAACACACATGCAATGACACTTGTGGTGGTTTATGAAAAGAACACACATGCAATGACTCTACTTGTGGTTCCATCTGGTTTATGAAAAGAACAAACATGCAATGACTATAGTTGTGGTTTATGAAAAGAACACACATGCAATGACTCTGGTGGATCCAAGTGGTTTATGAAAAGAACAGACATGCAATGACACTAGTGGTGGTTTAGGAAAAGAACACACATGCAAAGATATGCAATGACACTGGTGGATCCATGTGGTTTAGGAAAAGAACACACATGCAATGACACTGGTGGTGCTTAACAAAATGGACACAATGCAAATGACTCTAGTGGATCCATATAGTTTATGGAAAGAACACACATGCAATGAATCTAGTGGTGTTTTAGGAAAAGAAAACACATGCAATGACACCGGTGGATCAATGTGGTTTATGAAAAGAACAAACATGCAATGACTCTAGTTGTGGTTTATGAAAAGTAGACACATGCAAATGACACTAGTGGTGGTTTATGAAAAGAACACACATGCAAATGACACCGGTTGATCCATGTGGTTTAGTAAAATAACACAAATGTAATGACGCTAGTGGTGGTTTAGGAAAATAACACACATGCAATGTCTCTAATTGTGGTTTAGGAAAATAACAAACATGCAATGACTCTAGTGGTGGTTTATAAAAAGGACACACATGCATTGACACTGGTGGATCCATGTGGTTTAGTAAAATAACACACATGCAATGACACTAGTGATGGTTTAGGAAAAGAACATACATGCAATGTCTCTAGTTGTGGTTTAGGAAAATAACAAACATATAATGACTCTAGTTGTGGTTTATGAAAAGGACACACATGCATTGGCACTGGTGGATCCATGTGGTTGAGTAAAATAACACACATGCAATGACACTAGTGGTGGTTTAGGAAAAGAGCACACATGCAAAGACATACAATGACACTAGTCAATCCATGTAGTTTAGGAAAGGAACACACATGAAATGACACTGGTGGTGGTCATTGAAAAGAACACACTTGCAAATGACTTTGTTGGATCCATGTGGTTTATGGAAAGAACACACATGTAATGACACTAGTGGTGGTTTATGAAAAGAACACACATGCAATGACTCTAGTTGTGGTTCCATGTGGTTTATGAAAAGGACACACATGCAATGACTCTAGTGGTGGTTTAGGAAAAGAACACAGATGCAATGACATGCAATTACACTGGTTGATCCGTGTGATTTACAAAAGGAACACACATGCAATGACACTCGTGCTGGTTTATGAAAAGAACACACATATAAATGACACTGGTGGATCCATGTGGTTTAGCAAAATAACACACATGCAATGACACTAGTGGTGGTTTAGGAAAAGAACACACATTCAATGACTTTAGTTGTGGTTTAGGAAAAGAACAAACATGCAATGAGTCTAGTGGTGGTTTATGAAAAGGACACACATGCATTCACACTGGTGGATCCATGTGGTTTAGTAAAATAACACACATGCAATGACACCAGTAGTGGTTTAGGAAAAGAACACACATGCAAAGACATGCAATGATACTGGTGGATCCATGTGGTTTAGGAAAGGAACACACATGCAATGAAACTGGTGGTGGTCATTGAAAATAACACACATGCTAATGACTCTGATGGCTCCATGTGGTTTATGGAAAGAACACACATGCAATGACACTGGTGGTGGTTTATGAAAATAACACACGTGCAATGACTCTAGTTGTGGTTCCATGTGGTTTATGAAAAGAACAAACATGCAATGATGATAGTTGTGGTTTACGAAAAGAACACGCATGTAATGACATTGATGGATCCCGGTGGTTTATGACAAGAACGCACATGCGATGACACTAGTGGTGGTTTAGGAAAAGAGCACACATGCAATGACACTAGTGGTGGTTTAGCAAAAGCACACACATGCAAATACATGCAATGACACTGGTGGATCCATGTGGTTTACGAAAGGAACACACATGCAAATACACTAGTGGTGGTTAATGAAAAGAACAAACATGCAAATGACTCTGGAGGATCCATGTGGTTTATGGAAAGAACACACATGCAATGAATCTAGTGGTGGTTTAGGAAAAGAACACACATGCAATGACACTTGTGGGTCCATGTGGTTTATGAAAAGAACAAACATGCAATGACTCTAGTGGTGGTTTATTAAAAGTACACATATGCAATGACACTGGTGGTGGTTTATGAAAAGAACACACATGCAAATGACATTGGTGGATCCATGTGGTTTAGTAAAATAACACACATGCAATGACACTAGTGGTGGTTTAGGAAAAGAACAGACATGCAATGACTCTAGTGGTGGTTTATAAAAAGAACAAACATGCAATGACTCTAGTTGTGGTTTATGAAAAATACACACATGCATTAACACTGGTGGATCCATGTGGTTTAGTAAAATAACACTCATGCAATGACACTAGTGGTGGTTTAGGAAAAGAACACAAATGCAAAGACATGCAATGATACTGGTGTATCCATCTGGTTTACAAAAGGAACACACATGCAATGACACTGGTGGTGGTCATTGAAAAGAACACACACGCAAATGACTCTGGTGGATCCATGTGGTTTATGGAAAGAACACACATGCAATAACACTCGTCGTGGTTTATGAAAAGAACACACATGCAATGACTCTAGTTGTGGTTCCACGTGGTTTATGAAAAGAACAAACATGCAATAACTATAGTTGTTATTTATGAAAAGAACACACATGCAATGACTCTAGTGGTGGGTTAGGAAAAGAACACACATGCAATGACATGCAATTACACTGGTGGATCCATGTGGTTTAGGAAAGGAACACACATGCAATCACACTCGTGGTGGTTTATGAAAAGAACACACATGCAAATAAAACTGGTGGATCCATGTGGTTTACTAAAATAACAAACATGCAATGACACTAGTGGTGGTTTAGGAAAATAACACACATTCAATGTCTCTAGTTGTGGTTTAGGAAAAGAACAAACATGCAATGACTCTAGTGGTGGTTTATGAAAAGGACACACATGCATTGACACTGGTGGATCCAAGTGGTTCAGTAAAATAAAAAACATGCAATGACACTAGTAGTGGTTTAGGAAAAGAACACAGATGCAAAGACGTGCAATGACACTGGTGGATCCATGTGGTTTAGGAAAGGAACACACATGCAATGACACTGGTGGTGGTCATTGAAATGAACACACATCCAAATGACTCTGGTGCTTCCATGTGGTTGATGGAAAGAACACACATGCATTGACACTGGTGGTGGTTTATAAAAATAACACACATGTAATGACTCTAGTTGTGGTTCCATGTGGTTTATGAAAAGAACAAACATGCAATGACTATAGTTGTGGTTTATGAAAAGAACACACATGTAATGACTCTGATGGATCCAAGTGGTTTATAAAAAGAACACACATGCAATGAGACTAGTGGTAGTTTAGGAAAAGAACACACATGCAATGACACTGGTGGATCCATGTGGTTTAGGAAAGGAACACACATGCAATGACATTGGTGGTGGTTAATGAAAATAACACACATGCAAATTACTCTGGTGGATCCATGTGGTTTATGGAAAGAACACACATGCAATGAATCTAGTGGTGGTTTAGGAAAAGAACACACATGAAATGACACTGGTGGATCCATGTGGTTTATAAAAATAATAAACATGCAATGACTCTAGTTATGGTTTATGGAAAGTACACATATGCAATGACACTGGTGGTGGTTTATGAAAAGAATACACATGCAAATGACACTAGTGGATCCACGTAGTTTAGTAAAATAACACACATGCAATGACACTAGTGGTACTTTAGGAAAACAACACACATGCAATGTCTCTAGTTGTGGTTTAGGAAAAGAACAAACATGCAATGAATCTAGTGGTGGTTTATGAAAAGGACACACATGCATTGACACTGGTGGATCCATGTGGTTTAGTAAAATAACACACATGCAACGACACTAGTGGTGGTTTAGGAAAAGAACACACATGGAAAGACATGCAATGACACTGGTAGATCCATGTGGTTTAGAAAAGGAACACACATGCAATGACACTTGTGGTGGTTATTAAAAATAACACACGTGCAAGTGACTCTGTTGGATCCATGTGTTTAATGGAAAGAAAACACATGCAATGACACTTGTGGTGGTTTATGAAAAGAACACACATGCAAATGACTCTAGTTGTGGTTCCATGTGGTTTAGTAAAATAACACACATGCAATGACACTAGTGGTGGTTTAGGAAAAGAACACGCATGCAATGTCTCTGGTGGATCCTAGTGATTTATGAAAAGAACACACGTGCAATGACTCTAGTGGATCCATGTGGTTTATGGAAAGAACACACATGCAATGAATATAGTGGTGGTTTATGAAAAGAACACACATGCAATGACACTAGTGGATCCATGTGGTTTATGAAAAGAACAAACATGCAATGACTCTAGTTGTGGTTTATGAAAAGAACACCCATGAAAAGGAATGGTCCAGTATGGTGAAGCTCCCCGAGAGCTTCATACTCGAGGCCACGGAGGAGGCCGAGGCAGAGGTTGCAGTAGGCAATAGGGAGATCGTAGCTTCCCTTAAAGTCGGTGATGAAGAGCGTGCATAGAGCGGGCCATTAGTAGACATATTCCTCATGGAGGTTCATCAGCCAGGTGCGAACCTTGTTCTTCAGGCCCATGGGGAACCAGTTGGCCATGATGCTTTCATTGCCACTAGTAGTGTCGATGCCTGTGGTGTAGATCTGCGGGAACTCAAAGGGGTTTGTTGGAGTCATTGCATGTGGTATCTCTGGCCATGGTATCTCTGGCATGAACTTGTGTGGACATACCACGTGGTGTAGCTCCTTGGTGAACGCGAGGCAACCATTGCTCTGCACCTCCTCGCCATTAGCAAGGGCAGCCCGGTTCTGTCTGTCGCCTGAAGCGATCTCCTCGGCGACACGGTCCTCATGTCCTAGGCTGGTTAGCACAGCCATGGGAGTGACCTCCTGTGCTAGGATAATCTGACAGCTGTTGTCGGGGGGTGGCATGATGAGCTAGGCCAGGAGGGCGTCCCCGGGGCCTTGCTCCTTTGTTGGAGGCGGATGCGGGGTCGTATCCCTTGGGAGATCTCTTTTAGCTTGAGCCCCTGGTGCGTCCTGGGGTGGAGAGTTGATGTCGACGAGCTCGGTGAGACGTGCATGCCATTCCTCCTGCCTAAACTTGGTAGGTGGGTATCAAAGGATCTATTGCATCATGAGCTTGGCGGCCTTCGGCTTGGGAGGGGTGCCTTTGTCACGCGATAATGCAGTTTGAGAGAGCAACGTGTTGTCGTGCATGGAGAGCTACTTCTCTTGTGATGATCAGAAGGAGGAGACTTGCTCATCCTCCATCCACTGGCCTTCCTCGCTGCTCGGCGGAGGACACGCTCGACCTAAGTCAAGTTGCAGGATACCATGCCAACGAAGTTGAAGAAGACCTCTGAAACATGCCTCTGCCCCCTACCTGGCATGTCAAATGTCGGAGAATGATTGTCCTGCAAAGGAACAAGGGAACTGACAAGACGTGCATTCGTGAGGGGACTAAAAACATGCCTAGATCATCAACATGACAATGGGAGCGATGAATCTTGCACACGACACAGAGGAGACAAAGGGATTTTTACCCAGGTTTGGGACCCTCATGAGGAGGTAAAGCCCCTACTTCTTCTTGGTTGTATTCTTCGCGTTGCTTCGCGAGGGTGTGATGACAAGAGAATGTCTAGGGTTTTTGATCCTAAGGATTGGCCCCTTCTAATGTTGGAGTATCTCTCCTTTTATAGAGGCATTGGACCTCTTACCCAAATTCATTAGGCGGGAAGTGCTACCACATTGCCACCCAGGGAGAGCTGGTCTACAAGACTTCTTTACATGGACTAGGTCTAGGATCTTCGAGGCCACCGGTCCATCGCAAAAGCTACAGTCTCCGCTGAAGTCTCCTCCGCAGCGTGGTGTTATCCCCCGCCTTCTTGCACGAAAGTGGCAAAGAGGGAGTGGTGCGGACATTCGTGCCGTCAGCTTTTCTTTATCACCGAGGAGGCCATACAATGTCTCTTGTTTCCCGAGATGGACCACATAGTCTGTACATCTGTGGACTGCCAGTTAGGTTTGTCATGTTCCTTCCTTTCCTATGAGACTACAAGTGTGCCCCCGACATGTATTGGGAGAGAATCCAAGGCCCTCATGTAGGGAGGCTGCCTCCTTAGAAAGCCTTCCTCCCGGAGGCGGCCTTCACGAGGCTCAGTCCTAACATAGCGGACCTCACGAAGGCATGCTTGTTCCTCCTTAGAGTACTGAGCGGACATGCCGAGGAGGGTTATCATCACGAGGCTGCTACTGAAGTGGTGGTGGGCCTAGCAAATATTGGGTCAGGGTAATCAAGTTGCCAATGACTTGAGAGTAGCCCCCGAGCGCTTTCCTCACACTTGTCCTTCAGCGGATGTGAAGTGGCAAGGGCCTAAATAGTCGATGGGCCCACCGCCACTACTTGAGGCAACATGGGGCTACTCCCGTATGCATCCTCGTCATGCGCACCAAGCGGTCATGTGCTTCCTACCATTAGACCGAGAACCACCGTGTGGCCGTCCACGTCTCGGAAGTTGCACCTCCACAATTGATGGCGTGTGCGATAGTCTAGCGGTTAATGCCCGGTAATCTAGGAGATGAAATGACCATCCGCCTTGATTAATAAGATCAAAGGCTCGATGCCCTTTCCCCTCGGTGCCACCACTCTTCTCCTTCTCCCTTCTTCCTAGCTTCTCTGGCTGAAGCTTAGCTCTCTCCCATGCTGCCAAAGTGATCCTTCGCTTCCGATAAAGGAAAATACATGATGGTGGAGATAGGGGAAACTCCGTCGGTTAAGCTTGGCCAGGGCCGACCATACGGGAGTGCCCATATGGGACGTCGCGGGAGCGAGGCTGGTTGCGGAAGAACATCTACTTCCACTCGGTCACTCTGGCCGTAGGAGGGGAGCTGGTGAAGCGTGCCCACTGTTGGCTCCACGACAGCGGTCGAGGATGTTGTGAGGGCTGCGGCGGAGGTCGAGGCAGTGGTCTGGAACTAGCATCACCCCCACCTCTAAACCGTCCTCTTGCCATGGTGTAAATCGAAGACAATCCTGAGATGGTTATCGAGTTCATGCTCATTCTCTTTGATGAGGAATGGCCTAGGAGGGTAAAGATCCCCGAGTGCTTCACACTTGGGGCGGCGACAGAGGCCGAGGTGGAGGTTGTAGTAGGAAAGCGGGAGCTCATAGCTTCCCTTAAAGTTGGCGATGAAGAGCGCATAGAGAGCGGGCCATGAGCCGACAGAATCCTCAGGGAGGTTCATCAGCCAGGTGCAAGCCATGTTCTCCAGGACCATGGGGAACCAGTTAGCCATGATGCGGTCATCACCGCTAGCAGCCTTGATGCCTGTTGTGTAGATCTGCGGGAACTCAAAGGGGTTGGCAGAGCCGTCGTAGCGCGATGGTATCTCTGTCCTGAACTTCTGTGGCCACACCACGTGGCGTAGCTCCTTGGTGAACGCGAGGCAACCATTTCTCTGCACTTCCTTATCGTTAGCATGGGCAGCCCAGTTCTGTCTGCCAGCCAAAGCGATCTTCTCGGCGACATAGTCCTCGTGTCCCAGGCGGGGTAGCACGACCACGAGGGTGACTTCCTATGCCTAGATAATCTGGTGGCTGTTGCCAGGGGTGGCATGATGGGCTGGGGCTGGAGGGCATCCCCGGGGCCCTGGTCCTTCGTTGGAGGCGGAGGCAGGGTCGCAACCCCCAAGGAGATCTCTTTGGCCTGAGCCCCTGGTGCATCCCGGGGTGGAGATTCGATCTCGACAAGCTCGGCGAGACGCGCATCCCATTCCTTCTGCCCGGACTTGGTAGGTGGGTACTGAAGGATCACTTTCACCAAGAGCTTGCCGGCCTCTGGCGTGGAAGGGCCGCCTTTGTCACACGATAATGCGGTTTGAGAGAGCGACATGTTGTCATGCATGGGGAGCTACTTATCTTGCGATGATCAGAAGCAGGATACTTGCTCATCCTCCATCAACTTGGTTTGCTCAGATACGATGCACTAGGGAGAAGGATCTGTTTGGGCCTTCCTTGCTGCTAGGCGGAGGGCGTGCTTGGCCCAAGTCCAGTAGCAGGCTGTCATGGTCATGAAGTTGAATAAGACCTTCGAAACATGCCTAAGCGCCCTACCTAGCATGTCAAATGTTGGAGAATGATTATCCTACGAAGGAACAAGGGCACCGACAAGCCGTGGATTCGTGAGGGGACTAAACACGCGCCTAGATCTTCAACACGACAATGGGGGAGACGAAGCTTGCACATGACAGAGAGGAGACACAAGGGGTATTACCTAGGTTTGGGACCCTCGTGATGAGGTAAGCCCCTACTTGTTCTTCATTGTATTGCTTGCGTTGCTTCACGAGGGTTTGATGACAAGATAATTTCTAGGGTTTCTAATCCTAAGGATCGACCCCTTGTAAGGTTGGGGTAGCTCTCCTTTTATAGAGGCATTAGACCTCTTCCCAAATTCATTGGGCAGGAAGGGATACCACATTGACGCCCAGGGGGATCTGGTCTACAAGACTGCTTTACATGGACTAGGTCTAGGATCTTCGGGGCCACCGGTCCATCACAAAAGTTGTGGTCCCCACTGAAGTCTCCTCCGCAGCATGGTGCTATCCCCCGCCCTCTTGCACGATAGTGGCAAAGAGGGAGTAGGGTGTACACTGGTGCCGTCAGCACTTCTTTATAACCGAAGAGGTCGGACAATGTCTCTTCTTTCCCAAGATGGAGCACGTAGTCTGTACATCCATGGACTGCATGTTCGGTTTGTCATCTTCCTTCATTTCTTGTGAGATTATGAGCGAGCCCCTGACACATGTTGGGAGGGAATCCAAGGCCCTCGTGTAGGGATATGTCCTCCTTACGAAGACTTCCTCCTAGAGGCGGCCTGGATGAGGCTCGGTCCTAACGAAGCCGGCCTCACGAAGGCATGTTCATTCCTCATTCGGGTCCTGAGTGGACATGCCGAGGAGGGGTAGCCTCGCGAGGCTATTGCTGCAGTGGTGGTGGTCCTAGCAACCAGTGGGTCAGGGTACCTTGGTTGCCAATGACCCGATAGTAAATATTACTCATTATTCATGGAAATTATTACAATATAGAACCATGTTAAATCCTATGTAGACTGACTGTTGTTTAGCTTGTCTTCGTAATCAGAGTCCAACATTAGGATCTCCTAAAATGACTCATGATCCAGGCCATCCTTCTTATCTATAGGCGTAGACTTTGAGACCGCCTGAGCCGCTGATAGAGCAATACCTGCCACCAAAATATCTACATAGATAGCACTATAGATTTTTTTGGCAGCCACTATTGCCAAAGAGGTGGCCTTAGCCCCATGCAGACGCTCTTCGTGGACGACTTCTCATGTCTCTTCCATAGAATCTTCCATGATGTGAGCGTTCATCATGTCCTCCTCTTACTTTGCCCCTTTTTCCTACCACGTGTGCTGAAGATGTTCGTTCTCGCAAAGCTGAAACCAGGACGGGTCCTTGTCACCGCCCTGTCCTGGAAGCAGAACAGAAGTATCGGCGCGCCGCATCAGACGGCGACATCTACCCCAACTGATCAGATGAAACGAACCTGATAGGCGTATAGGCTATACACGTGCAACGTCTCGAGGAACATCCGAGAGAGTAGCATTGGCCGAGGAGAAATGTGTATGCCTGATCGTCTCACGCTGCCAGTCGGAGGTTCCATTGTGAGAACTGGTAATAGTATAAGATGGAAAGGCCTATGAGGAACCCATGATACACACATAAATAACAATAAGGGATAAAGAGAGAAAAAGATACGCGTGACACATGCTTCATATTCGGTTAACTATGACATAGCACACCTAGAGACATGTTGCATGGAAGTGATGGCATAAAATCCGGCACAATTTGCGATTAAACTTCATGTAATGCATATGAAAAACGTTTTCTTCCTCGTGAGAGCATGCACCGTCAGACTCAATGTACATGATAGACATCAAGGGCTAACGATATCATCCATATAATAAGTACTGAGATTAATAAATAACACTAATAATTTTCATACCATGAACATAACAGAAATAATGACACATTGAAAAAAAATAATTTACCTCCGAACATAAGAAACATGATTCGTGTATAACTTATATTATATGATTCAACGTTTGATCTTGTCGATTAGACAGGAGGCGGCAAAGACTTTTTTGTAGCACACTCAAGCGACGGTTACAAAGACGCAATGCTATACCCTCTTGAAAAAGTAACATACAAAGCTACGACAGAACACACGCCAAAGATGTGTATGATATACTAGAAAGCAGACTTTGTTAACACATAAGTACAATTATTAGAGAGGTTAACAAATAATTCACCATACGAATTCATGGGACAACGCACCATGAAAAACACAATAGAAAACAAAAAAATTATATAACACAATACAAAAAACTATTACATAATACACTCAGTTATACATGAGGTTACATAATAGGAAACACCTACTACTAAAGATGACAAAACAACCGAAAAATACATACTTTTATACACGCTTGAGGAGACTAATCAGGGTTACACTACTTTATTGGGAAAATCCTTCCTTGTCCGGATCGAGACCTCCTCCTCCGTAGACATACGCCTTCTCGTATGCTTCGAAGGCACAACGTCACCGTGGTGAGGCGGTGACATCTAGTAAATAGGATGCTGGAGGGAGGAGCGTCGAACTACATCATCACTTGGTGTGGCAATGTCGCTTGGTAAGACGGACGCCAGAGTGTCTAGAGGCACTTCTCTGGAGATGGCCTACATGGGAGTTATCTGATAGAAAAGCGCCCCCTCATTAGATGATGTTGGAACGATGAAGTAACTGGAGACGAACGGAACCGACCAGCCATGAAGCATGATCGAAATCGCAGGAAAGACCGTGTTGGACGGTGGCATCAAGGAGTCTAACACCAAAGAGATAAAGAAAGGCTAACGAGGTGAGATGTATCACATGGTCTAACAGCCACACCCTACTCCGCTCGGAGGTCAACCGGACTATCGGATCTTTGGGTCATGTGAAGGAACTGGGTGTCTGATGACTGCAAGTACACAGATTGTTTGTAGCTAGTTTTGAAATAAAGATATCGATCCCACAGGGAGCAGGAGTCTGAAGTCTAATAACTCTTAAAATAAATATTGTGATAGAAATGCTAGATTAAGTTCTAAGTAACAAGATAAAATGTGAATATTGTGTAAAAAGGTGTTTTTGGGTTTTAGGTATAAGAGCAATAATAAAGTAAAGAAAAATAACTTAATACAGAAAGTAAGTATCACGTATATAAGAAATATTGGAACTGCAATAGGGAAAAACTGTTCCTAGGGAGTAGTGGATACACCACTAGCACTATGAGGATCTAAGATAAAGATTATTATCATGAACATTCTCAACTATGTATGTGTGGGAGGAACTCCGTATTTGGACAATTAGGCACCAACCGCTGCTCACATCATCCTCATAACCACAACAGTCAGCAATCAACATTAATCGAGTTACTGCTCTATTAAGGGACGTAATCCCGTAGGACGTATCCCATAGCATGGATAGTGTTCCGTGAGTTTTCTCGGTTTCCTAAGTTGATATGTAAGGGGTGTCAACATCTTTGTAGTCAATGTAAGTGCTAGCACGCCTCCGTCTACCAACTAGTAGTTCCCTCCATCAAGTCCCCACGAGAGGCAAATATTGAGAGGTCGACTTCTCTCAACATCAAGATGTAGAGAATATAACACATGGTCACAGCGCTGAATATCATAATAGACTTTATCTTGTTTCAATCTCATACTAGGGTTTAGCCATCTCCCCAAGAACTAAAGATCTACTCAGACATGGAGGCAATCAACATCATGGCAATGGTAATGGAAACAATCATAGATGAGTAGTACTTGTATAAATCCACAACGAGTATGGGAATTACAACAAGATATAGACAAGGATGTATATGGGATGGATGAAGATGGTGGTGATGCAGCGGTGGATGATGAAGATCGATGCCTTAGCCTCCCGGATCTGCACAGGGCGAAGATGGATCCTTGTGGATGTGTTCCCCGTCTAGATGCCTTCCGGAGGTGAGGTTTCTATGATTTCTGGTGTGTTATGTATGTCATCTCCTCGAACCAATTGCACGGGGTGAAACTATTTGATGAGTCGGAGGCGGCGCCAACTATACGGCCGGCGCTATATGGCCAGAAAATTTTCTTCCACCGTATAGTTGGCCGTTGAACCTTCTGCCTCCCTTGTTCGCTTCTGGTTTTCTTCTGGTATTATTAGTATTTCCCAAATAAGCGATTTACGTTGTTTTTAACTCCTTTTCTTCATACTACAACTACTCTAAGAATTGTATCCATTGGATCCATCATTTGTCCTGATCCTAGTGAAAACAAACATAAAATGTGCGCACGAGCGCCGTAAAATACCAAGATCCTAAATCTACAATGCAAAATAATAATGTAAAACATGATGCAAATATGCAGTCATAAACTTCCCCACACTTAGACTCTTACTCGTCCCGAGCAAGTTTTAGCTTAATGGATGTGATCCTCATATTCGTGAAGCTGAGTCGATTAAAATAAATGAGGCAGTTGCAGCATGTGTTTATCATATACGATGCATAGGAATAAGTTCATGAATAATACCTTACTCGAACCATCTAAATAGTATTAGCAGGTTTCCACACCTTAGTTATCAATAGTTCATAAAATATGAATCTCAACATAATGTAAAAGTATCCGGTTCAACTGAATGAGTTAACAAGGTAGTCCCAAGTGTTTTAGGATCAACGTATTCACTTGGGATTCAAAATCTCAAAAGTGTCTCTTTGTCATGCTACAATACAGTGGTATATGCCTATTTGCTCTTTGCACATTCGCTCTTTTTCTTCTTTCTTCTTTCTTTTCTTTTGCATATATGCTCACACTTTTGTTTTAACTGTTGTGTAAAGGGGCTAGCCATATATTCCACCTTATGTAGGAATTCAAAGTTCAACGATATCAATTATCAAATTCCAACTGTATATGAAGAATTATTATGACTTGAGATTCTACCACGACTTGTTCTCACTCTATTTTGATAGCACTTTCATTTTCCCTTTTTCAAGGTTTCTTTTTCAACTTAATTGTATAGATAATTTCTCTTTGTAAATCAAACCGTAGACTTACAGCATGTATGACCAAATTATCTTTATGTGTTCGATTAATACCAATGGTGTGGAAGACCCCTATTGCTATCATCAAGTGCAAGTAAAATCAGACTCAAGCCATTCATATATCGTTAAAGAAAACACGAACTCAATATTGCTCCATATATAATAATAATCACGGAATTTTCATTAACGGGATGGACTATTCCTGAAGGGAATTCTAATGATGCAAACTTTATTTATATTTTGAACTAATGAAAATAATAATAATAAAAATTTATAAGATAGATTACAAGTTCTTAAAGATCTCCCCAGGCTTGGAATCAAGCCAGGCGGGATCAAATAATCCCTTGCGATTATTTGGTACCGTGATTGTTGTAGATCACTTTGGCACCATGACGTGTAATACTGCAGTGTGTAGCTTCTTGTTGATCTCCTCTAGAGCAGTTATACGGCTATAACACTTGCTCAGATCAGATTGCAGAGTATCCACTTTATCTACGAGCTTAGTTACCAATGGAAGGAGGTCTTCCTTCTTCTCCATCTCATTGAGACAATGACGGACTTTGACGCGATGGAGTAGCTCCTGCTTCTGATATATCTCCAGTGCCCGCACGCGATCTTTGGTCCTGTGGACAACTTCCTCCTCCTCATCCATAATTGATGGATCGGGGAAGTGGAAACCGTACCTCCACTCTTCTTGAAGCTTAACCTTCATACGAGCACCAATGGTTGGATTCGTGAGTGGTGCATTCGCTTGGTTGCTAGCACCTGGACCAACATTAGATAATTCATTACGCTTGTGTGGCTTTTGATCCGTGGTGATGAACTTTATCGTATTCACACGCCATTTTCCATGCGGCTCATGATCTTCTCTCTCTTGTTGAGGTTTCTTCATTGCCGCCCAATCGATCCCCGATGGATCATAGATGTCATGGTGGATGTAGACGTCAACCACGTCATCATCAGAATCGTTGTTGAAGTAGCTTGGCTCTACATAATCCTTGTACCTTGGGTTAAACCTCTCCACCTCCTCGTCATCGTCCTCCATGGATGAGCTGTTAGAGAGGTCCCTGGAAGGACCAATGAGCCCCATGGGTATCCCACAACCTGGGACAGGATATCGCATTGCTAGATTGGTTCCTGTAGATTGTGATTAGAGAGAGGGACAATGGCAGCATATAAGGGGGGTCAAAGGTCGGAAAAAATCGTGAGAAACACCAAATTATCGTCCAAGAAAAGAATCTTAACAAAACAGGGAAAGAAATCACGGATTTGGAAGAGTCTTGCCGCGTAACGACCAACTATATGGGCACGGCCCGTATAGGTCCGTCTGTATAGTTGGTTCCGTGCAGATATTTCCAAATATCTTGAGTCCAAGTCGATTAAATCATGACTCGGAACCGGCAATAACATTTTTTACGAACGAAAAACGAAAAGTGTCTGAGAGTTTAACGACCAATTATACGGCCAGAATTTTGGCTCTGGTCGTATAGTTGTGACTATAAATACAAACACAAAAAATCAAAAGTGTCTGAGAGTTTAAGGACCAAGTATACGGCTGAAATTTTGGCTCCGGTCGTATAGTTGTGACCATATAGATACAGACACCAAAAAGCAAAACTATCTAAGAGTTCAATGACCAACTATACGGTCAGAATTTTTCTCTGGTCGTTTAGTTGCGACCATATAGGCTCAGGTATCGAAAACAATTTCACAAAGATGATACAAAGAGTTTAACGACAAACTATACGGCGGGAGCTTCCTCTCCGGTCGTATAGTTATGCCCATATAGTTGGTAAACCCCATCTAAAACTTCAGAAATACACAAGGAATTCAAAGGCAGAATTTTTAGGGGTAAAATTTGTGAAAACAAATCACTTATTTGGGTAAGAACACTTACCTTGCACTTACCATTTTCTTATTTCGGGATAAGAAAGTTCTTCCAACAATGAAGACTTCTTATCCCTTGAAGGAATTGACTTTAATTCGTTGAATAATTCTCGTAAACAAAAATCACCAGGACTAAAGTCCTACTCAACAAGATTGTTGTCTTGTTGGGCTCTCATAGACACTGCATTTAACATCTTTATTTCCTGCCTTTGCATAATCTGCAACTCAAATTCTTGTAGTGAAAGAATCCAAAGGATCAGTCTTGGCTTATGTTCTTTCCTCTCGAGGAGTTCTTTTAAACCATCACGATCCGTATGAACTCTCACCTTTGCATTAACTATGTAAGAATGAAATTTATCACAAGAGAAAAATACAGCAAATAGTTCCTTTTCTTCCTTTGGGTAATTCTTCTAAGCACCATTTAGAGTTCTACTAGCATGATGTATAATATTAAATTTGTGACCAATATGTTGTCCTAGAGTTACTCCTACAACATCATCACTAGCTTCACATATTAAGTCAAAGGTTGTATCCCATATAGGTGGTTTAATGATAGGAGCATGAGATAAAGCATTTTTTAGTTGATCAAAGGCTTCAAGACATTTATCATCAAAATTTAGTCTTAGTCCCTTTTGTAGGAGGTTAGTCAAAGGTTTAGATATTCTAGAGAAATTTCTAATGAACCTTCTATAAAAACCCACATGACCAAGGAAACATCTTATACCTTTAATATCCCTAGGTCATTGCATTCTCTCAATTGCCTCAACCTTAGCTCTATCAACTTCAATTCCCTTACATGATACCTTGTGTCTAAGGATTATACCTTATTTGACCATAAAATGGCATTTCTCCTAGTTTAGAACAAGGTTGGTTTTTTTGCAATGTTGCAAAACTCTTTTGAGATTATCCAAGCAGCTCGTAAACGAAGTTCCATAAACAGAAAAGTCATCCATAAATACTTCCATTATGAGTTCTATGAAATCAGCAAAAATAGCAGTCATGCATCTTTGTAAAGTAGCCGGAGCATTACATAAACCAAAAGGTATACGTCAGTAAGCATGTAAACCTTAAGGACTAATGAAAGTTGTTTTAAGTTGGTCATCAGGATGAATAGCTATTTGAGAAAGATTAGAGTATCCATCCAGGTAACAAAAGTGAGTATGGTTCGCTAACCCCTCTAAAGTTTGATCTATGAACGGTAAAGGATAGTGATCTTTCCTAGTTTCTTTATTTAATTTTCTGAAGTCTATGCACATCCTATGCCCAACAATAGTTCTAGTTGGTATCAATTCATTATTTTCAGTAGCAACAACAGTGAAACCGCCCTTCTTAGGGACACAATGAACAGGACTTACCCATTCACTTTCTTTAAGAGGATAGATTATACCTGCGTCCAGTAGGCGTACAATTTCTTTTCTTACCACTTCTTTCATTTTAGGCTTCAATCGTTTATTAAATTCCACAACTGGTTTAGCACCTTCATCCATGAATATTCGATGGATGGCTATCATGGGACTGATGTCCTTCAAGTCATCCATTGAGTACCCAAAGGCCTTGCGATGCTCCTTAAGTATCTCCATAAGTTCTTCTTCTTCCATTCCTGAATGTTTAGCACTTATAATAATAGGAAATTTATTTGTATCATCTAGAAACCTGTATTTGAGATTATCTAGTAGAGTCTTCAACTCTGGGGGTGGTAGTTCCTTATCCCTTCTCTTTTCTGGCTCTTCAAAAGCATCATCAGTTGGAGGTCCCATTATGGGTAGTGAATCAAATTCATCTTCTAGTTCTTCCAGGGACTTGTCCTCCATAACTATTTCTTTATAATTTGTATCTTCATTTATTTCTTCTTCTTGATTACCAAAGAAAAGTGCCACCATTTCTTCAATAGTTCTCTCTTCCTCTTCTTGTATTTGTGGAGGCCTGTCTTTATATTTGGAAAAATGGAATTTATTTTCCATCCCCCAAGCTTAAGAGACACAATCTCCTTCTTGAAATTAACATAGGCACCTATATCACCCAAAAAGTTTCTTCCAAATATAATAAGGCAAAGAGTGTCATCTGGCATATCAACAACTACAAAATCAATGGGAAACTTTTTATTGCCAATTGTGACAGTTGCATCTTCAACTACTCCCACTGGATTTCGAAGATTTTTATTGGCTAACATAATTATCATATTAGTATTTTCAATTGTAGCCAGTTCTATTTCTTCTTTTATTTCCACATAGAAATCATAAGATGTAACATTAACTTCGGTGCCAAGATCACATAAGCCATAATGCTAGGTTTCTTTAAACATGCAGGGAAGAATAGGCTTACCCACATATTTTACCTTTGTTTTACCTTCAACCAATGTGGAAGTCTCTTCATCAAGTTCAACTATGTTACATTGTGCGTAAATAGCCATAATTGCTTCCTTGATTACCTTTTCATCTTTGGTTTCCTCCAGATGTTCCACAACTTTTGGCAAATTTTCTTCTTCCTTTTTATCATGTACTGCTTTGACCTCTACATATTCAAGAATATGATTTCATGCAGTGTTAGGAAAAGGAATTTCATTTTGGTTCTAAAGAGGCCATTGTTGCTTTATCATCTCTTTTCTTCTCAAGTTCGGGTGGTGGATCATACTTGACCGGTCCGTCTTTTGGAGCTCTAATATGTTCTATAAAAGCATTAACAACTTGCAACAAAAGATTTGGATCCAAGTAAAGTTCTTTAGATAATTCTTTAACATGGCCTTTTTTACTATAGTCATGAATACAATCATGTTCTATTTCTACGCCTCCTTCACTTCCTAGACCAAAATTCAATGAAACTCTATGATCACGAATTCTATTAAGTAAAGCCCAATATTTAGGTATAGGAAGATTCATAAAGGCTCCTTCCGCGAAAGAGTATAGTTCAATTTTATTAGATTCAATTAAATCGCCATAAAACATATGCAATAAATACCATTTAGGTAAATCATGATGAGGACAATGACGCAGTAAGTGTTTAAATCTGATATAAGCTCTTACTATTCCTTCATTAAAACGGTTTTTTCGAGTCATTATAAGACGACTGATTCCAAAAGATTTTGACAATCGATAATATTTTGCTAGAAATTCATAGGCTAGATTATCCCAAGTAGTAGTGGATTTAGGTGGTAGAGATCTATACAATGAGAGAGCTGAACTAGTCAAAGTCTAACTAAAAAGTTTAACCCTTACCTCATCGGCGGTATATCCTATTAATAAGAAAGTGCCACATATAGCTTTGAAGCATGCAATATGCTCATATGGATCAGGATCTTCTTCATCTCCATTAAATTGATTCTTATGTAGAATACTAAGTAGTAGAGGATTTATTTCAAACCCCCTTGTCTTCTCATTAGAGTTGTCTCTTTTATAAATATCATAGGGATTCCCAAAGCAGTTGGGTGGGTTAGCAATAGTCATATGCTCAAACTCCATCATGTTGGTGGGAACCTGTAACTCAAAACAAAATTTAGCAAGACAAAAATAAATCAGTAAAAACTAAAAGACCTACATCGCTTAGCTCCCCGGCAATGGTGCTAGAAAATAGCTTGATGACTGCAAGTGCACAGATCGTTTGTAGCTAGTTTTGAAATAAAGATATCGATCCCACAGGGAGCAGGAGTCTGAAGTCTAATAACTCTTAAAATAAATATTGTGATAGAAATGGTAGATTAAGTTCTAAGTAACAAGATAAAATGCGAGTATTGTGTAAAAAGGTGTTTTGGGGTTTTAGGTATAAGAGCAATAATAAAGTAAAGAAAAATAACTTAATACAGAAAGTAGTTATCGCGTATGTTAGAAATATTGGAACTTCAATAGGGAAAAAGTGTTCTTAGGGAGTAGCAGATACAACACTAGCACTATGAGGATATAAGATAAAGATTATTATCATGAGCATTCTCAACTATGTATGTGTGGGAGGAACTCCGTATTTGGATAATTAGGCAGCAACCGTTGCTCACATCATCCTCATAACCACGACAGTCAGCAATCGACATCAATCGAGTTACGGAGCTATTAAGGGATGTAATCCCGTAGGACGTATCCCATGGCATGGATAGGGTTCCATGAGTTTCCTTGGTTTCCCAAGTTGATACGTAAGGGGTTCCAACAGCTTTGTAGTCACTGTAAGTGCTAGCATGCCTCCGTCTACCAATTAGTAGTTCCCTCCATAAAGTCCCCATGAGAGAAAAATATTGAGAGGTCGACTTCTCTCAACATCAAGATGTAGAGAATCTAACACATGGTCACGGTGATGAATATCATAATAGACTTTATCTTATTTCAATCTCATACTAGGGTTTATCCATCTCCCCAGGAACTAAAGATCTACTCATACATGGAGGCAATCAACATCATGGCAATGGTAATGGAAACAATCATAGATGAATAGTACTTGTATAAATCCACAACGAGTATGGGAATTACAATAAGATCTAGACAAGGATGTAGATGGTATGGATGAATATGATGGTGATGCAGCGGTGGATGATGAAGATCGATGCCTTAGCCTCCTGGATCTGCACGGGGAAAGATGGATCCTTGTGGATGAGTTTCCCCTCCAGATGCCTTATGGAGGTGAGGTTTCTGCAATTTCTGGGTGTTCTGTATGTCGTCTCCTCGAACCAATTGCACGGGGTGAAACTATTTGATGAAGCGGATGCGGCGCCAACTATACGGCCGAAAAATTTGCTCCCGCCGTATAGTTGGTCTTTGAACCTTCTCCCTCCCTTGTTTGCTTATGTTTTTCTTCTGGTATTATTAGTATTTCCCAAATATGCGATTTACGTTATTTTTAACACCTTTTCTCCATAGTACAACTGCTCCAAGAATTGTATCCATTGGATCCATCATTTATCCTGATCCTGGTGAAAACAGACATAAGATGTGCGCGCGAGCACCATAAAATACTAAGATCCTACATATACAATGAAAAATAATAATGTAAAACATGATGCAAATATGCACTCATCAGTGTCCAACAAGCCCACAGTTCGAGACAGGGGGAGAACACATGTTCTGGACTACTCGGTGACGATGTTTGCGGCAGATCTTGCACTAGACAGAGAGTAGACACATGGATCTATTACCACATTCAGGACCCTCTTGAGGAAGTAAAGTCCCTACTCCTGCTTTGTTGTATTTCTTGTGATACTTCGCGAGGGTACAATGGGGGATGTCTCCTTAGAGTTTTCTTATCACTGGGATTGATCCCTTCCTAGGGTTAGGGCAGTTATCCTATTAGGCCACTTCCCCTGATATTTTGCGGGAAGGGTCTCCATATTCCCGCCCAAGGACAGTAGGCGCATGATACGTTGCAAACGTATCTATAATTTTTGATGTTCCATGCTTGTTTTATATCTACTTCCTTAAGTTTTGTCTACACTTTGGAGTATTTTTACACATTTTCTGGAACTAACCTATTAACAAGATGCCACAGTGCCAGTTGCCTGTTTTATGTTGTTTTTGGTTTCAGAAAAGCTAGTAAGGAAATATTCTTCAAATTGGAGCGGACAAGAGCCCAAGTCAATATTTCACTAGAAGGAACACGAAGTCCGGAGGGGAGTCGAAGAGGGGCACTAGGGCGGCCACACCCTAGGGTGGCGCGGCCAGCCCTAGGCATGCCGCCACCTTGTGTGGGCCCCCTGGCGCTCCACCGACCTTGCCCCTTCGACTATAAAAGTCTCCCGGGACGAAAACCCTTAGTACCCGATCAAAATTCCACGAAAAAGTATGTAGCCGTCGTCATCTCAATCCCTAGATCAGGAGGGATCTGAAGCTCTTCCTGGCACCCCGCCGGAGGGGAGAGATCACCCTAGAGGCCTTCTTCATCACCATGACTGCCTCCGTTGTGATGCGTGAGTAGTTCATCCCTGGACTACAGGTCCATGTAGTAGCTAGATGGTTGGTTCTTCTCCTTTGTGCTACCACGTTTAGATCTTGTGAGTTCCGTTCATGATCAAGATCATCTATTTGTAATCTTACATGTTGTGTTTGTGGGGATCCGATGGATATTGAGATGCTATTTCAGATTGATTATTGATTCTATCATGTCTATGTTATTTGTGATCTTGCATGCTTTCCGTTGTTAGTAGCTATCTTGGCCAAGTAGATGCTAGCAACTCCAAGAGGGAGTATTTATGCTCGATAGTGGGTTTATGCCTCTAGTAATCTGGGGAAGTGACAGAAATCTCTAAGGTACTAGATGTGTTGTTGCTACTAGGGAGAAAACAACAATCCTTTGTTCATAGAACAATTGTATTGTTTACTTTACACACTTTGCTTAATGCAATTATCTGTTGCTTGCAACTTAATACTGGAGGGGGTTCGGATGATAACCTGAAGGTGGATTATTAGTCATAGATACAGTTGGATTACGGTCTATGTATAATGTTGTAATGCCCAATCAAATCTCGTAGGAGTCGAGATGATTAGTATATGCATGTATGCTTTCTCGGTGTCTGTCAATTGCCCCGTTGTAATTTGTTCCCCCAACATGTCATCTATCTTAAGGAGAATCACCTCTAGTGAACTATGGACCCCGGTCCATTCTTTTACCATCAATCTACAAGCACTTTTTCTATTTTCTGTTTACTTTCTGCAAGCAATTACTATCTTCCACACAATATGTTTAATCATTTGTTTTCAGCAAAATCGGTGAGATTGACAACATCACTGTAAGTTGGGGGCAAAGTTCTATGGTTGTGTTGTGCAGTATTCCAAGTTGGAAACAACACCTTCGAGGTGTTTCCTTCATCCTATAACTTCCTCTTGGGGTTCCCCAACGAGCTCGATACATTTTTGAGCCATCAAGCACTTTTTCTCGTGCCGTTGCCGAGGAGTCAAGGACATCTTCACAAGGGGAGTCCCTCATAACCAATCTCTTTACTTTGTTTATTTGTTTTGCTTAGTTTATTTCTGCTTTGTTTTCTTGTTTCTTTTATTAAAAACACAAAAAATTTAGTTTTACTAGTTTGCTTTCTTTATCAAAAACACCATGTTGATCCCTAAGTTCACCCTGAAAGAACTTTTAATAGGTAGTGGCTCTATAATTGGGAAAGATAATATTGAAGAATTTTTTAATCATGTTAGCAAGCATGAGGATATTGAGGATAGATCCCTTGCAGAACTTGCTCCAAATTATGAAATTGCTGCAGCTTCTTTAGTTCACATGTTGGAAGCTAGGTTTGTTAACCTTAACCCCATAATGCAAGTAATGTTTCTTAAACTTAAAGATATTGAGGATACTGAAAAGAGAGATTTCATTCTAGAAACTTTTCTTAAAGAATTCTATGATGTTCTTAAGGAAGCTATAAAAGTCTTTGACCGTTTTAATATGCTAGGCTCATGTGTAGATGTTATTGGTACACGAGAAGGGATGGACAAAACCAAACCTAAAGATGGAAAGGAAATTAAAATACCATTACCTTTTAAACTTGTAGGAATGCATGAAGCCTTAGAAAATAATTTTGATTGGATTGTTCCTGAAAACCCGTTTGATGAAAATAGTGAAATCAAGAGTAGTGTGAGAGGATCCTCTAGAACTTATTTGGATGAGATACCTTGCCTTGTTGAATATATTTTTGGTATTGATCTTAATGCTTCTTCATTTGAGAACACTTGATTCATTTCTTGCTTCTTATGCCTAGCTCAAAGGCGTTAAAGAAAAGCACTTATTGGGAGATAACCCAAATTTCGTTAGGAATCGTTTGTTAAGTCTTGGAAGTTATTTATTCAGTAATAACCTCTCCTTGTCATTTTGTGTGGTTTTTGTGCCAAGAGTAACCTCTAATGAGAGAGATGTAAGACTTGGGAAAGTTGTTGTCCCGAAACAGATTTTTTGTGCTTCGCTGTAAAAAGTCATGAAAAATCTCTTTACGTCGGATTGAGCTGTAATGTTTTGTGCTTCTACCCCAGGTTGTTATCCAACTTTCGTTAGTTCAACACTTTTCGATTTGAGCAACATAAGGTCTTCGAAAAAAATTGGTGTTTACCTGCTGGTCTGTTTTGACAGATTTCTGCCATTATTTGCATTTGTCTCTTAATCTCTTTCTCTTTGAGTTCTCTTTTATAATTTGAACTTTTTAAAGGAAGTGCTACAGTATCTTGTGTTTTAATGGAAGTTTTACTTGTGTTGAAACTGAATCAAAATACTTATTATCTTGAGTACACTAATGTTGCTAATGAAGATTGTGTGAAGTTTTGTATGAAGGAAATTTTAAAGTGTAGGGAAGAGGAATGTGATGAGATGAAGTATGGACAAAAGCTCAAGCTTGGGGATGCCACCCGTGTCACCCCAAGAAATATTTAAGAAGTACAAGCATCAAAGCTTGGGGATGCCCAAGGCATCCCTTTCTTCATCAATAAAAATCTTAGGTTTCTTCCAAACACTTCATTTTTATTATTTCATGCACAATTGTGTTGTTCTTGGAGCGTCTTCGTTTTTGGTTTTTAGTTTTTGTTTGCTTAGTTTTCTTGAATAAACTGGTTGGACCCCCGCATTCATACATAGTTTCAAATAGGTTGATTTGGATTGGAAAAGAGTAGGAAAGTTCATAAGTGGTATAAAAGGAGCTTGTTTTTGACTGTGACTTAGACTTTATCATGTCATGCTTGATATTGTTTTGGATTTATGCTTAGTTATTATTGTTGTAGCATGACTTGTTACAAACAATTGAGATTGCTTAATGTGCCTTGAAAGAATCATGCGTTGTTTTAGCATATTAAAGCATAATATTGTGGTATTCTCCTTTGATGCTTTATTTGGGTTGACTTGGCGCATGCTCCCACCATGTTAAGACTACACCAAGTCACCATAGCCTCTATGATCATTTAGTTTTCGACTTGTAATATCACTTTATGCTTTAATTAATAATGTTTTGTCGCTTTGCATGATTATGGCCATTATTGCTCTCTTAGTTGGTCGCTCCCAGTCTTTTGCTAGCCTCCATACCAAGTATGAGTTCCACTCATGCATCAAACTCCAAATAAAACCAAGTTATTCCAAAGAATCCATCATACCTACCTATTAGCATTTGCTATTCCAAGTATATTCATGTTTTTATCTACCTTCCGAATTAAACTTGTTATGTGAAAATTAGTGATTAAAGCTCTCACAAACTTGGTGGCACACTTTGATTTCTTGCACTTAATAAACTTGAACCATTGTGCCCATCTATGTTGCGTATATGCTTGTGCTTTATAAGTTATGAATTAGCAGAACCATGTTACCATGGGGAATGTTTTCAACAGTGCACTTTATTTGGTTGATATCATGTTCTTTTGCTTATGGATCCCGGCGGTGTGAAATAAAAGGGGAGCTTGTAAGATCATGGAGTTTGTATATGTGTTAGAGAAACGCCTAGGCCGCTAGTCTAAGCCATGCCTAATCATGGTGGAAACTTGCAGCATAACCATAGTGAGTAATATGTGAAGCATCCTTAATAAAAACCTATGCAAATAGCAAATAAAAAGATCGCTGAGCTGCTCATTGTCTGCTTGCCTTGTCATTTTGATATGGGAATGCTTCCATATCATCGGGAAAGGGGTACCCCGTTGGTGGTTCTCTATGATACACATGTACTTACAATGACAAGAACTTACTCATAACTAAAGTTGAGTAGCATGAGGTTCGGTCTTCGTAAGTAAGGGGTATGAGATTTCAACTTATAACTTGTCAAGCATATCCTCATATTTGTTCACATTAACCTTAATCACCTAAAGATGCTTATGATAGGTGAAATGAGAGCTGAAAGATAATAAGTACCATAATTTTTGGAAGCTCTTTATGAGACTTGAATCCCTGCTACCTTCTATGAAGGGCCTTTCTTTTACTTTTTATGTGGAGTCTCCATCTTCTATCTTTATGCACCTATTGAGAGAGCATACTGGTCATTCTTAGTTTAATGTTCATTGTCCCAAACTTGTTGATTGATTCATAACTTTGATATTGCTTGTGCTTAAACTACTTGTTACATGGGTATACCCTACAGACACTCGAGTTTGGTATATACGGTCAAAATACATACAGGCCCACGGTGTTGCCAAGGCCCGGATGGAAGGACTCGAGTAACCTACGGACTCTCGATTGCTTGACGAATAAGAAGAAGCTAAAGATAGAAAGATTAAAGGGAAAATCCTAACTTGTAACCGACTCGACCTGCTACCCGAGACCTAGCCTATCTATATAAAGGCTAGGAGGGGGCGTCGAGGAGGACACACGCAACCCTAGTTTCCACAACCTTCGCCAGATTACATCTGCGCACCATTGTAACTTTCGACTCCTTCAATAATTCCACGAGCAGACAAGCAGGAGTAGGGACCTCTATGAGGCCCGAACCTAGGTAAATCCTTTGTCCCCTGTGTGCTTGTTTGCTAGCCGATAGATGTCTCCAACGCTCCCTCCTTCTCCAAAACCCAAGTCCATAACAATGGGCATTGATGACTTAAACCCTCATCAATTGGCGCCGTCTGTGGGAACTGGGAGTAATGATGTTGCGGCTTCTTTGGCCCCATCAACCGCGATCTACAACTCCGCAACAGCGGAGATTTGCCAGCTCTTCGGCGCCTTCGACTTCACCGTCCACACGCCGGCCACCCGCCCGGCCTTCGAGCCCGTGGGTGACGGAATCAGTCTGGAGATTGGAAGATTCTGCTTCCAAGTTGGTCAGATGGGCACGCTTTGCATGCCTGACCAGCCGGCAACACCGGCGATTGCCCCGGCATCATGGTTCCTTCCATCGATTGGCACCCTCAGCGAGCTCAACGCTCCGGTCAGTGACAGCAGTTGCGACTCCGATCTAAGCGATCTGGCCACTGAAGATGGAACCTATGGTTCCGGATCTCAAAGTTGTGGAAGCAACAGCTTCCCTAATCACTTCATGTGCGCCGTCATCAATGCGGGCGACACCTCCGCCAATCGCGGTAACAGTGGCAACACCGGCAACAGCACCGATCCACCCAATCGCGGAAACGGTGGTAACACCGGCAACGGCACCGACCCACCCAACGTCGGCAACGGTGGCAACGGTGGCAACGGCGCTAACGGTGGCAACGGAGGAGCAGTCGAACCTCCTAGCATGATCAACGAGCAAACCGGTGAACGCGTCGTGATCAGGCTCAACGAGCAAGAGTGGGATCGCTACCGCGAAGCCCTACGAGGTGCACCTCTACCCTTCGGGTCCCCGCAGGAACTGCTGATGGGCTACCACTGGCTCCTAAAAGAGGAATTCAAGTGCCAAAAACAAGAAATCGCGCAACTTGAGGCGCGTAAAAAGGCAGCGGATGAATCAAGCCTTCGTCGTGCTAGGCTCTCCTCCTACGGAGGATCCTCCTCAAGAGGCAACGAGTACCTCGCCAAGAAGAGGCAATCACGGATGGCTCACCTCACCGAACAAGAGCGCATAGATGACGTGAAAGTCCTCGACTTCAGTTCTATGACGGTCGATATGAGAGGCAACGTGGTTCCCAGGACACCGCAGGCCGCGGTGACAACAGCCACCATGTACCTTCTCAATAACCAGCCGCCAGCTGGAGATCCCCGAATGGCCATGCACCGATCTACGATCGCGGGCCTGGGGCTAAACGAGGCCGCCCTCAACAAGGAACCGGTACCAGACCCAAAAAAGGGCAAAGCACTACTCCTCGCCCTCGTCCAGCGATGACAGTCACGACCTGTCTCGATGCTGCCGCTCACGGCGACATGATCACGACTACGATGCACGCGACGAAGTCACGCAGCGCAAGATCAACAAGTCAAGGGCACGACGTGCTCGGTCGACTGATTCGGAAGAGGAAGATGGGGAGCTCTGCGGCGCCAGATGCTTCAGCAGATCGATCAGGCAAAAGCGAATGCCTAAAGGGTTTAAACTCCCATCGGAGAACCCGAAATTTGACAGTCTGCAGGACCCCAAGATCTGGCTAGAGGATCACATCTCCTCCGTCAGGCTACATGGAGGCAGTCGAAGTACTGCCATGCAATGCTTACAGCTACAGCTGCAGGGCGCCGCTCGGGCATGGCTCAATAACCTCCCACGCGGATCCATTCGCAGTTGGGATGAGCTAGTCTACAGCTTCGTGCGCAACTTTGAGGGAACATACAAACGCCCCGCCTCAATCGAAGAACTGAGATGCTGCCAGCAAAGATCTAGCGAATCTCTGCGCTATTACATCCAAAGGTGGTCCATCATCAAGAACTCCGCGGAGAACATCTCGGAAGACCGCGCGATTGATGCATTCAATGGTGGTGTCCGCCGCATGGAACTCAGGGAGGAGCTAGGCCGCTCAAAGTCCCAGACCATCGACC
The DNA here is from genome assembly GCA_916181665.1 of Avena sativa. Classification (NCBI taxonomy): domain Eukaryota; kingdom Viridiplantae; phylum Streptophyta; class Magnoliopsida; order Poales; family Poaceae; genus Avena; species Avena sativa. Next base: position 275,997,616 of record OV702292.1, read on the forward strand.
ACCTGATGGAGATCACGAATCGGTGGGCCGATGGAGAAGATTCAGTGAAGAATCGCGTTCACTATGATGAGGAGGCAGAACTCGAACGAAGACGCGACCGTCGGGGGAAGCGTCGCATGCGCGTCTACGACGATCGCGATGACGTCAACATGGTCACAGCTGGCTACGCCGATAGACGCGACGATAACCGCAATAGCGGATACCGCAGCGGCGGATACCGCGACTCCGGGAAAACCACGCAAGTGTGGCAACGCCACACTCGCGATGAAGCACCCGCGACCTCCATCGAGGACAAACTTTGGGCCATGCACGGTACACTTCTACATCGACAAGCATGATGGCAAGAGAAATTCCAGCCACCTCCTCAAGGACTTCCGCGAGTTCCTCAAGCTACACGAGGGATTGGTTCGGATGAACCGCAATGCAGTCGAAAGAGGCTATGGAGCCGCTCCAGGCGCCGTGGCACATGGCGCACCACCACCACCACCTGGGCTACCCCCGAACGGAGCTGCACCGGACCAGCACCACGGAGGCGAACCGTACCCATGAGCCATGGGTACCATGATGATCCAAAAGGGGCGCCCCTCCAATAGGGTGAAGAAGGCCATCACTCGCCAAGTCAAGTTGGCCATGCACTCGCCACCATCCACCACTGAGTACCTCAATGGCAGTGAGTCGTGCATTACCTTCGACAAACACGACCACCCGCCCCAAATACCTCGCCCAGGTCATTGCCTCTTCGTACTCGAGGCGCTAATTGGAGGCTTCGACATGAGTCGCGTCTTCATGGACGACGGAAGCGGCATCAACCTCATATTCACGAGTACCTTGCGAGCAATGAGGATCCCTCTAACCTGCTTGGAGGCATCGGACACAACGTTCCACGGCATCGTCCCAGGGAAAGGCGTATACCCCCTGCGCAAAATCAACTTGGACGTCATCTTTGGCACGCCGAAGAACTTTCGGCGCGAGCGCATCGACTTTGAGGTCGTCGACTGGCCCTCACAATACCATTGCATCCTTGGGCGCGTCGCATTCGCCGGGTTCATGGCAGTACCCCACTATGCCTACCTACAGATCAAAATGCCAGGTCCCAACGGCGTCATAACGATCAACGGGAACTTCGAGCGATCTGACGCTTGCGCCAGGGAATTCAACAGAATCTCCAGTCCTTCGGCATGCAGGAGGAACTCGCAAGACTGAAAGAGATGACAGACAACAGTCTGCCTCCCCTAAGTAGGGCAAGCTCACCTGATCTCTCCTTCGACTCATCTGTGCACACAAAGAAGGTGCAGGTCCATCCATCAGATCCCGCCAAAATGGCCCTCATCGCCAACAACTTGAGTCCCGCATAGGAACTCGCGCTCGTCGAATTCCTCCGTGAGCACTGGGAAATTTTTGCCTGGTGTCCTGCGGACATGCCAGGAGTTCCTAGAGAATTCGCAGAGCACGCACTCAACGTCAACCCCGACGCAAGGCCAGTCAAGCAAACAATCAGGTGACTGTTTGAGCCACGAGTGCAGGCAGTCGGAATGGAGATCAATAGACTCCTCGAGGCCAAATTCATACGCGAGATCAAGGAAAGCACTTGGCTCGGCAATACGGTGCTGGTGCCAAAAAAGGACACGGATATCCTACGGATCTGCGTGGACTTCACTTCTTTAAATAAGCACTGCCCAAAAGATCACTTCCCGCTACCACGGATCGATCAAATCATCGACTCCACCGCTGGATGTGAGCACGTCTGCTTCCTCGATGCCTACTCAGGCTCTAACCAAATTCGAATGAAGGAGGAAGACCAGGAGAAGACCGCGTTCACAACGCCCTTTGGTGTGTTTTGCTACAACACAATGCCCTTCGGGCTAAAAACGCGGGAGCCACCCACCAGCGGTGCATGCAGGCTTGCCTCAAGGAGCAACTGGGTCGAAACATCCAAGTCTATGTCGATGACATAGTAATCAAAACCAAGGAGGAAGCCTCTCTAATCAACGACTTGCGCAAAACCTTCGCCAATCTCGATCGTTACCGGATTAAGCTCAATCCGGACAAATGCGCCTTCGGTGTACCATCTGGGCAACTGCTCGGATATCTCATCTCCACGAGGGGGATTGAGGCAAACCCGAAAAAGATAAAGGCCATACTGGCCATGGAGAAGCCAAAGAACATAAGAGGCGTCCAGGAACTAGCCGGACGAATCACGACCCTCATTCGATTTATCAGTCGAATGGGAGAAACGACACTGCCCTTCTATCAGCTCCTCCGCAAAGCTGACAAATTCTAGTGGACCAATGAAGCGCAAGAAGCATTCGAAGATCTCAAGCACCTGCTATCCACCTCGCCAGTACTGGTGACTCCACGAGAAAGGGAACCACTACAGTTGTACATCTCCGCCTCATAATTTTCCCTGCAAAGAGACTATGTCTCCTGGGTCGCCCGAATCGTCTCCGCGATGATAAAATTCGGATGCCGCGCTTACAGCATGAAGGTAAGACCTAAATAAGGCATGGCAACGCATTTAACTGCGCACTACTAGAAATATATCCGTGCCTGCAGGCACGATGAACATGCCTTGACGGACGCGTCGAGTGCTCACACCCATATAACTGGAATTCGACTCATGTAAGACCTCCGCGGCCTGAGTCGAATTACGCCAACACTTTTCTGGATTGGAGTCTGGGGACTCGAGTTTGAGTAGATTGCGTTGTTTCACCCTAAGGTGGTTAACTGATACCGACACTTTATCTATATCAGGGACGTATATCAACAATCCCTATGACATAAATAAAAGCAGTAGAAAATGTACTCATCCAGACACTCGAAGACTTCAAAAAGTCCCCAGTCGAATCTGCGATTCCACTGGACACTCGGGGGCTATTGACATGGGTATACCCTACAGGCACTCGAGTTTGGTATATACGGTCCAAATACATACAGGCCCAGATGGAAGGACTCGAGTAACCTACGGACTCTCGATTGCTTGAAGAACAAGAAGAAGCTAAAGATAGAAAGCTTAAAGGGAAAACCCTAACTTGTAACCGACTCGAACTGCTACCCGAGACCTAGCCTATCTATATAAAGGCTAGGAGGGGGCGGCGAGGAGGACACACGCAACCCTAGTTTCCACAACCTTCACCAGATTACATCTGTGCACCATTGTAACTTTCGACTCCTTCAATAATTCCACGAGCAGACAGGCAGGAGTAGGGACCTCTACGAGGCCTGAACCTGGGTAAATCCTTTGTCCCCTGTGTGCTTGTTTGCTAGCCGATAGATGTCTCCAGCGCTCCCTCCTTCTCCAAAACCCAAGTCCATAACAATGGGCATTGATGAGTTAAACCCTCGTCAACTTGTATCTACTCACCCTTATGAACGTTGAAGGTGTCCTATGCATTTATGTTTTGCTACACTACGAGGGACAAGCTGAATACCATTCTCATTATGTTTTCTATATGTGAAACAAACAAATGTCATTCAAAGCATTGTTATTCATGAATCTTTTATTTGTACCTTTTCATGTTATAATGTAGTTGCTAAGTCTTATTATTAGAATTATATCTTTCATGTTGTGTTAAAGTACTATGATCCTAGCTATCAATGTTTTACAAATACCTTGATCAAGATTATGATGGTGCATGTCACCTCAAAAATTATTCTTTTTTATCACTTACCTACTGGAGGATGAGCAGGAGTTAATCTTGGGGATGTTGATACGTTGCAAACGTATCTATAATTTTTGATGTCCCATGCTTGTTTTATATCTACTTCCTTATGTTTTGTCCACACTTTGGAGTATTTTTACATATTTTCTGGAACTAACCTATTAACAAGATGCCACAGTGCCAGTTGCCTGTTTTATGTTGTTTTTGGTTTCAGAAAAGCTAGTAAGGAAATATTCTCGGAATTGGACCAGACAAAATCCCAAGTCAATATTTCACTAGAAGGAACACGGAGTCCAGAGGGGAGCCGAAGAGGGGCACCAGGGTGACCACACCCTAGGGTGGCGTGGACAGCCCTAGGGACGCCGTCACTTGTGTGAGCCCCTAGCACTCCACCGACCTTGCCCCTTCGCCTATAAAAGTCTCTCGGGATGAAAACCCTAAGTACCCTATCAAAATTCCATGAAAGAATCAGTAGCCGCCGTCATCTCCATCCCTAGATAGGGAGGGATCTGAAGGTGTTCCCGACCCCCTGCCAGAGGGGAGAGCTCACCCTGGGGGCCTTTTTCATCACCATGACTGCCTTCGGTGTGATGCGTGAGTAGTTCATCCCTGGACTACGGGTCCATGTAGTAGCTAGATGGTTGGTTCTTCTCCTTTGTGCTACCATGTTTAGATCTTGTGAGCTTCATTCATGATCAAGATCATCTATTTGTAATCTTACATGTGTTTGCTGGGATCCGATGGATATTGAGATGCTATTTCATATTGATTATTGATTCTATCATGTCTATGTTATTTGTGATCTTGTAAGCTTTCCATTGCCAGTAACTCCAAGAGGGAGTATTTATGCTCGATAGTGGGTTCATGCCTCTAGTAATCTGGGGAAGTGACAGAAATCTCTAAGGTACAAGATGTGTTGTTGCTACTAGGGAGAAAACAGCAATCCTTTGTTCATAGAACAATTGTATTGTTTACTTTACACACTTTGCTTAATGCAATTATCTGTTGCTTGCAACTTAATACTGGAGGGGGTTCGGATGATAACCTGAAGGTGGATTATTAGTCATAGATACAGTTGGATTACGGTCTATGTATAATGTTGTAATGCCCAATCAAATCTCGTAGGAGTCGAGATGATTAGTATATGCATGTATGCTTTCTCGGTGTCTGTCAATTGCCCCGTTGTAATTTGTTCCCCCAACATGTCATCTATCTTAAGGAGAATCACCTCTAGTGAACTATGGACTCCGATCCATTCTTTTAACATGAATCTACAAGCACTTTTTCTGTTTTCTGTTTACTTTCTACAAGCAATTGCTATCTTCCACACTATATGTTTAATCCTTTGTTTTCACCAAAACCGGTGAGATTGACAACCTCACTGTAAGTTGGGGGCAAAGTTCTGTGGTTGTGCTATGCAGGATTCCAAGTTGGAAACAACACCTTGGAGGTGTTTCCTTGCTCCTACTGGTTCGATAACTTTGGTTTCATAACTGAGGGAAAACTTGCTGTTGTTCTCATCATATCTTCCTCTTGGGGTTCCCCAATGAGCTCGATACATTTTTGAGCCATCAGCACACACCTCTACTTTAAATGGACTAAGTCTAGGGTACTTCGGGCGCTCTAGTCAAAGGAAGTAGTCGTACAGGGTGTTCTCTCTATGGAGTTGCGTCTTCCTATGCTTTCTTGGACCAAATAGGCAACTCCACGCTTTGGAGGTCACCAATGGCGTCAGCTACGCTTTAACACATAAATGCCCCGCCACCATCTTCCTGTATCGAGGCAAATCATACGGGAAGTGAGCCACGGGAACTACCCGTTGAGCTGTCGTTCTGCTTGACGGAGTCGGTTGTGAGTCTGCTCCTTATAGTGGGTCGCCCGGGAAGCGACTACCTTGGCAAGGTCTCTACATCATCGAACACCCCGTACCCTAGGTGTGTCACCTCAACCCCACTTGTGGATAGCCGCATCCCACCTTCAGAGAGGTTACGTACCTCTCGAAGCACCCGAATAGCATGGAGGAGTACCGCCAGCCGGTGTATCGTGGTACCCCCTATGGCATGGTTTCAATAGTAGCCCCCGGGAGCTTGCCTTGCACATGTCCTCCGATGGAGAGAAAGTGACAAGGGGCCCACAAGCGGGGCCCTAGCCAATCATCTCAGCGCATGATCTCAGAGGGGAACACTGAGGTCATCCACATGGGTTCAGAGTAGATCGGTATCCGTCAGATGCCAGAAGTGCCATTATCGATGTTCTAACCTCGAGCTTCACTCCTTCCATAAAAGCTGAGCCGGCACCGAGACTATTTCACTTTGTCTTTGTCCATCGCCTTCCTCTTCAAGTGTCCGCCTCTATGCTGCCGCCTTCCTAGTTTAGCTATATCTTCCAAAAGGGCTCAGAAAAGGGCTCGGAGTTCCTTTGTCATGATGGTTGCACCGTTGGTGAGTACTCGTGTTTTTCCAAAGTAGAAGATCATCAATGATGAGGGCTTGGGGAAGGTCAAATAGTTGGCGGCTTTAGATTCGAAAGAGTGGGGCGCCACTCGGATGTGGTATAGCGCGGCAGGTCGCCCCGACCGGCCAACCACGACGTACCCTTTCTTCACGCGTTTCGTCGCTGTTGGCTGGTTTTGCCGTTCTCATCCTTCTTCCTCGTTGTCCTCGAGCACTAACGTATGTAGCTGCTTCACATTCAACCTCACAACATGACCCTCCTGGCGACCTTCGCGTACTAGTGCGAGGACTTCGTGGGTGTGGCACCGACGGTGGTGCTGCTCTGGTACTTCTTCTCCCTCCACATCTCCACAGCTAGGAGTGCCTTGGCTGTGGCCCTTTTTTAGCTACCGATGAAGACATGAACTTCCTCCCCTTATCCATTACTGGTATGATGGAGGATCTCCACTGGGATGGGGTCTTCATGGACACCTTCCAGGTAAATCCGCGCTTACAGGTCCCTTCCAAACACGCTGTGAGGCATCCTAGATAGCTCAGGAGGCGGCCGTCTGCAGGATCCTGGTACCTCTCCCGAGGCGCATGAAGGCCTTGGTGTGCCATGTGTTGAATAGCAATATAGTGGCCTGGGATTTCATTCATTAGCAAATAGTGCCACTTCAGGAGCACATCAAAGGAGTATGGGCTATGTAGAGCGTTCGGGATGGAATCAAGCTATCACATGGCCTCCTTCCCAAGGCGCCCACAGTTGTCTTAATGAAGCTGATCCTAGGAGAGTTGACTGCGTCCGTGATCCCTCGGCAACCTTACTTCTATACCATATCGGTGACGTGGATGAGTGATGACCCACAAGTATAGGGGGTGTATCGCAGTATTTTCGAGGAGAGTGAAACCCAATTTATTGATTCGACACAAGGGGAGCCAAAGAATATTTATAAGCCTTAACAAATGAGTTGTCAATTCAGCTGCACCTGGAAACAATCTTGCTCACAGCAGTTTATCAGTAGCAACGGTTTTGTAGTAGGAACCGTAAAGTAACAGCAATAGTAAAGCAAGGATAGCAGTAACAAAAGCAGTAAACAGTGGGATTCGAGTGCGGTAGGCATAGGGATGGATGGATGGGCGTTGCATGGACAAGACAATTCACATAGAAATCAGAGCATAGGGCAATTGCAGATAAATAAGATAAAGCATCCAAGTACTAGACAATCCCAGGCATGTGTTCCATATATAGTCATACATGCTCGCAATGAGAACTTGCACAACATCTTTTGTCCTGCCAGCCCGTTTGCAGCGGGGCCTCTAGGGAACTACTGGCAATTAAGGCACTCCTTTTAATAGAGCACTGAAGCAAAGCATTAACACTCCATGAACACATGTGATCCTCACATCAAAGCCATTCCCTTCCGGTTATCCCGATTTCTGTCACTTCGGGGCCATAGGTTATGGACAACAACGTGTGTATACAACTTGCAGATAAGACCAAAAACAATACTATCATAATGAATCAATAACATGTTCAGATCTGAAATCATGGCACTCGGGCCCTAGTGACAAGCATTAAGCACAACAAGTCGCAACAAAGTCGTAAAGCACTAATAAAAGATAGTAGGCACCATGCCCTAACAATCTGATGCCATTACATGAACGATCTCATCCAATCCCTACCATCCCCATAGCCTACAGCAGGGGATTACTCACTCATAGATGCGGGAAACATGGATGGTCAATGGAGAAGCGATGGTTATGATGATGGCGATGATCTCCTCCAATTCCCCGTCCCGGCAGGGTGCCAGAACAGAGTTTCTGGTGCTGTTTCATGGAATCTGGTGGTGGCGGTGGAGTGGAACTCCTTCTAGAAAAACGTCGAACCCCCCGAATTTTTTTAGGTCAGAAGGCTTCTTATAGGCGAAGAGGGAGACCGAGGGGGTGCCTGGGGCCACCACACCATGCCCTGGCGCGGCTAGGCCCAGCCCGCGCCTGGGGTGGTGTGGCCAGCACCTGGCCCTCCTCCGTCTTGTATTCTGGCTCCTGGAGTCTTCTGGAAAAATAGGCACTTTGGCTTTTGTCCCGTCCAATTCTGAGAATATTCATTTTCTGACTTTCGTGGAACCAAAAACAACAGAAAACAGGCAACTGGCAATGTGGCTCTTGTTAATAGGTTAGTCCAAGAAATCATATGAAAAGTACTCCAAAGTGTGGAAAAACACAAGAAAGTGGATAAAACCAAGCATGGAGCATCAAAAATTATAGATACATTTGCAATGTATTAATGAGTGATGGCTCTTAAATATAGCCATCTACGTCCACATTTAAACTGGATATTATTCACAATTTTGATGAAATATCTCTCTAAACACTGCCACTAATGCCTAATATTCAAAGGGGTATGCAATCCTTTCTTTCAATTTTTTCTGCACAGATAATGATGTTTTATGATGGGAATCACTACATTAAAGTCAAAGATACGAGATTTCCAACATCCAGAAGAAACCAAGAGTCATGGATCGGAGGCTGGCGCTTTAACGACCAACTATACGACCGGAATAAATTTCCAGCCGTATAGTTGCCACCAACGCCGCTAGGTCAAACAGAACAACTTTCATGAATGGACCCCTATATAAATAGGCCTCGGACGACGAGAAACAGGCGCTCGCAGAAACCAACAACCACCCCTAGATCTCCATCCACAACACCAACGAGCCGCTGGAGGAATATACTTAGATCTAATCTCTCCGCCACCATAGCCATATTCCACCACTTGTAATAGTAGATCTCTTCTTCTATTGGCGACATTGTAAGACTATTTTCTATCAATCTCATGATTTATAGTATAATGATTATGATCTTTGATCTCATCTCTATGTGTGAGTAATTCTCCTTGGGCTAAGGGCTTCAGCCTAGCCATGTAGCTTTTTGTGCATGTTACTTATCGTAGATGGGATCATGTATTAGTTTGTACGACATGAGGATTCTTGTATCCTCTCTTGCCTCAATCTAAGGACTTGTCAGGTACCCAAGACCCCCGAAGATTGACCCAGGTATAGGGAGTATGAGTAATGATTAATCTGCATGTTGCGAACCCCAGTGATAGAAAGGGTAGTACGGCTGTATGTGAGGGATTTACTTGGGATTAACGGTGACATCACTATGCATATCATTAGTTCTCTTTCTTGTATGGATGAGACTAGTAGGTTATTTCTATAAGCGGTTGCGGAGGCAATAATAATTATGGATGCACTGTGCACATATAATTTATCTTGCTCTAACAATTACATGCATACTTTATTTCTATCTTTTATTCCTGTCAGATGTTTTACACAGCTACAGGTGAAACCGAACGCCCTAGGCCCTCTCTCCATCATCGACAACAACAAAAATACGCAAACTCTTTTATTCCCGTCAGATGTTTTACACAGCTATAGGTGAAACCGAACGCCCTAGGCCCTCTCTCTCGTATAAACAAGCTATAGGAATTAAGGAGAACACTTTAGTTTACATTAAAGGTTGTCCTGCTCTAATTGACTTTGTTACTGTTGACATGCCTAAAGATGATATTGCTCCTATTATACTTGGTCGTCCTTTCTTAAGAACAATAAAGGCTTTAATTAATCTCCATGAAGGGAACGTGAAGCCGCAATTGCCTTCACGGGATCCTTTTGTTTTCTATTTTCCTAGGAAAAAGAGAGCCAAACATGATGAGAAGGAGGCCATCACTTTGAAGGCAAACTACTTTGGAGTGGGTGTTCCACTCATCTGGCCCAAGTCAGTAATATCAAGGTCAAGCTATTGAGCATAAAAGAGTGCTCCATGGGAGGCAACCCATGTGAAATAAAGGTTTGAGTTATGTTTTAAGTCTTAGTTTAAGTTTATGTTTAATAAAGAGTGCTAGAAGACTCCATTCGAGGAGAAGAAATTCGGTAGTACTTAAAATTCTGCTTGATGCATGCTATTGTTGGTCGATAATTTTAACTGTCAACTTTTTGTCAAAAAACAAGGTATTTCGCTAAGTTTCAGTATAAGAAGTAATTCATGAAGAAACGGAAATTTTTTGATGGACACAAAGAGTTTAACAACCAACTATACCGCAGGAATAAAAATTCTGGCCGTATAGTTCCGGTCGTATAGATAGTTGTGACATCGACATTTTTTATTTCAAAATTACTGACTGTTTAATGACGAACTATACGGCGGGAATAAAAATTCCTGCCATATAGCTCTAATCGTATAGATATTGATTATTTTGTAGAAATTCTTTCCCAGGTACAGACGGTTGGATGACCAACTATACGGTGGGAACATATTGTTCCAACCGTATAGTTTCGGCCGTATAGCTGCGCCGTTAGGTGAAAACCCTAAAAATTGACAGAAGGCCAACTATACGGTGGGAACGCATTGTTCCGGCCGTATAGTTGCGTCCGACCACAAAATCGCATGGGAAGGTACCTCCAACTCCAAAACTTCAATCCGTTTTCTCTCTTCTACCTCCAAACTCTCTCAAAACCTCAAGAGATCTTCGCCTCTACTCAATTTCGTTCGATTTCCTCGCACACAAGTGATCTACAGTATGTTTCTCCTCCGATCCTCCAATTAATTTTTGCAAATTCATTTTCGATCTATTGTCATTATCTCTCTAGGGTGAGACCTACTATGAACTAATTGCCATGATTCTCTTGCCTAGATTATTATTTAGAGAGGATTCTTTAATGTGCTATGATGAGAAATATGTTATACTTATTATTGTTGGATGAAAGTGTTTTATTTTTGTCTTCCTTTATTGTTTTAGATGATGAACACAAGAAGCCAAACTCGTGCTTGTGCCGCTGCTAGCGCTTCTCGGGCTGTCACTTAAGAACGCATGGGGATACGGTTCAGGAATGAGCTCTAATGTGAACGCTTCAACAAGATCAGGAACCACAAAGTTAAGGCCACCAAGTGGTCTTGCCCCATTATATTGAACCAACTAGGTATTTCTGATGACCTCAATTTACTTTGCAATAGAGCTGGCCTGCAAAACTTTGTGTACAATGATGTGCCTACTTATCGCTGGTTAACCATTGAATTCCTAAGTTTGTTGCAAAGCACTGTTAAACTATGGCAAGGAGAGGACATGATTTCTTTCCGACTTATGAACAACAACTACACTATAACACTAGATGAATGGTGCGCATGTTTTAATTTCCTAAACAATAATGTTAATGCCTTACGTGCATCCTTTACTGGCTTAAATCCTTCCCCCTGAACAATATTATAATGGAATGAGTTTCACTAAAAGAGTAAGGAAGGGGAAGAATATTCAACATCCTGCAATTCGCTATTTGTTCTATTATATCTAACACCTTACAGGCACACAATGAGTTCACAAGATTCAGTGAGGATGACATCTTAGACCTCGCAAAGGCTGCTTATATCAATAGCAACTTGTCACTCAACTTGGGCGCAATCCTTGTCCTCTACTTGGAGAACCAATCCTCCAAAATCCAAGGACCAATCACATGTGGAGGCATCATCACCGTGCTCACCAATGCCCTAGGAATCATCCTAGGTGAGTTGCAACCTGTTCTAGGTGCGTGACATGTTGGTTTCTCTACTTTGAAAGCTTGTGAAATGCTAACTAGGAGAGGTGGTGTTTATTACCTGCATATTGTTGGAGCTGGACGTATCTACCCCTCTCCTATGCCTAATGGTCTTTTCTCTATCGAGGAAGGACGTTTTCTATATGACTTACAGGTTGAGCAACACCAACCCGAGGAGGAGATTTCGGATGTAGATGAGGACTAAGAAGAGGAGCAAGAAGTTCCTCATCAAGAGGAGCAGCCATCAACCTGGTTCTCTACATACCAAGACTTCCATGAACTTGGAGGGACGATGGAGAGGATGCATAGCCTCTCTCTGAATCTCCGAGAATCAACTAGTAACCTCTCAAGTCAATTTGCGAACTGATGTTTCGACTTTTTCCCGCCACCACAATGATTTGAAGTCCTTACAAAAGCCGCTTGGGGAAGTTTCCTCACATATCTTTATTTGGCGTTCATTTGCTTTTATTTATTTCGAGGTTGTGTTTTTAATTTGAGTTTATAAGCACTCGTGTTGGCTTCCCCAACACTTTATCTTTAGTTATTTCGATTTGCTTTCGATTTTTTCTAGACTAGCTTTGCCGCCAATTTTCTATTCTTTAAATTCCCTCTCTTGAAAACAACAAAAATATTTCTCCATTTTTCTTTATTTTCCATCTTTCTTTTTCTTTCTGCGTCGAGGTTCTCATGTATTCGCAGGAGAGTGATCGGCTTCGAGTTTAAAAGAAACAAATAAAAAAAGGAAGAGAGAAGTGGAACCAAACATGAGAGGTATGTCTTATGACTCCCCACTTTTGAAGTTTGAGAAACCCATGCTAGTTAGTAGTAAATGTTGAGATATTATATTGGTGGAGTGACTCTTTGTATTGTAGTAAGATTGTCGTTGCATGGGTATTTAGTTGGATACATTTTGTTCCAGCTCTCGTAATTAACCAATTGTAATAAGAAGAAGGCTCACAATGGAAGGCTTTGGGTGTTGTAGTGTTTAGTCTTGAAGGATTATTTCTAGAGACACTCAACAACACTAACAATGTTGATTGACTTGATAGCTCTCTTTAAAAGGATTGGTTCAATTGAATTAATGTTTAGCATTTTTGTGAGCATGCTAGAGTTTGACTTGTTAATCATAAGAATGATATTGCTTTACGTGTGTCAAACTTCATGGGATGCCAACAACTCCGGTAGCCTACGAATGATCTTCATGGAGGAAACTCCTAGATTTCGGCTCTGAGTTGATTAAACACATGTAGCAGCAATGCTATAGTGGGTAAGATTCTTGGCTCTCCTGGGTAGCCTTATTCATGATGGAATCACTCCTGTGTATATTATGAGTAATCATTATGCAAAAGGAACAAAAACCTTAGTGATTCCATGAGTGTCCATCACATCCCGATAAACTAAAACAATTTAATTGGCATGCTCTCAATTACACAAAAACTGAAATTCTTGAAGGACAATGAATAGAAAAGTTGTTCTTGAAAAGTCTTGATTTATTGATGTGGGAGAATTGAGATACTCTAGTGTATATATGCTTTTCATGACAACTCTCACACTCTCAATTTACATGATTATACTTTATTGTTCAAAGGCAAGCCTATGAGTTGATTATGTGATATGGAATAAAGTTTACTCATTTGAATCATCCATGTTAACAATAATTTTGCTGCACTATAAGGATGCATAAAACCCATATGATATGCTTGCCATTACTCTATCAATGCTAAAGTTTTTTAGATTTATGAAGTGGAGGAAACATGAGACTATCAATCATGAGTAAGATCATCATCTCGTTATTTCAGTTTAGATGTTGAGTTCCTTTTTGATTTTGGTTTTCTTTCTCAGGGACGATCAAATTTAAGTTGGGGGAGGTTGCTGGCTCTGAAATATGGCCATCTACGTCCACATTTAAACTGGCTATTATCCACAATTTTGATGAAATATCTCCCTAAACCCTGCCACTAATGCCTAATATTCAAAGGGGTATGCAATCCTTTCTTTCTATTTTTTCTATGAAGAAAATGACGTTTTATGATGGGAATCACTACATTAAAGTCAAAGATACAAGATTTCCAACAACCAGAAGAAACCATGAGTCGTGGATCGGAGGCAGACGCTTTAACGACCAACTATATGACCGGAATAAAATTCTGGCCATATAGTTCCAGCCGTATAGTTGCCATTGACGCTGCTGGGTCAAACAGAACCACCTTCATGAAGGGAGCCCTATATAAAAAGGCCTTAGGCAACGAGAAATAGGCACTCGCAGAAACCATAAGCCACCCCCCAGATCTCAATCCACAACACCGACGAGCCGCCGAAGGAATAGACTTAGATCTAATCTCTCCACCACCATAGCCATATTCCACCACTTGTAATAATATATCTCTTATTCGATTGGTGACATTGTAAGACTATTTTCTATCAATCTCATGACTTCTACTACAATGTTTATGATCTTTGATCTCATCTCTATGTGTGAGTAATTCTCCTTGGGCTAAGGGCTTCGGCCTATCCATGTAGCTTTTTGTGCATGTTACTTATCATAGATGGGATCATGTATTAGTTTGTATGACATGATGATATTGTATCCTCTCTTGCCTCAATCTAAGGACTTTTCAGGTACCCAAGACCCTGAGGATTGAGCCAGGTATAGGGAGTATGAGTAATGACTAATCTGTAGGTTGGGAACCCTAGGGACAGAAAGGGTAGTATGGTTGTATGTGAAGGATTTACTTGGGATTAATGGTGACATCACTATGCATATCACTAGTTCTCTTTCTTCTATGGATGAGACTAGTAGGTTATTGCGATAAGTGGTTGCGGAGGAAATAGCAATTATGGATGCACTTCCCACAAATAATTTAACTTCCTCTAACAATTACATGCATACTTTACTTATATCTTTTATTCCCATCAGATGTTTTGCACAGCTACAGGTGAAACCGAACGCCCTAGGCCATCTCTCTCCATCATCATCAACAACAAAAAGATGCAAACTCTTGGTCTGGTAAAAACACTACGCTTCTGCTTCCCGAGGATTCGATGAACCTAGGTCTACTAGGGAAAAAGAGCTATACTACATCTGTAATCCGGATCAAAGGTATCAAAGAGGCCCGTGCTAGTCTTCCTCTCTTCGACGGGTGGGGTGAGTGCTCCCTAGGCCAGGAGGGTCGGGGAAACCCTCATACCCTCGCCCGGGTTTCTACCGCCATGATAGCATTGGATGAGGAGGAGTTGTCGGCGATCGATGGTGATGAGGCTTTCATGCTTGTTCGCCGGGGGAGGATGCATAGTTTGTCCTCCTCTGAATAGGACATTGGGAACCGTGTTGACATCACGCCGCGACAAGACCGACTGGGTGTGATAGTATGTCTTGCGTCATGGCTCCGGTCGAGGAGGTGCCAGCGTGGATCCCTGCCAAGGGGGGAAACCCTAAATATGATAGCGAGGATGCCTTCCTACCTCCTGGGTTGAAGAGTGGGGACCGGTCATTCCGAGTCTCCTCCAATCGAAGGTAAGCTTCCCCTTTCTAGGTCATTTAATTCCTTCGCCTCTCCTTGCCTGATCTTTTTTCATTGGTCCAAGGGGAAGAAGAGGAAAAGGAGAGCTAGGAGGTCCTCATCGAGGAAGGCTCGGGAGGCGGCGGGTTCCTCCTACGGATCTTTTCCCCGTGACCCCCACCCTCCACCAGGTGTCTCGGAGGAAGGGGTCGTTTGATGGCTCGTGACAGGGATCTCCCGTCCGTGAATAGGGCTATCATCGCTGACGCTAGGGTGGTAGCCTCGCCCGACACAATGGTTCAACCTTGCACCCTGAGCTTCCCGAGGTCTCCGACACCGTCGGCTCTGGCCGCTGAAGGGGCGGAGGACATGGGCCCCTACCAAAGCAACACGATCGTCCCCTCCGGCATCATGAGTGCAGAAGATGCCTCCGCACGTGAGAATCCGGTGGGTGCCTGATGAGTCCAAAATTTAAGCATATTTACCTTTGGGTTTTGCATAAATAGAATAGGGATATTGGTATTTCACTACATTGGCATGCATCTTTTTGTCCTTGTTTCAACAGGATCTCGAATCACTAAGTCTCTTATGAACACATCAATTGGAACTACCATATTATGTTATAATATGATATTTTTAAGTGATAAAAGTCATTTTATTGATTCACCTTCTCACCAGGGAGAATACCAATCTTGATGGAAGCATCTACCACGATAACGACTAGTGGTACGGGCGGAGCCTGCCCGTACCATCCTCCTGTACCACATGACATCACATCCGCCTCATCAAATACTTTCTCCTAGCAAAGACAACAGAGAGATCCGACATTCACAGCCACTAGAAACCACGAAAAACCACACCAGAAAGGGATTTGAAGAAGGAACTTGGAGAAGGGAAAATCCTTGTAGCTTAACGGATCATTAGATGACATCTCACCATCCCCTTCATCATAAACCACTGCATCTCCATCATGATTGCGACCCCCATCTCTCATCTATTAGATCTTGTTGTAATTCTAGATTCAATTGTGGTTTGCACTAGACTTATCCCCATACTTTTATCCGTCCATTTGATTATGATGATGTCATTGGTTGCTTCCATGCGTGAGTAGTTTTCCCTTGTTCTTGGGGACATGGAGAAACCCTACCACTATTATGAAGTTGCAATAAAGATGATCTATTCTTGTGTCCATATGACTGGCCGGTCTATGATAGATTTATGATTTGTGTTTGATCTCTCTCTTTAGATGGTATGTGTAGTCGGCCACATATCATTTGCCTTCAGGACTAAAGTGAGGGAGAAATCCTTTGGACGTGTTTGGAAGTGTGCCCGGAGAACTTCTTGACAATTGGCGCTGGCTAGCAACCTACACGGTCAAGGGAGGATAAAGAGAGACTCCCTAAGGTAATTACGGTATCAATATGGAGACCCTTAATTGCAGTGGTTTGTATGGTGATTTCTCTAAGACATCGATGTGGTTATTTATAGATGACCTCATTCTTGGCTCAAAAAGTGGTTTCATATGAGCCTTGTAGAGAACATCTTATTATGGAGCTCTCTCCACAAATATCATGACACAAGAAGTATGTTATCATAATTAATACTGATAATATCATGTTTGTGATGTATCCTACATCCCCGAGAATGTTTTATCCCTATTGAGTTCAACCACATTTTCACACAACCTTGTTACTTACTTTCTTTCACTTGTCTTAATTACTTTTCTGCACTCAACCAAAAACCTTTCAAACACCCTTTACTTGAGATCAAAGGCAGCTTACAAGTATCCTTTGGTGGAAAGTGATGAGGGGCATAAAGACCTTGACCAAATAGTTCTCTATGGGTACGATACTCTTATTTTGAAACTAGCTACATTTAATTGTTGCACTTGTAGCCATTAGTTCCCAACATGCGACCCCCTCGCAAGAGCTCAGCACCGATGGGGTTTTAGCGAAGGCAGATGTAGCACCCCGGTAAAACCACTACTAGAAAATCGTTGTGTTTTTGTTTTGCGCATCATCATGAATGCATGCTCATGTCATCATGCCACATTGCATTTGAGCATCGTCATGTCATCATGCATTTGTTCCCCTAAAACTATTTTCCAAAATCCTATCTTTGTTTTCTACATACCCCCTCTCTATTTCAAATATAAAACCCCTGGTCTACCCGGATCTTTTATTTGTCTAAATAAAGAATATTTCAAACTAAATAAACATATAAACTATTTTTACTTGGGGAGGCCACCACCGGCCAGGGCCAAGGCCCAGCTGGCAGCCGCTTATTACCTAGACAAAAATCTAAACCCAAATCTAGCCAAATCCTAGACTACCTCCCCATCTAACCATAACCACCTACCCACTCCCTCCACCAGCCGCAACTCACCCAAACCCTGCCGCGTCGACCGCCACGCCCGCGTGCGGTGCACCACACGCCACAATGCGTGAGACCCGGCCTCTCTCCCTGCACATGTAGCGACCCACCCAGGAACCAACGATCGACCGCCCACTCCCTGCCTGGCCCACCCTGCAAGCGCGCCCTAGCCCCAGCCCGACGTGCAGTACACCCTAGCCCCACCCTGTCGCTACCGGCACCACCCCGCGTCGCCTTCCTCTTTCCCCACCTTCCTCGCTCTGCTTCTTCCTCGTCCCCGCTCGATCCCCAGGGGCACCGCCCCCTCGCCTCCAACCTCGCTCGACCACGACCGCCCTTCTCCGAGCCAGCGCTGCCGATGACCCCGTCTCCTGCACCAAGCCCACCATCAGAGCGCCGCGGATGCCCGTCACCGTCCCCCTCGCCACCCTGTCTTGCTTCGCCGCCCCGGCCATGGCGCATCGCGCCCTAGTCTCCACCCGCACCGTCATCGTGTGTTCGTCCTTGCCGTGGCCTCTACTCAGCGTGCCTCTGTCCTCGGCCGCATCACCGTTGAGCTCCTCTGCCCCGTGGCCTCTTCTCCGACCCGTGCCTCCTCGAAGCCTCCCAGCACACCGGAGTCGCCCCCTGCGCGTCCTCGCCCTATTCCTCGGTGTCCTCAGTGCGCATCGACCGCCGCGACCTCCCTCACTGTGCCGCTTCTCTGCGATGCCGAGCTGCCCTCTGCCCGCGTGGTGCACTGCCTCTTGGCGCCTTCTCCCCTCCGCCGTGCCGGTCAACCCCGACCAGCGAATCTCCATGCGTGCCGGTGTTGCCAGTCTCCATTGTCCATCTTGGCAGCGGTACAACCCACCACCGATAGTAGCACTTCGTACTGGTGGTGTATGTCCGGTGTTAGTGTATTGCTGATTTGTGATGTCTATGAAGTTGTCCTATGGATCGACCCCTAACGGGGCCTCCTTTTGGTCATAGAGAGAGGATGTGATGGTAATACTACGGTATCTTTGCAAACGGCTACCGAGGGACAACAAGAGGTAACCAGGTTCTGAGCTCCTGAAGACTACCGAAACCAACCTCACATCCACAACAGAAGACGAAATCCCTATTCCTCTTTCACGGATGACAAGGCCGTCAACGTGTAACCGAAGACCCCCGATGCTTGAAGACAAACACTAGTACTACCGTTTTAAGTTCACCACCGACCGTAGAAGCAGGAACCACCGAGATATGTGTCATGGATCCGATGGCCGAAACCCCGAAGACCGATCCCGGAGTGCGAGACCAAACCCGAACCCCGTCGAACACTCGGAACCAAGATCATCGAACCCTATGTATGACCCCTATCCGAGACCCCTATATTTTATAATATATGACATTGTCACTTGTTGCATATAAATTGATCATATCGCATACATCTTCATTTGTTTGGGGTATATTATCGATTCACCTAATAATTAAATATGGAGACAATATGCGGGCTATTCTAGGCTTATATTGCCTCCATTTAAATTTGTGTAGAGAACTGATGCCATGTTTTGCCATGTTAATATAAAATTTAAATGGCGGGGTATCTAAATAACATAAACCTTCTAAATGATTGTTGGAACCCCTGGTTCCGCTTAATATCGCCTAATTGCATCGCATCATGCCATGCCATGCATCATGTCATAATCATGCTAGATCTTTTGCCGTAGTATTAAATAGTGCATCCGGTGTTTCTTTTAGTGCTTTGCTTCTTCACGGATTAGGCCGTTGAGTGGATGCGAGTATTGACAAGTTCTTTAGATATGAACCTTCGGCAGTGTTTCCCAGGCGAGCAATGTCCCCCTTTCTACCTATTTTTGCATTTACAGACTTTACTTCCTTCCTGTTGATCTACTGCTATCCATGTTGTGATGCTTTAGTTTCCGTACCATTTATATTTCTTGCAGACTCTATATTGCCTTGGACACATCCTATTGCATGTTGTTTGATAGATAGTCGGCCTTGCGAGTCGTAGTTGCTTGCTCAGGTGCTGCTTTGCGTCGTTGTTGTTCCAACATTGTTGGAAGGTTGTAATATGCTTAATGGTAGAGATGATCATGACTTTAATTTCAACTAATAATTAAAATGCTAGGAATAGATATAACTAATGGATAGGCACCGGTGGGCAATAACTAATATTTGGTTCTTCCATGCTCACTTGTGTCCCGTAGGCTCCGAGTACTTGATACCTATTCCTTGACTATTCACACTATCCACATACGGGAGACTATATGAATCCCCCTTTGCCTGAGCTTGATTCACACTTTATTTCTTGGGGCCACAAACTAGTTTGGGGCTTTATTACTATCTTGTACTTATGCCATGCTTTACCGATTTATTTATGATTGTGCGTGGAGCACCTGTACTGTTTAGGAATTTTGGAATGTTTTCTCAGTATCGACAAGCCCTGTCACACTTTCGGGTTCCCAGTCGTTTATAGCCATTGGCACAAACCTTGGGTCCGTCTCGGAGCCGGCCAACTTCGTTGCGGGTAGCTTAATGGGGTGGCCCCCTGAAATGATTTATGAATCCTGTGAATGCTTTGTCATGAGGCCTCGTTGCGTTTTATTTTGTTCTTCCTGAGGTTGATCATGTGTGTCTTGCTATTTGTGCACCCCTACAGGGTAAAACTTTTTGAAAGTTCTGTCCGCGGTTATGGACGACTTGAAGCACAATATCTCGATCATAGACAACTATAACTAAAGTAGTGCTATAAATTTGACTATGGAATGACTAGTAATCAGCTACACTATAATGGAATGAGTAAATAAAAGTGCCAACAACTCCTGGATTTGGGATGTCTCCTGCTAATGGTATTTGACTAGTAAATATTGCAACTACAACGGAATGGTTATTTAAAATTGCCCACTTCTTATGATATCAGGATGACTCGTGCTAGCTATACCTGACCAGTAAGTGCTGCAACTATAATGCAATGAATAAAACTGCCAACTGTGTGAGTTTCCTCGGCAAGACTTCCTCGTTTGGTTTCGAGGGGGAAATACCAGGATGGGTATGTTTGGTGGTAGTATCAGGTTGGTTCTACATAGGTGTTTCTTATCTCTCTCCAATAGCCGACATTTGTATCGAGTCTCTATAGGTTGTTTAGTGCATGCTTTGCTACCGCTTCAGTCCACCATACCTATGTAGGCGAGAGACGCCGAATTCTAGCCTCGTCGTGTACTGGCCTCAATACTGACCGCTCTCTTTTTCCTTTGCCCTTTGTCGGTACCCCTTTTGTTTTAGCAGGTATAAGTCCAACGTCGTTAGCAGGGTTACCCTTCCGGCTTGTCATGGGCGGGTTATAAACGCCATTGGTTATTCTTCAGGGCTCTTAGCCCCATTTGCATTTTCTCCATACTGAGACGCTGTATCATTTTCAAGGTGATTTGAATCTTTGTATTGTATATATGTATTCTTGACTCATGGAGTCGTTGTGGTATATATATGTTTCTATGGGTTCCATCGTGGACTATAGTGTAATGTTATTACTTCGTTTTCCACCCGCACGCAAGTGCCTGGTGGGCATCTTTGAATCGTTTCTATGCGGGTTTGGCGAGAATCGCTAAAACTTGCATAGGGCCGATTCGAGGGTGTTACAGCAGACCCTGAGTCACTTCCCTCCCGGGGGCGCCTACATTTGTCCAAAGTGTTGAAGCTAGCACGCCTGCCTCGGAACACCCTAATATTGCTTCACTCGGACGAGTGGTCCGTATTCATGCCGTCGTGGAGGTCACGTGTGTCGGCCTCGCCCAGTTCCTCTCGGACGTGGTGGGTGAAGAGCACCGACTGGCAGGGGCACGTTTCCGCTTTCGTGAGGAACATGCGACCTTCAAAACCATACTCAACATGTGGGAGCGGTGCCAAGAGGGTAGAGTCTTGGAGGCTACGAAGATCCTCAAGAGGGCCAAACGCGAGGTGGGGGACATTGCAGTGTTGACCTACGAGCAGGACCCTCCGGCTAGTTGCCTCTGTGGAGATTCTTTCCCGTCGTGCCCATGAACTCTCGGTGCACGAACATGCGGCTACTCTCTCGGAGAAGGAGAATGAGCGCGACCACATGTAAGTCTAGCAGCATGAGCAAAGAATGGCACAAAGTGAGGATGTCGTCCAGCTTCGAGAGGTCGAGCAGGGTCTACAGCATGATTTCCTGGAGTCATTAGAGACGCTTCACGCGGCGACCCATAGGGTGTTGGAGGAGCACAAGGCCAAGCTTGATGAGTGCAGTTTCGATATTGAGATCATGGCGGCCCGGACCCAGGGATGGATCAACTTCCTCAACCTCATGCTTGAGGCAGAGCGGAAACATATGTGACACGATTGTCTAGCTTTACTTGAGGCGAGCCGCCAAAGGCTTCATGAGGATATTTCGAGCAAAGCCATTCTTCAAGAGGAGCACTTCATGGCGAGGAAAAACGAGAAGTCGGCAGCACAACAGCGCACTGAGGAGAGCCTAGCCCATGCCCTGGTCGACTTGGAGGAGGTGAGGAAGTCCAGGGGTGATGCTTTTGGCTAGTCCAAGTTGCTAGACTAGGAGCTTGGCAAGATCCGGCTATAGATCAAACCTATGGTCGAGGCTACGGATCTCCACAAGCAAGAGGTGGCGGATGGTTGGGTGCTCGAGAGGCAGAGGTTCCAGATGTATCGGGACCTTGTTCAGCGTGCCGCCGCTACCTTGAGCCACTTCGGGGCAGAAAACTTCTATACGGGCGCCCTTGTAGATGATGGCGAGAGTGGGGTCTACCTTGAGATTTAGAAGCGAATCACCACCAAGCTTGATAAAGTTGTCCCGCTCTATAATGGTTTCTTTTAAAAGGAATGCCGCAAGATACTACGTTCTACCGCAACTCAAGTCTTCTCCCACCTTCATCATATTGACGATCGCTTTCCTTGGCATAATCTTCTAAAGGAAGTGCGACATGTGAAGACTACTAGCCTCTAGGATATGCTTCCATGTCAATAGACTGTGGCAGATCATGTGGAGGCCTTCGTCCGAAAGTTTTCTTGGGACGAGGAAGGCGAGGCCGGGCAGACCTCAGGCGCCACAAGGCCCCTGGAAGGTGCAAGCAGGGGTGAAGATCCCGAGAGCAGCCAATTGAGCCATGAGGAGGATGACGTGGGGTCTGCCGACGGTAGTGTCTCACTCCTAAAAGAGCATTTGGTAGTACGAACATCTGAAATTTTGTAATGTTCGTGACTTCTAATGAGTGTCGTCCTTAGTGTATTGTGTGTGGTGTGTTCCGCTTGGCCCCTTGCTATCTTTTCGGTCCACCATGTGGGTAGCTGTGTGGTAGGAACACTTCCTGCTTGGTCCCCCGAGGAGGGACTGCCGGAAACGCATGCTCACAGCTCACCAAGGGTCGTGAGCATCCGTGAGTCACCCCGCAGGCTTAATGCATAACCTGTTGGCCCCTCGAAGAGGGAGACATTAGATCTTCATGAGTTTTGGCCCGATTGAAGGGGCGTACCGTTGGGAGCCACCCCATAAGCCCATCGGACAGGAAGCCATAGGGATAATACGTGTCCTGTTAGCCCCTCGAGGAGGGATCCATAGGCTCTGAATGGGTTATGCCCGCTTGAGGGAGAGTTCCCTTGGGAGCTGCCCCGTAAGCCCCTCGGAGCGGAGGCCATAGGGCTAATGTGTGTCCTGTTAGCCCCTCAAGGAGGAAGGCATATGCTCTGCATGGATTTGGCTCGCTTGAGGGGGAGTGCCCTCGGGATCCGCCCATAAGCCCCTCGAAGAGAAGGCCGTAGGGCTAATTCGTGTCCTGTTAGCCCCTCAAGGAGGGATCCGTAGGGTCTACATGGGTTTGGCCCGCTTGCGGGGGAGTGCACTCGAGAGCCGCCCGTAAGCCCCTCGGAGAGGAGACCGTAGGGCTAATGCGTGTCCCATTATCCCATCGAGGAGTGAGCCATAGGTTCTCAATGGGTTTGTCATGCTTTTGTTAGTTTGATAAGAGTGCCGCACGCGGAGTTCAAGCACAGAGAGTCGTGGGTGAGGTGACTTTGTTACTAGATCAAGTCCGCAAGTCAGAGCTCGACAATTTAGGTCCCACCATTGACAAGGGGAGGGGTGAGTGATAGACGCCATGCTCTAGCCTCTACTCATGTTGTACACATGAGAAAACTCACGAACGCCCATCAACCAAAAAAGGAGAATCCGAGGGGAAAAGAAAATGGTGAAGTCGGGACGTGGTGCAAGATCCAAAAAAGGCCTGGAAGGTTCGATTTTATTACAAAACCACCATGATTCATCACGCGGCCTAAATATGAGGATGACGATGGTCAGGACTCACCTTTGGAGAGGGGAAGTAGCTGGCCTCTTACGAAGAGTGGAGTCTGTACAAGTGTGAGGTGGTTTGGGCCTCGCGGAGGTCGCCTTTGGTCACTGGATTTGTGGGTCGGACATGGGGAACCCATCAGGCCGTATACTATGGCCCTCACGATCCCCTAGATTCCTTGCGTCGTTGCTCTGCAGCCTTGGCTTGGTGACTCCCTTCCTCCTTGCGCTTCTTGCTCTCATCATACTCCACCCGAATCATCTCGAGGTTGAAGCACTAGTCAGTGTCATGCCGATGCACCTGAAGGAAGACACGAAAGGGGAGGCTATGGCCTTCGCCCTTCATGCTCCCTCTTGAGGATGTCGCTGTCTAACTCCAGCCACCTAGGCAATAGTGTCCCTGCTCCTTTCTCTGGCAATATCCCTAGAGAAGTGAGCAAGAGTCTTGATTCCGCCGTGGTGCATAGGTCCTTGGGATCTTGCTACAGTACTAGTCACAATGGAACCCTATTTTGTCGAGCACCTTGTTGATCGCAACACACTTGACGAAGGCGGATATGACCTAGGTGTCCGAGATCCTTGGGATCTTGCTGCAGTACTAGTCAAAGCATTGTAAGTACTTGTGGAGGGTCTCACCTGGACTTTTCACACTTGACGCTGGTCCTGGTGCATGAGAGGGCATTTGTCTGCTCCACCGAACTTGGTGATCACGAGGTGGCTGAGAGTGGGCCATGAATCGATGGACCCTTCTAGAAAGATTGCTAAACAGGCATGTGTCGTGGACCTTACCCTCAGGGGAACTAGTTAGCCATGACGCGGTCATCGCCACTAGTGGCTTCGATGCACGTCGCATAGAGCTGCAGAAGCTCTGTAGGGCTGGTAGTGTCGTCATACATGTCTGGCCTGAAACTGGATAGCCAGCCTACCCGGTGGAGGTGCTCGGCGAGTGCGAGGCAGCTGATGTTGCAGGTCTCAATGCCAGCCGCGAGAGTAGCACGGTTCTGGCAGCCCACGGCTGCAACACACTACAAGAAAAGTTGGCTTTTACAACGGACGATTTTCGTCGTTGAAGGCCCTTTTTTGTGGCTGAAAAGTCTTCTATGACAGATGCCCTTTATGGTAAAAGCCCTGTCACAAAAGAATCTACCACGTTTTTTTCCTGACCATGGAAGATCGCACCCTTTAGCCACCAAAACTTGTTCCATCGTAGATCTGTCCGCCAGCCGCGTTAACTGCTGACGTCATGCAAAATGCCACGTGGAAAACATGATTAACGCCTAGTTACCGCTATTAATGGCCACAGAAACCATGGTAGAAGTCAGGCCCAGCCAAGGCCTGCTAGTAATTAAGTGGGTTGACCCATTAGGAGAACACAATAAGACTATGGCCCATTACTATTTCGTCCGGCACTGTTTGAAATGGGCCCAAAGATGTGGCCAGCAGCAGCCGCGAATGTCAGGCCCGTTATTGTTTTGGCTTACAGAAGCCCACATTGTTCGAATAGTGCGCGGCCCGTTAACTGGCTGCGTCAAGTAGGCCCGATACTGTTAAGGCCCACGGTTAGCCCGTCACTATTCTCACAGCTTGTTCTGGGACGCCAACGAATGGCCCACTTTTGAGAAGGTCCGATGCTGTTCTGGACTTTTACCGTACCATTCGTCAACTTCTTGAGCCCACTGGCGGCCTGCAACTGTTCTACTCTGGTACTGTTCTGGCCTGCCAATATGTTTGACCTATTACTGTTCCTGTATGGTAATATTTTTGGCCTCCTACTATTCTACCTCATTACTATTCTGGCCATCTACTGTTTAGGTCCGTTACTATTGTGGTCCTATATTGTTCTGGCCTGCCACTTTTCTGGTCTATTACTAATCTGGCCCGTTACTGAGCTGGGTTGCCTCTGTTCTGGCATGTTACTGCTTTGGCCTATTACTATTTTGGCCTGTTATTATTTTGGCTTGTTACTGTTTTGGCTTGTTACAGTTTCGGCCTTTCTGAAGCCTAGGCAAATATCATAAAAGGAGTACAATTAGCGAGCATCTTTTACTGTTCATGGTAGGCCTAATACAATAAGGGCAAAACAAAGACCTAAACTCTTACCTGATTGACCTGGCTAGTGCAGTTATGATACCGCCTACCGCCATGCGTGGACGGGGTCAACTAAATGCCTACATGGCCCATCTCAAAAAAATGCCTACATGGCCTATGTGAGTTATCTAGATATTACATCAGCTGCAAACTTCTTAAAAATATTACATAATATCAACACTCGGGAAAGAAAATTCAGCAGTTCAGTTGAAAATCAAGTTGATTGCATTGTCCTCAATTTGCTTTCTCAATCCATCAACTACATCTCCTTTTGAGTGTGATAGCTACATTGGAAAACCACCTTGAGACATGATCTTACAGTCCCCTCTTTGGTGGGAATAGCAATAATTGCAGTTTGAAACTAAGTAATAACAAGTTAATACAACAAACATGACAAACTACTCATAGCTTAGAATGAACCAAATAGAAATTATAATTGCATCATACGAGAACTTGTAAAGCAGGAATGAAAACAAGGAATGAACTATATATTGTAGAGGATAGTTATGTCGTTCCTTAGGACGAACCATAACGAGATGCAAGATATAGCAGCATCGCACGTGAACCTGTAGAACAAGAAAAACAATCATTAGACAAGTGTTCCTACAATGAAATGAGCAATCAAACAAAGTGTTTTTTAGAATTTCAGCAAATATAGACTAGGCAAGTCATATAAGCAAATATATATAGAAGCAGTGGTATTTCCTGGAATGCAAGAGACGTACGCTGACTCAGAATTTACGGTGAGCTACACAATGTCATGCAGTTTCTATCATAGCTAAGAATCAATCATATAGAAATATGGCATGATAAGAGAACTTCTAGAGCGAGAAATGTAAACCATGAGTGAACTACATAGTAGAGGACAGTTATGCCATTGATTAGGACGAACCAATACCAGATAAGAAAATAATGGCGTTGCTTGTGAACCTGTAGAAGAGGCTATGCAAACCATCATGTTCATTGTTCCATTATGGGCTCTATGCAAGAAAAAGAAAATAGTTACTATTGCAGATTTTGAAGAACCATGTGGAAACAATAAAATTATAATCGAATTAGTATGAAGAGTCTAAACGGCTACTACCAGACAGCATAATAATGCCAAGGAGGAAACAATAACAGGAACTTATCTTAGGACGAACCAGATAGATTCAGTAATTGTGGAGCAGGGAATCCAAACTAATATTTTCCGCTGATTTTACATTTTTCAAGAACTACATGATAACATACAATTACTGTTGTTCGGAGTACCTAAGAACATGTGCATGAATTCAAAATTTGTAGAGCAACAAATGCAAACCAACTTGTCTAGTGACCTACTCCATAGTATCTAGCACAAATAGCAGGCGTGCGCTTTGGCTAGGTGTACAGGACGATTAGAAAAATGCAGTTCAATATGATAGGCTTGAACCTGCTGTACTGATGACAAAATAAAAAAAGAGTTGGTGATTTGGTTACCATGGTCGGATAGGCTTCTAATCATAATCCATACTAGCGCGGGTGACATCCTTGTCACCCAGGGTGCTTCGGTTGCGCCGTCTATTTGTGTTGGAGAAGCAGATCTTGGGCGCTCAATGTCGGCTTGACCACAGTGGACGAGGTTGAATCGGTGCACTGCACAACGGTTCAGGTAAGGTATGGGTGGGGAGGATGCCGGTGGCATTGATGTAGATCTTGGGCAGTCATTGACGGATTCGGCACCGTGGAGGGGAAATTTCGTGTGTTTGAAATGGAGGGGCGCGAGGGAGTGGGGACCACGTGATTTTGGTATCATTTGAAACGGAGGGGCGCCAGAAATTTCGAAGTGCTTGAAATGCAGGGGTGCGAGGGAGTGGGGACCACGTGATTTTGGTATTGTTTGAAATGGAGGGGCTTTAGAAATTCCGCAATGTTTGAAATGGAGGGGCGCGAGGGAGTGGGGACCATGTGATTTTGGTATCTTTTGAAACGGAGGGGCGCCAGAAATTTCACAGTGTTTGAAATAGAGGGGCGCTAGAAATTTCACAGTGTTTGAAATGGAGGGGCACAAGGGAGTACAGACCACGTGATTTTGGTATCGTTTGAAATAGAGGGGCGCTAGAAATTTCACAGTGTTTGAAATGGAGGGGCGCAAGGGAGTACAGACCACGTGATTTTGGTATCGTTTGAAATGGAGGGGCGCCAGAAATTTCACAGTGTTTGAAACGGAGGGGCGCCAGAAATTTTGTAGTGCTTGAAATGGAGCGATGCGAGGGAGTGGGGACAACGTGATTTTGGTATCATTTGAAACAGAGGGGCGCCAGAAATTTCGCAGTTTTTGAAATGGTGAAGCGCCAGAAATTTCGTAGTGTTTGAAATGGAGGGGCGCGAGGGAGTGGGGACCACGTGATTTTGGTATTGTTTGAAACGGAGGGGTGCTAGAAATTTCGTAGTTTTGAAATTCCTTTTTTTAGTATCTAAAAATATTTTCATTGTTAATAATTATTTTTTACCAATTTATAGAGGATTCCATAAAACGAAACAATATTTTCACCATCAGGAGAAATGTTTCCATTACATGAAAAAATAATATCTTTATCACCAAGAATATATAGCACAAGAAATAAATTCCAACACAATAACCATATGCAATGACCTGATGTGTATAAACCTTAGTGACAGTCTAATTTGTAATTAGAAGTGTCAAGGAGGGAGCATGTTAGATTCATTTGTGGTGGCTAGGTGCAAATTATTAATTCAATAAATGTATTACATTCTTGTGGACACTCACAAAGACAATTGACCTCTTGTCTTAGGAGACTTGTGATAAAACTATTACTAGTAGTTCGGAAATAAGTGACTTGGAATTTATCTAGATTCGTATGTATCACTAAAATGCGTCTATATACTCGTGAATATGATCTATATACTCAATCTATGTACTCGTGAATCTAGAAAAATCTAAGTTTCGTATTGAGGGAGTACGGCAATATTATAAATTTGCAATGTTGTCATGATAAATAATGATATTCGCTACACTCCATAAATAAAACCACTTCTTTTCTTCTATCACTGTTTTACATTTTTGTACTGAAGTATTTTTACTATAAAATAACACACTAAAATAGTTACACGTTAGTGATTAAGTACTTCCGCTAATTTGTATTTACATACAGAGTAATACTACACACCCAATTAAGATCATAAGTAATTTCTCTTTCTCTCTTTCTAGAGGAGTTTTCTAGGTTGTTAGTTTGAATAATCATTTGTCAAATAGGGAGAATTGAACACTTTAAATTATACAGCGAGTGATTAGATGGATGTACCATTAGTGCATAGAGGTAGTCAAGCCGGTAAACTACTCACATTTAATGGTAGATGTGAGCACAATTGATTGAGTGACAAACCTTTTTTTGTGCGGTCAAAGCCCCCATACGTTGATGCCCCTCGCTAATCAACGCAGCTCACACATAAGTGTGTATTTACATACTAGTAGTAGAAACATCATCCAGCGAGACAGAGTTCAGCGTCTAGCAATCTTGTCTATCCAATCAGAAATCAATAGGTCAAAGCGGATTCCTTCCCTACGAAGGCTCTGGTGGGAATGTCTATGCAAGGAATCGTTGTGTGTTCATGGGTAGACTATAGGGGTAGCTGTGCTTGTGACCCAAAGTACTCCAGAGTCCAGACAGTAGCTGGGTGTCTCTGACGCTGACGGTGCATTTTCTTTTCTAGACATTCGATCCGGATCCCTACACATCTGACAAAGTAGAAAGTATGACCAAATTTAAAGATCACTCATTGACGATTTAATTATTTTTAATTTATCAGACATACTGTCACTCCATCCTATTTTTTCTGAAAATGCCCTCCAACCTAATTAAAAAGGATGTCACATATTTGACTAAATTTGAATGTATATGTACACTAAACAACAACTACTATACGACAAGTATATCGTTACAAAAGCTCCATAGAGCGCATTCGAATGCTAAAGAGTGCAATATAATTATGCGAAGACGGATGAGAAAAAAACGATCCATGCACCCAAAAGAAAGAAAAAGGAGGGCCACATAGGAAAGTCCTCCCCCTTCCTAGTTCCTACTCCAAGATTCAGCGATTGCAACACTGTGGACACCCTGCAAAGGTAGGGCCTCGGCGACCTCCACAATGGTCACAACCTCGACGGCCAACATGAGATGGCTTCTCTCTTCCTACTTAGCGGGGAGTGACCTAGACGATCTCCACAATGGTAGCTGCTGGCTGTGGAGCACCGTGACTTCTTTCTTCAAATTTTCGCACTCAGCGCGAAGCATGGAGGGGTCATGCTCGTAAGATCATGCGAGCTTCATTTGAAAATCCAAATCGGCTCGGAGGCGATCACACTCTAGGTTGAGCTCAAAGTTTTTCTGAAGAATGTTGATGTTATGGCTGTAGATTTCATCTACTTTGGCCGAGATTCTCGCCCTGACTTCCTGCATGGAAAATGCATCATCAGTAAGAGAGCATGGAGTGCATGCAGAGAAGAACATAAAATGTCAATACATGTATAGTGACTACAGTACCTCGCATCTTCGACCGAGAGCAGGCATGAGGGCATAGTACGTGTCAGAGATATCCGTCGTGCTATCGACCCGTTGGGTGGAAAATTCGACGCTCGAGCCGCCTGCCCTGGAAGATGTACAGAGACGGTTCAATAGTAGGAGCAGACAAGCCAGGAATCAACGGAAGTACAAACCTACACGGACTCTTGGTCCCCATGATAGCCGCTCTTTGGATACATGTGCAAAGACGAGCCCTTGCCCCATGGCTAGTCTCCTTTCTCGGTTCGAGCCTATAGGTCACCCTGTCGGCGGGATTTCTCCACGGCTCTAACCACCGCCATCTTGATATTATTTTGACGAGATAGGATATTTTGTGATATCGCTGGATGAAGAAGTAGAGAAGAAAGGGAGGAGCAGTGGAACAAAAATGTTTCTGTGAAGGCGGAGCGAGGTAGTACTAGTAGGAGGAGAGAGGAGAGTAAATAGTGGAAGCAAAACGTCAAGTACGGGGTCTCGCTTGTTCAAAAAAAATACTAGGTCTCGTCAACAGCCTACGAGTAATCTCGTTGGCCCATCAAGTGCTCGAGCTTACTAGCTGCAAATATTGTGCAGTGTGCTAAGGCATGGGCATGAGCTAAGAAAATAACTTAGACGTGAGTCTAGAAAAATCAAAACTGCTCCACCATTTAGGTCTCTTATGTGGGTCCCATGTAGCCGCTTTTTTTACTTTTTCTCTACAAACTACTAGTGCTCTGGCCAATGAAAATACCTCAAAGTATTATGCCAAATATTTTAATCAACTAGCCTCTGGATTTTGTACTAGACACAAGTCCAAAAATATTTTCCTTAGACCCATCTCCTCCACCGTTTAGACATAGGTGTAAGAGATGAAAAGTTTTCTTAGCCACCCCATTTCCTATACGCTGCACATGCTCACCGTTTAGACAGTGTCTAGCAATAAAGCTTTCCAACTCAACAACAGAGCTAGCAGAGCAAAAATGGCTGCACTGGTTAGCCACCTCGGTAGGACCCACAAGCCCTGAAAAAGGTACCTTTTCTACCCACTTTTCTGCCATCAGCGTCGGGATAATATGAGTCTGATAGTGGGACTTTTCTGCCTTTTGTTTCCTTAGACACTAGGACTAGTACTAGATACGTGCCTAAGAATTTTTTGGTTAGACACAAGTGCTCCACCGTTTAGACTCGAGCTAAGAAATAAAAATATTCTCTAGGCCACCGCAATTATCATATGTTGCGCTTGCTCTTACGACCCACCCAAAGTTTATGGAGAAATTTGGCTAGATACATAGTGGTGCAATCAACTGGCTTATGCTATACTAAGTGGGTCCCACCTTTACGATTGGTTTTTGCCGGCCAGTCTAGTAAATTTCTAGTAGATTCGGAAAAATAAGTCTAGTACGTACATTTCTTAGCCACGTTAGGAACGGCTCACGCTGTGCTTGCTCGTAGTATTATTACTCCCTCCCATCCATATTTACTCGTCGCTGAATTGGACGTATCTAGCAATGAATCGGCGGGAGTAGTAGTAGTCACATTGAATATACTTAGAGATTGACGCATACGAATCACAAATGGTCGCCAAAAGATCGTACGGGAAAATAATAGATAACTTTGGGCTTCTTTGGATAACAGGATTTAAAAACACAGGAATTTGACTCCGCCACAGGTACAAAACAATGGATTACAAAATAGAGGAAATAGCTTTTTTTGGATCACAGAATTTCAAAACACGGGATAACAGGGTCGTAAGTACAAAATAGAGGAGATCTGCTGGCTTAAAGTCATTTCAACGAAACACAGTAAACACGGAGGAAAAATGCCTCAATCCTACGCGAATGAGTGTAAAAAAATGGATTTTACGTGAAGGATTAGAGTGTAGAAATGCAAACTATATGAATTTTGGAGGTATGATTCCTTTCATCCAAAGGGATTCCTTATGAAAAAAATCCTATAGATCCAGTTCCTTCAAAATTCCTTTGAAAATCCTTCGATCCAAATTGGCACTTAAACAAGATGTGCATGCTCACGATAGACGAACACCTTCCGATAGGAGATGATGCGGTCGTAGATTTTCATCTTGAACTCGCGTGCGGTGACCATGAACATAAGGAAGTCACTCTCCTTCCACCCATGGAAAGCAGCAAAGGTAGCCCACTCTTTGTCTAGGACGATCTTATCTTTGTTGCGGTTCGCATGGATAACCCACTCGCATTCCTCGCATGCTTGGACCACCACTAGTTGTGGGTAGGAGCGTCCCTTCAAGTAAGGCTTGAAGTAAGTCGGGATGATAAGCATATACAAGCCATGCTGGACTAACTGGATGTTGAAGCACCTAGGACAATGCGCCTTGGCATGGTGTCCAACCGACCTAGGGCGTCTTCTCGGTTTGGCAAAACTAGCGACCGACCTGGCAGCACTTGCCCTTTCCAAGGCCTCCACTCTCCTGCCCGGTAACTTCAACTCCCTTTGGATGATGTGGAGAGCATCTTCATAGCCACCTGGAGCTAGAGCAGTCCGGTCAAGAATGTAGTCTAAGTTCAGCATTACAACTGGGCCATCCTACATGAAAATTACCATTGCGTTAGTCCTTTGGAATTACCAAAACACCACAATGCATTGTATAAATTGACTAAAGATCACAATGAGTCATTGCACCATCAAAATTACCTAAACAACACAAGGTATCAGGTAAATTAAATTGCCTACACAGCACAATCCATCATCAGAATGACCTAACCCGATGGGTCCTCAAAATTATCTGAACAGCTACCCGAAGGCATAACATTTAATTATATTAATTAAATAGCACAATGCATAATCTGAATGGCTAAACAACACAATGTATTATCTGGATAGACAAAACAACATATATATAGTGCATCATCAAAAATACCAAAACAACAAAAGGTATCATGTAATTAAATTTAATAAACAATGTCTGCACAATCAAAATTACCTAAACCGATGGGTCATTGAAATAATCTAAATAGCTAGAAGGCGTATCATTTAATCCTAAACAGCAGAACACATATCAAAATGGACGAAACAACACAGTGAGGAGACGGGACACAATGCATCATACAAAAAAATACCAAAACAGCCAACGCGTCATGCAAAATTCCTAAACATCACAATGCATCATCTAAGTACCAAAACAGAACCCTGCATCATCATCATCAAGAATATTCCATTACTAAGTAAAACATCACAAAAGACAAATATAGATACATTCAAATCTAGGAAAAGTCAAGTCAGTTATTTCTGGACGGAGGGAGGATAAAGAAAATCACAAAAGACAATTATCAAGAATACGACATACAACTAAGCAGTTCAACAAAGGACCTGCAGTACATGTTGCAAAAAATCTGACTAGATGCACGTCGGATTTGGGTTAAAGCTCCAATCCTCCAGATCTAACCTCGTTGCAGTTGGGGTGGCGCGAACTTGCACAGGGATCGATGGGTTGAGCAGATGAATAAGGCGCCACTTACGAAGAACTAGCCACATACACCGAAGAAGCACAGACAATCGCTGATGAAGGGGGGCACCGATAGGGTGGTTTCACCGTGTACATTCTGAAATTTGGCACATTGGGAATGAGAGTCCAACCTAGAAACGAAAAGGACACGTCTGCCACTGCACGAGCATTCGTTCCCAATGCACGCAGCACCAGAGGCTTGGATGATCGCTTGTCTAGCGATGAGGGTTTCGGCGCGACCGAGCGAAACCCTAAGGGCGATGCACTCCTCACCTTGGGCACGAACCGCACACACGCGAAAGGCGAAGGACACTTTAGAGAGGGTGCTAAGGCTGTCGGAATCAAACAAGCCACCTGCACCTCTAAGGCAGAGCTTGATGAGGACCCCAACTCAACCACATATAAAGGTTTTGGCATTAGCTTCATCGAGGCAACGGCTGGGTTAACGACTGAGAGTTGTGAGGTGAGTGCGGGAATGTGATAGCGAGAGAGGGAATGGTGGGGGAGGAGTTAGAGAATGCGAGTGGGTAACCCTCTATCCGCTTAAGTTCATTTCTTTGAACCGACTAAAATAGTGGTTTCAAACTTCCATCTGGTACCTACTTTGCTAGTAGTAAGTACAGCACAATACTTTGTATTACCCTCCATCCCAAAATATAAGGCGCCTGAGGATTAGTCAAAAGTCAACATTTTTTAAGTTTGACCATGATTATACACAAAAAATATAAAAAATTATAATACTAAATTAATATCAATAGATTCACCATAAAGTATATTTTCTTAATGTATCCATTCAATATTGTAGATGTAGATATTGTTTTCTAAATATTTGGTCAAAGTTAGTAAGGTTTGACTTTTGACCAATCCTTAGACGCCTTATATTTTGGGACGGAGGGAGTAGTATAAAACATTTTTTAGATAGAGGAAATTGCACGATCCACCATCTTTTCATCGCACTTTTGCACAAAGCACTTGGTGGACGTCATTTTTGCATATTTTAACAGTTTTTAGCGTAATATGCACAAATTTGGCCAGTTAGTCCTGTAATGACCGATTTAACCTCATTGGTAGCAAGACTGACAAGTGGTCCCCGAATGCCATTGCTCCCATTCGCACACAAAGATTTGAATGATGCTAAAACTGGATACTAACGATATTTATAACCCACAATACTTTTTGGAAGCATGTAGCTGGTATGTAAGAGACTTATTTCATATGAAACGTCAATGTTTACACAAAGGTACCAACATAACAGTCCATCGCACATTGAATTTGTGAAGGCTTTATTTGGTCGTAATAAACTTGTTTTTGAACATAACTTGTTTGTACATAAGATTTGACATTTCATTCACATATCCAAATTTCCATCAAAGAGTTTCTTTTAAACTGTAGGACTAATGATATATGTCTGTTTATTACACCTCACAGAAAAAAACACCCCAATTTATCATAAAGTTTAAGCAGATTATTATTTTCCTGGAATTTATTTTCCTAAGAGCAAGCACGGTGAATATGCCTCGGAATGCCATAAGCCTAGTTTTCAGACAAAGTTTATACATGTTTCACTTACGATTACGAACTTTTTTGAGTTCTCAAGGTTTCCTAGCAAACTTCACATTATTAAACTAATTTAAGCTGATTTATCCATGTTAGATAAAATTTGAACTATGAGTAAGTAGTAGATTGCTCTTAAAGTTATACAAGTATCTTTTGAAGGTACGCACACCCAGACTAACAATATATCGGAAACCAGTGAATTTGTTGGATTTAACTTCTTGCTAAGCATTTGCATGTACAAAAATTGTCTTTTATTTGAAAACAACAAAAAAGCATTGCATAGTGACCTCTGACTTGCCTACTTGCTGTGAAAAATGATTATTATCAATAGAGTTCGCATATAAATGTAATTGAAAATATGGCATGCCATGTATGAACATATCCTTAGGCTTCAGGACGGAAGACAAGCTAAATGGCCTTATATATGTACAACATACTTTATGGTAATGTTCCCATATTTGGTAGATGAGTGCATCTTGGCATGGTGAACAATAATGCTACCAGTAACGGGAGTTTACAAAATTTAGGAATAAAAAATCATTTTCAAATTTGAACAACAAGTAAACATGATAGAATGCTCTTAAAAAGTTACAAACATCCTTTGAGTCTTTATGGTACCGAGGCGGTCAATACTTCAAAAACCAACGAGAGTTCTATAGGATTAAAATTCTTGTTACGAATATGCATGTTGACAATTTGATCCTCACTAGCTATGAACAAAAATAATGAAAACCCTAAAAATGAAGCCTTCTTCATGGCGTCCTCTTGCGTGTACTACTATTTGCACTGAAAAATAATTAATAACCGTGAGTCATCATAAATTACAAAAAAATAGTTACACAATATATATGGCCCACGGTGTATGAACACTCTTGGGTTTCAAGCCGAACCACAAAGGTAACAACCATATGCACATCGTATTGTATTGTAATGTTCCCATATTTGGTAGATGTGTGCATCTTGGAATGGAGAAAAATGGTGGCAACCACATTTTCCAATTTATAGGTACAATGAAACTGAAAGGGACAAGATTTTTTCTGTAAGGAAGTACGAAGAAAAATGGCTCAGAGTACCACAACAACAACCCTAGTTTTCAGGCAAGGCGTGGACCTTGATACACTTACGATTGATTACCAAGTTTTATGAGTTCTCAAGCTTCCTAGCCAACTGTTTTCCTTTCTTTATTTTAGGGTGCTTCGTGCTAAATGTATGGACATCAATGTAATTTTACCTTTTTTAGGTCCTTGATATAAAATGTACTTCCACCGTCCTTGTAAAATTCGAACCTAAAAGCAAGTGGTAAAATTTAAACATATTTAAGATTATTGGTTGTTAATGAGTATGAACATTCTTGGAGTTTCAAGCCAAACGCCCAAGGTCATGGCCATATCAACATCACACTTTATGCTGATGATGATCCCATATCCAAGAATTTGCATGCCACCAAATTTGGCCATATATTTTAAAAACAAACGAATAGGAAGTAGCACAATGAAGAGTATGGCTCGATTAGGTTCTCTCTCGAGAATGAGCAGAACCTGATTGTTTTATTTCTTTGCTTAATTTTGGGGTAGTTCATGCTAAATGTAAGGATCTCGATGTAATTTCCCCATTTTAAGGTCCTTGATGTAAATTATACTCCCACCGTCCGTGTAAAATTCGAACCTAAAAGCAAGTGGTAAAATTTTAAACATAATTATTACTTGTCGATGACTATGAACATTCTTGGGTTTCAAGACGAAGGACCAAGGTCATGGCCATATCTACATCATACTTTATGTTGATGATTCGTGATCCCATATCTAAGAATTTGCATGCCGCCAAATTTGGCAATACTTTTAAAACAAACAAAGAGGAAGTAGTATGAAGATTATGGCTCGATCAGCTTCTCTCACGAGAAGGAGCAAAATATGACTATTTCCCTGCTTAATTTTAGGGCGCTTAGTGCTAAATGTATGGACCTCATTGTAATTTTACCTTTTTTCAACATATTTAAGATTATTTGTTGTCGATGGGTGTGAACATTCTTGGATTTCAAGACGAACGACCAAGGTCATGGCCATATCTACATCATACTTTATGTTGATTATGATCACATATCCTAGAATTTTCATACCGCCAAGTTTGGCCATATTTTGAAAACAAATAAAGATGAAGTAGCATGAAGAGTATGGCTTAATTAGCTTCTCTCTCGAGAAGGAGCCAAACATGATTGCTTTCCCTGCTTAGTTTTAGAGTTCTTTGTGCAAAAATGATGGACCTCGATGTAATTTTACCCCTTTTTAGGTCCTTGCTGTAAAATGTACTCCCACCGTCCATGTAAAATTCAAAGATAAAAGCAAGTGGTAAAATTCAACTATTTTTAAAAAAATAATATGTTTTTTTAATAATTTCTACGAATAATACACGAGTTGAAAGATTTACAATTCTAGCATGGTGTCGGCAGTTGAATAGCCGACCAGTCCTTATCGGCTTTTGAATAGCCGACTAGTCCTTGTCTGCTTTTGAAAAGCTGATTAGTCCCTCTCTGCTTTTGAAAAGCTGACAGGTTATAGGGCAATGTGAAGAATAGGGGGACTAGTCTTCTTTTCAAAAGTAGAGAAGGACTAGTCAGCTTTTCAAAAACAGACAGGGACTAGTCGGGAATTCAAAAGCTGATAAGGACTGGTCGGCTTTTCAAATGCCGACACCGCGCTAGAATTGTAAATCTTTCAATTCATGTATTATTCGTGAAAATTATTAAAAAAATGTATTATTTAAAAAATAGCTAAAATTCAAACGTATTTAAGCTTAGTTGTGAATAAGTATGAACAATCTTTGATTTCAAGCCAAACGACCAAGGTCATGGCCATATCTACATCATACTTTTTATCGATGATTCATGATCCCATATCCAAGAATCTGCATGCCGCCAAATTGGGCTATATTTGGAAAACAAACAAAGAGGGAGTAGTATGAAGAGTATGGCTCGATTAGCTTTTCTCTCGAGAAGGAGCAAAACATGACTTTTTCCTATTTTATTTTTGGGCGCTTCGTGCTAAATGTATGGACCTCAATGTAATTTTATCTTTTTTAGGTCCTTAATGTAAAATTTACCTCCATCGTCCATACGTGTAAAATTCGTACCTAAAATCAAGTGATAAAATTTAAATGTATTTAAGCTTATTAGTTGCCAATGAATATGAACATTCTTGCATTTCAAGCCGAACGACCAGGGTCATGGACATATCTACATCATACTTTATGCTGATTATTCATGATCCCATATCGAAGAATTTGCAAGCCGCCAAATTTGGCCATATATTTCGAAAACAAATGAAGAGAAAGTAGTATGAAGAGTATGGCTGGATCAGCTGCTCTCTCGAGAAGGAGCCGCACCCGACTATTTCCATTGCTTAATTTTAGGGGGCTTCACGCTAAATGTAAGGACCTTTATGTATTTTTTTCATTTTTAGGTCCTTGATGTAAATTGTACTTCCACCGTCCATGATGGTCCCATATTTGGGCGTAAAATGAGTGTGAATGATGGCATGGTAACAATGTTGCCACTCGGAGTTTCCAACCATGAGGAAAGGAAAAAATCAATTTTCCAAGTGAGAGGTGTGTATTTTCTGTAAAGCAAGTACTCCCTCCTACCCAAATTAATTGACTCAAGTTTATCTAAATTCAGATGTATCTAGTACTAAAATATGTCTAGATACGTCCGAATCTAGACAAACCTGAGCCAATTAATTTGGGTTGGAGGGAGGAAAAATATGTATTTTTTAGAAAAGAAACAAAGAGACAGAAGAGAAACTTTGGGCATAGAGGAAGCAGCTCGAGAGAGCAGCTGAGAGGAGGAGTTGAAGGCAGTGCGATATGAGAGCAAAGCTGTGATGGCTTCCTGACACGAGGTACGTGGTACAGTCACCTAGCAGTACTGGTAGTATGGAACTAGTACTACTAAATTTCAGGACCTTTACTATATACTACTGTATGCACGCAAAACAAATTGTGTTTTCTCTCTCCTACAATGCCTCCTCACCATCCCCACACCTCGGCTAGATGATCTCTCTCGTCCAAAACGTTGTGTTGCGCACGTGTGTTGACCTGCCTTGTCGTTAGCTCCGTGTCACTATCAGGCGTGCTGCGTGGAAGGAACCATTTTGGGGCTTGGAAACAAAAGGGACAGTACTCATACTATTATTAGAGTCGGACTTCAAACTTTCACAATTTCGAAATTTTCACTTCCTTCCCAAACATCCGGAGGGAAGGTTATTCAAAAGATTCAAAAGATAGTGGTGCACAAGGGATTGTTTATACTGTCTGGTGTCTGCAGTACGTCCCATCGCATTCGATGCACTTCATTATGATTTGACCAGCTTTACCACTACTCTGTAGTACTCCATTATCGTTCCATTTCACACCCTGCAAAGAGGAAGCCACCAAGCACACCTACAGCACGCTGGATCAAAAGTACAGTAGGAGTAGTACGAAGGGTATGGCTCGGCTGCTCGCTCGAGAAGGACCCACACCCGACTGTTTTTCATTCCTTCATTTTAGCGCCCTTTGTGCTAAATGTATGGACCTCTATGCAATTTTCTATTTTTTGAGGTATTCGATGTAAATTGTACTCCCACCGACCTTCTCAAATTTTAACTAAATGTAAGCGCGATAGGGTCCTCTTAAAATTTTCCAAATTTTTTTTTGAAACTAAGCAAGAATTCGGTACATCAAAAAACCAGCGAAAGTTCTGAAAAATTCATGTTCTTGCTATGCATCCGCATCCCGAAAAAGTTGACACGGTTTTCATCACATTTCAAAAAAAGAATAACAAGTATAATATTTTTTATGGCATCATGTTACGTGTATCCGGAAAAACGAGTTATAAAACTACAATACAAACATTATTAATTATTCTTTGGTTTCGATAATACTTTATGTTAATGAAATTATATCAAACTTGAACTACAAGTAATAAATTGTAGGTTGCTTTGAAAGTTTTATGAAAAAAGCTTTTGGAGGTACCAATCGAGCGGTTAATTAATATATCAGAAACCACAGAGAGTTTTGACAAGTGGTTTGACTTCTAGTTAAGATTTTGCATCATGAAAATTTTGAACACCTTTTGAAAATGATCACATGAAACACGGAAAGAGGGGAAATGAATTTTCTATTCTCTATGGGCAACCCACAAGCTTGAGATGCACCTTATTAGGATTAAAGATACGAACTCTATTTTCCCCGTAATGTATATGGTGAACCTTAGCGGATGCCACATACTAGACCTTAAGGTGTGCTTTTGTACACATTGTTGATGCCCTTATTAGGGAAAAAGCAAATAGTACTCCCTCGATCCAAATTAGTGTTCTCACATTTGTTTAGATTCGGATGTATCTAGTCATGTTTTAGTGCTAGATACATCCCAATCTAGACAAATCTGAGAACATTAATTTGGCTCGGAGGGACTAGTATATTAGTACTTTTTTGAGGAAAGTATATTAGTACTAGTACACTAGTATAGTACTAGTACTCATTTATTTGCTTAGACATATGCTCACCTCTGTCCACGCGTTGTACACGCTGAGAGAATAAAATGTAGGCAGGATAAAAGAGGGCAGCAGTGAGGAGGAGTTGAAGGCGGTTCGATGTCAGAGGAAAGTTATGATGGGTTCTTGACATGAGATACTGATGCAGCCACTCTACTAGTAGTAAATTTCAGGACCTATGCACGCAAAACAAATTGTGTGTTTTCTCTCTCCTTCGCTGCCTCTCACCATCCATCCTCCCTCTCTCCTACCCTTTCCCCTCACGCACCAGCCCGACTGATCTCTCCCTGGTCCACAGCGTGGTGCTATGCACGTGTGCCTTGGTATGGCAGCTCTATGTATCTGGCGTGTTCGGCAGCCGCGTTGGTGTGGAGTAGGGACAGGGAGTACATAGGAAGGAAACCACTTTGATCCTTGGCGGCAAAAAAATTCAAACTTTTCCGGTTTTCTAAATTTTCACTTGCTTCCCAAACATCGGGAGGGAAGGTTACTCAAAAGATCAGCCATTCGCAGTACTTCTTATCTTATCTTTATCTTTTCATATCTCTTACAGTACCGTACCATACCACTATATAGTGTACGGATAACTTTGAACATTGACCATTGAATCAAGACCGGCAAATCCAAATAGTGTCGTCAGTGTGATTTTCCAACTATATCAGGAAAGAACATTCAATTATTCTCAATTTTCCGAGTGGATGACGAGCGAGGTTATGCTTTTGCATTTAGGAATGTCCAAAGAATATTGGATCTGAATGCCAGAAGCCAAGTTTACCAACATGTTGTACCAACGATTCCCATCTTTTATTTATGAGTTTTCAAACTGCCGAGCAAACTCTGCCTATTTGACCGAATGACTTTATGTCGATTTATCAAAATTAGGTCAAATTTGAAAGTACAAGTAAATTGTAGGTTTTTTGAAAGTTTTACAAAAAATCTTTTGGAGGTACCCATCAAGGGGTCACAATTAATATATCATAAAACACCGAGAGTTTTGACGATAGGTTCAACTTCTTGCTAAGATTTTGCATCTTGACAGTTTAACGAAATTAGGTCAAACTTGAGCTACAAATAAGAACGATAGAATACAGTTGAATTAAATGTATTTTAGGAGGTAGATGGGTGCGTCTCCTTGTAGTAAACAATATCATCAGTGTGAGATTCCAACTATCAGGAAATAAAATTCTCAGTTTTTCGAGTGATGACATGGCGTGCTATTAAATGAGGAAAGAGATGGATGTAGTAACTAGCTAAGTTACCATAACATCACACTTTTCAAGTGAAAACGAGTCTACAAGATAATGAATATAGTCTTCTATGACACTACCTATTAGTTACTACGTACTATGAAGGTGGTAACTTAGACTAGTGTTAGGTGCATGACACTAGTTGAAGTTACTCCCCACTATGACCAGCCTTAGCATCTACACAAGTAAGGGAAATTCATTGCTATTGAATTAAATGTATTTCCAGAGGTAGATGGGTGCATCTTCATGTAGTAAACAATTTCCTCGGTGTTAGTTTCCAACTATCACGAACGAACATTTAATTCTGAATTTTTTGAGTGATGACATGATTGTTCTTTTATGTAAAGAAACACCGAAGAATATGGATCCGAATAACATAAGACAAGTTTTCAGACATAAATTTATGGATGTCGATGTAATTTTACCTTTTTTAGGTCCTTGATGTAAAATGTACTTGCACCGTCCTTGTAAAATTCAAACCTAAAAGCAAGTGGTAACATTTAAACGTATTTAAGACTATTAGTTGTCGATGAGTATGAACGTTCTTGGATTTCAAGCCGAATGACCAAGGTCATGGCCATATCTACATCATACTTTATGCTGATGATGATCCCATGTCCATGAATTTTCATGCTGCCCACTCTGGCCATATATTTTGAAAACAAACAAAAAGAAAGTAGTATGAAGAGTATGGCTCGATGAACTTCTCTCTCGAGAAGGAGCCAAACATGACTGTTTTCCCTACTTAATTTTAGGGTGCTCCGTGCTAAATGTATGGACCTCGATGTAATTTTACCCCTTTTTAGGTCCTAGCTGTAAAATGTACTCCCACCGTCCGTGTAAAATTTGAACATAAAAGCAAGTGGTAAAATTTAAATGTAATTAAGCTTATTAGTTGTCAATGAATATGAAAATTCTTGCATTTCAAGCCAAAAGACCAGGGTCATACATATTTACATCATCCTTCATATGTTGATGATTCATGATCCCATAGCAAAGAATTTGCATGCCCCCAAATTTGGCCATATTTTGAAAAAAAACAAAGAGAATTAGTATAAAGAGTATGGCTCGATCAGCTTCTCTTATAAGAAGGAGCAAAACATGACAATTTTCCCTGCTTAATTTTAGGACGCTTCGTGCTAACTGTATATACCTCGATGTAATTTTACCTTTTTGGTCCTTGGTGTAAAATGTACTCCCACCGTCCGTACGTGTAAAATTCGAACCTAAAAGCAAGTGGTAAAATTTAAACGTATTTAAGATTATCAGTTATCGATGAGTATGAACATTCTTGGATTGCAAGACGAACGACCAAGGTCATGGACATATCTACATCATACTTTATGCTGATGGTTCCTGATCCCATATCCAAGAATTTGCATGCGGCTAGATTTAGACATATTTTGAAAACAAATGAAGAGGAATTAGTATGAATAGTATGGCTCAATCAACTTTTCTCTTGAGAGGGAGCAAAACATGACTGTTTTCCCTGCTTAATTTTAGGGTGCTTCGTGCTAAATGTATGGACCTCGATGTAATTTTATCTTTTTTAGGCCCTTGATGTAAAATATACTCCCACCATCCATACGTATAAAATTCAACCTAAAAGTAACTATAACAATTCAAACGTATTTAAGATTATTAGTTGTCGATAGGTATGAACATTCTTGGATTTCAAGAAGAATGACCAAGGTCATGGGCCTCATGGCCATATCTACATCATACTTTATGTTGATGATTTATGATCCCATATCCAAGAATTTGCAAGCCACAAAATTTGGCCATATTTTGAAAACAAAATAAGAGAAAGTAGTATGAAGAGTATGGCTCGATCAGCTTTTCCCTCGAGAAGGAGCAAAACATGAATGTTTTTCCTGCTTAATTTCAGGGTGCTTCGTGCTAAATGTATGGATCTTGATAAAATTTTACCTTTTTAGGTCCTTGATTTAAAATGTAATCCCTATGTCCTTACATGTAAAATTTGAACCTAAAAGCAAGTGGTAAAATTTAAACGTATTTAATTTTATTAGTTGCCGATGAGTATGAACATTCTTGGATTTCAAGTTGTACGACCAAGGTCATGGCCATATCTACATCATACTTTATGC
Organism: Avena sativa; assembly: GCA_916181665.1. NCBI lineage: Eukaryota > Viridiplantae > Streptophyta > Magnoliopsida > Poales > Poaceae > Avena > Avena sativa. Next base: position 276,042,007 of record OV702292.1, read on the forward strand.
TGATGATGATCCCATGTCCAGGAATTTTCATGCCACCAAATTTGGCCTTATATTTTGAAAACAAATGAAGAGAAAGTAGTATGAAGAGTATGGCTCTGCTCTCTCAAGAAGGAGCTGGACCCGACTATTTCCCTTGCTTATTTTTAGGGTGCTTCGTGCTAAATGTAAGGACCTCTATGTAATTTTATCCATTTTTAGGTCCTTGATATAAATTGTACTCCCATCATCTGTGATGTTCCCATATTTGGGAGTAAATGGGTGAATCATGTCATGGTAATAATGTTGCCACTCGGAGTTTCCAACCATTAGATAAATCTAGCACGAAAACATGACTCTATACATTCTAATCTAGATAAATCGGAGAACATTATATGGATCGGAGGGAGTAGTATATATGCATTCAAAACAAATTGTGTTTGCTCTCTCCTTCAGTGCGCCATCACCACCCCCATATGCAAAGCAAAATTGACGAAATTTTGTACTTGTTTTGTTCGGCGCGGTGTGATTTGCTGTCCCTAGCTACCTACCAAAACAACAGTAGCGCCTCTAACTAGGGGCCAGTGTTGCGGGCTGGAGAGTTTAAGAAATACTACTATATCTAATTTTATGTTATTATTCCTTTTTTGCATAAGCACCTATGTTAACGTCCCGCGTTAATTTTGCCCTAATATACCGGGTCGATGTAGTCGATCCGACAACCAGAGGAGAACCACCCTGCGCCCCTCATCGTCTTCCTCTGTCGCTCCGGTCACTTCAGCACCATCGTAGCCCCTCTCCACCCTTGCAGAAAGGTAGAAACCGCCAACCCATCCCGACTAATCTTTCGCAGTACTCTTCCCCAGAATGACATCTAGAGCTATGAAGCATAAGATATCTAAGCGCTATAGCCAGGCAATCGGATTTGGCAACCTCCACTACGGACCGCTGAGCAACATCACCTATTGCACCGATCTTCTGAGAACCACTCGCCTGTCTCGCGGCATGGTTGGAATGCATCGAGGGATTGCGGAAAATCCTGGTCTCCCTCTTGGTTTTACCTACCTACTTCACTCTGACCCACAGACATGGCCACTAGACCATGACGAGCAGGTAAAAATCAGTTTTGCATGATTTTTGTAGGACTCTAATCCTTAGATTCTTTTTCCTATGGATTGAATTTGGATCAAAGGAATTGTGGTACACAAATTCTTTTGAACTACAACCCCCACCCATGCTTAAATCCCGTAGGAATTGGAACATCTACTTGAGGCTCAACTCTCATTGTGCCAATCACGTAGGTAGTTTCCCTACGTTTTATAATCACCTATTTTTCACCAAAAAACCTATGAAATTCATTTGTTCTCAATCCTACGATCGAAAGAGGCCCAAGACTTTTGCTTCAGTGTCCCCCCCTCTCCTCGAAATATACTAATCTGAAAACACAAGAACGACCAGGATTGATGTCAACACCCGGATTTTTATTCCCAGATGCCTGTTATGCCATACATCACAATCCTAGGATTACCATTTTTGCGAGACATAACAGATTGGATATCACAGTACATCATCCATTAAAAACCATAATAAGGTCTTACAAAAATAAAGGATCTCATGATCCAGTCTTAATACAATCAAGTAGCGGAATAAATAGCGTAGCGGTGGGGTCCATCTTCAGAGTCACAGGCAATGCTGACGATGGGATATGATCCTAGTTGTCATAGCCGTCCTGCTGTCCTTCATCTTGGTAATCTCCTTCATAGTCTGGCCTTAGGAATAGCCAGGAACAAAGGCCATGAGTACTCTTTAAATACTCGCAAACTACCACTAACAAATATGATAGTTCTAGTATGAATGCTAACTCTAAATTTATCTCTAAAGTTAACTTTGAAACCTAAGTTGAGTTCAGAAAAAAAGAAAGATAAAAGAAGTTTGAAAACACCTAAGTGGGAACTTAGTTGTCATAGTCACAACTCCGTTGTGGTCAAGTCATGTCACAATTCATTTCATAAGTCGTTTTGAAAACATCTGACAACGGAACAGTATGGCCACTCCAACTGTCCATAACCATGGACACGGCTATTCGAATAGTTTGACACTCTACAGCGGTGGTACACTTTCACCACAAGATTCGATACATATGTCAGGGATAACCCTGAATCATCAGACTTAGTATGCAGATAATCAAACATAACCTTTCCTTTACACACCCTAGTATAAGCACCTCTACTATGAGCATGGCCTCCCAACCATGACCATCTGTCATCTTGGGCACTGCATAGGTGGACAACATTGAGAGGTAGCCTCAGCTCAAACCTCTCCAGCGAGCAAACTAATACTAATGCATATAAACTTCCGGCTAAGCCTTCCCTAATTCAGGTATTGTGGTTGTACGGTAAAATTTGAATGGTATTGCATCCGAACCCAACCATCAGTTTTTGTAAAAGGGCTAAGGCTCATGCCTCAACATTTTCATCATCCTCATAAACCATTTGTGTTTCTCAACACATGTCAAAACATCTCAATAGAATGACTCATCATTCCAAGGTTTTCACAAGTCATTTTCACCAAGTATTCCCATCTAAAGTGAATCAAATTTTGGTTTAGCTCTAGACTACTAGGTTAAGAGTGTTCACTAAGGTGGGATGCTAATCTCAATCTCATGCCATAGAATGACATCTAAGTCTACTAGATAGGTCAAGTTTTATACTCTTTATGCTACCTTTAAACAAGTAAAGGACTTTGGTAAAGTAAAGAAAGTAAAGCATGTAAATAAAACTTGGAGTAGGTAATAGTTAAGTGGCATAACCAAAGCATGCTTAAGGCATTTGCTTAGGTTATCTATCTTGCAAGTGTTAGCTTGCATTGCTAAATATAGCTTGCTAGGTATAATACTTGCAAGTGTTCGCTTGCCAATAATATCTTGCAAGGGTGATCTTGCATGGTTAACTTGTATAATGCTAGCTTGCCTTGATTGGTGCAGTGGTTGAAATTTTCTTCCTCATCTTCTTGGTAGAACTCCTCCTCCTCGAAAGCTTGGTCGGTACTATCGTCTATAAATACATACGGAATACACAATCACCAAACAATGCTTAACTAGTCTACTTAGCACACTAAGGCACACATTTGATGATCTATTATCATCACAAGAATCACAAGGTTTAATGAACTAGTTTCATTTATTTTATTTGAGAAAAGTAATTTCTACTTATTGAAATTAACTAAGATTTAATATTCTCCAATTAAAATATGGGATCATGTGGACACATGTCATCACCATATATTCTAACATATGGGAAATGTGATTTAAAGGTTGGATCATATTTTAATAAGTTTAAGTTTAATAATTAATGATTTAAAGTGACTAGAAATGCCTATATAGCATTATTTTGGTACTAGTCCAAAGTCACTCCATGCAAGCCTTAATATTATTACATATTAAGATATGTATGGTTAAATATGATTTTTGAGAGTTGGAATCAACTCAAAAGCTATTATGGTTGAGTTTATAAAAATGTTTGAATGTGCAAAAGCTTCTGTCTTGTTATTTTTACTAGGACAGATCTCTAACGCTAAATGGTCTAAATCCAACGGTCTTAGATAGATATTTCCATTACCTTTCCAAAAAAATTGGAATCACTCAATTTGGATTTGTAAAACTACCTGAATTGATTTTTGAACTAAGGGATAGAACTAGGTTTTAATAAAAATAGAAAAACATATATTTGAATTACTGGTTCAGCGTGGGAAAATAAATGGGCCGGCCCGTGTACACTCTGTGGCGCTAAGGGCTGCTGACAGGGAGGTCCCACCTGTCAATAAGTCATTAAACGCGAAGCGGTACGGGGCGCTGAGGACCACATGATTAGAACAAGATCTAACGGTCCACGGTCGTCGTCGACGACGGACTTGTCCCCAGCGAGACTGAACCCTAACGCGGTCGGTGGGGGTCTACTAGGGACGTACCAGTGCTCCAGCTAGTGCGGTAAGGCGGGCATACAAACTGGTGGACAACGGCGGACTCAGGCGAGGTCGCGACAGGGGCTGAGGTGGACGAAATCGACTACAACTTCTCCTCCTCTGTAGCGGCTACCTCCGGCGGAATTCTAGTGATGGGCTGCTCGAGCGGCTCCAGCGAGAGAGGAGAAATGATCAGTGGAGAGAGGGGAGTGGAATGGTGTGAAGAATTGGTGCTGAGGAGGCTTTCTTATATAGGCTCGACGAGGGGACCGAAGGGTGTGGGCGGAGCTTGTCGGTGACGATGGTACAGGGGGCTACCGGCATGGGCGAGGCAGGCAGACGGTGCGCGGTCTGCTGGCGGTCCTCTACGGCATAATGGCGATGCTAGGGGCAGTGGCTAAAGGTCGGGAGCTTCCCTCGCTCTGGAAGACAGAGGCGGTGCTCGACGGTGCTCCTGGTGACTGTGGGTCGTGCGGCGGTGCACGGCCGTGTGTGGCGGGGTGATGGGTTCAAGGCGGAGCAGCTTGCACGGTCTGGTGTCGAGGCATGGTTTGTGGCATGCTGGCAGCGAGGGCGCTCTGGCGTGCTCTGGCACAGCGCAGAGAGGAAAGGGCGGTGCTTCTCTAGGGTGGTCCAGGGCCTGGCAGTGATCGTGGGGTGGACAGGGAGTCGCGGTAGGGTTGGGAGAAGCTAGTGGTCTGCTGCGAGCTGCGCATGCTCGGCCGGTGGTGACCAAAAACGGGCGGTGCGCAATTGCTGCTCCAGGCTAAGGGGTAGGTTGGTGAGGGCTTGGTTAGATATGGGAGAGACAGGGGAACCAAATGGAGGCCAAAAACTTGATAATGCATTGATCCATAAACAGTATTAGTTAGGCTGAAAAATCTTGCCTGCCACCTATTCGACCAAATGGCCGCATGAAACATTTATTTAAATTTTGAGATTATTTTTGGTGGAGTGGTTTATCTTATTGTTAAGCTTCCAGGTTTGCTTGGGATTTTGAAATGGAGTTCATTTGAGTGGTTTTTGGAAAAGTGGTATCTAGACATATGAACTAGATTCAATTTTAAAATGAGAGTTTGAATGTTTTTAGGATGACACAAAGTGGGCCTTGGCACATCACTACTTGTACTAGCAAGGGGTGCAAAGATCCACAATTATTTCTGTTTGAATTTGAGAGCTAGGAATAGCCAAAGTGGGCTAGGTGATTAAAATGGCAAAAGTGACCATTTCCTTATTTAATTCTTTTTGAATTCTTTTTCTTTGGGATTTGCTTGGGGATGATCTAGATGATGTGTAATTCACCTTAGAGTCATTTTACAACCAATAGATCACTCAATGATGGCAATTCAAACAACTCCTATTTTAAATGCACACACATATGAATGCTTAAAGATTTTTAATAGAAAAAGTTTTTGTTAACCCTAAATTGGGTAGATTTGATCTTGATCACTTGGATTAAAGTTTTTGGCATGTTACAATTGTTGATACCTATAACGGAAGGTGTATTGGCCAATCAAGGCTGGCGTTATATTTTAAGTTTCATGTGTTTTACAAACACAAGATTTCTGTAAAAAACTAGCTCTTTGGTTTACATGAATACAAAAACATAGGATTACTTTAAAACATGGTAAAATCAAAGTCAAACCTCATGGGAGAGTATATTTGTGATGTTATCGTGTCTATTGGGACCTCATTCTTGTTCTTTGCGCGTGTAGGAATTTGAAAATGAGGTCCAAGTTGGATATGAAGAATTGCATATGAGTTTTGGAGGATTCTAACCCATAGGATTTTGGAAGATATGAAATTCCTATGGAGTCACTTCTTAGTTCCTATGCCCTCTATTCCATAAGATTCTAAACACGAGCTCCAACCTCATTCTATTTATCCTTTGAGATGTCCAATGCGCTTACACTATATTCCTACAAAACTCTTGTGTTTATTTCCTATTCACCATCTAAAGACACTTGTTACAAAATTACTGCGTTTTAAATTCATAATATGGATTTACTGTACCTACCATGTCAATCCTGTGTTTTTCCTATTCCTACGTTTTTAAAATTGCCTGCGTTTTTTCCTCTGATCCATTCCTCTGAATAGTGCCAGCATAGGAAACTTAACTATTCCTACACTTTTTCTTTAATGCAAACAAGACCTTATTCCTTGGTGTGTTTGCTTGCATGCATTCATGATTTATTCAACATGTTTCTGCATCTTTTAGATAGTAGTTTTTCTGCAAAGCTAGCTAGCACTACCCCCTTTGTCAAACACCTTGCATGCCCCTGGATATGAAGAAAATATGTTGTAGGACATTGACGCATTGCTGATGCCACTAGACAATCCAACAGTAGAAGCATTTGTACCAGTTGATGATGACATACCCGGAACATGGGATGATGAAGGATTTGATAACAAGGGTCGCTGGGTTGGTGCCAACGGAGAATGGATTGCGATTGCAAAGCACCCATGGCGCTGGTACCTCGAAAACGTCTACAATATGGCACGTATCGAGCTGCCACGTGTGCAGCGTGTGTAGCGTCTAACCAGTGTTTCCCTGGCCCCACATGCACTTACCTCTACAAGCACGCGTATATCGAGCTGCTGAAGATACAAATAGCAAAGAAACCGTACAAATTTGACAACCAATGGCACTACAGCACAATGGCGGTATTTGACAAATTCATTGCTACCATAGATTTTCCTTGTGACAGGGACTGGATTATCCTTCGAAACGACTATGTTTTACCAGCAACGTATGTCGATGCCATTGCCAAGTGTCTAATCAGTGGTTCTATTAATCGCGTATACGTGGTGACAAAACCGTGAGGAGATCTTCTTGTCTGGGAACCAAACAAGTGGAGTGAGTCCCGTTATTTAAAAGTAAAATTTATAAATTAATTACAACTGTATTGTTCGTGATACTTTTGCTATCTGAAATGCACACACAGGTATACTTGTAGGGCCGCGTGTCATACAGGCTCTAGTAATTGAAGAGCCGGTAAACGTCCAAGCCGATGACGATGTTGAGGCTGAAGATATTGCATTCCACAGCTGGTACTTGGTAGAGCTTGGCTAGAATATCTTGTGGATTCACACCAGGGGTGCACGAACTAGCAGCCATGGTAATCATGTATCATACATGGGTACAGAACTGCTCTCTTATCCCTTGCTCCGCTGCCTCGTTTCCAGAGGGTCTTTAATTTGGATGACCTTGTAGCACCGGACTGGATCAGAAGGGATAATCTTGATGGGAGGTCAGTGTTTCTGGGAATCAACCATCCATTCATCATCGAGCCCCCTACAAAATCTGAACCTGGTGCTGGCGATGTTGACGAAGCTCTGCCAGTGTTCAGAGGAGACTGTGTGTTTGCTACACACGTGCGCTGCCAACATCGCCCACAGCCAGTTCCAGATTGGAGCCGCATGTAGGTCAATGGGGGAGCTATCATAGGTTCATCACTTAACTACACTGGAGCGGAACATAGAGAGCAAATATTTGAGGCGCCAATGTGGTTCGTGCCAACCCTGCCTCGTTAGAACTATGTGAAGTTTGACCAAAATACGGAAAAGTTGATTATGAGCACTCACAACATCATTTCTGTAGCTAGTACTTGTCACCATATAATGTACAGTACTATGTACGTAGTACTTTCATACTGTATTGTAGTATCAGTACTTGCAACATCATTTCCACTATTGCTTGTACTAGGCACCATGTACGTAATAATATACTTTTATAGTATGTGTTTGATGTTTCCCTATTAAAGCACTCAAGCTGCTGATGCCCAATTTTCTAGGCAATTAATTTTTGCATGACAATTAGTAGTAATGTATTGATGGCAAGGTTTGCTTTGTCTATAGCATTTGTGTGACCTCACCGCATTTATTCCGTCACCAGCCCCCGCCCTAGCCCCAGCCCTCTCTAAAAAACACTCCTTAATCGCCATTGTGCTTCCCTCCATTGACGACCACCACTACCGCAACTTACTCGTCTTAGGCGGGTCGGCTGTGGGTGGCGGGCCCTGCAACCTCATCTATAGAGCCATCACATCCCTCAGACATCACGGTGGCAGTGCGGTATGTACATAATCCCCGGAACCTTTGATCTTGATGATGAGATGCGATCAAGCTTTTATTAGCGCTTGGTTAACATTGGGTTGGTGTTGAGTATAGTTCTCATCTAGTGCATTTAAACTGTTTGTATACTACAGTTCAGTTTTACACATGCAAGCTAGTTTCGGGGCTAGATCTATGGTGAACCGTAATAATAAGTTCAAATTTTGTATTGATTGATCCACGGCTGATGATGATTTGGGAGCCCACTCGGTATGTTTTTCTTTAGATTTGTCTCGGCGGAGGTCCCTTTAATTTGGGCAAGTTACGGCGGCTGCTGCCCTACCCTAATTTTTTCCAAAATTTCGAGTATATGTATGCATCTCTAGCATCGTCAGTAGATAGAGCTCATCATGTTCGTTCGTTCGTCTATTCCTGGGTGGAGGCGAGAATTTCCATCGGCCATGGCCGAGCCAAGAATTTCGTCGCGGAAGACGCGCCTTCTACGATGACTGTCAGGCCAAGTCGTTGCGGAAGGAAACTTTTCTTGTAGTGACACTTTGGGAAACATGGGCCTCGTGCTCATGATGTCATGTGAGGGTTACATGCGCATCCTCTTGTCCGATGCCCCATGACTTACATGCTTCACAGGCTACATGCTTGCTTCCTGAGCTCTCGGTTCTCGTCAGAGGAGCGGGAAGTGGAGGCGCTCTGTATGCTATTTCCCCCGTTCGAGCTCCGTGAGAGGTCAGGATCAATTCATCCCATGTGATGTCCACAAATGCAGCGAGGCGCACATGTCACTCCTCTCGCGCGTTTCCATGGAGGATAGCAGAGAAGTTCTCTCACCATGAGCCGCACAGCCCCTGGTGCGAGGGCGTCTCCGTACCTGCATAATGGTATGGTGAGTGGGAGTGGCACGTCGCTGCGTCCTAGAGGGAGCATCCTTCGCAAAGGGCGCAAGGGGGTGTCCTCCTCGTTCCCAGCGTGCGCTAGGCTGGGGGATATAGCGCAATTGGGATACAACTTTCTCGCCCCTCGCATGTGCCTCCTTGCGGGGTGTGCTTCATCTATGTGTCCGCACATTGTGCCATGCCATTCAAGCTGTCGAAGGTCCTGAGAGCGCGCCTTAGCACCCTACATAGCGCACCAAATGTCAGAACTTTGCGTCCTATGAAGGAAATGGGGTCCAACGAGCCGAGTTTAATAGCGGGTTGAACACGTGTTTTAGACTTCTCGGCGACGACAGTTGTGGCGGAGCTTGCACACGATAGAGAATAGACATAGGGGTCTTTTACCTAGGTTTAAGACCTCTTGAGAAGGTAAAGTCCCTATTCCTTCTTTGTTGTATTGCTTGCGATGCTTCACAAGGGTACAATGGGGGATGTCTCCTTAGGGTTTTCTGAACACTACGATCGGTCCCTTCCTAGGGTTAAGGTAGTTCTCCTTTTATAGAGGTGTCAAGCCTATTCCCCCTAATATTTGGCGGGAAGGGTGTCCACATTCTCATCCAAAGAGAGCTGGCCCACACCTCTAATTTAAATGGACGAAGTCTAGGGTACTTCGGGCGCTCCAGTCCAAGGAAGTGGTCGCAGGGAGCACTCGCTCTAGGGAGTTGCGTCATCCTCTACTTTCTTGCACCAAAGTGGCTACACCGCACTTTGGAGGTCACCGGTGGCATCAGCTCTACTTTAAAATAGATACGCCCCAACATCATCTTCTTGTACCGAGGCAGATCCCACAGGCAGTGGGCCATGTGACCTGCCTATTGAGGTGTTGTTTTGCTTGACGGAGTGTGTTGTGAGTCTGTTCATTGCGGAGGGTCGCCCAGGACGTAAGTATCTTGCCAAGGGCACTACATCATTGAAGACCCCCTACTCCAGGTGCGCCACCTCAAGCCTAGCTTATGGACAGTTCTGTCCCGCCCTCTGAGCTGGTATGTACCTATTGAAGGGAATATGCCCTGAGAGGCAACAATAAAGTTGTTATTATCATATTCCAAGTATATGATAGATGTTTATTTTCCATGCTATAATTGTATTAATTTGAAACGTTAATACATGTGTGTTTAATAAACAAATAAAGGGTTCCTAGTTATGCCTCTCTTATGAACTAGCTCGTTGATTAATAAGATGATCAAGGTTTCCTAATCATGGGCATTGGATGTTGTTAATAATGAGGTCATAGAATTGGTGGAATGATGTGATGAACATTCATCCGAAGTATAGCATTACGATCAAAGTCATTGTGTTTATATGGCTATAACATCATATGAAGTAATCTTAGTCCTTAAACCATGAGATCATGTTAATTGCTAACATCAAACGTCACACTATAACAGGGTGACTATAAAGGTGGGTTCAGATACTCCAAAGGTGTTTTGTTGAGGCTGATGGATCAAGAGTGGGATTTGTCCATCCCGATGATGGATAGATATACTCTAGGCCCTCTCGGTGATATCACATTGAAATAGCTTGAAAGCACGTGATGTTATCACTACAATGTTATATCACAGGAACAAGAAAAGAGTGAATGTCGGTAGCGAGATCAAACTAGGCATTGAGATACAGATGATCGAATCTCGGAAATGTAATATATCCCGATACGAAGGGATTTTTTTACTAGCGTTAAATGTTCTCATGATCACAGAAGTCATCCTTGAATCTGTGGGAGTCAGTATGGCTCTCTAGGTCCCGCTACTGACTATTGATCTGAGAAGAGTCTCGATCATGTATGCATTATTCATGAACCATAGGGTGACACACTTAAGGGATACCGACACTATTTGGAGCACATCTGTTCCAGAGAAAAGATTGACAAAGCACTAGAATTATTTCAATGGACACCAAAATTGTTTCATGTGAAATTGCTAAAATTGGTTCAGCATGTGGTATTGAAATATTGCAGGGGGTTTTATGTGAATGTTTGTTAATTAAAGTAATTAACAAAATTCTGAATAGAATAAATAAAAGAGTTATATTAAATGAGAGTTGCATTAAATTTGGTGGAAATTTAATGCATGTGAGTGAAATTTTGAGTGGTGTCAAATTTATGTGAGCGGAGCCTCCACCCACATCAATGAGAGGAGGCGGAGGGGATCCTCCATGGCCACCGGCCAAGGGAGGGGATGCCCCCTCCCCTATAAAAGTCCTCCCTCTCCTCCTCACAAAATAGACCTCCTCGTGAAGGATCTCTCTCCCCTCTAGAATTATTCCCCCATGGTCTGAGATTAGCGAGATACATGTTCCCTGTGGACTTTCATCTGGAAGGATTTGCTTCTTCTGCTGCATCGCTGGAGCGAGGAGGCGGAGGTTGTTCGGTGGACCGGACGTGTGTGCGAGCACGGATGCGCTGCTGATTTTGAGCGCTAGGACTTCCTCTCGATCTTGAGATCGGCAAGCAATTGGCTACATCATCCACGAGTAAAATCTCATTACACTTTGTTTGTCTTCAACGGTATGATCTCTATGGATGTATATCCACCTGTTGCTTATATCTAGTAGATAGATCTTGGTGCTTAGTAGTTCCCATCGTAGGAAAATTTTGTTTTTTATGCTATGAACCCAACAGTGGTATTAGACCCTGATCTATGCGTAGATGCTTTGCACGGGTAGTACACATATGAGTATGTGGGCGATGATGATCAGGTTATTGCATCTTATATGTATTATTGATACTGGTGGCATAGTGGGATGAAGCGGCCCGGACTAACTTTACATGTCCTCGCACATGAGACCTATTCCACGCTTGACATGCAACTAGTTTTGCATAAGTGGCTAGCGGGTGTCAATCTCTCCTACTATAGTCAATATCTGATTTACAACGAGTTGCTAATAATTTGGTTATCATTGTTGTGGTTCGATGTTCATAGGTAAGGTCGGTTCTACCTTCGAAAGACCTAAGCCACGTAAAACTTGCAATTGATAAATTAGAGGCATCTAGTTTAGATTATTGCTGGGCTAGTGTCATGATATGGTAATGTTGTAAGTTGAAGTATAGTTGATACTCTTATAACATACCTAACACGTAAGTTCCATAGACCTTGGCCTTACACAAAGGAATGATAAAGATCATACCACGATGCACATGATAGTGATGAAGTGCAAGAACCATATCATTTCACTTTATGCATACTATGTTTGCATCTTATATTGCTTGTTTGGCGTTTTAGTAGCCTTATAAGATGATCCCTCTTTCCGATATCAAGATAAAAATGTGTTCTTCCTTAGTATGCAATGTTCTATTGATCGTTGTTTCAAGGCATCACGTGATGATCAGGCATTTTCGATTCTACGCTTTTGTACAACGGGTATAATATAGTTTTACATACGCGAATCCTAAGGTTCGTACTTGGCGAGCCTAGTATGTATAGACATGACCTCGGAACACAGACCGAAAGGTTAAGAATGAGTCATATAGTTGATATGATGCCCATATAGATGCTCGCGTTTGAGACTACACCGACTCACGTGATGATCGGACTTGGTGTAGTAGATTTTGTTCATGTCATCACCAAAAATACACGAGGGATGTTGTCTTGAGTGGGAGTTCATTCGTAATTTGGATTAGTTGAACTCGGTCTATCATAAACTTAGTCTAAATAAACTTTATAAATTACGTTGTAGATCGCACCACCTGCTTTTAATTTCAATGTGTTCATGGAGAAAGAGAAACTTGCAGCAAATGGTAGCAACTTTACCAGCTGGGCCATGATTCTGATAATTCTTGATGAGGATATCCCTACAATTTCACCTACCCCAATTACTACTGAAGATGTTCGAGCTGCTACAAAGAAGGATCAGTCCAATGAGATTAGAATTGGACCCATTACAAGAGCTCGTGCTAAGATACTAGAACAACAGGTGAACCTGTTTCTTAATGAACCTGATGTTTTACTTAATGATAATTTAGTACTACCTAAGTCTTTACATTATTATATGATCAGGTACATGGGAGAAGAAGGCATCGCACGGAACAAGGAACTGAAGCATATGGAGCATGGCATGTTGATCCATGAAACATGCACGAGGGAGGAGAGGGAGGAAGCGCAAGGAGATGTCAAGGGAAACATCAACACTATGTTCTGCAACAGCAGAAAAACAAGCATAAACTCTGCCATGGCACAAAATCTGCCTATTATCCTGCCGCAGCAGAAGTGGCCTGCGTGCCTAAAGGGCTGCCCCTATAGGGTCGGCATGTATCCTAAGTTGTAGTCGTTTGTGTCTTGTACTCTTAGCCTAGCCGCACCTTGGTCCTTTAATATGGGGCACCGCATCTAGTTTAGTGTTAGACCACGTTAAAATATTTTATAGTTGATTCTTATTAGAACCTCTGGAATTACTTGTGATCCGAATACTTGCTGCAATTGAGTGTGATCTGTTGTTCCACTAGGAATTAGTAGATTGCAAACTACTGTTCGTGGTTGATGGCTACGTGCGCAAGAGCATGGTGTTGTGAATATCCCACAAGGTTCGAGAGATGTTGCATTGGCATCAGGGTTTCAGCAGGAGCGTTCATAGCTATAGGCTAGTTATCAATCATCCACCATCATCATCGATAAGTGCTAGCTCAGAAAATCGGGCCATACCGTATCAATTCTCCTCACTATTGCACAAAAGCAATGTGTGTTATAAGAGCCACTAGGCCCCCCCACCAGCTCTTGATGCCCCTAACGAGGAAAATAATGTCCATTTGACTCGTCAGGAGCAGCACAACTTCGTTCATTGCAGCATACTATCTGTGCTAGAGCCGAAACTTTGAAAGAGTTTCGAAAATGGCAATTCCTTTGATACCATGGGTGAATTAAAAATGATTTTCGATTCCCATGCTATCATACAAAGTTATAATGCTTCTGAAAAGTTCTTTAGCTGCATGATGAAACATAATAGCTCTGTTAGTGAGCATGTACTCAAAATGTCCGAGTACGCCGATAATCTTGTGTCCTTGGGAATAAATATTCTCATTGACTTAGGCATACATCATGTTCTCTAATATCTACCACCTAGCTACAAGAGCTTCGTGATGAACTATAATATGTAGGGCATGAAGAAGTATCTCTCCGAGCTTCTGTCAATGCTTAAGACTGTAGAAGTGGCGATCAAGAAAGAACATCAAGTGTTGATGATCAATAAGACCATTGGTTTCAAGAAAGACAAGAAAGGTAAATATAAGGGAAAGAAGGTCGGAAAATCTGTTGTTGCACCTGAAAAGAAATCCCGAGCTAGCCCTAAGTCTCATACCGAGTGCTACTATTGCAAGGGGACTGGTCATTGGAAGCACAACTTCCCCAAGTATTTGGTGGATAAGAAGGCTGGCAAGGCAAACTAAGGTATATGTGATATACATGTTATTGATGTGTAATTGACTAGTACTCGTAGTAGCATCTGCGTATTTGATACTATATCGGTTGCTAATATATGTAACTCGATTCAAGGGCTGCGGAACAAGCGACAACTAGGAAGGGATGAGGTCACGATGCATGTCGGCGATGGATCAAGAGTTGATGTGATCAACATTGGGACACTACCTCTCCATATGCCGTCGAGATTAGTGATAAATCTAAATAATTGTTATTTGGTGCCTGCACTGAGCATGAACTTTTTATCCGGATCGTGTTTATTGCAAAGTGGTTATTCGTTTAAATCCGAAAAGAATGGTTGTTTGATTTATATGGATAATATCTTTTATGGTCATGCACCTGTGATGAATGGTTTATTTCTGTTGAATCTCTATAGTACTGATACATATTTTCATAATGTTGATGCTAAAAGGATTAACTTGATGATGATATATCTGCATATATGTGGCACTGCTGTCTAGGTCATATTGGCATTAAATGGATGAAGAAACTCCATTCTGATGGACTTCTGGAATCACTTGATTTTGAATCATTTGATACATGTGAGCCATGCCTTATGGGCAAGATGACTAGAACCCCGTTTTCAGTACAATGGAACGGGCGACCGATTTATTGGAAATAATTCATACTGATGTATGTGGTCCAATGAGTGTGTTGGTGTGAGGTGGATATCATTATTTTGCTACTTTCAAGGACGATTTGTCTACATACAGGTATATCTATTTGATGAAATACAAGTCTGAAACCTTTAAAAAGTTCAAGGAATTTCAGAGTGAAGTGGAAAATCATCGTAATAGAAAGATTAAATTTCCGCGGTTCGACTGTGGAGGTGAGTATCTTAGTTACGAGTTTAGCACACATATGAGAGATTATGGAATAGTTTCACAACTCACGCCTGCCGGAACACTACAACATAGTGGTCTATCGGAACGTCGTAATCGTACTTTATTGGATATGGTTCGATCTATGATGTCTCTGACTAACTTGCCGCTGTCATTTTGGGGTTATGCACTAGAAACCGCTACATTCACTTGAATTGTGGTTTGGAAACAAACCTAACGAATCATTTCTTAAAGTTTGGGGATGTGATGTTTACATGAAGAAACTTCAACTTGATAAACTCGAACCCAAAGCGGAAAATGTGTCTTCGTAGGATGCCCTAAAGAAATAATTGGGTATTCCTTCTATCACAGATTTGAGGGCAAGGTTTTTGTTGCCAAGAATGGATCCTTTCTAGAGAAAGAGTTTCTCATGAAAGGTGTGTGAAGTCAGAAGGTATAACTCGAGGAGGTTATTGAACCTTCTCTTCATGCGACGGCGAGTGGCGTAGCGTCAAAAATTGTTCCGGAGTTCATTTCCCCAAGTGAAGAAGGAACTAATGATAATGATCATGAAACTCCGAAAGAGGATACTGCCAAACCTCGCAGGTCAAGCATGACACATGCAGCTGCTGAACTGTACGGAAATCCTTTCGTGAAAGGCCGTTGATGACGTTGATGACGTTGTGACGTATGAAGAAGCGGTGATAATGATCATGGTAGATGGAATTGATGATGTTGCGACGTATGAAGAAGAGATGATGAGCCCATATTCCAATAAATGGCTACAAGCCATGAAATCCGAGATGGAATCCATGTACGAAAACCAGGTTTGGACCTTGGTGAACTTACCTCACAACCGAAAGGCCGTTGAGAATAAATGGATTTTCAAAAGAAAAACTAATGCTGATGGTAATGTGACCATCTATAAAGCTCGACTTGTCGCAAAGGGGTTTTCAAAAATTCAAGGAGTTGACTATGATGAGACATTCTCTCCCATAGCGATGCTAAAGTCGGTTAGGATTATGTTAGCAATTGCTGCATATTTCAATTATGAAATATTGGAGATGGATGTCAAAACCGTGTTCCTCAATGGTAATATTGAAGAAGAGTTGTATATGATACAACCTAAGGGTTTTGTTGATCCTAAGGATGCTGACAAGGTATGCAAGCTTCAGCGATCCATTTATATCACATTGAAATAGCTTGGAAGCCAGTGATGTGATCACTAGAATGTTATATCACGGGAACAAGAAAAGAGTGTATATCGGTAATAAG
Organism: Avena sativa; assembly: GCA_916181665.1. Classification (NCBI taxonomy): domain Eukaryota; kingdom Viridiplantae; phylum Streptophyta; class Magnoliopsida; order Poales; family Poaceae; genus Avena; species Avena sativa. Next base: position 276,058,447 of record OV702292.1, read on the forward strand.
ATCAAACTAGGTATTTACCGATGATCGAATCTTAGACATGTAATATATCGCGAGACAAAGGGATTTTGTTACTAGCGTTACAGGTTCTCATGATCACAGAAGTCATCGTTGAATGTGTGGGAGTCAGTATGGATCTTCAGGTCCCACTACTGATTATTGATCTGAGAAGGGTCTCGATCATGTATGTATTATTCTCGAACTGTAGGGTGACACACTTAAGGGATACAGACACCTTCTTTTGTTTTCTTTTGTCCCAATCCCTTATCAACCAGTAGCTAATGCCTACTCTTATTTTCATTTGACTAGGCATGGTCACTAGCTTTCAATTCTATGCATAGCCATGCATTGGGGTTTTCGTTTTCCCTATGTAAATACCTTATCTCTTCTCTGGGATTTGTGAGGTCATGTCCATATATGAGACCAAAAAAAATCCTATCTCTCTTTTCTTCTTTAATTTTTGTCTAGGTTCTACACCGCTTGGATATACTTTTGTTCTTTGTGCTTTCTTTATCTTGTGTATATGTTCAAAACTGTCAATCATGGATGTTCTACCGATCCTAGTATTTCTAGATGTTGGGCATGATTTCAGATGTCCTTTGATATTCAAAGTTGGGTTTTTATTTTCTAAAAATCTGGGTAGTTTTGAATCTGTTCTAGTTTCAGTCTAGCAAATAGCAGCAGCAGGTGTCCCAGGTTTAGTAAGCTACAGCAACATTGCCGCTAACAGTAGGGAACTTCAGCAACATCGGTGGATTCTGGCTACCTGCCTAGCCCACCTCGGCAGTCGCAACAGCCACCTTCTCCGGTGCTTTCCTCTCTTCCTGGGCCGTACCGCTTCGACCGAGAGGGATGCCTCTCCTGTTCTTCTTCTGTCTTTTCGTCTATCGCTGTCGCCCTCTCTCTCTCAGCGCTGCAGACGGAAATCATCCAGCAAGGCAGGTCCCTGTCTCCCTCCGTCAACATCGACAGTTGCCCGGCATACCCTTCTTATCCTCATCGAGACCCTCGGAACCCTAGACCCCTCCATCCCTACCACTGCAGCCCCGTCCTTCTCTTGCCTCCCTCCACGCCACCACCTCGGCCTCGCCATGGCGCGGCTGCTCTAGTGCTTCTGAATCCTCGCCGGCGCCGCCCAGAGAACCTCCTTGAAGCCCTCCATCTCATCGACAAGTTAAATGGACCTAAGCGTCCCCAAATAAATGACATGGTCGCTCTTTCCCCTCTTCAGTCTCCAGTGTTTGTCGTTAATTCCGGCTGTCTCGGTCACCCTACGTCCACACCGTCGATGCCCACGAACCCCCGGTGAGCTCCCCATCCCGTTCCACCTCTCCTTCATCTTCCTTAGGCTCTATCGCTGTCGACCTACGTCTTCCTGAGCCGCTCGCCGCTCGCCATCATGGCATGCTGCTCTGTCGCTGCGCGGGCGCGTTGCGCGTTCTCTGTAGCCGCCTGCAGCTACTCTGCACCTCCCCGTTCGATCCCCTATTCTGTCCCCTAGCCACGACTCCATCCATGACGTACCTACCTCGCAACAGTGCGCTGCTCCGTCGCTCGCCACACCGGCACGCCGTTCCCTGTCCGCGTGCAGCAGTTGGAAAGCAGCACCATGCCGGCAAACTTGTCCGGTTCGTCGAGGGGGCCAAGCCACTGCTGACCTCGTTAGATGTATTGGCCTAAACAAAACATGTAGTCCTTAGTGAGCTCTACAGGTTTCTTTCTAGCAGCATCGCCAGGAGCACCGTGGATTCATCGCCACCACTGTCGGAAGCCGCCACACTCGACTAGAGTTCAGACGTTTTTAGAAAACTCGCCGATTTTCCACTTCAGTTAACACGCGGAGTTTTGTATACAACCCCTACCATTTTGGTTCCTCCAACCTCAGTCCTACAAGAAGGCCCACCTTATCCAAACCCGACCGGGCCGTTTTACAAAAAGGTTCCCGGTGTTTTTGCTTTTCTCCCCCGCCGAGGCCCATCCCCACATGTCAGCCACCGTGGCTAGGTTGGGCGTCAGTAAGGAAAACCCCGGCGCAACCGTCCGTCAGCGCTGGGCTGAGTCAGCTCAGGCCCATGCGACAGCGACTTAGGCTAGGTGCTGCCTTGGTATAAAAAGTCCACCGCAAGTTTTCCTAATAAAAATAGAATAAAAAATAATTCCAGAAAAGAGAATATATTCAAATAAATTCATACAAATTTAAATAATTCGAATTTGAGGGTATTTCCATAACAAACCCAATTTCAAATTTAAACATGAATTCAAATCTACTTTCTGATAATTACCATGATGCCCCTGACTATTACAACTAATGACCATAATGCCCTTTTGGCTATTTAAAAATGACTAATAATAAATTTAAATCCATAATTTCAAAATTGACATATGATATATATTTTCTGATCAGAAAAATCCAAGGAATTCAAATATGCTATCCAAAATAATTTTTGAGCAATTTAAAATTTCGAAATAATATAAATACCAATTAAATTCCTTTTCCTAATAAATTCATAACTTTAATTCCGTAATTCCAATTTCGACAAATAATATGTCTAAATCAATCTACGCGATGAGCCTGTTCTAATTATGCATTCCATGTGAATTTAAGCATGCATCATATAAATACTTAAAAACCTGAATGGTTTATGCAAGTAAAACTTGACAAAATAATTAATAAAAGTGCTTATTTCTTGTTTCCACACCTCACCCATGCCATGCTAGATTATAACATGCAATTGTGCATCATTCCAGGAGTATTACCTAGATCCTTCCTATCCTGCAACTGAACTGATAGGCAATCAATTCCCCATTCTTGCATACATATAGTACCTATGCTTGTATCTTACTCTTGCATCATTGAGTCACGATTGCATTAAATTGGAATCCATAGTACTACATAGCCTTTACTTTTAAACCTGATCGAAACTTGTACCTCCATCCTATGAGCCATTACTACATGAGTTGTTTGAGCCATGCGAGTCGTAGAATTGTATGTGTAGGGTTTGTGAGAGTCCTTAGATAATGAGGTACCTAAATAACTTAAACTATGTAGTAATGGGATAACTAAATAAAGAGGCACCGGTGGGCAATAGCTGTTATTTGGTTCTTCCACACTCACTTGTGTCTCGTAGGACCTCGAGTACTTGATACCTGTTCCTTGACTATCGCACTATCTGCATGTGGGACCATGAATCCCCTTAGCGAGAGCTTGATACATTTATTATTTCTTGGGGCCATAAACAAGTTTGGGGCTTTATTACTATCCTGTACTTACGCCATGCTTTACTGTTTTATTTACGATTGTGCATGGAGCACCTATACTATTTAGGAATTACGGAGTCTTTTTACGGTATTGACAAGCCGGGTCACACTTTCGTGTTCTCAGCCGTTTACAGCCATTGGAGCAAATCATGGATCTGTCTCGAAGCCAGCCAACTTCGTTGCGGGTAGCTTAATGGGGTGCCCCCCTGAAATATTTTATGAATCTTGTGATTGCTTTGTGATGAAAGCCTCGTTGGGTTTTTATTTGGTTTTTCCAAGGTTGATCATGCGTGTGTTTCTATTTGTGCACCCCTGCAGGGTAAATCTTTCCGAAAGCCGTGTCTGTGGTTATGGACGACTTGGAGCACAGTTTCGCGATCATAGACAAGCATAACTAAAGAACCGCCTTTAATTTGACTAAGACATGACTAGTAATTAGTACAACACTCATGGAATAGTTAATAAAAATGCCAAGAGATGGGTTGTTCTTCCGACTTCTCGTCGGTAAGCGAGAAGGGGACGAGCGAGGTTAATTATGTTGCTTATATAAATGTTGCTATTAATTAATGGGCGTCCGTCCATCTCTGGTTGGGCGGATGTGTAGCGAGTCTCTATAGCTCTTTATAGACATTATCTTTCGCCGTCATTGCATCACCCCGAGGTTGTTCCCTTTAGCTGCATTATGACTTGCTGAGTACCCCTAAGGTCTCACATGATAAATATTTGGTTCAGATGGACAAGTATACTCTCATGAAGGCTAATGGGTTGAGGAGACAGATGATGGTGGCAACCACTATCCGGTGTAGAGATTCCGGAGATAGAGATCTATAAGATCTGTGGGCGGGATGTGCTTATTTTTACGGCATCTTATACAGATTTGCTTCTTATACGTACTCGGATCATGTTATCCGCTTCCGCTTGATATTCTGTTGTGTGATATTTGATGATGTATCCTAAAATATTATATCTATTTAGGATATTTGGATCTTGCCGTATAGCGTTGAATATTTATGTTTCTATTGTTTCTAGATGGTGTGACTCTGATGTCTATTGTAAGTCGCAGACATACATACTCATTTGTGTATGTCGTGATCGCATTACCTGTCGCTTACATCGCTCGCTCTTGTCCCGATTTTCTTGAAAATGGATAAGTTGGTAGGCCGGTACCGTGCCCTTCTCTACTTTGATGGGCCTACACGTGGGTGGCATTGGGCCTCCGCGGTAGAATCACTTATCCACTTTTGATTCATCCAGGCAGGTTCTTAGAGCGTAATGTCCAAGGTATTACATCGATGTGAGCCCATGTCGGTTGTGCGCTCTCGCAGTCATGGGAACGTCAAAAGATGACGTGGTGCCACAAGCCCATATCGGCCATGTATTCTCGCGGACGGAGAGGCTAACTCGCATCATAGACATTAGACGTGTGCGTCTTCTTGTGTTGAGTTCCTACGGCACGTCCCATTACTACATGAGCTGGCGGTTTAGAAAGTAGATGTTCATGGGTGCATGTCCTCGGGTTAGCGCATATGTCTACGTCTAACTGATAGCGCCATCCCTCGATCGCGTTTTCGCCGTTAAGAGTCGAGATGCCAACGTTATATTTCGGGGTATGCGACGATGGGTCCAGGTCTACGGATCCTCGATGCCACGACCAGCTTTTAGCCTATAAAAGACCCCTCCACCTTCCTGGTTTCTTGCATCGATTTAGTTGGTTCAGCTTAGCTTCCCCTTCGCGTCGTGCTAGAAGAGACATCACCGGCTACCTGAAATGACGGCTTTGTCATATCCGACGCATTTGAGAAGGTGCGTCGTGATGCTCTATAGAACGGCACGCAGCGGAAGAGTAAGTTCGTTCATTTGTAGGTACAATGTAGCGATAGCCACGAAAAAGGTCTACGTAATCGGTTCGGCGTCATGTCCACTCGCTGGATGTACGCGTGAAACCCGTCAATGGGGAGAAGCGGTAGACGCAACTATCGGTGCCACGACATCGACACGGAACACAGAGATGGAGGACAGATTCGTCGTGGAGCCATTTCCATCACCATCGGTATACACGGGAACCGCGTACTCGAGGAGAAGCAGCCACCACGATGACGGTGAAGATCGCGTGAACAGGGAGAGGGAGTGATGTTGGCGGCGTGTTCTCTCTCCGATATGTCTGTGAGAACATCAAGCGGGAGTCGCGATGATCAAGGATACGATGTCAACGACACGACCGTAACCGTCAAGAAGGATCAGTGGAAGAGCGACATCCTCATGCCATGATGTACGTGGGAGGCGCGTCCATGGCAAGAAGCGCTACCACGTCGACCAGGAAGCCCACGCTGATGTGAAGAAGGACCAACGTCGGTGCTATCTACACTCGCTGCTGCGTCTACGAGAAGTGCACCGCCAGGGTGAACGCATCATCGTGCTTAAGGCGGTGTACAAGCTTTAGTCAACACTAGGGTCTTTTGGCCGGTAGTTATTAGGATAAGTTCATATTAGATAGAATGTAATTAGGTATTTAATGTGTACAACAAGATATCAAGAATATGTGTTGCAGAAGTTATTCATATTTCGTGTATGATCATTGACGTTTCTTTTTGACTATGGTATCTATGCATGTTTTTCTTCTTTCCAATAATGTATTTTTTTTTTTGTTTTCTTACCATTTACGTTTTCCATTGTAACGTGAGCAAAAGAAATTCAAAAATATCAGCTATGAAAGTCATTGTTGTCTCGTCTAAGTTACACTTCGTATTGGCTTTGAGGCCTATTTACTTTCTCTAACGCAATACACTGAAGAGTCTAAATAAGGTAGGTTTTATGAATTCAAAGATAGTCATCTGCATATTTCCATCCTTCGTCGAGGAGATAAGTGAATTTCGGGAGAGCTTCACAGCCCCTTTCTCGGCTCCGTGATAGTGTTCTACATGTTTCCATCGTTCGTCGAGGAGATAAGAAAATTTCGGAAGATCTTCACAGCCCCTTTCTCAGCTCCGTAGTGTATGTAGATCATCAGATAGGATACTAGGATTAATTGTCAGACTATTTTTTGTCTGTAATTTCATGTGTGTATGTTTCATTTTACCTTTTACGTGTATACTTCCGCGTCTTAGTGTTATGCACTATATTCCTGTAAGCTTCCGTCTTTGTGTTAAAGCAACTCTTACCTTCGTGAGTCATGTCGTGGATACTGGACATATGCGAATTTGTCCCTTATGTTTGTAAGTACTCAGCCCACGCGCTCACGGAAATGGCTCGGCCCACGTGCTCGTGGAACTGATTCCTATAGCATCTGCGATTTTAAGTGGTTGAAGGCTAGAAGTTTACTCCCACCTCTAAAGGTCTACCTGTCGCGCTCTGGGGGACGCAAAGAAGAGTCTAGTTAATTGTCAAATTATATAGCCTTAGACTACGTGTATCAAGTATGAAGGCTTGTTTATCAAGGCACTCTCAATTTGATTTGGATGAAACAACCTTCCTACTACCCATTTCATAAAGTTGCTAATATAACTCAGCCAATTTTGACGTCTAAATAGTTACTACTTGGCCTCCAAAATTCGTTATGAACTTGTTTTTTTTGAAATGGGGAACGGAGCCCCGGCCTCTACATCAAACGATGCACAAATCTTTATTCATTATTAGAACCACAAAAGTTTGGCAAAAGCTATTACAAAGATCATACAAACAGGAACCGCCAAAAAAAACACCGAGAAAAATTAATAACCATATCGCCAGCTCCCCAACGAGATCTAGCAAACACCTAGCTGCATCTTTTGACCCCGCTCCACGGTCACTCTCACTGTTGTCACTCGCCAAGACAAGTTGGAGTGCCTGGGCGCGGCGGCTCGAACACAAGCAAAAGGAACCCCAGAACCGCACATCCTATCCACGGATCAGTGCCCACGCACATGCTCCGGATGTCGCCGCCTTCATTATCTTCCGCCAACTCGTCATCAGCATGTAGATCGATGCGCAGACACTCGCAATACTAGGCACTGACACCACCGCGGTGCCAAGTAGCACCGCCTCCGTGCGCGCTAGCCGCTCCACCTCTCCCGCCTCTTCCATCTAGTGTTGCTGCACAAGCAATGCTCCCAAGAGAGAATGCGACACCGATGTGCCGCTGTCGCCTGACCCGGAGGTCTTCGGGTTTCCCCCGGAGTAGCTACGAGGGGGGTAATGAGAGCTGCGTGGAAAACAACACAGATGCGCCATCACCCGCCATGACCAGATTCGAGCTCGGTTTTCAACGGCAGCACCGCCACCCCAACTCGTCGCTGGGACTAGATGTGGAAAAACAGCACAACCAGTCCATGCCCATGACCACTCCGGTGAAGAAGGTGGCCGCCGCCACCATGCCCAGGACCACTGCCCTAGGCGTCCTCATGTAGCAGAAGTAATCCAGGTGCGCAAATGCCATCGTCGGAGGTGATGCAACAGGCAGCAGATGTAACTACCTCGGTGAATTACGCTCTTAGTTACAAGCCTGGATGAGCGGAAATGGTTAAAATGGTACGGTGGGGCCAAATGCCACTCACAGGTAGACCTTTCGGCCGTCCTAACCATTTCCAAAACATCAGGACAAGAACGAGCGGTGTAATCGGCAGGCGAAGGGATCAACTACATACACAAATGAGTATGTATGCAAGCCACCATACAACAGTCCTCAGAGCCATTCCATCTAAAAGAAATAGAAATATTGCAACGCCATACGGAAAGATCCAAATATCCTAGATAGATATAATAGTTTAGGATATCTCCTCATACATCAAACATCAGAGTATCAGGCGGAAGCGGAAAACAAGATCCGGGTACGGATAAGAAGCAAATCGGCATAAGATGCCCCATAAATAAACACATCCCGCCCACAGATCTCACGGATCCCCGTTCCCGGAATCTCTACACCGAGTGATCGTTGCCCACATCGTTCGTCTCCTCCACCCAGTATCCATCTTGCGAGTATACCTGTTCATCTGAATCAAACAATTTATCGTGTGAGACCCTAGGGGTACTCAGCAAGTCTTTATGCCTCTAAAGGGGACACAACCTGGGGTGACACAATTGCAGCAAAAGATAATACCTAAGAATTCTATAGGTACTCGCTAACCATCCGCCTAACCAAAGATAGACGGATGTCCGTGAATTAATAACAACAGTTATAACAGTAATATTAACAGATCCATCCTCCTCCTCGCTTACCAACGAGGAAGCGGACGAACAGCCCCCCATCCGTTGGCAGTTTTATTATCCATTCCATGAGTGTTACACTATTTACTAGTCAGGTACTTAGTCAAATTAAAAGCGGTACTTTAGTTATACTTGTCTATGATCGAGAAACTGTGCTCCAAGTCGTCCATAACCGCGGACACGGCTTTCAGAAAGATTTACCCTGCAGGGGTGCACAAATAGCAACACACACTCGATCAACCTCGGAAAAACCAAATCAAAACCCAATGAGGCATTCACGACAAAGCGATCACAGGATTCAGAAATGTTTCAGGGGGCCACCCCATTAGGCTACCCGCAACGAAGTTGGCCGGCTCCGAGACGGACCCAAGGTTTGTGTCAATGGCTGTAAACGACTGGGAACCCGAAAGTGTGACTGGGCTTGTCGATACCGCGAAAACACTCCGCATCCAAAACAGTACAGGTGCTCCTCGCACAATCTTAAATAAAGCAGTAAAGCATGGCATAAGTACATGATAGTAATAAAGCCCCAAACTACTTTGTGGCCCCAAGAAATAAGAATTAATCAAGCTCTGGCTCAGGGGGGTCATAAGCCTCCCGGATGTGGATAGTGCGAATAGTCAAGGAACAGGAATCAAGTACTCGGGGTCCTGCGGGACACAAGTGAGCATGAAGAACCAAATAACAGATATTGCCCACCGGTGCCACTATCATTAGTTATCCTATTACTACTCAGGTTAAGTTGTTTAGGTACCTCGTTATCCATCAGACACTCACATACCCTACACATGTTGTTCTCCGACCCGCATGGCTCAAACAACTCCTGTAGTAATGGCTCATGGGATGGAGGAACAAGCTTCGGTGGGGTTTAAAAGTAAAGGCTATGCAGTACTTGGGATTCAGTTTAATGCAATCACGACTCAATGATGCAAGAATAAGAGAGAGGCAATAGGTACTATATGTATGCAAGCATGTGGTAGTGCTTGCCTGGCAGCTCGGTTGAAGCGAGGGATGGATCTGGGTAGTGCTCCTGGGTTTCTTGATATATCCCCTGCTCAGCGTCTATTCGAAGAAGAATCAAACAAACAAGGGCCAACATAAATAGAGTGCACAAGCATATGAATTAAAATGCGACAAGCAAACAATCATGCCATGATGAATGATGCACAATTTGCATGGCAATAATGTAGCATGGCATGGGTGAGGTGTGGAATACAAGGATAAAGCATTTTATGGAGTTTTAGTCACCTTTTATCCTCAAATAAGTTGCTGTAACCTTTGTATTTATATGATGCATGCTGCAATTCAGAACATGGAATGCATAAACAGAAAGGTCTCGTCGAGATGATCATTTTAGACATATTATTTGTCAAATTTGGAGTTATAAAACAAAAGTTATTAATTAATTAAGAAAAAGGGCATTTTATTGTAATTTTAATCAACTCGAAATTTTAAAGTGTTCAAATAATATTTTGAATGGCATATTTGAAATCCTCACATTTTTCTGATTTCAAAACATATATTACATGTTTAATTTGGAATTATATCTTAAAAGATATTTGAAAACAGATTTGAATTTGAATTTAAAACAAATTTGAAAAGGTTTAATTAAACAGCAAGCAGAAACCGTCTTGTACTCACCCAGATCTAGCCACAGACACAGACAGATGGGCCCGGGCTGACCTGGCAAAAAAAACGACGCGGAGAAACCTTTCTCACCGCGAGCTGAGCTAGCCCATGCGGCTGACAGGTGGGCCCGGTGGGGTTGAGGGTCCATGGCGCGCGCGGCCAGCCGGGACGCGACACGTGGTGGATCCGAGGGACCGCGGGGCAAGGCTGTGGAAACCCCGGTACCTTTTCGCAGAAAGCCCGGGTGACCGACAGGTGGGGCCTCTAGGAGCACGGGTTGAGCCGGTAAAAGACACAGGGGGTTAAGTGCAAAAGGGTTCGCGGCCACTGTTTCTCTTCTTGTTCTCTGACGGACTGACGGCACGCACGGCACGGCGCAGCAGGATTTCGATCTCGCGACCTCGTGCGCGCGAGCGGCGGCGGCTACCGCTGGGGTGGCTTGGGGGTTGTGCTGGCTTGCGCTCGCGCGGCTAGGTAGAGTGTGAGGCGACGCAGGGACATGCAGAGGCTCGCGGCCACGGCGCACTGAGGTTGCTCGGCGAAAATTCTGGCGCAGCTAGGGCTACCCGGTGAGGCGGAGTATGTCCAGCAGGTAGAGGAGCTCACCGCGGGTTGGTTGGTGTGGTCAGATCGGGGAGTGGCGCAGAGGATCGTCGACGAGGCTGGCGGCCGGAGTTCTAGGGTTTGGCGTCGGGTGGCGGCGGTACCGTTGGTTCTGGGGCTCCTCCTTCGCGTCGGCGTGTCCAGTGCGAAGCAGAGAGGTCCCCTTGGTTTTCCAGGCCACCTCCTCGACGCGCTCGCCGGCCGGAGCGACGAGGAGCAGGGGTAGACGTCGGTGTCTGGCAGCGAGATCTGGCGATGGTGAAGAGAGAGGGGAGGTGCGGCAGGGCTTGGGGTGGATCTGGGCGATGAAGAGGAGCCGTGGGGAAGGAGGAAACAAGAGGGAGAGAGGCGAGGCAGCCGTGGCATGGGTAGATAAAGGTGGCTCGGTTGTCACCTTTTTCTTCTTCTCCTTTCACGTGCTCGGGCTGGCTCGGTTTGAGCAGGGCAGGGGCAGGTAGGGTGGAGCTAATAGCCGGGCCAGGGAGCGTCCAAGGAGGGGCAGGCTCGGGTGGGCCATCCCCGGCTGTGAGAGAGAAAGAGAGAGGAGAAGGGAGGCTCGGGTGAGCTAGGTTAGAAGGAATTAGAAGCTCGGTTAGGGTTGGGGCTAGGGAGGAGGTTAAGGATAGAGAGCCTAGGGAAGTGGTGGTGAGGTTGTTTAGGATTTTACATCCTCACATGAGCAAGCAAGGAGGGGATGGGAGAGAGGTAGAGTAGGGTGTGATTGAGGTATAGGGTTTAGCATGCCCAAAACTAGATCAAGCTAGAAAAGGTGTTGAGATGGAGATGGTGAGGTGATGAAAGAAGAAGGTGTGATCAACAAGAGATCAAGAACACATAGGATGATGACACAAGACAAGACCCACTTTAAAACAAAGGCAAAACTCAAAGGAGAAGAGATGGTGGAGCTTTGCATGGCCCATGCATGTATTTAATGCCATGTGTTAATCTTGTGAAAACAAACTAAAATCTCATGGCATTTATTTATGTGCATCCTCAAAAGATGGAGTAAGGGCCAAGCTAAGGAGTTATAGAATTAGATCCACCCAGCCCACATGAGCTAGAATAAATATAAAAAAAAAAGACTTACAAGCTCATGGGTTATTGGAATGGTGGAAGTATAAGGTGGTGACAAGGAAAGGTGATGGAGTTGAATAAAAGATATGCCCCCAACTCAACTTGGGCATTTAAACAATATATCAATAACCAAATACAATATCAAGAGGCAAATACAATTAACAATGCATATGAGAGAAGAACCAAATCAAAAGGGTTTTATATGATGCTCAAATGCAAGGTGGCATGATGACATGAGCATGATATAATTATGATGCAACAATTATATATAGGAAGTAGCCATTATCTTAGTAGACCAAGTAGAATTACAATTGTTAGACAATTGGGATGCTACAGCAGATCGGGACCGAGGACCATCCGATCCCATCAGGGTAGATCTGATCCATCCCGCCACCACACACTGATCTCCGGCCGATGTCGTGTAGTGACATCCCTGACCGTCACTACTTCGCCACATCGCTATTGATCCATCGGGACAGAATCGCCGCCTACTCGAACGATTCTTTATGAACTTGTGAAGTGATGCAAATGTCATGCATGTCTTAACTGCCATGAAACCTATCAATTTTATGTGGATGTATGCTTAATGAATGCTAAAATGATAATATTCGAGGAACAACAGAAATGAAGGTCCATGAAATGGTATCTCAATTTATGGACATATGGTTTAATGGGTAGTAGACAGGTTGAGGCTCTTACGAAAATCTATTTCAATTGCAAGTTACTCAAAACAAAATTGCTGCTAAGATAAAAGGAGGATAGAAAGACCCCCTATTCTTAAGCATTTGAATCTTGTATGATATGATCAAAAAACATTGTGCTTAGCCGGTATTTATTTAATGAGGGATATGGAATCATTTCTTGGTAATTGAAAAGGTGCATGAGAGGAAAAGGTATTCTAACTTAAAGTATTCGTTGTCTAATGAAACCTTCAACAGTGACTAGATCTAATGGAATTCAGAGGTTTGGCATATATAAAATCCGAGTGCCATGCGTATCACTTCGTATTTACAATCAACAAGCCTACGCAAGAAGTTAATCAAGCAAAAAAATGATATATCATCTTCAAAACATGAATATACAAACTGAGAAAGTAACCATGCTACATAGCAATGACCGATTAGACCGTAGGGGACCAAGGCACCAGGAATACTTCACTGACACAGTCAACCGGTGTCAAATTAAGGATCATTCTATCCTCATGAGTCCCTTATCACGACATGAGAGAGACATCATATACACCCTGTGTGTGTAATCGTGTGCTTATCTCGTCGTTTTCATGGCTAAGAATAATACTTCCCCAGTTTAAAAATAACTGACTTGGATTTGTCTAAATTTAAATATATCTACAAACTAAAACATGTCTAGCTACATTTAAATTTAGACAAATCTAAGTGACTTATTTCTGGACGAAGGGAGTAATAGAACTCATATGTCCCTTTGCTTTAGCCTTTAGCATTCAAAATGGGCACACCAAATAGAACTTGTGTTAGGCTGGCGATAGTGCTAGTATCACAAGTTGTATCTTGTATATCAACTTGGCAAAAAGCTAATTTGGCACAACAATTAATGAAGATATACGTAAATGTAGTATCATGATATTGTATCACGTTAAATTAGATTATTCAATGTCAAATAGATCTTGTAGTACACTAGTTTGCATTGAGATTTAACAAATAATTAAATAGAAAGCATCTATGATCAGAGGATACCATGCACTATATATGTGGCATACGCATGATACTAGTGTATGATAATCTCCAATATGACCAGCCTTGTGAGAATATCATTTTGCACCCCGAAATTTGGATCGCCTAGGCAACACGGTACCCAAGTTGCTTACAATCAGCTGCGTTGCCCAAAGTTGGCGTGCCAAATACTCAAAGGGTCTTTTTGGGCACGAATTCAACTTTACGTTTTAATATAAAATATCAGGCTAACGTCCGTCAAGTTGGGCCCTCCTGTCAGCTTTCGTCGTTACGTCGCTGCCGTCGTGGCTGCCATGTAGGCTTGCAGCGTTGGCGCATGCATCCTTTACGCGCCTTCTTCTTCCTCCGGGGCGGCAATCTGTGGTCGTGGCCATGGCGTGGAGCTAGGACTTGGATGAACCTGCTCGGTCCCGTTCTCCTCCCCATCCCGAATCGGAGCTCGCCCTCACCATGGCCGCACCCATGGCACGACGCGGGGACGGGAATTCATTCCCGGGTGAGATCTGTCACCATGACGACCATGCTCGCTCCTGTTGGCCTCCTCCAGAATCCAAGCTCACCGTCGTCGTGGTCGCACGTGCACCAGCCAGGGCGCCTTCCTCCCCGAACTCCAAAACGGCGGATACGTTGCAAATGTATCCATAATTTTTGATGTTCCATGCTTGGTTTTATCTACTCTCTTGTGTTTTGTCCACACTTTGGAGTACTTTTCATATGATTTCTTGGACTAAACTATTAACAAGAGCCAGAATGCCAGCTCCCTGTTTTCTGCTATTTTTGGTTCCAGGAAAGTCAGAAAATGAATATTCTCGGAATTGGATGGGACAAAAGCCAAAGTCAGTTTTTCACCGAGGGACACCTGTAGCCAGAATACGAGACGGAAAGGGGCTGGGGCCCGACCACACCACCTGGCCGCACGGCCAGGCCTGGCCCACGCCAAGGGGTGGTCTGGCCGCCCCAGGCACCCCCTCGGCCTCTCCTTTCGCCTATAAGTTGCCTCTGATACGGAAACCCTAAGTACCCGATCAAAAATCCACGAAAGAGTCTGTAGCCGCCGTCATCTCCATCCCTAGATTGGGAGGGATCTGAAACTCTTCGCGGCACCCTGCCAGAGAGGGGAATTCACACTGGAGGCCTTCTTCATCACCATGCAAGCCTCTGGTGTGATGCGTGAGTAGTTCATCTCTGGACTACGGGTCCATGTAGTAGCTAGATAGATGGTTCTCCTCCTTTGTGCTATCATGTTTAGATCTTGTGACCCCCGTTCATGATCAAGATCATCTATTTGTAATTCTGCATGTTGTGTTTGTGGGGATCCGATGGATATTGAGATGCTATTTCAGATTGATTATTGATTCTATCATGTCTTTGTTATTTGTGATCTTGCATGCTTTCCGTTGTTAGTAGCTATCTTGGCCAAGTAGATGCTAGCAACTCTAAGAGTTAGTATTTATGCTCGATAGTGGGTTCATGCCTCTGGTAATCTGGGGAAGTGACAGAAATCTCTAAGGTACTAGATGTGCTGTTGCTACTAGGGAGAAAACAACAATCTTTTGTTTATAGAACAATCGTATTGTTTACTTTACATGCAATTCGTAATGTAATTATTCGTTGCTTGCAACTTAATACTAGAGGGGGTTCGGATGATAACCTAAAGTTGGATTATTAGTCATCGATGCAGTTGGATGCCCTCTATGTATAATGTTGTAATGCCCAATCGAATCTCAAAGGAGTCAAGATGATTAGTATATGCTTGTATGCTTTCTCGATGTTTGTCAATTGCCCCGCTGTAATTTGTTCACCCAGCATGTTATCTATCTTAAGGAGAGCCACCTCTAGTGAACTATGGACCCCGGTCCTTTCTTTTACTTTCAATCTACAATCAACTGTTTACTACTTTGTGTTTACTTTTTGCAAACTATTACTTTCTTCCACTCGATACGTTTAATCCTTTGTTTTCAGCAAAACTGGTGAGATTGACAACCTCATCGCAAGTTGGGGACAGAGTTCTGTGGTTGTGCTATGTAGGTCTCCACGTTGCTGCTGAAATTGGTAGTGCGCTCTACCAATGTTCAGCTAGCAACACCTTTGTGGTGTTTCCTTGCTCCTACTGGTTCGATTAAACCTTGGTTTCATACTGTGGGAAAACTTGTTGTTGTGCTCATCATACCTTCCTCTTGGGGTTCCCCAACGAGCTCGATATATTTTGGGCCATCAGCCGCATCCACCCAGTTCGGCACAACGCCAACATGGTGAAAATGCATCAAGTTTTCTTATTGTGATTGTAGAAAAACATGTATGTATCGTGGCCGTAGCATACTCTAACAATGTACACATATGTTGTTTACTAGATTTTCATTTGAAATTAGTAGCTCAGTGATGACGAAACATAGAGAACCTAAATGGAATGACGATGACAACCATGTTCTGTACTTTGCATTGCATCAACAAGTGCTCGCTGACGAAGCAAGTTACCAAGAGAGTGGAGTTCATCAGCCATTGCCAAAAAATATGTGAACAAATCAATGAGCGATTCAATGCAAATAGGCGCAGAAAAGCTAGATCCATGTCATCAATCATCAATAGGTGGCACATTCTAGTGATGCGTTCAAATGTGTACACCATGTATCATTTGCTTGAAGCGGTTGTTATCCTGAGCAAAAATGCCTAGTATGCACTTTACATTTGTATGTTCTATGCTGCAATTCTGTTGTTATGGGCATGGAAAGAAAAGCTAGGTTCACTGAATATTACACAGGCAGGCCTAACTTAGTCTTACACAAATAAGCACAGCTTAGTCTTTACACAAATAAGCGTAACTAATGATCAAGATAAAGACAAATGGTTCATCGGATCTGCCAGTATGAGCACTAGGTCCCTGGAGCTCGTGGTATCGTCGGAACGAACCAGAATGCTGTGTTTGGCCGTCTGGCATTCTCCATCAAATCATATGACCCCACTGATGAGCCAATTGTAGGCCCCCTCCCCCCGACGTGGATTCGGCTCCAGGTCGGATCTAGAGTGTCAACATGATAGGCGCGTGAGTGTGCAGCAAACACACAGTATGCTATAAACACTGGAAGTGCTGGCACCTCAGCAACAACACCAGCATGTTCTTCCTAGACGTCGGCAGCAGCCTCAGCAGGTATTTCATCAGCTTCACCAACAGCAGCCTCAGCAGGTATTTCGTCAGCTTCACCAGCAGCAGCATTAGCAAGTATTTCGTCAGCTTCACCAGCAGCAGCATCACCAAGTATTTCGTCAGCTTCACTAGGAGCAGCAACAACTAGTTCTTCGTCAGCTCCACCACCACCAACACCAGCAGTAGCAATAGCAGCATCAGGAGCTAGGGCTGCCTGAGAAATTATAGGTTCAATAGCTCTAGGGGCTCCGACAAAGAAAGGGTAGTTGATCCCAAGAAACACAGATTGTCCCTTCAGATTGTCGACTCTGCTCCAAACTTGCTCTACTACGTCTTTGTATGGGCAAGCGGACATCGAGAAAACGTGACACCACAGCGATGGATATGAAGAAAGTTGTGTCCCCATATGTTCTATTGTATCACCAACATTGTTTAGTGCTCCCCTGATATGAATCCACATGAGATCATCATCCTGTTCCATGTCGCCTCCGAGAGGTGCCAGGAACCAGCGTCGTGTCCCAAGTTCAGCATCTGCTACTATTGGGTCCCGCAGCATAGAAAACAAAATTTTCCTATGGTGTGAACTACACGCCAAGATCTATCTACTAGGTACAAAGCAAACGGGTGGACATACATCCATAGAGAACTTACCCTCGAAGACAACGAGCTTTTTTAACGAGTAGGAACTCGTGGTTGATGTAGTCATACACTTGCCGATCTCAATATTGTGAGGAAGTCCGAGCGCCACAACTCAGCAGCGCATCCGCACTCGCACACACTTTCAAGCCACCGGACAACCTCCATATCCTCGCTCCAGCGATCC
Organism: Avena sativa; assembly: GCA_916181665.1. NCBI lineage: Eukaryota > Viridiplantae > Streptophyta > Magnoliopsida > Poales > Poaceae > Avena > Avena sativa. The sequence goes on from OV702292.1 coordinate 276,075,860, forward strand.
AGCGGAAGCAACAACTCCTTCCAGAAGAAATGCCACTGGGAACATGTATCTCGCTAACCCGAGACCATGGGGGAATAATTCTAGAGGGGGAGAGAGATCCTTCACAAGGAGGTGTGTGGATGAAGGAGGGAATGGGTGGCCTTTTATAGGAGGAGGGGGGTGCCCCCTCTCTCCATGGTCAGTGCATGGGGGGGTGACCCCTCACCTCCCCATTCATGTGGTGGTAACTCCTCCACATGAAAATGCCTCTTCACATTCCCTTTTAAAGTCTCCACTTTAAATGCATTAAGTTTCTCCAAATTTAATGCTCTCTCATTTAATAAAACTCTTTTATTAAATTTATTTAGAATTTTGTTAATTACTTTAATTAACAAACATTCACATATAGCCCCTTGCAATATTTCACCCGAAACAATTTCTTTTTTCTATTGAAACAATTCCTGCGCTTTGCAATTCTTTCGTCTGAAACATATGTGCTCCAAAATGGTGTCCGGTAACTCTTAAGTGTGCCACCCTACGGTTCGCGAATAATGCAGACATGATCGAGACCCTTCTCCGATCAATAATCAGCAGCGGGACCTGGAGATCCGTACTAACTCCTACACATTTAACGATGACTCCTGTGATCGTGAGAACCTTTAACGCTTGTAACTAAATCCCTTTGTCTCTCGATATATTACATGTCCGAGATTCGATCATCGGTATCTCCATACCTAGTTTGATCTCGTTACCGACATGCACTCTTTTCTCGTTCCCGTGATATAACATTCTAGTGATCACATCACTTGCTTGCAAGCTATCCTAATGTGATATCACCGAGAGGGCCCAGAGTATATCTATCTGTCATCTGGATTGACAAATTCCACTCTTGATCCATGAGCCTCAACATAACACCTTCGTAGCACTGAACCCATCTTTATAGTCACCCTGTTACGGTGTAACGTTTGATGTTATCAAGATACTCTCCCGGTGTTAGCAATTAACATGATCTCATGGTCTAAGGATAAAGATTACTTTGTATGATGTTATAGCAATATAAACACAATGACTTGATCGTAATGCTATACTTCGGATGAATGTTCATCACATCATTCCACCAATGGTGTGACCTTGTTATTAACAACATCCAATGTCCATGATCAGGAAACCTTGATCATCTTGTTAATCAACAAACTAGTCTATAAGAAAGGCATGACTAGGAAACCTTTTTGTTTATTAAACACACATATATTGATGTTTCCTATCAATACAATTATAGCATGTAAAATAAACATCTATCATATACAAGGAATACATAATAACAACTTTATTATTGCCTCTCAGGGCATATTTCCTTCAGCAACTACATCTTCGATTACCAGAGCTGGAATGATGCACGGGGCTGCGTGGGTACTTGTGTGTTACTTATAGTCAGTAAGCAGAATTTTGAATGGGATTTTACATGCTAAATGACACCATGAATCACCCCAAATGGACGGCTCCCAAACACGCAGGTCGCCGCTAGGTTCAGTGACCTCATAAATGCGTTGCAGTTTGTACAAAGAGTAGTTGTAGGTGAAGACGGCGTCGACATACTTCTCCGGCCGCAGGAAGTCGTCACGCAAGATTGTCCATTCCTTGTCTTCTGGGCATCTAATGAATGTGATTGCCTTGTTGAACACCGCTAAGAGTTCGTACGCCTAGGTCTTCCACGCCCCCTCCCGCGGTCTATGTGGGAGCTGTACCTTCAGGAGGTCAAGTTCTGCCATGTTGAACCTGTAAGCGAATTCAGAAATGGGCGGAGACCACCCGTTGTTGAATGTAGTAATGCCGACTGATACGTTCTTAACGTCTCCATAATTTTCAATGTTCCATGCTTGGTTTTATCTACTTTCTTGTGTTTTGTCCACACTTTGGAGTACTTTTCATATGATTTCTTAGACTAACCTATTAACAAGAGCCACAGTGCCAGTTGCCTGTTTTCTGCTGTTTTTGGTTCCAGAAAGTCAGAAAATGAATATTCTCGGAATTGGACCAGACAAAAGCCAAAGTTGTTATTTTCCCAAAAGATTCACGGAGCCAGAAGGAGAGGCGAAGGGGGGCCACAGGGTGGCCAAACCACCCCTAGGCACGGGTCCCCCAGGCCGCGCCAGGGCATGGTGTGGGCCCCCTGGCTGCCCACCGACCTTACCTCTTCGCCTATAAGATGCCTCCCGATGCAAAAACCCTAAATAGTCAATAAAAAACCCACGAAAAGTTCCGCAGCGCCGCCTCCACCGAAGGGGAGATTTGGGGGACAGAAAGTCTCTATTCTGGCACCCTGCTGGGACAGGGAAGTGCCCCCGGAGCCATCTCCATCGATCTCCACCTCCATCTCCATCACCATTGCTGATTCCCATGATGAGGAGGGATTAGTTCTCTCTCGAGGCTAAGGGTTCTACCGGTAGCTATGGCTTCATCTCTCTCTCTATGCATGATATTATTGAGATCATGAGCTTGTAATCTATAGATCCACCTTGCTACTCAAGTGCTTAATAGATCTCTGCTCTCCCCATGTGTGTGAAGTTGACAGTGTGCACACCATGGTGGCACTTAGGCTAGAGATTACAAATACTTGTTATGAGTTATATTTGGAGTTGGATCTTTCTATGAAAATGTGTCGTTTGTTGGACTCATCTAGTACTCAAGGTGACAGTGTGGGGTTTCTAGATGGTAAAGATGAACTTTGAGGTGTGCTGTTATAGCCCTACCATCGATTAGAGTGTCCAACCGGAGAGTAGTTCAGCGTAGTATCATAAAGAAGAATATATTTATTTGAGAGTGTTCACTAGTGAATGTATGATCCCTAGGCCTTGTTTCTAAGCATTGATACATCGTTTGCAATTAGATCTGTTACATATTTGCTTGCTTCCTTCTTTATTTCAGTTTGCCTTTAGTCTTTTCCGACATCAGCAAGCTATTTTCTGGCACCGTTACCACTTATAATTATCCATACCACTTGTATTTCACTATCTCTTCGCCGAACTAGTGCACCTATACACCTGACAAGTGTATTGGGTGTGTTGGGGACACAAGAGACTTCTTGTATCTTGATTGCAGGGTTGCTTGAGAGGGGATAACTTTGACCACTTCCTCCCTGAGTTTGGTAAACCTTGGGTGATCCACTTAAGGGAAAACTTGCTGCTGTTCTACAAACCTCGGCACTTGGAGGCCCAACAGCTGTCTACAAGAATAGAAGTGCGTAGACATCACCGACACCCTCCAAAGATGGCAATGCAAGTCTCACCGATCTGTAGCCATTTTTAGAGTCCAAGTACTCCCATCCTGTGATAGAAGGACCAGCCACTCGCCGTTGCCACCCACCCAGTTCTGATCATCTTCCATTTCCGTCTCTTCTTCTTCCTTGATATTCACCACTACCGATTCGGACCACTTATCCAGCAACATCAGTTTTGCATGAATATTCTGCAGAGTTTGTTGTCAGTTGGTACAATCACCTAGCATGGATTCCATTGCAAATACAATTTGACAACTGGACCTTCAGCTTAAAGTACAAAAAATATCGCCTAAATACGAGTGTCTCCTCAGATATCGCCTAAATTGTGTTTGTGTCACTACGAAGATACTCAATATAAGGAGTAGTAGCAGACCCCCAGAACAAACTCCTAACGATGGTCATAAACAACTCGGGCATAACAGCCTTAAATCGTCTAATATGTTTGTTTTTATTTTGGGAAACAGAATATCACCTAGCAGGCATTCCATTGCAAAATCAAAATTGACAACTCGTCTATGACCTAAAGTACGAGAAGAGCTTCCACTATATAGAATAGTCTTAAATGGTTCGATTTCTTTAAACCGCGCATGCACACAACATGTTCGATGAAAGGAACATAGGATTCCGATGAGAGTTCAGCACATATGAATCAACGATATGACTGAACGAATAAGCTAGATACTGAAACTTATGTGGTCATCACGGTCGTTTGTCCATTTGCTGTTATCGGGGTAAAGAAGGCCTGGCGTGCCGAACGGTTGTTCGTCCATGTCCCGCACCGTGAAGCGGTATCCAGGGATGCAGCAAGCGAGGCGGCCGACAGAGATGATGTCCAACCCCGAGGCGATCGTGTGCATGTTCACGGCGCTAAGGTTCGGCCATCCCCAATCCTCGCGGTGGCGGTCGTCCTAGCCATCCGCATGCCTTTCGCTTCAGCCTGCTGCTACCCCAAGCTCTACCCATAGCGGCAAATGGAGTCTGGAATCCGGTAGATTAATGGAGGCGTTGTGATAAGGAGGCAGATGGATTCGAGAGGGGATGGAATCAGGGATGGGGGAAGTTGTTCGAGTGGGGAGTGAATCTGCAAGGAACCGCCGCCGCCGCCGGTTCTTGTCCGCGTGGAAGACAAGGAAGGGGGGCGTAATTATTAAGGGCGGGCACCGGAACCGTCTAGAGGAAGTGAAAAAATAAATCGTCAGAGAGAAATGTGCGACCCGCCTGTCAGTGAGTGAACGTCGGCACGCGCAAACGTGCCTACGTTTGACTTGGATCATGCATGGCAGACCTCGATTCCACCGCATGCAAGTGGCGCAGAACAAATTTTAGGAAGCGCTAGCATCGACGTGTAAAACCGCCGTTTTTCTCCACCTTCACCCTACTACGAACGGTCGTGCACCATTCCAGATATTGGTAAGGGCGGTTCCAATCTTTCACTTCTCCGTCTCATTTCCTCCTCCACGGCCTCATCGTCTTTCTCCTCCACGACCTCATCCATTTCCTCCACCACCGCATCACCACCGCATCACTCTCCGGACGTCCGAAATGACGGCAGGCAAGAAACTGCGCACTTTGACATCAAAGTACATGGAGGGAAGAAGATCGATGTCGTCTACACCACCAACCCTCGGATGGTGAGGAACACTCTGAATAATTACACGAGTTGGATGCAGTTCAAAGAAAATAGGTTCGTAGGTCTCGACCTCGAGTACAGCCGCGATCACCGTAGGATCGCCGTGGTGCAACTCTCCATGAAGGGGCACGTCCTCGTATACCAGCCTTTTTGTGAGAAGGGGGCTGACGGGATCTGGTAGACTTTGCTGTCTTTTGTTCCTAAACTGTCAGTTTGCAAAAGTTATTTCTATATTATTTGTCTGAATTCATTTTCATGCAGGTGGGGCGAAAGCATTAGGGATCTGTTTCATGACTTTCTCGTGAACCAGCAGATAACATTTACTAGTGTTGACAACACGAATGGCAATAAAATGCTTGAAAGCCCGACTGTCAACATTAGAATCTCAAAGGAGTGCAGAATGGACATCCAGGAAATTTAATGGATCCCAGGCACGAATGGCGGCAAGACCGGGATGGCCGCTCTTGGCTCCGAACTCATCAACCCGTGGTACGCTGACATGAAGGGCAAATTGACGAGATGTTCGTGGAGGCGTTTAGGGCATGATTACTGGGAGGATAAGCCACTTTCTGAACCTAATCTGAAGTACGCTGTAATTGACGGGTATGTTAGCCACGAGCTGTACCGCCAGATTGTAAAATATCGTTCCAGGCATCGCATCATTGAACCACCACCAAGGCAGGTTGTTTGCCCCAGATGCCAGAGTGTAGATGAATCTACAAGCCGGGGCAAGAGATCAAAGGCATCCTGGGATCGGTTGCCTTCTCCAACAGGCTGGGATGTAGACTTTTAGTGCATGATTGTTGTGTTTATGAAAACATGTTATTTCAGATGTACACTATGTGAGAAATTACGAATTGCTGTGTATTACCTTTGTCAAACTATAATCTGGGTTTGGTTATGACTATATCCTTCGCTATAATCTGGGTTTGGTTATGACTTATGACTGTATCACACCTTATGCATGTCAGTCCTGGATTCTTCCGCATGCAAATGGCACAGACAAAATTTGCAAGCATGAATGTTGAGCATACAAAAGGGGGAATGTAATTCATACAGGTTAAGCAGCTAATAGCACAGGGATCCTACGAGCTTGGTTCTTACACACAGAATGCTTAGAAAATACATGCGAGATAAAATACATGCGAGATAAAACTAGGAACGAAATGCGAAACTAGTAGTGGTAAACAACACACTCAACCACCCGCCAGATCCTTTTTAGCATCTCGTAGCAGACATACGCGTCCCTGGCTGCATACTTGATCGCATCATAATCCATGTGCTTCCACTCCCATCACTCGTGCAGGTGCTTCGGGAACTCGACTTTCATGCCGGCGTACTCACGGTCGATGATGTCGGCATCGAGTCTATCCATGCCGGCTTTCTCCGTACCGCCATCCGGGTACCTCCACAAACGTTGGAGATCGACATGATTGATGACATGAACGAGGAGGTCCCGCTCTAGCTTCGGAGTGTCGTTCTTGATGTCGACGCTGGCGAAGTATATCTCCCTCCTGTGGTGGAACTCGCGAAGCTCCGGGCATACAAATTTTGCCCTACATACGTGGTATAGGAGGCAGTGGTTGCGCATGGACAACTGCAAAAGCGCCATCCTCTTCCTATCTCCGGTATACTCGAGGTCAAGGCCAACGATCTTGTACTTGTCCATCGGCTCCTGTAGCCACCGCGCGTACATTGCGATGACCTTCGCGACCTCCGCTGACGCATTTGTGTGGACGACCGTCGGCTTGGTGGTGCCATGGGCGGTGACGGTGTACTCATCGGTGAAATCGCTCCCGTCGCCGAACACGCCGTACTCTGCGTCCATGGCAGCAGCTAATGCGGGGTCGGTGGCCTAGGGTCGGTAGCGGTGGCAGGGACTGGGCGTGGCGGTGGAGTGATCTGTTGCGGTGGTATGGTTCGGCGGAGGCGGTGCCTGTGGCAGCATCGATGGTTCTTGCGGTGGCTGCGGCGGCAGTGGAGGGCGGCGGAAGGAATGAGTTGGGGATTTTTGCATAGTGGTGTGCTGAGGAGACGGAAGGCAATGCTTAAATTGCGTTTACCAATATACCGGTCATACCCATGTGGAGGAAAGTTTGACCAAGCGAGCACAGTTGGTTTCCAATCCTAGCGATTAAATTCGGCGTCCTTCCCGGTAGGCGATGGGACGGGTGTGCGACATGGCTTTGGCGTGGCAGAGACCGGTCACGTAGACCACCATCCCGTTGCCGATCCGTAGCGGGTGCGTGGTGCTGACACGACGTAACGTCACAGGACAGAAGGAAGTGTACAGCTATTATTCCTAACAAGTTTAAGAAGTGTAAGCATAGACATGGACCTAGCAGCCCTGCACCCCGGGGCAGCCGCCCAACCGATCAGGCGTGCCGATTGCGCTAAGCTTGTCCAGAATTTGCCAAAATGAAGCTCGTTTGCCCATGCTTCTATAAGTTTCTCTGTAGGCCACTTGTGTAAGCATGCACGAGCAAGCAACTTTGCAACACACGTGTCGGTGGAAAAGCATTAGGTTTCAACGCACCACATAGTTTAGGGATTTAGAATAGCTACATTGTGGAGATCTAGCCAAATTGCATGGTAAATCCAAATTCAGCTTTTTGTAAGATTTAGCTATAGCAACATTGTGTCTCGTTTGTCCTCACTTTTGCCCTCCCGATATTCCGAAGCCCTCACATGCGCTCGGAGGGGGGTGCCATCTGGTTAAAGGCTTAGCCGTTACGTGTGCCCTAACGCCTAAATTGGAAGTTTTTTTTGTTATTTGGACTTTTTAAGAGCGCCTTTTCCCCTCTCTCTCTAATAGTGTGTTTTTTGCCCAAAAAGGTAGGGAATCAAGAGCAGCTTCTCTCTTCATTCATTGTTCCTTTTGCCCATGTTTTTCGCCAATCTGGTAGCAAATCTAGAGCAGCAAAACAAACCAGGACTATAAATAAATTCAGTAAACAAAGCAGATATAGAGAAAGAAACTAATATAGGTTATATAGTACGGTACTTAACGAGATTCGACAATTAGGCTGCTCAGCAGTAGCAACAGCTGATAGGTTCAACACAGACAAGACAAAAGAAGCTGCTTTACAACAGCAGCTGATCAGTGGCCCCTCGTGGCCTCTGCTACGAGGGCATCCGCCTCCTCCCTCTGGCGCCTCCTCCACTTCTTGTTGCCCAGCCACTTGACCTTGGGTGCCTTGGGTCTGATCGGGGGCATGCGACCCTCCTCGATAGCCACCTTCTGGAGGTTGCGGACGTGAAGACCGAGCGCCTAGTGCTTGGACATGAAGCCGTGGACGTTCACGGACTCGCCGCAGGTCCTCACGTCCTCGGCATGCTTCACGAGGGAGTTAAAGTCCGTGGCGCAGAGCCTCCTGGTGGGGAAGAAGGGGCACCTGTACACGTCGCCGGCGAAGAAGTTGTTATACTGACCGGACTTTAGCCTCCTCAACACATGACGAGTCTTGGTGTCCTTGGACTCGTCGTCGCTGCGGAGGACGCTGCTATCCTCCTGTTGGAAAAAAAACAGTAGAGTGAAATAAGGACATGATTGAGATACTTTGATTATCGGGATTGATTTTTTGCATAAATTAACTGACTGAGATCTCCCGATTATTCCCCAAATCTCAAACCAAATCGAATACTAATCCAACCTATGAACAGGGGGATTCATCTAAAATCGAAATCTAACCCAAGAGGATTAGCTACTTTAAAAATGCGATATAGTATCCAATGATGGGAACAGGGGAAGAACAAGGGAAGGGGAGAAAACCGTGGTTACCTCTGACCATGGGTCGGTGATGCTGGTGTCGTAGGGGTTCTCCGGCCTTATGTAGACAACCTCTTCATAGGGGTCCCAGCCGAGCGAGATCTATCCGAGACCGGCGGGGGTCTCCTCGCCGGCGGATACGGCGGATGCCGGGACGGGGGTCTGTACGAGGAAGGGGGGCTCCTCGTCAGCGGCCTTGGAGGCGCCGATGGCCACCGTGCCGTTCTTCTTCATCGCCAACGTGGTTGGAGTTTTGTTGGACGTTTGTAGAAGGTGATGGGACAGTGGAGACGGTTGAGTGAGCGAGTGCATGATGAGTGGGAGTGGGGAGGCCTCTATTAAAGGAGAAGGGAAGCGACGTTTTGTTGCACTACCGTGCACCATGTACGCTAATGCACCGTGCACAACCACACGTGTCCGCTACCGCCTCGTGCACCGCACACGCGTACCGTGAGTCGTGTTTTTTCCCTCGTGTCTAACCCTAGAGATTCAGTTGTACTCAGTTTTTCTCTCAAGCGTAACACTGGCGGTTTGGTTCCATTTTTAAATCATTTCCTATTTTTTATTTGAATCTTTGTGTCACGCTTGCCCTTGGTTTTTATGTTCTACTCAGTTTTGCCCTTGTTTTTTAAGTTCTACTCAGTTTTGCCCTTGGTTCTTAAGTGCTACTCGGTTTTCCCCTCTTTTTGTATCCATCTCTCGCACATGTGCTCATCTTCGCTGCTACGCTCTGATTGGTCGAGACAGTTGTCACACGGATCGTGCCCACCAACCGTTGATCCTCTGTGATCTAGCGGACAGGATAACCCTTATATGTATGGGGGCATCCCTCTATCCATGCAAAATAACGAGTATTCCACCGGAACTTTAACTCCATAAACAGATGAACTTGAATATATTTTGAAGGGTGCGAAAATATAAATCCCCATAGTTTAAGGGTCTAGATACGGTAAGAGAACTAAATATTATTAGTGGCCGGGCCAGCACAGTGACGGGTTGGTCGGCTAGAAGTTGTTGATTCCTAAGTAAGGGGACACTAGGCCGGTCTTGACATACTCCCTCTGGAATTTGCCATAAGCAGCATGCTTAGCCTTGGTCGCCGACTTGTGTTTACTAGCCGGGCTTTTACCGATGCCAACCGCATGCGGAATCAAGCTAGCAATCCTCAGGTTGACTCCTTTCTTACAGAAAGGGCACCTGAGCTCCCCAAGTCGAGTGCGGAAAGGGATTATCCCGCTCCTGAGCTTCTTCATGACATGGCAGCTCTTGTTGTCCCTGGTCTTCTTGTTAGATTCCATCTCACTTGAATACACCTGTAATGTATGGAATACAAACCAAAATGATCAAAATAATAAATATATATTCCTTCCACTATTCCGAGTTACTTTTGATGCAATAACATGTCTATACATGTTCAGCAGTTCATTACGGCCGTCTCCCTAGCTCGCTCCTAAACTAATGTGGTTTGTGTTCTTGGTAACTTATTAATAAATAAATAATGTGGATTCATTCAGAACAGACTAGATCTCTCCATGTACCGGTTCGTACGTTGCATCTAATCACTAGGACTAGATTTTTTATGACGCGAGGATAGATTAAGCTCGAGCAGAAAATATGAAACATGTAGAAATAGATGTACCTCAGGGTACACGAGCGGAGCATGTTCGTCGAACTCCACACCCTCATCGGGGCCTCCGAAGTCGTCAGCACCGGCGAGCACATGGGCCCCCAAGGGGTTGAACTGCACGTCCTCCTCGCCTTGTGCTGCATGATCCTCCTCCAGATCTGCCGCGTGAAGCACCACCCTGGCAGCGATGCCCGGACACTCACCCCCACGCATTGGTTTCATGGAGAGGGTTCGTGCAAGTACGTTCAAGATTGTGGGGTTTTGCTAGATAGGGAAGAGAGACTAGTAGATGAGTGCGAATGCAGGACCCGATAGGCTGGGTTTTTAATGCGGGGACGTTTAGGCCTCCTCGAGGGCCCCGGGAGGCAGCTCTTCCGGCTACGGCTGCCGTGTGGAAGGTTCATGTGGTGGGGGCCTGTCGGAAGTGAGAGTGCAGGCGCGCTGCATAGTAAAAATGGTATAGCCCGTGGGCCGTGGATGACCAGTTGCCGTGCAGTAGACTTGTAGCCTTTGCAGACTAGATTAAACATGACATGACCACTCGATGACTTTTTCCATTGATGGCATCGTGTTCCTTCTTGTAGAAGTCTCGTTGAGAGAGACGTCCGTGCTATCTCGCGATGTCCTGTGAAGGGCACGACGTGTGCAACGAGCCTCGTTGGATCACACATGATCAATGGTTGGTGCGCACGATCCGTGTGATAACTGTGACAACCAATTAGGGTGTAGCAGACAGAGTGGGCACAGGTTTGGGCTTCTACCAAAGAGAGAGAGGGGGCAAAACTAGGTAGTATCAAAAAACCAAGGGCAAAGCTAATTAGTATAAAAATGGAAATTGGGTGACTTTTACAATGAAATACATCATGGCATACATCAAATTACGCCAAGATAGATCCACTAGAGTTCATTACATGTGTGTTCTTTCCACAAACCATGTATGTATCCACTAGAGTCATTTCATGTGTGTTCCTGTCATGAACCACATTTGGATCCACCAGTGTCATTGCATGTGTGTTCTTTCCACAAACCACTTATGAATCAACCAGTGGTCATTGCATGTGTGTTCCTTTCAACAAATCACATATGGATCGACTAGAGTCATTGGATGTGTGTTCTTTTCACAAACCACATATGGACCCACTAGAGTCATTGCATGTGTGTTCATATACTAAAACCAGCACTAGAGTCATTGCATGTGTGTTCTTTTCACAAACCACATATGGATCCACCAGTGTCATTGCATGTGTGTTCTTTCCACAAACCACATATGGATCAACCAGTGGTCATTGCATGTGTGTTCTTTTCCGCAAAACATATATGGATCCACTAGGGTGATTGCATGTGTGTTCTTTTCACAAACCACATATGGACCCACTAGAGTCATTGGATGTGCGTTCTTATACTAAAACCAGCACTAGAGTCATTGCATGTGTGTTCTTATAATAAATCCAGCACTACAGTTATTGCATGTGTGTTCTTTTCACAAACCACATATGGATCCACCAGTGTCATTGCATATGTGTTCTTTCCACAAACCACACATGGATCCCCTTGAGTCACTGCATGTGTGATCTTTCCACAAACCACACATGGATTAACCTAGAAACATTGCATGTGTGTTCTTTTCCACAAACCACTTATGCATCAACTAGTAGTCATTGCATGTGTGTACTTTTCCACAAACCAAATATGGATCCACTAGAGACATTGCATGTCTGTTCTTTTCACAAACAACATATGGACCCACTAGAGTCATTGCATGTGTTTTCATATACTAAAACCATCACTAGAGTCATTGCATGTGTGTTCTTATACTAAAACCAGCACTAGAGTCATTGCGTGTGTGTTCCTATCATGAACCACATTTGGATCAACCAATGTCATTGCATTTGTGTTCCTTCCACAAACCACATATGGATCAACCAGTGGTCATTGCATGTGTGTACTTTTCCACAAACCACATTTGGATCCACTAGAGTCATTGCATGTGTGTACTTTTCACAAACGACATATGGACCTACTAGAGTCATTGCATGTGTGTTCTTATACTAAAACCAGCACTAGAGTCATTGCATGTGTGTTCTTATACTAAAACCAGCACTAGAGTCATTGCATGTGTGTTCTTTTCACAACCACATATGGATCCACCAGTGTCTTTGCATGTGTGTTCTTTCCACAAACCACATATGGATCAACCAGTGGTCATTGGATGTGTGTTCTTTTCCACAAACCACATATGGATCCACTAGAGTCATTGCATGTGTGTTATTTTCACAAACCACATATGGACGCACTAGAGTCATTGCATGTGTGTTCTTTCCACAAACCACAGATGGATCCACCAATGGCATTGCATGTGTGTTCCTAACATGAACCACATATGGTCCCACTAGAGTCATTTCATGTGTGTTCTTTCCACAAACCACATATGGATCTACTAGAATCATTGCATGTGTGTTCTTTTCACAAACCACATATGGATCAACCAGTGTCATTGTATGTGTGTTCTTTCCAGAAACCACATATGGATGAACCAGTGGTCATTGCATGCGTGTTCTTTTCCACAAACCACATATGGATCCACTAGAGTCATTGCATGTGTTTTCTTTCCACAAACCGCACATGCATTAACCAATGGCATTGCATGTGTGTTCTTTTCGCAACCACATATGGATCAACCAATGGCATTGCATGTGTGTTCTTTCCACAAACCACACATGGATCAACTAGTGTCATTGCATGTATGTTCTTTCCACAAACCACATATGGATCAACCAGTGGTCATTGCATGTGTGTTCTTTTCCACAAACCACATATGGATCCACTAGAGTCATTGCATGTGTGTTATTTGCACAAACCACATATGGACCCACTAGAGTCATTGCATGTGTGTTCTTATACTAAAACCAGCACTAGAGTCATTGCATTTGTGTTCTTTCCACAAACCACAATGGAACAACCAGTGTCATTGCATGTGTGTTCTTTCCACAAACCACATATGGATCAACCAGTGGTTATTGCATGTGTGATGTTTTCCACAAACCACATATGGATCCACTAGAGTCATTGCATGTGTGTTCTTTTCACAAACCACATATGGACCCACTAGAGTCATTGCATGTTTGTTCTTATACTAAAACCAGCACTAGAGTCATTGCATGTGTGTTCTTTTCTTAAAGCACATATGGATCCACTAGTGTCATTGCATGTGTGTTCTTTCCACAAACCACACATGGATCGACCAGTGGTCATCGCATGTGTGTTCTTTCCACAAACCACATATGGATCAACAAGTGGTCATTGCATGTGTGTTCTTTTCCACAAACCACATATGGATCCACTACAGTCATTGCATGTGTGTTCTTTCCACAAACTTAGGTATATAGAAGATATACATGTTATGACTGTATTCCTTGCTTAGGTATATAGAAGATCAACAAAAGGTTGGAGATGTCCAACTTAGGTATATAGAAGATATACATGTTATGACTGTATTCCTTGCTTGTTAAACATTGTGGTTCTGAGGTATTGGATACCGGTATTGGATACCGAATTGGTTGGTATGAAGTGTCATACAGGACGAGGCAATTCATGAACTGCAATGGCCTAAGTAACTAGCAAGAGAATAAGTGATGATGTTCATCAAAAATAGATAAAGTGTTATTGTGTTTTTCGTTGTCGTCAAACCTAGCCTTCAAGATTTGTTTTAATAATTGTTATTTTGTTATAGTATTATGAAAACAATGGTTGTTCAAATAATTACCATATTCCATAAAGGATGGATGAACTTTTACAAGTCTAGTGGGAGAAATCACATCCATAAACACTATTGCTAAAATGTCGCAAGAAAAATGATTGAAAGATCACTTATGAAGTGACATCGCTGTTTAAATTATGTTGGAAAGAAAACATGAAGAAACTACATGTTGATGGATTTTTGGAGTCTTTGATTTTGATCAACTGACGCTTGTGAGACTTTCCTTAAGATAATTTAAACTCCGCCCATAGGCCAAACAGGAACGGATGACTAACTTATTGGATATCATACATATTGATGTATATAGTCCATTATATGTAGCCATATGCGATGGATCTTTTTACTTCATATGCTTTCTCCAGAAATTTGACTGAATATATTTATATATTTACTTAATAAGGAAGAAGTATGAAACATTTGAAAATTGTTCAAAGACTTTCAAGATGAAGTGAAAAATCATTGTAACAAGAAAATAAAGAGTTTATGATTCGACCATAAAGGAAGATATTTGAGTTGCATGTTTAGCAAAACACCTAAGATTTGAGGAATTGTTCCATGATTTGTGTTTTCCCGATAAACCATAGGAGTATGGCATATTCGAGAGATGAAATCAAACCATGTTTGACATGGTAAGATCAAAGGTGTCATTTATAAAACCGCCATTATGTTTTAAGGATTAAAGCTTTAGAGACTACCGCTTTTACACGAAAAGAGCACCATCGTGATCCGTTGAAATGACACCATATGAGTTATGGTTTGGGATAAAACTCGAATTGTCTTTTCTTAAATTTTGGTATGTTATGCATAAGTAAAATGTTTACAACCAAAGTCGGATAAGCACGTCTTTGTAGGTTATCCCAAAGAATTTGTTGGGAATTTCTCCATAACACCGAGGACAAAATAGTTTGTTACTTGGAACATCAAGTTTCTTGAGACGGAATTTTTCGTGAAATGTTAAGTGGGAAGACAATAGAACTTTGATAAGGTTGTTGAACCTTAGCTATATGTGCTAAGTAGCACAGCACCGGAAAGTGTCCCGGTGGCGGCCACAATGCTCATGGCTCCCGTGGTTACAAAGGGTGTGATCTCGGAGATTAGAGTTCCTATTGAACCGTGTGGGTCGGTAAGAATCAAATAGTGTGATTTGATAAGCAAGTCGTTATTGTTTTGACAATGATGAACCGACTACATGCAAAGAAGCGATGATGGGCCTAGACTCCATAAAATGACTATAAGTCATAGAATCCGTGATAGTATCCATACATGAGAAATGAAGTTTCTGAATTTGGAAGACCCTATGAAAAGGCATAAAGCCTATCGGTCATGTTTGGATCTATAAAGAAATAGAGATGGATGTTTAACATCTATGAAATAGTCGACATGTCGGAAAGAAGTTTATGACAATGTTCAAGGAGTTGACTATGACAAGATTTGATCTTTCATAGCGATATTTAGTCTTGACGGATTAATGTAGCAACCACTACATATAATTTGATGTATGGTAGTTGAACAAACAAAAGAATGTTCTTCTAATAGAATGGTTACCTAGGACGTGTACACGACATGGTCCGAAGGGTTTTGTGAATTCAAAGGGTGCTAAAAGGGCATGCACACTTCAATAGTTGAAGTAAGCATAACAAAGTTGGAATCTTCACCATGATGAAACTGTTAAAAAAAGTTTAAATTCATCGGAGATGATGAAGATGCTTGCATTTGCAAGAAATTAAGTGGGAGCATTGAGACATATTTCTAATACATTATGTCGAGGACATATTGTTGATTGGAAATGATGTATCTTGTATTGACACAAGTTAAGAATTTCATTAAAATAAGATTTCGATGAAAGACTTGGACAAAACCGGAATATTTGGCATCAAAATCTATATGGATAGATTGAGGCGCTAATATGGTTGTGCCAGACATACATATATGAGATATTGAAAGGGTTCAATATGGAAACAATAAGAAAGGTTGTTGTTGCATGGAAAGGATTGTATCAGGATTCAAGTGTTACAACACTTGGTGAGTAAAATCACATGAAGATTTTGATCGATTATACCATGATATGTATATATCCAGAATCTCCTATGCTCTAAATGTTATGAGCACATACCAGAATGATCCATAAGATGATCATTGGACAATAGTAAAGATATTCTTATGAGCTTTGGAAGAACTAAGAATATATCATGTATAAGTGACAAATAGTTACAGGTAGTTCATTGTAAAGTGTTACATTGATACTAGTTTTTTCACAAGATACAAATTAAATTTATCTCAATTTAGACTATGGGTGGCACAATGTAACGGAAAGGATGTTCCATGATGGATTTGGATAAGTTCCAAAGTTGAAACATTGTGAAGCATACTACAACAAAAGGCTAAGTATATGACTACTATAGTAGCAGCAAAGTGGGCTAATACTATGAAGATATATTGTATGACAATAATATCAACATATTTTAACCTGAACGAACTAAAGGTCTCACCAAAGGACCAAATTTATACAATGCCATCTCATTTGAGAATGAGTGATGCATAGAGACGCAAAGACATGCAAATACACACAGACCTGAAAGTGCCAGATCCGGAGATTATGTTAACTACTAGCAAACGCGTATATTCAACACCTAGGTGTTGTATATACAAGTTTACAAACTAGATTATTGACTCTAGTGCAAGTGGGAGACTGAAAGGAATATGCCCGAGAGGCAATAATAAAGTGGTTATTAACTTATTCCATGTTTATGATAAATGTTTATTTGCATGCTATAATTGTATTAATTGGAAAAGTTAATACATGTGTGTTTAATAAAAAAATACAAAGTTCCTAGTAATGCCTCTCATATAAACTAGCTCGTTGATTAACAAGATGATCAAGGTTTCCTGATCATGGACATTGGATGTTGTTAATAATGAGGTCACAACATTGGTGGAATGATGTGATGAACATTCATCCGAAGTATAGCATTACGATCAAAGTCATTATGTTTATATTGCTATAACATCATACTAAGTAATCTTAGTCCTTAGACCATGAGATCATGTTAATTGCTGACACCGGAAGAGTATCTTGATAACATCAAACGTCACACCGTAACAGGGTGACTATAAAGGTGGGTTCAGTGCTACGAAGGTGTTATGTTGAGGCTCATGGATCAAGAGTGGGATTTGTCCATCCCGATGACGGATAGATATACTCTGGGCCCTCTCGGTGATATCACATTAAGATAGCTTGCAAGCAAGTGATGTGATCACTAGAATGTTATATCACGGGAACAAGAAAAGAGTGCATGTCGGCAACGAGATCAAACTAGGTATGGAGATACCGATGATCGAATCTCGGACATGTAATATATCGCGAGAAAAAGGGATTTAGTTACTAGCGTTAAAGGTTCTCACGATCACAGAAGTCATCGTTGAATGTGTAGGAGTCAGTATGGATCTCTAGGTCCCGCTTCTGATTATTGATCTAAGAGGGGTCTCGATCATGTCTGCATTATTCGCGAACAGTAGGGTGACACACCTAAGGGATACGGACACCATTTGGAGCAAATATGTTTCAGATAAAGATTTAAGAAAGCGCTAGAATTATTTCAATAGACACCGAAACTGTTTCAGGTGAAATTGCTGAAATTGGCTCTGCATGTAATATTGAAATGTTGTAGGGGGTTTCATGTGAATGTTTGTTAGTTAAAGTAATTAACAAAATTCTGAATAAAATTAATAAAAGATTTTTATTAAATGAGAGAGCATTAAATTTGGAGAAATTTAATGCATTGAAAGTGGAGACTTTTAAAGAGAATGTGAAGGGGCATTTTAATGTGGAGGGGGTACCACCACATGAATGGGGGAGGTGAAGGGAGACCCTCCCCTCCTCCTATAAAAGGCCAACCTCTCACTCCTTCTTCCTCACACCTCCTCGTGAAGGATCTCTCTCCCCCTCTAGTATTATTCCCCCATGGTCTCGGATTAGCGAGATACATGTTCCTGGTGGCTTTATCTAGGAAGGAGTTGTTGCTTCCGCTGCTTTGCTGGAGCGTGGGACGGAGGTTTTCGGGGTACCGGACGTGTGTGCGATCACGGATGCACCGCTGCTTTCCGGTGCTGGACTTGCTGGAGCTGGATCTGAAGGACGTGCTGGAGCCGGACCTGCAACACTTCATCACGATCTTGAGATCGGCAAGTGTACGACTACATCATCCACGAGTTCCAACTTGTTAACAAAGCTTTGTTTTCTTCAAGGGTAAGTTCTCTATGGATGTATATCCACCTGTTGCTTGTATCTAGTAGATAGATCTTGGCGTATAGTTCCCATCGTAGGAATTTTTTTGTTTTCTATGCTGCGAACCCAACACCAATGGCATAGCATGTGTGTTCTTTTCACAAACCACATATGGATCAATCAATGGCATTGCCTGTGTGTTCTTTTCACAAATCACATATGGATCCACTAATGTCATTGCATGTGTGTTCTTTCCACAAACCACTTAGAGATCCACTAGTGTTCATTGCATGTGTGTTCTTTTCCACAAACCACATATGGATCCACTAGAGTCATTGCATGTGTGTTCTTTTCACAAACCACATATGGACCCACTAGAGTCATTGCATGCCTGTTCTTTCCACAAACCAAACATGGATCCACCAATGGCATTGCATGTGTGTTCCTGACATGAACCACATATGGACCCACTAGAGTGATTGCATGTGTGTTCGTTCCACAAACCACGTATGGATTCACTAGAGTCATTGCATGTGTGTTCTTTTCACAAACCACATATGGATCAACCAATGGCATTGCATGTGTGTCCTTTCCACAAACCACACATGGATCAACCAGTGTCATTGCATGTGTGTTCTTTCCACAAACTACATATGGATCAACCAGTGGTCATTGCATGTGTGTTCTTTTCAACAAACCACATATGGATCCACTAGTCATTGCATGTGTGTTCTTTCCACAAACCACACATGGATTAACCAATGGCATTGCATGTGTGTTCTTTTCACAAACCACATATGGATCAACCAATGGCATTGCATCTATATTCTTTCCATAAACCACAATGGATCAACCAGTGTCATGGCATGTGTGTTCTTTCCACAAACAACATATGGATCAACCAGTGGTCATTGCATGTGTGTTCTTTTCCACAAACAACATATGGATCCACTAGAGTCATTGCATATGTGTTCTTTTCACAAACCACATATGGATCCACTAGAGTCATTGCATGTGTGTTCTTATACTAAAACAAGCACTAGAGTCATTGCATGTGTGTTCTTTTCACAAACCACATATGGATCCACCAGTGTCATTGCATGTGTGTTCTTTCGACAACCCACACATGGATCGATCAGTGGTCATTGCGTCGGCACTACTAGAGAAAGTCTTATGGATTGATTTATTATAAGTGGTGCCCCCTCCCGCCGGCGCCAACACCAACGCGCTGCCGGAGGTCACTCTGGTGACACCTCCCGCCGGCGCCAACATAGAGCCGTAGGTCACACCGATGCCCCGTCCCGCCAAAACTAAGGCGGAACCGACGGTGCTTCATAAGGCATCTCAACGGGAGGATGATACCGTTGTCTTGACATTAGCCGAGCTCAACGCCATCTCCAAGGTAATGACACCGGCCAACACATGCATGTTGATAACATTTCATCTCCTTTGCCTTTGATGACTAGCTAGCACCATCTCACGATGCTTGTTCTTCCGCAGGACACTCCTTGCACGCTCTTGCATTATGTGGACAGTGATCTAAAGGATGTTGGCAAGGGCACATTTATTCAACCAAATAGCCACACGATGCACCACAAGTCGATGAAGGATGACGTGTTCAAGGTCTGCTGGCTCGGGTGTTGCCGGGGTGCGAAGGCATGGACCCCCCAGCTGATGATCATATGAACCTTCAAGATTGCTGTGGCTAGGTCTTGACATGGCCAAAGACCCAAATTCGGCTTGTGAAGGAACAAAAAGTAACTTAGCGACCAAATGTGCCCTTGCCGTGGCGGCCACAACAACCAGTCATCGCCACCACCTCTTGTCACCAACAATTGTTGGTCGCCGCTGCACCATTGCCTCCACATGGCAAGGCCACCACTGCGTCGCCGCCTCCACATGGCAAGGCTGTCACCACACTACCGCCTCCACATGGCAAGGCCTCCGTTGTGCCGCCATCGCCCAAGGATGCACCTAGGGACAACATTAACGATGACAATGATGATGACAACCCAGATAACTAGATCAGCACTAGCGTCACGGACTCTTTTTTCATGCCAAACATGGATGAGCCCTACCGCGTTGCCGACGACCCAAATGCTCGTACCAGAACATGCACACGTCTAGACTTCCATGGTACCCTAGAAGAGACTCCTCCGGATGTTGGTGCCGCTGGTCCTTATAAAGGCACCCAGGAAATCATTTTCAGCCCTACCACACTCCATAAGGTGGGGTATGAGCAGATGGCTGCTAATGTCGAGACGAAGAAGCATCACACGAGAACCAAGAAGAATAATAAGGAGTCTTTGAGCCATCCGGGTCCGAAGAGGCCCAGGGCTCAGGACGACCTGTTAACACAGCCCCCTGACGGCAACTTGACTAGGGTTCACATAGCTGGTCAACCGATTATGAGTGAGGAGCTGATAAAAAATGCAAGTGGAGTGATGGCTAACCTGTAGCATGGTATTCTATATCTAGAGGAGTGCCTTCTTAAAGAAGCAAATCCATTGTACCCTTTTTTCACGGTCAATGTTCCAACGGGCGTGGGCTTCATTGATAATGCCCCCACGAAAATCTTCTTCATATCGTATGAGGACATCTTCACGCTTTTCCATGGCAAGCGGATGAACTCTAACTTGGTCTGCCTATACGCGCTCCATCGGGCGATGAAGGTCAACAGAGAGAAGACCCCTGGCATCACGATAGTGGACCCCTACTTCATGCATGATAGCCAATTGGTGAAAATCCAGTGACCCGGGCCAGCGCAAGGAACTAGCTCCAAAATTTCATGGTGGACAACAAGAGTGGAAAAGAGCTTATTTTGCATTTCTTTCCCGGGTAAGTGCACACACTCGCTCGTCGCCGTAACTTGTCCTTTCTTAGTTTTCGGTTGCTCTTTTTCCAACATTGTTTCGTTTCAATTGTTTTGTGCAGAGACAAATACTGCACACTGATCCTCATTCACCCTAGTTACCGCTAGCCACATACTTGGACTTGAGGAGCGAGCAAAATAAGAAAGACTACACCAACATAAGGAGTCTTCTAGATGATGCTCTCGAGGTATACGGCAAAAATGGAGGCGAATTCAAGAAGGGGGCGGAAAATTTCAGGGATGGCAGACACGTGTTCAAACACATAATGAAGTTCGCTTGCGTCAAGTAGCCGGATAACAGTGTTAAGGAGGCCTACTAGGCCCTCCATCACCTGCGGGCGATCGTTTGGGATGCACACATCATTACATTGCCATCTAGTCTCCGAGCATGGGCCGAAGTTAAGGCAAGAATTGACGATGATGAACTTAAGGACGACTTCTTACGCATCCAGACTCAGATTGCGACCATTGTGCAAGAAGATGTCATCACAAGGGAGGGGGCCTTATCCTGCAAAAGAGCGTTCAGTAAGCGCGAGATCGAAGCACGGCTCGAGGCGCGTGGACGATGAAAGATGGCTACAAACCGTTCCCGGCACCGTGTAAAACAAAGTCTTCATGATGTAGTGCTCCTAGCTAGCTAGCGCTCAGCCGGTTTGTGTATCTCGTGTGTGTGTCATAAACTTTAACTTGCCTTAGCTTGAAACGGACGTTGTTGGACTTCATTTACTTATTACCATATGTATGAAACTTAATAGCTTGCCTTAGATCGAAACCTTCTTTTTTGTGGAGATGCATGTGTTGAACCTATTAATTCTTTCTGTTGCATGATATTGTACTTATATGCCTTGTGTATAGAGTTGCGATGCTACGTGGTGTTCAGAGGGAGGGTCCCAGGAGTTTACGACGAGTGGGAGGATTGTCATAAGAAAGTGAACAAGTTCAGTGGCAACAGATACAAAGGATACCAAACGAGAGAGCAGGCGGAAGCTAGGTGGAGGAACCACCTCCTTGGAGAGCAGAGAGACATGAACCAGATGAAAACCTTGATGATCGTGCTCCCCGTCTTGCCCATCACCACCATTGCGGTTGTACTCTACTCGGTCCTTTAGTACTTTAGGACTTGGCTAATGATGATGATCAACTTGTTGTAATGTGTAATGTATGATAAGATGAGATCAATTTGTTCTAAACATGTATAATATTCGACCACTTGTCACTATGTCGGGTTCTAATTGATGTGATGATGTATAATTCTATTTGTATTATTATCTCTGTTTTTATACTATTGTGTATCTGTATAAATACCTATATATGTACCTGTATAAATACCTGAGAGCCCTGTATTATGTATACCTGCACAAAACATCAGTGGCGCATATTTTATTCATCCAGTGGCGCATCTAGTATTAGTGGCGCATTTGGATATATGCTCCACTAGTAAAATATCAATGGCGCATATCTAAGGTGCGCCACTGGTTGTCCCACTATCAATGACGCATATTTGATATGCGCCATTAATAAATAATTACTAATGGCGCAACACTAGTGGCGCATCCCATATGGGCCATTGGTAGGAAAAAAGATGCGCCACTGATAAGCAATTCTCTACTAGTGTGTGTTCTTTCCACAAACCACATATGGATCAACCAGTGGTCATTGCATGTGTGTTCTTTTCCACAAACCACATATGGATCCACTAGAGTCATTGCATGTGTGTTCTTTCCACAAACCACATATGGACCCACTAGAGTCATTGCATGTGTGTTCTTTTCACAAACCACATATGGATCCACCAGTGTCATTGCATGTGTGATCTTTCCACAAACCACACATGGATTGACCAGTGGTCATTGCATGTATGTTCTTTCCACAAACCACACATGGATCCCCCTGAGTCATTGCATGTGTGTTCTTTCCACAAACCACATATGGACCAACCAGTGTCATTGCATGTGTGTTCTTATACTAAAACCAACAATAGAGTCATTGCATGTGTGTTCTTATACTAAAACCAACACTAGAGTCATTGCATGTGTTCTTTTCACAAACCACATATGGATCCACCAGTGCCATTGCATGTGTGTTCTTTCCACAAACCACTTATGGATCAACCAGTGGTCATTGCATGTGTGTTCTTTTCCACAAACCACATATGGATCCACTAGAGTCATTGCATGTGTGTTCTTTCCACAAACCACACATGGATTAACCAATGGCATTGGATGTGTGTTATTTTCACAAATCACATATGGATCCACCAGTGTCATTGCATGTGTGTTCTTTCCACAGACCACTTACGGATCCACCAGTGTTCATTGCATGTGTGTTCTATTCACAAACCACATATGGACCCACTAGAGTCATTGCATGTGTGTTCTTATACTAAAACAAGCACTAGAGTCATTGCATGTGTGTTCTTTTCACAAACCACATATGGATCCACCAGTGTCATTGCATGTGTGTTCTTTCCACAAACTACACATGGATCGACCACTGGTCATTGCATGTGTCACTACTAGAGAAAGTCTTATGGATTGATTTATTATCAGTGGTGCCCCCTCCCGCCGGCGCCAACACCAACGCGCAGCCGGAGGTCGCTCTGGTGACACCTCCCGCCGGCGCCAACACACAGTCGTAGGTCACAACGATGCCCCCTCCTACCAAAACTAAGGCGCGACCGATGGTGCTTCGTAAGGCATCTCAGCGGGAGGATGATACCAGTGTCTCGCCATTAGCCGAGCTCAACGCCATCTCCAAGGTAATGACACCAACCAACACATGCATGTTGATAACATTTCATCTCCTTTGCCTTTGATGACTAGCTAGCGCCATGTCATGATGCTTGTTCTTCCGCAGGACACTCCTTGCATGCTCTTGCATTACGTGGACGGTGATATAAAGGATGTTGGCAAGGGCACATTTATTCAACCAAATAGCCACACAATGCACCACAAGTTGATGAAGGATGACGTGTTCAAGGTCCGGCTGGCTCGGGTGTTGCCGTGGTGCGAAGACATGGACCCCCCAGCCAACCTCGAGGCGCTGATGATCATAAGAACCTTCAAGATTGTTGTGGCTGGGTCTTGACATGGCCAAAGACCTAGATTCGGCTTGTGAAGGAACAACAAGTAACTCAGCAGCCAAATGTGCCCTTGTCGCGGCGGCCACAACAACCAGTCACCGCCACCACCTCTTGTCACTAGCAATTGTTGGCCGCCGCTTCACCGTTGCCTCCACATGGCAAGGCCTCCACTGCGCTGCCGCCTCCACATGGCAAGGCTGTCGCCGCACTGCCGCCTCCACATGGCAAGGCCGCCGTTGCGCCGCCACCACCCAAGGATGCACCTAGGGACAACATTAATGATGATGATCATGATGACAACCCAGATAACTTGATCAACACTGGCGTCACGGCCTCTTTGTTCATGCCAAACATGGACGAGCCCTACCGTGTTGCCGACGACCCAAATGCTCGTACCAGAACATGCACGCGTCTAGACTTCCATGGTACCCTAGAGGAGACGCCTCCGGATGCTGGTGCCGCTGGTCCTTATAAAGTCACCCAGGGAATCATTTTCAGCCCCACCACAATCCATACGGTGGCGTATGAGCAGATGGCTGCTAATGTCGAGACTAAGAAGTATCGCAAGAGAACGAAGAAGAATAATAAGTAGTCTTTGAGCCAGCCGGGTCCGAAAAGGCCTCGGGCTCAGGACGACCCATGAACACAGCCCCCTGACGGCACCTTGAGTAGGATTCACATAGCTGGTCAACCGATTCTGAGTGAGGAGCTGATCAAAAATTCAAGTGGAGTGATGGCTAACCTGTAGCATGGTATTCTATATCTAGAGGAGTGCCTTCTTAAAGAAGCAAATCCATCGTACCCTGTTTTCACGGTCAATGTTCCAACGGGCGTGGGCTTGTCGATAATGCCCCCGCGGATATCTTCTTCATATCGTATGAGGACATCTTCACGCTTTTCTAGGGCAAGGGGATGAATTATAACTTAGTTCGCCTATACGCGCTCCATCGGGCGATGAAGGTCAATAGAGAGAAGACCCCTGTCGTCACGACAGTGGACCCCTACTTCATGCGTGATAGCCAGTTGGTGAATCCAGTGACCCGGGCCAGCGCAAGGAACTACCTCCAAAATTTCATGGTGGACAACAAGAGTGGAAAAGAGCTTATTTTGCCTTTCTTTCCCGAGTAAGTGCACACACTCGCTTGTCGCCGTAACTTGTCCTTTCTTAGTTTTCGGTTGCTCTTTTTCCAACATTGTTTCGTTTCAATTGTTTTGCACAGAGACAAATACTACACCCTGATCCTCATTCACCCGAGTTACTGCTAGCCACGTACCTGGACTCGAGGAGCAAGCAAAAGAAGAAAGACTACACCAACATAAGGAGTCTTCTAGATGATGCTCTTGAGGTATACGCCGAAAATGGAGGCGAATTCAAGAAGGGGGCGGAAAATTTCAGGGATGGCAGACACGTGTTCAAACACGTAATGAAGTTCGCTTGCGTCAAGCAGACGGATAACAGTGTCAAGGAGGCCTACTACGCCCTCCATCACCTGCGGGCGATCGTTCGGGATGCACACATCATTACATTGCCATCTAGTCTCCGAGCATGGGCCGAAGCTAAGGCAAGAATTGATGATGATGAACTTAAGGACGACTTCTTACGCATCCAGACTAAGATTGTGACCATTGTGCAAGAAGAGGTCATCACAAGGGTGGGCTTATCCTGCAAAAGAGCATTTAGTAAGCGCGAGATCGAAGCACGGCTCGAGGCGCTGGGTGACTGTAAGACATGGACAACGAAAGACGGGTACAAACCGTTCCTGGCACCATGTAAAATAAAGTCTTCATGATGTAGTGTTCCTAGCTAGCTAGCGCTCAGCCGGTTTGTGTATCTCGTGTGTGTGTCCTAAACTTTAACTTGCCTTAGCTCGAAACGGTCGTTGTTGGACTTTGTTTACTTATTACCATATGTATGAAACTTAATAGCTTGCCTTAGATCGAAACCTTCTGTTTCATAGAGATGCATGTGATGAACCGATTAATTCTTTCTGTTGCATGATATGGTACTTATATGCCTTGTGTATAGAGATGCCATGCTACCTGGTGTTAAGAGGGAGGGTCCTAGGAGTCTACGACGAGTGGGAGGATTGTCATAAGCAAGTGAACAAGTTCAGTGGCAACAGATACAAAGGGTACCCGACGAGAGAGCAGGCGGAAGCTAGGTGGAGGAACCACCTCCTTGGAGAGTAGAGAGACAGGAACCAGATGAAGACCTTGATGATCGTGCTCCCCGTCTTGCCCATCACCACCATTGCGGTTGTACTCTACTTAGTCCTTTAGTAGTTTAGGACTTGGCTAATGATGATGATCAACTTGTTGTAATGTAATGTATGATAAGATGAGATCAATTTGTTCTAGACTTGTATAATATTCGGCCACTTGTCACTATGTCGGGTTGTAATTAATGTGATGATGTATAATTCTATTTGTATTATTATCTCTGTTTTTATACTATTGTGTATCTATATAAATACCTATATATGTACATGTATAAATACCTGAGAGCCCTGTATTATGTATACCTGTACGAAACATCAGTGGCGCATATTTTATTCATCCAGTGGCGCATCTAGTATTAGTGGCGCATTTGGATATATGCTCCACTGGTAAAATAACAATGGCGCATATTTAAGGTGCGCCACTGGTTGTCCCACTATCAATGACGCATAATTGATATGCGCCATTGATAAATAATTACTAATGGCGCAACACTAGTGGCTCATCCCATATGCGCCATTGGTAGGAAAAAAGATGCTCCACTAATAAGCAATTCTCTACTAGTGTGTGTTCTTTCCACAAACCACATATGGATCAACCAGTGGTCATTACATGTGTGATCTTTTCCACAAACCACATATGGAGCCACTAGAGTCATTGCATGTGTGTTATTTCCACAAACCACATATGGACCCACTAGAGTCATTGCATGTGTGTTCTTTTCACAAACCACATATGGATCCACCAGTGTAATTGCATGTGTGTTCTTTCCACAAACCACACATGGATTGACCAGTGGTCATTGCATGTGTGTTCTTTCCACAAACCACACATGGATCCCCCTGAGTCATTGCATGTGTGTTCTTTCCACAATCCACATATGGATCAACCAGTGTCATTGCATGTATGTTCTTATACTAAAACCAACACTAGAGTCATTGCATGTGTGTTCTTATACTAAAACCAGCACTAGAGTCACTGCATGTGTTCTTTTCAGAAACCACATATGGATCCACTAGTGTCATTGCATGTGTGTTCTTTCCACAAACCACTTATGGATCAACCAGTGGTTATTGCATGTGTGCTCTTTTCCACAAACCACATATGGATCCACTAGTCATTGCATGTGTGTTCTTTCCACAAACCACACATGGATTAACCAATGGCATTGCATGTGTGTTCTTTTCACAAACCACATATGGATCAACCAATGGCATTGCATGTGTGTTCTTTTCACAAATCACATATGGATCCACCAGTGTCATTGCATGTGTGTTCTTTCCACAAACCACTTACGGATCCACCAGTGTTCATTGCATGTGTGTTTTGTTCCACAAACCACATATGGATCCACTAGAGTCATTCCATGTGTGTTCTTTTCACAAACCACATAAGGACCCACTAGATTCATTGCATGTGTGTTCTTTCCACGAACCACACATGGATCCACTAATGGTACTGCATGTGTATTCCCGACATGAACCACATATGGACCAACTAGAGTCATTGCATGTGTGTTCTTTCCACAAACCACGTATGGATCCACTAGAATCATTGCATGTGTGTTGTTTTGACAAACCACATATGGATCAACCAATGACATTGCATTTGTGTTCTTTCCACAAACGACACATGGATCAACCAGTGTCATTGCATGTGTGTTCTTTCCGCAAACCACATATGGATCAACCAGTGGTCATTGCATGTGTGTTCTTTTCCACAAACCACATATGGATCCACTAGACTAATTGCATGTGTGTTCTTTCCACAAACCACACATGGATTGACCAATGGCATTGCATGTGTGTTATATTCACAAACCACATATGGACCAACCAATGGCATTGCATGTGTGTTCATTTCCACAAACCACACATGGATCCACCAGTGTCATTGCATGTGTGTTCTTTCCACAAACCAGATATGGATCAACCAGTGGTAATTGCATGTGTGTTCTTATACTAAAACCAGCACTAGAGTCATTGCATGTGTGTTCTTTTCACAAACCACATATGGATCCACCAGTGTCATTGCATATGTCTTCTTTCCACAAACCACATATGGATCACTAAGTGGTCATTGCATGTGTGTTCTTTTCCACAAACCACATATGGATCCACTATAGTATTTGCATGTGTGTTCTTTCCACAAACCACACATGGATCGACCAGTGGTCATTGCATCTGTGATCTTTCCACAAACCACACATGGATCCACTAATGGTACTGCATGTGTATTCCCGACATGAACCACATATGGACCCACTAGAGTCATTGCATGTGTGTTCTTTCCACAAACCACGTATGGATCCACTAGAATCATTGCATGTGTGTTGTTTTTACAAACCACATATGGATCAACCAATGACATTTCATGTGTGTTCTTTCCACAAACGACACATGGATCAACCAGTGTCATTGCATGTGTGTTCTTTCCACAAACCACATATGGATCAACCAGTGGTCATTGCATGTGTGTTCTTTTCCACAAACCACATATGGATCCACTAGACTATTTGCATATGTGTTCTTTCCACAAACCACACATGGATTAACCAATGTCATTGCATGTATGTTCTTTTCACAAACCAGATATGGATCAACCAATGGCATTGCATGTGTGTTCATTTCCACAAACCACACATGGATCCACCAGTGTCATTGCATGGTGTTCTTTCCACAAACCACATATGGATCAACCAGTGGTCATTGCATGTGTGTTCTTATACTAAAACCAGCACTAGAGTCATTGCATGTGTGTTCTTTTCAAAACCACATATGGATCCACCAGTGTCATTGCATGTGTCTTCTTTCCACAAACCACATATGGATCACCCAGTGGTCATTGCATGTGTGTTATTTTCCACAAACCACATATGGATCCACTAGAGTATTTGCATGTGTGTTCCTCCCACAAACCACACATGGATCGACCAGTGGTCATTGCATGTGTGTTCTTTCCACAAACCACACAAGGATCCCCCTGAGTCATTGCATGTGTGTTCTTTCCACAAACCACAAATGCATCAACTAGTGTCATTGCATGTGTTTTCTTTCCACAAACCACATAAGGACCCACTAGAGTCATTGCATGTGTGTTCCTATCATGAACCACATTTGGATCCACCAGTGTCATTGCATGTGTGTTCTTTCCACAAACCACATATGGATCGACTAGTGGTCATTGCATGTGTGTTCTTTCCACAAACCACACATGGATCCCCCTGAGTCATTGCATGTGTGTTCTTTCCAGAAACCACATATGGATCAACCAAAGTCATTGCATGTGTGTTCTTATACTAAAACCAGCAGTAGAGTCATTGCATGTGTGTTCTTATAGTAAAACCAGCACTAGAGTCATCGCATGTGTGTTCTTTTCACAAATCACATATGGATCCACTAGTGTCATTTCATGTGTGTTCTTTCCACAAACCACTTACGGATCCACCAGTGTTCATTGCATGTGTGTTCTTTCGACAAACCACATATGGATCCACCAGTGTCATTGCATGTGTGTTCTTTCCACAAACCACACATGGATTGACCAGTGGTCATTGCATGTGTGTTCTTTCCACAAACCACACATGGATCCACCGATGGCATAACATGTGTGTTCCTTCCACAAACCACATATGGATCAACCAGTGTCACTGCATGTGTGTTCTTTCCACAAACCACGTATGGATCCACTGGAGTCATTGCACGTGTGTTATTTTCACAAACCACATATGGACCCACTAGAGTCATTGCATGTGTGTTCTTTTCACAAACCACATATGGATCCACCAGTGTCATTGCATGCGTCGTCTTTCCACAAATCACACATGGATCGACCAGTGGTCATTGCACGTGTGTTCTTTCTACAAACCACACATGGACCCCCCCCCCCCCCCCGAGTCATTGCATGTGTGTTCTTTCCACAAACCACATATGGATCAACCAGTACCATTGCATCTGTGTTCTTATACTAAAACCAGCACTAGAGTCATTGCATGTGTGTTCTTATACTAAAACCAGCACTAGAGTCATTGCATGTGTGTTCTTTTCACAAACCACATATGGATCCACCAGTGTCATTGCATGTGTGTTCTTTCCACAAACCACTTATGGATCAACCAGTGGTCATTGCATGTCTGTTCTTTTCCACAAACCACATATGGACCCTCTAGAGTCATTGCATGTGTGTTCTTTTCACAAACCACATATGGACCCACTAGAGTCATTGCATGTGTGTTCTTTCCACAAACGACACATGGATCCACTAGAGTCATTGCATGTGTGTTCTTTCCACAAACCACACATGGATTAACCAATGGCATTGCATGTGTGTTCTTTTCACAAACCACATATGGATCAACCAATGGCATTGCATGTGTGTTCTTTCCACAAACGACACATGGATCATCTAGTGTCATTGCATGTGTGTTCTTTCCACAAACCACATATGGATCAACCAGTGTCATTGCATGTGTGTTCTTTTCCACAAACCACATATGGATCCACTAGAGTCATTGTATGTGTGTTCTTTTCACAAACCACATATGGACCCACTAGAGTCATTGCATGTGTGTTCTTATAGTAAAACCATCACTAGAGTCATTGCATGTGTGTTCTTTTCACAAAACACATATGGATCCACCAGTGTCATTGCATGTGTGTTCTTTCCACAAACCACACATGGATCAACCAGTGGTCATTGCATGTGTGTTCCTGTCATGGACCACACATGGATCAACTAGAGTCATTGCATGTGTGTTCCTGTCATGAACCACACATGGATAAACCAATGGTATTGCATGTGTGTTCCTCTCATTAACCACACATGGATCAACCAGTGTGATTGCATGTGTTTTCTTCTCACAAACCACATAAGGATCCACCAGTGTCATTGGATGTGTGTTCTTTTCATAAACCACATATGGATCCTAACCTTAGGATATCCCTAACCTTAGCCCCCCAATGGATCCACCATTATACCTAGTCTTCTAAAAGGCACGCCATAACACAGTTGTTCTGCTTGATAATTATTACATACCGTTCGATCGGGGCGTTTCGACGATTGGGATGGTCTTCGTGAGAGCGATCCTCGAGTTTGTTGTTCTGCGGCATGATTGGCCACGCTTTCTCTAGACAAATTGGCATGTTGCGAGTGTCACGTCTCATGAGTTTAGTGGGCCATATCCTAGTGTCACGTCCCCATTACTTCTCTTCCTCCCCGTACTTCTCTTCCTTCCCCTTGAAGCCACTTTCCCCGCTTCACTCCCATCCTGCCATAGCCGCAAGCCGATGACATCCGCCAATTCTCAGGTCTCTACCTTCATGCTAAGAAATAATTTTATAAGCTTTTGAACTTATCCTACATATTCATGCTATTTGCCAATCTAACTGCTGATCTTTTTTCCGATTTCTCGACGAACTTCAGATGTGGCAGATGCTGCAGCCCAAGAATCTGGAGATCCTCGCGCGCAACTTTGCAGCGACGTTCCCGCTCGTGTGCTCCTACCTAGGATGCTTTCGTCGTTACTCCTACCACGGGCTCCCGCTCCATGAGCTCGTGTGCCCACACGGCGCGTGCTCCTGCACGGAGCCGGGCTGCAACTACACCGGCCCGCTAGCAGAGCTTGTCGTCCACCTTGCAGAGGAGCACTTGATCGAAGTGATTAGGATCTCGTACGGGCAAGCCCAACTTCTCCAAAAGCAGGTGTCGTTCACTGACTCGGCACGCCGCCAGCTAATTTTCCAGGGGGGGGGGACGGCTCAGTTTTCGTCCTGACCATCACCGCCGGTGTTCCGGGAACCAGAGCGGGCCCACCGTCGTGTGTGCCGTATGCATCAGGTCGTTCTCGTGTGCCTGGCCCGTATACATGGTGCATGATGTGGGCGAACGCCCAGCCGCCATCGTTCGATAGCATTCTTGTGCTAGCCGAGGTGCTGAGCTGCCCGACGCCGCGGGAGGTGGAGTATGTGGACCTAAGGTCGATCCTATGTGTGCCATCTCAGTACCATGTCGGTGCTGGACCGAACAGGCAGATGCATTTCTACATTTGTATCGAGAAGACCGACAGGGAAATATAGTACTTGTGCTGTCATTACTGTTAGACTTAAGCGATGCTTCTCTGGTGCGTAGAGCATACATGTTGTGCGAATGTACCCAACTTGTAGTTTTTAGTACTCCTTAATAATTCGACGAGTTATTATATTGGTCCAATCAGCTTGTTGTTGTCATGTTGCAAAGTCTGCTTGTTCTGGACAGACCGGCAATACCGTGTGCTCCCGCACCCGCATGTCAGTGTCACGTGTTCCGAGGGCCCACCTGCTAGTGTCACGCCCCCCTTCTCTTCCTTCCCCTTGAAGCCACTGTCCCAACTTCTCTTCCATCCTGCCACTCCCGTCGGATGGTTGTAATCTGATTTTCGTTGGTATTTACATGTAATCTACGTTGATAATGCAACATGCAAATGGCACAGGCACAATTTCTAAAGTGGAAGCACTCACACGCTGCTATTGCACATATTTCTCAATATAGCTCGACAAACCCATTACAATAATTATACTCGCACTAAACACAACCGAAATTGCAACCATCCTAAACAACATCTAAACCCACATCACACCATTGTTGTCGGAGTCCACCTCGATTGCTGACACCGCCGTGCCCTTCCCAGCGACATCCACTCCCGCCCGTGGCTTTCCCTTCGCTAAGGAGGCAACAATGGCGGTCAGCACAACTTCGTCCTCGTCGTCCTCCACATCGGAATCGACAATGACGAAGGTGACGGGCTTGGCGTTGACTGAGCACCGCCGCACTTGGTGGCTCCTGCTCGTGCTCGACGCCGCATCAGTCCTTCTATAGGTAGGAGGGGCTGAACTCGGATACATAGCATCGTCGCTCCTCTCAAGAAACCATGGCCATTTGATACTGCGACGGTAGGATCTAGGGGTGGATCCGCCGTGGCGAGCCCTAACGGAAGCGGTGGAGCAGATGGATCTGCGGGCGCGAGCCATGACAAGTTCCCAAGAGGGAGTAAGATTGTGGGCCAGGCATGTCTTGTTCCTGAGCAAGGCCTCCTAGTGATATGTACATGGGCAAGGTGCCCAAAAATTTCATCCAATGCGCGCGAGAGGGCTTTTGAACCACGAAGGCGCAAGGTTTGGTTGACAAGTCCACACGCTTGGTCCCCCACCTGTTACCGAATGTGGACGGTAGGATTCTGCCCGAGTTATTAAGTGGGGATAAATCACGCTTCACCACTACCCTGACATCTAAAGGATCCTCTTTCCTCTGCCCCCGCTCCCGTCGCTCATGGCTCGCAGCTCGTGCAGTTCGTCTCGGGCGGAATCAGGGTCGGCTCAACACCGTCAGGCGGGTGCCCCCATCAGGTACCGGAGGGCGCCCTATGATTACTACCCCGATATGCTGTGTTTGTGCGGTGAAAAGATGCCGAGATGGATTTCGTGGACCGATGAAAATACTGCAGGAAAATTCAGCAACTGCAGCATCAGAGCGGTAAGTTCCTACTGTAGGTATAATGGTAACCCGGATCCGTAAAGTGTAATGTAATTCTTTTTTTTGTTTCCTTCGATCTACTACGCAGGAAGGGAGGGGGACTGGCTGTGACAAGTTTGTGTGGATCGAAAATCCACTGACAGGTTTTCACAGAGAGCTTGTTCAGGATCTGTGTGATGCTGCGTGGGACAAGAAAGAGGAGATTCGTGCGATGGAGCGAGAGATCCGGGAGCTTCGCCAGGTGCAGGGGAGGCAAGGGCAGGGAGGTGGTGAGACAGACGAGCTCAAGATTAGGCCAGACAGTAGAAACAATTTCCTCATTATCTGGGCATTATCTGTTGCATTTGCAGATTATGTTGACATGTCGTTGTCCAGCAGCTGAAATAAGTTGCTGCTTCGTGGAGTGTAGCAGCCAGCTTAAGAAATTGTTTTTCAGCATAGAAACTTATCATAAGTGTAATGCCAATAGAAGGGATTTATTAAGCGCCTATAAATAATTCATGTACGTGCCACTAACACCCATCGATTTTGGAGACCCCTTAACCGCTCAGCTATCGTGATTGTTCAGATAGTAGTGGCACAGTCACAATTTTGGATTCAGCTAGTGGCCTCGGCCGTATCCAATCCTAAAGTCACGATACATTTTACTCCGAGTACGGGAGGCAGATTGTTTCGCCCGACAAGTTCCACGCACACAACTCCAGAGTTTAACCGAACTACATATATAGGTTCAAGTTCAATACATCATTAGGCTTCTACATTGCTAGCCTTCTTTCTCTGCTTGGGTGCCAACTTTCTTCCTCCTTCCTTCACGTCCACTTGCTTCTTCATCTCCTGCCTTCTTCCTCTTCCTGGGCGCCAATTTTCTTACCTTGACGTACCCTGCATCTCTGGGTCGAGGGAAGTCAGGTCAATCAGCACCAGAATCTTGTTCGGCGTCATCACTCCACTCGTTTTGGTTTTCTTCCTACAGCAAAATCACTGAGTCGGATGTGTTGTTTCTTACCTTGCGCTTCCTGTAAAAAAATAGTACATGGATTAGTACCTTATATCTACAGACTATGAACAATTTTTTGTGTGAATGTACCATCTCATACCTAGGTTTGGGAGCATTAAGGGGACAGCCAGCTGCTCTATGGCCTATAAGATGGCAGGTCTTGCATCTGTTTTTGCCCTTCTTTGTAGCACAGAAAGCCGAACCCTTCTTCTCGAGAAAATTCTTAAACCTATTCACCTGAGGTCTTCCTCCGCCCCTTTTTGTAACTAGCTGGCAAAGCTCGAAAGACAGTTGGACTTGAGGCCACTGAGATGGGTCTGTACATGGCTCGATGGATCCAGCGTACGCAGCTCTAAACTTTTCCATAGAGTAGTAGTTTGACAAATACTGATCCAAATGTGGTAGAGTTATTTTCTTCACCAAGAAGGCCAAGGCGTGGTCGCAAGGTTTCCCGGTATGCTGCCACTCTAAGCAGGTGCATTCTCGCAGCTTGATGTTCACAACATCCCTTTTGCCACTCTTGTACGTATCGACCACCTCGCAGCTTCTGCTGGTTGACAGGAGAACCTTAAGATGAGCAAGTCCTCGGCTTCTCTTGTGCATTTGTTGTACAACTGTCGGTAGCATATGTCCTCTAAGTCTCCTACTGATCTCTCTCCTTATATTTAACAGCTTCATGGTCATACCACGTATGTTGTCCATCAAGATATGAATAGGACGCACTTTTATGTCCTTCACCCAGTTATTCAGTCATTCTACAAGGTTGTTGTTTATGTAATCAACTTTGATGTTAGGGTTGAATTGACTCCTCTTCCATAGCTGCGAATGATGGATGGCTAAGTACTTTGGAAGTTCAGGGGCTTCCGCAAAAATCTTGCTCATGAAATATTCGCTGCTACTAGGTTTGTAAACTCTAGCAGCAGGAAACATGTAACGAAATACGCTGCCTGCATAGTGTGAGTACAAGTTGAGCATCATATGGGCATGGCATTCTCTACCTTCAGCTCACGGGAACACCTCCTTCGCTGCATTCGTCAGCCATTTGCATGCATCCGTGGATATAGCCAATGGATCCATGTGGCCTATTGATCTCCTGAGCTACCTCATAAACCAGACCTAGTTTTCCTTCATTTTTGTTTCAAACAGCCCGAATGCCACTGGGAACATCCAGTTGTGACCATCAAGTACTGTGGCAGATGGCAGGCAGCCTTTCCATTTGCCAGCTAGGACAGTGCTGTCTACATTCAGATACGGCCTACAGCCATCCTTGATTCCCTAGATGCAAGGTTTAAGTGCCATGAAAAATCTTTTGAAATGTATTTTACCACCTTCTGATTCGGTGTCAATCTCCACAACACTCCCCAGATACCTAGCTTGAGTTGTATAGCATCCTGAAGCTACTGGTCCAATCCCCATGCAAGACCCCCAAAGCTTTCTCTTTACCTTTCCAAACCGTGTAATACAGAAGGACAATGTTGTATTTAGAACCGACGCTAGTCTGAATATTCTTCGCGGTCTCCTTAGGGTTATCCTTTAGTATGGACATAGATTGCATAGCCACCCACTCCATATCAGCCATTGAGGATTTCAATTTGCTGCCTGTCGGACACATGTGTGGAGGGCCCATTTTGTTCACCTACAACACAGATTCATTTAAAAGATAAGCGGAGTTGACTAGTTGCTAGAAAGATATCGCACATCAATTGTAGTTATAGAGTGAAAAGAGAGAGAGAGTTCTAATGGTTTGCTGCATTCATTGCCCCAATATCCTAATTGCATTCGACGCAGGTAAGGCTCTTGCTATGATCCTCCATGGACAATGTACCTTGGCCCGTCCATTCATCCAAGTTAACTTGCAAACGGCCTCATACCTCTGGGTAGTGTTCTTCAGTCGATAAACGTCGAACTCCCCCTTGATACAAAAATTCCGAAACGACATCCTGAACTCATGCATGCTCCTGAACTCGGTGCCGACCAAAATTATAGGATACTCGTGGTCATGTTTCATTTCTTCTACTTCAACACCCAAATCACCGACTGGAATACCAGCCTCATCGTTAAGTTCCTCGTCTATTTCATCATCACCAGCCTTCTTCTTCATCTGATTCAGAATCCTCGCCATCGTCTCTAATGCCTAGTACTGCACACATCATATTGACTCCGATGGGTTGGGCTGCACCATCGTTTCCACCCGGATGGACTGGAACATTGCCCCAATCCACCTCACCGGCAACTCTGTTTTCTCCAAGACAGTCGGTTGGTTCTGCTGTAACCACATGGGGTGGTCTTACATTTGCATGCATCCTAGGTACTTCAGTGGACAAACAGCAGTCAGAATCATTTTCATCTTGACTATACAGAACCCTCTTACTCTTCCGATGTACATCCTCCTTCCTGATGTAATCTTTCCTGATGGTATTAGTAGGGCTTGACATCTGCGTTCTATTCCCCATCGAACTAGGCTTTGTGCTGCCTCTCTTAGGTGTGATCTCCTTACTGCCTCCCCTCACGGGTGTTGGCTCCAGGGTGCTGGCATTATGTCCTGACCTCTGCAGCGTGTTCTTCTTCGAATTAGCCCTTTTGCTACTACTATTGGGCGTGTTCTCCTTCGTGCTGGAATTATTTCCTGACCTCAGCGACGTGTTTCGCTCCAAATTAGCCCTTTTGCTGCTACTATTGGTCGTGTTCTCCTTCGTGCTGGCAATATTTCCTGACCTCAGCGGCGTTTTCCGCTCCAAAGTAGCCCTTTTGCTGCTACTATTGGGCGTGTTCTCCTTCGTGCTGGCATTATTCCCTGACAGCGGCGTGTTCCGCTCCAAATTAGTATTTTTTCTGCTCCCACTGGGTGTGGTAACCTCCGTGCTGGCCATCTTCGCCTCTTTGCTACCACTCCTGGGAGTGTTCACCACCGTGCTAGCCCTATTAGTGTTTTTGCTGCTACCGTTCGGTGTGGCACTTTGACTAGATCTCAGGGGTGTACTGTGCGGCGTGGTGCCTTTTTCGTGCGACTCTTGGGCGTCCTCTTCTCTGGCATGGTCTCCTTGGTGACGTTCTTCTTCGGGGTGCCCTTTCTAGGGATGCTCTTCCTGCTCCTCTTTATGACGCTCCTCTGTAAGACTCTCCTCTGTTCGAAGCTACCCTCAGTCGCACTAGCCCCAGTGATGCCATGGATCAGGTCACGCATGCCTTCTAA
Organism: Avena sativa; assembly: GCA_916181665.1. Taxonomy (NCBI): domain Eukaryota; kingdom Viridiplantae; phylum Streptophyta; class Magnoliopsida; order Poales; family Poaceae; genus Avena; species Avena sativa. The sequence goes on from OV702292.1 coordinate 276,113,991, forward strand.
AAGTCCATCATCTCTATTGTCGAGTTCCAATTCCTCTCCAACCATTTGCACTATCAAGTGGAAGTACACTTCACCTCTATAATGTTTCCTTGTAAACGGTACGACTAAATCCCTGGTATCTTTCACTTTGATAGCCTTTTTGCTCCTATAACCAAAATATAACAAACGTGCTTCCTGGGAGGACCCCCACAACACCTTCACACGTAACGATGCCATCAGGTCAGATAACTCTACCACTTTAGGCTCGTCTCTGCCAAGGATTACATCAAACTCGTGATAGAATTTTTCTGTACCATCATCTAATTTTGCAGTATAATCCGTGTCACCGATATGAACAATTACTTTGCCATCATCAGGTTCTTCAGGATAGAAACCTCCGAGAGGTTTGAGAGGTGGAGCGACACCATCAAACCCAGCCCCAATGCGACCGCCGCCATCACCAGTGTCATCGTTAGCTGGATCAACCTCGGTGGAAGTACCAGGACCAGGAGCAAGGCTAGGGCCCTTAGAAGCAGGAGCTACATTACATGGTGGACAGGCAGGGCCCCTTCTAACGGCTACCACAATAGGATCTGCTGCTGCCATGCCACATCGACGATCAGGAGCAGTTCCCACAATAGCAGTGTTTCGAGTGCTAGCAGAGTCCAGGCCATGAGCTGGCTCCAGACCAGCAGCTCGCTGAACCTGAGCACAGGTTCGAGGAGGACACAAGGCATCAGTCTTTGCAACAACAGCGGGGCATCCTTCGGAAGCCTTAGTTTGCTCAACAGTGGCAGGGATTGGGTCAACAGCGGCCAGATCAACAAGAATACAAGGACGACTAGTACCATCAGATTCCAGAGCATGGGTTCGCACAACTTGAGGATGGTTTCGAGGAGGACCAGCTCACAAGGCGGCGGTCTTGGCAACAACAGCGGGGCAGCCTCCGGAAGCCTTAGTTTTCTCAACAGCAGCATGGATTGGGTGAGCAGCAGTCGCAGCAACACGGGCACAGGGATGGGGACGACCAGTACCAGCAGATTCTAGAGCAGACTTTTCCACAATGGAAATACGGGGACTCCTACGAGGATGTTGCCTGACAGAAGCATGTCGCGGATGAGGAACCACATTTTTCTCAACAACAACAGGGGTTCGAGTTAGACCTCCCTGTCCAACAATAGCTGGGCGACTCCTAGTAGCAGGAGCTTCCTCATCTAGTATGTTACACATAAGAATAACCACGCAAAGCCCAGCATGTTGTTTCATCAACCCAATTAGCTGACTGTCACATGCTACAGGAACCTTGAAGGCTCATTCATCAAGGATGCTGAACCGTGCAGTCTGCTCCGGCCTCATTTCAGCAAGTTCACACACAGCAGCAACCAAACCAGGGATAGTGCATAACTGCACACGTTCTACTTCCATTTTTAGATTGTGAGCTTGTTTCCACGTGCTCTTCCCATCTGCTAATTTAACGTGGTAGCCGTAGATGGTGACCCGAACCGTGTATTTGGGTTCAGCGGAGATCCTAGTTGACAGAAAATTGGAGACAAAAGATAAGAATTATTTGTTAGCCTCGTGCTAGCAAACAATTCTATGTTCGATATATCTCTATATTTGTTGGGTCCGCAGCATAGAAAACAAAAAAATTCCTACGGTGTGAACTACACGCCAAGATCGATCTACTAGGTACAAAGCAAACGGGTGGACATACATCCATAGAGAACTTACCCTCGAAGACAACGAGCTTTGTTAACGAGTAGGAACTCGTGGTTGATGTAGTCGTACACTTGCCGATCTCAAGATCCTGAGGAAGTCCGAGCGCCGCAACTCAGAAGCGCATCCGCACTTGCACACACGTTCAAGCCACCGGACAACCTCCACCTCCTCGCTCCAGCGGAAGCATCAACTCCTTCCAGACGAAATGCCACCGGGAACATGTATCTCGCTAATTCGAGACCATGGGGGAATAATTCTAGAGGGGGAGAGAGATCCTTCAGAAGGAGGTGTGAGGATGAAGGAGGGAATGGGTGGCCTTTTATAGGAGGAGGGGGGTGCCCCGTCTATCCATGGCCGGCGCATGGGGGGGTGACCCCTCACCTCCCCCATTCATGTGGTGGTAACTCCTCCACATTAAAATGCCTCTTCACATTCCCTTTTAAAGTCTCCACTTTAAATGCATTAAGTTTCTCCAAATTTAATGCTCTCTCATTTAATAAAACACTTTTATTAAATTTATTCAGAATTTTATTAATGACTTTAATTAACAAACATTCACATATAGCCCCTTGCAATATTTCAATATCACATGCAGAACCACCTTCTGCAATTTCACCCGAAACAATTTCCGGTTTCTATTGAAACAATTCCTGCGCTTAGCAATTCTTTCGTCTGAAACATATGTGCTCCAAAATGGTGTTCGGTAACTCTTAAGTGTGTCACCCTATGGTTCGCGAATAATGCAGACATGATCGAGACCCTTCTCCGATCAATAATCAGCAGCGGGACCTGGAGATCCGTACTAACTCCTACACATTCAACGATGACTCCTATGATTGTGAGAACCTTTAACGCTTGTAACTAAATCCCTTTGTCTCTCGATATATTACATGTCCGAGATTCGATCATCAGTATCTCCATACCTAGTTTGATCTCGTTACCGACATGCACTCTTTTCTCGTTCCCGTGATATAACATTCTAGTGATCACATCACTTGCTTGCAAGCTATCCTAATGTGATATCACCGAGAGGGCCCAGAGTATATCTATCCGTCATCTGGATTGACAAATTCCACTCTTGATCCATGAGCCTCAACTCTTTCATCCAAACCGCTTCCTGCGCCGCTTCTGAAGCAGCAACATATTCCGCCTCCGTTTTTGATCTAGCCACCACAGGTTGTTTGGAGCTCCTCCAACTAACTGCTGCTCCGTTCAAGAGAAATACATATCCGGATTGAGACTTAGAGTCATCTGGATCAGTGTCAAAGCTAGCATCAACATAACACTTAGCGACTAGCTCTTCTTCACCTCCGTATATAAGAAACATATGCTTAGTTCTTCTCAAGTATTTAAGGATATTCTTGACCGCTATCCAGTGTTCCGAACCTGGATCAGATTGGTACCTACTAGTCAAACTAATAGCATGTGCCACATCCGGTCTTGTACATAGCATGGCATACATTATAGAGCCTATGGATGAGGCATAGGGGATCCTATCCATTATCTCTCTTTCTTCCGCCATAGCGGGACTTTGAGTCTTACTCAATGTCTTACCTTGCAACATAGGTAAGAACCCCTGCTTACTTCCGTCCATATTAAACTTCTTTAATATCTTATCAAGGTATGTACTCTACGATAGCCCAATTAGGCGTCTTTATCTATCTCTATAGATTTTAATGCCTAATATATATGAAGCTTCACCAAGGTCCTTCATCGAAAATTTGCTGTTTAGATAACTTTTAACACTGTTTAAAAGATCTAAATCAATTCCAATCAATAATATGTCATCCACATATAATATCAGAAGTGCCACATTGCTCCCACTCACTTTCTTGTAAATACAAGCCTCTCCATAAGTTTGGATAAATCCAAACTCTTTGATCACCTCATCAAAGCGGAGATTCCAACTTCGTGATGCTTGCTTCAGTCCATAGATGGATCGCTGAAGTTTGCACACCTTATTAGCATCCTTAGGATCGACAAAACCCTTAGGTTGTATCATATACAACTCTTCTTCAATATTACCATTGAGGAACGCAGTTTTGACATCCATCTGCCATATTTCATAATCGAAATATGCAGCAATTGCTAACATAATCCTAACCGACTTAAGCATCGCTACGGGAGAGAATGTCTCATCATAGTCAACTCCTTGAATTTGTCGAAACCCCTTTGCGACAAGTCGAGCCTTATAGATGGTCACATTACCATCAGCATCAGTTTTCCTTTTGAAAATCCATTTATTCTGAACGGCCTTTCGGTCGTGAGGTAAGTCCACCAAGGTCCAAACCTGGTTTTCGTACATGGATTCCATCTCGGATTTCATGGCTTCTAGCCATATGTTGGAATCCAGGCTCATCATCGCTTCTTCATACGTCGCAGGGTCATCCATTTCATCAATCATGAAATTCATAACAGGATTGCCGTATAATTCAGGAGCTGCACGTGTCCTGCTTGACCTGCGAGGTTCGGTATTGTCCTCTTTCGGAGTTTCATGATCAATATCATTAGCTCTCTCTTCATTAGGTGAAGTCAACTCCGAAACAACTTCTAGAGCTGCGCTACTCGCCATTTCATGAAGAGAAGGTTCAATAACCTCTTCGAGTTCTACCTTCCGATTGGTCACACCTTTCGCGAGAAACTCCTTCTCAAGAAAGGATCCATTCTTGGCAACAAAAACCTTGCCCTCAGATCTGTGATAGAAGGTATACCCAATCGTTTCCTTAGGGTATCCTATGAGGACGCATTTTTCCGCTTTGGGTTCGAGTTTATCCGGTTGAAGTTTCTTCACATAAACATCGCATCCCCAAACCTTAAGAAATGACAGCTTAGGTTTGTTTCCAAACCATAATTCATACGGTGTCATTTCAACGGATTTAGATGGTGCCCGATTTAAAGTGAATGCAGTTGTTTCCAGTGCATAACCCCAAAATGACAGTGGCAAGTCAGTCAGAGACATCATAGATCGAACCATATCCAATAAAGTACGATTACGACGTTCTGACACACCATTACGTTGTGGTGTTCCGGCAGGCGTGAGTTGTGAAACTATTCCACAGTCTTTCATATGTGTGCTAAACTCGTAACTAAGATACTCTCCTCCACGGTCGGACCACAGAAATTTGATCTTTCTGTTACGATGATTTTCCACTTCATTCTGAAATTCTTTGAACTTTTCAAAAGTTTCAGACTTGTGTTTCATCAAATAGATATACCCATATCTACTCAAATCATCCGTGAAAGTAACAAAATAACGATATCCACCTCGCGCCGACACACTCATTGGTCCAGACATACATCAGTATGTATGATTTCCAATAGATCTGTCGCCCGTTCCATTGAACCGGAAAACGACGTTCTAGTCATCTTGCCCATAAGGCATGGCTCACATGTATCAAATGATTCAAAATCAAGTGATTCTAAAAGTCCATCAGAATGGAGTTTCTTCATGCCTTTAACGCTAATATGACCTAGACAGCAGTGCCACATATATGTAGATATCTCATTATCAAGTTTAACCCTTTTAGCATAACATTATGAATATGCGTAATACTACTATCGAGATCCAACAGAAACAAACCATTCAACATTGCTGCATGACCATCAAAGATATTATTCATATAAATCGAACAACCATTGTTTTCAGACTTAAATGAATAACCACTTTGCATCAAACACGATCCGGATACAATGTTCATGCTCAGTGCAGGCACCACATAACAATTATTTAGGTTTATAACTAATCCCGATGGCATATAGAGAGGCAGCGTTCCGACGGCGATCACATCAACTCTTGATCCATTGCCGACCCGCATCGAGACCTCATCCCTTGCTAGTTGTCGCTTGTTCCGTAGCCCCTGAACCGAGTTACATATATTAGCAACCGATCCTGTATCAAATACCCAGGTGCTACTACGAGTACTAGTCAAGTACACATCAATAACATGTATATCAGATATACCTTTGTTTGCCTTGCCAGACTTCTTGTCCGCCAAATACTTGGGGCAGTTGCGCTCCCAATGGCCAGTCCCCTTGCAATAGTAGCACTCGGGGTCAGACTTAGGGCCATCTCGGGGTTTCTTTTCAGGCGTGGCAATAGACTTGCCACCCTTCTTTCCCTTGTGCTTGCCTTTCTTGTCCTTCTTGAAACCGGTGGTCCTATTGATCATCAACACTTGATGTTCTTTCCTAATCTCCACTTCTGCAGTCTTAAGCATTGACAGAAGCTCGGGAAGAGACTTCTTCATGCCCTGAATATTATAGTTCATCACGAAGCTCTTGTAGCTAGGTGGCAGAGATTGGAGAACATGATGTATGCCTAAGTCAATGGGAATCGTTATTCCCAAGGACACAAACTTATCGGCGTACCCAGGCATTTTGAGTACGTGCTCACTAACGGAACTGTTTTCCTCCATGATGCAGCTAAAGAACTTTTCTGTAGCATTATAACTCTCTACGGTAGCATGGGTATCGAAAATCATTTTCAATTCTCCCATGGTATCAAAGGCATTGCCATTTTCGAAACGTTTTCGAAGTTCTGGCTCTAGCCCATACAGTATGCCGCAATGAACTAAGTTGTGGTCCTCCTGACGAGTTATATAGACGTTCTTTTCCTCGTTAGGGGCATCAGGAGCTGGTGGGGGGCCTAGCGGCGCATCTAGCACATATTGCTTTTGTGCAGTAGTGAGGAGAATCCTCAAATTCATAGCCCAGTTGGTGAAGTTGCTACCATTCGCAGCAAGTTTCTCTTTCTCCATGAACACATTGAAATTAAAAGAAGGTGGTGCCATCTACAACAGAATTTGTAAAGTATATTTAGACTAAGTTTATGATAGATTGAGTTCAACTAATACAAATTACTAATGAACTCCCACTAAAAAACGACATCCCTCGTGTCCTTTTGGTGATTACATGAACCAAATCCACTACACCTAGTCCGATCATCACGTGAGTCGGTGTAGCTTCAAAGGCGAGCATCTATATGGGCATCATATCAACTATATGACTCATGCTTAACCTTTCAGTCCGTGTTCTGAGGCCATGTCTGTACATGCTAGGCTCGTCAAGTAAGAACCTTAGTATTTGCGTGTGTAAAACTGTCTTACACCCGTTGTATGAAAGCGTAGAGTTGAGAACACCCGATCATCACGTGATGCCTCAAAACACGATCCACAAAATGGTGCATACTTAAGGAAGAACACATTTTGTCTTGATATCTAAATGAGGGATCATCTTATAATGCTACCAAACGCGCCAAACTAGCAATATAAGATGCTAAAATCTAATGTGTGAAGTGAGGTGATATGGTCCATGCATTTGATCTCTATCATTTGCATCGTGGTATGATCTCTATCATTCCTTTGTGTGTAAGGCCAAGGTCTATGGAACTTACACGTTAAGTGAGTTGTAAGAGTATCTATTATACATCTACTTACAACAATACCATATCAAAACACTAGCCCAGCAACGATCTAAACTAGACGCCTCTAATTTATCAATTGCAAGTTTTACGTGGCTTAGGGCTTTCAGAGATAGAACCTGTCTAACCTACGAACATGAACCACAACGAGGATAACTAAGTTATTAGCAACTCGATGTAAATCAGATATTGACTATAGTAGGAGAGACAGACACCCGCCAGCCACTTATGCAAAACAAGTTGCATGTTAGTCGTGGAACCGGTCTCATGTACGATGACATGTAAGGTTGGTCCGGGCCGCTTCATCCCACTATGCCACCAATATCCAAAGTACATAGAAGATGCAATAACATGATCATCATCGCCCACATATAAACATATGTGTACTACCTGTGCAAAGCACCTACGCATAGATCAGGCTCTAATACCACTGTTGGGTCCGCAGCATAGAAAACAAAAAAATTTCCTACGGTGTGAACTACACGCCAAGATCTATCTACTAGGTACAAAGCAAACGGGTGGACATACATCCATAGAGAACATACCCTCGAAGACAACGAGCTTTGTTAATGAGTAGGAACTTGTGGTTGATGTAGTCGTACACTTGCTGATCTCAAGATCGTGAGGAAGTCCGAGCGCCGCAACTCAGCAGCGCATCCGCACTTGCACAAACGTTCAAGCCCCCGGACAACCTCCACCTCCTCGCTCCAGGGATCCAGCGGAAGCAGCAACTCCTTCCAGACGAAATGCCACCGGGAACATGTATCGCGCTAATCCGAGACCATGGGGGAATAATTCTAGAGGGGGAGAGAGATCCTTCACAAGGAGGTGTGAGGATGAAGGAGGGAATGGGTGGCCTTTTATAGGAGGAGGGGGGGTGCCCCCTCTCTCCATGGCCGGCGCATGGGGGGTGACCCCTCACATCCCCCATTCTTGTGGTGGTAACTCCTCCACATTAAAATGCCTCTTCACATTCCCTTTTAAAGTCTCCACTTTAAATGCATTAAGTTTCTCCAAATTTAATGCTCTCTCATTTAATAAAACTCTTTTATTAAATTTATTCATAGTTTTGTTAATTACTTTAATTAACAAACATTCACATATAGCCCCTTGCAATATTTCAATATCACATGCAGAACCATCTTCTGCAATTTCACCCGAAACAATTTCCGATTTCTATTGAAACAATTCTTGTGCTTTGCAATTCTTTCGTCTGAAACATATATGCTCGAACATGGTGTCCAGTAACTCTTAAGTGTGCCAGCCTACGGTTCGCGAATAATGCAGACATGATCGAGACCCTTCTCCGATCAATAATCAGCAGCGGGGCCTAGAGATCCGTACTGACTCCTACACATTCAACGATGACTCCTGTGATTATGAGAACCTTTAACGCTTGTAACTAAATCCCTTTGTCTCTCGATATATTACATGTCCAAGATTCGATCATCGGTATCTCCATACCTAGTTTGATCTCGTTACCGACATGCACTCTTTTCTCGTTAACGTGATATAACAATCTAGTGATAACATCACTTGCTTGCAAGCTATCCTAATGTGATATCACCGAGAGGGCCCAGAGTATATCTATCCGTCATCTGGATTGACAAATTCCACTCTTGATCCATGAGCCTCAACATAACACCTTCATAGCACTGAACCCATCTTTATAGTCACCCTGTTACGGTGTGACGTTTGATGTTATCAAGATACTCTTCTGGTGTTAGCAATTAACATGATCTTATGGTCTAAGGATAAATATTACTTAGTATGATGTTATAGAAATATAATCACAATGACTTGATCGTAATGCTATACTTTGGATGAATGTTCATCACATCATTCCACCAATGGTGTGACCTTGTTATTAACAAGATCCAATGTCCATGATCAGGAAACCTTGATCATCTTGTTAATCAACAAGCTAGTCTATAAGAGAGGCATGACTAGGAACCCTTTTTGTTTATTAAACACACATGTATTGATGTTTCCTATCAATACAATTATAGCATGTAAAATAAACATCTATCATATACAAGGAATACATAATAACAAGTTTATTATTGCCTCTCAGGGCATATTTCCTTCAATAATGCCAATAGCCAGCTAGCAGTTATGGGTAGTGCGAATAGTAAAGAGAAGAGTAACTCACCCGCAATTAGCCAGAAGTACTTCTTCCTCGGCAAATGGATCTGCCATCCTTCACGTAGCTCATCTCGTCAGCGGTAGAGGCGGGCTAGATCGTCGCAATGGCTGGCATGGCATTCAGCATTAGAGCTCGGTAGCAGCAAGTAGGGGCAGCAACTTAGCGCCGGAAGTCAAATGCCTGAAGAGATCATTCTTGTTGGAGAGGGGATTTCGACGCTGCCGGTGCTAGGGTTCATGGAAAAGGAGGGAGGGAGTGGATTTGTGAAGGTCAACGCACCATGCTCCTTTAGTCTCTCGTTTCGCGTACGTGGTTGCCGCGTTGGCGCTCGCATCACGGAAATATTACTGACATGAGGGTCCCGACCGTCTACTTCACGGGACAGTTTCACGGAATGTTTGGATTTGGTAGGGGTGAGATGAGTTTGCATCAAAATGGCCCCTCTCGGTAGTTAGCGGCCCAACATTTCGAAACGCGGCAATTTCAGGCAACTTAGGTACTGCGGTGCACTCGCTCGCGAACTTTGGTACTGCAGCCCGGTAGCCCCCAACCTTGTGCATTGCAGTCAGCAGAATTTAAGAAGGTGAGGAATTGGTAGCTTTGCTATGCCAAGCAATGTACATCCTCGTGTCATCCAGCCATTCCGTCGAACACCCTCTATCCGATCACAGGTCTCGTCCACCCTAGCAACCTACACCTTAGTCCTTGTTTGGAGGACGTGTTTTGATGAGGTGCTAGAAAGACACTACAAACCATGGGTAGCCTGTTTTATAGAGGAGATTTGGTTGGTTTCAACCATAGCGATCCCCAATATACCCGTCCAGCCCAAGTATAATAGAAACACAACTCGTCTCTCTCGTTTCCAACCACAGTTGGATGATGCCACCTTATCTCATTTCAAAAAGAAGATTTGTGTGTAATAACACAAGAAATGAAAATTCAATTGAATGGGGAAGGGGATCGAGTGAGAGGGGATTGGGTGAAGGAAGTGTTTTCACTCAGTCCCCATCAGACAACACTCGGTAGAACACTCTAAACCCCTTCTGTAAAACAAGGTCTTAAGAAATCTTGTATGCCAATTGTTGGATTATTAAGAAGAATTTTTACATTTAATTCCAGAATATAAACCATGACTACAATAACTACGATCATGTGAAACTCTAAAATATAGCATTAGATTTACTAATCAACATGAACAGTAGCAGTGCAAACTCTACAATAGCCATAGTAAAAGAATAGATCAGAACACAACGCATGTACTTGTAGATGGAGAAGCCCATTGATGCAGAGGTTGCAAAAAACGGTCAAAAAATACTGCGTAGCATCGACCACACATGCGGTCCTGCTTGACGTCCAGGAAGATGATTTGTCATGACAAACTTGACAGGTCGCACGGAACACTTCCCAAAAACCTTATTTTCCCTCTCCCGTGGAGGATCGCAAAGGCAAGTGGTTTCGAGGACCTTCTCTCCCGTTTGCTGGTGCATGCTAGCGCATGGTATGGAGTAGACTATGGTGATGGTGCAATCAGTTAAGCGGGCAAAACCATAGATTGGTTTTGGTGTATTGCATGGTGGAAGACGCATTGGCCTATATATAGCAGCTCAGAAATTCCCATAGAGTACACAACATGGCCCGAGTCCACATCGTGCACGTTCGGGTCGGTTACAGTAGTCCATGATCTAGGAGTGACCTGAACTAACTGAAGGGTAACGGGTAGGCTACACTAGTGTAAATCCAAAAAATTCTATCGCATCAACCAGGAATACTATTCTCAAAGATCACGGGGTTACCATTAGATGCGCAGTTGCGGAACTCGATGAAGCATGTAGAGGTAGTGTAGATGTTCTACGTCTCCTCCTTGTACTCGTCCCACGAGCAGCTCCTCTTTGCACGGCTCATACAAGTGCTACAGCTGCAACATCTCCGAGGTATCCACACGTCTGGAGTGGAAGGTCACACACTAGACTGCTAGGTCTGCTCGTGCAACACAACCATGAGAGTAGTGGCGGATGGGTGGAATTCTCAACCCTATTCAGCTCGCCTCACTCTCTTTATATAGGCATCCTTCGTGGGCTTCTACATGAGCAACCCATTATTAGCCTAAGCCTGGTCTAATTCGGATTCAATCCTCATTTGCTTCCAGCCCCTAAAGTGTGTGACCCTATAGGTTCAAACACGTATAGATATGACACGAGTACACTTACTCCATCAATAGTTGGTAGTGGCCTCTAGCAAGAAGTGACAAATCCTAGATGCATATAAATATCATTCGCACGAACCATCACAAGGTTGAGTACATGTATTTCCCTTTACCCTATGATATTTGGTATAGCTCCAAGCTGACCTCTCTTTCTCGATACTATGATTTGGAATCCTTTACTAGGTTAACTCTTAACCGTATGTAGCATGGCCATGCATTTCTGGATCTGATCACTCGAGGGGCCCAGAGATATCTCTCTCAAGTAGAGAGGGGCAAATCCCATCTTGATTGACCAATGCCTTGAAGCCTGTATCAGGACAAACCCAAAAGCTATCTTTATAACTATCCAGTTATGGAGAAGTGTTTGATAGTCCCAAAGTAGGTCGATCCACATCTCAAGTACATGCGACAACCTCAGGTCTAAGGACAAAACGTATATGATGTGTAGAGAGAGCTGCAAGTATTATTGCCAGTCTCAAGTTGGGTCAGTCCAACCCCAATTCATAACATGTTTTCACATCATTGATTTGACATCTCCATGTCTATGACATGCAAAACATAGTCATCCACCAATCGATGTGCTAGTCTAATATTCATGTGTGTCCTCACATGAACTCTAACTAGGGACAACTATTAGATAACCATATAAGTAAAGATTTTCGCAAACAATTCACATAATTGTTAATCAATACAAGTTGCCTGATATATGGAAATTTAAGGAACATTATAACAACTCATAGATACATATGAAATACAATCATCTCTATGATTGCCTCTAGGGAATATTTCCATGAAATACAAGTGTTGACACGTCTATCAAAACCGCGGTTGTAACAAATGTATTTCCATGATGCTTTCAATCCCTGGAATTAGTGGTCCGAGTCTGCCAATGTGTCCTTATATACAAGCAACAAATATATGTGTCTGAAAAACAACCTTGAAAGCTCAGAACTATTGATACGTTGCTAACGTATCTATAATTTTTGATGTTCCATGTTTTTTTATATCTACTTTCTTATGATTTGTCCACACTTTGGAGTACTTTTTATAACTTTCTTGGACTAACCTATTAACAAGATGCCACAGTGCCTATTTTCTATTGTTTTTGGTTCCAGGAAAGTCAGAAAATCAATATTCTCAGAATTGGACCGGACAAAAGCCAAAGTCTATATTTTACCGAAACACTCACGGAGCCAGAAGATGAGACGGAGAGGGGACATAGGGTGGCCACACCACCCCTAGGTGCGGGTCCCCCTTGGCTGTGCCAGGGCATGGTGTGGGCCCCCTGGCCGGCCACCGACCTTGCCCCTTCGCCTATAAAATCCTCCCGATGCAAAAACACTAAATCGAATAGCCTCCAGCCACGAAAAGTTCCGCAGCACCGCCGCCACCATAAGGGATATTCGGGGGACAGAAAGTCTATGTTATGGCACCCTGCCGGGACGGGGAATTGCCCCCAGAGCCATCTCCATCGATCTCCACCACCATCTCCATTGTCGTTGATGATTCCCATGATGATGAGGGAGTAGTTCTTCCTCGAGGCTAAGGGTTCTACTGGTAGCTATGTGTTCTCTCTCTCTATGCATGACCATATTGTGATCATGAGCTTTGTAATCAAGTAGATCTACCTTGCTACTCATGTGCTTTAATAGATCTCTACTCTCCGCATGTGTGTGAAAGTGACAACGTGCACACCATGGTGGCAATTAGGCTAGAGATTACAAATACTTGTTATGAGTTATATTTGGAGTTGGATGTTTCTACGAAATTGCGGTGTTTGTTGGAACCATCTAGAGCTCAAGGTGACAGTGTGGGGTTTTCTAGATGGGAAAGGCTTCCTTTGAGGTGTGCTGATATAGCCCTACCATGGATTAGAGTGTCCAACCGGAGAGTAGTTCAGTAGTATCACGAAGATAATATATTTATATGAGAGTGTTCACTAGTGAAAGTATGATCCCTAGGCCTTGTTTCTAAGCATTGAAACACCATTTGCAATTAGATCTTTTACATGTTTGCTTGCTTCCATCTTTATTTCAGTTTTTCCTTTAGTCTCTTCCATGCCATCAAGCTATTTTCTAGCACCGTTATCATATATCCAAACCACTTGTATTTCACTATCTCTTCGCCGAACTTTTGCACCTATACACCTGACAAGTGTATTGGGTGTGTTGGGGACACAAGAGACTTCTTGTATCTTGATTGCAGGGTTGCTTGAGAGGGGATACCTTTGACCACTTACTCCCTGAGTTCGATAAACCTTGGGTCATCCACTTAAGGGAAAAGTTGCTGCTGTTCTACAAACCTCTGCACTAGGTGGCCCAACAACTGTCTACAAGAATAGAAGTGCGTAGACATCAGGCTATTTTCTGGTGCCGTTACCGGGGAGGTAAGGTAAAAGGTACTCACATCCTCCGGTGTGAGTGCTCGAAGTTATTTCCTTTAGATTCTGCAATTTTCTCTTTTTGTTTCTTGTTTTCACTAGTTAGGCTTAATGAAAAACAACAACAAAATTAGAGAGCTTTTTAGTATTTTTCCTAATGTAGAACATGAACTGTCTGAAAAGAAAATTAAAAAAACCATGGAACTTTCTTTGCATGCTAATAGCAATGTTATTAGTATGAATCTTTTGAACACCTTTGTTACTAATGCTATGAAAACGTTTAAGCTTGGGGAAGTTAGTTTTTATGAAAATGATCTTTTTAGTTCCCCAACTTTAAAGAAGAAAATTTGCTCTGATGATACTTTATCTCCCATATGTGGTAATTCTAATGATACCTGTGATATTTTAAATCCACATACCGAAAGCATATTTTTTAAAATACCTATAAAAATTGTTGAATGTGTTATGAACAACTGTTGTTTTGGAGATGGAACTGTCCATCCTGGTGATCATTTACTCTTTATACATGAATTATGCGAGTTGTTCAAGTGTGCAGGTATTTCAATGAACCAAGTTAAGAGGAAGCTATTCCCTTTTTCACTCAAGGGCAAAGCAAGAGAGTGGTATGAGCTACTAGATGATCCTCATCATTTGGACTGGAAGGAACTTGAATCTCTCTTTTACTCTAAATTTTATCCTCCTCATGAAATTCATAAAGATAGGAATTACATTTATAATTTTCATCCACGTGATGGAGAAAGTATTGCCCAAGCATGGGGGAGATTGAAGTCACTAATGCTCAAATGTCCCATTCATGAGCTCCCTAGTAATATTGTTACTAATAATATTTATGCAAGGCTTTCAGGACATTACAAGGACTATCTAGATACATGTTTAGAGGGATCCTTCACAAGTAAGGAGGTTAAAGCTAAGTGGGATGTTCTTGAAACAATTCAAAGCAATACCGAAGATTGGGATAACGACAAATGTAAAGAACCAGGTATAAACTATGAGTATGACTGCATTAAGTCTTTCGCTGAAACTGCTGATTTTCAAGAGCTTAGTGCTAAATATGGTCTTAATCCTCAAATTGTTGTTGATTGTTTTAGATCCTTTGCTTATCATATTAATGCTCCTAAAGAAAAATGGGACATGTATCATGAGCCTTTTAAAGAGACTTGCATGGAAAATTAAATTTTTATTAATGATAGCAATAAACATGCTCAAACCTCCGAAAGTACTATTTCTTATAAGCATGTTAATTTTTGTGGAATACATAGACCTTGCAAGAATAATCAAATTGAAGAAGAATATTATATCACCCAAAGGAATGGAAAAACTAGAATGTGGTATAGGGCTTTAAATGATCTTGGTAAAAAAGTTTGTGCCCTTTATCCTTTCATTTGTGAACTTTGCTTCGAAATGGGTCATTTCAATTTTCAATGCTCAGGCCATAATAATAGCCCTTCTAATACAATGAGTACTGTAAGTTTGTATTGTGATGACATGATCACTCCTAATCAGCATGATGAACTTACATTATTTTTGGGGTGTGAAGAGTTATCAAGAAAAACCTCTTTGGTAGATATGGGTTCTTTTGATATGAATATTGTCCTGCATGGTTGTCACCTTTATTTTGTTGATAATTGCCACACAAATACTTACATACAAAATATTATAGAAGATGAGATTTTACCAAAACATGATAGGATTAATATGTGTTTTGATCTTATTAATGAAAAGAATGAATCCTCCAAAGTTTCTTCTATTGTCTCTAATAATAAACTAGGGTATATGGAGAAGCTTCCTTTCAAGCCTCTCCCTCCTAAAGAGAAGAAGATAAATAAGAAGAGGAGGAATCAAAGGAGAGAGGAAAAGGTATTTTCCCCTAAGCATGTTGCTCCTATTATAGTTTTTGATGAGTCTGAACTCGATGATGTTCCTATGACTGTTACCTATAGTAGTGATCATGATTGGGAAAAGCACACTTCTTTTCATATTGAAAATCTCTTTGGTACCAATTCTGAAAAAATGATGATATTAATAATTGATGTACTATTAGTGCTATCCATGTTCCTTCCAATGATGATATGTTTACAAACAAACACACTTTGGAAGATAGCTATTTTATTGAATTTGCTCCCACTACAATTAATAAGAATGACTATGTTTATGTGGGGAGTATTAATTCGTTTATGCATGTGGCTCATGATAAGAATGTGTTAGCTGATAGTTATATTGTTAATTTTATTCATGATGCTACTGAAAGTTATTATGACAGAGGGAAACATGGTTTTATGTATCTCAACAATATTAAGTTTCCCCTCTTTATGTTGAAAATTTTGAAGTTGCACTTGTTTTGCTTTCCTATGCTTGTTGCTTTGTGCTTTCATGACTTCTTTCTTTACAAGATTACTATGCATAGGAAGTGCATTAGACTTAAATATGCTTTGAATTTGCTTCTTGATGCTCTCTTTTACTTAAATTCATATTTCTTATGTGGGCATCTTCTCAAACTGTCATGCCTAACTTAAAGGCGTTAAACAAAAGTACTTATTGGGAGATAACCCAAAAGTTTTAGATGAGTCTTGGAAGTTATTACCTCTATAATAACCAATCCTTATCCTTTTTATTTGCTTTTTGTGCCAAGAGTAACCTCTAATGATAGAGAAGTAATGATTGGGAAAGTTGCTGTCCCAAAACAGATTTTTGTGCTTCACCGTAAAAATTCGTGTAAACTCTCTGTACGTCGTCTTGAGGCGTGATTTTTGTGCTTCCGCCCCAGGTTGTTATATAACTTTCGTTAGTTCAACACTTTTTGATTTGAGCAACAGAAGGTCTTCGAAAAAATTGGTTTTTACCTGCTGGCCTATTTTGACAGATTTCTGCCATTATTTGCATTTGCTTCTTGTTGGTTCCTTTTTGAGTTCTTTTGGGGAATTGAGCTTTTTGAGGGAAGTGTTACAGTAGCTTGTGTTTTAATGAAAGTTTTATTGGTGTTGAAACTAAACCTAAATAGTTATTATCTTGAGTGCACTAATGTTGCTAATAAATATTATGTGAAGTTTTGTATGAAGGAAAAATTTCAGGTGTATGGAGAGAATGATGTAATAAGATGAAGAATGGACTAAAGCTCAAGCTTGGGGATGCCACCATGTGTCACCCCAATAATTATCCAAGAAGTACAAGCTTCAAAGCTTGGGGATGCCCAAGGCATCCCCTTCTTCATTAATACAAAATCTCAGGTTCTTCCAAACACTTCATTTTTATTGTTTCATGCAAAGTTGTGTTGTTCTTGGAGCGTCTTTGTTTTTTGTTTTTGGTTTTTTTTCTTGGTTTTCTTATTTTTCTTGAATAAATTGGTTGGACCCCCTCTTTCATTCATTGGTTTTCAACTAGTTTGGTTTGGATTGGAAAAAGAGTAGGAAAGTTCATGCTTAAGTGGTAACAAGAGCTTGTTTTTGATTGTGACCTATGCTTTGTCATGCCATGCTTGATATTGTTTTGGATTTATGCTTAGTGATCTTTGCTGTAGCATGACATGTTATAACAATTGAGATTGCTTAATGTGCCTTGGAAGAATCATGCGTTGTTTTAGCATATTAAAGCATAGTATTGTGGTATTCTCCTTTGATGCTTTATTTGGGTTGACTTGGCGCATGCTCACACCATGTTATGACTATCCCAAGTCACCATAGCCTTTATTATCCTTTAGTTTTCGACTTGTAGTATCACTTTATGCTTTGATTAATGATGTTTTGTCGCTCTACATGATTATGGCCATTATTGCTCTCTTAGTTAGTCGCTCCCAGTATTTTGCTAGCCTCCATAACCAAGTATGAGTTCCACTCATGCATCCAACTCCTAAAACCAAGTTATTCCAAAGAGTCCACCATACCTACCTATTAGCATTTGCTATTCCAAGTATATTCTTGTTTTATCTATCTTCCAAATTAAACTTGTTATGAGAAAACTAGTGATTAAAGCTCTCACGAACTTGGTGGCACACTTTACTATTCTTGCCCTTAATAAACTTGAACCATTGTGTCGTCTATGTTGTATATGCTTGCACTTATATGTTGGGGATTAGCAGAACCATGCTATCATGGGGAACGCTTTCAACATTGCACTTGTACTTTGTACCTAGTTGATATCATGCTCTTTTGTCTATGGATGTCGTCAGTGTGAAATGAAAGGGGAGCTTGTAAGTCCATGGAGTTATGTATGTGTGTTAGAGAAACGCCTGGGCCGCCTGTCTAATCCATGCTTTCATGGTGGAAACCTGTAGTGTAACCATAATGAGCTGTCTATGAAGCATTCTTCTTATAAAAAAGAGTCAGATATTGAGAAAAAAGAGAAAAAGAAAAAAGAGATATGAGAAAAGAGGAAAGAGAGAAAAAAGCACCATTTTCCCATGGTAAATAAGAAGATTGCTGAGATGCTCGTTGTCTGCTTGCCTTGTCATTTTGATATGGGGATTCTTCCGTATCATCGGGCAAGGGGTACCCCGTTGGCGGTTCTCTATGATACACATGTACTTACTATGACAAAAACTTATCGGTAACTAAACTTGAGTAGCATGAGGATCGGCCCTCGTATTCAAGGGACATGAGATTTCCAACTTATACTTTTTCAAGCATATACTCCATAGTTTGTTCACTCTAACCTTAATCACTTCAAGATGCTTATGATAGGGGCAATGAGAGCTGAAAGCTAATAAGTACCATAATTTTTGGAAGCTCTTTATGAAACTTGAATCCCTGCTTCCTTCTATAAAGGCCTTTCTTCCACTTTTATATTGAGTCTCCACCTTCTATCTTTATGCACCTATTGAGGGAGCATAGTGGACATTCTTTGTTTATTGTGCATTGTCCCAAGACTTGTTGATTGATGCATAACTTTGATATTGTTTGTTCTTAAACTATTTGTATCTAGTCACCCTTATAAACTTTGAAGGTGTCCTATGCATTTATGTTTGCTACTCTATGAGGGACAAGCTGAATGCCACTATGGTATGTTTTCTTTATGTGAAACAAACAAACGTCTTGCAAAGCATTGTTATTCATGAATCTTTTGTTTGTGCCTTTTCATGTTGCAACATAGTTGCTATGTCTTATTGCTAGAACTTTATCTTCCATGCTATGTTGAAGTACTATGATCCCAGCTATCCATGTTTTACAAATACTTTGATCAAGTTGATGATGGTGCATGTCACCTCAAAAATTATTCTTTCTTTTTATCACTTACCTACTCGAGGACGACCAGGATTTAAGCTTGGGTATGTTGATACGTTTCTAACGTATCTATAGTTTTTGATGTTCCATGCTTGTTTTATATCTACTTTCTTATGTTTTGTCCACACTTTGGATTACTTTTTATACACTTCCTTGGACTAACCTATTAACAAGATGCCATACTGCCAGTTGCCTGTTTTCTGCTATTTTTGGTTCCAGGAAAGTCAAAAAAACAATATTCTCGTAATTGGACCGGACAAAAGCCAAAGACTATATTTTACCAGAAGACTCACGGTGCCAGAAGACGAGACGGAGAGGGGACACAGGGTGGCCACACCACCCGTAGGCGCGGGTCCCCCTAGCCACGCCAGGGCATGGTGTGGGCCCCCTGGCCGGCCACCGACCTTGCCCCTTCGCCTATAAAATCCTCCCGATGCAAAAAACCCTAAATTGAACAGCCTCCAGCCACGAAAAGTTCCACAGTGCCGCCAGCACCAAAGGGGAGATTTGGGGGACAGAAAGTCTCTGTTCCGGCACCCTGCCGGAATGGGGAATTGTCCCCGGAGCCATCTCCATCGATCTCCACCACCATCTCCATCGTCGTTGCTGATTCCCATGATGATGAGGGAGTAGTTCTTCCTCGAGGCTAAGGTTTCTACCGGTAGCTATGTGTTCATCTCTCTCTATGCATCATCATATTGTGATCATGAGCTTAGTAATCATGTAGATCTACCTTACTACTCAAGGGCTTTAATAGATCTCTGCTCTCCCCATGTGTGTGAAAGTGACAGCGTGCACACCATGGTGGCACTTAGGCTAGAGATTACAAATACTTGTTATGAGTTATATTTGGAGTTGGATGTTTCTATGAAATTGCGGTGTTTGTTGGAACCATCTAGAGCTCAAGGTGACAGTGTGGGGTTTTCTAGATGGGAAAGGCTTACTTTGAGGTGTGCTGTTATAGCCCTACCATGGATTAGAGTGTCCAACCGGAGAGTAGTTCAGATTAGTATCATGAAGATTATATATTTATATGAGAGTGTTCACTAGTGAAAGTATAATCCCTAGGCCTTGTTTCTAAGCATTGAAACACCGTTTGCAATTAGATCTGTTACATGTTTGCTTGCTTCCATCTGTATTTCAGTTTGTCTTTAGTCTCTTCCATGCCATCAAGCTATTTTCTAGCACCGTTATCTTATATCCATACCACTTGTATTTCACTATCTCTTCACCGAACTAGTGCACCTATACACCTGACAAGTGTATTGGGTGTGTTGGGGACACAAGAGACTTCTTGTATCTTGATTGTAGGGTTGCATGAGAGGGGATACCTTTGACCACTTCCTCCCTGAGTTCGATAAACCTTGGGTGATCCACTTAAGGGAAAACTTGTTGTTGTTCTACAAACCTATGCACTTGGAGGCCCAACAACTATCTACAAGAATATAAGTGCGTAGACATCACTACCTCCATGTTTCTATTTCAATGCCTTACTTTTATCGAAGTTTTTCCAAGTACCTTTCTTTCCGTGATGTCTTTTACAGAATTACACGTTCATCTATTGCTTTCTCACTACAATGATTCACGAAATTTACATTCAATTTCTTTATCTTTAAACAAATCAAGAACTTAGCTATAGAGACACACTGAACTTTTCCAGAATTGTGTTGAAAAGACACCCTGAACTTATGTGATAAGGCAGAATAAAATTTCTAAATTCAAGGCAGAATTTACTTGAACTTCCTAATTATGAACTGCCTAATCATCTTTCTTTCCTATATGGCTAACTCTAAAACTAACTCATCCTGAAAGTCATCCCACGTAAACCACTAACTAGCCTATGAGAAATTTTACCTTTTGATGGAGGTACCAGGTGCTCTATTGACCATATGTTATCACGAAAATATGTCTTTGATACTATGGTACACGTTAAAAATATAAATATATTTTCATGACACCTAACATTCTATTCTTCTAATAGACGGGCGCGGCAACGCGCGCCTACAAGATCTAGTGTACTTATATGTCCCATCTAATCTTAGAGACAAACGGCAACACATTTGGATCAAAGATGAGCTTGCAATCATCCGATCGATTTTGCTCAATCTCCTGTCAGTCTAGGTATGTGTGAACAGTCTGTTTTTGGGTCCTGTTCTTGAATTATTTCCTTCTATACAGATGGATATCCGGTGAATATGTTGATGCTCAGATATTATCCTATCTTCCAGCTACGTGCATAAAAAATTAGAACTTAATTCAAAGAAAAGAAGAGATCGAATTCATCCCGAGAAGTTTGCTCCAGCTAGTAGTTTAAGCATGCGCTGACCTTTAGTTTCGGTAGAATTAAACCAATCAGCTCATGTCGCTTTTTCAAAAACACTCCTGGCTTTCTCATCTCACCACCGCACTGATTTTGGCTCGGCCCAGCCGCGCTAGGCTCTCTCCCTCCAAAAACACTCCTGGCTTTCTCATCTCACCACCGCACTCATTTTGGCTCGGCCCAGCCGCGTTAGGCTCTCTCCCTCGCTGGCAGGTGACGGATATTTAGCTACCTCCCCACTTGGGCCAACAGTTCTTTTCTTTTTCTAAATTTCAGAAAAGGTTTTATTTGGATAACTTATATCCTTTTATTAGTTATTCCAAATAAAATGACTTATATATAAATTTGGATCGAAAAAATGCCACGAATTCAAATATACCATCAAAAATAATTTTTGAGCAATTTAAAATTTCGAAATTATTTAAATGCCAATAAATGGATTTTCTTAATAAATTTATACTTTATTTCTTTAATTCCAAATTCAACAAATAATATGTCTAAATCGATCAGCGCAACGAGCCCGTTATGATTATGTATTACATGATATGAATTGAAGCATGCATCGTGTAAATATTAAATAATCAGAACTGTTTTGAGAGTAAAACATGCCTAAATAAATTAATAAATTGCTTTATTCCTTGTTCCACACATCACGCATGCCATACTATATTATACCATGCAATTGTGCATCATTCCATCATGGCATACCTTGTTGCTTGTTGCATATGATTTATATGACTGCGCAATGTATTTATTTCGGATCTTGTGTGTTTGGTTTTTCTCCGGATAGACACTGAGCAAGGAGAATACAAGGAGCCTCAGGAGTATTACCCGGATCCTTTTTATTCCACAACTGAGCTCCCAGGCAAGCAATTCCCCATGCTTGCATACATATAGTACCTATGCTTCTATCTGACTCTTGCATCATTGAGTCGCGATTGCATTAAACTGAATCCCATGTATTGCATAGCCTTTACTTTTAAACCCCACCGAAACTTCTACCTCAATACCATGAGCCATTACTGCAGGAGTCGTTTGAGCCATCTGAGTCGTAGAATGACATGTGTATGGTTTGTGTGAGTCTCTGGATAATGAGGTACCTAAACAACTTAATCTGAGTAGTAATGGGATAACTAATGAAAGAGGCACCAGTGAGCATTATCTACTATTTGGTTCTTTAAGCTCACTTGTGTCCCGTAGAACCCCGAGTACTTGATTCCTGTTCCTTGACTATTCGCACTATCCACATATGGGAGACTCTATGATCCCACTTCACTTGAGCTTGATTCACACTTTATTTCTTGGGACCACAAACTAGTTTTGGTCTTTATTACTATCTTCTACTTATGCCATGCTTTACTGCTTTATTTACGATTGTGTGTGGAGCACATGTACTGTTTAGGAATGCGGAATATTTATGAGTATCATCAAGCCCAACCACACTTTTGGGTTCCCAGTCGTTTATAGCCATTGTCGCAAACCTTGGGTATGACTCAGAGCTAGCCTACTTTGTTGTGGGTAGCTTATTGCGGTGGCCCCCTGAAATAATTTACGAACCCTGTGAATGGATTGTCGTGAGGCCTCATTGCGTTTTATTTGGTTCTTCCTGAGGTTGATTGTTTCTGTGTTGCTATTTGTGCACCCCTGTAGGGTAAATCTTTCTGAAAGCCGTGTCCGCGATTATGGACGAGTTGGAGCACAATTTCTCGATCGTAGACAAGCATAACTAAAGTACCACCTTTAATTTAACTAAGAAATGTAGTAAATAGTGTAACAAACATGGAATGTTTAATAAAAGTGCCAACGGATGGGATGTTCTTCCGCATTCTCGTCGGTAAGCGAGAAGGAGGGCGAGCGATGTTTATTTATGTTACTTATCTCACTGTTGTTACAAATTAACAAGCATTCATCCATCTCTAGTTGGGCGGATGTTGTAATGTGTCTCTATAGAACTGTTTATCTATTATCTTTTGCTGCAATTGCCTCAACCCAGGTTGTTCCCTTTAGATGCATTAAGACTTGCTGAGTACCCCTAGGGTCTCACACAATAAATATTTGGTTCATATGAACATGTATACTCTCAGGAAGGTTACTAGGTCGAAGAGACAGATGATGGTGGTAACGACTGTTAGGTGTATAGATTCTGGGCATGAAGATCCATGAGATCCGTGGGCGGGATGTGCTTATTATCAGGGCATCTTATGCCAATTTGCTTCTTGTCCGTACTCAGATCTTGTTTTCCGCTTCCGCTTGATACTCTGATGTGTGGTGTAGGAGGATGTATCCTAAACTATTATATCTATCTAGGGTATTTGGATCTTGTCATATGGCATTGAATATTTCTGTTTCTATTGTTTTTAGATGGTGTGCTCTGATGTCTATTGTAAGTCACTGACATACATACTTGTTTGTGTATATCTTGATCGTGTTACTTGTTGATTACGTCGCTCGCTCTAGTCCTGATGTTCTAAAAATTGGATGGGATGGTTGGCCGGTACCGTGCCCTACTCTACGAGGTGGGCCTACTGTGTGGTTGGCCCCGCGGTAGTATGTCCTGTCCACTTTTGGTTCATCCAGGCTTGAACTTAGAGCGTAAGGTCCGAGGTATTACAATTGGTATCAGAGCCATTCCGCCCTTCAGGGTCTCAGCCAAGATGGTCCTTGTTAGTCTAGAAAATATCTTGGTAGTTATATATACTAAGGAAAAACTAAACTTGAGAGTAGGAGTGCTTCCATTTTTCTTCTTAGCCACCCACCCACCCTTTTCTGGTAAGAAAGTGTCACGTTTGTCTATCCTCTTCTAAAATTCAAACTAGGATTCACGTGTTTGGGGTATCTGTAGTACCATAGGATGTGTTAATCCTTTGTTGATTTGTTGCATCCAACCTTGCTTCGCAATCTGTCTTTGGTTATCAACTGTTGGTACATTCCATACCGCTAGGGTTATGTGTAAACTGACGTGATCTATTCGACTCTTTCTTAACCGACGCAATCTTGTTATGGGTGTTCTTCCTTCATGCATGTTTGCACGGAATGTGGAGTTGCTAATATTTATCTGTTAAGCGGTTTTGGACATATAGTTGGGATTTTAATGCCCAAAAATGCGGAAATATTTGCTTTGATGCATCTGTGTTCCACAGTCCTTTCAGTCGTGTGTGATACACTATCTATCTTCTTGTAAGCATATTCATGCCGACTCATTCTTTTGCTACCGACACATAATCTGAAGTTTTTACTTCATCTTCAATTCTTTTGGGCTAAATGCATAACTTGTGTTGATCTGATACTTATGATTGTATTTTGGTTTTCTGTTTAGCTATATGACACCTATCAGGAGTGCAATATGGTCAATTCTATCAATCTAATTCTCGAAATGATTGTGGTTAACTCTGGTGTATTTGAGTTGTACCGCGATCATATTTATGTCAAATCCGAGTATCTTTGGCAATCCGGAGGTTTCTTAAGGCACTATGGCGGATTGTCATCCGATTATCGTGCTCCATATCTCAAATCTCATATCCTCAAAGGTTCTCATTGATACATGAGAATCTCTCCTTTAATCTCTGAAAGCTTCACTTACATGTATGGGTTATCATCGCTTCTATATGCAAGATCTTTTGTCTTTCAAACGGTGATCAGTTTGACTATGTGAACAAGTCAGAATCTATTTTTCTCTTCCGAAGGGCCAGATAATCTATTCTTTAAATTCATCTCTTCCAACACAAATCCTTGCTCGTAACATTGATCTTTCGAAGAGTGTTGAACTGAAAAAGTGTTTTGAGCATTCGTTCGTTTCTCTCGCCTCATGAACTTGGTATTCTTAGAATATCTCATTAAATTATTGGTGGTATATATTGACGATATGCGTGCCTATTCTATATGAATGCAATAACATGGAAGATCATATGTGTCTCTTTCTCTCAAGCTTTGTGAATGTCGCTTGGGTGCAAAGTTCTCAAAGTATGAATTCCAACTTTTCAAAGTCGCCTATCTCGTCCACGTCCTTCTTCTAAACATATTGCTTCAATTCTGGAATCATCAATTCAATTGCTAATTCCATCCTCCACCTTTAACCAAATTCAGAGCTTTTTTCCCTTGTTTGGCAAGTTATCATCATCGTTCCGCTAAACTTTTCCTCAACTGCTAAATCTCTCTCAAATATTCTCCAGAAGGACATGGTCTCCGACTTGTCAAGAAATTTTTGGAAACTCTCTCGCTTTATCTTCTATCCTCAATCCGCTAGATACCATGAAAACTTTTCAAATCCTTTGCAATTCTTCAATTCAAGTTTGGAGTTATCCTTAATCTATCTGTTGAAACCTTCATATGGTCGTTGTGAACTTCCTTAATTTTTTTCCCGATGGCTTGGGACTTCCAACATGATGATAGCATCAAAATCTTAATCTACTTTGGATCTGATGAATCGTTTGCATCAAATCTTTGTTTTCTTACGAAGCTTCATGATTCTGCTTGTCAAGATCTTCATTCTAAATTTTGAGTGTTAGGTTGCATGATTTTCTTATTCAAGTATGGAGTAATGCTTTGGGTGTGGGATGGAGTAGCTACCATACCACTACTCTTATATTTCGCTCTTGTATATTGAATTGGTGAATCAATGCAATTCTTACTCATTCCATGGAAGTTAGAAGTGGCCTTTATCCCTCGAGACTTTTACTTTTGTCCTTGCTTTCTGGAGTGTTCTCTCGACGAACATGAGAAACAATCTCTTTCTATTGGTCTCATCTATTTCTATATGGCACAAAATCTTCAATGATTGGTGGAAGCAAATGCAAAATCTTCTCCATCCTTTTCATTCTATCGGTGCTCGACATTGTCAAACAATATGGATGGAAGATACATCTGACTTCATTTGTCAATCCTTTTCTCTTGGTAAAGCCAATGATGGTTGATGCCATAAATCACAAAATCTATTGCAATAACCTCCAGAGATTCAACATTCAACTTCTTTCTTAGGATTCCACCATAAACTCGTGTCACTCTTTTCTCGTGGAGATAAATCTGCACACCTCAATTGCGTGATCTTTTGGCTCTTACCGGTGCAAGAAGAAGCTAATCTGAGAAGTTCTCAATTCAAATCTTATTCTATTGAGATCAAGGAAAGTTGTTGTTTGAAAGCATTATTGTTTTCTAACTTCATTTCTTAAATCCGAGGGAAGAAACAATGCTATTTTTATAGTGGTTGACAATTTTGCCCAAGTCGCTCTTTTCGTCTGGCGAGAGCAAGAATCATCCTCACTTGCAGCTTTTGATCTTGAATCCAAACGATGTGTATTTTCTTCCTTTTCTTGATACACCATCTTTTCAAAATTCTTTCAAGAAGTGGTTCTATCCGTTTAGCGTGTTCTCAAGAGTACCTGAGCTATGGTCATCCTATCTTCCTCGTCTCACAACAACCCTCCAGGTTCTTTAAATTCTTGGTTTCTAAGAAGCAAAATGCAAGACTCGCAACAAGTCTAGAAAGTTTTGCAAGGTGTAGTGGTCGCACCATTCCGTTGTTAATCAACTTGGGAACATGAGGATCACATTCGTTCCGAACACCCGCCTCTCCTTGTGCCTTTTTCTTTTTCCTAGGAATCTCGGGGCGAGATTCTTGTTTACTGGAGGAGAGTTGTAGCATCCTAATTGTCTAACAATTGTAATGCTACTTGCCTAGTCTATATGCTACTTCCTACATATCATTAATTGCATCATCATTATATCATGCTCATGTCACCATGCCACATTGCATTTGAGCATCATATAAAACCCTCTTCATTTGGTTCTTCCCTTCATAATGCATTTTCCTATTAATTTTATTTTGCCTCTTCATATATTGTATTTGCTTCTTGATATAATGCTTAATGCCCAAATTGAGTTGTGGGCATCTCTTTAAAATCCTTCCATCTACTAACTTTACATATCACCTCTCTTGATATCATCTTAATTCCAACCATACATATGTATGTGGCCATATTGTTTTGTTGGTATTTTAGTTCTTGCCACATACATCTACATGGATATTTTCTTCTATTCATCAACACATGGGATCACATCCAAATCATTCCAATTATGCCAGGTGCATATGGTCACTTCTAAGATCTTGTTTTACTTTGCAATATTTTAAGTTTGAACATTTATTCTTTTGGCTCACATACATGTGATATATTTTGTTGTCACAGAATATTCTTACATGCATGCAACATTATGGTCACATGAAATAATAAAACTCATGTGATAACGCCTCTTATTTAAATTCGTTTTGATTTGCCTCATTCATTTGATTTTGTTCTAACTTGATCTCCCTTGGTCTAATCCCTAGCTAAAATATATCCTAAGCTAGCTATGCCAAAAACCACTCAGGCCACACACGCCATCACCCATGCATGTGCATGTACTCCTACGTTGCTACGTTACACCCACCCATGTATGTGGCACACACACATTCACCTATATTTCTAGCTAGCTCTATCTACTTGTAGTGCTGGTCGTTTCCCTACAGAAAAGAAAGCGAGCAACAGTTATTTTAGCGAGCGACAGCGATTGGCCAGCTCTATTTTAACTGCTATCCCAGCCCCACCCGCACCCTTCTTTGCCTAAATGCCACCCCAACCTCCCCTCTCTGGTGTCTGGTTCAACCCAGCCAAGTGGGCATCGATCGACTCTGTTACTCCCCTTCCCCGCACCCACGTGATCGAAGCCAAGCAAGGACAGCGCCCACGTCATGCTTGCCTTCCACTCTCCCTCCTCTGCATAAAGCAGCCACAGCCACCTGACCCTCTCAACCACCCCATCTCACCAGATCGAAATCTGGGAGAACACCATCCTCCTCTCCAAGCAGACCAGCCAAGCCCTAAACCCTAGCCTAACTGTTCCATGTGTCGTCGCCGGATCACGACTAGCAGCTAACCTGATGAAACTGCAACTGTAAAATTCAGATAAAATTGCACATAGGTGATTTTTGTGCCGCGCACATAGCCTGCGGCTTTTCTCTTTTCTCATTCCTTTATATGGAGCTACATGAAAGGGAGGATCAACCTCGGATCCTAGATTCACGCCATGCCCAACACTTCGCCAACGTGCCATCCCACATTGAGCTGAACATGGCCTGACGCCCAGTGGCCTAGCGCATAACCCGGACTATGAACTCACGCACACATGCGATAAAACAAAAACAAAAGAAACATGCAGCTCAACTGTCTATGCCACAAGTTACTATGCCAACAAATCACCCCATCAGTCGTGGCATCTCTTCTTCACGTCCACGACACCGATATTCTCCCTAAACTCGATGAATTTCACTCTACCGAGTGACTTTGTCAGTATGTCAGCCACCTGCTCATCGGTGCTCACATGTTGGACATCGATCTTCCCCTCCTCAATGCATTCTCTGATGTAGTGGTACCGCATGTCGATATGCTTGCTGCGATCATGGTGCACAGGGTTCTTGCACAAGGCGATCGCGGACTTGTTGTCAACAAGGAGCTTCACCATTGTCGGCGCTCGGCCGCTGAGTTCTCCGATCACCTGGCTGAGCTAAAGGCCCTGACATGCGGCTGTTGCCGATGCAATATACATGCGGCTGTAGGACGACAGGGCTATGATCTTCTGCTTTTGTGACGCCCAGGTAACACAGATCGAGCCAAAGAAATAGGCCATTCTGCTCGTGCTCTTGCGATCATCTGTGTCGCCGGCGAGGTCACTGTCAGAGTAGCCCACCAGCTTGGGCTCCAAGCGAGTGTGCCACACATAGAGGCATTTGTGGTCATCCGTGCCACTGATGTACCTTAGGATGTGCTTGACGGCCTCCATATGCTGGACCGACGGCGTCTCCATGTACCTGCTGACGATGCCCACAGCGTAGCCAATGTGAGGGTGCATGTTTACTAGATAACGAATGCTCCCGACAATGCTTCTGTATTTCATGGGATCGACAACACTGTTGTCATCGTTCTTCATCAGCTTCAGTCTGTTCTCCATCGGCGTCTGCCGTGAAGTGCAGCACTCTAGGCTCATGGCCTCAATGATTTTCCGCGCGTAGCTGCTCTGGCACATCGTGATTTCCTCCTCCGTCTGGTTCACCTCAATGCCCAGGTAGTATGAGAGGAGGCCACCTCAATGTTGACAGCGTCGTCCACCTCGTACTCCACCATGAACATGCTTGGCGCGTTGTGCCCCGGTGTTGTGGTCGAGTTTGCAGGGGCGGAGTCCCAGCTCCACGGCCTACCTTCGTCGAAGACCACATCGCGTGTGACATGCAACTTTTGTGCCACCGGGTCATAGACACGGTAGGCTTTCTGCCATCTTCGTACCCCACTAACACCACTAGTGTCGCTCTATCGGAGAGCTTGGTGACGTTGCGTGTGTAGGTAGGAGACATCAGGTCGCTGCCCATGCCATGTCTGATACGCTATGATGCCGCTCAGTGTGCGCGTCACCGCCCGGTTGAGGTTGTGCACTGCAGTTTTCACTGCCTCCCTGCAGCACCGCACCGGTACCTTCATCGATTTCAGCAAGCTTCACGCCATCTCGACCACTGTCTGATAACTATGCTCTACGACCCCGTTCTGCTGCGGGGAGTATGACACTGTTGTGTACTGCTTGATGTCATTCCCGTCGCAGTAGCTCTTGAACTCGATGGAGATGAACTAGCCACCACGATCGCGTTAGAACGCCATCAACTTCACTAGGCGCTCTGTCTCAGCGAGTGCCTTGATCTTGTGGAAGAAGCGGAATGCCTCATCCTTCGTCCACAACATCTCCACCCACATGAACCTGTTGTAGTCGTCGAAGATCAGCAGGAAATATCGGTTCCCGCTCGGTGTCGCTGGCGAGATGGGACCGCACAGGTCCCCATGGGCTAGCTCCAGCCCTTTCTCAGCGCGGTAGGATGAGGCCTGCGGGAACGGGGTCCTGTGCATCTTGGTCATGGCACAGCTGTCACACAGCTATTGCTCGTGCTCAATCGCGGGAAGTCCCTTCACCATTGATGACCCACAAGTATAGGGGGGGTATTGCAGTATTTTTGATAAGTAAGAGTGTCGAACCCAACGAGGAGCAGAAGTGCTGGCTAGTGGTATGGATCAGGAATTCTCTGCAAATACATAGCAAACGGATTTTTAGGAGTTTTCAATAAAGCAAATAAACAAAGTACGAGTAAATAAAAGACAGTAGGAATAAATGCAGCAAGTGACCCAATCCTTTATGCAGCAAAGGACAAGCCGGTTGTATTACTTAAGATGACCAAACGTTCTCGAGGACACATGGGAAGACTGTCAAGTGCTTTCGCTTCATATAGCTGATTAATCTTCTCTAGCTTACTAAGTGTTGTGTGGGTGAACCTTCTCTTTGTTCAGGTACATGTACTCGTGTGTCGTGCATCCGCGATCTGCACGAGACCGACGTGCACCACCATCACGAGCGATGTCTGATCCCCGCTCGCCTGTGTCAGGTTCGTCTCCTGCCTCCGCTTCTTGCGCGGTTTGCGACAGTCGCAGGCATAATGCCCCATGATGTCGTAGTTGTGGCAGGCTCCCTTTCCGCCTAACGGCCCACAACCACCACTGGGCATGCCGTCCCAGGAGGCATCACCTTTCTTCTTGCCGTCCTTGTTCTGGCGGTTGTCGCTGTACCTGCCGCCGCCCTTGTCCGAGGACATGGGCCGTGCTGATCCCTCGCCTTTCTCCTGGAGCTTGGCACGCTCCATCCACCCCTTCTCCGTGAGGAGCATACTTCCACCGGTGCCGCTAGTGACGTCCTTCTCGTACTGGTTCTTGGCAGCGATGATTCGCCCGGTGAGATCCTCGATGCTGAGTGTGGACAGGTCCACCAGCGTCTAGATGGAGAGCGCGATCTCCGAGTACCTTGGCAGTACCACGCGTAGGAATTTGCGGACAGCATCCTCCTTGTCGAACTTGCCTCCGAGGAACTTGAGGTTGGTGACCAGGTTCTCGATCCTGGTGGAGAAATCATCGACTGATTCTCCAGCCTTGAACTTGATGTTCTCGAATTCCTCCATCTTGGTGGACCCATCAACATAGCCCCGTTGTCGTAGTTTGTCTTGGTTAGCATCAGCCACTGCGCTGATCCGGAGTCCCTGATCGTGCGCTGCACGACCGCTGGCACCAACTCGTGCCCAAGGCGCACCGTGCGGCTCCGCCCACGTCGCTTCGGAGGTGGAGACCTTGATGGTGATCGCGACCGCGCGACGCTTGCTTGCGGCGTCCTTGACCCGCCCGCAGCACCGTCCTGCTGGACCGCTTGATCACTTGACCGTGCCATGGCTCGCAGTAGCTCTGAGACCGCTTGTCATCACCGGATCACGACTAGCAGCTAACATGACGAAACTGCAACTGTAAAATTCAGATAAAATTGGATAGAGGTGAGTTTTGTGTCGCGCACACAGCCTGCGGCTTTTCTGTTTTCTCATTCCTTTATATTGAGCTACATGCAAGGGAGGATCAACCTCTGATCCTAGATTCATGCCATGCCCAGCACTTCGCCAACATGCTATCCCACATTGAGCTAAACATGGCCTGACGCCTGGTGTCATAGCGCACGACACTGACTATGAACACACGCACACATGCGGTAAAGGAAAAACAAAAGAAACATGCAGCTAAATTGTCTATGCCACGAGTGACTATGTCAATACCATGGTCGCCGTCCTTACCGTCACCTAGCACCAAGAGCTACACCGAAGCGAGCTAGAGAAGCCTCGCCGCCACAATGAGCACCAGGAGCTCCAAGGACCGTAGCCGCACCGCCCATCCACGCATCACCGCATCAAGGAATTTCAGAGTGAAGTGGAAAATCATCATAGTAGAAAGATTAAATTTCCGCGGTCCGACCGTGGAGTTCAGTATCTTAGTTATGAGTTTAGCGCACATATAAGATATTATGGAATAGTTTCACAAGTCACGCCTACCGGAACACCACAACATAATGGTGTGTCGAAACATCATAATCGTACTTTATTGGATATGGTTCGATCTATGATGTCTCTAACTGACTTGCCACTGTCATTTTGGGCTTATGCACTAGAAACCGCTACATTCACTTTAAATCGAGCCCCATCTAAATCTGTTGAAATGACCCTATATGAATTATGGTTTGGAAACAATCCTAAGCTATCATTTCTTAAAGTTTGGGGATGCGATCTTTATGTGAAGAAACTTCAACCTGAAAAACTCGAACCCAAAGAGGAAAATGTGTCTTCATAGGATACCATAAAGAAACAATTGGGTATTCCTTCTATCACAGATTTGAGGGCAAGGTTTTCGTTGTGAAGAATGGATCCTTTCTAGAGAAAGAGTTTCTCGCGAAAGGTGTGTGTAGTCGGAAGGTAGAACTCGAAGAGGTTATTGAACCTTCTCATCATGAGACGGCGAGTGGCGTAGCACCAGAAATTGTTCGGGAGTTTAATTCACCGAATGAAGAAGGAACTAATGATAATGATCATGAATCTCCAAAAGAGGATACTGCAAAACCTCGCAGGTTAAGCATGACACAAGCAACTGCTGAACTGTACGGAAATCCTATCGTGAATTTCATGGTAGATGGAATTGATGACCCTGTGACGTATGAAGAAGCAATGATGAGCCCAGATTCCAACCAATGGCTAGAAGCCATGAAATCCGAGATGGAATCCATGTACGAAAACCAGGTTTGGACCTTGGTGGACTTACCTCACGACCGAAAGGCCGTTGAGAATTAATGGATTTTCAAAATAAAAACTGATGCTGATGGTAATGTCACCATCTATAAAGCTTGACTTGTCACAAAGGGGTTTCGACAAATTCAAGGAGTTGACTACGATGAGACATTCTCTCCCATAGCGATGCTAAAGTCGGTTAGGACTATGTTAGCAATTGCTCCATATTTGAATTATGAAATATGGTAGATGGATGTCAAAAATGTGTTCCTCAATGGTAATATTGAAGAAGAGTTGTATATGATACAACCTAAGGGTTTTGTCGATCCTAAGGATGCTGGCAAGTTATGCAAGCTTCAGCGATCCATCTATGGACTAAAGCAAGCATCTCGGAGTTGGAATCTCTGCTTTGACGAGGTGATCAAAGAGTTTGGATTTGTGTAAACTTATGGAGAGGGTTGTAGTTACAAGAAAGTGAGTGGGAGCAATGTGGCATTTCTAATATTATATTTGGATGACATATTATTGGTTGGAAATGATATAGATCTTTTAAACAGTGTTAAAAGTTATCTAAACAGCAAAATTTCGATGAAGGACCTTGGTGAAGCATCATATATATTAGGCATTAAGATCTATCGAGATAGATCAAGATGCCTAATTGGGCTATCGCAAAGTACATACTTTGATAAGATATTAAAGAAGTTTAATATGGACAGAAGTAAGAAGGGGTTCTTACCTATGTTGCATGGCAAGACATTGAGTAAGACTCAAAGTCTGGCTACAGCAAAAGAAAGAGAGTTAATGGATAAGATCCCCTATACTTCAGTCATAGGCTCTATAATGTACGTCATGCTATGTATAAGACCAGATGTGGCACGTGCTATTAGTTTGACTAGTAGGTAGCAATCTGATCTAGGTTCGGAATAGTGGATAGCGGTGAAGAATAACATTAAGTACTTAAGAAGAACTAAGGAAATGTTTCTTCTATATGGAGGTGAAGAAGAGCTGGTCGCTAAGTGTTATGTCGATGCTAGCTTTGACACTGATCCGGATGACTCTAAGTCTCAATTCGGATACGTATTTCTCTTGAACGGAGCAACATTTAGTTGGAGGAGCTCCAAACAACCTATGGTGTCTGGATCAACAATAGAGGCGGAATATGTTGTTGCTTCAGAAGCAGCGCAGGAAGCAGTTTAGATGAAGGAGTTCATAACTGAACTAGGTCTGGTTCCTAGTGTGTTGGACCCAATGGTGATCTATTGTGACAACAATGGAGCCATAGACAACGCCAAGGAACCAAGGCCTCACAAGAATTCCAATCATATTAAGCGTCGGTTTAACTCCATCTGCGAGCATGTCAAGGATGGAGATATAAAGATTTGTAAAGTACCCATGGACCTGAATGTAGCAGATCAATTGACAAAAGTTCTCCCTAGGGCAAAACATGATCAACACCAGAACTCCATGGGTGTTAGATTTATCACTATGTAAACTAGATTATTGTCTCTAGTGCAAGTGTAAGATTGAAGGGAATATGCCCTAAGAGGCAAAAATAAAGTATTTATTATCGTATTCCAAGTATACAATAGATGTTTATTTTGCATTCTATAATTGTATTATTTGGAGACGTTAATACATGTGTGTTTAATAAACAAAACAAGGGTTCCTAGTTATGCCTCTCTTATAAACTAGCTCATTGATTAACAAGATGCATGATCAAGGTTTCCTGATCATGGACATTGGATGTTGTTAATAACAAGGTCACAACATTGGTGGATGATGTGATAAACATTCATCCGAAGAGAGCATTACGATCAAAGTCATTGTGTTTATATTGCTATAACATCATACGCAGTAATCTTAGTCCTTAGACCATGAGATCATGTTAATTGCTAACACTAGAAGAGTAACTTGATAACATCAAATGTCACACTGTAACAGGGTGACTATAAAGGTGGGTTCAGATACTCCAAATGTGTTATGTTGAGGCTTATGGATCAAGAGTGGGATTTGTCCATCCTGATGAGGGATAGATATACTATGGGCCCTCTCGGTGATATCACATTGAAATAGCTTGCAAGCAAGTGATGTGATCACTAGAATGTTATATCACGAGAACGAGAAAAGAGTGCATGTAGGTAACAAGATCAAACTAGGTATTGAGATATCGATGATAGAATCTTGGACATGTAATATATCACGAGAC
Source organism: Avena sativa (assembly GCA_916181665.1). Taxonomy (NCBI): domain Eukaryota; kingdom Viridiplantae; phylum Streptophyta; class Magnoliopsida; order Poales; family Poaceae; genus Avena; species Avena sativa. The sequence continues at coordinate 276,149,247 of OV702292.1, forward strand.
AAAGGGATTTTGTTACTAGCATTACAGGTTCTCACGATTATAGAAGTCATCGTTGAATGTGTGGGAGTCAGTATGGATCTTTAGGTCCCGCTACTGATTATTGATCCGAGAAGGGTCTCGATCATGTCTGTATTATTCTTGAACCATAGGGTGACACACTTAAGGGATACCGACACCATTTGGAGCACATGTGTTCCAGATAAAAGATTGACAAAGCGCTGGAATTATTTCAATGGACATCGAAATTGTATAGTGTGAAATTGCTAAAATTGGTTCTGGATCTGATATTGAAATATTGCCGGGGGTTTTATGTGAATGTTTGTTAATTGAAGTAATTATCAAAATTCTGAATAAAATAAATAAAATAGTTTTATTAAATGAGAGTTGCATTAAATTTGGTGAAAATTTAATGCATGTGAGTGGAATTTTTAGTGGGGTCAAATTTATGTGAGTGGAACTTCCACCCACATGAATGAGAGGAGGTGGAGGGGCACCTCCATGTACGCCATCCATGGGAGGGATGCCCCCCTCCCCTATAAAATGCCTCCCTCTCCTCCTCAAAAAATACACCTCCTCGTGAAGGATCTCTCTCCCCCTCTAGAATTATTCCCCCATGGTCTCGGATTAGCGAGATACATGTTCCCGGTAGCTTTTTGTCTAGAAGGAGTTGCTACCGCTGCATCGCTGGAGCGAGGAGGCGGAGGCTATTCGGTGGACCAGACGTGTGTGCGAGCACGGATGCGCTACTGATTTGCAGCGGTATGACTTCCTCTCGATCTTGAGATTGGCAAGCGATCGACTACATCATCCACGAGTCAAATCTCATGACACTTTGTCGGTCTTGAAGGGTATTATCTCTATGGATGTATATCCACCCGTTGCTTGTATCTAGTAGATAGATCTTTGTGGTTAGTAGTTCCCATCGCAGGAATTTTTTGATTTCTATGCTGCAAACCCAACACCTCTCGAAGCACTTGACTAGCATGGCGGGGTCCTGCTAGCTGGTGGATTGTGGTACCCCTGTGCCAGGGATCCTACACGGATCGACCGGCAAGCTCTACAAAAGAATCAGGGCGCAAGAAGCCGATCCTTTAGCAGCATGCTATGGAAAAGAATTATTTGATAGAATGCCAAAAACATACGGAGGGAGACGTTTATATAAAAGAAGGAAGCACAAGGTTTAAGCTATAGGGCCATCGTAGACCGAAGAGTATTTTCGCGATGCAAATTCTATGCTACTAGCTGTGCTATTTGCCGCGATAAACCGATAGCGCCTAGAGTCTATGCTACCAGCTCGGCCCTTCGCCACGAGGAACCGCGTCCACCTAGGGCCTATGATGCCATATAGGATGTCCGCGGGCCCCTTCGACACAAAGAACTATAGCCATATAGGGCCTACGATGTCATAAAAGATGCGCTGCTGGTTTGCGGCGCTATGACTTCCTCTCGATCTTGAGATTAACAAGCGATTGACTATATCATCCACGAGTCAAATCTCATTACACTTTGTCGGTCTTGAAGGGTATGATCTCTACGGATGTATATCCACCCGTTGCTTGTATCTAGTCGATAGACCTTGGTGCTTAGTAGTTCCCATCGCAGGAATTAATTTGTTTTCTATGCTGCGAACCCAACACCTCTCGAAGCACCTGACTAGCATGGCGGCATCCTGCTAGCCGGTGAATTGTGGTACCCTCTATGCTAGGGATCCTACACGGAGCGACTGGAGAGCTCTCCAAAAGAAGCAGGGCGTAAGAAGACGATCCTTTAGCAGCATGCTATGGAAAAGAATTATTTGATAGAATGCCAAAAAACATATGTAGGAAGATGTTTATATAAAAGAAGCAAGCGCAAGGTTCAAGCTATAGGGCCATCATAGACTGAAGAGGATTTTCGCGATGCAAATTCTACGCTACTAGTTGTGTTATTGTCCGTGATAAACCGTTGGCGCCTAGATTTTATGCTACAAGCTCGGCCCTTCGCCAAGAGCAACCGCGTCCACCTAGGGCCTACGATGCCATATAGGATGTCCACGGGCCCTTCCAGCACAAATAACTACGGCCAGATAGGGCCTATGATGCCACAACAGATGTCCATGGGCCACTCCGCCGTGAGGAACCGTGGTCGGCTAAAATCTACAGCACCACATCGGCTCTGGATGGGCCCCGCATACGCGAGAAACCGTGGCCGGCTAGGGTCTACGGTACCGTGTTGTCTCCGTGCGGGCCATGACCACGATAAAAGGCTCCCTCCCTAAACTCACCATGCCACATTGGCTCCCGATGGGTGTGGAGGGCTGTCGCGCTAGGAACATCTCTCACAAAGCACGGTCCTACCAGCATATGCTGATGGCGGTCCCATGGCGCATACGGTCCACTGTCCGGTGATGCGGGGTACAACAACACGCATGACACATGTACGTGGTAGGGAATATTGCACCCTGGCCCAGAACAGAACCTCTCTCATGGGATAGCAGGGCTCCGATGCGACGTTTCCATGTGTCCTTTTGGTCATCCATCCCACGGCTAAAAAGTAACAGGGTGACGTGAATAGAAGTTTGAGCCGAAACATTCTAGCGCTATTATTTACTCGAGAGCCAGAGTATGTCCAATTTTGAATTAGATACGTTTAAGTATTGAAGAAGTGCAATGTTACAAGTCGATACAACGAAAATAATTGTTACTTAACTTCATGGACCGATCCCGCACATACAATTCAAACTGATGACACCTAGCTGATATGCATTATTTCAGTCATGTAAGCACACTTCTGAGTTCGAAGAGAGTTGTGAAAACAAAATAGACATACTAGGAAATCATTGATCTACCCAAACTCTATCCGAATTACATAAATCGGCAGTAAATAATAGCGATAGATTGTTTCGGCTCAAACTGCTATCCACGTCATCCCGATTCATTCCAGCCATGGGATGGACGTAGAAGAGGACACACGACGACGTCGTGATGGAGCCCTGCTATCCCATGAGGCGGGCCCCGCTGCGAGCCAGGACAAAAGGTTCCATACCGTGGCTTGGTGTGGCGCGTGCTGTCCTACCCCACGTCGCAGACGGGTGGGACGGACGCATGACCTGGCCTGCTGTCAGTGTCCGTTAGCACGACCGCGCTCCATGAGGCGTTCTCGACGCGACATGCTTTCGCACCCGCCGGATGGCAGGGGGCGCAGAGAACCGACGTGGCGATGTGAGACCATGTCGGTTGTGCGCTCTCATAGTCATGGGCCCGTCAAAAGACGATGTGGTGCTGGAAGCCCATACCGTCCGCGTATTCTCGCCGACAGAGAGGCTAACTCGCATCATAGACGTTCTACGTGCGCGTCTTCTTGTGTTGAGTTCGTATGGAAGGTCCCATTTTTACATGATCTAGTGGTTTGTCTGCGGGTGCATGTCCTTGGGTTAGCGCATATGTATACGTCTAGCTGATAGCACCATCCCTCGATCGCGTTTTCGCAGTTAAGAGTCGAGATAGCAGCGTTATCTTTTGGGGTACACAATGATGGGTCCAGGTCTGTGGATCCTCGATGCCATGGCAACCTTTTAGCCTATAAAAGACTCCTCCACCTTTGTGGTTTGCCGCATCGATTTAGCTGGTTTGTCTTAGCTTCCCCTTCACGTCCTTCTAGAAGAGACATCACCGGCTACACCAAATGACAGCTTTGTCGTATCCGACGCGTTTGAGAAGGTGCGTCGTGATGCTCTATAGAACAACAAGCAGCGGAAGAGTAAGTTCGTTCATTTGTAGGTACAACGTAGCGATAGCCAACAAAAAACATCTACAGAATCCGTTTGGCGTCATGTCCACTCACTGGATGTACGCGTGAAACCCATCAATGGGGAGAAGCGGTAGACGCAACTATCGATGCCACGTCATGGACACGGAACACGGATATGGGAGACAACTTGGTGGTGGAGCGATTTCCATCAGCGTCGGTATACACAGGAACCGCGTACTCGAGGAGAAGCAGCCACCACGATGACGGTGAAGATCGCGTGAACAGGGAGGGGGTCTACCGTCGGCGACATGTTCTCTCTCCGATATGTCTGTGAGAACGTTAAGCGGGATTCGCGATGATCGAGGACATGACGTCGACGACACGACCGTAGACATTAACAAGGATTAGTGGCAAAGCGACATCCTCAAGCTATGACATACGTGGGAGGCGCGTCCATTGCAAGAAGCTCTACGACGTCGACCAGGAATCCCGCGTTGATTTGGAGAAGGACCAATGTCGATGCTATCTACTCTCATTGTGGCGTCTACGAGAAGTGCATCGCCGGGGTGAACACATCACCGTGCTTAAGCGGCATACAATCTTTAGTCAACGCTAGGGTCTTTTGGCCGGCAGTTATTAGGATAAGTTCAGACTAGATAGAATGTAATTAGGTCTGTAATGTGTACAACAAGATATCAAGAATATGTGTTGCAGAAGTTATTCCTGGTTCGTGTGCGAACAGTGACGTTTCTGTCTGACTATGGTGTCTATGCATGTTTTTCTTTTTTCCAATAATGTATTTATTTTTTAGTTTTCTTACCGTTTACTTTTTCCATTGTAATGTTAGCAAAAGAATATCAAAAATATCAGTGATGAAAGTCATTGTTGTCTCGTGAAAGTTACGCTTCGTATTGACTTTGATGCCTATTTACTTTCTCTAACGCAGTACATTGAAGAGTCTAAACAAGGTAGGTTTTATGAATTCGAAGATAGTCATCTGCATATTTCCATCATTCGTCGAGGTTATAAGAGAATTTTGAGAGAGCTTCACAGCCCCTTTCTCGGCTTCGTGATAGTCGGCTGCATGTTTCCATCGTTCATCGAGGAGATAAGAGAATTTTGGAAGATCTGCACAGTCCCCTTTCTCGGCTCCGTAATGTATGTATATCATTAGATAGGATACTAGGATTAGCTGTCAGACTATTTGTTGTTTGTAATTCCATGTGTGTATGTTTCGTTTTCCCTTTTACATGTGTATTTCCGCATCTTAGTGTTATGCACTCTATTCCTGTAAGCTTGTGTCTTCGTGTTAAAGCAACTCTTACCTTCGTGAGTCGTGTCGTGGATACTAGACATGTGTGAATCGGTCCCTTATGTTTGTAAGTATGTAGCCCACATGCTTGCAGAAACGGCTCGGCCCACGCACTCGCGGAACTGGCTCTTATAGCATCTGCAATTTCATGTGCTAGAAGGCTAGAAGTTTACTCCCACCTCTAAAGGTCTACCAGCCGCGCTCCGGGGGACGCAAAGAGGATTCTAGTTAATAGTCAAACTATATAGCCTTAGAGTATGTGTATCAAATATGACGGCTTATTTATCAACGCACTATAAATGAGATTTGGATGAAACAACCTGCGTACTACCCATTCCATAAAGTTGCTAATGTAACTCGGCCAATTTTGACCTCTAAATAGTTACTACTTGGCCTCCGAAATTCGTTATGAACTTGTTTTTTTTTTCAAATGAGGAACGGAGCCCCAGCCTCTGCATCAAGCGATGCACAAAGCCTTTATTCATTATTAGAACCACAAAAGTTTGGCAAAACCCATTACAAAGATCATACAAACTAGAACCGCCAAATCAAAACACCGAGCAAAAACGATAACTTTATCGCTAGCTCCCCAACGAGATCTAGCAAACACCTAGCTGCCTCTTTCGACCCCGCTCCACCGTCACTCTCACTATTGCCACTCGCCAAGAGAAGCTGGAGTGCCTGGGCGCGGCGGATCGAACACAAGCAAAAGGAGCCCTAGAACTGCATATCCTATCCACGGCTCAGTGCCCATGCACATGCTCCGGATATTGTCGCCTTCATTAGTGACCTCTTATTGATTCGCAGACTCTCGCCATACTACACACTGACACCACCGTGGTGCCAAGTAGCACCACCTCCCTGCGCGCTAGCTGCTCCACCTCTCCCGCCTCTTCCATCTAGTGATGCTCCACAAGCAATGCTCCATAGAGAGAACGTGACACCGATGTGCCGCCATCGCCCGACCCAGTGGTTTTAGGGTTTTCCCTAGAGTATCTACGAGGAGGGTCACGAGAGCTGCGTTGACGATGCCTTCAACAAGGAAAACAACACAGATGCTCTGCCATCACCCGCCATGACCAGAGTCGAGCTCAGTTTTCACCGGCAGCACCACCACTCCAACTTGTCGCTGGGACTAGATGTGGAAAAACACCACAACTAGTCCTGGCCGACCACCTCCGGCGAAGAAGGAGGCCACCGTCACGATGCCCAGGAACGCTGCCCTAGACATCCTCATGCATCAGAAGTAATCCATGTGCGCCAATGCCGTCGTTGAAGGTGATGCAACGGGAAGCAGATCAGGATCGAGGACCATCCGAGCCGATCGGTATAGATCTGATCCATCCCGCCAGCACCCACCGATCTCTGGCAGCCGCCGCGCAGTGACATCCCTGGCCGCCACTACTCTGCCACATCGTCATTGATCAACCGGGATAGGATCACCGCCACCTCACATTGATTCGTTATTAACTTGTGAAGTGATGCAAATGTCGTGCATGAATTAACTGCCATAAAACCTATCCATTTTATGTGGATGTATGCTTAATGAATGCTAAAATAATAATATTCGAGCAATAACACAAATGAAAAACCATGAAATGGTATCTCAATTTATGGGCATATGGTGTAATGGGTAGTAGACATATTGAGTCTATTACTGACATCTATTTCAATTGCAAGATACTCAAAAAGAATTGCTGCTAAGCTAAAAGGAGCATAGAAAGACCCCCCATTCTTAAGCATTTAAATCTTGTATGACATGATCAGAAAACATTAATGCTTAGCCGGTATTTATTAAATGAGGGAGATGGAATCATTTCTTGGGAATTGAAAAGGTGCATGAGAGGAAAAGGTATTCTAACTTAATGTGTCGTTGTCTAATGAAATCTTCAACCGTGACTGAATCTGACGGAATTAAGAGGTTTGGTATGTATAAAACCCGAGTGCCATGCGTATCATATCATATTTATAGTCAGCAAGCCTACGCAAGAAGTTAATCAAGCAAAAAAAATGAAATATCATGTTCAAAACATGAATATACAAACTGAGAAAGTAACCATGCTAGATAGCAATGACTGATGACACTGTAGGGAACTAAGGCACCAGGAATACTTCACTGACGCAGTCAACCGGTGTCAAATGAAGGATCATTCCGTGCCCATGAGTCCCTTATAACAACATGAGAGAGAAATCGTATGCACACTGTGTGTGTAATCGTGTGCTTATCTCGTTGTTTCCGTGGCTAGGAATAATACTTCCTCAGTCTAAAAATAACTAACTTGGATTTGTCTAAATTTAAATATATCTACACACTAAAACATGTCTAGCTACATTCAAATTTAGATAAATCCAAGTCACTTATTTCTGGACGGAGAGAGTAATAGAACTCATATGTCCCTTTGCTTTAGCCTTTAGCATACAAAATGGACACACCTAATAGAACTTGTGTTAGGCTGGCGATAGTGCTAGTATCATAAGTTGTATCATGTATATGAACTTCGCAAAAAGCTGACGTGGCACAACAATTAATGAAGAGATACCTAAATGTAGTATCATGATACTGTATCACGTTAAACTAGATTATTTAATGTCAAATAGATCTTGTAGTACACTAATTTGCATTGAGATTCAACAAATAATTAAATAGAAAGCATCTATGATACAACTAGAAGATACCATGCACTACATATGTGGCATACGCATGATACTAGTGTATGATAATCTCCAATATGACCAGCCTTGTGCATTGCAGTCAGCGGCATCTAAGAAGGTGAGCAATTGGTAGCTTTGCTACGCCATGAAATGTACATCCTCACGTCGTCCAGCCATTCTGTCGAACACCCTCTATCCGATCAAAGGTCTCATCCACCCTAGCAACCTACACCTTAGGCCTTGTTTTGCGGACGTGTTTTGATGAGGTGCTAGAAAGACACTAGAAACTATGGGTAGCCTATTTTATAGAGGAGATTCGGTGGGTTTCAACCCTAGCGATCCCCAGTATACTCGTCCTTCCCAAGTATAATAGAAACACAACTCATCTCTCTTGTTTCCAACCGCATTTGGATGATGCCACCTTATCTCATTCAGAAAAGAAGATGTGTGTGTAATAACACAAGAAATGAAAATTCAATTGAATGGGGAAGGGGATCGAGTGAGATGGGATTGGGTGAAGGAAGTGTTTTCACTCAGTCCTTGTCAGACAACACTCGGTAGAACACTCTAAACCCCTTCTGTAAAACAAGGCCTTAAGAAATCTTGTATACCAATTGTTGGATTATTGGGCAGAATTTTCACAATTAATTCCAGAATATAAACCATGACTACAACAACTACGATCATGTGAAACTCTAACATATAGTATTAGATTTACTAATCAACATGAACAGTAGCAGTGCAAACTCTACAATAGCCATAGTAAAAGAATAGATCAGAACACAACGCACATACTTGTAGATGGAGAAGCCCATTGATGCAGAGGTTGCAAAAACCGGTCGAAAAATACTACGTAGCATATGGCCATGCATGTGGTCCTGCTTGACGTCCAGGAATATGATCTGTGATGACAAACTTGAGAGGTCGCCCGGAACACTTCCCAAAAACCTTATTTTCCCTCTCCCGTGGAGGATCGCAAAGGAAAGTGGTTCCGAGGACTTTCTCTCCCGTTTGCAGTTGCACGCTGGCACACGGTATGGAGTAGACTACGGTGACAGTGCAATCAGAAAAGCTGGCAAAACCATAGATTGATTTTGGTGGAAGACGCGTGGGCTTATATATAGCAGCTCGGAAATTCCGGTAGAGTACACAACATGGGCCGAGTCCACATCGCACACCTTCGGGTCGGTTACAGTAGTCCATGATCTAGGAGTGACCCGAATTAACTCAAGGCTAATGGGTAGGCTACACTAGCGTAAATCAAAAAAATTCTACCTCGTCAACCAGGAATACTGTTGTCATAGATCACAGGATTAACACTAGACGCGCAGTTGCGGAACTCGGTGAAGCACGTCGCGGCAGTGTAGATGTTCTACGTCTCCCCCTTGTCCTCGTCCCATGAGCAGCTCCCCTTTGCGCGGCTCGTCCAAGTGCTATAGCTATACTCCGAGGTATCCACACGTCCGAAGTGGAAGGTCACACGCTAGACTGGTAGGTCCACTCGTGCAACACATGCATGATAAGAGTTGTGGCTGGGTGGAATGTTCAACCCTATTCAGCTCGCCTCACTCTCTTTTATATAGGCATCCCTCGTGGACTTCTACATTAGCAGTCCATTAGTAGCCTAAGCCTGGTCTAATTCAGATCCAATCCTTATTAGGCTTCTAGCCCCTAAAGTGTGTGACCCTATAGGTTCATACACGTATAGACATGACACGAGTACACATACTCCATCAATAGTTGGTAGCGGCCTATAGCAAGACGTGCCAACTCCTAGACGCATCTAAAGATCATTCGGATGAATCATCACAAGGTTGAGTACATGTCTTTCCCTTTGCCCTATGATATTTTCTCTAGCTCCAAGCTGAACTCTCTTTCTCGATACTGTGATTCGGAATCCCTGTGCTAGGTTAACTGTTAACCGTATGTAGCACACCCATGCACTTCTGCATCCGATCACTCGAGGGGCCCAGAGATATTTCTCTCAAGTAGAGAGGGGCAAATCCCATCTTGATTGACCAATGCCTTGAAGAATGTATTAGGACAAACCCGAAAGCTACCTTTATTACTATCCAGTTACAGAGTAGTGTTTCGTAGCGCCAAAGTAGGTCGATCCACATCTCAAGTACATGCGACAATCTCAGGTCTAAGGACAAAACGTACACGATGTGTAGAGAGAGCTGCAAGTATTATTGTCAGTCTCAAGTTGGGTCAGTCCAACCCCATGTTCATAACATGTGTCCACATCATTGGTTTGACATCTCCATGTCTATGACTTGCGAAACATAGTCATCAACTAATTGATGTGCTAGTCTAATATTCCCGTGTGTCCTCACATGAACTCTGACTAGGGATAACTATTAGATAACCATACAAGTAAATAGTTTCACAAACAATTCACATAATTTCCAATCAATACAAGTTTCTTGATATATGGATATTCAAGGAACATTATAACAACTCATGGATACATATGAAATACAATCATCTCTATGATTGCCTCTAGGGCATATTTCCTTCACTAACTAACTATTGACACGTCTATCAAAACTGTAGTTATAACAACCCAATTCCAGTAAACCTGACTATATGTCCAAAGTGCAAAAATTAGGGGGAACAAAAATTTATTCTTTCTTAACGGGGAAGCAGTTGTTTGCTTCTTTGTACTTATGTTCATGATTGTGTAGCTAGTTAAGATACTTCTCTATCTTCCCAATAGTTTACTAAAGCTATATAACAAACGACAAAATCTTGGCTTACTTTACATATTCTCAAATGTTCTGGCATTTCAAAACAAGAGACAAGATTACCTTGTAATAAGAAATGAGTTCTTAGCTTCTATTGACAAAATTACGAAGATCTATATGATTTCAACTCCTTATGTTTTCAAGAAAGAACTTCCAAATGACCTTACCTCTAGTCTTTCCAAAACCCATTCTTAAAAATTTTTGACTTCCACTCTTGGTAGAAATACCAAGGAACTCTTACCTCCTTCAAACTACTCCCTACCTCAATCTAGTCTTGAGATAGTTAAGATGAATTGCCTTGATCTACTCTCTTTAAAACAGATTGTCTGACTTGTTTGTTTAGGAGTTGCCTGACCTACTCTAGGATCTCAACCCTTAGTAACAAAAATCAACCTAAAAACTCCATTCTAATATCCAGGAAGACCAAAACATCAAAGCTCTAGTAGGAGACCTACCGTCACTACAAAAAAATGTCCATCCACAACGACTTGGCCCGTTGGTCATCATAGAAGGCACGTCTTCCGCGATGAATTTCTAGGCTCGACCGTGGCTAATGGAAAACATTTTTTCTAGTTTTACGGCCCTCTACTACGACGAAACAGCTAAAAACGGAGAGCAAGCTCGGCCAGTGCGTGGCAGAAGTAATATTTGGGTCTAGGACGTCAGTATCTCTAGCGGACCATACTTTCCGGACGCGCCTCCTTGATTTGAAATCCATAACATTGCTTGATGCATCTTCCATTTAGTCAGGTTACTGGTGTAGCATCCTAGTGGTCTAATAATTGCAATGCTACTTGCCTAGTCTATATATTTCTACTTCCTACATATCATTATTTACATCATCATTATATCATGCTCATGTCACCATGCTACATTGCATTTGAGCATCATATAAAACCCTCTTCATTTGGTTCTTCCCTTCATAATGCATTTCCCTATTAATTGTATTTTGCCTCTTGATATATTGTATTTGCTTCTTGCTATAATGCTTAATGCCCAAATTGAGTTATGGGCATCTCTTTAAAATCCTTCCATCTACTAACTTGCCATATCACCTTCTCTTTTTTTTCCATACAACCCCCATCACATAGGGGTCGGGTTCCACTATCAACCAATAACGGAACAAACAACACACACCATCATCCACCAACACAGGTTCATGCTCCTGGAAGCCAAGCTCTGTCAAAACAACCAAAGCTATTGTTCTAGAACTAGTTATCCCAGAACAAGAGAAGAAAGAAAGAGAGAGAGACCCCAACATCACCTTCTCTTGATATCATCTTAATTCCAACCATACATATGTATGTGGCCATATCGTTTTGTTGGTATTTTAGTTCTTACCACATACATCTACATGGATCTTTTCTTCTATTCATGAACACGTGGGATCATATCCAAATCATTCCAATTATGCCAGGTGCATATGGTCACTTCTAAGATCTTGTTTTACTTTGCAATATTTTAAGTTCAAACATTTAATCTTTTGGCTCACATACATGTGATATATTTTGTTGTCACAGAATAATCTCAAATGCTTGCAACATTATGGTCACATGCAATAATAAAACTCATGTGATAATGCCTCTTATTTAAATTCATTTTGATTTTCCTTAATCAGTCGATTTTATTCAAACTTGATCTCCCTTGATCTAATTCCTAGCTAAAATATATCCTAAGATAGCTATGCCAAAAACCACTCAGGCCACACACGCCATCACCCATGCATGTACATGTACTCCTACGCTGATACATTACACCCACCCATGTATGTGTCACACACACATACACCTATATTTCTAGCTAGCCCTATCTACTTCTAGTGCTGGTCATTTCCCTACATAAAAGAGAGCGAGCATCAGCGATTGGCTAGCTCTATTTTGACTACTAGCCCAGCCCTGGCTACACCCTTCTTTGCCTAAACGCTACCCCAACCTCCCCTCTCCGGTGTCTGGTTCAACCTAGCCTAGGGGGCAACCTAGACCTTGTTGAAGTCGATGCCTTGCCTCTACGCATAGCCTTGTGCGACTAATTGGGCTTCGTGCTTGATCACATTACCTTGGGGGTCCTTTTTTACCTTAAATACCCACTTCTTCCCAATCGCGCGTTGTCTAGAGGGGAGATCAGCCAACTTCCATGTGTGATTCCCACAGATGGAGTTCATGTCCTTGTCCATGGCATGCTTCCAGCACACCTCCTTCAGCGCCTGCTCGACACTTGATGGTTCCTCAACTGCCACCAGACAGAGCCCGCTGTACTGCATGTCATGCGGCTCGGTGGCGTTAACCAACTCCTTGTACATGCGGTAGCGGACCGGCGCACCCTCATTGTCATTTGATCCGCCCATGGGTGGTGTGAAGAACACCGGCGCCACGGGTGTCACTGGCTCGAGTGTGGTCGATGGTGTCAGTGGTGACACTAGTTCGGGCATGGGTGCTGCGCTCGGCACCGTTTGCGCAGCTGGTGTTGCAGCACTGGACTCCGGCGCACAGGTCATGTTGACAGCGTCATCCACCTCGTACTCCACCATGAACATGCTTGGCGCGTTGTGCCCCGGTGTTGTGGTCGAGTTTGTAGGGGTGGAGTCCTAGCTCCACGGCCTACCTTCGTCGAAGACCACGCCGCGTGTGACATGCAGCTTCTGTGCCACCAGGTCATAGACACGGTAGGCTTTCTGCCATCTTCATACCCCACGAACACCACTGATGTCGCTCTATCGGAGAGCTTGGTGACGTTGCGTGCATAGGTAGGAGACATCAGGTCGCCGCCCTTGCCATGTCTGATACGGCATGATGCCGCTCATTGCGCGCGTCGCCGCCCGGTTCAGGTTGTGCAGTGCAGTTTTCACTGCCTCCCCCCAGCACCGCACCGATACCTTCATCGATTTCAGCAAGCTTCACGCCATCTTGACCACTGTCTGATTGCGATGCTCTATGACCCCGTTCTGCTGCGGGGAGTATGACACTGTCGTGTACCGCTTGATGTCATTCTCGTCGCAGTAGCTCTTGAACTCGATGGAGATGAACTAGCCACCGCGATCGCTTCAGAACGCCATCAGCTTCACTTGGCGCTCTGTCTCAGCGAGTGTCTTGATCTTGTGGAAGAAGCGGAATGCCTCGTCCTTCATCCACAACATCTCCACCCACATGAACCTGTTGTAGTTGTTGAAGATCAGCAGGAAATATCGGTTCCCGCTCGGTGTCGCTGGCAAGATGGGACCACACAGGTCCCCATGGGCTAGCTCCAGCCCTTTCTCAGCGCTGTAGGATGAGGCCTGCGGGAACGGGGTCCGGTGCATCTTGGTCATGGCACAACTGTCACACAGCTATTGCTCGTGCTCAATCGCGGGAAGTCCCTTCACCATGTCCTTTGCCGCCAGATCATGGGGAGCGCGAAAATGGAGATGTCCGTAGTGTGTGTGCTAGTTCCATGCCACCTCGTCCCGCTTTGCCAGGAGGCATACTGGAGATGTGATCTCTAGGGACAGCTTGTACAGACGATTTGGCGATCGCCGTACCCTTGCTAGAAGAAGGCACTCTGGAATCGAAGATGATCAATTCGCCACCCTCCACGATGGTCTTGCAACCTATCTCATCCAATTGCCCGATGCTGATTATGTTGCTACGCAGGCGGGGAATCAGATATACCTCGGTGAGGATGCAGTGCCCCTGGTTCTTGCACATGAACATGACCGAGCCCTTTCCATAAATCTCGATGAACGAGCCATCTCCAAACTTGATGGTGCATGTGACTGTCTCGCCAATCATGGAGAACATGCGCCGATCTCTAGTCATGTGGTTGCTGGCACCCGTGTCCAGGTATCAGATGTCTGGTGTTCTCACCTTGGGGATCACCTTCTCTTTGTTTAGGTACACGTACTCATGTGCCGGTGCATCCGCGATCTACACTAGACCGACGTGCATCGCCATCACGAGCGATGGCTGATCCTCGCTCGCCTGTGTCAGGTTCATCTCCTATCTCTGCTCCTTGCGCGGTTTGCGACAGTCGCGGGCATAATGCCCCACGATGTCGTAGTTGTGACAGGCTCCCTTACCGCCTGATGGCCCACAACCACCACTGGGCGTGCCATCCCAGGACGCATCGCCTTTCTTCTTGTCGTCCTTGTTCGGGCGCTTGTCGCTGTACCTGCCGCCGCCCTTGTCCGAGGACTTGGGCCATGCCGATCCCTCGCCTTTCACCCGGAGCTTGGCGCGCGCCATCCACCCCTTCTCTGTGAGGAGCATAGTTCCACCAGCGCCACTGGCGATGTCCTTCTCGTACTGGTTCTTGGCAGCGATGATTCGCCGGTGAGATCCTCGATGCTGAGTGTGGACAGATCCACCAGCATCTGGATGGAGAGCGCGATCTGTGAGTACCTTAGTTGTACCACGTGTAGGAATTTGTGGACAGCATCCTCCTCGTCGAACTTGCTGCCGAGGAACTTGAGGTTGGTGACCAGGTTCTCGATCCTGGTGGAGAAATCATCAACTGATTCTCCAGGCTTGAACTTGATGTTCTCGAATTCCTCCATCTTGGTGGACCCATCAACACAGCCTCGTTGCCATAGTTTGTCTTGGTTAGCATCAGCCACTGCACCGATCCGGAGTCCCTGATCGTGCGCTGCACGACCGCTGGCACCACCTCGTGCCCAAGGCGCACCGTGCAGCTCCACCCACGTGGCTTCGGAGGTGGAGACCTTGATGGTGATCACGACCGCGCGGTGCATGCTTCCGATGTCCTTGACCCGCCCGCTGCACCGTCCCGCTGGACCGCTTGATCACTTGACCCTGCCATGGCTCGTAGTAGCTTTGAGACCGTTTGTCATCGCCGGATCGCGACTAGCAGCTAACATGACGAAACTGCAACTGTAAAATTCAGATAAAATTGGATAGAGGTGAGTTTTGTGTCGCGCACACAGCCTGCGGCTTTTCTATTTTCTCATTCGTTTATATGGAGCTACATGCAAGGGAGGATCAACCTCTGATCCTAGATTCACGCCATGCCCAGCACTTCGCCAACATGCCATCCCACGTTGAGCTGAACATGGCCTGACGCCTGGTCTCATAGCGGACGACACGGACTATGAACTTACGCACACATGCGATAACGGAAAAACAAAAGAAACATGCAGCTAAACTGTCTATGCCACAAGTGACTATGCCAATACCATGGCCGTCGTCCTTACCGTCACCTCACACCAAGAGCTACACCGAAGCGAGCCAGAGAAGCCTCGCCGCCGCCATGAGCACCAGCAGCTCCCAGGACCGCAGCCGCACTGCCCATCCACCCATCACCGCGTCAAGGAATTTCAGAGTGAAGTGGAAAATCATCGTAATAGAAAGATTAAATTTCAGTGGTCCGACCGTGCAGGTCAGTATCTTAGTTACGAGTTTAGCGCACATATAAGATATTATGGAATAGTTTCACAACTCACGCCTACCAGAACACCACAACGTAATGGTGTGTCGGAACATCGTAATCGTACTTTATTGGATATGGTTTGATCTATGATGTCTCTGACTGACTTGTCACTATCATTTTGGGGTTATGCACTAGAAACCGCTGCATTCACTTTAAATCGAGCCCCATCTAAATCCGTTTAAATGACACTGTATGAATTATGGTTTGGAAACAAACCTAAGCTATCATTTCTTAAAGTTTGGGGATGCGATGTATATGTGAAGAAACTTCAACCTGAAAAAGTCGAACCCAAAGAGGAAAATGCGTCTTCATAGGATACCATAAAGAAACAATTGGGTATTCCTTCTATCACAGATCTGAGGGGAAGGTTTTCGTTGCAAAGAATGGATCCTTTCTAGAGAAAGAGTTTCTCGCGAAAGGTGTGTGTAGTCGGAAGGTAGAACTCGAAGAGGTTATTGAACCTTCTCATCATGAGACGGTGAGTGGCACAGCACCGCAAATTGTTCCGGAGTTTACTTCACGTAATGAAGAAGGAACTAATGATAATGATCATGAATCTTCGAAAGAGGATACTACCAAACCTCGCAGGTCAAGCATGACACAAGCAACTGCTGAACTGTACGAAAATCCTGTCGTGAATTTCATGGTAGATGGAATTGATGACCCTGTGACGTATGAAGAAGCGACAATGAGCCCAGATTCCAACCAATGGCTAGAAGCCATGAAATCCGAGATGGAATCCATGTACGAAAGCCAGGTTTGGACCTTGGTGGACTTACCTCACGACCGAAAGGCCGTTGAGAATAAATGGATTTTCAAAATAAAAACTGATGCTGATGGTAATGTGACCATCTATAAAGCTTGACTTGTCACAAAGAGGTTTCGACAAATTCAAGGAGTTGACTACGATGAGACATTCTCTCCTGTAGCGATGCTAAAGTCGGTTAGGACTATGTTAGCAATTGCTCCATATTTGAATTATGAAATATGGCAGATGGATGTCAAAAATATGTTCCTCAATGGTAATATTGAAGAAGAGTTGTATATGATACAACCTAAGGGTTTTGTCGATCCTAAGGATGCTGACAAGTTATGCAAGCTTCAGCGATCCATCTATGGACTGAAGCAAGCATCTCGGAGTTGGAAACTCTGCTTTGATAAGGTGATCAAAGAGTTTGGATTTGTCCAAACTTATGGATAGGGTTGTAGTTACAAGAAAGTGAGTGGGAGCAACGTGGAATTTCTAATATTATATTTGGATGACATATTATTGGTTGGAAAGATATAGATCTTTTAAACAGTGTTAAAAGTTATCTAAACAACAAAATTTCGATGAAAGACCTTGGTGAAGCATCATATATATTAGGCATTAAGATCTATCGAGATAGATCAAGATGCCTAATTAGGCTATCGCAAAGTACATACTTTGATAAGATATTAAAGAAGTTTAATATGGACGGAAGTAAGAAGGGGTTCTTACCTATGTTGCATGGGAAGACATTGAGTAAGACTCAAAGTCCAGCTACAGCGGAAGAAAGAGAGTTAATGGATAAGATCCCCTATGCTTCAGTCATAGGCTCTATAATGTACGCCATGCTATGTACAAGACCGGATGTGGCACGTGCTATTAGTTTGACTAGTAGGTACCAATCTGATCTAGGTTCGGAATAGTGGATAGCGGTGAAGAATAACCTTAAGTACTTAAGAAGAACTAAGGAAATGTTTCTTCTATATGGAGGTGAAGAAGAGATGGTCGCTAAGTGTTATGTCGATGCTAGCTTTGACACCGATCCGGATACGTATTTCTCTTGAACGGAGCAACATTTAGTTGGAGGAGCTCCAAACAACCTATGGTGGCTGGATCAACAACAGAGGCGGAATATGTTGTTGCTTCAGAAGCAGCGCAGGAAGCAGTTTAGATGAAGGAGTTCATAACTGACCTAGGTGTGGTTCCTAGTGTGTTGGACCCAATGGTGATCTATTGTGACAACAATGGAGCCATAGCCAACGCCAAGGAACCAAGGCCTCACAAGAATTCCAATCATATTAAGCACCGGTTTAACTCCATCCGCGAGCATGTCAAGGATGGAGATATAAAGATTTGTAAAGTACACATGGACCTGAATGTAGCAGATCCGTTGACTAAAGTTCTCCCTAGGGAAAAACATGATCAACACCAGAACTCCATGGGTGTTAGATTTATCACTATGTAAACTAGATTATTGTCTCTAGTGCAAGTGTAAGATTGAAGGCAATATGCCCTGAGAGGCAAAAATAAAGTATTTATTATCATATTCCAAGTATACGATAGATGTTTATTTTGCATTCTATAATTGTATTAATTGGATACGTTAATACATGTGTGTTTAATAAACAAAACAAGGGTTCCTAGGTATGCCTCTCTTATAAACTAGCTCATTGATTAACAAGATGCATGATCAAGGTTTCCCGATCATGGACGTTGGATGTTGTTAATAACAAGGTCACAACATTGGTGGAATGATGTGATAAACATTCATTCGAAGATAGCATTACGATCAAAGTCATTGTGTTTATATTGCTATAATATCATACGCAGTAATCTTAGTCCTTAGACCATGAGATCATATTAATTGCTAACACTAGAAGAGTAACTTGATAACACCAAATGTCACACCGTAACAGGGTGACTAGAAAGGTGGGTTCAGATACTCTGAATGTGTTATGTTGAGGCTTATGGATCAAGAGTGGGATTTGTCCATCCCGATGAAGGATATATATACTATGGGCCCTCTCGGTGATATCATATTCAAATAGCTTGCAAGCAAGTGATGTGATCACTAGAATGTTATATCACGAGAACGAGAAAAGAGTGCATGTAGGTAACAAGATCAAACTAGGTATTGAGATACCGATGATAGAATCTCGGACATGTAATATATCGCGAGACAAAGGGATTTTGTTACTAGCATTACAGGTTCTCACGATTATAGAAGTCATCGTTGAATGTGTGGGAGTCAGTATGGATCTCTAGGTCCTGCTACTGATTATTGATCTGAGAAGGGTCTCGATCATGTCTGTATTATTCTTGAACCGTAGGGTGACACACTGAATGGATACCGACACCATTTAGAGCACATGTGTTCCAGAGAAAAGATTGACAAAGTAGTGGAATTATTTCAATGGACATCGAAATGTATAGTGTGAAATTGCTAAAATTGGTTCTGGATGTGATATTGAAATATTCCAGGGAGTTTTATGTGAATTTTTGTTAATTGAAGTAATTATCAAAATTCTGAATAAAATAAATAAAATAGTTTTATTAAATGAGAGTTGCATTAAATTTGGTGAAAATTTAATGCATGTGAGTGGAATTTTGAGTGGGGTCAAATTTATGTGAATGGAGCTTCCACCCACATGAATGAGAGGAGGTGGAGGGGCTCCTCCATGTCCGCCGGCCATGGGAGGGGATGCTTCCCTCCCCTATAAAAGGCCTCCCTCTCCTCCTCAAAAAATACACCTCCTCGTGAAGGATCTCTCTCCCCCTCTAGAATTATTCCCCCATGGTCTCGAATTAGCGAGATGCATGTTCCCGGTAGCTTTTTGTCTAGAAGGAGTTGCTACCGCTGCATCGCTGGAGCGAGGAGGCAGAGGCTGTTCGGTGGACTGGACGTGTGTGCGAGCACGGATGCGCTACTGATTTGCAGCGCTATGACTTCCTCTCGATCTTGAGATTGGCAAGCGATCGACTACATCATCCACGAGTCAAATCTCATTACACTTTCTCGGTCTTGAAGGGTATGATCTCTATGGATGTATATCCACCCGTTGCTTGTATCTAGTAGATAGATCTTTGTGGTTAGTAGTTCCCATCGCAGGAATTTTTTGATTTCTATGCTGCGAACCGAACACCTCTCGAAGCATTTGACTAGCCTTGCGGGGTCCTGCTAGCTGGTGGATTGTGGTACCCCTATGCCAGGGATCCTACACGGAGCGACCGACGAGCTCTACAAAAGAATCAGGGCACAAGAAGCCGATCCTTTAGCAGCATGCTATGGAAAAGAATTATTTGATAGAATGCCAAAAACATATGGAGGAAGACGTTTATATAAAAGAAGGAAGCACAAGGTTTAAGCTATAGGGCCATCGTAGACCGAAGAGGATTTTCGCGATGCAAATTCTATGCTACTAGATGTGCTATTTGTCGCGATAAACCGATAGCTCCTAGAGTCTATGCTACCAGCTCAGCCGTTCGCCACGAGGAACAACGTCCACCTAGGCCCTATGATGCCATATAGGATGTCCGCGGGCCCCTCCGGCACAAACAACTACAGCCATATAGGGCCTACGATGCCACAACAGATGTCCATGGGCTCCTCCGCTGCGAGGAACCACGGTTGGCTAAAATCTACAGCGCCACATCGGCTTTGGATGGGTCCCGCATATGCCACAAACCGTGGCCGGCTAGGGTCTACGGGACCGTGTTGTCTCCGTGCGGGCCATGACCACGATAATATGCTCCCTCCCTAAACTCACCATGCCACATCGGCTCCCGGTGGGTGCGGAGGCCTGTCGCGCTGGGAACATCTCTCACAAAGCACGGTCCTACCCGCTTATGCTGATGGCGGTCCCATGGCGCACACGGTCCACTGTCCGGCGATGCGGAGTACAACAACGCGCATGACACATGTATGTGGTGGGGAATCTTGCACCCTGGCCCGGAACAGAACCTCTCTCATGGGATAGCAGGGCTCCGATGCGATGTTGCCATGTGTCCTTTTGATCGTCCATCCCAGGGCTGAAAAGTAACAGGGCGACGTGAATAGAAGTTTGAACCGAAACATTCTAGCCCTATTATTTACTCTGGAGCCAGAGTATGTCCAGTTCTGGATTAGATATGTTTAAGTATTGAAGAAGTGCAATGTTACAAGTTGATCCAACGAAAATAATTGTTACTTAACTTCATGGACTGATCCCGCACATGTTATTTCAAAATAATTCAAACTGATGACACCTAGCTGATATGCATTATCACAGTCATGGAAGCACACTTCAGAGTTCGGAGAGAGTTGCGACAAAAAAATAGACATACTAGGAAGTCATTGATCTACCCAAACTCTATTCGAATTACATAAATCGGGAGTAATTAATAGCGATAGCTTGTTTCGGCTCAAACTTCTATCCATGTCATCCCGATTGTTTCCAGCCATGGGATGGACGCATAAGAGGACACACGGCGACGTCGCGATGGAGCCCATCTATCCCGTGAGGCGGGGCCTGCTGCGGGCTAGGGCGAAAGATTCCATACCACGGCTTGGTGTGGCGCGCGCTGTCGTACCCCCGTCATAGACGGGTGGGACGAACGCATGACCCAGGCCTGCTGTCAGTGTCTGTCAACACGACTGCGCTCCGTGACGTGTTCTAGATGTGACATGCCTCCGCACCCGCCGGATCGCAGGGGGCGCAGAGAACCAACGTGGCGATGGGAGCCCATGTCGGTTGTGCGCTCTCGCAGTCATGGTCCCGTCGAAAGACGACGTGGCGCCATAAGCCCATACCGTCCGCGTATTCTCGCCGACGGAGAGGCTAACTCGCATCATAGATGTTAGAAGTGTGCATCTTCTTGTGTTGAGTTCATACAGCAGGTCCCATTACTACATGAGCTGGCGGTTTAGAAAGTAGATGTTTGCGGGTGCATGTCCTTGGGTTAGCGCATACGTCTATGTCTAGCTGGTAGCGCCATCCCTCGATCGCGTTTTCGTAGTTAAGAGTCTAGATGGAAGCATTATCTTTCGGGGTACGCGATGATGGGTCCAGTTTTGCGGATCCTCGACGCCATGACCGACTTTTAGCCTATAAAATACTCCTCCACCTTTGTGGTTTGTCGCATCGATTTAGCTGGTTCTTCTTAGCTTCCCCTTCACGTCATGCTAGAAGAGACATCACCGGCTACCCCAAATGACGGCTTTGTCATATCCGACGCGTTTGAGAAGGTGTGTCATGATGCTCTATAGAACGGAAAGCAGCGGACGTGTAAGTTCGTTCATTTGTAGGTACAACGTAGCGATAGCCAATGAAAAACATCTACGGAATCAGTTCGGCGTCATGTCCACTCGCTGGATGTATGCGTGAAACCCATCAATAGGGAGAAGCGGTAGATGCAACTATCGGTGCCACGGCATCGACACGCAACACGGAGATGGGAGACGGCTTCATGGTGGAGCAATTTCCATGACCGTCGGTATACACGGGAACCGCATACTCGAGGAGAAGCAGCCACAACAATGACGGTGAAGATCGCGTGAACAGGGAGAGGGACTGGCGTCGGCGGCATGTTCTCTCTCCGATATGTCCATGAGAACGTCAAGCGAGAGTTACGATGATCAAGGACACGACGTCGACAACACGACCGTAGCCCCCTCATGAAGGATCTCTCTCCCCCTCTAGAATTATCCCCCCATGGTCTCGGATTAGCGAGATACATGTGCCCGGTAGATTTTTCTCTAGAAGGAGTTGCCGCTTATGCTACATCGCTGGAGCGAGGAGGCAAAGGTTGTTCGGTGGACCGGACGTGTGTGCGAGCATGGATGCGCTGCTGATTTGCGGCACTATGACTTTCTCTTGATCTTCAGATTAGCAAGCGATTGACTAGATCATCCACTAGTCAAATATCATTACACTTTGTTGGTATTGAAGGGTATGATCTCTATGGATGTATATCCACCCGTTACTTGTATCTAGTCGATAGACCTTGGTGCTTAGTAGTTACCATCGCAGGAATTAATTTGTTTTCTATGCTACGAACCCAACACCTCTCGAAGCACCTGCCTAGCATGGCGGGGTCCTGCTAGCCGATGAATTGTGATACCCCCTGTGCTAGGGATCCTACACGGAGCGACTGGAGAGCTCTACAAAAGAAGCAGGGCGTAAGAAGACGATCCTTTAGTAGCATGCTATGGAAAAGAATTATTTGATAGAATGCCAAAAAACATATGGAGGAAGATGTTCATATAAAAGAAGCAAGCTCAAGGTTCAAGCTATAGGGCCATCGTAGAGCGAAGAGGATTTTCACGATGCAAATTCTACGCTACTAGCTATGCTATTGACCGTGATAAATCGTTGGCGCCTAGAGTCTATGCTACAAGCTCGGCCCTTCGCCAAGATGAACCGCGTCCACCTAGGCCCTATGATGCCATATAGGATGTCCACGGGCCCCTCCAGCACAAATAACTACGTCCAAATAGGGCCTACGATGCCACAACAGATGTCCATGGGCCCCTCCGCCGTGAGGAACCATGGTCGGCTAAAATCTACAACACCACATTGGCTCTGGATGGGTCCCGCATAAGCGAGAAACCATGGCCGGCTAGGGTCTACGGTACCGTGTTGTCTCCGTGCGGGCCATGACCATGATAATACGCTCCTTCCCTAAACTCACCATGCCACATTGCCTCCCGGTGGGTGCGGAGGCCTGTCGCACTGGGAACATCTCTCACAAAGCACGGTCCTACCTGCATACGCTGATGGTGGTCCCATGGCGCACACGGTCCACTGTCCGGCGATACGGGGTACAACAACACGCACGACACATGTATGTGGTAGGGAATCTTGCACCCTGGCCCGGAACGGAACCTGTTCATGGGATAGTAGGGCTCTGATGCGATGTCGCCACGTGTCCTTTTGGTCATCCATCCCACGGCTGAAAAGTAATGGGACGACATGAATAGAAGTTTGAGCCGAAACATTCTAGCTCTATTATTTACTCGAGGGCCAAAGTATGTCAGTTCTGGATTAGATACGTTTAAGCATTGAAGAAGTGCAATGTTACAAGTCGATCCAACGAAAATAATTGTTACTTAACTTCATGGACTGATCCCGCACATGCGATTTCAAAATAATTCAAACTGATGACACCTAGCTGATATGCATTATCTCAGTCATGTAAGCACACTTCTGAGTTCGAAGAGAGTTTGAAAACAAAATATACATACTAGGAAATCATTGATCTACCCAAACTCTATCCGAAATACATAAATCGACAGTAAATAATAGCGATAGATTGTTAAGGCTCAAACTGCTATCCACGTCATCCCGATTCATTCCAGCCATGGGATGGACGTAGAAGAGGACACACGGTGATGTTGTGATGGAACCCTGCTATCCCATGAGGCGGGCCCCTCTGCGGGCCAGGGAAAAATATTTCATAGCGTGGCTTTAGTGTGGCGCGTGTTGTCCTACCCCACGTCGCAGACGGGTGGGACGGACGCATGACATGGGCCTGTTGTCAGTGTCCGTCAGCACGACCGCGCTCCATGAGGCGTTCCCAACGCGACATGCTTCCGCACCCGCCGGATGGCAGGGGGCGCAGAGAACCGACATGGCGATGTGAGCCGATGTCGGTTGTGCACTCTCATAGTCATGGGCCCGTCGAAAGACGACGTGGTGCTGGAAGCCCATACCATCCGCGTATTCTCGCCGACAGAGAGGCTAACTCGCATCATAGATGTTCGACGTGCGCGTCTTCTTGTGTTGAGTTCGTATGGAGGGTCCCATTACTACATGATCTGGCGGTTTAGAAAGTAGATGTTTGCGGGTGCATGTCCTCGGGTTAGCACATATGTATACGTCTAGCTGATTGCACCATCCCTTGATCGCGTTTTCACAGTTAAGAGTCGAGATAGCAGCGTTATCTTTTGGGGTACGCAACGATGGGTCCAGGTCTGTGGATCCTCGCGCCACGACAACCTTTTAGCATATAAAAGACTCCTCCACCTTTGTGGTTTGTCGCATCGATTTAGCTAGTTTGTCTTAGCTTCCCCTTCATGTCGTTCTAGAAGTGACATCACCAGCTACCCCAAATGACAGCTTTGTCGTATCCGACGCGTTTGATAAGGTGCGTCGTGATGCTCTATAGAACAACAAGTAGCGGAAGAGTAAGTTCGTTCATTTGTAGGTACAACGTAGCGATAGCCAACGAAAAACATCTACAGAATTGGTTTGGCGTCATGTCCACTCACTGGATGTACGCGTGAAACCCATCAATGGGGAGAAGCGGTAGACGCAACTATCGATGCCACGGCGTCGACACGGAACACGGACATGGGAGACAGCTTGGTGGTGGAGCGATTTCCATCAGCGCCGGTATACACGGGAACCGCGTACTCGAGGAGAAGCAGCCACAACGATGACGGTGAAGATCGCGTGAACAGGGAGAGGGACTACCGTCGACGGCATGTTCTCTCTTCGATATGTCTGTGAGAATGTTAAGCGTGAGTCGCGATGATCGAGGACACGACGTCGACGACACGACCGTAGACATCAACAAGGATCAGTGGCAAAGCGACATCCTCACGCTGTGACATACGTGGGAGGCGCGTCCATTGCAAGAAGCTCTACGACGTCGACCAGGAATCCTGCGTTGATTTGGAGAAGGACCAATGTCGATGCTATCTACTCCCATTGTGGCGTCTATTAGAAGTGCATCGCCGGGCTGAACGCATCACCGTGCTTAAGCGGCATACAATCTTTAGTCAACGCTAGGGTCTTTTGGCTGGCAGTTATTAGGATAAGTTCAGACTAGATAGAATGTAATTAGGTCTGTAATCTGTACAACAAGATATCAAGAATATGTGTTGCAGAAGTTATTCCTGTTTCGTGTGTGATCAGTGACGTTTCCTTCTGATTATGGTGTCTATGCATGTTTTTCTTCTTTCCAATAATGTATTTCTTTTTTTAGTTTTCTTACCGTTTACTTTTTCCATTGTAATGTTAGCAAAAGAATATCAAAAATATTGACTTTGATGCCTATTTACTTTCTCTAACGCAGTATATTGAAGAGTCTAAACAAGGTAGGTTTTATCAATTCGAAGATAGTCATCTGCATATTTCCATCATTCGTCGAGGATATAAGAAATTTTGAGAGAGCTTCACAGCCCCTTTCTCGGCTCCGTGATAGTCGTCTGCATGTTTCCATCGTTCGTCGAGGAGATAAGAGAATTTGGGAAGATCTGCACAGTCCCCTTTCTCGGCTCCGTAGTGTATGTATATCATTAGATATGATACTAGGATTAGCTGTCAGACTATTTATTGTCTGTAATTCCATGTGTGTATGTTTCGTTTTACCTTTTACATGTGTACTTTCGTGTCTTAGTGTTATGCACTCTATTCCTGTAAGCTTGCGTCTTCGTGTTAAAGCAACTCTTACCTTCGTGAGTCATGTCGTGGATACTGGACATGTGCGAATCGGTCCCTTATGTTTGTAAGTATGTAGCCCACACGCTTGCGGAAACGGCTCGGGCCACGCGCTCGCGGGACTGGCTCTTATACAATATGCAATTTCATGTGCTAGAAGGCTAGAAGTTTACTCTCACCTCTAAAGGTCTACCAGCCGCGCTCCGGGGGACGCAAAGAGGATTCTAGTTAATAGTCAAACTATATAGCCTTAGAGTACGTGTATCAAATATGACGGCTTGTTTATCAACGCACTATAAATGAGATTTGGATGAAACAACCTGACTACTACCCATTCCATAAAGTTGCTAATGTAACTCAGCCAATTTTGACCTCTAAATAGTTACTACTTGGCCTCTGAAATTCGTTATGAACTTGTTTTTTTCGAAATGGGGAACAGAGCCCCAGCCTCTGCATCAAGCGATGCACAAAGCCTTTATTCATTATTAGAACCACAAAAGTTTGGCAAAATCTATTACAAAGATCATACAAACCGGAACCGCCAAATCAAAACACCGAGCAAAAACGATAACTTTATCGCTAGCTCCCCAACGAGATCTAGCAAACACCTAGATGCCTCTTTCGACCCCGCTCCACCGTCACCCTCACTATTGCCACTCGCCAAGAGAAGCTGGAGTGCCTGGGCGCGGCGGATCGAACACAAGAAAAAGGACCTCTAGAACTGCACAGCCTATCCACGGCTCAGTGCCCACGCACATGCTCCGGATATTGTCGCCTTCATTAGTGACCTCTTATTGATTCGCAGACTCTCGCCATACTACACACTGACACCACCGCGGTGCCAAGTAGCACCACCTCCCTGCGCGCTAGCTGCTCCACCTCTCCCGCCTCTTCCATCCAGTGATGCTCCACAAGCAATGCTCCATAGAGAGAACGTGACACCGATGTGCCGCCATCGCCCGACCCAGTGGTATTAGGGTTTTCCCTAGAGTATCTACGAGGGGGGTCACGAGAGCTGCGTTGACGATGCCTTCAACAAGGAAAACAACACAGATGTTCCTCCATCACCCGCCATGACCAGAGTCGATCTCGGTTTTCACCGGCAGCAACACCACTCCAACTTGTCGCTGGGACTAGATGTGGAAAAACACCACAACTAGTCCTGGCCGACCACCTCCGGCGAAGAAGGAGGCCACCGCCACGATGCCCAGGAACGCTGCCCTAGGCATCCTCATGCAGCAGAAGTAATCCATGTGCGCCAATGCCATCGTCGAAGGTGATGCAACGGGAAGCATATCAGGATCGAGGACCATCCGAGCCCATCGGTCTAGATCTGATCCAGCCCCCACCACCCACTGATCTCTGGAAGCCGCCGCGCAGTGACATCCCTGGCCGCCACTACTCCGCCACATCGTCATTGATCAACCGGGATAGGATCACCGCCACCTCTTATTGATTCATTATGAACTTGTGAAGTGATGCAAATGTCTTGCATGAATTAACTATCATAAAACCTATCAATTTTATGTGGATGTATGCTTAATGAATGCTAAAATAGCAATGACTGATGACGCCGTAGGGAACCAAGGCACCAGGAATACTTCACTGACATAGTCAACCGGTGTCAAATGAAGGATCATTCCGTGCCCATGAGTCCCTTATAACGACATGAGAGAGAAATCGTATGCACCCTGTGTGTGTAATCGTGTGCTTATCTCGTTGTTTCCGTGGCTAGGAATAATACTTCCTCAGTCTAAAAATAACTAACTTGGATTTGTCTAAATTTAAAACTAAAACATGTCTAGCTACATTCAAATTTAGTCAAATCCAAGTCACTTATTTCTGGACGGAGAGAGTAATAGAACTCATATGTCCCTTTGCTTTAGCCTTTAGCATACAAAATGGACACACCAAATAGAACTTGTGTTAGGCTGGCGATAGTGCTAGTATCATAAGTTGTATCATGTATATGAACTTCGCAAAAAGCCGACGTGGCACAACAATTAATGAAGAGATACATAAATGTAGTATCATGATACTGTATCACGTTAAACTAGATTATTTAATGTCAAATAGATCTTGTAGTACACTAATTTACATTGAGATTCAACAAATAATTAAATAGAAAGCATCTATGATACAACTAGAAGATACCATGCACTACATATGTGGCATACGCATGATACTAGTGTATGATAATCTCCAATATGACCAGCCTTGTGCATTGTAGTCAGCGACATCTAAGAAGGTGAGCAATTGGTAGCTTTGCTACGCCATGAAATGTACATCCTCATGTCGTCCAACCATTCCATCGAAAACCCTCTGTCCGATCAAAGGTCTCATCCACCCTAGCAACCTACACCTTAGGCCTCGTTTTGCGGACGTGTTTTGATGAGGTGCTAGAAAGACACTAGAAACCATGGGTAACCCTAGCGATCCCCAGTATACTCGTCCGGCCCAAGTATAATAGAAACACAACTCGTCTCTCTCGTTTCCAACCGTAGTTGGATGATGCCGCCTTATCTCATTCAGAAAAGAAGATGTGTGTGTAATAACACAAAAAATGAAAATTCAATTGAATGGGGAAGGGGATCGAGTGAGATGGGATTGGGTGAAGGAAGTGTTTTCACTCAGTCCTCGTCAGACAACACTCGGTAGAACACTCTAAACCCCTTCTGTAAAACAAGGCCTTAAGAAATCTTGTATACCAATTGTTGGATTATTAGGAAGAATTTTCACAATTAATTCCAGATGGAGAAGCCCATTGATGCAGAGGTTGCAAAAACCGGTCGAAAAATACTACGTAGCATATGGCCATGCATGTGGTCCTGCTTGATGTCCAGGAATATGATCTGTGATGACAAACTTGTGAGGTCGCCCGAAACACTTCCCAAAAACCTTATTTTCCCTCTCCCGTGGAGGATTGCAAAGGCAAGTGGTTCCGAGGACCTTCTCTCCCGTTTGCAGGTGCACGTTGGCACACAGTATGGAGTATACTACGGTGACAGTGCAATCAGAAAAGCTGGCAAAACCATAGATTGGTTTTGGTGTATTGCGTGGTGGAAGACGCGTGGGCTTATATATAGCAGCTCGGAAATTCCGGTAGAGTACACAACATGGGCCGAGTCCACATCGCACACCTTTGGGTCGGATACAGTAGTCCATGATCTAGGAGTGACCCGAACTAACTCAAGGCTAATGGGTAGGCTACACTAGCGTAAATCAAAATAATTCTACCTCGTCAACCAGGAATACTGTTGACATAGATCACAGGATTAACACTAGAAGCGCAGTTGCGGAACTCGATGAAGCACGTCGCGGCAGTGTAGATGTTCTACGTCTCCCCCTTGTCCTCGTCCCATGAGAAGCTCCCCTTTGCGCGTCTCGTCCAAGTTCTATAGCTATACTCCGACGTATCCACACGTCCGGAGTGGAAGGTCACACGCTAGACTGGTAGGTCCACTCGTGCAACACAGGCGTGAGAAGAGTTGCAGCTGGGTGGAATGTTTAACCCTATTCAGCTCGCCTCACTCTCTTTTATATAGGCATCCCTCGTGGGCTTCTACATTAGCAGGCCATTGGTAGCCTAAGCCTGGTCTAATTCGGATCCAATCCTTATTAGGCTTCCAGCCCCTAAAGTGTGTGACCCTATAGGTTCATACACGTATAGACATGACACGAGTACACATACTCCATCAATAGTTGGTAGCGGCCTATAGCAAGACATGTCAACTCCTAGACGCATCTAAAGATCATTCGGACGAACTATCACAAGGTTGAGTACATGTCTTTCCCTTTGCCCTATGATATTTGGTCTAGCTCCAAGCTGAACTCTCTTTCTCGATACTGTGATTTGGAATCCCTTTACTAGGTTAACTGTTAACCGTATGTAGCACACCCATGCATTTCTGGATCTGATCACTCGAGGGGCCTAGAGATATTTCTCCCAAGTAGAGAGGGGCAAATCCCATCTTGATTGACCAATGCCTTGAAGAATGTATTAGGACAAACCCGAAAGCTACATTTATTACTATCCAGTTACGGAGTAGTATTTCATAGCCCCAAAGTAGGTCGATCCACATCTCAAGTACATGCGACAATCTCAGATCTAAGGACAAAACATACACGATGTGTAGAGAGAGCTGCAAGTATTATTGCCAGTCTCAAGTTGGGTCAGTCGAACCCCATGTTCATAACATGTGTCCACATCATCGGTTTGACATCTCCATGTCTATCACTTGCGAAACATAGTCATCAACCAATTGATGTGCTAGTCTAATATTTCCGTGTGTCCTCACATGAACTCTGACTAGGGATAACTATTAGATAACCATACAAGTAAATAGTTTCACAAACAATTCACATAATTTCCAATCAATACAAGTTTCTTGATATATGGATATTCAAGGAACATTATAACAACTCATGGATACATATGAAATACAATCATCTCTATGATTGCATCTAGGGCATATTTCCTTCACTAACTAACTGTTGACACGTCTATCAAAACGGTAGTTGTAACAGCCCAATACCAGTAACCCTGACTATACGTCCAAAGTGCAAAAATTAGTGGAACAAAAATTTATTCTTTCTTAATAGGGAAGCAGTTGTTTGCTTGTTTGTACTTATGTTCATGATTGTGTAGCTAGTTAAGATACTTCTCTATCTTCCCAATAGTTTACTAAAGCTATTTAACAAAATACAATGTCTTGGCTTACTTTCCATCTTCTCAAATGTTCTGGCATTTCAAAACAAGAGACAAGATTCCCTTGGAATAAAAAATGAGTTCTTAGCTTCTATTGACAAAATTACGAAGATCTATATGATTTCAACTCCTTATGTTTTCAAGAAAGAACTTCCAAATGACCTTACCTCTCGTCTTTCCAAAACCCATTCTTAAAAACTTTTGACTTCCACTCTTGGTAGAAATACCAAGGAACTCTTACCTCCTTCAAACTACTCCCTACATCAATCTAGTCTTGAGATAGTTAAGATGAATTTCCTTGATCTACTATCTTTAAACCAGATTGTCTGACTTGTTTGTTTAGGAGTTACCTGACCTACTCTAGGAGCTCAACCCTTAGTAACAAAAACCAACCTAAAAACCCCATTCTAATATCCAGGAAGACCAAATCATCAAAGCTCTAGTAGGAGAACTACCGTCACTACAAATAAATGTCCATCCACAACGACTTGGCCCGTCGGTCATCATAGAAGGCACGTCTTCCGTGACGAATTTCTCGGCTCGGCCGTGGCTAATGGAAAACATTTTTTCTGGTTTTAAGGCCCTCTACTATGATGAAACAGCTAAAAACGGAGAGCAAGCTCGGCCAGTGCGTGGAAGAAGCAATATTTGGGTCTCAGACGTCAGTATCTCTAGCGGACCATACTTTCCGGACGTGCCTCCCTGATTTGAAATCCATAACATTGCTCGATTATCTTCTGTTTACTCAGGTTACGGGTGTAGCATCCTAGTTGTCTACCAATTGCAATGGTACTTGCCTAGTCTATATATTGCTACTTCCTACATATCATTATTTACATCATCATTATATCATGCTCATGTCACCATGCCACATTGCATTTGAGCATCATATAAAACCCTCTTCATTTGGTTCTTCCCTTCATAATGCATTTGCCTATTAATTGTATTTTGCCTCTTGATATATTGTATTTGCTTCTTGCTATAACGCTTAATGCCCAAATTGAGTTGTGGGCATCTCTTTAAAATCCTTCCATCTACTAACTTGCCATATCACCTTCTCTTGATATCATCTTAATTCCAACCATACATATGTATGTGGCCATATCGTTTTGTTGGTATTTTAGTTCTTGCCACATACATCTACATGGATCTTTTCTTCTATTCATCAACACGTGGGATCATATCCAAATCATTCCAATTATGCCAGGTGCATATGGTCACTTCTAAGATCTTGTTTTACTTTGCAATCTTTTAAGTTCAAACATTTATTCTTTTGGCTCACATACATGTGATATATTTTGTTGTCACTGAATATTCTCAAATGCTTGCAACATTATGGTCACATGCAATAATAAAACTCATGTGATAATGCCTCTTATTTAAATTCATTTTGATTTGCCTTAATCATTCGATTTTATTCAAATTTGATCTCCCTTGATCTAATTCCTAGCTAAAATATATCCTAAGATAGCTATGCCAAAAACCACTCAGGCCACACACGCCATCACCCATGCATGTGCATGTACTCCTACGCTGATACATTACACCCACCCATGTATGTGTCACACACACATACACCTATATTTCTAGCTAGCCCTATCTACTTCTAGTGCTGGTCGTTTCCCTACATAAAAGAAAGCGAGTAGCAGCTGTTTCAGCGAGCATCAGCGATTGGCCAGCTCTATTTTGACTACTGGCCCAGCCCCGGCTGCACCCTTCTTTGCCTAAACGCTACCCCAACCTCCCCTCTCTGGTGTCTGGTTCAACCTAGCCTAGGGGGCAGCGATTGACTCTGTTACTCCCCTTCCCCGCACCCACATGATCGAAGCCGAGCAAGGCCAGCGCCCATGTCATGCTTGTCTTCCTCTCTCCCTCCTCTGGATAAAGCAGCCACAACCACCTGACCCTCTCAACCAACCCATCTCACCATATTGAAATCTGGGAGGAGACCATCCCCCTCTACAAGTGTAGCATCCCATCTGTCTAACATTTGTAATGCTACATGATCTAATAATAATATGCTACATTCCTACATATAATTGTTGCATCATAATTATATCATGCTCATGTCATCATGCCACATTGCATTTGAGCATCATATAAAACCCTTTTCATTTTGTTTTTGTCTCATATGCATTTATCAATTGTATTTGGTTCTTAATAAAATGTATTTGCTTCTTGATGAATTTCTCATGCCCAAGTTGAGTTGGGGGCATCTCTCTTTTAACTCCACCATCTTTCTTTGTCACCACCCCATAAGTCCACCATCCAAACTATAGGTGGGCTTTTGCACTTCTTTTGGCTCTTATCTAGCTCACATATAATTAAGATGGATCCACTTCTGCTTCCACATGCTCCCAGATATGCATCATGTTGTTTTCACAATATTGATATGTGGAGAGCCACATGGCCACCTTTGCATGCTATGTGAGTAGAATGCCTTGTCAAGCTTCCATATGGTTTGTTTTTGAATGTATGCTCATGTTGGAATATATTGAGTCTATTTATGCATCTAGTGGAACACACACACTATAATTCCCAATTTATATTCGCATATGAGCATATTCCATCTATTCCACTTGGGACACCAACTCTTTTCTTTTGGCTTGGCCTTAATTCCATATTTTTGGAAGCATGTGTTAATAAATGCCTAGCATCCTAGGAAATCCCTAACTAGAAAATTGCATGTTACCTTATTTTCTTCATCGTCATGTTCATCATGCCACCTTCCATGATTCATATAAAGTGTTACATTGTTTAACTTGCATTGTATTTTGTTAAGTTGCTTGTATGTGCTTATCCATGTTTATAAATCACCATCTAATCTTGTTATGACCTTAATCTCTCCTCGCTATTCTAATTCTAGTTGGTGTTTTTTCCCTCTCTTTAAATCTGGACATCACTCTATGTTGGTTCACTCTTCCTCTCTCTATCCATCTATATATATTCGTCGGCTTTGTTTTTATTCCACCTGGGATCATCCTCGTGGCCTAACTCTTTTGCTAAAGTCATTTTGCTCCGCTCCAACTCTTTTACTCATGTTTCTTCTTTTCTACTTACAAATTGCCTTTTCCACACATGTGTGATATCTGAGCCGGTTCATGGCCTTTTAAACCTCTCCCTATTCCAAAATGTTTCCTTTTCTGTTTTAAAATTATGCCTCTATTAAAATTCTAGACAAAACATGAGGGTTTTGTGCAGTTTGTAAGGCTGCGGGAAGAAATTCAGTCAACATCCTCAGCTAACTGTATGTTCAGAATTCATAGAGCTGCAGTGCAACGATCAGCAGCAGCCTGGGCCGGTTGTCACGTACACAGGGAGTCACTCGGTTCTTTTCCTCCCCTCTTGTTTCAGCCCATCACCTAGCCCCTTTTTCTTTGATCGATCTGGAGGGGAAATATTACTGTTGTCGTCTTCCTCCTCACACGCGAAGAGCGTGAGCACCTGCAGCCACCACACATGCCTCCACCTGCTCCCTTCCCGTCCTCTTTTAATCCCCTCTAAAGAAGCCTAGTCGAACCCTAGCTTGTCTTCTTCCCATCCCACGCCGCCATCTCGCCTTTCCCCTTTTTTCTTCCACCATCCGAGAGAGAGAGAGCCGCCATGCTCGTCGGCCTGGCCAGTTTCCTATCATCGATCCTGTAGCAGCCGAGACCGTGGTTTGGCAGAGAGGCTGCACCGTCGTCTTCCGCGTCGCGCTCATAGCAGAAGGGGCCCCGGAAGTGCCAAGAGCCGCCTTCCCTTCATCGTCTTCTCGTTGTACCCGTGCTGGAGAGCTGCAGTCATCGACACCGTCGTTTCCATCCTCCATCATCCCCATCTTCGGTGGGAATCGATCAAGTGAGCACCCCCGTTCCTTCCCTGCTCTTCCTGGGGCCCTTCGACCCCAGCTGTGGCCGCCGTTGATGGATCCGTCCATGGCGCGCCCGCTGCTCCCCTGTCTGAATAAAAGTTCAGAGAGGCTTTCTGTTGCATTAGTTTAGAAAGGAGTTTTCTGCGCAACTTCGTGCCTTTAGACGCCGCGCCCAATTTAGTGCAAGAAGCCGATCTTGGTGTAATGGCTGAGCCCGTGCGTTGCGCCCAGGAGATCATGGGATCGAATCCCCTTTGGGGCAGTTTTAGTCGAACCGGCGTCTGAAAATCACACCTGGGGATGTCATTTTTTTTGCTGTACAGTTTCGACAGTACCAGAACCATCCTTTGCTTTTTACAAGAGACATGCGTCCCTTTCTATCAGCAACAGATGTTCAGTCTACTGGTTAGTCATGTTCGAGCTTTATCTAGGGGTCCAGGGTTCAATTCTTGCAAGCATCCTTTTATTTCTTTTTTTTTTTGCCACGACCTCATAGCTGCATATCCCAGTACCTTAAGCCTCTGTTTAAAAGGAAAACACCTGGGTTCTCAAGAAAGTGCTCCTATACCAAACTCTCAAAAGCAAATTTATCTGAAGTTGTTTAAAATTTTCAAATACAAAGTTTATTTTTGAATTTGTCTATTCTAAGTACTAAAAGTATTAAACATTTTCTCTAGTTTTTCCAAGTAAAATGAAATCAATCATAACTTTAATTCTATAACTCCAAATTTGACAAATAATATGTCTAAATCGATCAGCGTGACGAGCCCGTTCTGTTTATGCATTTCATGATATGAATTGAAGCATGCATCATATAAATATTAAATAATCAGAACTGCTTATGGTAATAAAACTTGGCCAAAGAAGTAATAAAATGATTTATTCTTGTTCCCACACCTCACCCTTGCCATGCTACATTATTGCCATGTAAATTGTGCATCATTCATCATGGCATCCTTGGTTGCTTGTCGCATTTTGTTCATATGCTTGCGCACTTTATTTATATTGGCCCTTGTTTGTTTGGTTCTTTTCGAATAGACGCCGAGCAGGGGAATTATCAGGAATCCCAGGAGTACTACCCAGATCCATCTCTCGCTTCAACTGAGCTACCAGGAAAGCACTACCACATGCTGGCATACATATAGTACCTATTGCTTCTATCTTATTCTTGCATCATGGAGTCGCGATTGCATTAAACTGAATCCCAAGTATTGCATGGCCTTACTTTTAAACCCCACCGAAGCTTGTTCCTCCGTCCTATGAGCCATTACTACAGGAGTTGCTTGAGCCATGCGAGTCGTAGAATTGCATGTGTAGGGTTTGTGAGTGCCTGATGGATAACGAGGCACCTAAACAACTAAACCTGAGTAGTAATAGGATAACTAATGAAAGAGGCACCGGTGGGCAATATCTGTTATTTGGTTTTTCATGCTCACTTGTGTCCCGTAGGACCCCGAGTACTTGATACCTGTTCCTTGACTATTCGCACTATCCACATACAGGAGACTCTATGAATCCCCCTTTGCATGAGCTTGATTTGCACTTTATTTCTTGGGGCCACAAAGTAGTTTGGGGCTTTATTACTACCCTGTACTTATGCCATGTTTTACCGCTTTATTTACGATTGTGCGTGGAGCACCTGTACTGTTAAGGATCGCAGCACGATTTCGAGGTATCGACAAGCCCAGTCACACTTTCGGGTTCCTAGTCGTTTACAGCCGTTCTCGCAAACCCTAGGTCCGTCTCGGAGCCGGCCAACTTCGTTGCGGGTAGCTTATTGGGGTAGCCCCCTGAAATGATTTATGAATCCTGTGATTGCTTTGTCGTGAAAGCCTCGTTGGGTTTTGATTTGGTTTTTCCGAGGTTGATCGTGTGTGTGTTGCTATTTGTGCACCCCTGCAGGGTAAATCTTTCTGAAAGCCGTGTCCACGGTTATGGACGACTTGGAGCACAGTTTCTTGATCATAGATAAGTATAACTAAAGTACCGTCTTTAAGTTGACTAAATATCTGACTAGTAAATAGTGCAATTGACATGGGTATACCCTACAGGCACTCGAGTTTGGTATATACGGTCCATATACATACAGGTCCACGGTGTCGCCAAGGCCCGGATGGAAGGACTCGAGTAACCTACGGACCCTCGATTGCTTGAAGAGCAAGAAGAAGCTAAAGTTAGAAAGAATAAAGGGAAAACCCTAACTTGTAACCGACTCGACCTGCTACCCGAGACCTAGCCTATCTATATAAAGGCTAGGAGGGGGCGGCGAGGAGGACACACGCAACCCTAGTTTCCACAACCTTCGCCAGATTACATCTGCGCACCATTGTAACTTTCGACTCCTTCAATAATTCCACGAGCAGACAAGAAGGAGTAGGGACCTCTACGAGGCCTGAACCTGGGTAAATCCTTTGTCCCCTGTGTGCTTGTTTGCTAGCCGATAGATGTCTCCAGCGCTCCCTCCTTCTCCAAAACCCAAGTCCAGAACAATGGGCATTGATGAGTTAAACCCTCGTCAATTGGCGCCGACTATGGGAACTTGGAGTGCTGATGTTGCGGCTTCTTCGGCCCATCAACCGTGATCTACAACTCCACAACAGCGGAGATTCGCCAGCTCTTCGGCGCCTTCAAATTCACCATCCACACGCCGGCCACCTGCCCGGCCTTCGAGCCCGTGGGCGACAGAATACGTTTGGCGATTGGAAGCTTCCGCTTCCAAGTTGGTCAGATGGGCACG
The DNA here is from genome assembly GCA_916181665.1 of Avena sativa. NCBI lineage: Eukaryota > Viridiplantae > Streptophyta > Magnoliopsida > Poales > Poaceae > Avena > Avena sativa. The sequence goes on from OV702292.1 coordinate 276,186,573, forward strand.
CTTCGCATGCCTGACCAGCCGGCAACACCGGCGATTGCCCCGGCATCATGGTTCCCTCCATCGATTGGCACCCTCAGCGAGCTCAATGCTCCGGTCAGTGACAGCAGTCGCGACTCCGATCTAAGCGATCTGGCCACTGAAGATGGAACCTACGGTTCCGGATCTGAAAGTTGTGGAAGCAGCAGCTTCCCTAATCACTTCATGTGCGCCGTCATCAACACGGGCGACACCTCCGCCAATCGCGGTAACAGTGGCAACACCAGCAACGGAACCGATCCACCCAATCGCGACAACAATGGTAACACCAGCAACGGCACCGACCCACCCAACACCGGCAACGGTGGGAACGGCGGCAATGGCAGTAACGGTGGCAACGGAGGAGCAGTCGAACCTCGTAGCATGATCAATGAGCAAACCGGCGAACGCGTCGTGATCAGACTCAACGAGCAAGAGTGGGATCGCTGCCGGGAAGCCCTACGAGGTGCACCTCTACCCTTCGGGTCCCCGCAGGAACTGCTGATGGGCTACCACTAGCTCCTAAAAGAGGAATTCAAGCGCCCAAAACAAGCAATAGCGCAACTTGAGGCGCGTAAAAAGGCAGCAGGCGAATCAAGCCTTCGTCGTGTTGGGCTCTCCTCCTACGGAGGATCCTCCTCAAGAGGCAACGAGTACCTCGCCAAGAAGAGGTAGTCGCGGATGGCTCACCTCACTGAACAAGAGCGCATAGATGCCGCGAAAGTCCTCGACTTCAGTTCTATGACGGTCGACACGAGAGGCAACGTGGTTCCTAGGACACCGCAGGCCGCGGTGACAGCAGCCACCATGTACCTCCTCAATAACCAGCCGCCAGCTGGAGATCCCCGAACGACCATGCACCGATCTACGATCGCGGGCCTGGGGCTAATCGAGGCCGCCCTCGACAAGGAACCGGTACCAGACCCAAAAAAGGGCAAAGCACTAGCAAAGCGCTACACCTCGCCCTTGTCCAGCGATGACAGTCACGACCTGTCTCGACGCCGCCGCTCACAGCGACACGATCGCGACTACGATGCACGCGACGAACTCACGCAGCGCAAGATCGACAAGTCAAGGGCACGACGTGCTTGGTCGACTGATTCGGAAGAGGAAGATGGGGAGCTCTACGGCTCCAGATGCTTCAGCAGATCCATCAGGCAAAAGCGAATGCCTAAAGGGTTTAAACTCCCATCGGAGAACCCGAAATTTGACGGTCTACAGGACCCCAAGATCTGGCTAGAGGATCACATCACCTCCGTCAAGCTACATGGAGGCAGTCAAAGTACCGCCTTGCAATGCTTACAGCTACAGCTGCAGGGCGCCGCCCGGGCATGGCTCTATAACCTCCCACGCGGATCCATTCGCAGTTGGGATGAGCTAGTCTACAGCTTCGTGCGCAACTTTAAGGGCACGTACAAACGCCACGCCTCAATCGAAGAACTGAGATGCTGCCAGCACAGATCTAGCGAATCGCTGCGCTCTTACATCCAATGGTGGTCCATCATCAAGAACTCCACGGAGAACATCTCGGAAGACCGCGCGATTGATGCATTCAACGGTGGTGTCCGCCACATGGAACTCGGGGAGGAGATAGGCCGCTCAAAGCCCCAGACCATCGACCACCTGATGGAGATCGCGAATCGGTGGGCCGATGGAGAAGATTCGGTGAAGAATCACGTTCACTCTGATGAGGAGGCGGAACTCAAACGAAGACGCGACCGCCGGAGTAAGCGTCGCATGCGCGTCTACGACGATCGCGATGACGTCAACATGGTCGCAGCTGGCTATGCCGATAGACGCGATGATAACCGCAACAGCGGATACCGCAGCGGCGGATACCACGACTCTAGGAAAACCACGCAAGTATGGCAACGCCGCACTCGCGATGAAGCACCCGCGACCTCCATCGAGGAGAAACTGTCCGGGCCATGTACGGTACACTTCTACATCGACAAGCATGATGGCAAGAGAAAGTCTAGCCACCTCCTCAAGGATTGCCGCGAGTTCCTCAAGCTACACGAGGGATTGGTTCGGATGAACCGCAATGCAGTCGAAAGAGGCTACGGAGCCGCTCCAGGCGCCGTGGCACATGGCGCACCACCACCACCACCTGCGCCACGCCCGAACGGAGCTGCACCGTACTAGCACCACGGAGGCGAACCGTACCCACGGGCCATGGGTACCATGATGATCCAAAAGGGGCGCCCCTCCAATAGGGTGCAAAAGGCCATCACTCGCCAAGTCAACTTGGCCATGCACTCGCCACCATCCACCACTGAGTACCTCAGTGGCAGTGAGTCATGCATTACCTTCGACAAACACGACCACCCGCCCCAAATACCTCGCCCAGGTCATTGCCCCCTCGTACTCGAGGCGCAAATTGGAGGCTTCGACATGAGTCGCGTCTTCATGGACGGCGGAAGCGGCATCAATCTCATATTTGTGAGTACCTTGCGAGCAATGAGGATCCCTCTAACCTGCTTGGAGGCATCGGACACAATGTTCCACCGCATCGTCCCAGGGAAAGGCGTATACCCCCTGGGCAAAATCAACCTGGACGTCATCTTTGGCACGCCGAAGAACTTCTGGCGCGAGCGCATCGACTTTGAGGTCGTCGACTGGCCCTCACAATACCATTGCATCCTTGGGCGCGTCGCATTCGCCAGGTTCATGGAAATACCCCACTACGCCTACCTGCAGATGAAAATGCCAGGTCCCAATGGCGTCATAACGATCAACCGGAACTTCGAGCGATCTGATGCTTGCGACAGGGAATTCAACAGAATCTCCCAGTCCTTCGGCATGCAGGAGGAACTCGCAAGACTGAAAGAGACGACAGACAACAGTCTGCCTCCCCTAAGTAGGCCAATCTCACCTGATCTCTCCTTCGACTCATCTGTGCACATAAAGAAGGTGCAGGTCCATCCATCAGATCCCGCCAAAATGGCCCTCATCGCCAACAACTTGAGTCCCGCATAGGAACTCGCACTCGTCGAATTCCTCCGTGAGCACTGGGAAATTTTTGCCTGGTGTCCCGCGGACATGCCAGGAGTTCCCAGAGAATTCACCGAGCACGCACTCAACGTCAACCCCAACGCAAGGCCAGTCAAGCAAACAATCAGGCGACTGTCTGAGCCACGAGCGCAGGCAGTCGGAATGGAGATCAACAGACTCCTCGAGGCCAAATTCATACGCGAGATCAAGGAAAGCACTTGGCTCGCCAATATGGTGCTGGTGCCAAAAAAGGACATGGATATCCTATGGATGTGCGTGGACTTCACTTCTTTAAACAAGCACTACCCAAAAGATCACTTCCCGCTACCACGGATCGACCAATCATCGACTCCACCGCTGGATGCGATCGCCTCTGCTTCCTTGATGGCTACTCAGGCTATAACCAAATTCGAATGAAGGAGGAAGACCAGGAGAAGACCGCGTTCACAATGCCCTTCGGTGTGTTTTGCTACAACACAATGCCCTTCGGGCTAAAAACGCGGGAGCTACCTACCAGCGGTGCATGCAGGCTTGCCTCAAGGAGCAACTGGGTCGCAACATCCAAGTCTATGTCGACGACATAGTAATCAAAACCAAGGAGGAATCCTCTCTAATCGACGACTTGCGCGAAACCTTCCCAATCTCGATCGTTACCAGATTAAGCTCAATCCGGACAAATGCGCCTTTGGCGTACCATTTGGGAAACTGCTCGGATATCTCATCTACGCGAGGGGGATTGAGGCAAGCCCGAAAAAGATAAAGGCCATACTGGCCATGGAGAAGCCAAAGAACATAAGAGGCGTCCAGCAACTAGCCGGACGAATCGCGGCCCTCAGTCGATTTATCAGTCGAATGGGACAAAAGGCACTGCCCTTCTATCAGCTCCTCCACAAAGCTGACAAATTCGAGTGGACCAATGAAGCGCAAGAAGCATTCGAAGATCTCAGGCGCCTGCTATCCACCTCGCCAGTACTGGTGACTGCACGAGAAAGGGAACCATTACTGCTGTACATCTCCGCTACTAACCAAGTGGTTAGTACAGTGCTCGTCATCGAGCAGGGCGAGGAAAACAAGGTCCATGGTGTACAACGCTCGGTATACTACCTCAGCTAGGTCCTCACGCCAACAAAACAGTCGTCTTCATGACCTCCCAGCGACTGCGCCATTACTTCCAAGACCACCCAATCGTAGTAGTCAGCGATGCCCCATTGGGACATATCCTCAACAACCCCGACGCCATGGGGAGAGTCGCGCTTTGGGGAATCGAACTGTCTCCACGAGACATCACATATGAAAAGCGCGACGCAATCAAGTCGCAAGTTCTCCCTGACTTCCTCGTGCATTGGATGGAAAACCAACTCCCAGATAAGCCAGATATGTCCTACCTATGGACAATGCACTTCGACGGATCCAAGCGGAAAGATGGAGCAGGAGCAGGTGTCATACTGACATCACCTCAAGGAGACAAACTGAAATATATCCTGTGAATGCAGTTCACAGCCTCAAATAACGAGGCTGAATACGAGGCCTGTTGCACGGGATGAGGATGGCAAAAGACCGCGGCGCAAAGAGGCTCATCATATATGGCGACTCCAAGCTGGTTGTCAACCAAACAATGCACGAGTGCGACGCACTGAACGACAACATGATCGTGTACCGCGACCTATACGATACACTCGAAGGAGACTTCGACGGTTGCGAGTTGCGACACGTAGGTCGCGAAAGCAACGAGGAGGCGGACGCACTCGCCAACATAGGCTCTACCCGCGCCCCCATACCACCTGGGGTATTTCTCGAGCGCATCTCTGAACGCTCCATCAAGCCAAAGGCCGCAGAGAAGAAAACAAGCGCAGCAACGGACTCGGGGGCTACGCCACCCAATGAGCCAATGGCACTCGATGACTTGGAGCTAGACACAGGACTCGAAGGACCAATGAGCATCATGATGATCGAACAATCCTGGATGCAGCCGTACATTACGTACCTCCTCAGCAAGCGCCTACCGGATGACCCGACAAACGCACGGGACATCGCGTGACGCTCCAAGGCATTCGCCGTTATCAACGGCGAATTGTATAAACGCAGCATCACAGGCGTGTTACAACGATGCGTCTCCCTGGCCGATGGAAGAGCAGTCCTCCTCGACATCCACGAAGGGACCTGCGGGCACCACGCCGGCAGTCGCGCACTCGTTGCCAAAGCTCTACGAGCTGGATTTTACTGGCCCACGGCCATGCGCGACGCCAAGGACATAGTACAAAAGTGCAACGCTTGTCAGCGATTCGCGGACAAGCCACATGCGCTAGGCGCAGAACTACGGCCTATTCCAGTGGCCTGGCCCTTCGCACAATGGGGGCTCGACATGGTGGGCAAGCTCCTAAGGTCCTCGCAACGAGGCTACGTCTACCTCTTTGTCGCAGTCGACAAGTTCACCAAGTGGATTGAGGCCATGCCAGTGACCAAGCAATCAGGGCACAACGTGGTCAAGTTCTTCGAGTCCATTGTGTATTGCTTCGGCGTGCCGCATAGCATCATCACTAACAACGGGATGAACTTCACATCCAAGGAGTTCCAAGAATTCTGCGGAAACCTGGGGATCAACATCAGTTACGCCTTAGTCGCGCATCCACAGACCAACGGTCAGGTGGAAAAAGCAAACGGGCTCGTCTGTAGCGGCATCAAGAAGCGACTCCTTCGACCACTCGAACAAGCCGCGGGTTGCTGGCCAGATGAGCTCCAATCCGTACTCTGGAGCCTACGTACAACTCCAATATCCAGAAAATCGAACTTATAATCTCTCACACAATCAGCAAAAAACAAATGTTTAGCCAAGTCACAAAGACCTCTGCTATTTGAGAACATGCCATTCATTTAGATACTATAGAAAGTTTGAATGCACGGGGTCTCTTACGAGACCTCTGGCTCTTCGATTTCCGACCAGATGCTTTTAGCTAATACAAGGAGCCAAGCCCAGTCTCATCAAAGCCCACCTCTGATACTTCACCAACTAAGTGAGACAGGACTTGACCATCTACTGTGGCATGCAACTCCTCCTCCTCTATTGATGAAGTATCAGGAACAACAGAGACTTTAGGAGTAACCGTTAGACGGTTAACCTCCTTGTGTCTCAAAACATTAGCAGAAAAAAGAACTTCCTTCCTAGAGCTACCCAAGCTAACGCAAACATTGGCCAATTAAAAAGTAATAACTGGGTAGAAAAAAGAAAGAAATGACTTGGAAGGACTCGTTATACCAGATGCATCTAAATTCTTCTCCACCTTACGCCGCATTTCCTTGACCAAGGAGTCGTCATCCATGGTAGACGCCCCAGTGATGTCTACCCCGTGACGAACACTCCGCCTTATTGGTGTAGTAACCCCCAGTGAAGCGGAAGGGGTAATAACACCGGCCGAAGAAGAGGTCGATGGAGAGGAAGACATGCACAACCCCTCCTAGGTCAGGTCGTACCCCACAGCAGCCGGACTTGCCTGGTCCGCGGGCATCTCCGACCCTGCCTGGGCCAGAGGAGAAGTAGAAGAAGACGCCTCCGGCTGCACCTGGGTCGCTGTGGCAACACCCAGTACAACACCCGTCGACGCCTCGAAAACCGGCACAGGTGCGCCGACCAGTACCTCCTGTGTTATGCCCCCTGCAGCTGTGGAAGGCATACCTAGAGTCTCCACGGCAGGCGAAGCAATAGCACAAACTGAAGGCCCCACTTGGGCCGTCTCCAACGAGGTCCCCGAAGCAACTATCTCCTCAAGAACAGGCTGGGGCTGAGTGCACGGAATCGATCGACCCAAAGTGTGAGTCCGAGCGCGTGGCGGAGACACTGTCCTCGCACGTCCTCCTCCCCCGGAAGCAACATGAAGAGCCTCCTTAAGCTGGCCCGGTGACACCCGCGGCGTAGCGGCTGATCCCCTGTCCCATAGAGGAGAGTCGAAAGGTAATGCTGCAACCAACTCCGAACCACGTTGAGTAGTAGGATTGGGGTTGAACGTCGTTACCGCCATCACCACCTGCGACACTTGCCTAGATGAGGAGGGAGCCGAACTAGCTGGCCCCTGAGAAGCAGAAGCAGGTCCAAACACATCAGACGGATCAACAGCAGTGCTAGAAGTATCCATCATATCATCAGAAGGCCCTCCAACAACATCATCATTAGGACCCCCATCATCCTTCCTCCACAAGAAAGGAACAAACTCCGGATCAGGAACATACCAGTCCGGCTCCATCCTAAAGTGAAATTCATAACCCTTGAACTTGACGACCGCACCAGTCTGAATAAAGTAACCAATAGCATCCTGCTTCTCCAAGAAAATCGTAGTGTCAAACATAGCCACAAGAATGCGAACCACCCCATGCCTCCGTAGACTAAACAAATCAACATCAACAGTAGTCCCCATGAGCCCACCAACTACCCGAAGCCCAAGAAAGGATCGCAAAGAATGCGGCACACCCTCAACATGCAACCAAACCTGCTTAATCTCGCACTTGTGAGGGATCTCCTGAGCCTTGTAAACTGAAATAGAGAGCTGGGCGGAACTAAGAGGCACAGAGACTTGAATCCCATCCACTCGATTAAGATCCTCAAAAGAAGGAAAGCTCACCAGAAAAGCATTCTCCACAAAAGGCAAAGCTTCCCATTTCCATTGATCACAAACAGACACTCTCCTAGCAATCTATCTCTAAACCACAACTGCAGTAACGGACTCGCCCGACACTTGGACCAACGCAAGCATCGATGCAATTTGGTTGTAACTATTTCCCAGCAGGTATACTTTCTTTGATAAATATCTCTTAGCTAGATCCATGTCTTCCATCGAACAAAACCACAAGTTTGACAACTATAATAATGTTGAGTGTTGAGTACTATTTTTTGTACCAGCCAGAGGCACCATCTTCTTTTTCTCCATGTATAATTCACAAAGGCTTGACGATAGCACCAGCTCGATAGGCATGGACCGAAGACCTCGAGCGCGGATAGCTCTCCACTAGGGCGCACACCACGAGGTATAGAGCTGACCGTGCCGCCAAAGTCCAGGCACGCGGCGGATCTAGGCGTGGCTCTGCGATGGAGCGCCGGAGTCGAAGAGGGGGAGCATGGAAGAGCACAGTTGAGGTCAGGGCGCCTCGCCGGTGGGAGAGGGGCAAAGGCGGCGCCTCGGTGGTGGCCCCGCACTAGTGGGAGAGGATCAGGGCCCTCGCTCCGCTGAGGGATGAACATTGTGGCCGTGGTGGCTACACGCCGATTGGGGAGCACGGAGCAGTACACACGGTTAGCTTAATGGCTTTGGTGCGGCTAGGTAGAAGGGAGGAGGGAGATGAGAAGAATATAGAAGGAAGGAGGACAACTGACTTGCAGGTTGAAGAAGTGTAGCGGCGGGCGGAGGAGGATGATGCCGGTGGGGATGGCGGACGGAGCAGCGGCGAGCTGCCATAGGATTAGAGAGATCTAATCGGTAATGGTCCTATGGGCGGAGGGATACGGCACCGAACGAACGTTTTAGTTCTGGATTTTGTGGTGGTAGGCCTTGTAATTTCTCTGAATAGATAGGGGCAAAATCGTCCAAAAGACGACAAAAGGAAAATTTCGGCTGACCAAGAGCGTGAATCTTTTTAATAGTATAGATTTAGTATTAGATACACCTGTATCTTGATAAATTTGGGCCACTAATTTAGGTCAGAGGGAGTATTTTTATTATTAACAACGGAAATCAGATGCATTTAGTTATTAATTTGATTGGAGTCTACTTAGTAATTCAAATTAATACAGGAGCATATTGAGTACCGTGATTATCGTTTGGTTGACGAGGTTTGTCATGGAGGTGTTCTACGAGCAGATAACTTACTTTTGTCTTTTTGAATGACACATAATTGAATGATATAATTTTATGGTCAAATGAAGTCGTCATGTTTCTTTTCTCAAGTTCAAATTATGTATTTTCATGGTAACGCACGAGTCATGACCTTGTCTGCGAGTGCGGAAAAGAGGATATACGATGAAGCGGGTGTGACGCCATGTTTAAATTTGACATTGTTTTTCAACTTTACAACAAAAGTTCAAAAAAGGGGCCTCGGATGCTCGACTCATGGCAGTTCAGGGGCACTAACACGGCAGTTCAGTAACACGTTTCCAAAAAGTTCAGGCGCATTTCAGCTATGCTCGCGGGAGAAAGTTCAGGTGCGATATCGCAAACGCTTCAAGAAAGTCCTTGATAAAAAGTTCAGGTGCCATATCGCAGAAGGTTCAGTAATATGCATGGACATTTCAGGTGCGCTCGCGGGAAAAAGTTCAGATGCACTATTTCGGACAGTTTAGGTAGTCCGTGATAAGTTTAGGTGTGCTTCGCGGGCAGTTCAAACAGTTACATGTATTTCAACTATGCTAGCGGGAAAAGTTCACTGTGATATCGTGGGAAGTTCAGAAAGTCCGCGATAAGTTCACGCACGATATATCACATAAAGTTCAATAAATGAATGGAAATTTTAGGTGTGGTCGCGGAAAAAGTTCAGGTACGCTATCACCGATAGTTCAGGTAGTCTGCGATAAGTTTAGACATGATTCTGTGGACAGTTCAGGAGAATGCGTGCAATTTTAGATACGCTTGTGGAGACAGTTCATGCGAGATATTTCAGTCAGTTCAGGTAGTCCACGAAAAGTATATGCACGATTTCACGGGATAGTTCAAGAAATTGCATGAGTATTTCAGCTGCACTCGTGAAAAAGTTCAGGCGCGATATCGCAGGCAATTCACGTAGTTCGGAATAAGTTCAAGCATGCTTCCGCGGATAGCTCAGGAAAAATCGTAGACATTTTAGCTACGCTTTGTGAGGAGAGGTAATTTCAAAATTACACCTAAACTACAATTACCAAAAATGAATTAAATGAATAACATGCGCCTACTCCATGTCTCTCCATATCTTTCCGATGATATATCATTTGCGTCATTTTGATCTATGATTAAAAAAATCAACAAAATGCCATCCGTTCATGTTTTGAATACTTTCAAAATTCAGTATTTTCAAAATTATTTAAAAACCGTAAGAATTTATAAAAACTTACAACACGAAAAGTTCCAAAATTTCAATATCTATGCAACCCCATATTATTTGCATCATTTCGATAAATGGTTGAAAAACATCATCAGAAATTTGCTTACAACGCTTTTGAACACGGTTTAGTATTTTTAAAATTAAATTTAAACTGTAATGCATTTGAAAAAATTATAATATGAAAAACTTAGGGAATTTTTATAGATTTTCAACTGTATATAATTTGTGCAATTCCAAAAAAATGGTTAAAAAACTCTAATAAAATTACTATAGATCGAACGTGCTACAACGAGGATAGTTCATGCACAATACATAGATAAGTTCAGACGCTATATTCTAGTAAGTTTATGACCGGTTGTAGATAAATGAACGGTTGTAGATAATTTATCTACAACCGGAGAATATCCGAGATATATATATATATATATATATATATATATATATATATATATATATATATATATGTGTGTGTGTGTGTGCGCGCGCGCGCGTCCCATCCCATTCGATGCACTTCATTGGCAAGATCTGGCATAAGTGAGCACTACACTAATTTCTTTTTTGTTAAGCAAGTAGTAGTTCTAGTACGGACAATATGTAGTGGGTGGAGAATGAGAGCCTATCCTGACTTCTTTTGCACGCTTATTTTTAGCGTCCTTTGTACTAAATATATGAATTTGGATTTAATTTTTTCTTTTTTGACAGCTTTTTTGTTCATCGTGCTAAGATGCACCCATCTACTAAATATGGGATCGAAAATTACCATAAAGTATGGGTATTTACCCTTATCTTTCAGCCTAAAATCTAAGAATATTCATACATGGCAGGACATATTTTAAGGCAGTTTGTTTTTTTGGAAGTTGTTAATGCTCATGATTATCATTTTCCACAGCAAGTAGTACAATTTAGAGGACGTCGCGTGATGGTAATTTTTTTATTGTTTTCAAAATAACGTTAAATTTTTCTACATGCAAATTATTAGCGCTAGAAGTTGAATATTTCAAAAAATTCGTTGGTGTTTGATATATTAACACCCTAATGAGTACTTTCAAAATACTTGCATAACCTTAAGAGCAATCTTACTACCACTCACTCGTAGTTCAGATTTTACCTAATATTGACAAGTCAAATTAAATTCGTTTAAGTGGGCGAAGTTCACTACGAAGCTTGAGAACTCATAAAACTTGGTAATCAGTCGTAAGTGAATCATGTTCCACACTTTGTGTGAAAACGAGGGTTGTTGTTGTGGCACTCCGAGCCATGTATTTTTCTTCGTGCTTGCTTTACAGAAAAAAATATTGTCACTGCGAAAATTGAAGAAGTTTTCTTGTTCCTATAAAGTGGAAACTCCGGTTGACACCATTTTTCACAATGCTAAGAACATCTACTAGATATATGGGAACAGTACCATAAAGTACGATGTACATATGGCTGTTCCATTTGTAGTTTGGCTTGAAGCACAAGAATGTTCATACATGGTAGGCCATATTGTGGATCAATTTTTTCGTAAGCTATGATGACCCATGTTGTTAATTATTTTTAATTATAGGTAGTAGTACATGTAAGAGGATGCCATGTAGAAGCCTTTTTTTTAGAGTTTTCATTAATGTTGTTTTATAGCTAGTGAGGATCAAACTGTCAATATACATATTCGTAGCAAGAACTTGAATCCTACAAAATTCTTGTTGGTTTTTGATGTATTGACTGCCTCGGTATTATACAGACTCAAAGGATGCTTGTAACTTTTGAAGAACAATCTACCACACTTACTTCTTGTTTAAATTTGACCTAATTTTGATTGCATCATTGGCTAAGAATCTTGAAAAATCGTAACTAAAATTAGTAACCTTAAGTCAAACATGGTCCATAATATGTCTAAAAACTAGGCTTTGTGGCGTTCCAGGCTATATTTTTTGTGCATGGATTAAGATAAAAAACATTCTTAACACTTAGAAAATTGAAAATGTTCTTTCTATTCCTATAAATTGAATAAGCATTATTGTCGCTTAGAAAATTGGTAATCTCGATAAATCGACAGAAAGTAATTTAAGTGGGCGGAGTTTAGCTAATAAGAAGCTTGAAAACTCATGGAACTAAGGAACCGTGAGTAAGAACATGGTCGGCTACTCTGTCTGAAACTATGGTTGTGGCATTTTGAGTCATACTCTTCGTACATTTTATATAGAAAAACACTCATGTCATGCAAAATTATCATAAACGTTTTTTTGATATTTGAAAACTCCCACTAGCAAAACGGATTATTACAACAAGATGAACCCTATCTACTATATGTGGAAGCAGTATCATAATTAAGCATATGATTTTTTTGAGATCAAAATGTTGTGATTTCAATTCAAACCATAACAGAGTCTAGACCAATCTGGTTCACAATACAATCAGGTGCCACACTAAACCACACCTTACACAATTTATTTTCGCATACTTCTTTAGCCATCGATGAGTAGCTTCATTTGCCATTCGAAACTTCTTCAAAGCCATGAAAGAGAGATTTTATTTCTGCAACTAGCGGACCATGAATAGAGCGGTCCATTCCCTCCCTCATGAGCTTCGCCACAGCCTCAACACTGTCCGTCTCCAAGATGATACGTTGAGCCTGTACTTCTCGAGCCACCAACAGACCCCTTTTAAACGCCGATAGTTCCGCCCCTTAAGCATCAACAACATGGGGGTAAAATGACAAGCTCCAGCAACAAAGTTGCCATGACAATCGCAAATAACCGCGCCGCCGCCGCCCCAAGCATCTGATGGTCGAAACGCCTCATCAACATTTACCTTATGCCAATTCAGAGGAAGAGGGAGCCAGTGCTTCTTCACTCGAATAGCCGGTGGTTTAGGATCTGGACTAGTGACAAACAACCATTCGTCCACCGCCACCACCATTCATTTGACAATTGCAAGGGGATCACCAATACACTTTGACTCCTTGGCATCATTCCTTGCCAGCCATAGGTTGTATATTAACATCAGTATTAACAAAATTGACTTGCCATCAGCCTGACTGATCCAATCCAGTAGCCAACCTTTGAGATCGCCATGACACCTCAGCTGAGCAGGTGGTTTAACAATATAGTCCCTGTCTCCTCGGTAAACAACTGCCAGATCACAGCTGAATGAGAACACTCCCAAAAACGATGCAGTAAACTCTCCGCTTTGCCGCACATTAGACAATTAACTCTGTCTTTATTTTTTCGGTGTTTGAGTTCAGAGCCCACTGCAAGATCATTCTCAATAAGCCTCTAGAAATGAATTTTAACCTTTCCAGGCACATTTTCCGCCCATAGAGAGAGCCAACCCTCGTGATGATCACATGACCTAGATGATTCCACGAGGCCAGTCGCCTCCCTCCTCCGTTGAATAGCCAGATGGTAGGCCGATTTTACGAAAAAAAACCAGACTTTGTGTGATTCCAAGCAAGAAAATCATTTGAGTCTGGACGACCTACGTAGATACTTAGGATATCCTTTACATCTGGATTGAAAAAGAACTCCCTAAACTTATGTTCATTTCACCCTCCACCTATAGGAAATAAAAAAGCACTTAGAGTTTTAGGACAATCTCTTCGCTTGCACCCCAATGGGTGTTGTGCGTTTTACCTTGGAATCCATTTATCCTCCATAGTTTTGATTTGTGAACCATTGCCAATCCGCCACACTAGCCCAGCTCGGAGAAGCTCTCTACCATGGATAATACTCCTCCACGTGAAGGAGGCTCTCTTTGGGCAATCAGTGGTCAAAAACTCTCCAGATTTATAATAGCGAGCCCTAAGGACCCGTGCACATAAGGACTCCGGATCAGTAATTAACCTCCATCCCTGTTTTGCTATAAAAGCCTGGTTAAAACATTTGAAATCTCGAAAACATAGACATGCACGGTGTTTACTGCGGCACATTCTATCCCATCCAATCCAGTGGACTTTCCTCTGATGATCACATGACCTAGATGATTCCACGAGGCCAGTCGCCTCCCTCCTCCGTTGAACAGCCAGATGGTAGGCTGATTTTACGAAAAAAACACCAGACTTTGTGTGATTCCAAGCAAGAAAATCATTTGAGTCTGGACGACCTACGTAGATACTTAGGATATCCTTTACATCTGGATTGAAAAAGAACTCCCTAACCTTCTGTTCATTTCACCCTCCACCTATAGAAAATAAAAAAGCACTTAGAGTTTTAGGACAATATCTTCGCTTGCACCCCAATGGGTGTTGTGCGTTTTGCCTTGGAATCCATTTATCCTCCATAGTTTTGATTTGTGAACCATTGCCAATCCGCCACACTAGCCCAGCTCGGAGAAGGTCTCTACCATGGATAATACTCCTCCACATGAAGGAGGCTCTCTTTGGGCAATCAGTGGTCAAAAACTCTCCAGATTTATAATAGCGAGCCCTAAGGACCCGTGCACATAAGGACTACGGATCAGTAATTAACCTCCATCCCTGTTTTGCTATAAAAGCCTGGTTAAAACATTTGAAATCTCGAAAACATAGACATCCACGGTGTTTACTGCGGCACATTCTATCCCATCCAATCCAGTGGACCATCCTCATCGCCCCACCAGAAGTTAGAGGAGATCGAGCTGAGCTGCTTACATTGCTTCTTTATAAACTGAAAGCAGCTCATTGGGAAGGAAGGGACTTCATGCGGCACTGAACGTACCAGAACCCCTTTTGCTGCTTTAGACATTCATTGCCCTTTAAAACCTTTTACCTCCCCCCATGAACGATCCGTTATATATTTGAAATAGCCTTCCTTTGAGCGGCCAACTATCGTAGCTAGTCCTAGGTAGCGCTCGCTCGATGCCTCACAAGATATGCCAATATGAGATTTCAGGCTAAGCTTCAGATCATTCGAGCAGCCCGGACCAAAATAAATAGAAGACTTCTGCAAATTTACCCTTTGACCTGAGCTAGCTTCATAGTCTTGCAGAATTCTTCGTAACTATTGCAAGCTCCAAGGAGAAACTTCAAGGAACACTATACTGTCGTCTGCAAACAGTAAGTGTGTGACATCGGGACCCTTCGCACCAAACTGAATACGTCGGATTAGATTATTTCTCTGCGCTTCCTTAAGCAAAACCAAGAATCCCTCCACGCAAAAAATAAACAAGTACGGGGAATAGGGTCTCCCTGCCGAAGGCCTCGAGAAGGGGTGAAGTGCTCTGAAAAGCCCCCAATCAACTTGACAGAAAACCTAGCTGATCAAACACATCTCATTACCATCTTACCCCAACTTTCCTCAGAGCCAAGTTTAAGCATCATCTTCTCTAAAAAAATCCACTCGACTCTGTCGTAAGCCTTCATCATATCTAATTTAACTGCACACAGGGGTGTCTTCCGTTTGCGGGTCCTAATGGCATGAGTGGACTCATATGTGACAAGCACATTATCAGTGATTAAATGACCCGGAACAAAAGCACTCTGCTCCTCAGAGATAATAATTGGGAGGATCTTCTTCAACCAATTAGCTAAAACATTATAAGCCAACTTATAGAGCACATTGCAAAGACTAATCGGTCTAAACTGAGTGAGATTCTCTGACGAGTTCACCTTTGGAATTAACACGAGGATTGTGTCATTAAAATCGTGAGGGCTATCCCTTCCCGCCGAGAACTCTTTTACAGCAGCACAAACATCATTTTTCAGAAGAGCCCAATGGTGCTGGAAAAACAAAACTGGTAGGTTGTCTGGAAAAGGGCAGTCCCTATTTCCTCGTCAGTTATAGGAGCAGCTAGCGAGCTGTTCATCTCCTCTATAACAAAACAGCCAATCTGATTCAGAATACGGTCCATATTGACAACTCCTTTAGAATTAAACAATGTACTACTCCCTCTGGTCCATATTATTGTTCTCAACTTTATCTAGATTCGGATGTATCTAGTTAAGTATTTAGACTAGATGCATCTGAATTAGACAAAGTTGAGAACAATAATATGAAACGGAGGGAGTATAAAACTGTCGTGCCCACTCCCTCATCTCCTCATCAGCCGAACATCTCCTCCCATCATTTCGGATCAAAAACCGAACAGTATTCTTCTGCTTCCTATGACTTGCTTTGTTCTGGAAAAAAATCGTGTTGCGATCGCCATACTTAAGCCGTTCCTGTCTCGATCTCTACCGATACATAATTTCTTCCCTCTCGTACATCTCATGCAGCTGCCTTTCGATGTCACGAACTTCCGGTGAAGATCTTGAGACAAGCGAAGACATTTTAGCTTCCTCAAGTGCATACCGAAGTTTCTTTATTTGTCGATGTACAGACCCAAACATATCAAAACTCCACCTCTTCATCTGCACAGAAACATCATGTAGCCTGTTCCACAATCCTTTCAGGCCTCCACCGTGCACATCATTATCTCCCCACGCTGCATGCACCATCTCATCAAAGGTATCATGATTAATCCACATCTCTTCAAACAGAAAGCCTCGTGGCTTCACAATCTCTTGGGGAGCGTTGGTGGCCAATTTAATTAGCAACGCCATATGGTCAGTTTCTTCAGTGGCTATATGTTCAACTCTTGTTGCAGGAAACAACTGAAGGAAACTATCAGCGCACGTAGCTCTGTCCAGCCGCGCCTGAACATTTCCTAACCCCTCTCGCCTATTGTCCCAAGTGAAAGCATATCCTGAATATCCAAGGTCTGAAAGACGGCAGTCCACCAAACAGTTCCGGAATGCTGACATATTATTTTCCGTACGGTCGTTTTGGCCTAGTTGCTCCTCTTGGGACAAAATCTCGTTGAAGTCGCCGACACAAAGCCAAAGGAGGCCGTCTTGCGAGTGAAGATATCCAATAGCTTCCCAAGTTTTACCTCGACGCTCGGTTCTCGGCTCCCCGTAGATTCCAGTGAATCGCCAGGTCATGTTCTCACATCAGATTTTGGCATCTATATAGTATTGGCACCAAGGACGAACAGAAACATCCACCCCATCTTTCCACCATAGTGCCAAGCCACCTCCCTTTCTTTTCCCTTCTACACACACTCCATTCCAAAAGCCCATACTCCATTGCAGCCTTTCCATATATCTTTTCTTTTGTTTTGTTTGAGATAAGAACACCACCGCTGGTTGTATGATCTAATCAGATCGTGAAGTTCGCACACAGCCGGGTCCAATCCCAACCCCCGATTGTTTACGACTAAAAGATTCATTGGTCCCGGCAGCCCCGCCCAGGGAGGTGCGCCGATGTATCATTTGGATTCTGAATTCTGTCAAAAACCGAGGTTGGCTCCACCTCCAACCTATTGAAGACTGAATCAGTGCGTTGCTTTTTTTCCAGCTGATTCTGATGTACTTTCACCAAAAACCTGAACAGGTACACGTGCCCACATCTGTCTAGATCCTCTCTTCCTGTTATTTAAGCCCAGTGGCACTTGATCCCTGCTAGGGACATCCAAATTTTCAGTCCTCCTATGACGCCGAATAAAGGTGCCGCTGCCTGAGCTATTCTTTGTTCTTCTTGCATATCCATCTTGCTGCACCTCATCCTCTCGATTGTCAAGGTTACACGCCCTGTGGCGCTTATCAAAGCTGGATACTTCCTCCACAACCTTCCTTCCCTCAAACTCGGCAGTGCGACATGAGCTGGAAAACAGATGTTGATTGCCATGAGCTCGACGCGCAGGAATATCTCTTATAGAGGCACCGCCCTTGAACTGTGGATCATTACCCGTCGACCATCTATACGCCATGGAACCGCACAAGAAATCTGCACTCGGCTGAGCTCGAGACACACATGCACCCGACCGTCGATCTACCCCCATCGTGATCTCTACCGCCGCCGAGAATCAATGCCACCCTCAATCGAAAAACCCTAGTTGAAAACGTGATCGGAAACCGATCTCCCTAGGGAAACCTCCGCTATTTTGGTGGACCAGATATTCCATTATGTTGGGTAATTAAACATATGATGTCGATAAGGGCATGATCTTCGTCGTTAAGTTTGGGTTGAAAGCAAAGAATAATTAATAATGTTCATTCATGGTATCCAATAGTCGGAAGCGGCCAGTTAGTTGTTTGTTCTAAAAGCCATCAAAACGCGTATTTTCGGAGGTAGATGGGAGCATCTTCTTGTAGTAAACAATGTCATCGGTGTGAATTTCCAACTATCAGGAAAGAACATTCAATTTTCAATTTTATGAGTGATGACGAGATTGTTCTTTTTTATAAACAAATCAGTCTGAACAATATGGATCTGAATGCCACAAACCAAGTTGTCAGACATATATAGTGGACCAACATGTCGTATATACGATTCCCATGTTTTATGAGTTTTCAAACTTCCTATCTAATAACTCCACCCACTTGAATGAATTTATGCCTATTTATCGAAATTATGTCAAATTTTAACTACTACAAGTAAATAGGTTGATTTGAAAGTTTTACGGAAAAGATTTTGGAGGTACCATCGGGGGTTCAATTAATATATTAGAAACCACCGAGAGTTTTGAAGACATGTTCAACTTCTTGCTCAGATTTTGCATTTTGACAATTTAACGAAATCAAGTAGAATTTGAGCTACAAGTAAGCCACATGTTGTGCTTACGTTGCATCATTGTGAGTTTGCAACAATCAGGAAAGAACATTCAGGTCTAAATTTTCTGAGTGATAATGACAAGACTGTTCTTTCCCGTAAAGAAAGTCCGAAAAAGATGGATCTGAACAAACATGGTGTTCTTACGATTCCCATGTTTTATGGGTTTTTAAACTTCCTAGCTAACTCTGCCCACTAGAATGACTTTATGTCAATTTATACTATTTATTATTTATTTGAATGTTATCAAAACGGTTTCAATTTTGTCAAGATGCAGATGCATAGCAAGAACTTGAATTTTTTATAACTTCGGTGGTTTTCGATGTACTGAATTCCTAGTTAGCTTCAAAATATTTTTGGAAAATTTTAAGAGGAATCTATCGTGCTTACTTGTAGTTAGAATTTGACACGGTGGGTGGGAGTATAGTTTACGCTTACTAATACGAAGAGGGTTCCGAATGAATCCAAAACTTTTGTGTTTCATTGGTAGAACCCACATGAAGACCCCAAAAAAAGAGAAAATTACATAGACGTCTATATATTTAGCACAAACGGTCCTAAATCTAAGCAAGGAAAAGCACATAGGCCATTCTCCAGCGAGCAGCTGAGCCATATCTTTCATACTACTGTACTTGCATCAATTTTTTTTGAGTGTATATCTTACCACTATATAGTGTATGAATAACTTTGAATATTCACCATTGGATCAAGACTCGGGAATCCCAAAATTGCTAGTTGTTGGATCTTCTTTTCCATTCTAGCATCTAGAAGATCGATACTATTGATAGTCTTTGTTATATTATCTTACCATTGTATAGTGTACTAATAAGTTTGAATATTGACCATTGGATCAAGACTCATAAATCCCAACATTGCAAGTTGTTGGATCTTCTTTTCTATTCTAGCATCTAGCAGATACTATTGATATTCTTTCTTATCTTAGCTTACCACTATATAGTGTACGAATAACTTTGAACTTTGATAGTTCGATCAAGACTTGTGAATCCCAACATTGCTAACCATTGGATCTTCTATCCATTCTAGCATCTAGAAGATTCTATTGATAGTCTTTAGCACAATGAATGGTACACACAAACCTCAAAATACACTTTTCATTAATTCTAGAATCTTCTTCGTCATATCTCTAGAGCATGTCGAGTATTTAGGTAGCTAATAGTTTGATTTCTACATGATATAAAGTACAAGAACCAAACACACCCGATACTTTATGGACGTGGCTCAAATAATTAATTTTTGAGCTTCACCTATTATAATTTTATATAAAAATGATATGTCATACTTATATTATCTGATTCTCACGTGCAAGGCACTTGCAAATCACTAGTATATAGTAAAGGTCCTGAAATTTACTACTACTCACTGTACCCTGTACCTCATGTCAGGAACCCATCACATCTTTGCTCTGACATCACACCGCCTTCAAATCCTCCTAACGAGGGGAGATCTCGGCAATGTCCATAGAGAAGAACTTAGGGTTTTTCGGAAAATAGAACACTAGGGATTTTGTCGGAAGTCAGGAAACAATGAGAGCAAAGTTACCTGAATATTATGAGCGATTGCTTGGTTACAAATCGCTTGGGGATTGTTCGGTGCCTCTCCTAGGGTTCTCGTTCCCTATATATAATAGGTCGGGTCTCAAAGCTATATGCCGATAGGTTACATGATTACAATGCCAACTCTATGTCAGTCTTGTTCCTCTTTCCTAATATAACTATACTCTTTGTCAGTTGCTTCTTTGGATCTTCATCTTGACTCTTCATGGGCCATAAGACTTTCCGCGAGCCCTAGGTAGTGAATCACAGGGACCTGAGTAATCATACCTATGTCAGTAGCCCCCGAGACTCTACCCGAACCATAGATTCGGGTTGAGTCTCAAGAAAATCTTTAGTTCTTTTTCTTTTGCTTTCAATGTTTTTAAGCTTTGTAGGGATTTGTACAACAAGCCTGATGCATCCGACGGATCGGGAATTAGTTAATTGCTCCTGCGCAAAAGTAAGGTTGTCCTACATGAAATTCAAGTCCCCAGGCCCGAACTCGGAATTTACTACTGGTGTAACTCAGTTCAGGCCGCTGAGGTCTTATCGAATACTGAGTTCCAGTTTTATTTTATCGGGTAAGCAACGCGTCCGTCGGGATTTTTCATCGTATCATAGGTATGGATAAAATACTGGTAGAGTGCATTCTTGTGCGGTTACCAGGACAGACGGGACGAATCTCGGGGTCTTGCCTTCATGTTTCTGAACACGACATTCGGAGTTTTATCGTATTTAATTGCGATCCGAGATTTATATATTTTTTGTCGGCTGCCCTACTGGGCTGCTAATATTTCTGAATTTTTGCAGTATATTTTGATATTCCATGAGTTCTCCTGATGGGTGTAACCTTCAGAGAATACATAAATGTAAAGCTCACAAATATTTTTTAGGCGATGATTGCCCTTCTTCTTGGCATGCATTATTTTTCTATCGGGTGGGTGACAGCGCTCCCGATGGGAGTATCCTTTCGAGGCTATGTTCGAATGCTTGTATCTGGACATAGGCTCATAATTGATGTTAAATCAAGGAAACATCTATAAGTCATCCTTTCAAGTTTGTATGAACAGAAATTAAAGGTATGAAGAAACTTATCTTTATACATATACGACGTAACCGAGGATACATTATTCTAGCGGATTTGTTATCTGGCCATAGGCCGAAGTTTTTTGGATTTTTAAAAAGCCGGGCCATAGGCCTTATTGAATTTATAAGTAAAAATAAGATTTCTTAAGCATAAAAGCATCTAAGGTGTGCAACATTCCAAGGATTGGAATATTGTACTCCTGTCTTCTTTTGTTGTAAACGATACGCTCCTCTAGGAATACCTTCTGTAATGATGTAGGGTCCTTCCCAAGGTGATTCTAGTTTGCGGTGACCATCTTGCTTGAGTCGAAGCTCTAGATCCCCTACTACGAAGGATCTTGGACGTAATCATCGCCCATGATAATTGTGCAAGTTTTGCTGATATATAGTAGGTCTTTATAGGGCTTCATCTCGAGCTTCGTCGAATGCATCAACATCGCCTTCAAGCGCTTCTCTTGATTCTTATGCATCATATGCAGTCACTTTGGGAGATCCATGTGAAATTTTAACTAGAAGGAGGGCTTTAGCGCCATGGACCAAAAAGAAAGGTGTTACCTGTGTCGTAGTGTTGGGGGTGGTTCGCAAACTCCACAAAACAGAAGGTAACTCATCAACCCATGCTCCTTTCGCTCTATCGAGTGGTGCAAACAATCTTTTCTTGAGGCCAGCAGTTACTAAGCCATTGGCTTTTTCCACTTGTCCATTGGTTTGTGGATGAGCCACTGCGTAGCTTACTTTGATTCTCATCTCCTCGCAATATTCTTTAAATTCATTGGAGGTGAAGTTGGTTCCATGGTCTGTGATGATGCTGTTTGGTATGCCGAACCGAAATACTATGGATTTTATGAAATTCACAGCCGAAGTTCCATCTTGAGTGGTGACTGGCATTGGTTCAATCCATTTAGTAAATTTGTCGGCTGCTACAAGAAGAAAGACGTGTCCTCCTGGAGATGATTTGTGAAGTTTGCCCACCATATCAAGCCCCCATTGAGTGAAAGGCCAAGCTAGGGGTATAGGGTTTAATTCGGATGTCGGTGCTCCTGGTTTTGTTGTGAATTGTTGACATGCTTCACATGTTCTGACTATATTCTTTGCATCTTGAACTGCTGTAAACCAATAAAATCTTGCCCTGAGTGCCTTGGCGGCAATTGCTCGACTACTGGCATGATAACAACAAACTCCTTCATATATATCTTTGAGTATAGCTTTTCCTTCTTCGGGTGTGACACATCACTATAACACACCCAATATACTTATTTTATATAATTCTTCTTTGATTATCCTGAAGTCTTTCGATCTCCGAGGGATTCGTCGGGCTTCTGTCACATCTTCGGGTAGTTTTCCTTGGGTCATATATTCTATGTATGGCTGCATCCATGTAGGTTCAACTATCATGACTTCATCGATTTCTAGTTCTTGTTCGAGGGTTTCCTCTATCCTTTTACTGGCTGATGAAGCCCCCGAATCTTTTTTCGGTTTATTCTTTTTTCCCGTCTTAGGAGCTATGACCTCAGAGACTCTTTTCGCGTTGATAGAATGCTCGGATATTTCTTCCCAAAAAAACCCGAGTGGCACTGGTAAGCACAAGGACCCGATGTTTGCCAAATTGTTGGCTTCTTCATTACTTGCTCTTCCTATGCACGATACTTCACACACATCGAATCGAGCTCCAATGATGCTATAGAGATCTCGGTAAGCAATCTATTGTCGCTAATAGCATTACACTTGTTCATTGTTTGCTCTGCTACAAGGTTAGAGTCATCGAAGATTTTTAGATGAGTTGCACTGCAAGACTTTGCCATTCGCATGCCGTGCAACAGGGCCTCGTACTCAGCTTCATTGTTGGATGCATTCGCAAAACTCATCTGAAGTATATATCGATCTTGTCGCCTTGCGGTGATATTAATATGACCCCTGCTCCTGCTCCTTCTGCTCTTTTTGATCCATCGAAGTACATTGTCCAGGCACTTGAAATATCAGGTGGACCTGCACGCTGTAACTCGGTCCATTCCATGATGAAATCCAGCAGAACTTGCGACTTGATGGCTTTTTTGCTTCTCATATGTGATGTCTCGAGGGGATAATTTGATGCCCCATAGGGAGACACGCCCAGTTGCTTCTGGGCTATTAAGAATGTTTGACAGAGGTGCCTCATTGACCACTATGATCGGATGTTCCGAAAAATAATGGCGTAGTTCCTGTGCTGTCATGAATACTCCATATGCTAGTTTTTGGTAATGTTGGTACCTTTGGTTGGATGGAGAGAGGACCTCACTCAAAAAATAAACTGGCCTCTGAACAGCGTGGGTTTTTCCTTCTTCGGGTCACTCCACAACTAGGACCGTACTAACCACCTAATTTGTGGCGGCGATGTAAAGAAGTAGTGGCTCTTAATCTCGTGGAGACACGACGACGGGGGTGTCAAGAGAATTTTCTTGAGGTCTTAAAAGGCATGCTGAACTTCTTCGGTCCATTCAAACTTACCTGACTTTGGCATAAGGGCGTAGAACGGTAATGCTTTTTCTCCTAATCGAGCAATGAAACGGCTAAGCACTGCCACTCGCCCGACCAGATGTTGCACTCCTCATAAATTTGTTGGTTTTTTCATTGTGAAGATTGCCTGTATTTTCTCGAGATTGGATTCAATCCCTCTTGCTGATACTAGGTATCCGAGGAGTTGCCCCGCTAGGACTCCAAAGGAACACTTTGTCGGGTTTAACTTGATGCAAAACTTGTCTAGGTTGTTGAATGTTTCTTCGAGCTCCTTGATAAGTGACGAGCCTTGTTTTGATGTAACTATGACATCCTCAATATACACTTGTACATTTGTGCCAATTTGGTTTCCCAGGCAACTTTGCATCATCCGTTGATATGTTGCCCCTATGTTTTTTAGACCGAATAGCATTGTTGTGTAGCAAAATACGCCACAAGGTGTGATGAATTCTGTTTTCTCCTGATCTTCCTCCTTCATCCGAATCTGGTGGTATCCTGAGTATGCATCCAGAAAGGAAAGATGTTCACATCCTGCAGTTGCATCGATTATTTGATCGAATTCGCGGTAGTGGAAAGTGATCCTTTGGACAGTGTTTATTTAGTGATGTGAAGTCGATGCACATCCATAATTCTTTGGTGTTCTTCTTTGGGATGCATACTGGGTTTGCGACCCACTCTGATTTCTTTAGTTCCTTTATAAAATTAGCGTCCATGAGGCGATGTAGCTCTTTTCCAATAGCTTTGCGCTTTGGTTTCGCGAAACGACGAAGCGATTAGTTGACTGGTTTTGCTTTTGGATCCAAATTTAGTGTGTGCTCAACGAGTTCCCTGGGAATTCCCGGCATGTCAGAATGTAGCCATGCAAACATTTCCTACTGCTCACGGAGGAACTCGGTGAGCACTCTTTCCTATGAGGGACCAAGGTTGGAGGCCACAAATGTGGTTTTCTTCGGATCGGTGGGGTGGATCTGTACTTCCTTAGTGTCATTTGCAGTGTCAAAGGCCTGGTCGGGGTGGACCCGTGTTACCGCGAGAGGTTCTGTGGTTGTTGTCGTTTTGAGCTGCTCAAACTCGGTTGCCATCCTGAAAGATTCAGAAATTTTGTTGAATTCCTGATCACAATTATCGGAATGTGTGAAGCTCCCTTTTAATGATATGATTCCCTTTGGTGCTGGCATTTTCATGACTAGGTATGCATAGTGAGTAACTGCCATGAATCGTGCAAAATCCGGGCATCCTAGGATCACGTGATACTATGATGGCCAATCCAAGACTTCGAATTCAAGCTTTTCCCGCCTGAAATTTTCTTTGGATCCAAACACAACATCAAGGAAAATTTTACCCAAAGGAATTTCGGATTTACCTGGTACGATGCCGTGGAAGGATGTTTTTGTTGGTGCCAAATTTGCCAAAGGGTAATTCATTGCCCTAAGCGTTTTGGCGTAGATCAGGTTTATGCTGCTTCATGCATCCATGAAGACCTTGCTCATGTCGAATCCACCAATTTGTGCTTCTACAATCAAGGCTGAATGGCCTGGTCTTGGTACGCGATGAGGGTTATCAGCTCTGCTGAATGTGATTTCCTGTTCTGACTAGTGGAGATATCCAGGTGTGGTTGGTGGAGCCATTTCCGCCATGTTGACTTGCCTTGTGATTAGCTTCTAAATTCTATTGGATGGATGCCCTTTTTGAATCATCGACATTGCCCCTTTTGACCTAGGGTAATCGTTATTTTGATTGGTTGTGTTTTGTGGTTGTCCTGCTGGTGGAGGCGGTGCATCGATGGCTAACGTGCCAGGCGTGGATGTGTAACCTCTTCTTGTTGCTTTGGTTTCTTTTGCATTGCATAACTCTTGCATTTTTAAGAACGTCGACAATATTTCATGAGGTGGTTGGATTGTCTTCTTCCTGTTGCGGACTTGGGTGGGTCCTGAATTCTTGGCTTATATCGCTGCGCTGATTGACCTCCTCCACTTTCGTCTGTATTGCGGTGGTACCTGCTATTGTAGTTGTTATCCCTATGGTTTCCTTCACCCAAAAAACTTGGTCCCCACGTATCTTAGTCCCGTGTTTCCATCATTGTTTCATCGCCTCCTATCATTGATGCGTTTATCCCTGTCTTCTTCGGGTGACCACGTTTGTTTGTTATGCGGCGCATCTTCTCTATTAGCCCATCAATTTGCTCTATCCATTAACTGTGAGATTGTATTTGGTTTGACTCGCCCCAGCTATTCTATGAATTCTCGGCGATAGAGGCTGTCATTGAAGGCATCAATTTCTCTTTCATTGGATGTGGATTCTGTTGTATTTTTTATGATGTTCCAATGTTGGATGAACACTCTTATTGACTCTCCGGGCTTCTGTTTGTATGGCCGTAATTGTTCTAAAGATGTAGGTCGTTTGAATGTGGAATAGAAGTGTGAGATGAACTTATCTTCGAGGTTGTTCCAGCTGCAAATCTTATCTTCAGGTAGCTGTCTGAGCCATTACCTTGTGGTGCCAGTGAGGTGCAATTGTAAACTTTACATTGATGTGGCTATTCAGCTACCCTATAACTTGACAGTGGCCAGGTAACCAAGCCTCGGGTTCTTGGAGTCCGTTGAATTTTTGGCGGTCATGTGGAAGTTTAAAATCATTGGGTACTGCGGCTTTCTGAATTCCCTGAGTGAAATAGCTGGCTCCACATAATCTGTGATCGTCTTAATTGTCATCATCGTGCCCTCTTCAGCTGCGGTTTTCATTTCTTGTGTTGCTTCATGGCTCTAAGACCCACATGATGTGGTGATTGTGATCGCCTAGTGTGTTCCGTGTGTCCCAGGATGTTGTGACGGCATGGTGATCTCTTGGGTTGATGCGTAGGTCCTTGTTCTGCTTGTGCGAGCACTGCTCCCACCATGCCAAGGTTCATTAGGGCAGAGCGGTGAAGATCTGCACGAGGATCATTGGATGCAGTGTAATATCCCAAATTTTTCATCTAAAATCATCATCATTGCACTCATATCATCATGGCATGTAATGGCATTGCATTTAGAATGTCCTCCAAAAATTTGGTGCAATTTTGAGCCTTGAATAAAAAGATATGAATTTTCGAAAATAGGATCAAAGAAAATGCTATATTACCTATTAAATCCAAAGTAAATACTTTGGATTAAAATAGAAGATAAATATATTTCATAATACCCTAA
Organism: Avena sativa; assembly: GCA_916181665.1. Taxonomy (NCBI): domain Eukaryota; kingdom Viridiplantae; phylum Streptophyta; class Magnoliopsida; order Poales; family Poaceae; genus Avena; species Avena sativa. Next base: position 276,213,501 of record OV702292.1, read on the forward strand.
TAACCTAAAAGTATGTTTGCACGGGGTACCTAAAAGTATCGTGTCCGACAGAGGAACTCAGTTTACTTCGCATTTTTGGCGACAACTTCACGAGTCATTGGGAACTCGACTGGAGTTCAGCACTGTGTTTCATCCACAAACTGATGGACAGACAGAAAGGACCAATCAAATATAAGAGGACATGCTAAGGGCATGTGCGTTAGATTATGGATCCAGTTGGGATGAAAGTCTACCGTACGCAGAGTTTTCTTACAATAACAGCTATCAATCAAGCATAGAAATGGCTCCATTTGAATTTCTTTACGGAAGGAAGTGTACTACACCATTACTATGGAATGGAGTAGGGGAAAGAAATTTGTTCGGGCCAGACCTAATCAAAGAGGCCAAAGAGAAAGTCAAGATGGTGAGAGATAGGCTAAAGGTAGCCCAATCTCGGCAGAAGAGCTATGCAGATCCAAAACGTAGAGAGGTTACCTATGAGGTTGGTGATAGAGCTTACCTCAGTGTATCACCACTTCGTGGTGTAAATAGATTTGGAATCAAAGGAAAACTAGCACCACGCTATGTAGGGCCTTTCAAGATTTTGAGTCGCAAAGGAGAAGTGGCATATGAGATAGAATTACCAGAATCTTTGTCAGCAGTTCATAATGTATTCCATGTTAGTCAGCTGAAAAAGTGTCACCCAGAGATGGAAGAAACTTTGTTGAAGGACACCATACCATTGGAGGAAGTTCAGCTAGATAATGATCTCACTTATGAAGAGAAACCTATTAAGATTCTAGAGACCGCAGAAAGAATTACCCGTACCAAGACCATCAAATTCTGCAAAGTGCAGTGGAACCATCACACTGAATCAGAAGCAACATGGGAACGAGAGGATGAACTTCGGAGAGACCACCCTCACCTATTTGCTAGCCAACCCGAATCTCGAGGGCGAGACTCATCTTAAGGGGGTTAGATTTGTAACATCCCAAAATTTTCATCTAAAATCATCATCATTGCACTCATATCATCATGGCATGTAATGGCATTGCATTTAGAATGTCCTCCAAAAATTTGGTGCAATTTTGAGCCTTGAATAAAAAGATATGAATTTTCGAAAATAGGATCAAAGAAAATACTTTGGATTGAAATAGAAGATAAATATGTTTCATAATACCCTAAAAACCTAACTTGAGCTTTCACAAATGTTCACAAATTGATTTGAATCAATTTGAAACCTTAAATCCAAAGTTGTAGAGAAAACAGAAATAGAAAAAGAAAAAGAATAGGATAAAAAAAGAGAGCAGCACGCAGCTTCTAGCCTTTGGCCCAATCCGGCCCAGCAACCACCCGGGCTCCCTCTCCCCCTCTTTATGCACACCCCCTCAACTTACCCCCTTCCGCTGACAGACTGACCCCATGCCCACGTCACCACCACCCCGTCGTCTTCAACCCCCGAGCGACGAACACCCCTCCTCTTCTCTACCGTTTCGAAATCGACCCAAATTCGGCCGTTTCCAGTATTAATCCCCCTCGGAGATTACTCCTACTTAACCCTCACCCTCTCCTCATCATTTTCCCCTCAGCCACTTCCCCCGGAGAGCCCCCAGGCTCCCCAATTACGAGCTCAAACCGCCGCTGTCCGACGGACTCCGGCGATGATTCCGGTGAACCCAGGCCGCCCGGCGCCCTTCTCTCTGTCCTACTTTGTTTGCCGTGTACTGGCGCATGTTTTGAACCCGACCACGTGTTTTCTCTTGGCCCAGATCGATGACTCGGACGATTCCGGCGAACTCCTCTGCCGCCACCGATGGTCGCCTTCTCCGGTAAAGGTAGGGCTCCCACCGCCCCTTTTTGGTCTTTATTAGATCGTGCAGACACTTGCGCACCTCGCTGACCTCTTTGCCGGTTGGTTCGAGCCCCAGGTCGTCATCTCCATCACCGAGCCGTGAACTCCGCCGGCAACGCAACTCCGGCGAAGGATCCAGGCCAAGCCCGAGTGCCCCCGCACCACGGTGACCTCCATCGAGATCGCCACGACCTCCCTGACCTCTGGTACGTGTCCACGGACTCCCTGCCCCTGTAGAACCACCGGACCGTCATCGGCCGACGCTCCACCGCCGCGCGCCGTCGTTAGCACCGCCAGTCTCCGGCAAGATGCTTAGCAGCCGTTCGATCAGATCCTAGCGGTTCAGATTAGATCACTTAAACGAAAGGGTACGGCTGATCTGATCCGTCCAACGTCACTTAAATCTGACGACCCACAGCGATCGATCCGGCCGAACCGGTACGGGCCAATAGGAAAGTGCCACGTCGCCAGACTAATTCTGTTTAATTAGAAAATAGACATATTTAGTATTTAACTTAGAAATTCAATAACTTTTGATCCACAAATCAGAAAAATACAAATTTGGTGTCTATGGATTCAGAAAATTAAGACCTTTATTATAGAGGCCTTGTTTCACACTTTTGCCTCAGTAAACTTGGAATTATAGGCAGAATCGTTTTAGGAGTATTTTGCTCATAAAAATTGTTCTATAAATTTTTTTTGAGTATTTCTTCTGCAATTAGTTGAAGTATTCTATCCTCTGTACTGTATACTCTATAAGTTGTAGAGTTGTGTTCATATCATTGCATATTGCATGCATTCATGTTTTTGTAATGTTTTATTGATTGAATTATTGTTGTTATTTTGATCTTGTGTAGATTGTGTGGATTGTGAAGTTTCTTGCTGTGAGGATTGTACCTATTCTCCTAGCTACCAAGGCAAGTGATAGTTCATCTCATGTCCTATTATTTTCACTATTGCACTAGTGATATTTTGTAGATCTTAGCATGTTAGAATTATTCATATGTTACCATACTATGCCATGCTAACCTATAGTGTATATCTTGGTAGTATTCCCTAGATAAAGACTTTGTATGCTAGAATGCTTAGCTATGCTATTAGAATTTGTGGGTGGATTATACACATAAGATAGCATGGAAAGATATTATTTTGTTTAACTAAGAAAACAACTAATGTTAATGAAACACCTGGGTGGAATGGGCTTGCTTGGATTATGTTGAGTGGTTACTCAGGGGCCATGTCTATGGTCAGCTGGTGGATCACACTTGTGGATGGCCACCCAGGAACAAAGAGATTGGAGATGTTCTTGTCGTGAAGCTTCCAGTGCAGCCACATGGCATATGGGCTCTGCCTTGACCAACTAGGTTGCAAGAACTCGACCAGACGGACAGAAGGTGGTAGATATGATAGGTTGGAACGCGTCCATGGTGGTCTGAGGGATTGCTTCTGAAAAGTCTTGTCTCGATGCATGTAGAGTCTTGTGGGGAAAGTGCACCACCTCTCGAGAGGGTAAAACTAAGTACTTAGCCGTGTCCCCGGTTATGGACATTCCTGAGCCTCAAGACAGTGAAGCAGTTCAGTAATCTCCTCATCCAAATTTCTCTAAGTTAAAACTTGTGGGTGAACATGGGTAGAGGTTCAGTGATGTCCATCATTGGTACCTTATAGCTGGAATGAAAAACTTCTTCAAAAACTATAAGTTAAACTAATTTTAGCAAAGCCAGCCATAACCCCACTTAGCCATATATTCATGTAGTTGTTGGATTATACTAAGTATCTATGGTATCACTTGCCAATACAATTCCAAATGTATTGACCCTTGTGGCTGTAACTTATTATGTTGCAGGATACTCTGCTGATGAGTAGGGTTGCGGGTCTACACTCGACATGCTTGTCTGTGACACATGAAGACTAAAGACTCTATTATTATTATACTATGTAATGTGAACTTTAAGTGCCTTAGCCTTGGGCTAAGTGAGTTGTAAGAACCATTATATTCCTGGATATGCGATGTAATAATGACCTTTGTTTCTGTGTACTTCATCTTAAACTGTGGGTGCTAGCATTTTCGATCCAGGGACTAGCACTGCAATCACAGGGATCTTACCTTATTATGGTGAGATCTTACAGATGGTATCAGAGAATTGTGTTGCCTGTAGGTTCGTGACCCTAGAATGGATTAGACTAAGGAAAAACTTAGGAAAAATAACTCTATATTTCAACTTTACACTTGTCTTTTCATCTCGTAAAGCTTTCCCTAATCATCCTTCTCATCTATTTTTGTAGATGTCCACCATCAATGAATCTGTCAAGAAGGGACCACTGGTGACTATGACTCTGGAGTGTGAGACAGAGTTTCCCAATGTGCTCAAGAACCTCATGCTCGGCTTGGGGATGAATGCTGAAGCCGTGTACAAGGGATTTCCTGTGATAGATGAAGGACAAGAGTATTGGTGGGTGCAACTCCACTTGTATAAGAACAAGGAAGACGATCCCAAGAGTACGGGATTCTGCATGTTAACCAACTCTGAAATGCACCCGTCATTCTTTGACTCTACAAGGAATGCTGCATGGAAGGCTATTGAGGAACTTGGGGAAAGACTCAAGTATAGAATGCTCAATACTCAGGAGGATCTCAAGGAGGAGAAGCGTATTGCCCAAGACTCAAAGGCCACTGTGAAATGCCTAAGTAAGGATATCATAGGCCTAGCTTTGGAGCTATGCGACCAAGACAAGCAGATGGCTGCCAAGGATGCCCAGATTGCCACCTTGGTTAAGAAGGAGTGAGACATTAGTCGGACCACCACCCTTGACGTTATGTCACGTTAATATCTCGACCATACCAACCTATGTGGTATGGCAAAAATAAAGTTATGTCTGGAACCTTGAGTGCTTGAGTTGAATTAATGTATTGCTACTTGGAATGTTTTGTTGGTTGAATTCCCTCTTATTTTGTGACTTGTATTTTCTTTCTCTATTGTGTTACTAACTTTCTCCATACTATGCAAAAGATGCCGAACTTTGTCTACAGCACGGCCGAGGATTTCAAGGGGACTCGCTTTGGGACTCGTATCTTGGAGCTAGTCCAAGTGCTCGGTCTTCCGATTCCCACTATTCAGGGACTTCAGCTTAGGAAGTTTCAGAGGAAGGACTTATGGGGATTCAGAGTTACCCAGCCAGGACGTGAGATAGAGCCCCAAACTGGGGAGATTACCTTCAAGGTTCTCCATGATGACATGGAGAGGGGCCTCGACGTCGCAATGCAGGAACTGTTGGGACGCCTATGTGGACGTCATTCTTCCAAGATCAAGAGCCACTACTTCCACTTCTTTGGGAGGTGCGACAAGGATGGAGAGCCTATTGTGTTGGACAAGGCCACTAAGGAGTCTATCAAGCCCGTGCGTCACTACCTCCAGAACTTAGAGAGCCTTATTAGACACCTTGATACTGATAGGACTAACGTGATGCTTAGCAATGATGAACTACGAGTCCAACTCAAGGAGAAAGACAAGGCCTTCCAGGAATAGGAAAATCGAATCAAGGAAATGGAGAAGAAGTTTGAAGACCAAGATAAGAAATTCAAGAACCAAGAGAAGAGAGTTCAGGAGAAGAACAAGAAGATTAGAGACTTGGAGACCGAGTTAGAGATGGAGAACATAGAGCTAGAAGCGGATCACGAGGTGATAGAGAGGCTATGCACACATAAGAGAGAGTTACAGACGAAGATCGATGCTCTGACTACCAGCTTGGAGGAATACAAGGCAGGATTCGCATCAGCGGGACTTGCTCTAGTAGAGGAGGAGGTTGACATGGAGGAGTAGTGATACTATTCCATCTACCTATCGTTCTATTATTATTGAGTGCATAGGTCATACCAACTTGTGGGTGACTATGCTAGTATGTTATCTTTGCAGACTCTGTTATTGTTGTGATGTTGGAACCTGCATGTGCTTATTTTTCTGAATTGTTGTTTTATTTGGGTTATCTATCATTACTTACCCTTACTAAAGCAACAGATGCCTCCCCGACGCAACAACGAGGATAACAATGACAATGGAATGCAGCAGATGATGGCTGCACAGACCCAATTGATGCAAATGATGACTCAATTTATGGCAAACCAGAATCAGAACAACAATAATAACAATAACAACAACCAGAACAATCCACCACCTCTGGATATGCTGACCAGATTTCTAAGGCTGAGACCTGCCAAGTTCTCAGGTACCTCTGACCCTATGGTAGCAAATGATTGGTTACGCTCTGTGAATAAGGACCTAGTCACGGTTGGGTGCACGGATGCAGAGAAGGTCAGATTTGCAGCACACTTGTTGGCAGGTCATGCAGCTGCTTGGTGGGATAATTTTCAAATTACCCACCCTATTGAAGAAGTGACTTGGGAAATGTTTGAAGATGGGTTTCGCACCACTCACATCTCTGCTGGAATAATGGGATTGAAGAAAAAGGAGTTTCATAACCTCAAGCAACGCCATCGCAGTATTTCTGAATACATCGAGGAGTTCAATAATTTGTCACGTTATGCACCCGATGATGTTGACACTGATGCAAAGAGGAAGGAGAAGTTCCTAGATGGGTTAAATGATGAAATTTCTATGCAATTATCTGTTGCGTATGTTCCAACTTATCAATCTTTATGTGATAAAGCTACCATCCTGGAAAACAAGATGAAGCTAGTGGAGGGTAGAAAGAGGAAGCATCATTTTGATAAGTTTGGATCAGGATCTCCTCACAAGCGCCCTCATGGTGAAGGAAGTGGGAGCTCAGGATTCCACAAGAATGGGAATCATAATAACCATCGTAACAACAACCACCACCATGATGGAAACAATCATCATGGACATAACAAAAGTGGATTCAGGAACAATCACAATAATCATGGCCATGGGAACCAAAATGGTCAGAACCGTCACAGTCAGCCAGCGAAGAAAGACATCAGTCAGGTGGAATGTTTGAAATGTAAGAAGACAGGACACTATGCTAATGAATGCCTAGAAAAGAAGGCTAATGGGGCTAAGCCAAACCCATTCCAAAAGGTCCATGTGAATCACATTAATGTGGAGGAAATTCAAGAAGGATGTGATGCCGTGATCGGTAAGTTCATGATTAATGCCTTTCCTGCACTTATCCTTTTCGATACTGGCGCATCGCATTCATTCATTTCAAGAGAATTTGTAATCAAAAATGAACTCTCCACTGAAACTATTGGATGTCCTATGAAGGTAAGTTCTCCGGGTGGAGAAATGATAGTAAATTCAGGGTGCCGACATATCACCCTAGAAATTGGAAAACACAAGTTCCCGATTAGTTTAATAATCCTAGAGTCCCAAGGATTAGATGTTATATTAGGGATGGACTGGTTAACCCGCTATGAAGGGGTGATTGATTGTACCAAGCGAACTGTTATGCTCACTACCCCAGAAAAGAAAAGGATCCGGTTCAAGTCTAGCTTTGAACCCAAGGGAAAGCAAGGTTAATTCTCTTAAGGGGGTTAGCCTAGATAATGTTCCAATAGTGAGGGAATATCGAGATGTGTTCCCCGAGGAATTACCTGGCATGCCACCAGATAGGGACGTGGAGTTTCTGATAGACCTACTACCAGGAACGGGACCTATAGCAAAGAGACCTTACAAAATGTCGGTGGACGAATTAAAAGAACTCAAGAAACAACTGGGAGAACAGTTAAAAAAGGGATTTATCCAACCAAGCTCATCGTCTTGGGGAGCACCAGTCTTGTTTGTTGAGAAGAAAGACCAAAGTCAAAGGCTATGCATAGATTATCGTTCACTCAACGAAGTGACCATAAAGAACAAATATCCCCTGCCTAGAATAAATGATCTCTTCGATCAACTAAAGGGAGCATGTGTTTTCTCAAAAATTGATCTTCAATCAGGATACTTCCAACTAAAGATCAGAGAACATGACGTACCCAAGACTGCATTCACCACTAGATACGGGTTGTATGAATATACAGTGATGCCATTTGGATTGACTAATGCACCAGCCTACTTCATGAACATGATGAATAAGGTATTCATGGAATTCCTTGACAAGTTCGTAGTGGTATTCATCGATGATATATTGGTATATTCCAAAAGCAGCAAAGAACATGAAGAACATCTACGCCCGATTCTAGAGAAACTTAGAGAACATAAACTTTATGCCAAGTTCAGCAAATGTGAATTCTGGCTGAATGAAGTGGGGTTTCTTGGACACATAGTATCTGGTAATGGTATAGCTGTTGATCCAGCAAAAGTGGCAGCTGTGACAGAATGGGAACCTCCTAAATCCGTTAAAGAAGTCCGTAGCTTCCTTGGCCTAGCAGGGTACTATCGAAGGTTCATTGAAAATTTCTCTAAGATTGCAAAGCCCATGACTAATCTGCTGAAGAAGGAGAATAAGTTCAATTGGACAGAAACTTGCGAAACCAGCTTTCAGGAATTGAAAAAGAGGCTAGTTTCAGCACCAGTGTTATGTTTGCCAGATCTTGGGAAAGACTTTCAAGTATACTGTGATGCATCTCACCAAGGATTAGGAGGTGTATTAATGCAGGAAGGTAGAGTGGTAGCTTATGCATCAAGACAACTCAAAAATCATGAAGTGAACTACCCTACTCATGATCTAGAGTTGGCATCAGTTGTGCATGCACTAAAAACATGGAGATATTATCTTATGGGAAAACGTTGTGAAATGTTCACTGATCACAAGAGTTTGAAATATATTTTTACACAGAAAGAGCTCAACACGAGGCAAAGAAGATGGCTAGAACTTATCAAGGACTATGACTTAAGTTTGCAATACCACCCTGGAAAGGCAAACGTCGCAGCCGATGCATTAAGCCGCAAGGCTCATGTAAATGGCCTCAATAAAGGTGAATTGGCGGAGGAGTTATGTGCCCAATTTAGAGAGCTGAGACTTGAAATTGTGCCTGAAGGGTACCTTGCATCCTCGGAAGTGCAACCCACACTAATGGACAAAATTCAAGAAGCCCAAAAGTTGGACAAAGAAATAGAGGAAATCAAAGGTAAAGTTAGTGAAGGCAAGGCGAAAGGATTCCATGTGGATGATCAAGGAATCTTATGGTACGAAAAACGTATCTGTGTTCCGCAGGATCTTGAACTTAAGAAGCTGATCTTACAAGAGGGGCACAACTCACTGTATTCAATTCATCCTGGCAATACCAAGATGTATATGGATGTTAAGGAGAGGTTTTGGTGGAATAATTTAAAGAAGGACATAGCAGAGCATATTGCCTTCTGCGACGTGTGCAGTCGTGTAAAGGCAGAACATCAGAAATCGGCAGGATTATTACAACCACTGCCAATACCTGATTGGAAATGGGATAAAATTGGTATGGATTTTATCACCGGGCTTCCCAGGACTAAATCTGGATACGATTCCATATGGGTTATCGTTGACTGCTTGTCAAAAGTGGCCCATTTCATACGAGTGAATACCACTTATACAAGTGTCAAATTAGCCAAGATTTACATGAATAGAATTGTATGTTTGCATGGGGTACCTAAACGTATCGTGTCCGATAGAGGAACTCAGTTTACTTCGCATTTTTGGCGACAACTTCACGAGTCATTGGGAACTCGACTGGAGTTCAGCACTGTGTTTCATCCACAAACTGATGGACAGACAAAAAGGACCAATCAAATATTAGAGGAAATGCTAAGGGCATGTGTGTTAGATTATGGATCCAGTTGGGATGAAAGTCTACCGTACGCAGAGTTTTCTTACAATAACAGCTATCAATCAAGCATAGAAATGGCTCCATTTGAATTTCTTTACGGAAGGAAGTGTACTACACCATTACTATGGAATAGAGTAGGGGAAAGAAATTTGTTCGGGCCAGACCTAATCAAAGAGGCCAAAGAGAAAGTCAAGATCGTGAGAGATAGGCTAAAGGTAGCCCAATCTCGGCAGAAGAGCTATGCAGATCCAAAACGTAGAGAGGTTACCTATGAGGTTGGTGATAGAGCTTACCTCAGGGTATCACCACTTCGAGGTGTAAAGAGATTTGGAATCAAAGGAAAACTAGCACCACGCTATGTAGGGCCTTTTAAGATTTTGAGTCGCAAAGGAGAAGTGGCATATGAGATAGAATTACCAGAATCTTTGTCAGTAGTTCATAATGTATTCCATGTTAGTCAGCTGAAAAAGTGTCACCCAGAGATGGAAGAAACTTCGTTGAAGGACACCATACCATTGGAGGAAGTTCAGCTAGATAATGATCTCACTTATGAACCGAAACCTATTAAGATTCTAGAGACCACAGAAAGAATTACCCGTACCAAGACCATCAAATTCTGCAAAGTGCAGTGGAACAATCACACTGAATCAGAAGCAACATGGGAACGAGAGGATGAACTTCGGAGAGACCACCCTCACCTATTTGCTAGCCAACCCGAATCTCGAGGGCGAGATTCATCTTAAGGGGGTTAGATTTATAACATCCCAAATTTTTCATCTAAAATCATCATCATTGCACTCATATCATCATGGCATGTAATGGCATTGCATTTAGAATGTCCTCCAAAAATTTGGTGCAATTTTGAGCCTTGAATAAAAAGATATGAATTTTCGAAAATAGGATCAAAGAAAATGCTATATTACCTATTAAATCCAAAATAAATACTTTGGATTAAAATAGAAGATAAATATGTTTCATAATACCCTAAAAACCTAACTTGAGCTTTCACAAATGTTCACAAATTGATTTGAATCAATTTGAAACCTTAAATCCAAAGTTGTAGAGAAAACAGAAATAGAAAAAGAAAAAGAATAGGAAAAAAAAAGAGCAGCAGGCAGCTTCTGGCCTTTGGCCCAATCTGGCCCAGCAACCACCCGGGCTCCCTCTCCCCCTCTTTCTGCACACCCCCTCAACTTACCCCCTTCCGTGACAGACTGACCCCACGCCCACGTCACCACCACCCCGTCGTCTTCAACCCCCGAGCGACGAACACCCCTCCTCTTCTCTGCCGTTTCGAAATCGACCCAAATTCGGCCGTTTCCAGTATTAATCCCCCTCGGAGATTACTCCTACTTAACCCTCACCCTCTCCTCATCATTTTCCCCTCAGCCACTTCCCCCGGAGAGCCCCCAGGCTCCCTAATTACGAGCTCAAACCGCCGCTGTCCGACGGACTCCGGCGACGATTCCGGTGAACCCAGGCCGCCCGACGCCCTTCTCTCTGTCCTACTTTGTTTGTCGTGTACTGGCGCGTGTTTTGAACCCGACCACGTGTTTTCTCTTGCCCCAGATCGACGACTCGGACGATTCCGGCGAACTCCTCTGCCGCCACCGAAGGTCGCCTTCTCCGGTAAAGGTAGGGCTCCCGCCGCCCCTTTTTGGTCTTTATTAGATCGTGCAGACACTTGCGCACCTCGCTGACCTCTTTGCCGGTTGGTTCGAGCCCCAGGTCGTCATCTCCATCACCGAGCCGTGAACTCCGCCGGCAACGCAACTCCAGCGAAGGATCCAGGCCAAGCCCGAGCGCCCCCCGCACCATGGTGACCTCCATCGAGATCGCCACGACCTCCCCGACCTCTGGTACATGTCCACGGACTCCCTGCCCCTGTAGAACCGCCAGACCGTCATCGGCCGACGCTCCACCGCCGCGCGCCGTCGTTAGCACCGCCAGTCTCCGGCGAGATGCTTAGCAGCCGTTCGATCAGATCCTAGCGGTTAAGATTAGATCACTTAAACGAAAGGGTACGGCTGATCTGATCCGTCCAACGTCACTTAAATCTGATGGCCCACAGTGATCGATCCGGCCGAACCGGTACGGGCCAATAGGAAAGCGCCACGTCGCCAGACTAATTCTGTTTAATTAGAAAATAGACAGATTTAGTATTTAACTTAGAAATTCAATAACTTTTGATCCACAAATCAGAAAAATACAAATTTGGTGTCTATGGATTCAGAAAATTAAGACCTTTATTATAGAGGCCTTGTTTCACACTTTTGCCTCAGTAAACTTGGAATTATAGGCAGAATCGTTTTAGGAGTATTTTGCTCATAAAAATTGTTCTATAAATTTTTTTTGAGTATTTCTTCTGCAATTAGTTGAAGTATTCTATCCTCTGTACTGTATACTCTATAAGTTGTAGAGTTGTGTTCATATCATTGCATATTGCATGCATTCATGTTTTTGTAATGTTTTATTGATTGAATTATTGTTGTTATTTTGATCTTGTGTAGATTGTGTGGATTGTGAAGTTTGTTGCTGTGAGGATTGTACCTATTCCCCTAGCTACCAAGGCAAGTGATATTTCATCTCATGTCCTATTATTTTCACTATTGCACTAGTGATATTTTGTAGATCTTAGCATGTTAGAATTATTCATATGTTACCATACTATGCCATGCTAACCTATAGTGTATATCTTGGTAGTATTCCCTAGATAAAGACTTTGTATGCTAGAATGCTTAGCTATGCTATTAGAATTTGTGGGTGGATTATACACATAAGATAGCATGGAAAGATATTATTTTGTTTAACTAAGAAAACAACTAATGTTAATGAAACACCTGGGTGGAATTGGCTTGCTTGGATTATGTTGAGTGGTTACTCAGGGGCCATGTCTATGGTCAGCTGGTGGATCACACTTGTGGATGGACACCCAGGAACAAAGAGATTGGAGACGTTCTTGTCGTGAAGCTTCCAGTGCAGCCACATGGCATATGGGCTCTGCCTTGACCAACTAGCTTGCAAGAACTCAGCCAGACGGACAGAAGGTGGTATATATGATAGGTTGGAACGCGTTCGTGGTGGTCTGAGGGATTGCTTCTGAAAAGTCTTGTCTCGATGCATGGCGAGTCTTGTGGGGAAAGTGCACCACCTCTCGAGAGGGTAAAACTAAGTACTTAGCCGTGTCCCCGGTTATGGACATTCCTGAGCCTCAAGACAGTGAAGCAGTTCAATAATCTCCTCATCCAAATTTCTCTAAGTTAAAACTTGTGGGTGAACATGGGTAGAGGTTCCGTGATGTCCATCATTGGTACCTTATAGTTGAATGAAAAACTTCTTCAAAAACTATAAGTTAAACTAATTTTAGCAAAGCCAGCCATAACCCCACTTAGCCATATATTCATGTAGTTGTTGGATTATACTAAGTATATATGGTATCACTTGCCAATACAATTCCAAATGTATTGACCCTTGTGGCTGTAACTTATTATGTTGTAGGATACTCTGATGATGAGTAGGGTTGCGGGTCTACACTCGACATGCTTGCCTGTGGCACATGAAGACTAAAGACTCTATTATTATTATACTATGTAATGTGAACTTTAAGTGCCTTAGCCTTGGGCTAAGTGAGTTGTAAGAACCATTATATTCCTGGATATGAAATGTAATAATGACCTTTGTTTCTGTGTACTTCATCTTAAACTGTGGGTGCTAGCATTTTCGATCCAGGGACTAGCACTGCAATCATAGGGATCTTACCTTATTATGGTGAGATCTTACATGCAGGTTGGGTTGTGATCGGGTATGTTTGTGCAACCATAATTGCTGCTTGGGCTGTTTTTGCTTTGATATTTCCTGCTTGATCTACTGATATGAATGATAAATCGAGTTTTCAGATCAATTCATTTCTTTCTGCTTTGGGGATGTTCTGCAACTGAGATGTTCCCCTTCCTGGTGGTACTCACCCTGTTACGCTTTCGGACCTTCCGGTCGAGCTGAGTTGTGCCTGTCATAGGCTGGATTCATCGACTAGATTTTTTCTTTCTTCTAGTTGCCTATGCATCCTTAGTAGGTCTCTCTTTTTTGGTGAAGCAGGTATTGATGCGCTAATAAATCTTCGTGTGAGGCATCAGCTGTCATTGGGAACGCACCCGAAATTGCCTCTCTAGCCTTTTGTCATGCCGTTGTTGGTAGCCAAAGGGTCCATCTCTCTTCCCCACCTGGTTCCGCTCTTTCTCCTGGGACTATGCGGTTATCCACTGCACCTCCTCCGTTTCCATGATTTCCTTCGTTGTCACGATTTCCTTTGTTGCCAGGATTTCCTTCATTGTCGTGATTTCCTATATTGTCATCCGATAAAATATCATTAGGGTCGAGGATAGGGTTACCGCTAGAGTTGCATGGTGTCGAGCTGGCTCCATTGATCATGCACACTTGGTGGCATGTCATATATGGGCTTGTGGTGTCGTCATCCGAGTTGGGGGAGACACTGGGTGGATCAGCGAAGTCCATAAATTTCTTCTCTGGGTATATTTCTGCCATCCTTATTCCAAAGTCGATGCTTTCGCTGCTTTCTTCGGGTTCAGAGTTTGTTGGATTTGTTCCACGTCGTTTAGTTGGTGGGGAATATGATCCGAAGGAGAGATTGTCGTAAGGACCATCAAGGTCCCCTGGATCCGTCTCATATTTCTTGTTCTCGTCGGGTGCTTAGATTTCCATCGTGATATCCATGGAGGATCCGACAGATGATGCTAGAATCATTGTAACCGTAGTTTGTTCCGATGATGGTTCTGATGTTATCAGGGCCGAAGTGCGTGGCTCTTGGGGGTCTTCAACTTGTAAGTGGAAACTTCCGATGATCAGATCGGATCCACCATTGAAATCGGCACATACTATCATAGGGGTGGGCGGGCGTGGACCTGCTTTTGTTGGGTTGCTGCTTGGAAGAGAGAATTTAGCCGAATCCACGGTTCTAGCATTCAAGTTTCCCAAAGTCGACGCCAATTGATGAGGTGAGATCTCGGCAATGTCCATAAAGAAGGACTTAGGATTTTGCAGAAAAGAGACCGCTAGGAATTTCGTAGGAAGTCAGGAACCAATGAGATCAAAGTCGCCTGAATATTACGAGCGATTACTTGGTTACAAATCTCTTGGAGATTGTTTGGTGCCTCTCCTAGGCTTCTCCTGCCCTATATATAATAGGTTAGGTCTCAAAGTTGTATGCACCTAGGTTACATGATTACAATGCCAACTCTATGTCGATATTTGTTCCTCTTTCCTAATACAACTATACTCTTTGTCGGTTGCTTCTTTAGATCTTCATCTTGATTCTTCATGGGCTATAAGCCTTTCCGCAGGCCCTAGGTAGTAAATCATAGGGACCTGAGTAATCATACCTATGTCACCTCCTCTTTGCTGCTCTCGCGTTGGCTCCTTTGTGCTCCCGGTCTCTTCTTGCACCCAAATTTTTTAAACAGGGGGAACTCCTAGTGGCAATATTTTTCATAATGCTAAGAAGCACCCATGTACTACAACCAAATACGGGAACACCACCATGACAAGTTCTTGCATAGCTAAGAACTTAAATTTTTCAGAACTCCCGGTGGTTTTGCTGTACTGAATTCCTAGTTAGCTTCGAATGATTTTTAGAAAAAAATTATGTGTGGTTTGCCACGATAGCTCCGCTCTGTGATGTCTGTGCTCTAGTGTGTTCGTCAGCTGGGTTGATGTGGAGTAGGAGGATCACATAGGAAGGAAAACACTTTGGTCCTTGGCGGCAAAAAAATCAAACTTTTCCGGTTTCCAAATTTTCAATTGCTTCCCAAACATTGGGAGGGAAGGTTCACTTGCTTCACCTATGTGTAAAGTGTGAAATTTAGCCTCAAGGTGGGATCCACTTTACTTTAGGAATTCTTGCAATAGGTAAAGAGGGAACTATACACAAAAGGTGGGACCCACATGTGATCTGTCCATATAAATGACACAGTGATAGTATACCATGGAGAATCATTGTATGATCTGCCATCTCTTGTATGTCTTCTCTTCTCGGTTTTCTTCTCGAATAGGACCCTAGCATTAAAAGAAACATCAAATAGTACAAAGCACCTCAATAGAAACAAAAATTACATTAAAATTCTTGAGACGCCCTTTGTCTTCAACCTCGGTTCCCCACGCCATGAGGAGCAATGGTACCTGCCATATTAACATGGTTTTTTGCAAAGGTGTCAAGGATATCCTTGTGACGGAGGAAGGAGGTCGTGCGGGCAATGTTCAGGCCTGATGTTCCCTGAAATACATACTTCTGAAGGAGGCTGATGAAGTGGTCTAGCTCGTCGTGCTGGGCAAGACGCTATGAGAGAACATCGACCTCCATGTAGACGTCCACCAGCTCTACGGGCAGAGCATCAGAAAGCTTCAACACCATCAAAAAGCGTGGAACATATCATCTCTAGAGAGACCAGCCAGGGAAGTGGTACCTGTGGCAACAACCTAGGGCTAATCACCTGGACCAAAAATTGGGGATAAAAGTCACATATAGGTAGGCTAGATGATTGAAGTTCATAGAAGAAACGATATTGGTCCTGGTAGCATGCATTGTGGAAAACGTACCTGTTGGGTATGCGTCACGACACATGGCCTGTAGGAGGGAAGTGAAGTTATCCACCATGCTGGTGCCGATGTCTAAGATGGTGAGGAAATCGTCCACCGTCTTCTTGAGCCAGACCGCAAAGATGGCGTCAGAACGGGTGTGTGTCACGGCACGCTCCAACACCACACGGAGGCGCTGCAGAGCATCGACCCGGGGCGGGCATCTCTAGATTTCTCGCTCAGACAAATGGCGCTCACCAAAACAGTCTCCATCTTTCGTTCTCTCCCTCTCTCTCCCTTTCTCTAGATATCTCTCTACGGTAGACTCCACCGCTGCTCAAGCTAGGTATTTTTGTCCTCTTGCTTTCGGAAAGTAGTACAAGTGATCAATGGTAGAAAGCTACCACCGGTCTGGTTGACCTTCAAGTTTTAAGTGCCTAGCTAACCAAGCCTGCATGCTTATCTTGGTAACTGCGGCCCCTCGCATATACAAATCCCCACTTAATGTACTGTACTCCCTCTATTTGCGGCCATTTTGTTGATACCAAGACGTGGCTTAGAAAATCAGTGAGAAAATTTTGGGAACGTTAGAGCTAGCCTCTTAACTGCACCATAATTCTCTCCCCCTTTGTTTATTTTTTCATTTGTGCTCATGGATAGGTCGTTTTGTACCGCATGTAGAGAGAAAAGGCGATCTAGATGCCTGAAATTAGGGGCTACAATAACTAGGGTGCTAGAAATTACTCTCTCCATCTCATTGCATTCTTTGGCGTGAGTGTTAAGGAGGGATAAACAACGATAAATGTTTCCAAACTTGCCCCTGAGAAAATGGATGCCTCCATAATTTCTCTCCCTTGAGTTGTTAGGCTAGACTCCTCGTATATACTAAATGTCCTGAAATTTACTAGTACTCACTGTACCCTATACCTCATGTCAGGAACCCATCGCACCGCCTTCAAATCCTCCTCTTCGCTGTTCTCGTGATGCCGCCTGCACACTCATGGTCTCTTCTCAGTCCCAGATTTTTTTTCAACAGGCAGAAAGTCCTAGTGGCAATATTGTTCATCATGCCAAGAAGCACCCATGTACTCCTACCAAATACGAGAACACCACCACACCTAAGAACTTCAATTTTCAGAACTCCCGGTGGTTACCGAATTCCTTGTTAGCTTCGAAAGATTTTTGGAAAATTTTATGTGTGCCTTAGTACAGTGGCTTGGATCTATGTCTGTCCGTATGTCTAGTGTGTTCGTCAGCCAGGTTGGTGTGGAGTAGGAGAGTACATAGGAAGGAAACCACTTTGGTCCTTGGCAAAAAAATCAAACTTTTCTGGTTTCTAAGTTCTCACTTCCTTCCCAACCATCAGGAAGGCTGGTTATTCAAAAGATAGGCCATTCGCAGTACTTGGTACCTTGTCTTTATCTTCTCTAATCTATTATATAATAAGGGGACTATAGTGTATGAATAACTTTGAACATTGATCATTGGATCAAGACTGGCAAATCCAAACATTCCTAACCGTTGTTTCTTCTTTTCCATTCGAGTAGCATCTAGAAGATTCTATTGATAGTCTTTAGCACAATAAACGCTAGTACGTTCAAACCTCAAACCACATTTTATTGATTAGTTTTAGGTTCCTTGTGCTAAATGCATGGACTTGGATGTAATTTTCATTTTTTACGAGGTCATTAATGTAAGTTATACTTCCACGTACTAACTCTGTTATCTAAAGCACCTTGCTCCTATGGTTCCTACCAAAGTCAAAAGAAAATGCCACCACCCAAATTATAAGACAGAGTGGACCGTGTGGTTTCTTAGGATATGCACAATGTTGCTATAGCTAAAACTGTCAAAAGACTAAATTTGGCTTCACCATGCAATTTGGCTAGAGATCCACAATGTAGCTATTCTAAATTTCTACATCATGGGTCCTACTACTGCCTCATTTTTTGTCTAGGACATGAGAAGAGAGGATGCATGTTACACACATTGGCTAATCAATTTGGAACCACATTTGGCATCGGAGCACCCTCTTGCTTTGGTTCCCTCTTTTCCTCAATTTGGAACCACCTCCACAATGGATGGAACTAGATCCAAAAGTCAAAAGCCAATATAGAACCACTTTTAGCTACACATTGTAGGTGCCCTTATGATTAGCATGTTTTAGTACTAGGTTTTTTCAAGTTTCCTAGCTACCTTCGCACACTTCAGTGACTTTTTGTCGATTTAACCAAAAAAAGATTTATGCATGATGACCTATCATGTCGCGTGCACTACGACCATGAAAAAGGTAATCATGGAAAGTAATATGCGTAAGAGGATGCCACATGAAAGTATTTGGTTTGTTATAATTTGTTTGTTTTATTTTCATGTCTTCAAAACATTATCAAATTTGTGGGCATGAAGTAGATTCTTAGCATGAAGTTTGTTGCATTTCTCAAAACTCGCGCTGGTTCTTGGTATATTGACAGTGTTGGTTCCTTCAAGCGACATTTGTAAAATTCAAGAGAAGACCTATCACGCTCACTTGTAGTTTATATCTGACCTAATTTCGTTAAATCGACATAAAATCCTCCAATTGGGTGAAATATGCTAGGACGGTTGGGAAATTCTAAAACTAGGGAATTTAATGAAAGCATTGTCCACTTTGTCTGAAATTTGGGGTGGTGGTATTTTTTCAACTAGGGTGGGCCTAGAAGGAGCAAGATGCTTTAGTTAAAAACTTAACACGGCCAGTGGAAGTGCATGTTACATCAAGGACCTCAAAAAAAGAGAAAATTACATCCAAGTTCACATATTTAATACAAAGATCCCCTGAAAATAAGCATGGAAAAGAAGTCCGGTCTGGTTCTCATTCTCCACCCACTAGCCGAGGCATACTCTTCGTATGACGTAGTAGAACTTGTACTTGCTTAATAAAGGAAATAAGTGTGGTTCTCACTTTAGCCAGATCTTATTGACGAAGTGCACCGAATGCGATAGGACGTATTTTATATTATCTTACGACTATATAGTGTATGAATAACTTTGAACATTGACCATTTGATCAAGAAAGGAAAATTCCAATATTCATAGCCGTTGGATATTTTTTACTTCTAGCATCTAGAACATTCTATCGATAGTCTTTAGCTCAATAAACGTTAGCATGCGCAAACCTCAAAACACACTTCCTTGCTTAGTTTCATGGTCCTTGTGCTAAATGCATGTACTTGGATGTAATTTTATTTTTTTACGAAATCCTTGATGTAACTTATACTTCCACGTACCGACC
The DNA here is from genome assembly GCA_916181665.1 of Avena sativa. NCBI lineage: Eukaryota > Viridiplantae > Streptophyta > Magnoliopsida > Poales > Poaceae > Avena > Avena sativa. Next base: position 276,232,908 of record OV702292.1, read on the forward strand.
GTGTTAACTGAAACACCTTGCCCCTATCTGCGTAATTTTCATTTTTTCCAACTATCAGGAAAGAACATTCAATTCTCAATTTTCTGAGTGATGAAGACATTGTTCTTTTCCGTAAAAAAGTCCGAAGAATATGGATCTGAATGCCACAAGCCAATCTTTCAAACATATATAGTGGATCAACATGTTGTACTTATGATTCCCATGATTTAGCTAACTTTGCCGACTTGAATGAGACTTTATGTCAATTTATCGAAATTAGGTCAAATATGAACTACAAGTAAAGTGTAGGTTGCTATGAAAGTTTTACCAAGAAGATTTTGGAGGTACCCATCGAGTGTTCAATTAATATATTATAAACAACCGAGAGTTTTTACGATAGGTTCAACTTCTTGCTAAGATTTTGCATCTTGACAATTTAACGAAATCAGGTCAAGCTTGAGCTACAAGAAAGCACGCTAGATTGCCCTTGAATTAAATGTCTTTTCGGAGGTAGATGTGTGCATCTTCTTATAGTAAACAAATGTCTTCGGTGTGAGTTTCCAAGTATCAGGAAAGAACATTCATGTCTCAATTTTCTGAGTGATGATGAGATTGTTCTTTACCATATAGAAACTCCAAAGAATATCGATCTGAATGCCACAAACCACACTTTTAGAGATATTTATACATATAGTAGACCAACATGTTGTACTTACGATTCTCATGTTTTATGAGTTTTCAAACTTTCTAGCTAACTCAGCCCACTTGAATGACTTAATGTCAATTTATACTACGTATTTATTCTTTATTTGAATGTTATCAAAATGGTGTCAATTTTGTCAGGATGTGGATGCATAGCAATAAATTGATTTTTAAGAACTTTTCATGGTTTTCGATGTACTGAATTCATGGTTAGCTTCAAAAGTTTTTTGGAAATTTTTAACAGGAACCTATCGCGCTTGTTGTTAAAATTTGTCACGGTCGGTGGGAGTACGGTTTACATCGAAGACCTCAAAAGATAAAATTACATAGTGGTCTTTAGCACAAAGGGCCCTAAAGTTAAGCAATGAAAATCAGTTGGGTCCTTCTCTAGCGAGCAGCTGAGCCAAGCCCTTCGTACTTCTTTACTTGATTCACAAAAGAGCTCCTCACTTTCGAAACAGCGTGATGGGGGTGTGCTTAGTGTTTCCTCTTCGCAGGGTCTGAAATGAAACGACAAGGTAGGTTGACGCACGTGGGCAGTGCCACATTGTGCACGAGGGAGAGATTAGCCTGTTGGGATGTGTGGATGGTGATGAGGCAGTGAAGGAGAGAGAACACACAATTTGTTTTGCACGCATATATAGTAAAGGTCTTGAAATTTACTACTACTCATTGTACCATGTACCTCGTGTCAGGAACCCATCGCAGCTTTTCTCTGACATCACACCGCCTTCAAATCCTCTTCTTTGCTGCTCTCGCGCTGCCTCCTACATGCTCATAGTCTCTTCTCACTCCCTAATTTTTTTCAACAGGGGAAAAATCCTAGTGGCAATATTGTTCATCATGCCAAGAAGCACCCATGTACTCCTACCAAATACGAGAAATCCACCACGCCAAGTTCTTGCATAGCTGAGAACTTGAACTTTTCAGAACTCCCGGTGGATTTACTGTACCGAATTCCTAGCTAGCTTCGAAAGATTTTTGGAAAATTTTACGTGTGCCTTGGTATAGCGGCTCTGCTGTGTGTTTGTCTGTGTCTCTAGTGTGTTCGTTAGCCGGGTTGGTGTGGAGTAGGAGGAGTACATAGGAAGAAAAGCACTTTGGTCCTTGGCGGCAAAAAATCAAACTTTTCCAAATTTTCACTTTCTTCCCAAACATCGGGAGGGGAGGTTATTCAAAAGATCGACCATTCGCAGTACTTCTTATCTTATCTTTATCTTGTATTATCTCTTATATAAAGTGGGAACTACAATGTATGAATAACTTTGAACATTGACCATTGGATTAAGACTGACAAATCCAAACATTGCTAACTGTTGGATCTTCTTTTCCATTCTAGTAGCATCTAGAAGATTCTATTGATAGTCTTTAGCACAATAAATGCTAGTACACGCAAACCTCAAAACACAGTTCATTGCTTAGTTTCAGGTTCCTTGTGCTAAATTCATGGACTTGGATGTAATTTTCATTTTTATGAGGTCATTGATGTAACTTATACTTCCATGTACCGACTGTGTTAACTAAAGCACCTCACTCATACAGGTCCTACCAAAGTTAAAAGAAAATGTCACCACCCCAATTATCAGAAAGAGCGGACCATGTGGTATAGCTAAAATAGGCTTAGGGTAGCCACAATGTTGTAATAGATAAAACTATCAAAAAGCTGTATTTGGCTTCACCATGAAATTTGGCTAGAGCTCCACAATGTAGCTATTCTAAATTTCTGCATCATGGGTCACACTACTGCCTCACTTTTTGTCTAAGACATGAGAATAGAGTATGCATGTTACACACGTTGGCTAATCAATTTGGAACTACATTTGCATTGGAGCACCCTCTTGCTCCGATTCCCTCTTTTGCTCCATTTGGAACCATCTCCACAATGTAGGGAACTAGATCCAAGAGTCAAAAAGCCAATATAGTACCACTTTTGGCTACACATCGTGGGTGCCATTATAATTCCCATGTTTTTAGTACTATGATTTTTCAAGCTTCCTATCTAACTTCACACACTTCTGTGACTTTTTGCCGATTTAACAAAATAAAGAAAAAAGAAAAGATTTGCGCATGATGAGCTATCATGTCGCGTCCACTATGTGCCATAAAAACGGTAATCATGGCAAGTAATACATGTAAGAGGACGCCACATAAAAATATTTGGTTTATTAAAATTTATTTGTTTTATTTCCATATCGTCAAGACATTATCAAATTTATAGGCATGAAGTAGATTACTAGGATGAAGTTAGTTGCATTTCTCAAAACTCTCGCTAGTTTTTGGTATATTGGTAGCATTGGTACCTTCAGAGGACATTTGTAAAATTCGAGAGAAAACCTATCGTATCGTATGTACTTATAGTTCATATCTGACCTAATTTCGTTAAATCGACATAAAGTCCTCTAAGTGGGCAAAATTAGCTAGGAAGCTTGAAAAATTCTAAAACTAGGGAATTATAAGAAAATCATTGTCCACTTTGTCGGAAATATGGGGTGGTGGAATTTTTCAACTTGGGTGGTCCTAGAAGGAGCAAGATGCATCAGTTAAGAACTTAACACGATCGGTGGAAGTGCATGTTACATAAAGGACCTCAAGAAAAGAGAAAATTACATACAAGTCCACATATTTAAAACAAAGGGCCTAGGAAATAAGCATGGAAAAGTTGTCGGGTCTAGCTCTCATTCTCCACCCATTGCCTAAGGCATACTCTTTGTAGAGAGTACTAGAACTTGTACATTCTTAACAAAGGAAATCAGCGTGGTGCTCACTTTAGCCAGATCTTGTTGATAAAGTGCACTGAATGCGATGGGATGTATCTTATCTTATCTTACCACTATATAGTGTACGAATAACTTTGAACATTGAATGTTATACCAAGACAGGAAAATCCCAATATTGCTAGTCGTTTGATATTTTTTCCATTCCTGCATCTAGAACATTCTATTGATAGTCTTAAGCACATTTTTTCTAGTACGCGCAAACCTCAAAACACACTCCATTGCTTAGTTTCAGGGCCCTTATGCTAAACGCATGGACTTGGATCTAATATTAATCTTTTATGAGTTGCTTGATGTAACATATACTTCCATGTACCGACCATGTTAACTCAAGCACCTCTCTCCTATCAGCGTAATTTTCATTTTTCCAACTATCAGGAAAGAACATTGAACTCTCAATTTTCCAAGTGATGACAATATTGTTATTTTTTGTAAAGACAGTCTAGATAATATGGATCTTAATGACACAAGCCAAGATTTTAGACATATATAGGGGACCAACATGTTGTACTTATGATTCCCTTGTTTTAGGGGTACTAAAACTTCCTTGCTAATTCTACCGACTTGAATGAGACTTTATGTCTATTTATCGGAACTAGGTCAAGTTTGAAATATAACTAAATTGTAGGTTGCTATGAAAGTTTTACCAAAAATCTTTTGGAGGTACCCATCGGGGAGTCAATTAATATATTAGAAACCACCGAGAGTTTTGATGACAGGTTCAACTTCTCGCTAAGATTTTGCATCTTGATAATTTAACGAAATCATGTCAACCTTGAGCTACAAGTAAGCGCGCTAGATTTCTCTTGAATTAAATCTCTTTTTGGAGGTAGATGGGCGCATCTTCTTGTAGTAAACAAATGTCTTCGGTTTGAGTTTCCAAGTATCAGGAAAGAACATTCAATTCTCAATTTTCCGAGTGATGACGAGATTGTTCTTTCCCGTAAAGAAAGTCCGAAGGATATATATCTGAATGCCACAAGCCAAAATTTAAGAGATATATATATATATACAAGTAGTGGACAAACATGTTGTATTTACGATTCCCATGTTTTATGAGTTTTCAAACTTCCTAGCTAACTCTACCCACTTGAATGACTTAATATCAATTTATACTATGTATTTATTCTTTATTTGAACGTTATCAAAATGTTGTCAAATTTGTCCGGATGTAGATGCATAGCAAGAACTTGAATTTTTTAGAACTTTTGGTGGTTTTTGATGTACTGAATTCCTGGTTAGCTTCAAAAGTATTTTGGAAATAAGAGGAATCCATCACGCTTACTTGTAGTTAAAATTTCACATGGTCGATGGGTGTACAGTTTACATCAAAGACCTCAAAAAAGATAAAATGAAATAGAGGTCCATACATTTAGCACAAAGGGCCCTAAAGTTAAGCAAGGAAAAGCAGTCGGGTCCTTCTCCAGCGAGCAGTTGAGCCATAACCTTCAGATTACTGTACTTGGTTCACAAAAAAATGCTCCTCACTTTAAAACTAGCGTGTTAGGGGTCTGCTTGGTGCTTCCTCTTTGCAGGGTGAAAATTGGAATGACAAGGCAGGTCGACGCATGTGGGAAGCACCATGTTGTGGATGAGGGAGAGATCAGCCGATCGGGGTGTGTAGATGGTGATGAGGCAGTGAAGGAGAGAGAAAAAACAAATCGTTTTGCGTGCACATATAGTAAAGGTCCTGAAATTTACTACTACTCATTATACCCTATACCTTGTCTAAGGAACCCATCGCAACTTTGCTCTAACATCACACCGCCTTCAAATCCTCCTCTTCGCTGCTCTCACGCTGCTTCCTGTGTGCTCATGGTCTCTTCTCGCTCCAATTTTTTTTAAATAGGGGGAACTCCTAGTAGCAATATTGTTCATCATGCCAAGAAGCACCCATATACTCCTACCAAATACGGGAACACCACCATTCCATGCTCTTGCATAGTTACGAACTTGAATTTTTTAGAACTACCGGTGGTTTTGCCGCACCGAATTCCTAGTTAGTTTCGAAAGATTTTTGGAAAATTTTATGTGTGCCTTGGTATGGTGGCTCGGCTCTGTGTCTGTCTATGTATCTGGTGTACTGATAACTTTGAACATTTACTATTGGATCAAGACTGGCAAATCCAAACTTTCCTAACTGTTGGGTCTTATTTTCTATTATAGCATCTAGAAGATTATATTGATAGTCTTTAGCACAATAAACGTTAGTACGTGCAAACCTCAAACCCACTTGATTGCTTAGAACCACTTTTGGGTACACATTGTGGGTGCCCTTATAATTCCCATGTTTTTAGTAGTTGCGATTTGTGTCCTCCAATGGGACTCCATTGGGTCTCATCTGAGGGGAGGCACACCCTCGTTAAATGAATCCACTTTTCCCGAGCCTTGATTTTCAAGTTTAAATTTATATTGTATTTGTACTAAAGGGATAATCTATTTGAGAAACATTTTTCTAATTGGTATTCTTAGGGTTTTTCAAGCTTCATAGCTAACTTGGCACACATCAGTGACTTTTTGTCAATTTCAAGAAAAAAAAGAAAAAACAAAAGATTTATGCAGGATGACATATCATGTCGCGTGCACTATGTGCCATGAAAACAGTAATCATGGCAAGTAATTAACATAAGAGGATGCCACATAAAATTATTTGGTTTATTTTAATTTCTTTGTTTTATTTCCATGTTTTCAAAACATTATCAAATATGTAGGTATAAAGTAGATACTTAGCACGAAGTTAGTTGCATTTATCAGAACTCATGCTGGTTGTTGGTATATTGACAATGTTGGTACCTTCAAATGACATTTCTAAAATTCAAGATCAAACCCGTCGCGCTTACTTGTAGTTTATATCTAACCTAATTTCGTTACATTGACATAAAGTCCTCCGAGTGAGAGAAATTAGCTCGGAAGCTTAAAAAATGATAAAACTAGGGAATTGTAAGAAAAGCATGGTCCAGTTTGTATAAAATGTTGGGTGGTGGCCTTTTCAACTAGGGTAGGCCTAGAAGGGGCAAGATGCTTCAATTAACAACATAACACGGTCAGTGGAAGTACATGTTTCATCAAGGACCTCAAAAAATGATAAAATTAGACCCAAGTCCACATATTTAATACAAAGGGCATTGAAAATAGGCATGGAAAAGCAGTCGGGTCTATCTCTCATTCTCCACCCACTAGCCAAGTGTAACATCTCAAAACTTTGATCAAGGTTAATCAAGATTCAAATCACCCAATTTAGGGTTAACAAAAACTTTTTATTATTAAAACATTTAGGCATGCATATGTGTGTTGCATTAATATGGAATTGTTTTGAATTGCCTTGTTTGTTTGTTCTAATGGTTGTAAAATGATTCTATGGTGAATGCCACATCATCTACATCATTACCAAGCAAAATCCAAAGGAAAAGAAATCAATTAGAATGAATGAAGGCAAATGGTCAATTTTGCCATTTTAATCCACTAGGTCACTTTAGGTGTTCCTAGAACTCAAAGTCCAACAGAAACATTTATGAATCTTTGCACCCCTTGCTAGTACAAGTAACGATCTACCAAGGCCCACTTTGAAATCTTACAAAAACATGTAAACACTAATTTTAAATGGCATTTGAAAATGGAATCCATTTCATATGCATAGATCACAACTTTTCAAAAACCACTCAAATGAATTCCCCTTGACCTTTCCAAACAGGCATAGAATCTCAAGCTTAAGTGGAGAACACTCAAAATTTTGAATCCAAAATTCAAAACTTTTCTTCTTGCGGCCATTCTGTCGAACACATGGCAGACACTAAACTAAAACTAGATTAGCTTCACTATTTCCACAATGATAATCGACCAATTTGGTCTCCCACTTAATCTTTTGTCCCCCTAGCATCTACCCCAACCCAGACCAGCTCCCCCTTCACCACTAGCAACAGTGCCGCCCCGCCCAAATATGGTTGTCGCCGGCCAAATGCGGGCAACGCACCAGCGACCGTGCAACACCAATCCAGCATGCCCCTAACTCCGCCAAACCCTACCGCCGCCCATGACCCCTTCCCCGAGCATTGCCAGCCCCTGGACCACCGAGGACAGCTCGCGCCCACCACCTCTACACCGTGCCCAGATCACGCCAGAGCACCATCCCCTTACAAGCCCGCACAAGCTGTGCCTTGTCTTCAGCTCGCCTCACCAGACACGCCCTCTTCCCGCCGCGTGACCAGCAGCTGCCGTGAAATGCGTCGAGCACCGCCTCTGCCGCGCAGAGCGCCAGCCTTTCCCAACCGCATGCCACCGCCCCTAGCGTCGCCATTACACCGTAGCTAACCACCAGGAGGGAAGCCACCGTCCGCCTAGCCTTCCCATGCCTCAAGTGCCCTGTACCTTCGTCACCGATGATCTCACCATCGCCCTAAAGGTCTCCTCGTTGAGCCTATATAAGGATCCCTCCCCAGTACCGTTTCCTCACACCACTCAACTCCCCTCTCACCACTAACCCTTCCCCACCGTTAGCCATAGCCTCTCGAGAATCCGTTCGCCGGAATTGCGCCGGAGTTCGCCGTAGCAGAGGAGGAAGGGGCCCGACGATTTCGTCCACCCCAGGAGCTGCTGCAACCTCGCCTGAGTCCGCCGTCGTCTCCTTGTTCGATCGCCCCCATCGCCACACTAGTTGGAGCCCTGGTATGCCCCCACTGCACCCCCGCCGAGCCGCTAGGGTTCCATCTCGCCGGCGACCTGTCTGTCGTCGACGACAAGCCACAGCCGTCAATCGTAGTTCTAATCGTGCGACCCACATCGCCCCGTACCTCTTCGCGTTTGAAGAGCCGCTGACATACGGGACCCCCCTGTCAGCTGTTCTCTGCGCCACAGAGTGAAACTGGGCCGACCCGTTAGTATTCCCGCGCTGGCCCTAGAATTCAAATTTAGATTTTTCTATTTAGACTTAATCTAGGTTCTATCCACTAGTTTGAAAATCATTTCAGAAATATTTACTTAACCAAATTGAATGATTTTAATTTTGTTGGAAAGATAATTCAAATCTCTATCCAAGACCGTTGGATGTAAATCAATTAGAGTTATAGATCACATATAGAAAAAACAACAAAACAAAGACTTTTCTACATTCAAACATTTTTCAAAAATTAACCATAATAGGTTTTGAGTTGATTCCAACTCTCAAAAATCACATTTGAATATACCTATCTGAATATGTAATAGTATTTAGGTTTGCATGTAGTGACTTTGGACTAGTACCAAAATAATGCTATATAGGCATTTCTAGTCACTTTAAATCATTTAAATATTAATCTTAAACTTTATAAAATGTGATCCAACATTTAAATCCCATTCCCATGTATTACAATATGTGGTGATGACATGTGTCCACATGACCCCATATTTTAAATGGAGAATATTAAATCTTAATTAATTTCAATGAGTAGAAATTACTTTTCTCAAATAAAATAAATAAATCTAGTTCATTAAAATTTTGTGATGAATGTGATGATACTAGATCATCAAGTGTGTGCCTTAGTGTGCTAAATGGACTAGTTAAGTATTGTTTGGTGATTGTGTATTCTGTATGTATTTATAGATGATAGTACCGACCAAGTCTACAAGGAGGAGGAGTTCTACCCCGAAGAAGACGAGGAGAATTTCAACCACTGCACCAATCAAGGCAAGCTATTATTGGCAAGCTAAAACTTGCAAGCCATCACTAGATGCAATATAACCCAAGCAAGATGCATTAGGCATGCTTTGGTTATACCCTTTCGATTTATACCATCCCAAGTTTTCTTACAAGCTTTACTTTTTTTTACTTTACCAAAGTTCTTTACTTTGTTTATAGATAGCATAAAGAGTATAAAACTTGGCCTATCTAGTTAGAATTAGATGTCATTCTATGGCATGAGATTTAGATTATCATCCCACATTAGTGAACACTCTTAACTTAGTGATTAGAGCTAAACCAAAAACATGATCACTTTAGATGGGAATACTTGGTGAAAATGACTTATGAAAACCTTGGAATGATTGGTCATTCTATTGAGATGTTGACATGTGTTGAGAAACATAATTGGTTTATGATGATGATGAAAATGTTGAGGCATGAGCCTTAACCCTTTTATAAAAACTGATGGTTGGGTTTGGATGCGATACCATTCCAATTTTACCGTACAACCACAATACCTGAATTGGGTAAGGCTTAGCCGGAAGTTTATATGCATTAGTATTAGTTCCCTCGCGGGAGAGGTTTGAGCTAAGGCTACCTCTCAATGTTGTCCACCTATGCAGTGCCCAGGATGGCACATGGCCATGGCTGGGAGGCCAAGCTCATAGGAGAGGTGCTTATACTAGAGTGTGTAAAGGAAAGGTTATGTTTGATTATCTGCATACTAAGTATGATGATTCAGGGTTATCCCTGACAAATGTATCTAATTTTGTGGTGAAAGTGTACCACCTCTGCAGACTGTCAAACTATTCGAATAGCCGCGTTCGCGGTTATGGATAGTTGGAGTGGCCATACTGTTCCATTATCAGATGTTTTCAAAATGACTTATGAAATGAATTGTGACATGACTTGACCACAACAGAGTTGTGACTATGACAACTAATTTCCCACTTAGGTGAATTCAAAACTTTATTTTATCTTTCTTTGTTTCTGAACTCAACTTAGGTTTCAAACTTAACTTTACAAATAAACTTAGACTTTAGTAGTCCTACTAGAACTACGTTACTTTTTAGTTATAGTTTGCGAGTACTTAAAGAGTACTCATGGCTTTGTCCTTGGCTATTCCCATGGCCAGACTATGAGGAGGACTACTAGGAGGAAGGACAACAAGACGGCTACAGCAACTAGGATCATCTCCCATCGTCAGCATTGCCTGTGACACTGAAGATGGAGCCCACCGCTACGCTATTTATTCTGCTACTTTTTTGTACTAAGACTGGATCATGAGATCCTTTATTTGAGTAAGACCTTATTATGGTTTGTAATGGATGATGTACTATGATATCCAATCTGTTATGTCTCGCAAAAATGGTAATCCTTGGATTGCGATGTATGGCATAACAGGCATCTAGGATTAAAAATCCGGGTGTTGACAAGTTGGTATCAGAGCCATCCTGACCATAGGAGACCCTAGTTAGAATGGACGTCCAAACAAAAAACTTAGTTTCAAAACCAAAGTGAGTATTTATGAAACCCTTTTCCTCTCTTACCCTTGGGATTCTTTCTCTCAAAAAAATTACATGTTCCTCAAAAATTCTTACATTACTACATAAAACTTTGACACACTTGATCACTTCACTAACTTACTCATCCTAAATTCTTATAGATGGAAGTTTAGTACTGCAAGTTCTACCAGTTGGGCAACGGAGGCCAACTGATCTTCGAGAGGGATCTTGATGCACTGTCTGAGTACTTGGAGCGCCCACATCCGGAATTCTTTGGAGCTCAACTCAATGGTCCCCCAGAAGGAGATTTACAATGGCTACTAGTTGCTGATCTTCGAGGCAAGATAGAAGCACCACTTTTCGAAAAGATTCAATTCACCGTGAGAGAGAACAACTGGCTAGATGGATTAGCCAGGGCAATGCATGAAGCTCTCACTCCTCTTTGCACATAGAATGTCAACTTGATCCAGGAACCCGCTTTGCTCACTATGCAAGGCGTGATTCTATGGGAATGCCTCTGGAGATACCAAGTCACTCGGAGTTGAAGCGCCAAGTGGAGAACCTTGACTTCCTGTTGTATGACAGACAGAAGGAATTGGACAATTCTAGAGAGTTCGCCAACCACAACCTTGCATTGCCGCCCAAAAGGCCCAGACGTTCTCACTGCTCGTCAAGGACCGTTAGTCACTTTGCTGTCAACGCGTAAAGAAGGATCGCACCATCAACCATCTTCGCAAGAAGGTGGCCGACCTCGATAAGACCATCAAGAAGCAAGAAGCTCAGCTGGCAGCAAAAGAAGAAGATGAAGAAGGTGAAGACATCGAGGGGGATATTCACTCATACCTTAGCAATGGTGATGACTATCTGGAGGATGATGCCATGGACTTCTACACCGACGATGATGACTCAGACTTCATCAATGATGAGTAGATGCACTAGACCACTATCGTAGGAGTGAGAAGTATTGGTCCCATTGTATCTTAGCTTGCAGAATGGTTCTTAAAACCATCTTTTTTCCTTTCATGTTGTGGTGTGTGTGTTTGTATCGTGTGCCTTGCTTGAATGAATGAAAAGAAGTTAGTTGCAAAACCTGAGGCAAACTCAACATTTTAGCTTTGAAACCAAAACCATAAACCTTAGAACTTTCCCTCTTACCCCATTATCTATCTCAATCTTTAGATGACTCGTGGAAACCAAGGAGGGAGCAGCTCATCGCAGGACCCCATGCTGCAGATTCTGCAGACGCTCATTGTAGACCGTGAAGCTGGTAGGGCAGAGCGCCAAGCAAATCTAGCCACCTTGCATCAGATCGCCCAAATGGCTCACAACAATCAGGGCCATGGAAATCAGCATCATCATGGATCCAAACTCAAAAACTTCCATAATACCAATCCCCCAATCTTTAGCAAGTCTGAAGACCCGCTGGATGCTGATGATTGGTTACAGACCATGGAGAATAACTTGGAAGTCGCCGGAGTGGATGCCAACAAGAAAGTTCTGTTTGCCACCCACTATCTGGCAGGGGATGCAAGAGCATGGTGGAACAGCACCCGCACGATGAACCATGGTCAAGTGATGACGTGGGAAGCCTTCAAAATCATGTTCAGCCGCACCCATGTGCCGCAGGGTCTAGTCACCAGAATGAGAGATGAATTCAGAGAACTAAAGCAAGGCAAAATGACTATAGTGGAGTACCGTGACAGATTTTTGTGCCTCGCCAGGTATGCACCTGATGAGATCAACATGGAGGCCAAGAAGAAGGAGAGATTCCTGAACGGACTGCATGATGAGATGCAGACTGTACTCGTCAACATCCGTTTCGAGGATCTCGAAGAGATAGTCGACTCTGCCATTCATATGGAAGGGAAGATCAATCAAGCGAACGAGAACCGCAAATGTCGGATGATGCACCAATCTGGATCCAACAGTCACCAGAAGTATCGTCCCAACCCGTCTGCCGGATATGCCCCGAGGAACAATCGACCCACAATGTCTCGCCCAAGCTACCCCAACCGCAGCGGACGAAATGTGAAGTCTAGAAGAAACAACAACAACCACCCCGGCAACTCCAACAACTTCAACCGTGCACCGCCCAAGTCCAACAACAACAACAACAACAATTCTGCACCTAGAACTGGAAGCAATGTTGTGCCCATGCCAGCCAAAGAGAAGTCTCAGATTACTTGTTTCGAGTGTGGAGTGAAGGGTCACTACTCCAATGAGTGTCCCAAAAATATTGCCACCACTGCCAATGTGAATGCCCTAGCTATTAATGTGAAAATTGTCATTGCTAGATAGCGTGACTGCATCTTCACTTCAGGTTCCCATTTGTTAAATAGATACATACAAAGAGCATCTTAATACAATCAAGATGCAATCCAACTAATGAAGTGACAATCAAAATAGACCAATGAAGTGACAATTAAATCTCTATTGCTGGAAGTGACAATTAAATATTTATTGCTGGAAGTGACAACTACAGATTTTGATATTTATACAAGGGGAAAAGAGTTGGGACAGATGGAGGTTGTCTATGGGAGGCTCTCCCAACGGCACCGTTGGGTCTTTGCAGCTCGGTAACCCTGAACCTTAAATTCGAGAAGCAAAATGGCAAATCCCATGGCAAAATTCCTAAATCAAAACTACTGATTTAGGGTTTTGGTGGTTTGGTTTTCACGCATACCTACCTAGACGACGAAGGGGTCCTCGGAGATGAGGGAGAGCGTCCGCACCATAGGAGACCGGAGGTGGTGGTGGTGGAGGGCAGCGGTGGTGGACAGTAGTGGTCTGGGCGGGCGGGGAAGAACAAAAGTGGCACATATCTGAAATATTTGTCTAAATATTTTCAGATATTTGGCGCCAAGTACTAGCCTTAGACGGCTGGAAGTGTAAAAAGTCTCTAAGAACGTCCATTCTCCGAATATTTTCACATTTTGCCGCTAAGTAATTGACAACTAGTTGTTTGAAAAAGCTAATATTCAGAATTTCGGATATATTCGGAACTCCGGTGATTGATTTTCCTTAAATTTGAGAATTATTCATAAATTTTTTCAGAGATGGAGTTGGCGATCCAAAGATCATAGTTCTATGAATGTAGAATAAATCCGGGGGCCTCATAAGTTTCTTCAGGGATGGCGTTAGTGAACCAAGTACCAATTGTACAACCTATTGTTCTTGTACATTGCCCCGGGTTCACTAACTCATCCCTGAAAAAATCCGACACCAATATATGTGCCTCTGTTTTGGGGAAAATTTCAATCATTGGCCACAATAAGAATTGAAATGTAATCCTACGAAACAATATCCAGGGATATACATATTCAGGTACAAAAACAATCGTAAATATTGTAATTATAAATAATAAAAAAACCAAACAATCTTCAGGTACAAGTAGAAACAACTTAATTATGATCAAAACCATGCTTATACATATACATCGTACGAATCATTCAAAGATTACAAACGATTCAAAAATCATAAATATAGTTCCATATGATAATAAATCAAGGGCCTCATAATTATTTTCAGAGATGGAGTTGGAGAACCAAAGTTCCAACAACACAACCTATATTGTTTGTGTGCATTGCTACCTCAGGTTCACTAGCCCATCCCTAAAAAAACGACACCATCATATGTGTATCCCCTTGCCCTCTTTTGAGGGAAATTTCAATCATCGGCCTCAGTGAGAAATAGTTCAAAGATCATAGTTCATATGTGTAGAATAAATCTGGGGCCTCATATTTTTTTTGAAATGAGTTAGCGAACCAAAGTACCAATTGCACAACTTATATTGTTGAACATTGCCTCAGGTTCACTAACCATCCCTAAAAAAATTGACAACATCATATGTGTCTCCCCTTGCGCTCTTTTGGGGCAAAATTGAATCATTGGCCTCGGTAAGGAATAGAAATGTAATGTCATATGCATGTTGTGTATCGAAATCAACACTCAACTATGTCGGAACCCTAGCATCTTGGGTGCCACATCTCTGTGTTGGACAAGCCCTGTAGCCTTGGAGACTTTGTCTTATAGAGGTAGGATGCCTCTAGAAGAGACCAAGCCAGTCAAGCATCGTAAGGTACCCCCTCGAGAGGGACTGGTATGGCACCAGGTAAACATCTTAGAGCCTCGCATACCTTGGGGTACGTCTAGGGTAGAGCAGTAACTGCCCTAGATGTAGTACTGAATGCAACCCGACAGCAAGCACATGGCTTTCGTGGCATCATCCACCTCGGGAAAGAAGACCCGGTATACTTTCCTTTCGCAGGGAAGGAGGAGGTGATCTAGTGGCAGGGGGCTCCCTAGTTGCCATTTCAGTGAAAGCAGGGAAAAATCAGAGAGCACCGGATGAAGACAAATGACGTCAACATAGGACGCTTTACAGGAGGATGGAGTGGACCGCGACGTGCTGGACCAAGTCCATGTAAATTAGTCTCCTAGACCGGGGTCACAGGGGGTGGCACTACGGACACCACTCCCGTCAAAAGATTGGAGGGAATGGCCAGACGCCGCCCTATATAAGGAGCACTTCCCCTTCCTTGTAATACAACAAAGCAGGAGGAGGGGGCTGAGGCGCGTTTTCAAGATCTTCGATGACCTTGTCAACATGTCATGTGGCAACGAGACGCACATTGAGCGAGCTCTCCATTGCGTAGTGAGCAAAGCCCAGACGGAGCCAGCCCCGTAGCACACCGCCTCCGAGCAAGTCCCATGGGCGGAAGACGAAGGGGGCTCCTCCTACCGCCTATTGTGGGAGCCAGCCCCCTCCTCGCATGGTGTCACGTCGCTCTCCCGCACCGTGTTTTCTCGCGGCCACCTCGAGCAGCTCACCCCGGAGGCTGTCAAACGCATGGCGTGCGAGCTCCTGGACCACCCGCCGGCAGAGAAGGGCCAGGATAAGTGGCACGACTAGATCACCAAGGTCCTCAACATCGCCACCCTCTCCTCGGAGGGCCCGGGGGCTCGGGCCGAAGGCGGGGAGGCGAGGGCCGGGGATCACTCCCGCCTCGCCGGCGCGGGGGTGCAGCCAAGTCGGGTGATGCCTCTCCACCACCAACGAATAGCTACCAGATCATCTCACCTCCCGTCACCGCGGAGTTTCCACGCGAGCGCGAGGACCGCCTCGCCGAGAAAATCGCCACCGTGGGGCAGCAGAACCGTGCAGAACTTGACAATGGCAGGGCGCTTGCCTTGCCTTCACCAAGAACCTCCGTCGCGTGGTCTGGCCTCACAAGTTCCGCCCAGAGACACTGGCGTGCTACAATGGCACCACGAACCCATGCGAATTCCTCTAGCTTTATACCATAGTCATCGAAGCGGTGGGAGGAGATGACGGTGTCATGGCGAATTGCTTCCCCCCGTGTCTAAAGGAGGCGGCTAGTACCTGGCTGATGAACCTCCCCGAGGAGTCGATCAACTCATGGGTGGATCTTACCTCCCTCTTCATCTCCAAATCCAAGGGGACCTACGAGCACCTCTCACCTACTACAATCTTCGCAAATACATCAATAGCCTGGGGAGACCCTCTTCAAGTTCCTACAGAGCTTCAGTCGGGTCCGAGGGCGTGAAGGACGTCAAGATGAGGGAAAAGATCGGGATTCAGGGCGAGAGCCCCACCACTGCTGCTGAACTCTTCGCCATGGCCGAGAAGTGTGCCAAGGCTAAGGTGGAGTGGATGTTCATCCTTGCGGAGGTGGAAACCACTCCCAAGGCCTCAGGTTCATCCAAGGGTAAAGACAAGGAGCCCAAGAGCAAGACCGCATCCGTCTTGGGAGCAGAGCCAGATCGGAAGAGCCCTCACGAGGGGGATAGCGAGCGGGAGTGGGACGACAACTTGTACTTCCACTTCAACAAGAAGCGAGGCCACCACACCGATGACTACTACGAGCTCAAGAAACTCCGTGACCTGCACAACAGCCAGAGAAAGGGAAGGCCGGGAGGCGAGCGACGCGGGCAAGGAGGGGCCAAGCAAGGAGGCAACCACTGGAACAACAATTCCGGTGGGCGCGATGCCCCTCCAGCGGGCCACCAAGCCAATTCCGTGTAACAGCATCCGCACCCGTGGAGCAAGGACGCACCGAGGATCCCGAGGGCTACCAAGTGTTGCAAGGTGTTATAGACTGCATCCTCGGTGGCTCCGAAGCCCCGACATCCAACCGACACTTCAAGCTACTCACTCGTGAGGTCACAGCTGCCAGACCAGGAATCCCTTCACTGAAGCTCAAGTGGTCCCAGTGCACCATCACCTTCGACGCCAGCGACCACCCCATGTCCACCAGGCTCGTGGGCACACTCCCCCTGATCTGCACCCCTACCATCAACAACATTGTGGTTGCAAAGACCCTCATCGATGGAGGCGCGGGCCTAAACATGATCTCCACTAAGACTTTCGCCAAGATACAGGTTCCTTATGACAGGCTGATGCTGACCATGTCGTTCTCCGAGGTGACAAGCAGATCCACCATACCCATTGGGCAGGTGCGCCTCTCCATCACGTTTGAAATGCGTGACAACTACCGCACCAAGCTCATCGACTTTGATGTGGTGGACATCAACCTCACGTACAACTTCAGCCTCGGCTACCCTGCGCTGGCCAAGTTCATGGCCGCTACTCACCATTCCTACAACATGATCAAGATGCCTGGCGGCAGCAGCGGGGTCATCATGGTCCCTTGCGACGAGGTGGAAGCCTTACGCTCGCTGGAGCACGCCTACAAGACCACTGCCACCACCTATCCCAAGGATGTGGATGCCCTAGACTACGTCGGAGGCTCCACCAAGAGGAAGCATATGATGGCCCACGAGAGCGCCAATACAAAGAGGGCAGCAGTCGCGCTGTTCCCGCCTCACGAGGGGTCAAACATGACCGGTGCTCGCGACCTCAAGAGGGGATCGGGAGCTTCCCCTCCCGTCCTCGTGAGGGATGGGGTACCTCCCAAGGGTGACGATGGTGTGGGGACTCTGGAAGTCCCCATGGACTGTACCCAGTGCGCATACAGTGCCTGTTGCCCCGTGGTGACAACTAAACGGTCGGATGAGCCAGTGGGCCGAGCTGCTGGAAGGTGGACAGACCTCTCCGAATGGCACACCTAACTCCGCGAATTTTTTAAGGTGAACCCCGAAAAACCCTCACCCCTTGCGGTTTTTCCTCTCGTTAGACCCCGTGCGAGCCGCTGTGGCATTTTTAATAAGCATGTACCACTAGCACTTCCTTGGATCTTGTGCTGTGCGCATGCTTGGCTATTTGGATTTTTCCTCAAAAAAGCATTTCTTCGAAAAAACCGCACCACCGGATCTCCCGCACACACTTTGCATGAGACAAGGCTAAGGACGGTACCCTTCACCGGGCTAGCTCCCTGTCAGCATCAGGGCCTAAAGTGTCGAGCTCTGAACTCACGGGACAATCCCGCCCATGAGTTACCTCGTCACATGGTTCCTGGTGCCTAAGATCCTCGTGCGGCGTGTGCACGGGCCTCTAACGGTGGATGCTCTTTCCCTATGGCCCTCTCTTGGTAAGGTCTACGGGGCAGCTCGTCAGGACCTAAAGTGTTGATCTCTAAACTCCACGGCCCAATACTCGGCCATGTGTTACATCACTCACGGTTCTTGTCCTTGATTTTATCCTTGCAACGTCTCATGAGGCCCTGTTCTTCCAGAACCCAAGCTCATCAGGACCTGAAGTGTCGAGCTCTGAACTCCACGACCCATTCCTCGGCCAGTGAGTTATCTCAGCCATGGTTCCTGACCTTGTTTTTCTCCTCACAACGGCTCATGAGGCCCTATTCCTCCACAACCCGAGCTCGTCGGGACCTAAAGTGTCGAGCTCTGAACTCCACAGCCCGTTCCTCGGTCGTGAGTTACCTCACGCACGGTTCTTGACCTCATTTTTATCCTCATGGCAGCTCATGAGGCCATGTTCCTCCGCAGCCCGAGCTCGTCAGGACCTAAAGTGTCAAGCTATGAACTCCACGGCCCGTTCTGTGGCCGTGAGTTACCTTACCCACGGTTCCTGACCTCATTTTTATCCTCGCAACGGCTCATGAGGCCCTTTTTCGCCACAACTCGAGCTTTTCACGACCTAAAGTGTCAAGAGCTAAACTTCATAGCCCATTCCTCGGTAGTGAGTTTCCTCCCCCATGATTCCTGACCATGTTTTTATCCTCGTGACGGCTCATGAGGCTCTGTTCCTCTGCACCCCAAGATCGTCAAGACCTAAAGTGTCGAGCTCTGAACTCCATAGCTCGTTCCCCGACCGTGAGTTACCTTTCCTAAGGTTCCTAATATTTGTGAACAATCCACGTGAAACCCATAAAACCCTAGGCCCGGGGGCTGGAGGGAAGAACACCTAATCCTATGGTTTTCTCCTCGAGAAGCCTACGGAGCAACCCTGGAGACGCCCACTCTAAGTGGCTAAACTTCGTAGGGCCTAAAACGTGAGCTCTGAACTTACAACCCTAGTCGGTGGTGAGTTACATCACCTATGGTTCCCAGCGTATTCAACACTTCGCATGAGCGCGCCTCTAGCCTCCAGCCACGTTTGTTCGCATGTGACGCTGATCCCCATGGAGGCGCCCGGGAAAGGCATGTGAGCCTCATGAGGCTGCGCCCCCTCTTGAGAGGGCGGGCTCCAAAAGTTAGTATAGGACCCCTCCTCGAGGGTACGTGCTAGGGCCTATCCTCTAGAGAACCGCCCAAATCTGATGCAATCGACGAGCCACAGCAAGCCGCCTGGGCACCCTGAGGCCCAATAACCTGGGCTATCCCCTACGAGAGTAGGGGCCTACCCTCTCGAGTCTCTAGAAGCCTCGCGGGCCTAATCAAACATGGTCCACTATGCGGAAGCCTGGCTCATTGGGTGAAAGGAGCCCCGCTAGTTGCGCCCCGCTAACACGGTCCTCAGGAATCAACCCCACAAGCGCTATGCCTGCAACCTCGCCTCACGAGGCACTGTCCTAGGACGCGTAATCCCTCGACGGACGCGTTTGATGCCTCTAGGGGACCGTCCCCATGAAAGGGAGGAACGAGCCGTCGTCACTGACCCTGGCAAGAGGGAGATACACCATGAACATGCGACAAACTCTGGGCAGAACAAAAACAAACAAAGGGAGGCAAAACAAACAAGGACTTTCACGAGGAAGTTCATCCTAAAGTCTTAATTACAAGGAAAAAGGAGCTAGCAACTTTTTTGGCATCACACCTCTAGGGATTGAGCTCTGCCAATCCCGGCAGCACCGTGGTGGCCATGCCTACTGGGTGGACCAGAGGTGAGGAGGATAGTGGATGTGGCACAACTGCGTGTTGAACACAAAGATGGAGAAGTCCCCCTTGACGGCATACTGAAATTGCAGCGTGAAGCCGTGCTGGATGTGTTGCTTAGAGAGGAAGCGACGCTAGCCGCTGGAGATGAACTTCTCACCTCTCGAGAAGGTCATGATGCTCACCTCCCACTTATCGCGCCCCATAGAGTGGTGCAGCCGTGCCGCGTCAGGGAGGTCGTGTGCGGTCCCAAGAACGAATCGCTTGGGGAGCTCCAACCTCATGAACTAGTCCAAGCCATCGAGGACGACGATGAAGTCGAGGACCCTTTCAGGCTCAGGGTCATCCTTGATCTTGATGACCACGGGAGCAGGGGCCGCCAGAGCCGGGGCCTCGATTGGGCTCTAGATCTACGAACGAGAGCTCATCGCCGGTTGGGCTTCATAGCTAGGATTCGAGAAGGCTGGGTCTTTGTTGACCAAGTGAGCACAGGGGCCCATCCACCATCTGAGGTTGCTTGCCCCTTTGGGCCCATGAGGGGACACGTGCAGGCCAAGTGCCAGGTGGCTACTGTTAGAGAATTGGCATCCGGCGTACCATGTCTCCATGTTAGATGAGCCCTACATCCTTGGAGACTTCATCTTCTAGAGGTAGGATGCCTCTCGAAGGGACCAAGCCAGACATGCATCATGAGCTACCCCCTCGAGAGGGACTGGTACGGTGCCAGGTAAATATCTTAGAGCCTCAGATACCTCGGGGTACGTCTGGGGTAGAACAGTAACTGCCCCGGACGTAGTACTGACTGCAACCCCGATAGTGAGAGCAAGGCTTTCATGGCCTTAGCCGCCTCGGGAAAGAAGACCTAGTCTACTCTCCTTTCATAGGGAAGGAGTAGGTGATCTAGTGGCGGGGGCTCCCGCAATTGCCGTTTCGATGAAAGGAGGGAAAAGAAGAGAGTACCGGATGAAGACAAACAACGTTGACACATGATGCCTTACAGGAGGATGGAGTGGAGCGCGGCATGCTAGACCAAGTCCATGTAAAGTAGTCTCCTAGACCAGGGTCACGCGGGGCAGCACTACAGACACCTCTCCTGTCAAAAGGTTGTAGGGAAGGGCCTGACGCCACCCTATATAAGGAGGCCTTCTCCTAACTTGTAAGGGGACGGATCCCAGAGATCTAAAACCCTAGACTTTCATCCACCACAGTAACCTCGCGAGGTAAGCAAGGAATACAACAAAGCAGGAGTAGGGGCTTTACCACGTCACGATGGTCCCAAACCTAGGTAAAAAACCCCGGTGTTAACTCCCTGTCGTGCATCCACTACGCCGCCGTAGCCGTCACCGAATTCGTTCGGAATCGCGTGTTCAGCCCCCTCACAAACCAAGGGATTGTTGGACTCTAGTTCCTTTGCGGGAAAATCCTTTGACAAACTAGCAAACCCTAAATCCCCTAAATCAAATGTTACAAATCGATTAAGTTTACAACAAAAGAAGAACCGTATGATCATCAACGAGTCAAGCAAATGTAAATTTACCAGTTGGAAGATGAGCAGATTGGGGTTGTGTGACTAGACAGATTGGGGTTTTGTGACTAGATGTTATATGCATCAATCGACTGGTCAAACCATATTTATACTACCGTACTTCAAGAGCAAAAGAATCTATAGACGATGGAGCAAATCCTACATATGAAGAGTGAAATATGCGGCTACGACTAGAGAAGCTAGCAAAGTAGTACCTCGGACTCCTCATCAGAGACCTCCTCCTCGAACTTGTCATTCTCCAAGATTGCATCAAATTTATTGGTGGAGGATGGTGTCGTTGATGTAGAGCACCGGGTTGCCTCCGCCTATCGCATGCCCCTCATCCACATATGCCGTTGGCACCACAATGTTATCGGCCACCTGCTGCTCGACAGTGATTGCGACTAGCTGGACGGATGAGCTCGAAGCCTCGATGTCGCAGTGACAAGCAGTGTGTGTGCTAGGAGAAGCCACCTCTGCCTGATCGGCGATGACCGGGCCATCTACGGCTACGCCTCCAACTGGTTTCACCTCTAGCTTGTCTCCACGTGTATGCTTCATGGCACAACTAGGGAGGGCAGTGGTGCAAGTAAACGATCTTCGGCACGCACGGAAGGTTGCAGATTGGTGTTTTGTGACTAGACAGATTGGGGAAAATGACTTGAGCTCATGGAATAAGAAGGCCGAGCGGGTTTATATATGCGGGACCGTTGGTAATCCTCGAGTGGACATGTGGGTGTGGACTCGTGTGGGTGGGGGGGTACCACGATCTCCATTTTCTATCTTTATTAACAACACGCGCAGACTTTCCCTAAAAAACTCGCGCATGCTACCTCGGGAAGGTGCACGACGCTAGTTTTCGAGACGGGCGGCATAATTATCCGTCTCAATAGACACGTAGAGGTGATTAATATTTCTGATCGGCTGCTGTTGAGTGATTTAGAGAGACGGCCAATAATTTCCATCGTCTCAGGTTCAATATAGAGGCGGTTTTTTTAAAGACCGACTGAGGGGCACTCGTACTAGAGACGGTGCATATTAAGAACAATCTAAGATTAGAGTTAGAGGTGGCCAAAAAATTACGAACGCCTGAGGTTGATGAACACAACCGGTGATTTGTATTTTTGGGGTAAACCGGCTATAGGCACAGTCTCTAAGTAACGAGTGTGCACTAGTTGGGGAAGCCCCCTCCCATGGCCAGAGGCCAAACGGGGTGCCTTGTCTCCTCCCCAATTCATGTGGGTGGACTCTCCACTCACATTATTTCAAATTCCACTTTCTCCCATTTATTCTCCACTCAAAACCAAAGGTCTTTCCATTAAAGCACTTCAATTCTCTTATTTTAATGCAATGCAATTTAATGAACACTTCATTTAATGAACACATTAACATTTTTATCCCTTGCTTTGTTTCGATATGCAGAAACTATTTTGGTAGATTCAACATAACAGATTCCTGCGATGTCCATTATCTTCTCTTGTGTTTCCTATATGCTCAATTGCATCGAATAACCTTAAGTGTGTCTCCCTACGGGGTCGAGAACTATGTATACACGATCGAGACTTTCTTCAATCAATAATGATTACCTGGATCTGGAGATCCATAATGACTCTCACTAGTTCCATGAAAATCCAATGATCGTCTGTACCTTTTTCGATGTAATCAAATTCCTTTTGTCTCATGATATATTATTTTCCTGAGATTTGATCACTTAGTATCATCTACACCTTGTTTAATCTTGTTCTCGACAAGTATTCCTTTTCTCGTTCATGTGATATGACATTCTAGTGATCAAATCACTTGCTTGCAAGCTATGTCAATGTGATATCACTGAGAGGGCCCTAAGTATATCTCTCTGTCATCTGGATGGACAAATCCCACTCTTGATCCACGAGCCTCAACTAAAACTTTCCAATTAATCGACAACACCTTTATAATCACCCAGTTACGAAGTGACGTTTTATGTAATCAAAGTATCTTTCCGGTGAAAGTGATTAACATGATCTCATGGTATAAGTACATTGAGTTACTATGAATGTGATAACAATATAAACTTGAGGACATGATCGTATTGTTACATCTACTTAGGGTGATTGTTCATCATATCATTCTCCAATGATATGACCCTATTATTAACAACATCTCATGTTCATGATTAGGAAACATGTGATCATTAGTTAATCAACAAGCTAGTATTAAGAGAGGCTTTACTAGGAACCTTTTTTGTTTATAAATCAGACCTGTATTAATGTTTCCTATTAGCAAAATTATAGCATGAAAAATAAACATCTCTTATAAAAATGGAATAGCATAATAATCACTTTATTATTGCCTCCTAGGCATATTCCTTTCAGTCTTCGACTTGTACTAGAGTCAATAATATAGTTTACATAGTCATTAATCTAAAACCCATAGAGTTCTGGTGTTGATCATGTTTTCCCTTGGGAGAGATTTAGTCAACGGGTCTGCCACATTGAAATCCATGCAAATCTCTACATCGCCATCCTGAACATGTCCCCGGATGGAGTTAAACTGGTGCTTTATATGCTTGGAATTCTTGTGAGACCTTGGTTCCCTTGCATTGGCTATGGAACCATTGTTGTCACAATAGATTATCATTGGATCCAAAGCACTTGGAACCACACCCATTTAAAACATGAACTCCTTCATCCAAACTGCTTCCGCCACTACTTCTAAAACAAAGATATATTCTGCCTCCATTGTAGATCTCGCTATTACTAGTTGCTTGGAGCTCCTCCAACTCACCACTACACCATTCATTAAAAAAACATATCCGGATTGTGACTTAGAGTCATCCGGATCAGTGTCGAAGCTAGCATCGACGTAACACCTTGCGACGATCTATTATTCACCGCCATATATGAGAAACATGTCCTTAGTTCTTCTTAAGTACTTATGGACACTCTTTACTACCTTCTAGTGTTCCAAACCTCGATCATATTGGTACCTGCTAGTCAAACTAATAGCATGTTCCACATTTGGTCTTGTACATAACATAGCATACATAAGAGAACATATGGCAGATGCATAGGGGACACGGTCCATCAATTCTCTATCTATTTCTATAGACGGTCTTTGACTCCTACTCAAAATAGTGCCTTGCAACATAGATAAGAACCCTTTCTTACTTTCATCCATTCTGAACTTCTTCAAAATCTTGTCAAGGTATGTACATTGTGACAATCCTATTAAGCGTCTTGATCTATCTCTATAGATCTTCATCCCTAATATGTAAGCAGTTTCACCAAGATCTTTCATTGAAAACATACTATTTAAGTAATCCTTTACGCTTTTCAAAAGTTCTATATCATTTCCAATCAACAATATGTCATCCACATATAATATTAGAAATGCTATAGATCTCCCACTCACTTTCTTGTAAATACAAGCTTCTCTAACAGTTTGGACAAATCCAAAACCTTTGATTACTTCATCAAATCAAACATTCGAACTTCGGGATGCTTGCTTCAGTCCATAAATGGATCGCTGAAGTTTGCATACCTTGTTAGCATCCTTAGGATCAACAAAAGCCTTAGGTTGCATCATATACAACTCTTCCTCAATTGTTCCAATAAGGAACGTTGTCTTATTTAGCATCTCTACCGATGAGCAATTGTTCCATCTGCCATATTTCATAATCGAAAAATGCAACAATTGCTAACATAATCGTAATAGACTTTAGCATCTCTACCGATGAGAAAGTCTCATCATAGTTAATTCATCGAATTTGTCATAACCCCTTCGCGATAAGTCGTGCTTTATAGACGGTCACATTACCATCAGCGTCTGTTTTCCTTTTGTAAATCCATTTATTCTCAATGGCCTTCCGGTCGTGAGGTAAGTCCACCAAAGTCCAAACTTTGTTTTTGTACATGGATTCCATCTCGGATTCCATGGCTTAAAGGCATTTGTTGGAATCTGGGCTCATCATCGCTTCATCATATGTGGCAGGGTCATCGCTTCCATCTACCATGAATTTAGGACTGTATTACCATACAGTTCAGGAGCTGCACATATCCTGCCTAACCTGCAAGGTTCGGTAGTACTCTCTATTGGAGTTTCATGAGGAGGGGGAGGTACCTCATCATTTAGTTCCTTCTTCCATTGGTGTAGTCAACACTGGAATAGATTCCAGCGTTGTGCTACTCGCCACTTCAAGAAGAGAAGGTTCAATAACCTCGTCGAGTTCTACCTTCCTACTACTCACACCTTTTGAGATAAACTCTTTTTCTAGAAAGGATCAATTATTCGAAACAAAAGCATTCCCTTCGGATTGATCATAGAATGTGTACCCAATTGTTTCTTCTGGGTATCGTATGAAGTCACATTTTTCCGCTTTGGGTTCCAGCTTATTAGGCTGAAGTTTCTTCACATAATCATCGCAACCCCAAACTTTTAGAAATGACATCTGAGGTTTGTTCCCAAACCATAATTCATACGGTGTCATTTCAACGGATTTTGATGGTGCCCTATTTAAAGTGAATGCAGCTGCATCTAATGCATGACCCCAAAATGACAGTGGCAAATCGGTAATGGACATCATAGATCGTACCATATCTAATAAAGTTAGATTAGGACATTCGGATACACCATTACGTTGTGGTTTTTCGGTGGGAGTGAGTTGTGAAACTATTCCATATTGTCTCATGTGCGTGCCAAACTCGTAACTAAAAAAATCTCCTCCACGATCGAATCATAGAAACTTGATCTTTCTATTACTATGATTTTCTACTTCACTCTGAAATTCTTTGAATTTTTCAAATGTTTCAGAATTGTGTTTCATTAAGTAAATATACCCATATCTACTAAAATCATTCATGAAGTTTACAAAATAACGATATCCACCACATGCGGACACACTCATTGGACCACATACATCTCTAAGTATTATTTCTAATAAGTTAGTCGCTCGTTCCATTGTTCCAGAGAATGGAGTTATAGTCATCTTGCCCATAAGGGCACCTCGATCTCCACGCACGCATTGAAACGGCGCCTCGGTTCCACGAAAGGCGGACCCACAAATGGTCGTGCTGACAGGAAATGTCTGTCAGTGACGTGACTTGACCATGACTAGTGTCAGGTTACGTCAGAGACCAAGTTCTGGCTTAGTTTGAATTTCAAGCTGGAATCCCGAATAACTTATTCATAGGTCCTGCTCATTTGAGACTCGGATCCTATCCTTTCTTTTTCAAGTTTCGGGAACCCTTCACGATTCTGCAAGCCAAAGATCAAGCCAGACGATGATGAAATCCGACTTTGGATCATGGAGGCTTCCGAGGGCTGCTATTGGGGATATACTTTCCGGGTATTCTCACTGTGCCCCGCTGACCAGGGTGGCCCACTTCGGGTTAGATCTTTGCTTCACGGGCAGCCCAGTAAGGGAGAAGAGATGGAGTCCAATCCGTCTACGGGAAGGCCTAGAAGACTTACCGACATAGGCCCGTAGTGTTACTTGTAGTTCAAGATATACTCTGTAACTGACTCTTAGTTGTAGCCGGATAGATCTCTCCTATAAACCCTAGGTCAGATATCTATATAAGCCATCCAAGGGAGAGCCTTAAGGGCATGCTCACAATAGTCTACAATCTTAACTCGCACAGGCAAAACATTTGTAACCCATATTCCAGCTCTGCCGTATTACTGGATTGCTAGCAGGAGTAGGATCCATCCAAAGCCGGCGGATTCGAACCTGGGTAAACTTGTGTGCTCACCGTCCCGGAACACCGTATGTCTCACACCCCTCTCGTCCACACGCCCCGAGGACCCCCTCATGGCGTACTTGTCATTAATCCGACGATAACTCTCCCTCAACATTTATCACTTAGTTTATGTTCTGGAGAGTTATTGCAATCAAAAGATTGTGAACCTCTTTAGTGTGTCTCACACTTTGTGAGACGGTTATTCATATGAGCTTGTAACAAACAGTTGTTCCACTTTTATGAATGATCTCTATTCGTGTTCATATCTTGTTCGATTATGTGTGAATTATCCTGGTGTTGAAACTAATTGATAATACATGAACATTTGTAAGATATTGAAATGCCTTGAAAAATACCCAACTTAATGATATATTCATTAATGAATGAAATCATTGTTTAAATTCAAATTTATGTGATAATTTGTGAAAGACATTCGATTTCTCGACACATATGAATCATGCCAAAGTTCGGTAAAATAACTTGAACACCGTGTATTACTTGAATACAAAGTTTTTGGTGAATTGTTAAACATAATACACATTCGATGTATTTTAGTTTTAAAAAATGATGATTATCATTATATGATTGTTTAAATGTGTAAAGAAGTTTACCAAAGGAAACATGAGTATGAAACTATTTTATATGATCAAACTATTTCATCAATAGATGTAACACCCCCGGGATCAAGGTTAAACAAATCCAGACCTTAGCCTAACATAAGATTATACTAGACCTCGAGGATATCCAATGAGAAATCGGTAACGCAACTATAACCCTGTGACACAAAAATTATTACAGCAAGCTCATAAATGAGCGAAGAACCAAAATATTACAAGCAGAGGTCACTGACCACAAACATCAAACAACGGACGGCAAATTATGCTATTAAGTATAACAAACTTAAGAAATGGCCTAAGAGGCCTGAAGCATAACAATGACGTCCCAACCCATAGATTCCAGGCTGCTGGCCGGGAACCCCAAGCTACTCGTCTTCAAGGGAACACTTATTCTACTACAAAAGTATCAACAAAGCAAGGGTGAGTATAGGGTGTACTC
Organism: Avena sativa; assembly: GCA_916181665.1. Taxonomy (NCBI): domain Eukaryota; kingdom Viridiplantae; phylum Streptophyta; class Magnoliopsida; order Poales; family Poaceae; genus Avena; species Avena sativa. Next base: position 276,261,077 of record OV702292.1, read on the forward strand.
CGTAAGACTAATCGCTCGTGGGGTTATTTTGCATAAATGCATCTTTGTTTATAAAACAAGAGGTAGAAGAAGCTCGTCTACTCAGAATATTTTAAATGGGGATACGAGAGCGACATCTACGAAGAATTGATCATCATCTTGATATCCACCAAAGCATCATCATCTCACAACTAGGATCACCCCCTCGTACCCAAGAGGAAGCATCCTTAAGCACACATTGATCTGCCAAGTTTTATGATTAGGTTAAAGTTCTCTATGATCTTAGAATTCGGTCACCAAGCGTTCATAAACGTGAACACGACTTTTCGAAAAGATTTAACCCTGCAGGGGTGTACAACTTTACCCACATGTACCAACCGACTCTTAATGCCAAGCTATTAACCCTCTTCCTTGGAAGGCGGGCAGAGTGTGGTTGGACACGACCTTTACCTTGCTTTCATCGAGACCATGAGTCACGCCCTAAGGATGGTTCCACCATAACGGGTCAATTCCCGTAGCCGGTCCCTAGAGATGTGAGCTGAGGTTGGTTTATCAAGGGCGCCATCTACCCCAAGCAACCCCGGCCACGCTTACCTACCTGTTATGATGCACCTTCCCCCGCCTAATCTTTCAAAAGGTTTTCTATGCATTTGTGTTATGGGGTAACCCCATGGGTGACCCGATCTTCATGGATCTCGTGGTCAAATCGATGGGAAAGAGAGGGGAAAGGGAGAAGGTAGCGGAAGCGGACGCACACCTCGCGAAGAACATGATGAACACACGCAAAACACACACTATACAAGGCCAATTTCTCTCACTGGTGGCCACCGGTCCAATAGAATCCTCGCAAGGAAAGATCGGTCAACGTGCTCCCTCGATCCCACGCGGAGAGGGAAGAACACGTTGGAGAGGGTCTTGACGTCTTGGCAAAGGGTCACCGATGCCAAGGCCTTGTACAACGAGGGAGGCGCGATGCAAACTCCAACGAGGTGGTGACGATAGTCGATCCCCTCTGGTACAAGGGGATGAGGCAAAACTAGAGATTCCACAAAGGGGGTTATCTTTAGTCTATCATCTATGCCTCAAGGATACAATGCGGGGTGGGGGCTCTATATATAGGCCAACCACAAGTTCAGGGGTAGTTTGGGCATAAAACTAGGGTTTGGTGCGAAATAGAGGGGTACATCGGCCAAGGGCCCAACTATTGGCTCGTAGGACCATCATTTGGGCCGAACAGTCCGGGTCGGAGTGACCGGACAGTCCGTGGTGGCCGGACACTCCGGGTAGTGTCCGGGTAGTGTCCGAACTGGTCTTCTGAATGTCCATGCTAGGTTGGAGCTGGGGCAGGCCGGACTCTCCGGCCAAGTCGCGCCGGACACTCCGGATGGATTCAGGCGGACACTCCGGCTCCGTCAGCTTCAGGACAGATGCAGCTTTAGGGCTCGTGGGTCGACAAGGCGGGGGTTCGTACCTGATGATGCATAGAGTAGTGGTATGAAGTAGCAAGCCATCCAGGTGTATGTCAAAGTCACATGATGAGAGGAGCGAATTCACCTTATCTTGAAGGAGCTTGGCTCGGGCACGTGTCATCGGTCCACTTGGGGGACTTGGTGGTGTAGATGTTGGAGCGTCCGTAGGAAGGGCCGCATCAGCTCCCCCCCTTCAAAAAGAGTCGTCCTCGACTCTTCATGCTCATCCTAAGAAGATGATGTCGAGAGACCTTCTTGATCCTAGGGTTCGCCATATAGTCGTCTTTGAGAAACTTGATGTGGAAACTCTTCAATGTTCCTTCACCTTCCATGAAGCCTACAAAGCTCACAACAAAAGCGAAGCAACACTCAAGGAGTAGCCAATTCATGAAGATTATAGCATGAGTCCTCAAGTAGAAGGAAGTCACCTTATAATGTAGAGATAGCTCACTGAAGGGTAGCCCTAGGTAACTCTCTTCGATTCGTCTTGTCAACTCTTTGTTCATAGAGGTTGACACGTATGCAATTGTACCTTCACACAACAAAGACCAAGCAACATATGTTTGTGTGTGATAGAGGAGCATGTCATTTGTGTCATGTCCATTCTCGTTCACAACACTATTAGCACAACTCAAGTATCGCAAAACGAAATGCGTATGCAAGGTCAAAGTGCATGGAAGCTAATTGAACATCATCCAAATGTGGGAACTCAAAAACTCCATATAACATCTTAGTGTGGCACTCAAAGCAATTGACTAAAATATTGATCAACATATTTGATGCAAAGCTAGGAGAATTCGGCAAAAACACATGAGGAAAGGTATCCAAAACAACATCATTATGTGTGCAAACCAACCATTGGAAAGAACAGTTGTTCAATATGTTGGATGCCATACACATATCATCAAAGGCCAAGATCATGGGGGTATGAGTACCGCAAGCGGAAGAAAAAACAACATGTTTGCAAACAAACCATATGAAAGAGCAAGTGGTCCTTATGTTTGTTGCAACAACAATACGACAAACTTGGAAGCTCTCATGACAATACATGTTCAAAATGGCATTATGGTTGCACACAAAACATCAAAAAGAGAAATTGTGCAACATTTTTGTGGCAACACACAAAGCATCAATATCCAATAGCAACGAAACATGATTGTCACAAGTTGAAAGAATACCATTAACATGCTTGCGAGCTAACCATAGGAAAGAGCAATTTGCCAACATGAAAGATGCAAAGCATCCAAAAGGTATCAGAGCTGGGTTCGATCTTGAACTCACTTGGGGGATGCTCTCTAGAGCTCTTTTTGTCAACTCGTGCTCAACCGAGGTTGACATTCTTGTGTGGGTACCTACACACATGAAACACAAAAGGAAGAACGTGTGTGCATGGTAGAGAAAGACATCATCATGACGTATCTCTTCTTGTGCACATCACCATGAGTGTCAATCAAGTGTAAAATAGATGTATGGTGAGTATGCAAGTGGGGAACATGCTTATCACGGCATTTACTAAAATCTCCAAAAGTTGAGAAAGCTATGGGGGCCATCTCAATAGAAAACATATGATAATTATTGTTGCAAGCAAAACAAGTGAAAGAGCAATCATCCATACTATTGCAAGCAACAAGATAAATAGTAAAACACTCATGACAAAGCATGGTTCGAGGGGGTACCATTGGTAACATCATTGCCATCAAAACATTGGAAAGAGCAATTTTTCAACAAAGTGCAAGCAATTATATAGTCAACGTAACGTTTAGAGCATGGCATGTCTATGGCAACATCATCACAATAAAATAATTTCACATGCTCAATATTATGCAAAGGCAAAGTATCACATGGAAATATCAATGAAGCATATGTGATATCACAAACATCATCCATAGCATGCAAATCATCACAAGTCATCGTGTCCACTAGTGGGATCATTGCATCATCAACACCCTTATTTTTACCTTGTTCATACCTCTCATATGAAGTGGGTGTTGTGGTAGTATTGGCCTCCATGTGGGCGACTTCTTCATCCAATATGGGTATGGAATCACCTTCATCCACCATGTACATCTTCTTGGTTGGAGGCATCATCATCTCCAAGATTGGCGCTTCTTTATCCATGGAACCTAGCACATCATGGGATAACACACTAGAGGTAGAGGGTAAGTCGTTAGAAATCAAAGTGGTCTCACATGACCTATCAACTACCACTCTCAACTCACTTGGTGTATCACTCATGCCCTCCAAATAGAAGCACTCAATCTCACGTATGGTGGAGTCACTCATCTCACTCTTGTTTTCACTCAAGTGGGCTAAGTGGCTCTCATAATAACATGGGATTGGTACCACATCATCACTCAAGCATATGGGGGTAGGCTCGGTTCTCTCAACTCCATGCGCCTCCTTTGGTGAAGGGAAAATCCCATGCTCACCATTCTTGACCTTGTCGTCGCCATCTTGTGGTGTAGGCCCTTGTCTTGGAGCTTGCTCATCCTTTGCAATGGCCTCCTTGGCTTGCGTAGACATCCTCTTGGCGTACTCGTCCAACTTGGCAAAGTAGAGGTCTTCGTCTTCCTCATCCATGAAGTTGCATGCGTCATCTAGGACGTCAAGTGTGGGCGTTGAAGCTTGATGGCGTGGAGGAGAGCTTGCTCTTGGTGCCATTTTGGTGGTGGCACGAGTCGTAGAAGGAGCCTTATGATGGTGTCGACGGAGGTCATTGCCGTGCCTTGCCAAAGGTTGATGTAGATGGCGCACTTGGTCATCCACATGACGCTCGCGACGATTCTCCTTGTCCTTGGCACTCTTCTTTTCATGGTGGTGCCTTCTTGAGCTTGGTTGAGCATTATGGATGGTGCTCAACATGTATTCTCCGTCTTCATGGCGAAGATGCCTTGAATGACGTCTTGTATCCTCTTGATGTTGGTGATGATCTCGAGAGGATGTTTGTCGATGAAGATTCTTGCCTTGTGGCGCCTTGTGTGGAAGATGATGTTTGGATGCCACTCTTCTTGGAGTAGATGGCACTTCATGCCTTGGAGGTAGATGCACTTGACTCCTTGGAGATGGTCATTCTTGGCACCTTGGAGATGGTGGCGCTTGACGGCTTGGAGGTGATGGCGCTCGTCGCCTTGGAGATGGTGGTGCATGACGCCATGTACGTGGTGGCGCTTGACGCCTTGGAGGTGGATCATCGAAGTAGGTGGTGCCCTTTGGTGTGGCACGCTTGGCCTTGAAGGTCATGGTTTCTCTTGATGATATGTCTCCGCTAGCTTGGCGTAGTAGTCCTCCATCTCCAAGCGGTGGAGGTATTCTTCATGGCTCATGGAAGATCCCTCGAAGTGGGTGAAGCTCGCCATGTCTTCCATGGTTGGTGAGGTGTCGTCGTTGTAGCACTCGAAGTCATCCAAATTTGGGGAGTCGTTGTTGATGTAGTACTCCATATCACCCAAGCATGTGGAGCCATTGTCGGTGTAGTGCTCCATGTACTCCATGCATGAGGAGCCATTGTCGATGTATAGCTCCAAGTCCTCCATTCTTGAGGAGCCATAGTTGATGACGTGCTCCATGTCTTCCATGCATGTGGAGCCATCATAGGTGCAATGCTCCGATTCCTCAAAGCATGTGGATCCATTGTCGGTGTAGTGCTCCATCATGTCCTCTATACTTGTGGAGTCATAGTCGTGTTGGCTCATCATGAATTCTTCATAGATAGCATCCTCGGTTCCGGAGTCCCTAGACATGATTCACAAGACCAAGTGGTGTATATGGAAGTGTTAGGGGTTAGGGATGCAACGTCAAACCTTACTTTACCTTGGAAGATAGTATCGTGCAAGTGGCAACACTTGAGAGCAATCAAAACCAAGCAAAGTGAAGTTCATGTGGAACACCAAAACCAACTAACCACTAAAAAAACACACACACACAAATCTTATGGTGGATAAGTATGGAAGGTGGCGTGTCCAAGAACAATCCGAAATCAAGATATTGTAATGGCAAGTAAAGAACCATGATGATCACAAAGCAAAACAAGTCAATCCACAAGAAGGAAATATGTACAAGGAAACACACACGGTGGGATAAATGGGACTTGTGCGACGGAGAAAGTGAGCTAAGAACCAAATGATTACCTAGCGAAGACTATAAGATCGTGTCGCACAAGTACAAGGAGAGACGCTAGTTCGATTGCATTAAATTGGTGGGCTACAAGATATGCACAATAAGTACCACCTATTTGATGTTCATCAAGCTTGCGCTTCCTGTTCTATGAGGCACTTGTTTGTTTCTTTCTCTTTTTCTTCTTTTTTTTCTATTTTTTTCTTTCTTTTCTTTTATTTTTCACTTGCCTCTTCCTTGTGCCAACAACTATACAAGATAACTATATGAGATAGCGCGCTCACAACTTTTGCTCGGAATTCTACAAGGTATGAAATGTGCATAGCCCAAGAAATCATAGGAGGAACTAGTCTCAATAGGTGTTTGTTGAACGCAAAGATACTGTAGCTCACAAAGTAAAGCAAGTGCGGAGAAGTCGCGGAATTTTTATACCTTTCCTCGCCGATCTTCACCCTTTATTGGTGGATTCCGCCTTACTCAAGGAATTTCGATGGAGTATATAGCATGAACCACGGATATGATGATGTAGAGCTCCTTGTCCTCTTCAAAACGAGCTAAAGAACACCAAAATCCGAGTTCGTATGTAAAAGTTATGCTCAAAACCGTGAAGCAGATTTTTTTTGTCTGCAGGGGGGCGGACAGTCCAGTGCACGCAGGCCGGACAGTCCGGCCGGGGCGGATATTCCGGTCCGTTTACACCCGAAACTCCAGTGGGGCGGATATGCCGGTCCGGTTTGGCCGGACAGTCCGGTCCGGTCGAACCAGAACTTCCAGAACACGAACGGGACGAGTTTTGGTGGAAAAACTGGGACCAAAACCTCAAATTAATGGGGGAAATCAAGGAATTAGGCTATGGAAACACAGGGGAAGGTCGATCAACAAGTTTAGCAAGTAATCCGCGGATCAAAACCTATCAAAATGCACTCAAATCACAGATCGATCCAAAACACGAATTGGGGTTATTTTTGGTGGAATTTTCGAATTTATGGGGAAAAGACCAAATCGATGAGAAATCCGTGGCAACCCAAAGAAGCTTATACCAGCTGTTATGGGTTGACACAAGATCCACTCGATTTTGTGGCTATTTTTTGGTTTCTTAGGAAAAATTTGGTGGGAAGAACGAGGGTGAAATCCGTGGCAACTTGGGCTCTGATACCAGATGTTATGGGGTAACCCCGTGGGTGGCCCGATCTTCACGGATCTCGTGATCAAATCGATGGAAAAGCGAGGGGAAAGGGAGAAGGTAGCGGAAGCGGACGCACACCTCGTGAAGAAGACGATGAACACACGAAAAACACACACGATACAAGGCCAATTGCTCTCACCGGTGGCCACCGGTCCGATAGAATCCTCGCAAGCAAAGATCGGTCAACGTGCTCCCTCGATCCCACGCGGAGAGGGAAGAACACCTTGGAGAGGGTCTTGACGTCTTGGCAAAGGGGCACCGATGCCAAGGCCTTGTACAACGAGGGAGGCGTGATGCAAACTCCAACGAGGTGGTGACGATAGTCGATCCCCTTTGGTAGAAGGGGATGAGGCAAAACTAGAGATTCCACAAAGGGTGTTGTCTTTAGTCTATCATCTATGCCTCAGGGATACAATGAGGGGTGGGGGCTCTATATATAGGCCAACCACAAGTTCAGGGGTAGTTTGGGCATAAAACTAGGGTTTGGTGCGAAATAGAGGGGTACATGGGCCAAGGGCCCAGCTGTTGGCTCGTAGGCCCATCATTTGGGCCGGACAGTCCGGGTCGGAGTGACCGGGCAGCCCGTGGTGGCCGGACACTCCCGGTAGTGTCCGGGTAGTGTCTGAACTGGTCTTCTAAATGTCCACGCTAGGTTGGGGCTGAGGCAGGCCGGACACTCCGGTCGAGTCGCGCCGGACACTCCGGATGGATTCAGGCGGACACTCCGGCTCCGTCAGCTTTAGGGCTCGTGGGTCGACGAGGCAGGGGTTCGTACATGATGATGCACAAAGTAGTGGTATGAAGTAGCAAACCATCCAGGTGTATGTCAAAGTCACGTTATGAGAGGAGCGAATTCACCTTATCTTGAAGGAGCTTGGCTCGGGCACGGGTCATCGTTCCACTTGGGGGACTTGGTGGTGTAGATGTAGGAGCGTCCGTAGGAAGGGCGACATCAATATGTCGAATGGAACGCCAAACTATGTGACTCATGGAATCTACTAGGCAAGTTAGTTAGTCGAGAGGTCCCCATAAACCCCGTGTGGCTGAACGCTCGTCTTGGTTCAAAGGCAAGAACTCGGTTCCTAGTGGTGGCGAGCATGGGACTACAAAAACCACATCCCACCGTGGCCTCCCATACAAGCCTTAGCATGTTTAACCTTTACCACTTATCTTACCTCATCAGTATACCTCGTTCTCCTGTCATACTATATTCTATGCATCTGATACATCATCTAGATGAACCAGCATCTGATACATTATCTAGATGAACCAGCATCTGATACATCATATATACTGTCAGTGTTGGTTCATCCAGACGATGTATCAGATGCATAGAATATAGTATGACAGGATAACAAGGTATACTGATGAGGTAAGATCAGTGGTAAAAGATAAACATGCTAATGCTTGTATGGGAGGCCACAATGGGATGTGGTTTTTGTAGTCCCATGCTCGCCACCACTAGGAACCGAGTTCTTGCCTTTGGACCAAGACAAGCGTAAAGCCACACGGGGTTTATGGGGACCTCTCGACTAAATAACTTGCCTAGTAGATTCAATGAGTCACATAGTTCGGTGTTCCATTCGACATATGCATAGAAAACCTTTTGAAGATTTGGCGGGGGAAGGTGCATCATAACAGGTAGGTAAGCATGGACAGGGTTGCTTGGGTAGATGGTGCCCCTGATAAACCAACCTCGCCTCACATCTCTAGGGACTGGCTTCGGGATTTGACCCGTTATGGCGGAACCATCCTTATGGCGTGACTCATGGTCTCGGTGAACACAAGGTAAAGGTCGTGTCCAACCACCATCTGCCAGCCTTCCAAGGAAGAGGGCTAATAGCTTGGCATTAAGAGTCGGTTGGTACGTGTGGGTAAAGTTGTACACCCCTGCAGGGTTAAATCTTTTCGAAAAGTCATGTTCACGGTTATGAACGCTTGGTGACCGAATTCTAAGATCATAGAGAACTTTAACCTAATCGTAAAACTTGGCAGATCAATGTGTGCTTAAGGATGCTTCCTCTTGGGTACGAGGGGGTGATCCTAGTTGTGAGATGATGAAGTTTTGGTGGATATCAAGATGATGATCAATTCTTCGAAGATGTCGCTCTCTTATCCCCTTTTAAAATATTCTGAGTAGACGAGCTTCTTCTCCCTCTTGTTTTATAAACAAAGATGGATTTATGCAAAATAACCCCACCAGCCATATGTCTTACGGAGTACACCCTGTACTCACCCTTGCTTTGTTGATACTTTTGTAGCATAATAAGTGTTCCCTTGATGACGAGTTTGGTACGACATCGACACTTATGAGTAGCTTGGGGTTCCTGGTCAACAACCTGGATTCTATGGGCTGGGATGTCATTGTTATGCTTGAGGCCTCTTAGGCCATTTGTTAAGTTTGCTATACTTAATAGCATAATTTTCCTTCCGTTGTTTGATGTTTGTGGTCAGTGACCTCTGCTTGTAATATTTTGGTTCTTCGCTCATTTATGAGCTTGCTGTAATAATTTTTGTGTTGCAGGGTTACTGTTGTGTTACCGATTTCTCACTGGATATCCTTGAGGTCTAGGTTAATCTTATGTCAGGCTAAGGTCTGGATTTGTTTAACCCTGATCCCGGGGGTGTTACATCTGTTGATGAAATAATTTGATCATATCAAATAGTTTCATACTCATGTTTCCTTTGTTAAACTTCTTTACACATTTAAACAATAATATAATGATAATCATCATTTTTAGTTAAACTACAATACCTCGAATGTGTATTCTCTTTAACAATTCACGAAACACTTTGTATTCAAGTAATACACAGTGTTCAATTTATTTTACCAAACTTAGGCATGATTCATATGTGACGAGAAATCGCATGTATTTCACATATTATCACATAACTTTGAATTTAAACAATGGTTTCATTCATTAATGAATATATCATTAAGTTGGGTATTTTTCAAGGCATTTCAATATTTTACAAATGTTCATGTATTATCAATTAGTTTCAACACCAGGATAATTCACACATAATCGAACAAGATATGAACACGGATAGAGATCATTCATAAAAGTGGAACAACTATTTGTTACAAGCTCATATGAATAACTGTCTCACAAAGTGTGAGACACACTAAAGAGGTTCACAATCTTTTGATTGCAATAACTATCGAGAACATAAACTAAGTGATCAATGTTGAGGGAGAGTTATCGTCGGATTGATGACAAGTACGCCATGAGGGGGTCCTCGGGGCGTGTGGAAGAGAGGGGTGTGAGATGTACGGTGTTCCGGGACGGTGAGCACACAAGTTTACCCAGGTTCGAATCTGCCGGCTTTGGACGGATCCTACTCCTCTTAGCAATCCAGTAATATGGCAGAGCCAGAATATGGGTTACAAGGGTTTTGCTTGTGCGGGTTGAGATTGTAGACTATTGTGAGGGTGCCCTAAAGGCTCTCCCTAGGACGGCTTATATAGATATACGACCTAGGGTTTACATGAGAGATCTATCCGGCTACGACTAAGAGTCGGTTACAGAGTACATCTTGAACTACAAGTAACACTACGGGCCTATGTCGGTAAGTCTTCTGGGACTTCCCGTAGCCGGATTGGAATCCGTTTCTTCTCCCTGACTAGGCCACCCGTGAAGCAAAGCTCTAAGCCCAAGTGGGCCACCCTGGTCAGCGAGGCACAATGAGGATACCCGGAAAGTATATCCCCAACAGCAGCCCCCGGAAACCTCCATGATCCAAAGTCGGATTTCATCATCGTCTAGCTTGATCTTTGGCTTGCAGAATCGTGAAGGGTTCCTGAAACTTCAAAAAGAAAGGACAGGATCCGAGTATCAAATGAACCAGACCAATGAATACGTTATTCGGGTTTCCAGCTCGAAATTCAAACTAAGCCGGAACTTGGTCTCTGACGTAACCTGACACTAGTCATGGTTAAGTCACGTCACTAACAGACATTTCCTGTCAGCACGACCGTTGGTGGGTCCGCCTTTCGTGGAACCGAGGCACTGTTTCAATGCGTGCATGGAGATCGAAAAGCCGTTTTAATGCGTGCGTGGAGATCAAGTGATTCCAATAGTCCATCAGAATGGAGCTTCTTCATGAGTTTAACACCAATATGACCTAAATGGAAATTCCACATATATGCAGCAATATCATCATTCAACTTGATTCTTTTGGCATGCACATTATGAATATGTGTATTACTAATATCAAGATTCAAAAAAATAATCCATTCAACATAGGTGCATGACCATAAAAGATATTATTCATATGAAAGGGACAACCATTATTCTCGGATAAAAATGAATAACCGTCTTGCATTAAACATGATCCACACATGATGTTCATGCTCAACGCAGGAACATAATAACAATTATTTAGGTTTATTGTCAATCCCGATGGCAGATGAAGTGGCATTGTCCCGATGGCGATCACATCAGGCTTAGATCCATTGCCTACGTGCATCCTCACTTCATCCTTCGCTAGTGGTCGACTATTCCTTAGACCCTGTTTCGAGTTACTTATATTAGCAACCAAACCGGTATTAAATACCCATGTACTACTTCGACTACTAGTTAGGTACACATCAATAACATGTATATCACATATACCTTTGTTCACTTTCCCGGCCTTCTTAACTTCCAAGTACTTCGAGAAATTCTGCTTCTAGTGACCAACCCCTTTGTAGTAATAGCACTAAGTATCAGGCTTAGGGCCTCCCTTGGTCTTCTTCTCAGGTGGAGCAACAGATTGGATGTCCTTCTTGAAGTTACCTTTAGCCTTTCCTTTCTTGCCTCTTTTCTTGAAATTGGTGTTTTTATTTACCATTAACCCTTGATGTTCCTTTTTGATGTCTACCTCGGTAGTGTTAAGCATAGCTACAAGTTCAGTGAGCGACTTGTCTGCACCATTCATCTTGTAATTAATTACCAAACCTTTGTAACTTGGTGGGAGCGATTGCAGAACTCTTCTTTCATGAGATCAGCTGGAATCTCACATCCCAGTGTCTCAAGATGTTGAGAGTAACCCGTCATATTAATGACATGCTCGTTCACATAGTTGTGCTCCTCCATCTTAGCGCTAAAGAACTTATCGGAGATCTCATATCTCTCAGCACGGATTTGGTCCCCAAACATAGTTTGACTTCCTCCACCATGACATCAACATCGGTAAGTTCAAAGCGCCTTTGGAGTTCTAGCTCCAGGGACTGAAGGATCGCAGACCGCATAAGAGTGTAGTCATCAAATTTCACGTCATACATGTCGCACTCCTCTTGAGTCGCGCTAGATGCAGGGGCGTCACCTAGCAGACCATCTTGCACATAGGACTTCTTCATGCCCCTAAGGATAATACTCACCGTTGCGGTGCTAGTTGGTGGAGTAAGACCCATTGTCTAGCAGTTTTTCTTTCTCAGGAAATGCATTAAAATTGAATGCAGGGGGTTCCACGATCTACAATGTATTTTCAAAGACTATTTAGACTAGGTTTAAAATAGATAGTGTTCAAGTAAATTCTAAAATTACTTATAAGAACTCCCACTCAAAATGACATCCCTCTAGTCATTTTAGTTATTATACAAACCAAATTCACTATGCCATGACAGATCATCACGAGTGGTGGCGTAGCTCGAATGGCGAGCATTGTATGGGCATCATAGCATCCATATGACTCGTCCTTTACCTTCCGGTTCATGTTCCCAGGCCATTTTTGTGCATGCTAGGCTCATCACACTACAAGAAAAGTTTCCTTCCGCAACGACTAGGCCCAACAGCCGTGTAGAAGGCGCATCTTCCGCGATGAAATTCTCGGCTCGGCCGTGGCCGATGGAAAACTTTTTTTCCTGGTTTCGTGGCCCTCTACTAAAAGCCTGGAGGAAGCTCGGCTGGCGCGTGGCAGAAGCAAGATTTTCATTTCCTCACGCGATGTTGACTCGCCAAAGTCTTTTGAGCCATGTGGGTCCCGGACGTCACTGTCTCTTGTGGACCGTACTTTTTGCTCGTGCCTCCCTAATTTGAACTCGATGACGTTGCTCGATGCGTCTCCCGTTTAGTCAAGCTGCTAGGTCCCACATGTCAGCCTCTCATTAGAAGGATGGTGTGTATGATGGAATGTTTTCCTTCGCTCGCGCTACCCTATTCCGAAGTTGATAGCATTGCTTGATGCATCTACCATTTAATCAACCTCCTGGGACCCACATGTCATCCTCTCATTAGATGTAACGTGTGTATAATGGATTTTTTCCCTTGGCTATTGCCTTCCTGATTTCAACTCGATAACATTGCTTGATCTGTCTGCCGTCTAGTCACGCTATTGGGTCCTCCATGTCAGCCTCACATTATAAGAATCATGTGTATGATGGAATTTGGTTCTTCACTCGCGCTACCCTGTTCTGAACTTGATAGCGCTGCTCGATGCATCTTCCGTTTAATCAAACTCCTGGACCCCACATCTCATCCTCTCATTAGAAGAAACGTGTGTATGATAGAATTTTTTCCCTCGGTCGTGCCTCCGTGTTCCGAACTTGATAGTGTTGCTCGCTACATCTACCGTTTAATCATGATGCAGGGCCCCACATGTCATTCACTCATTAGAAGAAATGTGTGTATGATGGAATTTTTGCTATTTTTCTAGACTGCTGGGTCCCCCATGTGAGCCTCTCATTAGAAGAACGTGTGTATGCTATACTTTTTTCTCGCTCGCGCCTCCCTGTTTCAAACTTGGAAACGTTGCTCGAGACAGAACCTGTATAAGGCCGTGCTACGGGGTCCCACATGCCGGTCTCTCTGTAAATCAAACCTGCGTATGATGGACTTTTTTTGGCCGCGTCCACTGTTTTGACCTTGGCAATGGTGCTTGATGTGGCAGCAGTGTATGGTCTTGGTGTTGAGGCCCACATGTCAGTGTCTCTGGTATGTTCTTGATTGTGGGTCCCAGATGCAGCCTCGTATGTTCTGGCAGGTGAGTTCCTGATGCCAGCCTCTCTGTACAAGTATTTATCTTTTTTCAAACCCGACCATTAAACTCGAGGGATGCTGCAGGCTGGTGGGTCGGCAACGTCAGCCTCTCCATCAAGCAATATTGCTAGAAAAAAGTAAACCCAAGATAATTTTATGTCAAACATAGAGAATCGAACTCAAGACTTCAAAACACATATAAACCATGTGCGTTGCCACAACGACAAACAAAATAGATGAACATTCTCATTAAAAAGCTTTATAGTACCTATAACTTATATATTGGCCTTCTTAATAAGATTCTATGTGTCGATGTTATCTCTCTTATTAAAATAAAAGGGAAGCGATCCTGGCATCTCAATTTATTAGATGCCAGATAATGGAGTAGTTTCTTAAAAACATGGGTAGGTGGCTTTTTTGTTTTTGTTTTAAAGGGCAAATCCGAAAACGCCGAATTTAACATTTTAGGTTATTCTACATCTACTGTACTCAATGGGCTATACTCAATGCGCTATTCTCCATGGGCTCCTTGATAAATATTTAAATGGGCCATCATCAGCAAGTCCCCTGACCCCTACAAGACCGAATTAAATTGTTCTGGGCAAAAGAGGGGCCGAATGGGCTAGATTTTACCTCCTCTTTAGTAAACTTTGCATTATGATGTGGCTCGGCCGGATTTGGAACACAGACCTCACTACAGGAGGAAAAAACGATAATTATTTTGACATATATTCCTGTATAAATATCTAAAGAATAAGGGACACAGACCGCATGCGCCAAAACTGGACTGGTATCCAATGACTTCACTTGGTACCCTCTAATTTCTGTCCAAAACACATCCAACGGTTCTGATGACACGCAGGCAAAAGATCTAGTGCAATGAGCCTAGCAGCAGTGACAAAATTTTTTTACAAATTCAGTAGCATTTGAAAGATCTAGTAGTATAGAATAAGACAGAAAAAATATCGACAGATTCCTAGTTCATATTTAGCAGCACTTGACTGATTCTGCAACATTCCAAAGTGACTGTTTCAGCAATACAGACACTGAAACTCAATAGCAGTATAGAGAGAACTTGTTCATGTTTCAGCTCTAAAAACCTTGTCGGATGATCAGTTTGCCCTTTTCTCCAAACACACTTGATCATTGGAGCAAGCATAACTGATGATCAAGTATGCTTTTATGTGCATACCTCCTCTTCACATTAATACCAGTGTGACCCCCATATATATATGCATCCCAAAATGTCCAAGCCTCATCTAGATTGTGACAAAGCCAAGTTTAAAAAGGAAAGCAAGACCATCTAGTGCACTTGATCTAAACAAGTATCAGTACATCAGTATTAGTTCTAGAAAGAACATTAGTAATAATAACGACATAACACTTGACAAATTGAGTAGCATTTGAAGCTTGAGCAGTACACCATATTCAGCACTTGATCTGTCGATCTAAAAAAGTACCAGTACATATGTATTACTACAAAATAGATTAGCAGTAGCAAGTTAAGACCTCCATACAAAATACTCGGCATAATGCAACAGCGTGTCAAGTGTTGGC
Source organism: Avena sativa (assembly GCA_916181665.1). NCBI lineage: Eukaryota > Viridiplantae > Streptophyta > Magnoliopsida > Poales > Poaceae > Avena > Avena sativa. The sequence continues at coordinate 276,276,340 of OV702292.1, forward strand.
CGGGTAGCGCTTTCTTTCCTGCCTATTACGCTTTCCTTGTCACACCGTCGCATGTGGGCCCACTATGTCAGCAGCGTACACTGGAAATAGGTTACATTGCCACAAACTTGTTCCACCTCGACCCATACAAATTGAATTCGTCACCAACATAAAGTAGTAATTAATTAGCATGACGTTACATATCTTAACATTGGGATCATCACAAAGAATATTTAGATGTTTTATCTCACTTTTGAAACTTGTTGATGCAATACTCCTACTCTATAGGGAATTCTGACGAATGGTTCAGAAGCTTCCAGGTAACACTACGGCTGCGACATGTACGACCCGAGCCCTTCCAAGGCGACTTCGACCGATGATGGCCTGCTTGTCAGCTCAGATGTCGATACCATTTCGACCGCATGGAGCTCATGCCACAGAGATAGCGACCAATGCTTCACCTTGTACCACAGCGATTCGCACGCCCCTGAACTGATGAGCCCAGGGATATGACGATGTCCATGGTGTGGCCATCAATTTGGGCGACGAACAAGATGCCCTCTTTCCCGATGCCGATGACATCTGCTCTCCGCGAGCCTCCTGTGGGCACCGGCTTAGACAACTCCTAGTGTTTGTGGCTATAGGGCATTTTGGGCGCAATCCTCGAGTGAGCAACTCTGCCGTGGTAGACGAGCTCTACTATAGGTGTTATCTCTACCGATGAGGTGATGAACTCACATTCAGGCTCCATGCAGACTTGCTGGCCGTGAAAGCGCCAGATTATGTGGTCGTAGACATCGTTGTAGGGGACGAATGTCCCGTAGTGGTCGTTGGGGCATCTGCTACCTTTTCCACCCGCGACTTGGCGGTACAGCTCCTTGGAGCATGTGGCTAGCCGGGCGGTGCTGGTAGTGTCTAGACGCATAGCAATTTCGTTGAAAACATCATCGCTGATCTTGCTCCAGATGCCGTGCAGTGGGTTGTGTGTCGATTGTGACATCGTGATGGATTGGGGGGAAGAGGTCGGACCATAGTATGACTATCGGGGCACTTTTGGAGAGGGGTGATGCGGCCTACAAGATCCAATGCAGCGGGCAAGATGGCGAGGAAAATGTGTGAAGCATGCACTGGAGACGATCCCAAATGTGGGGCCAGGCGGCATTGGTGAGTGGGGATAAAAACAGCCGAGATGGGGAAGATGGGATGGCTCTTTGAACGAGTTTTTTTGCAAGGCCTCTGGAGCTTCATCTAGGACGCCGATTAGCTTGGCTGGCATGCTGTAGTGCACTAAATTAACCATCTGAAATCTTGGTGTATTTTATAGCTAGGCCAACATGCTCTCGTGCGCTAAATTAACCATGTCACGACCTGGGCCATTACAGCTAGGCCGGCACACTGCCGTGTATGCCGACTAGAGTTACTACTGTTGTCATGTTTGACCATATGATGTTTATTTACAGCTTCTATTTTCCTAAAAAATAGTACTCCTACCTAGTAGTAATACACTTGTACCAGTACAGGATGTATTACTACTGGCAGTAGAGTACGACGAAAAATGATCTCGTTAGTTCTATGGCATACAAGAGTTGTACTACACCTACCCACTTGATTGTCAGGTACACCAACAAGACACAACTCTTGTATGCGGCGGAACTAACAAGATGATTTTTTAGTTTGCTAAAAAGGATTATAATGTGGAATAGGAGGTAGTACAATACTAGCAATAGTACACTAGATGTTTGTTTTGCAGTTTTCTTGCAAACATAGTACAGTAAATACCTCCACATCGGAGCCTAGCGCGATCAAATACCACGGTGTTCCAATAGGATGCATGATAACGGAAGGTGTTCAAGCACCTCTTTATAGTATAGTTATAATTAGAAGCAAACAGTCACTACATTAATACACCTACGATATAGTAAATTGTCCATCAAATGATGGGTGATAACCTGCACATCTGATCACCTTCTCGCAGTTATCATGATCAAATACTATCACCTTAAAGGAAGTGGTGGCAAGCTTCTTGAATACCAGAAAGTATCCTACCTTCAAGTCATGTGCTTTGACAAAATCTAGCCATCCTTCGTCAAGGATTACCTTGCCATCTTGATTCTTCAGCTCGACATCCCAGCTTCAGGCTTTGCATATCTTCAGCTTGATGGCCTCTGGATACTCACCACCAAACGTTGGCAAAAAGGAGTTGGGTATGCTCCGCACGTCTAACCCTCTGGTATTAACAGCATCTTGCAGAACTCGGCACAGGTGTTCTCCACGTGGGTGTTCCTGGCTTGCCCCTCCATCTAGACTACACATGGATCTCTTGTCTTCTTCGATGATGAGTCTACCCAAGCTCGAGCTTCTTGCCCGAATACTGCAAAAAAACATGGATAGATAATGTATCTACCAACTGTCAATAATTGTGAAATAGTACAGTATTAGCTGATAGAGTACAATACAAGATCAACTAAGAAAGTAAAGTGGAGCAATTTCATATCGAAGTACATAAATTAAAGTCTTAACTATAGCTAGCATGAACGTCGGTTATATTAGTACTACTTCTAAGGTCTAGGCATCACATTAGTGCAGTTCTTTATCGAGTAGTACAGATACCGAACACCCATGAACAGACGAACAGACGAACATGATGAGCTCTATCTGCTACCAATGCTAGAGATGCATACATATACTCGAAATTTTGGCAAAAATCAGGGTAGGGCAGAAGCCGCCCTAACTTTCCCAAATTAAAGGGACCTCTGCCCCTGAGACCAATCTAAAGCAAAACATACCGAGTGGCCTCCCAAATCATCATCAGTCGTCGATCAATCAATACAAAATTTGAACTTATTATTACAGTTCACCGTAGATCTAGCCCCGAAACTAACTTGCGTGTGTAAAACTGAACTGTAGTATACAAACGGGTTAAATGAACTAGATGAGAACTATACTCAACACCAACCCACTGTTAACCAAGCGCTAATAAAAGCTTGACCGCGTCTCATCATCAAGATCAAGGGTTTCAGGGATTATGTATATACTGCACTTCCACCGTGATGTCTGAGGGATGCGACGGCTCTATAGATGAGGTTGCAGGGCCCGGCGACCACAGCCGACCCGCCTAAGACGAGTAAGTTGCGGCGGTGGTGGTCGTCAGTGGAGGGAAGCGCAATGGCGATTAAGGAGTGATGTGTGAGAGAGGGCTGGGGCTGGGGCTAGGGCTGGTGAGGGAATAAATGCGGTGAGGTTACACGAATGTTGTGGACAAAGTAAACCTTGCCACCAATACAGTACTACTAATTGTCATGCAAAAATTAATAGCCTAGAAAATTAGACACGACAGCTTGAGTGCTTGAATAGGAAAACATAAAACACATACTATGAAAGTATATTATTTCGTACATGGTGCCTAGGACAAGCAATAGTGGAAATGATGTTGCAACTACTGATACTACAATATAGTATGAAAGTAGTACGTACATAGTACAGTACATTACATGGTGACAAGTACTAGCTACGGAAATGATGTTGTGAGTTCTCATAATCAGCTTTTCGGTATTTTGGTCAAACTTCACATAGTTCCAACGAGGCAGGGTTGGCACGAAGCACGTTGGCGCCTCAAACATTTGCTCTCTATGATCCGCTCCAGTGTAGTTAAGTGATGAACCTATGGCACCCCCATTGACGTGCATGCGACTCCAATCTAGAACTGGTTGTGGGCGATGTTGGCAGCGCACATGTGTAGCAAACACACAGTCTCTTCTGAACACTGGCAGAGCTTCATCAACATCGGCAGCACCAGGTTCAGAATTTGTAGGGGGCTCGAGGATGAATGGGGTTGATTCCCACAAACACTGACCTCCCTTCAAGATTATCCCTTCTGATCCAGTCCGGTGCTACAGGATCATACAAATTAAGGGCCCACTAGAAAACGTGGCAGTGGAGCGAGGGATAAGAGAGAAGTTCTCTACCCATGTACGATACAGGATTACCATGGCTACTAGATCGTGCACCCCTGGTGTGAATCCATAGGATATCCCAGCCAAGCTTTGCCAAGTACCAGCTGCATAATGCAATATCTTCAGCCTCGACATTGTCACCGGCTTGGAAATTTCCCGGCTCTTCAATTACTGGAGCCTGTATGACACACATGCCTGCAAGTATACCTGTGTGTGCATTTCGGTTAGTAAAAGTATCACGAACAATGCAGTTGTATGTAATTTATAAATTTTACTTTTAAATAACGGGACTCAGTCCATTTGTTTGGTTCCTAGACAAGAACATCTCCTCGCGGTTCTGTCACCACGTAAATGCGATCAATAGGACCATTGATTAGACAATTGGCAATGGCATCAACATACGTTGCTGGTGCAAGATAGTCGTTTCGAAGGATAATCTAGTCCCTGTCACTAGGAAAATCTATGGTAGCAATGAATTTGTCAAACACCTCCATCGCACTGTAGTGCCATTGGTTGTCAAATCTGTATGGCTTCTTTGCTATTTGTATCTTCAGCAGCTCAATATTCACGTGCTTGTAGAGGTAAGTGCACGGGGGGTCGTGGAAACACTGGTTCCCCGATGAATAAATATCAACACTCTACACACGTGGCAGCTAGATACGTGCCATACTATAGATGTTTTGAAGGTACCAGCAACCCGGGTGCTTTGCAATCGCAATCCATTCTCCGTTAGCACCAACCTAGTGACCCTTGTTTTCAAATCCTTCGTCATCCCATGTTCCGGGTATGTCATCCTCAACTGGTACAAATGCTTCTACTGTTCGGTTGTCTAGTGACATTTGAAGCGCGTAAATTCCTTGCAACAGATTTTCTTCATATCTAGGGGCATGCAAGGTGTTTGACAAAGGGCGAGTGGTAGCTAGATTTGCAGAAAAACTACTATCTGAAAGATGCAGAAACGTGATGAATAAAACATGAATGTATGCAGACAAAGACACCAAGGAATAAGGTCTTGTTTGCATTAAAGAAAAAGTGTAGGAATAGTTAAGTTTCCTATGCTGGCACTGTTCAGAGGAATGAACTAGAGGAAAAAATGTAGGCAATTTTCCTATGATTGATTAACAAGATTAGTGTCCTCTTTTGATCAATGGTTTTTAAAAATTGTAGGAATAGGAAAAACACAGGATTGACATGGTATGTACAGTAAATTCATAGAATTAAAAACGCAGGAATTTTGTAACAGGTGTCTTTGGATAGTGAATAGGACACAAACACAGGAGTTTTGCAAAAATATAGTGTAAGTGCATTGGACTTCTCAAAGCAGAAATAGAATGAGGTTGGAGCTCATGTTTAGATTCTTATGGAATGGAGGGCATAGGAATTAAGAAGTGATTCCATAGGAATTTGATATCTTCCAAAATCCTATGGGTTAGAATCCTCCAAAACTCATATGCAATTCTTCATATCCAACTTGGACCTCAGAAGAACAAGAATGAGGTCCCAAGAGATACGATAACATCGTAAATATACTCTCCTGTGAGGTTTGACTTTGATTTTACCATGTGTTAAAGTAATCCTATGTTTTTGTATTCATGTAAACCAAATAGCCAACTTTTTACAGAAATCTCGTGTTTGTAAAACACATCAAACATAAAATATGACGCCAGCCTTGATTGATCAATACACCTTCCGTTGCGGGTATCAACAATCCTGGTCGTTCTTGTTTTTTCAAATTAGTACGTTTGGAGGAGAGGGGGGACACTGAAGCAAAAGTCTTGGGCCTTTTTCGATCGCAGGATTGAGAAGACATTAATTTATAGGTTTGCCGGTAAAAAACATGCGATTATAAAATATAGGAAAACTACCTACCTAATTGGACCGATGAGAGTTGAGCCTCAAGTAGATGTTCCAATTCCTACAGGATTTAATCATGGGTGGGGGGTTGTAGTTCAAAAGAATTTGCGTACCACAATCCCTTTGATCCAAATTCAATCCATAGGAAAGAATCTAAGGTTTCGAGTCCTACAAAAATCATGCAAAACTGATTTTTACCTGCTCATCACGGTCTAGTGGCCATGTCTGTGGGTAAGAGTGAAGTAGGCAGTGCAAATGAAACGGGAGACCAGGATCTTCCACAATCCCTTGATGCATGCCAACCATGCCGTGAGCCAGGTGAGAGGTGCTGAGAAGATCGGCACGACCGGTGATGTTGCTCAGCGGTCCGTAGTGGAGGTTGCAAAATCCGATTGCCTGGCTATAGCACTCAGCTATCTTACGCTTCATCGCTCCAGATGTCGTTCCAAGGAAGAGTACTGCGGAAGATTAGTTGGGATGGGTTGGTGGTTTCTACTATTCTGCAAGGGTGTAGAGGGGCTACTATGGTGCACAAGCGGCCGGAGCGGCAGAGGAAGATGATGAGGGGCGCGGGGTGGTTCTCCTCTGGTTGTTGGATCGACTACTCCGACCCAGTATATTGGGGAAAAACTAACACGAGACGTTAACATAGACGCTTATGCAAAAAAGGAATAATAACAGAAAATTAGATATAGTAGTATTTCTTAAATGCTCCATCCCGCAATGTTGGCCCCTAGTTTTAGGCGCTACTATTTTTTCCGGTAGGTATCTAGGGATAGCAAATCACACCGTGCCAAATAAAAAAAGTTCGAAATGTCCTCAAATTTGCTTTGCATGTGGGGATGGTGATGCCGCACTGAAGGAGAGAACAAACACAATTTGTTTTGAATGCATATATACTACTCCCTCCGATCCATATAATGTTTTCAAATTTATCTAGATTAGAATGTATATAGTCATGTTTTCGTGCTAGATTTATCTAATGGTTGGAAACTCCGAGTGGCAACATTGTTACCGTGACATGATTCACCCATTTTCTCCCAAATATGGGAACATCACGAATGATGGGTCCTTACATTTAGCATGAAGCACCCTAAAAATAAGAAAGGGAAATAGTAAGGTCCGGCGCCTTCTCGAGAGAGCAGAGCCATACTCTTCATACTACATTCTCTTTGTTTTCAAAATATATCGCCAAATTTGGAGGCATGAAAATTCCTGGACATGGGAACATCATTAGCATAATGTATGATGTAGATATGGCCATGACCTTGGTGATTTGGCTTGAAATCCAAGAATGTTCAAACTCATCGACAACTAATAAAATGAAATACGTTTAAATTTTACCACTTGCTTTTAGGTTCGAATTTCACACGTAAGGACAGAGGGATTACATTTTAAATCAAGGACCTAAAAAGGTAAAATTTTATCAAGGTCTATACATTTAGCACGAAGCACCCTGATATTAAGCAGGGAAAACAGTCAGGTTTTGCTCCTTCTCGAGAGAAAAGTTGATCAAGCCATACTCTTCATACTTCTTCCTCTTTGTTTGTTTTCAAAATATGACCAAATTTGTGCCTTGCAAATTCTTGGATATGGGATCATGAATCATCAGCATAAAGTATGATGTAGATATGGCCATGACCTTGGTCGTTCTTCTTGAAATCCAAGAATATTCATACTTATCGACAACTAATAATCTTAAATACGTTTAAATTTTTATAGTTGCTTTTAGGTTTGAATTTTACACGTACGAATGGTGGGAGTACATTTTACATCAAGGACCTAAAAAAGGTAAAGTTACATCAAGGTCCATATATTTAGCACGAAGCACCCTAAAATTAAGAAGGGAAAATAGTCATGTTTTGCTCCTTCTCGAGAGAAAAGTAGATCGAGCCATACCCTTCATACTACTTCCTCTTAATTTGTTTTCAAAATATGGCCAAATTTGTCCACATGCAAATTCTTGGATATGGTATGAGGAACCATCAGCATAAAGTATGATGTAGATATGTCCATGACCTTGGTCATTCATCTTGAAATCCAAGAATGTTCATACTCAACGACAACTAATAATCTTAAATGTTTTTAAATTTTCCAACTTGCTTTTAGGTTCGAATTTTACATGTACGAACGGTGGGAGTACATTTTACACCAAGGACCTAAAAAAGGTAAAATTACTCCATACATTTAGCATGAAGCACCCTAAATTTAAGCAAGGAAAATAGTCATGTTTTCCTCCTCGTGAGAGATGTTGATCGAGCCATATTCTTCATAATACTTCCTCTTTGTTTGTTTTCAAAATATGGCTAAATTTGGGGGCATGCAAAATCTGGGATACGGGATGACAAATCATCGCCATAAACTATGATGTAGATATGGCCATGACCTTCGTCATTCGTCTTGAAATCCAAGAATGTTCATATTCATCGACATATAATAATCTTAAATATGTTTAAATTTTACAATTTGCTTTTAGGTTTGAATTTTACACAGAAGGTCGGAGTACATTTTACAAGAAGGACCTAAAAAGGTAAAATTACATCGAGGTGCATACATTTAGCATGAAGCACCCTAAAATTAAGCAGGGAAAACCATCATGTTTTGCTCCTTCTAGAGAGAGAAGCTGACTGAGCCATACTCTTCATACTACTTACTCTTCGCTTGTTTTCAAAATATGGCCAAATTTGGCGACATGCAAATTCTTTGCTATGGGATCATGAATCATCAACATATAAAGTATGATGTAGATATGTATGACCCTATTCGTTCAGCTTGAAATGCAAGAATTTTCATATTCATGGACAACTAATAAGCTTAATTACATTTAAATTTTACCACTTGCTTTTATGTTCAAATTTTACACGGATGGTGGAAGTACATTTTACAGCAAGGACCTAAAAAGGTAAAATTACATCGAGGTCTATACATTTAATTACCACAGAGCACCCTAAAATTAAGCTGGGAAAATAGTCGGGTTTGGCTCCTTCTCGAGACAGCAGCTGGTCGAGCCATACTCTTTGTACTACTTCCCTCTTCGATTGTTTTCAAAATATGGCCCAATTTGGTAGCATGAAATTCTTGGATATGGGATCATGAATCATCGATGTAAAGTATGATGTAGATATGGCCATGACCTTGGCCGTTCGGCTTGAAATCCAAGATTGTTCATACTCATTCACAACTAACCTTAAATTTGTTTAACTTTTACCACTAACTTGTAGGTTCGAATTTTACACGGACAGTAGGAGTACATTTTACATCAAGGACCTCAAAATGGGTAAATTACATCGAGGTCCATACATTTAGCATGAAGTAACCTAAAATTAAGCAAATAAAAAAGTATGGTTCGGCTCCTTCTCGAGAGAGCAGATGACCGAGCCGTACTCCTCATAGTATTTCTTCCTCTTCGTTTGTTTTCATCAAGGATCTAAAAGATGAAAATTACATCGAGATACGAAAATTTATCACGAAGCACGCCTTAAAATTAAGCAAAGGAAAATAGTCGGGTTCGGTTCCTTCTCGAGAAAGAACCTGACCAAGCCATACTCTTCGTACTTCGTCCGCTTCGTTTGTTTTCAAAATACATGGCCAAATTTTGTGTCATGCAAATTCTTAGATATGGGATCATGAATCATCAGCATAAAGTATGATGTACATATGTCCATGACCCTGGTCGTTCGGCTTGAAATGCAAGAATATTCATACTCATTGACAACTACTAAGCTTAAATACGTTTAAATTTTACCACTTGCTTTTGTGTTCGAATTTTACACGGACAATGGGAGTACATTTTACAGCAAGGACCTAAAAAGGGGTAAAATTACATCGAGGTCCATACATTTAGCACACGGAGCATCCTAAAATTAAGAAGGGAAAACAATCATGTTTGGCTCCTTCTCGAGAGAGAAGCTCAGTGAGCCATACTCTTCATACTACTTTCTCTTTGTTTGTTTTCAAAATATATGGCCAGAGTTGGCGGCATGCAAATTCGTGGACATGGGATCATCATCAGCATAAAGTATGATGTAGATATGGCCATGACCTTCGTTGTTCGTCTTGAAATCCAAGAACGTTCATACTCATCGACAACTAATAATGTTAAATACGTTTAAATGTTACCACATTCTTTTAGGTTTGAATTTTACAAAGACGGTGCTAGTATATTTTACATCAAGGACCTAAAAAAGGTAAAATTACGTCAACATCCATACATTTATGTCTGAAAACTTGTCTTGTGGTATTCAGATCCATATTCTTCGGTGTTTGTTTATGTAAAAGAATAATCTTGTCATCACTCGAAATATTGAGGATTAAATGTTCTTTGGTGATAGTTGGAAACTAACACTGATGACATTGTTTACTACATGAATATGCACCCATCTACCTCTGAAAATACATTTAATTCAATAGCAATCAATTGCCCTTACTTGTGTAGACTCTAAGGCTGGTCATAGTGGGGAGTAACTTCAACTAGTGTCATGCACCTCACACTAGTCTAAGTTACCACCTTCATAGTGCATAGTAACAAAGGTAGTGTCATAGAAGACTATATTAATTATCTTGTAGACTCATTTTCACTTGAAAAGTGTGATGTTAACTTAGCTAGTTACTACATCCATCTCTTTCCTCATTTAATAGCATGCCATGTCATCACTCAGAAAACTGAGAATTTTATTTCCTGATAGTTGGAAACTCACACTGACGACATGGTTTACTACAAGAAGAAGGACCCATCTACCTCCAAAAATACATTTAATTCAAGAAGACTGTCCAAGTTTGACCTAATTTCATTAAATTGTCAAGATGCAAAAACTCAGCAAGAAGTTGAACCTATTGTCAAAACTCCCGGTGTTTTATAATATATTAATTGTGACCCCTCGATGGGTACCTCCAAAAGTTTTTTCGTAAAACTTTCAAAGCAACCTACAATTTACTTGTAGTTTCAAATTTGACCTAATTTCGATAAATCGACATAAAGTCATTCGGTCAAATAGGCAGAGTTAGCTAGGAAGTTTGAAAACTCATAAATAAAACATGGGAATCATCGGTACAACATGTTGGTAAAATTGGCTTCTGGCATTCAGATCCAATTTTGTTTGGACAGTCCTAAACAGAAAAGAACAACCTTGCTCGTCATCCACTCGGAAAATTGAGAATAATTGAATGTTCTTTCCTAATATAGTTGGAAAATCACACCGACAACATTGTTTGGATTTCCTGGTCTTGATCCAACGGTCAATGTTCAAAGTTGTCCGTACACTATATAGTGGTATGGTATGGTATAGTAAGAGATAAGAAAATATAAAGATAAGATAAGAAGTACTGCGAATGGCCGATCTTTTGAGTAACCTTCCCTCCTAATGTTTGGGAAGCAAGTGAAAATTTCGAAAACCGGAAAAGTTTGAATTTTTTTGCCGCCAAGGACCAAAGTGGTTTCCTTCCTATGTACTCCTCATCCCTACTCCACACCAACACGACTGCGGAACACGCTAGAGACATAGATCCACTATACCAAGGCAGACGTGCGCAACACCACGCTGCGGACCAGGGAGAGATTAGCTGGGCCGGTGCGCGAGGGGAAAGGGTAGGAGAGACGGAGGATGGATGGTGAGAGGCAGCGAAGGAGAGAGAAAACACACAATTTGTTTTGCATGCATAGTTCCTGAAAGTTATTACTAGTAGAGTGGCCGCAGGAGTACCTCGTGTCAGCAGTCCATCATAACTTTCCTCTGACATCGAACCACGTTCAACTCCTCTCCGTTGCTGCCCTATTTTACCCTCCCTATGTTTTATTCTCTCAGCTTGTACAGCGCGTGGATAGAGGTGAGCATATGTCTAAGCAAATAAATGAGTACTACTATACTAATATACTAGTACTAATATACTACTCCCTCCGATCCAAATTAATGTTCTCAGATTTGTGTAGATTTGGATGTATCTAGCACAAAAAGATGACTAGATACATCCGAATCTAGACAAATGTGAGAACACTAATTTGGATCGAGGGAGTACTATTTGCTTTTTCCCTAATAAGGGCATCAGCAATATGTACAAAAGCACACCTTAAGGCCTAGTATGTGGCATCCGCTAAGGTTCACCATTTACATTGTGGGAAAATAGAGTTTATATCTTTAAGCCTAATAAGGTGCACCTCAAGCTTGTGGGTTGCCCATAGAGAATAGAAAAATCATTTCCCCTCTCTCCCTGTTTCATGTGATTGTTTTCAAAAGGTGCCCAAAATTTCATGATGCAAAATCTTAGCTAGAAGTCAAAGCACTCGTCAAAACTCTCTGTGGTTTCTGATATATTAATTAACCACTCGATGGGTACCTCCAAAAGCTTTTTTCATAAAACTTTCAAAGAAACCTACAATTTATTATTTGTAGTTCAAGTTTGACCTAATTTCATTAAATTCAAGAGCAATCTATCGCACTTAGTGGTATCTCAAGTTTGACCTAATTTAATTAAACTGTCAAGACGCAAAATCTTGGCAAGAAGATGAACCTGTCGTCAGAACTCTATAGTATATTAATTGACCCCCCCCCCCCGGCGCCCCCTCCGATGGGTACCTCTAAGAGATTTTTCATAAAATTTTTAAAGAAACCTACACATTTTACTTGTAGTAGTTCAAATACCTATTATATATTTTTGCTTTACCTATTATTATTTTATATAGTGATGATATGCTAGATATCTATTATCCGAGTCTCACGTGCAGAGCATGTGCAATTTACTAGTACGTGTAGTTAGCTCAGAATTTTGCAACTCATAAAACATGGGAATCGTTGGTACAACATGTTGGTCCAATATATATGTATGTAACCTTGGCTTGTGGCATTCAGATCCAATATTCTTCGGACTTTCTTTAGGAAAAAGAACAACCTTGCTCGTATTCTTCACTCGGAAAATGTAGAATTTAATGTTCTTTCTTGATAGTTGGAAACTCACACCGACAACACTATTTACTATAATGTAACATACCAAAAACTTTAATCCAAGTGATCAAGATCAAATCTACCCAATTTAGGGTTAACAAAAACTTTTTGTATTAAAAATCTTTAAGCATTCATATGTGTGTACATTTAAAATAGGAGTTGTTTTGAATTGCCATGATTGAGTGATCTCTTGGTTGTAAAATGACTCTAAGGTGAATTACACATCAACTAGATCATCCCCAAGCAAATCCCAAGGAAAAAGAATTAAATAAGGAAATGGTCACTTTTGCCATTTTAATCACCTAGCCCACTTTGGCTATTCCTAGCACTCAAATTCAAACAGAAACAATTGTGTATCTTTGCACCACTTGCTAGTACAAGTAGTGATGTGCCAAGGTCCACTTTGTGTCAGCCCAAAAAAGTCAAACTCTCATTTTAAATGACATTTGAAAATTGAATCTAGTTCATATTTCTAGATATCACTTTTCCAAAAACCACTCAAATAAACTCAATTTCAAAATCCCAAGCAAACCTATAAGCTTAAGCATAAGATAAACCACTCCACCAAAAATCATCTCAAAATTTAAATAAAAGTTTCATGCGGCCATTTGGTCAAACAGGTGGCAGGCAAGATTTTTCGACTTAACTAATACTGTTTATGGATCAATGCATTGTCGAGTTTTTGGCCTCCATTTGGTTCCCCTGTCTCCCCCAGCTCTAACCAAACCCTCACCGGCCGACCCCTTAGGCTGGAGCAGCAGTTGCGCGCCGCCCGTTTTTGGTCACCGCCGGCCGAGAATGCGCAGCTTGCAGCAGACCACGACGTGCAAAACCAGCTTGCCCACTAGCTCCGTCCAACCCTACCGCGACTCCCTGTCCACCCCACGATCACTGCCAGCCCCTGGACCACCCCAGAGAAGAACTGCCCTTTCCTCTCTACGCTGCGCCAGAGCACCCTTGCCGCCAGTATGCCACAAACCGCGCCTCGACATCAGACCATGCACGCCACTCCACCTTGAACCCATCACCCTGCCAGACACAGTCATGCACCGCCGTGCGACCCACAGTCACTAGGAGCACCGTCGAGCACCGCCTCTGTCTCCCAGAGCGCGGGAAGCTCCTGACCGTTAGCCACCGCCCCTAGCGTCACCATTACACCATAGAGGACCGCTAGCAGACCCCGCACCGTCCGCCTACCTCACCCACGCTGGTAGCCCCCTATACTGTCGTCCCCAACGAGCTCCGCCCACTCCCTTCGGTCCCCTCATCGAGCCTATGTAAGCAAGCCTCCCCAACACCATTTCTTCACACCATTCCACTCCCCTCTCTCCACTGATCGTTTCCCCTCTCTCACAGGAGCCGCTCGAGCAGCCCATCACCGGAATTCCGCCGGAGGTAGCCGCTGCAGAGGAGGAGAAGTTGCAGTCGATTTCGTCCACCTCAGCCCCTGCCGCGACCTCGCCTGAGTCCGCCGTCGTCCACCAGTTCATTTGACCGCCTTGCCGCACTAGCTGGAGCCCTGGTACGTCGCTAGTAGACCCCCACCGACCGTGTTAGGGTTCAATCTCACCGGCGACGTATCCGTCATCGACGACGACCATGAGCCGTTGATCTGTGTTCTAATCGTGCGGTCCAGATCGCCCCGTACCGCTTCGCATTTAATGAGTCACTAACAGGCAGGACCCCCCTGTCAGCATCCCTCAGCGATGCGGAGTGTACACGGGCCGGCCCATTTAGTTTCCCGCGCTGACCTAGGAATTCAAATATATGTTTTTCTATTTTAATTAAAACCTAGTTCTGTCCCTTCGTTGAAAAATCAATTCAGAGAGTTCTACAAATCCAAATTGAGTGATTCCAATTTTGTTGGAAATGTAATGAAAATCTCTATCCAAGACCGTTGGATTTGAATAATTTAGAGTTAGAAATCTGTCCTAGTAAAAATAACAAGACAGAAGATTTTGCACATTCAAACATTTTTATAAAATCAACCATAATAGCTTTTGAGTTGATTCCAACTCTCAAAAATCAAATTTAACCATACATATATGAATATGTAATAATATTAAGGCTTGCATGCAGTGACTTTGGACTAGTACCAAAATAATGCTATATAGGCATTTCTAGTCACTTTAAATCATTAATTATTAAACTTAAACTTATTAAAATATGATCCAACCTTTAAATCACATTTCCCATATGTTAGAATATGTGGTGATGAAATGTGTCCACATGATCCCATATTTTAATTGGAGAATATTAAATCTTAGTTAATTTCAATGAGTAGAAATTACTTTTCTCAAATAAAATAAATGAAACTAGCTCATTAAACCTTGTGATGCTTGTGATGATAATAGATCATCAAATGTGTGTATTAGTGTGCTAAGTAGACTAGTTAAGCATTGTTTGGTGATTGTGTATTCGGTATGTATTTATAGAAGATCACCCTTGCAAGCTATTATTGGCAAGATAACACTTGCAAGTATTATACCTAGCAAACCATCTTTAGCAATGCAAACTAACACTTGCAACATAGATAACTTAATCAAATGCCTTAACCATGCTTTGGTTATGCCACTTCACTATTACCTACTCCAAGTTTTATTTACAAGCTTTACTTTCTTTACTTTACAAAAGTCCTTTACTTGTTTAAACGTAGCATAAAGAGTATAAAACTTGACCTATCTAGTAGACTTAGATGTCATTCTATGGCATGAGATTGAGATTAGCATCCCACCTTAGTGAACACTCTTAACCTAGTAGTCTAGAGCTAAACCAAAACTTTATTCACTTTAGATGGGAATACTTGGTGAAAATGACTTGTGAAAACCTTGGAATGATGAGTCATTCTATTGAGATGTTTTGACATGTGTTGAGAAACACAAATGGTTTATGAGGATGATGAAAATGTTGAGGCATGAGGCTTAGCCCTTTTACAAAAACTTATGGTTGGGTTCGGATGCGATACCATTCCAATTTTACTATACAACCACAATACCTGAATTGGGTAAGGCTTAGTCGGAAGTTTATATGCATTAGTATTAGTTCCCTCGTAGGAGAGGTTTGAGCTGAGGCTACCTCTCAATGTTGTCCACCTATCCAGTGCCCAAGATGACAGATGCTCATGGTTGGGAGGCCATTCTCATAGGAGAGGTGCTTATACTAGGGTGTGTAAAGGAAAGGTTATGTTTGATTATGTGCATACTAAGTATGATGATTCAGGGTTATCCCTGACAGATGTATTGAATCTTGTGGTGAAAGTGTACCACCTCTGCAGAGTGTCAAACTATTCGAATAGCCGCGTCTGTGGTTATGGACAGTTGGAGTGGCCATACTGTTCCGTTGTCAGATGTTTTCAAAACGACTTATGAAATGAATTGTGACATGACTTGACCACAACAGAGTTGTGACTATGGCAACTAAGTTCCCACTTAGGTGTTTTCAAACTTCTTTTATTCTTTGTTTCTGAACTCAGCTTAGGTTTCAAACTTAACTTTAGAAATAAACTTAACCTAGAACTATCCTATTTGTTAGTGGTAGTTTGCGAGTACTTAAAGAGTACTCATGGCTTTTGTCCCTAGCTATTCCTATGGCCAGACTATGAAGGGGATTACCAAGATGAATGACAGCAGGACGGCTACGACAACTAGGATCATCTCCCATCGTCAGCATTGCCTATGACTCTGAAAATGGACCCTACCGCTATGCTATTTTTTCCGCTACTTGATTGTATTAAGACTGGATCATGAGATCCTTTATTTGTGTAAGTCCTTATTATGGTTTGTAATGGATGATGTACTGTGATATTCAATATGTTATGTCTCGCAAAAATGGTAATCCTGGGATTGCGATGTATGGCATAACATGCATCTGGGATTAAAAATCCGGGTGTTGACATATAATAAGATGCACCGATGACCTACCTATGAGAAGACATTTAATTCAAGAGCAATCTATGGCGTTTACTTGTAGCTAGCACAAGTTTGACCTAATTTCGTTAAATTGTCAGGATGCAAAGTCTTAGCAAGAAGTTGAACCTATCATCGAAACTCTCGCTGGTTTCTGATATATTCATTTTGACTCCTCGATGGGTACCTCCAAATGCTTTTTCATGAATCTATAAAAGCAAAACCTACAATTTACTTGTAGTTTCAAATTTGACCTAATTCCGAGATATCGAGATAAAGTCATTCAAATGGGAGGGGTTAGCTGGGAAGCTTGAAAACTCGTAAAACATGGGAATTGCAAGTACAACATGTTGTCTATCCACTATATATGTCTGTCAACTTGACTTGTGGTATCCACATCCAATATTCTTTGCACTTATCTTTATAGAGAATTAAAGAATAACTAACCTCGCTCGTCTTCACTCGGAAAATGTAAAATTGAATGTTCTTTCCTGATAGTTGGAAACTCACACTGACGGTATTGTTTACTACAACAAGATGCACCGATCTACCTCTGAAAATACATTTAATTTAAGAGAAATCTACCGCGCTTACTTGTAGCTCAAGTTTGACCTAATTTCATTAAATTGTCAAGATGCAAAATCTTAGCAAGAAGTTGAACCTATCGTCAAAACTCTCGGTGTTTTGTGATATATTAATTGTGACCCCTCGATGGGTACCTCCAAAAGATTTTTCATAAAAATTTCAAAGCAACATACAATTTACTTGTAGTTTCAAATTTGACCTAATTTCGATAAATTGACAGAAAGTCATTCGGTCAAATGGGTAGAGTTAGCTAGGAAGTTTGAAAACTCACAAAAAAAACAGGGGAATCTTTGGTACAACAAGCTGGTAAACTTGGCTTCTCGCATTCAGATCCAATATTCTTCGGACATTTCTTTACGGAAAAGAACAACCTCGCTCGTCAGCACTCAGAAAATTGAGAATAATTGAATGTTATTTCCTGATATAGTTGGAAAATCACACTGACGACACTGTTGACTACAAGAAAATGCACCCATCTACCTCTCTGAAAAGTCATATATTTTCAACATCAATCTATCGTGCTTACTTGTAGCTCAAGTTTGAACCAATTTTGTTAAATAGTGTCATGCTATGCAAAATCTTAGCAAGAAGTCAAACCTGTTGTCAAAACTCTCGGGTGTTTCTCATATATTGATTGTGACCCCCCCGATTGGTACGGTACCTCCAAAAGCATTTTCGTAAAACTTTCAGAGCAACCTACAATTTAGTTATAGTTCAAGTTTGACCTAATTTCAATAAATCCGCATGTAGTCATTCAAGTGGGCAGAGTAGTTAGCTAGGGAGTTTGAAAACTCATAAAACATATGGGAAACGTAAGTAAAACACATTGGTCCGCTTAATATATCTAGAAGCTTGGCTTATGGCACTGAGATCCATATTCTTCGAGCTTTATTTACAGAAAAGAACCATCTCGTCATCACTCGGAAAACTAAGAATTTTATTTCCTGATAGTTGGAAACTCACACTGACAACATTGTTTACTACAAGAAGATGCACCCATCCGAAAATACATTTAATTCAAGAGCAATCTATCGCTCTTACTTGTAGCTCAAGTTTGACCTAATTTTGTTAATCGACAAGAAGTCACTGAAGTGTGCCAAGTTAGCTAGGAAGCTTGAAAAATCCTAGTACTAAAAACATGGGTATTACATACAAGAAATTATGGTCCAGTTTGTTTGATAATTGGGGTGGTTGCATTTTCTTTTAACTATGGTAGGTCTCGTAGGAGAGAGTTGTTTCAGAGTTAACACGGTCAGTGGAAGTACAAGTTACATCAAGGACCTCATAAAAATGAAAATTGCGCCCAAGTCTATGCATTTAGCACAAGGACCCTGAAACTGAGCAATAAAGTGTGTGTTTTGAGGTTTACGCATACTAGCATTCATCATGCTAAAGACTATCAGTAGAATCTTTGTAGATGCTAAGAATGGAAAACAAGGTCCAACGGTTAGCAATGTATGGATTTGCCGGTCTTGGTACAACGGGAAATGCTCGAAGTTATCCGTCCACTATACAGTGGTATGGTATGGTATTGTAAGAGATAAGAAAAGATAAAGATAATATAAGAAGTACTACAAATGGCCGATCTTTTGAGTAACCTTCCCTCCCGATGTTTGGGAAGCAAGTGAAAATTTTGAAAACCGGAAAAGTTTTAAATTTTTTTGCCGCCAAGGACCTAAGTGGTTTCCTCCTGTGTACTCCTCGTCCCTACTCCACACCAACACGGCTGCCGAACACGCCAGAGACACAGAGCCGCTGTACCAAGGCAAATGTGTGCAGCACCATGTTGTGTACGAGGGAGAGATCAGCCAGGCCAGTGCGCGAGGAGAAAGCATAGGAGAGACAGAGGATTGATGGTGAGAGGTAGCGAAGGAGAGAGAAAACACAAAATTTGTTTTGCATGCATATTTCCTGAAAGTTACTACTAGTAGAGTGGCCACAGGAGTACCTCATGTCAGCAACCTATCATAACTTTCCTCTGACATCGAATTGCCTTCAACTCCTCTTTGCTTTTGTCCTCTTTTACCCTGCCTACGTTTTATTCTCTCAGCGTCAATAGCGTATGGATAGAGGTGAGCATATGTCTGAGCAAATAAATGAGTACTACTATACTAGTGTAGTAGTACTAATATGCTACTCCCTCTGATTCAAATTAATGTTCTCAGATTTGTCTAGATTCAGATGTATCTAGCACTAAAACATGACTAGATACATCCGACTCTAGACAAATGTGAGAACACTAATTTGGATTGAGGGAATACTAGTACAAAAGCACATCTTAAGGCCTAGTATGTGGCATCCGCTAAGGTTCACCATATACGTTGTGGAGAAAATAGAGTTTGTATCTTTAAGCCTAATTAGGTGCACCTCAAGCTTGTGGGTTACCCATAGAGAATAGAAAACTCATTTCCCCTCTCTCCCTATTCCATGTGATCGATTTCAAAAGGTGATCAAAATTCTCATGATGCAAAATCCTAGCTAGAAGTCGAACCACTCATCAAAACTCTCGGTGGTTTCTGATATACTAATTAACTGCTCGATGGGTACCTCCAAAAGCTTTTTTCATAAAACTTTCAAAGCAACCTATAATTTATTACTTGTAGTTCAAGTTTGACCTAATTTTGTTAACATAGAGTATTATTGAAACCAAATAATAATTAATAATGTTTGTATTATAATTTTATAACGCGTGTTTCTGGATACACATAACTTGATGCCACAAAAAAAATTATACTTCTTATTCTTTTTTTGAAATGTTATGAAAACCGTGTCATCTTTTTTGGGATGCGTATGCATAGCAAGAACATGAATTTTTCAGAACTTTCGGTGGTTTTTCGATGTACCAAATTCCTACTTTGCTTCAAACGATTTTGGAAAATTTTAAGAGCAACCTATCACACTTACGTTCAGTTAAAATTTGAGAAGGTCGGTGGGACTACAGTTTACATCGAAGACCTCAAAAAATAGAAAATTGCATAGAGGTCCATACATTTAGCACAAAGTATGCTAAAATGAAGCAATGAGAAACAGTCGGGTGCGGGTCCTTCTCGAGGGAGAGGCCGAGCAATACCCTTCGTACTACTCCTACTGTACTTTCGATCCAGCGTGTTGCGGGTGTGCTTGGTGGCTTCATCTTCATAGGGTGTGAAATGGAACGTCAATGGAGTACTACGGAGTAGTGGTAAAGCTAGTCAGATGATAATGAAGCGCATCGAATGCGATGGGATGTACTGCAGACAG
This sequence comes from Avena sativa, assembly GCA_916181665.1. NCBI lineage: Eukaryota > Viridiplantae > Streptophyta > Magnoliopsida > Poales > Poaceae > Avena > Avena sativa. The sequence goes on from OV702292.1 coordinate 276,296,791, forward strand.
TATAAACAATCCCTTTTGCATCACTATCTTTTGAAACTTTTGAATAACCTTCCCTCTGGATGTTTGGGAAGGAAGTGAAAATTTTGAAACTATGAAAGTTTGAACTCCGAATCTAATAATAGTAGAGTACTGTCCCTTTTGTCGCCAAGCCCCAAAATGGTTCCGTCTATGTAGCATGCCTCATACTGACACAGAGCCAACGACAAGGAAGGTCGACACACGTGTGCAGCGCCACGTTTTGGAAGAGGGAGAGATCACCTAGCTGGGGTGTGGGGATGGTGAGAGCAAGGACAATAGTATACCCAGCTGTTGGCTATAAGCTAAGTGCCATGTCATCTATAGCTAACTTAGAGCTAGTATGTACAGTAGTGAGCTACAAAAATATACTATTATAGCACTACATGGCCCATCTTTCACTCTCTCAAAGTGCCTAGGAGCACGTGCTATAACTGGCTCTTGCATGAAAGCCCACTCGTCTTCTCTCTCCTCTTGTCTCTCTTCCAACTAGGCAAGGAAATAATATTTTAATCTTTATAGACAACTGACTAGGACTTATTGTACTTGCTCTAATGAAGTAGTGGGAGAGAGAAAACACAATTTGTTTTGCATACATACAGTATATAGTAAAGGTTCTGAAATTTACTAGTACTAGTTCTGTACTACTAGTACTACTAGGTGACTTTACCATGTACCTCGTGTCAGGAAGCCATCACAGCTTTGCTCTCATATCGCACCGTCTTCAACTCCTCCTCTTCTCTGCTCTCTCGGGTTGCTTTCTCTGTGCCCAAAGTTTATCTTCTTTCTCTTTGTTTCTTTTTCTACAGAAATACATATGCTTCCTACTTGCTTGATAGAAAATACACTCCTATCACTTAGAAAATTGATTTTTTTCATTTCCTCATGGTTGGAAACTTCGACTGACAACATTATTACCATTCCATGATTCACACCCATTTTACGCCCAAATATGGGACCATCACGGACGGTGGGCGTACAATTTACATCAAGGACCTAAAAATGTAAAAAATTATATAAAGGTCCTTACATTTAGCACGAAGCCCCCTAAAATTAAGAAATAGAAATAGTAGGGTGCGGATCCTTCTCGAGAGAGCAGCTGATCGAGCCATACTCTTCATACTACTTTCTCTTTGTTTATTTTCGAAATATATGGCCAAATTTGGCGGCAAATTCTTCGATATGGGATCATGAATCAACAGCATAAAGTATGATGTAGATATGTCTATGACCCTCGCCGTTCGGCTTGAAATGCAAGAATTTCTATATTTATTGGCAACTAATAAGGTTAAATACGTTCAAATTTTACCACTTGCTTTTAGGTACAAATTTTACACCTACGGATGGTGGAGGTAAATTTTACGTCAAGGACCTAAAAAAGGTAAAATTACATTGAGGTCCATACATATGGCACGAAGCACCCTAAAATTAAGCAAGGAAAAGTCATGTTTGCTCCTTCTCAAGAGAAAAGCTGATTGAGCCATATTCTTCATACTACTCCCTCTTCGTTTGTTTTCCAAATATGGCCCAACTTGGCAGCATGCAAATTCTTGGACATGGGATCATGAATCATCGATATAAAGTCTGATGTAGTTATGACCATGACCTGGCTCGTTCAGCTTGAAATCCAAGATTGTTCATACTCATTCACAACTAAGCTTAAATACGTTTGAATTTTACCACTTGCTTTTATCTTTGAATTTTACATGGATGGTGGGAGTACATTTTACAGCAAGGACCTAAAAAGGGGTAAAACAATCTGAGCAAGGACTGTGTGGCAATTGCCCCACAGTATTATATTAAGAAAACCATAAGGTTCTAAATACAAAATATACAACAAAGGGTTTGTTGAGAGCCAAACCCATCAAAGACTATATACAGATTAAGAGCAAAACAGACAAATAAACAAAGAAAACTATGCAAGTTGTCCAATCCAATCAAGAAGTTGTTCCTTGTGCTTTGCATTGATTCTATACTATAGTAGAAGTATGTCATGTACAAACTAAGCCTTCCATTTAGCAAAGGATGGCCTCTAAAAGGGGTAAAATTACATCGAGGTCCATACTTTTAGAACAAAGCACCCTAAAATTACGTAGGGAAAATAGTCATGTTTGGCTCCTTATTTGGAGACAAGCTAATGGAGCCATACTATTCATACTACTTCCTCTTTGTTTGTTTTCAAAATATGGCCAAATTTGGCGGCATGAAAATTCTTGGATATGCGATCATCATTAGCATAAAGTATGATGTAGATATGGCCATGACCTTGGTCGTTTGTCTTGAAATCCAAGAATGTTCATACTCATCGACAACTAATAATCTTAAATACGTTTAAAAAAGGTAAAATTACACCGAGGTCCATACATTTAGCACGAAGCACCCTAAAATTAAGCAGGGAAAACAGTCGGGTTCGGCTCCTTCTCGAGAGAGCAGCTGGTTGAGCCATACTCTTCATACTACTTCCTCTTGGTTTGTTTTCAAAATATGGCCCAATTTGGCGGCATGCAAATTCTTGGATATGGTATCATGAATCATCGATATAAAGTATGATGTGCATTGATATGGCCATGACCTTGGTCGTTCGGCTTCGTATCCAAGATTGTTCATACTCATTCACCACTAAGCCTAAATATGTATAAATGTTACCCCTTTCTTTTATCTTTGAATTTTACATGGACGGTGGGACTACATTTTACAGCAAGGACCTAAAAAGGGGTAAAATTACATCGAGGTCCATACTTTTAGCACAAATCACCCTAGAATTAAGCAGGAAAAATAGTCATGTGTGGCTCCTTCTCGAGAGAGAAGCTAATCGAGCTATACTCTTCATACTACTTCGTCTTCGTTTTTTCAAAATATGGCCAAATTTGGCGGCATGAAAATTCTAGGATATGTGATCATCATCAGCGTAAAATATGATGTAGATATGGCCATGACATTGGTCGTTCGTCTTGAAATCCAAGAATGTTCATACTCATCAACAACAAATAATCTTAAATACGTCTAAAAAAGGTAAAATTACAACGAGGTCCATACATTTAGCACGAAGCATCCTAAAATTAAGCAGGGAAACAATCATGTTTTGATCCTTCTCACGAGAGAAGCTAATCGAGCCATAATCTTCATACTACTTCCTCTTTGTTTGTTTTAAAAATAAGGCCAAATTTGGCGGCATGCAAATTCTTGGATATGGGATCGGGAAGCATCAACATAAAATATGATGTAGATATGGCCATAACCTTGGTCGTTCGTCTTGAAACCGAAAAATGTTCATACTCATCGAGAACTAATAATCTTAAATATTTTTAAAATTTTACCACTTGCTTTTAGGTTCAAATTTTACACGGACGGCGGGAGTATAATTTACATCAAGGACCTTAAAAGGGGGAAATTACAACGAGATCCTTACATTTAGCATGAAGTACCCCAAAATTAAGCAAAGAAATAAAACAGTCAGGTTTGGCTCATTCTCGAGAGAGCATCAGATCGAGCCATACTCTTCATACCGCTACTTCCTATTCGTTTTTTTCAAAATATATGGCCAAACTTGGTGGCATGCAAATTCTTGGATAGGGGATCATCATCAGCATAAAGTGTGATGTTGATATGGCCATGACCTTGGTTGTTCGGCTTGAAACTCCAAGAATGTTCATACTCATTGACAACTAATAATCTTAAATACGTTTAAATTTTACCACTTGCTTCTAGGTTCGAATTTTACATGGACGGTGGAAGTATATTTTACATCAAGGACCTAAAAAAGGTAAAATTACATAGATGTCCATACATTTAGCACGAAGCACCCTAAAATTAAGAAAGGAAAACAGTTGGCTGGGAAGCTTGAGAACTCATAAAACTTGGTAATCAATTGTAAGTGTATCAAGGTCCACGCTTTGTCTGAAAACTAGGTTTGTTGTTGTGGTACTCTAAGCCATTTTTCTTCGTACTTGCTTATAGGAAAAATCTTTTCTCTTTCAGTTTTATTGTCCCTATAAGTTGGAAATTGTGGTTGCCACCTTTTTTCACCATGCCAAGATGCACACATCTACTAGATATGGAAACATTACAATACAATATGATGTGCATATGGTTGTTACCTTTGTCATTCGGCTTGAAACCCAAGAGTGTTCATACACCGTGGACCATATATATTGTGTAACTATTTTTTTTGTAATTTATGATGACTCACGGTTATTAATTATTTTTTAGTGCAAATAGTAGTACACGCAAGAGGACGCCATGAAGAAGGCTTCATTTTTAGGGTTTTCATTATTTTTGTTCATAGCTAGTGAGGATCAAATTGTCAACATGCATATTCGTAGCAAGAATTTTAATCCTAGAAAACTCTCGTTGGTTTTTGAAGTATTGACCGCCTCGATACCATAGAGACTCAAAGGATGTTTATAACTTTTTAAGAGCATTTTATCATGTTTACTTGTAGTTCAAATTTGAAAATGATTTTTTATTCCTAAATTTTGGAAACTCGCAGTACTGGTAGCATTATTGTTCACCATGCCAAGATGCACTCATCTACCAAATATGGGAACATTACCATAAATTATGTTGTACATATATAAGCCCATTTAGCTTGTCTTTCGGCCTGAATCCTAAGGATATGTTCATACATGGCAGGCCATATTTTAAGTTATATTTTTTTTATATGCGAACTCTCTTGATAATAATCATTTTTCACAGCAAGTAGGACAAGTCAGACGTCACTATGCAATGTTTTTTATTGTTTTCAAATAAAAGACAAATTTTGTACATGCAAATTCTCAGCAAGAAGTTAAATGCAACAAATTCATTAGTTTCCGATATGTTGATAGTATAGGTGTGGGTACCTTCAAAAGATACTTGTATAACTTTAAGAGCAATCTACTACTTATTCATAGTTCAAATTTTGTAATATGAAGTTTACTAGGAAACCTTGAGAACTCAAAAAAGTTCATAATCGTAAGTGAAACATGTATAAACTTTGTCTAGAAACTGGGCTTATGGCATTCCAAGGCATATTCACCGTGCTTGCTCTCAGGAAAATAAATCCCAGGAAAATAATAATCTGCTTAAAGTTTATGATAAATCAGGGTGTTTTTCTGTGTGAGGTGTGTGAATGGGACTTCATATCGCTAGGAAACCGATATATATCGTTCGTATGAAACTTTAAAAGAAACGTCAAATCTTATGTACAAACAAGTTATGTTCAAAAACAAGTTTATTACGACCAAATAAAGCCTTCACAAATTCAATGTGCGACGGACTATTATGTTGGTACCTTTGTGTAAACATTGACGTTTCATAAGAAATAAGTCTCTTACATACCAGCTACATGCATCCAAAAAGTATTGTGGGTGATAAATATTGTTAGTATCTAGTTTTTAGCATCATTCAAATCTTTGTGTGTGAATGGGAGCAATGGCATTCGGGACCACTTGTCAGTCTTGCTACCAATGAGGTTAAATCGGTCATTACAGGATTAACTGGCCAAATTTGTGCATATTAGGCCAAAAACTATTAAAATGTGCAAAAATGACATCCACCAAGTGCTTTGTGTAAAAGTTAGATGAAAAGATGGTGGATCGTGCAATTTTCTCTATCTAAAAAAATGTTTTATACTACTCCCTCCGTCCCAAAATATAAGGCGTCTAAGGATTGGTGAAAAGTCAAACCTTACTAACTTTGACCAAATATTTAGAAAAAAATTTATACATCTACAATATTGAATGGATATATTAAGAAAATATACTTTATGGTGAATCTATTGATATTAATTTAGTATTATAAATTTTTATATTTTTTGTGTATAATCATGGTCAAACTTAAAAAATGTTCACTTTTTACTAATCCTTAGGCGCTTTATATTTTGGGATAGAGAGTAATACAAAGTATTGTACTGTACTTACTACTAGCAAAACATGTACCAGATGGAAGTTTGAAACCTAAAGGGTACCCACTATTTTAGTCGGTTCAAAGAAATGAACTAGTTCGTCAAAAAGTGATGATATATGAAATGTAGTTTTTTTTGTAGTACGGTACTACTAAAGCGGATAGAGGGTTACCCACTCCCATTCTCTAACTCCTCCCCCACCATTCCCTCTCTCGCTATCACATTCCCACACTCACCTCACAACTCTCAGTTATTAACCTAGTCGTTGCCTCGATGAAACTAATGCCAAAACCTTTGTCTATGGTTGAGCTAGGGTCCTCATCAAGCTCTGCTTCAGAGCTGTAGGTGGCTTGTTCAATTCCGACGGCCTCAGCACCTTCTCTGAAGCGTCCTTCGCCTTTCATATGTGTGCGGGTTATGCCCAAGGTGAGGAGTCTGTCTCCCTTAGGGTTTCGTCCGGTCGCACCGAAACCCTCATCGCCCGCCGAGCAGTCGTCCAATCCTCTGGTGCCGTGTGCATGGGGACCGAATGCTCGTGCGGCGGTGGACGCGTCCTTTTCGTCTGCAGGTTGGACACTCATTCCCAATGTGCCAAATTTCATAGTGTACACGGTGAAACCCCTTTCAGTGGCCCCCTTCATCAGCGATTTTCTGTGCTTCTTCGGTGTATGTGGGTGGTTCTTCATTAGTGGCGCCTTGTTTATCTGCTCAAACCATCGACCCCTGTGCAAGTTCACGCCCCCCCCCCCAACTACAAAGAGGTTAGATCTGGAAGATTGGGGCTTTAACCCAAATCCGACGTGCATCTAGTCATATTTTTGCAACCTGTACTACGGGTCCTTTGTTGAACTGCTTAGTTGTATGTCATATTCTTGATAATTGTCTTTTGTGTTGTTCTTTATACTCCATCCGTCCAGAAATAACTGACTTGACTTTGCCTAGATTCGAATGTATCTATATTTGTATTTTGTGTTGTTCTGCTTAGTTATTGAATAGTCTTGATGTCGATGATGCAGGGTTCTGTTTTGGTACTTAGATGATGCATTGTGCTGTTTAGGAATTTTCCATGACGTGTTGTGCTATTTTGGTATTTTTTTATGATGCATTGTGTCTTGTCTCCTCACTATGTTGTTTCGTCCATTTTGATATGCGTTCTGCTGTTTAGGATTAAATGATATGCCTTCTAGCTATTCAGATTATTTCAATGACCCATCAGTTTAGGTAATTTTGATTGTGCAGATACTGTTTATTAAATTTAATTACATTATACCTTTTGTTGTTTTAGTATTTTTGATGATCCAGTGCATATATGATGTTTTGTCTATCTAGATAATGCATTGTGCTATTTTAGCCATTCAGATTAAGCATTGTCCTGTTTAATCAATCTAATTAAATGTTATGCCTTCTAGTAGTTGTTCAGATAATTTTGAGGACCCATCGGGTTAGGTCATTCTGATATGCATTGTGTTGTGTAGGCAATATAATTTACCTGATACCTTGTTTGTTTAGGTAATTTTGATTGTGCAATGACTCATTGTGATCTTTAGTCAATTTATACAATGCATTGTTGTGTTTTGGTAATTATAAAGGACTGACGCAATGGTAATTTTCATGTAGGACGACCCAGTTGTAATACCGAATGATACGTCCATTTTGCATCACTATTCTATATCATAATTTACTTTTATTCATTGATATATTTCATATTAAGGGATGCTACTTATGTTATTTCATCTGTTTTTGCATGGTTGATGACTTTTGGAGCATGGACCGCTGCAGTCATGATTCTGATGGAAAAGGTGCTGTTTGGAGGCAAAATTCGCGAAGATCAGAAAATCCTGGAAAATACATGGAAAATCCTATTTTTCCAGAATACGAAGGAAGTCAGAAAGGGAGGCGGAGATGGGCCACAGGGGGCCCACACCACCCCCTGGCGCAGGCCAGCCTAGGCCGCGCCACCAGGTGTTGTAGCCGCCTTGGTCCACCCCTGGCTCTCCCCTCTGGCGAATATTATCCTCCCGAAACCCTAAGACTCAGGGAGCGACCACAGAAAGATTCCGCCACCTCTATGGGGCGGAAAACACCAAGAGAGAAAGATCTCTCCGGCAGACAGAATTCTGCCAGGGGAATTCCTTCCCAGAGAGGGGAGATCGTCGCCATCAACACCACTATCAAGCTGGACTTCATCGGGATCATCATCATCATCACCATCATCACCACCAGCACCATCATCACCATATCCATATCGCTGTAACAATTGGGTGGAATCTTGCATAGTTCTTAGGGGAAACTTTCCCGGTGTTGATTACTCTTTGTAGTTGATACTATTGGGTGAACCATTGAATTATCGTTTATGTTCAGATTGTTACACATCATTATTCCATCTCTGATCATGATCCATATGATGTCTTGTGAGTATTTCGTTTTGTTCTTGAGGACACGGGATAAGTCATGATGTTAGTAGTGGAATTATGTTGAGAAAGATTCAATGGTTTGATATTTAAGTTGTGGTGTACTTCTTCTAGTGGTGTCATGTGAACGTCGACTACATGACACTTCACCTATATGGGCCTAGGGGAATGCATTGTGTATTTGGCTACTAATCGTAGGGGTTGCCAGAGTGACAGAAACATGTACCCCCGTTAGGAAACCATTGCACAAGCGTCAGGGTCTTATAGTTTAAAGCTGTGGTTAGGTTTCTACCTTAATTACTTTCTTGTACTTGCGGATGCTTGCACAGGGTATAATCACAAGTATGCATTAGTCCTAGGAAGGTCGGTACATTAGCACAGGTTCACCCACACAACACTTAGCAAACTAAAGAAGATTAATCAACTATATGAAGCGAAAGCACTTGACGATATTCCCATGTGTCCTTGAGAACGTTTGTCTTAAGTAATACAACCGGCTTGTCCTTTGCTGAATAAAGGATTGGGCCACTTGCTGCATTTAATCTTATTGTCTTTTATTTATTCGTACTTTATTTACTTGCATTATGAAAAACCCCTAAAAATACGTTTGCTAAGTATTTGCAAAGAATTCCTGATCCTTACCACTAGCCAGCACCTTCTGCTCCTTGTTGGGTTCGACACTCTTACTTATCGAAAATACTGGGATACACCCCATATACTTGTGGGTCATCAAGACTATTTTCTGGCGCCGTTGCTGGGGAGTGAAGCACTATTGGAGAGTGGAACTGGTAAAGGAAACCTCTACTGTGAGTATTGTTTATTTCTGTTAGTTGCTTTATTTTCAATATGGATAATTCGCTGAGTTTCTTATTTCATAATGCTACTACCACTGCTAAGGTAGTAGATGAATCACCACCTGCTGAGAATGATACTTTTAAAATACCTACAAGAATTATTGATCGTGTTATGGATAACTACTATGTTGGGGATGGAACTGTCCACCCCGGTGATCATTTGCACTTTATACACGAATTATGCGGGTTGTTCAAGTGTGAAGGTATTAGTACATATCAAGTTAAGAAGAGTTATTCTCATTATCACTAAAAGGAAGAGCTGAGGAATGGTATAAGCTGCTGAAGAATGGTCAAGCTCTAGAATGGGAGGAAATAGTACCTCTCTTTTATTCAAAGTTTTATCCTCCTAGTGAGATTCATAAAGATTAGAATCAAATATACAACCTTTGGCCTCTTGATGTAGAGAGTATAGCTCAAGCTTGGGGAGATTGAAGTTACTAATGCTCAAATGTCCCATTCATGAGCTCCCCAACAATATTATTTTCAATAACTTTTATGCAAGGCTTTCTCTTCATGATAAGGATTTATTGGATGCTTCTTGTGTTGGATCATTCACTCGCATGGAAGAAGAAGCTAAATGGGACCTTCTGGACCATATTCAAGATAATGCTGAAGCATGGGAGAATGACAAAGCAAGAAAGTCAGGTATAAATTATGATTATAAATGCATTGAATCTTTTATGGGAACTGATGATTTTCAAAATATAAAAAATGCTTATGGTCTAGACTCTCAAGCTATTGCAACTTATTTTAAGGCTTTTGCTTCCTACATTGAAGTGCCTAAAAAGAAGTGGAATAAGTATCATGAAGCTTATAAAGATGTTACTAAGTGTGTTCCTGCAAGAAATACTGAAGTTTATATTGCTAATCATGCTTTATCTGAACCTTAAATTTAGAAAATGCCTTTCCGAGTTAGGATAAAAGAACATTCTATGATAGCTAGTATGGTTAATGAAAGTACAAATAAAGCTGTTGAACCTGATAAACAAATGGATGATGAACCTATAATTGCAAATGTGAAAGACTTTGTCACTAAATATGTAGAAGAGGGACACACTATCCTTTGTAAGGATACCTCTAATATTGTTTCACAAAGTAGTGTTATAAGAACTAGTATTCCTGTGTTTTCTGTTAATAAGTGATCATTGTTACGATGGTTCTTGTGAAAGCTATATCATCAAATTTATGCATGATACTGAAAGTTACTATGAGAGAGGGAAAAGTGTTCTTATGCATCTCAATAATATCAAGTTTCCTCATTTTAAGATGAAAGTTTTTATGTTGCACTTCTTTTGCCTTCCTATGCTAGTGGTTTCTGGTTTCAACAACTTGTTTGCTTACAAAATTCCCTTGCATAGGAAGTGGGTTAGACTTAAACGTGTGTGTTTTTTTGCTTACTAATGCTCTCTTTCATTTCAATTCATATTCCTAAGTGAGCATCATCAAAATTATCATGCCCATCTTAATGTCTATAAAGAGAGAGCTTTTTGGGAGACAACCCAATTTATTTGTGTTTTCGGTTTGTTTTTGTTTTCTTTTGAGTCTTGGAAGTTATTACTTCGGTAATAACCTCTCCTTATCCTTTTTGTTTGGTTTTTGTGTCAATATCAACCTCTAATGAGAGAGAAGTAAGATTTGGGGAAGTTGCTGTCCCGAAACAGATTTTTGTGCTTCACGTAAAATTTTGTGAGAGATATATGTATGTCGGATTGAGCTGTAATTTTTTGTGCCTGCCCAGGTTGTTATTTAACTTTCGTTAGTTTTGCACTTTTTGATTTGAGTAAGAGAAAATTTTCGAAAAAATTGATCTTTACCTATTGGTCTGTTTTGACAGATTTTGCCACTCTTGCATTTGCTTCTTTAATCTATTTCCTTTTTGAATTCTTTTTGGGTTTTTGGAAGGAGTTAGTACATTAGCTTATGGTTTGATGGTTTTCAATTGAAATTGGACTCAAAAGTTTTATCACTTCACTTATACTAATGTTGCTAATGAGAACCGTGTGAAGTTTTGTGTGAAAGAAATTTCTAGGTTAGAGGAGATAATGGTGTAATAAGGAAGTGAAAGGTTTCATGACTCAAGCAATAAGTGTATGAAGATGAAGATATTGATGTTATTCAAGTGGTGACTCTGGAAGAATCTACTAAATACCAAATTCAGAGACTTGCAGAGTCCGTTTTCAAATAGGTAACAGTTCTGGTAAGAAAAGTTCCGCGAAAGATCTGTCCAGTTATATTTTTGCAGTTTTTAGCCAACAAGGAAAGCTATGAAGCGAAAGAGGGACAGAAACGGATCCAGGGTGGCTCACACCACACTGTGGTGTGGGCCCACCCCTGGCCGCGCCACCAGGTGGTGTGGCCACCTCGGACTCTGTCTCTGACCCGTTTTCTGCCAGTACCTTCCTTTTGTCGTGAAACTTCGTAATATATAATCCCCCGAGGTTCGTATATCGTGTTCTCGTCGTGTTTTCGTTTCGATCTATTTCTGACAGGTAGAGTCCTAGATTTGGAGCCACAATGACTTCCTCTGGATCAACCAAGGTAGATTCCTTTGCAGATATCATTCACCCATACATGAGAGAGTTGAAGATTCATCCCAAGGAGTTGTTGCTTGAAGATGGAGAGGTACGGATACAGGAGGTTCAAGGCCCTAAAGGTGAAGGGAGTCTTGAAGAGAGGATGGAAGCACTGGAGGAAGAAGTCTTTAGGTACAAGAAGATGGCGGAGCACGAAGTGGATATCATCCATAAGATTTGTTCCGAACTCATCGCCGAGAACCAAAAGCAGACTGCTGAGCTCAAGGATGAAGTCCTCTCACTCTGCCAAACAACCAACCAACTGCAAGCACAGCTCTACGACATTCAAAATCAAAACTATGAGTACGAGGTTAGGTTTAACCGCACAAGTGTTGCTGCAAGTTTCAGGATGCTGGAGACCACAATGTCCTTTGTTGATGGGGAGCCCTTACCCAGGAAGTCGGACGATGACGATAGGATACGACCACCACCAAAGGAGTAATTTGTCATCAGGTTTGGCATCCCCTTGGTTTGTTCCAAGCTTGGGGGAGTGCCGCGGTATCACATCACTATCTTCTATCTTTTTACCTTTTTAGTGGAGTCATATCATGAATAGAGAAGTTATCATGTAGGATGGTTTGCATTATGGAAGTGTCCCCTCTCTCGTTTGATATGTATCCCTTGGTGTGAGTAGCCGTTATGGAATATTAATGAGAAGTTCTATCATTTACTCTTTTGCATATCTCATATTAGTTTTCAATTCATGGTTATATGATTGATCTTGTTGTTAGTATTGGTATCACTTTGGGATCATTGAGTTAATTTAGTTGGTTTTGGCAAACCTGGCTCGGTCAGTAGCAACACTAGTTTTGAGGGTTGAATGAAAAAGATAGAAGTGCTCTTAAAGAAATATAATCTCATCATCTTTCTTTCTTGATTTGCTCATAAGTTTATTATACTCTAGCTAAGATATTTTGTGCTTTCGAGGAAAATTGCATGTTTGTTTTTATCATTTGTATCTTTGTTTGTTTCCTTCAACTCTTATGCTTGCTACCCAGCCTTGCTAGCCAAAAACCTGTACTGAGAGGGAATTCTTCATGTGCATCTAATCCTTAAACCAAACCTATGCCATTTGTGTCCACCATACCTACCTATTAGCACTATTGCTATTACAAGTAAATTCATGTTTTTATCTACCTTCCGAATTAAACTTGTTATGTGAAAATTAGTGATTAAAGCTCTCACGAACTTGATGGCACACTTTACTTTATTGCATTTAATAAACTTGAACCATTGTGCCCATCTATGTTGCATATATGCTTGTGCTTTGTAAGTTGTGAATCAGTAGAACCATGCTGTCATGGGGAACGCTTTCAACATTGAATTTGTACTTTGTACCTAGTTGATATAATGTTCTTTTGTCTATGGATGTCATCGGTGTGAAACGAAAGGGGAGCTTGTAAGTCCATGGAGTTATGCATGTGTGTTAGAGAAACGCCTGGTCCGCCGGTCTAATCCATGTTGTCATGGTGGAAACCTGCAGCGTAACCATAATGAGCTTCTATGAAGCATTCTTATTATAAAAAAAAGAGATTGAGATTGAGAAAAAGAGGAAAAGAAAAAAAAAGATGAGAAAAGAGGAAAGAGAGAAAAAGCACCATATTCCCATGGTAAATAATAAGATTGCTGAGATGCTTGTTGTCTGCTTGCCTTGTCATTTTGATATGGGGATTCTTCCGTATCATCAGGCAAGGGGTACCCCGTTGGCGGTTCTCCATGATGCACATGTGCTTACTATGACAAGAACTTACCGGTGACTAAACTTGAGTAGCATGAGGAGCGGCCCTCGTATTCAAGGGACATGAGATTTTTAACTTACAAATTGTCAAGAATATCCTCATATTTGATCACTTTAACCTTAATCACCTAAAAGATGCCTATGATAGGGGCAATGAGAGCTGAAAACTAATAAGTACCATAATTTTTGGGAGCTCTTTATGAAACTTGAATCCCTGCTTCCCTCTGCGAAGGGCCATTCTTTTACTTTTTAGTTGAGTCAGTAAACCTATTCACTTCTATCTCAGCAAGTATTTTGAGTTGTTGTGTTTCATTCATTCATATGATGATTTATTCAATCATGTTTCTTATGTTCCTTGTTTTGCACATTGATCTTATCTTGGTGTTTACTACTTTGAAAGTTATCACTCAAAATCAGTTATTTGTGAACTCCAGCAAGTTGTCAACTATTCTTCGACCAAGAGCTAAGTTTGCCATTACCAATTATGATTCACTTTATGTATCTTTATTGTGTTTACTTTACTTATTGCAAGTTAAGTTATATAATAGTGAGTTGTCTTATATTATGACTTATGTATTGATGAATGTGATGCTTCCTGTCAGTATTATTTCATCGATTCTTCACTCCATAAACCTGAGGCCATTTTTATTGAGCTCAGTTTCGCTTGGGGACAAGCAGAGTCTAAGGTTGGGAGGAGTTGATACGTCCATTTTGCCTCACTATTCTATATCATAATTTACTGTTATTCATTGATATATTTCATATTAAGGGATGATACTTATGTTATTTCATCTGTTTTTGTATGGTTGATGCCTCTAGGAGCATGGACCGCTGGAGTCAGGATTCTGATGGAAAAGGTGCTGTTTGGAGGCAAAATTAACGAAGATCAGAAAATCTGGGAAAATACATGGAAAATCCTATTTGTTCAGAAGACGAAGGAAGACAAAAGGGGAGGCTGAGATGGGCCACATGGGGCCCACACCACCTCCTGTTGCGGGCCAGCCTAGGCCGCGCCACCAGGTGGTGTGGCCGCCCTGGTCCACCCCTGGCTCTCCCCTCTGGCGTATATTATCCTCCTGAAACCCTAAGACTCGGGGAGCGACCATAGAAAGATTCTGCCGCCTCTCCGCAGCGGAAAACATCGAGAGAGAAAGATCTCTCCGGCAGACAGAATTTTGCCAGGGGAATTCCTTCCCGGAGAGGGGAGATCATCGCCATCAACACCACTATCAAGATCGACTTCATCGGGATCATCATCATCATCACCATCATCACCACCATCACCATCATCACCATCTCCATATCACTATAACAATTGGGTTAAATCTTGCATACTTCTTAGGGGAATCTTTCCCGGTGTTGATTACTCTTTGTAGTTGATGCTATTGAGTGAACCATTGAATTATCGTTTATCTTCGGATTATTACACATCATTATTCCATCTGTAATCATGATCCATATGATGTCTTGTGAGTAGTCCGTTTTGTTCTTGAGGACATGGGAGAAGTCATGTTGTTAGTAGTGGAATTTTGTTGAGAAAGATTCAATGGTTTGATATTTAAGTTGTGGTGAACTTCTTCTAGTGGTTTCATGTGAACGTCGACTACATGACACTTCACCTATATGGGCCTAGGGGATTGCATTGTGTATTTGGCTATTAATCGTAGGGGTTGCCGGAGTGACAGAAACCCGAACCCCTGTTAGGAAACCATTGCACAAGGGATGTCAGGGTCTTAGAGTTTAAAGTTGTGGTTAGGTTTCTACCATAATTACTTTCTTGTACTTGCAGACGCTTGCAAGGGGTATAATCACAAGTATGTATTAGTCCTAGGAAGGTCGGTACATTAGCACAGGTTCACCCACACAACACTTAGCAAACTAAAGAAGATTAATCAACTAAATGAAGCGAAAGCACTTGACGATATTCCCATGTGTCCTCGAGAACGTTTGGTCATCTTAAGTAATACAACCGGCTTATCCTTTGCTGAATAAAGGATTGGGCCACTTGCTACATTTATTCTTATTGTCTTTTATTTACTCGTACTTTATTTACTTGCAATGTCAAAACCCCCTAAAAATTTGTTTCCTAAGTATTTGCAGACAAATCCTGATCCATACAACTAGCCAGCACCTTCTGCTCCTTGTTGGGTTCGACACTCTTTCTGATCAAAAATACTACGATACACCCCTATACTTGTGGGTCATCACCGAACTTAGACTACATTCTTGACCAAACTGCTCCAGTTCTAGGTGGCTATGAAGATGCTCTCCCCATCATACCAAGGGAGTTGAAGCTAACAGGCAGGAGAGTGGAGGCCCTGGCAAGGGCAAGTGTAGCCAGGTCGGTCGCTAGTTCTTCCTAACGGAGAAGATGCCCTAGGTCGGTTGGACACCATGCCATGACACATCGTCTTAGGTGCTTCTACATCCAGTTAGTCCAGCATGACTTGTATATGCTTATCATCCTGACTTACTTCAAGCCTTACTTGAAGGGCCACCCTACCCACAACTAGTGGTGGTCCAAGCATGCGAGGAATGCGAGTGGGTTGTCCATGCCAACCGCAACAAAGACCACATCATCCTGGACAAAGAGTGGGCTACATTTGCTGCTTTCCATGAGTTGAAGGAGGGTGACTGCCTTATGTTCAAGGTCACCGCATACTGGTTCAAGATGAAAATCTACGACCGCATCACCTCCTACTGGAAGGTGTTCGTCTGTCGTGAGCAAGCACATCTTGTTTAAGTACCAATTTGGATCGAAGGATTTTCAAAAGAAATTTTGGAGGAATTCGACCCTTAGGATTTTTTTCATAAGAAGCCCTTTGAATGAAAGGAATCATACCTCCAAAATTCATATAGATTGCATTTCTACACCCCAATCCCACAGGAATTTCAACATCCACTTTTTTACACTCATTCGCGTATGATTGAGGCAATTTTCCTCCGTGTTTACTGTATTGCATTGAAATGACTTTAAGCCAGCAAATTTCCTCTATTTTGTACCTCCGACACTGTTATCCTGTGTTTTGAAATTCTGTGATCCAAAGAAAGCTATTTCCTCTGTTTTGCAATCCATTGTTTTGTACCTATGACCGAGTCAAATTCCTGTGTTTTTAAATTTTGTTATCCAAAGAAGCCCTAAATTATCTTTCAGTTTGTCGTTTGATCTTTTGGCGACCGTTTGTGATGCTTATGCGTCAAGCTCTAAGTATATTCAATGTAACTACTACTACTACTCCCTCCGATTGATTGCTAGATACATCCAATTCAGCAACGAGTAAATATGGATTGGAGGGAGTACTACTACTACTACGAGCAAGCACAGCGTGAGCTATTCCTAACGTGGCTAAGAAATTTACGCACTAGACTATTTTTGCCGGATCTAATAGAAATTTACTAGACTGGCCGGCGAAAACCAATCCTAATGATGGGACCCAATTAGTATATCATAAGCCAGTTGATTGCACCACTATGTATCTAGCCAAATTTCTCCATAAACTTTGGATGGGTCATAAATATTTGCAGCTAGTAGCTCGATCGCTTGATGGACGAACGAGATTGCACCACTATGTATCTAGCCAAAATTCTCCATAATTTTTTTTTGAACAAGCAAGACCCAGTACTTGATGTTTTGCTTCCACTATTCACTCTCCTCTCTCCTCCTACTAGTACTACCTCGCAACGCCTTCGCAGAAACCATTTTCTTCCACTGCTCCTCCCTTTTTTCTCTACTTCTTCATCCAGTGATGTCACAAAATATCTTGTCTTGTTGGAAGAATAGCAATATGGTGGTGCTTAGAGCCGTGGAGAAATCCCTCCGGCAGGGTGACCTGCAGGCTCGGACCAAGAAAGGAGACCAGCCATGGGGTGAGGGCTCGTCTTCGCGCATGTATCGGAAGAGAGGGTATGATGGGGACCAAAAGTCTGGGTAGGTTTGTACTTCTGTTGATTCCCGGGCTGTCTGCTCCTACTACTGAACCGTCTCTATACATCTTCCAGGGCAGGCGGCTCGAGCGTCGAATTTTCCACCCCACGTGTCGATAGCACGACTGATATCTCTGACGCGTATGATGCCCTCATGCCCGCTCTCGGTCAAATAATAGAGGTACTGTAGTCACTATACATGTATTGACATTTTATGTTCATCTCTGCATGCACTCCATGCTCTCTTACTGACGATGCATTTTCCATGCAGGAAGTCACGACGAGAATCTCGGCCAAAGTAGATGAAATATAGCCATATCATTAACATTCTTCAGAAAAACTTCAAGCTCAACCTAGAGAGTGATCGCCTCCGAGCCGATTTGGCTTTTCAAATGAAGCTCGCACGATCTTACGAGCGTGACTCCTCCATGCTTCGCGCTGAGTGCGAAAAATTGAAGAAAGAAGTCACGATGCTCCGTAGCCAGCAGCTACCATTGCGGAGATCGTCCAGGTCACCCCCTGCTAAGTAGGAAGAGAGAAGCCAACTCATGTTGGCCATCGAGGTCGCGACCATTGCGGAGGTCGTCGAGGCCCTGCCTCTGTAGGGCGTCCACATTGTTGCAATCACCGAATCTTGGAGTAGGAACTAGGAAGGGGGAGGACTTGCCTATGTGGCCCTCCTTTTTCTTTGTTTTGGGTGCATGGATCGTTTTTTCTCATCCGTCTTCGTATAATTATATTGCACTCTTTACCATTCGAATGCGCTATGTGGAGATTTTGTAACGATATACTTGCCGTATAGTAGTCACTATTTAGTGTACATATACATTCAAATTTAGTCAAATATGTGACATCCTTTTTAATTAGGTTGGAGCGCATTTTTAGAAAAAATAGGATGGAGGGAGAGTATGTCTGATAAATCAAAATAATTAAATCGTCAATGAGTGATCTTTAAATTTGGTCATACTTTCTACTTTGTCAGATGTGTAGGGATTCGGATCTAGTGTCTAGAAAAGAAAATGCACCGTCAGCATCAGGGACACCCAGATATCATCTCGAGTACTTTGGGTCACAAGCATAGCTACCCCTATAGTCTACCCACGGACACCCAGCTTCTTTGCATAGGCATTCCCACCAGAGCCTTCACAAGGAAGGTATCCACTTTGACCCGTTGATTTCAGATTGGATGGACAAGATTGCTAGATGCTGAACTCTGTCTCCCTGGATGATGTTCCTACTACTACTACGTAAAAATACACTTATGTGTGAGCTGTGTTGATTAGCGAGGGTCATCAGCGGACGGGGGCCTCAACCGCACAAAAAAAGGTTTGTCACTCAATCAATGGTGCTCACATCCATGCAACTCAGTAACTAGACTGTGATCAACGTATATACGGAGAGATAATACGAGTAATACAATGATCAACCCAATGAAATCCACTCATTACTACACGATGCATGCAACTCAGTATCATAATAATATCATACATGTAATCACGTAAGTACCTTTTTTCGCTGCATGCATTCACTCCTGAACACCATAAGTAAAAGTTTGAACTTGTGGAGCGCCAAAATGACATCATGCCAGCTAGCCCGATTAATGGTCTGCTACTACAGTAACCTGCACATCTACCCCTATAGTCTACTCTAGGACACCCAGCGATTGATTGCATAGGGGTCCGCGCTAGAGCCTTAGAAGGGAAGGTTGCCCCTATGGCCCGTTGATTTGGGATGGATGGACAAGATTGCTAGACCACCAAAATCACATGGTCCCCACTCCCTAGCGCTCCCCCATTACAAACACTACGAAATATCTGGAGCCCCTCCATTTCAAACGATACCAAAATCATGTGGTCCCCACTCCCTCCCGCCCCTCCATTTCAAACACTATGAAATTTCTAGCGCCCCTCCGTTTCAAACGATACCAAAATCAAGTGGTCCCCACTCCCTCGTTCCACTCCATTTCAAACACTGTGAAATTTCTGGCGCCCCTCCGTTTTAAACGATACCAAAATGACGTGGTCCCCACTCCCTCGCGCCCCTCCATTTCAAACACTGTGAAATTTCTGGCGCCCCTCTATTTCAAATGATACCAAAATCACATGGTCCCCACTCCCTCGTGCCCCTCCATTTCAAACACTACGAAATTTCTGGCGCCCCTCTATTTCAAACGGTACCAAAATCACGTGGTCCCCACTCCCTCACGCCTCTCCATTTCAAACACTATGAAATTTTTCATGCCCCTTGGTTTCAAACGATACCAAAATCACGTGGTCCCCACTCCCTCGCGCCCCTCCATTTCAAACACTGTGAAATTTCTCACTCCCCTCCGTTTCAAATGATACCAAAATCACATGGTCCCCACTCCCTCGCGCCCCTCCATTTTAAACACTGTGAAATTTCTTGCGCCCGGAACCTCCCGCAGCACTTCGCCGGCTGGCTTTGCCCGCCAGAACTTAACACCGTGCACTCCTCAGCCAATAGTATATCGGAGCTGCATCAGCTGCGGTCTCATCCAAAGCATCATTGCCTCTTCACCAACGTCCACCGCACCTGACCTTGGTCACCGAGTCCATCGTCGTCCACCGCACCTGATTTCCTTTTCCAACTTTCCCCTCCATGGCACTGAATCCGTCAACGACTTCCCAAGACCTGCAGCAATGCCGCCAGCATCCTCCCCACCCGTACCTTGCCTGAACTGTCGTACATTAGATCGATTCAACCTCGTCCACCGCAGTCAAGCCGGCATCGAGCGCCCAAGATCTGCTTCCCCAAAGCAAACAGCTAGGGCAACCGAAGCACCCTGGCTGAGAAGGATGTCACACGCACCGGTACAGATGATGCTTAGAAGCCTATCTGTAACATCCCATCATTAGGATCCAACGAAGGGTAGAAATAGGAGTTTGTGCATACATGCATCTGTAAAATCAGAGTAAAATTTTCACCAAACAAAACACTAAAGGGATTAGAGTTTCTTTCACTAACGGGAGGTAGGAATAGCTTTTGTTAGTGATTGCTATGAACTTTGACATGACCTTTAGACAATATTAAGAATTTGGGGAAATTACTTTGAAATTCAAATCAAATTGAAAGTATCTACATATTAGAAGTTATTAGTGTTGAAGGGTTTTCCAAAAGAAAACCTTATTAATATTGTTTGATTATAATAATGGAATAGTAATCAACCATAAAAATTAATGGCAAGGAAAATTCAATAAGAAATAAATCTTATTTCCCTATTTTATAATAAGGTCACAACTGATGACAAATACATCATAGGTATAAGGTTACAAAGAACAGAAATTTAACTTTATTAACTTGTAATAATATCTTTACAAGATCCTTTACAAAAGGATTACAAAGAAGGTTACAAGAAGAACCTATACTAACTATCTACTCATATACTAATCTTGTGAGTCCAGATCTTGTTCCTGCAAATAAGATAAACAACTAGAAATGAAATTAGGGGTTAGTTAGATAATTTTTACTCTCAGTGTTGAACAGTGAAGTGCACTGTTCATGGTACATCATTGAGTAAATAAAAGGGTAAGTTTCACCAAAAGTGAAGTATCTGTTCTTCTCAGTAAATAGTTAAGATTACAATAAAAGCCAAGTGGATAGAAGTAAGTTCACCAGGCTGTCAATCAGTAAACAGGTAAGAGTAAAAGCCAAGTTACTTGAGCTGATCCACATGCATAACACACAAACACACAACTTAGTCGACTCCGTGCATGGTGTGTGCTGTCAAGCTAATAGCAGCAGTACAAGCTACCTTACAGAGCACTAGTCAAAGGGGAACATAGGAGCTCATTTCTCCTTCTCAGGCACATACTCACAGCCATAGAACTTGCTGAAACCATAGCCAAATACTCCACCAACTCACCCAAATAAACCATAAGATCTCCACTTGATGGTAACATAAGGAGGGGGTGGAGCAGGTGGAAAGAAAGGTCAAGCACAAAGGCATATGAGCAGCACCAGGTGGTGCAGAGCTAGAGCAAGCAATAAGAAACACACAACCTCATCAACCAACAAGTAATCTGGTGAGTACAAATAACATCACCACATGATCAGATTATCATAGAGTCAAATGAGTTTATGTTTTTTATTTAATCTTCTCAGAAAAACACCCAAGTGGAGTGTACATTCATCCCAGAAGTCTCTAGATGAAAGCTAATGACAAGTCCTTCCATACAAATCTAAGATCTCAGCCTATGCATCATAGATCTTGGATATACACTCAAATCTCCACATTCCTATATAACAACATCCTTATAACAAGAATGCATGGCACAACTCTTATGGAGTAGCACCTCTGTAATCTATTGATCTTATGGATCTATATTTAACAGAGAAGATGCCAATTATTTTCTCAAAGAATTTAAGAATCATTAGCTGATACCATGCATCATAGCACATCTACGAGGGACAGCTAGTAACAACTTAATTTTACCTAGCTATGCCTCAGGCCAGCATCATAGGCAAATAGACTGTAACATCTTAGGATAATAAAGCCAGTAGAGTCTTTCCATTCATTTAGCCAGCCATACTTGGACACAGGTAGAATTTAGACAATCGAAGTATGAACACTTGTGTACCATTCTAAAGAAGGTGTCACAAGCATAACTTCTAAAAACAAGCAAATGCTTTACTTATATTTCATCAGTAAACTTAGCTAACTAATCATTTTCCTAGAATAAACACTCAAGAATCATACTGATGGTTGCATATATCCAATCAGAGAATCCTAGGAGTATCATATTAACTCCAATCTGGAAGATCAACACAAACTAGTGTATAAAGATCAAGTGAACAATCAATGACAGTACCATTGTCAGTACTAAGATCATGAAACAATAGTGAAATCCACATCACTAGCATAAGTGGGTAAACATCCAGGACAGTATAATCACTACAATCAGTTCTAATAGAGTCATCACAATCAAACCAGAGGGTTGAACCCTAATCAAACCTTGAACCCCAATTAGGGATTGATCACTAGAGGCATACAAAGGTTATCGATCAAGGAAGATAGGAGAACAGAAGGGGACTAGTCAAACTTACACAAAGTCCTCGCAAAATTAACTGAAGAGGAAGCAAAGGATGGCCGATGGCGGAGCAGAAACGGCGACACAGGGAGCACCCCGAAGGGGCGCTGCAACCCACACCTACCGCATGTTAGATGCACCGGAGAAAGGAGGCGTACACCATGAGAAACCCGGCGCACCATCATCGATGCTCTAGGGTGGCTAACCCTAACCCTAGTTTCAGGCAGGAGTTAGCGTGGCCAGGAGAGATCCCCAGCGGCGAATCTGCTCGGATAGAAGGGAGCGACATCGTCGACTTAGTCACCCTACATCGTGGCGGCGGTAACGGCGGTCGGGTTTGGCCGAAATCGTGCACGGCGGCGGTAGCAGATGAAGGAGATGCCCGCGTGTGCGAGGGAGTGAGAGAGGGGAGAGGAGTGTGCGTGCGTGGGGGTACTGGGCCTGTGGGCAGCCCAGTACTACCCTGGTGGGCATAACCAGGCCAAGTGGGCCGGGTTAGGTTGGGCCAGGCCAACCCAGCGGGCCCGGCCCATATATTAATAAGGTTATTTAAAAAGGTAATAATTACAAATATACCCCTGAAATAAAATCAACTCTAGATAAATATGTAAAAATCTTAAAAATACAAATAATATCTCTATGAACTCACAAAAATATTTTCTATTGAGTAAAAATAATCAATAGAATTTTTGGCAATTAAAATTTAAGGTTATTAGTAAAAGGATGCTAATTACTTTTGAGTTTTACAAAAATATAGGAAACACTTAAAATTGAATAAAATTCACTTTTGAGATCCTGAATGGATATAAATTATTATAGAAAAATACTAATTTGTATTATTGAAAAGTAAATTTGGTGTGATAGAAATAAATTTTATTTCCTTAAAGAAATCTCAGAAAATATTAAATGAAATAAATTCATAGAATGATAATTGTCTTTTATTAATTAAATAAAATAGTAAGCTTTTACTAAAAGGGTAAAACATGCAAAGAAGCAAATAATAAATCATTGCATGACATTACTATGCATTGCATATTGCTTCTTTAAATATTGTCCTTATCGGGCAATAATGGTTCTTTGTAGAAACCGGAGCTCAAGGTCAGGTGGAAGCATCCGACTTCACTACCTTGTAGTCACAAGGCAAGTTCATAACTTGCTCATTTCCTTTGAAGAGTCTTTATCAAAGATATTGCAAATTGTGTGTTATCATCTATGATCTGGAGAAAGAAAATGATATCTTCTCTAATAAATAAGATGTAGTATCATCCTAAGTGATGATAAAGATCAACAATGGAACTTAGGGTTCCAATTGCATAAGTCATATAGGCTTAACAACCCATGACATCAGTGATTCTAGCACCGTATAATACGCGTTAACCATGAGATTTGGAATGGGACAGAGAAGTCAGCTGTATCTTCTTCCTTTCATATGGAGGAAAGATGACCTTATCGTGACGTTGGGATTCCTGGTATGGATCCAACCTATGGGTGGGCACCCTTAGGCCCCACAATTTTGGTATCTAGATTATTTATGAGTGGCTGCCGGAGGTATATTCGGGCCTTTTATGGAGCTTACCAGGGGCATCACCACTTCATAGAGTCTTCGAGAACTCACCAGGGTTATAGCTTGCCCTAGTTGGAGGCTTAGCAGAGGTGTATTCAGCCCCAGAGGATCATGTAGACATATGGGGTCACGGAGAGGGCAGTGATTGGCTTGGATCACCTACTAGGCCACACATCATGGAATTGTGGATGGGAAAGTACGCCCGATTGTGCAATAAGGAGTTGGTCTCTTATGGGTAAAGCAACGCACCTCTGCAGAGTGTAAGAATTGTGACATGTTACTCCCTGTTCCGGGAAGGAGCTACGAACGCGGCAGGAAAGGAACTCCATGAAGTTCTGGTTAATCTGTGAAGTTTGATGGGCATAGTTTTTGATAATAAAATCAATCTTTGAAGAAATGTTTACGAAAATTGCATAGTACCAAGGATGTATTGTCCGAGGTGGTAGATAGAGCATCAAACTTCCCACATTGCATATAATGAACTTGCTGGGTAACGCTGTTACTCACTCTTTCCTTTGAACCCCTGCTTAGATGCTAAGAATCTAGAAGACACTTCGATGTACGTAGATGATGGACAAGAGGACGTCTGCTACGAGGAACCCGAACTGTCCAGAGGAGTTGAACGGGTGGAATACGCGATACGCTATTGAGTGGAGGGCAACGAGTCCGAGTAGTTCCCTTAGTTATTAGTAAACCAATTGAGCCGAGCAGCAGGAACTATATAGAATAAGTTGTTGAGATCAATTCGAAGTATGAGTTTGGATTTTATATCTTCCGCTGAAACTACTCCAGTTTGGTTTGTATTTTCATAATATTTGAAGTTTGAGAACTCTTGGTTTCTAATAATGAAGTGTGTATGTTTGTCATATGGACCCGCAATGTTTCTGTTGTACCACTATGAGGGGTGTGATATTTATGGAACAGTGTTCTGTGAATGTCATATCAATGACTATAGTGTACTACATATGCAATGATATGCTGGGTCACCGCACTATCCGACCATGGTAACCAAATCACCAACTCTTTTTTTGTTTTGTCAGCAGTACAGCAGGTTCAAGTCTGTCACAATGAATTGTATTTTTCTAATCGTCCTGTACACCCAGTCAAAGCGCACGCCTGTTTTTCGCGCTAGATACTACGGAGTAGGTCACTAGACATGTTGGTTTGCATTCACTCCTCTACAAATTTTGAAGTCATGCACATGTTCTTAGCTACTCCGAACAACAGTAATTGCTTGCTATCGTGTAGTTCTTGCAAAATGTAAAATCAGTTGAAAATATTAGTTTGGATTCCCTGCTTCACGGTTACTGAATCTATCTGGTTCGTCCCGAGATAAGTTCCTGTTATTGTTTCCTCCTTGGCATCATTATGTTGTCCTGTAGTACCCATTTATACTCTTCATACTAATTCGATTATAATTTTGTTGTTGCCATCTGGTTCTTCAAAAGCTGCAACACTAACTATTTTCTTTCTCTTTCATAGAGCCTAGAATGAACCAATGAACATGATCGTTTGTATAGCCTCTTCTACAGGTTCACAAGCGACGCCATTATTTCCTTATCTAGTGCTCGTTCGTCCTGAGAAATGGCATAACTATCCTCTACTATGTAGTTCACTCGTGGTTTGAATTCTTGCTCTAGAAGTTCACTTATGATGCCATATTTCTATCTGGTTGATTCTTAGCTATGAGAAACTGCATGACATTGTGTAGCTCACTGTAAATTCTGAGTCACCATATGTCTCTTGCATTCCAGGAAATACACTGCTTCCATATATATTTTCTTATATGACCTGCCTAGTTTATATTTGCTGAAATTCTAAAAAACACTTTGTTTGATTGCTCATTTCATTGTAGGCACACTTGTGTAATGATTGTTTCTCTTGTTATACAGGTTCACGTGCGATGCTACTATATCTTGCATCTCGTTCTCGTTTGTCCTAAGCAACGACATAACTATCCTCTACAATATATAGTTCATTTCTCGTTCAAGTTCTCGTGTGATGTGATTATAATTTCTATTTGGTTCATTCTTAGATATGAGTAGTTTGTCATGTTTGTTGTATTAACTTGCTATTACTTAGTTTCAGACGGCAATTGTTGCTATTCCCACCAAAGAGGGGGCTGCAAGATCATGTCTCAAGGTGGTTTTCCAATGTAGTTGTCACACTCAAAGGGAGATGCAGTTGATGGATTCAGAAAGAAAATTGAGGACAATGCAATCAACTTGATTTTCAACTGAAATGCTGAATTTTCCTTCCCGAGCGTTGATATTATGTAATATTTTTAATAAGTTTGTAGTTGATGTCATATCTAGATAACTCGCATAGGCCATGTAGGAATTTTTTTGAGCTAGGCCATGTAGGCATTTAGTTGACGCTGTCTACACATGGTGGTAGGCGGTATCATAACTACATCAGCCAGGTTAATCAGGTAAGACTTTAGGTCTTTGTTATTTGCCCTTATTGTATTAGGCCTACCATGAACAGTAAGAAATGCTCGCTAATTGTACTCCTTTTATGATATTTGCCTGGGCTTCAGGTAGGCCGAAACTGTAGGAGTCCGTGACCGTAACAGGCCTACCGTCAGGTGCCAACTAGTAACAGGCTAGAACAGTAACATGCCAAACAGTACCATGTCAAAATAGTAATAGGCCAAAACAGTAACATGCCAAAGCAGTAATAGGCCAACGCAGTAACAGGCCAGAACAGAGGCAACCTAGCTCAGTAATGGGCCAGATTAGTAATAGACCATAAAAGCGGTAGGCCAGAACAGTAAAGGACCACAACAATAATGGACCTGAATAGTAGATGGCCAGAATAGTAACGAGGTAGAATAGTAGCAGGCCAAAAAAAATACTAGACCGGAATAGTAACATGCCAAACATATTGGTAGGCCAGAACAGTACTAGATCAGAACAAATGCAGGCCGCCGGTGGGCCCGATAAGATGACGGACGGTACGATAAAAGGCCAGAACAGTATCAGAACTTCTCAAAAGTGGGTCGTTCGTAGGAGGCCCAGAACGAGCTATGAGAATAGTGACGGGCTAACCATGGCCTTAATAGTATCGGGGCTACTTGACGCCGCCAGTTAACGGGCGGCACATTATTCGAACAATGTGGGCTTCTGTAGGCCGAAATAGTAGCGATCCTGATAGTCGCGGGCCTCTACTGGGCACGTCTTTGGGCCCATTTCAAACAGTGTCGGACGAAACAATAACGGGCCATAATCTTATTGTGTTCTCCTAATGGGCCGGCCCACTTAATTATTAGCAGGCCTTGGGTGGGCCTGGTTTCTACCACGGTTTCTGTGACCGTTAACAGCGATAACTGGGTGTTAACGGTGTTTGCCACATGGCATTTTGCATGACGTCAGCAGTCAACGCGGCTGGCGAACAGATCTACGATGGAACAAGTTTTCGTGGCTGAAGGGTGCGATCCACCACGGTTAGAAAAAACCGTGGTAGATTCTTTTGTGATGGGGCTTTTACCCCGAAGGGCATCCATCGTAGAAGACTTTTTAGCCATGAAAAACAGGCCTTCAACAACGAAAATCGTCTGTTGTAAAAGCAACATTTTCTTTTAGTGTTAAATAAGAACCTTAGTACTCACGTGTGTAAAACTGACTTACACCCGTTGTATGCGAACATAGAATCTATCACACCCGATCATCACGTGGTGCTTCGAGATGACGAACTTTCTTAACGGTGCATACCTAGTAAGAAAATATGTACGATGTGCCGACGACTCCCAAACCCTCGCTCCTTCCAGGCAACGGAAGTAGCGGATCCCCGAGAACTCCAACAACACTACACCATGGTAGAGATGGTGGTGGAGGAGATCTAGAGCAGTGCTTCACCTAAGCAGCTTTTTCTAGTGGCAATGGACAAGGCTAGCAAGAGGGAGAAGATGCTAACCAAAGGGCATATGATATAATGGCCAACTAAGAGTGGGTGAGAGGGGGAGGTCTCCACATATAGTGGGAGGAGGGTTTTCCCCACCCATGGCCGGTGGCCAAAGAGGGTCCCCCTCTCCTCCCTCATTCATGTGCGTGGACTCTCCACTCACATTATTTCAAATTATAGTTTCTCCTATTTATTCTCCACTCAAAAACTAAAGGTCTTTCCATTAAAGCACTTTAATTATCTTGTTTTAATGCAACTCGATTTAATGAACACTTCATTTAACGATTACTTCATTTAAAGAACACTTAATTAAATGAACACATTAACATTTTGATCCCTTGCTTTGTTTCGATATGCAGAAACTATTTCGGCAGATTCGACAGAACAAATTCCTACGATGTCCATTATCTTCTCCTGTGTTTTCTATCCGCTCAATTGTGTCGACTAACCTTAAGTGTGTCTCCCTACGGGTTAGAGAAATATGTAGACATGCTCAAGACTTTCTTTGATTATTAATCATTACTGGGATCTAGAGATCCATAATTAGTCCCACTAGTTCCACGAAAATCCAATGATCGTCTAAACCTTTTTTGTTGTAATCATATTCCTTTTGTCTCACGATATATTACTTGTCCAAGATTCGATCACCCGGTATCATCCATACCTTGTTTAATCTTGTTACTGAGAAGTACTCTTTTTCTTGTTCTTGTGATATAATATTCTAGTGATCAAATCACTTGCTTGCAAGCTATGTCAATGTGATATCACTGAGAGGGCCCTGAGTATATATCTCCATCATCTAGATGGACAAATCCCACTCTTGATCCATGATCCTCAACTAACACTTTCCAAGTACCCAACGACACCTTTATAATCACCTAGTTACAAAGTGACGTTTGATGTAATCAAAGTCCCTTGCCGGTGAAAGTGATTGACGTGATCTCATGGTCTAAGTAATTGAGTTACTACGAATGTGATAACAATATAAACTAGAGGGCATGATTGTATTGTTACATCTACTTTGGGTCACTGTTCATCATATCATTCTCCAATGATATGACCCTGTTATTAACAACATCTAATGTTCATGATCAGGAAACCTATGATCATCAGTTAATCAACAAGCTAGTATTAAGAGAGGCTTTACTAGGAACGTTTTCTGTTTAAAAATCACACATGTATTAATGTTTCATATTACCACAATTATAGCATAAAAAATAAACATCTGTTATAAACCTGGAATAGCATAATAACCACTTTATTAATGCCTATCGGGCATATTCCTTTCAGTCTCCCACTTGCACTAGAGTCAATAATCTAGTTTACATAGTCATGAATCTAACACCGATATAGTTCTGGTGTTGATCATGTTTTGCCCTTGGGAGAGCTTTAGTCAATGGGTCTGCCACATTCATATCCGTATCTACTTTGAAATTCTCTACATCACCATCCTGAACATGTTCCCATATGGGGTTAAAGTAGCGCTTTATATGCTTGGAATTCTTGTGAGGGCTTGGTTCACTTGCATTGGCTATGGCACCATTGTTTTCACAATAGATTACCATTGGATTCAAAGAACTTGGAACCACACCCAGTTTAGAAATGAACTCCTTCATCCAAACTTCTTCCGTCCCTGCTTCTGAAAAAGAGATATATTCTGCCTCCATTGTAGATCTCGCTATTACTGGTTGCTTGGAGATCCTCCAACTCGCCGCTTCACCATTCATTAAAAACACATATCCGGATTATGACTTAGAGTCATCCGGATTAGTATCGAAGCTAGCATTGATCTAACACCTTGTGACAAGCTCTTCTTCACCGCCATATACGAGAAACATGTCTTTAGTTCTTCTTAAGTACTCATGGACATCCTTTACTACCTTCTAGTGTTGCAAACCTAGATCAGATTGGTACCTTCTAGTCAAACTAACAACATGTGCCACATCTGGTCGGGTAGATAGCATATCATACAATCTATGGCTTAGGCATAGGGGACACGGTCTGTCAATTCTCTATCTGTTACTGTAGCCGATCTTTCAGACCTACTCAAGTGCGTTGCAACATAGGTAAGAACCCTTTCTTACTTTCTTCCATTCTGAACTTCTTCAAATTCTTGTCAAGCTATGTACTTTGTGACAATCCTATTAAGCGTCTTGATCTATATCTATAGATCTTGATCACAAATATGTACGTAGCTTCACCATGATCTTTCATTGAAAACTTACTATTTAAGTAATCCTTTACGCTTTTCAAGAGTTCTGTATCATTTTCAATCAACAATATGTCGTCCACCTATAATATTAGAAATACTATAGAGCTCCCACTCACTTTCTTGTAAAAACAAGCTTCTCTAACGGTTTGGAGAAATCCAAAACCTTTGATTACTTCATCATATCGGAGATTCCAACTTTGGGATGCTTCCTTCAAGCCATAAATGGATCACTGAAGTTTGCATACCTTGTTAGCATCCTTAGGATCGACAAAACCTTTAGGTTGCATCATATACAACTCTTCCTCAATGTTTCCATTAAAGAACGCTGTCTTGACATCCATCTGCCAAATTTCATAATCGAAAAATGCAGCAATTGCTAACATAATCCTAACAAACTTTAGCATCACTACCGGTGAGAAAGTCTCATCGTAGTTAATTCCTTGAATTTGTTGGAACCCCTTGATATGTTGCTAACGTATCCATAATTTTTGATGTTCCATGCTTGGTTTTATCTACTTTCTTGTGTTTTGTTCCAACTTTGGAGTACTTTTTATACACTTTCCTGGACTAACCTATTAATAAGATTCCACAGTGCCAGGTGCCTATTTTCTGTTGTTTTTGGTTCCAGGAAAGTCAGAAAATCAATATTCTCGGAATTGGACCGGACAAAAGCCAAAGTCGATATTTATCGGAAGACTCATGGAGCCAGAAGACGAGACGGAGATGGGCCACAGGGTGGTCACACCATATGGTGGCGCGGGCTAGCCCTGGCCGCGCCACCAGGTGGTGTGGGCCCCCTGGCTGCCCACCGAACTTGCCTCTTCGCCTATAAGATGCCTCCCGATGCGAAAACCCTAAATCATCAAGCCTCCAGCCAGGAAAAGTTCCACAGTGCTGTCGCCACCGAAGGTGAGATTCGGGGGATAGAAAGTCTCTGTTCTGGCACCCTGCCGAGATAGGGAAGTGCCTCGGAGCCATCTCCATCGATCTCAACCACCATCTCCATGACCATTGCGAATTCCCATGATGACGAGGGAGTAGTTCTCTTTCGAGGCTAAGGGTTCTACCGGTAGCTATGTGTTCATCTCTCTCTCTATGCATGATCATATTGTGATCATGAGCTTTGTAATCAAGTAGATCTACCTTGGTACTCAAGTGTTTTAATAGATCTCTGCTCTCCCCATGTGTGTGAATGTGATAGCATGCACACCATGGTAGCACTTAGGCTAGAGACTACAAATACTTTATTGGACTAACCTATTAACAAGAGCCATAGTGCCAACTGCATGTTTTCTGCTATTTTGGTTCTAGGAAAGTCAGAAAATAAATATTCTCGAAATTGGACGGGACAAAAGCCAAAGTCAGATTTTCACCGAGGGACACCTGGAGCCAGAATACGAGACGGAGAGGGGCCAGGGGCCACCACACCACCTGGCCGCGCGGCCCTGCCTTGCCCGCACCAGGGGGTGGTCTGGCCGCCCTAGGCACCCCCTCGGACTCCCCTTTCGCCTATAAGATGCCTCTGATACAGAAACCCTAAGTACCCGATCAAAATTCCATGAAAGAGTCTGTACCCACCGTCATCTCCATCCCTAGATGGGGAGGGATCTGAAGCTCTTCCCGACACCCTGCCGGAGGGGAGAATTCACCCTGGAGGCCTTCTTCATCACCATGCAAGCCTCCGGTGTGATGCGTGAGTAGTTCATCTCTGGACTATGGGTCCATGTAGTAGCTATATGGCTAGTTCTCATCCTTTGTGCTATCATGTTTAGATCTTGTGAGCTCCATTCATGATCAAGATCATCTATTTGTAATCATACATGTTGTGTTTGCGGGGATCCGAAGGATATTGAGATGCTATTTCAGATTGATTATTGATTCTATCATGTCTTTGTTATTTGTGATCTTGCATGCTTTCCGTTGTTAGTAGCTATCTTGGCCAAGTAGATGCTAGCAATTCCAAGAGTTAGTATTTATGCTCGATACTTGATTCATGCCTCTAGTAATCTGGGGAAGTGACATAAATCTCTAAGGTACTAGATGTGTTGTTGCTACTAGGGAGAAAATAACAATCCTTTGTTCATAGAACAATCGTATTGTTTACTTTACACGTAATGCGTAATGCAATTATCCGTTGCTTGCAACTTAATACTAGAGGGGGTTCAGATGATAACCTGAAGGTGGATTATTAGTCATATATGCAGTTGGATTATGGTCTATGTATAATGTTATAATGCCCAATCGAATCTCAAAGGGTCAAGATGAGTAGTATATGCATGTATTGCTTTCTCGATGTTTGTCAATTGCCCCCCTGTAATTTGTTCACCCAACATGTTATCTATCTTAAGGAGAGCCACCACTAGTGAACTATGGACCCCGGTCCTTTCTTTTACTATCAATCTACAATCAACTGTTTACTGTTTTCTGTTTACTTTCTGCAAACTTTTACTTTCTTCCACTCGATACGTTTAATGCTTTGTTTTTAGCAAAATCGGTGAGCTTGACAACCTCGTCGCAAGTTGGGGGCAAAGTTATGTGGTTGTGTTGGGCAGGTCTCCACGTTGTTGCTGGCACCAGTAGTGTGCCCTGCCAAAGTCCAGCTAGCAACACCTTTGGGGTGTTTCTTTGCTCCTACTGGATTGATAACCTTGGTTTCATAACTGAGGGAAAACTTGCTCCTGTGCTCATCATACCTTCCTCTTGGGGTTCCCCAACGGGCTCGATATATTTTGGGCTAAGCAACTGATTTTCTGGCGCCGTTGCCGGGGGAGTCAAGGACATCTTCACAAGGGGAGTCCCTCATAACCAATCTCTTTACTTTGTTGCTTTTGTTTTGCTTAGTTTATTTCTGCTTTGTTTGCTTGTTTCTTTATCAGAAACACAAAAAAATTAGTTTTACTAGTTTGCTTTCTTTATCAAAAACACAAAAAAAATAGTTTTACAAGTTTGTTTTCTTTATTAAAAACACAAAAAAATTAAGGCTTTCTATAGTTGTTCCCTCTTTCTTAGCTCACCATGTTGATCCCTAAATTCACTTTGAAACACCTTTCAATAGGTAGTGGCTCTATAATTGGGAAAGATAATATTGAAGAATTCTTTAATCATGTTAGTAAGCATGACGATATTGAGGATAGATCCCTTGTAGAGCTTGCTCCAAATTATGAAATTGCAACAGCTTATTTAGTTCACATGTTGGGGGATAGGTTTGTTAACCTTAACCCCTTAATGTAAGTAATGTTTCTTAAACTTAAGGAAATTGAGGACCCTGAAAAGAGAGATTTTATTCTGGAAACTTTGCTTAAAGAATTCTATGATGTTGCTAAGGAAGCTAGAGAAGTGTTTGATCGTTTTAATATGCTAGGCTCGTGTGTAGATGTCATTGGTACACGAGAAAATCTGGACAAAACCAAACCTAATGAGGAGGAAATTAAGATACCAATACCTTTCAAACTTGTAGCAATGCATGAAGCCATAGAAAAGAATCTTGATTGGATTGTTCCCGAAAACCCGTTTGATGAAAATAGTGAACCCAAGAGCATTGAGAGAGGATCCTCTAGAAGTTATCTAGATGAGATACCTTGCCTTGTTGAAGATATTTCTGGTATCTATCTTAATGCTTCTTCATTTGAGAACACTTGATCCTTTTTCTTGCTTCTTATGCCTAACTTAAAGGCATTAAAGAAAAGTACTTATTGGGAGATAACCCAAAAGTTTTAGATGAGTCTTGGAAGTTACTACTTCATTAATAACCGCTCCTTATCCTTTTTATTTGCTTTTTATGCCAAGAGTAACCTCTCATGAGAGAGAAGTAATGATTGGGAAAGTTGTTGTCCTGAAACAGATTTCTGTGCTTCAATGTAAATATTCGTGTAAAATCTCTGTACATCCTTTTGAGGCGTGCATTTTTTTCTTCTACCCAGGTTGTTATCTAACTTCCGTTAGTTCAACACTTTTAGATTTGAGCAATAGAAGGTCTTCGAAAAATTTCGTCTTTACCTGCTGGTCTGTTTTGACAGATTTCTGCAATTATTTGCATTTGCTTCTTGTTGGTTCCTTTTTGAGTTCTTTTGGGGAATTGACCTTTTTCAGGGAAGTGCTATAGTAGATTGTGTTTTAATGGAAGTTTTATTGGTGTTGGAACTGAACCTAAACACTTATTAGCTTGGGTGCACTAATGTTGCTAATAAAGATTGTGTGAAGTTTTGTATGAACAAAAATTTCAGGTGTATGGAAGGAATGAGTAATGAGATGAAGGATGGACTAAAGCTCAAGCTTGGGGACGCCACGCATGTCACCCCAAGAAATATCCAAGAAGTACAAGCGTCAAAGCTTGGGGATGCCCAAGGCATCCCCTTCTTCATCAATTAAAATTCCAGGTTTCTTCCAAACACTTCATTTTTATTGTTTCATGCACAGTTGTGTTGTTGTTGGAGCGTCTTCTTTTTCTTTTTGGTTTTTCGTTTTCTTTGTTTTCTTATTTTGCTGAATAAATTGGTTTTCAAATAGTTTGGTTTGGATTGGAAAAAGAGTAGGAAAGTTCATGCTTAAGTGGTAAGGAGAGCTTGTTTTTGACAGAGGCCTATGCTCTGTCATGCCATGCTGGATATTGTTTTGGCTTTATGCTTAGTATTCTTTGCTGTAGCATGACTTGTTATAAACAATTGAGATTGCTTAATGTGCCTTGGAAGAATCATACGTTTTTTTAGCATATTAAAGCATAGTATTGTGGTATTCTCCTTTGATGCTTTATTTTGTTTGACTTGGCGCATGCTCATACCATGTTTTGACTATCCCAAGTCACCATAGACTTTATGATCCTTTAGTTTTCAACTTGTAGTATCACTTTATGCTTTGATTACTGATGTTTTGTCGCTCTGCATGATTATGGCTATTATTGCTCTCTTAGTTGGTCGCTCCCACTCTTTTGCTAGCCTCCATAACCAAGTATGAGTTCCACTCATGCATCCAATTCCTAAAACCAAGTTATTCCAAAGAGTCCAACATACCTACCTATTACCAATTGCTATTCCAAGTATATTCATTTTTGTCTCTACCTTCCGAATTAAACTTGTTATGAGAAAACTAGTGATTAAAGCCCTCACGAACTTGATGGCACACTTTACTTTCTTGCATTTAATAAACTTGAACCATTGCGTCCATCTTTGTTGCGTATATGCTTGCGCTTTATAATTTGAAGTTAGCAGAACCATCTATCATGGGGAATGCTTT
Source organism: Avena sativa (assembly GCA_916181665.1). Lineage (NCBI taxonomy): Eukaryota > Viridiplantae > Streptophyta > Magnoliopsida > Poales > Poaceae > Avena > Avena sativa. The sequence goes on from OV702292.1 coordinate 276,332,146, forward strand.
CAACATTGCACTTGTACTTTGTACCCTGTTGATATCATGTTCTTTTGCTTATGGATCCCGGCGGTGTGAAATAAAAGGGGAACTTGTAACATCGTGGAGTTTGTATTTGTGTTATAGAAACGCCTGGGCCGCTTGCCTAAGCCATGCCTAATCATGGTGTAAACTTGCAGCATAACCATAATGAGCACTCTATGAAGCATCCTCAATAAAAAGCTATGCAAATAGCAAATAAAAAAATCGTTGAGATGCTCATTGTCTGCTTGCCTTGTCATTTTGATTATGGGATAGCTCCTGTATCATGTTCAAGGGGTACCCCATTGGCAATTCTCTATGATACATATGTACTTACAATGACAAGAGCTTACGTGTGACTGAAGTTGAGTAGCATGAGGTTTGGTCTTCGTAAGTATGGGGCATGAGATTTCAGCTTATAACTTGTCTAGCATATCCTCTTAGTTGTGTCACTTTAACCTTAATCACCTAAAGATGCATATGATAGGGGCAATGAGAGCTGAAAGCTAATAAGTACCATAATTTTTGGAAGCTCTTGATGAAACTTGAATCCCTACTTCCTTCTATGAAGGCCCTTTCTTTTACTTTTATGTCGAGTCTCCACCTTCTATCTTTATGCACCTACTTTGAGAGCATAGTGGCCATTCTTAGTTCTATGTGCATTGTCCCAAGACTTGTTGATTGATGCATAGCTTTGATATTGCTTGTTTTAAACTATTTGTATCTAGTCACTCTTATGAACTTTGAAGGTGTCCTATGCATTTATGTTTCCTACTCTATGAGGGAGAAGCTGAATGCCACTATGCTATGTTTTCTTTATGTGAAACAAACAAATGTCTTGCAAAGCATTGTTATTCATGAGTCTTTGTTTGTGCCTTTTCATGTTGGAACATAGTTGCTTTGTCTTATTGTTAGAACTTTGTCTTTCATGTTATGATTGATGTACTATGATCCTAGCTATCAATGTTTTACATATACTTTGATCAAGTTTATGATGGTGCATGTTGTGGGCCCCCCGGATTTAATCCTCCGAGAATCCCTGTTATGCATACAACCACAATCCCATGACCCGTTAGTCGTGGCACATAACCGACAAGTATCAAAGTAAACATCCAATACATAACGAATACCTGTCATACCTTATTTTCCATTATGGCAACATCAATCAACATCAGCGAAACTTCATCAAGCGCAGAGCCCGAGCCATGCCTTAACCTATAGGCAACTGACTGGGAGAATGTCCTAGCTCACATAGTCATCCACTTCACCTTCTTCTCGAAATCTGACCAAGTTAATAGCCAGGGACAATGCCAGTTAGTACTTTGAATGTACTCACAAACCACCTAAGGAAAATAATAATAACAAGAGGATATGCAATAGTTGTGGTAGTAGGAGGGCTTCAAGAGAGGTTCTTTTCTCAAATAGTTTCTCTTGTAGATATAGCATCTACATATCTTTGTTGAAAACTTTTGTAAACATTTTGGAAACCTTTTTGAAAAGTTTTGGAAAAACTTTAGGACTGGGTCACCCATTTGTTCTTCCTTCCGGTCATCCCATGACCAAACTCCTTTCATTCCTTTCTAACCATCCCATGGTCAAACATGTACCCTTTCCGACCATCCCATGGTCAAAACATTTCCAAAGCCATTGCTTTTCAGAAATACTTTTTGAAAACAAAAACTAGAACCGCTCTACAGAAGTTCGTCCATCCCGTCCATGACCACGGACAAGGCTATTCAAATAGATTTACACTCTGCAGAGGTTGTACACTTTACCCACACCATCCGGGTACACTACCCTGGTCTACACCGATCGTGGGTCGAGTAACCGATCAAGACTCTCTGGATGCCCACTCAAGTATAAGTGCCTACCCTATGAGTGTTGTTCCCCTCAACACCGGGACGTCGGGTACCGAGGACCAGCCGGAGCACATTTTACACTTACAGAGTGGGCGCTTTCAATGAGGGGCTCATAGTAACGTGTGGAGGCCCATAGACCCTTCGTTCCTTCTCCAGGTCGACGTCCCACATGGACCTTTATCGGAGAAGGCCCACCCTCCAGGGATCGCGATCCCCTGTAGTAGTTGCGAGGCAGCTTATACCAGAATAGACAAACATCAAATCCAACCCTTTCCCATTCTAGAGTAATGTGGTTGCACGGGTTAAGTTGTTATAGCTAAACTGTAAAGAACCGGGTGCGTTTTTGTAAACCTTTTTCCTCTAGCTTTCCTTCAGCATTTTGTAAAACCAAAACCTTTTTATTTCTCAACATCTCTTGGGAGGTCCCACCTCACCAAGGTTTTATCATGAAACATTTGGTAAACCTTTTCCGGGGTCTTCCCATCCTATAGCTTTGCTTCGGCTAAATCGGGGTTTCCAAAGGGGTGTGGTGTATTACACCATCTACCATACTAGGGACAAGTAGTTATCATCAAGGGGGGGGGTTGTACTTAGTAGTACAAAAGTGTAATAGTTCGGAGGAGCCAAACCACTACCATATATACATCAACATATAGTAAATAATGCAGTTTTCATAAATAGTAGATAAAACATGCATAAGTAAAAAAGTAGGACAAGCCTTATGAGCAAGAATGTGGCTTGCCTGATGATCATCAATATGGCAATATGTCCCTGGATTTCTTCTTAGAATACCATAATGTCCAATAATAATTACCACTTCTTCTACTCTCCGATTTCATCGCAACTATCGTCGTCTAGACAACACATGCAAACAAACCAAGCCACAATCAACAGAAGGCATACAAGCACCGATACATACAAAAAACAATGAACAATATATGTTTACAAATCATTATGTCTTAGGAAGAATGGATTTAATAAGATTGGCCTTGTCTTGAAAAATATGGAAGAAAATCCCCTTAGGATTCATAGCCGAGGAACTACCTAAGAGGAGTTTTGGACCAAGGACATATTCTGTATGATACCATTGTGTAACAATGATACCAACAGATAGGAGTTGATAAAATGAAACCAACAAAAGTAGCTTCACTATTTTATCACTTTTCTTTAATTTCTTATGAATATTCTAGTGATAAAAGCTCTAGTTTTAGGAAATAATTCATGAGAGAAGTTCCGGATCTCCAAAAATTATTTTCTTGGGTGGTTACGTAAGGCTTTAAGTACTTGTTTACTAAGAGTTGGAATCATGTCAAGATAATTACCAGAATGCCCTCAGAAAATTCCCAAAGGCAGTTCTAGAGCTGTTTTCTCTTTTTCACCAGATTAAATCTACAAGGGCTTTTGAGTTGATTCCAAGGGCACATGGTGGGTATTTAGAATACCTTTCTGAAGAAATTGGAATCAACCAATTTGGAGTTGCAAAGCTACTGTAGTGATTTATCTAGTGGTAAAGTCACATGTAGAAGTGTTTAATTCACTACAAATCTACAGAAGCTCAAAAATTAGTGATCTCCTGGGGTTGGGTACATATGTATGTATCTCAACCAGGAGATTTGTAATTGGGTCAATTGGGCTCAAGGTTTGGTCTAGGGAAATTCCTAAAGGCAGAAAAGCTCTGTTTTTATTATTTTTTCTATAGAGAAACTACTGTTCACCTTGGCAGGACACCTATGCTGATTGATTGGTATGGTAAATACCTTCCAGGGGAACTTTGATTCATCCCAAATGGGTATGTGTAGATGACTAAGGAATTTATTTACTATAAAGGATACTTGTTAGTAGATTAATTGCCAATAAATAATAATAAAATATTTTTGGCCAAAGACTAGTTCTGCATATTGCACAAAGCACACATGAACATGATAAAAAATTATTTGGATGAAATACCTCATTTTCCATTTTTATATGTATTTAAACTGGTCAGATATTTAGTAGATCTGGAAAAGAATTCAAAAAGAAAAAGAGCAGGGGCGTGCTAGGAGGGCCTTTGGCCTTTTTATACCGAGGTGGGAGCTCAAGAGGGGAAATGTCCATTTTGGACATGGAGGAGGGGGTGCTGGAAGGGGATTGGTCGAGGGAGGAGGTGGATGGGGTGTGGTGTGTCTCTGAGTCGGACAGGAAGATAGGGAGGGAGTGGTGGAGGCTGCTGCAGTTAATTTGCCCCACTTGCTTGTCTCTCTCTCTCTCTCTATTTGACTTCCAAGCATGGGAGGACAAGTGGGAGGTGGTGCTATAGTGGTGACGACCAGGAGGGTAATGGTGGCTGGATAGGAGTGCTTGACAAGCTTTGGTGATGGTTTTATATTGATTTAGCTCAATACTAGCTAGGTTTGCCAAATTGAGTAAATAGGTGCTTGTGAAGGAAGTTACAGATTTTGCATAGGACAAGGTGGGAAGATGGTACTGGTAGATAGATGAGGTCAAGGTAGATATCCAGGAATTATTTGGGATTTTTCAGAGGATTTTAATTCCACTTAAAATCATTTATTCAAAAAGTACAGAAGTGGTTTCTAGAAGATAATTTGATAATTTTACATTGGACAAGATTGGTTTTTGGTTTGAGATAGTCACAAATGTGAATACACACTTAGGGGATTTTTCCCAAGAATTATTGAAGGATAAAAGTATTTAAAACAATTATTATTCCAATTCAGGCATTTAAGAAAATGGGCAAAAAGAAATAATAAAGCTCTTCAAAAATAATTATCTTTGAAGTGGAAGATAGCGAATGATATATGGGCTTCAAAAGTGCTTACATTTGGGGAAGTATTTTGGAAAAAACCAAACTTTCCTTTGGGAAAGGAGTTTTGGAAACTTTGAATATTAAAGAGATTTATTATATTTGGAGCCTTAATAATTATGGATAATATTTGATAAATCTTGATGATCAAGGTAGATGATGTAGACGAGGTGTAGCAAGCATTTTCCACCTTGGGAACTGGAAATCCAACTTGAATTAGATGGAAAAACAAGGAATTGAGGATCTAGGGTGATGTTATTTTTATACCACCAAAACCTTGTTCGATCTTGGAGCTCAGAGCTCACCTTGATGCAAGGGATAGATGGATAGTTATAACAAGTCATATAGATTATCATGGCAGAAGGATTTTGGATTGGTTACATTTGAGGTGGTCTGGAAGTGATGGCAAACTTTGTTGAAAATAAGGCTGCCACACTAGATGAGTCATGATGCCTTATAAACCATGTGGGTTTTAGAAGCACAAGGATCCACTTAGAACAAGTGAATTATATGTTGATATACCTATAAGAGTACAACACAACCATGCAAAGAGTTGGTCTAGATAAGGTGTGATGGTGGTGTGAGTTTCTATCAAAGTAGGCATGTTGACTAGATTTGCAGGAATAGTTATTTTCTAACCAAGAACAAGTGGGTTGGAGGATGATCTAACCAAGGGCAATAGTGGGCCTTGGTAGTCCTCAAGGTGGTTAACAATATGGTTCATATGCATTTTCAAAAATGCACAAGGGTGGAGAAAGGGAGGCATTCAAAAAGGTGAAGTTGGAAATAGTTTTCTAGACTTAGCCAAATTTGGCAGATTTAGGGTTTTTGACTAGATCATGAGAGGGGATGTTTTTGATGGGTTGCAAGGTACCCAAGAATCATCAAGTGGATGATGTTGAAGTTTAGATTTAGTAGAAAGGATCCATGCTTGATATTAGTCTTCATTGACTTGGAAACTTCTAGAATAGATCACTTTAGAATTGATCTAGTTAAGGGTTTTAGATGATCACCTAGTATCTGGAGATTAGATCCTACTTTGTACTCTTGCTTAGGGTGTGGTGATTTGGAAACCTCTTGATCCTAGTGATGTGCTCCTAGATTAGCTCATACTATCTCCTAAGAAGACAAATCAAGCAGCAGATCAAGGCAATTCATCTTATAAACTAAGCAAACCTACTACTAGGGTTACCATCAAGCTTAGCTTGAGGTAAGGATGGGCAATTTTGATAGGTTGGAGTTTGAGTAAGGTAAGAGTCCTTGGTATCCCTACCAAGAGTAGTATTCAGAAGTTTTATACAAGATTTTGAGAATCCTAGAGGTAGGAGTAGTTGAAGGTTCTGTCTTGAAAACATAAGGAGATTATATTATATATCTCTCCATAGTTTTGTCAATAGAAGCTACTAAAATAGTTTTGGTTACATAAGCATCTTGGCTCATGGTTTGAAATGCCAGAACATTTGAGAATATGGAAATTAAGCCAAGATAGTTTTGGGAAGTATCTTTCGTCACCTGGTGTTAAGGTAAGGAGTATATCATCTAATGCACATTTATATGCATAAGCATATCCAAACAACAAGCCAACACTTCAGCATTAAACAAGAAAAAGTTTTTGTTCCCCCTGATTTTTGCATTCTGGACATTTAATCAGGATTGCTGAAATTGGGATGTTATAGACCTTTCCCCCTTAAAAGAATCTCGTCCCGAGATTCAAGAAAGTAGGGTTAGGGGATTTTGAGTCGAGTTGATACTAGGTGTCTTACGCGTCCTATCTTACGGACTCCGCCTTTGGAAGTGGTTACCACATTGGTGAAGTTGAGCTTCAGTCTTCCGGGATGCACGGTCAGTTGAGCAGAGTCCAGCCTTGATTGCGAGGAAGGAGCTTATATTCCTTCGGGGCTCGATACCTCGAGGGCTTAGGCTAGGAAAACTATCTCGATTCTGAGCTTCACGAAGTACTCGTCAGATGATAGAGTCTACAGCTGGGAGTACCTCTATCTAAGGATTCACAGCTCTTCCTTCGGGTCGTAGTGTATCCTATTTAACGATGTTAGGGCCGAGACTCCTGAGTTTGCTTCGGCGAAGGGTTACCCTATTTTTGTGGAAAAGACGCAGTCTTTCCCCCCTTAGGATTAAACTGGGGCAGAGCAGAGAGTTGACATAGTCCTTCCCTCTTGGAGTCGTGGATTGATATTTTGAAGACTGTCTTCACTCTTTCTCCTAGAGTTGGGATCTCCCGATGACGTCCGTGATGGTAGGTCTTACGAGGCTTATATACTACGATTATTCGTACTTAGTCTGTTGGAGCCATGGGAGTCTCACGTCCTCTAAGCGATTGGAACTAAACGGTTGGCGATCTTAGGGTCCTTTAGGTAGGTTTTCAGCTAAAGTAGCGAAGAGACTTTGTAGCATCTTCAACTAGTTTCTCCTATGATAACTCCCAGGTTGTTGTTTGGAGGGAAGGTATCCAATTCTGGAGGTCTTCTAAAGTATCCCCTGGTAGACAGTCTCCGGGAGATTGAGTGGAAAGACGTAGTCTTTCCACCTTAGAGCTTCACTAAGGTTCATCGAGAAGGGTTTGGATCTTCTGTCTTGGACAGCTGACTTATTGTTAGAGGAAGGATATATCTTACCTAAATCTTGAGCTGAGATCTTCGAGTGACGCCCTATTCTCGCAAACCTTGGTGGGGGTGGTCTCCTAACGAAGCTTTAAGGAGTCAGCTCAGCACCAGTTAGCGGTTTACGACTCCTCTTGAGAGTGTTCGGTCAGAGTAGTGGCATCTAGTTTCAGAGGAGTTGTCATCTCTTGAACACGTGGCATTGTTTCTGCTCGAGGGCAGGGTAGACTCGTTGTCTTCACGCTTCCTTATCATCTGGTTTAGGGGTAGTTCTAACCTTCTGGGGAGGAACTTTCCTTCGGTTTGGGTAGGGCCGAATAGATTTGGTTAGACTTCTGAGGCGGTCAAAAGCTCTAATACACTAAAGGTTAGTGTGGTTAGGTCTTCACTTCTTGTCTTTGTTGACTTATCAGGTGGTTTCTTGTGGATATTGAGGACCCTTCGGTGATCGACTTTGGGCTTCAACGGAATTCTTGTTGTAGTAGACTGATGAACAAGTGAGTGGGGTGCTATTGACGAGTCTTGCAAGGTGAGTTTGACGAGGAATGCCGTCCTTCAGAGGTGAGGTCTTCGAGTTGTTTCTGACTTGACGATGTCGAATTCCTGGTTCTTGCGATGCTTTTCCTCTCATATACTCTCGAGGTTAGTCTGGGTCTCATTACCGACATCTAAGACAGGGGTTTCCTGAGTTACTAGGTGGGGTTATCGCTCCTCGAGTCACATTTTTAAGGAGGTCAAAGAAAACCAGAGCATACAAACAAGGCGAACAGAGCGAGGGGATCCCAATGTCCTCGGCAAACCACACACATCAAGCAACACAGGATGCACTTAGGCAAGCAAACACGGCCAACGCTAGGGACCAAGGAGTTAACTACTCGCAATGTAGGGGAATCCTATTCTTAGGACTATTTACCCTAGTCACTATTTTGCCGATAGCCTTCGTCGTACCTTGGACGCTTCTTGATGGTGCAACACCTCTTCTAATTATGAGGATTCCACTGGTAGAGCGATTTTGTAGTCTCCTTATGTTTGCTGGTAGTTGCTTGTCCTCATCTTGTTCTCATTGTATTCACCGGGTTCTAGAGCCTAGTTATTTAAAATCTGTAGGTTTGAAGTTTGGACAAGAGTTAGGGTAAAACTTTTTCGAAAGCATTTACTAATTCCGTAGGTTTGAAGTTTGGACAAGAGTTAGGGTAAACCTTTTTCGAAAGCATTTACTTAGAGTAAGAGAAGAAGTAGAACTTTTTGAAACTCAGTGGGATACTAGTTTTCGAAAGCCAGTGTTTTCAAGATAGTGTTCCTGCCTAATGTACATGCTAACTAAGGTTCTCCTATAGTCAGGATGGTTCTGATACCAAGTCTATGGGGCCACCGGATTTAATCCTCCGAGAATCTCTATTATGCATACAACCACGATCCCATGACCCATTAGTCGTGGCACATAACCAACAAGTATCAAAGTAAACATCCAATACATAACGAATACATGGCATACCTTATTTGCCATTATGGCTACATCGATCAACATCAGCGGAACTTCGTCAAGCGCAGAGCCCGAGCCATGCCTTAACCTACAGGTAACTGACTGGGAGAATGTCCTAGCTTGCATAGTCATCCACTTCACCTTCTTCTCAAAATCTGACCAAGTTAATACCCAGGGACAATGCCAGTGAGTACTTCGAATGTACTGGCAAACCACCTAAGGAAAATAATAATAACAAGAGGATATGCAATAGATGTGGTAGTAGGAGGGCTTCAAGAGAGGTTCTTTTCTCAAATAGTTTCTCTTGTAGATATAGCATCTACATATCTTTGTTGAAAACTTTTGTAAACATTCTAGAAACCTTTTTGAAAAGTTTTGGAAAAACTTTAGGACTAGGTAACCCATTTGTTCTTCCTTCCTATCATCCCATGACCAAACTCCTTTCATTCCTTTCTGACCATCCCATTGTCAAACAGGTATACTTTCCGACCATCCCATCGTTAAAAAAATTCCAAAGCCTTTGCTTTTCAGAAATCCTTTTGAAAACAAAAACCAGGATCGCTCTACAGAAGTTTGTCCAACCTGTCCATGATCGCGGACACGGCTATTCAAATAGATTTACACTCTGCAGAGGTTATACACTTTACCCACACCATCCGGGTACACTACCCTGATCTACACCGATCGTGGGTCGAGTAACCGATCAAGACTCTCCGGATGCCCACTCAAATATAAGTGCCTACCCTATGAGTGTTGTTCCCCTCAACACCAGGATGTCAGGTACCGAGGACCAACCAGAGCACATTTTACACTTTACACAGTGGGCGCTTTCAATGAAGGGCTCATAGTAATGCGTGGAGGCCCGCAGACCCTTCGTTCCTTCTCCAGGTCGATGTCCCACATGGACCTTTATCGGAGAAGGCCCACCCTCCAGGGATCACGATCCCCTGTATTAGTTGTGAGGCAGATTATACCAGAATAGACAAACATCAAATCCAACCCTGTCCCATTCTAGAGTAATGTGGTTGCTGGGGTTAAGTTGTTATAGCTAAACTGCAAAGAACCGGGTGCGTTTTTGTAAACATTTTTCCTCTAGCTTTCCTTCAGCATTTTGTAAAACCAAAACCTTTTTCTTTCCCAACATCTCTTGGAAGGTCCCACCTCACCAAGGTTTTATCATGAAACATTTGGTAAAACTTTTCCGGGGTCTTGCAATCCTATAGCTTTGCTTGAGCTAAATCGGGGTCTCCAAAGGGGTGTGGTGTATTACACCATCTACCATACTAGGGAAAAGTAGGTATCATCAACGGGGGGTGTACTTAGTAGTACAAAAGTGTAATAGTTCGGAGGAGCCAAACCACTACCATATATACATCAATATATAATAAACAATGTAGTTTTGATAAACAGTAGATAAAACATGCATAAGTAAAACAGTAGGACAAGGCTTATGAGCAAGAAGGTGCCTTGCCTGATGATCAGTAATATCGCAATATGTCCCTGGACTTCTTCTTAGAATACCATAATGTCCAATAATAATTACCACTTCTTCTGCTCTCCGATTTCATCGCAACTATCACCATCCAGACAGCACATGCAAACAAACCAAGCCACAATCAACACAAGGCATACAAGCACCAATACATACAGATAACAATGAACAATACAAGTTTACAAATCATTAGGACTTATGAAGAATGGATTTAATAAGATTGGCCTTGTCTTGAAAAATATGGAAGAAAATCCCCTTATGATTCATAGCCGAGGAACTACCTAAGAGGGGTTTGGACCAAGGATATATTCTATATGATACCATTGTGTAAAAAATGATACCAACAGATAGGAGTTGATAAAATGAAAGCAACAAAAGTGGTTTCATTATTTTATCACTTTTCTTTAATTTCTTATGAATATTCTAGTGATAAAAGCTCTAGTTTTAGGAAATAATTCACCAGAGAAGTTATGGAGCTGCAAAAATTATTTCCTTGGGTGGTTAGCTAAGTCTTGAAGTACTTGTTTACTGAGAGTTGGAATCATATCAAGATAATTATCAGAATGCCCTCAGGAAATTCCCACAGGCAGTTCTGGAGCTATTTTGTCTTTTTCACCAGATTAAATCTATAGAGGATTTTGAGTTGATTCGAAGGGAACATGGTGGGTATTTAGAATACCTATCTGAATAAATTGGAATCAGCCTATTTGGAGTTGCAGAGCTACTGTAGTGATTTATCTAGTGGTAAAGTCACATGTAGAAGTGTTTAATTCACTACAAATCTACAATAGCTAAAAAATTAGTGATGTCCTGGGTTTAGGTACATATGGATGTAGCTCAACCAGGAGAGTTGGAATTGGGTCAATTGGACTCAAGGTTTGGTCTAGGGAAATTCCTAAAGGCGAGAAAGCTTTGTTTTTATTATTTTTGCTATAGATAAACTACTGTTCACCTTGGCAGTAGACCTATGCTGATTGATTGGTATAGCAAATACCTTCCAGGGGAACTTTGATTCATCCCAAATGGGTATGTGTAGATCACTGAGGAATTTATTTAGTGTAAAGGATACTTGTTAGTATATTAGTTGCCAATAAATAATAAAAATTATTTTTGGCCAAAGACCAGTTCCGCATGTTTCACAAAGCACACATGAACATGATAAAAAAATTATTTGGATGAAATACCTCATTTTTAATTTTTATATGGATTTAAACTGATTAGATGTTTAGCAGATCTGGAAAAGAATTCAAAAGGAAAAAGGGCAGGGGCGTGTTGGGAGGGCCTCTGGCCTTTTTATACCAAGGTGGGAGCTCAAGAGGGGAAATGTCCATTTTGGACATGGAGGAGGGGGTGCTGGCAGGGGATTGGTCGAGGGAGCAGGTGGAGGGGGTGTAGTGGGTCTCTGAGTCGGACAGGGAGATAGGGAGGGAGTGGTGGAGGCTGCTGCAATTAATTTGCCCCACTTGCTTGTCTCTCTCTCTCTCTATATTTCACTTCCAACCATGGGAGGACAAGGGGGAGGTGGTGCTACAGTGGTGATGACCAGGAGGGTCATGGTGCCTGGATAGGAGTGCTTGACAAGCTTTGGTGATGGTTTTATATTGATTTAGCTCAATACTAGCTAGGTTTGCCAAATTGAGTAAATAGGTGCTTGTGAAGGAAGTTACAAATTTTGCATAGGACAAGGTGGGAAGATGGTACTGGTAGATATATGAGGTCAAGGTAGATATCCAGGAATTATTCGGGATTTTTAAGAGGATTTTAATTCCACTTAAAATCATTTATTCAAAAAGTACAAAAAAGTAGTTTCTAGAAGATAATTTGATAATTTACATTGGACAAGGTTGGTTTTTGGTTTGAGATGGTCACAAATGTGAATACACACTTAGGGGATTTTTCCCAAGAATTATTGAAGGATAAAAGTATTTAAAAAAATTATTATTCCAATTCAGCCATTTAAGGAAATGGGCAAAAATAAATAATAAAGCTCTTCAAAAATAATTATCTTTGAAGTGGGAAGATAGGGTATGATATATGGGCCTCAAAAGTGCTTAGATATGGGGAAGTGTTTTGGAAAAAACCAAACTTTCCTTTGGGAAAGGAGTTTTGGAGACTTTGACTATTAAAGAGATTTATTAGATTTGGAGCCTTAATAATTATGGATAATATTTGATAAATCTTGATGATCAAGGTAGATGATGTAGACAAGGTGTAGCAAGCATTTTCCACCTTGGGAACTGGAAATCCAACTTGAATTAGATGGAAAAACAAGGAATTGAGGATCTAGGGTGATGTTATTTTTATACCACCAAATCCTTGTTGGATCTTGGATCTTAGAGCTCACCTTGATGCAAGGGATAGATGGATAGTTATACCAAGTCATATAGATGATCATGGCAGAAGGATTTTGAATTGGTTACATTTTAGGTGGTCTAGAAGTGATGGCAAACTTTGTTGAAAATAAGGCTGCCATACCAGATGAGTCATGATGCCTTATAAACCATGTGGGTTTAAGAAGCGCAAGGATCCACTTGGAACAAGTGAAGTAGATATTTATAGACCTATAAGATTAGAGAACAAGCATGCAAAGAGTTGGTTCAGAGAAGGTGAGATGGTGGTGTGAGCTTCTATCAAAGTAGGCATGTTGACTAGATTTGCAGGAATAGTTATTTTCTTGCCTGCAAAACCATCAAGAACAAGTGGGTTGGAGGATGATCTAACCAAGGGAAAGAGTGGGCCTTTGTCGTCCTCAGGATGGTTAACAATATGGTTCAGATGCATTTTCAAAAATGCACAAGGGTTGAGAAAGGGACGCATTCAAAATGGTGATGTTGGAAATAGTTTTCTAGACAGCCAAATTTGGCATATTTAGGGTTTTTGACTAGAGCATGAGAGGGGATGTTTTTGATGGGTTGCAAGGTACCCAAGAATCATCAAGTGGATGATGTTGAAGTGTAGATTGAGTAGAAAGGATCCATGCTTGATATTTGTCTTCATTGACTTGGAAACTTCTAGAATGGATCACTGCAGAATTGATCTTGTTAAGGGTTTTAGATGATCACCTAGTATCTAGAGATTAGATCCTTCTTTGTACTCTTTCTTAGGGTGTGGTGATTTGAAAACCTCTTGATCCTAGTGATGAGCTCCTATAGTAGCTCATACTATCTCCTAAGCAGACAAATCAAGCAGCAGATCAAGGCAATTCATCTTATAAACTAAGCAAACCTACTACTAGGGTTACCATCAAGCTTATCTTGAGGTAAGGATGGGCAATTTTAAAAGTTTGGAGTTTGAGTAAGGTAAGAGTCCTTGGTATCCCTACCAAGAGTAGAATTCAGAATTTTTATACAAGGTTTTGAGAATCATAGAGGTAGGAGTAGTTGAAGGTTCTGTCTTGAAAACATAAGGGGATTATATTATATATCTCTCCATAGTTTTGTCAATAGAAGCTACTAAAATAGTTTTGGTTACATGAGCATCTTGGCTCATATTTTGAAATGCCAGAACATTGGAGAATATGGAAATTAAGCCAAGACAGTTTTGGGAAGTAGCTTTTGTCAATTGGTGTTAAGGTAAGGAGTATATCATCTAATACACATTTATATGCATAAGCATATCCAGACAACATGCAAACACTTCAACATTAAACAAAAAAAGTTTTTGTTCCCCCTGATTTTTGCATTCTGGACATCTAATCAGGGTTGCTAAAATTGGGATGTTACACATGTCACGTCAAAAATTATTCTTTCTTTTCATCACTTACCTACTCGAGGACGAGCAGTAGTTAAGCTTGGGGTGTTGATACGTTGCTAACGTATCCATAATTTTTGATGTTCCACGCTTGGTTTTATCTACTTTCTTGTGTTTTGTTCCAACTTTGGAGTACTTTCTATACACTTTCTTAGACTAACCTATTAACAAGAGCCACAGTGCCAGCTGCCTGTTTTCTGCTGTTTTTGGTTCCAGGAAAGTCAGAAAATGAATAATCTCAGAATTGGACGGGACAAAAGCCAAAGTCAGTTTTTCACCGAGGGACACCCGTAGCCAGAATACGAGACGGAGAGGTGCCAGGGGGGCCGCCACACCACTTGGCCGCGCGGCCCAGCCTGGCCCGCACCAGGGGGTGGTCTGGCCTCCCTAGGCACCCCCTCGGCCTCCCCTTTCGCCTATAAGATGCCTCCGATACAGAAACCCTAAGTACCCGATCAAAATTCCATGAAAGATTCTATAGCCACCGTCATCTGCATCTCTAGATCTGGAGGGATATGAAGCTCTTCCCGACACCCTGCCGGAGGGGAGAATTCACCCAGGAGGCCTTCTTCATCACCATACAAGCCTCCAGTGTGATGCGTGAGTAGTTCATCTCTAGACTACGGGTCCATGTAGTAGCTAGATGGCTGGTTCTCCTCCTCTGTGCTATCATGTTTAGATCTTGTGAGCTCCGTTCATGATCAAGATAATCTATTTCTAATCATACATGTTGTGTTTGCGGGGATCCGATGGATATTGAGATGCTATTTCAGATTGATTATTGATTCTATCATGTCTTTGTTATTTGTGATGTTGCATGCTTTCCGTTGTTAGTAGCTATCTTGGCAAAGTAGATGCTAGCAACTCCAAGAGTTAGTATTTATGCTCGATAGTGGGTTCATGCCTCTAGTAATCTAGGGAAGTGACAGAAATCTCTAAGGTTGGTATTGCTACTAGGGAGAAAACAACAATCCCTATTTCATAGAACAATCGTATTATTTACTTTACACGCAATGCATAATGCAATTATCCGTTGCTTGCAACTTAATACTGGAGGGGGTTCAGATGATAACCTGAAGGTGGATTATTAGTCATAGATGTAGTTGGATTACGGTCGATGTATAATGTTGTAATGCCCAATCGAATCTCAAAGGGTCAAGATGAGTAGTATATGCATGTATTGCTTTCTCGATGTTGGTCAATTGCCCCGCTGTAATTTGTTCACCCAACATGTTATCTATCTTAAGGAGAGCCACCACTAGTAAACTATGGACCCCGGTCCTTTCTTTTACTATCAATGTACAGTCAACTGTTTACTATTTTTTGTTTACTTTTTGCAAACTTTTACTTTCTTCCACTCGATACGTTTAATCCTTTGTTTTCAGCAAAACCGGTGAGATTGGCAACCTCATCGCAAGTTGGGGGCAAAGTTCTGTGGTTGTGTTCTGCAGGTCTCCACGTTGCTGCTTGCACAGGTAGTCGGCCCTACCAAAGTCCAGCTAGCAACACCTTTGGGGTGTTTCCTTGCTCCTACTAGATTGATAACCTTGGTTTCATAACTGAGGGAAAACTTTCTCCTATGCTCATCTAACCTTCCTCTTGGGGTTCCCCAACGGGCTCGATATATTTTGGGCTAAGCACCACTTCATGACAAGTCATGATTTATAGATGGTCACATTACCGTTAGCGTCTATTTTCCTTTTAAAAATCCATTTATTCTCAACGGCCTTTCGGTCATGAGGTAAGTCCACCAAAGTACAAATTTGGTTTTTGTACATGGATTCCATCTCGGATTGCATGGCTTCAAGCCATTTGTTGGAACCTGGGCTCATCATCGCTTCATCATACGTCGCAGGGTCATCATTTCCATCTACCATGAAATTTAGGACTGGATTACTGTATAGTTCAGGAGTTGCACGTATCCTGCCCGACCTACGAGGTTCGGTAGTACTCTCTATCAGAGTTTCATGAGGAGGGGGAGGTACCTCATCATCATTTCCTTCTTCCATTGGCAGAGTCAACACTGGAACCGATTCCGGCGCTGCGCTACTTGCCACTTTAGGAAGAGAAGGTTTAGTAACATCATTGAGTTCTACCTTCCTACTACTCACACCTTTCGAGTAAAACTCCTTTTATAGAAAGGATCCATTATTGGAAACAAAAACTTTGCCTTCATATCGGTGATAAAATGTGTACCCAATTGTTTCTTTTGGGTATCCTATGAAGACGCATTTTTCCTCTTCGGGTTCAATCATATCAGGATGAAGTTTCTTCATATAAGCATCGCAACCCAAAACTTTTAGAAATGACAACTTAGGTTTGTTTCCAAACCATAATTCATACGGTGTCATTTCAACGGATTTTGATGGTGCTCTATTTAAAATGAATGCAACTATCTCTAATGCATGACCCCAAAATGATAGTGGCAAATCGGTAAGGGACATCATTATGACATTTGGATACACCATTATGTTGTGGTGTTCTGGAAAGGAGTGAGTTGTGAAACTATTCCACATTGTCTCATGTGCATGTTAAACTCGTAACTAAGATACTCTCCTCCATGATTGGATCATAGAAACTTGATCTTACTATTAAATTCATTTTCCACTTCACTCTGAAATTCTTTGAACTTTTCAAATGTTTTAGACTTGTGTTTCATTAAGTAAATATACCCATATCTACTTAAATCATCCGTGAAGGTTACAAAATAACGATTTCTGCCAGGTGTAGATACACTCATTGGACCACATACATTAGTATGTATTATTTCCAATAAGTCGGTCGTTCATTCTATTGTTTTAGAGAATGGAGTTCCAGTCATCTTTCCCATAAGGCATGGCTCACATGTCTCAAATGATTCATAATCAAGGGATTCAAGTAGTCCATTGGAATGGCGCTTCTTCATGCGTTTAAAACACCAATATGACCTAAACGGCAATGCCACATATATGCAGCAATATCATCATTCAACTTGATTCTTTTGGCACTCACATTATGAATATGTGTATTTCTAATATAAAGATTCAATACAAATAAACCATTCAACATAGGTGCATGACCATAAAAGATATTATTCATATGAAAGGAACAACAATTGTTCTCAGATACAAATGAATAACCGTCCTTCATTAAACATGATCTAGACATGATGTTCATGCTCAACACAAGCACATAATAACAATTATTTAGGTTTATTGTCAATACCGATGGCAGATGAAGTGGCATCATCCCGATGGCGATCACATCAACCTTCGATCCATTGCCTATGCACATCGTCACGTCATCCTTCTCTAGTGGTCGACTATTCCTTAGCCACTGTTTCGAGTTACATATATGAGCAACCAAACCATTATGAAATACCTAGGTACTACTTCGGCTACTAGTTAGCTACACATAAATAACATGAATATGACATATACCTTTGTTCACTTTCCTGGCCTTCTTAGCTACCAAGTACTTTGGGCCATTCCGCTTCTAGTGACCAGCCCCTTTGCTGTAATAGCACTCAGTATCGGGCTTAGGGCCTCCCTTGGTATTCTTCTTAGGTGCATCAATAGATTTGTTGTCCTTCTTGAAGTTACCTTTAGGCTTGCCTTTCTTGCCTCTTTTCTTGAAACTGGTGTTTTTATTAACCATCAACACTTGACGTTCCTTTTTGATGTCTACCTCAGTAGTCTTAAGCATAGCTATGAGTTCAGTGAGCGACTTATCCTCACAATTCATCTTGTAATTAATTACAAACCCTTTGTAACTTGGTGGGAGCGATTGCAGAACCCGGTCTATCGTGAGATCAGCTAGAATCTCACATCCCAGTGTCTCAAGATGTTGAGCGTAACCCGTCATCTTAATGACGTGCTCGTTCATAGAGTTGTGCTCCTCCATCTTAGCGCTAAAGAACTTATCGAAGATCTCATATCTCTCAGCATAGATTTAGGTCCCCAAACATAGTTTTGAGTTCCTCCACCATGACATCAACATTGGTAAGTTGAAAGAGCTTTTGGAGTTCAAATTCTCGCGACTGAAGGATCGCACACTGCACAAGAGTGTAGTCATCAAATTTCATGTCATACGTGGCGCGCTCTTCTTAAGTAGCTCTAGCTACAGGGGCGTCACCTAACGTCCCGTCCAACACATAGGACTTCTTCATGCCCATTAGGATAATCCTCATGTTGTGGTGCCAGTTAATGAAGTTAGACCCATTGTCTAGCAGTTTTTCTTTCTCAAGGAATGCATTAAAATTGAATGCAGGGGGTTCCATGATCTACGATGCATTTGCAAAGACTATTTGTACTAGGTTTAAAATAGATAGAGTTCAAGTAAATTCTAAAATTACTTATAAGAACTCCCACTCAAAATGGCACCCCTATTGTCATTTTAGTGATTACATGAACCAAATTCACTACGCCACGACCGATCAGCATGAGTGGTGGCGTAGAGCCAATGGCGAGCATCATATCATCCATATGACTCAGGCTTTACCTTTCGGTTCATGTTCCAAGGCCATGTCAAGTAGGAACCTTAGTACTCGCATGTGTAAACCTTTTTTACACCCACTGTATGCGAATGTAGAATCTATCACACCCGATCATCACGTGGTGCTTCGAGACGACGAATTTTCTTAATAGTGCTAACTAAGGAAGAACATATTATTATCTTGATATTTAGTTGGAGGGATCTTCTTATAATGCTACCGAGGCAATCAAATACTACCGAGGCAATCAAATCAACGCAAAATAAGATGCATCAAAGGATAAACATCACATGCATATATAATGTGATATGATATGGTCCTTCTCGCATTCGATCTCCATCTTTTTTGTCTTGGTATGATATCCATCATTCCAGCGGCATGCCACCAAGGTCCATGGCGCCACCACCATGGTTGTTCTCCACTAATCTAATTACATGGATTTCCATTTTCTGGCACACATGCCATAATATAAAATAACAACCATATGGCTCCTACTGGTTGTTTTACAATAAAACACATTGCATACAACAATCTTTGTATCATAGAGCATATCACATCACATGTCCTGCAAAAACAAGTTAGAAGCCTCTAATTTATTTTTGCATATTATACGCGGCATTGGTCTTTCTAGGAGAGAACCGCTCTACCTACCAATTTCAGCCACAACATTAACAGTCAAGTTATTGGCAAACCATTTTAAATTAGATCATGATTATTTTGGGAGAGACATATACCCACTGAGCCAATTATGCAATATGAGTTGCATGTCAAGCGTGGGACAGGTTTCATGTCCAAGCATATGTAAAGTTAGTCAGGGCAGCTTCATCCAAACATGCCACCATGATCAAAATTTACGCAAGTATGAAACAACGAGACTATCAACGCCCACATATCTATGTGTTCTAACAGTACAAAGAATCTACGCATAGACACAGCTCTGATACCACTGATGGGTTTCATTGCATTGAAAACAAAATCTTCCTACGATTGTAACCACCAAGATCATATCTAGGAGATACATGTAATGGTTTCAGATGGACTCACCCTCTAAGACTGTAACATGGGTTAACGTTCCCGCAAACAAACATGGATGGTCAGCACCACAAGAGGCAATGCCTCCGTAATCGGTCACACGTACAATGTGCCGACGACTACCAAACCCTCTAAGAGTGTACACGACCATCCTCAAGGACACGCAGACGATCAGCACCACAAGAGGCAATGCCTCCATAATCGGTCACACGTATGATGTGCCGATGACTCCCAAACCCTCGCTCTAGACGGGCAGCAGACATAGCGGATCCCCGAGAACTCCAACAGCGCTACGCCATGGTAGATATGGTGGATGGTAAGATATCGATCAGGGATTCACCTAAGCACCTTTTCTAGTGACAATGGATAAGCAAGAGGGAGAAGATGCCAACCAAAGGGATATGAGAGAATGGGCAAGTGAGAGTGTGTGCGAGTGGGAGCTCTCCACCTCCTTCTATAAGGGGAGGGGGCAGACCCCACCCATGTTCGGTGGCCAAAGAGGGTGCCCCCTCTCCTCCCTCATTCATGTGGGTGTACTCTCCACTCACATTATTTCAAATTCCACTTTCTCTCATTTATTCTCCAGTCAAAAACCAAAGGTCTTTCTATTAAAGCACTTTAATTCTCTAGTTTTAATGCAACTCAATTTAATGAACACTTCATTTAATGAGTACTTCATTTAATGAACACTTCATTTAATGAACACTTCATTTAATGAATGCATTGTCATTTTGATCCAATTCTTTGTTTCGATGCCCCAAAACTATTTTGGTAGACTCGACAGAAGAAATTCTTCCGATGTCCATTATGTTCTCCTGCGTTTCCTATCCGCTCAATTGCATTGACTAACCTTAAGTCTGTCTCCCTACAAGTTCGAGAACTATGTAGACATGATCGAGACGTCCTCCGATCAATAATCATTAGCGGGATCTCGATATCCATAATGAATCCCACAAGTTCCACGAAAATCCATTAATCGTTTGAAGCTTTTTCGTTGTTATCAAATTCCTTTTGTCTCACAATATATTACTTGTCCGAGATTCGAACACTCTGTATCATCCATACCTTCTTTAATCTTGTTCCTACAAGTACTACTTTTCTCGTTCATGTGATATAACATTCTAGTGATCAAATTACTTGCTTGCAAGCTATGTCAATGTGATATCACTGAGAGAGCCTAGAGTATATCTCTTAGTCATCTGGATGGAAAAATTCCACTCTTGATACACAATCCTTAACTAATACATACCAAGTACCCAACGACACCTTTATAATCACCTAGTTACGAAGTGACGTTTGATGTAATCAAAGTACCTTTCCGGTGAAAGTGATTTACGTGACTCATGGTCTAAGGACATTGAGTTACTACGAATGTGATAACAATATAAACTTGAATACATGATCATATTGTTACATCTACTTTGGGTGACTGTTCATCATATCATTCTCCAATGATATGACCTTGTTATTAACAACATCTAATGTTCACGATCAGGAAATCTGTTATCATTAGTTAATTAACAAGCTAGTATTAAGAGAGGCTTTACTAGGAACCTTTTCTGTTTATAAATCACACATGTATTAATGTTTCCTATTAACACCATTATAGCATGAAAAATAAACATATGTTATAATCCTGGAATATCATAATAGCCACTCTATTATTGCCTCTCGGGCATATTCCTTTTAGGTCCATGGTGGAAGGGGTGTATGGATAGCTTGGGGAGAGGGTGCTGGCCAGGGATTGGTCGGCTTGGGCGGTAGAGAGGGTGTCCTAGGTCCAGAGAGGGAAGAGTGGTGATAGGAGAGCAGTGCCAAGCAAGTTTTATTTCCCTCACATGTTTTCAAGTAACTAAGGGAGAAAAGAAATAATGGAGGAAGGTGTGGGGCTAGATAGCATTGTATCCTAGTGCTGGGGGCTTGCATGTGTGCTCTAGATCGAGTAGAGACGTGAGGATAGCTAGTAATGGTGCTGCATTGATTAAAGAGGGGAAGTACAAGACATGGCCTTTGTCTCCCATTCATACAAACACAAAGAACAAAAGCTAGGGTTAGCTACAGTGGGTGCTATAGTGTAGCTCGACTAGACAGGTTGTGGGTTTCTAGAGAGATTTGTCTGACCATTTTTGATCAAAGGTTGAATGGGTTTTAGCTCATGGTGTAGACGGATTTCAATTATGGCCATATTGATGATCATGAAGAAAAGTTTCGATTTCTGATCTTTGCAAGTTAGGACAATGATGCTGGTAGGTGGATATGGTCAATATGCAAGTCCTTGATTTATTTGTGATTTTTAGATGATGTTCGGTTCAATTTATATCAATTATTCAAATAGTGCTAAATCTGTTTTATTTAATTCATTTTTAATTTTTTAATTGGATAGAGAAGTTTATTGGTCTGAGATGGTCCCAATGAAGAATTCATACTTAGGAGAATTTTCCCAAGATTTATTGAAGAACAAAACTATTTAAAACATGTATTTTATCATTTTTGCCATTTAAGAAAATAGGAAAAAAGAAATAATAAAACTCTTCAAAAATATTTTTGAAGTGGGAAGATAAGGTATGATATATAGGCCCCAAATGTGCCTGAAGTTGGAGAATTTGAGAAAAACAAACTTTCTTTTATAGAGGAAGTTTAGGAGTTTTTGTCAAATAAAAGAATTAAATAGGTTTTGGGCCAAAATAATTATGGAAAACATTTGATAAATTTTTATATCGAAGGTGGATTATGTCCACTTAGTGTATCTATCATTTTTAACCTATGGTTTTGAAAATCAAACTTGATTTTGGGAGAAAACAAGAAATAAAGGATCTTGGGCACAAATAATTTTATACCATCAGAACCTTGTTGGATAAAGGAGCTCAGAGCTTCCCTTGGGTCAGGGTTAGATGCAAAGATATAACCAGTTATGTAGATCACTGTGGTGCATAAGGTTGGGGTTGATTATGATTGATCTCTCCTAGGGTTAATGCCAAACATGGCGAAAAATAATGGTTCAAAGAAGGTTATTAATTAGCTTCAAAAACCATGTGGGGTTTTTTGAAGCACAAGGCTTCATGTCAACACCCGGATTTTTAATCCCAGATGCCCGTTATGCCATACCTCGCAATCCCAGGATTACCATTTTTGCGAGACATAACGGATTGGATATCACAGTACATCATCCATTACAAACCATACATAAGGTCTTACACAAATAAGGATCTCATGATCCAGTCTTAATACAACAAGCAGCGGAAATAAAAGATAAGCGTAGCGGTGGGGTCCATCTTCAGGTGCACAGGCAATGCTGACGAAGGCAGATAGTCCTAGTTATCATAGTCGTCCTGCTGGCCATCATCTTGGTAGTCTCCTTCATAGTCTGGCCATGAGAATAGCGAGGGACAAAAGCCATGAGTACTCTTTAAGTACTCGCAAACTAACACTAACAAGTAGTATAATTCTAAGTTAACGTGCTAACTCTAGGTTTTACTATAAAGTAAGTTTGAAACCCAAGCTGAGTTCTGAAGCAAAAAAAGATAAAATAAAGTTCTAGAATCACTTAAGTTGAGAAGCTATTGTCATAAACACAACCCTATTGTGGTCAAGTCAAGATTCATCATTCATTTCATAAGTGTTTTGAAAACATCTGACAACGAAACAGTATGGCCATTCCAACTGTCGAAAACCACGGACGCGGCTATTCGAATAGTTTCACACTCTGCAGAGGTGGTACACTTTCACCACAAGATTCGATACATCTGTCAGGGATAACCCTGAATCATCATACTTAGTATGCAGATAATCAAACATAACCTTCCCTTTACACACCCTAGTATAAGTACCTCTCCTATGAGCATGGCCTCCCAACCATGACCATCTGTAACCTCTACCGCGAGGGAACTAATACTAGTGCATATAAACTTCCGGCTAATCCTTACCCAATTCAGGTATTGTGGTTGTACGGTAAATTTGGAATTGTATCGCATCTGAATCCAACCGTTTTATAAAAGGGTTAACGCTCATGCCACAACATTTTCATCATCATAAACCATTTGTGTTTCTCAACACATGTCAAAACATCTCAATAGAATGACTCATCATTCCAAGGTTTTCATAATTCATTTTCACCAAGTGTTCACATCTAAAGTGACTCAAGTTTTTATCTACTCTAAACTACTAAGTGAAGAGTGTTCACTAAGGTGGAAAGATGGGATTAATCTCACGTCATAGAATTACATCTAAAGGTTTCTAAATGGGTCAAGTTTTATACTCTTTATGCTACCTTTAAAACAAGTAAGGGACTTTGTGTAAAGTAAAGGAAGTAAAGCTTGAAATTAGTACTTGGGGTAAAGAATAGTCAAAGTAGTTTAACCAAAGCATGCCTAAGGCATCTTTACTAAACCATCTAGTTTAATCCTAGCTTGCTAATAGTAGCTTGCATTGTTAATGGTGGCTTGCTAGAGTAAGTTTTGAAAGGGTTAGCTTGCCAATAATAGCTTGCCTTGGTTGGTGCAGTGGTCGAAGTTTTCTTCTTCTTCTTCTTGGTAGAACTCCTCCTCCTCGTAAGCTTGGTTGGTACTATCGTCTATAAATACATACGGAGTACACAATCACCAAACAATACTTAACTAGTATAATTAGCATTCTAAGACACACATTGATGATCTATTATCATCACAAGCATCACAAGTTTTATTCAATAGTTCCCTCCTTTTTGTTTTAGAAAAGTAATTTCTACTCATTGAAAAATTAACTAAGATTTAATATTCACCACTTAAAATATGGAATCATGTGGACACATGTCATCACCACATATTCTAACATGTGGGAATGGGATTTAAGGGTTGGTTCATAATTACTTTGGTTTATGTTCACTATTTAATGATTTAAAGTGACTAGAAATGCCTACATAGCATTATTTTGGTACTAGTCCAAAGTCACTGCATGTAAACCTTAATATTATTACATATTCAGATAGGTATGGTGAAATGTGATTTTTGAGAGTTGGAATCAACTCAAAAGCTAACTTGGTTGATTTTATAAAAATGTTGCAAGGTGCAAATGCTTCTGTTTTGTTATTTTTACTAGGAGAGATCTCTAACTCTAATTGAATTAAATCCACCGGGCTTGGGTAGATCTTGTCAGTAGCTTTCCAACAAAATTGGAATCACTTTATTTGGATCTGTAAATCTCTCTAAATTGATTTTCAAACTAGGGGACAGAACTAAGTTTAAACTAAAAAGAAATATCCTAATTCAAACTAACTGGGTCGCGCGCGAAACGCTAACGGGCCAGCCCAGTGTCACTCCGCAGTGCGGGGCTCAGCTGACAGGGGGTCCACCGGTCAGTGGCTCATAACGCACGAAGCGGTACCGGGAAATGTGGAGCGTTGGATTGGAGTGGGGATCAACGGCTGGGATCGTCATCGACGATGGACCTGTCGCCGGCGAGCTCTAACCCTAGCGGCTCGGTGGGGGTGCATAGGGGGCGTACCAGGGCTCTAGCAATGACGGCGAGGTGGGCAAACGGACTGGTGGTCGACGGCGAGCTCAAGGACGGTTGAGGCAGCTCCGGGGGTGGTCGCAATCAGCGACACCCTTCTCCTCCAGAGGCGGCCTGCTCCGGTGCAATTCCGGCGAACAGCTGCTCACCTTGCTCCGGCTAGAGGTGTGGGATGATCAGTGAGGTGAGGGGAGGTGAGTTGTGTGCTGCAAATGGCTAGGGGTGCCCTCCTTTTATAGGCTCGACGGCGGGACAGCGCGACATGGCCAGGCGACGGTGGCGACATGGCTATGGGCTGCTAGTGGCATGGTTGCGGGCTGCGATCAACGCGCGGCCCCCTAGCAGTGCTCTAGGACTTTAATGCGGGCTTAGGGGTGGTGATATACGGTCGGGCGGAGCTGGCGCTCTAAGCGGCAAAGACGGCGGCTTCGACGGCGAGCGGTGGTTGTGTGTCGTTGGACGGTGAATGGGGGTGTCTGGCGTGCTCCCTGGGTCGTGGCGACGCGGTGGGCGCGAGTTGCGGTCGAGCGGTGGCTGCGGCACGCGTGTCAGGCGCGGTGCTCTGGCGCGTGCTCGGCATGGATTAGTCGCACTGGGCGCGGCGGTTTGGCAGTGGTCCATGGCTTGGCCTGGCTCGGGGAGGGGACAGTGGGCAACGGTGAGGTGTTGTCTAGCTGCTAGACATGGAGAGAGAGGGGAAGCTGGTCTGCTGCGAGGGCGACCAAGTTGGCCGGCGAGGTGGGGCTCGGCATGGCATGGCAAGGCCACTAGGGGGTAGGGGAGTTGGTTTAAATGGCTTTGTTAGATCATCTAGGGACAATAGGAGCAAATGGGGGTCAATTGGGAGACAAGTTTGGCCAGAACACTATTTAAAATAGTGAATTTGGTTTTGTTTGAAATCTGTCCACAAGGTGTTTGATGAAATGGCCGCATGAACTTTACTTTTGAATTTTGAAAAGGTTTTTGGTGGGTGTGCTAGTACTAAGCTTGAGACTCTGTGGGTGCTTGGGTTTTGAAAATTGAGCTTGTTTGAGTGGTTTTTCAAATTATGGGATCTTCCCATATGAACTAGATTCAATTTTAAATTTCCATTTAAAATTAGTGTTTGAATGTTTTTGGAAGATCACAAAGTGGGCCTTGGTACCCCATTATGTGTACTAGCAAGGGGTGCAAAGATCCATCATTGTTTCTGGTAGGTTTTGAGTACTAGGAATTGCCAAAGTAGGCATGATAGTTAATTTGGCAAAAATGACCATTCACTTCATTTGTTCATTTTGAGTTGTTTTTCTTTGGGAAATGTTTGGGAATGATTTAGATGATGTTTATTTCACCTAAGGATCATTTTACAAGCAATGAATCACAGAACCATGGCAATTCAAATCAACTCCTAATTTAAATGCACATACCCATGAATGCTTTCATATTTTGAAAATGCTTTCATATTTTGAATTGGAAAAGTTTTTGTTAACCCTAATTTTGATGATTTGGATCTTGAGAAGCTTGGATTAAAGTTCTGGGATCTTACACTTCAATTGGAACACATGATGTATGGATGGATAGACCTTCATGAGTAGAGCACAATCATGCAAATAGTTGGTCAAAATTAGATAACATGAAGATGTGAGCTTCTTCCAAAGTAGGCATGTTGGTAAGACTAACATGAAAGTTTATTTTCTTGCCTGCAAAATCATCAAGAACAAGTGGGTCAAAGGATTATGTAGCCAAGGTAAAATATGGGCCTTGGGAGTCTTTATAATGGTTTAGAAAAGGGAGTCCCAAATATGTGATATTGATAATAGATTTTCAGACTCATTCATTTTTTGGCAGATTTAGGGTTTTTGAATAGGATATAAGAGGCGATGGTTTTGAGAGGATGCAAGGTTACAAACTCATCATCAGGTGGATTAGTTTGAAGTGTAGATTAGTAGGAAGGATCCATGCTTGAACTTGGTGTCTATTTATTGGAAACTATGAGACGGGTTTAGCTCTACATTGATCGAGTTAAGGGATTAGATGGCCACTTTAGTGATTATTGATCAGATCCAACTTTGGGAACTTGGTTAAGGTTTGAGATCTTAAATTGGCTTGATCCTAGAGGATGAGCTCCTAGGGTAGCTCATACTACTTCCTAAGTAAACAAGTCAGATAGTAGATCAAGGCAATTCATCTTAGCAAGTCACTCAACTACTACTAGGGTTACCATCAAGCCTAGCTTTAGATAACCATGGGTATTTTGAAGGGTTTGAGTTTTGAATAAGGTAAGGTTTTTTGGTACTTCTACCAAGAATAGAATTTAAAAGCTTTATAAAAGGTTTTGGAAAACCTAGAGGTAAGAGTAGTCGGAAGTTCTACCAAGAATAGACCTCCATAATTTTGTTAATAGAAGCTAGGAAAATATTTTTTGTTGCTTGGGTATGTTGGCTCATGTTTTGAAATGCCAGAACATTTTAGAATAAGTAAAATAAGCCAAGACAGTTTTGTTAAATAGCTTTTGTCAACTGAGAGTGAGATAAGGAGTAGATCATCTGCTACACATTTAGATGCATAAGGGCAAACAAACAACAAGCCAACACAACATCACTTACAAGATTTTTTTTGTTCCCCCTAATTTTGGCATTCTACACAACTAATCAAGGTTGCTAAAAGTGGGATTTTACATTTTATGAGTTTTAAAATTTCCTAGCTAACTCACCGAATTGAATGAGACTTTATGTTGATTTATCAAAATTATGTTGAATTCAAACTACAAGAAAATTTTAGGTTGCTTTAAAGTTTTCTAAAAAGATTTTGGAGGTACCCATTGGGGGGTCAATTAATATATTAGAAACCACCGAGAGTTTTGACGACAGGCTCAACTTCTTGCTAAGATTTTGCATCTTGACAATTTAACGATATTAGGACATACTTGAGCTACGAGTAAGCGTGACGAATTGCTCTTGACAAGAAGTATTTAGCACAATGAACGCTATGAACAAACCTCAAAACACAATTGTCAATCATTCTAGAATCTCCTCTCTCATTTCTTTGGAGCATGTTACCAAAATTTTCAAGTATTATGTACTAATATACTGTACTTTCAAGATAACTTTGCCCACTTATAAGACTTTATGTTGATTTATTGGAATTAGGTCAAATTAATTTGAACTATAGGAAAATGGTGGATTGCTCTTCAAATTTTACAAAATATCATTGCAGGTAACCCACTAGGCAGCTGATAGCTCCAAATTTCATCATTTTTACCATTCGTTTTCCTCTTGTTTATTGCCAGATTTCACTCAAGATTGCCCTTTCCACTAATATTAATGTTGCAATTAGCGAATCCTTGGTTTCTTGTGATGTTTTTCAGGCAATGAACATTTATTGAAGACCTAATAGCATTTATAGGCTAATTACACTAGAATAAGAAAATCCCCAATTGGAGCAACTTCCATTGGAGGCATCCAGAATGCTTAACGGCCACTAGTACGATCGGGGAGCGTCCGTACTGCCCGCCCGTACTACCCATGGGCGCCTTCCTTATATCAATACAAGAAAAGTTTGCAACAGGGGAGAGACGAGAAGAACCACAAAACAAAAGTTATAGTCGTTGCAAGCCATCTGAGAGGGCAAGATCAGATCTGAAAGAGGAGAAGAACTTCACCTCGTTCATCGACGATCTCCAACCTCTAAACCACACACTCCACCATCATTCCATCATTACCGAGAGAGAGAGATTAACACATGTAAGATCAGGGTTTCATTCATTGATCTACCTTCGGTTTGTATTTGATTGGATCTTTAATCGCTATTGTGGTTTACTACAATTACTTGGAGATGATTTCTATTTGCAACACAATTATGCCTTTGATTGTCTTCCTCTCATGTCTGAGTAAACCCCATAGGTGTGGGAGATGTAGGGGATTGGTGAGATGTGTTGTGCCTCCTTTAGTTCCATCCATTTGTGCTCGTTGTAATGCTTTATTTGAATAGTGGGAATGAATATCTATGCTTGCCTAATGCTTGTTATCTAATTTAAGGGCACAGGTAACATGATCCAAACATCTCATAGGTATGAACTTGTATGCTAGTAATTTGGTGACCCCTGAGTGAGACGGCCGATATCATAGAAGAACTAGCACTACTCAAGGACAACAAGGAACCATCAAGATTAAAGCCTTGATCTGGTCGCGATACCTTAATTAATGCGCTGACCATGGGCGTGGTAACTGGCATATGGATCATTGGGATTGGGAAGATATTGGCCATGAGGACTCCTAGTCGGTATATGGGTTGCTTGCCTACTGATACGTTGCTAACGTATCCATAATTTTTGATGTTCCATGCTTGGTTTTTATCTACTTTCTTATGGTTTGTCCACACTTTGGAGTACTTTTTATACACTATCTTGGACTAACATATTAACAAGATGCCACAGTGCCAGTTGCCTATTTTCTGCTGTTTTTGGTTCCAGGAAAGTCAGAAAATGAATATTCTCAGAATTGGACGGGACAAAAGCCAAGTCAGTTTTTCACCGAGGGGGACACGAAGCCAGAATACGATTCGGAGAGGGGTCAGGGGCCGCCCACACAACCTGGCCACACGGCCAGGCCTGGCCCGTGCCAGGGGTGGTGCGGCCACCTAGGGCACCCCCTCGGCCTCCCCTTTCGCCTACATATCGCCTCCAATACAGAAACCCTAAGTCCCGATCAAAATTCCACAAAAGAGTCTGTAGCCGCCGTCATCTCCAGCCCTAGATCGGGAGGGATCTAAAGCTCTTCCCGACACCCTGCCGGTGGGGAGAATTCACCCTGGAGGCCTTCTTCATCACCATGCAAGCCTCCGATGTGATGCGTGAGTAGTTCATCCTTGAACTACGGGGGATGTCTACGCACTTCTATTCTTGTAGACAGTTGTTGGGCCTCCAAGTGCAGAGGTTTGTAGAACAGCAGCAAGTTTTCCCTTAAGTGGATTACCCAAGGTTTATCAAACTCAAGGAGGAAGTGGTCAAAGGTATCCCCTCTCTAGCAACCCTGCAATCAAAATACAAGAAGTCTCTTGTGTCCCCAACACACCCAATACACTTGTCATGGAACATCACAAATTATAGATACATTTGCAATCTATCAACGGGTCCATGTAGTAGCTAGATGGTTGGTTCTTCTCCTTTGTGCTACCATGTTTAGATCTTGTGAGCTCCGTTCATGATCAAGATCATCTATTTGTAATTCTACATGTTGTGTTTGCGGGGATCCGATGGATATTGAGATGCTATTTCAGATTGATTATTGATTCTATCATGTCTTTGTTATTTGTGATCTTGCATGCTTTCCGTTGTTAGTAGCTATATTGGCCAAGTAGATGCTAGCAACTCCAAGAGTTAGTATTTATTCTCGATAGTGGGTTCATGCCTCTAGTAATATAGGGAAGTGACAGAAATCTCTAAGGTACTAGATGTGCTATTGCTACTAGGGAGAAAACAACAATCCTTTGTTCATAGAACAATCGTATTGTTTATTTTACATGCAATGTAGATTGCAATTATCTGTTGCTTACAACTTAATACTGGAGGGGGTTCGGATGATAACCTAAAGGTGGATTATTAGTCATAGATGCAGTTGGATTACGGTCTATGTATAATGTTGTAATGCCCAATCAAATCTCAAAGGAGTCAAGATGATTAGTATAAGCTTGTATTCTTTCTTGATGTTTGATCAATTTCCATGTTGTAATTTGTTCACCAAACATGTTATCTATCTTAAGGAGAGCCACTACTAGTGAACTATGGACCCCGGTCCTTTCTTTTACCATCAATCTACAACTGTTTACTGCTTTCTGTTTACTTTCTGCAAACTTTTACTTTCTTCCACACAATACGTGTAATCCTTTGTTTTCAGCAAAACCAGTGAGATTGACAACCTCACTGTAAGTTGGGGGCAAAGTTATGTGGTTGTGTTGTGCAGGATTCCAAGTTGGCAACAACACCTTGGAGGTGTTTCCTTGCTCCTATTGGTTCGATAACCTTGGTTTCATAACTTAGGGAAACTTACTGATGTGCTCATCATACCTTCCTCTTGGGGTTCCCCAACGAGCTCGTTATTACACGAGTCAGTAGGTATTTTTTTGGCGCCGTTGCCGGGGAGTCAAGGACATCTTCGCAAGGGGAGTCCCTCATAACCAATATCTTTACTATGTTGTTTTTGTTTTGCTTAGTTTATTTCGGCTTTGTTTGCTTGTTTCTTTATCAAAAACACACAAAAAATTAGTTGTACTAGTTTGCTTTGTTTATTAAAAATATAAAAAAATGACTACTCCTGAAAATACTAAGTTGTGTTACTTCACTAGCACCAACAACAATGATTTCATGTGCACACCTATTGCTCCACCTGTTCCTGAAGCTACTTTGTTTGAAATAAAACCTGCTTTACTCAATCTTGTTATGAGAGAACAATTTTCTGGTATTGGAAATGAAGATGCTGCTTCTCATCTAAATAACTTTGTTGAACTTTGTGAGATGCAAAAGCATAGGGATATAGATGGATATATTATTAATCTTAAATTGTTTCCTTTCTCTTTGAGAGGAAAAGCTAAACAATGGTTGCAATCCCTAACTAGGAATAGTATTGATTCTTGGACAAAATGCAAAGATGCTTTCATTGGAAAATACTATCCTCCTGCTAAGATTATATCTATGAGAAGTGAAATAATGAAATTTAAACAATCTGATAATGAACATGTTGCTCAAGCTTGGGAAAGAATGAAATCTTTGGTAAAGAATTGCCCCACTCATGGACTAACTGCTTGGATGATTATCCAAACCTTTTATGCATGATTGAACTATTTTTTAAGAAATCTATTGGATTCTGCTGCTAGAGGTACCTTTATGACCATTACTTTGGGTGATGCAACAAAGCTTGTATATAACATGATGGTTAACTATTCCGATTGGCACAGTGAAAGAGCTCCACAAGGTAAGCAGGTAAATTCTATTGAAGAAACCTCCTCCTTGAGTGATAAACTTGATGTTATTATGTCTATGCTTGTTAATGGGAAAGCTCATATTGATCCAAATCATGTTCCCTTAGCCTCTTTGGTTGCTTAAGAAGAGCAAGTTGATGTGAACTTTATAAGAAATAACAAATTTAGCAACAATGCCTACATGAATAATTTTGGTAACAACAATTATAGGCCATATCCTCCCAACAATGGTAATTCTTATGAAAGTTCCTACAACAATAATAGGAGTGCACCCTCTAAACTTGAAGTTATGCTTAAAGATTTTATTAGTAAACAAACTGCTTTCAATAAAAGTAATGAGGAAAAACTCTCTAATGCTGATAGAAATATAGCATCATTGGCTGAAGCACAATCTTCTTTGAATAAAGTGGCTGCTAAACCTAAAACTATTGATAATCCCATTGCTGCTACTAATACCATACAAGTTAGAATTGAAGAAAATGTTAGACTATTAGCTGAATTGCATGCTAAGTGGGAAAGAGAAGATGAAATTGCTAGAAATATTAGTGTTTCTACTATCACTACCACTAGTGTTGAAGCTAGTAATAGCTCTACTACTTTAGATGATAATTATGATTTTGATCTTGATGATTGCAATATCTCTGAAGTTATTAAGTTCCTACAAAAGCTTGCTAAAAGTCCTAATGCTAGTGCTATGAATATGGCCTTTACTAAACATATTACTGATGCTCTCATAAAAATTAAAGAAGAAAAGATGAAACATAAATCTTCTATTCCTATGAAACAAGAATATGGTTGGGAACCCATCATTAATATGAAAGTGAATGATTTTTGATTTCAAAGCTTTATGTGATCTTGATAGTAGTGTTCCTATTATGCCTAGAAGGATTTATGATATGCTTGATTTGCCACCATTGGAAGATTGTTATTTGAATGTCCGACTTGATGATAATGCTAAAAAGAAACTCATGGGGAGCATTAATGATGTTCTTATTATGGTTAACAATGCCTATGTCCCCGTTGATTTCTATGTTTTGGATGTTGAATGCAATGCTTCTTGTCCTATTACTTTGGAAAGGCCTTTTCTTAGAACTGTTGGTGCCATTATTGATATGAAATAAGGCACCATTAAAAATCAAATCCCACTCAAAAAGGTATAGAACAATTCCCTAAGAAGAGAGAGAAGATTTTTTTGCCTCTCCTATGAAAACAAAATTTTCTCTTAATGCTTCTTCATTTGAGAACACTTGATTCTTTTTCTTGCTTCTTATGCCTAACTTAAAGGCGTTAAAGAAAACTACTTATTGGGAGATAACCCAAAAGTTTTAGATGAGTCTTAGAAGTTATTGCTTCAGTAATAACTTCTCCTTATCCTTTTTATTTGCTTTTTGTGCCAAGAGTAACCTCTAATGAGAGAGAAGTAATGATTGGGAGAGTTGTTGTCCCGAAACAGATTTCCGTGCTTCATCGTAAAAACTCGCGTAAATTCTATGTACGTTGTTTTGAGGCATGAATTTTTTTTCTTATGCCCCAGGTTGTTATCTAACTTTTGTTAGTTCAACACTTTTTGATTTGAGCAACAGAAGGTATTCAACAAAATTGGTTTTTACCTGCTGGTCTGTTTTGACAGATTTCTGCCATTATTTGCATTCGCTTCTTGTTGGTTCCTTTTTGAGTTCTCTTTGGGGAATTGAGCTTTTTGAGGGAAGTGTTTCAGCAGCTTGTGGTTTAATGGAAGTTTCATTGGTGTTGAAACTGAACCTAAAGACTTATTATCTTGAGTGCACTAATGTTGCTAATAAAGATTGTGTGAAGTTTCTATGAAGGAAAAGTTTCAGGTGTATGGAGAGAATGATGTAATGAGATGAAGAATGGACTGAAGCTCAAGCTTGGGGATGCCACCCCGTGTCATCCTAAGAAATATTCAAGAGGTACAAGCGTCAAATCTTGAGGATGCCCAAGGCATCCCCTTCTTCATCAATAAAAATCCTAGGTTTCTTCCAAACACTTCATTTTTATTGTTTCATGCACAATTGTGTTGTTCTTGGAGCGTCTTCGTTTTTTGTTTTTTCGGTTTTCGGTTTTCATTTTCTTAGTTTGCTTGAATAAATTGGTTGGACCCCCTGTTTCATACATTGGTTTTCAAATAGTTTGGTTTGGATTGGAAAAAGAGTAGGAAAGTTCATGCTTAAGTGGTAAAGAGAGCTTGTTTTTAACTGTGGCCCATGCTTTGTCATGCCTTGCTTGATATTGTTTTGGCTTTATTCTTAGTTATCTTTGCTGTAGCATGACATGTTATAAACAATTGAGATTGTTTAATGTGCATTTGAAGAATCATGCGTTGTTTTAGCATATTAAAGCATAGTATTGTGGTATTCTCCTTTGATGCTTTATTTGGGTTAACTTCGCGCATGCTCACACCATGTTATGACTATCCCAAGTCACCATAGCCTATGATCCTTTAGTTTGAGACTTGTAGTATCACTTTATGCTTTGATTAATGATGTTTTATCGCTCTGCATGATTATGGCCATTATTGATCTCTTAGTCGGTCGCTCCCAGTGTTTTGCTAGCCTCCATAACCAAGTATGAGTTCCACTCATGCATCCAACTCCAAACAAAACCAAGTTATTCCAAAGAGTCCACCATACCTACCTATTAGCATTTGCTATTCCAAGTATATTCATGTTTTTATCTACCTTCCGAATTAAACTTGTTATGAGAAAATTAGTGATTAAAGCTCTCACGAACTTGATGGCACACTTTACTTTTCTTGCCCTTAATAAACTTGAACCATTGTGTCATCTATGTTGTATATGCTTGCACTTATATGTTGGGGATTAGCAGAACCATGCTGTCATGCGGAACGCTTTCAACATTGCACTTGTACTTTGTACCTAGTTGATATCATGCTCTTTTGTCTATGGATGTTGTCGGTGTGAAATGAAAGGGGTGCTTGTAAGTCCATGGTGTTATGTATGTGTGTTAGAGAAACGCCTGGGTCGCCGGTCTAATCCATGCCATCATGGCGGAAACCTGCAGCGTAACCCTAATGAGTTGTCTATGAAGCATTCTTCTTATAAAAAAATAGTCAGATATTGAGAAAAAAGAGAAAAAGAAAAAAAGAGATATGAGAAAAGAGGAAAGAGAGAAAAGAGCACCATTTTCCCATGGTAAATGAGAAGATTGATGAGATGCTCGTTGTCTGCTTGCCTTGTCATTTTGATACGGGGATTCTTCCGTATCATCGGGCAAGGGGTACCCTGTTGGCGGTTCTCTATGATACACATGTACTTACTATGACAAGAACTTATCGGTAACTAAACTTGAGTAGCATGAGGAGCGGCCCTCATATTCAAGGGACATGAGATTTCCAACTTATACTTTGTCAAGCATATAATCCATAGTTTGTTCATGTTAACCTTAATCACTTCAAGATGCTTGTGATAGGGGCAATGAGAGATGAAAGCTAATAAGAACCATGACTTTTGGAAGCTCTTTATGAAACTTGAATCCCTACTTCCTTCTATGAAGGCCTTTCTTTTACTTTTATGTTGAGTCTCCACCTTCTATCTTTAAGCACCTATTGAGAGAGCATAGTGGCCATTCTTAGTTCTATGTGCATTGTCCCAAGACTTGTTAAACTATTTTTTTATCTAGTCACTCTTATGAACTTTGAAGGTGTCCTATGCATCTATGTTTGCTACTTTATGAGGGACAAGCTGAATGCCACTATGCTATGTTTTATTTATGTGAAACAAACAAATGTCTTGCAAAGCATTGTTATTCATGAATCTTTTGTTTGTGCCTTTTCATGTTACAACATAGTTCCTATGTCTTATAGTTAGAACTTTATCTTTCGTGCTATGTTGAAGTACTATGATCCCAACTATCAATGTTTTACAAATACTTTGATAAAGTGAAGGTGCATGTCACCTAAAAAATTATTCTTTCTTTTTATCACTTACCTACTCGAGGACGAGCAGGAGTTAACCTCGGGGATGTTGATACGTTGCTAACGTATCCATAATTTTTGATGTTCCATGCTTGGTTTTTATCTACTTTCTTATGTTTTGTCCACACTTTGGAGTACTTTTTATACACTTGCTTGGACTAACATATTAACAAGTTGCCACAGTGCCAGTTGCCTATTTTCTGCTATTTTTGGTTCTAGGAAAGTCAGAAAATGAATATTATCGGAATTCGATGGGACAAAAGCCAAAGTCAGTTTTTACCGAGGGGGACACGGAGTCAGAATACGAGACGGCGAGGGGCCAGGGGATGCCCACACTACCTGGCCGCGCGGCCAGGCCTGACCCGCGCCAGGGGGTGGTTAGGCCACCTAGGGCACCCCTCGGCCTCCCCTTAAGCGTATATATCGCCTCCGATATAGAAACCCTAAGTACCCGATCCAAGTTCCACGAAAGAGTCTGTAGCCCCCGTCATCTCCATCCCTAGATCGGGAAGGATCTAAAGCTCTTCCCGGCACCCTGCCGGAGGGGAGAATTCACCCTGTAGGCCTTCTTCATCACCATGCAAGCCTCCGGTGTGATGTGTGAGTAGTTCATCCTTGGACTATGGGTCCATGTAGTAGCTAGATGGTTGGTTCTTCTCCTTTGTGCTACCATGTTTAGATCTTGTGAGCTCCGTTCATGATCAAGATCATCTATTTGTAACTCTACATGTTGTGTTTGTGGGGATCCGATGGATATTGAGATGCTATTTCAGATTGAGTATTGATTCTATCATGTCTTGGTTATTTGTGATTTTGCATGCTTTCCGTTGTTAGTAGATATCATGGACAAGTAGATGTAGCAACTCCAAGAGTTAGTATTTATGCTCGATAGTGGTTTCATGTCTCTAGTAATCTGGGAAGTGACATAAATCTCTAAGGTACTAGATGTGCCGTAGCTACTAGGGAGAAAACA
The DNA here is from genome assembly GCA_916181665.1 of Avena sativa. Classification (NCBI taxonomy): domain Eukaryota; kingdom Viridiplantae; phylum Streptophyta; class Magnoliopsida; order Poales; family Poaceae; genus Avena; species Avena sativa. The sequence continues at coordinate 276,369,032 of OV702292.1, forward strand.
TCAATCCTTTGTTCATAAAACAATCATATTTATTACTTTACATGCAATGCGTAATGCAATTATTTGTTGCTTGCAACTTAATACTGGAGGGGGTTCGGATGATAACCTGAGGGTGGATTATTAGTCATAGATGCAGTTGGATTACGGTCTATGTATAATGTTGTAATGCCCAATCAAATCTCAAAGGAGTCAAGATGATTAGTATAAGCTTGTATTGTTTCTCGATGTTTGTTAATTGCCCCGCTGTAATTTGTTCACCCAACATGTTATCTATCTTGAGGAGAGCCACCACTAGTGAACTATGGACCCTGGTCCTTTCTTTTACCAGCAATCTACAACTGTTTACTGCTTTCTGTTTACTTTCTGCAAACTTTTACTTTCTTCCACACAATACGTGTAATCCTTTGTTTTCAGCAAAACCGGTGAGATTGAAAACCTCACTGTAAGTTGGGGGCAAAGTTCTGTGGTTGTATTGTGCAGGATTCCAAGTTGGCAACAACACCTTGGAGGTGTTTCCTTGCTCCTACTGGTTCGATAACCTTGGTTTCATAACTGAGGGAAACTTACTGATGTGCTCATGATACCTTCCTCTTGGGGTTCCCCAACGAGCTCGTTATTATATGAGTCAACACCTACTCACTTATAAATAAGAAATATCACTATCACTTATTCCGCTTATTGCATTTGGCACTTTCATTATCCCTATGAACTAGTTCTCTTCACACACATCTCATCTGCAGGACCTTACACACCTTTTGAATCTTTACTTTTATGCAATTTACATATTTCCTAAGCAAGTTCCTCTATCTTTTACTCACCACTTCCACCGTCAACTTTTGTAGTCAATTCATTCAAGACTTGTGACACCTTGGGTGAAACAGAAACACTGCATAAAAACACTTCCCTAGGCTCCTTGTTGGGATTGATACAAAAACTGGAATTAATACTTCCGCAAAAACATTCTCTAACGAACACGTACACTTGCAGGCCATCAAGATATTTTCTAGCACCGTTGTCAGGGAGCTAAGCGCTAAGTGTTTTTTCTTGGCAACATCAACTATTGACACCATTCATGATCTCAATTGAAGAAAGAGGTACCACTCGATCAGGAAAACCCTATTTACCGCCATATATTGACCGTGTTCCGATCGAGAGACGATTAGAATTTGTTGAAAGATTTACTAATTTGTGTACTATTGACGTGAACAGCTTGATTCCATTGACGGAAGATTTGACCATCACACAAGGGGCCGAACTTGAGCTACCTTTGGGAGAATATGGGACTTGAGGAAAATTCCTATTATTTATCCCAAACTTGAGGGCCAGGAATTTGAAATATATCCTGAGCTAATATATATGATGAAAAAATTGTTTTCGTAGGAAAAAAGAGGAAGACCCTAGTAACCACTTGATGAGGGTCTATGACCTCTGTGCTACTCTTAAACCAGCAAGTTTACCAATAGAGTTTGTAATTCTTAAACTCTTTCGCTAGTCTTTGAAAGATAATGCTTTTGCTTGGTTACAATCACTACCTAATCATACTATAAAAAGCTGGTAGGGTTGCATCCGAGAATTCATGCATAACTATTGTTCATTTACTAAAATCATGCAGATCAAACAAAGTATAAAAAAAATTATTCATAAAATTGGAGAAACCTTTTATCAAGCATGGAATAGATTTTATGCAATGATTATGAAAGTTCCAAATGACGGTTTCCATGAGAGTTTAGTTATCCAATATTTTTATAATGGGCTTAATGACGAGACAAAAGAGATGATTGATCTATCTGCAGGAGGAGCAATATGCAACTTGACACTGTCGAAATGTGTAAAGCTTTTTGAGGTAAGATCCTTTAATGACGAACAATACAATCCAGTTGAGGATATTGAACCATGAAAAGGTAGGATTCACATACCACTAGATCTTATATCCGAAGTCAAAAAGTGGATGGAAGAAAAAGGTATAGCTTCGGAACTTGTAAAAGAAAACAAAGTTGACATTCGTCAAACTTATGTAATAGAAGATGATACAAATCTTGTAATGCAAAAGTTTAAATATCAACAGAATCAATTCCATGAGAAAAAATATAAATGTCTTATGACACAAGAAAAGAATATAAGAGACCCAACAGAAGTCTTTGATGACTTGGGTCAAGCCACAAAACATCTAGATAGATATCTAAGTATGGTTAAAACTCAGCGTGAGCAAATAAATGAAACCCTAACTTTGATTTTGAACCAAGGAAATTTCAACATTGTTACTAGGCATGGTATAGAAACTCAGGAACCACAAGGGCCACCTTGGTATCAAGAAGAGCAAGCTCGAAAAGCAAGAGAGACTCAATAGATGGGTCAAGAAGAAGAGGATCTAGTCGATCCCCAGTACAACATTGATTATGAGTCCCAAAAAAGGGAAAATGAAGCTTCCAAAACTCAAGAAGAAGAGGAAGCAGGGGATACGCATAAAGCATATGATTCAGACACCGAGACGATCAATTCAAGGGAAGAAACCAATCTTAGAAAGGAATAAGAAGAGCAAGTTATCATCCCGCATGAAGACCACGCCGGTAAGCAAAAATCAGCTATAAGGAAAAATGAAAAGAATGCTGAACCGGTGACAAAGGTAAAAGAAAAGGTAATACATACCAAAAAGAAAGTTCCTTATCCTAACCAAGTTCATTACGAGCTAGATAAAGCTAGTTATGACTCTTTTGGTAAGGCATTGGGCAGCTTGCATTTAGAACTTCCTTTAGCTGATGCTATTCAAGTTTCTACTTATAAAAAGTTTATGTGAGACATCCTTAACAAAAATAGAAGGTAACTAAGACTGTAGCAGTTATGAAAACCTTTGGCGATAAGCTTACTCGTAAGCTTGGGGACCCAGGGATACCAACCATCTCCTATGCAACAGGGAAAACTAAGATATTCAATGCTCTTTGTGATTTAGGAGCAGGTGTTAGTGTTATGCCTTATTCCTTATTTAAGAAATGAAACCTTGGAGAATGTTCTCCTACTTATATAACATTACAAATGGCAGATAAGACAACTAAACAACCTATCAGAATGATTGAAGACATTTTACTTAGAATAGATAAACATGTTATACCCACTTATTTTATTATTCTTGATGTTCCTGAGGATGACAAACTGTCTATCATCCTTGGTACAGCTGGAGCCAACATAGATTGCTCCAGTGGTAAGATTGTCTTCAATATATATCATGATTAGATTGTTCAATACTTTCCTAAGAAACAAGAACATAATGGAAAATATGTTCCGCTAGCTAAGCATGATCAAGCAGTAAAAACTAAAGAAAAAGAGCAGCTTGAGATGAAAACTGATGACATGGAGTTTGATTAGTCCAAACTCTAGAATAAAATAGTTAATGGGAGCTAACCCATTGTTAATAAATTAGGTTTAAATTTTATTTATGATTACTACTTTATTATTTGTATGATATAATAAGTTTGTTTTGAATTTTAAGTTCAATCAGATAATTTACCTTAGCGAAGTTGAGAAGCAAGGGAAAATGAAGAAAGGAAAAGGGTTTAGCATCGATAACAAGCGGCGGTATGGCCGCGGTATGCCCGTACCGAGTCTCGACGAAACCAGTAGTAGGAACAGTGCCGACGATAACCAGTGGTACGGCCGGGGTACGCCCGTACCGAACCTCAACAAAATCGACCAAGTTCTTAGTACCGATAACGTCCAACAATATAGCTGGGGTATGCCCATACTGTGTGCCCGTACTAGGTCGATCAGGTTTGATATTGAACCCTAATGTTGATCCAACGGTGACGACCACTGGTACGAGTGGGCTGCGCCCGTACAGCTTGCACGTACCATGTGCGTCGCAGGTAAAGGCCGACGGTGGCTGGCTCCCAGCCAGCCTCCTTCTTCTTCTTCCTCTTTCTTCCTTGTTCTTTATCTCTCCACCTCAAACCCTAGCCTCCTAAAACCCTTGATTCTTCATTGATTTCGTGTTTGTTGAGTTGGGGAATCTTCACATCGGTAAGTTTCTCGTCCGATCCATACTCTATTTTCTGAAATCCATGGTTGAATTCATCATATTGGCTATTTAGATGAGTTAATCATATTTTGAGATTATTATTCATTCCTCACATTAGGATTTGTAACTTCTACATGTAATAGTTTGTTTGTGTGATAGAAACTTGATGCCTATAGTTTTGTTCAAAAAATTCGCAGCATAATGCATAACATTGGAAGGATTTTCCGCTCGGGAAAGGGCTCGGTTACGGCGGGAGCCTCGAGCTCCGCCAAGCCACCAGCCTCGAAGAAGAGACTATCGGAAGTGGATAGCTTGAGGGATGCCATGAGCCAAGACTACGAGTGGGTGTGAAACCACAAGGTTTTTCCCACCAAGTGGGTAGACCGTTAGTTCCTCTCCCGCCAGGGTCTTCTAAAGGACTTCGAGCAGATGACTGTGCAAGCTGGCATGGTCGACTTCTCCTACCTCTCCATCGACACCTACAAGCTCGCCACGTACGAGTTCCTTTAATCATTGATCTTGGGACCTAGGAGCGAAATTGCACTGTAAGTTTTGTGCTCAATGGGCAACTCCACAACCTGACCTTCTATGAATTTTGTAATAGTTTCGGATTCTCCCATGAGTGAGAGCTCGATATGAATGACAATGTGCACATAGAGGCAATGCAATCTTGGAGGCAAATTTCTGTCCACGTGAACAATGATTACTTGTGCAAGAAGAGTGCTACTATCCAGAATCCTACTATACGTTATTTTCATACCTTCCTTGTTTATTCTTTATTTGGGAAATGTGATGTTGGGGAATGACAGGCCCTGAAATGAGTGTGATTCATATGGCCTTGCATCCAAAGATGCAGTACATGGTAAACTTGGGTGCCTTTCTTATCCAGCACTTTCACTGCCAAAAGTCAGCTTCCGTGAGGGACATTCATTATGGCGGGTTGATCACACAGATCGCCTATGCAAACGAATTTGTCCTACCATAGGAAAGAGTTGCGGCTAGCAGTAAGGACCTGTATGACATTCATATGGCTAGAACCAAGTTCATGGGGGTCTATAGGCCAGAGCGTGCCCTCCGTGCTTGCCAGTTTTATTTTGTACCTAATGGTGATCTCCACCAAATATTTCTTCCTTTTGTCCAAGCTTTTGGTTTGCCAGGTAAACAGAGTTGGGTCCTCACTGAGTAGGAGTTCTAGCAGACATTGATCCTCTCAGGAAGGACTGCACCACCAGGTGGCCACCCCAACTAGGAAAACGTAGCAGCTGGCCAACAACAGCAAGATTAAGAAGAAGAAGAAGATGGGACGACTACGGTCAGTAGCACCATCACCAATTTCCTTTCCACCAACAACAAGGTATGCCTCCACCACATCCAGGATTTAACTATGTCCCGAGGAATGATTTTGACCAGGTGGTGCATCGCATCGATAACATAGAAAACACGTTGTATGATGTGAGCACCAACATACTCAACCTCACTCAACATTTCACACCTTTCATGACTGAATTTCCAAACCACTACCTGAACTTCCAATATCAGCATCCGCCACCGGACGGTAGCGACAACTGATTCCAGTTAGGCAAAAGCCTAAGCTTGGGGAGGTTAAACTCCTCCCACCATTTTGAATTCATATTTTTCTTGATTATATTTATTTATTTTTGTTTCAACACATGTTTACTTTTAGTTTTGCATTTGATAAAGAAAACCCCTAAAATATTATACTAGTTTCTAGTTTTATTTGTGCAAATTTATCTCGGCTCTGGTTGATTCTTTCTGCAGGTTGCTCCCTTCTAGTAATCGAGATATGGAGACGAACACAAAGAGTTGGTTCAAGTAGAAGAGAAACAAGCAAGAGGAGGTACCACATTCCTATTTTCCTTCTTCCGGTGAGCTTATTCATGAACATTTTATGTCCGTTTGGTTTCACTTGAGTACAAATCGACGCTTAGTTTGTTATCTTTTAGAACTTGAGCTCAAAGGTTTTCATCAACTCTTTGGTTAAGACTTTCGACAATTAATATTAGTTTGAAAAACCACTCTTCGGATTTAATTCCAAACTTTTTAGAACAAGAGAAAGTGTCCATCGACAACTTTGGTGTCATGTTTTTTTCTTAAGAGCTTGATCTTAGTAGTGCTCAACCCCACATAGTGATCATTGACTTGATGATACCTTCTGAAAAAGAATTGCTTGATAGAACGAACTTTTTAGAGTGGGAGAGGGAGATGCCAAAAGTTGTATTAGCCTGCTAAAAAAGAGGAAAGAAAGGAAAACAAAAGTAGTTTATTTCAATACACACCTTTGGGATGCCAACAACTCCGCTAGCTTTTGAACGATCTATGGTATAACCCCGGATTTTGGCTGTGAGTTGCTGGCATGAGTGGCATATGTGTCGCTATATGGGCAAAATTATTGGTATTCCCAGTAGGTTGTGTAGGAGTTTACAAAAGGAAATATTTATTGATCCTTGAGAAGGAAAAATAAAAGACTTATCATCAAAATATGAGCTGAGAAACTTTCGATACTTTTGATTGTTGGCATCACCTCCCTACCTAAAATGAGCAATTAGAGTTCTTGATAGGCAAGGAAAAGAAGAGGTATTTGATAGCCGTGTATCAAAGTGGGTGACTAATAAAAAAGCTCTAAGTTTATCCTTCTTTTGACATCTACGTTTGCACCCTTAATTTTGACACAACCGACCTTGCTTGAAACCATTTTTACTCTCATAAACAGAGAGGCGTTGGAAGAAATTGATTTGCAAAGCCTCGCCAAATTTTTAAGAATCTCATTTGAGTTACAAGAACTATTAGCTACCGAGTTACTTGCGTTTAGGAATCAAGCTTAAGTGCAACTGTTCAGATATATTATGCACGTGTTCAAGGTTGCAGGATTTGAGACGATGGAATATGATACAACCTCGAACTTGTAAGTTTTCATCTTGATCCAATTCTTCGCTATTACTCATTATATCTTTGTCACTCGAGGGCGAGTAAACGCTAAGATTGGGGACGTTGATAGATCCAAATTTCATCACTTTTTACCATTGGTTTCCTCTTGTTTATTACCAGATTTCACTGAAGATTGCCCCTTTCCACTAATGTTAATGTCGCAATTAGCGAATCCTTGGTTTCTTGCGATGGTTTTTAGGCAATGAACATTTATTGAAGATCTAATAGTATTTATGGGCTAATTACACTAGAATAAGAAAATCCCCAATTGGAGCAACTTCCATTGGAGGCGTCCAGAATGCTAAACTTCCATTGGAGCAAATCCCCGTAAATCCCGCTCGTAGTACCCACCGACGCCTTCCTTATATCAATACAAGCAACTTTCACAAAAGGGGAGAGAAAAGACATAGAACAAAAGTTACAGCCACCGCAAGCCATCTGAGAGGGGAAGATAAGATCTGAAAGATGAGAAGAACTTCACCTCGTTCATCGACGATCTCCAACCTCTAAACCACACACTCCACCATCATTCCATCATAATAGAGAGAGAGATAGAGAGAGAGAGATTGGCACTTGTAAGATTAGGGTTTGATACTTTGATCTACCTTCGGTTTGTATTTTATTGGATCTTTAATCGCTATTGTGGTTTACTACAATAACTTTGAGATGATTTCTATTTGCATTACAATTATACCTTTGATTTGTGTTCCTCTCATGTCTGAGTAAATCCCATAGGCGTGGGATATGTAGGGGATTGGTGAGATGTGTTGTGCCTCCTTTAATTCCATCCATTTGTGATTGTTGTAATTCTTTATTGGAATAGTGAGAATGAGTATCTATGTTTTCTTAATGCTTGTTATCTAATTTAAGGGCCTACGTAACATGACCGAAAGATCTCATAGATATGAACTTGTATGCTAGTAATTCCGTGACCCCCCGAGTGACACGACCGATATCAAAGAATAGCTAGCACTACTTGAGGAAAACAAGGAACCATCAAGATTAAAGCCTTGATCTGGTCACACGATCTTAATTAATGCACTGACCATGGCCGGGGTAACATGCAGATGGATCATTGGGATTGGGAAGAATTGGCCATGAGGACTCCTAGTCGGTATATGGGTTGCTTGCCTACTCACTTATAAATAAGAAATATCACTATCACTTATTCTGCTTATTCCACTTGGCACTTTCACTATCACCATGAACTGTTTCTCTCTGTGCCTAACTTCTCATTTGCAGGACCTTTACACGCCTTTTGAATCTTTACTTTTATGCAATTTACTTATTTCCTAAGAAAGTACCTCTATATTTTACTCACCACTTCCACCATCAACTTTTGCAGTCAATTCACTCAAGTCCTGTGACACCTTGGGTGCGACAGAAACACCGCATAAAAACACTTTCCTAGGATCCTTGTTGGGATCGATATAAAAACATGAATTAATACTTCCGTGAAAACATTCTCTGACGACATGTGCACTTGCAGGCCATTAGCAGCCAACATACGAGAACGACCGAGAGTTTAGAAAGATTTTGCATCTCGCTAATAGATTTCGTAACCTGCTATTAGTTTGCGTGCCGACAATTTCCAAGTGGTAGGATTTTTTTGTGAAAACAGGAACATATTTCTTCTGTAAGGCAAGTATAGTACTTGTACTATGCGAAAAAGATGACTAGAAATATAGGAAAAAACGAAGAGCTACTATAGAAGAGATTTACTATGAGCTCAGACTAGCCCTAGTTGGGGTATCATAGGTGGTATCATGCATTACATGCATGCAAAATGCTTATGTGTCACTGCAATTAATGATGAAAGATATTGTGTTGGTATCACAAGTAGATATGGTATCATAGCACATTGAACTAGAAAATCTAATTTCAAATAAATATTGTACACAATTTTACATTGAGATTCTACAAAATAATAAATACACTAAGACTATGATACTACTAATAAATGATACATTATGAAGACGGCATAATATAAATGATACTACTAGTATTTTCTAGTACACCCCACTATGACTAGTCTCAGAGAATAAAAGGGAGGCAACGCGAGAGGGCGACATCAAAGAGGAGTTGAAGGTGGTGCAATATCAGAGCAAATTTATGATGGGCTCCTAACACGAGATACTTTTGTAGCCTAATAGTGTGCTACTCCTCCTCTATGTAGGGAAAATAAATTGTGTACTAGTCACTCCTTCGTTGCCTCACGTCCATCCTTCAGCAGACCTGTCCCTCATACACAGCGTGGCGCTGCACACGTGTTCCATGGTACTACGGAAGCTTTGTGTATGTTTCTTTTTTCATAACTTTGTTTTAACATCGAACCGCCTTCAACTCCTCTTCGTTGCTACCCTCTCGGGCTGCCTTATCTAATCTCATAATATCTTCTACAATAGATCTTCGTTTTTTGACCTCCATTTCGATCGTATTACTACTTCCTTTACAGAAAACAACGTTCCAGTTTTCAAAAAAAAAACTATCACCTAGAAAATTGAGATTGTCTCTTTTTCCTAATACTTGTTGGACACTCCCCTTGGAAACATATTGTTTACCATGCAAAGATTCAGCAATCTACCTAATACGGGAAAATTACCATAAACGATGATGTTGTTCACAAGATATGGCGTTGACCTTGGTCGTGCGGCTCGAAACCTATTCATACATGGCAGGACAATTTTGTGAACCTAGTTTTTCAAAAGTTTTTAGAACTCAAGTTTATCATTTTCCATTGCATATGATACATGCAAAAGGACGCCATGCACATGTCTTTCGTAAAATTTTAAGAACAATCCACCATTTACTTGTAGTTCAAATTAATTTGACCTAATTTCAATAAATTTACATAAAGTCATTTGAGTAAGCAAAGTTAGCTTGAAAATGCTTAAAACATGGGAATAGTAAGTAAAATATGCATTGTCCACTATGTCTGAAAATATGGGCTTGTGGCATTCTGAGCCATATTATTGCTCTCTTTACGGAAAAACATCACCGCACCACTATGAAAACTAATTTTCCCTAGGGCTCATTTGATTTGCAAGAATCTAAAAAAATAGGAATAGGAAAACCATAGGATTGGAGTGGCATGACCTCTTGAATCCTATAGAAATACAAAACTACGTGAATTTGGTTCAAGTATGTGTTTGAATCATAGGAAAAGAAAAGTTATTCAAACTTGAGGTTGTAGCGAATGGAAATTTTCCTACAAAATTGAGAGCAAAGGAGTCCTTTGAAGAAAGTCCTAAGGATTGTAATCCTTTGAATCAAACGACCAACATCAGTATATTTACTAAGGGACAAAATCCTTCACAAATCCTTTGAAATTCCTTTGAATAAAACTAGCCCTAGCCGGCTCTGGCTAGTTTTATTCAAAGGAATCTCATAGGAAATTTGTAGGATTTTGACCAGTAGGAATTTTTCCTAGGTGCATCATTTGGTTCATAGGATTTGGCTCTTAGGATTTTTTTCCCATAGGTTTGAATTGCACTATGTTTTGGAGGAAACTTTCCATCCACCTCAACCTCATGTTACAATTACTTTGCTTTCCTGTGAATCAAACACTTATTTATGAAAAATTCCCATAGCCTCCAAATCCTGTAGGATTCAACTGGACATGATATTCTAATAGTACTGTGTTTTCCCTATTACTTTCTTTTTCTATCCCGCGAATAAAACAGCCCCAATGTTGGAGACTCCTACGGGCAACATTGCCTACTACGCCAAAATGCACCCGTCTACCAAATTAACAGGGGAACGGTATAATAAACTATGATGTCGATATGTCCATGACCTTTTTGGTCACCAATGTTGAAACCAAATAATATTCATACCTGGTGGCATACTATCATGGGGATGATTTTTCAAAAGTTGTCAAACCCGTGGTTATTAGATTCCTGGCAGAAAGTACACGTGATGTGATAGGATGCCAAGCGTAAATATTTGTTTTTCTATTTTTATTTATTACATGTGATTGTTTCAAAACAGTTTCAAAATTGTAAAGATGCAAATTCTCAGCAGGATGTTGAATTGGTCAAAACTCCCGATTGTTTCTGACATATTAACTTCCCGATGGGTACCTCCAAAATCTTCTCGTAAAACTTCAATAGCAAACTACCACTCAATAGAGCTTCTAGTTCAAATTTGACATGATTTCATTAAAAGAGACATAAAGTCATTCGAGCGGGCCGAGTTATCTAGGAAGCTTTGAAATCTCATAAAACTTGTGAATCGTACATAAAACATGGTCTAGTATGTCTAGAAACTTGTCTTGTGCCATTCAGAACAATATTGTTTCTACTTTTTGTCCATAGTATTCATGGTGCTAAAGGCTAACAACATAATCTTCTAGATGATAGACATGATAGAATCTAATGTACTGAAAGAGATCCATGGTCAGAAATGTTAGGATTTGCCAATCTATATCCAACTGTCAATATTTGAAGTTATTAGTACACTATATAATGGTATAGATATTATGAAGCAATAGAGCAGTTTTTTATTTTGAAAAGAAGTCAAACACTTATTTCTGATATTTTTTTCCTGGAGAGCAATACGCGTAAGAGGACGCCACATGAAAGTATTTGGTTTATTTTCTTTGTTTTATTTCAATGTCTTCAAAACATTATGAAATTTGTAGGAATGCATATTCTTTGCATGAAGTTAGTTGCATTTTTCAAAACTCGCGATGGTTGTCAATATATGGACAACATTGTTACCAACAAATGGCACCTGTAAAATTAAAGAGCAACCCATTACACTTACTTGTATTTTTGACCTAATTTCGTTAAATCGGTATAAAGTCCTCTAACTGGGCAAAGTTAGCTAGCTAGGAAGCTTGAAAAAATCGAAAACTAGGAAGTTATAGGAAAACATGGTCCACTTTGTTTGAAATGTGGGGTGGCCATACTTTTTTCAACTAGGTTTGGCCTAGAAGGAGAGAGATTCTTTGGTTAATAACTTAACATGGTTAGTGGAAGTACATGTTACATCAAGGACCTCAAAAAAGTGAAAATTACACCCAATCCATATTTTAGTACAAAGGGCCCTGAAAATAAGCATGGAAAAGAAGTCAGGACTGGCTCTCCTTCTCCGCCCACTACCTGAGGCATATCGTTCGTACTAGAACAACAACTACTTGCTTAACAAAAAGGAAATCAGCGTGGTGCTTACTTTTTTCAGATCTTGCTGATGAAGTGCATCGAGTGTGATGGGACGTGTATATATATATAATGTACAATATCCCATCTCTAGTATGGTGAGTGTCGATCTTTGGAATAACCTTCCATGCCAATGTTTGGGAAGCAAGTGCAAAATCAAAACCCAAAAAGTTTGATTCCCTACTACTTTTTATCGCCGCCCCAACCCAAAGCGCAAATTGGTTCCTTCCTATGCACACCAACACAACGTAGCTAATGAACACATGATATAAAGACACAGAGCCTTCGTATATGTATAGAGTTGAAAGCGGTATCCCGCGAAAGTCCCGCTTCTAGTTCATTTTGAAGTACTCCTATAGAACCTGAAAATGAACTAGAAGCAGGACTTTCTTGTGATCCCACTCGCAACCCTAACCATGGCACAGGTGTTCGCTAGAGTGCTGAGAAGATATATACTTGATTACATTGCGTAAAATTTGACTGAATAAATAGAGTAACTAATACTTGATTACATTGTGTAAAATAAGTATTGTTCGAGGTAGAGTAATACTTTCCAATAATGCTAATTTTGTTCCAACATTCTTTATATATTTAGAGTAAATCTTGGTCAAAGAAAAAACATGCAAAACAAGGATGCCTTATTCCTTGGGACGGAGGTAGAGTAATACTATGCAAATAGAAGTTGTTAATAAATAATATGTCTAGTCAAACCGACGTGATGAGACTATACTGCGCCAGGAGGTGACATGGTTAATTTAGTGCACAACGTCGTCCTAGTCTACCATGCTAGCCGACGTCCTTGATCTAGCCGGTCCTATAGCAGAAGAAAAGAAAAAACCTCTTTCAAAGATCCATCTCATCTTCCCCATCTTCGTTTAGTTTATCACCACTCGCTGATGCTACCTTGCCGCATTTGGGACCCTATCCACTGTGCAGTTCACATATTTTCGTCACCATCTCGCCCGCTGCAATACTCCTTCGAGACAACCACCCCTCTCCTCCAACCCCCCCAACAGTTCTATATAGTCCGACCTCTCCCCAATCTTCCTAGACATGATGGCACATTGTCTTTACAAAATTTGGAGAGTTTCGACGGAGAGTAGGCAGTGCAACGAGTTTAGCAAGGTCGGAGACAACGTCATCAAATAAATCACTGAGCGCCTGGACGCTAAAAGCACCGTCCGGCTGGCTGCATGCTCCAAGGAGCTACACCACCGAGTCGCCAGAGGAGAAGGTTACCGCTTCCCGAACTATGAATGCTCGACAGTGGTCTCCTTCAACCAAATTTATGCCCACATGATCTCTTGCATCCACTGTCTATTTATCTGCATGGAGCCAGGATTCAAGTGGGACGGCAACAAATTAAAGTTGTATCTGCACCTTAGATCTACCCACTCTAAGTCGGTTCCTGCACGGGTCTCGCGGAGAACAAATGTCATCGGCATCAAGAAGGCAGGAACATTGTTCATCGACAAGATTGTCGGGCACATCATGAAGATTGACCTGTCCATCAGCCGCGTAAGGTCGACGGTGTGGGAATTGGAGGAGTACGAGGTGACGATGTCGTCATTGGTATGTTTTCGTGGGTTCTAAGAGCTTGTGTTTTATTCTGAGCCAAAGATTGTGGTGCCGTCAGCCGAAGCTGCGCTGAGTGAGCTTAGTGAATACATGTCGGACTTATTGTCAAGCTTCCCAATCATTGGTCAGAGTTCCTCATGGAGTTCCAATATTGGATTGACGACCACATCAACCCATTATGTGATATCACATCTTAATATTCTCGTGATGATCCTAATATGAATGTAATTTGTAATTTTTTAGTCCCTCTATTCTAAAATTAATTACTTTATTTATTTAATGGCATATTCCCTTCGTAATTGGATAGGTGGAATATTCTAGAAAGATCCGTGAATTTTACATCTATCTTATTGAGGGTGCACATGAAGAAGCCTATTATGATGATGCACAGGCAACGATGAAACGAGAGAAGCATGCCAGGCTAGAAAGCAAGTGCTACCCGACCATGACTTGGACATGCTGAATCATTGGCATACAAATCTTCTCGTGATTCTAACCTCTCTTTTCTCTCATGCATGTTTCGAGTATATGATGGGACATGTAATGGTTCCTAGCTAGCTTAAGGTACTACTATGAGTAGTTTCACACTTATACCGATTATTTTGTATGGATTTATGCAACTAATAATATATTTTGTACTAGGAATTGTTTAGATCAAGTGCAGAATATGGCATGTACTGCTAAATCTTTCAAAAGCCGTTTAAGAATCTTTCAAAAGCCATTTAATCTCTCAAACGTTCCGATGTTTCTATTATTAAAGTATCTTGTGGAACTAATATTGATTTACTGGTACTTGTTTTGATCAATGGTAGTATATTGTTTTGATTTTCTTTTGAAACATGGCCTTGTCACAATATAGATGAGGCTTAGGCATTTTGGGTTACATATATGTTGGTCACATAGGCATTGATGTGAGAAGAATGTATGCACAAAAATGCAGACTTGATTGTTAGTTTTTGTTTCTCCATATATCAAGTGTTTTTGGAGAAAAGGGCAAACTCATCCTATGCCATGTTTTTGAGAGCTGAAACAAGAACTGATTCTCTCTGTACTACTATTGAATTTCAGTGTCTATATTGCTGAATTGGTCACTTTGAAATGCTATTGAATCGGTCAAGTCTTGCTGAATATGAAATGTGAATCCGTGATATTTTCATGTGTTATTATTACTATTGAATCTTTCAAATGCTAATGAATCTGTCAAAAGTTTTGTCCTTGCGGCCTGGCTGTTTGCACTAGAGATTTTGCCTCTCTATCATCGAAACCATTGCATGCCACACTTTCATGATTCCAAAAATGTGAAATAAATCATGAACATAGATTATGTTGTTCCTTGTTCATTTGAAAATTTTCATCCCAAAATATGACATTGTCTGGCCTACACAAAATAACAAAATTTGTATACATAACACACGATACCATCAATTTAAGTCTTTTATTTTTTACACAGGTCACATATGATCATATTTCGGGACACGATACCAATGTTCATGACTTATATCATAATTTTGAGAGCTTGAAAGTATGACCAATAAAACAGGGTGCATGCACAACTAGTTTGTGGAATATATTTGAGAGATTGCAACTTGTTTGTGGAATATACTTGATAAATAGACATTAATTTTGAGACTGTCGGAGTATTATTTGGGCACTTGCCAAATTCAAAATATATGTTAAGCGAGAAAAATTACTGCCTATGGTGTGTGAATTATAGCTATCCAATGTTCTATGCAAAAATATTGATATGGATGATCAGTTGTTGTGACTCCCGGCCTTGAATGCCTAGACAGATAGCGTGCGGTTTACTACCATTTTTCTTTTAGTATATGGAACTAGCAAAATTAAAAATCTCAATCGAGCGGCAAAATCACCCACTAATCTTGAAGCATTTCCTGCCCCTCCATTTCAAAACCTATGAGGCAAAATCTCTCACCGAGAAGTAGCAATTTTCTATTATTATTAGATGGGAGCTTGCCAAATTCAAAATTGCAATCGAGCGGCAAAATTTCGCACCGACCTTGAAACATTTCACCCCCTCCGTGTCAAAAGGTTTTGACTTTAAAATTCCAATTATACCCATTGTTCACATGACAAATGGGCATGCTAAAGTCATTATCTTGGCGGAATGATTGTAATTATATTTCTGTTTACTTCTATGCTCCCGATTCATGCAATTTTCCTGATGGCACTCCCAAAAATACCAAGCTCCTCTGTCCCCTCCACGAACACCATGTACACCGGCCGACGGTAATTCCACTACGGCCAGAGCCGCTTGAGATGTGGTATTGTGCACCACGACGGAGCCGCTTCACCGACGCCCATCCCACCAGATCTAGTTCACCCGGTCTCTCTACCACTGGACCGGAGCTGCGGTCTCATTCACCATGACGATGGTGTCATCGACCGCAAAAGCTCTGCTTCCCCACCACCAAAAGCTACCCAAACGTACCTGACATGGGTATACCCTATAGGTACTCGAGCTTGGTATATATGTCCTGAATACAGTGGAAGCCCATGACGTTGCCAAGGCCCAAAAGGAGAACTCGAGTAACCTATGGACTCTCGATTGCTTGCGGAACAAGAAGAAGTTAAAGATAGAAAGTTTAAAGGGAAAACCCTAACCTGTAACTGACTCGACCAGCTACCCGAGACCTAGCATATCTATATAAAGGCTAGGAGGAGGCGGCGAAGAGGACACACGCAACCCTAGTTTCCATAACCCTCGCTAGATTGCATATGTGCACCATTGTAATCTTCGATTCCTCTGTTAATTCCACGAGCAGACAAGCAGGAGTAGGGACCTCTATGAGGCCTGAACCTGGGTAAATCTTCGAGTTCCCCTATGTGCTTGTTTGCGAGCCGATTGATGCTTCCAGCGCTCCCTCCTTCTCCAAAACCCAAGTCCAAAACAATAGGCATTGATGAGTTAAACCCTCGTCAGTACCGGATCCGCTTCACCGTTTTCCACTAGACGGGATCTAGTTCAATGAGTTTCATCTCCACCGCTCCAGACCAACTACACAAGCGTTCCCGTTCACTGCACTGTATGTTCCTCAGCGATGCTCATGTCCACCACGCTCAAGCCTGCAATGACCGCCCAATATCTGCTTCCTTGATGCTAATAACCACCACAACCGTAGCACCCTCAGTGACCTCGACGTCACCCGCACGGTACCGATGATGTTTAGATGCCTCTCCAACCAAGGTAACCAAATCTCTAATCTGTTTTTTGTTTTGTCAGCAATATAGCATGTTCAATCCTGTTGCAGTGAACTGCATTTTTGTAATAGTGCTAATACATACAAGTGACAGGGTATGCATGTCCTTTGTGCTACATACAAGGTCACTAGACATGTTGGTTTTCATTCGCTGCTCTACAAATTTCAAGTCATGCACATGTTTGTTATTTTGTCATGCACATGTTCTTACGTACTCCGTACAATAGTAATTGCCTTCTATGGTATAGTTCTTGGAAAATGTAAAGTTAGTGGGAAATATTACTATGGATCCATGCTCTACAATTGCTGAATCTATCTACTTCATCCTGAGTTAATTTCCTGCTATTATTTCCTACCTGACATTGTTCTACTATCCTTTAGTACCCGCACAAACTTTTCATACTAATTCGATTATAATTTCATTGTGGCCATCTAGTTCTTAAAAAGATGCAACACTGACCATTTTCTTTTTCTTTGCTTAGATCTAAAAAATGGAAGACCTAACATGTTGGTTTGCACAACATCTTCTAAATGTTCACAAGCGATGCCATTATATTCCGTGTCTGATGTTGGTTTGTCCTAAGCAACGACATAACTATACTCTACTATGTAGTTCATTTGTGGTTTGCATTCCTACTCTACAAGTTCTCTTATGATGCCATTATAATATCTATTTGGTTCATTCTTTGGTACGACAGTAACTGCATGCCATTGTGTAGCTCACCACAAATTCTGAGTCACCCAACATCTCTTGCTTTCCAGGATATACAACTACTTCCATGTATATTTGTTGAAATGATCTGGCTAGTTTATATTTGCTGAAATTCTAAGAAACACTTTGTTTAATTTCTCATTTTATTGTAGGCACACTTGTATAATGCTTGCTTGTCCTCTTCTACAGGTTCACAAGCGATGTCACTATATTCTGTATCTGTTGCTGATTTGTCTTGAGCAACAATATAACTATCCTCTAATGTATAGTTCATTCTTGGTTTGCATTCCTACTCTATAAGTTCTGGTATGATGACATTATAATTTCTATCTGGTTCGTTCTTAGATACGACAGTCACTACATTCCATTGTGTAGCTCACCGCAAACTCCAAGCCACCCAACATCTCTTGTATTCCAGAATATACAACTGTTTCCATATATATTTGTTGAAATGACATGGCTAGTTTATATTTGCTGAAATTATAAGAATTTTTTTGGTTGGTTACTCATTTCATTGTAGGCACACTTGTCTAATGCTTGCTTGTCCTATTCTACAGGTTCACAAGGGAAACCATTATAGGTAGTATATGTTTCTTGTTCATCCTTAGCAACATCGTAACTATCCTCTATTGTATAGTTCATTCGTGGTTTGAATTCCTGCTCTACAAGTTATAGTATGATGTCATTATAATTTCTATCTCGTTCATTCTTAGCTATGATAGTAAATGCATGCCATTGTGTAGCTCACCATAAATTCTGAGTCACCCAACATCTCTTGCATTCCAGGGTATACAACTGCTTCCATATATATTTGTTCAAATGACCTGTCTAGTTTATATTTGCTAAACTTCTAAGCCACATGCACACATTGTTTGATTGCTCATTTTTCATGGTAGGCACACATGTTTAATGCTTGATTGTCATGTTTGATGACTAATTTGCCTTGTTTGATGTATTAACTTGTTATTACTTAGTTTCAGACTACAATTATTGATATCGCCCGCAGAGAGGGGGCTGCAAGATCATGTTTCAAGGTGGTTTTCCAATGTAGTTGTCACACTCAAAAGGGATATGCAGGTTATAGATAGAGAGAGAAAATTGAGGACTACTATCAACTCGATTGTCAACTAAGATACTGAATTTTCATTCCCTTGAGTTGATAATATGTACTAATTTTAAGAAGTTTGCAGCTGATGTAATATCTAGATAAATCGCATAGGCCATGTAGGCATTTAGTTGACGCCGTCCTCACAGGGCGGTAGCGGTACTATAACTGCACCAGCCAGGTCGCTTAGGGAACAATACGGGCTTTGTTATTGGCCCGTCTTGTATTGACCTGATGATGAATAGTTAAATATGCTCACCAATTGTGTGGGGCCCCCGGATTAATCCTCCGAGAATCCCTATTATGCATACACCACAATCCCATGATCAGTTAGTCGTGGCACATAACCGACACGTATCAAAGTAAACAACCATTACTAAAGAGGATACATCGCATACCTTACATGCCATTATGGCTATGTCAATCATCATCAGCGGAACTTCATTAAGCATAGATTCCGGGCCATGCCTCAACCTACAGGCAACTGACTGGGAGAACGTCCTAGCTCACATAGTCGTCGACTTGACCTTCTTCTCGATATCTGACCAAGTTAATAGCCAGGGACAATGTCAGTGAGTACTTTGAATGTACTCGCAAACCACCTTAAGAAAATAATAATAACAAGAGGATATGCAATATGGTTGGGTAGTAGGAGGGCTCCAAGAGAGGTTCTTTTCTCACATAGTTTCTCTTGGTGATATAGCATCTATGTAACTTTGTTGAAAAAAATTGTAAAACATTTTGAAACATTTTGGAAAAAAACACTAGGACTGGGTCACCCATGGGTTCCTCCTTCTAGTCATCCCATGACCAAACTCCTTTCCTTCCTTTTCGACCATCCCATGGTCAAAAAAATTCCGAAGCCTTTGCTCTTCCGAAGTCCTTTTTGAAATCAAAACTAGCACCACGCTATAGCAACCTTTCCAGCCGTCCATGAACATGGACACGACTATTCAAATAGATTTACACTCTACAGATGTTGTACACTTTACCCACATCATCCAGGTACCCTGCCCTGATAACCTACGGATCGTGGGTCAAGTAATCGATCAAGACTCTCCGGATGCCATTCTAGTATAGGCCCTACCCTATGAGTTGTTCCTCTCAACACCGGGACGTCTGGGCCAAAGACAAACCTGTCAGGGGGATGACCTCCGGATACCACAACCGGACAAGAAATATGGCAGTCGGATGACGTACAGGGCAAGTCAAGCCAGCTACTGTGAGGTAGCCAGAGTAGCGAGAAGCAGTCGGCTACAGCAGCGTAGCCGGAACCAATCAAGGAGATAGGGCGACGTGCGAAACAGTGCACGGTACGCCCTGTACGACGACAATACTGGCAACTACTCGGCCATACCGAAGACTCTGCGGGGATGACGTGGGAACAGTGGCCCGGTGCTGACGACAGGCTCGCACGGCGTTCACTGTGCCCACGACAGCCATACCGCTCGTACTCTGATGGGACATGGTTGTACCGGTTACTATAGATGACCAGCCGGCTGGGACCCACCTGTGGGGCCCGCTAGTCGGATTGGCCAGTGAGACCGTTGCCTCTCTGCCTATATAAGGAGAGGCAAGGACTCAGTAGAAAGGGTTGGTCTCAGTGCATTTAAGACAGTAGCTAGAGAATACAGCTCGAGGAGCACTTGTAGTTCGTATATCGCTCATAGTCAGATCGGCAAGAGTAGGAGTTTTACCTCACCATGAGGGCTCCGAACCTGGGTACTTCCCGCATTTAGCTACGCTTGCTTGTATCCAATCCCGCCTGTGGACGCTGTCGATAGCTTCCCTGCTAGTCCCCACACCTCTATCTAACCTTCTTAGGTACTGCCATTCCCAATACAACGACAGTTGGCGCCCACCGTGGGGCAGATTGGTTCGACCGGAGTCACGTTCTTCACGGGACCCCGCACTTCAGCCGGTGAGCACGTGGCCTCCGGCCTGGTGCTCATCCTCGGCAAGTTTGGCTGCGTCATCGACAACACTTCCTGCTTCGCCGGAACCGCCTTCCCGGCGAACGGCTCCATCCTGCTTTTTAGCGACCTCCCCGTCTATGTCGCCACTGTTCCGGAGCGTTTCCCTAGGGAGATCGTCTCTGTCGTGGAGCTGCTGCATCCGGGCAGCAGCGCCTCCGTCGCTACCTGCGGTGTCGAGGTCATGATGGCCGGCTCCAGTTCTCATCCCCGCTAGCCGCGGAGCAGGGCACGGACGAGGGTAGAACCTCCGCGCCTCCGCAGCCTCGGAATCCGGTGGAGGAGGCCATTGATCGGCTCCTGACACCAGTTAACCTCGGGGACAACCCGGAGGAGGCGGAAGCCAACTTCGCCATGGAGAGACAGATTCTCCTCCAGCAGGCCATGGAGCTGGCGGCAACCCGCAAGCAACTCGAGATCACCCGGCGCGAGTACGACCGCGTGCACAGCTTCACTCCGGCTACCGTGGAGCCGAGCTGGCGCGACCAGGTGCAGCGCTAGGGCGGCGAGCTAGGCGGAAGGATGGAAAAGGATGGGGAGCCGGATCCCGCACCCGCCCTTATCCGGCCCACGTGCAGCACGCCCATCAAGAACCTACCCGTGGCGCGAGCCGCAGCAGACGAACTGCCCAACCTGTAGGGCGAGGAGGGAGCCCGCCAACACGCTCGCATGCAGGAGCTCCTCCGGATCGTGGATGAGCAGGCTGACGCCAACCGGCAGATGCAAGAGGATCCCAGCTACTCCAAGGGGAGCAAGCCGCCTTTCAACAGTAAGGGCGCGCATCGTGACACCCAACAGGCATCCTCCCCTCAGCAGGCTAAGGCCCGCAACAAGCGCCCCAGCTCTGGCAACAAGGGCCAGCCGCGCCAGGAGCAAACGGTGAACAGCAACCCAACGCCTCCCCCTCCACAAACCGGAGCACCTCATCAGCAAGGGTGCGCCTCGCGACACCCAATAGGCATCCTCCCCTCAGCCGGCTTAGGCCCACAGCAAGCGCCACAGCTCTGGCAACAAGGGCCAGCCGCGCTAGGAGCAAACGGTGAACAGGAACCCACCACCTCCCCCTCCACCAACCAGAGCACCAAGACCCGCCGGTTCCCGTCTCTCGGGACGAGTGGGAGCGCCCAACCCGGATCGTCCGGATGCCCATGACCACATCGAGCCCCTCGCTCAAGTGCGCGTCATGGAGGAAGAAGACTCCACCGGACCGGTTTGTTTCGGACCCCGTATCCGGAACGAGCCGTTTACGGATAAGTTCACCCTGCTAAGAAACACCCCCAAGTACGACAGGAGTATGAAGCCGGAAGATTGGCTGACCGACAATACTACGGCAGTCAGTATCGCCCATGGCAACAAGAGCACAGCTGTGTGCTATGCCCCCTTATGCTAACCGGGTCGGCAAGGACATGGCTCAACAGCCTTGCGCCCAACAACGTCAACGCCTGGCCAGACTTCGAGAAGGTATTCGTCCGCAACTTCAATGGCACGTACAAGCAACCTGGCCTTGTGCGTCCAGGGCGATCGCGAGACCGACCGCGAGTACCCAGCCAAGTGGACGGAGCTGCGCAACACTTGCGAGGGCATCCTGGAGAGCCAGGACATCAGATTCTTCATCGAGGGATGCCGAGAAGGCACCATGCTTCACCACCGGGTACTGTGTGATGAGCCAAAAAGCATGGCAGAGCTCATGACGGTAGCGTACCAGTACGCCATGGAGGATGCCGTCATGAAGAGCCCCTCCGAGTAAATGCTGACAGGTGTCCGACTCCTACGGAGCCGGCTCGCGAGCATCCGAGTAATCCGGCTAGAGAAGCCGGATCCTCCAGGCGCCACGGCAACGACAACCGGTTCCACGGAGACCGCCAAGCCGGACAGTAGAAGCCCCACTACCACGTGCGGCAGGTCAATGCTGTGGAGGGTGCGCCTGACGCACCGGCTAACGATGCAAGAAGGCAGAAGCCGCGGCTCACCTTCGACCAGATGTTTGACGACCCGTGCAAGTGGAATAGCGGTCCTTTCAAACCGGCTACGCACACCACCCGGAATTGCAGCTGGACTCGCTAGTTAAAAGACTAGGGCAACCAACAATGTCTCCCCCCGCCCCCTCCTGGTGGACCACCACCACCGGCTAGGGGAGATGGCAATGATGGCAACGACGACAATAGTGGCAACAACAACAACGGCTACCCCCAGCCGCACGTCGCCTACCACATCTTCGAGACGGAGCTGGACAACAAGCATAGCCGCAGGCGACGCTCCAAGGAGGTCAACGCCATCGTCTCTCCGGTCCCTAGTACCTGAACTGGTTGGAAACCCCCATCACCTAGAGCCGAGAAGACCAACCAGAGCAGCTGCTGACTCCCGGGGGCTACGCCATGGTGCTCAACCCCCTCTTCGTCTCCAACGAGCGCACCTGCCGTTTCTCGCGCGTCCTCATCGACGGAGGCAACAGCCTCAACCTCCTCTACTGGTCTTCGCGGGAGTAGGTGTTTTACCTCACCACGAGGGCTCCAAACCTAGGTACTTCCCGCGTCTAGCTACGCTTGCTTGTATCCAATCCCGCCTGCGGACGCCGTCGATAGCTTCCTTGCTAGTCCCCACACCTCTATCTAACCTTCTTAGGTGTTGCCATTCCCAATACAACGAGACAACCAGAGCGCATTCCGACTCTTCCAGAGTGGGCACTTTCAATGAGAGGCTCATAGTATCGCCTGGCTGCTCTTGAGGGAAGTTCGTAATTCCTCTAGGTGATTGTCTAATAGTTGGTCATTTAGTAAAGGAACCCCGACACTATAGGGAGATGATCCCTTAGAAGTAGTTGTGAGAATTCCTACACTAGAGTAGGAAACTTCAAGTCCAGCCCTGTCCCATTCCAGAGTAATGTGGTTGCACGGGTTAATTGTTCTAGCAAAACTGCAAAGAGTCGGGTGCGTTTTTGTAAACCTTTTTCCTCCATCTTGTAGCATTTTGGAAAACAAAAACCTTTTTGTTTTCTCAAACTTCTCTTGGTAGGTCAAACCTCACCAAGGTTTTGCCATAAACATTTTGTAAAACTTTTTCGGGGTTCTTCCCATCCTCTAGTTCTGCTTCGGCTAAAACAGGGTCTCCAAAGGGGTATGGTGTTATACACCATCTACCATACTAGGGTCAAGTCGGTTTCATCAAGGGGATGTATTTAATAGTACAAAAGTGTAATAGTTTGGAGGAGCCAAGTCACTACTATATATAGTTCATGATATATTAAAACAATGCAGTTTCATAAACAGTAGGTAAAACATGCAAAAGTAAAATAATAGGACAAGGCTTATGAGAAAGAAGGTGGCTTGCATGAGATTAGTAATCTGGCAACATATGTCCATGGACTTCTTCTTAGAATACCATAATAATTCAATAATAACCACTTCTTCTGGTCTCTGATATAATCGCAATTATCGTCGATATGGATCACATGCAAGCAAACAAAGGGCATAATCAATACAAGGCATACAATCACCAATACCATACCCCAAACCAACATACAACACCTTATTCACTTCAGTAAGTTTTGATAGATTGAGTTTGTTGCATTTGGATGTAATGGAGAAACACTTGTGGAATTTCCTTTAGGATTTAATTGCCAAAACCACTTAATAAACGGGGTTGGAACTAAGGCTTGGTCCAGTATGACAACAATGTGCAAAGATGATACTAACAGATAGGTATTGACAAATCAAGGCCAACAAAAGTGGTTTCATGAATTTATCATTTTCCTTTGAATTACCATGAATTTTCTAGTGATAGAAGCTCTAGTTTTAGGAAATAATTCACCAGAAAATATTTATACTTCCAAAAATTATTTCCTCGTAGTATTAGGTAGGGTATTGATGGACTGGTTCAAAGAGAGTTGGAATCACTCCAAACTATTTACTATAATGCCCTTGGGAAATTCCCAAAGTCATTTTTGCATGGTATTTGTCTTTTTAACCATATTTATTATACAATTTTTTTAATATGAATCCAATGTCACATGGCAGGTATTTTAAATAACTTTCGGTAGGAATTAAATTCACCCTTTTTGGAGTTGCAAAACTACTGTATTGATTTAATTGGTGAAATATACACATGTAGAGGTATTTAAATCACCAAATTTCAATAAAGCATCAATAAATATTGATCTCGTAGGTTTTGATATATGTTGAATAACTCATCCATGGGAGTTGGAATTAGGCCCATACCCTTTAGGGTTTGGCCCAGAGAAATTGTTAAAGGCATATATGTTCTATTTTTATTATTTTCACTACAAGCAAAATATAACTCAAGTTGACATGGAACCAAGGTCCATGGATTGGTGAAAAGAATATATACCATAGGAATATTTTTTCAATCCATTTGGATCTATGGAATCCCCTGAGGAATTTATTGATTGAGATAGGGCCAGTAAATAATAAAATTTATTGCCAGAAAATAATAAAATTTATTTTTGAAATAGGGCTAGCTCTGCATGTTGCAGAAAACATGACTGCACAAATATAAATTTAGTCCTAGGCATTTAAAGTTGTTTTCCATTTATAATAAAACCAATAAGTCTATTAAACAAATATGAAAAAAAGGAATTAAGAAAAGAAAAGGGGTAGGGGTGGCCGGGTCAGATCTGCAACCGTAGTCGGCCGCTCGGAGAGAAATCGGCCCACCCGAGATGGGGCAGCACGCGGGGTGTAGGATTCGAGTACTGCTACGGGGCCAGCACATCAGCCACAAGGTGGGGCGAACAGGTACCGGTCATCTGGGGCCGTCCAATCTAGTGGATATCGACGACCCCTGGCCCTTCTTCTTACTCCGGTCGGGACAAGACATAGGGGAAACCCTAGGAGGCGATGGCGCTACTAGGGAGCTCACCAGAGGCGTGGAGAGGCGACATGGACATGTTGGGGCGACGCGGTGGAAGCCGGTGAGTAGAAAGAGGGACGAAAGAAGATGGTTTCGCGTCAGGAGATGGCTCGAGCAACAGTGCCCGAGGCGAGCTCGTCGGAGCTTACCGGCCGGCAGCACGGGTTGACCTAAGCAAGAGAAAGAGGCAGGATTAGATGCGAGGGAGTATGGGGATCCCATTTATGCGACATGCAGAGGGGGAGGGGCAGAAGGGAGAGCACCATGTTCGATTTTTGAGGGAGGCTTAAGTGCCTTCTCCTCCTTTTTATGTGCGAGGCGGAGCAGGGGATAGGATGGGGAGCTCTGGGAGGTGGAGTGAAAGGGAGAGGGAGGAAATAAGCGAGGAGTGCGCGTCTAGGGTGGTAGAGGGATTTTATCCAGGGAGGGGTGGTCTATGGTGCATCGGGCTTAGGCTCGAGCTAGAGAGGGGGCTGGCCTCTGATTCATCAAGGGAGGCGGTGGTGAGGTTGTGGTAGGGTCACACGAGGGCAGGGAGAGGTAGGGATGGAGTAGACTGCACGATTTCCTTCTCCCTCTTTAGTTTGGCCTTAGGAAAGAAATGGAGAGAGGGAGGGCTAGTGCTAGCCATGGAGGTTGGTAGGTAGGGTAGATGGGGGATAGAGCTTGCTGGTACCCAAGCCAGATGGGAGTAGGGGAGGGTGTTGTTTCAAATGTACTTTAGTTTCCAAGAGCTGGAGGACAAAGGAGCAGAGTTAGCTACGGTGGAGCTACAGTATACACGACCAGAAAGGTGACCTGAGGCTGGTGGTGATCAATCTTGGCTAGTGATGGTGGTTTGGTGATGTTTTAATCAAGGGTTGATCATGTCTTATTGTTGTCCATTTTGAAGATCATGAAGATCTTCTTGGTTTTTGACTTTGGCAAGTTTATTTAATGATGTTGGTGGATAGGTAGGCTTAGTATACACCTCCAAGAATTATGTGAGATTTTATCGGATGATTTTTGATTCCTTTTATATCCATTCTTCAAATATGGCTGAATCTGTTCTACAGAATTATTATGAAGTTTTTGAATTGGACAAGGTGAGATTTTTGTTGGAGATACTCCAAAATCTGAATTCATACTTTGGAGAATTTCCAATGAATTTATTGTGGTGTAAGACTATTTAAAACATTTATTTTCTTGTTTCTGCTATTTAAGAAAATAGGCAAAAAGAGTTATTAAAACTCTTCAAGAATATTTATTTTTGAAGTTTGAAGATAGGGAATGATATATAGGCCTCAGATGTGCTTAACTTTAGGCAAGTGTTTTGGAGAAAAAAAATCTTTCTTTCATAGAAGGAGATTTGGTGTTTTTGTCCATTAAAAGAATTAAATAGAATTTGGGCCATGATAATTATGGATAATAGTTGAAACATTTATATCTACATGGTATATGATGTCAACCATATATATCCACCATGTGATACCTTGGGTTTTGGGAGTTTGACTTGATTTGGGTGGACACAAGGGAAAAGAGAAACTTATGCATTATTAATTTTATCCCTTGGGGCATGGGCTAGATGCATGGATAGAACACGTTTAGTAGATCACCATGGTACAAGAAGTAGGTCTTGATCATGATTAATCTCTCCCAGGATTGATTCCAAACTTTGAATAAAATAAGACTGCCAAAGCAGCTTATCAAATAGCCTTCAAATCCTTATTGGTTTTTGAAGCACAAGGATGCATTTGGAACAAGTGAAGTAGGAATTTCTAGACATTTATGAGTAGAACACAATCACGCAAGGAGTTGGTGAAAAGAACGTAACATGTAGGTGTGAGCTTCTTCCAAAGTAGGCATGTTGATAAGATTTGCAGGAATTATTATGTTCTTGCCTGCAAAACTATCAAGAATAAGTGGGTTAGAGGATGGTGTAACCAAGGGCAAGAGTGTTCCTTGGTAGTCCTTAAGATGTTCTACAAGATGTTTCAAGTTCATTTCCAAAAATACACAAGGGTTGAGAAAGAGAGGCACTCAAAGAAGTGATGTTGAAACAGTTTCCAGACTTTGTCAAATTTAGCAGATTTAGGGTTTTTAACTAGAATATGAGTGGACATGTTTTTGATGGGTTGCAAGGTATTAAAGCATCATAGTGGATGATGTTGAGATGTAGATTTAGTAGAATAGGTCCATGCTTGATATTAGTCAACATTGACTTGGAAACTTCTGGAATGGATCACTTCAGAATTGGTCTAATTAAGGGATTTAGATGATCGCCTAGTGGCTAGAGATCAGATCCATCTTGTATTCTTGCTTAGGGTTTGATGATCTTAAAGTATCTTGATCCTAGACGATGATATCCTAGAGTATCTCATACTACTTCTAAGCAATCAAGTCAAGCAACAGATCAAGGCAATTCATCTTAACAGATGAAGGAAACTCATCTTACAAGCAAATAAACTACTACTAGGGTTACCATTAAACTTAGTGTTGGGGATATACTTTCTGGGTATCCTCAATGTGCCTCACTGACCAGGGTGTCCCACTTTGGATTAGAGCTTTGCTTCATGGGCGGCCTAGTCAGGGAGAAGAGATGGAGTCCAGTCCGGCTACAAGAAGGCCTAGAAGACTTACCGACATAGGCCTATTATGTTACTTGTAGTTCAAGATGTACTCTGTAACCAACTCTTAGTCGTAGCCGGATAGATCTCTCCTGTAATCCCTAGGACGGATATCTATATAAGATGTCCTGGGGTAAGCCTTTAGGGCACCTCACAATAGTCTACAATCTCAACTCGCATAGGTGAAACCCTTGTAACCCATATCCAGCTCTGCCGTATTATTGGATTGCTAGTAGGAGTAGGATCCGTCCAAAGCCGGCAGATTTGAACCTGGGTAACTTGTGTGCTCACTGTCTCGGAACACCATACGTCTCACACCCCTCTCTTCCGCACGCCTCGAGGACCCCCTCATGGCATACTTGCCATCAATCCGACGACAGTAGGTGCCCACCATGGGGCAAGTGAGCTTCGGATTTGCGTTCTGAGCAGAATCTACAAGAATCGAAATCGGCGAGACCATCGCCGTCGGTCGCGTCCACTACGCCAGCGATGTCCCTCTCATCGTTCTTGACGAGACCTGGATTCTGGATAGGGACATCATGACTGCCTCCACCATCATGTCCTTTGGTGAGATCGATGTCTACATCGGTTTCGCTAAACCTGCCCCACCCACCCCAGTGGTGATGATAGAGGCTGAGGAAATTTCTGGGTCCACTTTGTCTGTGGAGGCGGTAGAGTTCTGGATCTTGGAAAACCCTAATCCCACATAGCCCGCACGTATTGCGGAGAAAGTGGAGAAAGCTGAGCCTGAAGCAGATTTTGCGATGCAAGTCGAATCTAGAGTGGATCTCCCTGGCGAGGCCAAATCCCAGATCGATCTGCCCGTCGAGGTTGAAATCTAGGAGGATCAAGACAACAACTTTGTTTCCGTCTCTGCCAATGCCGGAATAGATCAACCCTTCAGGAGGCACAAATTGAGGCGCATTATGCTGCAAGGCAGGCGTGGATGAGGTATTTTGAGGAAGCCCACGAGGAAAGCCACAACTACCTCAGGATGCATGCGTCGCACTTTGTCGGATATGTTGGATCCGGATCTGTCTCTGTCGATGCTAGAGACAATGAAGACTCGGTGCAGGAGGCAATCAGAATAAACACAGACTTACCGGCATCTTCGGATGACTCCATGACATCAGCGCATTTCTGAAAGTTCTCCGTGGAATATGAAGAGGAGTTCAACTCCAGAGCCGCAGAAGAAGGAGAGTCCATGGACGAAGGATCTGGAGAGAACTCTCCCAAAGCGTAGGATAACATGGATCTCGGAGATAATCTCGACGTCCATATGTCCAAAAGTACCGATCAGAGCTTGAGTCCGGGAAATGGACCCAAAACCGTCTTTTCTACCAGCGCTGACAAGAAGGCAAAGTAGAGGAACACGAAGAACAAAACCCCACCAAAAGATCCTACAGCGGAGGAAGTGGTTGCCGAGGAATATGTAGAAGACTTGGATGGACCTCTAATCCTAGACGAGCCAAAGGAAACTCCGGTGTATGGATATGTTGTTACTGCTGGTGCCTGTTAGCTCATCGATGTTGCGTTAACTACGCCTACCCCTACAGTTGTAGATCTTACACCTCCAGAATTGGAAGAAAGGGCTCAAGCCCTAGAAGCGTGTTGTCAAGTACTCCTGGATGAGGCTAACAACCTTATGAAAGAGAAGAAGTGCATGCCTTCTACGGAGCAATTCAACTCTCTGCAGCACCAGAAGACCCGGAAAGGCCATGTGCGGGCCGACAAATATCTGGAGGTCCACAAAGTCCTCTTTGAGGGAGACCCAGGAGCACCTCGGCTTGACAGCAAGGGAGATCTGTTGTATCGACCACTAGTGCAAAATATGGCTACAGCTCGAGATATCATGGCGAACAATTCAAACCCATATCAAGTCCGGTTGGGCGTGAAGCTGCTCACCAAGGGTCTGGAGAAACAGAAGGTCGCGAAATCCGGAAGCGGAAAACTGGTCTCTCATTCAGACCAATGTCGCACGGATCTGGCCTGGAATGACATTAGACCCCAATGGGTCCCGGAACAAAATTACCATTCTGACCGTCGGGAAGATAACTACTCAAGAACCGGATCTTCAGGGCAACGGCACAGAACCGCACGTGACTAGAGCAATGTTGCTCCAGCCGCAGAGCGAGGGGTGTTGCGGAACTAGTTTTGAGATACCCTGCCCAACAAGTGTCGAACAATCGCAGGGAAGAAGACAAAGAGCAACGTCGGGAGGAGGACCGACAAAGGATGCCACCTCCTAGACTTACAAGCTGTCCGGATGAACCCCACCATGGTGGGGGGAACGACGGACGAAGAAACGACAGACACCGTGCCGGGTCAAGCCGGCAGGGGGCTTGTCATAATGAAGATACTCTCGAAACCGGAATAAGGATGCTCCGGATGGAGGCCGGCAATCAGCCGGAAACAACCACCTACACCACTCTCTCCACAAAGCAGCCATCACAATGGCTCTCGTGAAGGCCAAGGAGGGCGTAGTGGCGGATGAGGTGGTGGTAGAAGCAGAAGTCCGGCTCCACGGCACCGTAGCCACAGCCAACAACCAAGACGGCGTTTCCTGTCACCAAGTGATGCAAGACACCGGATCAATTATAACATAGAGGCGTGGTGCTACGAGAACGACGATATCTACGTGACTCCAAAATGCTTCGGACCACGGATTCGACAAACACACTTCCCGGAAGGATTTGCTATCTCTAGACACATCCAAGCTTACGATGGAGTGGCCCGGCCAGTTACTTGGCTCCAGGATTTTTTCTAGGCTTGCGGCATCGCCAAAGGCGGAAATAGCTTGGTCGCGACCCGGTATATCCCACTTATGCTGCGAAAGACGGCACGATCCTGCCTTAATGAACTTCCAGAGAATACCATCCACAACTGGTATGATATGCAAAGCGCATTCTTTCGGAATTTCGAAGGCACATATCAGAGGCCCTGTATGGTAGGAGATCTACAGCGTTACACCTAGAAAGCCGGTGAAACTTGCCGAGATTATATCGGACGATGGATTGACACCAAGAACTCCTGCGAAGGGGTAAGTGATCAAACTGCGACTGAAGCTTTCATTGCAGGACTCCCAATTCGTTTACTACGTGACCGCTTGAAGTGCGACAAGGTCACTGATCTGGGAGAGATGATAGAAATGGCAAGCAAATATGCAGATGTTGATGACGACACAAAAGGACTACTAAACGTCATGGCGCTACCACAGTTGGCAAAACAGCCGAAGCAACAAGCTTAGAAGCGCAAGAACACCTCGGAAGAAAAGCCCATAGTGGAAACCGTAGTTATCTCTGCTACTTTCGGGTCTAGAGGACGAGGAGGGCGCGGACGCGGTCGGGGGACGTCAAGAGTCTAGTGTAGGGGAGACCAGCAACCTGGTAAAACTTACTCTTGGGTCGACATTGCCAACAACCCGTGTGTGCATCATTTAGATGCCAATAGGGGCTCGTCCCACACAAATGCTGAGTGTCGTTTCAATGACAAAATCAAGAAAGACGACTCCGCTGGCTAAAGGGCTAAGCGGAAGAAGGGAAAGAAAAATCCTAAAAAGAAAAGAAGACCAAGGAAGATTCTGACATGGAGGAAGATGGCCCTTCAAATCCCAAGTCGGATGGAAAGAAGAACTCCCCAACGAAGAAAGACACTTATGTCACTTTCCCTGGGTCTCAACCAGCTAAGGTAAAGAAGGCAATTTTGCATGAACTCAACGCAATTGTTCCGGCAGTCCCTCAAGTCTTGGAATGGTGGGAAGTGACAATCACCTTTGAACATGCTGATCATCCGCCTAAGTTGCTCAGGCGAGGAAAATACGCCTTAGTCGTCAATCCGCTTATTGACGGCTATGCTTTCTCCAAGACTCTCATGGACAATGGTAGCAGCATCAACATCCTCTACATCGTAATGCTGCATCAGATGAGAATCTCAGAAACTCAGTTGAATCACAGCTCTGTGATCTTTCACGGAGTTGTCCCAGGAAGACAAGCAAATTCCCTAGGAGAGATCACTTTAGATGTTACTTTTGGAACTCCAAAGAATTACCAGACGGAAGCACTTTCCTTCGAAGTGGTCTCGTTCCAGAGCGCATACCACGCTATATTTGGACGTCCGGCCTACTAGGCTTTCATGGCTCGTCCATGTTACATTTACAATATGATGAAAATTCCAGGTCCAAAGGGCGTGATCACCATCAGGGGAGACCCGAAGAAAGAACGAGAATGTGAGGACGGAAGTGCCGCCTTTGTTGAAGCCGTACTGCACGCCCAGGAGTACTAGGAGATCAAGAAGACCATCGACCCATCCAAGATGCCCGCAACGAAGAAGGAGGTCACAAAGCCGACTCCGGAGTTCAAGCCATTAGAAGAGACGAAGACGACGCCGTTGAAGTATGATGACCCCTCCAAGATGACCCAGATAGGTGTAGGTTTAGATAGTGCATAGGAAAGCACGCTCGTCAAGTTCCTCCAAGCAAATCAAGATATCTTCGCATGGCAGCCATTTGACATGACCGGAGTACCTAGGGAACTTGCCGAGCACTCTCTAAATGTACACCCAAACGCTAAACCCATCAAACAGTCCTTATGATTTTTTGGCGATGAAAAGCGAAAAGCAATATCTAAGGAACTAGCCCGCCTAGAGTTAGCCGGATTCATAGAAGAGGTCATCCACACAGAGTGGTCGGCCAATCCTATAATGGTGCCTAAAAAGGAGACCACTGATTGAAGGATGTGTGTTCATTATACTGCCTTGAAAAAGGCTTGTCCCAAATATCCGTTCGCTCTCCCTAGAATTGATCAAATTATTGATTCTACGGCAGGCTCCGAACTCCTCTGTTTTTTCGATGCATATTCCGGTTATCACCAAATTTGGATGAAGGAATCATACAAAGTCAAAACTTCATTCATAACCCGCTTCAGAACCTTCTGTTTTGTTACGATGCCCTTTGGGCTCAAGAACGCAGGAGCTACGTACCAGCCCACTATGCAGCATTGCCTCCACGATCAAATCGGACACAATGTACATGCATATGTGGACGACATAGCAGTGATGTCCAAAAAGAAGGAAACCTTAATTTCCGACTTGGAGGAAATTTTCACTAATCTATGAAAATATAACATAATGATTAACCCGAAGAAATGTTTCTTTGGAATTCTAGCCGGCAAATTGTTAGGTTTCATCATGTCTCAAAGAGACACAAAGGTGAACCGAGACAAAATTAAGGATATACTCAATATTTCCAGGCCTACTTCCCTGAAAGACGTTCAAAGACGAACTGGCTGCATTGCTGCAGTCAGTCGGTTTGTAAGCCGGCTAGGTGAACGAGCCGCACCACTCTACAAGCTCCTGAAAAAGTCTCGTTTGGACTAACGAAGTTGAAGCTGCACTACAAGACCTGAAAGTAGTACTCTCATCTACTCCTACCCATGCAGCACCAGAACTTCAAGAACCGATGTTGCTCTATCTCACTGTGAGAAACATGGTCGTCAGTGTCGTCATGGTGGTGGAGAGACCAGAGGAAAAACAAGAAAACCTGGTGCAGCATCCGACTTACGATCTCAGAGAAGTCCTAACTGAATCAAAGCAGCGGTATCCGCACTATCAAAAGCTGGCTTCCGTTGTGTTCTTCGCACCCCGAAAGTTACGACATTATTTTCAGGAACATCCAATTACCATGGTGAGCACAACTCCCAATGAGACATATAATCAACAACAACGATGCTATAGGACGTGTCGCAAAAATGGGCATAGAGCTTTCAACTTTCGACATTGAGTACAAACCTCGTATATCAATCAAATCCCAAATCCTCACTGACTTTGTCACTGACTAGACAAAGACAACGGAGAATATGACCCTCCCAGAGTCAGAATACTGGACCTTGCATTTTGACAGGTCTAAGGCGCTCAGGGGCTCGAGGCTGGCGTGGTTCTCAAATCACCCCAAGGAGATAAACTTTTATATGTGTTGTAGATCCACTTCACGGCAACAAACAACATTACTGAATATGAAGCATTGCTGCATGGAATCCGGATTGCTAAGGATATCGACATCCGACGATTAATGTGTTATGGAGATTCGGATCTTGTTACCCAACAAGTATCGGATATCTGTAATGCAAATAAACACATGGCAGCATATAGAGCTGTTATGGATGAACTAAATCATTCGGAAGTTCTGAGGTTCAACACATCCCTCGAACAGAAAATGAGGAAGCAGATGCATTATCTCGAATAGGCTCTACACGGAAAAAGGTCCCGGATGGCGCTTTTCTAGAGCACCTCAAAGTTCCCTTTATAAAACGGGTAGATGAGGAATATCCGACCAAATCTGACTCACCTTTAGTGCTAGTTCTGGCTGTAATTCCCAGTTAGACTCAACCCTACCTTGATTTCTTGGTAGATGGAAAATTACACGAAGACGAGGTTTTGAGCCGACGGATGGTCCGACGAGCAAAAACCTATGCAATAGTAAATGGTGAGTTCTATAAGCGGAGTATATCTGGGGTCTTTCAGCGCTGTGTGT
Source organism: Avena sativa (assembly GCA_916181665.1). Classification (NCBI taxonomy): domain Eukaryota; kingdom Viridiplantae; phylum Streptophyta; class Magnoliopsida; order Poales; family Poaceae; genus Avena; species Avena sativa. The sequence continues at coordinate 276,403,733 of OV702292.1, forward strand.
CTCCATAAGAAGGAGTGGAAATCTTACAGCCAAATCTTTAATGGAAAAAGCTTTTAGACACGGATTCTTCTGGCTTTCAGGCAAGGCAGATGTCGAACGGCTGGTCAAGACATGCAAAGGCTGCCAAAAGTACGCCAAACAAGCTCATGTTCTGGCTGATCAGCTGCGAACAATACCTATAACATAGCCTTTTGTGGTCTGGGGGCTTGACGTGGTAGGAACATTTAAACGGGATCCAAGTGGATTTACTCATCACTTAGTGATGGTGGATAAATTCACAAAATGGATTGAGGCTAAATCTGTCACCAGTTGTGATGGAGCAACAGCCAGAAGATTTGTCGAGGATGTTATAATCCGATACGGTTATCACGGACAATGAGAGCAATTTTTCTGTGGGAGAACTTGTCGAATTCTGTGATGAACAAAATATCCGGCTTGACATTGCGTCAGTCACACATCCACAAGCTAATGCACAAGTTGAAAGAGAAAATGGTTTAATCCTACAAAGCCTCAAACCAAGACTCGAAGCACCACTACGTCATGCTGCGGGGGCTTGGGCAGATGAATTACTTTTTGTGATATGGAGTTTGCCAAAAACTCCAAATAGGTCAACCGGATACACACCTTTCTTCTTGATCTATGGTGCATAAGCGGTTCTTCCTAGTGATTTGATTCATACTTCTCCCTGAGTTGCTTCGTATATTGAAGAGGATGCTAGAATTTCTTGACAAAATGATCTCGATCTAATTGAAGAAGTTCGCGTTGTTAATGAGATGAGATCAACATCCTATTAGCAGAAGTTATGCAATTATCATAGCCGGAGAGTAAGAAACCGTTCTTTCAATAAGGGCGATTTGGTTCTCTGGCTTGTGCAAAAAATAAATTACAAACTTTCCCTAGTATGGTAATGGCCCTTTTTAGTTAGTCGAGTATTGCACAATGTTTCTTACTATCTAACTGATACGCGGCTAGTCCAAGAAAGACCTGCTACTAAGAAAAGAAAGAGAGCTAGAGGAAGTACAGACCTGGAAGAATTAGAGAGACCATGGAATATTGCTCAGCTACGTCCCTTCTATTCTTAAATTTTCTTTATTTGTAATTATATATGTGTACATGTTCAACAAGAAATAAAGTGTTGGTTGCCTCAAATTACTCTGAGAAGTTTTATATTGCCATCTTATTTCCGAATGATCATGTCACGGTCGAAAATCCCATAATACTTGAAAGTACTTTATTCTCATGTTTGTCCTGGTTAAGATTTCTGATTCTAAAAATGCTACCTTTGGATATAAATCTAAATTTTCTAGTCTATACTTTGGTTCTTTATCTGATTACCAGATGCGGGAATTTTCTGAGTAGTGAATTGTTGGTACTGGAAGCCGGCTCTGTTTCTGAGTTTAAACTGGTTTAGCAATTGAGCTCCTTGCTCGGCAAAGTTTCCGTGTTGAAGGTTGGCCGGCTCACGAAAGGGACGAGGCGAAAATCTAGATAAACGATAAGTATAGACAAAAATATAAAGTTCTTATGTAAACATTCCAGTCACATCAAAATAAAGCCAAAAGTGCTAAATATAAGTAGCCAATCTTAGCACTAGCAAAAGTATTACACTACTTATTTACAACCTGATTGTTTTAGAATAACACATTGTTTTTCTAGCACTTTATGATGCAGGAGAAGAGGTAGGAGCTGCTGGATCACTAGAGACATAGCCTTCGCCTTGATATCTTTCTGAGACGTTCAAATCCGAAACGGTTTGGTCGTCTTCCGAGACTTCAGTTGTTTCTTCGGCGGGTGGAGGAGCCGTCTCCACGCGAGTGAAGAAGGGAGTGTCATAGCTGGTCAGATCAGCTACATGACATCCATATCTGGCACAGGAGTCCATGATGGCCTTGATTTCTTGCTCCTATCCGTCTTCATCCATAGTCGAATATCCTCTGGTTACTTGTCAGATTTCCATGCTTCCATGGTGGCTCATAACCATGGTGAGGGCATTCTATGCTGCGGTCTACGCATAGGACATGTTCTAGTCCTGGATGAGCTGGGACATCTCCTTGGCCTTATCTCTCACCTCAAAGCCAGACATTCAGTTCATGTCCGGGACTTTGAGTACTTCCCTAATATCCTCCAAATATTGGCAGAAATTGTGAAGCAAGTCACCGACTTGTGTAAGTCGGCTGGTGTGAGACTCGGTGGAGGAAGAATCTAGTAAGTTCAGAGGACTTGTGCATATAATGCAATGGTTAGAAAATATATCTGAACTCCTAGAGTCGGAAAAATAGAAAGTCAGAAAATAGGAAACATACTGAACATCGTCAACTTTTTTCTTCTCTGCCCTTAGGATCTGAAGCTCAGCCCGAAGTGCCTTGGTGATGTCCTTTTTTCTGAATAATTCATCATCGATATCCGAGATTTTCTGATCCTGGGCCACGATCCTTTGATCACGTTCTTCGGTGGCCATGGAGGAGGATTCGAGGACTTGTGCAATGCTACGCTCGTGATCCGCCTTAAGCTTATTCAGTTCTTGACGTAAGTCGGCGTTCTCCACCTCCAGGGTATTAAGATTCTCGGCCCCTTCAATCATTGCACATGATTGTTTGACCAGTGCTGAAAAGCAAAAGAACAACAGTTGAATAGAAAATTCGACTATGAAAGCAAAAAGAGCAGTGTTAAGGATTGGAATGATTACCTTCAGCCTCATCCCGTGATACCTTTAATTGAGCATTTTCAAGCTGGAGAGCTCTGATCTCTCTCCACTTTTTATAAATATTCTTCAATAATTCCTGGTTATAAGCATTAACTTTCTATAAGTCAGAATAATACCCAGAGTCAACAGTCTACTAAAGACTCGGGCTAATATTTTAACTAATATCAGCACGAGCCTTGGGGGCTACACTAGTTCATTCTTTGGCATCCTATAAAATCATAAATCCGGATTGTCAATCCAACTTCATGCTTGGGGGCTAGAGGATATGATATGAAATAAAGTAAAAAATGTGAGTTGGAAATCTGACTTACATGTTGTTCATGAGTAAGCTTGCTTAAGCTCATGTTCACCTCGGTGGTAACCTTCTCCGCGAGGGTCAGCGGGATGACTAGTGGTGGAGGAGCCACACCGGCTTTCAGCCTCTCGTCGCGAAGACGGATTTTCTCAATAAGTTTGGAGTACTTGATGTCCTTTGATTCTTATGCCTCTTCCTCGGTGGTGATATTTCGGCTCTCAAGGCACTGCTGAGCCAGCCTTTGTATCTCTTTAGCAGTTTTTTGAGTAATGCCAAGCTTAGCAATACCCAGATTGCTGAGAAGATTATCGACAAAAACCTCTGCCGAGGGATCATTACCCTTTGAGGGTTCACCCTTGTCAACTACCGAGTCACCCATGGTGACATCGGCCTTCGAACCAAGGTTTGCTGGCTCAGAATGAAGAGTCGGATCTTCTGCGACAGATGGAGATGGAGTAATCTCTAGCGTTGTAAAAGGATGCGGGGTAGGAGTCGGAGGCACTATGGCAAGAGAAGTCAGATTTAACATTGACTGGCGCAGGGGCTTCGACGAGCCTCTTTTCCCCTTGCCATTGGTGAGATGTTTAGCTCTCAGAAGGTAATAGAACAAAGATCATCACACTTTGGAAAGAATTGAGAAATAAAATACATAGACCTTGTGAAGAAAGTTACCTCTTCACAATGGGCACTTCCTTTGTGCCAATGGAAACTATTGGAGCCTTACGCTTCCGGGTGAGGGTCTCCGGCAGTGGGACTAGCTCTCCATCATCGTGAGAGATCTCAGGAGGATATCCCTCGAGAGGAGCAAGCTCTGACTCGGTGAGGTTAGCAAGCTGAAAAGAAGAAATATCTTAGTACTGTAGAAAGAAACATTAAATAGATGAACACATAATTCGAGTTATTGCTGGAAAACTTACTGGTATAACAAGATCATCAGTCGTATGCATATCCAGGGATAGCTTCGAGATTTTCCTCTCGATCCGCTCCCTTATCAACCACCTGATTTTTGACTCATAGTCCTTGTCTGATTAAGGACTGGAGTAGATCTGGAGAGGGTCCGCCTTGCTTTTGGTGATGGAGTGCATAAGCCGATCACCGTGGTGTTGGAGAGGCTGGATCCAGCATGCCAGCCAGTAGTGGACCAAATCGGATCCTTTCAGACCCTTGTGCTTCATAAGATATTCGATCCGCCTCTTAGCAAGAAGAAGATCGTTAGTGAGATCCAAAGGATCCACGTCCCAGGACTCTTGGGGCATGGCAGCGCCATCAACGAAAACCGACAAAGTAGATGCTTTACCGGGAGCCGGGTCTGTCCTTGTGATAGAAGAACGTGGATGGCCATTGCTTCACCGACTCACTAGCCTTAATCCTAGGATAGATACACTCTCTCCTAATAGAAAAGCTAAGAGTTCCGGTAATATAAGGATTACCCGACGATGATAGAATTTCTCCGGGTATGAAAGTAATATCGGAAGAGAATGAGACTCGGCCTAATATTGAGATACCCCTCGCACAAAGAGGCATAAGCGCTCATTTCTAAAATAGAGTTTGGGGGAGATGGTGGAGTTGAACTCCATAGTGATATATGACCTCGGAGAAGAAGGTTGAGGGACAAAATCTCAAACCTCTATCAAGGTGTGTGCCAAAATGCACATGCTCGTCGGTGTTAGGAGTAGGTATGGTTTGTCCATAACCACTTCGCCAGTCGCTGGCATGGAGGAGACCTTCGTTCGCGATGATGCAGAGCTTGTCATCATCAAGGACACATGGGATCCAGACCCCGCGGAACTTCTCCTTCTCCACCGCAGGTGCTGTCGCCGCTACAGTAGAAGATGAGGCCTCAGCCATTTTCTGGGCTCTGGTGGCCTAGGGTGGGCGGCGTTGTGAGATTTAGGGGAAGCAGAGGGGCTCTGTTCGCAGGAGACATCGAGAGGAAGGATGAGGAACTGGCACTGGTGAGGAGGAGGGAAGAAATCTCAACCCCTTATATCCTTCACTTGCGCCAAGATTCGTGCAAACTAAACAGTAACCGTGCCACGCGTCATGGAAGGAACTGGGTAACTCCCTCGCGATGATTAAGCTTCCTCGATCTCGACACGCATTAAAACGACACCTCCGTTCCACGAAAGGCGGACCCACCAACGGTCATACTGACAGGGATGTCTGTCAGTGACGTGACTTGACCTTGTCTGATGTCAAGTTACGTCAGAGACCAAGTTCCGTCTCAAATTGAATTTCAAGATGGAAACCCGAATAACGTATTCATAGGTCCGACTTGTTTTGAGACCCAGATCCTATCCTTTATTTTGAAGTTTCAGGAACCCTTCAAGATTCTATAAGAAGAAGATAGATCAAGCTAGACAATGATGAAATCCGACTCTGGATCTTGGAGGCTTTCGGGGGCTTCTGTTGGGGATATACTTTTTGGGTATCCTCAATGTGCCTCACTGACCAGGGTGGCCCACTTCGTATTAGAGCTTTGGTTAACGGGCAACCCAGTCAGCGAGAAGAGACGGAGTCCACTCCAGCTACGGGAAGGCCCATAGGACATACCCATATAGGCATGTTATGTCACTTGTAGTTCAAGATGTACTATGTAACCATCTCTTAGTCGAAGCCAGATAGAACTCTCCTGTAAACCTAGGCCGGATATCTATATAAGCCATCCTAGGGTAAGCCTTTAGGTCACCTCACAATAGTCTACAATCTCAACTCGCATAGGGGAAACCCTTGTAACCCATATCCGGTTCTGCCGTATTATTGGATTGCTAGCAGGAGTAGGATCCATCCAAAGCCGGTGGATTCGAACCTGGGTAAACTTGTGTGCCCATCGTCCCGAACACCGTCTGTCCCACACCCCTCTCTTCCGCACGCCTCGAGGACCCCCTCATGGCGTACTTGTCATCAATCTGATGACACTTAGCTTGAGGTAAGGATGGGCATTTTGAAAGGTTGGAGTTTGAATAAGGAAAGAGTCCTTGGTATCTCTAGCAAGAGTAGAATTCAAAAGCTTTATAAAAGGTTTCAAAAAACCTAGAGGTAAGAGTAGTTGAAGGTTCTGTATTGGAAACATCAGGAGGTTGTAGATCTCGATAGTTTTGTCAATAGAAGGTACTAAAATAGTTTTGGTTACATAAGCATCTTGTCTTAGGTTTTGAAATGCCAAAACATTTGAGAATATGTAGCAAGAGCCAAGACAGTTTAGTTAAATAGCTTTTGTCAACTAAGGGTGAGGTAAGAAGAATACCATCTGTTGGACACTTAGAAGCATAAGCACAGACAAGCAATCAAGCAAACACTACATCATTCAACGAGAAAAAGTTTTTGTTCCCCTGATTTTTGCATTTTGGACAAATAATTAGGGTGGCTAAAATTGGGATGTTATAGACCTTTCCCCCTTAAAAGAATCTCGTCCTGAGGTTCGGGAGAGTAGGGTTAGGGGATTTTGAGTCGGAGTTAGGGTCATGCGTCTCGAGCGTATTAACTTACGGTCCTCGTCTTCGAACGTGGTTACCGCGTCGGTGGAGCTGAAATTCAATCTTCTTGGATGCACGGAGAGTTGAGAAGGTTCCAATCCTGATTGTGATGGATGACCTTCCTTTTGTAAGGAATACGACATTTCTCTTAAGGTCTTATCGTATCCTAGTTCATGTATTCGGGTCTACTCATGAGGTTGCTTCTGACAGATGGTTAGTCTATTGTTGTGGGAAAGACACAGTGTTTCCCCCTTAGGATTAAACTAGGGTAGATTAGTGATACGTTAGTCCTGCCTTCTTGGAGTCGGAAGCTTCAAAGGACATCCGCCAACGAGGCTCATATACTACTCTATTCGTACTTAGCCTATTTGTATCTATTGAAGTCGCGAGTCCTCTAAATGGGTTAGAACTAAGGGGTTAGTGATCCGGTGATCCTTTAGGCAGGGGTGGTCTTCAATTGAAGTGGTCGAGGAGGATCTTCGTGGAAACTTCTTAGATATTGGCTCCTTTGTTTTCTTCGAACCCTTGGGAGGATAGTTTTGTCAGCTTCTGGTATTTTGGTTATCTTGGTTCTAATCTTCTTCGGTACTTGAGAGGTTGAGTAGATTTCTGACGGATGTTGACGAGGTCTATCCTCTAAGGTTTTGACGACTCTCGAGTTGATTCCTAGAGAAAGACATCGTATTTGGAAATCTTCCTAAATTATCTTCTTGGTAGACGGTTTCCTAAAATTGCGTCGAAAGACGCAGTCTTTCCACCTTGCAGCTTCACCAAGGTTCCTCGGGAGTGGTAACGATCTTCCATATTGAAGTGCTCGAGGGATGCTGAAGAAGGTTGTATCTCCTTAGGTCTTGAGTTGAGGTCCTCGAGTGTCGTTCTATTGCGTGAATCTTATCATGGGTGGTTTCCTAACGAAGTTTGAGAAAGTTAGTTTAGGGAAAATTAGCGGTTAACAACTCCTCTTGTTAGTCTATGGTCTATCTAGGGTAACTAACTTCAGAGAAAGCATATTCACTTGAACTCTTTGCGTTGCTCCTTCTCGATGGCGAAGTAGTAGACTCGTAGTCTCATGCAGTCATGTCTTCAGGGTTCAGGGTTATCCTGGTATTCAAGTGAGGACTTCCCATTGGTTTGGTAGGGTCAACTAGAAAAGTTTGTCACTTGAGGGGTTAGAATATCTAATATATCAAAGGTTGGTGGAGTTAGCTCTTTACTTCCTGTATGGGTTAGCAATTCTTGTGGTTTCTAGTGAGTACTGGGGAGCCTTTGGTGATAGTCTTCCAGTTTTAGTGGGACTCTTGCTCTTGTCGACAGGGGATTGACGATGTCCAGTGTTGGTGACGAGTCTTGAGAGTTGAATTTGATGAGGTAGGCCATCCTGCTGAGGAGGAGTCTTTGAGTTGTTCTAACTTTATGATGTCGAAGTCCGGATTCTTGAGATACTTTTCTAATCATAACTCATGAGGTTCGTATGGGTCTCGTTAGTGACAACTAATAGGCATGCCTGACTTACTAGGTGTTTTACCGCTCCTCGAGTCACATTTTACAAAGGTTAAAGCAACCCAACACACACATACAAGGCGAACATAGTGATGGGGTCGCAATGTTCTCCGCAAGCATCACACATCAGGCAACACAATATGCACTTAGGCAAGCAAACACGGCCTACTATAGAGACCAAGGAGTTAAGTACTTGTGATAGAGGGGAATCCTATCTTAGGACTATTTCTCCTAGATATCAAGTTATACTGGTCTGGTTCACTATCTTGCTGATGAAGCCTTCGCCATCTCATTGGACTCTTCTTGATCGTGTAACACTTGATTCTTCTAGTCACGACGATTCGGTTGGTAGGGCGATCTTGTAGACTCCTGGTGCTTGCTGGTAGTTGCTTCTCTTCATCTTGTTATCCTCGTCTTCATAGGGGTCTAGGTCTTACTTGTTTGGAAAACGTAAGTTTGAGGTTTGGACGAGAGATAGAGGAAATCATTTGAATTCGGAGAGGATAACAAGTAGAACTATTTTAAAAGATTTTGAGAAAGTAGTTTTCAAAAGCTGGTGTTTCCAAAATAGTTTTCCTGTCTAATGATCATGCTAACTAAGGTTCTCCTACAGTCAGGATGGATCTGATACCAATTCTGTGGGGGTAGTAGGAGGGCTCCAAGGGAGGTTCTTTTCTCACGTAGTTTCTCTTGTAGAAATAGCATCTACGTAACATTGTTGAAAACATTTGTAAAAGATTATGAAAGTATTTTTGAAAAGTTTTGGAAAAAACACTAGGGCTAGGTCTCCCATGGGTTCCTCCTTCCGGCCATCCCATGATCAAACTCCTTTCCTTCCTTTCCGACCATCCCATGGTCCAAACTTTTCTAAAGCCTTTGATTTTCTGAAGTCCTTTTTGAAATTAAAACCAGCACCGATCTATAGAAACCTTCCCAACCTTCCATGACCATGGACACTGCTATTTGAATATATTTACACTCTGTAGAGGTTGTACACTTTACCCACACCATCTGGGTACCCTGCCTTGATCACCTACGGATCGTGGGTCCAGTAATCGATCAAGACTCTCCGGATGCCACTCTAGTATAGGCCCTACCCTATGAGTTGTTCCTCTCAATGTCGGGATGTCTGGGCCAAAGACCAACCGGGGCGCATTCCGACTCCTCTAGAGTGGGCACTTACAATGAGAGGATCATAGTATCGCCCGACTACTCTCGAGGGCAGTTCACAATTCCTCCAGGTGACTGTCTAACAGTTGACCCTTTTTGTAAAGGAACCCCAGCATTAGAGGGAGATGATACCTTAGAAGTATTTGTGAGAATTCCTACACTAGAGTAGCAAACTTCAAGTCCATCCCTATCCCATTCCAGAGTAATGTGGTTGCACGAGTTAATTGTTCTAGCAAAACTGCAAAGAACCGGGTGTGTTTTTGTAAACATTTTTCCTCCATCATTCAGTATTTTGTAAAACAAAACCCTTTTTATTTTCTCAAACTTCTCCTGGTAGGTCAAACCTCACCAAGGTTTTTCTATAAACATTTTGTAAAACTTTTTCGGGGGTCTTCCCATCCTCTAGTTTTGCTTCGGCTAAAACGGGGTCTCCAAAGGGGTATGGTGTTATACACCATCTACCATACTAGGGTCAAGTCGGTGTCATCAAGGGGTTGTACTTAATAGTACAAAAGTGTAATGGTTTGGAGGATCCAAGCCACTACTAGATATAGTTCGTCATATATTAAAACAATGTAGTTTCATAAACAATAGGTAAAACATGCAAAAGTAAAACAGTAGGACAAGGCTTATGAGAAAGAAGGTGGCTTGCCTGAGATCAGTAATCTAGCAATATATGTCCCTGGACTTCTTCTTAGAATACCATAATAATTCAATAATAACAACTTCTTATGGTCTCCGATATAATCGCAACTATCATCAATATGGATCGCATGCAAGCAAACAAATGGCACAATCAATACAAGGCATGCAATCCCCAATACCATATCGCAAACCAATATAGAACACCTTATTCACTTCAGTAATTTTTGATATATTGAGTTTGTTGCATTTGGATGTAATGGAGAAACACTTTTGGAATTTCCTTTAGGATTTAATTACCAAAACCACTTAATAAAGGCGTTTGGAGCTAAGGCTTGGTCCAATATGACAACACTATGCAAATATGATATTAACAAATAGGTGTTGACAAAACAAGGCCAACAAAAGTGGTTTCATGATTTTATCATTTTCCTTTGAATTACAATGAATGTTCTAGTAATAGAAGCTCTAGTTTTAGGAAATAGTTCAACAGAAAATATTTATAGTTCCAAAAACTTTTTACTCTTGTGATTAGGTAGGGTTTGATGGACTGGTTCAGCGAAAGTTGGAATCACTCCAAAATATTTAACAAAATGCCCTTGGGATATTCCGAAATTCAGTTCTACATGGTATTTGTCTTTTTAACCAGATTTATTATATAGAAGAATTTAATATGAATCCAATGTCACTTGGCAGGTACTATAAATACCTTTCTGTAGGAATTAGAGTCACCCTTTTTGGAGTTGTAAAACTCCTGTAGTGATTTAATTGGTGAAATATACACATGAAGAGGTATTTAAATCACCAAATTTAAATAAAGCCTCAATAAATATTATTCTCCTAGGTTTTGATATATGTTTAAATAAGTAATCCATGGGAGTTAAAATTAGGCCCATACCCTTTAAGATTTGGCCCAAAGAAATTAGTAAAGGCAGATATGCTCTATTTTTATTATTTTTACTACAAGCAAAATATTACTCAAGTTGACATGGGACCAAGGTCCATGGATTGGTGAAAAGAATATATACAAGAGGAATCTTGTTTCAATCCATTTGGATCCATGGAATCTCCTGAGGAATTTATTGATTGAGATAGATACTTTTTAGTAGAAAAATTGCCAGTAAATAATAAAAATTATTTTTGAAATAGGGCCAGGTCTACATGTTGCACAAAACATGACTGCACAAATATAAATTTAGTCCTAGGCATTTAAGGTTGTTTTCCATTTCTATTTCTAATAAAACCAACACGTCTATTAAACAAATCTGAAAGAAAAGGAAGTAAGAAAAGAAAAGGGGCAGGATTGGCCGGGCCAGATCTGCAACCGTAGTAGGCAGCTCAGAGAGAAATCAGCCCACCGGGCTGGGGCAGCGCAAGGGGTGTAGGATTTGAATCCTACCATAGGGCCCGCATGTCAGGCACAAGGCGGGGCGAAGAGGTACCAGTCGCCTGGGGCCGTCTGTCTAGTGGACATCAATGAAGGCAATGTGCCCGAGAGGTAATAACAAAGTGGTTATTATCTTATTCCATGTTTATGATAAATGAATATTTTGCATGCTATAATTGTATTAATTGGAAACGTTAATACATATGTGTTTAATAAACAAAATACAAAGTTCCTAGTAATGCCTCTCATATAAACTAGCTCGTTAATCAAGGTTTGCTAATCATGGACATTGGTTGTTGTTAATAACGAGGTCACAACATTGGTGGAATGATGTGATGAACATTCATCCGAAGTATAGCATTAGATCAAATTCATTATGTTTATATTACTATAACATCATACAAAGTAATCCTAGTCCTTAGACCATGAGATCATGTTAATCACTAACACCGCAAGAGTATCTTGATAACATCAAACCTCACACCTTAAACGAGTGACTATAAAGGTGGGTTCAGTGCTACGAAGGTGTTATGTAGAGGCACATGGATCAAGAGTGGGATTTTTCCATCCTAATGATGGATAGATATACTCAGGGCCCTCTCGGTGATATCACATTGAAATAGCTTGCAAGCAAGTGATGAGATCACTAGAATGTTATATCACGGGAACGAGAAAAGAGTGCATGTCGGTAACAAGATCAAACTAGGTATTAAGATACCGATGATAGAATCTTGGACATGTAATATATCGCGAGACAAATGGATTTAGTTACGACATTAAAGGTTCACACGATCACAAGAGTCATCGTTAAATGTATGGGAGTCGGTACGGATCTCCAGGTCCCGCTCCTGATTATTGATCGGACAGTCGTCTCGATCATGTCTACATTATTTGTGAACCATAGGGTGACACACTTAAGGGATACCGACACCATTTGGAGCAAATATGTTTTAGATAATGATTTAAGAAAGGGCTGGAATCATTTCGATGAAAACCGGAATTGTTTCGGGTGAAATTGCAGAAACTAGTTCTGCATGTGATATTGAAATGTTGCAGGGGTTTTATGTGCCTGTTTTTTAATTAATATAATTAACAAAGTTCTGAATAAAATAAATAAAATAGTTTTATTTAATGAGAGCTTGCATTAAATTTGGTGGAAATTTAATGCATGTGAGTGGACATGAGTGGAGGTGCGTGTTTATGTGAGTGGGAGCTCCACCCACATGAATGAGGGAGAGGTGGGGCATCCACCATGGCCGGCGCCATGCCCCCTTGGGCTGTGCCCCTCCACTATATAAAGAGCACCTCCTCCTCCACTCTCACACCTCCTCGTGAAGGATCCCTCTCCCCCTCTTGTTATTCCCCATGGTCTCGAATTAGCGAGATGCATGTTCTCAGTGGCTTTATCTAGAAAGGGGTTGCTGCTTCCGCTGCTTTGCTGGACCGAGGGATGGAGGTTGTCAGGGTACCGGATGTGTGTGCGATCACAGATGCACCGCTGCTTTGCTGGAGCTTGATCTGATGGATGTGCTAGAGCTGGACCTGCTGGACTTGCTGCACTTCATCACAATATTGAGATCGGCAAGTGTACGACTACATCATCCACGAGTTCCATGTCGTTAACAAAGCTTTATTGTCTTCGAGTTTATGTTCTCTATGGATGTATATCCACCCATTGCTTGTGTCTAATAGATAGATCTTGGCGTATAATAGTTCCCAACGTAGGAATTTTTTTGTTTTCTATGTGGCGAACCCAACAATCGACGGCCCCTGGCCTTCTTCTTCCTCTGGTCAGGACAAGAGATAGGGTAAACCCTAGGGGGCAGCGCTACTAGGGAGCTCACCAAAGGCGTGGAGAGGTGACATGGAGGTGTTGGGGCGAAACGGTCGATGCCGGCGAGTAGAAAGAGGGGCGGAAGAAGATGGTTCCGCGTCGTGAGATGGCTCGAGTGACGGTTCCCGAGGCGAGCTCGTCGGAGCTCGTCCGGTCCGTAGCAGGGGTTGACCTGAGCAAGAGAAAGAGGCAGGATTATATGTGGGGAGTATGGGGATCCGATTTATGCGACATGTAGATGGGGAGGGGCAGAAAAGAGAGCACCATGTTCGTATTTTGAGGGAGGCCGAAGTGCCTACTCCTCCTTTTCTTGTGCGAGGCAGATCAGGGGAGGGGATGGGGAGCTCTGGGAGGTGGAGTGGAAGGGAGAGGGAGGAAATGAGCGAGGAGTAGGGCTCTGGGGTGGCCCGAGGGCTTTTATCCATGGAGGGTTATTCTATGGTGCACCGATCTTAGGCTCTAGCTGGAGAGGGGGCTGGCCTCTGATTCGTCGAGGGAGGCGGTGGTGAGGTTGTGGTAGGATCACACGAGGGCAGGGAGAGGTAGGCATGCCGTAGACTGCACGATTTCCTTCTCCCTCTTTATTTGGGCCTTAGGAAAGAAATGGAGAGAGGGAGGGCTAGGGCTAGCCATGGAGGCTGGCAGGTGGGGTAGATGGGGGGTAGGGCTTGCTGGTACCCCAGCCAGATGGGTGGAGGGGAGGGTGCTGCTACAGATGTACTTTACTTTCCAAGATTGGCAAGATATGATATTTCTCTGTCAATTGCATGCACCAAGAGCTAGAGGACAAAGGAGTAGAGTTATCTACAGTATACACGACCAAAAAGGTGCCCTGGGGCTGGTGGTGATCAAGCTTGGGTAATGATGGTGGTTTCGTGATGTTTTGATCAAGGGTTGATCATGTCTTATTGTTGGCCATTTTTTATATCATGAAGATCTTCTTGGTTTTTGACTTTGGAAAGTTGATTTAATGATGTTGGTGGATAGGTAGGGTTAGTATACACCTCCAAGAATTATGTGAGATTTATTGGATGATTTTTGATTCCTTTTATATCCATTCTTCAAATATGGTTGAATCTATTCTATTGAATTATTATGAAGTTTTTGAATTGGACAAGGTGATATTTTGGTTTGAGATGCTCCCAAATCCGAATTCATACTTTGAAGAATTTTACCAGAATTTATTGTGGTGTAAGACTATTTAAAACATTTATTTTCTTATTTCTGCTATTTCAGAAAATAGGCAAAAAATAATTATTAAAAATATTCAAGAATATTTATTTTTGAAGTTGGAAGATAGGAAATGATATATAGGCCTCAGATGTTCTTAAATTTAGGTAAGTATGTTGGAGAAAAACAATCTTTCTTTCATAGAAGGAGATTTGGTGTTTTTGTCCATTAAAAGAATTAAATAGATTTTGGGCCATGATAATTATAGACAATAGTTGATAAATTTATATATACATGGTATATCATGTCCACCACATATATCCACCATGTGATACCTTGGGTTTTGGGAGTTTGACTTGATTTGGGTGGAAACAAGGGAAAAGAGAAACTTATGCATTGTTAATTTTATCCCTGCAAAACATGGTTGGATCTTAGAGCTCAGTTATACCATTGGGGCATGGGATATATGGATGGATAGACCAATTTTAGTATATCACTGTGGTACAATAAGTTAGGCTTTATCATCATTGATATCTCCAAGGATCGAGTCCAAACTTTGAATAAAATAAGATTGCGAAAGCAGATTATCAAATAGCCTTCAAAACCTTGTGGATTTTTTAAGCACAATGATCCATTTGGAACAGGTGAAGTAGGTATTTCTATAACCTTATGATTAGAACACAATCATGCAAGGATTTGGTGAAAATAAGATAATATGTAGGTGTGACCTTCTTCCAAAGTAGGCATGTTGATAAGATTTGCAGGAATTATTATTTTCTTCCCTACAAAACTATCAAGAACAAGTGGGTTAGATGATGGTCTAACCAAGGGAAAGAGTGTTCCTTGGTAGTCCTTAATATCTACTACAAGATGGTTCAAGTTTACTTCCAAAAATGTACAAGGGTTGAGAAAGAGAGGTACTCAAAGAAGTGATGTTGAAACAGTTTCTAGACTTAGTCAAATTCAGCAGATTTAGGGTTTATGACTAGAATATGAGTGGAGATGTTTTTGATGCGTTGCAAGGTATCAAAGCATCATCTGGTGGATGACGTTGAAATGTATATTGAGTATAATAGATCCATGCTTGATATTGGTCAACATTGACTTGCAAACTTCTAGAATAGATCACTTTAGAATTGGTCTAGTTAAGGGTTTTAGATGATCACCTAGTGGCTAGAGATCAGATCCATCTTGTATCATTGCTTAGGGTTTGGTGATCTTAAAGTATCTTGATCCTAGATGATGAGACCCTATAGTAGCTCATAATACTTCTAAGGAATCAAGTCAAGCAGCAGATCAAGGCAATTCATCTTAACATATCAAGACAACTCATCTTACACGCACATCAACTAGTACTAGGGTTACCATCAAACTTATCTTGAGGCAAGGATGGGCATTTTGAAAGGTTTGAGTTTGAATAAGGTAAGAGTCCTTGGTATCTCTACCAAGAGTAGAATTCCAAAGCTTTATAAAAGGTTTCAGAAAACCTAGAGGTAAGAGTAGTTGAAGGTTCTATCTTGAAAACATCAGGAGATTGTAGCTCTCCATAGTTTTGTCAATAGAAGCTACTAAAATAGTTTTGGTTACATAAGCATCTTGGATTAGGTTTTGAAATGCTAGAACATTTGATAATATCTAGAAAGAGCAAAGACAATTTGGTTAAATAGCTTTTGTCAACTTTGGTGAGGTAAGAAGTATATCATTTGTCGCACACTTAGAAGCATAAGCACATACAAGCAATAAAGCAAACACTACATCATTCAACAAGAAAAAGTTTTTGTTCCCCTGATTTTTGCATTCTAGACAACTAATTAGGGTGGCTAAAATTGGGATGTTACAAATTGTAAAGTTTTTTATGACATCAGCATGGGCTTCAGAAAGGATAAAACTATAAAAGACCGTAAATGTAATGGGTCGGGCCACTAAGGGGAACTTGTAACAGTAATAGTAACAGGCCAGTATAGTAACAAACTTGAATAGAAGAAGGCCAAAACAGTAACATGCCATAAATGTAAAAGGCTAGAACAGTATGAGTTCATAACAGTAACAAGCAAGAATAGTACAGACTCGGAATACTTACCAGGCAAGAATAGTAATAGTCCGAAAATAATTACCAGGGAAGAACATTACCATGCCACTTTTGGGCCTGAACAGTAGAAAACCAGAACAATAAAAGGCAAGAACACTAAAAGGTCAGAACAGTACCGGACCTTCTCAAAGAAGGGCTGTTAGTTGGCGGCCCACGACGGGCTGTAAGAACACTGATGGGCCGATAGCATGCCTTAACAGTACTAGACCGACTTGGTGTAGGCCGCTAATGGGTCGCATGGTGTTGGCAACATGCGCCTTCTGGAGGTCGAAACTGTGATAGGCTTGAAATTTTAGGGGCCATAGCAACCTACATTTATGGGCCCATTTCAAACAATGCAGGACGACACAGTAACGGGTCGTCTTCTTACTGGGCTCTCATAATGGGTTGAACCACTTAATAATTAGCAAGCCTTGACTGGGCCTGGCTTCTACCACGGTTTCCATGATCATTAATGGTGGTAACTAGACATTGACAGCTTTTTCCACGTGGAAGTTTGCATGATGTCAGCAGTAAACGCGGTTGTCGAACAGATCTATAACGAAACAAGTTTTTGTGGCTGAAGGGTGCGATCCGCCACGGTCGCAAAAAAATGTGGTAGAATCATTTGTGACGTTGCTATTACCATGAAGGTCATCCGTCGTAGAAGACTTTTCAACCACGAAAAAGGTCCTTCAACTACAAAAATTATATGTTGTAAAAGCCAATTTTTCTTGTAGTGCTTCCTCCTAGTTATTAGGATCAACTTGGAGCCAACTCCTTTTTAGTAGTTTCTAGAGCAGAGGAGACTAACTTAAATCATGAACTCCTTATACTAAATCTACGAATCAACCATACGCACTTGAGGGTGAGTTTGGAACCTTACCACTCATCTACCTAACTCCTTCTTCATCTCTAGTCAAAAACCCTGGAACTGTCAAATTTGACTAAGTCTGAAGTTGTTATCAACATCACATCTTTGAGTCTCTGCATATCTCCACCCTTGTGCATTTTTGGAAATCTACTTAAACCATGTTGTCCACCATCATGAGTACTTCCAAATCCCTCGCTTGCCCTTGACTAAATCATTCTTGGACCCACTTGTTCTTGATGGTTTTGTAGTAAATAAAATAATATGTTTCTGCAAATCTTATAAACATGCCTACTTGGCAAAAGCTCCCAACTTCACCAAAACCTTTCTTGGATATATCTTTGCATGGTTGTGATCTACTCAACCTTTTATATCAACCCATACTCTCCTTGTTCCAATTGGAGCCTTGTGCTTCTGAAACCATCATCGTTTTGGAGGCAGTATAATAATTTGCTTCAACACCCTTATTTTTAACAAAGTATGGCTTTAATTATTGGATCACTCAAGATTGATCAAGACCAAATTTCTGCTCCATGATGATATAAATCACTTGGTCTATCTATCCATCTAGCCCTTGATACAAGAGGAGCTCTAAGCCCCTTAATCCATCTCAGATTGCATGGCTTCAAGCCATTTGTTGGAATCTAGGCTCATCATCGCTTCATCATACGTTGCAGGGTCATCACTTCCATCTACCATGAAATTTAGGACTGGATTATCGTACAGTTCAGGAGCTGCACGTATCCTGCCCGACCTACGAGGTTTGATAGTACTCTCTATCTCAGTTTCATGAGGAGGGGGAGGTACCTCATCATCATTTCCTTCTTCCATTGGCAGAGTCAACACTAGACCCGATTCCGGCGCTGTGCTACTCGCCACTTTAGGAAGAGAAGGTTTAGTAACCTCGTTGAGTTCTACCTTCCTACTACTCACACCTTTCGAGAGAAACTCCTTTTATTGAAAGGATCCATTCTTGGAAACAAAAACTTTGCCTTCATATCCATGATAAAATGTGTACCCAATTGTTTCTTTTGGGTATCCTATGAAGAAACATTTTTCCTCTTTGGGTTCAATCTTATCAGGCTGAAGTTTCTTCATATAAGCATCGCAGCCCCAAACTTTTAGAAATGACAGGTCAGGTTTGTTTCTAAACGATAATTCATATGGTGTTGTTTCAACAGATTTTGATGGTGCTCTATTTAAAATAAATGCAACTGTCTCTAATGCATGACCCTAAAATGATAGTGGAAAATCGTTAAGGGACATCATAGATCGTACCATATCTAATAAAGTTCTATTATGACATTTGGATACACCACTATGCTGTCATGTTCAAGAGGGAGTGAGTTGTGAATGTATTCCACATTGTCTCATGTGCATGCCAAACTCGTAACTAAGATACTCTCCTACACGATTGGATCCTAGAAACTTGATCTTTCTAATACAATGATTTTCCACTTCACTCTGAAATTCTTTGAACTTTTCAAATGTTTCATACTTGTGTTTCATTAAGTAAATATACCCATATCTACTTAAATCATCCGTGAAGGTTACAAAATAACGATTTCTGCCAAGTGTAGACACACTCATTGGACCACATAGATTAGTATGTATTATTTCCAATAAGTCGGTCGCTCATGCTATTATTTCAGAGAATGGAGTTCAGTCATCTTGTCCATAAGGCATGACTCACATGTCTCAAATTATTCATAATCAAGGGATTCAAGTAGTCCATCAGAATGGAGCTTCTTCATACGTTTAACACCAATATGACCTAAATGGCAATGCCACATATATGAAGCAATATCATCATTCAACTAGATTCTTTTGGCATTCACATTATGAATATGTGTATTTCTAATATCAAGATTCAATACAAATAAACCATTCAACATAGGTGCATGACCATAAAAGATATTATTCATATGAAAGGAACAACCATTCTTCTCGGATACAAATGAAAAACCGTCTTGCATTAAACATGATCCAGACATGATGTCATGCTCAACGCAGGCACATAATAAAAATTATTTAGGTTTATTGTCAATCCCGATGGCAGATGAAGTGGTATCATCCCTATGGCGATCACATCAACCTTCGATCCATTGCCTATGCGCATCGTCACTTCATACTTTGCTAGTGGTCGACTATTCCTTAGCCACTGTTTTGAGTTACATATATTAGCAACCAAACCGTTATGAAATACCTAGGTACTACTTCGGCTACTAGTTAGGTACGCATTAATGACATGTATATGACATATAACTTTGTTCACTTTCCTGGCCTTCTTAACTACCAAGTACTTCGGGCAATTCCGCTTCTAATGACCAGCCCCTTTGTAGTAATAGCACTCAGTATCAGGCTTAGGGCCTCCCTTGGTATTCTTCTCAGGCGCAACAATAGATTTGTTGTCCTTCTTCAAGTTCCTTTAGGCTTGCCATTCTTGCCTCTTTTCTTGAAACTGGTGTTTTTATTGACCATCAACACTTGACGTTCCTTTTTGATGTCTACCTCAGCAGTCTTAAGCATAGCTGTGAGTTCAGTGAGCGACTAGTCCGCACCATTCATCTTGTAATTAATTACAAACCCTTTGTAACTTGGTGGGAGCGATTGCAGAACCCTGTCTATCATGAGCTCATCTGGAATCTCACATCCCAGTGTCTCAATACGTTGAGCATAACCCATCATCTTAATGACGTGCTCGTTCATAGAGCTGTGCTCCTCCATCTTAGCGCTAAAGAACTTATCAAAGATCTCATATCTCTCAGCAAAGATTTGGTCCACAAACAAAGTTTTGAGTTCCTCCACCATGACATCAACATCGGTAAGTTGAAAGAGCTTTTGAAGTTCAGGTTCTAGCGACTGAAGGATCGCACACTTCATAAGAGTGTAGTCATCAAATTCCACATCATACGTGGCGCGCTCTTCTCGAGTCGCGCTAGCTACAGGGGCGTCACCTAACAGACCGTCCAACACATAGGACTTCTTCGTGCCCATTAGGATAATCCTCATGTTGTGGTGCCAGTTAAGGAAGTTAGACCCATTGTCTAGCAGTTTTTCTTTCTCAAGGAATACATTAAAATTGCATGCAGGGGGTTCCATGATCTACAATGCATTTGCAAAGACTATTTGTATTGGGTTTAAAACAAATAGAGTTCAAGTAAATTCTAAAATTACTTATAAGAACTCCCACTAAAAATGGCACCCCTCTTGTCATTTTAGTGATTACATGTAGCACCCCGGGTAAAACCACTACTAGAAAATCGTTGTGTTTTTGTTTTGTGCATCATCATGACTGCATGCTCATGTCATCATGCCAGATTGCATTTGAGCATCGTCATCATCATGCATATTATTTTGCCTAAAACTATTTTCCAAAAGTATACCTTTGTTTTCTATTTGCCTCCCTCTTAATTTCAAATTAAAACCCCGGCCTTCCGGAAATTTTTGTTTGTCTAAAACCTACTTACTAAAATGTTTTGTCTTAAAAATAAATCAGAAAAATATTTTTAAAAACTAGGGGAGGCAGCCAATCGACCAGGCCCAAGTGGCCCAGCCGGCCAGCCACCTACCACCCCCAGCAGACAAACCCTACCTACCCTGGAGGCACACCCCGCCGCCGCCGTGCTCACACCTCAGACACGCTTGCGTGCCACACCAACTGCACGCCACCACGGGATGCGCCGCGCCCACCCGTGTCGCAGCCGCGTCCCGCCCCGACCGATTCGTTCGCCCGCACGAGCCCCACCCCATGCTGCAACTGTAGCCTCGGGATCCCTGTCGCCTGTCCCCACCCAAAACGTGTCCCTGTCCCCATCTCTCCCGCAAACGTCGTGCCCTACCCCGCGATCCCCTTCTCCCCACCCGACCCTGTCTTCCCCGCTCGAGCATGACAACCACCGCCCTGGCTCGATCTCCTACCCCGAAAATCCTCCTGTGCCCCGCCGCCAGGGCCAAAGCCACCTCGCTGCCGCACGAACCACCCCGACCATCTCCGCCGCCGCGGGCACCCCTCCGCCCGGCCTCCTACCGCGTCAAGCGCGTAGCCCGACAGGCCCTGCTCTGCCTCCACATCAGTGCACGCCATGCCCCTGCAGCCCCAGCACCGTCCAAGACCTCCATTGCCGTCGGGCCCTGCCCTCGCCGGTCCCTGCACCTCCAGGTCGCCACAGCGAGCCTGCTTCACCGAGTCGCGTCGCCCTCCTCTTCACTGCGGCCCCCTCCTTCTCTGGCTCCGGCCGCCTCCTAGGCCTAGCGCCCGCCTCCGCAGCCCTTGCCACTGTCTCTACTCTCCTCTCCCGTGGCACCTCGAGCTCCCTGGCACTGCCTCTAGCCTGTTCTCCTCTGCCGTGTGTGCCCACCTCGTCGATCCCTTCCTAGCACTAGTACTTCACAAAGTGTTGCGCAGGTCCTCCTCATGTTTGTGTGTCAGTGCTAAGGCAGTTGGTTTCTATCTGTTGTATGCCTGTCCGGGCCTCATCATCCAGGTGTTCGACTCCATGCCCGTGTGGGTATTTTTGTTGCTGATGTGCGCCCCAGGTACTGTGCTGCTATTGGCTTGTGTGTATTTGTTGATGCCCATGGCCGAGACCTACGCTCAGTACCTACACCTCCAATTATATCCTCCTTGACATCATCAAGATCTTCGCATCGAGTATAATGCATCTGAAGACCATGGTGCCAAACAATACGCCGTCATCACTCGAAGCCAAGACCTAAGTACCTCGTCATGGACAACAAGATCACCGACAGGGAATCGAAGGACGCCACCCAACAAGATCTTCTTCCCGAACTGCCAAGGTCGTCGACATGGAACATCGAGGCCTCGAGCTCTCCCTCTAGAGCGAAGGTCCCGTTCCTGGAAAACGAATACCAATCCCGGCGAGACCGAACCCGAACCCCTTCGAACCAAGATCTTCGACCCTAAATGTGTGACCCCTATCTGAGACCTCTATTTTTATAATATAATATATCTTGTCGCATATTAAATTGCTCATGTCGCATACATACTTTGTGGTTTAGGGGTATTTTTTTGACTCACCTAATAATTAAATATGGAGACCATATGCGGGCTTTTCTAGACTTATATTGGCTTCATTTAAATTTGTGTAACGAATCGATGCCAAGTTTTGCCTTGTTAAGGCAACATTTAAATTGCGGGTATCTAACCAACTTGAACCATCTAATTAATTGTCAGAACTCCGGTTCCGTTTAATATTGTCTAATTGCACCGCATCTATGCCATGCCATGCATCATATCATAATCATGCTGGATCTTCTACCATAGTATTAAATAGTGCATCCGGTGTTTCTTTTAGTGCTTTGGTTCTTCGTGGATTAGGCCGTTGAGTTGATGCGAGTATCGGCATGTTCTTCGGATAATGTATCCCTGGCTATGTTTCCAGGCTAGCATATCCCCCTTTCTACCTATTTTGCTTTTATAGTCTTTATTTCCTCATGTTGATCTATTGCTATCCGTGTTGCGATGCTTTAGTTTCCGTGCACCATTTATACTCCTTGCAGCAACTAAATTGCCATGGACACATCCTATGGCTTGTTGTTTGATAGATAGTCGGCCTTGCGAGTCGTAGTTGCTTGCTTATGTGTTGCTTCGCGATGTTGTCATACCACCGTTGACGGCAAGTTGGCACATGATAAATGGTGGAGATGCTTAATGGTGGAGATGATCATGACTTTAAATACAACTTGATTAATTGTTGGGAATAGAAATAACTAATGCAGAGGCATCGGTGGGCAATAGCAAATATTTGGTTTTTAACCGCTCACTTGTGTCCTGTAGGCCCCGAGTACTTGATACTTGTTCCTTGACTATCGCACTATCCGCATGTGGGACCATGAATCCCCTTATCCAGAGCTTGATTCATTTCTTATTTCTTGGGGCCACAAACTAGTTTGGGGCTTTATTACTATCCTGTACTTATGCCATGATTTACTGCTTTATTTATGATTGTGCGTGGAGCACCTGTACTGTTTTGGATCGTGGCACGATTTCGCGGTATCGACAAGCCAAGTCACACTTTCGGGTTCCTAGTCGTTTACAGCCATTCTCGCAAACCCTGGGTCCGTTCCGGAGCCGGCCAACTTCGTTGCGGGTAGCTTAGTGGGGTGGCCCCGTGAAATATTTTATGAATCCTGTGATAGCTTTGTCATGAAAGCCTCGTTGGGTTTTGATTTGGTTTTTCCGAGGTTGATCGTGTGCGTGTTCCTATTTGTGCACCCCTGCAGGGTAAATCTTTCTAAAAGTCGTGTCCGTGGTTGTGGACAACTTGGAGCACAGTATCTCGATCATAGACAAGCATAACTAAAGTAGTGCTATGAATTTGACTTAATATGTGGCTAGTAATCAGCTTTACTACAATCGAATGGATAATAAAAGTGCCAACAACTGGTGGATCTGGGGTGTATCGTGTCATGTTATACCTGCCTAGTAAGTATCGCAACTCCAATGGAATGAAATAAAAGTGCCAACAACTGCTGGGTTTGGGATGAATCATGCTATCTATATCTGACTAGTAAGTGCTACAACTATAATGGAATAAATAAAATTGCCAACTGTGTGAGTTCCTCGGTTTGACTTCCTCGTGTGGTCTCGAGGGGGAAATACCAGGATGGGTATGTTTTGGTGTTACTATCAGGTTGGATCCGAATAGGTCTTTATTATCCCTCTCTAATAGCCGACAGTTGAATCAAGTCTCTATAGATTGTTTAGTACATGCTTCGCTGCCGCTTCAGCCCACCATACCTATATAGGCGAGAGCCGCCGAATTCTAGCCTCGCCGTGTACTAGCCTCATTACTGACGCTCCTATTTTTCCTTTGCCCTTTGTCAGCACCCCTTTTGTTTTAGCAGGTTTGAGATCGACGTTGTTAGCAGATTTACCCTTCCGGCTTGGCCTGGGCAGGGTTATCGACGCCATTGGTTATTCTTCAGGGCTCTTAGCCCCATTTGCATCTTATCCGTGCTCGGATGTTGTATCGTTTTCAAGGTGATTTGGTTCTTTGTACTGTATATCTGTATTCTTGACTCATGGAGTCGTTGTTGTATATAGATGTTCTGTGGGTTCCATCGTGGACTATTGTGTAATGGTATTACTTCGTTTTCCACCCGCACGCAAGTTCCTAGTGGACGTCCTTGAATCGTTTCTATGCGGGTTTGGCGGGAAGCGCTAAAACTTGCATAGGGCCGATTCGAGGGTGTTACAAAGTGGTATCAGAGCTCAGCAGTTGCGATACCCCACTGGTCCAGCCTGTAGGATAACCTAGCTAACGGCCGATATAGGGTGTCAAAACTATTTTTGCAAAATCGGTTGGATAGATCTGAGTAGGTCTATTTTTAGTCCTTACCCCTATGCTATTCTCCTCTTACCTTTGCGGGTTTTGAATCTGTTCTCTTACCTTTCTTCAAGTCCAGGAAATTCTCGTGGTTGGGTTTTCTGTTGTACCTTCAGGGTTTCGCTTCCTTCCTTTTGTAACAGGTGTTCTGCACCCGATCTTCATGCTATCTGATGAATCCTTCCTCTGTTGTACCTTTGTTTGTTCTAAAATCCACTAATTTGTTTTCTTTGTACCTTCCGGAGTTTTCCAACACGACAACAACATCTGCGTCAGATCTGATGAAGAGCCTCCATCAATATTTTGTTTCCCAAACGCTATTTGTCAAGATCTTTAGTCTAATTCTGAGAGTTGGTTGCATAATTCTCCTATTCATATGCAGAGTAATGCTTTGGGTGCGCGATGGACTGATCCCCATCCGACTACTCTTACCATTCGCTCTTGTACATTGAATTAGTGGATCTGCAATTACTTCTTCCACTGGAGTTAGAGGTGGCCTGACCTTTTGCTGCCTTTACCTTCGTCCTTTGTTCTCCGGGGAGTTCTCTCGATGAATGTGAGCAACAACCCTTGTTGGTGGTGTCGATGATTCCAGGATGGAGTAAGCACCCTTGTTAGTGGTGTCGCGAGGATCTACACGAAGCGAGCAGATTCAGATCGCCAGCCTTCTTTCGGTACCATGAGGCGGATCTCGAGGGCGAGATCCATTGTTAGTGGTGTCGAATTGTAGCACCCTGGGTAAAACCACTACTAGAAAATCGCTGTGTTCTTTTTTTGTGCATCATCATGACTGCATGCTCATGTCATCATGCCACATTGCATTTGAGCATTGTCATCATCATGCATATTATTTTGCCTAAAACTATTTTCCAAAAGTTTACCTTTGTTTTCTATTTGCCTCCCTCTTAATATCAAATTAAAACCCCAGCCTTCCGAATATTTTTGTTTGTCTAAAACCTACTTACTAAAATGTTTTGTCTGAAAAATAAATCAGAAAAATATTTTTAAAAACTAGGGGAGGCAGCCAACCGATCAGGCCCAAGTGGCCCAGCCGGCCAGCCACCTACCACCCCCAGCAGACAAACCCTAGCTACCCTGGAGGCACACCCCGCCGCCGCCATGCTCACACCTCAGACACGCTTGCGTGCCGCACCAACTGCACGCCACCACACGATGCACCGCGCCCACCCGTGTCACAGCCTCGTCCTGCCCCGACCGATTCGGTCGCTCGCACGAGCCCCACGCCATGCTGCAACTGCAGCCTTCGGATCCCTGTCGCCTGGCCCCACCCAAAACGCGTCCTTGTCCCCATCTCTCCCGCAGACGCCGTGCCCCACCCTGCGATCCCCTTGTCCCCACCCGACCCTGTCTTCCCCGCTCGAGCACGACAACCACCGCCCTGGCTCGATCTCCTACCCTGCAAGTCCTCTTGCGCCCTGCCGCCAGGGCCGAAGCCACCTCGCCGCCGCACGAACCACCCTGACCATCTCCGCTGCCGCGGGCGCCCCTCCGCCCGACCTCCTACCGTGTCAAGCCCGCAGCCCGGCAGGCCCTGCTCGGCCTCCACATCAGCGCCCGCCACGCCCCTGCGGCCCCAGCGCCGTCCAAGAGCTCCATCGCCGCCGGGCCCTCCCCTCGCCGGCCCCTGCACCTCCAGGTCGCTGCAGCGAGCCCGCTTCACCGAGCCGCGTCGCCCTCCTCTTCACCGTGGCCCCCTCCTTCTCTGGTGCCCGCTTCCGCAGCCCTTGCCACTGTCTCTGCTCTCCTCTCCCGTGGCACCTCGAGCTCCCTGGCACCGCCTTTGGCCGGTTCTCCTCTGCTGTGTGTGCCCAGCTCGTCGATCCCTGCCTAGCACTAGTACTTCACAAAGTGCTGCGCAGGTCCTTCTCATGTTTGTGTGTCAGTGCTAAGGTAGTTGGTTTCTATCCATTGTATGCCTGTCCGGGCCTCATCATCCAGGTGTTCGACTCCATGCCCGTGTGGGTATTTTTGTTGCTGATGTGCGCCCCAGGTACTGTGCTGCTATTGTCTTGTGGGTATCTGTTGATGCCCATGTCCGAGACCTATGCTCAGTACCTACACCTCCAATTATATCCTCCTTGACATCATCAAGATCTTTGCATTCAGTATAATGCATCTGAAGACCATGGTGCCAAACAATACGCCGTCATCACTCGAAGCCAAGACCTAAGTACCTCGTCATGGACAATAAGATCATCGACAAGGAATTGAAGGACGCCACCCAACAAGATCTTCAGCCCGAAGTGCCAAGGTCGTCGACATGGAACACCGAGGCCTCGAGCTCTCCCTCTAGAGCGAAGGTCCCGTTCCTGGAAAACGAATACCAATCCCGGCGAGACCGAACCCGAACCCCTTCGAACCAAGATCTTCGACCCTAAATGTGTGACCCCTATTTGAGACCTCTATTTTTATAATATAATATATCTTGTCGCATATTAAATTGCTCATGTCGCATACATACTTTGTGGTTTGGGGGTATTTTCTCGACTCACCAAATAATTAAATATGGAGACCATATGCGGGCTTTTCTAGACTTATATTGGCTCCATTTAAATTTGTGTAGCGAATCGATGCAAAGTTTTGCCTTGTTAAGACAACATTTAAATTGCGGGTATCTAAACAACTTGAACCATCTAATTAATTGTCAGAACTCCGGTTCCGCTTAATATTGCCAAATTGCACTGCATCTATGCCATGCCATGCATCATATCATAATCATGCTGGATCTTCTGCCATAGTATTAAATAGTGCATCCGGTGTTTCTTTTAGTGCTTTGGTTCTTCGCGGATTAGGCCATTGAGTTGATGCGAGTATCGGCAAGTTCTTCGGATAATGTATCTCCAGCTATGTTTCCAGGCGATAATCTCCCTCTTTCTACCTATTTTGCTTTTATAGTCTTTATTTCCTCCTGTTGATCTATTTCTATCCATGTTCCGATGATTTAGTTTCCGTGTACCATTTATACTACTTGCAGCCCCTAAATTGTCATGGACACATCCTATGCCCTGTTGTTTGATAGATAGTCGGCCTTGCGAGTCGTAGTTGCTTGCTTATGTGTTGCTTCGCGACGTTGTCGTACCACCGTTGATGGCAAGTGGGCACATGATAAATGGTGGAGATGTTTAATGGTGGAGATGATCATGACTTTAAATTCAACTTGATTAATTGTTGGGAATAGAAATAACTAATGCAGAGGCATCGGTGGGTAATAGCAAATATTTGGTTTTTAACCGCTCACTTGTGTCCCTTAGGCCCCGAGTACTTGATACCTGTTCCCTGACTATCGCACTATCCGCAAGTGGGACCATGAATCCCCTTAGCCAGAGCTTGATTCATTTCTTATTTCTTGGGGCCACAAACTAGTTTGGGGCTTTATTACTATCCTGTACTTATGCCATGCTTTACTGCTTTATATACGATTGTGCGTGGAGCACCTGTACTGTTTTGGATCGTGGCACGATTTCATGGTATCGATAAGCCTAGTCACAATTTCGGGTTCCCAGTCGTTTACAGCCGTTCTCGCAAACCCTAGGTCCGTTCCGGAGCCGGCCAACTTCGTTGCGGGTAGCTTAGTGGGGTGGCCCCCTGAAATATTTTATGAATCATGTGATTGCTTTGTCGTGAAAGCCTCGTTGGGTTTTGATTTGGTTTTTTCGAGGTTGATCGTGTGTGTGTTGCTATTTGTGCACCCCTGCAGGGTAAATCTTTCAGAAAGTCGTGTCCGCGGTTGTGGACGACTTGGAGCACAGTATCTCGATCATAGACAAGCATAACTAAAGTAGTGCTATGAATTTGACTTAATATATGACTAGTAATCAGCTTTACTACAATGGGATGGATAATAAAAGTGCCAACAACTGGTGGAGCTGGGGTGTATAGTGTCATGTTATACCTGCCTAGTAAGTATCGCAACTCCAATGGAATGAAATAAAAGTGCCAACAACTGCTGGGTTTCGGATGAATCATGCTATCTATATCTGAATAGTAAGTGCTACAACTATATTGGAATAAATAAAATTGCCAACTATGTGAGTTCCTCGGTTTGACTTCCTCGTGTGGTCTCGAGGGGGAAATACCAGGATGGGTATGTTTTGGTGTTACTATCAGGTTGGATCCGAATAGGTCTTTCTTATCCCTCTCT
Organism: Avena sativa; assembly: GCA_916181665.1. NCBI lineage: Eukaryota > Viridiplantae > Streptophyta > Magnoliopsida > Poales > Poaceae > Avena > Avena sativa. Next base: position 276,432,364 of record OV702292.1, read on the forward strand.
AATAGCCGACAGTTGAATCGAGTCTCTATAGATTGTTTAGTGCATGGTTCGCTGCCGCTTCATCACACCATACCTATGTAGGCGAGAGCCGCCGAATTCTAGCCTCGCCATGTACTAGCCTCAGTACTGACGCTCCTCTTTTTCCTTTGCCCTTTGTTGGCACCCCTTTTGTTTTAGCAGGTTTGAGATCGACGTCGTTAGCAGGTTTACCCTTCCGGCTTGGCCTGGGCAGGGTTATGGACGCCATTGGTTATTCTTCAGGGCTCTTAGCCCCATTTGCATCTTATCCGTACTCAGATGTTGTATCGTTTTCAAGGTGATTTGGATCTTTGTACTGTATATCTGTATTCTTGACTCATGGAGTCATTGTTGTATATATATGTTCTGTGGATTCCATCGTGGGCTATTGTGTAATGGTATTACTTCGTTTTCCACCCGCACGCAAGTGCCTGGTGGGCGTCCTTGAATCGTTTCTATGCGGGTTTGGCGGGAAGCGCTAAAATTTGCATAGGGCCGATTCGAGGGTGTTACATTACGCCATGAGCGATCAGCATGAATGGTAGCGTAGAGCCAATGGCAAGCATCATATCATCCATATGACTCATGCTTTACCTTTCGGTTCATGTTATGAGGCCATGTCTGTACATGCTAGGCTCGTCAAGTAGGAACCTTAGTACTCGCGTGTGTAAAACTTTCTTACAGCCGTTGTATGCGAATGTAGAATCTATCACACCCGATCATCACGTGGTGCTTCGAGATGACGAATATTCTTAATAGTGTTTACTACGGAAGAACATATTATTTTCTTGATATTTAGTGGGAGGGATCTTCTTATAATGCTATCGAGGCAATCAAATACTACCGAGGGAATCAAATCAACGCAAAATAAGATGCATCAAAGGATAAACATCACATTCATATATAATGTGATATGATATGGTCCATCTCGAATTCGATCTCCATCTTGTTTGTCTTGGTATGATCTCCATCATTCCAGCGGCATGCCACCAAGGTCCATGGCGCCACCACCATGGTTGTTCTCCACTAATCTAATTACATGGATTTCCATTTTTTGGCACGCATGCCATAATATAAAATAACAACCATATGGCTCCTACTGGTTGTTTTACAATAAAACACATTGCATACAACAATCTTTGTATCATAGACCATATCACATCAGATGCCCTACAAAAACAAGTTAGAAGCCTCTAATTTATTTTTGCATATTGTACGAGGCATTGGTCTTTCTAGGAGAGAACCGCTATTCCTACCAATTTCAGCCACAAGATTGACAGTCAAGTTATTCGCAAACCATTGTAAATTAGATCATGATTATGTTGGGAGAGACAGATACCCGCTGAGCCACTTATGCAATATGAGTTGCATGTCAAGCGTGGGACAGGTGTCATGTGCGAGGATATGTAAAGTTAGTCCAGGCAGCTTCATCCCAACATGCCACCATGATCAAAATTTACGCAAGTACGAAACAACGAGACTATCAACGCCCACATCTCTATGTATTCTAACTGTACAAAGAATATATGCATAGACACAGCTCTGATACCACTGATGGCGTTCATTGCATTGAAAACAAAATTTTCCTTGCAACCACCAAGATCATATCTAGGAGATACATGTAATGGTTTCAGATGGACTCACCCTTTAAGACCGTAACGCGGGATAATGTTCCCGCAAACAAACATGGATGATGTAGAGTGTACACGACCATCCTCAAGCACACGCAGACGATCAACACCACAAGAGGCAGCGCCTCCGTAATCGGTCACACGTACAATGTGCCGACGACTCCCAAACCCTCGCTCTAGACGGGCATCGGAAATAGCGGATCCCTGGGAAATCGAACAGCGCTATGCCATGGTAGAGATGGTGGAGGGCATGATATCGATCAGGGATTCGCCTAAGCACCTTTTCTAGTGGCAATGGATAAGCAAGAGGGAGAAGATGCCAACCAAAGTGTAACACCCTCAGAATCGACCCTATGCAAGTTTTAGCGCTTCCCGCCAAACCCGCATAGAAACGATTCAAAGGTGCCCACCAGGCACTTTCGGACGGGTGGAAAACGAAGTAATATCATTACACAATAGTCCTCGATGGAACCCACAAAACAGATATATACAGCAACGACTCCATGAGTCAAGAATACAAATATACAGTACAAAGATTCAAATCACCTTGAAAACGATACAGCGTCCGAGTACGGACAAGATGCAAATTGAGCTAAGAGCCCTGAGGAATAACCAATGGCGTCCATAACCCTGCCCAGGCCAAGCCAGAAGGGTAACCCTGCTAACGACGTCGATCTCAAAACCTGCTTAAAACAAAAGGGGTGCCGACAAAGGGCAAAGGAAAAGAGAGAGCGGTCAGTACTGAGGCCAGTACACGGCGAGGCTAGAATTCGGCGGTCCTCGCCTACATAGGTACGGTGGACTGAAGCGGCAGCGCGGCATGCACTAAACAACCTATAGAGACTCGATATAACTGTCGGCTATCAGAGAGGGATAAGAAAGACCTATTCGGAACCAACCTAATACTATCACCAAGCATACCCATCCTGGTATTTCCCCCTCGAGACCAGACGAGGAAGTCAACCGAGGAACTCACACCGTTGGCGGTTTTATTTATTCAGTTATCGTTGCAGCAATTACTAGTCAGGTATAGATAGTCATCCTGATATAATAAGCAGTGGGCACTTTTAGTTAACCATTCCGTTTTAGTTGCAACACTTACTAGTCAGATACAATTAGCATGAGATATCCCAAACCCAGCAGTTGTTGGTACTTTTATTTAGCCATTCCGTTGAAGTGAAGCTGATTACTAGTCATATCGGATACAAGTCAAAATATAACAGTAAACTTTAGTTATAGTTGTCTATGATCGAGAACTGTGCTCCAAGTCGTCCATAACCGCGGACACGGCTTTTCGAAAAGATTTAACCCTGCAGGGGTGCACCAAAGTATCCACACGCACTTCGACCCTTTTTGCCAGATCAGTTAACATACACCCATCGGTATGTCGGCGGGGCCTAAGTCATGACGTTTCCCAGACCCAAAGCAAGTACATGGGGGCTACCCCACTAAGCTACCCACAACGAAGTTGGCCGGCTCCGGAACGGACCCAGGGTTTGCGTCAGTGGCTGTAAACGACTGGGAACCCGAAAGTGTGACTGGGCTTGTCGATACCGCGAAAACACTCCCCAATCCTAAACAGTACAGGTGCTCCACGCACAATCTTAAATAAAGCAGTAAAGCATGGCATAAGTACAGGATAGTAATAAAGCCCCAAACTACTTGTGGCCCCCGGTACAATACTTTGAAATCAGGTAGTAAGCCGATGGGGGTGCCCACACACCCCACCTGTGGTTAGCGCGCTCGATCTCGGAACAGGTGTCAAGAACTCGGGGTCCTACGGGACACCAGTGAGCGGTTAAAATCCAAATATTGTCTATTACCCACCGGTGCCTCTGCATTTACCTACTTTCAATTTTAGTTATTAAACAATAATTAAAGCCATCATCATCTCCAACATAAAGCATATGGCAGCCTTCCAACCGCTGTGGTACTGGACGACACGAAACAGCACTTGAGCAAGCGACTACGACGCGCAAGTCCAACTATCTACCAAACAACAGGTAATAGGATGTGTCCAAGGCAATATAAGGCTGCAATTGATATCACGGGCACGAAAACTAGAGCATCGCAACAGAGATAGCAATAGATCAAAAGGAGGGAATAAATACTATAAAAGTAAGATAGGTAGAAAGGGGGAGGTGCTTGCCTGAAAACATTGTCGAAGGTTCATCCGAAGATCGGGTCGACACTCGCATCAACTCATCGGCCTAATCCATGAAGAAGCAAAGCACTAGAAGAAACACCGGATGCACTATTTAATACTACGACAGAAGATCGGGCATGATGCATGTATGATGCATGACATGGCAAAGCGATGCAATTAGGCAATATTAAGTGGAACCGAGGCCCCGACAATTAATTAATAGGTTCATGTTGTTTAGATACCCCCAATTTAAATGTTGTCTTAACATGGCAAAAGATAGTACCGGTTCGCTACACAAATTTAAATGGGGCCAATATAAGACTAGATTTGCCCGCATATGGACCCCATATTTAATTATGAGGTGAATCGGCATAATGCCCCCAAACCACTAAACATGCATGCGAGTATGAACAATTAAATATGCAACATTTTATATAGTTGGCAATTTATAAAATAGGGGCTCGGTAAAGGGGTCACACATTGGGATATCGACGATCTTGGCGTTCACCGAGGGTTCGGGTTTTCGGATCAGGGCTTCCGGGTTCAACGGGGTTCGGTCTCGGGTCCGGGAAACGCTCTTCAAGGTACGGCCTTCGGATCCGACTCCGGGAAGAAGAACTTGGCATTCCGAGGGGGATCTTCGGGTCATCGGCTCCGGTTGTTGACGATGTACTTGGTTTGGTGCCTGTGTGTCTTCGGGTACCGCGGATCCTAGGCATGATCGATCTTGGCGCGATACGAATCCTGTACAATCTTGGCAGGGACACTATTACACACATACAAAAGGCTCTTCGTACAAAACAGCACCGGAACGATCTAGAAGCAACCGCATAAGGGCACAACGAGGTTGCAAGAGGACGGTGATGCAGACCTTGGTCAAGGACAGACCCAGCAACGCGCTGCTGTCCACCTTGCTCGGGTTCTGCGCAAACTGTCGCCGGCAACCGGGCTCGGACGCGAGGCCACGCAGGGGACGCGACCGGCAGGACGAGGGCGGCGCGGCCTGGCGAGCCGACAGGAGGAGGCGTTTGTAGGGAGACGCGCGGGAGGGGCCGGACGCAGACCGGTGGCGGAGCTCGCCATGGCACATCGATGCCTGGACCGGAGAGGGACGGCTCGAGGCAGGGCACCGGGGCCGGAGGAGACCAAGGCGGGGGTCGCTGGCCATGATGCTGCAGCAGGAACGAGGTGGAGCCGGGGGTCGCGGGAGAGCACGCCGGTCGCGGGCTTGCTGGCGTGAGGGCGGCAGCAGGGTCATCGGCGACGGGCAGTGGCCGGCGCAGAAGATGGGCCGAGGCGGCGGTGGACGGCCGGAGCAGGGCTCGCGACGGCGGAGCACTTGGGCGGGAGGCGCGGCGGCGGAGGGCTCGGCAGGAGGGCCAGCGGGGACCTGGGCGTGCTGCGGGGCGCCGGGGCGACGAGAGCGGCGCCTGGCGAGGTCGGTAGCGGCGGATCTGGCCGGAGGCGGCGGGGCGGAGGAGATGGCTTCGGGGCGGCGGGGTCTGAGGCGCTGGAGGCCGAGGGCGGCGACGGAGATGGTGGAGGAGGGAGGCGGCGAGCGCCGGGAGCGGCGGCGGCGGCGATTAGCAGAGAGAGGCAAGGTAGGTGGGGAGAGGACGCGGTCGGGGTGAGGAAGATCGTGAGAGGGGAGCGGGGTGAGGAGGTGGGGCAGCCCTCTCGAAGGAGAGAGAGGGATCAGGGGAGGCGGGCGCGAGTGGTTGGTGGGGTGGGGCCAGACGGGAGGCAGGTGGCGGGGTCAGGATCGGGGTGGTCGGGGGAGCGCGCGCGTGCCGAGGCTGTCGGTGGGGCGGCGCGCCCAAGTGGGGTGGAACACGGCCGGATGAGCGGGAAAAAGAGGTGGGGCCAGGGAAGGGCGTTGGCCAGGGTGCGGGTGATTGTGTGTGCGTTTTCTGCTAGCTGTGTGCAGTGTGTGTGTGAGGAAGAGGTGGCGGCGGCTGATTGGGTGGGGTTTTGGGTCAGGGTGATGTGGCGACCGGTGATTGGCTGGGGTGAGGTGGCTGGGGATGGGTAGACTAGGATTGGTTAGTTTTAGGAATTTTGGAGGTGGCCGGTCAGGCTTTCGGGCCTGGCGGGGTGCCTCCTAAAAATAAAAGAAATATTTTATTATTTGAAACGGGGCTTTTGCAAACCGTTGGTAGACGTAACAAAATATTCCGGAGACCCGGGTTTTGATTTGAAATAAAGACGGGGCGTTTAGAAAATAGAAATAGATTTTTTGAAAATAGTTTCAGACGAACGGATGCATGGTGATGACGATGCTCAAATGCAAGGAGGCATGATGACATGAGCATGCGGTCATGATGATGCAATGCACAAAAACAACGCGATTTTCTAGTAGTGGTTTTGGCGGGGTGCCACAATTCGACACCACTAACAATGGATCTCGCCCTCGAGATCCGCCTCATGGTACCGGAAAGAAGGTCGGTGATCTGCATCTTCTCTCTTCGTGTAGATCTTCGCGACCCACTAACAAGAGGTCGTTATCCATGATCATCGGGAGAACACCTCGGAAGCAAAAGGCAAAGGCAGAGGTATCAACAAATAAAGCCACCTCTAGCTTCGATAGAAAGAGGGAACCGATGCATTCTCATCCACTTCAATGTACAAAAGCGAATAGAAGGGGTAGTCGGCATGGGGGCCAATCCATCACGCACGCAAACTATTACTCTGCACCATCAGTAGAAAAGCGTGCAACCATTCTCGGAATCAGACTAAAGATCTCGACAATCGAGGTTCAGAAACAAAGGAGGGATGCAGACTCTGCATCTGATCTGGCGTAGATGATGTCGTCGCGTCGGAAAACACCGGAAGGCACAAACAAGGAACAAAGAATGGTACCATAGAAGACGGATTCCTCAGATAGCATGAACACCGGATGGTAGAACACCGTTATCAAAGGAGGAAGCGAAACCCTGAAGGTACGACGGAACCCAACCACGAGAAATCCAGGACTTGAAGAAAGGTAAGAGAGTGGATTCAAAACACGCAGAGGTAAGAGGAGAGCAGCAGAGGGGTAAGGAGTAAAATCAGACCTAATCAGAACTATCCAACCGATTTTGCAAAAATAGTTTTGACACTCTACTTCGGCCGTTAGCTAGGTTATCCTACAGGTTGGACTTGTGGGGTATCGCAACTGCTGAGCTCTGATACCACTCTGTAACACCCTTAGAATCGACCCTATGCAAGTTTTAGCGCTTCCCGCCAAACCCGCATAGAAACCATTCAAAGGTGCCCACCAGGCTCTTTCGTGCGGGTGGAAAACGAAGTAATATCATTACACAATAGTCCTCGATGGAACCCACAAAACAGATATATACAGCAACGACTCCATGAGTCAAGAATACAAATATACAGTACAAAGATTCAAATCACCTTGAAAACGATACAGCGTCCGAGTACGGACAAGATGCAAATTGAGCTAAGAGCCCTGAGGAATAACCAATGGCGTCCATAACCCTGCCCAGGCCAAGCCGGAAGGGTAACCCTGCTAACGACGTCGATCGCAAAACCTGCTTAAAACAAAAGGGGTGCCGACAAAGGGCAAAGGAAAAAGAGAGAGCGGTCAGTACTGAGGCCAGTACACGGCGAGGCTAGAATTCGGCGGTCCTCGCCTACATAGGTATGGTGGACTAAAGCGGCAGCGCGGCATGCACTAAACAACCTATAGAGACTCGATATAACTGTCGGCTATCAGAGAGGGATAAGAAAGACCTATTCGGAACCAACCTAATACTATCACCAAGCATACCCATCCTGGTATTTCCCCCTCGAGACCAGACGAGGAAGTCAACCGAGGAACTCACACTGTTGGCGGTTTTATTTATTCAGTTATTGTTGCAGCAATTACTAGTCAGGTATAGATAGTCATCCTGATATAATAAGCAGTGGGCACTTTTAGTTAACCATTCCGTTGTAGTTGCAACACTTACTAGTCAGATACAATTAGCATGAGATATCCCAAACCCAGCAGTTGTTGGTACTTTTATTTAGCCATTCCGTTGAAGTGAAGCTGATTACTAGTCATATCGGATACAAGTCAAAATATAACAGTAAACTTTAGTTATAGTTATCTATGATCGAGAACTGTGCTCCAAGTCGTCCATAACCGCGGACACGGCTTTCCGAAAAGATTTAACCCTGCAGGGGTGCACCAAAGTATCCACACGCACTTCGACCCTTTTTGCCAGATCAGTTAACATACACCCATCGGTATGTCGGCGGGGCCTAAGTCATAACGTTTCCTAGACCCAAAGCAAGTACATGGGAGCCACCCCACTAAGCTACCCGCAACGAAGTTGGCCGGCTCTGGAACGGACCCAGGGTTTGCGTCAGTGGCTGTAAACGACTGGGAACCCAAAAGTGTGACTAGGCTTGTCGATACCGCGAAAACACTCCGCAATCCTAAACAGTACAGGTGCTCCACGCACAATCTTAAATAAAGCAGTAAAGCATGGCATAAGTACAGGATAGTAATAAAGCCCCAAACTACTTGTGGCCCCCGGTACAATACTTTGAAATCAGGTAGTAAGCCGATGGGGGTGCCCACACACCCCACCTGTGGTTAGCGCGCTCGATCTTGGAACAGGTGTCAAGAACTCGGGGTCCTACGGGACACCAGTGAGCGGTTAAAATCCAAATATTGTCTATTACCCACCGGTGCCTCTGCATTTACCTAGTTTCAATTTTAGTTATTAAACAATAGTTAAAGCCATGATCATCTCCAACATAAAGCATATGGCAGCCTTCCAACCGCTGTGGTACTGGACGACATGCAACAACACTTGAGCAAGCGACTATGACGCGCAAGTCCAACTATCTACCAAACAACAGGTAATAGGATGTGTCCAAGGAAATATAAGGCTGCAAGGGATATCACGAGCACGAAAACTAGAGCATCGCAACACAGATAGAAATAGATCAAAAGGAGGGAATAAATACTATAAAAGTAAGATAGGTAGAAAGGGGGAGGTGCTCGCCTGAAAACATTGTCGAAGGTTCATCCGAAGATCGGGTCGACACTCGCATCAACTCATCGGCCTAATCCGTGAAGAAGCAAAGCACTAGAAGAAACACCGGATGCACTATTTAATACTACGGCAGAAGATCGGGCATGATGCATGTATGATGCATGTATGATGCATGACATGGCAAAGATGCGATGCAATTAGGCAATATTAAGTGGAACCGAGGCCCCGAAAATTAATTAATAGGTTCATGTTGTTTAGATACCCCCAATTTAAATGTTGTCTTAACATGGCAAAAGATAGTACCGGTTCGCTACACAAATTTAAATGGGGCCAATATAAGACTAGATTTGCCCGCATATGGACCCCATATTTAATTATGAGGTGAATCGGCATAATGCCCCCAAACCACTAAACATGCATGCGAGTATGAACAATTAAATATGCAACAGTTTATATAGTTGGCAATTCATAAAATAGGGGCTCGGAAAAGGGGTCACACATTGGGATATCGACGATCTTGGCGTTCACCGAGGGTTCGGGCTTTCGGATCAGGGCTTCCGGGTTCAACGGGGTTCGGTCTCGGGTCCGGGAAACGCTCTTCAAGGTACGGCCTTCAGATCCGACTCCGGGAAGAAGAACTTGGCATTCCGAGGGGGATCTTTGGGTCATCGGCTCCGGTTGTTGACGATGTACTTGGTTTGGTGCCTGTGTGTCTTCGGTTACCGCGGATCCTAGGCATGATCGATCTTGGCGCGATACGAATCATGTACAATCTTGGCAGGGACACTATTACACACATACAAAAGGCTCTTCGTACAAAACAGCATCGGAACGATCTAGAAGCAACCGCATAAGGGCACAACGAGGATGCTGTCCACCTTGCTCGGGTTCTGCGCAAACTGTCGCCGGCAACCGGGCTCGGACGCGAGGCCACGCAGGGGACGCAACCGGCAGGACGAGGGCGGCGCGGCCTGGCGAGCCGGCAGGAGGAGGCGTCCGTAGGGAGACGCGCGGGAGGGGCCGGACGCAGACCGGTGGCGGAGCTCGCCATGGCACATCGATGCCTGGACCGGAGAGGGACGGCTCGAGGCAGGGCACCGGGGCCGGAGGAGACCAAGGCGGGGGTCGCTGGCCATGATGCTGCAGCAGGAACGAGGTGGAGCCGGGGGTCGCGGGAGAGCGTGCCGGTCGCGGGCTTGTTGGCGCGAGGGCGGCAGCAGGGTCGGCGGCGACGGGCGGTGGCCGGCGCAGAAGATGGGCCGAGGCGGCGGTGGACGGCCGGAGCAGAGCTCGTGACGGCGGAGCACTTGGGCGGGAGGCGCCGCGGCGGAGGGCTCGGCAGGAGGGCCTGCGGGGACCTGGGCGTGCTGCGGGGCGCCGGGGCGACGAGAGCGGCGCCTGGCGAGGTCGGCAGTGGCGGATCTGGCTGGAGGCGGCGGGGCAGAGGAGATGGCTTCGGGGCGGCGGGGTCTGAGGCGCTGGAGGCCGAGGGCGGCGACGGAGATGGTGGAGGAGGGAGGCGGCGATCGCCGGGCGCGGCGGCGGCGGCGATTAGCAGAGAGAGGCGAGGTAGGTGGGGAGAGGACGCGGTCGGGGTGAGGAAGATCGTGAGAGGGGAGCGGGGTGAGGAGGTGGGGCCGCGCTCTCGAAGGAGAGAGAGGGATCGGGGGAGGCGGGCGCGAGTGGTTGGTGGGGTGGGGCCAGACGGGAGGCAGGTTGCGGGGTCAGGATCGGGGTGGTCGGGGGAGCGCGCGCGTGCCGAGGCTGTCGGTGGGGCGGCGCGCCCAGGTGGGGTGGAACGCGGCCGGATGAGCGGGAAAAAGAGGTGGGGCCAGGGAAGGGCGTTGGCCAGGGTGCGGGTGATTGTGTGTGCGTTTTCTGCTAGCTGTGTGCAGTGTGTGTGTGAGGAAGAGGTGGCGGCGGCTGATTGGGTGGGGTTTTGGGTCAGGGTGATGTGGCGACCGGTGATTGGCTGGGGTGAGGTGGCTGGGGATGGGTAGACTAGGATTGGGTAGTTTTAGGAATTTTGGAGGTGGCCGGTCAGGCTTTCGGGCCTGGCGGGCTGCCTCCTAAAAATAAAAGAAATATTTTATTATTTGAAACGGGGCTTTTGCAAACCGTTGGTAGACGTAACAAAATATTCCGGAGACCCGGGTTTTGATTTGAAATAAAGACGGGGCGTTTAGAAAATAAAAAACAGATTTTTCGAAAATAGTTTCAGACGAACAGATGCATGGTGATGACGATGCTCAAATGCAAGGAGGCATGATGACATGAGCATGCGGTCATGATGATGCAATGCACAAAAACAACGCGATTTTCTAGTAGTGGTTTTGGCGGGGCGCCACACAAAGGGATATGAGAGAATGGGCAAGTGAGAGTGTGTGCGAGGGAGAGATCTCCACCTCCTTTTATAAGGGGAGGTGGCAGACCCCACCCATGTTCGGTGGCCTGATGTCTACACACTTCTATTCTTGTAGACAGTTGTTGGGCCTCCAAGTGCAGAGGTTTGTAGAACAGTATCAAGTTTTCCCTTAAGTGGATCACCCAAGGTTTATCGAACTCAGGGAGGAAGTGGTCAAAGGTATCCCCTCTCAAGTAACCTTGCAATCAAGATACAAGACGTCTCTTGTGTCCCCAACACACCCAATACACTTGTCAGGTGTATAGGTGCACTAGTTCGGCAAAGAGATAGTGAAGTACAAGTGATATGGATAATTATAAGTGGTAACGGTGATACAAGATAACTCGATGGCGTGGAAAAGACCAAAGGCAAACTGAAATAAAGATGGAAGCAAGCAAACATGTAACATATCTAATAGCAAATGGTGTTTCAGTGCTTAGAAACAAGGACGAGGGATCATACTTTCACTAGTGAATACTCTCATATAAATATATTATCTTCATGATACTACTCTGAACTACTCTCTGGTTGGACACTCTAATCCATGGTAGGGCTATAATATCACACCTCAAAGTAAGACTTTCCCATCTAGAAAACCCCACACTGTCACCTTGAGTACTAGATGAGTCCAACAAACACCACAATTTCATAAAGACATCCAACTCCAAATATAACACATAACAAGTATTTGTAATCTCTACCCTCAGTGCCACCATGGTGAGCACGCTGTCACTTTCACACACATGGGGAGAGCAGAGATCTATTAAGCACTTGAGTAGCAATGTAGATCTATACATTACAAGCTCATGATCTCAATATTATCATGCATAGAGAGAGAGATGAACACATAGCTACCGGTAGAACCCTTAGCCTCAAGAGAGAACTACTCCCTTCTCATCATGGCAATCAGCAATGGTGATGGAGATGGCGGTGGAGATCGATGGAGATGGCTCCGGGGGCACTTCCCCGTCCCGGCAGGGTGCCGGAACAGAGACTTTCTATCCCCCGAATCTCCCCTTCGGTGGCGGCAGCACTACGGAACTTTTCGTGGATTTATGGTTGACTATCTAGGGTTTATGCATCGGGAGGCTCTTATAGGCGAAGGAGGCAAGGTCGGTGGCCGGCCAGGGGGACCACACCATGCCCTGGCACGGCCTGGGATGGCCCGTGCCAAGGGGGGTATGGCCACCCTGTGGCCCCTCTCCGACTCTCCTTCTGGCTCCGTGAGTCTTCCGGGAAAATAGTAACTTTGGCTTTTGTCCCGTCCAATTCCGAGAATATTCATTTTCTGACTTCCTGGAACCAAAAACTGCATAAAACAGGCAACTGGCACTATGGCATCTTGTTAATAGGTTAGTCCAAGAAATCATATGAAAAGTACTCCAAAGTGTGGACAAAACACAAGAAAGTAGATAAAACCAAGCATGGAACATCAAAAATTATAGATACATTTGCAATGTACCAACATCCCCAAGCTTAACTCCTGCTCGTCCTGGAGTAGGTAAGTGATAAAAAGAAAGAATAATTTTTTAGGTGACATGCACCATCATAAACTTGATCAAAGTATTTGTAAAACATCAATGCTGGGATCATAGTACTTCAATCATAACATGAAAGACAAAGTTCTAGAAATAAGGCAAAGAAACTATGTTGCAACATGAAAAGGCAAAAACAAAAGATTCATGAATAACAATGCTTTGCAAGACGTTTGTTTGTTTCACATAAAGAAAACATAGCATAATGGTATTCAGCTTGTCCCTCATAGAGTAGCAAACATAAATGCATAGGACACCTTCAAAGTTCATAAGAGTGACTAGATACAATAGTTTAAAACAAGCAATATCAAGTTATGCATCAATCAACTAGTCTTGGGACAATGCACATAGAACTAAGAATGGCCACTATGCTCTCAAAGTAGGTGCATAAAGGTAGATGGTGGAGACTCAATATATAAGTGGAAGAAAGGCCTTCATAAAAGGAAGCAGAGATTCAAGTTTCATAAAGAGCTTCCAAAAATTATGGTACTTATAGCTTTCAGCTCTCATTGCCCCTATCATAAGCATCTTGAAGTGATTAAGGTTAAAGTGAACAAACTATGGTGTACATGCTTGACGAAGTATAAGTCAGAAATCTCATGTCCCTTGTATACGAGGGTCGCTCCTCATGCTACTCAAGTTTAGTCACCGGTAAGTTCTTTTCATCGTAAGTACATGTGTATCATTGAGAACCGCCAACGGGGTACCCCTTGACCGATGATACAGAAGAATCCCCATATCAAAATGACAAGGCAAGCAGACAACGAGCATCTCAGCAATCTTCTTATTTACCATGGGAATATGGTGCTTTTTTCTCTCTTTCCTCTTTTCATAGTATCTCTTTTTTTCTTTTCTCTTTCTTTTCTAAATATAGGACTCCTTTTTTATAAGAAGAATGCTTCATAGACAGCTCATTATGGTTACGCTGCAGGTTTCCACCATGTCAGCATGGATTAGACCAGCAGCCCAGGCGTTTCTCTAACACATATACATAACTCCATGGACTTACGAGCTCCCCTTTCATTTCACATCGACGACATCCATATAAAAAAGAGCATGATATCAACTAGGTACAAGTACCAAGTGCAATGTTGAAAGCGTTCCCCATGAAAGCATGGTTCTGCTAATTCCCAACAAATAATTTCAAGCATATACAACATAGAAGACACAATGGTTCAAGTTTATTAAGGGCAAGTAAAGTAAAGTGTGCCATCAAGTTTGTGAGAGCTTTAATCACTAGTTTTCTCATAACAAGTGGAAGGTAAACAAAAGCATGAATATTCTTGGAATAGCATAAGCTAGTAGGTAGGTATGGTGGACTCTTTGGAATAACTTGGTTTAGGGAGTTGGATGCATGAGTGGAACTCATACTTGGTTGTGGAGACTAGCAAAAGACTCGGAGGGACAAACTAAGATAGCAATAATGGCCATAATCATGCAGAGCGACAAAACATCATTGATCAAAGCATAAAGTGATACTACAAGTTGAAAACTAAAGGATCATAAAGGCTATGGTGACTTGATATAGTCATAACATGGTGTGAGCATGTGCCAAGTCAACCCAAATAAAGCATCAAAGGAGAATACCACTATACTATGCTTTAATATGCTAAAACAACGCATGATTCATCCAAGGCACATTAAGCAATCTCAATTGTTTATAACAATCCACGCTACAGCAAAGAATACTAAGCATAAAGCCAAAACAATATCAAGCATGGCATGACAGAGCATAGGCCACAGTCAAAAATAAGCTCTCTTTACCACTTAAGCATGAACTTTCCTACTCTTTTCCAATCCAAACCAAATTATTTGAAAACCAATGTATGAAAGAGGGGATCCAACCAATTTATTAAGAAAACTAAGAAAACCAAGCAAAACTAAAAACCAAAACGAAAACGAAAAAGACGCTCCAAGAACAACACAACTGTGCATGAAACAATAAAAATAAAGCGTTTGGAAGAAACCTGGAATATTTATTGATGAAGAGGGGAATGCCTTGGGCATCCCCAAGCTTTGACGCTTGTACTTGTTGGATATTTCTTGGGGTGACACGCGTGGCATCCCCAAGCTTGACATTTAGTCCATCCTTCATCTCATTACTCATTCCTTCCATACACCAGAAATTTTTCCTTCATACAAAACTTCACACAATCTTTATTAGCAATATTAGTGCACTCAAGATAATAGGTCTTAAGGTTCAGTTCTAACACCAAATAAACTTCCATTAGAACACTATATACTGTAGCACTTCCCTCAAAAAGGTCAATTCCCCAAAAGAACTCAAAAAGGAACCAACAAGAAGCAAATGCAGAAAATGGTAGAAATCTGTCAAAACAGACCAAGTTCTTAGTACCAATAACAACCAACGGTACAGCCAGAGTATGCCCATACTGTCCGCCCGTACTAGGTCGATCAGGTTTGATCTTGAACCCTAATGTTAATCCAACGGTGATGACCACTGGTACGAGCGGGTTGCGCCCATACCACCTGCCTGTACCATGTGCGTCGCCAGGTAAAGGCCGACGGCGGCTGGCTCCCATCTAGGCTCCTTCTTCTTCCTCTTTCTTCCTTGTTGTTTATCTCTCCACCTCAAACCCTAGCCTCCTAAAACCTTTGATTCTTCATTGAGTTCATGTTTTTTGAGTTCGGGAATCTTCACATCGGTAAGTTTCTTGTCTGGTCCATACTCTATTTTCTAAAATCCATGGTTGAATTCATCACATTGGCTATTTAGATGAGTTCATCATATTTTGAGATTATTATTCATTCCTCATGTTAGGATTTGTAACTTCTACCTGTAATCGTTTGTTTGTGTGATAGAAACTTGATGCCTATAGTTTTGTTCAAAAAATTCGTAGCACAATGCATAACATTGGAAGGATTTTCCGCTCGGGCAACGGCTCGGTTACAGCGGGGGCCTCGGGCTCAGCCAAGCTGCCAGGCTCGAAGAACAGACTCTCGGAGGTGGATAGCTTGAGGTCTACCATGAGCCAAGACTATGAGTGGGTGAGCAACCGCAAGGTTTTGCCCACCAAGTGGGTAGACCGTTAGTTCCTCTCCCGCCAGGGTCTTCTGAAGGACTTCGAGCAGATGACTGTGCAAGCTGGCATGGTCGACTTCTCCTACCTCTCCATCGACACCTACAAGCTCACCACGTACGAGTTCCTTTAATCATTCCACGATGATCTCGAGACCTAGGAGCGAAATTGCACTGTAAGTTTTGTGCTCAATGGGGAACTCCACAACCTGACCTTCTATGAATTTTATAATAGTTTCGGATTCTCCCATGAGTGAGAGCTCGATATGAATGACAATGTGCACATAGAGGCAATCCAATCTTGGAGGCAAATTTATGTCCACAGGAACAATGATTACTTGTGCAAGAAGAGCGCTACTATCCAGAATCCTACTATACGTTATTTTGATACCTTCCTTGTTTATTCTTTATTTGGGAAAGGTGATGTTGGGGAATGGCAGGCCCCGAAATGAGTGTGATTCATATGGCCTTGCATCTAGAGATGCAGCACAAGGTAAACTTGGTTGTTTTTCTTATCCAGCACTTTCGCTGCCAAAGGTCAGCTTCCGCGAGGGACATTCATTATTGCGGGTTGATCACACAGATCGCCTACACAAACGATTTTTTCCTACCATAGGAAAGAGTTGTGGCTGGCAGTAAGGACCTGGATGACATTCATATGGCTAGAACAAAGTTCATGGGGGTCTATAGGCCAGAGCATGCCCTCCGTGCTTACCAGTTTTATTTTGTACCTAACGGTGATCTCCACCAAATATTTCTTCCTTTTGTCCAAGCTTTTGGTTTGCCAAGTAAACAGAGTTGGGTCCTCACTAAGGAGTTCCAGCAGACACTGATCCTCTCAGGAAGGACTGCACCACCAGGTGGCCACCCCAACTAGGAAAACGCAGTAGCTGGCCAACAACAGCAAGATCAAGAAGAAGAAGATTGGCATGGTGCAGGATGGGACGACTACGGTCAGCAACACCATCACCAACTGCCTTTCGACCAACAACAAGGTATGCCTCCACCACCACCAGGATTAAACTATGTCCCGAGGAGTGATTTTGACCAGGTGGTGCATCGCATCGACAATGTAGAAAACATGTTGTATGATGCGAACACCAACATACTCAACATCACTCAATATTACACATCTTTCATGACTGAATTTCCAAACCACTACCTGAAGTTCCAATATCAGCAGCCGCCACCTGACGGTAGCGACAACTGATTCCAGTTAGGCAAAAGCCTAAGCTTGGGGAGGTTAAACTCCTCCCACCATTTTGAATTCATATTTTTCTTTATTATTTTTATTTATTTTTGTTTCAACACATGTTTTCTTTCAGTTTTGCATTTTATAAAGAAAACCCCAAAAATATTATACTAGTTTCTAGTTTTATTTGTGCAAATTTCTCTTAGCTCTAGTTGAGTCTTTCTATAGGTTGCTCACTTCTAGTAATCGAGCTACGGAGACGAACGCAAAGCGTTGGCTCAAGTACAAGACAAACAAGCAAGAGGAGGTACCACATTCCTATTTTCCTTCTTCCGGTAAGCTTATTCATGAACATTTTATGTCCGTTCAGTTTCACTTGAGTACGACTCCACGCTTAGTTTGTTATCTTTTAGAACTTGAGGTCAAAGGTTTTTGTAAACTCTTTGGTTAAAACTTTCGACAATTGGTATTAGTTTGAAAAACAACTCTTTGGATTCAATTCCAAACTTTTTAGAACAAGAGAAAGTGTCCATCGACAACTTTGGTGCCATGTTTTTTCTTAAGGGCTTGATCTTAGGAGTGCTCAACCCCACATATTGATCATTGACTTGATGATACATTCTGAAAAAGAATTGCTTGATAGAACGAACTTTTTAGAGTGGGAGCGGGAGATGCCAAAACTTGTATTGGCCTGCTAAAAAAAGAGGAAAGAAAGGAAAAGAAAAGTACTTTGTTTCAAATACACACCTTTGGGATGCAAACAACTACGCTAGCTTTTGAACGATCTATGGTATAACCCCGGATTTTGGTTATGAGTTGATGGCATGAGTGGCATATGTGTCACTATATGGGAAAAATTATTGGTATTACCAATAGGTTGTGTGGGAGTGTATAAAAGGAAATATTTATTGATCCTTGAGAAGGAAAAATAAAAGATTTATCATCAAAATATGAGCTGAGAAACTTTCGATACTTTTGATTGTTGGCATCACCTCCCTACCTAAAATGAGCAATTAGAGTTCTTGATAGGCAGGGAAAAGAAGAGGTATTTGATAGCCATGATTATTGAAGTGGGTGACTAATGAAAAAGCTCTAAGATTATCCTTCTTTTGACATCTACGTTTGCACCCTTAATTTTGACACAACCGACCTCGCTTGAAAACATTTTTACTCTCATAATAAGAGAGGCGCTGCAAGAAATTGATTTGCAATGCCTCGCCAAATTTTTAAGAATCTCATTTGAGTTACAAGAACTATTAGCTACCGAGTTACTTGCATTTATGAATCAAGCTTAAGTGCAACTGTTCAGATATATTATGCATGTGTTCAAGGTTGCAGGATTTGAGACGATGGAATATGATACAACCTCGAACTTGTAAGTTTTCATCTTGATCCAATTCTCTGCTATTACTCATTATATCTTTGTCACTTGAGGGAGAATAAATGCTAAGATTGGGGACGTTGATAGCTCCAAATTTCATCACTTTTTAACATTGGTTTATTACCAGATTTCACTGAAGATTGCCCCTTTCCACTAATGTTAATGTCGCAATTAGCGAATCCTTGGTTTCTTGCGATGGTTTTTAGGCAATGAACATTTATTGAATATCTAATAGAATTTATGGGCTAATTACACCAGAATAAGAAAATTCCCAATTGGAGCAACTTCCGTTGGAGGCGTCCAGAATGCTAAACTTCCATTGGAGCAAATCCCCGTAAAGCCCGCTCGTAGTACCCACCGACACCTTCCTTATATTAATACAAGCAACTTTCGCAAAAGGGGAGACACGAGACATAGAGCAAAAGTTACAGCCACCGCAAGCCATCTGAGAGGGGAAGATCAGATCTGAAAGAGGAGAAGAACTTCACCTCATTCATCGACGATCTCCAACCTCTAAACCACACACTCCACCATCATTCCATCATTACTGAGAGAGAGATAGAGAGAGATAGATAAAGAGATTAACACTTGTAAGATTTGGGTTTGATACTTTGATCTACCTTCGGTTTGTATTTTATTGGATCTTTAATCGCTATTGTGGTTTACTACAATAACTTTGAGATGATTTCTATTTGCAATACAATTATGCCTTTGATTTGTCTTCCTCTCCTGTCTGAGTAAACCCCATAGGCGTGGGAGATGTAGGGGATTGGTGAGATGTGTTGTGCCTCCTTTAATTCGATCCATTTGTGATTGTTGTAATTCTTTATTTGAATAGTGAGAATGAATATCTATGTTTACTTAATGCTTGTTATCTAATTTAAGGGCCTAGGTAACATGATCAAAAGATCTCATATATATGAACTTGTATGCTAGTAATTCGGTGACCCCCCGAGTGACACGGCCGGTATCAAATAAGAGCAAGCACTACTCGAGGAAATCAAGGAACCATCAAGATTAAACCCTTGATCCGGTCATGAGAGCTTAATTAATGCGCTGACCATGGCCGTGGTAATAGGTAGATGGATCATTGGGATTAGGAAGAATTGGCCATGAGGACTCCTAGTCGGTATATGGGTTGCTTGACTACTCACTTATAAATAAGAAATATCACTATCACTTATTATTCTTATTCCATTTGGCACTTTCACTATCATCATGAATTGTTTCTCTCCATGCCTAACTTCTCATCTGCAGGACCTTTACACACCTTTTGAATCTTTACTTTTATGCAATTTACTTATTTATTAAGAAAGTTGCTCTATATTTTACTCACCACTTCCACCGTCAACTTTTGCAGTCAATTCACTCAAGACCTGGGACACCTTGGGTGCGACAGAAACACCGCATAAAAACACTTTCCTAGGCTCTGTGGGCTCCCCGGACTAACCATCCGAGAAATCCTTGTTATGCATATATCCATGTTCCCATGATCAGTGAGTCGTAGAACATAACCGACAAGTATCATTACAACATCCGAACATAACGAAATTACAAGACTTACATAAATGCCAGTATGGCTACAACATCTTTAGCAGCAGAACATCATCACGCGCAGAGCCCAATCGTGCCTCAACCTACAGGCGGCTGACTGAGAAGACGACCTAGCTCGCTGGATGTCACCTTAATCCTCCGATGTCGAACCTCTGAGAGTCTAGTCAAGTAAATAACCAGGGACAATGCCATGAGTGCTTTTGAATGTACTCGCAAACTACCGAGATAACTAGAAATAAGGAAATAAAATTCTGACTGTGGCAATATAGCTCTATCTAGGGTTGTTTTTGAAAATCCTAGACTACCTCTTGTAGTTATGGCATCTTCATATCTTTGTTGAAAAAGAGTTTTGAGAACATGCCTCTGTTTTATAAGTCAAGATATCCCCATATCTTTGTTGAAAACCTTTTTGAAAATAGTTTTGGAGTAAAAACCCTTTTGTAGACCTCTTTGACCTCCTCTGGTCAAAACAACACCTTAAACTCAGGTTCCCCCGGATCCTCCATACTTTTCATCATTCTTTCCAAACAATCAGTGTTTGGGTACTCCTAGACAACACCTTTCTAAACGTCCTTGACCATGGACACGGCTATTCGAATAGATTATACTCTGCAGAGTTTGCGCACTTTCCCCACAAGAATCAATACATCCGTCGGGATAAAACCACAGCCCACTACCACTGTAGATGGGGGTCCAGATAATCAAACCTAACCTTTCGCTTGTCGACCCTAGCAAAGGCTGCTTTTCCTTTTGGGTTTGTTCTCCCCGGCAACGAGTATGTGGGTCCCAGCCATAGTCATGCCTTCCGTACATGTGTATACCCAAGCCGCAACTTGGCGTATACCTTAATCTGGTGACTCCACTTCCTTTCGTACCACCTAAGTCATACCGTCTGCGGGAGACCCAATTTTTACACCGGCACTCCTGCCAGAGCAGGCTAACTCTTGCCGAAGCAAGCTACAGGCTCCAGATCCGTAGATCTGTTAGCGCCTGCCCGGATTTCAAGGGATCTCTCCCTGTAAGCATTGTACAAGCTGCCTCGGCTAATGAAGACAAACTACGAGCTAAGCCCCAGGACCTGGGGTAATGTGGTTGGACGGATAAAAATTGTTCCAGTAAAGGCGTAGAACATCCCTTCACTTTCTTATTTCTCAGTATGACCACTTCTGTAGTTAAAACACCAGCTTGGAATGATGCCTGTTCCCAAGGGTTTTTACAAAGCAGTTTTTAACATTTGTAGAAGGGTAAAACCCAAAACAGTTCATTTTCTCAAATCTAGGGTTTTCAACGAGGTAGGATGCTGACCATCATACTCTCGGTCTAAAGGGATAAAATGGTAGGTACATCAGGGTGGTGCCACGAGGGACACAAAATCATAACTTGGAGGAGCCAAGTTACTAGCGCAGTATTTATGAAACACGGCATGCAGATAAATAATGCAATTTATAAAGAGGATACAAAACAGGTAAAAGAGAGTAGGAAAAGTATCATAATTCAGGAATGGTGGCTTGCCTGTGATCAGCAATAAGTCCCTGGACTTCTTTAGATAACCAAGAATACCCAATAAATAATAATAAGAAGTCCCTTCCTTCTGGTCGTCAAACACTCACACTATCGCCATCATCGAATATACATGCAAGCAGACAATACCACAATCAATACAAGGCATACATGCATCAAACCATATAGCAAACAAACATAGGGAATACTGCTTAACCTAGTATGTTTTGGAGAAGTTGGGTTCTAGTAGTGGAATTACTAGATTCCCATATAGGTGTTTTTCCCTTTGGAAGATAGTTGTCAAGGCTAAATACCATGAACTTGGAGTGGGTTTCTGAGGTCTGTAGGGTACCAATGTGCAACAGTGATATCCTCAGACAGGTCTTGACAAAACAAAACCAACACAAGTGGTTTCAATAGATTATCAATTACCTAGATTTAGTTATGCTTTTTATAGTGGAATAAACTCTAGTTTGAGGAAATAATTCACCAGAATTTATCTGGAGGCCCAAAAATTATTTCCTTCGGTGGTTTTGTAGTTTTTGCTGTACTGAACGACCTAGAGGTGGAATCATGTCAAAAGAATTACCAGAATGCCCTTAATAAATAATCGAAGGCAGTTCTGTATGGTTTTTCTGTTTTTTTACCAGATTAATTCTACAGAAGATCTAGAGTTAATTCCAAGGGCAGGTGGTAAGAATTTGGAATACCTTTCTGTAGGAATTGGATTCACTCTTTTTGGAGTTGTCAAACTCCTGGACTGATTTATTTAGTGAGAATACCACTTACAGAAGTATTTAATTCACTACAATTCAACCAGGGCTCAATAAAATCTGACCTACTGGGATTTGATAGATGTTGAAAGTACACAACCCTGGGAGTTGGAAGTAGGTCAATACCTCGTTTGGTTTGACATAGAGAATTTACCCAAGGCTGATAATGGCTGTTTTTGTTTAGTGCATAGGACAATCTTTAATGGATTAATTTCCAAGGAATAATAATAATTATTTTTGGCAAGGGACCAGTTCTGCATGATGCAAAAAACAGGTGGTCATCTAAGAAAATTTAGATCTGTCCATTTGGACTTATTTATTATTTTCAAAAGGATTTAATTTAACTGCTACAATTCTGGATCTAGAATTAAAAGAAAAGAAAACAGGGTAGCTGGCCGGGATCTGTGCGGGAAATGGGCCGCAGGGGGGGGAATCGGCCCACCCGGTCGGCGCGGCACGCGGGAGCCAGTGGCTTGAACCTGCCAGGCGGGGCCCGACGGTTAGTGGCAGGGGGCGATCCAGGGGGTATCGACTAGATCTGGCCGTCGGTTTTAAGGGGATCCAATGGTTCTAGGTCGTCTTTGACCTCAGGACAGGCCGGCGGAGGAGGAAACCCTAGCGGGCACCGGCGGCAGCGGGGAGGCTCACCTAGGGGCTCGTCAGCGATCGAGGAGGTGACAGGGCGATAGAGGAATCACGGGTGAGTCCGGGGAGGGGCGGCACGACGGGGTTGGCCTCCGGGAAGTAGCTCGCGCGATTGAGCCCGAGGATTACCTCGCCAGAGCTCGATGGCAACAACGGAGGAGACGGTCCTAGGCAAGAAAAGGCCACGGTTAGATGGAGGAGGAGGAGAGGGTCACAGTGAGGTGACATGCAAGAGGAGAGGAGCTGAGAGGAGGGAGCTACGCTCAGATCTTGAGAAGGCCTAAGCTTCCTCTTCTTCTTTTTCTGTACATCACAGAGCAGAGGAGAGGGAGTGGAGCTAGGGGAGGTAAGTGGAGGGGGAGAGGGAGCAAATGCGGGGCAGGGGAGTGCTGGGGGTGATCTCTGGTCTTTATACCAAGTGGGAGGGATCTAGGGTGAGAATGTCCACTTTGGACACGGGGGAGGGATAGAGCTAGACAGTGATTGGTCTAGAGGGCGGTAGGGAGGGGTAAGAGGGGGATTTGGTCAGGCAGAGATGGTTGTGGCAGCTGGCGTAATTAAGTGGGCAATCTTTGTAAGATATGGTTTTCTCTCTCTCTCCACTAATCCAAGGGTAAAAGAGGCAAGTGCTTGGGGTGGAGTTACAGTGCTCACGACCAGGGGGTGTGTGTTGCTGTGGAGGGGTGCTTCACAAGCTTTGGGGTGGGCTTAGTTTTGGTTTAGCTCAAGTTTGATTGTTTTGCAAAATTTTGATCACAAGAGAGCTTGTGAAGGAGTTCAAGGATTTGCATTGGAAGAGATGGAGGAGATAGTACTGGTGGATGGGCATGGTCAAGGTACACTCCTAGGATTTATTTGAGATTTTTATAAGGGGTTTTAGTCCTCATAAAACCATTTATTCAAAAAGGGCAGAAGTAGTTCCTAGAAGATCACTTGATATAATTAAATTGGACAAGGTTGGTTTTTGGTGTGAGAGGGTCCCAAATGTGAATACACACTTGGGGGAATTTTCCCAAGATTCATTGAGGATTAAAAGTATTTAAAACAATTATTATTCCAATTCAGCCATTTAAAAAATGAGCAAAAAGAAATAATAAAGCTATTCCAAAATATTTATTTTTGAAGTTGGAAGGTAGGGTACGATAAATGGAACTCACATGAGCAAAAAGTTGGGGAAGTGTTTTGGCAAAAACCAAACTTTCCATTGGGAAAGGGGTTTTGACATATTGTCTATTAAAAGAAATTAAATAGATTTGGTTCATAATAATTATGGGTAATTATTGAGAAATCTTGGTGATCAAGGTAGATGATGTATACAAGGTGCAGCAAGCATTTGCAACCTTGGGATTGGAGAATCCAAGTTGATTTTGGTGGAATACCCTAGATTAGGGATCTAGGGTGGTGTTAATTTCATACCATCAACACATGGTTCTATCTTGGATTTCAGATCTCCCCTTGGGGCATGGGTTATATGGATGGATAGACCAAGTGATGTATATTGCAATGGTGTAGGGGTTTTAGCTTGATCCTGCTTGAGCTCACCATGACATGCTTTCCAACTTTGAATAAAATAAGCCTGCCAAAGCAGATTGTCAACTATCCTTTAAAACCTTGGGGGTTTAAGAAGCACAAAGATCCACATGGAACCAGTGAAGTAGGTTTTGATAGACCTATATGATTATAACACAACCATGCAAAGAGTTGTTCCATAGAAGATTGGATGATGGTGTGAGCTTCTGCCAAAGTAGGCATGATGACTAGATTTGCAGGAAAAGTTATTTTCTTGCCTGCAAAACCATCAAGAACAAGTAGGTTGGGGGATGATCTAACCAAGGGAAAGAGTCGGCCTTGGTAGTACTTAGGATGGTCAACAACATGGTTCATATTCATTTTCAAAAGTGCACAAGGGTTGAGAAAGGGAGGCATTCAAAAAGCTGATGCTAGAAACAGTTTCCAGACTTTGTCAAATTTGGCAGTTTTGAGGATTTTGACTAGAGTATGAGGGGGAAAGTTTTTGATCGGTTTGCAAGGTACCTAAGCATCATCAAGTGGATGATGTTGAAGTGTAGATTGAGTAGAAGGGATCCATGCTTGATATTGGTCTTCATGGACTTGAAAGCATCTAGAATGGAAATCTTCAGAATTGATCTGGTTAAGGGTTTTAGATGATCACCTCGTAGCTAGGGATCATATCTAGATTTGTATTCTTGATTAGGGGTGATGATTTGGAAACATCTTGATCCTAGTGATGAGCTCCTAGAGTGGCTCATACTACTCCCTAAGCAAAGAAGTCAAACAGCAGATCAAGGCAACTCATCAGACAATAGATCAAGGAAACTCATCTTATAAACTAAGGAAATCCACTACTGGGGTTATCATCAAGACGAGCTTGAGGTAACATTGGGGCATTTTGAAGTGTTGGAGTTTGAATAAGATGAGAGTCATTGGTATCTCTACCAAGAGTAGAATTTAAATGCCTTGAAAAGAGGTTTTGGGAAAACTAGAGATAAGATTAGTTGAGGGTATACACTCACATGCACAAGTACAAACAAACAACAAGCAAACACTGCACCCAATAACAAGAAAAAGTTTTTGTTCCCTCTGATTTTTGCATTCTGGACCACTAATCATGGTTGCTGAAATTGGGATGTTATAGGCTACTTGTTGGGATCGATATAAGAACTAGAATTAATACTTCCGTGAAAACATTCTCGGATGAACTTGTGCACTTGCAGGCCATCAGCAGCCAACATACGAGAACGACTGAGAGTTAGAAAGATTTTGCATCTCGCTAATAGTTTGCGTGTCGACAATCTCCAAGTGGTAGGACTTTTTTTGTGAAAACAGGAACATTTTTCTTCTGTAAGGAAAGTATAATACTTGTACTATGGGAAAAGGATGACTAGAAATGTAGGGAAAAATGAAGAGCTACTATAGAAGAGAGTTACTATGAGCTCAGACAAGCCCTAGTTGGGGTATCATAGGTGGTATCATGCATTACATGCATGCAAAATGCTTATGTGTCACTGCAATTAATGATGAAAGATATTGTGTTGGTATCACAAGTAGATATGGTATCATAGCACATTGAACTAGAAAATATAATCTCTAATAAATCTTGTACACAATTTTATATTGAGATTCTACAAAATAATAAATACACTAAGACTATGGTACTACTAATACTAAATGATACATTATGAAGATGACATCATATACATGATACTACTAGTATTTTCTAGTACTCCCCACTATGACTAGTCTTAGAGAATAAAAGGGAGGTAGTGCGAGAGGGCAACAGTGAAGGGGAGTTGAAGATGGTGCAATATCAGAGCAAATTTATGATGGGATCCTAACACGAGGTACTCCTATAGCCTTATAGTGTGCTATTCCTCCTCTATGCAAGGAAAATAAATTGCATACTACTCACTCCTTTGTTGCCTCATGTCCATCCTTTAGCTGATCTCTCCATCATCCACAGTGTGGTGCTGCGCACGTGTTTCTTTTTCCCAATACTGGTTGGACACTCCTCTTGGAAACATATTGTTTACCATGCAAAGATTCACCAATCTACCTAATATGGGAAAATTACCATAAACGATAATGTCATTCACAGGATATGGCATTGACCTTGGTCGTGCGGCTCAAAACCTGTTCATACATGGCAGGACAATTTTGTGAACCTAGTTTTTCAAAAGTTTTCAAAACTCAAGTTTATCATTTTCCATGGCATATGATACATGCAAAAGGATGCCATGCACATGTCTTTCGTAAAATTTTAAGAACAATCCACCATTTACTTGTAGTTCAAATTAATTTGACCTAATTTCGATAAATTGACATAAAGTCATTTGAGTAGGCGAAGTTAGCTTGAAAACACTTAAAACATGGGAATAGTAAATAAAACATGCATGGTGCACTATGTCTGAAAACATGGGCTTGTGGCATTCTGAGCCATATTATTGCTCTCTATACGGAAAACATCACCGCACCACTATGAAAACTGATTTTTCCCTAGGTCTCATTTGATTTGCAAGAATCTAAAAACATAG
This sequence comes from Avena sativa, assembly GCA_916181665.1. Lineage (NCBI taxonomy): Eukaryota > Viridiplantae > Streptophyta > Magnoliopsida > Poales > Poaceae > Avena > Avena sativa. Next base: position 276,459,223 of record OV702292.1, read on the forward strand.
GAATAGGAGAACCATAGGATTTGAGTGGCATGACCTCTTGAATCCTATACGAATACAAAACTACGTGAATTTGGATCAAATATGTGTTTGAATCATAGGAAAAGAAAAGTTATTCAAACATGAGGTTGGAGCGAATGGAATTTTTCCTACAAAATAGAGAGCAAAGGAGTCCTTTGAAGGAAGTCTTAAGGATTGTAATCCTTTAAATCAAATGACCAACATAGGTATATTTACTAAGGAACAAAATCCTTCAGAAATCCTTTGAAATTCCTGTGAATAAAACAAGCCCCTAAGGGCTAAGGCTAGTTTTATTCAAAGGAATCCCATAGGAATTTTGTAGGATTTTGACCAATAGGAATTTTTCCTAGGTGCATCATTTGATTCATAGGATTTCGCTCTTAGGATTTTTTCTTATAGGTTTGAATTGCACTATGTTTTGGAGGAAACTTTCCATCCACCTCAACCTCATGTTACAATTACTTTGCTTTCCTATGAATCAAACACTTCTTTATGAAAAATTCCCGTAGCCTCCAAATCCTGTAGGATTCAACAGGACATGACATTCTAATAGTACTGTATTTTCCCTATTACTTTGTTTTTCCTATCCCGCGAATAAAACAGCCCCAATGTTGGAGACTCCAACGGGAAACATTGCCTACTATGCCAAAATGCACCCGTCTACCAAATTAATGTGTTAACGGTATAATAAACTATGATGTCAATATGTCCATGACCTTCTTTGGTCACCAATGTTGAAACCAAATAATATCCATACATGGTGGCATAATATCGTGGGGCTGATTTTCAAAAGTTGTCAAATCCTGTGGTTATTAGATTCCTGGCAGGAAGTACACGTGACGTGATAGGATGCCAAGCGTAAATATTTGTTTTTCTATTTTTCTTTATTACATGTGATTGTTTCAAAACAGTTTCAAAATTGTAAAGATGCAAATTCTCAGCAGGTGTCGGGGGTGTACCCCCGAGTACCCCAGAGTTGATTAAACCCTACGGGATTGATGGCGGTCTCTATAAAAGAATAAGAAGATACGTCAATAAAGAATTAAGAGAGATAGACAAAAAGAAAGGAGGAAAAGAGGACTTGGGCCGAACTGAACCTAATTCGGCCTGGTCCTCCCATCCCTCCTAGGCGGAACAACAGTCATGGGCCGAACTAAACCAAATCCGGCCCACTGGCCGAGATACCAACGAACTCCCTCCGTTCCCGCCGGGCCAACACGGCGTCGGGCCACCAAACCCCGCCGACGCCCTGTCTCCACCGCGCGGGGCTGCGTCAACCGGAGAGACCCGGATGGGCCGACTTCGGCCATAACGGCCCGTCACAGGCTGGCGCCCCAGAAGCTCTTCCCCCGGGTGGGCTGGCGGGAGCAACACGGCCCACCGCGGGGCCTTCCCCGGCTGGGCTCCCTCCGTTCAGGAATGTTTAGCCGGGCTCTCCCCTCCACGGGCCGGGTAAGGAGACCTCGGCTGGGCCTTTCTGGTTATTCGGTGAAGGCAGTCAAACCCAGCTGGGCCACTACAGCTCAGGCCGAGGTTCCCCACTGGGCTACATTCTGTCTGGGCCGAATTAGAGATAGTCCGGCTGGGTCAACTTATAACTCGGATGGGCCTTATCCTTTTGCTATTAGGACCAGGCCGAATCGACTAAGGAGCAGGCCGAATCACTATTTCGTCTAGAGCACCTGGGCCGAGTTATTTCACCCCATATGACCTCTTATTTGTCTCTAGATGTGTTTCTAACCTTGACAGCTACAAGCCAGCAGATCAAGACAAGACCAACAAGTATTGTGCCAGTCTTGGGAGCCCACCTGCTTAGACTGGCACATGATGTATAGAATATGCCATTGGCATCTAACAAAATGCTAGGGAATATGCCTGGCATCTCCAAAGATGCCAAGGCATATGCTGAGCATCTCTAGAAGATACCCAGAATATGCCATCTAGATGCCAACGTGTAGAACAAGTCTTGTCCCCTGGGCTCCCCTTTATAAGGAGCACCAGGGGGATCGTTAGAGGGGAGGCCCCCCGAAGGGCTCCTCCCCTCTCAGCTCAATAGGAGCTCTCCTTCTTCTTCCTCCTCCACTCTGATAGAGAGATGTAGATAGAGGCATATGAGATACAACTCAAGGAGCATGATTGTAGCCACAAGTATGGCCAGATTATAAGAGATGAGATGTAGAGAATGATGTGTTATCTCCACTTGAGAGCTTCAATCCAGTATACATTGTATTTCTCTTTGTTCATACGAGTGCGGTCTTCACTGCATCATCCCTCCCCGGATTCCTCCACGTCCATCGGCCCCAACTTTAGCCTACCCATGGCATATGTCGTGATACTACCACGACATTTGGCGCCCACCGTGGGGCCTCTAGTGGCGTTGGTTGGGTTTCCTTCCGGACGGGAGCATCTTCATCAACCTCTTCCTCATAAAGCTTTTTCAGTTCCTCCAAGAAAACAGAGAGCAGAGAGGTAAGCACAGAGGCATTCCAAGTCTAACTCATCAAAGCTGGTAGGACTCAGCAAGAAGAACTCAAGTACTACTCCAAGCTTACTGTAAGTACCAAGTACCTCAGCAGGCCAGGAATGACTTAGCAAAGCTCACCCAAACACTTCTCCAAGTATGCTGTAAGTGCCAAGTAACTCAGCCACCTACACTCAATCCTTCATCCCGGGGAGAAGATAACTCAACCCGGGGACTAGTCGACTTATCCGTAGAGTCACTTTAGATTAAAAAAGCATTATGTTGATCTAGATCTATACTTCAGCCAGCTTATTTATAACTCGGCCATAAGTTGAATCATCTTATTTGTGATCCATATAGATTTAGAATCAGTTAGTTTATGCTTTGGGTTATCCTGTGATTCAGCTCCCCCAGCCAGCTTGTTTATAACCCGGACAGAAGTTGAGTCAGTTTATTTGTGATCCAAGCAGAATTTGAGTCAGCTTACTTATGAGTCGGATAAATTTTGAGTCATTTTATGTATGTTTTGGATTGTCCTCTAACTCAGCTTGCAGGCCAGCTTATTGATGATTCGGATATAGTTTGAATCAATTTGTTTATGCTTCGAATTAACCTTTAACTCAACTCAGTAGATTGTCTCTGATTCGGACTAACATTTGATTCAGCTTGACAGGGTATATTATAATTCGGATTGGTATTCAGACTCAGCGTACTAATCATATCTCTGATTCATGCCGAAGCTTCATTCAGTTCCCCAGATTGCCAGGTTATGTTATGACTTGGATTGATATTTCACCATCTTGCCAGGTTACCCCATATCTCGGACGACTATTGGCCATCTTATCATATCTCGAATCTATATCTCATATCTACATCTCGAATCAGATCTCTCAGCAGTTAACCCTATTATCATATCCCAAAGCTTAATCTAAGATCTATGTCTCGGATCCATATCAAAGGCAAATTATCCTCATCACGACAAATCAAGCTATATCATGGCAAACAAGTAACTCGGATTTGAGTTGAGTTAACTCGGATTTGAATCATATAACTCGGATTGGAGCCAGATGACTCATCCTTAAGACATAAAGTCAATTTTGAGTAAAGTAACTCAGATTTGAGTTGAGTTAACTCGGATTTGAATCATATAACTCGGCTTGGAGCCAGATGACTCATCCTTAAGACATAAAGTCAATTTTGAGTAAAGTAACTCGGATTTGAGTTGAGTTAACTCAGATTTGAATCATATAACTCGGATTCGAGCCAGATGACTCATCCTTAAGACATAAAGTCAATTTTGAGTAAAGTAACTCAGATTTGAGTTGAGTTAACTCGGATTTGAATCATATAACTCGGATTGGAGCCAGATGACTCATCCTTAAGACATAAAGTCAATTTTGAGTAAAGTAACTCAGATTTGAGTTGAGTTAACTCGGATTTGAATCATATAACTCGGATTGGAGCCTGATGACTCATCCTTAAGACATAAAGTCAATTCTGAGTAAAGTAACTCAGATTTGAGTTGAGTTAACTCGGATTTGAATCATCTAACTCGGATTGGAGCCAGATGACTCATCCTTAAGACATAAAGTCAATTTTGACTAAAGTAACTCGGATTTGAGTTGAGTTAACTCGGATTTGAATCATATAACTCGGATTGGAGCCAGATGACTCATCCTTAAGACATAAAGTCAATTTCGAGTAAAGTAACTCAGATTTGAGTTGAGTTAACTCGGATTTGAATCATATAACTCGGATTGGAGCCAGATGACTCATCCTTAAGACATAAAGTCAATTTTGAGTAAAGTAACTCAGATTTGAGTTGAGTTAACTCGGATTTGAATCATATAACTCGGATTGGAGCCAGATGACTCATCCTTAAGACATAAAGTCAATTTTGACTAAAGTAACTCGGATTTGAGTTGAGTTAACTTGGATTTGAATCATATAACTCGGATTGGAGCCAGATGACTCATCCTTAAGACATAAAGTCAATTTTGAGTAAAGTAACTCAGATTTGAGTTGAGTTAACTCGGATTTGAATCATATAACTCGGATTGGAGCCAGATGACTCATCCTTAAGACATAAAGTCAATTTTGAGTAAAGTAACTCGGATTTGAGTTGAGTTAACTCGGATTTGAATCATATAACTCGAATTGAAGCCAGATGACTCATCCCTAAGACATAAAGTCAATTTTGAGAAAAGTAACTCGGATTTGAGTTGAGTTAACTCGGATTTGAATCATATAACTCGGATTGGAGCCAGATGACTCAGACTTAAGACATAAGTCAATTTTGAGTAAAATAACTCGGATTTGGAAACAGATGACTCGGATCACAACTTACCCAATGGGGTTAAAAGAGCAATGCCAAAGAAGGCAAGAACTCATATCTTACCCAATGAGGTTAAAAGAGCAATGCCAAAGAAGGCAAGAGCTCATATCTTACCCAATGAGGTTAAAAGAGCAGTGCCCAAGAAGGCCAGAACTCGTAACTTACCCACTGAGGCTAAAAAAGCAATGACCAAAAAGGCAAGAGCTCATAAACTTACCCAATGAGGTTAAAGGAGCAATGCCCAAGAAGGCAATAACTAGAAACTTACCCAAAGGGGTTATGACCAATGCCCATGATGGCCAGGAGTCCAGAAACTTACCAAAAGGGGTTATGACCAATGCCCATGAAGGCTAGAAGTCCAGAAACTTACCCAAAGGGGTTATGACCAGTGCCCATAAAGGCCAGAAGTCCAGAAACTTACCCAAAGGGGTTATGACCAATGCCCACGATGGCCAGAGGTCCAGAAACTTACCAAAAGGGGTTATGACCAATGCCCATGATGGCCAGGAGTCCAGAAACTTACCAAAAGCGGTTATGACCAATGCCCATGATGGCTAGAGGTCCAGAAACTTACCCAAAGGGGTTATGACCAATGCCCATGATGGCCAGGAGTCCAGAAACTTACCAAAAGGGGTTATGACCAATGCCCATGAAGGCCAGAGGTCCAGAAACTTACCCAAAGGGGTTATGACCAGAACCCGAGAAGGCCAGAAGTCAAAAAACTTGCCCAGAAAGATTATGAGCAGTGCCCAAGAAGGACAAATCCACAAACTTGCCCAAAAGGATTATTCGACCAAGAAATATATGACAAGGAAATTATATGTCATAAAACAACTCTGGGAATATTTAATATGAAGCCTATGCACGACTCTACGAGTCCCACATAGCCTCGGGGACTAATGTCGGGGGTGTACCCCCGGGTACCCCAGAGTTGATTAAACCCTACGGGATTGATGGCGGTCTCTATAAAAGAATAAGAAGATACGTCAATAAAGAATTAAGAGAGATAGACAAAAAGAAAGGAGGAAAAGAGGACCTGGGCCGAACTGAACCTAATTCGGCCTGGTCCTCCCATCCCTCCTAGGCGGAACAACAGTCATGGGCCGAACTAAACCAAATCCGGCCCACTGGCCGAGATACCAACGAACTCCCTCCGTTCCCGCCGGGCCAACACGGCGTCGGGCCACCAAACCCCGCCGACGCCCTGTCTCCACCGCGCGGGGCTGCGTCAACCGGAGAGACCCGGATGGGCCGACTTCGGCCATAACGGCCCGTCACAGGCTGGCGCCCCAGAAGCTCTTCCCCCGGGTGGGCTGGCGGGAGCAACACGGCCCACCGCGGGGCCTTCCCCGGCTGGGCTCCCTCCGTTCAGGAATATTTAGCCGGGCTCTCCCCTCCACGGGCCGGGTAAGGAGACCTCGACTGGGCCTTTCTGGTTATTCGGTGAAGGCAGTCAAACCCAGCTGGGCCACTACAGCTCAGGCCGAGGTTCCCCACTGGGCTACATTCTGTCTGGGCTGAATTAGAGATAGTCTGGCTGGGTCAACTTATTAACTCGGCTGGGCCTTATCCTTTTGCTATTAGGACCAAGCCGAATCGACTAAGGAGCAGGCCGAATCACTATTTCGTCTGGAGCACCTGGGCCGAGTTATTTCACCCCATATGACCTCTTATTTGTCTCTAGATGTGTTTCTAACCTTGACAGCTACAAGCCAGCAGATCAAGACAAGACCAACAAGTATTGTGCCAGTCTTGGGAGCCCACCTGCTTAGACTGGCACATGATGTATAGAATATGCCATTGGCATCTAACAAAATGCTAGGGAATATGCCTGGCATCTCCAAAGATGCCAAGGCATATGCTGAGCATCTCTAGAAGATACCCAGAATATGCCATCTAGATGCCAACGTGTAGAACAAGTCTTGTCCCCTGGGCTCCCCTTTATAAGGAGCACCAGGGGGATCGTTAGAGGGGAGGCCCCCCGAAGGGCTCCTCCCCTCTCAGCTCAATAGGAGCTCTCCTTCTTCTTCCTCCTCCACTCTGATAGAGAGATCTAGATAGAGGCATATGAGATACAACTCAAGGAGCATGATTGTAGCCACAAGTATGGCCAGATTATAAGAGATGAGATGTAGAGAATGATGTGTTATCTCCACTTGAGAGCTTCAATCCAATATACATTGTATTTCTCTTTGTTCATACGAGTGCGGTCTTCACTGCATCATCCCTCCCCGGATTCCTCCACGTCCATTGGCCCCAACTTTAGCCTACCCATGGCATATGTCGTGATACTACCACGACATTTGGCGCCCACCGTGGGGCCTCTAGTGGCGTTGGTTGGGTTTCCTTCCGGACGGGAGCATCTTCATCAACCTCTTCCTCATAAAGCTTTTTCAGTTCCTCCAAGAAAACAGAGAGCAGAGAGGTAAGCACAGAGGCATTCCAAGTCTAACTCATCAAAGCTGGTAGGACTCAGCAAGAAGAACTCAAGTACTACTCCAAGCTTACTGTAAGTACCAAGTACCTCAGCAGGCCAGGAATGACTTAGCAAAGCTCACCCAAACACTTCTCCAAGTATGCTGTAAGTGCCAAGTAACTCAGCCACCTACACTCAATCCTTCATCCCGGGGAGAAGATAACTCAACCCGGGGACTAGTCGACTTATCCGTAGAGTCACTTTAGATTAAAAAAGCATTATGTTGATCTAGATCTATACTTCAGCCAGCTTATTTATAACTCGGCCATAAGTTGAATCATCTTATTTGTGATCCATATAGATTTAGAATCAGTTAGTTTATGCTTTGGGTTATCCTGTGATTCAGCTCCCCCAGCCAGCTTGTTTATAACCCGGACAGAAGTTGAGTCAGTTTATTTGTGATCCAAGCAGAATTTGAGTCAGCTTACTTATGAGTCGGATAAATTTTGAGTCATTTTATGTATGTTTTGGATTGTCCTCTAACTCAGCTTGCAGGCCAGCTTATTGATGATTCGGATATAGTTTGAATCAATTTGTTTATGCTTCGAATTAACCTTTAACTCAACTCAGTAGATTGTCTCTGATTCAGACTAACATTCGATTCAGCTTGACAGGGTATATTATAATTCGGATTGGTATTCAGACTCAGCGTACTAATCATATCTCTGATTCATGCCGAAGCTTCATTCAGTTCCCCAGATTGCCAGGTTATGTTATGACTTGGATTGATATTTCACCATCTTGCCAGGTTACCCCATATCTCGGACGACTATTGGCCATCTTATCATATCTCGAATCTATATCTCATATCTACATCTCGAATCAGATCTCTCAGCAGTTAACCCTATTATCATATCCCAAAGCTTAATCTAAGATCTATGTCTCGGATCCATATCAAAGGCAAATTATCCTCATCACGACAAATCAAGCTATATCATGGCAAACAAGTAACTCGGATTTGAGTTGAGTTAACTCGGATTTGAATCATATAACTCGGATTGGAGCCAGATGACTCATCCTTAAGACATAAAGTCAATTTTGAGTAAAGTAACTCAGATTTGAGTTGAGTTAACTCAGATTTGAATCATATAACTCGGCTTGGAGCCAGATGACTCATCCTTAAGACATAAAGTCAATTTTGAGTAAAGTAACTCGGATTTGAGTTGAGTTAACTCAGATTTGAATCATATAACTCGGATTGGAGCCAGATGACTCATCCTTAAGACATAAAGTCAATTTTGAGTAAAGTAACTCAGATTTGAGTTGAGTTAACTCGGATTTGAATCATATAACTCGGATTGGAGCCAGATGACTCATCCTTAAGACATAAAGTCAATTTTGAGTAAAGTAACTCAGATTTGAGTTGAGTTAACTCGGATTTGAATCATATAACTCGGATTGGAGCCTGATGACTCATCCTTAAGACATAAAGTCAATTCTGAGTAAAGTAACTCAGATTTGAGTTGAGTTAACTCGGATTTGAATCATCTAACTCGGATTGGAGCCAGATGACTCATCCTTAAGACATAAAGTCAATTTTGACTAAAGTAACTCGGATTTGAGTTGAGTTAACTCGGATTTGAATCATATAACTCGGATTGGAGCCAGATGACTCATCCTTAAGACATAAAGTCAATTTCGAGTAAAGTAACTCAGATTTGAGTTGAGTTAACTCGGATTTGAATCATATAACTCGGATTGGAGCCAGATGACTCATCCTTAAGACATAAAGTCAATTTTGAGTAAAGTAACTCAGATTTGAGTTGAGTTAACTCGGATTTGAATCATATAACTCGGATTGGAGCCAGATGACTCATCCTTAAGACATAAAGTCAATTTTGACTAAAGTAACTCGGATTTGAGTTGAGTTAACTTGGATTTGAATCATATAACTCGGATTGGAGCCAGATGACTCATCCTTAAGACATAAAGTCAATTTTGAGTAAAGTAACTCAGATTTGAGTTGAGTTAACTCGGATTTGAATCATATAACTCGGATTGGAGCCAGATGACTCATCCTTAAGACATAAAGTCAATTTTGAGTAAAGTAACTCGGATTTGAGTTGAGTTAACTCGGATTTGAATCATATAACTCGAATTGAAGCCAGATGACTCATCCCTAAGACATAAAGTCAATTTTGAGAAAAGTAACTCGGATTTGAGTTGAGTTAACTCGGATTTGAATCATATAACTCGGATTGGAGCCAGATGACTCAGACTTAAGACATAAGTCAATTTTGAGTAAAATAACTCGGATTTGGAAACAGATGACTCGGATCACAACTTACCCAATGGGGTTAAAAGAGCAATGCCAAAGAAGGCAAGAACTCATATCTTACCCAATGAGGTTAAAAGAGCAATGCCAAAGAAGGCAAGAGCTCATATCTTACCCAATGAGGTTAAAAGAGCAGTGCCCAAGAAGGCCAGAACTCGTAACTTACCCAATGAGGCTAAAAAAGCAATGACCAAAAAGGCAAGAGCTCATAAACTTACCCAATGAGGTTAAAGGAGCAATGCCCAAGAAGGCAATAACTAGAAACTTACCCAAAGGGGTTATGACCAATGCCCATGATGGCCAGTAGTCCAGAAACTTACCAAAAGGGGTTATGACCAATGCCCATGAAGGCTAGAAGTCCAGAAACTTACCCAAAGGGGTTATGACCAGTGCCCATAAAGGCCAGAAGTCCAGAAACTTACCCAAAGGGGTTATGACCAATGCCCACGATGGCCAGAGGTCCAGAAACTTACCAAAAGGGGTTATGACCAATGCCCATGATGGCCAGGAGTCCAGAAACTTACCAAAAGCGGTTATGACCAATGCCCATGATGGCCAGAGGTCCAGAAACTTACCCAAAGGGGTTATGACCAATGCCCATGATGGCCAGGAGTCCAGAAACTTACCAAAAGGGGTTATGACCAATGCCCATGAAGGCCAGAGGTCCAGAAACTTACCCAAAGGGGTTATGACCAGAACCCGAGAAGGCCAGAAGTCAAAAAACTTGCCCAGAAAGATTATGAGCAGTGCCCAAGAAGGACAAAGCCACAAACTTGCCCAAAAGGATTATTCGACCAAGAAATATATGACAAGGAAATTATATGTCATAAAACAACTCTGGGAATATTTAATATGAAGCCTATGCACGACTCTACGAGTCCCACATAGCCTCGGGGACTAATGTCGGGGGTGTACCCCCGGGTACCCCAGAGTTGATTAAACCCTACGGGATTGATGGCGGTCTCTATAAAAGAATAAGAAGATACATCAATAAAGAATTAAGAGAGATAGACAAAAAGAAAGGAGGAAAAGAGGACCTGGGCCGAACTGAACCTAATTCGGCCTGGTCCTCCCATCCCTCCTAGGCGGAACAACAGTCATGGGCCGAACTAAACCAAATCCGGCCCACTGGCCGAGATACCAACGAACTCCCTCCGTTCCCGCCGGGCCAACACGGCGTCGGGCCACCAAACCCCGCCGACGCCCTGTCTCCACCGCGCGGGGCTGCGTCAACCGGAGAGACCCGGATGGGCCGACTTCGGCCATAACGGCCCGTCACAGGCTGGCGCCCCAGAAGCTCTTCCCCCGGGTGGGCTGGCGGGAGCAACACGGCCCACCGCGGGGCCTTCCCCGGCTGGGCTCCCTCCGTTCAGGAATGTTTAGCTGGGCTCTCCCCTCCACGGGCCGGGTAAGGAGACCTCGGCTGGGCCTTTCTGGTTATTCGGTGAAGGCAGTCAAACCCAGCTGGGCCACTACAGCTCAGGCCGAGGTTCCCCACTGGGCTACATTCTGTCTGGGCTGAATTAGAGATAGTTCGGCTGGGTCAACTTATTAACTCGGCTGGGCCTTATCCTTTTGCTATTAGGACCAGGCCGAATCGACTAAGGAGCAGGCCGAATCACTATTTCGTCTAGAGCACCTGGGCCGAGTTATTTCACCCCATATGACCTCTTATTTGTCTCTAGATGTGTTTCTAACCTTGACAGCTACAAGCCAGCAGATCAAGACAAGACCAACAAGTATTGTGCCAGTCTTGGGAGCCCACCTGCTTAGACTGGCACATGATATATAGAATATGCCATTGGCATCTAACAAAATGCTAGGGAATATGCCTGGCATCTCCAAAGATGCCAAGGCATATGCTGAGCATCTCTAGAAGATACCCAGAATATGCCATCTAGATGCCAACGTGTAGAACAAGTCTTGTCCCCTGGGCTCCCCTTTATAAGGAGCACCAGGGGGATCGTTAGAGGGGAGGCCCCCCGAAGGGCTCCTCCCCTCTCAGCTCAATAGGAGCTCTCCTTCTTCTTCTTCCTCCACTCTGATAGAGAGATCTAGATAGAGGCATATGAGATACAACTCAAGGAGCATGATTGTAGCCACAAGTATGGCCAGATTATAAGAGATGAGATGTAGAGAATGATGTGTTATCTCCACTTGAGAGCTTCAATCCAATATACATTGTATTTCTCTTTGTTCATACGAGTGCGGTCTTCACTGCATCATCCCTCCCCGGATTCCTCCATGTCCATCGGCCCCAACTTTAGCCTACCCATGGCATATGCCGTGATACCACCACGACAGCAGGAAATTGAATTGGTCAAAACTCCCAATTGTTTTTGATATATTAACTTCCCGATGGGTACCTCCAAAATCTTTTCCTAAAACTTCAATAGAAATCTACCACTTAATAGAGCTTCTAGTTCAAATTTGAGCTGATTTCATTAAATGAGACATAAAATCATTCGAGCAGGCCGAGTTATCTAGGAAGCTTTGAAATCTCATAAAACTTGTGAATCATACATAAAACATGGTCCACTATGTCTAGAATCTCGTCTTGTGGCATTCAGAACAATATTGTTTGTACTTTTTGTCCATAGTATTCATGGTCCTAAAGGCTAACAACATAATCTTCTAGATGATAGACCTGACATAATCTAATGTACTCAAAGAGATCCATGGTCATAAATGTTGGGATTTGCCAATCTATATCCAACTGTCAATGTTCGAAGTTATTCGTACACTATATAATGGTATAGATATTATGAAGCAATAGAGTAGTTTTTCTTTTGAAAAGAAGTCAAACACTTATTTCTGATTTTTTGGACGCCACATGAAAGTATTTGGTTTATTTTCTTTGTTTTATTTCAATGTCTTCAAAACATTATCAAATTTGTAGGCATGCATATTCTTTGCATGAAGTTAGTTGCATTTTTTAAAACTCGCGATGGTTCTCGATATATGGACAACATTGGTACCAACAAATGGCACCTGTAAAATTAAAGAGCAACCTATTACACTTACTTGTATTTCGGACCTAATTTTTTCAAATCGGTATAAAGTCCTCTAAGTGGAAATTTAGCTAGGTAGGAAGCTTGAAATATTCGAAAACTAGGAAGTTGTAGGAAAGCATGGTCCACTTTGTCGGAAATGTCAGGTGGCCATACTTTTTTCAACTAGGTTTAGCCTAGAAGGAGCGAGATGCTTCAGTTAATAACTTAACACGGTTAGTGGAAGTACATGTTACATCAAGGACCTCAAAAAAGTGAAAATTACACCCAATCCATATTTTAGTACAAAGGGCCCTGAAAATAAGCATGGAAAAGAAGTCAGGACTGGCTCTCCTTCTCCACCCAGTAGCTGAGGCATATCGTTGTACTAGAACAACAACTACTTGCTTAACAAAAAGGAAATCAGCGTGGTGCTCACTTTTGCCAGATCTTGCTGATGAAGTGCATCAAGTGTGATGGGACGTGTGTATATATATATCATGTACAATATCCCTTCTCCAGTATGGTGAGTGTCGGTCTTTGGAATAACCTTCCATGCCAATGTTTGGGAAGCAAGTGCAAAATCGAAACCCAATTTTTTTGATTCCCTACTACTTTTTATCGCCACCCCGACACAACATAGCTGATGAACACATGATAGACAAACACAAAGCCTTCGTACCATGTATAGAGTTGAAAGCGGTATCCTGCGAAAGTCCCGTTTCTAGTTCATTTTGAAGTACTCCTATAGAACCTAAAAATGAACTAGAAGCAGGACTTTCGTGTGATCCTGCTCGCAACCCTGACCATGGCACAAGTGTGGAGTGCCATGATGTGGAAGAGGGGGAGATCAGCTGGTAGGTGTTCGCTAGGGTGCTGAGAAGATACATACTTGATTACATTGTGTAAAAATTTGACTGAATAAATAGAGTAACTAATACTTGATTACATTGTGTAAAATAAGTATCGGTCGAGGTAGAGTAATGCTTTCTAATAATGCTAATTCTGTACCAACATTCTTTATATATTTGGAGTAAATCTTGGTCAAAGAAAAAACGTGCAAAACAAGGACGCCTTATTTCTTAGGATGGAGGTAGAGTAATACTATGCAAATAGAAGCTGTAAATAAATAATATGTCTAGTCAAACCGACATGATGAGACTATAATGTGTCAGGAGGTGACATGGTTAATTTAGTGCACAACGTCGTGCTAGTCTATCATGCTAGCTGACGTCCTTGATCCAGCCGCTCCTATAGCAAAAGAAAAGAAAAAACCTCTTTCAAAGATCCATCTCATCTTCCCCATCTCCCTTTAGTTTATCCCCACTCTTTGATGCTGCCTGGCCGCATTTGGGACCCTCTCCACTATGAAGTTCACATATTTTCCTCACCATCACGCCCGCTGCAACACTCCTTCCAGACCACCACTCCTCTCCTCCAAACCCCCGTCCCCAGCAGTTCTATATAGTCCGACCTCTCCCCAATCCCCCGGGACGCGATGGCACATTGTCTTTACAAAATTTGTAGAGTTTCGATGGAGAGTAGGAAGTGCAACGGGTTTAGCGAAGTCGGCGACGACGTCGTTGATACGTTGCAAACATATCTATAATTTTTGATGTTCCATGCTTGTTTTATATCTACTTTCTTATGTTTTGTCCACACTTTGGAGTATTTTTATACACTTTCTGGGACTAACCTATTAATAAAACTAAGTTATTCTGAAGAGTCCACCATACGTACCTATTAGCATTTGCTATTCCAAGTATATTCATGTTTTTATCTACCTTCCGAATTAAACTTGTTATGTGAAAACTAGTTATTAAAGCTCTCACGAACTTGATGGCACACTTTACTTTTCTTGCCCCTAATAAACTTGAACTATTGTGTCACCTATGTTGTATATGCTTGCACTTATATGTTGGTGATTAGCAGAACCATGCTGTCATGGGGAACGCTTTCAGCATTGCACTTGTAATTTGTACCTAGTTGATATCATTCTATTTTGTCTATGGATGTTGTCGGTGTGAAATGAAAGGGGATCATGTAAGTCCATGGAGTTATATATGTGTGTTAGAGAAACGCCTGGGCCGCTGGTCTAATCCATGCCTAATCATGGTGGAAACCTACAGCGTAACCATAATGAGCAATCTATGAAGCATTCTTCTTATAAAAAAGAGATATAGATTGAGAAGAACAGAAAAAGAGAAAAAAAGAGATGAGAAAAGAGAGAAAAAAGCACCATTTTCCCATGGTAAATAAGAATATTGCTGAGATGCTCATTGTCTGCTTTCCTTGTAATTTTGATATGGGGATTCTTCCGTATCGTCGGGCAAGGGGTACCCCGTTGGCGGTTCTCTATGATACACATGTACTTACTATGACAAGAACTTACTGGTAACTAAACTTGAGTAGCATGAGGAGCGGCCCTCGTATTCAAGGGACATGAGATTTCTAACTTATACTTTGTCAAGCATATACTCCATAGTTTGTTCACTTTAACCTTAATCACTTCAAGATGCTTATGATAGGGGCAATCAGAGCTAAAAGCTAATAAGTACCATAATTTTTGGAAGGTCTTTATGAGACTTGAATCCCTTCTTCCTTCTATGAAGGCCTTTCTTTTACTTTTATGTTGAGTCTCCATCTTCTATCTTTATGCACCTATTGAGAGATCATAGTGGCCATTCTTAGTTCTATGTGCATTGTCCCAAGACTTGTTGATTGATGCATAACTTTGATATTGCTTGTTCGTAAACTATTTGTATCTAGTCACCCTTATAAACTTTGAAGGTGTCCTATGCGTTTATGTTTGCTACTCTATGAGGGACAAGCTGAATGCCACTATGCTATGTTTTCTTTATGTGAAACAAAAAAACGTCCTGCAAAGCATTGTTATTCATGAATCTTTTGTTTGTGCCTTTTCATGTTGCAACATAGTTGCTATGCCTTATTGTTAGAACTATATCTTTCATGCTATGTTGAAGTACTATGATCCCAGCTATCAATGTTTTAGAAATACTTTGATCAAATTTATGATGGTGCATGTCACCTCAAAATTTATTCTTTCTTTTTATCACTTACCTACTCGAGGATGAGCAGGAGTTAAGCTTGGGGATGTTGATACGTTGCAAACGTATCTATAATTTTTTATATTCCATGCCTGTTTCATTTCAAATTTCTTATGTTTTTTCCACACCTTGGAGTATTTTTATACACTTTCTGGGACTAACCTATTAACAAGATTCCATAGTGCCAGTTGCCTGTATTCTTCTGTTTTTTGGTTCCAGGAAACTCAGAAAATGAATATTCTCATAATTGGACCGGACAAAACCCAAAGTCAATATTTTACCGGAAGACTCATGGAGCCCAAAGCAGAGACGGAGAAGCGCCAGGGCCTGGCCACACCATATGGTGGCGCGGGTGACCCCTGGCCGCGCCACAAGGTGGTGTGGGCCCCCTAGCCAGCCACTGATCTTGCCCCTTCGTCTATAAGAAGTCCCCAATGCAAAAACCCTAGAGAGAACAGCCTCCAGCCACAAAAAGTTCTGCAGCACCGCCGCCACCGAAGGGGAGATTCAGAGGACAGAATGTCTCTGTTCCGGCACCCTTCCCAGACGGGGAAGTGCCCCGGAGCCATCTCCATCGATCTCCACCACCATCTCCATCGTCGTTGCTGATTCCCATGATGAGGAGGGAGTAGTTCTCTCTCGAGGCTAAGGGTTCTACTAGTAGCTATGTGTTCATCTCTCTCTATGCATGATCATATTGTGATCATGATCTTTGTAATCAAGTAGATCTACCTTGCTACTCAAGTGCTTTAATAGATCTCTGCTCTCCCCATGTGTGTGAAAGTGACAGCGTGCACACCATGGTGGCACATAGGCTAGAGATTACAAATACTTATTATGAGTTATATTTGGAGTTGGATGTTTCTATGAAATTGTGGTGTTTGTTGGAACCATCTAGAGCTCTAGGTGACAGTGTGGGGTTATCTAGATGGGGAAAGCGAACTTTGAGGTGTCATGTTATAGCCCTACCATGGATTAGAGTGTCCAACTAGAGAGTAGCTCAGAGTAGTATCATGAAGAGAAGATATTTATATGAGAGTGTTCACTAGTGAAAGTATGATCCCAAGGCCTTGTTTCTAAGCATTGAAACACCATTTGCAACTAGATCTGTTACAAGTTTTTTTGCTTACATCTTTATTTTAGTTTCCCTTTAGTCTTTTCCACGCCATCAAAGTATTTTCTAGCACCGTTACCACTTATAATTATCCATACCACTTGTATTTCACTATATCTTCGCCGAACTAGTGCACCTATACACCTGACAAGTGTATTGGGTGTGTTCGGGACACAAGAGACTTCTTGTATCTTGATTACAGGGTTGCTTGAGAGGGGATTCCTTTGACCACTTCCTTCCTGAGTTCGATAAACCTTGGGTGATGCACTTAAGGGAAAACTTGCTGTTGTTCTACAAACCTCTACACTTGGAGGCCCAACAACTCTCTACAAGAATAGAAGTGCGTAGACATCAGTCGTCAACTAAATCTCTAAGCGCCTGGACACTAAAAGCGTTGTCCGGCTGGCCGCATTCTCCAAGGAGCTACACCACCAAGTTGCCAGAGGAGAAGGTTACCGCTTCTCGAACTATGAATGCTCGATAGTGGTCTCCTTCAACCAAATTTATGCCCACATGATCTCCTACATCCACAGTCTATTTATCTGCATGGAGCCAGGATGCAAGTGGGTCGGCAACAAATTAAAGTTGTATCTGCACCTTAGATCTACCCACTCTAAGTCGGTTCCTCCACGGGTCTCGCGGAGAACAAATGTCATCAGCATCGAGAAGGCAGGAACATTGTTAATCGACAAGATTGTCGGGCACATGTCAACACCCAGATTTTTAATCCCAGATGCCTGTTATGCCATACCTCGCAATCCCATGATTACCATTTTTGCGAGACATAATAGATTTGGATATCACATTATATCATCCATTACAAACCATAAATAAGGTCTTACACAATAAAGGATCTCACGATCTAGTCTTAGTACAATCAAGTAGAGGAATAAATAGCGTAGCGGTGGGGTCCATCTTCAGAGTCACAGGCAATGCTGACGATAGAAGATAGTCCTAGTTATCATAGCCATCCTGCTGGCCTTCATCTTGGTAATCTCCTTCATAGTCTGGCCACGGGAATAGCCAGAGACAAAAGCCATGAGTACTCTTTAAGTACTCGCAAACTATCAGTAACAAGTAAGATATTTCTAGTAGGGATGCTAAACTCTAAGTTTAACTATAAAGTTAAGTTTGAAACCTAAGCTGAGTTCATAAACAAAGAAAGATAAAATAAGTTTGAAAACACTTAAGTGGGAACTTAATCATCATAGTCACAACATTGTTGTGGTCAAGTCATGCCACGATTCATTTCATAAGTTGTTTTGAAGACATCTGACAATGGTACAATATGGCCACTCCAACTGTCCATAACCGTAGACGCGGCTATTCGAATAGTTTGACACTCTGTAGAGGTGGTACACTTTCACCACAAGATTCGATACATCTATCAGGGATAACCCTAAATCATCATACTTAGTATGCAGATAATCAAACATAACCTTTCCTTTACACACCCTAGTATAAGCACCTCTCCTATGAGCATGGCCTCCCAACCATGACCATTTGTCATCTTGGGTACTGCATAGGTGGACAACATTGAGAGGTAGCCTTAGCTCAAACCTCTCCCGCGAGGGAACTAATACTAATGCATATAAACTTCTGGCTAAGCCTTACCCAATTCAGGTATTGTGATTGTACGGTAAAATTGGAATGGTATCGCATCCAAACCCAACCATCAGTTTTGTAAAAGGGCTAAGGCTCATGCGTCAACATTTTCATCATAATAAACCATTTGTGTTTATCCACACATGTCAAAACATCTCAATAGAATGACTCATCATTCAAGGTTTTCACAAATCATTTTCACCAAGTATTCACATCTAAAGTGATCTAGTTTTTGGTTTAGCTCTAAACTACTAAGTTAAGAGTGTTCACTAAGGTGGGATGCTAAGATCAATCTCATGCCATAGAATGACATCTAAGTCTAACTAGATAGGTCAAGTTTTATACTCTTTATGCTACCTTCTAAACAAGTAAAGGACTTTGGTAAAGTAAAGAAAAGTAAAGCTTGGAATTAAATCTTGGAATAGGTATAAGTCCAAAATGGTATAACCAAAGCATGCCTAATGCCTTTGCTTAGGTTATCTACATTGAAAGGGTTAGCTTGCATTGTTAATGATGGCTTGCCTTGTGCAGTGTAGTGGTTGAAGTTTTATTCCTCCTCTTGGTAGAACTCCTCCTCTTCGTATGTTTGGTCGGTACTATCGTCTATAAATACATACGGAGTACACAATCACCAAACAATACTTAACTAGTCTATTTAGCACACTAAGGCACACATTTGATGATCTAATATCATCACAAGCATCACAAGGCTTAATGAACTAGTTTCATTTATTTTATTTGAGAAAAGTAATTTCTACTCATTGAAATTAACTAAGATTTAATATTCTCCAATTAAAATATGGGATCATGTGGACACATGTTATCGCCACATATTCTAACATATGGGAATGTGATTTAAAGGATGGATCACACTTTACTAACTTTAAGTTTAATATTTAATGATTTAAAGTGACTAGAAATGCCTATATAGCATTATTTTGGTACTACTCCAAAGTCACTGCATGCAAACCTTAATATTATTACATATTCAGATAGATATGGTTCAATGTGATTTTTGAGAGATGGAATCAACTCAAAAGCTATTATGGTTGATTTTATAAAAATGTTTGAATGTGCAAATGCTTCTGTCTTGTTATTCTTACTAGGAGAGATCTCTAACTCTAAATGAATTAAATCCAACGGTCTTGGATAGATCTTTTCAGAACCTTTCCAACAAAATTGGAATCACTCAATTTGGTTCAGTACATCTTCCTGAATTGATTTTTGAACTAAGTGACATAATTGAGTTTAAACCTAAATAGAAAAATCTAGTTTTGAATTACTGGGTCAGCGCGGGAAATGAAATGGGCCGGCCCAGTGACGCTCAGCGGCGCAGAGGGCGGCTGACAGGTTGTCCCGCTTGTCAGCGAGTTAAAACCCGAAACGGTATCTAGCGATCTAGGCCACACGATTATAAGGAGGATCAACGGCTCACAATCGTCATCGACGACGGACTCGTCGTTAGCGAGAACAAACCCTCAACGGATGGTGGGGGTTTACCAGGGCTCCAGCTAGTGCGGCAAGGCAGGCGATCAAACTGTACGGCGACGGCGGACTCAGGCAAGGTCACCGCAGAGGCTGCGGTGGACAGAATCAATGGCAGCGTCTCCTCCTCTATAGCGGGCTCCTCCGGTGCAATTCCGGCGAACTACGGCTCGAGCGGCTCCGGCAAGAGAGGGGAAATGTTAAGGGGAGATAGGGAGTGGAATGGTGTGAGGAATTCGTGCTGGGGAGGCCTGCTTATATAGGCACGACGGTGAGACCGAGAGGTATGGGCAGGCGTCTCCGGCGAGGGCAGTACAGGGGGCTATCGGCGTGGGTGAGGTAGGCGGACGGTGGGCAGTTCCCTGGCGGTGCTCTACGGCGTAATGGCGCGGCTAGGGGCGGTGGCATATGGTCGGGAGCATCGTGCACTCTGGGAGACATAGGCGGTGTTCGACGCGGCTCCCGGCAACTGTGTGTCGCGCGGCGGTAAACGACCGTGCCTAGCGGGGTGCTGGGGTTGAGGCGGAGCGGCGTGCGCGGTATGAGGTCGAGGGGCGGTCTGCTACGTGCTGGCGGCTATCACACTCTGGCACGCTCTGGCGAGCTTGCAAAGAGAAAGGGCAGCAACGCTGGGGAGTGGTCTGATGACCCACAAGTATAGGGGGTGTATCGGAGTATTTTCGAGGGAAGTGAAACCCAATTTATTGATTTGACACAAGGGGAGCCAAAGAATATTTATAAGCCTTAACAACTGAGTTATCAATTCAGCTGCACCTGGAAACAATCTTGCTCACAGCAGTTTATCAGTAGCAACAGTTTTGTATTAGGAATAGTAAAGTAACAGCAGTAGTAAAGCAAAGACAGTAGTAACAAAAGCAGTAAACAGTGGGATTCGAGTGCGGTAGGCATAGGGATGGATGGACGGGCATTGCATGGACAAGACAATTCACATAGCAATCAGAACATAGGGCAATTTCAGATAATTAAGATAAAACATCCAAGTACTAGATAATCATAGGCATGTGTTCTATATATAGTCATATGTGCTTGCAATGAGAACTTGCACAACATCTTTTGTCCTGCCAGCCCATTTGCAGCGGGGCCTCTAGGGAACTACTGGCAATTAAGGTGATCCTTTTAATAGAGCACCGGAGAAAAGCATTAACACTCCGTGAACACATGTGATCCTCACATCAAAGCCATTCCCTGCCGGTTATCCCGATTTCTGTCACTTCGGGGCCATAGGTTCCGGACAACAACGTGTGTATACAACTTGTAGATAAGAGCAAAAACAATACTATCATAATGAATCAATAACATGTTCAGAATTGAAATCATGGCACTCGGGCCCTAGTGACAAGCATTAAGAACAACAAGTCGCAACAAAGTAATAAAAGATACTAGGCTCCATGCCCTAACAATCTGATCCCATTACATGAACGATTTCATCCAATCCCTACCATCCCCATAGCCTACAGCGGGGGATAACTCACTCATAGATGGGGGAAACATGGATGGTCGATGGAGATGATGGTGGAGATCGATGGAGATGGCTCCGGGGGCACTTCCCCGTCCCGACAGGGTGCCAGAACGGAGTTTCTGGTGCTGTTTCGTGGAATCTAGTGGTGGCGGCGGAGCGGAACTCCTTCTGGAAAATCGTAGAATCCCCCGAAGCTTTTAGGTCAGAAGGCTTCTTATAGGCGAAGAGGGAGACCGAGGGGGTGCTTGGGGCTACCACACCATGCCCTGGCACGGCCAGGCCCAGCCCGCGCCTGGGGGGGTGTGGCCAGCCCCTGGCCCTCATCCGTCTAGTATTCTGGCTCCTGGAGTCTTCTGGAAAAATAGGCACTTTGGCTTTTGTCCTGTCCAATTCCGAGAATATTCATTTTCTGACTTTCCTGGAACCAAAAACAACAGAAATAGGCAGCTAGCACTATGGCTCTTGTTAATAGGTTAGTCCAAGAAATCATATGAAAAGTACTCCAAAGTGTGGACAAAACACAAGAAAGGAGATAAAACCAAGCATGGAACATCAAAAATTATAGATACATTTCCAATGTATCAACATCCTCAAGCTTAACTCTTGCTCGTCCTCGAGTAGGTAAGTGATAAAAAGAAAGAATAATTTTTGAGGTGACATGCACCATCAAAGACTTGACCAAAGTATTTGTAAACATTCAAAGCTGGGATCATAGTACTTCGATCATAACATGGAAGACAAAGTTCTAGCAATAAGACAAAGAAACTATGATGCAACATGAAAAGGCACAAAAAAAAGATTCATGAATAACAATGCTTTGCAAGACATTTGTTTGTTTCACATAAAGAAAACATAGCATAGTGGCATTCAGCTTGTCCCTCATAGAGTAGCAAATATAAATGCATAGGGCACCTTCAAAGTTTACAAGACTGACTAGATACAAATAGTTTAAAACAAGCAATATCAAGGTATGCATCAATCAACTAGTCTTGGGACAATGCACATAGAACTAAGAATGGCCACTATGCTCTCAAGAAAGTGCTCATAGAATGTGTGGAGACTCAACAAGGAAATGAGCAGGTTTTGAAAAGTTTGAAAGGCTTCCAAATGTTGAAAGTATGGTACTCATTAGCTTTGAGCTCTCATTGCCCCTATCATAAGCATCTTTAAATGGTTAAGGTTAAAGTGACACAACTAAGAGGATATGCTTGACAAGTTATAAATCGAAGCCTCATGCCCCTTACTTACGAAGACCGATCCTCATGCTACTCAACTTCAGTCACAAGTAAGCTCTTGTCATTGTAAGTATATACGTATCATAGAGAACCGCCAACGGGGTACCCCTTGCACATGACACGGGAGCTATCCCATAATCAAAATAACAAGGCAAGCAAACAATGAGCATCTCAACGATATTTTTATTGAGGATGCTTCATAGAATACTCATTACGGTTATGTTGCAAGTTTCCACCATGATTAGGCATGGCTTAGGCTAGCGGACCAGGCATTTCTCTAACATACATACAAACTCCATGATCTTAGAAGTTCCACTTTTATTTCAGACCGCCGCGATCCATAAGTAAAAGAACATGATATCAACGAGGTACTAAGTACCAATGAAATGTTGAAAACGTTCCCCATGAAACATGGTTCTGCTAACTTCAACTTATAAAGCGCAAGCATATACGCAACAAAGAAGGATGCAATGGTTCAGACTTATTAAGTGCAAGAAAATAAAGTGTGCCATCAAGTTTGCGAGAGCTTTACTAACTAACTTTCTCATAACAAGCAAACATTCTATTCGGAAGAAAACAAGGCATATTGAATATGCACGGAAGTAGCAAATGATGCTAATAGGTAGGTATGGTGGACACTTTGGCAATAATTGGTTTAAGGGAGTTGGAAACTTGAGTAAAACATACTCAGTGTAAGTGAAGGCTAGCAATAGTAAGGGAGCGACAAATGAGAGAGCAATAATGGCCATAATCATGCAGAGCGACAAAACATCATTGGTCAAAGCATAAAGTGATACTACAAGTTGAAAACTAAAGGATCATAAAGGCTTAAGGTGACTTGAGATAGTCATAACATGGTGTGAGCATGCGCCAAGTCAACCCAAATAAAGCATCAAAGGAGAATACCACTATACTTATGCTTTAATATGCTAAAACAATGCATGATTCATCCAAGGCACATTAAACAATCTCAATTGTTTATAACAAGTCATGCTACAACAAAGAATACTAAGCATAAAGCCAAAACAATATCAAGCATGCCATGACAAAGCATAGGCCACAATCAAAAACAAGTTGTCTTTACCACTTAAGCATGAGCTTTCCTACTCTTTTCCAAACCAAACCAAACTATTTGAACACCAATATATGAAAGAGGGGGTCCAACCAATTTATTCAGAAAACTAAGCAAACCAAGCAAATGAAAAACCAAAACAAAAACGAAAAAGAAGACGCTCCAAGAACAACACAACTGTGCATGAAACAATAAAAATGAAGTGTTTGGAAGCAACCTGGAATTTTTATTGATGAAGAAGGGGATACCTTGGGCATCCCCGAGCTTTGACTCTTGTACTTCTTGGATATTTCTTGGGGTGACACGCGTGGCATCCCCAAGCTTGAGCTTTATTCCATCCTTCATCTCATTACTCATTCCTTCCATACACCTGAAATTTTCCCTTCATACAAAACATCACACAATCTTTATTAGCAACATTAGTGCACTCAAGATAAATAAGTATTAAGGTTCAGTTCTAACACCAAATAGACTTCCATTAGAACACTAGCTACTGCAGAACTTCCCTCAAAAAGCTCAATTCCCCAAAAGAACTCAAGAAGGAACCAACAAGAAGCAAATGCAGAAAATGGCAGAAATCTGTCAAAACAGACCAGCAGGTAATGACGAATTTTTTCAAAGACCTTATGTTGCTCAAATCAAAAAGTGTTGAACTAACGAAAGTTAGATAACAACCTGGGGCAGAAGCACAAAAATTCACGACAAAAATACGTTCAGAGATTTTACATGAATTTGTATGGTGAAGCACATAAATCTGTTTCGGGACAGCAACTTTCCCAATCATTACTTCTCTCTCATTAGAGGTTAGTCTTGGAAGTAATAACTTCCAAGACTCATCTAAAACTTTTGGGTTATCTCCCAATAAGTACTTTTTTTAACGTCTTTAAGTTAGGCAAAAGCAAAAACTAAAATGGATAGAATAGAAGTAAGCGGAGATAATCATGATGAAAACATTGTTTTGTTCAATGAAATCCTTTTGTTAACAAGGTTGATCAGGTCTTGTTACCAAAAAAATTTCATATGATACAAAACTTTGTATTCCACTAATGATTATATTACCTCAACCTTGATAGCAATGGTCCCAATCATAATAGTTTCAAACTTTTCTCTTGGTATGGGACAATATATTTCTCCAACTTGAATGCCCCCAACATGTTCAATTGAATTCAAACCATAAGTCCTTTCAATCTTCTTGGGGAAATAGACAGTATGTTTCTTGCCATTAACACTGAAGGTCACCTTCCCTTGATTACAATTAATAACAGCTCCTGCAGTATTTAAGAAAAGGTCTCCCAAGAATAATAGACATATTATCATCTTCAGGCATAAAACGTTTGAGAGGATGCTCTCATAAGAAATATGAGTTGAAGTAAAAGAGAGCATCAAGAAGCAAATTCAAAACACATTTAAGTCGAACCCACTTCCTATGCATAGGAATCGTGTATGCAAATAAATTCAAAAAGAACAAAGTGACAAGCATAGGAAGATAAAACAAGAGTAATTTCAAAACTTTCAACACATAGAGAGGTGTTTCAATACCATGAAAACTTCCACAACCATATTTTCCTCTCTCATAATAATTTTCAGTAGCCTCATGAAGAAACTCAACAATATAACTATCACATAAAGCATGATTTTCATGATCTACAAGCACTAGAGCTTTATTATAAACACTTTCAAAAGAATCCTTAGGAACATAACATTCATCCTTCTTTAGTAAGCATGGAGGACAATCAAATAATGTAAGGGATAAAGAGTCACTCTCATTAGAAGGTAGGCATGGGTAGCTAATCCATTCTTCCTCCTTTTGTTCATCACTCTCCTCCTCTTTTTCATCTAATGAGATTTCAGGTTCATCAAATTCTTCTTCCATAGGATCCTGCAAGGCATTAGTCTCTTCCATTTGTGGAAAGCATCTATTAAAATATTCAAGAATATAACCATTTTCATCCTTGCAATTATCAAAGCAAAATTTAAATATACCATAAACCTCATATTTGTAAGGTGAATCATCAATATTTTCAAGCAAACTAGCAAGTTCAAAAGCACCCTTCCAAGCAATAAATTCTTCAATTTGTTCCGCATCATAAAATTCATAAATTCCTTTAGCATAAGAAGATATGGTATCATTATCATTATACTCACATTGAAAAGGGAGGTGTTTATACCTCTTTCTGCAACGAGATTCATCATAACAATAAGTAACATTATAAGTAGAGCACACGTTTCTAGCAATGGTATACAATCTATCAATTTGTTCCCATAAGTGTTTCCCTTTTTGTGACAAGCGGTGTTCCTTATAATAATATTTTTGATCTTCCGTGAACCCACCTTTCCAATAAGCTTCAGTTTCAAAGAAACCAACCATTGACAACAAGCATGATAAGGCAAGACAATAACAGACCAATGAAAATAACAACTAGAGAAGGAACTACTTTTTTTGTATTTTTGATAAAGAAACAAGCAAACAAGGAGAAAATAAACTTAGCTTGAACAATAGTGAATCCAAGTGAACTTGATAAATAAAGCTATGCTCCCCGGCAACGGCGCTAGAAAATAGTCTTGATGACCCACAAGTATAGGGGGTGTATCGCAGTATTTTCGAGGGAAGGGAAACCCATTTATTGATTCGACACACGGGGAGCCAAAGAATATTTATAAGCCTTAGCAACTGAATTGTCAATTCAGCTGCACCTGGAAACAATCCTGCTCACATCAGTTTATCAGTAGCAATAGTTTTGTTGTAGGAATAGTAAAGTAACAGCAGTAGTAAAGCAAACACAGTAGTAACAAAAGCAGTAAACAGTGGGATTCGAGTGCGGGAGGCATAGGGATGGATGGACGGGCGTTGCATGGACAAGATAATTCACATAGCAATCTGAACATAGGGCAATTGTAGATAAATAAGATAAAGCATCCAAGTACTAGATAATCCTAGGCATGTGTTCCATATATAGTCATACGTGCTCGCAATGAGAACTTGCACAACATCTTTTGTCCTGCCAGTCCGTTTGCAGCGGGGCCTCTAGGGAACTACTGGCAATTAAGGTGCTCCTTTTAATAGAGCACCGGAGCAAAGCATTAGCTGATATGGGGTGGCCCGATCTTCCCAGTAAGCGGATGGCGGTGATGATGGTGGATGATAGATAACTAGCATGTAGCTATGAACTCTCCCGCTCGATCCCTGATGCCAATGCAACAGCTCTCGAACCTTGTAGGATATTCACAACACCACGCTCTTGCGCACGCAGCGGTGACCACGAACGGTAGTATGCAATCTACTAATTCCCAATGGAACAACAGATCACACTCAATTATAGTTGGTAGATTCGAACACATGGTAATTCTAGAGGTTCTATGAAAGAAACAACTCCAAAATATTTTAACATGGTCTAAAACCTAACTAGAGGTCGTCCCATAGCTTATAAGGGCGGCTGGGGCGGCCAGAAACCGAAACTAAACGCAAACGACTCAAACTGATACAAACCGACTCGGACCAGATTCGGTCGGTGGGCGGATACTCCGGCCGAAATCGGCCGGACACTCTGGGTGAAGTGTGGCGGATAGTCCGGTCTGGCCGGAAACTTTGAAGTGTCCGGGTGGCGTCCGTGTAGTGTCTGAACTAGCATACTAAATGTCCACGCCAGTTTGCCTCTCGACCAGGCCGGACAGTCCGGGTGGATCTGGCCGGACACTCCGGTCGTGGCAGATCTTTTTGCCTTCGTCTTGATGATCTTCTCTTGCGCCTTCCTCCCGCTCCTTCCTCGCGCATCCTTGGGCGATCATCATGTTGGGCTTCTCTTCTAGCCCTTCTCCTCCTCGCGCCATGCTTGTTTCTCCAACGAACCTGATCATACATAAATGCATAGACTTAGGCAGTATAAAGTTCTCATCAATCAAAGTACCAGATTCGTTTAGGAGTAAATTCACCTGTTGTTCTAGTAGCTTAGCACGAGCTCTTGTAATAGGTCCAATTCTAATCTCATTGGACTGATCCTTTCTTGCAACAGTTGTAGAATCTTTAGTAGTTATTGCGGTAGGTGTAATTGTAGGGATGTCCTCATCATCTCCCCCCTTCAAAAGGCATCGACCTCTACGCTCCAAGGTCTTCTCCAGCATATGGTGACAAATCAGCAACGTTGAAGCTATTGCTAACTCCACCAAACTCCTCAATAGGTATATCAACCGAGTAGGCATTATGATTAATCTTGGCTAACACCTTGTAAGGACCAGCACCACGTGGCTTCAACTTTGACTTTCGAAGTTGTGGAAACCTATCCTTGCGTAGATGCACCCAAACCATATCTCCAGGCTTGAACAACACTTCTTCCTTGCTTGATTCCTTGCAGCAGCAATGTTCTTGCCTTTCTTCTCAATAGCCTCTCGAGTCTTCTTATGTATTTTCTTCACATAATCATCACGTTTTGATGCCTCCATATCAACTCTCTCATGTAATGGCAGAGGCAACATATCAAGCGACGTCAATGGCTTGAAACCATACACCACCTCAAAAGGACAAAGCTGAGTAGTTGAATGCACAACCCTGTTGTAAGCAAACTCAACATGTGGCAAACACTCTTCCAACTCCCGCAGATTCTTTTTAATCATGGTCCTTAGCAGCTGTGACAATGTTTGATTCACCACCTCCGTTTGACCATCTGTTTGGGGATGACATGTAGTACTAAACAACAACTTCGTTCCTAGCTTTCCCCATAAGGTCTTCCAAAAGTAGCTCATCAACTTCACATCACGGTCAGAAACAATCGTCTTTGGTACTCCATGTAATCTCACGATGTCCCTGAAAAACAGGTTAGCAACATGCGACGCATCGTCGTTTTTGTGGCAGGCAATAAAATGAGCCATCTTAGAGAACCTATCCACTACCACAAATATAGAATCATGACCTCTCTGAGTTTTAGGTAGACCTAGCACAAAATCCATACTAATGTCTTCCCATGGAGTAGTCGGTGCAGAGAGAGGTGTATACAAACCGTGAGGCTTCAGCTTAGATTTCGACTTGTGGCATGTAATACATCGGCTCACAAATCTGTACACATCACGCCTCATCTTGGGCCAATAAAAGTGATCAGCAAGCATGAGCAACGTCTTCTCACGCCCAAAGTGACCCATCAAACCTCCAGCATGTGATTCCTGCACTAAGAACAAACGCAACAACGATTCTGGAATACATAGTTTGTTAGCTCGAAACAAATATCCATCATTTATATGATACTTATCCCATGCGTTTCTAAGAGCACACAAACGATATGGTTCAGCAAAATCATGGTCAGTTGCATAAAGTGCACAAATAGCTTCTAATCCAGGAATTTTAACATCAAGATTGGTTAATAGCATGTTCTTCCTAGATATAGCATCAGCAACAACGTTCTCTTTTCCCTTCTTATAGTTAATGATGTAAGGAAAAGACTCAATGAACTCAACCCATTTAGCTAATCTTCTATGCAAGTTTGATTGCGCTTTCAAGTATTTCAATGCTTCATGATCAGAATGTATGATGAATTCTTTTGGCCACAAATAATGTTGCCAAACCTCAAGTACTCTAACAAGTGCATACAATTCTTTATCATAGATTGAATAATTCAAACGAGCACGGTCAATTTCTCAGAAAATAAGCTATAGGCCGACCCTCTTGCATCAAAACGCCACCTATACCTATACCACTAGCATCACATTCAACTTCAAATTACTTCGAAAAATCAGGTAATGCAAGTAATGGTGCAGAAGTAAGCAAACGTTTTAATGTATCAAAAGCAATGTCTTGGGCCGCGCCCCATACAAAAGGAACACCTTTCTTTGTCAAATCATTTAATGGTGCAGCAATGGTGCTAAAATCTTTCACAAAGCGCCTATAGAAACCATCGAGACCGCGGAAACTACGCACTTGACTAACATTCATTGGAGTAGGCCAATTCTGAATTGATTCAATTTTAGATTGATCTACCACTACTCCATGCTTAGAAACAACAAATCCTAGAAATATGACCATATCTTTTGCAAAAGTACACTTCTCAAGATTAGCATACAGTTTATTATTACGTAACACTTGCAAAACTTGTCTAATATGAGTGTAATGTTCAGATTCGGTGTGGCTATATATGAGTATATCATCAAAGTAAACAACCACGAAACGACCAATAAACTCTCTCAAAACATGATTCATCAAACGCATGAACGTACTAGGTGCATTAGGAAGACCAAACGACATAACTAACCACTCATACAAACCGAATTTAGTTTTGAAAGCAGTTTTCCATTCATCCCCTTCTTTCCTCATAATTTGATGATAACCACTACGTAAGTCAATTTTAGAGAAAACAGCAGCACCACTCAACTCATCTAGCATATCCTCTAAGCGTGGAATAGGATGACGATATCGAATAGTGATGTTATTAATCGCTCTACAATCAACACACATGCGCCATGCACCATCTTTCTTAGGAACTAAAATAACAGGAACAACACAAGGGCTAAGAGAGACACGAATGTACCCTTTATCCAGCAACGCTTGTACTTGCTTCTAAATTTATTTAGTTTCTTCGGTATTAGTCCTGTAAGGTCCACGGTTGGGAAGTGTGGGGCCAGGAATCAGGTCCATTTGATGTTCTATACCATGCAATGGAGGCAAACCTGCGGGTACGTCTTCTGGAAACACATCCCCAAGGTCCTGGAAAACAGACGAGACACCAAGAGAAATACGGGTCATGTCGTTAGAAACCAATACCTCGCCCTTATACATGAGCACAAGTGGCACGGCTATAGGATCCTCACGAAACTCTCTCATATCCTCCTTGGTGGTTAATATCAATAACCCAGGCACTCTCTCACTTTTTGTTATATCACTCAATGTAGGCTCAATTACATCAGGAACAACTGTTACACAGTCTCGCCGAGTGGTAGTATCTTCCTTCACGTTCACCTCTATCTTCTAGCGAGAATCATTCACAATTTCTTGTGGTGTCATTGGCTGCATAGTAATCTTCTTTCCTTTGAATTCCAAGTAATATGTATTATCTCGGCCATTGTGTTGCACATGGCGATCATAGAATCTTTGTATGGCCCTATTTCAAAATTCACACGTACCATATGATTTACCTTCATCTCACCATTGTTGCTAAACCATTGTATGTAGTATGGCTTGGGATGAGGTAAGTATGTCAAATTCAGTTTGGCACATAGTTCCTTACTTGCAAGATTTCTGCAGCTACCTCCATCAATAATTACCTTGCAAGCTTTGTTTGGTCCAACTAGAGATTTTGTTTGGAACAAGTTGCAGCGCTGGGATTCCTCAACCGGTTGCACACTAAGTACATGTGAAGATACGACAATAGTGGGTGCACGCTCAGCATATGCATCAACACCTTCCTCGCCGTCATCAATATCATCATTAGAAGCTTCATCTCCACTTTCTACTTCACCTTGTTCATTAACAAACATAACCTTGCTGTTTGGACAATCCTTCTTGTAGTGACCTCTATCTCCACAAGTATGGCACACCACATCACGAGTACGTGCAGTAGACATGTTGGAACCCGAGCTAGCAGCAGGAACAACGGGTTTCCGAGCATTAGAACCAAACGAAGGTGTACTTGCTGGTTTGGCCGATGGTGTAAATGGAGCAGCAGCTGTGGCGCGGCTGTAGGAGGAGTAGGGCTGGCCGAAAATCTGCTGGAGGATGGAAAACGAGCGCGTGACTTCGCCTCTTCTGCCAACTGGGATTCGTCCTCTCTAGCATGATGCAACAACTCATTCATGGTGTCATACTTGTGATGACAAACAATGCTCTTGATTGGTAACTTAAGATTGTTTAGGAATCGCTGCATGGTCATCTCAATGGACTCACGAACTCGAGCACGCTGCATAAGCATCTCCATCTCCATGTAGTACTCATCAACTGTCATGGTGCCTTGCTTCAATTGCGTCAATTTATCAAAAACTGATCGCAAGTAGTTGGTTGGTACGAAACGTGCCTTCATGATTTGCTTCATCTCGCACCAATCCATCACAGGAAGTTCATTCTCCTCCCTCTAATGTTGCACAAGAGCATCCCACCAACGCAAAGCATAACCATCACATTCAGATGCTGCAAGCTTGACCTTCTTATCTTCTAGATAGTCAAATAAGCGCCAGAGTTTCTCAATCTTCAATTCCCAGGTGAGGTAGTCTTCAGGATCAATGGAACCATCAAACTTAGGAATCGAGAATTTTCGCTTTCCCAAACCGTCATCAGTAGCTTGGTTGGGCACACGTGGACCACGCCCAAGATGGGCAAACCCACGACCATGAGCAGGTGCATGGACAGGGGGAATAGCACGTCCCCTGCCAGCATGTGGAGTAGCATCAACAGTGCTACCCTCATCGAAATCATCAAAGGCATCATCATGTTGAGGATCTTCCCTTCTATGCAAGGCGGCTATCAAACCCTCA
Source organism: Avena sativa (assembly GCA_916181665.1). Taxonomy (NCBI): domain Eukaryota; kingdom Viridiplantae; phylum Streptophyta; class Magnoliopsida; order Poales; family Poaceae; genus Avena; species Avena sativa. The sequence goes on from OV702292.1 coordinate 276,491,282, forward strand.
ATGGACTGCTGCAAAGTTGTGACATTGACATTGAGCGTAGCCACTTGCATTTGGATAGTATCAACTGTCCCAACATGCTGATCCAATCTCATATTCATATCTTGGAGATTCTTGTCAATCACATCTGTCATGTTAGTAAACACACGTGTCAAGTGGGATTTCAAAGCCTCATATTCACGCCAATTGACGAGCTCATCATCCTTCTTTTTCTGCAACACAACATCATTATCACTAGTAGACATGATTAGTAGGTTAGTGCAAAAATCAGAATCTGTATGGTGGAAACTCTCACAACTCACTCACAACTAATAAGAAAGGAGATCTTACTGTTCCAAAGTGAATAGAGATGCTCTACCAAACAAAATCAAAGACTGATGCACTTGATGTGATGAAGTGAATATCAAAGGTATAGAGAACGATCGCAGGACACACAGGTTATTTAAGGTGGGGCTATAGGTATGGTATCCTATCTACACCGCAAACAAGTCCTAGTACTAATCATACAAATACCCAAGAAACACACACACTGGAGATAAACGTGGCAAAGCAACTTATGAAAAGGAATATTGCAGTGCACAAGAGAGACGCTAGTAATAGCTCAAATAGAATAGGCACACGATTGCTCAATCTACCAGTGCTATACAACAAGGCCTCCAATATTGCACACTTCTATATCTCTTTTTTGTCAAGCTTGTAGCTCTTTTCTCTTTTTTTTATACTGATTCTCTTTTCTTTTCTCTTTTTTTTGCAACTATATTACTCAATGCAAACGAGTACAACAACGTATAATAGAACTGGGCCGGATAGTCCCGTTGATATGCGCTGAAGACCCTGGTCGGGCCGGATAGTCCGGTGTGATTCGGCCGGATAGTCCGGTTTTGCCTTTCGAAATTTTTTGCACTTCAAAACCCTAATGAGCAGCCTGTCGGAGCAAAGCAACTAGTCTCGTGGGTATGTTCCTAGGAACAGATGCTGTAGATAGGCTGTTTCTATGGTATGCAAACAAAGGTACGCTATGTGGACTCGGAAAAACGATAAATACTTGCGGAAACGGTAACGGTGGGAACAGCGGAAAACAAGATGAAACCTTAAACCTAGACACAAACGGAAACTAGACTCCTACAAGGAAAAACCTGCAGATCGGATCTACGAGAAGATACAATCAGCAACTAAAACTCGAAAACGATGCAATCTAGTCTATGGCAAATATTTTTGTAAGGCTTTTTCTGTATAGGACGAAAACACTCTCTAATCTATGGATGGATTTGTGGATGCTTACCGAGGCAACACTAGAAATCTGATACCAAGATGATATGGGGTGGCCCGATCTTCTCAGTAAGCGGATGGCGGTGATGATGGTGGATGATAGATAACTATCCTGTAGCTATGAACTCTCCCGCTCGATCCCTGATGCCAATGCAAAAGCTCTCTAACCTTCTAGGATATTCACAACACCACACTCTTGCGCACGCAGCCGTGAGCACGAACGGTAGTATGCAATCTACTAATTCCCAATGGAACAACAGATCATACTCAATTATAGTTGGTAGATTCGAACACAGAATATTCCAGAGGTTCTATGAAAGAAACAACTCCAAAATATTTTAACGTGGTCTAAAACCTAACTAGAGGTCGTCCCATAGCTTATAAGGGCGGCTGGGGCGGCCAGAAACCGAAACTAAATGCAAACGACTCAAACTGATACAAACCGACTCGGACCAGATTCAGTCGGTGGGCGGACACTCCGGTAAGGATGGACACTCCGGGTGAAGTGTGACGAGGTTTGATCTCGTCAATTCCCATTGTTATGGACTTGGGTTTTGGAGAAGATGGGGACGCTGGAGATCGTGGCACGGTTAACAGACAAGCAACCAGGGGACACGAGATTTACCTAGGTTCAGGCCCCCGGAGGGAAAACCCTACTCCTGCTTGTCTGCTCTTTGATTACGGCAGAACCGAAGGTTACAGGGTGCGCAGATTCGATCTGGCGTGGATGCGTGTGCGAAAGTATGAGTCGAGTTGCCCTAGGACGTGCCCTCCTGGCCTTTATATAGACTTAGGCAGGTCCCGGGCGTAGTCCTAGTCGGTTACAAGTTCTAGGGTTTTACCCCTTTGAATTTCCTATCTCCTCTAGCCTTGCTCTCCAAGGATCCGAAGACGTCATGGGCCTTGGTCACCCGAAAATCTTCATGGGCCAGCGTATGTCCGCCGTGGGCCTTCCTTGGGCTGGACTAGGTATGCTGAAGTTACGTACCCATAGGGTATAACCATGTCAGTAGCCTCCGAGTGATCAGCGAATCGTAGATTCGGCTGAGGACTCTTCCATCCTTCGGGAGCAGCTATATGTTAATAGTATATGTGTGTAGGGATTGTTGATGCGTGTGCCTGACTCACCCGACGGATCAGGGTCAGTTAACTGTCTTAGGACGAAACAACACGATCTTCTTCAGGTTTGGGTCCCTTAACCCAGGCCTGGAACATATGCTGGCGTAATTCAACTCAGGCCGCAGAGGACTTATAGGAGTGGAATTCCAGTGATTTTAATTGGTGTACCCAACGCGTCCGTCGGGATTTTTCATCGTACCTGCTGGTACGGATTCATACTAGCAGAGCGCAGTCAGGTGCGTTGCCAGGCCATCAGATGATATCTGTAGGTCTTATCTTTGCGTCGCAGACGCAGCATCCAAATGTTTATCACCGCGGAGGTGTTTCGGGTGGCCAAGGAGGAAGTTACTCACTTAGCATTAATTGGGGCAGAGTTGCCGAAAAGTTTTGCGTGCTGATCCGAAAGATCGCAGTCGAAGATTTCATAGGGTGCGCGACCAGCGCTCCCTATGGGAGTAGCCCCCAAGTGTATGTTCGAGTCGTAGACTCGAACGAAGATTTTTAGTTAAAGCATTGTTTCAATCATTAGGTCCGCAGGACTCGAAAATTTTCGGATGCTTAAATCCATCCTCCCTATGGGAGTAGCCCCCGAGTCTGTAGTGGAGTCGTAAACTCGACGTAGGACTCAGAGAAATAATTTTGTCCTCATTTGTCTGTCGGGTGCGCGGCCAGCGCTCCTGATAGGAGTAGCCCCCAAGTATTTAGTCGAATCGTAGATTCGAGTGAGTACTTTTAGCTGTGGAGCCGAAGTGGTGCTAGTATAGCTTTTGATGACGTCAGTGCTTACGATCGATGACCTCAAGCGTCTGCTACGCCAGAGATGACTTGACTGGATGAAGCGTTGGTCCCACTTGCTGACTTTGAATTGACCGGTCACGCGGCATGGAGATGATTACGGCGTCTCCTCGATTTCCGCACGTAGTGGACGGCGTGGTAACGACGGTTCATTTTGGTGCTGACACGTGTACGACCAGATCTACCGTTGGCGTTAGGTCTTCTCGATGGACGGCCAGCGTGCGTCGTCTTTGCTGTTATAATCCCTGGTGAAATCGTGGTTTGTTTTTCACCATAGCAGTTCATCTATTCACTGCCTCCTCGTTCTTGAGCTATTCTTGCTGCGCGCTGAGAGTTTCCTCCACATTTCCTTTGTCTTTCTTCGTTGGCAACGCCACCACCGCCATAGCGCCATGAGGAAAACAAAGAAGTCCTCATCTGCAGTTGGGACCAGCGCCGCCAGAGGCAAGAAGGGCACCGCCACTGCTCGCGTCACTGATGGTGGCTGGCGGTGATCAGAAACGCGGGAGAGCGATCTCCGCAAACTGCGCGAGCGGAGCCTGATCCCGCAAGACACGACGGCCGTAAGACTCCCCGGCAATGAGGTAATCCCCCGTCCCCCATCTGGGTATCGGGTAATGTTTGTTGCCTTCATGATTCGCGGGTTTTCTTTTCCAGTCCATGACTTCCTTCGTGGACTGCTCTTTTTCTATAGGGTTCAACTCCATCATCTGTCTCCCAACTCCCTTCTCCACATTGCGTGCTTTATCACGCTTTGCGAGTGTTGGCTTGGCATTGAGCCGCACTTTGGCCTCTTCCGGAAGCTTTATTCCGTGAAGAGGCAGTCTGGTTCGGATGGTGTGTATCCCATTGGGGGTTTCATCATCTCCCTCAGTCCCAATGTGCAATTCTTTTCCTTTTCCATGTCCGAATCTGTCCAGTACTGGCAGAGGAAATGGTTTTACATCCGTGACTCCGTACTGCCTGGGCAAGATTTTGGTCTCGTTCCTTTTGACCCCTCCCAATTGATTGAGAAGAAAAGATCCTGGAAAAACCAAGTCTTAGACGGTGAAGTGGCGGAGATAGAGGCCCTGTACCGTCGGGTGAAGGATCTCCAATTGATTCCTGAGAAGGAGGTGAACGGTGTCGACATCATCCGGACGTTTCTTGAGCGTCGGGTGCAGCCTCTCCAAGCGAGGGCGCATCCGATGTTTCTTTACTCTGGGCGCCGTGATCCGACAAGGGTTTCGGGTGAGAAGATCTCCGAGGTGGAACTTGACAAGGCTCTTCGCGCGCTGTTAAAGTTCAAGGCCGACGAAGAAATCCCGGGGAAGTCGCTGACTCCTCCCTTTTCTTCGACGTTGGTCGTGCCGAAGGTGTAGATTTGCGCACGTAGTGCTGCCCTTTTGTTTTTGTCAGTTGTGTACTTTTTCCTTTGTGTGGTAACAAAGTTCCTTTTCTCTTTTGCAGAGCTTCAAAGTGCCGGGCATGGCTCCACCGTTGCCCGAGAGGTATCCGAATGCCCCGGATAATGAAGTGGTGGATTCCATGTCCGAGCTACCGTCAGCTCGATCCCCAGCGGAGGATGCCGACGAATCGAGTGAGGACCATTCACGCAGGCGATCACGGAGCTCTAGCGAGTCGTTAGATGCCTCGACTCCTCCGACTCCCAGAAATCCTCTGGGCCTTGAGCGTCATGATGATGATCATGGGGGTTCTTCCTCTCCCCTTCCTGCCATTCCTGTGCGGGCTGTTGCTCCGCACCCGCCAGCAAAGCGAAAGAAGGAAGAAAAGAAGGAGGAGAAGAAGGAAGAAAAGAAGGAGGAGAAGAGGGCCCGAAGGGCTTCTCCTATCTTCGACCTGAGCGCATTGGGCTCGTAAGTTTTCTTGTTGCCACTGTTGTCCTTTGTTCCCTTGTTATTGCACCTGTGATGATTGGTTCGTATGCAGGCAATCCTCCGACGGCTCCAGTGATGGTGCGCGCGAGATGATGGGGGAGTCGAACATTGCATCGCCTCCTCCTCAGACGGTGGCGACTTCTGGTGATGCTGCGCCGGTTCCTCCTGTGCAGGAGAGGCTGGTGGTTGCGCCTCAGAATTTCGCAGGCGGGCCTGCGGGTTCGCCTTTGGAGCATGTAAGTTTTTCTGCTTGATGTTATGGGGGGAGCCCCGAGTGTCTTCGTATGCTGATGTTGTTTAATGCGTCTTTGTGTTGGGTGTAGCCCCCAAGTCCTGCTCTTATTACTATTGCCTGTTGCTGCAGCCTTTTGTCCAAGGGGCCAAGCGGCTGGTGGAGGAACGCCTGACGCTGGAGGCGAAACTGCGGCAACTTCAAGGTATTCGTCTGCCTTGTAGTACTTCTCTTGCTTATCCTGGTCCTGTTCTTTGACACTTGCTTGTTGTAAATGCAGAGGAGCATAACGAGTCTCTTCGTGAGGTCGATGCTCTGAAGAAGAGCCTTGGCCAATCGGAGCAGAAGGCCGAAGCTGCCGCTGGTGCGAGAGAGCGCCTTGAGCTGGAGCTGACGAAGGCAGCCGAAGCGAAAGAGCGTCTGCAGCAGGAGGCCGCAGATCGTGAGGAGCAGCTGGCCACCGTTGCGGCTGCTCGTGAAAAAGGGGTGGAGGAGAAGCTCATGGCTGCTGCCAAGGCTATTTTGGGCGAGCGTTAGCTTTTGTACTTGCTCCTTTTTCTACGGATCTTCTTCTATGTTGCCTTTCTTCATGTTTTCTTCTTTTTTGTCTCAGATGCCTCAGACATCGAGTTCGACCGCGGTGCTCTGGAGCACGGGAGTGCTCTAGATGATGCCACTGTAGCGGTCGAAGACCGCTGCAGCACCGTCGTCAAATCCCTTGCCAAGGCGAAAGAGGTCCTTGGTCGCTTCTACCAGGAGGTCTTCCCGAAGGGCGCATCCCTTGAAGACGTGGATGCCCTGGCAGAGGCTCTGTCAGCGGAAACGCCTGTAGCGTACAAGCGCAAGCAGAAGGGCATCGGCGCGTCCGTCGGGCTGGCGATGGCCATGGCGGCTGGGGCGGAGCTGGACCTGCCCCAGATTACTTCTCAGATGCCTACAGTTGCGGATGGATCCGAGGTAGCCTTCGCCGCCTACTCCGCTCGCTGCAGACAATATGGGCCCAAGCTCATTGACTTGCTGTCTGAGTATGCATTGCGGCAGCAGGGCGAGGCCAAAGCTAGGCAGTCTGGTTCTGAGGCGACGCAGTGTCCTCCGTCTTAGGCATAGTAGACGTAGGGTAGTTTGTAGTCTATTTTTGTTGTGCATATCTTTTGTAGTACCATCCTTGTGCCACGTAGTGGCCTTATATACTTCAATGAATTCCTCCGGGTTGTGCTCTGTCCTTGGCTGAATGTCTGTGTGCCTTCTTTTTTCTGCTGCTATAGGTTCATTCGGGTGCTGACCCAGTTGACACTTCATCCGAAAGGCCCTTGCGAGCATCATTGGATGATTCCTCGCAGCTCGCTTTTCTTTGAGATCGCGTGCGCAGCTTGGAGAGAGATTTGCTTGGGTTACGCGGTCGCACTGACGTTTGGAAGTCCAAAGCAGACCGTGGTGCAACCAGAGAGGAGTATTTGATGGCGGAGCTGGGTCGGCTGTCCGAGCAGCTGCAATGTAAGTTGATCCTTCTTTCGGGCTGTAGCTCAGTTCTTCGGGTGAGCCTGCTGGCCTTACTCTTGTTTTGTGCAGTTGTCGCAGGTGCCAATCTTGCTCCGAGGGAAGAAAAGGAGCGTATTGTTGTTCGAGTCAATTGCTTGACTCAACAGGACATGGAGGCCGGCGGCTTCTTCTGGATGGATCGTGATCGTGCCATAGTTCTGGCGACGGTGCAGGATCGTGTCTACCAGGTTTCGCGGGTGCTCCGCCAGGTGCAGACATCGCTTTCCTCGGTGTTGCACGTCATGTTTCCGTTGGATGCCGTGCCAACGACCCTTGCAGGTCTTCTGACGAAGTTTCGGAGTGCCAGCAATGTCAAGGAGCTGGTGCGGCAGCAGCTCGTCGCAGGGGTGAAGGCTGCCTTGTCTCTTGTGAGGGTGCACCGCCCTGATGTAGATTTGGCTGCTGTGGCGACTGGGCCACCTCCTCGACCAGATGGTGGCGAGTGGAATATGCGTACGCATTACGCGGCTGTAAGGCAGTATGCCGAACAGATTGTAGATTTGTTTGAGCAGCGTGCTCAGGTTATTCTTCAGAATAGGTAGGACCTGAAAATAAACAGATAGATGTAAAATTTGTATATTGCGGCTGGGCGTGTATGTGCCCTTTGTTGTAAAGGTTTGCTTGTTTGCGAGCACCTAGTGCTTTGATTTAGTACGTGTCCTTTTCGTTTGCCTGACGTGGTCAGCTACTCAGGTGTACACGTTTTGTCCTCAGTCGATGAAATCGTGAGGTGGGGGGAGCCCCCGAGTGCGTATGTAGCATGTAGTAAAGTTGCAGAAAATAGTCAACCGAGGGTTGGGGGCGAGGTACTTAGCTTTATTTATGTCGTAATGGAGGAGGTACATGGTTCGGCTTGGTAGCCTTGGCTGAAAGCCTTATTGAAAGTAAAAAGGTGGGTAGGTTGCTACGGGTAGAATCGTCGCAGGTGCGAGACATTCCACGGGTTGGAGTATGCGACTCCAGTCTCCACGTGCTTGAGGCGATAGGCGCCACCTGGGATGACTTCGGTGATGACATAGGGTCCTTCCCATGGTGAATCGAGTTTGCTCGGTCGCTTTTGCTTGAGTCACAATACGAGGTCTCCTTCGACGAAGGACCTTGGGCGCAGCCGGCGGCGGTGATAGTTGCGGAGACTCTGCTGGTACACCGCTGATCGAGCGGCTGCTATATCCCGCGCTTCATCGAGTGTGTCGACGGCGTCTTCGAGTGCAGCCGTGGATTCGGCTTCGCTGTACGCGACGACTCGTGGAGCCTGATGGCGTACTTCGGCTGGTAGCACTGCCTCGGCTCCGTGTACCATGAAGAACGGTGTGTAGCCGGTGGAGCTATTTGGCGTAGTCCGTAAGCTCCATAGGACAGACGGTAGCTCTTTCGTCCAGTTTCCAGCTTTGTGCTCGAGTGAGCTCATGAGGCGCTTCTTGATGCCGGCGCCGATTAGGCCGTTGGCCTTTTCTACTTGCCCGTTTGTTTGCGAGTGTGCCACTGAGGCATACGTGATGTTGATCCCGAGGCCTTCGCAGAAGTCCTGGAATTGTTCGGATATGAAGTTCGATCCGTTGTCGGTGATGATGCTGTGCGGTACGCCAAACCTGTAGACAATGGATTCGAAGAACTTGACGGCGGTTTTGCCTTTCTGGTTGGTGACTGGCATGGCTTCGATCCACTTGGTGAATTTGTCGACTGTGACCAGGAGAAAGACGTGTCCTCCCTTCGAGGATTTTGGCAGTTTGCCGATCATGTCAAGGCCCCATTGGGCAAAAGGCCAGGCTATGGGTATGGGTCGCAGTTCGGACCCAGGTGCGTGCGGTTTGTCGGCGAACCGTTGGCACCCGTTGCATCTTCGGACGATGTCTTTCGTGTCGCTCATGGCCGTTGGCCAGTAGAATCCTGCTCGCAGAGCTTTGGCGATGAGGGAGCGGCTACCTGCGTGGTGGCCGCTGATGCCCTTGTGGATATCTTGGAGTATGGCCTTGCCGTCATTGATGGTGACGCACCGTTGTAGTACGCCCATAATGCTGCGTTTATACAGCTCGCCGTTGATGATGGTGAAGGCTTTTGACCGACGAGATATGCGCCGGGCATCTGTCGGGCTGTCTGGTAATTTACCGTTTATCAGGAACTGGAGGTATGGACGTGTCCAAGTTTCGTCGACTGCCATGACCTGTATCAGGTTGACCATGGCAACTTCGGTATCCAACTTTTCGGGTCCTTCATGACCTTTGGGTAGCGTAGCCCCCGAGTGTTCTGCTTCTTCGGGTGATCCCTTGGGGAATTTCCGCTTGATGGATGGCACGCAGATCTGTTCGAGGAACACACCTGGTGGTACCATTGCGCAAGTGGAGCCGATGTTGGCGAGTCTATCGGCCTCCTCGTTGCTCTCTCTTCCAACGTGCCGAAGTTCGCAGCCGTCGAATTCTCCTTCGAGTGCGTTGTATAGCGCGCGGTACGCGATCATGTTTTCGGCGTGTGCGTCACACTCATTCATCGTCTGCTGTACGACAAGGTTGGAGTCACCGTAGATGACCAGGCGCGTTGCGCCACATATTTTTGCCATCTTCATGCCATGGATGAGGGCTTCGTATTCGGCCTCGTTGTTGGAGGCTCTGAATTTCATCCGAAGGACGTACTTCATCTTGTCACCTTGCGGGGAGGTTAGTATGACTCCTGCCCCTGCTCCGGCTTCGCATTTGGAGCTGTCAAAATGCATTGTCCAGGACTGCGACATGTCTAGGGTGTCAGGCAGCTGCAGCTCCATCCAGTGCACCAGGAAGTCCGGAAGGACTTGAGATTTGATTGCATGTCGCTTCTCGTAGATAATGTCCAGGGGTGATAGTTCAATGCCCCACAGGGCCACGCGTCCTATGGCCTCTGGGTTATTCAGGATGCTGTTTAGGGGTGCCTCGTTGACGACCATCACCTGGTGCTCCTGGAAGTAGTGGCTCAGTGGTCGAGCCGTCATGAACATGCCGTAGGCCAGCTTCTGGTAGTGCGGGTACCGCTGTTTTGTTGGAGTGAGAACCTCGCTGAGGTAGTAAATTGGGCGTTGTACCCCGTGGGTTTTGCCTTCTTCGGGTCGTTCGACCACGAGTATTGTGCTGACCACCTGGTGTGTGGCTGCTACGTACAGCAACAGGGGCTCATGCTCTTTTGGCGTGACCAAAACGGGCGAGGTGGAGAGGAGCCGCTTGAGGCTTTCGAATGCATCGTTGGCTTCTGGTGTCCACTCGAACTTGTCTGCCTTGCGCAGCAGCTGGTAAAATGGTAGGGCCTTCTCGCCCATGCGGCTGATGAACCTGCTTAGTGCCGCTATTCGCCCTGCGAGCTGTTGAACGCCCTTGAGGTTTTTTGGCTTCTCCATTGTAATGATAGCTTTTATTTTCTTCGGGTTCGCTTCGACCCCTCGTTGAGAGATGAAGTACCCGAGCAGCTGACCCGAGGGGACGCCGAAGGCGCACTTTTCTGGATTGAGCTTGATCCTGTAGTGATCAAGGTTGTCGAACGTCTCGCAGAGATCGTCGATAAGTGTTCTTGCCTCCTTGGTTTTTATGACTATGTCGTCGACATAGACTTGGACGTTGCGACCGATCTGGTCCTTGAGGCAGGGCTGCATGCATCGCTGGTACGTGGCACCTGCGTTCTTTAGCCCGTAGGGCATTGTGTTGTAGCAGTATACTCCGAACGGTGTGATGAACACCGTTTTCTCTTGATCTTCGACCTTGAGTCGAATCTAGTTATAGCCTGAGTAGGCGTCGAGGAAGGAGAGTTTCTCACAACCTGCAGTCGAATCGATGATCTGGTCGATCCGAGGAAGAGGGAAGTGGTCCTTAGGGCAGTGTTTATTTAGTGACGTGAAGTCCACGCACATCCGTAGGATGTCCGTGTCCTTCTTTGGGACCATCACTGTGTTTGCCAGCCACTCGCTTTCCTTGATTTCCCGGATGAAGTCTGCTGCGAGTAATCTGTTGATCTCCTTGTCGATAGCTTCGGCTCGTGGCTCCGACAGTCTTCGGATGGACTGATTGACTGGCTTGGTGTCTGGGAAGACATTGAGTGCGTGCTCGGCGAATTCCCTGGGAACTCCTGGCATGTCCGCAGGACACCAGGCGAAGATGTCCCAGTGCTCACGGAGGAATTCGACGAGCGCGCCTTCCTATGCGGTGCTGAGGTCGTTGGCGATCAACGCCGTCTTGGAGGCATCCGTTGGATGGACCTGCACTTTCTTGGTGTTGATGGTGGAGTCGAAAGACATGTCAGGTGCGTTCTGCTTTGTGACTGGGGGTACCCCATTGTCCGTCACCTCGCGGAGCTTTACAAGCTCGTCTTGCATGCCAAAAGACTGGGAGATTTTGTTGAAATCCCTGTCGCATTGGTCCGATCGGGTGAAGCTCCCGTGGACTGTGATGACGCCCCTTGGTCCTGGCATCTTGAGTAGTAGGTATGCGTAGTGTGGGACGGCCAGGAACCTTGCGAATGCTACACGTCCTAGGATGGCATGGTATTGCGACGGCCAGTCCACCACTTCGAATTCTAGGCGCTCCTGCTGAAAGTTGTCCGGCTTCCCGAAGATGACATCGAGCCCTATTTTGCCCAGGGGGAAGATGCCCTTCCCTGGGACAATGCCATGGAATGTTGTGTCTGATTGTTCCAGGCTGCATTGCGGGATCCGCATAGCTGCTAGAGTGCTTGCGAACATTAGGTTGATGCCGCTGCCACCGTCCATGAAGAGGCGACTCATCTCGAAGCCTCCGATCTGCGCCTCCAGCACCAGGGCAGCATGACCTGGGCGAGGGATCTGGCAAGGGTGATCCGCGCGAGTGAATGTGATGCAGGACTCCGATCCGCTGAGGTACTCAGGGATTGCAGGCGGAGTTGCCACGGCCAAGTTGATTTGTCAGGTGATTTTCTTCTGCACCCTGTTGGTGGGGCGTCCCTTCTGGATCATATTTAGCGCTCCCTTTGGTGGGGGGTATGCGACCCCGGCGTTGTTTTGCGCTGGTGCGACTGGTTGATTTGGGCCTCCTATAGGCGGCGGTGGAGGAGCTCCGTGTGCTATTTCACCAGGCGCAGGTGCGTTTCCGAACGCAGGAATTGGAGCTTGTTGCCTCATCTGCATCATGCCTTCGCTGAGTTTCTGGAACTCGCGGCAGTCCTTGAGCATGTGGCCTCATCTGCGTTGCCACGACTGCGTTGGTCGTCCGTTGTCGCGGAAGTTTCCGCTGCGGTATCCTCCGTTGTTGCGGCTGTTGTCGTTACGGCGGTCGGCGTAGCCGGCTGCGACCATGTCGGTTCCGTCGCGGTCCTCGTAGACACGCGATCTCCTCTTGCTGCGGCGTTCGCGTCTTCGGCCGTAGTCGTCCTCTTCATCTGATTGCGCCCGCTGGATGCAATCTTCGCCGTCTGCCCAACTGTTGGCGATTTCCATGAGGTGGTCGAGTGTCTTGGGCTTTACATGCCCAAGTTCCTCTTTGAAGTCTGGGCGCTTGACGCCGTCCCTGAAGGCATCGATGGCCCTTTCTTTGGAGATGTGTGCTGCGGAGTTCTTGGTTGTAGACCAGCGTAGTATGTACGAGCGAATAGATTCACCCGTTCTCTGAGTGCAGGCTCGCAACTCTTCGATTGAGGCGGGCCTCTTGCTGGTGCCTTTGAAATTTCGGATGAAGCTATAAGCGAGCTCCTCCCAGCTTCGGATGGATCCTGATGATAGGCTGCTAAGCCAGACCCGCGCCGCGCCTGTCAGCTGCAGCTGAGGGCATTGCATGGCGGTTTCTTTGTTGCCTCCGTGAAGCTTGACGGATGACAGATGGTCACTGAGCCAGGACATTGGATCTTGCGTGCCGTTGAACTTCGGAGTATCCGAAGGAATCTTGAAGTTGCGTGGCATCTGTGTTTGCCGGACGGATATGCTGAAGCATCGAGCCCCGCAGAGTTCTCCTTCGTCTTCATCCATCTCAGATTTAGATGAGCATGCGTGTTTCGCGCGTGCTTTGTCGATCTTGCGCTGTGTAAGCTTGTCTCTGGCGTCGTAATCGCGTTTATGGCGGTGCGAGCTCTTCTTCCTTCCAGGAAGATCGTGTTCCTCTTCATCTTTGGATGAGGGAGTGGGGCTCCGGTCGCGCCTGGCCGGAGCTTTCTTCTTCGGCTCCGTAGGAGCGTCTTCGTGGAGCGCAGCTCCGATTAGTCCTAGTCCGGTGAGTGCGGACCTATGCATGGCCCTTTTCTGGTCCCCCTCCGGAGGTGGGTGAGCCGCGAGATACGCAGTGGCTGCCATGATCGCAGCTTGTGGCGTCTTCGGGATGATGTTGCCGTCAGCGTCCATATCCATGAACGATGTGTGGAGAGTTCGGGTCACGTCACGCCGCTCCTTCGGGTCCATGTTTTCCACCCGAGAGCGGTGCTTGTTTCCCTGGATTCCGTTTGTGCTAGAGCCGGGTCCTTTGGCGGAGAGCGCAGCTCATCGCGCGCTGGACTCGGAGGCTGCTTGCTTGCGTTTGTCGAGCGTCTCCTGCATCTTGACTTGTTTCTTGTGCTCCTCGATGAGGAGGTAGTGGTATGCCATCAGTAGGTCACGTGAGGAGTCCAGAGGTAGGACTATTTCGCCTGCGACAGCGCGGCGTGCTTCGACCCATCCTTCTTTGCTAAGTTGGATGAGGTGGCCCCTGTTTTCCCTGTTTTCGCCGTTTCCACCGTTTTCGCCGTTTCTGTCCTGCGGGTTGGGGTTGGGCGGCGGGTTAGGCGTTTCCTCGTCGGTTTGGATGACTGCGGCGCACAGATAGCGCCTGCAGATTGGTTGGCTGCTGCCGCAGCTTTCGGATCCGGAACCGTAGGTCCCTTCATCCGAAGGTGGATCGCACAGATTGGAGTTGCAGCTGCTGCTGCCGTAGAACTCATCTGTTGATGGTGACGTGCGTAGCACGGGGTGTGGATCCCACGAAGCGGGCCTGATTGACGGCACGGGCACCCGCTCAGGGAGGCGGAGGGTGCCAGTTTGTCCCACCTGGAAGCAGAAGCTTCCGAATAGAATTTCGAGTCCGTCGCCTACGGGCTCGAAATCCTTCATGGTATCCGGCTAGTGGGCGGTGAAGTCGAAAGCGCCGAAGAGGAGGTGATTCTCCGTCGCCGCGGAGTTGTAGATCGATCGGGTCGGAACCGTCACGACCGCACAATCAGCAGCCCCAATTCCCACAGACGGCGCCAATTGACGCGGTTTGATCTCGTCAATGCCCATTTTTATGGCTTGGGTTTTGGAGAAGATGGGGATGCTGGAGATCGTGGCACGGTTAACAGACAAGCAACCAGGGGACACGAGATTTACCCAGGTTCAGGCCCCCGGAGGGAAAACCCTACTCCTGCTTGTCTGCTCTTTGATTACGACGGAACCGAAGGTTACAGGGTGCACAGATTCGATCTGGCGTGGATGCGTGTGCGAAAGTATGAGTCGAGTTGCCCTAGGACGTGCCCTCCTGGCCTTTATATATACTTAGGCAGGTCCCGGGCGTAGTCCTAGTCGGTTACAAGTTCTAGGGTTTTACCCCTTTGAATTTCCTATCTCCTCTAGCCTTGCTCTCCAAGGATCCGAAGACGTCATGGGCCTTGGTCACCCGAAAATCTTCATGGGCCAGCGTATGTCCGCCGTGGGCCTTCCTTGGGCTGGACTAGGTATGCTGAAGTTACGTACCCGTAGGGTATAACCATGTCAAAGTGTGCTGGACAGTCCGGTCTGGCCGGAAAATTTGAAGTGTTCGGGTGGCGCCCATGTAGTGTCCGAACTGGCATACTGAATGTCCACGCCAGTTTGCCTCTCGACCAGGCCGGACAGTCCGGGTGGATCTGGCCAGACACTCCAGTCATGGCAGACCTTTTTGCCTTCGTCTTGATGATCTTCTCTTGCGCCTTCCTCCCGCTCCTCCCTCGCGCGTCCTTGGGCGATCATCATGTTGGTCTTCTCTTCTAGCCCTTCTCCTCCTCGCGCCATGCTTGTTTCTCCAATGAACCTGATCATACATAAATGCATAGACTTAGGCAGTATAAAGTTCTCATCAATCAAAGTACCAGATTCGTTTAGGAGTAAATTCACCTGTTGTTCCAGTTGCTTAGCACGAGCTCTTGTAATAGGTCCAATTCTAATCTCATTGGAGTGATCCTTTCTTGCAACAGTTGTAGCATCTTTAGTAGTTATTGGGGTAGGTGTGATTGTAGGGATGTCCTCATCATTAACACTCCGTGAACACATGTGATCCTCGCATCAAAGCCATTCCCTTCCGGTTATCCCGATTTCTGTCACTTCGGGGCCATAGGTTCCGGATAACAACGTGTGTATACAACTTGTAGATAAGACCAAAAATAATACTATCATAATGAATCAATAACATGTTCAGATCTGAAATCATGGCACTCGGGCCCTAGTGACAAGCATTAAGCACAACAAGTCGCAACAAAGTCATAAAGCACTAATAAAAGATACTAGGCAGCATGCCTCACAATCTGATGCCATTACATGAACAATATCATCCAATCCCTACCATCCCCATAGCCTACAACGAGGGATTACTCACTCATAGATGGGGGAAACATGGATGGTCGATGGAGATGATGGTGGAGATCGATGGAGATGGCTCCGGGGGCACTTCCCCGTCCCGGCAGGGTGCCAGAACGGAGTTTCTGGTGTTGTTTCGTGGAATCTAGTGGTGGCGGCGGAGCGGAACTCCTTCTGGAAAAACGTCGAACCCCCCGGAGTTTTTAGGTCAAAAGGCTTCTTATAGGCAAAGAGAGAGACCGAGGGGGTGCCTGGGGCCACCACACCATGCCCTGGTGCGGCCAGGCCCAGCCCGCGTCTGGGGGGTGTGCCAGCCCCTGGCCCTCCTCCGTCTCGTATTCTGGCTCCTGGAGTCTTCTGGAAAAATAGGCACTCTGGCTTTTGTCCCGTCCAATTCCGAGAATATTCATTTTTTGACTTTCTTAGAACCAAAAACAGCAGAAAACAGGCAGCTGGCACTATGGCTCTTATTAATACGTTAGTCCAAGAATTCATATGAACAGTACTCCAAAGTGTGGACAAAACACAAGAAAGGAGATAAAACCAAGCATGGAACATCAAAAATTATAGATACATTTCCAATGTATCATGGTCTAGGGACTGGGGTTGATCGAGGGGTGGATCGTGGGCGGCAGCATGGTTGGGCAGAGCTAGGGGACGTGCTGGTTTGGTGCGGCGGTCCCTGGCGTGTTGCCCGCTTCTAGCCGGCGGTGACCAGAAAGTGGGGCGCTCCACTGCTGCTCAAGGCTTAGGGGTAGGCCGGTGGGGGTTTTGTTAGAGCTAGGAGGGATAGGGGAACCAAATGAGGGCCAAACAATCGACAAAGCATTGATCTACACATAGTAATAGTTAGGCAGATTTTTGCGCATGCCACCTGTTCGACACAATGGCCGCATGAACAAAATATTTGAATTTTGGGCTGATTTTTGGTGGAATGATGTAACTTATTCTTAAGAATCAAGGTTTGCTTGGGATTTAAAAATGTAGTTCATTTGAGGGGTTTTTTAATAAGTGTGATCTATACATATGAACTACATTCAAATTTCAAATTTCATTTAAATTTTGTGTTTCAAAGTTTTTGGGATGAAACAAAGTGGGCCTTGGCACATGACTAATTGTACTAGCAAGGGGTGAAAAGAACCACAATTATTTCTATTAAGATTTGAGTTCTAGGAATAGCCAAAGTAGGCTAGGTGATTAAAATGGCAAAAGTGACCATTTGCTTATTTTATTCTTTTTGATTTGTTTTTCTTTGGGATTTGTTTGGGAATGATCTAGATGATGTTTAATTCACCTTAGAATCATTTTACAACCAATGGATCACTCAAACATGGCAATTCAAAACAACTCCTAATTTAAATGCACACACATATGAATGCTTAATCATTTTAAATGGAAAAGTTTTTGTTAACCCTAAATTGGGTAGATTTGATCTTGATTAACCTTGGATTAAGTTTTAGGATATTACAAACCTTCCCCCCTTGAACAAAATCTCGTCCCGAGATTTAAGAAAGAAAACTTGGAACTAAAGAGATATGGAAACTCGGTCCTAATGTAATCTTCTCGCTCCCAAGTGGCTTCCTCTTCGGTATGGTTGCTCCATTGAATCTTGAGAAACTTGATACGCCTGGTCCTGGTGGTTTTGTAGGCTTCCTCTAGGATACGGATGGGCACTTCATTATATGTCAGGTCCTTGTTGATATCAATAACTCGGTGATCGATGTTCTTGAAAACTTCGGTCTTCTCCGGCACTTCTAAGCATTTGCGGAGTAACGAGATATGGAACACATTGTGGATGGCAGACATCTCTTCAGACAGTTCTAGTTGATACAATACTTCTCCTTGGCGATTCAGAATCTTGAAAGGCTCTATATATCTGGGGGCTAACTTTCCTTTCAGATTAAAACGTTGGGTTCCCTTCAATGGTGAAACCTTGAGATATACAAAATCTTCGACATTGAAAGTCAGGTCTCTCCTTCTCGTGTCAGCATAACTCTTCTGTTTGGATTGGGCGGTCTTGAGGTGCTCACGGACCTTGTGAACCTTCTCTTCGGCTTCTCGGAGAATGTTGGGCCCAAAGATCTAACTCTCTCCTACTTGTAACCAATTCAAAGGGGTGTGACACTTTCTTCCGTATAGGAACTCAAATGGTGCCATTTGCAGACTAGCTTGATAACTGTTGTTATATGAGAATTCTGCGAAAGGCAGGCAGCCTTCCCATTTTGATCCGTACTCTAACACGCAAGCTCTCAACATATCTTCTAAGATCTGGTTGACTCTTTCAGTCTGTCCATCAGTTTGCGGGTGATAAGCCGTGCTGAAATTCAACTTGGTTCCTAATCCTTCTTGGACTTTCTGCCAAAATCTCGAGATAAATTGGGTTGCTCGATCCGATACTATGGTCTTGGGGGTTCCATGCAAACTAACAATTATAGGAATATACAACTCTGCTAGCTTTGAACTCTGTTAGGTTGTCTTGACCAGTATAAAGTGAGCTACCTTGGACAGTCTATCAACGATGACCCAGATTGAGTCATTTCCCCTACTCGAAGTAGGCATACCGGTGATAAAGTCCATTCCGATGGAATCCCATTTCCATTCCGGAATTTGCAATGGTTGCAACAGTCCTACGAGTCTCTGATGCTTGTCTTTGACTCTTTGACAGATGTCACACTTGGCGATGTAGCTCCTGATTTCTCTCTTCATCTTGTGCCACCAAACTTGCTCTTTCAAATCTTGATACATCTTTGTTCCTCCGGGGTGGATAGAATAAAGAGTATCATGAGCATCCTGCATGATAACTTGCTTCAGCTCTGAATCTGCTGGCACACAGATATAGCCTTTGTACCACATAACTCCTTCTTCGTCTTCGGTGAATCCAGGTACCTTTCCCGTACCAATACGATGTTTCATTCCGTTGATACTTTCATTTCCCTTCTGGGCTTCCTTGATTTGGCTAATCAAAGTGGGCTGAAGTTCAATGCTAGCTAGAAACTAGCTCAGTCCTGAATTTCTCCAACTCCTCATACAAACTTGGTCGCTTCTCTCTAATCATGGTGTTTATCCTACAAGGCAATCTGGTAAGAGCATCCGCTACCACATTGGCTTTACCGGGGTGATAGTGAATGTCAAGGTCATAATCCTTGATTAACTTTATCCATCTCCTTTGCCTCATATTCAGCTCCTTCTGAATGAAATATACTTCAAGCTTTTGTGATCTAAGTAAATCTCACAGCGATTACCCATAAGATAATGACGCCATGTCTTAAATGCCAATACTACGGCTGCTAATTCAAGATCATGGGTTGGATAGTTCTGCTCATGCTTCTTCAGTTGTCAAGACAAATAAGCGATAAGTTTTCCTTGTTGCATCAACACACATCCGATACCAATCTTGAATGCATCACAATATACGTCAAATGGCTTCCTTATATCTGGCATGATTAATATTGGGGCTGAAATCAATCTCTTCTCCAGTTCTTGGAAACTGGCTTCACATTTGTTGGTCCATTCAAACTTCTTATCCTTCTTCAACAATTGGGTCATGGGTCTGGCAATGCTAGAAAATCCTTCTATGAACTTGCGGTAGTATCCCGCAAATTCGAGAAATGCACGGACTTGGGTTTGAGTGGTTGGGGCTTCCCATTCTTCGACATCTTTGATCTTGGCGGGATCAACGGCGACTCCTCCAGCAGACACAATATGTCTTAGGAATCCTACTTCTTTTAGCCAAAACTCACATTTACTGAACTTGGCATACAACCAATGCTCTCTAAGGGTTTCAAGGATGATTCTCAGATGCTGATCATGCTCCTCTTTTGACTTGGAGTATATAAGGATATCGTCGATAAACACAACGACAAACTTGTCTAGAAAATTCATAAAGATCTTATTCATGAGATTCATGAAATAAGCAGGGGCATTGGTTAATCCGAAATACATGACCGTATACTCGTATAAACCATAGCGAGTAGTAAAGGCGGTCTTCGGAATATCCGTTGCACGAATCTTAAGTTGGTGATAACCAGTCCTAAGATCAATCTTTGAGAATACCTGGGCACCAGTCAACTGATCAAATAGATCTTCTATCTTTGGCAAAGGGTACTTGTTTTTGATGGTGACATCATTCAGCTTTCTGTAATCGGTGCACAAACGGTTCCCTCCATCTTTCTTGTCAACGAACAACACTGGCGATCTCCATGGTGATGCGCTTGGTTGAATCAAGCCTATTGCCAACATAGCATCCAACTGCTTCTTTAGTTCCACTAACTCTAATGGGTTCATGCTATAGGGTCTCTGGTCTATGGGTCCAGTTCTGAGGATTAATTCAATAATGAACTCAATATCCCTATCCGGGGGCATACCGGGCAATTCATCTGGGAATACGTCAGGGTTTTCACAGACTACTCTGATTTGGTCAGTGGTGGGCAGGGCTAGACTCTTGTTGCACTTGAATTGACGGGGTAAGGTTTCAGATATATGCTCTACTATTACTCCAGAGCTACTGGTCATGGTGATGGGTTTCTTGGCACAATCTATCGGTCCTCTATGCTTTGACATCCAGTCCATTCCTAATACTACTTCCAAACCTTTGGTTCCAAGTACTATTAGATTAGCATAAAAATCTATTCCATGTATTCTCATAGGCACAACTTTGCAAAATTTTCTAGCTTTTGTAGTTGAACCGGGGATTTGAACTATCATGACATGCTTCAAGTGGGTTGGGTGGATCTTACTAGTGCATGCAAAGTCTTCAGTGACAAATGAGTGTGATGCTCCAGAATCAAACAACACTCTTGTTAAAACTGAGTTGACAGAAAACATACCCAGCACTACATCTGGTGCTTCTTGGGCTTCTTCGGCGTTCATGTGGAAGAGACGGCCATTGCGGTTGTGCGGGTTCCCTGGGGCGAATCTTCTTCCTGGTTGAACACGACGCTGTTGTTGAGCTGGGGCATTCACATTGGCAGTCGCGGCAATCTTATTGGGGCATTCATTGGAATAGTGACCCTTCACTCCACACTCAAAACAAGTGATCTGAGACTTGTCTTTAGCTGCGACCGGCACAACATTGCTTCCAGTTCTGGGTCCAGTTTTGTTGTTGTTGTTGCTCTTGGGAGGTGCACGGTTGAAATTGCTGGTGTTGCCGAAGTGATTGTTGTTTCCTCCGAACTTCACATTTCCTCCGCTATGGTTGGGGTAGCTTGGGCACGACATTGGGGGTCGGTTGTTCCTTGGTGCATATCCTGGTGAAGGGTTGGGACGGTACTTCTGGTGACTGTTGGATCTAGCTTGATGCATCATACGACATTTGCGGTTGTCGTTTGCCTGGTTAATCTTCCCTTCCATCTGAATGGCAGAGTCGACTAGCTCTTTGAGATCCTGGAAATGGATGTTGACGAGGACAGTCTGCATCTCATCATGCGGTCCATTCAAGAATCTCCCTTCTTCTTGGCCGCCGTGTTGATCTGATCAGGTGCATACCTTGCAAGGGACAGGAATCTGTCACGCTACTCCACTACAGTCATTTTGCCTTGCTTCAACTCTCGGAATTCATCCCTCATTCGGGTGAGTAGACCCTGTGGCACGTGGGTGCGGCTGAACTTGGTTTTGAAGGCTTCCCATGTCATCACTTGACCATGGTTCATTGTGTGGACGCTGTTCCACCATGCTCTTGCATCTCCTACCAGATAGTGGGTGGCAAAAAGAACCTTCTCATTAGCATCTACTCCATCTACTTCTAAGTTGTTCTCCACTGTCTGCAACCAGTCATCAGCATCCAGTGGGTTCTCTAAAGTACTAAAGATTGGGGGATTGGTATTCTGGAAGTTTGTCAGCTTGCATCCTTGACGATCCTGATTTCCATGGCTCTGGTTCTTGTGAGCCATCTGGGCAATCTGCTGCAGTGTTGCTAGATTAGCTTGGCGCTCTGCCCTGCTTGCTTCCCGGTATGCAATGAGATTCTGCAGGATCTGCAGCATTGGGTCTTGCGATGAGCTTCTCCCTCCTTGGTTTCCACGAGTCATCTGAAGATTGAGGTAGATAAAGGGGTAAGAGGGAAAGTTCTAAGGTTCATGGTTTTGATTTGAAAGCTCAAACTTTGAGTTTGACTCAGGTTTTGCAACTAACTTCTTCTCATTCATTCAAACAAAGCACACGATACAAACACACACACACACCACAACATCAATGGAAAACAGATGGTTTTAAGAACCATTCTGTAAGCTACGGTACAATGTGAGCGATACTCCTCATGCTATGATAGTGCTCTAGTGCATCTACTCATCATCGATGAAGGCGGAGTCATCATCGTCGGTGTAGAAATCCACGACATCTTCCTCCAGAAAGTCATCATCACTGCTGAGGCAGGAATCAATATCCCCTTGGATATTTTCACCTTCCTCTTCTTCTTCCTTTACGGCAAGCAGAGCTTCTTGCTCCTTGATGGTCTTCTCGAGGTCGGACATCTTCTTGCAAAGACGGTGGATGGTGCGATCCTTCTTGGAGCGTTGACGGTGCAGAGACTGACGATCCTGGACTAGCAGTGAGAAAGTCTGGGCCTTCTGGGCAGCAATAGCGAGGTTGTGGTTGGCTAGCTCTCTTGCATTGTCCAACTCCTTCTGGCGGTCGTACAACTGGAAGTCGAGGTTCTCCACTTGGCTCTTCAGTATTGGGTGACTTGGCATCTCGAGCGGCATTCCCATGGAATCACGCCTTGCATAGTGAACAAAGCGGGTTCCCTGGATGAGGTTGACACTGAGGGCACATAGACGTGCGAGAGTTTCATGCATTGCCCTGGCTAAACCATCTAGCCAGTTGTTCTCCATCACTGAGAACTGAATTCTCCCAGATACTGGTGCTTCTATCTTGCATCAAAGATCATCAGTCACTAGCCATTGCAAATCTCCTCCTGGTGGACTCGGGAGTTGAGCTCCAAGGAATTCCGGATGAGGATGCTCCAAGAACTCAGACAGTGTATCCAAAGCCCTCTCGAAGATCAATTGGCCTCCGTTGCCCAACTGGTAGAACTTGCTGTATTGAGCTTCCATCTATAAGAATTTAGGATGAGGAAGTTAGTGAAGTGATCAAGTGTGTCAAAGTTTTATGTAGTAATGTAAGAATTTGGAGGAACATGAATTTTTTTGAGAGAAAGAATTCCCAAGGGTAAGAGGGGAAATAGTTTTTCATAAATACTCACTTTGGTTTTTGAAGCTAAGTTTTTGTTCGGACGTCCATTCTAACTAGGGTCTCCTATGGTCAGGATGGCTCTGATACCAACTTGTCAACACCCAGATTTTTGATCCTAGATGTCTGTTATGACATACCTCGCAATCCCAGGATTACCATTTTTGCGAGACATAACAGATTTGGATATCACAGTACATCATCCATTACAAACCATAAATAAGGTCTTACACAATAAAGAATCTCATGATCCAATCTTAGTACAATCAAGTAGCGGAATAAATAGCGTAGCGGTAGGGTCCATCTTCAGAGTCACAGGCAATGCTGATGATAGAAGATAGTCCTAGTTATCATAGCTGTCCTGCTAGCCTTCATCTTGGTAATCTCCTTCATAGTCTGGCCACAGGAATAGCCAGGGACAAAACCCATGAGTACTCTTTAAGTACTCACAAACTATCACTAACAAGTAAGATAGTTCTTGTAGGGATGCTAAACTCTAAGTTTAACTATAAAGTTAAGTTTGAAACCTAAGCTGAGTTCAGAAACAAAGAAAGATAAAATAAGTTTGAAAACACTTAAGTGGGAACTTAATCATCATAGTCACAACTCTGTTGTGGTCAAGTCATGTCACGGTTCATTTCATAAGTTGTTTTGAAGACATCTGACAACGAAACAATATGGCCACTCCAACTGTCCATAACCGCGGACGCGGCTATTCGAAGAGTTTGACACTCTGCAGAGGTGGTACACTTTCACCACAAGATTCGATACATCTGTCAGGGATATCCCTGAATCAGCATACTTAGTATGCGGATAATCAAACATAACATTTCCTTTACACACCCTAGTATAAGCACCTCTCCTATGAGCATGGCCTCCCAACCATGACCATCTGTCATCTTGGGCACTGCATAGGTGGACAACATTGAGAGGTAGCCTCAGCTTAAACCTCTCCCACGAGGGAACTAATACTAATGCATATATTTTCGGGCTAAGACTTACCCAATTGAAGTATTGTGGTGGTACGGTAAAATTGGAATGGCATCGCATCCAAACCCAACCATCAGTTTTGTAAAAGGGCTAAGGCTCATGCCTCAACATTTTCATCAACATAATCCATTTGTGTTTCTCAACACATGTCAAAACATCTCAATAGAATGACTCATCATTCCAAGGTTTTCACAAATCATTTTTACCAAGTATTCCCATCTAAAGTGATCTAGTTTTTGGTTTAGCTCTAAACTACTAAGTTAAGAGTGTTCACTCAGGTGGGATGCTAAGATCAATCTCATGCCATAGAATGACATCTAAGTCTAACTAGATAGGTCAATTTTTATACTCTTTATGCTACCTTCTAAACAAGTAAAGGACTTTGGTAAAGTAAAGAAAAGTAAAGCTTGGAATTAAATCTTGGAATAGGTATAAGTCCACAATGGTATAACCAAAGCATGCCTAATGCCTTTGCTTAGGTTATCTAGATTTCAAGGGTTAGCTTGCGTTGTTAATGATTCCTTGACTTGTGCAGTGCAGTGGTTGAAGTTTTCTTCCGCCCCCTCTTGGTAGAACTCCTCCTCTTCGTAAGCTTGGTCGGTACTATCGTCTATAAATACATAGGAAGTACACAATCACCAAACAATACTTAACTAGTCTATTTAGCACACTAAGGCACACATTTGATGATCTAATATCATCACAAGAATCACAAGGCTTAATGAACTAGTTTCATTTATTTTATTTGAGAAAAGTAATTTCTACTCATTGAAATTAACTAAGATTTAATATTCTCCAATTAAAATATGGGATCATGTGGACACATGTCATCACCACATACTCTAACATATGGGAATGTGATTTAAAGTTTGGATCACACTTTACTAAGTTTAAGTTTAATATTTAATGATTTAAAGTGACTAGAAATGCCTATATAGCATTATTTTGGTACTAGTCCAAAGTCAGTGCATGCAAACCTTAATATTATTACATATTCAGATAGATATGGTTAAATGTGATTTTTGAGACTTGGAATCACCTCAAAAGCTATTATGGTTGATTTTATAAAAATGTTTGAATGTGCAAATGCTTTTGTCTTGTTATTATTACTAGGAGAGATATCTAACTCTAAATGAATTAAATCCAACGATCTTGGATAGATCTTTTCAGAAGCTTTCCAACAAAATTGGAATCACTCAATTTGGTTTAGTAAATCTTCTTGAATTTATTTTTTAACTAAGTGATAGAATTGAGTTTAAACCTAAATAGAAAAATCTAGTTTCGAACTACTGGGTCAGCGCGGGAAATGAAATGGGCCGGCCCAGTGACGCTCAGCGGCACAGAGGGAGGCTGATAGGTTGGTCCCGCTTGTCAGCGAGACTTAAAACCTAAAACGGTATCTAGCGATCTGGGCCACAAGATTATAACGCGGATCAACGGATCACAATCGTCGTCGACGACGGACTCGTCGCCAGCGAGAACAAACCCTAAACGGACGGTGGGGGTCTACTGGGGACGTACCAGGGCTCCAGCTAGTGCAGCGAGGCGGGCGATCGAACTGGACAGCGACGACGGACTCAGGCGAGGTCACGGCAGGGGCTGTAGTGGACGGAATCGACGACAGCGTCTCCTCCTCTGCAGCGGGCTCCTCCGGTGCAATTCCGGCAAACTACGGCTCGAGCGTCTCTATAAGAGAGGGGAAATGTTGAGGGGAGAGAGGGGAGTGGAATGGTGTGAGGAATTCGTGCTAGGGAGGCCTGCTTATATAGGCGCTATGGTGAGACCGAGAGGTGTGGGAAGGCATCTCCGGCGAGGGCGGTCCAGGGGATATCGGCGTGGGTGAGGTAGGCGGACAGTGGGCGGTTCCCTGGCGGTGCTCTACGGAGTAAAGGCGCAGCTAGGGGTGGTGGCATATGGTCGGGAGCATCGCGCGCTCTGGGAGACAAAGGCGATGCTCAACGCGGTTCCCGGCGACTGTGGGTCGCGCGGCGGTGCACGGCCATGTCTGACGGGGTGCTAGGGTCGAGATGGAGAGGCGTGCGCGGTATGGGGTCAAGGGGCGGTCTGCTACGTGCTGGTGACTATCGCGCTCTGGCGAGCTCACAGAGAGAAAGAGCGGCGATGCTTGGGAGTGGTCCAGGGGCTAGGGTTGATCGAGGGGTGGACCGTGGGCGGCGGCATGGTTGGGCGGAGCTAGGGGACGTGCTGGATTAGCGTGGCGCGGTCCCTAGCATGTTGCCCGCTTCTGGCCGGCGGTGACCATAAAGTGGCGGCACTCCACTGCTGCTCCAGGCTTATGGGTAGGCCGGTGGGGGTTTTGTTAGAGCTGGGAGGGACAGGGGAACCAAATGAGGGCCAAACACTCGACAAAGCATTGATCTACACACAGTAATAGTTAGGCAGAATTTTTATGCATGCCACCTGTTCGACACAATGGCCGCATGAAAAAAATATTTGAATTTTGGGCTGATTTTTGGTGGAATGATGTAACTTATGCTTAAGCATCTAGGATTGCTTGGGATTGACAAATGGAGTTCATTTGAGGGGTTTTTGAATAAGTGTGATCTATACATATGAACTACATTCAAATTACAAATGTCATTTAAATTTGGTGTTTGAAAGTTTTTGGGATGAAACAAAGTGGGCATTGGCACATCACTACTTGTACTAACAAGGGGTGCAAAGTACCACAATTGTTTCTGTTAAGATTTGAGTTCTAGGAATAGCCAAAGTAGGCTAGGTGATTAAAATGGCAAAAGTGACCATTTTCTTATTTTATTCTTTTTGATTTGTTTTTCTTTGGGATTTGTTTGGGAATGATCTAGATGATGTTTAATTCACCTTAGAATCATTTTACAACCAATAGATCACTCAAACATGGCAATTCAAAATAACTCCTAATTTAAATGCACACACATATGAATGCTTAATCATTACAAATGGAAAAGTTTTTGTTAACCCTAAATTGGGTAGATTTGATCTTGATTAACCCTGGGATGTTACAACACATCACGAATATTGACATATCCATCAGCCGTGTAAGGTCGACGGTGTGGGAATTGGAGGAGTATGAGGTGACGATGTCGTCATTGGTTTGTTTTCGTGGGTTCTAAGAGCTTGTGTTTTATTCTGAGCCAAAGATTGTGGTGCCGTCGACCGAAGCCGCGCTGAGTGAGCTTAATCAATACATGTCAGACTTATTGTCAAGCTTCCCAATCATTGGTCAGAGTTCCCCATGGAATTCCAATATTGGATTAACGACCACATCAACCCATTGTGTGATATCACATCTTAATATTCTCGTGATGATCCGAATATGAATGTAATTTGTAATTTTTTAGTCCCTCTATTCTAAAATTAACTACTTTATTTATTTAATGGCATATTCCCTTCGTAATTGGAGAGGTGGCATATTCTAGAAAGATCCGTGAATTTTATATCTATCTTGCTGAGGGTGCATAGGAAGAAGCCTGTTATGATGATGCACAGGAAACAGTGAAACGAGAGAAGCGTGCCAGGCTGGAAAGCAAGTGCTACCCGACCATGACTTGGACACGCTGAATCGTTGGCATACAAATCTTCTGGTGATTCTGACCTCTCTCTTTTCTCTCATGCATCTTTGGAGTATATAATGGGACATGTAGTGGTTCCTAGCTAGCTTAAGGTACTACTATGAGTAGTTTTACACTTCTACCAATTATTTTGTATGGATTTATGCAACTGCTAATATATTTTGTACTGGTAATTGTTTAGATCAAGTGCAGAATATGGCATGTACTACTGAATCTTTCAAAAGCCATTGAATATCTCAAACATTCTGATGTTGCTATTATTAAAGTACCTCGTGGAACTAATATTGATGTACGGGTACTTGTTTTGATAAATGGTAGTATATTGTTTTGCTTTTCTTTTGAAACATGGCCTTGTCTCAATCTAGATGAGGCTTGGGCATTTTGGGTTACATATATGTTGGTCACATAGGCATTGATGTGAGAAGAATGTATGCACAAAAAAGCAGACTTGATCATCAGTTTTTCTTTCTCCATAGATCGAGTGTTTTCGGAGAAAATGGCAAACTCATCCTATGCCAAGTTTTTGAGAGCCGAAACAAGAACTGATTCTCTCTGTACTACTATTGAATTTCAGTATCTATATTGCTGAATTGGTCACTTTGAAATGCTATTGAATCTGTCAAGTGCTGCTGAATATGAAATGTGAATTCGTGATATTTTCATGTCTTATTATGTACTGCTGAATCTTTCAAATGCTAATGAATCTGTCAAAAGTTTTGTTCTTGCGTCCTGGCTGTTTGCACTAGAGCTTTTGCCTCTCTGTCAACGAAACTGTTGCATGCCACACTTTCATGATTCCAAAAATGTGAAATAAATCATGAACATAGATTATGTTGTGCCTTGTTCATTTGAAAATTTTCATCCCAAAATATGACATTGTCTGGCCTACACAAAATAACAAAATTTGTATACATAACACACGATACCATTAATTTAAGTCTTTTCTTTTTTACACAGGTCACATATGATCATATTTTGGGACAAAATCTTATAAATGCACAAGATACAACACAGCCAATGTTCATGACTTATCATACTTTTTGAGAGCTTGAAAGTACGACAAATAAAAAAGGGTGCATGCACAACTAGTTTTTGGAATATATTTGAGAGATTGCAACTTGTTTGTGGAATATACTTGATAAACCAGAGACATCAATTTTGAGAATGTGGGAGTATTATTTGGGCACTTGCCAAATTCAAAATATATGTTAAGCGACAAAATTTACTACCTACGCTGTGTGAATTGTAGGTATCCAATGTTTTGTGCAAAAATATAGATATGGATGATCAGTTGATGTGACTCTCGGCCTTGAATCCTAGACAGATAGCGTGCGGTTTACTACCATTTTTCTTTTAGTATATGGACACTTGCAAAATTCAAAATCTCAATCGAGCGACAAAATCACCCACTAATCTTGAAGGATTTCCTGCCCCTCCATTCCAAAAACTATGAGGCAAAATCTCTCACCGAGAAGTAGCAATTTTCTATTATTATTAGATGGGAGCTAGCCAAATTCAAAATTCTAATCGAGCAGCAAAATTTCACACCGACCTTGAAACATTTAACCCCTCTGTGTCAAAAGGTTTTGACTTTAAAATTCCAATTATACCCATTGTTCACCAGACAAATGGGCATGCTAAAGTCATTATCTTGGCGGAACGATTGTAATTATACTTATGTTTACTTTTATGCTCCCGATTCATGCAATGTTGCCGATGGCACTCCCAAAAATCCCAAGCTCCTATGTCCCCTCCACGAACACCATGTGCTCCGGCCGGCGGTAATTCCACTACGGCCAGAACCGCTTGAGATGTGGTCTTGTGCACCGACACGGAGCCGCTTCACCGACGCCCATCCCACCGGATCTAGTTCAGCGGGTCTCTCCACCACTAGACCGGAGCTACGGTCTCATTCACCATGACGATGGTGTCATCAACCACAAAAGCTCTGCTTCCCCACCACTAACGTACCGGATCCGCTTCACCATTTTCCACTAGACGGGATCTAGTTCAATGAGTTTCATCTCCACCGCTACAGACTAGTTGCACAGGCGTTGCTGTTTACTACACCGAATGTGCCTCAGCGACGCTCTTGTCCACCGCGCTCAAGCCTACATCGACCCCCCAGGATCTGCTTCCTTGATGCTAATAGCCACCACAACCGTAGCACCCTTGGTGACCTGGACATCACTCACACGGTACCGATTATGTTTAGATGCCTCTCCGACCAAGGTAACCAAATCTCTAATTTGTTGTTGTTTTGTCACCAATATAGCATGTTCAAGTCTGTTGTAGTGAACTGCATTTTTGTAATAGTTCTAATACATACAAGTGACAGGGTACCCATGTTCTTTGTGCTACATACAAGGTCACTAGACATGTTGGTTTTCATTCGCTGCTCGACAAATTTCAATTCATGCACATGTTTGTTATTTTGTCATGCACATGTTTTTAGCTACTCCGTACAACAATAATTGCCTGCTATTGTATAGTTCTTGCAAAATGTCAAGTTAGTGGGAAATATTACTATGGATCCATGCTCTAAAGTTGCTGAATCTATCTACTTCGTCCTGAGTTAAGTTCCTGCTATTATTTCCTCCTTGGCATCGTTCTACTATCATTTAGTACCTGCACAAACTTGTCATACTAATTCGATTATAATTTCATTGTGGCCATCTAGTTCATAAAAAGATGCAGCACTAACCATTTTCTTTTTCTTTGCTTAGATCTCAAAAATGGAAGACCTACCATGTTGGTTTGCATAGCCTCTTCTAAATGTTCACAAACGATGCCATTATATTCCGTGTCTGGTGTTGGTTTGTCCTAAGCAACGACATAACTATACTCTACTATGTAGTTCATTCGTGGTTTGCATTCCTACTCTACAAGTTCTCTTATGATGCCATTATAATATCTATCCGGTTCATTCTTAGGTACGACAATAACTGCATGCCATTGTGTAGCTCACCGCAAATTCTGAGTCACGCAACATCTCTTGCTTTCTAGGATATACAACTGCTTCCATGTATATTTGTTGAAAGGATCTGGCTAGTTTATATTTGCTGAAATTCTAAGAAACACTTTGTTTAATTTCTCATTTTATTGTAGGCACAGTTGCATAAAGCTTGCTTGTCCTGTTCTATAGGTTCACAAGTGATGTCACTATATTCTGTATCTGTTGCTGATTTGTCTTGAGCAACAATATAACTATCCTCTAATGTATAGTTCATTCTTGGTTTGCATTCCTACTCTACAAGTTCTGGTATGATGACATTGTAATTTCTATCTGGTTCGTTCTTAGATACGACAATCACTGCATTCCATTGTGTAGCTCACGACAAATTCCGAGTCACCCAACATCTCTTATATTCCAGAGTATACAACTGCTTCCATATATATTTGTTGAAATGACCTAGCTAGTTTATATTTGCTGAAATTATAAGAAAAACTTTGGTTGGTTGCTCATTTCATTGTAGGCACACTTGTCTAATGCTTGCTTGTCCTGTTCTACAGGTTCACAAGGGAAGCCATTATAGGTCGTATCTGTTTCTGGTTCGTCCTTAGCAACATCGTAACTATCCTTTATTGTATAGTTCATTGGTGGTTTGCATTCCTGCTCTAGAATTTATAGTATGATGTCGTTATAATTTCTATCTCGTTCATTTTTAGCTATGATAGTAAATGAATGCCATTGTGTAGCTCACCATAAATTCTGAGTCACCCAACATCTCTTGCATTCCAAGGTATACAACTGCTTCCATCTATATTTGTTGAAATGACCTGACTAGTTTATATTTGCTAAAATTCTAAGCCACATGCACACATTGTTTGATTGCTCATTTTTCATGGTAGGCACACATGTTTAATGCTTGATTGTCATGTTTGATGACTAGTTTGCCTTGTTTGATGTATTAACTTGTTATTACTTAGTTTCAGACTACAATTATTGATATCACCCCAAAGAGGGGGCTGCAAGATCATGTCTCAAGGTGGTTTTCCAATGTAGTTGTCACACTCAAAAGGGATATGTAGGTTATAGATTGAGAAAGCAAATTGAGGACTGCTATCAACTTGATTGTCAACTGAGATACTAAATTTTCTTTCCCTTGAGTTGATAATATGTACTAATTTTAAGAAGTTTGCAGCTGATGTAATATCTAGATAAATCGCATGGGCCATGTAGGCATTTAGTTGACGCCATCCTCACATGGTGGTAGCGGTACTATAACTGCACCAACCAGGTCAATTACGGAACAATACGGGCTTTGTTATAGGCCCGTCTTGTATTGACCCGATGATGAATAGTTAAAGATGCTCACCAATTGTGTGGGGCCCCCAGATTTATCCTCCGAGAATCCCTGTTATGCATACACCACGATCCTATGATCAGTTAGTCATGGCACATAACCGACAAGTATCAAAGTAAACATCCATTACTAAAGCAGATACATGGCATACCTTACATGCCATTATGGCTACGTCAATCATCATCAGCGGAACTTCATTAAGCGTAGAGTCTGCGCAATGCCTTAACCTACAGGCAACTGACTGGGAGAACGTCCTAGCTCACATAGTCATCGACTTCACCTTCTTCTCGGTATCTAACCAAGTTAATAGCCAGGGACAATGTCAGTGAGTACTTTGATCGTACTCGCAAACCACCTTAAGAAAATAATAATAACAAGAGGATGTGCAATATGGTTGGGTAGTAGAAGGGCTCCAAGAGAGGTTCTTTTCTCACATAGTTTCTCTTGTAGATATAGCATCTATGTAACTTTGTTGAAAAAAAATGTAAAACATTTTGAAAGTCTTTTTGAAACGTTTTGGAGAAAAACACTAGGACTGGGTCACCCATGGGTTATTCCTTCCGGTCATCCCATGACCGAACTCCTTTCCTTCCTTTCCGACCAACCCATGGTCAAAACTTTTCCGCAGCTTTTGCTTTTTCGAAGTCCTTTTTGAAATCAAAACCAGCACCACTCTACAACATCCTTCCCAGCCGTCCATGAATATGGACACGGCTATTCGAATAGATTTACACTCTATAGAGGTTGTACACTTTACCCACATCATCCGGGTACCCTGCCCTGATCACCTACGGATTGTGGGTCGAGTAACCGATCAAGACTCTCTGGATGCCACTCTAGTATAGGCCCAACCCTATGAGTCGTTCCTCTAAATGCCAGTACATCTGGGCCAAATACCAATCAGAGCGCATTCCGACTCCTCTAGAGTGGGCACTTTCAATGAGAGGCTCATAGTACCGCCTGGCTGCTCCGGAGGGCAGTTCACAATTCCTCTAGGTGATTGTCTAACAGTTGATCCTTTTTGTAAAGGAACCCCGACATTATAGGGAGATGATCCCTTAGAAGTAGTTGTGAGAATTCCTACACTTGACTAGCAAACTTCAAGTCCAGCCCTGTCCCATTCCAGAGTAATGTGGTTGCACGGGTTAATTGTTCTAGCAAAACCTCAAAGAACCGGGTGCGTTTTTCTAAACCTTTTTCCTCCATCTTGTAGAATTTTGTAAAACAAAACCCTTTTTCTTTTCTCAAACTTCTCTTGGTAGGTCAAACTGCACCAAGGTTTTGCCATAAACATTTTGTAGAACTTTTTCGGGGGTCTTCCCATCCTCTAGTTTTGCTTCGGCTAAAACGGGGACTCTAAAGGGGTATGGTGTTATACACCATCTACCATACTAGGGTCAAGTCGGTGTCATCAAGCGGTTGTATTTAATAGTACAAAAGTGTAATGGTTTGGAGGAGCCAAGTCACTACTAGATATAGTTCATCATATATTAAAACAATGTAGTTTCATAAACAGTAGGTAAAACATGCAAAAGTAAAACAATAGGACAAGGCTTATGAGAAAGAAGGTGGCTTGCATGAGATCAGTAATCTGGCAACATATGTCCCTGGACTTCTTCTTAGAATACAATAATAATTCAATAATAACAACTTCTTCTGGTCTCCGATATAATCGCAACTATCGTCGATATGGATCACATGCAAGAAAACAAAGGGCACAATCAATACAAGGCATACAATCACCAATACCATACCGCAAACCAATATACAACACCTTATTCACTTCAGTAAGTTTTGATAGATTGAGTTTGTTGCATTTGGATGTAATGGAGAAACACTTGTAGAATTTCCTTTAGGATTTAATTGCCAAAACCACTTAATAAAGGGGTTTGGAACTAAGGCTTGGTCTAGTATGAAAACAATGTGCAAATATGATATTAACAGATATGTATTGACAAATCAAGGCCAACAAAAGTGGTTTCATGATTTATCATTTTCCTTTGAATTTTCTAGTGATAGAAGCTCTAGTTTTAGGAAATAATTCTCTAGAAAATATTTATACTTCCAAAAATTATTTCCTTGTAGGATTAGGTAGGGTTTGATGGAATGGTTCAGTGACAGTTGGAATCACTCCAAAATATTTAACAGAATTCCCTTGGGAAATTCCCAAAGTCAGTTCTGCATGGTATTTGTCTTTTTAACCAGATTTATTATACAAAAGATTTTAATATGAATCCAGTGTCACCTGGCAGGTATTTTAAATACCTTTCTGTAGGAATTCGATTCACCCTTTTTGGTGTTGCAAAACTCCTGTAGTGATTTAATTGGTGAAATATACACATGTAGAGGTATTTAAATCACCAAATTTCAATAAAGCATCAATAAATATTGATCTCCTAGGTTTTAATATATGTTGAAAATCTAATCCATGGGAGTAGGAATTAGGCCCATACCCTTTAGGGTTTGGCCCAGAGAAATTACTAAAGGCAAATATGCTCTATTTTTATTTTTTTTACTTCAAGCAAAATATAACTAAAGTTGACATGGGACCAAGGTCCATGGATTGGTGAAAAGAATATATACCATAGGAATCTTTTTTCAATCCATTTGGATCTATGGAATCCCTTGAGGAATTTACTCATTGAGATAGATACTTTTTAGTAGATAAATTGCCAGTAAATAATAAAATTTATTTTTGTAATAGGCCCAGCTCTGCATGTTGCACAAAACATGACTGCACAGATATAAATTTAGTCCTAGGCATTTAAAGTTGTTTTCCATTTCCATTTCTAATAAAACTAACAAGTCTATTAAACAGATATGAAAAAAAAAGGAATTTAGAAAAGAAAAGGGGCAGGGGTGGCCGGCCAGATCTGCAACCGTAGTCGGCCGCTCGGAGAGAAATCGGCCCACTCGAGCTGGGGCAGCGCGCGTGGTGCAGGATTCGAATCCCGCTGCAGGGCCCACACATCAGCCACAAGGCAGGGCGAACAGGTACCGGTCATCTGGGGCCGTCCGATTTAGTGGATGTAACACCCCAAAACTTTAATCAAGGTTATCAAGTTCTAATCACCCAAGTTAGGGTTAACAAAAACTTTTATTAAGAAAGATGAATATGAATGCATGTGTGTTTGCATTAGTATAGAATTGATTGTATATGCCATGCTTGATTGTTCTAAATGTTGTGAAATGGTTTAAATGTGAATGCCACATCATTTAGACCAATTACAAACAAATTCCAAAGAGAAAGAAATCAAATAAGAATAAATAAAGCAAATGGTCATTTTGACCATTTTAAACCACTAAGCCACTTTAGGTTTTCCTAGAAGAAGATTTCTAACAGAAACATTTCCAACTCCTTTCACCCCTTGCTAGACCAAGTAAAAGTGTATCAAGGCCTACTTTACAAACTTACAAAAACATCTAGCAAATCCATTTAAAGGATATTTGAAAGTTGAATCCAAATCATATGTTAAGATCACACTTTTTCAAAAACCCATCAAATCAATTCCCCTTGACCTCTCCAAGCAAACCTAGTTTCTCAAGCTTAATATAAGATCACCCAAAAAAATTGAATCAAAAATTCAAAAATAAATTTCATGCGGCCATTAACACAAACACTTGGCATGCACAGAATAACCTCTAGCCTAACTTCACTATTTTGTATAGTGATCATCGATAATTTGACCTCCCTCTTAACCCCCTTGTCCTCCTGAGTGTCTAGCAGCAGCAGACAATCCCACCTTCACCATGGAGAACAGTGGACCGCCGCTGTTTTGTGGTCATCGCCAGCCGACCACGGCCATCTCGCACCAGACCACCCCGCGCCCATCTAGGATGTCCACTAGAACAACCGCAGCCCACCACCACTCCTTGTCGAGGCCACAACCCCAGCCGAGTCGTGGACCACCCTAGTCGTGCCGCACACCGCCTCTCTGTGCCGTGTCCAGAGCGCGCCAGTACGCCGTCCCTGACCAGCCCCGCCAGCTCACGCCTTGCCCTCACTGTGCACACGTAGCCTCGCCATGATCACACCACCCCGGCAGACACCCCTGTTCGCCGTCGCGCGACCCGCAGCTGCCGCACGCACCTCTGCCTCCGCCCAGAGCGCCGCATGCGCCAGACCAAACCACGCCTCCCCATGCCGAGCCTTTAAGTCCGTGAGAACCACTCGGGAGCACCACACCGTCCTACGCCCTCGCCCATGCCATTAGCTGGCTGTAGCGACGCCACCGTCGAGCTCACCGCCCCACCGCTCGGTCCCCTCGTCGAGCTATAAAAGGACGCCACCCCCGCCTCCATTCTGCACACTACTCGACTCCCCACTCCTCACTAACCTTCCCCACTTCCCCCCGGAGCAAGGCAAGCACCACCGTGCCAGAATTTCAGCAGAGTCCGCCGTTGCTGGAGGAGAAGGGAACCGTCGATTCCGACCACCCCGAGCCCTGCCGTGAGCGTGCCTCGCCTCGCCGTCGTCTACCTCGTCGTTTGCCCCCATCACCGAGCCTAGATGGAGCCCAGGTGAGCCCCGAGAGACCCCCACCTCCGCGTTAGGTTTAGCTCGTCGCTGGAGCTGTTCGTCATCGATAACGACCCTCGGCCGTTGGATTAGAATTAGATCGTAGCGCACAAATTAAAAGATACCGTTTCGCGTAGAGTGAGTCACTGACCAGTGGACCCCCTTTGTCAGTCGCGTGCTGCGCTGTGCTGTGTAGTTGGGCCGGCCCGTTTAGCTTTCCCGCCCAGGCCTGGAAATTCATATATGATTTTCCTTTGTAGTTTAAACTAGCTTCTGCCCCTAGATTTAAAAATCAATTAAGAATGTTTCACTTAACCAAATTGCATGATTCAAATTTTTCTAGAAAGGTAATTAAAATATCTATCCAAGCCCGTTGGATTTAAATTATTTGGAGTTAGACATAATCTATAGAAAAAATAATAAGACAGAGACTTTTGCAACTTCAAACATTTTTCAAAAATCAACCATAATAGCTTTTGAGTTGATTCCAACTCTCAAAAATCACATTTGATAATACCTATCTGAATATGTAATAATATATATGTTTGCATGCAGTGACATTGGACTAGTACCAAAAGAATGCTATTGGAGCATTCTAGTCACTTTAAATCATTTGAATGATAATCTTAAATTTTATAAAATGTGACCAACCCTTTTAAATCACATTCCCATGCATTAGAATATGTGGTGATGACATGTGTCCACATGATCCGATATTTTAATTGGAGAATTTTAAACCTTAATTAATTTCAATGAGTAGAAATTACTTTTCTCAAATAAACCAAATAAAACTAGTTCTTTATTGCATTTGATGATTGTGATGATGCTAGATCATCCAGTGTGAACCTTAGTGTGCTAAATAGACTATTTAAGTTTTGTTTGGTGATTCTGTACCCTATATTCCTTTATAGACGATAGTACCGACCAAGGATACGAGGAGGAGGAGTTCTACCCCGAAGAAGACGAAGAAAACTTAAATCACTTCACCAATCAAGGAAAGCCATCATTACTAACGAAGATAGAACTAAGCAAGTTAACACTTGCCCCCTTGATAACTTAAGCAAATGCATTAGGCATGATTTGGTTATATACTTTTGATTTATACCCATCCCAAGTTTTACTTGCAAACTTTACTCTTTTACTTTACCAAAGTTCTTTACTTTTAGTTAATGCTTTGTGAGGTTTTGGAAAGATATTATAGATAGCATAAAGAGTATAAAACTAGGCCTATACTAGATGTCATTCTATGGCATGAGATTGAGATTAGCATCCCTCATTAGTGAACACGCTTAACTTAGTGGCTAGTGCTAAGCATAAAACTTGATCATTTTAGATGGGAATACTTGGTGAAAATGATTATGAAAACCTTGGAATGATGAGTCATTCTATTGAGATGTTTTGACATGTGTTGAGAAATACTAATGGATTTTGATGATGAAAATGTTGAGGCATGAGCCTTAACCCTTTATAAAAACTGATGGTTGGGTTCGAATGCGATACCATTCCAATTTTACCGTACAACCACAATACTTGAATTGGGTAAGGCTTAGCCGGAAGTTTATATGCATTAGTATGGGTTCCCTTACGGAGGAGGTTTGAGCTGAGGCAACCTCTTGATGATGTCCACCTATGCAGTGCCCAGGATGGCAGATGGCCATGGCTGGGAGGCCAAGCTCATAGGGGAGGTGCTTATACTAGAGTGTGTAAAGGAAAGGTTATGATTCATTATCCGCATACTAAGTATGATGATTCAGGGTTATCCCTGATGGATGTATCGAATTTTGGTGAAAGTGTACCACCTCTGCAGAGTGTCCAACTATTTGAATAGCCGCGTCCGCGGTCATGGACGGTTGGAGTGGCCATACTGTTCCATCGTCAGATCTTTTCAAAATGACTTGTGAAGTGAACTATGATTTAGAATTGACCACAGCAAGGTTGTGAATATGAAAACTGGGTTCCAACTTAAGTGATTTAGAACATTAAGTTAACTTTCTTTACTTCTAAACTCAGTTTAGATAAATCTGGCTTTTTGCAAATAAACTTAGAGCCTAGGATTCCTACTAGAACTACCTTACTTGTTAGTGGTAGTTTGCGAGTACTTATAGAGTACTCATGGCTTTGTCCTTGGTTATTCTCGTGGCCAGACTATGAGGAGGACTACCAGGAGGAAGGAAAGCAGGATGGCTACGGCAACTAGGATCATCTACCATTGTGAGCATTGCCTGTGACCCTAAAGATGGAGCCCGCTGCTACGCTTATTATTCTGCTGCTTGTTTGTATTAAGACTGGATCATGAGATCCTTTATTTGTCTAAGACCTTATTACGGTTTGTAATGGATGATGTACTGTGACATCCAATCTGTTATATCTCAAAAAAGTGGTAATCCTGGGATTGCGATGTATGGCATAACAGGCATCTGGGATTAAAAATCCGGGCGTTGACAAGTTGGTATCAGAGCCATCCTGACCATAGGAGACCCTAGTTAGAATGGGCGTCCAAACAAAAACTTAGTTTCAAAACAAAGGAAGTGAGTATTATGAAAACCTATTTCCACTCTTATCCTTGATTCTTTCATAAAAATACACGTTCCTCAAAAATTCTTACATTCCTACATAAAACTTGACACACTTGATCACTTCACCAACTGACTCATCCTAAATTCTTATAGATGGAAGTTCAGTATTGCAAGTTCTACCAGTTGGGCAACGGAGGCCAGCTGATCTTTGAGAGGGATCTTGATGCACTGTCAGAGTATCTTGAGCACCCGCATCCGGAATTCTTCGGAGCTCAACTCAAGGATTTCCTAGGAGGAGATTTACAAGGCTGATAGTTGCAGACCTCAGAGGCAAGATGGAAGCACCCCTTTCTGAGAAGATTCAATTCACCGTGAGAGAGAACAACTGGCTAGATAGATTAGCTAGGGCTATGCATAAAGCTCTTGCCCGTCTATGTGGGAAAACATCAACTTGATCCAGGGAACTCGCATTGCTCATCACGCAAGGCATGATTCTATGGGAATGTCATTGGAGATGCCAAGTCACCCAGAGATGAAGCACCAAGTGGAGAATCTTGACTTCCTGCTGTATGATAGACAGAAGGAATTGGACAATGCTCGAGCCTATGCCAACCACAACATTGGCATTGCAACCAAGAAGGACCAGACTCTCGCCATGCTTGTCAAGGATCGCCAATCACTTTGTCATCAACGCGAGAAGAAGGATCGCACCATCGCTCGTATTCGCAAGAAGGTGGCCGACCTCGAGAAGACCATTCGTGAGAAAGAAGTCCAGCTTGAAGCAAAAGAAGAAGAGGAAGAAGGTGAAGACATCCAGGGAGATATTAACTCGTACCTCAGTGATGACAACGACTACTGGAGGATGATGCCATGGATTTCTACACTGTTGATGATGACTCCGACTTCATTGATGATGTGCAGATGCACTTGATCACTACCGTAGGAGTGAGTTGTATCGGTCCCACTGTATCGTAGTTTCACCAAATGGTTCTTAAAACCATCTGTTTTCCATTTGTCCTGTGGTGTGTGTTTGTATTGTGTGCTTGAATGAATGAATGAATGAATGAGAAGGAGTTAGTTGCAAAACCTTAGTTCAAACTCAAAGTTTAAATATTTTGAAAACAAAACCATGAACCTTAGAACTTTCCCTCTTACCTCATTATCTATCTTAATCTTCAGATGACTCGTGGAAACCAAGGAGGAAGCAGCTCATCGCAGGACCCAATGTTGCAGATTCTATAGATGCTAGTTTCCGACCGCGAAGCTAGTAGAGCCGAGCGCCAAGCCAATCTAGCCACCCTACAACAGATAGCTCAGATGGCCCACAATAATCA
The DNA here is from genome assembly GCA_916181665.1 of Avena sativa. Classification (NCBI taxonomy): domain Eukaryota; kingdom Viridiplantae; phylum Streptophyta; class Magnoliopsida; order Poales; family Poaceae; genus Avena; species Avena sativa. Next base: position 276,531,066 of record OV702292.1, read on the forward strand.
AGGCCAACGAAACCAGGATCATCATGGATCCAAGCTTAAGAATTTTCAGAATACCAATCCCCCTATCTTCAACAAATCTGAGGATCCTTTAGATGCTGATGTATGGCCGTAGACAATGGAGAATAATCTGGAAGTCGCAGGAGTTTATGCCAACGAGAAGCTACTATTTGCCACCCACTATCTGGCCGGAGATGACAGAGCCTGGTGGAATAGCACCTGTACGATTAACCACGGTCACATCATGACTTGGGAAGCTTTCAAGATCAAGTTCAGCCGCACCCATGTGCCGCAAGGTTTAGTCACCAGGATGAGAGATGAGTTCAGGGAACTGAAGCAAGGAAGGATGATGGTAGTTGAGTACCGTGACAAATTTCTATCCCTCGCTAGGTATGCTCCTGATGAGATCAACACTGAAGCGAAGAAGAAGGAAAGGCTCCTGAATGGATTGCATGATGAGATGTAGACTGTGTTAGTCAACATCCGTTTTGACGACCTAGAAGAGCTAGTCGACTCTACCGTCCAGATGGAAGGGAAGATAAACCAAGCCAATGACAACCACAAGTGCTGAATGATGCATCGGGCTAGGTCCCACAATACCCAGAAGTATCGACCCAACCCGTCTGGAGGATATCCCACAAGAAACAATAGACCCTCGATATCTCATCCAAGCTACCCCAATCATAGTGGAGGAAATGTGAAGTCCAGAGGAAACCACAACAACAACCTCGGCAACTCCAACAACTTCAACCGTGCATCGCCCAACTCCAACAACAACAACAATACTTCCCCAAGGACTGGAAGCAATGCCGTGCCTGTTCCAGCCAAAGACAAGTCCCAGATTACTTGTTTTGAATGTGGAGTCAAGGGTCACTACTCCAACGAGTATCCCAAGAAGCTTGCAGACACAACCAATGTGAATGCCACAGCTCAGCAGCAACACCGTGTTCATCCTAGAAGAAGATTTTCCCCATGGAACTCTCTCAACCGCAACGGCCGTCTATTCCACATGAATGCTGAAGAAGCCCAGGAAGCGCCAGATGTCGTGTTGGGTATGTTTTCTGTTAACTCAGTACTTGCAAGAGTGTTGTTTGATTCTGGAGCATCGGACTCGTTTGTTACAGAAGAATTTGCATGCACTAGTAAGATTCAACCAACAAAATTGAAGCATGTTATGATAGTTCAAATAAGTGGTTCAACCACCAAAGCTAGAAAAATTTGCAAGGTTGTACCTATCGGAATCCATGGAATAGATTTTTATGCCAATCTAATAGTACATGAAACCAAAGGTTTGGAAGTAGTACTAGGAATGGATTGGATGTCGAAACATAAAGGATTGATCGACTATGCAAAGAAAGCCATAACCATGACCAGTAGCTCTGGAATATCAGTAGAGCATGTATCTGAAACCTTGCCCCGTCAGTTCAAATGCAACAAGAGTCTAGCCCAACCAACCATAGACCAAGTCAGAGTAGTCTGTGAATACCCCGACGTATTCCCAGATGAATTGCCCAGTATGCTCCCAGATCGGGATATCGAGTTCATTATTGAACTAATTCCTGGAACTGGACCCATAGCTCAGAGACCTTATAGTATGAACCCATCTGAACTAGTGGAGCTGAAGAAGCAACTTGATGCTATGCTAGAGAAAGGTCTAATTCAACCAAGCGCATCGCGAGGGAGATCGCCTGCTTTGTTTGTTGACAAGAAAGATGGAGGTAACCGTTTGTGCATGGATTACCGGAAGCTGAATGATGTCACCATCAAGAACAAGTACCCACTGCCCAAGATAGAGGTTTGATCAGTTGACTGGTGTCAGAGTGTTCTATAAGATTGATCTTAGAACTGGTTATCATCAACTCAATATTTGTGCAACAGATATTCCAAAGACCGCCTTTACCACCAGATATGGATTGTATGAGTATACGGTCATGTCTTTTGGATTAACCAATGCCCCCTATTATTTCATGAATCTCATGAATAAGATTTTTATGAACATTTCTGGATAAGTTTGTCATAGTTTTTATCGATGATATTCTTGTCTATTCCAAGTTCGAAGAAGACCATGAGCTACATCTGAGAACCATCCTTGAAATCCTGAGAGAGCATTAGTTATATGCCAAGTTCAGCAAATGTGAGTTTTGGCTGAAAGAAGTAGGATTCCTCGGACATATTGTGTTGGCAGGAGGAGTTGCTGTTGTTCCCGCCAAGATCAAAGATCTTGAAGAATGTGAAGCCCCAACCAGTCAAACCCAAGTCCGTGCATTTCTCGGATTAGCAGGATATTACCGCAACTTCGTTGAGGGATTTTCGAGCATCACAAGACCGATGACCCAACTATTGAAGAAAGATAAGAAGTTTGAATGGACTGACAAATGTGAAGCAAGTTTCCAAGAACTCTAGAAGAGATTGATGTTAGCCCCAATATTGATTATGCCAGATATCAAGAAGCCTTTTGATGTGTATTGTGATGCATCCAAGATTGGTCTCAGATGTGTGTTGATGCAAGAAGGCAAAGTCATAGAATATCTGTCTAGACAACTGAAGCAACACGAGTAGAACTACCCTACTCATGATCTTGAACTAGCAGCTGTAGTTTTAGCCTTGAAGACATCGCGTCATTATCTTATGGGTAATCGCTTTGAGATTTATTCGGATCACAAGAGCCTAAAGTATATTTTCACCTAGAAGGAGTTGAATATGAGGCAAAGGAGATGGATAGATGTCAACACCCGGATTTTTAATCCTAGATGCCTGTTATGCCATACATCACAATCCCAGGATTACCATTTTTGCGAGACATAACAGATTGGATATCACAGTACATCATCCATTACAAACCATAATAAGGTCTTACACAAATAAAGGATCTCATGATCCAGTCTTAGTACAAACAAGTAGCAGAATAAATAGCATAGCGGTGGGTTCCATCTTCAGTGTCACAGGCAATGCTGATGACGGGAGATGATCCTAGTTGTCGTAGCCGTCTTTCTGTCCTCCTTTAGGGTAGTCCTCCTCATAGTCTGGCCACGGGAATAGCCAGGGACAAAGCCATGAGTACTCTTTAAGTACTGGCAAACTATCACTAACAAGTAAGATAGTTCTAGTAGGAATGCTAAGTTCTAAGTTTATTTGTAAAGTTAATTTTGAAACCTAAGCTGAGTTCAGAAACAAAGAAAGATAAAATAAAGTTTAAAATCACCTAAGTGGGAACTTAGTTGTCATAGCCACAACTTTGTTGTGGTCAAGTCATGTCACAATTCATTTCATAAGTCATTTTGAAGACATGTGACAACGGAACAGTATGGACACTCCAACTGTCGATAAGCGCAGACGCGGCTATTCGAATAGTTTGACACTTTGCAGAGGTGGTACACTTTCACCACAAAATTCGATACATCTATCAGGGATAACCCTGAATCATCATACTTAGTATGCAGATAATCAAACAAAACCTTTCCTTTACATACTCTAGTATAAGCACCTCTCCTATGAGCTTGGCCTCCTAGCCATGGCCATCTACCATCCTGGGCACTACATAGGTGGACAACATGGAGAGGTATCCTCAGCTCGGATCTCTCACACGAGGGAACTAATACTAATGCATATAAACTTCCGTCTAAGCCTTACCCAATTCAGGTATTGTGGTTGTACGGTAAAATTGGAATGGTATCGCATCTAAACCCAACCATCAGTTTTTATAAAAGGGCTAACGCTCAAGCCTCAACATTTTCCTCATCATCATAAACCATTTGTGTTTCTCAACACATGTCAAAACATCTCAATAGAATGACTCATCATTCCAATGTTTTCACAAGTCATTTTCACCAAGTATTCCCATCTAGAGTGATCAAGTTTTTGGTTTAGCTCTAATCACTAAGTTAAGAGTGTTCACTAATGTGGAAGGCTAATTTCAATCTCATGCCATAGAATGACATCTAAGTCTAACTAGATAGGCCAAGGTTTATACTCTTTATGCTATCTATAAACAAAGTAAAGAACTTTGGTAAAGTAAAAGAAAGTAAAGCTTGTAAATAAAACTTGGTATTGGAAGAAATCAAGAAGGATGTAACCCAAGCATGCCTAATGCATCTTGCTTAGGTTATTTTTCTTAATTCTAGCATGCTAACAATAGCTTGCCTTGATTGGTGCAGTGGTTGAAATCCTCCTCGTCTTCTTCGGGGTAGAACTCCTCCTCCTCGTAGACTTGGTCGGTACTATTGTCTATAAATACATACGGAATACACAATCACCAAACAATACTTACTAGTCTATTTAGCACGCTAAGGCACACATTTGATGATCTAGTATCATCACATTCATTACAAGGTTTAGTGAACTAGTTTCATTTATTTATTTAAGAAAAGTAATTTGTACTCATTGAATTTATCTAAGATTTAATATTCTCCAATTAAAATATGGGATCATGTGGACACATGTCATCACCACATATTCTAATGCATGGGAATGGGATTTAAATGTTGGATCACATTTTATAAAGTCTAAGATTAATATTTAAATGATTTAAAGTGACTAGAAATGCCTATATAGCATTATTTTGGTACTAGTCCAAAGTCACTTCATGCAAACCTTAATATTATTACATATTCAGATAGGTATATTGAAATGTGATTTTTGAGAGTTGGAATCAACTCAAAAGATAATATGGTTGATTTTAGAAAAATGTTTGAATGTGAAAAAGCTTCTGTCTTGTTATTTTTTCTATAGGTGATGTATAACTCTAATTGATTTAAATCCAACGGGCTTCGATAGAGATTTAAATTATATTTCCAAAAAAATGGATTCACTCAATTTGGTTTAGTATATCTTTCTAAGTTGATTTTCAAAATAGTGGACAGAAACTAGATTTAGTTAAAATAGAAAAACCTAAATTTCAATTACCGGGCTAGCGCGGGAACACTAATGGGCCTACCAAATTTTTCTCCGTGGTGCAGAGGACAGCTGACAGGAGGATCCCGCATGTCAGTGGCTATTATAATGCGAAGCGGTACGGGGCAACATGGACCGCATGATTAGAACTAGGATCTACGGCTGGGGCTCGTCGTCGACGACGGACAGGTCGCTGGCGAGGTGGAACCCTAGCGGATCGGTGGGGGTGTAGTGGGGGCATACCAGGGCTCCAGTGAGTGCGGCGATGGGGCGATCGAACGAGGCGATGACAGCGGACAAAGGCGAGGTCACGGCAGCGCCTGGGGTGGTCAAAATCGACGGGGGCTTCTCCTCCTCTGCTGCAGCTAACTCTGGCGCAATTCTGGCGACTGGATGCTCGAGCGGCTCCGGTGAGAGAGGAGTGTTGGAGTGTGGCAAATGAGGCTGGGGGTGGCCTCCTTATATAGGATCGACGAGGGGACCGAGAGGGCGACGGCAAGCTCGTCAGTGACGACGGCACAGGGTGCTATAGGCATGGGCTGGGTAGGTGGACATTGGGTGGTTCCCTGGCGGTCAGCTACGGCTTAAAGGCGATGCTAGGGGTGGTGCCTAACGGTTGTATGCGTCTCGCACTCTGAGCGGTAGAGGTGGTGCTCGACGCGGCGGGCGGTGGATACTGGTCACGCGGCAGGAGAAGGGGTTGTCTAGGAGTGTGCTGGGGTCAAGGCGGAGCGGCACGCGCGGGCTATGGTCGAGGTGCGGCTTGTGCTAGCCTGCCGGGGATGGCACTCTAATGTGCGGGGGTGATCTGTGGTGGTCCAGGGGCTGGCTGCACTTGGGAAAGGGACCGTGGGCGACAGTGCTACCACGCCTACCTCCCTGGTGCGGGAGAAGAGGGCTGGGTGTGCTCCTGCAACGTGGGCATGGTCGGCCGGCAAGCATGGCATCAGGGTGGCGTGGCACTGCTGCGCTAGGCCAATTGGTAGCTTAGTTAGGGGCTGGTTAGAGCTAGGGGACACAAGGGGACCAAATTGATCCCAAATACTCGACAATGCATTGATCCACAAATAGTGTTAGTTAGGCAGAAATTTTGTGCATGCCACATGTTTGACACAACGACCGCATGAAACAAATATTTGAATTTTGAAATGATTTTTGGTGGAGTTGTTGGTCTTATGCTTGAGCATCTATGGTTGCTGGGATTTGTCAACTTGAATTCATTTGAATGGTTTTTGGATAAGTGGGATCTAGACATATGAAGTAGATTCCATTTTCAAATGTCATTTGAATTTAGAGTTTAAATGTTTTTTTAAGATTACAAGGTGGGCCTTGGTACATCTTTACTTGTATTATCAAGGGGTGCAAAGATCCATAATTGTTTCTGTTGGAAAATGAGTTATAGGAACACCCAAAGTGGCCTAGTTGATTAAAATGGCAAAAGTGACCATTTCCATTTATTAATTCTATTTGATTTCTTTTTCTTTGGATTTTGCTTGGGAATGATCTAGATGATGTGGAATTCATCTTAGAATCATTTTACAACCATTAGAACAAACAATCATGGCAATTCAAGACAATTCCTATTTAATGCAACACACATATGCATGCTTAATTATTTAAATGTGAAAAAGTTTTTGTTAACCCTAAATTGGGTGATTTGGATCTTGATATATTGGATTAAAGTTTTGGGATGTTACAAACCTTCCCTCCTTAAACAAAATCTCGTCCCGAGATTTTAAGAAAGAAAACTAGGAACTAAAGAGATCTGGGAACTTAGTCCTAATGTAATCTGCTCGCTCCTAAGTGGCTACTTCTTTGGTATGGTTGCTCCATTGGATCTTGAGAAACTTGATACTCCGGGTGCTGATGGTTCTGTACGCTTCTTCCAAGATACGAATGGGCATTTCACGATACGTCAGATCCTTGTTGATATCAATAGCTCGGTGATCGATGTTCTTGAAAACTTTGGTCTTCTCCGACACTTATAAGCATTTGCAAAGTAACGAGATATGGAACACATTGTGGATGGCAGACATCTCCTCAGGCAGTTCCAGTTGATATGATACTTCTCCTCGGCGATTCAGAATGTTGAAGGGTCTGATATATCTGGGGGCTAACTTTCCTTTAAGACTAAAACATTGTGTTCCCTTCAATGGTGAAACCTTGAGATACACAAAATCTCCGACATTGAAAGTCAGGTCTCTCCTTCTTTTGTCAGCATAACTCTTCTGTCTGGATTGGGCGGTCTTGAGGTGCTCATGGACTTTGTGAACCTTCTCTTCGGCTTCTCGTAGGATGTCGGGTCCGAAAATATGACTCTCTCCTACTTGCGACCAATTCAACAGGGTACGACACTTTCTTCTATATAAAAACATAAATGGGGCCATCTGCAAACTGGCTTGATAACTGTTGTTGTATGAGAATTCTGCGAAAGGCAGCCAGTCTTCCCATTTTGATCCATACTCTAACACACAAGCTCTCAACATATCTTCTAAGATTTGGTTGACTCTTTCAGTCTGTCCATCGGTCTGTGGGTGATAAGCTGTGCTGAAATTCAACTTGGTTCCTAATCCTTTTTGGACTTTCTACCAAAATCTCGAGGTAAATTGGGTTCCTCGATCCGACACTATGGTCTTGGGGGTTCCATGCAAACTAGCAATTCTGGAAATATACAGTTCTGCTAGCTTCAAACTCTGGTAGGTTGTCTTGACAGGTATAAAATGGGCTACCTTGGACAGCCTATCAACGATGACCCAGATACAGTAATTTCCCCTAATAAAAGTAGGCAAACCGGTTATAAAGTCCATTCCGACGGAATCCCATTTCCATTCCGGAATCTGCAATGGTTGCAACAGTCCTGCGGGTCTCTGATGTTCTGCTTTGACTCTTTGACAAATATCACACTTGGCGATGTAGCTTCCAATTTCTCTCGTCATCTTGTGCCACCAAAATTGCTCCTTCAAATCCCGATACATCTTCGTTCCTCCGGGGTGGATAGAATAAAGAGTATCATGATCTTCTTGCAGGATAACTTGCTTCAGCTCTGAATCTACTCTCACACAGATACGTCCTTTGTACCAGATAACTCCTTCTTCATCTTCGGTGAATCCAGGTACCTTTCTTGTACCAATATGACATTTGATTCCGTCGATACTTGCATTTCCCTTCTGGGCTTCCTTGATTTGGCTAATCAAAGTAGGTTGTATTTCAATGCTAGCTAAAAATCCTTTGCTAACTCAGTTGTAAACTGCTCCAACTCCTCATGCAAACTTGTATACTTCTCCTTGGTCATAGTGTTTAACCTACACGGCAATCTGCTAAGAGCATCCGCTACCACATTGGCTTTTCTGGGGTGATAGTGAATGTCAAGGTCATAATCCTTGATTAACTCTATGCATCTTTTTTGCCTCATATGCAACTCCTTCTGGGTGAAAATATACTTCAAGCTCTTGTGATCTGAGTAAATCTCACAACAATTACCCATAGGGTAATGGCGACATGTCTTTAGTGCCAAAACTACGGCTGCTACCTCAAGATCATGGGTAGGATAGTTCTGCTCATGTTGCTTCAGTTGTCGCGACAGATATGCGATGACTTTGCCTTCTTGCATCAACACATATCCGAGACCAATCTTGGATGCATCACAATACACATCAAACAACTTCTTGATATCTGGGATGATCAATATTGGGGCTAAAATCAGTCTCTTCTTGAGCTCCTGGAAACTTGCTTCACATTTGTCGGTCCAGTCAAACTTCTTGTCCTTCTTCAACAATTGGTTCATTGGTCTTGCGATGCTCGAAAATCCTTCTACGAAGTTGCGGTAATATCCCGCTAATCCGAGAAATGCATGGACTTGGGTTTGAGTGGTTGGGGCTTCCCATTCTTCGTCATCTTTGATCTTGGCGGGATCAACAGCGACTCCTCCGGAAGACACAATATGTCCGAGGAATCCTACTTCTTTCAGCCAAAACTCACATTTGCTGAACCTGGCATACAACTGATGCTCTCTAAGGGTTTCAAGAATGATTCTCAGATGTTGCTCATGGTCTTCTTCTGGCTTGGAGTAGATAAGGATATCATCGATAAACACAACGACAAACTTATCTAGAAAATTCATAAAGATCTTATTCATGAGATTCATGAAATAAGCGGGGGCGTTGGTTAATCCAAAAGACATGACCGTATACTCATATAATCCATATCTCGTGGTAAAGGCGGTGACATGGGTATACCCTATAGGTACTCAAGCTTGGTATATACGGCCTGAATACAGCGGAAGCCCACGGTGTCGCCAAGGCCCAAATGGAGAACTCGAGTAACCTAAGGACTCTCGAATTATAGGGAAACACTAACCTGTAACCGACTCGACCTGCTATCCGAGACCTAGCCTATCTATATAAAGGCTAGGAGGGGGCGGCGAAGAGGACACACGCAACCCTAGTTTCCATAACCCTCGCCAGATTGCATCTGCGCACCATTGTAATTCGACGAGCAGACAAGCAGGAGTAGGGACCTCTACGAGGCCTGAACCTGGGTAAATCTTCGAGTCCCATGTGTTCTTGTTTGCTAGCCGATTGATGCTTCCAGCGCTCCCTTCTTCTCCAAAACCCAAGTCCATAACAATGGGCATTGATGAGTTAAACCCTCGTCAATTGGCGCCGTCTGTAGGAATTGGGAGTGCTGATGTTGCGGATTCTTCAGCCCCATCAACTGCGATCTACAACTCCGCAATAGCGGAGATTCACTAGCTCTTCGGTGCGTTCGACTTCACTGTCCATACGCCGGCCACTCGCCCGGCTTTCGAATCCGTGGGCGACAGAATTAGCCTGGCAATCGGGAGCTTCCGCTTCCAAGTTGGTCAGATGGGCACGCTTCGTATGCCTGACCAGCCGACAACACCATTGACTACTCTAGCATCATGGTTCCCTCCACCGATCGGCACCCTTAGCAAGCTCAATGCCTCGACAACAGTCATGAATACGGACAGCGACAACAGTCGCGTATCCGATCTGGGCGATCTAGCAACTGAAGATGGAGTCTACGGCTCCGGATCTAAAAGTTGCGGGAGCAGTAGCTTCCCCAACCACTTCATGTGCGCCGTCATCAAAGCGGGCGATTCCTCCGCCAATCGCGACAACACGGGCAACGGTGGCAATGGAACCGACCCGCCGAACGGAGGAATACGTAATGGCGGACCACCCAATGGTGGACCACCCAATGGCGGCCCCACCAACGGCGCCCCCATCAACAACGGAGGGACAGCCGAACTCCCCACCATGGTGAACAAGGAAACTAGGGAACGCGTCGTGATCAGGCTCATCGATCTCGAGTGGGCCCGCTGCCGAGAAGCTCTACGAGGCCACCCTCTGCCCTTCGGCTCCCCGCAAGAACTATTGATGGGCTACCATTGTCTCCTAAAATAGGAATACAAATGCTAACTGCAAACAATCACGCAACTCGAGGCACGTAAAAAGGCGGCAGACGAGTCGAGCCTCCGACGAGCTGGGCTCTCCTCCCACGGAGGATCCTCCTCCAAGTGCAACGAGTACATCGCTAACAAGAGGCGATCTCGACCGGCCCACCTCACTGAACAAGAATGTGTAGAAGCCAAAAAGGTCCTCGACTTTGACTCCATGACAGTGGATATGCGTGGTAACGTTCTTCAAAAAACACCGCAAGCTGCGGTAACGGCGGTCACCATGTACCTCCTCAACAACCAGCCGCCAGCTGGAGACCCTCGAGCTGCCATGCACCGATCTATGATCGCAGGCTTGGGGTTGATCGAGGCCACTCTCGACAAAGACCCGACACCGGAGCCGAAGAAAGGCAAGGCTCTGGAAAAACGCTATTCCTCGCCCTCATCCAGCGATGACAGTCATGATCTGTCTCGACGCCGCCGCTCCCGATGACACGACCATGACTACGACACGCATGATGACATCACACAACGCAAGATCGACAAGTCAAGGGCGTGACGTGCCCGATTGAATGACTCGGAAGACGAAGACGTGGAGCTCTGTGGCGCCAGATGCTTCAGCAGGGCCATCAGGCAAAAGCAAGTGCCCAAGGGGTTTAAGCTCCCATCAGAGAACCCAAAGTTTGACGTTCTGCAGGACCCGAAAATATGGTTGGAGGACCATATCTCCTCTGTCAGGCTCCATGGCGGGAGTCGAAGCACGGCTATGCAATTCCTACAGCTACAGGGCGCCGCCCGGGCATGGCTCAATAACCTCCCATGCGGATCCATTCGCAGTTGGGAAGAGCTGGTCTACAGCTTTGTGCGCAACTTCAAGGGCACCTACAAAAGGATCGCGTCAATCGAAGAGCTGAGGTGCTGCCAACAAAGGTCGGGTGAATCGCTACGCTCATATATCTAGAGGTGGTTCGTCATCAAGAACTCCGCATAAAATATCTCGGAGGATCGCGCAATCGACGCATTCAACCGCGGCGTTCGCCGCATAGAGCTTAGGGAGGAGCTAGGCCGCTCGAAGCCCAAAACCATTGACCACCTGATGGAAATTGCGAATCGGTGGGCAGATGGAGAAGATTCGGTGAAGAATCACGTTCACTCCGATGATGAAGCAGAACTCAAACACGGACGCGATCGCCGAAGCAAACGTCGAATGCGCATCTACGATGTACGCGACGATGTCAACATGGTCACAGCTGGCTACGCTGTCAGGGGGATGATCCCCGGGTACCCCACCCGAATAAGAAACAGGACAGCCGGATCGAGTCCGGCTGACCAGATGCAGCCGGACAGGTTAGGATGGGCCGGCTACCACCCAGTAGCCAGATCATAAGGAGGCAGCCGGATACGACGGCACAGCCGGATCCAATCAGAGAGGCAGGACGATGTGCGTATCAGTGCACGGTACGTCCTGTACGATGAAGAGACGGGCAACCACCCGCCCATGCCGAAGACTTTGCGTGAGTGACGCTGGAACAGTGGCCTGTGTTGATGACGGGCTCGCACGGCGTCCACTGTACCTACGACAGCCATAACACTCATACACCGATGTGACATACCATACCGGGTACTGTAGATGACCAGCCGGCTGGGACCTGCTGGTGGGGCCCGCCAGTCGGACTGGCCAGGGAGACCATTGCCTCTCTTCCTATATAAGGAGAGCAAGGCCTCCGTAGAAAGGATTGGTCTCAGTGCATTTAAGGTAGTAGCTAGAGAATACAGCTCGAGGAGCACCTGTAGCTCGTATATCCCACATAGACAAATCAGGCAGGAGTAGGGGCTTTACCTCACCACAAGGGCCCCGAACCTGGGTACTTCTTGCGTCCCGCTACGCTCGCTTGTATCCAATCCCGCCTGCGGACGCCGTCGATAGCTTCCCTGCTAGTGCCCACACCTCTATCTAACCTCCTCAGGTACTGCCGTTCCCAATACAACGACAGTTGGCGCCCACCGTGGGACAATGGCTTCGACCGGAGTCACGTTCCGCACGGGACCCTGCACTTCAGCCGGTGAGCGTGTGGCCTCCGGCCTGGTGCTCACGCTCGGCAAGTTTGACTGCCTCATCGACAACGCCTCCTGCTTCGCCGGAACTTCCTTCCCAGCGAACGACACCTTCCTGCTATTCGGCGACCTCCCCATCTACATCGCCACCGTCCCGGAGCGTTTCCCTAAGGAAATCGTCTCTGTCGCGGGGTCGTCATGATGGCCGGATCCAGCTCGCAGCCCCGCCAGCCGCGGGAGCGAGGCGTGGACGAGGTCAGAACTTCCGCTCCCCCGCAGCCTCAGAACCCGGTGGAGGATGCCATTGATTGGCTCCTGACGCCGGTTAACCTCGGGGACAACCCGGAGGAGGCGGAGGCCAACTTCACCATGGAGAGACAGATCCTCCTCCAGGAGGCCATGGAACTGGCAGTAGCCCACAAGCAACTGGAGATTGCTAGGCGCGAGTACGACCGCGCGCACGGCCACACTCCGGCTACCATGGAGCCGAGCCGGCGCGGCCAGGTATGGAGTCGGGGTGGTGAGCTAGGCGGCAGGATGGAGAAGGACGGAGAACCGGATCCCGCGCCTGCCCCCACACGGCCCACCTACAGCACACCCATCAAGAACCTGCGCGCGGCGCGAGCCACAGCAGAAGAACTACCCAGCCTGGCGAGGAGCGAGCCCGCCAGCACGCTCGCGTCCAGGAGCTCCTCCGTGTCGCGGACGAGCAGGCTGGCGCCAACCGGCAGACGCAGGAGGACCTTAGCTACTCTAGAGGAGGCAGGCTACCTGCCAACAGCAGGGGCGCACCGCCCGACACCGAGCAGGCATCCTCTCCTCAGCCGCCCAGGGTCTACAGCAGGCGTCGCAGCTCCAGCAACAGGGGCCAGCCACGCTAGGAGCAGACGGTGAACAACAACCTGCCACCTCCCCCACCACCAGCCGGAGCACCCAGACCAGCCGGCTCCCGCCTCTCGGACCGGGTGGGCGCACCCAACCCGGATTGTCCGGATGCCCGCGACCGCATCGAGCTCCTCGCTCAAGCGCGCGTCACGGAGGAGGAAGATTCTACCGGACCGGTTTGTTTCAGACCCCACATCCAGAACGAGCCGTTTCCGGATAAATTCTCCCTGCCCAGGGACACCCCTAAGTACGACAGCAGCATGAAGCCGGAAGATTGGCTGACCGACTACGCTACGGCAGTCGGCGTCGCCCACGGGAATAAGCGCACATCTGTGCGCTACGTCCCTCTCATGCTAACCGGGTCGGCAAGGACATGGCTCAATAGCCTCGCGCCCTACAGCATCAATGCCTGGCCTAATTTCAAGAAGGTGTTCGTCCGCAACTTCAACGACACGTACAAGCGTCCGAGGCGCCCGCGCGACCTGGCCCTGTGCGTCCAGGGTGACCGCGAGACCGACCGCGAATACCTCGCCAAGTGGACGGAGCTCCGCAACACTTGCAAGGTCATTCTGGAGAGCCAAGCCATCGGCTTCTTCGTCGAAGGATGCCGAGAGGGCACCATGCTTCGCCACCGGCTACTGTGTGACGAGCCGAAGACCATGGCGGAGCTCATGACGGTCGCGGACCAGTATGCCATGGAGGATGCCGCCATGAAGAAGCCCCTCCGAGTAAATGCGGACGGCCATCCGACTCCCACGGAGCCGGCTCACGACCGTCCGAGCAACCCGACTGGTGAAGCCGGATCCTCCAGACGCAACGGCAACGACAACCGGTTCCATGGGGACCGCCAGGACAGGCAACAGAAGCCTCGCTACCACGCGCGGCAGGTCAATGCTGTGGAGGGTGCGCCCGACGCACCGGATAATGATGCAAGAAGGCAGAAGCCCTGGCTCACCTTCGACCAGATGATTGATGGCCCGTGCAAGTGGCATAGCGGTCCCTTCAAACCGGCTACCCGCACCACCCGGAACTGCAGCTGGACCCTCCAGCTAAAGGACCAGGGAAACCAACCTCGTCTCCCGCCTCCCCCACCGGGTAGACCCCCACCACCGGCTAGGGGAGCCGGTAATGATGATAACGGCGGCAACAACAACAACGGCTACCCCCAGCCGCATGCCGCTTACCACATCTTCGAGACGGAGCAGGACGACAAGCACAGCCGCAGGCGACTCTCCAAGGAGGTCAACGCCATCGTTTCTCCGGTCCCCTAGTACCTGAACTGGTCGGAAACCCCCATCACCTAGAGCCGGGCAGATCATCCTGAGCATCTGCCGACTCCCGGGGGCTACGCCATGGTGCTCGACCCTCTCATCGTCTCCAACGCGCGCACCTACCGATTCTCGCGCGTCCTCATCGACGGAGGCAGCAGCCTCAACCTCCTCTACCAGTCCTCGCTGGAGAAGCTGGGCATTCACGAAAGCGACCTGCGCTCGACTACCACGACGTTCCACGACGTACTGTCGGGGCCAGCCTGCGCTCCGCTGGGAAAAATCCAGCTGGACGTCATCTTCGGAACCGAGGTGAACTTCCGCCGCGAACCAATCTGGTTCCAGGTGGTAAATTTGACGAGCTCCTACCATGCTCTCCTCGGGCGCCCCGCCCTTGCCAAGTTCATGGCCATCCCCCACTACGCGTACCTCAAAACGAAGATGCCAGGACCCTACAGCGTGATGACCGTCGCCGGCTGCTTCAGGCGATCGATGGAGTGCGCCTCAGCCGGTTCCAAACTAGCAGAGGCCCTAATCATAGCTGAAGAAAAGCGCGCGATCATGCGCAATGTGGCCATGGCCCAGCAGGACATCCCGGCTAGCAGCAAATCGGCTGGAGAAGGAGCCTTCCAACCAGCAAAGGAGACGAAGAGGATCCTGCTCGACCCCTCCGACCCGACTAAGTTCGTCACCATTGATGCCGTCTTAGACAGCAAATAGGAAGGTGCGCTTGTCGACTTCCTCTGTGAGAATCGGGACATCTTCGCATGGTCTCCCAAAGACATGTCGGGTGTGCCGAGGGAGTTCGCCGAGCACTCACTTCATGTGCGTCCGGATGCCAAGCCGGTCAAGCAACCTCTGCGCCGGTTCGCAGAGGAGAAGAGAAAGATAATCGGTGACGAGATTACCCGGCTCCTTGCAGCCGGGTTCATCATGGAAGTGTACCACCCGGACTGGCTGGCGAACCCAGTCTTGGTGTTGAAGAAGAACAAGACCTGGCGCATGTGTATCGACTACACCAGCCTGAACAAGGTGTGCCCGAAAGACCCCTTCGCCTTGCCCTGTATTGATCAAGTCATCGATTCCACGGTCGGCTGTGATTTGTTGTCTTTTCTAGATTGTTACTCCGGGTACAATCAGATCCGGCTAAACCCGACTGATCAGATTAAGACATCATTTATCACCCCCTACGGGGCTTTCTGCTATGTACCATGCCTTCCGGCCTAAAGAACGCAGGCGCCACCTATCAGCGATGCATGCGGAAATGCTTGCACTCGCAGATAGGCCGAAACGTGCACGCTTACGTTGATGATGTAGTCATCAAAACCAAGGAGAAGCGCACCATCCTCGAAGATCTGAGAGAGACATTCGGCAACCTCCGCCAGTACTAGATGAAGCTGAACCCGGAAAAGTGCGTCTTCGGAGTACCATCCGGCCAGCTACTCGGTTTCCTCGTATCTCAGCGAGGCATCGAGGAAAATCCGGAGAAGATCGCGGCCATCGAGAGGATGCAGCCGCCCAAGAACCTGCTTGGAGTCTAGAAGTTCACCGGGCCTGGCTTCCCTCAGTCGTTTCGTCAGCCGGCTGGGGGAGAAGGCACTTCTGTTGTACCAACTGATGAAAAAGACGGACAAGTTCTCCTGGTCTTCGCAAGCCGACACCATGTTTCACGACCTCAAGCGCATGCTGTCCACAGCGCCGGTTCTAGCCACGCCGGCTAGCAAGGAGCCGATGTTGCTCTATATAGCAGCCACCAGCCGGGTCGTCAGCGTCGTCCTGGTGGTGGAGCGCCCCGAGGAAGGCAAGGCTCAGCCGGTTCAGAGACCCGTCTACTACCTCAGCGAGGTCCTCTCCCTCTCCAAGCAGAACTACCCCCACTACCAAAAGATGTGCTACGGCGTGTACCTGGCATGCAAGAAACTCAAGCACTACTTCCAGGAGCACCCGATCAAGGTCGTGTGCACCGCACCCCTTTCGGAAATCATCGGCAACAAGGACGCCACCGGCCGAGTCGCCAAATGGGCCATCGAGCTCGCCGCCTACTCCATCCAGTACGAGCCCTGGCTCACGATCAAGTCACAGGTGTTGGCGGACTTCCTCGTCGACTGGGCCGAGACCCAGTACCTTCCACCGGTTCCGGATTCAGACCACTGGCGGATGCACTTCGACGGGTCAAAGATGCTCAGGGGCTTGGGAGCCAGCATCGTGCTCACCTCGCCCAAGGGAGACCGGCTGGAGTACGTGTTACAGATCCACTTCAAGGCCTCCAACAACGTAGCCGAATACGAGGCACTGGCGCACGGGCTCCGGCTGGCCAAGGAGATCGGTGTCAACCGGATCCTGTGCTTCGGTGATTCGGACTTGGTGGTGCAACAGGTGTCCGGGGAATGGGACGCCAGAGATGCCAACATGGCCCTCTACCGGTTCCACATCCAGAAGCTCAGCACCTCCTTCGACGGGTGCGAATTTCACCACGTCCCCCGCGCCAACAACGAGGCAGCTGACGCGCTCTCCAAGATAGGGTCCACCAGGAAGGCCATCCCACCGGGGGTCTCCCTGGAGCATCTGCGCAAGCCATCCATCAACCCTTCGCCGGAATCAGATTCCATCGTCTGGGCAGGAAGCGTTCCGGCGGCCGGAGCAGCGGAAACGGAGCCGGCAGAACCGCCAAAGAAGAAAACTCGTTCCAACTCCGGCCAGGCGGTGCCCTCCGGCTCGCGGGACCCGGGGGTTGCCGGCTTGCCTAGTGGCTCGGGGGCTGCCGTCCCGGATATCCCACCCGGACGGCCCCCCGACACCCATCAGCCGGAGGACAGGAGCGTCCTCGTCATTCGGGAAGTGCCATCCTAGGCACGGCCTTTCATGAACTACATCGCCAACAACGAACTCCCGGACGACGAGGTAGAGGCCAGGCAAATCCGACGTTGCGCGCAGACATACACCATCATAAACGGCGAGCTGTACAAGCGCAGTGTATCTGGTATCTTCGAACAATGTGTCGATGTAGACACAGGCTACCGGCTACTCAAGGACATCCACTAGGGTGAGTGTGGGCACCACGCTTCGTCAAGGGCGATAGTCGCCAAGGCGTTTCGCCATGGTTACTACTGGCCCACCGCCCTTGAGGATGCCGAGCAGCTGGTCCGCGCGTGCAATGGGTGCCAACGCTTCGGGCAGCTCAGACACATGCCAACCTCGGTGCTCAAGACCATACCGATCACCTGGCCCTTCGCAGTTTGGGGCCTCGACATGGTCGGGCCCTTCAAGCGAGCTCGCACGGGAATGACCCACCTGCTGGTAGCGGTGGACAAATTCACAAAGTGGATCGAGGCCAAGCCTATCCCAAAGCTGGATGGAGCGACGGTTGTTACCTTCTTCACCGACATCATCAACCGCTTCGGCTACCCCAATAGCATCATCACCGACAATGGCACGAACTTCGCCAAGGGGGCCTTCGCCCGGTTCTGCAGCAACAAGGGCATTCGGCTAGACCTCGCCTCCGTTGCACATCCGCAGTCCAACGGGCAAGTCGAACGAGCAAATGGCTTGGTGCTAGCCGGCATCAAGCCACGTCTCATCGAGCCGTTGGAGCGGTCACCCGGATGCTGGATCGAAGAACTTCCGGTTGTGCTGTGGAGCCTCCGCACCACACCGAATAGGTCAACCGGCTACATGCCATTCTTCCTGGTCTACGGATCGGAAGCCGTCCTCTCCACCGACATCGAATTCGACTCCCCTCGCAAGCTCCTCTACGACGAGCAGGCCAACAAGGAGGCGCGAGAGGCTGGGGTGGATCTCCTGGAGGAGGCCCGCGAGCTGGCCCTGTCCAGATCTGCCCTGTACCAGTAGCGACTACGCCGCTACCATTCAAGCCGGATTCACCCAGTCACATTCCGCGAGGGCGACCTGGTTCTCCGGCTGGTGCAAGACACGAAGGGCATGCACAAGCTAGAACCACCCTGGGAGGGCCCCTTCATCATCAGCCGGGCGCTGCCCAATGACTCCTACTACCTCATTGACGCACAGCAGCCGCGCAAGAACAAGATGGACAAATCGGACGAGGAGACCAAACGTCCTTGGAACGCGGCCCTGCTGCGCCCGTTTTACACCTAGTCGCCAGGCAGTGTATGTATCACGAAAACCCCATGAATGAAAATGCGGACTCCCACGAGAATCTCGGGGGCTCCTTCTAGAAATGTGTACGCACCTGTTCTTCAATTCAAGTTTTCTGGCTCTGGCAACCCCCTAGCCGGGGGATCGCCGGCAGGCCGCTGCCTGTTAAGCCAACAAACCGGCTGAGTAGTGCGCGATGATGCCAGTGGCCCACTCTTCGTCTCAGCTACAGACCGCAACCCGGCTGTCTGGCTAGCAAGAGCAAAAGCCCGAGGCATCCCACACGAAAAACGGGGAAGAGGCGTGACAGATCGGGCGTCCCGGCCCCGCAACTAGCTCAAACCAATCCAGTTGCTAAGCCGCTAGTATCGTGAGTAATGTACTGTCAGCTCCCTTCGATTCCGGCTGCAGACCGCAACCTGGCTGCCTGGCAGGGATGCAGCGAAAACAGCAGAACACATGAGAAGGCGACTAAGTGTCTAGAAAGGAGCAAGCCAGTTTTTGACGGACTAACCTATTAACCTGTGAAGATGTATGTGTATGCATATGTGCGTTCTTGTCCGACTACTTCGAGTCGAAATTCAGTAGAAGGAAAGAAGATTCGAAGTCCTTGCCTCCATCAAGCGCTCCGAATCTCGGGGGCTACACCCACTGGGTGCGCTCGTGCGCCCCTAGTGGAATCTTGTAGACTAAGGGCGTTTAGTCGGTCGTTCGGAGCCCACGTGAAGGCAAGGGCGGGAGCAAGAAAAGACAAGAAAGATTCGAAGCACCTGGCTACGCCAGCTACTCCGAATCTCGGGGGCCACACCTAGTGGGTGCGCTCGCACGCCCCCACTGGAATGTTAGTTCCCCCGGCTGAAGGCGTCCAGCCGACGAAAGCAGCCGACTGGGACGAGGCCAGTCGGATAAAGTTAGAATAGTGGGGAACAAAACAAGGAAGATTCGAAGCACCTAGCTACGCCAGCTACTCCGAATCTCGGAGGCTACACCTAGTGGGTGCGCTGGCGCGCCCCCACTAGAGGTGTAGTTCGTCCGGCTAAAAGGGTGTAGCCGGCCGAGGTTAGCCAGGCGAAGTGAGCTGGCAAAATATCAAGAGAAGATTCAAGACAGAAGACTCAAGAATTCAACATTAACAAGCAAAAGGGAGACGAAGTTCCCATAAGTTACCCGGCATCAAAGATAACCGGTACAGACAGACAAGTTTCACGAATAATCTAAGACAAGACAAATACACCCGGCATCCCGGGGTAGTAGCTAAATGGCAGGACCTTTGCCGTGGGGGGTTCTTGGCCGGCAGAAGCTGGGGGCAGGGGTGGAGCCGCAGTGCTTGTTCCGGCTCCAGCGCTGGCAGGCGGCGGCACCGGGGACTCCACATCCGGAGTGTCGGGGGACTCCGAGTCAGTGAGCACCTCATTCGGATCCACGTAGTCGGCGATCTTGATGGCGGACCCACGAAGCTCTGGATGGGCTTGGCAGATGGCGGCAAAATCAGCTCCAGCACGGAAGCCCCCGTCGATCTTCTCGACGCGAGCATCCTTATACCAGGAAAGCATCAGCGCTAGGGCCATCTCCGCTCCACCCCGCACCGCCAGGTCCCGCAGTCGGTCCACCGCAGCCGGTACCTCTCCCTCCTTCGCCGCCAACTGCGCCATCGTCTCCGGAACCGGAGCCTCCGGCCACATGAAGGAGAAGACGTCCCGCACCGCCTAACGAAGCTTCGCAGCCTCCTCGCCAAGAAGGACGACGAGCTCCTGGGCCGTCGGCTGCGCTCCCGGCTAGTTCTCCTACAGCCGGTTGTAGGCCAGCAGGTCTATGCCGGGGTAAAAGACTGTCAGAAAAGAGGAGTCAAATCCGGCTACCGGATCCGGAAAGAAAAGAAGACGGAAGAAAGAAGTCACCTTTGGCAGTGTGGCCGACCTGCATCAACTCCTCCACCATCGCCTTCTCCTTGACCGCTAGCCGTTTTATCTCTTTCTCTTGGTCCTTGTTTTGGGCTTCAAGAAGGGAGAAGGCTTCGGCCTGGCTAGCGAGCAAGGAATCGTGCTCCTTGACGGTGGCCTCCAAGCCGTCTACTCGCGCATGCCAGTCCTTGTTCTGCAAGCGCAGGGTGGAGTTGGACCTGCACAGCTGGTTGTTCGCTTTCTTCAAGCGATCGATCTCACGCTGGGCGCACACGAGGACAGCTGCAACGAAGCCGGCTATCAAAAAAAGAGAGCCAGACGGATAAAGCAAACTCACTCTGAGAGGTCCCGTTGGCAGCAGCAAGTTTCTGCTCCAGGGTCCGGTTCCCACCGGCTGTGGCCTCAAGCAGCCGGATCTCCTTCACCGCCAGCTCGAGCGTGGCGGCAAGATCCGACAGCAAAGCAGCGGAGGAGGCGTCGTCTTCCATGGTGTTGACGGCCAAGGACTCCTTCGCCGCGAGCACCGCTGTTCGCCACTCCTCCCCGATCTACTCGTCGAAGTTGTCGTCGCCAACCACGACGAGCTCCTTGCCAGCAGCCCCCCGCGCGCCCGCGGAGGAACCTTCCGGCTGGGAGTGATCCGCTTCCGGCTGGGGATCCTCCGACTAGGAGGGGGCAGTCGGCTCATCTTGAGGAAGGGAGGAGGCTGCGCCTCATAGGAAGGAGAGGCGCCGGTTGGATTAGTCGGGGCGCGAGGCGGCGACCCGGCTGGCGTCCGGGCCGGGCTCGCGGCTCCGAAAGAAACTAGCGCGCTAAAAAGAAGGAGGAAAAGTCAAGAGCAAAACAAGCCAAAGTCAGAAAAGCAAGAAAGAGGATAAACAGGCAGAAACCACCGAGGGATGGGGGAGAAAAACGTACCGCGGCACGATCGGGGGCGGCCCTTTCTTCCGGCCAAGACGGCTTGGCGGCAGGGCACTGGCCCGGCTCCTCTGCCGCAGGCCGGCGGGAGCCGGAACGGCTGGAGCCGCTCCCACCTGCTTTGCTGTCCGCCGCAGAGCGCATCACCGGCTCCGCGGTCGGCCCGGCTTCCTCCTCCTCGTGCACTTCCGCGTGCGGGTCGGCGGCCGGCTCGTCGTTCCGGCTGGGGACGTCGCCGTCCCCATCCAATTCCTCGCCGGATCGCCGAGCGCGCGGCTCGGGCAAGTTTAGTGCGAATACCTCGAGGGGAGCCTCGCCCTCCTCGCGAAGGATGCAGGCGAACATCTGACAAACGCAAGAGGTTAACCAGACAAAACAAGAAGATAACACAGGGGGAATAAGCAAAATTTCTGGCTACGAGAACTTACCCGAGGCGCGCGGGTCTCCCGGCTGTAGGGCTCCAGGCCGAACTTCCAGTTCTCCGGCAGCCGCTCCTTGCTGATCGTCCACAACCACTCCTTCAAGTTGTCGTAGCGGGGATCACGGCGCGACAGCTGGGTCGGGTCCAGCCGGCCGGAGTAGAAGCACATCTTGTGCGCCCGCTGCTGTAGCGGCATCATCAGCTGGGACATCCAGCTAAAAGTGATGTCTCGACCGGTTAGCTGGCAGGTGACAAGGAAGCGCATGCGTGCCAGCATCGCATTTGTCTCCGCCTTTTCGCCGTAGATGATCAGGTCCCAGTGCTGCCTGCTGGACTCGACGTCTTGGAAGGCCGGCAGGTTTATCCGGTCGATGTTGGTGATGTTCTTGACGTAAAAATACGACTGCTACCACTGCCGTACCGTGTCCTGGAGCAAGAATTTCGGGTAGCCGGATTGGGTGCAGGAATATATGGAGGTGCCGCCGTAGACGACTAGCAGGCCCTTCGTGTACTGCACCTGCAGCCGAACTCGGAAGAGCCGGCAGAGGAGCCCGAGATCCGGCTGGATCCCGAGGTAACTCTCGCAGAACGCCATGAAGTGCACCAGCGTTCCAATTGCGTTGGCGCCGAGATGGTGGAGGCAGAGGTCGAAGAAGGCCAGGAACGTGAGAAAGAAGGGATGCAGCGGCAGCGCAAACCCGTGCGCCAGGTGCGAAAGGAAGATGACGCGTCCCCCCTCCGCCGGATGCGGCGCCACCTCCCTACCGGTGCCAACCGCACCGCCACCTCCTCCGCCGGTGGGAGGACGCGGGTCGCGCGATACTTCACGATCTGGTCTTTGGTGACGGAGGATCCGCACCAGGCTCCGCGGTCAGCGGCCATTTCCGTCTGAGGGAGAGGGGCGGCAACGGAGGAGTGACGGTGGCCCGTAACGTCGACGACGGCGAGCGGGTGGCGCAGAGGGCAAGGGCGCAGGAGCAAGAGCACGCGAGGGAGAAGGAGATTGCAGCGAGGGAGCGAAGGAAAAGAACGGCCTCCCCCGCGGCGTCCCTTTAAAGGATCGGAAGGGCAACCGTCGCCAGGGTCACGTGGCGCGCATCCGGGCACCCCACATCCCAACCACCGCCTAGATCCTGTGTGTCAGGACAAGATGCATAGAAGATCCTGGAACGAGAACCGAAGCGCCGGACAGCAGTTCCCCGAGGCGACATGCGACGGGACGTTACGCTGACCACCGCAGAGCAATGATGGCGCATGCGCGCGTGGCCGGCGTTAGCACTAACGTCACGGGTAGCGCAACCGCCAGGCTCAGCCGGATGAAAATTCGAAAAGCAAGAAGGAGCGCGCGCACATTTCGCCTAAGGGCGGAATCCACACGCGCTCGGCGGCTAGTGTCAGGGGGATGATCCCCGGGTACCCCACCCGAATAAGAAACAGGACAGCCGG
This sequence comes from Avena sativa, assembly GCA_916181665.1. Lineage (NCBI taxonomy): Eukaryota > Viridiplantae > Streptophyta > Magnoliopsida > Poales > Poaceae > Avena > Avena sativa. The sequence goes on from OV702292.1 coordinate 276,554,379, forward strand.
ATCGAGTCCGGCTGACCAGATGCAGCCGGACAGGTTAGGATGGGCCGGCTACCACCCAGTAGCCGGATCATAAGGAGGCATCCGGATACGATGGCACGGCCGGATCAAATCATAGAGACAGGATGACGAGACGGGCAACCACCCGCCCATGCCGAAGACTTTGCGTGAGTGACGCTGGAACAGTGGCCTGTGCTGATGACGGGCTCGCACGGCGTCCACTATACCTACGACAGCCATACCACTCATACACCGATGTGACATACCATACCGGGTACTGTAGATGACCAGCCGGCTGGGACCCACTTGTGGGGCCCGCCAGTCGGACTGGCCAGGGAGACCGTTGCCTCTCTGCCTATATAAGGAGAGGCAAGGCCTCCGTAGAAAGGGTTGGTCTCAGTGCATTTAAGGCAGTAGCTAGAGAATACAGCTCGAGGAGCACCTGTAGCTCGTATAGCCCACATAGACAGATCAGGCAGGAGTAGGGGATTTACCTCACCACGAGGGCCCCGAACCTGGGTACTTCTTGCATCCCGCTATGCTCGCTTGTATCCAATCCCGCCTGCGAACGCCGTCGATAGCTTCCCTGCTAGTCCCCACACCTCTATCTAACCTCCTCGGGTACTGCCGTTCCCAATACAACGACATACACCGACAGACGTGATGACAACCGCAACAGCGGCTATCGCATCTGTGGACATCGCGACTCCGGGAAAACCATGCAAGTATGGCAGCGCTGCACTCGAGACGAAACACCCGCAACATCCGTTGTGGATAAGTTGTCCGGGCCGTGCACGGTGCACTTCTACATCGACAAGCATGATGGCAAATAGAAATCCAGCCACCTCCTCAAGGACTGGCGCGAGTTCCTCAAACATCATGAGGGTCTGGCTCGGATGAATCGCGACGCTGTCAATAGGGGCTACGGAGCAGCCCCAGGCGCTGTCGAACATGGAGCTCCTCCACCACCACCCGGACCACCGCCAAACGCAGCTACGCCGGACCAGCACCTTGGAGGCAAGCCATAGCCACGGGCCATGGGTACCATGATGATCCAAAAAGGCCGCCCCTCCAACTGGGTGGAAAAGGCCATCACTCGCCAAGTCAATTTGGCGACAAACTCACCACCATCCACCACAGAGTACCTCAGTGGAAGCGACTCCTGCATCACCTTCGACAAGCACGACCATCTGCGCCAAGTACCTCGTCCAGGCCATTGTCCCCTCGTACTCGAGGCACAAATTGGAGGCTTCGACATGAGCCGCGTCTTCATGGACGGCGGAAGCAACATCAACCTTATGTTCGTGAGTACCTTGTGAGCAATGAGGATCCCTCTAACTTGCCTAGAGGCCTCAGACACAACATTCCACGGCATCGTCCCAGTCAAGGGCATATATCCCCTTGGCAAAATCAACCTCAACGTCATCTTTGGCACACCGAAAAACTTTCAACACGAACGCATCAACTTTGAAGTCATCGGCTGGCCCTCATAGTACCACTGCATCCTCGGACGCATCGCATTCGCTAGGTTCATGGCAGTTCCAAACTACGCCTATCTGTAGATGAAAATGCCACGCTCTAATGGTGTAATCACAATCATCGGGAGCTTCGAGAGGTCTGATAGTTGCGACAGGGAGTTCAACAGAATTTCCCAGTCCTTCGGCATGCAGGAAGAACTCGTGAGACTTAAGGAGTCGATAGAATTTCCCAGTCTGCCTCCCGTGAGCTGGCCAAGTTTACCCGACCTATCCTTCGACGACTTGGTGCACACGAAGAAAGTTCAGGTCCACCCATTGGATCCTGCCAAGACGGCCCTCATCACCAACAAGTTGAGTCCTACATAGGAACTCACGCTCGTCGAATTCCTCCGTGAGCACTGGGAAATCTTCGCTGGGTGTCCAGCGGACATGCCAGGAGTTCCTAGGGAATTCGCCGAGCACACACTCAATGTCAACCCAGACACAAGACCAGTCAAACAAACAATTCGGCGACTGTCTGAACCAAGAGCAAAGGCAGTCGGAATGGAGATCAACAGACTCCTCGACGCCAAATTCATATGCGAGATCAAGGAAAGCACTTGGCTCGCCAACACGGTGCTAGTACCAAAAAAGGACACGGATATCCTGTGGATGTGCGTGGACTTCACCTCTCTGAATAAGCACTGCCCGAAGGACCACTTTCCGCTGCCACGAATCGATCAGATCATCGACTCCACCACAGGATGTGAGCGCCTTTGCTTCCTCGATGCCTACTCAGGCTACAATCAGATTCGAATAAAGGAGGAGGATCAAGAGAAAACGGCATTTACAACGCCTTTTGGTGTGTTCTGCTATAACACAGTGTCCTTCAGGCTAAAAAACGCAGGAGCCACCTACCAGCGGTGCATGCAGGCTTGCCTCAAGAACCAACTTGGTCGCAACATCCAAGTCTATGATGACGACATCGTAATCAAGACCAAAGAGGAAACTTCACTAATCGATGATTTGCACGAAACCTTCACCAACCTCGACCGCTACCGGATCAAGCTCAATCCGGACAAGTGCGCCTTTGGCGTACCATCTGGGCAACTACTCGGGTATCTTATCTCCGCGAGAAGGATCGAGGCGAACCCGAAGAAAATAAAAGCCATACTGGCTATGGAGAAGCCGAAGAACATAAGAGGTGTCCAACAGCTGACTGGGCGAATCGTGGTGCTCAGTTGATTCATCAGTCGAATGGGCGAAAAGGCACTACCCTTCTAGAAACTTCTCCGCAAAGCTGACAAGTTCGAGTGGACCAATGAGGCACAAGAAGCATTCGAAGAACTCAAGCCCCTACTGTCCACCTCTCTAGTACTGGTGACCCCACACGAAAGGGAACCACTATTGCTATACATCTCCGCCACCAACCAGGTGATCAGCACGGTGCTCGTGGTAGAACGCGCCGAGGAAAACCAGGTCCACGGGGTACAACGACCAGTCTACTACCTCAGCGATGTACTCATGCCAACAAAGCAGCGGTACCCACACTACCAGAAGCTGGCATAGGGCGTCTTCATGACAGCCTGGCGACTGCGCCACTACTTCTAGGAACACCCAATCGTGGTAGTCAACGACGCCCCGCTTGGGCATATCCTCAACAATCCCGACGCAAGCGGACGAGTCGCACTTTGGGGGATCGAACTGTCTCCACGAGACATTACATATGAAAAACGCGATGCAATCAAGTCACAAGTCCTCCCTGACTTTCTCGTGCACTGGATGGAGAACCAGCTCCCTGAAAAACCAGATATGTCCTACCTCTAGACAATGCACTTCGACGGATCCAAGCGAAAGGATTGAGCTGGCGCAGGTGTCATACTAACATCGCCCTAGGGAGACAATCTGAAATATATCCTGTGAATGCAATTCACCGCCTTCAACAATGAAGCTGACTATGAGGCCCTGCTACACGGGATGAGGATGGCAAAAGCCTGCGGCACCAAGAGGCTCATAATATACGGCGACTCCAATCTGGTCGTCAACCAGACAATGCACGAGTGCGACGCACTGAACGATAATATGATCGCCTACCGTGACCTCTACGACACACTCAAAGGGGACTTCGACGGTTGCCAGCTGCAGCACATAGGCCGCAAAAACAATGCAGAGGCGGACGCACTCGCCAACATTGCCTCTACTTGCAACGCCATACCACCTAGGTATTTCTCGAGCGCATCTGCGAACGCTCCATCAAGCCAAAGGCCGCAGAGAAGAAAACAAGCGCAACAACGGACTCGGGGGCTGTGCCGCCCAATGAGCCAATAGCACTCGACGACCTGGAGCTTGATACAGGACTCGAAGGACCAATGAGCGTCATGATGATCGAGCCATCTTGGACTCACCGTACATCACGTACCTTCTCAGCAAAAGGCTACCGGACGACCTGACTGACGCACGGCACATTGCACGGCGATCCAAAGCATTCGCTGTTATGGCGAACTGTACAAGCGCAGCATCATAGGAGTACTCCAACGATGCGTCTCCAACGCAGATGGAAGACTTGTTCTACTCGACATCCATGAGGGGACTTGCGGGCACCATGCTGGCAGTCGAGCCCTTGTTGCCAAAACTCTACGGGCTGGATTCTACTGGCCTACGGGTGACTCCCAGGACATTGTCCAAAAATACAACGCTTGCCAGCGATTCGCGGACAAGCCACACACACCGGACGTGGAGCTCCGGCCAATTCCATTGGCCTAGCCCTTCGTGCAATGGGGACTCGACATGGTCGGCAAGCTCCCAAAGTCCTCACGAGGAGGCTACTTCTACCTACTGGTCGCAGTCGACAAATTCACCAAGTGGATAGAGGCCATGCTAGTGACTAACTTGTCAGGATACAACGCAGTCAAGTTCTTCGAGTCCATCGTCTATCGCTTCGGAGTACCACACAGCATCATCACGGACAATGGGACGAACTTCACATTCAAGGAGTTCCAAGAATTCTGTGAGAATCTGGGAATCAATGTAAGCTATGCCTCCATAACACATCCATAGACCAACGATCAGGTCGAAAAAGCCAATGGGCTCGTCTACGGCGGCATCAAGAAGCGACTCCTTAGGCCACTCGAACAAGCCGCAGGCTGCTGGCCAGACGAACTGCAATCGGTCCTCTGGAGGCTACGCACAACTCCTAACAGTGCCACAGGCTATACCCCGTTCTTCATGGTGCATGGTGCTGAAGCGGTGTTACCCGGAGAGGTACGATACAAAGCATCGCGAGTGGTCGCTTATAGCGAGCAGGAGTCAACTCTTGCATTCGAAGACTCCGTCGACCTCTTTGACGAGGCACGGGAAATTGCTGCAGAAAGATCAACGAACTACCAGCAGAACCTGCACAATTACCACAGCAGAAGGCTACGCCCCAGGTCCTTTGTCGAAGGAGACTTGGTCCTGCGACTAAACAACAAGGGCATCTCAAGCTCGAGTCCCCCTCGGAGGGACCGTACGTGATTACAAAAGTGATCCTAGGTGGCGCCTATCTCCTCAAAGATTTCGAGACAGGAGTCACATACTCCAACCCCTGGAACGTTGCGCAGCTGTGACGCTTCTACCCTTAGTCGTCTTTTTTTTACATTACAAATAAGGCTACTCAGCCAAGGCTACTTAGCCACACATTGTACCCCGTACTATCCTGCGAATAAATAAAGCTAAGTGCCCCAAAACTCTGTGTTCCTTTTATTTTTTGCAAATTATCCACTCGGGGGCTGTGCCACCCTATACACATCTGGTCTACGAACCAACGTGATATCCTGAGTAGCTGACGTACTAATCGAACCCTTGACAAACACCAACCTAGTTGCAACGCAGCTGACAGGTTGGCAAGGTGCTGAGATAAACATAAGTCAGGCTAACGAAAAGGAATCGCATAGTGCAACGCACTCGCAAAACATACACGCTAACAAGCTCTGTATATACATCAATGTCAATCAATTATACATAGTACATATATATATGAACTTTACAACACTGGAGCAACTATGTGCAAGATACAAACTAAACTATTGTTGCAACAAAGGAATGTTTGTTTGCTCCTCGAAGAAGTCGATGATTTCCTCCCCTGGGCGATCAACCGCTTGATAGTGAGGAACCATATTCCAAGTCGAACCTGCTGGCGGCACTGACGGTCCGACAGCAACTGCTGCAACATCCACATCAGGCCTATGCAGTCGCAGCAGCGACAGAGCAGCCTTGGCACCAACTACTAACTGTTGTCGTATACTCTCGCGGACTGCACTCAAGTCTTGAAATTTAGCAAGAAGGGCCAGCAGGCTCGATGGAACAATGTCCAGCGGGAACATCATCTGATAAATATTTCTCAAGCAGGATTAGGACTTCTTCAGAAAGTGAAGCACTCGCGAAGCACGATCCTGCAGGGGCGCAAGTGCGATTGCATGATCATGATCCACCCAGAAGTACCCAATCGCCTAAAGCTGCTCTTGAGTCAGATCATTCATGCGAATGACAATCCTGTCCTTCTCACCCTGCGGATGGCGTGCACTGACAACTATACCAAGCAAATGCAGAAGTATGAAGACAACGAACTACTGCGAGTGACTACAAGAACAAGATAAGGAAGAAGAAAGCAAACACTTGAATTGGTCGCCCAGTTGCGTCACCTCCCATAGCAGATATTGCTCTTGGGCGATGGCCTTCTCTGCCCTCGACTTCCATACATCCGTGTTACCACAGAGCACAGGCAGTTCGCGGTCCAACTGCTTCACGCGGTCACAGAGTCGCGAGAGCAGAGACAACTCATCCACCCTTGAACGCGACTGCGCCAAAGTATCATTAGCGGATGGCATATTCCGAGGTTCACTCGAGGGACCACTCGATGCGCCCTATCACAAGCCAAGCAAGAGACAATAAGAAGACTAAGGCGATGCATAGACAAAAGACTCGAGTGCATTCAAGCATAATAAAGTATCAACAGACACACTCGCCAAAGGCATGTTCCAGACAATAGAGATAGGCTATTTCACTATTACAGACACGACTACTAAGGAGCAACTGGCTTCTTCGACTTGGACTTCGGTTTTTGGGGCCTCTTCGAGTCTGTGGTGGGATCAGACGCCACAGACTTCCCACCGGCCCCTGACGCTGCAGCCTTCGCTGCCTTCTTGGCTCGCTGTAGTTCCTTAGAGTACTTCACAACTGTATTGATCAGTTGCGGCCCGTACTTGCCATAGTCAGCTACGAAAGGAGCAAAGACTACCTGTTGGCCATCAGCACCCATAGGCAACGCCTTGGGGACCGCAGCAGGATCAACCTCGACTCCATGGGCTTGCACCATCACGAGTGACATTGAAGTGCGAGTCGCACAGAGTGAGTTCTTGAAGCCTGCAGGAATGCTTCCAGCAAGGGACTCCACCAGATCATCCATATTTTTGATTAACTCAGTCTTGGGCGCCAGCTCCTCATGGGGGCGACTAAGCATGACCTTGGCCTTGGTAAGCGTCCCCTGAACGGCAGCACTACGATCTTCGACTGCCGAGATGGCGCCCGCCAAAGCATCGTCACGACGGAGTGCCTGGGCATCGAAGCTCAGACCGCTGGCATCTACACAAGAATCAAGCATTGGCAGAAAAGTCAGCACAACAACAAATTTGAAAGAAGGGACACGGTGAAAATCCAAACAAAGGAATACCTGAGAGAGCCTTGGCAATCGAGAGAAGATTTTCTTCAAACAACTTCTCTCGAGCTACGATGGAAGCGCGCAGATCCTCTTCGTGTTTCCGCGACTCGTCATGTGCTGCGATTGCCTCATCGCGACTCTTCACCGCCACGGCGAGCGCTTTTTCGAGGGAAGCGGCATCGCGAAGGAGTGCATTATGCTCAGGTGTGAAACAAACAAAGATAGACTGTCAGTCGAATATATCACAAGGATGAAGAAGAAGAAGCAAAAAACACTCACTTTCAACCACACAATGTCGATTGTCCAGCATTGCATGCTGGCGACCCATCGCAAGCACCTGCTCCGCCAGGCGAGCGGCTTCCTTCACAATGATCTGCGACAAGAGAAACAGTAAAGGATCAGCAGATGGTATGGATAAAAAATTTGACTACAAAAATCAGAATAATCAAGACTACACATACATGATCCGCTAATGACTCCGAAGTCGATTTACGCGCAGTCGTCCGGATAACCATCTGGTGCTCCACATCGTGTGGAGAACTTGATGAATTATGCCTAGAGTGGGCCGCCAATGGAGGAGAAGGAGTGCGCTCAGCCACTTTCTTGGCCTTGGAGGTCGCGACTCCAGATTCCTTCAAAAATTGGATGTCGCCAGAAGATGACGATGCCGGCTGATTGCAGAACAAAACCAACATCAAGAGAATGCAACTCCAAAGAATAACCAAAAGGAAGACTCATATACTTACCAATCAAAATTGTCAAAATCGAAGGTTTGATCCACCGACTCCGATGACGACTCCTTCGGCAACCGCATCTTCTTGCTGGAAGACGGCGCCACAGCACTCACATGAACGGCAGGTATTGGCGACTCTGCACCAATAGTTGCACCTTCCAGAGTCGAAGGAGATGATGCATCTGAATCCTCGCTGCACGAACGCTTGCGAGTGTCCGGACTACTCGACTCGGGGGATTCCTCCTCCACATCGGATGGGACGGTCGACTCAGACTCGTCCTCTTCCAAGGCTTCAGGAAGAGGGGGCATACAGGGTGACACCCTGCAATCCTGCATACGGGAAACAAGTCAGCACAAGTCAAGAAAAAAAAGGATTCGACAAACAAAGCTACTTCGTAGCATAACCGTACCTTTGGAGGATTAGTAGCATCAAATGGAGTTACGACTGGTTCACTGGGGAGCACATCCTTGGCGGTGTACTTGGTGAGCAGTCGCACCCTCTTATCTACTTCACTCGCGGCAATGCCATCGGCAGATACGCGAGTGACATCGTCCGTGCCAGCCCACTGGAACATAGGGTGGATCTGGCCTGCAGGGGCTGGACGCGACGGCGAAGCCACGTGCGAATGAGTGCACATCCTCCCTCTTCTTTACCCATGCGACCTCGAGGTCGCACACGCGCTCGTACAGCACATATGTCTCCGCAGACTCGTCGGGCATCACTATGTTCTTCCAAGAGCGCCTCCTCTTGCACGGCGTCGCGGGATCAAAGGGCACGAGTCTGAAGTGGTCCCCGTCAGCCTTATGGTCACGGATGTAGAACCACTTGGACTGACACCATGAGTTTGATGTCGAAGTACGTGACGGAGGAGTTGATGTGGATACCGCAGCCTCCTACATCTTAGACTAGGGAGCCAGACGCCGACTAGCGCTTCAGCTTGAAGAGACGTTTGAAAAGACAAAAGTGTGGCTTGATTCTGAGCCAGCACTCGCAAAGTGTAATGTAGCAAGCTACATGGAGGATGGAGTTGGGGGACAGCCGGTGTAGATGGAGCCCATAGAAACTGAGAAGGCCCCTGAAGAAAGGATGCAGGGGCAGCGAGAGACCGCTGATGATGAACGCTAGGAACATCACCCGAAAACCGGCAGGACGACAAGGAGTTGCCTCACCACCTGGGACTCGCGAGTCAGCGACCACGGAGGACAGAACTCCGTCCTGGCGCAGGAGAAGGAGCTCAGATGACTTGATCACTGACGCGCGCCACACGCCACTGGTGATGCTAGTGCCCGTGCCCTTCTTCTTTCCGGCGACGGCGGTGCTGGTGCTCGTAGCGGCGGAGCCGCCCTTCTTCTTGGCAGCAACAGTGGTGGCGGCGGATTCAGCCGCGTCACCTCCCTTCTTCTTCGCCATCTTGCGGTGGCGATGCGACCAGAGGAAGTAACTAGGGAATACGCGGAGCTGGTCCAGTGCCGCGAGAAAGATGAATTCTAGGAAGAAAATGAGCAGCAGCAATGGCGACGGAGGCAAAGGCAGAGAAACGAGAGATGGGAAAAATTACCGTCGCAGCATTGCTACTTAACCCCTTGAAAGATGTAACCCATCGGCGAGCAAAAACCCTATCAGATGCGTGGCGTCCATCATGATCGACACGTGGAGGACCCGAAGCACGAATCGTCCCCCACTACCCCCATTACGCGTGGAAATCGAGGAGGCACAGTTAAAACAAAGATTACGCACGCCCGATCAAGTCATAGTCAGAAAATGGGACCCATCGCTCGTCACGTCCTGTCAAACCCGCTCACGCGGGCAACTGAGGTAATCACATCGGTAGCACTGATGTCATCCAAAATAGAGCAACAAAAGACTTCGACTATTGTAGTCCTTGCTCGAGTCTTCGACTCCACCAAGCACTCGGGGGCTACTCCCATAGGGAGCGCTGGTCGCGCACCCTACGATTTTTCTTTTCTTTTTTGCAGAAATATGGACATCCAAAGCATACCCAACCACTCGAATCCACGATTCGACTATGGACATGGGTTACTCCCATAGGGAGCACCGGAAATAAATTTGACTAAAACAAGCAAACAAAAGACGACAGCAGTCGCAAAAGTTCTTTAGTACCTGCCTGAGTCTTCGACTCAACCAAGCACTCGAGGGGCTACTCCCATAGGGAGTGCTGGTTGTACAACCTATGATTATTTGTACATCATGCTCTTTGTTGATAACATCCACACTCGAAGTTTATGGCGACGCCGCCTCATGATTTTTCCCTACAAAGAGATTGCGTCACCCGAAACATCTCCACGATGACAATATTCGAATGTCGCGCTTGCAGCATGAAGGTAAGACCTGAATAAGGCCTGGCAACGATGAACATGCCTACAGGTACGATGAACATGCCTTGACGGACGCATCGAGTGCTCATGCCCATATACTGGGATTCGACTCCTGTAAGACCTCCGCGGCTTGAGTCGAATTACACCAGCACTTTTCTGGACTCGAGTCCGGGGACTCGAGTTCGAGTAGATTGCGTTATTTTACCCTAAGGTAGTTAACTGATACCGATACATCAGTTAAATTAGGCACGCACATCAACAATCCCTATGACACAAACAGATCAGTCGAAAATATACTCATTCATGCACTCGAAAGGCTTCATAAAGTCCCTAGTCGAATCTGCGATTCCACTAGACACTCGGGGGCTAGTGGCATGGGTATACCCTACAGGTACTCGAGCTTGGTATATACCGCCTGAATACAGCGGAAGCCCACGGTGTCGCCAAGGCCCAAATGGAGAACTCGAGTAACCTACGGACTCTCGATTGCTTGCGGAACAAGAAAAAGCTAAAGATAGAAAGTTTAAAGGGAAATCCTAACCTGTAACCGACTCGACCTGCTATCCGAGACCTAGCCTATCTATATAAAGGCTAGGAGGGGGCCGTGAGGAGGACACACGAAACCCTAGTTTCCACAAACCTCGCCAGATTGCATTTGCGCACCATTGTAATCTTCGATTCCTCTGTTAATTCCACGACCAGACAAGCAGGAGTAGGGAGCTCTACGAGGCCTGAACCTGGGTAAATCTTCGAGTCCCCTGTGTGCTTGTTTGCTAGCTTATTGATGCTTCCAGCGCTCCCTTCTTTAAAACCCAAGTCCATAACAGTGGGCATTGATGAGTTAAACCCTCGTCAGGCGGTCTTTGGAATATCCATTGCACGAATCTTAAGTTGGTGATAACCAGTCCTAAGATCAATCTTAGAGAACACACTGGCACCAGTCAACTGATCAAACAGATCCTCTATCTTTGGCAATGGGTACTTGTTCTTGATGGTGACATCATTTAGCTTCCTGTAATCTGTGCACAAACGGTTGCCTCCATGTTTCTTGTCGACGAACAACACGGGCGATCTCCATGGCGAGGCGCTTGGTTGAATCAAGCCTTTCTCTAGCATAGCATCTAATTGCTTCTTTAGCTCCACTAACTCTGAGGGGTTTATGCTATAGGGTCTCTGAGCTATGGGACCGGTTCCTGGGATCAGTTCAATAATGAACTCAATATCCCTATCCGAGGGCATACCAGGCAATTCATCTAGGAATACGTCGGGGTATTCACAGACTACTCTGACTTGGTCTATGGTTGGTAGGTCTAGACTCTTGTTGCACTTGAATTGACGGGGCAAGGTTTCAGATGTATGCTCTACTGATACTCCATAGCTACTGGTCATGGTGATGGCTTTCTTGGCATAGTCAATCAATCCCTTATGCTTTGACATCCAATCCATTCCTAGTACTACTTCCAAACCTTTGGTTTCAAGAAATATTAGATTGGCATAAAAATCTATCCCATGTATTCTGATAGGCACAACTTTGCAAATTTTTCTAGCTTTTGTAGTTGAACCAGGTATTTGAACTATCATGACATGCTTCAAGTTGGTTGGGTGAATCTTACTAGTGCATGCAAATTCTTCGGTGACAAATGAGTGCGATGCTCCAGAATCAAACAACACTCTTGCTAATACGGTGTTGATAGAAAACATACCCAACACTTCATCTGGGGCTTCTTGGGATTCCTCGGTGTTCATGTGGAAGAGACGACCATTGCGGTTGTGAGGGTTCCCTGGGGTGAATCTTCTTCCGGGCTGAACACGACGCTGTTGTTGAGTTGGAGCGTTCACATTGGCAGTAGCGGCAATCTTCTTGGGACACTCATTGGAGTATTGACCCTTCACTCCACACTCAAAACAAGTAATCTGAGACTTGTCTTTTGCTGCCATGGGCACAACATTGCTTCCACTTCTGGGTGCAGTGTTGTTGTTGTTTTTGTTGTTGTGCATGGGAGGTGCACGGTTGAAATTGCTGGAGTTGCCGGAGTGGTTGTTGTTGTTTCCTCCGGACTTCACATTTCCTCCGCTGCGGTTGGGGTAGCTTGGACGAGACATTGGGGGTCGATTGTTCCGCGGGGCATATCTTGCAGATGGGTTGGGGCGATACTTCTGGTGACTATTGGATCTAGCTTGGTGCATCATCCGACGTTTGTGGTTGTCGTTTGCTTGATTGATCTACCCTTCCATCTGAATGGCAGAGTCGACTAGTTCTTCAAGATCCTCGAAACGGATGTTGATGAGTACAATCTACGTCTCATCATGCAGTCCGTTCAGGAATCTCTCCTTCTTGTTGGCCTCCGTGTTGATCTCATCAGGTGCATACCTGGCGAGGGACAAGAATCTGTCACGGTACTTGATGAGGGTTTAACTCATCAATGCTCATTGTTATGGACATGGATTTTGGAGAAGAAGGGAGCACTGGAAGCATCAATCTGCTAGAAAACAAGCACAAAGGGGACTCGAAGATTTACCCAGGTTCAGGCCTTGTAGAGGTCCCTACTCCTGCTTGTCTGCTCATGGAATTAACAGAGGAATCGAAGATTACAATGGTGCGTAGATGCAATCTGGTGAGGGTTGTGGAAACTAGGGTTGCGTGTGTCCTCCTCGCCGCCCCTCCTAGCCTTTATATAGATAGGCTAGGTCTCGGATAGCAGGTCGAGTCGGTTACAAGTTAGGGTTTCCCTTTAAACTTTCTATCTTTAGCTTATTCTTCTTCCGCAAGCAATCGAGAGTCCGTAGGTTACTCGAGTTCTCCATTTGGGCCTTGGCGACACCGTGGGCTTCCACTATAATCAGGCCGTATATACCAAGCTTGAGTACCTGTAGGGTATACCCATGTCAGTAGCCCCCGAGTGTCCATTGGAATTGCAGATTCGACTAGGGACTTTATGAAGCCTTTCGAGTGCATGAGTGAGTATATTTTTGACTACTCTGTTTGTGTCATAGGGATTGTTGATGTGCGTGCCTGATTTAACCGATGTATCAGTGTTAGTTAACTACCGTATGGTAAAACAACTCAATCTACTCGAACTCGAGTCTCCGGACTCGAGTCCAGAAAAGTGCTGGTGTAATTCGACTCAAGCCACGGAGGTCTTACAGGAGTCGAATCTCAGTATATGGGTGTGAGCACTCGACGCGTTCGTCAAGGCATGTTCATCGTACCTGTATCCACGGATATATTTCTGGTAGTGCGCAGCGAATGCGTTGCTAGGCCTTATTTAGGTCTTACCTTCACGCTACAAGCGCGGTATCCGAATTTTGTCATCGCGGAGAAGATTCCGGTGAACCAGGAGACGCAGTCTCTTTGTAGGGAAAAATCATGAGGCGGTGTCGCCATAAACTTCGAGTGTGGATGTTATCAACACACATCATGATGTACAAATAATCATAGGGTGCACGACCAACGCTCCCTATGGGAGTAGCCCCTGAGTGCCTGGTTGAGTCGAAGACTCAGGCAGGGACTAAAGAACTTTTGCGATTGCTGTCGTCTTTTGTTTGCTTGTTTCAGTCAAATTTATTTCCGGCACTCCCTATGGGAGTAACCCATGTCCATAGTTGAATCGTGGATTCGAGTGGTTGGGTATGCTTTGAATGTCCATATTTCTGCAAAAAAGAAAAGAAAAATCGTAGGGTGCGTGACCAGCGCTCCCTATGGGAGTAGCCCCCGAGTGCTTGGTGGAGTAGAAGACTCGAGCAAGGACTAAAGTAGTCGAAGTCTTATGCTGCTCAATTTTGGATGACATTTGTGTTGACGATGTGATGACCTCTGTTGCCCGCGTGAGCGGGTTTGACGGGACATGACGAGCAGTGGGTCCCATTTTCTGACTCTGACTTGACCGGACGTGCGTAATCTTTGTTTTAACTGTGCCTCTTTGATTTCTGCACGTAATGGGGATAGTGGGGGACGGTTCGCGCTTCGGGTCCTCGACGTGTCGATCACGATGGACGCCACGCATCTGATAGGGTTTTTGCTGGCCGTTGGATTACATCTTCCATGGGTTTAAGTAGCAGTACTGCGACGGTAATTTTTCCTATCTGCTCGTTTCTCTGCCTTTGCCTCTGTTGCCATTGCTGCTGCTCCTCTGCTTCCTAGAATTCATCTTTCTCGCGGCACTGGACCATCTCCGCATATTCCCTAGTTACTTCCTCCGGTCGCATCGCCACCGCAAGAGGGGGAAGAAGAAGGGATGTGCCACGGCTGAATCCGCCGCCGCCACTGTTGCTGCCAAGAAGAAGGGCGGCTCCACCGCTGCGGGCACCAGCACCACCGTCACCGAAAAGAAGAAGGGGTGCAGGCGCTCGCATCACCAATGGCGCGTGGCGTGCGTTCGTGATCAAGTCATCTGAGCTCCATCTCCTGCGCCAAGACGGAGTTCTGTCCTCCGCGGACGCTGACTCGCGAGTCCCAGGTGGTGAGGTAACTCCTTATTCTCCTGCCGGTTTTCAGGTGATGTTCCTAGCATTCATCATCCGCGGTCTCTCGCTACCCCTGCATCCTTTCTTCAGGGGCCTTCTCTATTTCTATGGGCTCCAGCTGCACCAGCTGTCCCCCAACTCCATCCTCCATGTAGCTTGCTACATTACACTTTGCGAGTGCTGGCTCGGAATCGAGCCACACATTGGTCTTTTCAAACGTCTCTTCAAGTTGAAGCGCTAGTCGGCATCTGGCTTCGTAGTCTACGATGAAGGAGGCTGCGGTATCCACATCGACTCCTCCGTCACGTACTTCAACATCAATCTCATGGCCTCAGTCCAAGGGTGGAGGGACAAGTGGTTCTACATCCGCGACCAGAAGGCCAACGGATACCACTTCGGACTCACGCCCTTCGATCCCGCGATGTCGTGCAAGAGGAGGCGCTCCTGGAAGAACATAGTGATACCCGACGAGTCCGCGGAGACAAATGTGCTGTACGAGCGCGTATGCGACCTCGAGAGTCGCATTGGTAAAGAAGAGGGAGGCTACGCCCTCATTCGCACGTGGCTGCGTCGCCGCGTCCAGCCCCTGCAGGCCAGAGTGCACCCTATGTTCCAGTGGGCTGGCACGGACGATGTCACTCGCGTATCTGCCGATGGCATTTCCGCTAGTGAAGTAGATAAGAGGGTGCCACTGCTCACCAAGTACACCGCCAAGGATGTGCTCCCAAGTGAACCATTCGTACCTCCATTTGATGCTACTAATCCTCCAGAGGTACGGTTATGCTACGAAGTAGCTTTGTTTGTCGAATGCTTATTTTTTTCTTGACTTGTGTCTGTAGGATTGGAGGGTGTCACCCTGTATGGCCCCTCTTCCTGAGGGGGTTATTCCTCGTGAAGCCTTGGAAGAGGACGAGTCGGAGTCGACCGTCCCATCCGATGTGGAGGAGGAAGCCCCCGAGTCGAGTAGTCCGGACACTCGCAAGCGTTCGCGCAGCGAAGATTCGGATGCATCAATCCTACGACTCCAGAAGGTGCAGCTATTGGTGCAGAGTCGTCGATACCTGCCGCTCCTGTGAGTGTTGTGGCGCCATCTTCCCGCAAGAAGATGCGGTTGCCGAAGGAGTCATCATCGGAGTCGGGGGATCAAACCTTCGATTTTGACAAGTTTGATTGGTAAGTATACGAGTCTTCCTTTTGCTTTTTCTTTGGAGTTGCATTCTCTTGATGTTGGTTTTGTTTTGTAGTCAGCCGGCATCATCATATTCTGGCGACGTCCAATTTTTGAAGGAATCTGGAGTCACGACCTCCAAGGCCAAGAAAGTGGCTGAGCGCACTGCTTCTCCTCCATTGGCAGCCCACTCCGGGCATAATTCATCAAGTTCTCCACACGATGTGGAGCACCACATGGTTATCTGGACGACTCCGCGTCAATCGAATTCGGAGTCATTGTAGGATCATGTATGTGTAGTGTTGCTTATTCTGATTTTTGTAGTCGAATTTTTTATCCATACCATCTGCTGATCCTTTACTGTTTCTCTTGTCGCAGCTCATTGTGAAGGAAGCCGCTTACCTAGCGGAGCAGGTGCTTGCGATGGGTCGCCAGCATGCAATGCTGGAAAAACGCCATCGCGTGGTTGAAAGTGAGTGTGTTTTGCTTCTTCTTCTTCATCCTTGTGATATATTCGACTGACAGTCTATCTTTGTCTGTTTCATAGCTGAGCATAATGCACTCCTTCGCGACGCTGCTTCCCTCGAAAAAGTGCTCGCCACGGCGGTGAAGAGTCGCGATGAGGCAATCGCAACACATGACGAGTCGTGAAAACACGAAGAGGATCTACGCGCTTCCATCGTAGCTCGGGAGAAGTTGTTCGTCTCGATTGCCAAGGCTCTCTCAGGTATTCCTTTGTCTGGATTTTCTCCGTGTCCCTTCTTTCGAATTTGTTGTTGTGCTGACTTTTGTGCCAATGCTTGACTCTTGTGTAGATGCTAGCGGTCTGAGCTTCGATGCCCAGGCACTCTGTCGTGACGATGCTTTGGCGGATGCCATCTCGGCAGTCAAAGATCGCAGTGCTGCCGTTCAGGGGACGCTCACCAAAGACAAGGGCGTGCTCAGTCGCCTCCGTCGGGAGCTGGCGCCCAAGGCTGAGTTAATCGAAGATATGGATGTTCTGGTGGAGTCCCATGCTGGAGGCATTCCTGCAAGCTTCAAGAACTCACTCTGTGCGGCTGGCGCTTCGATGTCACTCGTGATGGTGCAAGCCCATGGAGTCGAGGTTGATCCTGCTGCGGTCTCCAAGGCGATGCCTATCGGTGCCGATGGCCAACAGGTACTCTTTTCTCCTTTCGCAACTGCATGTGGCAAGTTCAGGCCGCAGCTGATCAATACAGTTGCGAAGTACTCTGAGGAACTGCAGCGAGCCAAGAAGGCGGCAAAGGCTACGACGTTAGGGGCCGGTGGGAACTCTGTGGCATCTGATACCGCCACAGACTCGATTAGGCCCCTAAAACCGAAGTCCAAGTTGAAGAAGACAGTTGCTCCTTAGTAGTCGTGTCTGTAATAGTTAAATAGCCTATCTCTTTTGTTTGGAACATGCCTTTGGCGAGTGTGTCTGTTGATACTTTATTATGCTTGAATGCACTCGAGTCTTTTGTCTATGCATCGCCTTAGTCTTCTTATTGTTTGTTGCTTGGCTTGTGATAGGGCGCATCAAGTGGTCGCTCGAGTGAACCTCGGAATATGCCATCCGCTGATGATACTTTGGCGCAGTCGCATTCAAGGGTGGATGAGTTGTCTCTGCTCTCGCGACTCCGTGACCATGTGAAGTAGTTGGAGCGTGAACTGCTTGTGCTCTGTGGTAACACGGATGTATGGAAGTCGAGGGCGGAGAAGGCCGTCGCCCGAGAGCAATATCTGCTAGGGGAGGTGACGCAGCTGGGCGACCAATTCAAGTGTTAGCTTTCTTCTTCCTTATCTTTTTCTTGTAGTCACTCGCAGTAGTTCTTTGTCTTCATACTTCTGCCTTTCCTTGGTATAGTTGTCAGTGCACGCTATCCGCAGGGTGAGAAGGACATGATTGCCATTCGCACGAATGATCTGACCCAGGAGCAGCTTCAGGCGAGTGGGTACTTCTGGGTGGATCATGATCGTGCAATCGCACTTGCGGCCCTGTAGGATCGTGCTTCGCGAGTGCTTCACTTTCTGAAGAAGTCGTAATCGTGCTTGAGAAATATTTATCAGATGATGTTCCCACTGGACGTCATTCCATCGAGCCTGTTGGCCCTTCTTGCCAAATTTCAAGATTTGAGTGCAGTCCGCGAGTGTATATGATAACAGTTAGTGGCTGGTGCCAAGGCTACTCTGCGCTGGTGCGACTGCACAGGCCTGATGTGGATGCTGCAACAGTTGCTTCTGGACCGCTAGCGCCGCCAGCAGGTTCGACTTGGAATATGGTTCCTCACTATCAAGCCGTTGATCACCCAGCGGAGGAAATCGTCGACTTTTCGAGGAGCAAACAACCGTTCCTTTGTTGCAACAGTAGTTTAGTTTGTATCCTGCACATAATTGCACCAGTGTTGTAAAGTTCATATATATATGTACTGTGTAAAATTGATTGACATTGATGTATATACAGAGCTTGTTAGTGTGTATGTTTTGCGAGTGCATTGCACTATGCGATTCCTTTTCGTTAGCCTGACTTGTGTTTATCTCAGCACCTTGTCAACCTGTCAGATGCGTTGCAACTGGGTTGGTGTTTGTCAAGGGTTCGATTAGTATGTCAGCTACTCAGGATATCACGTTGGTTCGTAGAACAGATGTGTATAGGGTGGCACAGCCCCCGAGTGGATAATTTGCAAAAAATAAAAGGAACACAGATTTTTGGGGCACTTAGCTTTATTTATTCGCAGGATAGTATGGGGTACAATGTGTGGCTAAGTAGCCTTGGCTGAGTAGCCTTATTTGTAATGTAAAAATAAAAGATGACTAAGGGTAGAAGCGTCGTAGTTGCGTGACATTCCAGGGGTTGGAGCACGCGACTCCTTTCTCAAAATCTTTGAGGCGATAGGCGCTACCTGGGATCACTTCTGTAATCACGTACGGTCCCTCCCAGGGGGACTCGAGCTTGAGATGCCCTTACTGTTTTAGTCGCAGGACCAGGTCTCCTTCGACAAAAGACCTGGGCCGTAGCCTTCTGGTGTGGTAATTGCGCAGGTTCTCCTGGTAGATGGTTTATCTTTCCGCCACGATTTCCCGTGCCTCGTCAAGGAGGTCGACGGAGTCTTCGAGCGCAAGAGTTGACTCCTGCTTGCTGTAAGTGACCACTCGTGGTGCTTTGTATCGTACCTCTACGGGTAGCACCGCTTCAGTACCGTGCACCATGAAGAACAGGGTATAGCCCGTGGCACTGTTGGGAGTTGTGCGCAGGCTCTAGAGTACCGATTGCAGTTCGTCTGGCTAGTAGCCTGCGGCTTGTTCGAGTGGCCTAAGGAGTCACTTCTTGATGCCGCCACAGACGAGCCCATTGGCTTTTTCACCTGACCGTTGGTCTGTGGATGTGCTACGGAGGCATAGCTTACGTTGCTTCCCAGATTCTCACAGAAATCTTGGAACTCCTTGCATGTGAAGTTCGTCCCATTGTCCGGGATGATGCTGTGTGGTACTCCAAAGCGATAGACGATGGACTCGAAGAACTTGACTGTGCTGTATCCTGGCTGGTTAGTCACTGGCATGGCCTCTACCCACTTGGTGAATTTGTCGACTACAACTAGTAGGTAGACGTAGCCTCCTGGTGAGGACTTTGGGAGCTTGCCGACCATGTCGAGTCCCCATTGCACGAAGGGCCAGGCTAATGGAATTGGTCGGAGCTCCGCGCCAGGTGTGTGTGGCTTGTCCGCGAATCGCTAGAAAGCGTTGCATTTTTGGACGATGTCCTTGGCGTCACGCATGGCCGTAGGCCAGTAGAATCCAGCTCGTAGAGCTTTGGCGACGAGGGCTTGACTGCCAGCATGGTGCCCGCAAGTCCCCTCATGGATGTCGAGTAGAACAGCTCTTCCAAGTGCGTCAGAGACGCATCATTGGAGTACTCCTGCGATGTTGCGCTTGTACAGTTCACCGTTGATAACAACAAATGCTTTGGATCGCCGCGCAATGTGCCGTGCGTCAGTCGGGTCGTTCGATAGCCTTTTGCTGAGAAGGTACATGATGTACGGTTGAGTCCAAGATGGCTCGATCATCATGACGCTCATTGGTCCTTCGAATCCTGTGTCAAGCTCCAGGTCGTCGAGTGCTATTGGCTCATTGGGCGGCGCAGCCTCCAAGTCTGTTGTTGCGCTTGTATTCTTCTCTGCGGCCTTTGGCTTGATGGAGCGTTCGCAGATGCGCTCGAGAAATAACCCAGGTGGTATGGGGGCGGAAGTAGAGCCAATGTTGGCGAGTGCGTCCGCCTCTTCATTGCTTTCGCGGCCTATGTGCCGCAGCTCGCAACCGTCGAAGTCCCCTCCGAGTGTGTCGTAGAGGTCACGGTAGGCGATCATATTGTCGTTAAGTGCGTCGCACTCGTGCATTGTCTGGTTGACGACCAGCTTGGAGTCGCCGTATATTATGAGCCTCTGAGCGCCGCAGGCTTTTGCCATCCTCATCCCGTGTAGCAGGGCCTCGTATTCAGCTTCATTGTTGGAGGCGGTGAATTGCATTCGTAGAATATATTTCAACTTGTCTCCCTAGGGCGATGTCAGTATGATACCTGCGCTAGCTCCATCCTTTCGCTTGGATCCGTCGAAGAGAATTGTCCAGAGGTAGGACATATCTGGGTTTTCAGGGAGCTGGTTCTCCATCCAGTGCACGAGAAAGTCAGGGAGGACTTGCGACTTGATTGCATCACGTTTTTCATATGTAATGTCTCATGGAGACAGTTCGATCCCCCAAAGCGCGACTCATCCGGTGGTGTCGGGATTGTTGAGGATACGCCCAAGCGGGGCGTCGTTGACTACCACGATTGGGTGTTCCTAGAAGTAGTGGCACAGTCGCCGGGCTGTCATGAAGACGTTGTATGCCAGCTTCTGGTAGTGCGGGTACCGCTGCTTTGTTGGAGTGAGTACCTCACTGAGGTAATAGACTAGGCGCTGTACCCCATGGACCTTGTTTTCCTCAGCTTGTTCTACCACCAGCACCGTGTTGACCACCTGGTTGGTGGCGGAGATGTATAGCAACAGTGGTTCCCATTCGCGTGGGGTCACCAGTACTGGCGAGGTGGACAGTAGGCGCTTGAGTTCTTCGAATGCTTCCTGTGCCTCGTTGGTCCACTCGAACTTGTCAGCTTTGCGAAGGAGTTGGTAGAAGGGAAGTGCCTTTTCACCCATTCGACTGATGAATCGACTAAACGCCATGATTCGCCCAGCCAGCTGCTGGACACCTCTTATGTTCTTCGGCTTCTCCATGGCCAGTATGGCTTTTATTTTCTTCGGGTTCGCCTCGATCCTTCTCGCGGAGATAAGATACCTAAGTAGTTCCCCAGATGGTACGTTGAAGGCGCACTTGTCCGGATTGAGCTTGATCCGATAGCGGTCGAGGTTGGCGAAGGTTTCTTGGATGTTGTCAACATAGACTTGGATGTTGCGACCAAGTTGGTTCTTGAGGCAAGCCTGCATGCACCGTTGGTAGGTGGATCCTACGTTTTTTAGCCCGAAGGGCATTGTGTTATAGCAGAACACACCAAAAGGCATTGTAAATGCCGTTTTCTCTTGATCCTCCTCCTTCATTCGAATCTAATTGTAGCCTGAGTAGGCGTCGAGGAAGCAGAGGCGCTCACATCCGCGGTGGAGTCGATGATTTGGTCGATTCGTGGCAGCGGAAAGTGGTCCTTCGGGCAGTGCTTATTCAGAGAGGTGAATTCCACGAGAGAGCTCTTGAGGCGAGTTGTTTGTTTGCAGGGATTGCAAAGGGAGTCGATCGATCGGCAGGCCGCGAGAGAGCTCTTGGAGCGTGACTTGCACGAAGCACAACAGGTGAACCAGCGGCTTCAGGAAACTATTGGTGAGTATCTATTTGTCTTTATTCTCCTCTTTCGGGTGTGAGCTAGTCGTGTACAATACGCTGATTGCTTCTTGCAGATGGTTTCCCGGCTGAGATCTCCAAGGCTCGTGAGGGGTATGTTCCGATTGCCGATCTTGACGCGGCGAATGGACGAATAGCCTCCCTGGTCAAGGACTTGGAGGAGGCGAAAGCGTCCTCAATTTCTTCGGAAGAGCGAGCGAAGGATGCCGTCGCTGCGGCTGAGGAAGAACGCAAAGCCACGGATTCCATCATCGTGGGGCTGCACAACAAGAAAACCGCCTTGGAGAAGCACGTTAAGGAGAACTGCCGCAAACTCCTTGGTGAGTCTTTCTCTTTGCCTGACCCGTTTGTCGAGTCCCCATTTTGGGGGTTTTGTAGTTTCACTGACACCTGACTTTGCAGCTGTAGTAGGCCAAAGCGACCCAGTGGTGCAAACTTACAACGCCTAGCAGTGCGGGACTGCCGTGGTGAATGCGGCCATGGCCTCGGCGTTGTGCGT
The DNA here is from genome assembly GCA_916181665.1 of Avena sativa. NCBI lineage: Eukaryota > Viridiplantae > Streptophyta > Magnoliopsida > Poales > Poaceae > Avena > Avena sativa. Next base: position 276,576,612 of record OV702292.1, read on the forward strand.
CCAGGCGTCTCTTTAGGGCATGTCCCCCACCGAAGTTATTCCTGGGGGGTTACGGAGGTGTGGTGCTATCTGGAAAAGGTGCCCACCTTTGTGGAGTGGATGACGCGCTCAGCATTCAGGCGCAGGGCCGCCACAATGCTGAGCTTGGGTCTCGCCCATTTCCCCGACGACTTCGACCTTGACAATGTGAAGAGTGGCTATCCATCGGCGACCGGCATGGTGGAGATGTCAGAGGTGATGAAGCTGACCGCGAAGGTCGCCCCTTACGCCGATTGTGTCTTGGCGTTGGGGGATCTACTACCGTACCAGGATACGGTGTTGGCGCCTGGCAACCCCGAGCCAGAGCATCGCGACATGAAGTCGGAGCAGCCCTTCCGGTCGTCGTTACGAAGTCGCTGACGATGTACCCGAGGAACCCGTGGCAGCATTTTGTTCGCGTCAAGGGGGTGGTGCTGCTTCTTCATCAGGGCCTGTGGAGTAAACAATGTAATTGTCCAAGCTGTGATGTATGCCAAGTGGCAAATGTTGTAAGGTATTTTTGCAATATATGCCAAGGGGAGTCAATCGACTCGTATTGCGACTAGAAATGTGTGGTGTGTTTTGTGTATGCATTGTTTTGATTGAGCGAGTCCCCGAGCGCGTTCTCCCTTTAATGGGGTATAAATCGATTGTATGCTTTTGTGTATACTTTTGTTTATGCATTGTTTTTGTCCCTCGCGTCTTCTGAGTGGCGAGTCCCGGAGCGCGAGTAGGACTGACTTATAAGCTAGTCCCCGAGCGTGGTGCCCAACCATATTGGTCATGCTCCTGTTGCAGGTTGTGGGTTCGTTGTTTGTAACGCGTCTCCTCCCCTGGCCCGGAGAGCCAGTCGCTTGGCGAGCCCTAGGCAGCTCTCTTACTTGGTGTGTTCCCGAGCCGCATGGGGGTTCCCGTTTTGCGGAGTCCCCGTGCGTGGTACTTAACCGTTCGAGTCGCTTTGCATGAGGGTGGGAGGGACATGTCGATATGAGAAGCATGTACCGGTTGTCTTAGCCTGGTGGGCCAGTCGGGCTAGGCGACTCCAATGGCGGCTCCGGGTTGGCGTTTTTCGTGGACGACCCAAGGCCCGAATATTTCTGGTGCCCTTGTGCCGCACTACTTAGCCGTGCCGGTCGCTCGACCAGAGCTTGACTTCCGTAAGTAGCGTATTGCTAGTATGTACGAGTCCGAGTGGCACAAGAGTATGGCGAGTGGACACAATTTGTGCGATTCGGATGGATTTCATTATATATTCCGACGGAGTACAATGTGAGGTTCAAGTATAGAACTTTCTGTTGAGGTTTACATTCCATGGCCTCCCGACCATAAGTTGGTCGTCACCCCGTATGTCGATGAGGTAATAGGCATCATTGCCAAGGACTCGGCCTATGGCGAACGGCCCCTCCCATGGGGGGGGAGTTTGTGCATGCCCTTCTTGTCTTGGGCCAGTCGTAGGACCAGGTCGTCTTCCTGGAAGGTGCGAGTTCGCACTCGGCGGCTGTGGTAGCGGCGGAGTCCTTGCTGGTATATGGTGGTGCAGGAGCGAGCCAGGTCGCGTGCCTCGTCGAGTTGATCGATGCTGTCTTGGCGGGCAACCTCGTTGGCCGCCTCGACGTAGTTGGCGACTCGAGGTGAGTCATGCTCCAGGTCGGTTGGCATTACAGCCTCGGCACCATACACCATGAAGAAGGGCGTGAACCCGGTTGAGCGGTTAACGGAGGTGCGAATCCCCCATATCACAAAGGAGAGCTCGTCGACCCAGCATCCTGGGGTGCGCTCGAGGGGCACCTGGAGTCGCGGCTTGAGTCCATGGAGGACGCTCTAGTTGGCGCGTTTCGCTTCGCCATTTGACTCCGGGTGAGCGACTGATGCGAGGTCGAGTCGGATGCTGTGTTCTTCACAGAATTCTGCCAAGGCCACCTTGTCGAAGTTGGTGCCGTTGTCTGTTATGATGTTGTGTGGGTAGCCATACCGGTAGATGAGTTCGCGTAGGAACTTGGTGGCCGTCTTGCTGTCGCACTTTTTTATCGGCTTGGCCTCGACCCATTTGGTGAATTTGTCGACGGCGACTAGGAGGTGAGTGAAGCCAGACGGGGCCTTCTTGAATGGGCCTACCATGTCCATGCCCCATACGGCGAATGGCCACGTGATGGGGATGGTCTTGAGTGCCGAGCCAGGGAGGTGCGTTTGGTTGGCGTACTTCTGGCATCCGATGCATCATTGGATGATGTTGGTGGCGTCGGCCTGTGCGGTGAGCCAGTGGAAACCGTGTCTCATGGCCTTGGCGACTAGCAACTTGGCGCCGGCGTGATGGCGCAGTCGCCGGCATGAATGTCCTAGAGGATCTTGCAGCCTTCTTCTGGCTGCACGCAGCACTGGAACACGCCGGTCACGCTGCGCTTGTGGAGCTCGCCGTTGATGATGACGAAGAATTTGCAACGGCGCACGATCATTCGCGCCTCTGTCTCATTGCTCGGTAGGAGTTTGTGTTCCAGGAAGGCGACGTATGGTGCTGTCCAGTCGCTAGGTTCCGCAACCATGGCAACTAAGGCCGGTTCTGGTTGAAGTGGGATCCCGACGTTGATCTCTTTTGGCGGGCTAACCGATGGTTTGTGGATGATGTCGAGGAAGACGCCTACTGGTGGCGCTTGTCGTGTCGATCCGATGCGGGAGAGGGCGTCTGCCTCCTCGTTTTTGCGCCTATCGATCCATTTGACGTAGTAGCCGTCGAAGTGTCCTCCCAACTGGTCGACAGCTTGGCGCGACGCGATCATTGTTGGGGAGACGGCGTCGCACGTCCCGTCGACTTGGCCGGCGACTAGGTCGGAGTCGCCATAGCATCGTAGGCGGTTGACGTTCATCTCCTTAGCGGGTCTCATGCCGTGAAGGAGGGCCTCATATTCTGCCATGTTGTTGGTGCAGGGCTTGAAGTTGAGGTGGAGCACGTAGCGGAGCTTGTCTCCTTTGGGAGAGGTCAGGATGACCCCAGCCCCTGTGCCGCCGGCGTTCTTGGAGCCGTCAAAATGGAGCGACCAGTAGTGGAGGTACGGGAGCTTCTCTGGCTACTTTGCTTCTTCCTAGTCCGCAAGGAAATCAGCCAGGGCTTGTGACTTGATCGCTTTGCAGAGCTCGTATTTGATGTTGTCGACACCGATTTCTACTGCCCACTTGGTGACTCGCCTGGTCGCCTCGCGATTGCGTATGATGTCCTGCAGGGGCGCGAAGGAGACCACCGTCATTGGGTGCTCCTGCAAGTAGTGTGGGAGTCGCCGCTCTGCTCGGAATACCGCGTACACCAGTTTTTGGTATTGCGGGTAGCGCTGTCGTGAGTCCATTAGGACTTCACTGATGTAGTAGACGGGGCGCTGTATGGGGTGCTACTTTCCCTCTTCTGGTTGTTTGACGACCATCACAGCGCTGGCGAATCGATTAGAGGCTGCGACGTAAATGAGCATTGGCTCTTTATCGAGTGGTGCGGCAAGTAGTGGTGCCGCGAGTAGCACTTCTTTGAGTGCTTTGAGTGCGTTGTCAGCCTCCGCGTCCCATTGGAACGTGGGTTTCTTGCGCATGAGGCGGTAGAGGGGCATTGCCTTCTCGCCTAGTCGGGGGATGAAGCGACTGAGGGCCGCGACTCGCCCTGCCAACTTCTGGACGTCGCGGAGGCACTCTGGTTTCCCGAGTCGTGCGATGGTGTCTATCTTGGTGGGGTTGGCTTCGATGCCTCGCTTGGAGACTACATAACCCAGCAGTTGTCTGGTGGGGACGCCGAAGGTCCATTTTCTAGGGTTCAACTTGATGTTATACCTCTGCAAGTTTGCGAAGGTTTCGGCTAGGTGGGCGAGCAGGTCGTCCTGGCGGGTGGAATTTACCACCACGTCATCGATGTAGACGTGAATGTTGCGGCCAATTTGGCTCGCTAGACACTCCTGCATGCACCTCTGGTATGTGGCGCCTGCGTTCTTGAGGCCGAACGTCATGGCCGTGTAGCAGAATGCGTCGAATGGCGTAATGAACGATGTCTTCTCCTCATCCTCGGCCGCCATCTTGATCTGGTTATAACCACAGTAAGCATCGAGAAAGCACAGCGACTCTGATCCCGCGGTCGAGTTGATGATCTGATCGATGCACAGTAGGACAAACTCCTCCTTCGGCAGGCGCTGTTGAGGTTGGTGTAGTCAATGCACATTCTCCAAGTGTTGTTCTTTTTTAGAACCAGGACTGGGTTTGCCAGCCACTTGGAGTACTTGATTGGCCGGATGCGCTGAACTTCTTCAGCGATTGCTCGACGACGCTCTTCATTGAAGGGCCATAGCGACTAATTTACTGGTCGCACTTTGGGGTCGGCGTTGAGTTTGTGCTCAGCGAGTTCCCTCGGGACACCTGGCATGTCAGATGGCTTCCATGCGAAGATGTCACGGTTCTCACGGAGGAACCCGATGAGTGCGCTTTCCTATGCGGGGCTCATGTGCACCCCAATGGTGACCGTCTGGCTGGAGTCGCCTAGGACGAGCTCGACGGTGTGGGTGTGTGTGGTTGCCTCGAACATGGAGTTCGCGGCAGTTGGTTTCTTTAGGATGGTGGGGTCGTCCTTGTTGATGTTGCCCGCGTATTTCGCGAGCTCCTTCGTGTGGTCGGTCTCCGCGGCGATGACGGCGTCGGTGAGCTCGACGCCCTTGTCCTCGCATTCCACGACCATGTCGGGGTCACCGTGGACGGTGATGATGCCGCTTGGCCCGGGGAGCTTCATCATGTTGTAGGCGTAGTGTGGGGTCACCATAAACTTTGCGAATGCCTGGCGGCCCAGGACGCAGTGGTAGGGGCAGCGGAAGTTCACCAGCTCAAACACGATCCTCTCCGTACGTTAGTTTGCTGGAGTGCCGAAGGTGACTGGCAGTGTCACTTTCCTGATCGGGTACACCTTCCGACCGGGGGCGATGCCGTGGAAGGTCGTCAGTGTTGTCTCAATGGCTGCTTCTGGGAGCTGGAGCCTTTTGAACATATCGAGGTACAAGATGTTGATGGAGCTCCTACCATCCATTAGCGTCTTGGGCAGCCAGTAGTCGGCCACCTTGGGCCTTACTACCAGGGCGACTCGCCCTGGGTCTTCGATCCTTGGCGCATGGTCCTGGCGACTCCAGGTGATGCTCTGCTCGGACCAGTTCAGGAAGCGAGGGATGTCGACTTGTGTCACCTCATTGATGGCCACTGCACGGGCGAGCACCTTCTTCTCGCGTTTGGTGCCGAGTCCGGTGAAGGTATGTAGCGAGCCGACGGCGGTGCCGAAGACGCCATCGTTCCTGTTGTCCCGAGGTGGGTTGTTGTTGTGGTCCTCCCTTGCTCGTATCGGCTTCTCAATCTCTTTGAAAGAGTGGCAATCGGCGGTGGTGTGGGTGGCGGGTTTTCCTTACCTGCTGTGGTAGATGTAGGGCTGATTGAGCAGGGCGGCGGGGTTGAATTTCAGCCTCGTTGTGTTGTTGGCGCGGTAGTTTCCGCTGTCGCGGTAGTTCTTAGAGTCGCGCTGGCCGTAGCCGGCATTGGCGACGAAGTCGACTCGCCCGTCCATGCGGCGCTTGCCGGTGATGCGGGTGTTGCTGTAGCGCATGTCGCGTAGGCGCCCGCTGTCATGGATGCTAGTGCGGCGTCTTCCTCCTGACTCGTCGTCGGAGTCTTGGTTGGGATCCTCCTCCAACTGGGCTTCTATTACGCTCCTGGGCTTCCAGTCGCCAGTCGCTGGGCCTTTCCTTCCTTCGTAGTCCAGTCGCCATCTTTCGGACGCACTCGCAAGCCCTTCGGCCCAATCGGAACGTCCTGTTGGGCATACCCCTTTCGGCATATCCCCATCATAAACCACTCGGCCAATTTAGGTGTTCCTAGAAGATTTCTAACAGAAACATTTCCAACTCTTTTCACCCCTTGCTAGACCAAGTAAAAGTGTATCAAGTCCCACTTTACAAACTTACAAAAACATCTAGCAAATCCATTTAAAGGACATTTGAAAATTAAATCCAATTCATATGTCACGATCACACTTTTTCAAAAACCCATCAAATCAATTCCCCTTGACCTCTGCAAGCAAACCTAGTCTCTCAAGCTTAATAAAAAATTTGAATCAAAAATTAAAAATAAATTTCATGCGGCCATTAACACAAACAATTGGCATGCACAGAATAACCTCTAGCCTAACTTCACTGTTTTGTACACTGATCATCGACCAATTGACCTCCCTCATAACCCCCTTGTCCTCCCGAGTGTCTAGCAGCAACAGACAAAACCCTCCCTTCACCATGGAGAATAGTGGAGCGCCACCATTTTGTGGTCATCTCCGGCCGACCATGGCCAGCTCGCACCAGACCATCCTGCGCCCATCCAGGATGTCCACTAGCACCGCAATAGCCTACCGCCACTCCCTGTCTAGTCCACAGCCCCAGCCGAGTCGTGGACCACCCTAGTCGCGTCGCGCACTGCCTCTCTACGCCGTGGCCAGAGCGCGTTAGTGCACCATGCCCGACCAGCCCCGCCAGCTCGCGCCTTGCCCTCACCAGCTCAAACACGATCCTCTCTGTACGTTAGTTTGCCGGAGTGTCGAAGGTGACTGGCAGTGTCACTTTCCTGATCGGGTACGCCTTCTGACAGGGGGCGATGCTGTGGAAGGTCGTTAGTGTTGGCTCAATGGCTGCTTCTGGGAGCTGTAGCCTTTTGAACATGTCGAGGTACAAGATGTTGATGGAGCTCCTACCATCCATTAGCGTCTTGGGCAGCCAGTAGTCGGCCACCTTGGGCCTTACTACCAGAGCGACACGCCCTGGGTATTCGATCCTTGGCGCATGGTCCTGGCGACTCCAGGTGATGCTCTGCTCGGACCAGTTCAGGAAGCGAGAGATGTCGACTTGTGTCACCGCATTGATGGCCACCGTGCGGGCGAGCACCTTCTTCTCGCATTTGGTGCCGAGTCCGGTGAAGGTATATAGCGAGCCGACGGCGGTGCCGAAGCCGTCGTCGTTCCTGTTGTCCCGAGGTGGGTTGTTGTTGTGGTCCTCCCTTGCTCGTCTCGCCTTCTCAATCTCTTTGAGAGAGTGGCAATCGGCGGTGGTGTGGGTGGCGGGTTTTCCCTCCCTGCTGTGGTAGATGCAGGGCTGATTGAGCAGGGCGGCGGGGTCGAATTTCAGCCTCGTCGTCTTGTTGGCGCGGTAGTTCTTAGAGTCGCGCTGGCCGTAGCCGGCGTTGGCGACGAAGTCGACTCGCCCGTCCGTGCGGCGCTTGCCGGTGATGCGGGTGTTGCTGTAGCGCATGTCGCATAGGCGCCCGCTGTCATGGATGCTAGTGCGGCATCTTCCTCCCGACTCATCGTCGGAGTCTTGGTTGGGGTCCTCCTCCAACTGGGCTTCTATTACGCTCCTGGGCTTCCAGTCGCCAGTCGCTGGGCCTTTCCTTCCTTCGTAGTCTAGTCGCCGTCTTTCGGACGCACTCGCAAGCCCTTCGGCCCAATCGGAACATCCTGTTGGGCATACCCCTTTCAGCATATCCCCATCATAAACCACTAGGCCAATTTAGGTGTTCCTAGAAGAAGATTTCTAACAGAAACATTTCCAACTCTTTTCACCCCTTGCTAGACCAAGTAAAAGTGTATCAAGTCCCACTTTACAAACTTACAAAAACATCTAGCAAATCCATTTAAAGGACATTTGAAACTTAAATCCAATTCATATGTCACGATCACACTTTTTCAAAAACCCATCAAATCAATTCCCCTTGACCTCTGCAAGCAAACCTAGTCTCTCAAGCTTAATAAAAAATTTGAATCAAAAATTTAAAAATAAATTTCATGCGGCCATTAACACAAACAACTGGCATGCATAGAATAACCTCTAGCCTAACTTCACTATTTTGTACACTGATCATCGACCAATTGACCTCCCTCTTAACCCCCTTGTCCTCCTGAGTGTCTAACAGCAACAGACAAAACCCTCCCTTCACCATGGAGAATAGTGGAGCGCCGCCGTTTTGTGGTCATCGCTGGCCGACCATGGCCAGCTCGCATCACACCACCCTGCGCCCATCCAGGATGTCCACTAGCACCGCCACAGCCTACCGCCACTCCCTGTCTAGGCCACAACCCCAGCCGAGTCGTGGACCACCCTAGTCGCGCCGCGCAGTGCCTCTCTGCACCGTGGCCAGAGCGCGTTAGTGCGCCATGCCCGACCAGCCCCGCCAGCTCGCACCTTGCCCTCACCGTGCACGCGCAGCCTCGCCATGATCACACCACCCCCACAGACACCCCCGTTCACCGCCGCGCGACCCGCATATGACGCACGCTGCCACAAGCACCTCTGCCTCCGCTCAGAATGCCGCACGCACCAGACCAAACCACGCCGCCCCATGCCGCACCTTTAAGTCCGCGAGAACCGCCAGGGAGCACCGTACTTTCCTACACCCTCGCTCATGCCATTAGCTGCCTGTAGCAACGCCACCATCGAGCTCACCACCGCACCGCTCGGTCTCCTTGTCGAGCTATAAAAGGAGGCCACCCCTGCCTCCATTCTGCACACCACTCGACTCCCCACTCCTCACTAACCTTCCCCACTTCTCCCCGGAGCAAGGCAAGCACCACCGCGCCAGAATTTCACCAGAGTCCACCGCTGCTGGAGGAGAAGGCACCGTCGATTCTGACCACCCCGAGCCCTGCCGTGACCGTGCCTCGCCTCGCCGTCATCTACCTCGTCGTTTGCCCCCGTCGCCGAGCCTAGCTGGAGCCCAGGTGAGCCCCGAGAGACCCCCACCACCATGTTAGGTTTAGCTCGTCGCTGGAGCTGTTCGTCGTCGATGATGACCCTCAGTCGTTGGATTAGAATTAGATCGAAGCGCTTAGATTGAAGGATATCGTTTTGCGTAGAGTGAGTCACTGACCAGTGGACCCCCTCTGTCAGCCGCATGATGCGCTGTGCTGTGCAGTTGGGCCGGCCCGTTTAGCTTTCCCGCCCAGGCCTGGAAATTCAAATATGATTTTCCTTTTTAGTTTAAACTAGCTTCTGCCCCTAGATTCAAAAATCAATTCAGAGCATTTCACTTAAACAAATTGCATGATTCAAATTTTGCTAGAAAGGTAATTAAAATATCTATCCAAGCCCGTTGGATTTAAATCATTTGGATTTAGAGATAACCTATAGCAAAAATAATAAGACAGTGACTTTTGCAACTTCAAATATTTTTCAAAAATCAACCATAATAGCTCTTGAGTTGATTTCAACTCTCAAAAATCACATTTGATAATACCTATCTAAATATGTAATAATATTTAGGTTTGCATGCAATGACATCGGACTAGTACCAAAAGAATGTAATTAGAGCATTTCTAGTCACTTTAAATCATTTAAATGATAAACTTAAACTTTATAAAATGTGACCAACCCTTTTAAATCACATTCCCATGTATTAGAATATGTGGTGATGACATGTGTCCACATGATCCCATATTTTAATTGGGTAATATTAAATCTTAATTAATTTCACTGAGTAGAAATTACTTTTCTCAAATAAACCAAATAAAACTAGTTCTTTATTGCATGTGATGATTGTGATGATGCTAGATCGTCAAGTGTGAACCTTAGTGTGATAAATAGACTTGTTAAGTATTGTTTGGTGATTGTGTACCCTGTATTTCTTTATATACGATAGTACCGACCAAGGATACGAGGAGGAGGAGTTCTACCTCGAAGAAGACGAACAATACTTCAATCACTTCACCAATAAATGCAAGCCATCATTACTAAGCAAGCTAGAACTAAGCAAGTTAACACTTGCCCCTTGATAACTGAAGCAAATGCATTAGGCATGCTTTGGTTATATACTTTTGATTTATACCCATCCCAAGTTTTACTAACAAACTTTACTCTTTTTTACTTTACCAAAGTTCTTTACTTTTAGTTAATGCTTTGTGAGGTTTTGGAAAGATATTATGGATAGCATAAAGAGTATAAAACTAGTCCTATACTAGATGTCATTCTATTGCATGAGATTGAGATTAGCATCCCTCATTAGTGAACACTCTTAACTTAGTGGCTAGTGCTAAGCATAAAACTTGATCACTTTAGATGGGAATACTTGGTGAAAATGATTATGAAAACCTTGGAATGATGAGTCATTATATTGAGATGTTTTGACATGTGTTGAGAAACACAAATGGATTTTAATGATGAAAACGTTGAGGCATGAGCCTTAGCCCTTTATAAAAACTGATGGTTGGGTTCGGATGTGATACCATTCCAATTTTACCGTACAACCACAATACCTAAATTGGGTAAGGCTTAGCTGGAAGTTTATGTGCATTAGTATGGGCTCCCTCGCGGAGGAGGTATGAGCTAAGGCTACCTCTTGATGATGTCCACCAATGCAGTGCCTAGGATGGCAGATGGCCGTGGCTGGGAGGCCAAGCTCATAGGGGAGGTGCTTATACTAGAGTGTGTAAAGGAAAGGTTATGATTAATTATCCGCATACTAAGTATGATGATTCAGGGTTAACCCTGACAGATGTATTGAATTTTGTGGTGAAAGTGTACCACCTCTATAGAGTTTCAAACTATTCGAATAGCCGCGTCCATGGTCATGGACGGTTGGAGTGGCCATACAGTTTCGTCGTCAGATGTTTTCAAAATGACTTGTGAAGTGAACTATGATTTTGACTTGACCACAACAAGGTTGTGAATATGAAAACTGGGTTCCCAACTTAAGTGATTTAGAACATTAAATTAACTTTCTTTACTTCTGAACTCAGTTTAGATAAATCTGGCTGTTTGCAAATAAACTTAGAGCTTAGGATTCCTACTAGAACTACCTTACTTGTTAGTGATAGTTTGCGAGTACTTATAGAGTACTCATGGCTTTGTCCCTGGCTATTCTCGTGGCCAGACTATGAGGAGGACTACCAGGAGGAAGGACAGCAGGATGGCTACGACAACTAGTGTCAGGGGGATGATCCCCGGATACCCCACCCGAATAAGAAACAGGATAGTCGGATCTCAGCCGGCTGACCAGATGCAGCCGGATAGGGTAGCATGGACCGGCTACCACCCGGTAGCCGGACCATGAGGAGGTAGCCGGATACAACAAACATAGCCGGATCCAATCATAGGGACAGGACGACGTGCGTATCAGTGCACGGTACGCCCTGTACGACGACAAGACGGGCAACCACCCGCCCATACCAAAGACTTGGCGTGGCTGATGGGGGAACAGTGGCCTGTGCTGACGACGGGCTCGCACGGCGTCCACTGTGCCTACGACAGCCATACCGCTCATACACCGATGTGACATACCATGCCGGGTACTGTAGATGACTAGCCGGCTGGGACCCTCCTGTGGGGCCCGCCAGTCGGACTAGCCAGTGAGACCCTTGCCTCTCTTCCTAAATAAGGAGAGGGAGGGCCTCAGTAGAAAGGGTTGGTCTCAGTTCATTTAAGACAGTAGCTAAAGGATACAACTCGAGGAGCACTTGTAGCTCGTATATTTCACCTAGTCAGATCAGCAGGATTAGGGCTTTACCTCACCACGAGGGCCCCGAACCTGGGTACTTCTTGCGTCCCGCTACGCTCGCTCGTATCCAATCTCGCATGCGGACGCCGTCGATAGCATTCATGCTAGTCCCCACACCTCTATCTAACCTTTTTAGGTACGGTCGTTCCCAATACAACGACAACTAGGATCATCTCCCATCGTCAGCATTGCCTATGACCCTGAAGATGGAGCCCGCTGCTACGCTTATTATTCCGCTGCTTGTTTATATTAAGGCTGGATCATGAGATCCTTTATTTGTGTAAGACCTTGTTATGGTTTGTAATGGATGATGTACTATGATATCCAATCTGTTATGTATCACAAAAATGGTAATCATGGGATTGCGATGTATGGCATAACAGGCATCTGGGATTAAAAATGCGGGTGTTGACAGTGGACATCGACAACCCCTGGCCCTTCTTATTCCTCCGGTCAGGACAAGAGATAGGGGAAATCCTAGGGGCGGTGTCGCTACTGGGGAGCTCACCAGAGGCATGGAGAGGGGACATGGACGTGTTGGGGCGACACGGTCGAAGCCAGTGAGTAGAAAGAGGGGCGTAAGAAGATGGTTCCGCGTCAGGAGATGGCTTGAGCGATGGTGCCCGAGGCGACTTTGTCGGAGCTCATCCGGCTGGCCGCAGGGGTTGACCAAAGCAAGAGAAAGAGGTAGGATTAGATGAGGGGAGTATGGGGATCCCATTTATGCGACATGCAGAGGGGGAGGGGCAAAAGAGAGAGCACCATGTTCGATTTTTGAGGGAGGCCGAAGTTCCTACTGCTCCTTTTTCTGTGTGAGGCAGAGCAGGGGAGAGGATGGGGAGCTCTGGGAGGTGCAGTGAAATGGAGAGGGAGGAAATAAGTGAGGAGTAGGGTTTCTGGGGTGGCACGAGGGCTTTTATCCAGGGAGGGGTGGTCTATGGTGCACCGGGCTTAGGCTCGAGCTGAAGAGGGGGCTGGCCTCTGATTCATCGAGGGAGGCGGTGGTGAGGTTGTGGTAGGGTCACACGAGGGAAGGGATAGGTAGGGATGGAGTAGACTGCACGATTTCCTTCTCCCTCTTTAGTTTGGCCTTAGGAAAGAAATGGAGAGAGGGAGGGCTAGTGCTAGCCATGGAGGCTGGCAGGTGGGGTAGATGGGCGATAGAGCTTGCTGGTACCCAAGCCAGATGGCTAGAGGGTAGGGTGCTGCTATAGATGTACTTTACTTTCCAAGAGCTAGAGGACAAAGGAGTAGAGTTAGCTACAGTGGAGATACAGTATACACGACCAGAAAGGTGCCCTGGGGTTGGTGGTGATTAAGCTTGGGCAGTGATGGTGGTTTGGTGATGTTTTGATCAAGGGTTGATCATGTCTTATTGTTGATCATTTTGAAGATCATGAAGATCTTCTTGGTTTTTGACTTTGGCAAGTTGATTTAATGATGTTGGTGGATAGGTAGGGTTAGTATACACCTCCAAGAATTATGTTAGATTTATTGGATGATTTTTTATTCCTTTTATATACATTCTTCAAATATGGCTAAATCTGTTCTATTGAATTATTATGAAGTTTTTGAATTGGACAAGGTGAGATTTTGGTTTGAGATACTCCGAAATCTGAATTCATTCTTTGGAGAATTTTCCCTGAATTTATTGTGGTGTAAGACTATTTAAAACATTTATTTTCTTGTTTCTACTATTTAAGAAAATAGGCAAAAAGAATTATTAAAACTCTTCAAGAATATTTATTTTTGAAGTTGGAAGATAGGGAACGATATATATGCCTCATATTTGCTTAACGTTAGGCAAGTGTTGTGGAGAAAAACAATCTTTCTTTCATAGAAGGAGATTTTGTGTTTTTGTCCATTAAAAGAATTAAAAAAGATTTTGGGCCATGATAATTATGGATAATAGTTTAAACATTTATATCTACATGGTATATGATGTAAACCATATATATCCACCATGTGATACCTTGGGTTTTGGGAGTTTGACTTGATTTGGGTGGAAACCAGGGAAAAGAGAAACTTATGCATTGTTAATTTTATCCGTTGGGGCATGGGCTAGATGTATGGATAGAACATGTTTAGTAGATCACCATGGTACAAGAAGTTGGGCTTGATCATGATTGATCTCACCAAGGATTGATTCCAAACTTTGAATAAAATACGACTGCCAAAGCAGATTATCAAATAGCCTTCAAAATCTTGTGGGTTTTTGAAGCACAAGGATCCATTTGGAACAAGTGAAGTAGGTATTCCTAGACCTTTATGAGTAGAACACAATCATGCAAGGAGTTGGTGAAAATAAGATAACATGTAGGTGTGAGCTTCTTCCAAAGTAGTCATGTTGATAAGATTTGCAGGAATTATTATTTTCTTACCTGCAAAACTATCAAGAACAAGTGGGTTAGAGGATGGTATAACCAAGGGAAAGAGTGTTCCTTGGTAGTCCTTAAGATGTTCTACAAGATGGTTCAAGTTCATTTCCAAAAATGCACAAGGGTTGAGAAAGAGAGGCACTCAAAGAAGTGATGTTGAAACAGTTTCCAGACTTTGTCAAATTTAGTAGATTTAGGGTTTTTAACTAGAATATGAGTGGACATGTTTTTGATGGGTTGCAAGGTATCAAAGCATCATCTAGTGGATGATGTTGAAATGTAGATTGAGTAGAATAGATCCATGCTTGATATTAGTCAACATTGACTTGGAAACTTCTGGAATGGATCACTTCATAATTGGTCTAGTTAAGGGTTTTAGATGATCACCTATTGGCTAGAAACCAGATCCATCTTGTATTTTTGCTTAGGGTTTGGTGATCTTAAAGTATCTTGGTCCAAGATGATGAGCCCCTAGAGTATCTCATACTACTTCTAAGGAATCAAGTCAATCAGCAGATCAAGGCAATTCATCCTAACAGATGAAGGCAACTCATCTTACAAGCAAATCAACTACTACTAGGGTTACCATCAAACTTAGTGTTGGGGATATACTTCTCGGGTATCCTCAATGCGCCTCACTGACCAGGGTGTCCCACTTTGGGTTAGAGCTTTGCTTCATGGGCGGCCCAGTCAGGGAGAAGAGATGGAGTCCAGTCCGGCTACAGGAAGGCCTAGAAGACTTACCGACATAGGCTTGTTAGGTTACTTGTAGTTCAAGATGTACTCTGTAACCGACACTTAGTCGTAGCCAGATAGATCTCTCCTGCAATCCCTAGGACGGATATCTATATAAGTTGTCCTAGGGTAAGCCTTTAGGGAACCTCACAATAGTCTACAATCTCAACTCGCATAGGAGAAACCCTTGTAACCCATATCCGGCTCTGCCGTATTATTGGATCGCTAGCAGGAGTATGATCCGTACAAAGCCGGGAGATTTGAACCTGGGTAAACTTGTGTGCTCACCGTCCTGGAACACCATATGTCTCACAACCCTCTCTTCTGCACGCCTCGAGGACCCTCCTCATGGCGTACTTGCCATCAATCCAACGAAGGTTGTCACCCACCATGGGGCAAGTGAGCTTCGAATTTGCATTCCGAGCTGAATCTACCAGAATCGGAATCAGCGAGACCATCACCGTCGGTCGCGTCCAATACGCCAGCGACGTCCCTCTCATCATTCTCGATGAGATCTGGATTCTGGCTAGGGACGTCGTGACTGCCTATACCATCATGTCTTTTGGTGAGATCGATGTCTACATCAGTTTTGCTGAACCTGCCCCACCCACCCTAGTGGTGATGATAGAGGTAGAGGAAATTTCTGGGTCCACTTTGTCCGCGGATGCGGCAGAGTTCCGGATCTTGGAAAACCCTAATCCCACATAACCCGCACGTATTGTGGAGATAGTGGAGAAAGTTGAGCCTGAAGCATATCTTGCGATGCAAGTCAAATCTAGATTGGATCTCCCTAGCGAGGCCAAATCCCAGATTGATCTGCCCGTCGAGGTTGAAATCTAGGAGGATCAAGACAACAACTTTGTTTCCGGCTCTGCCAATATTGGAACAGATCAACCCTTCATGAGGCACACGTGGAGGCGCATTATGCTGGAAGGCAGGCGTGGATGAGGTTCTCGAGACCATCGGGCATTTCGAGGAAGCCCACGAGGAAAGCCGCAACTACCTGAGGACGCACGCATCGCACTTTGTGAGATATGTTGGATCCAGATCCGGCTCTGCCGATGCTGGAGACAACGAGGACTCGGTGCTGGAGGCAATCGGAATAAACACTGACTTACCGGCATCTTCGGATGATTCCATGATGTCAGCGGATTTCCGAAAGTTCTCTGTGGAATATGCAGAGGAGTTTAACTCCAAAGTTGCAGAAGAAGGAGAAGCCATGGACGAAGGATCCAGAGAAAACTCTCCCAAAGTGTAGGATAACATGGATCTAGGAGATAATCCTGACGTCCATATGTCCGAAAGTACCGATAAGAGCTTGAATCCGGGAAACAGACCCAAAGCCGTCTTTTCTACCGGCGCTACCACGAAGGAAAAGAAGAGGAACACGAAGAACAAAACCCCAGCAAAAGATCCTCCAGCGGAGGAAGTGGTTGCCGAGGAATATGTAGAAGACTCAGATGGAGCTCTAATCCTAGAAGAGCCAAAGGAAACTCCGGTGGATGGATACGTTGTTACTGCTGGTTCCCATTAACTCATCGATGTTGCGTTAACTACGCCTATCGCTGCAGCTGTAGAGCTTACACCTGCAGAATTGGAAGAAAGGGCTCAAGCCCTAGAAACGCGTCATCAAGTACTCCTGGATGAGGCTAACAACCTTATGGAAGAGAAGAAGCGCAAGGCGTCTACGGAGCAATTCAACTCTCTACAGCACCAGAAGACCCGGAAAGGCCACGTGTGGGCCGACAAATATCCGGAGGTCCACAAAGTCCTCTTTGAGGGAGACCCAGGAGCACCTTGGCTTGACAGCAAGGGAGATCTGGTGTATCCAACACCAGTACAAAATACGGCTACAGCTCGACATATCATGGCGAACAATCCAAACCAAGATCAAGTCATGTTGGGCGTGAAGCTGCTCACCAAGGGTCTGGAGGAACAGAAGGTCACGAAATTCGAAAGCGGAAAAGTGTTCTCTTAATCAAACCAATGTCGCATGGATCTGGCCTGGAATGACATTAGGCTCCAACAGGTCCCGGAACAACATTATCGTTCTGACCGTCAGGAAGATAACTACTCAAGAACTGGATCTTCAGGGCAACGACACAGAACCACACGTGATTGGAGCAATGTTTCTCCAGCCGCAGAGGGAGACGGTGTTGCGAAACTAGTTCTGAGACACCCTGCCCAGCGAGAGTCGAATAATCGCAGGGAAGAAGACAAAGAGCAATGTTGGGAGGAGGACCGACAAAGGATGCCACCTCCTAGACATACAAGCCGTTCGGCTGAACCCCACCACGGTGGGGGAACGAAGGACGAAGAAACGATGGACACAGTTCCGAGTCAAGGCGGCAGGGGGCTCGTCCTAATGAAGATACTCCCGGAATCGGAATAATGACGCTCCAGATGGAGTCCGGCAATCAGCCTGCACCACACTCTCCACCAAGCAGCCATCACAACGGCTCTCGATGAGGCCAAGGAGGGTGTCATGGCAGAGGAGGTGGTGATAGAAACATAAGTCCGGCTCCACGGCACCGTAGCCACAGAGAACAACTAGGATGGCGTTCCCTGTCACCAAGTGACGCAAGACACCGGATCAATTCTAACCTAGAGGCGTGGTGCTACGAGAACGACGATATCTACGTGGGTCCAAAATGCTTCGGACCACGGATTCGACAAACACACTTCCCGGAAGGATTTGCTATCTCTAGACACATCCAAGCTAACGATGGAGTGGCTCGGCCAGATACTTGGCTCCAGGATTTTTTCTAGGCTTGCTGCATCGCCAAAGGTGGAAATAGCTTGGTCGCGACCCGATATCTCCAACTTATGCTGCAGAATATGGCACGATCCTGCCTTAATGAACTTCCATAGAATACCATCCACAACTAGTATGATATGCAAAGTGCGTTCTTTAAGAATTTCGAAGTTACATATCGGAGGCCCTGTATGGTAGGATACCTACAGCGTTGCACCCAGAAGCCGGAGAAACTTGCCGAGATTATGTCAGACGATGGATCGACACCAAGAACTCCTGCGAAGGGGTAAATGTTCAAACTGCGATTGAAGCTTTCATTGCAGGACTCCCAATTGGTTTACTATGTGACCGCTTGAAGTGCGACAAGGTCACTGATCTAGGAGAGATGGTAGAAACGGCAAGAAAATATGCACATGCCGATGATGAAACAGAAGGACTACTAAACATCCTGGCGGTACCACAGTTGGCAAAATAGCCGAAGCAACAAGCTCAGAAGCGCAAGAAAACCTCGGAAGAAAAGCCCAACATGGAAACCGCAGTTGTCACTGCTACTTTCCGGTCTGGAGGACAAGGAGGGCGCGGAGGCAGCCACGGATGCGGTTGGGGGACAGCAAGAGTCTAGTGTAGTGGAGACCAGCAACCTGGTAAAACCTACTCTTGGGTCGGCATTGCCAACAACCCGTGTGTGCATCACTTAGATGCCAATGGGGGATTGTTCCACACAAATGCCGAGTGTCATTTCAATGACGACATCAAGAAAGACGATTCCGCTGGCTAAAGGGCTAAGCGGAAGAAAGGAAAGAAAAATCCTGAAAAAGAAAAGGAGACCAAGGAAGATTCCGACATGGAGGAAGTTGGCCCATCAAATCCCAAGTCGGATGGAAAGAAGAACTTCCCAATGAAGAAAGACACTTATGGCACTTTACTTGGGTCAAGAAGGCAATTTTGCATGAAAGCAACACAATTGTTCCGACTGTCCCTCAACTCTTGGACTGGTCGGAAGTGACAATCACCTTTGAACATGCTAATCATCCGCCTCAGTTGCACAGGCGAGGAAAATACGCCTTAGTCGTCAATCCCCTTATTGACGGCTATGGTTTCTCCAAGACTCTCATGGACAGCGGCAGCAGCATCAACTTCCGCCATGTTGTAACATTGTGTCGGATGAGAATCTCGGAAACTCAGCTAAATCACAGCTCTGTGATCTTTCCTGGAGTTGTCCCAGGAAGACAGGTAAATTCCCTAGGAGAGATCACTTTGGATGTTACTTTTGGAACTCCAAAGAACTACCGGACGGAAGCACTTTCTTTCGAAGTGGTCCCATTCCAGAGCGCATACCATGCTATATTCGGACGTCCGACCTATTAGGCTTTCATGGCTCGTCCGTTTTACATTTACAATATGATGAAAATTCTAGGTCCGAAGGGCGTGATCACCATCAGGGGAGACCCGAACAAAGCACGAGAATGCAAGGACGGAAATGCCGCCTTTGCTGAAGCCGTACTGCATGCCCAGGAGTACCAGGAGATTAAGAAGACCATCGACCCGTCTGAGATTCCCGCGACGAAGAAGGAGGTGACAAAGCCGACTCCGGAGTTCAAGGCATCAGAAGAGATGAAGACGATGCCGTTGAAGTATGATGACCCCTCCAAGATGACATAGATAGGTGTAGGTTTAGATAGTGCATAGGAAAGCACGCTCTTCAAGTTCCTCCAAGCAAATCAAGATATCTTCGCATGGCAGCCATTTGACATGACCGGAGTACCTAGGGAACTTGATGAGCACTCTCTAAACAAAAGCTAAACCCGTCAAACAGTCCTTGTGATGTTTTGGTGATGAAAAGCGAAAAACAATAGCTAAGGAACTAGCCCGCCGAGAGTTAGCCGGATTCATAGAAGAGGTCATCCACACTGAGTGGTCGGCCAATCCTGTAATGGTCCCTAAAAAGGAGACCACTGATTTAAGGATGTGTGTTCATTATACTGCCTTGAACAAGGCTTGTCCCAAAGGTCTGTTCGCTCTCTGTAGAATTGATCAAATTATTGAATCTACAGCAGGCTCCAAACTCCTTTGTTTTCTTGACGCATATTACGGTTATCACCAAATTTGGATGAAGGAATCATACAAAGTGAAAACTTCATTCATAACACCCTTCAGAACCTTCTGTTTTGTTACGATGCCCTTTGGGCTCAAGAATGCAGGAGCTACGTACCAGCCCACTATGCAGCGTTGCCTCCATGATCAAATCAGACGCAATGTACATGCATATGTGGATGACATAGCGGTGATGTACAAAAAGAAGGAAACCTTAATTTCCGACTTGGAGGAAATGTTCGCTAATCTACAAAAATACAACATAATGCTTAACCCGAAGAAATGTTTGTTTGGAATTCCAGCCAGCAAATTGTTAGGTTTCGTCGTGTCTCAAAGAGACACGGAGGTGAACCGAGAAAAAATTAAGGCTATACTCAATATTTCTAGGATGACTCGCCTGAAAGACATTCAAAGACTAACTGGATGCATTGTTGCAATCAGTCGGTTTGTAAGCCGGCTTGGTGAAAGAGCCGCACCACTCTACAAGCAACTAAAAAAGTCCAAAAGGTTCATTTAGACTAACAAAGTTGAGGCTGCACTACAAGACCTGAAAGCAGTACTCTCATCTAATCCTATCCTTGCAGCACCGGAACCTCGAGAACCAATGTTGCTCTATCTCGCTGTGACAAACAGGGTCGTCAGTGTCGTCATGGTGGAGGACAGACCAGAGGAAACACAGGAAAACCTGGTGCAGCGTCCGACTTACTATCTCAGAGAAGTCCTAACTGAATCAAAGCAGAGGTATCCACACTATCAAAAGCTGGCTTCCGGTGTGTTCTTTGCATCCTGGAAGTTACGACATTATTTTCAGGAACATCCAATTACCTTGGTGAGCACAACTCCCATGAGAGATATAATCAACAACAGCGATGCTATAGGACTTGTCGCAAAATGGGGCATAGAGCTTTCAGCGTTCGACATTGAGTACAAACCTAGTACAACAATCAAATCACAAATCCTCGATGACTTTGTCTCTGATTGGACAGAGACAATAGAGAATATGACCATCCCAGAGTCGGAATACTGGACCTTGCATTTTGACGGTTCTAAGGCGCTTAGGGGCTCGGAGCTAGCGTCGTGCTCAAATCACCCCAAGGAGATAAACTTTTCTATGTGTTGCAGATCCACTTCATGGCAACAAACAACATTACCGAATATGAAGCATTGCTGCATGGAATCCGGATTGCAAAGGATATCGGCATCCGATGATTAATGTGTTATGGAGATTCGGATCTTGTTGTCCAACATGTGTCAGATATTTGTAATGCAAATAAACACATGGCAGCATATAGAGCTGTCATGGATGAACTATCTAAATCGTTCGAAGGGTTTGAGGTTCAACACATCCCTCGAACAGAAAATTACGAAGCAGATGCATTATCTCGAATAGACTCTGCACGGAAAAAGGTCCGGGATGGCGCTTTTGTAGAGCACCTCAAAGTTCCCTCTATAAAAGGGGTAGATGAGGAATATCCAACCAAATTAGAACCTCACCTTTAGTGGCTATTCTGGATGTAATTCCCCGTTGGACTCAACCCTACCTTGATTTCTTGGTAGATGGAAAATTATCTGAAGACGAGCTTCTAAGCCGATAGATCGTCTGACGAGCAAAATGCTATACAATAGTAAATGGTGAGCTCTATAAGCGGAGTGTATCTGGGGTCTTTTAGCGCTGCGTGTCTCGAGAAGAAGGAGTGGAAATCTTACGAGAAATCCACGAAGGAGAATGCGGCCATCACGCTGCGGCCAAATCTTTAGTGGAAAAAGCTTTTAGACACGGATTTTTCTAGCTTTCAGGCAAGGAAGATGTTGAACGGCTGGTCAAGACATGCAAAGGCTGCCAAAAGTACGCCAAACAAGCTCATGTTCTGGCTAATCAGCTGCGAACAATACCTATAACATGGCCTTTCACGGTCTGGGGGCTTGACGTGGTAGGACCGTTTAAACAGACTCCAAGTGGATTTACTCATCTCTTAGTGATGATGGATAAATTCACAAAATGTATTGAGGCTAAACCTGTCACCAGTTGTGATGGAGCAATAGCTAGAAGATTTGTCGAGGATGTTATAATCTGATACGGTTATCCACATAGCATTATCACGGAAAATGGGAGCAACTTTTCTTTGGGAGAACTTGCTGAATTATGTGATGAACAAAATATCCACCTTGACATTGCGTCATATACACATCCACAAGCTAATGCACAAGTTGAAAGAGAAATGGTTTAATCCTACAAGGCCTCAAACAAAGAATCGAAGAACCACTACGTCGTGCTGTGGGGGCTTGGGCAGATGAATTACCTTCTGTGATATGGAGTTTGCGAAAAACTCCGAACTGGTCAACCGGATACACACCTTTCTTCTTGGTCTATGGTGCAGAAGCGGTTCTTCCTAGTGATTTGATTCATAGTTCTCCCCCAGTTGCTGTGTATATTGAAGAGGATGCCGAAATTTGTCGACAAAATGATCTCGATCTAATCGAAGAAGTTAGCGTTGTTGATGAGATGAGATAAAAATCCTATCAGCAGAATTTACGCAAGTATCATAGCCAGAGAGTCAGAAACCGGTCGTTCAAGAAGGGCGATTTTGTTCTCCATCTTGTGCAAAAAATAAAACAAAAACTTTCCCCAGTATGGGAATGGCCCTTTTTAGTTAGTCGAGTATTGCACAATGGTTCTTACTATCTAACTGATATGCGGCCAGTCCAAGAAAGACCTGCTACTAAGAAAAGAAAGAGAGCCGGAGGCAGTATAGACCAGGAAGAATTAGAGAGACAGTGGAATATTGCTCAGCTACGTCCCTTTTATTCTTATATATGTGTACATGTTCAACGAGAAATAAAGTGTTGGTTGCCACAAATTACTCTGAGAATTTTTATATTGCCATCTTATTTCCGAATGATCATGTCACAGTCGAAAATCCCAGAATACTTGAAAGTACTTTATTCTCATGTTTGTTCTGGTTAAGATTCTGATTCTAAAAATGCTACCTTTGGGTATAAGTCTAAACTTTATAGTCTATACTTTGGTTCTTTATCTGATTGCCAGATGCGGGCATTTTTTGAGTAGTGAATATTTGGTGCTAGAAGCCGGCTTTGTTTCCGAGTTTAAACTGGTTTAGCAATTGAGCTCCGTTGCTCGGAAAAATTTCCGTGTTGAAGGTTGGCTGGCTCACGAAAGGGATGAGGCAAAAAGCCAGATAAACGATAAGTATAGACAAAAATATAAAGTGCTTATGTAAACATTCCAGGCACATCAAAATAAAGCCAAAAGTGCTAAATATAAGTAGCAAATCTTAGCACTAGCAAAAGTATTACACTACTTATTTACAATCCGATTGTTTCAGAATAACACGTTGTTTTTTCTGGCACTTTATGATGCAGGAGAAGAGGTAGGAGCTACTGGATCACTAGAGACATCGCCTTCGCCTTGATATCTTTTCGAGACGTTCAAATCTGAAACAGTTTGCTTGTTGTATGAGACTTCGGTTGTTTCTTCGGAGGGCGGAGGAGGCGTCTCCACGCGAGTGAAGAAGGGAGTGTCATAGCTGGTCAGGTGAGCTACATGACATCCATATATGGCATAGGAGTCCATGATGGCCTTGATTTCTTGCTCCTATACATCTTCATCTACAGTCGAATATCCTCTGGTTACTTGCCAGATTTCCATGCTTCCATGGTGTCTCATAACCATTGTGAGGGCGTTCTGTGCTGCGCTCCATGCATAGGACATGTTCTAGTCCTGGATGAGCTGGGCATCTCATTGGCCTTACCTCGCACCTCAAAGCCAGACATTCTATTCATGTCCGGGACTTTGAGTACTTCGCCAATATCCTCTAAAGATTAGCGGAAATCATGAAGAAAGTCACCGACTTGTGTAAGTTGGCTGGTGCGAGACTCGGTGGAGGAAGAATCTAGTAAGTTCAGAGGACATGTGCATATAAAGAAAAGGTTAGAGAATATATCTGAACTCCTAGAGTCGGAAAAATAGAAAGTCAGAAAATAGGAAACATACCGAAAATGACATCGTCAACTTTGGTCTTCTCTGCACTTAGGCTCTGGAGCTCAGCCCAGAGTGCCTTGGTGATGTCCTTTTTTCTGAATAATTAATCATTGATATCCGATATTTTCTGATCCTGGGCCACAATCCTTCGATCACGTTCTTTGGTGGCCATGGAGGAGGATTCGAGCACTTGTGCAATGCTACGCTCATGATCCACCTTAAGCTTATTCAGTTCTCGATGTAAGTCAGCGTTCTCCACCTCCAAGGTATTAAGATTCTCGACCCCTTCAATCATTGCACATGATTGTTTGACCAGTGCTGGAAGGCAAAAGAACAAAAGTTGAATAGAAAATTCGACTATGAAAGCAAAAAGAGCATGGTTAAGGACTGGAATGATTACCTTCAGCCTCATCTCGTAATACCTTTAATTGATAATTTTCAAGCCGGAGAGCTCTGATCTCTCTCCGCTTGTTACAAATATTCTTCAATAATTCCTGGTTATAAGCATTAACTTTCTGTAAGTTAGAATAATACCCAGAGGCAATAGTCTACT
The DNA here is from genome assembly GCA_916181665.1 of Avena sativa. NCBI lineage: Eukaryota > Viridiplantae > Streptophyta > Magnoliopsida > Poales > Poaceae > Avena > Avena sativa. Next base: position 276,600,671 of record OV702292.1, read on the forward strand.
AAAGACTCGGGCTAATATTTTAACTAATATCAGCATGAGCCTTGGGGGCTACAATAGTTCATTCTTTGGCATCCTATAAAAGCATAAATCTGGATTATCTATCCAACTTCATGCTGGGGGGCTAGAGGATAAGATATTAAATAAAGTAAAAAAGGTGAATTGGAAATCCTACTTACATGTTGTTCATGAGTAAGCTTGCTTAAGCTCATGTTCACCTCGGTGGTAACCTTCTCGGCGAGGGTCAGCGGGATGACTAGTGGTGGAGGAGCCACACCAGCTTTCAACGTCTCATCACGAAGACGGATTTGCTCAAGAAGTTCGGAGTACTTGACGTCCTCTACTTCTTATGCCTCTTCCTCGGTGGTGATATTTTGGCTCTCTAGGCACTGCTGAGCCAGCCTTTGTATCTCTTCAGCAGTTTTCCGAGTAATGCCAAGCTTGGCAATACCCGTATTGTTGAGAAGGTTATCGGCAAAAACCTCTACCGAGGGATCATTACCATTTGAGGGTTCACCCTTGTCAACTACCGATTCACCCATGGTGATGTCGGCCTGCGAACCATGGTTTGCTGGCTCAGAATGAAGAGCCGAATCTTCTGCGACGGACGGAGATGCAGTAATCTCCAGCGTTGTAAATGGATGTGGGGTAGGAGTCGGAGGCACTATGGCAGGAGGAGTCAAATTTAACTTCGGGAAGAATTGAGAAATAAAATATAGAGACCTTGTGAAGAAAGTTACCTCTTCACAATGGGAACTTCCTGTGTGCCAATGGAAACTGTCGGAGCCTTACGCTTCCAGGTAAGAGTCTCTGACAGTGGGACTAGCTCTCCATCATCCTGAGACATCTCAGGAGGATATCCCTTGAGAGGAGCAAGCCCTGGCCTGGGGAGGTCGGCAAGCTGAAAAGAAGAAATATCTCAGTATTGTAGAAAGAAACAATAAATAGATGAACACATAGTTCAAGTTATTGCTGGAAAAGTTACTGGTATAACTGGATCATCAATCGTATGCATGTCTAGGGACAGCTCCGGTATTTTCCTCTCGATCCGCTCCCTTATCAACCACATGATTTGGGACTCGTAGTCCTTGTCCGCGTAAGGATGGGAGCAGATCCGGAGAGGGTCCGCCTTGCTATTGCTGATGGAGTGCATAAGCCGATCACCGTGGTGTTGGAGAGGCCGGATCCAGCATGCCAGCCAGCAGTGGACCAAATCGGATCCTTTTAGACCCTTGTGGTTCATCAGATATTCGATCCGCCTCTTAGCAAGAAGAAGATCGCCAGTGAGAGCCAGAGGATCCACGTCCTAGGACTCTTGGGGCATGGTGGTGCCATCAACGAAAACCGGCAAAGTAGATGCTTTACCGGGAGCTGGTCTGTCCTTGTGATAGAAGAACGTGGATGGCCATTGCTTCACCGACTCACTAGCCTTAATCCAAGGATAGATTCGCTCTCTCCTAATAGAAAAGCTAAGAGTTCAGGTAATATAAGGCTTACCGGCGGTGATAGAATTTCTCCGGGTATGAAAGTAATACCAGAAGAGAATGAGACTCGGCCTAATACCGATATAACCCTCACACAAAGAGGCATAAGCGCTCATTTCTAAAATAGAGTTTGGGGGAGATGGTGGAGTTGAACTCCATAGTGATCTATGACCTCAGAGAAGAAGGTTGAGGGACAAAAGCTCAAACTCTGTCAAGGTGTGTGCTGAAATGCACTCACTCGTCAGCGTTAGGAGTAGGGATGGTATGTCCATAACTGTTTCACCAGTCATTGGCGCGGAGGAACCTTCGTTCGCGGCGATGCGGAGCTTGGCGTCATCAAGGACGCACGGGATCCAGACCCCACATAACTTCTCCTTCTCCATCGCATGTGTTGTTGCCACCGTCGCTGCCGCAGTAGAAGGTGAGTCCTCTGCCATTTTCCGGGCTCCGGTGGCCTAGGGTGGGTGGCGCTGTGGGATTTAGGGGAAGCAGAGGGGCTCTATTCACAGGAGACGTTGATAGGAAGGATGAGGAACTGGCGCTGGTGAGGAGGAGGGAAGAAATCTCAACCCCTTATATCCTTCACTTGCGCCAAGATTCGTGCAAACTAAACAGTAACCATGCCACGCGTCGTGGAAGGAGCTGGGTAACTCCCTTGCAATGATTATGCTTTCTCGATCTCGCACACGCATTAAAACGACACCTCGGTCGTACTGACAGGAATGTCTGTCAGTGACGTGACTTGACCTTGTATGATTTTAAGTTACGTCAAAGACCAAGTTCCGGCTCAGTTTGAATTTCAAGCTGGAAACCCGAATAACATATTCATAGGTCTGACCCGTTTTGAGACCTAGATCCTATCCTTTCTTTTGAAGTTTCAGGAACCCTTCAAGATTATACAAGAAGAAGATAGATCAAGCTAGACGATGATGAAATCTGACTCTAGATCTTGCAGGTTTCCATGGGCTGTTGTTGGGGATATACTTTGTAGGTATCCTCAATGTGCCTCACTGACCAGGGTGGCCCACTTCAGATTAGAGCTTTGGTTAACGGGCGACCGAGTCAGGGAGAAGAGATGGATTCCACTCCGGCTATGGGAAGGCCCAGAAGACATACCAACATAGGTCTGTTATGTTACTTGTAGTTCAAGATGTACTCTGTAACCATCTCTTAGTCGTAGCCAGATAAATCTCTCCTGTAAACCCTAGGCCGGATATCTATATAAGCTGTCCTAGGGTAAGCCTTTAGGTCACCTCACAATAATCTACAATCTCAACTCGCAGAGGTGAAACCCTTTTAACCCATATCCGGCTCTGCCGTATTATTGGATTGCTAGCAGGAGTAGGATCCATCCAAAGATGGCGGATTCCAAACTGGGTAAACTTGTGTGCCCACCGTCCCGGAACAACGTACGTATCACACCCCTCTCTTCCGCATGCCTCGAGGACCCCCTCATGGCGTACTTGTCATCAATCCGATGACACTTAGCTTGAGGTAAGGATGGGAATTTTGAAAGGTTGGAGTTTGAATAAAGTAACAGTTCTTGATATCTCTACCAAGAGTAGAATTCAAAAGCTTTATAAAAGGTTTCGAAAAACCTATAGGTAAGAGTAGTTGAAGGTTCTGTCTTGAAAACATCAGGAGATGGTAACTCTCCATAGTTGTCAATAGAAGCTACTAAAATAGTTTTGGTTACATAAGCATCTTGGCATAGGTTTTGAAATGCCAGAACATTTGAGAATATGTAGAAAGAGCCAAGACAATTTAGTTAAATAGCTTTTGTCAAATAAGGGTGAGGTAAGAAGTATATCATATGTTGCATACTTAGAAGCATAAGCACAAACAGGAAATCAAGCAAACAATGCACCATTGAACAATAAAAGGTTTTTGTTCCCCTGATTTTTGCATTCTGGACAACTAATTAGGGTGGCTAAAATTGGGATGTTATAATCCTCCCCCCCTTAAAATAATCTCGTCCTGAGATTCGGGAGAGTAGGGTTAGGGGATTTTTAGTCGGAGTTAGGGTTATGCGTCTTGAGCGTATTAACTTACGGTCCTCGTCTTCGAACGTGGTTACCGTGTCGATGGAGATGAACTTCAATCTTCTTGGATGCACGGAGAGTTGAGCAGGTTCCAATCCTGATTGTGATGGATGATCTTCCTTCTGTAAGGATTACAATGTTTCTCTTAAGGGCTTATCGTATCCTAGTTCATGTATTCGGGTCTACTCATGAGGTTGCTTCTGACAGATGGTTAGTCTATTGCTGTGGGAAAGACGCAGTCTTCCCCCCTTAGGAATAAACTAGGGTAGATCAGGGATATGTTAGTCCTTCTTGCTTGGAGTCGGAAGCTTCAGAGGACGTCGCCAACGAGGCTCATATACTAATCTATTCGTACTTAGCCTATTCGTATCTATTGAAGTCGCGAGTCCTCTAAATGGGTTAGAACTGAGGGGTTAGTGATCTGACGATCCTTTAGGCGGGGGTGGTTTTCAATTGAAGTGGCCGAGGAGGATCTTCGTGGAAACTTCTTAGATATTGACTCCTTTGTTTTCTTTGAACCCATGGGAGGATAGTTTTGTCGGCTTATGGTATTTTGGTTGTTTGATTCTGGGCTTCTTTGGTACTTGAGAGGTTGAGTAGATTTTTGAGGGATGTTGACAAGGTCTATCCTCTGAGGTTTTGACGACTCTCGAGTTGATTCCTGGAGAAAGACATCGTATTTGGAAATATTCCTGAAGTATCTTCTTGGTTGTCGATTTCCTAAAATTGCATCGAAAGACGCAATCTTTCCACCTTAGAGGTTCACCAAGGTTCCTCGGGAGTGGTGACTATCTTCCATATTGAAGTGCTCGAGGGATGCTGAAGAAGGTTGTATCTCCTTCGGTCTTGAGTTGAGGTCGTCGAGTGTCATTCTATTGCGTGAACCTTATCATGGGTGGTTTCCTAATGAAGTTTCAAAAAGTTAGTTTAGGGCGAGTTTGCGGTTAACAACTCCTCTTGTTAGTCTATGGTCTACCAAGGGTAACTAACTTCAGAGAAAGCATCTTCACTTGAACTCTTTGTGTTGCTCCTTCTCGATGGCGAAGTAGTAGACTCGTGGTGTCATGCAGTCATGTCTTTAGGGTTTAGGGTTAACCTGGCATTCTAGTGAGGACTTCCCATTTGTTTGGTAGGGTCAACTAGAAAAGTTTGTCACTTGAGGGGGTCGGAAGCTCTAATATATCAAAGGTTGGTGGAATTAGCTCTTTACTTCCTGTCTGGATTAGCAATTCTTGTGGTTTCTAGTTAGTAGTGGGGAGCCTTCGGTGGTAGTCTTCCCGTTTCAGTGGGACTCTTGCTCTTGTCAATAGGGGAATGATGATGTCTAGTGTTGGTGACAAGTCTTGAGAGTTGAATTTGATGAGGTAGGTCATCCTGCTGAGGAGAAGTCTTTGAGTTGTTCTAACTTTACGATGTCGAAGTCCGGATTCTTGAGATACTTTTCTAATCATAACTCATGAGGTTCGTATGGGTCTCGTTAGTGACAACTAATAGGTGTGCCTGAGTTACTAGGTGTTTTACCGCTCCTCGAGTCACATTTTATGAACGTCAAAGCAACCAAAAACACACATACAAGGCGAACATAGTGATAGGGTCGCAATGTTCTCCGCAAGCATCACACATCAGGCAACACAATATGCACTTAGGCAAGCAAACCCGGCCTACTATAGAGACCAAGGAGTTAACTACTCGTGATATAGGGGAATCCTATCTTAGGACTATTTCTCCTAGATATCAAGTTATCATGGTCTGGTTCACTATCTTGCCGGTGAAGCCTTTGCCATCTCATTGGACTCTTCTTGATCGTGTAACACTTGATTCTTCTGGTCACGACAATTCGGTTGGTAGGGCTTCTCTTCATATTGTTATCCTCGTCTTCATAGGGGTCTAGGTTTTACTTGTTTGGAAAACGTAAGTTCGAGGTTTGGACGAGAGATAGAGGAAATCATTTGAATTCGGAGAGGACAAGAAGTAGAACTGTTCTAAAAGATTTTGAGAAAGTAGTTTTCAAAAGCTGGTGTTTCCAAAATAGTTTTCCTGTCTAATGACCATGCTAACTAAGGTTCTCCTACAGTCAGGATGGCTCTGATACCAAGTCTGTGGGGCCCTTGGATTAATCCTCCGAAAATCCCTGTTATGCATACACCACGATCCCATGATCAGTTAGTCGTGGCACACAACCAACAAGTATCAAAGTAAAGATCCATTACTAAAGCGGATACATGACATACCTTACATGCCATTATGGCTACAATCATCATCAGCGGAACTTCATTAAGCATAGAGTTTGAGCCATCCCTTAACCTACAAGCAACTGACTGGGCGAACGTCCTAGCTCACATAGTCGTCGACTTCACCTTCTTCTCGATATCTGACCAAGTTAATAGCCAGGGACAATGCAAGTGAGTACTTTGAATGTACTCGCAAACCACCTTAAGAAAATAATAATAACAAGAGGATATGCAATATGGTTGGGGTAGTAGGAGGGCTCCAAGAGAGGTTATTTTCTCACATAGTTTCTCTTGTAGACATAGCATCTACGTAACATTGTTGCAAACTTTTCTAAAATATTTTGAAAGTCTTTTTGAAACGTTTTGGAAAAAACACTTGGACTAGATCTCCCATGGGTTCCTCCTTCCGGTCATCCCATGATCAAACTCCTTTCCTTACTTTCGGACCATCCCATGGTCAAAAAATTTCTAAAGCCTTTGATTTTTCAAAGTCCTTTTTGAAATTAAAACCAGCACCAATCTATAAAAACCTTCCCAACCTTCCATGACCGTGGCCACTGCTATTCTAATAGATTTACACTCTACAGATGTTGTACACTTTACCCACACCATCCGAGTACCTTGCCCTGATCCCTACGGATCATGGGTCTAGTAATCGATCAAGACTCTCTGGATTCCACTCTAGTATAGGCCCTACCTTATGAGTTGTTCTTCTCAACGTCAGGATGTCTGGGCCAAATACCAACAGGGGCGCATTCCGACTCCCCTAGAGTGGGCACTTTCAATGAGAGGATCATAGTATCGCCCGGCTGGTCCCGAGGGCAGTTCACAATTCCCCCAGGTGACAATCTAACAATTGACCCTTTTTGTAAAGGAACCCCAACATTAGAGGAATATGATACCTTAGAAGTAGTTGTAGGAATTCCTACACTAGAGTAGCAAACTTCAAGTTCAGTCCTATCCCATTCCAGAGTGATGTGGTTGCATGGGTTAATTGTTCTAGCAAAACTGCAAACAACCGGGTGCGTTTTCGTAAACCGTTTTCCTCCATCATTCAGCATTTTGTAAAACAAAAAGCTTTTTCTTTTCTCAAACTTCCCTTGGTAGGTCAAACCTCACCAAGGTTTTTCCATAAACATTTTGTAAAACTTTTTCGGCGGTCTTCCCATCCTCTAGTTTTGCTTCGGCTAAAACGGGGTCTCAAAAGGGGTATGGTATTATACACCATCTACCATACTAGGGTCAAGTCCGTGTCATCAAGGGGTTGTACTTAATAGTACAAAAGTTTAATGGTTTGGAGGAGCCAAGCCACTACTACATATAGTTCATCATATATTAAAACAATGCAACTTCATAAACAGTAGGTAAAACATGCAAAAGTAAAACAATAGGTCAAGGCTTATGAGAAAGAAGGTGGCTTGCCTGAGATCAATAATCTGGCAATATATGTCCCTGGACTTCTTGTTAGAATACCATAAAAATTCAATAATAACCACTTCTTCTAGTCTCCAATATAATCGCAACTATCGTCGATATGGATCACATGCAAACAAACAAAGGGCACAATCTACAAGGCATACAATCACGAATACCATATCGCAAACCAACATACAACACCTTACTCACTTCACTAAGTTTTGATAGATTGATTTTGTTGCATTTGGATGTAATGGAGAAACACTTGTGGAATTTCCTTTAGGATTTAATTACCAAAACCACTTAATAAAGGGGTTTGGAACTAAGGCTTGGTTCAGTATGACAACAATGTGCAAAGATGATATTAACAGATAGGTATTGACAAAACAAGGCCAACTAAAGTGGTTTCATGATTTTATCATTTTCCTTTGAATTACTATGAATTTTCCAGTAATAGAAGCTCTAGTTTAAGGAAATAATTCGCCATAAAAGATTTATCGTTCCAAAAATTATTTCCTTTTGAGATTAGGTAGGTTTTGATGGACTGGTTCAGAGAATGTTGGAATCACTCCAAAAAATTTAACAGAATGCCCTTGGGAAATTCCCAAATTCAGTTCTACATGGTATTTGTCTTTTAAACCAGATTTATTATGTAGTAGCATTAAATATGAATCCATAGTCAGATGGCAGGTATTTTAAATACATTTCTGTAGGAATTAGACTCACCCTTTTTGGAGTTGTAAAACTCCTGTAGTGATTTAATTTGTGAAATATTGATCTCCTTGGTATTTGATAAAACACATGCAGAGGTATTTAAATCACCAAATTTCAATAAAGCCTCAATAAATATTGATCTCCTTGGTTTTGATATATGTTGAAATAGGTCATCCATGGGAGTTAGAATTAGGCCCATACCCTTTAGGATTTGGCCTAGAGAAATTTAGTCCTAGGCATTTAAGGTTGTTTTCCATTTCCATTTCGAATAAAACCAACAAGTCAATTAAATAGATATGAAAGAAAAGGAATTAAGAAAAGAAAAGGGGCAGGGATGGCCGGGCCAGATCGGCATCCGTAGTAGGCCGCTTGGAGAGAAATCAGCCCACGCGGGCTGGGGCAGCGCACGGGGTACGGGATTTGAATCCTACCATGGGGCCCGCATGTCAGCCACAAGGCGGGGCGAAGAGGTACCAGTCGCCTAGGGCCGTCTGATCTAGTGGACATCAATGAAGGGCATATGACCGAGAGGCAATAATAAAGTGGTTATTATCTTATTCTATGTTTATGATAAATGTATATTTTGCATGCTATAATTGTAATAATTGGAAACATTAATACATATGTGTTTAATAAACAAAATACAAAGTTCCTAGTAATGCCTCTCATATAAACTAGCTCGTTGATTAACAAGATGATCAAGGTTTCGTGATCGTGGACATTGGATGTTGTTAATAACGAGGTCACAACATTGGTGGAATGATGTGATGAACATTCATCCGAAGTATAGCATTACAATCAAATTCATTATGTTTATATTGCTATAACATCATATGAAGTAATCCTAGTCCTTAGACCATGAGATCATGTTAATGACTAACACCGGAAGAGTATCTTGATAACATCAAACGTCACACCATAAAAGGGTGACTATAAAGGTAGGTTTAGTGCTACGAAGGTGTTATGTAGAGGTTCATGGATCAAGAGTGGGATTTGTCCATCCCGATGATGGATAGATATACTCAGGGCCCTCTCGGTGATATCACATTGAAATAGCTTGCAAGCAAGTGATGAGATCACTAGAATGTTATATCACGAGAACAAGAAAAGAGTGCATGTCGGTATCAAGATCAAACTAGGTATTAAGATATCGATGATCGAATCTCGGACATGTAATATATTGCAAGTCAAAGGGATTTAGTTACGACATTAAAGGTTCACACGATCACAAGAGTCATCGCTGAATGTGTGGAAGTCAGTATAGATCTCCAGGACCGCTGATGATTATTGATCGGAGAGGGGTCTCGATCATGTTTGTATTATTCGCGAACCGTAGGGTGAGACACTTAAGGGATACCGACACCATTTGGAGCAAATATGTTTCAGATAAATATTTAAGAAAGCGCTGGAATCATTTCGATGAAAACCAGAATTGTTTCCGGTGAAATTGCAGAAATTGGTTCTACATGTGATATTGAAATGTTGTAGGGGTTTTATGTAAATGTTTGTTAATTAATGTAATTAACAAAATTCTGAATAAAATAAATAAAATAGTTTTATTTAATGAGAGCTTGCATTAAATTTGGTGGAAATTTAATGCATGTGAGTGGACATGAGTGGAGGTGTTTGTTTATGTGAGTGGGAGCTCCACCCACATGAATGAGGGAGAGGTGGGGGAACCCACCATGGCCGGCGCCATGCCCCCTTGGGCTGCGCCCCAACCCTATATAAAGAGCACCTCCTCCTCCACTCTCACACCTCCTCGTGAAGGATCTCTCTCACCTCTTGTTATTCCCCATGGTCTCAGATTAGCGAGATACATGTTCTCAGTGGATTTATCTGGAAAGGGGTTGCTGCTTCCGCTGCTTTGCTAGAGCGAGGGATGGAGGTTGTCGGGGTACCGGGCGTGTGTGCGATCACGGATGCACCGCTGCTTTGCGGTGCTGGACTTGGTGGTGCTTGATCTGATGGACGTGCTAGAGCTGGACCTGCTGGACTTCATCACGATCTTGATATCGGCAAGTGTATGACTACATCATCCACGAGTTCTATATCGTTAATAAAGCTCTGTTGTCTTTCAGGGTATGTTCGCTAGGGATGTATATCCAACTGTTTCTTGTATCTAATAGATAGATCTTGGCGTATAATAGTTCCCATCGTAGGAATTTTTTTGTTTTAAATGCTGTGAACCCAACAATCGACGACCCCTGGCCTTTTTCTTCCTCCGGTCGGGACAAGAGATAGGGTAAACCCTAGGGGGCGACGGTGCTACTGGGATCTCACAAGAGGCGTGGAGAGGTGACATGGAGGTGTTGGGGCGAAATGGTCGATGCCGGTGAGTAGAAAGAGGGGAGGAAGAAGATGGTTCCGCGTCACGAGATGACTCGAGCGACGGTGCCCAAGGCGAGCTCATCGGAGCTCGTCCGACCGGCAGCAGGGGTTGTCCAGAGCAAGAGAAAGAGGCAGGATTATATGTGGGGAGTATTTGGATTCGATTTATTTGACATGTAGAGGGGGGAGGGGCAGAAAAGAGAGCACCATGTTCTATTTTGAGGGAGGCTGAAGTGCCTTCTCCTCCTTTTAATGTACGAGGAAGAGAAGGGGAGATGATGGGGAGCTCTGGAGGTGGAGTGCAAGGGAGAGGGAGGAAATGAGCGAGGGGTGGGGCTCTAGGGTGGCCCGATGGCTTTTATCCAGGGAGGGGTGGTCTATGGTGCACCGGGCTTAGGCTCGAGCTGGAGAGGGGGCTGGCCTCTGATTCATCGAGGGAGGCGGTGGTGAGGTTGTGGTAGGGTCACATGAGGGCATGGAGAGGTAGGGATGCAGTAGACTGCACGATTTCCTTCTCCATCTTTATTTTGGCCTTAGGAAAGAAATGGAGAGAGGGAGGGCTAGGGCTAGCCATGGAGGCTGGCAGGTGGGGTAGATGGGGGGTAGGGCTTGCTGGTACCCGAGCAACATGGTTGGAGGGGAGGGTGCTACTATAGAAGTACTTTACTTTCGAAGATTGGCAAGATATGATATTTCTCTCTCAATTTCATGCTCCAAGAGCTAGAGGACAAAGGAGTAGAGTTAGCTATAGTTGAGCTACAGTACACACGACCAAAAATGTGCCCTAGGGCTGGTGGTGCTCAAGCTTGGGCAGTGATGGTGGTTTGGTGATGTTTTGATCAAGGGTTGATCATGTCTTATTTTTGGCCATTTTGAAGATCATGAATATCCTCTTGGTTTTTGACTTTGGCAAGTTGATTTAATGATGTGGGTGGATAGGTAGGGTTAGTATACACCTCCAAGAATTATGTGAGATTTATTGGATGATTTTTGATTCCTTTTATATCCATTATTCAAATATGGTTGAATCTGTTCTATTGAATTATTATGAAGTAATTGAATTGGACAAGGTGAGATTTTGGTTTGATATTCTCCCAAATCTGAATTCATACTTTGGAGAATTTTCCCTGAATTTATTGTTGTGTAAGACTATTTAAAACATTTATTTTCTTGTTTCTACTATTTCAGAAATAGGCAAAAATAATTATTAAAACTCTTCAAGAATATTTATTTTTGAAGTTGGAAGATAGGAAATGATATATAGGCCTCATATGTTCTTAAATTCAGGTAAGTATTTTGGAGAAAAACAATCTTTCTTTCATAGAAGGAGATTTGGTGTTTTTGTCCATTAAAAGAATTAAATAGATCTTAGGCCATGATAATTATGGATAATAGTTGATAAATTTATATATACATGGTATATGATGTCCACCACATATATCCACCATGTGATACCTTGGGTTTTTGGAGTTTGACTTGATTTGGGTGGAAACAAGGGAAAAGAGAAACTTATGCATTGTTAATTTTATCCCTACAAAACATGGTTGGATCTTAGAGCTCAATTATCCCCTTGGGGCATGGGATATATGTATGGATAGACCAAGTTGAGTAGATCACCATGGTACAATAATTTGGTCTTGATAATTATTGATCTCTCCAAGTATTAATTCCAAACTTTGAATAAAATAAGACTGACAAAGCAGATTATCAAATAGCCTTCAAAACCATGTGGATTTTTGAAGCACAAGGATCCATTTGGAACAAGTGAAGTAGGTATTGCTAGACCCTTTTGAGTACAATGCAATCATGCAAGTAGTTGTTGAAAATAAGATAACATATAGGTGTGAGCTTCTTCCAAAGTAGGCATGTTGATAAGATTTGCAGGAATTATTATTTTCTTGCCTGCAAAACTATCAAGAACAAGTGGGTTAGAGGATGGTATAACCAAGGAAAAGAGTGTTACTTGGTATTCCTTAATATGTAATAAAATATGGTTCAAGTTCATTTCCAAAAATGCACTATGGTTGAGAAAAAGAGGCATTCAAAAAAGTGATGTTGAAACAGTTTCTAGACTTAGTCAAATTCAGCAGATTTAGGGTTTTTTTACTAGAATATGAGTGGAGATGTTGTTGATGGGTTGCAAGGTATCAAAGAATCATCTGGTGGATGATGTTGAAATGTAGATTGATTTTAATATATCCATGCTTGATATTGGTCAACATTTGACTTGGAAACTTCTAGAATGGATCACTTCAGAATTGGTTTAGTTAAGGGTTTTAGATGATCACCTAGTGGCTAGAGATCAGATCCATCTTGTATTCTTGCTTAGGGTTTGGTGATCTTAAAGTACCTTGATCCTATATGATGAGCCCCTAGAGTAGCTCATAATACTTCTAATCAATCGAGTCAAGATGCAGATTGTCAACACCTGGATTTTTAATCCCAGATGCCTGTTATGCCATACATCACAATCCTAGGATTACCATTTTTGCGAGACATAACAGATTGGATATCACAATACATCATCCATTACAAACCATAATAAGGTCTTACACAAATAAAGGATCTCATGATCCAGTCTTAATACAAACAAGCAGCGGAATAATAATCGTAGCGGTGGGCTCCATCTTCAGGGTCACAGGCAATGCTGACGATGAGATATGATCCTAGTTACCCTAGACAACCTGCTGTCCATCATCCTGATAGTATTTCCCGGCTCCATCTTCAGGACTCCTCTAGAGTGGGCACTTTCAATGAGAGGCTCATAGTATCGCCCGACTGCTCCCGAGGGCAGTTCACAATTCCTCCAGGTGACTATCTAATAGTTGATCCTTTTTGTAAAGGAACCCCGGCATTAGAGGGAGATGATACCTTAGAAGTAGTTGTGAGAATTCCTACACTAGAGTAGGAAACTTCAAGTTCATCCCTGTCCCATTCCAGAGTAATGTGGTTGCACGGGTTAATTGTCCTAGCAAAACTGCAAAGAACCTGGTGCGTTTTTGTAAACCTTTTTCCTCCATCATTCAGCATTTTGTAAAACAAAACCCTTTTTCTTTTCTTAAACTTCCCTTGGTAGGTCAAACCTCACCAAGGTTTTTCCATAAACATTTTGTAAAACTTTTTCGGGGGTCTTCCCATCCTCTAGTTTTGCTTCGGCTAAAATGGGGTCTCCAAAGGGGTATGGTATTATACACCATCTACCATACCAGGGTCAAGTCTGTGTCATCAAGGGGTTATACTCAATAGTACAAAAGTGTAATGGTTTGGAGGAGCCAAGACACTACTAGATATAGTTCATCATATATTAAAACAATGCAACTTCATAAACAGTAGGTAAAACATGCAAAAGTAAAACAATAGGACAAGGCTTATGAGAAAGAAGGTGGCTTGCCTAAGATCAGTAATCTGGCAATATATGTCCCTGGACTTCTTCTTAGAATACCATAATAATTCAATAATAACCACTTCTTCTGGTCTCCGATATAATCGCAACTATCGTCGATATGGATCACATGCAAGCAAACAAAGGGCATAATCAATACAAGGCATACAATCACCAATACCATATCGCAAACCAACATACAACACCTTATTTACTTTAGTAAGTTTTTATAGATTGAGTTTGTTGCATTTGGATGTAATGGAGAAACACTTGTGGAAATTCCTTTAGGATTTAATTACCAAAACCACTTAATAAAGGGGTTTGGAACTAAGGCTTGGTCTAGTATGACAACAATGTGCAAAGATGATATTAACATATAGGTATTGACAAAACAAGGCCAACAAAAGTGGTTTCATGATTTTATCATTTTCCTTTGAATTACTATGAATTTCCTAGTAATAGAAGCTCTAGTTTTAGGAAATAATTCGCCTGAAAACATTTATCATTCCAAAATCTATTTCCTCTTAGGATTAGGTAGGGTTTGATGGACTGCTTCAGCAAATGTTGGAATCACTCCAAAATATTTAACAGAATGCCCTTGGGAAATTCCCAAATTCAGTTCTGCATGGTATTTGTCTTTTTAACCAGATTTATTATACCATAGCATTTAATATGAATCCAATTTCAGATGGCAGGTATTTTAAATACATTTCTGTAGGAATTAGACTCAGCCTTTTTGGAGTTGTAAAACTCCTGTAGTGATTTAATTGGTGAAATATACACATGCAGAGGTATTTAAATCACCAAATTTCAATAGAGCCTCAATAAATATTGATCTCCTAGGTTTTGATATATGTTGAAATAGGTAATCCATGGGAGTTAGAATTAGGCCCATACCATTTAGGATTTGTCCCAGAGAAATTAGTAAAGGCAGATATGCTTTATTTTTACTATTTTTACTACAAGCAAAATATAACTCAAGTTGACATGGGACCAAGGTCCATGGATTGGTGAAAAGAATATATACAAGAGGAATCTTGTTTCAATCCACTTGTATCTATGGAATCCCCTATGGAATTTACTGATTGAGATAGATACTTTTTATTAGATAAATTGCCAGTAAATTATAAAAATTATTTTTAAAATAGGGCCAGGTCTGCATGTTGCACAAAACATGACTGCAGAAATATAAATTTAGTCCTAGGAATTTAAGGTTGTTTTCCATTTCCATTTCTAATAAAACCAACAAGTCAATTAAACAGATCTGAAAGAAAAGGAATTAAGAAAAGAAAAGGGGTAGGGGTGGCCGGGCCAGATCTACATCCGTAGTAGGCCGCTCGGAGAGAAATCAGCCCACCCGGGCTAAGGCAGCGCACGGGGTGCGAGATTTGAATCCTACCGCGAGGCCCGCACATTAGCCACAAGGCGGGGCGAAGAGGTACCAGTCGCCTAGGGCCATCTGATCTAGTGGACATCAATGAAGGGAATATGACCGAGAGGCAATAATAAAGTGGTTATTACCTTATTCCATGTTTATGATAAATGTATATTTTGCATGCTATAATTGTAATAATTGGAAACATTAATACATATGTGTTTAATAAACAAAATACAAAGTTCCTAGTAATGCGTCTCATATAAACTAGCTTGTTGATTAACAAGATGATCAAGGTTTCGTGATCATGGACATTGGATGTTGTTAATAACAAGGTCACAACATTGGTGGAATGATGTGATGAACATTCATCCGAAGTATAGCATTACAATCAAATTCATTATGTTTATATTGCTATAACATCATACGAAGTAATCATAGTACTTAGACCATGAGATCATGTTAATCACTAACACCGGAAGAGTATCTTGATAACATCAAACGTCACAGCGTAAAAGGGTGACGATAAAGGTGGGTTCAGTGCTACGAAGGTGTTATGTAGAGGCTCATCGATCAAGAGTGGGATTTTTCCATCCCGATGATGGATAGATAAACTCAGGGCCCTCTCGGTGATATCACATTGAAATATCTTGCAAGCAAGTGATGAGATCACTAGAATGTTATATCACGGGAACGAGAAAAGAGTGCATGTCGGTAACAAGATCAAACTAGGTATTAAGATACCGATGATCGAATCTCAGACATGTAATATATTGTGAGACAAAGGGATTTAGTTATGACATTAAAGGTTCATACGATCACAAGAGTCATCGCTGAATGTGTGGGAGTCAGTATGGATCTCTAGGACCCGCTGATGATTATTGATCGGAGAGGGGTCTCGATCATGTCTGCATTATTCGCGAACCGTAGGGTGACACACTTAAGGGATACTGACACCATTTGGGGAAACTATGTTTCAGATAAATATTTTAGAAAGCGCTGGAATCATTTTGATGAAAACCAGAATTGTTTCGGGTGAAATTGCAGAAACTGGTTCTGCATGTGATATTGAAATGTTGCAGGGGTTTTATGTAAATGTTTGTTAATTAACGTAATTAACAAAATTCTGAATAAAATAAATAAAATAGTTTTGTTTAATGAGATCTTGCATTAAATTTGGTGGAAACTTAATGCATGTGAGTGGACATGAGTGGAGGTGTGTGTTTATGTGAGTGGGAGCTCCACCCACATGAATGAAGGAGAGGTGGGCGCACCCACCATGGCCGATGTCATGCCCCCTTGGGTTGCACCCCTCCCATATATAAATAGCACCCCCTCCTCCACTCTCGCACCTCCTCGTGAAGGATCTCTCTCCCGCTCTTGTTATTCCCCATGGTCTCGGATTAGCGAGATACATGTTCTCGGTGGATTTATCTAGAAAGGGGTTCCTGCTTCTGCTGATTTGCTAAAGCGAGGGATGGAGGTTGTCGGGGTACCGGACGTGTGTGCGATCACGGATGCACCGCTGCTTTGCGGTGCTGGACTTGGTGGTGCTTGATCTGATGGACATGCTGGAGCTGGACCTGCTGGACTTGCTCGACTTCATCGAGATCTTCAGATCGGCAAGTGTACGACTACATCATCCACAAGTTCCATATTGTTAAGAAAGATTTATTGTCTTTGAGGGTATGTTCTCTATGGATGTATATCCACCTGTTTCTTGTATCTAATAGATAGATCTTGGCGTATAATAGTTCCCATCGTAGGAAAAAAATTGTTTTCTATGCTGCGAACCCAACAATCAACGGCCCCTGGCCTTGTTATTCCTTCAGTCGGGACAAGAGATACGGTAAACCCTAGGGGGCAGCGGCGCTACTGGGAGCTCACAAGAGGCGTGGAGAGGTGACATGGAGGTGTTGGGGCGAAATGGTCGATGCCGGCGAGTAGAAAGAGGGGCGGAAGAAGATGGTTCCGCGTCGCGAGATGGCTCGAGCGACGGTGCCCAAGGCGAGCTCATCGGAGCTCATCCGGCTGGCAGCAGGGGTTGACTGAGCAGGAGAAAGAGGCAGGATTATATGTGGGAAGTATGGGGATTCAATTTATGCGACATGTAGACGGGGAGGGGTAGAAAAGAGAGCACCATGTTTGTATTTTGAGGGAGGTCAAAGTGCCTTCTCCTACTTTTTATGTGCGAGCCAGAGCAGGGGAGAGGATGGGGAGCTCTGCGAGATGGAGTGCAAGGGAGGGGGAGGAAATGAGCGAGGATTGGGGCTCTAGGGTGGCCCGAGGGCTTTTATCCAGGGAGGGGTGGTCTATGGTGCACCGGGCTTAGGCTCGAGCTGGAGAGGGGGCTGGCCTCTAATTCGTCGAGGGAGGCGGTGGTGTGGTTGTGCTAGGGTCACATGAGGGTAGGGAGAGGTAGGGATGCAGTAGACTGCACGATTTCCTTCTCCCTCTTTATTTCGGCCTTAGGAAAGAAATGGAGAGAGGGAGGGCTAGGGCTAGCTATGGAGGCTGGCAGGTGGGGTAGATGGGGGGTAGGGCTTGCTGGTACCCGAGCCAGATGGATGGAGGGGAGGTGCTGCTATAGATGTACTTTACTTTCCAAGATTGGCAAGATATGATATTTCTCTCTCAATTTCATGCTCCAAGAGCTAGAGGACAAAGGAGTAGAGTTAGGTACAGTGGAGCTACAGTACACACGACCAAAAATGTGCCCTGGGGTTGGTGGTGATCAAGCTTGGCAGTGATGGTGGTTTGGTGATGTTTTGATCAAGGGTTGATCATCTCTTATTGTTGGCCATTTTGAAGATCATGAAGATCCTCTTGGTTTTTGACTTTGGCAAGTTGATTTAATGATGTTGGTGGATAGGTAGGGTTAGTATACACCTCCAAGAATTATGTGAGATTTATTGGAAGATTTTTGATTCCTTTTATATCCATTATTCAAATA
The DNA here is from genome assembly GCA_916181665.1 of Avena sativa. Lineage (NCBI taxonomy): Eukaryota > Viridiplantae > Streptophyta > Magnoliopsida > Poales > Poaceae > Avena > Avena sativa. The sequence goes on from OV702292.1 coordinate 276,618,596, forward strand.
TGGTGGAATCTGTTCTAATGAACTATTATGAAGTAATTTAATTGGACAAGGTGAGATTTTGGTTTGAGATGCTCCCAAATCTGAATTCATACTTTGGAGAATTTTCCCTGAATTTATTGTGGTGTAAGACTATTTAAAACATTTATTTTCTTATTTCTGCTATTTTAGAAAATAGGCAAAAATAATTATTAAAACTCTTCAAGAATCTTTATTTTTGAAGTTGGAAGATAGTAAATGATATATAGGCCTCATATGTTCTTAAATTCGGGTAAGTATTTTGGAAAAAACAATCTTTCTTTCATAGAAGGAGACTTGGTGTTTTTGTCCATTAAAAGAATTAAATAGATCTTGGGCCATGATAATTATGGATAATAGTTGATAAATTTATATATACATGGTATATGATGTCCACCACATATATCCACCATGTGATACCTTGGGTTTTTGGAGTTTGACTTGATTTGGGTGGAAACAAGGGAAAAGAGAAACTTATGCATTGTTAATTTTATCCCTGCAAAACATGGTTAGATCTTAGAGCTCAATTATTCCCTTGGGGTGTGGGATATATGGATGGATAAACCAAGTTGAGTAGATCACCATGTTACAATAAGTTGGGCTTGATCATGATTGAGCTCTCCAAGTATTGATTCCAAACTTTGAATAAAATAAGACTGACAAAGCAGATTATCAAATAGCCTTCAAAACCATGTGGATTTTTGAAGCACAAGGATACGTTTGGAACAAGTGAAGTCGGTATTTCTATACACTTTTTAGTAGAACACAATCATGCAAGGAGTTGTTGAAAATAAGATAACATGTAGGTGTGAGCTTCTTCCAAAGTAGGCATGTTGATATGATTTGCAGGAATTATTATTTTCTTGCCTGCAAAACTATCAAGAACAAGTGGGTTAGAGGATGGTATAACCAAGGGAAAGAGTGTTACTTGGTATTCCTTAATATGTACTACAATATGGTTCAAGTTCATTTCCAAAAATTCACAACGGTTGAGAAACAGAGGCACTCAAAGAAGTAATGTTGAAACAGTTTCTAGACTTAGTCAAATTCAGCAGATTTAGGGTTTTTTACTAGAATATGAGTGGAGATGTTTTTGATGGGTTGCAAGGTATCAAAGCATCATCTGGTGGATGATGTTGAAATGTAGATTGAGTATAATATATCCATGCTTGATATTGGTCAACATTGACTTGGAAACTTCTAGAATGGATCACTTAAGAATTGGTTTAGTTATGGGTTTTAGATGATCACCTAGTGGCTAGAGATCAGATCCATCTTATATTATTTTTTAGGGTTTGGTGATATTAAAGTACCTTGATCCTAGATGATGAGCCTCTAGAGTAGCTCATAATACTTCTAATCAATCGAGTCAAGCAGCAGATTGTGAACACCCGGATTTTTAATCCCAGATGCCTGTTATGCCATACATCGCAATCCCAGGATTACCATTTTTGCGAGACATAACAGATTGGATATCACAGTACATCATCCATTACAAACCATAATAAGTTCTTACACAAATAAAGGATCTCATGATCCAGTCTTAATACAAACAAGCAGCGGAATAATAATTGTAGCGGTGGGCTCCATCTTCAGGGTCACAGGCAATGCTGCCGATGGGAGATGATCCTAGTTGTTGTAGACGGCCTACTGTCCATCATCCTGATAGTCCTCCTCATAGTATGGCCACGAGAATAGCCGGGGACAAATCCATGAGTACTCTTTAAGTACTCGCAAACTATCACTAACAAGTAAGGTAGTTCTAATAGGAATCTTAAGCTCTAGGTTTATTTGCACAAAGCCAGATTTATCTAAACTGAGTTTCGAAGTAAAGAAAATTTAGTAACTATTCTAAATCACTTATAGGTGGGAACCTAGTTTTCATTTTCACAACCCTATTGTGGTCAAGTCAAAGTCATAGTTCACTTCACAAGTCATTTTGAAAACATCTGACGACGAAATAGTATGCCCACTCCAGCTGTCCATGACCGCGGACATGGCTATTCGAATAGTTTAACACTCTGTAGAGGTGGTACACTTTCACCACAAAATTTGATAAATTCATCAGGGATAACCCTGAATCATCATACTTAGTATGCTGATAATCAATCATAACCTTTCCTTTACACACTCTACTATAGGCACCTCCCCTGTGAGCTTGGCCTCCCAGCCATGGCCATCTGCCATCCTGGGCACTTCATAGGTGCACATCATCAAGAGGTAGCCTTAGCTCAAACCACTTCCGCGAGGGAACCCATACTAATGCATATGAACTTCCATCTAAGCCTTACCCAATTCAGGTATTGTGGTTGTACGGTAAAATTGGAATGGTCTCGCATCCGAACCCAACCATCAGTTTTTATAAAGGGCTAAGGCTCATGCCTCAACATTTTCATCATCAAATCCATTTTGTATCTCTCAACACATGTCAAAACATTTCAATAGAATGACTCATCATTCCAAGGTTTTCATAATCATTTTCACCAAGTATTACCATCTAAAGTGATCAAGTTTTATGCTTAGCACTAGCCACTAAGTTACGAGTGTTCACTAATGAGGGTGTTATTCTTCAATCTCATGCCATAGAATGACATTTAGTATAAGACTAGTTTTATACTCTTTATGCTATCTATACTATCTTTCCAAATCCTCACAAGTATTAACTAAAAGTAAAGTACTTTGGTAAAATAGAAGAGTAAAGCTTGCAAGTAAAACTTGGGATGGGTATAAATCAAAGTATATAACCAAAGAATGCCTAATGCATCTTGCTTGGGTTAAGAAACTTGCAAGTGTTATCTTGCCAATAATAGCTTGCATAGATCTAGCTTGCAATTAGTGATGGCTTGCCTTGATTGGTGCGGTGATTGAAGTTTTCCTCCTCTTCTTCCGGGTAGAATCCTCCTCCTCGTATCTTCGGTCGGTACTATCGTCTATTAATAAATATGGGTACACAATCACCAAACAATACTTAACTAATTCTATTTAGCACAATAAGGCTCACACTTGATGATCTAGCATCATCACAATCACCACATGAATTAAGGAACTAGTTTTATTTAGTTTATTTGAGAAAAGTTATTTCTACTCATTGAAATTAATTAAGATTTAATATTCTCCAATTAAGATATGGGATCATGTGGACACATGTCATCACCACATATTCTAATACATGGGAATGTGATTTAAAGTGATGGTCACATTTTATAAGGTGTAAGATTATTATTTAATAGATTTAAAGTGACTAGAAATACCCTAATAGCACTCTTTTGGTACTAGTCCAATGTCACTGCATGCAAACCTAGATATTTTTACATATTCAGATAGGTATGGTCAAATGTGATTTTTGAGAGTTGGAATCAACTCAAAAGCTATAATGGTTGATTTTTGAAAAATGTTTGAAGTTGCAAAAGTCTCTATCTTGTTATTTTTACTAAATATTATCTCTAACTCCAAATTATTTAAATCTAATGGTCTTGGATAGATAATTTAATTATCTTTCTAACAAAATTTTAATCATGCAATTTGGTTCAGTGAAACTCTCTGAATTGATTTTTAAATCTGTGGATAGAAGCTAGTTTAAACCTAAAAGGAAAAACAATTATTTGAATTTCCATGCCAGTGCGGGAAGTGAAACAGGCCAGCCCAGCTACACTAGAGGCATAGCGGGCTGCTGATAGATGGGATCCACCAGTCAACGGGACTAACTATGCGAAACGGTATTGGTGAATCTAAGCCGTGTGATCTAAGTCTAATCCAACGACGGTGAGTCGTCGTCGACGAGGAAACTACTCCAGCGAGGAATCAACCCTAACGCAGCGGTGGGGATCTGGAGGGGCTCACCTAGGCTCCAGCTAGGGTCGGCGACGGGGGTGATCGACGTGGTAGACGATGGCGAGGCGAGGCGCGGTCACATCAGGACTTGGGGTGGTCGAAATCGCTGGCGCCCTTCTCCTCCAGTAGTGGCGGGCTCCGGCTAAATTCCAGCGAGAGAGGGCTCGCCTTGCTCTGGGAAGAAGTGGAGGAGGGTCAGTGAGAGGTGGTGAGTGGAATGGTGTGAAGAAATGAGGCAGGGGTGGCCTCCTTTTATACTGTGATGAGCGGACCGAGCGGTCCGGGCACGAGCTCGTCGGTGACGAGGCTACAGGCGGCTATCTGCATGGCGGTGGCTAGTGGGCGGTGCTGTGTTCCCTGGCGGTTCTTATGGGCATAATGGCGAGGCGTGGGCCGGTGTGGTTCGGTCGGGAGAGTGCAGTGCTCCGCGTGGACACAGAGGTGTTTGCGGCGGCATGCGGCAGCTACGGGTGGCGTGGCAGCAAACGGGGTTGTCTGTTGGGTTGTTGTGATCATGGTGGGCATGCGCGTGCACGGTGAGGGCAAGGCGCGGTCTGGGTGAGCTGGTCGGGTGCGGCGGGCTGGCACGCTCTAGAGAGGGCACAGAGAGGCAGGGCGCGATGTAGCTAGGGTGGTCCAGGGCTCGGCTGGGGTCGTGGCTTGGACAAGGGTGGCGATGGACCGAGGCGTGTCTGGTGCGCGTCGTGGGCGAGGCTGCCGAGGCTCCTAGCGTCCTACCCACTTTCGGCCAGCGACGACCACAACGGCTCTCCACTATGCATAACGACCAAAGGGGGGATGGTCTAGGTGCTGCTCGACACCAGAGGGGACAAGGGAGTGAAATGGAGACCAAATGGTCGAGGATCACTATGCACAGCAGTGAAGTTAGGCAGGGGTTAAATTAGTGTAAGCAAGGTGTTTGTGGGAATGGCCGCCTGAAACTTACTTTGGAAATCTTGATTCAAAATTTTTGAGTGATCTTAAGTTAAGCTTGAGAGTCTATGTTTGCTTGGAGAGGTCAAGGGGAATTGATTTGATAGGTTTTTGAAAAAGTAGGATCTTAACATATGAACTAGATTCAATTTTCAACTGTCCTTTAAACTGATTTAAAAGATGTTTTTGCAAGTTTGTAAAGTGGGCCTTGATAAACTTTAGTTGGTCTAGCAAGGGGTGAAAAGAAATATAATTGTTTCTGTTAGAAATTTTATTCTAGGAACACACAAAGTGACCTAGTGGTGGAGTTTGGTCAAAATGACCATTTGCTTATTCAATTCATTTTTGATTTCTTTTTCTTTTGATTTTGTTTGTAATTGGTCTAGATGATGTAGTATTCATCTTTAAACCATTTCACATCATTTGGAATAATCAAGCATGGCAATTTGAATCAATCACACATTAATGCAAAACTAACATTCCTTCATATTTATTTTCTTAATAAATGTTTTTGTTAACCCTAAATTGGTTGATTAGAACTTGATAATCTTGATTAGAAGATTTGGGGTGTTACAAACCTTCCCTCCTTAAACAAAATCTCGTCCCGAGATTTAAGAAAAACTAGAAACTAAAGAGATCTAGAAACTCAGTCCTAATGTAATCTTGTCGCTCCCAGGTAGCTTCTTCTTTGGTATGGTTGCTCCATTGGATCTTGAGAAACTTGATACTCCGGGTCCTGGTGGTTCTGAAGGCTTCTTCCAAAATACGGATGGGCACTTATCGATATGTTAGATCCTTGTTGATATCAATGGCTCGGTGATCGATGTTCTTGAAAACTTCGGTCTTCTCCTGAACTTCTAGGTATTTACGAAGTAACGAGATATGGAACACATCATGGATGGCTGACATCTCCTCTGGCAGTTCCAGTTGATAAAATACTTCTCCTCAGCAATTCAAAATCTTGAAGGTTCCGATATATTTGGGGGCTAACTTTCCTTTCAGCTAAAAACGTTGCATTCCCTTCAAAGGCGACACTTTGAGATACACAAAATCTCTGACATTGAAGGTTAGGTCTCGACGTCTCTTGTCAGCATAACTCTTTTGTCTGGATTGGGCGGTCTTGAGGTGCTCACGGACTTTGTTAACCTTCTCTTCAGCTTCTCGTAGGAGGTCGGGTCCGAAAATCTGACTCTCTCCTACTTGCGACCAATTCAAAGGGGTACGGCACTTTCTTCCATACAGAAATTCAAATGGGGCCATTTGCAAACTGGCTTGATAACTATTGTTGTATTAGAATTCTACGAAAGTCAGACAATCTTCCAATTTTGATCCATACTCTAGCACACAAGCTCTCAACATATCTTCTAAGATTTGGTTGACTCTTTCAGTATGCCCATCGGTCTACGGGTGATAAGCGGTGCTAAAATTCAGCTTGGTTCCCAATCCTTCTTGGACTTTATGCCAAAATCTTGAGGTAAATTGGGTTCCTTGATCCGACACTATGGTCTTAGGGGTTCCATGCAAACTGACGATTCTTGCAATGTACAACTCTGCTAGCTTCGAACTCTAGTAGGTTGTCTTGATAGGTATGAAAAGGGCTACCTTGGATAGTCTATCCACTATGACCGAGATAGAGTCATTTCCCCTACTAGAAGTAGGCAAACTGGTGACAAAGTCCATTCCGATGGAATCCCATTTCCATTCCAGAATCTGCAATGGTTGCAACAGTCCTGCGGGCCTCTGATGTTCCGCTTTGACTCGCTGACACATATCACACTTAGCTATGTAGCTTCTCATTTCTCTCTTCATCTTGTGCCACCAAAATGGCTCCTTCAAATCCTGATACATCTTCGTTCCTCCGGGGTGGATAGAATAAAGAGTATCATGAGCTTCATGCATGATAACTTGCTTTAGCTCCAAGTCTATTGGCACACAAATACGTCCTTTGTACCACAGAACTCCTTCTTCATCTTCTGTGAATTCAGGTACCTTTCATGTACCAATATGACATTTGATTTCGTTGATACTTTCATTTCCTTTCTAGGCTTCCTTGATCTGACTGAACAGCGTGGGTTGAATTTCAATGCTAGCTAAAAATCCTTTGCTAACTAGCTCCGTTCTAAACTACTCCAACTCTTCATGCAAACTTGGCTGGGCTTCTTTGACCATGGTTTTCAACCTACATGGCAATCTTCTAAGAGCATCCGCTACCACATTTGATTTGCCGGGGTGATAGTGAATGTCAAGGTCATAATCCTTGATTAACTCTATCCATCTCCTTTTCCTCATATTCAGCTCCTTCTGAGTGAAAATATACTTCAGGCTCTTGTGATCCGAATACATCTCACAGCGGTTACCCATAAGGTAATGACGCCATGTCTTCAAAGGTAAAACTACAACTGCTAGTTCAAGATCATGGGTAGGGTAGTTTTACTCATGTTGCTTCAGTTGTCGGACACAGATATGGTATGACTTTGCCTTCTTGCATCAACACACATCCGATAACAATCTTGGATGCATCACAATACACATCAAAAGGCTTCTTGATATCCGGCATAATCAAGATTGGGGCTGAAATTAATCTCTTCTTAATTTATTGAAAACTTGCTTCACATTTTTTGGTCCATTCAAACTTCTTGTCTTTCTTCAACATTTGGGTCATTGGTCTTGCGATGCTCAAAAATCCTTCAATGAACTTGTGGTAGTATCCCACTAATCCGAGAAATGCACGGACTTGGGTTTGAGTGGTTGGGGATTTCCATTCTTCAACATCTTTCGTCTTGGCGGGATCAACAGTCACTCCTCCTGCCGACACAATATGTCCAAGGAATCCTACTTCTTTCAACCAGAACTCACATTTTCTACACTTGGCATGCAACTGATGATCTCTAAGGGCTTGAAGGATGGTTCTCAGATGTAGCTCATGTACTTCTTCCGACTTTGTATAGATTTGAATATCGTTGATAAACACAATGACAAACTTATCCATGAAATTCATAAAAATCTTATTCGTGAGATTCATGGAATAAGCGGGGGCAGTGGTTAATCCAAAAGACATGAACGTATACTCATACAATCCATATCTAGTGGTAAAGGCAGTCTTTGGAATATCTGTTGCAAAAATCTTGAGTTGATGATAACCAGTCTTAAGATCATTCTTAGAAAACACTCTAGCACCAGTCAACTGATCAAACAGATCCTCAATCTTTGGAAGTGGGTACTTGTTCTTTATGGTGACATCATTCAACTTCCGGTAATCCGTGCACAAATGGTTACCTCCATCTTTCTTATCCACAAACAAAATAGGCGATCTCCATGGCGATGCGCTTGGTTGAATCAGACCTTTCTCCAGCATAGCATCAAGTTGCTTCTTCAGATCCACTAATTCAGATGGGTTCATACTATATGGTCTCTGGGCTATGGGTCCAGTTCCAGGAATGAGTTCAATAATGAACTCGATATCCCGGTCTAGGGGCATACCAGGCAATTCATCTGGGAATATGTCGGGGTATTTACAGACTACTTTGACTTGGTCTATGGTTGGTTGGGCTAGACTCTTGTTGCATTTGAACTGACGGGGCAAGGTTTCAGATACATGCTCTACTGATACTCCAGAGCTACTGGTCATGGTTATGGCTTTCTTGGCACAGTCGATCAATCCTTTATGTTTCGACATCCAATCATTCCTAGTACTACTTCCAAACCTTTGGTTCCAACTACTATTAGATTGGCATAAAAATCTATCCCATGGATTCTGATAGGTACACCTTGCAAATTTTTCTAGCTTTGGTGGTTGAACCAGGTATTTGAACTATCATAACATGCTTCAATTTTATTGGTTGAATCTTACTAGTGCATGCAAATTCTACTGTAACAAACAAGTGCGATGCTCTAGAATCAAACAACACTCTTGCAAGTACCGAGTTAATAGAAATCATACCCAACACAACATCTGGCGCTTCCTGAGCTTCTTCAGCATTCATGTGGAACAGACGGCCATTGCGGTTGAGCGAGTTCCCTGGGGAAAATATCCTTCCAAGCTAAACACGGCGCTGCTGCTAAGCTAGGGCATTCACATTGGTGGTGGCCGCAAGCTTCTTGGGGCACTCATTGGAGTAGTGACCCTTGACTCCACATTCAAAGCAAGTAATATGGGACTTGTCTTTGGCTGCAACAGGCACAACATTGCTTCCAGTCCTTGGGGCAGTATTTTTGTTGTTGTTGTTGGACTTGAGCGGTGCATGGTTGAAGTTGTTGGAGTTGCCGGGTTGTTGTTGTGGTTTCCTCCAAACTTCAGGTTTCCTCCGCTACGATTGGGTAGCTTGGACGGGACATCGGGTGTCTATTGTTTCTTGGGGCATATCCTGCAGACGGGTTGGGGCGATACTTCTGGGTATTGTGGGACCCAGTCTGGTGCATCATCCTGCGCTTGCGGTTGTCATTGGCTTGGTTTATCTTACCTTCCATTTCGATGACAGAGTCCACTAGCTCTTCTAGATCTTCGAAACGGATGTTGACTAAAACCGTCTACATCTCATCATGCAATCCATTCAAGAACCTTTCCTTCTTCTTGGTTTCAGTGTTGATCTCATCAGGGGCATATCTAGCTTGGGACAGAAATTTGTTGCAGTACTCCACTACCATCATCCTTCCTTCCTTCAGTTACCTGAACTCATCTCTCATTCTTGTGACCAAACCTTGTGGCACATGGGTGCGGCTGAACTTGATCTTGAATGCCTCCCAAGTCATGACTTGACTATTGTTTATGGTACGGTTGCTATTCCACCAGGCTCTTGCATCTCCTGCCAGATAATGGGTGGCAAACAGTACCTTCTCATTGGCGTCAACTCCTGCGACCTCCAGATTGTGGTTTGCAGCCAGTCATCAGCATCTAAAGGATCCTCAGATTTGTTGAAGATAGGGGGATTGGTATTTTGAAAGTTCTTGAGCTTGGATCCATGATGATACTGATTCCCATAGCCTTGATTATTATGGGCCATCTGAGCTATCTGTTGAAGAGTGGATAGATTGGCTTGGCGTTCGGCTCTACTAGCTTCATGTTCAGAAACTAGCATCTGCAGAATCTGCAGCATCGGGTCCTGCGATGAGCTGCTTCCTCCTTGATTTCCACGAGCCATCTGAAAATTGAGATAGATAATGAGATAAGAGGGAATTTCTAAGGTTCATGGTTTTTTTCAAAATCCTCTAAACTTTGAGTTTGACTCAGGTTTTTCAAACTAACAACTTCCTCTCATTCATTTATTCATGCACACAATACAACACACACCACAACACAAATGGAAAACAGATGGTTTTAAGAACCATTATGTGAACTAAGATACAGTAGGACCAATACAACTCATTCCTACGGTAGTGATCAAGTGCATCTACTCATCATTAATGAAGTCGGAATCATCATCATCGGTGTAGAAATCCATGGCATGATCCTCCAGGTAGTCATTGTCATCACTGAGGTAAGAGTGAAGATCTCCCTAGATGTCTTCACCTTCCTCCTCCTCCTCTTTTGCTTCAAGCTGGACTTCCTATTCACGGATGGTCTTCTCGATAGCGGCCACCTTCTTGCGAAGACAAGCAATGGTGCGTTCCTTCTTCTCGCATTGCCGAAGAAGTGATTGGCGATACTTGACGAGCATGGTGAGAGTATGGTCCTTCTTGGTGGAAATGGCAAGGTTGTGGTTAGCGTAGGCTTGAACATTCTCCATTTCCTTCTGCCTATCATACAGCAGGAAGTCAAGATTTTCCACCTGGCGCTTCAACTCTAGGTGACTTGGCATCTCCAATGGCATTCCCATAGAATCACGCCTTTCGAAGTGCACAAAGTGAGTTCCCTGTATCAAGTTGATGTTTTACCCACATAGACAGGCAAGAGCTTCATGCATAGCCCTGGCTAATCCATCTAGCCAGTTTTTCTCTCGCAAGGTGAACTGAATCTTCTCCAAAAGGGGTGCTTCCATTTTGCCTCTGAGATCTGCAATTATCAGCCATTGTAGATCTCCTCCGAGGTGATCGGTGAGTTGTGCCCCGAAGAATTCCGGATGCGGGCTCTCAAGGTACTCAGACAGTGCATCTAGATACCTATCAAAGATTAGTTGGCCTCCGTTGCCCAACTGGTAGAACTTGCAATACTGAACTTCCATCTATAAGAATTTAGGATGAGTAAGTTAGTGAGGTGATCAAGTGTGTCAAATTTTAAATAGGATTGTAAGAATTTTTGAGGAACATGAAATTTTTCTAAAAGAATCTCAAGGATAAGAGGGAGAATAGTTTTTCATAAATACTCAATTCTTTTGTTTTGGAAACTAAGTTTTTGTTCACACGTCCATTCTAACTAGGGTCTCCTATGGTCAGGATGGCCTTGATACCAACTTGTCAACACCCGGATTTTTAATCCCAGATGCCTGTTTTGCCATACATCGCAATCCCAGGATTACCATTTTTGCTAGACATAACAGAATCGATATCACAGTACATCATCCATTACAAACCATAATAAGGTCTTACACAAATAAAGGATCTCATGATCCAGTCTTAATACAAACAAGCAGCAGAATAATAATCGTAGCAGTGGGCTCCATCTTTAGGTTCACGGGCAATGATGACGATGGGAGATGATCCTAGTTGTTGTAGACGTCCTGCTATCCATCATCCTGATAGTCCTCCTCAGAGTCTGGCCACGGGAATAGCCAGGGACAAATCCATGAGTACCCTTTAAGTACTCGCAAACTATCACTAACAAGTAAGGTAGTTCTAATAGGAATCTTAAGCTCTAGGTTTATTTGCAAAAAGGCAGATTTATCTAAACTTATAGAAGTAAAGAAAACTATGTAAATGTTCTAAATCACTTTTAAGTGGGAACCTAGTTTTCATATTCACACCCCTGTTGTGGTCAAGTCAAAGTCATAGTTCACTTCACAAGTCATTTTGAAAACATCTGACGACAGAACAGTATGGCCACTCCAACTATCCATGACCGCGGACGGGGCTATTCGGATAGTTTGACACTCTGCAGAGGTGGTACACTTTCACCACAAAATTCGATAATCCATTAGGGATAACCCTGAATCATCATACTTAGTATGCGGATAATCAATCATAACCTTTCCTTTACACACTCTAGTATAGGCACCTCCCATATGAGCTTGGCCTCCCAGCCATGGCCATCTACCATCCTGGGCACTGCATAGGTGGACATCATCAAGAGGTAGCCTTAGCTCAAACCTCTTCTACGAGGGAACCCATACTAATGCATATAAACTTCCGGCTAAGCCTTACCCAATTCAGGTATTGTGGTTGTATGGTAAAATTGGAATGGTATCGCATCCGAACCCAACCATCAGTTTTTATAAAGGGCTAAGGCTCATGCCTCAACATTTCATCATCAAATCCATTTTGTGTGTCTCAACACATGTCAAAACATTTCAATAGAATGACTCATCATTCCAAGGTTTTCATACTCATTTTCACCAAGTATTCCCATCTAAAGTGATCAAGTTTTATGCTTAGCACTAGCCACTAAGTTAAGAGTGTTCACTAATGAGGGTGCGACTCTTCAATCTCATGCCATAGAATGACATCTACTATAGGCCAAGTTTTATACTCTTTATGCTATGTATACTATCTTTCCAAATCCTCACAAGCATTAAATAAAAGTAAAGAACTTTGGTAAAATAGAAGAGTAAAGCTTGCAAGTAAAACTTGGGATTGGTATAAATCAAAGTATATAACCAAAGCATGCCTAATTCATCTGGCTTGGGTTAAGAAAACATGCAAGTGTTAGCTTGCCAATAATAGATTGCATAGATCTAGCTTGCAAGTAGTGATGGCTTGCCTTGATTGGTGCAGTGATTGAAGTTTTCCTCCTCTTCTTCGGGGTAGAACTCGTCCTCCTCGTAGCTTGGGTCGGTACTATCGTCTATATATAAATACGGGGTACACAATCACTAAACAATTCTTAACTAATTATATTTAGCACACTAGGGCTCACACTTGATGATCTAGCATCATCACAATCACCACATGAATTAAGGAACTAGTTTTATTTAGTTTATTTGAGAAAAGTAATTCCTACTCATTGAAATTAATTAAGATTTAATATTCTCTAGTTAAAATATGGGATCATGTGGTCAGATGTCATCACCACATATTCTAATACATGGGAATGTGATTTAAGGTGTTGGTCACATTTTATAAAGTGTAAGATTATTATTTAATAGATTTAAAGTGACGAGAAATATCCTAATAGCATTATTTTGGTACTAGTCCAATGTCACTGCATGCAAACTAGATATTTTTACATATTCAGATAGGTATGGTCAAATGTGATTTTTGAGAGTTTGAATCAACTCAAAAGCTATTATGGTTGATTTTTGAAAGATGTTTGAAGTTGCAAAAGTATCTACCTTGTTATTTTTACTAAAGATTATCACTAACTCCACATGATTTAAATCCAACAGTCTTGGATAGATAATTTAATTATCTTTCTAACAAAATTTGAATCATGCAATTTGGTTCAGTGAAACTCTCTGAATTGATTTTTGAATCTGTGGACAGAAGCTAGTTTAAACCTAAATGGAAAATCAATTATTTGAATTTCCAGGCCAGCGCGGGAAGTTAAACGGGGCAGCCCAGCTACACTACGCGGCATAGCGGGCTGCTGACAGACGGGGTCCACCAGTCAGCGGGACTAACTACGCGAAACGGTATCGGTGAATCTGAGCCATGGGATCTAAGTCTAATCCAACAGCGGTGAGTCGTCGACGACGAACTACTCCAGCGAGGAATCAACCCTAACGCGGCGGTGGGGGTCTCGCGGGGCTCACCTAGGCTCCAGCTAGGGTCGGCGATGGGGGCGATCGACGTGGTAGACAACAGCGAGGCGTGACACGGTCACGGAAGGGCTTGGGGTGGTCGAAATCGCTGGCGCCCTTCTCCTCTAGCAGCGGCGGGCTCCAGCCAAATTCCGGTGATAGAGGTCTCGCCTTGCTCCAGGAAGAAGTGGGGGAGGGTCAGTGAGAGGTGGTGAGTGGAATGGTGTGAAGAAATGAGGCAGGGGTGGCATCCTTTCATACTGCGGCGAGGGGACCGAGCGGTGCGGCGCGAGCTCGTCGGTGACGAGGCTACAGGCGGCTATCGGCATGGCGGTGGCTCGTGGGTGGTGCTGTGTTCCCTGGCGATTCTTATGGGCGTAATGGCGAGACGTGGGGCGGTGTGGTTCGGTCGGGAGCGTGTGGTGCTCCATGCGGATGCAGAGGAGTTTGCAGCGGCGTGCGGTAGCTGCGGGTCGCGCGGCGGCGAACAGGTTTCGTCTGCTGGGTTACTGTGATCATGGTGGGCATGCCCGTGCGTGGTGAGTGCAAGGCGCGGTTTGGGCGAGCTGGTCGTGCGCGGTGGGCTAGCGCGCTCTAGACAGGGCACAGAGAGGCGGGGCGCGGCGTATCTAGAGTGGTCCAGGGCTCGGCTGGGGCCGTGGCTTGGACAAGGGGTGGCGGTGGACCGAGGCATGTCTAATGCGCGTCATGGGCGAGGCTGGCGAGGTTCCTGGCGTGCTTCCCATTGTCATCCAGTGATGACAACAAATGGGCGGCGCTCCACTGTGCATAACGGCCAAAGGGGGGATGGTCTGGGTGCTGCGCGACACCAGAGGGAACAAGGGAGTTAAATGGAGACCAAATGGTCGAGGATCAGTGTGCACAACAGTGAAGTTAGGAAGAGGTTAAATAAGTGTAAGCAAGGTGTTTGTGGGAATGGCCGCATGAAACTTACTTTGGAAATTTTGATTCAAATTTTTTGAGTGATCTTAAGTTAAGCTTGAGAGTCTATGTTTGCTTGGAGAGGTCAAGGGGAATTGATTTGATAGGTTTTTGAAAAAGTGGGATCTTAACATATGAACTAGATTCAATTTTCAACTGTCCTTTAAATTTATTTAAAAGATGTTTTTGCAAGTTTGTAAAGTGGGCCTTGATACACTTTTACTTGGTGTAGCAAGGGGTGAAAATAAATAGAATTGTTTCTGTTAGAAATTTTCTTCTAGGAACACACAAAGTGGCCTAGTGGTTTATTTTGGTCAAAATTACGATTTGCTTATTTAATTCATGTTTGATTTCTTTTTATTTTGATTTTGTTTGTAATTGGTCTAGATGATGTAGTATTCATATTTAAACCATTTCACATCATTTGGAACAATCAAGCATGGAATTTTCAATCAATCACACATTAATGCAAAACTAACATGCCTTCATATTTATTTTCTTAATAAAAGTTTTTGCTAACCCTAAATTGGTTGATTAGAACTTGATAATCTTGATTAGAAGTTTTGGGGTGTTACACAGATCAAGGCAATTCATCTTAACAGATCAAGGCAACTCATCTTACACGCAAATCAACTACTACTAGGGTTACCATCAAACTTATCTTGAAGTAAGGATGGGCATTTTGAAAGGTTGGAGTTTGAATAAGGTAAGAGTCCTTGGCATCTCTACCAAGAGTAGAATTCCAAAGCTTTATAAAAGGTTTCGGAAAACCTAGAGTTAAGAGTAGTTGAAGGTTCTATCTGGAAAACATCAGGAGATTGTAGCTCTCCATAGTTTTGTCAATAGAAGATACTAAAATAGTTTTGGTTACATAAGCATCTTGGCTTAGGTTTTGAAATACCAGAACATTTGATAATATGTAGAAAGATCCAAGACAATTTAGTTAAATAGCTTTTGTGAACTTAGGTGAGGTAAGAAGTATATCATCTGTTGCACACCTAGAAGCATAAGCACCGACAAGCAATCAAGCAAACACTACATCATTCAACAAGAAAAAGTTTTTGTTCCCCTGATTTTTGCATTCTAGACAACTAATTAGGGTGGCCAAAATTGGGATGTTACAAATTGTATAGTTTTTTATGACATCGGCATGGGCTTCAGAAAGGATGAAACTATAAAAGACCGTAAACATAATGAGTTGAGCCACTAACGGGAACTTGTAACAATAATAGTAACATGCCAGTACAGTAACAAACCTGAATAGAAGAAGGCCAAAATAGTAACATGCCATAAAAGTAAAAGGCTAGAACAATATGAGTTCATAACAGTAATAGGCAAGAATAGTACAAACTCAGAATACTTACCAGGCCAGAACAGTAATAGGCCGAAAATAATTACCAGGGAAGAACAATAACATGCCACTTGTGGGCCTAAACAGTAGAAAACCAGAACAATAAAAGGCAAGAATAGTAAAAGGTTAGAATAGTACCGGACCTTCTCAAAGAAGGGCCGTTAGTTGGGGGCCCATGACGGGCTGTAAGAACACTGACAGGCCGATGGCATGCCTTAACAATACCGGACCGACTTGGTGTAGGCCGCTAATGGGTCGCATGGTGTTGGCAACATGCGCCTTCTGGAGGCCAAAACTATGATAGGCTTGAAATTTTATGGGCCATAGCAGCCTACACTTATGGGCCCATTTCAAACAATGCAGGAAGACACATTAACGGGTCATCTTCTTACAAGGCTCTCATAATGGGTTTACCCACATAATAATAAGCAAGCCTTAACTGGGCCTGGCTTCTACCACGGTTTCCCTGACTATTAATGGTGGTAACTGGACATTAACAGCCTTTTCCATGTGGAAGTTTGCATGATGTCAGCAGTAAACGCGGTTGTCGAACAGATCTACAAGGGAACAAGTTTTTGTGGCTGAAGGGTGTGATCAGCCACGGTCACAAAAAAATGTGGTAGAATCATTTGTGACGGGGCTATTACCAATTCTATGGGGACCCTGGATTAATCCTCCGAGAATCCCTATTATGCATACAACCATGATCCCATGATCAGTTAGTCGTGGCACATAACCGACAAGTATCAAAGTAAACATCCAATACATAATGAATACCTGTCATACCTTATTTGCCATTCTGGCTACATCGATCAACATCAGCGGAACTTAATCAAGCGTAGAGCCCGATCCATGCCTTAACCTACAGGCAACTGACTAGGCGAACGTCCTATCTCGCATAGACGTCAACTCCACCTTCTTCTTGATATCTGACCAAGTTAATAGCCAGGTACAATGTCAGTGAGTACTTTGAATGTACTCGCAAACCACCTTAAGATTACAATAACAACAAGAGGATATGCATTATGGCTGTGGTAGTATGAGGGCTTCAAGAGAGGTTCTTCTCTCAAATAGTTTCTCGTGTAGATATAGCATCTACATGTCTTTGTTGAAAACTTTTGTAAACCATTTTGGAAACCTTTTGAAAAGTTTTGTAAACACTAGGATTGGGGTACCCATTTGTTCCCATCTTCAGATCGTCCCACAACCAAACTCATTTCTCGTCCTTCCAACCGTCCCATGGTCAAAACCTTTCTCCTTTGCGACCATCCCATGGTCAAAACATTTCCAAAGCCATTTCTTTTCCGAAATCCTTTTTGAAAACAAAACTAGCACCGCTCTACAGCAACCTTCCCAACCGTCCATGACCGAGGACACGGCTACTCGAATAGATTTACACTCTGCAGAGGTTGTTCACTTTCCCCACATCATCCGAGTACACTACCTTGATCTACACCGATCGTGGGTCGACTAATCGATCAAGATTCTCCGGATGCTCACTCCAATATAAGTGCCTACCCTGTGAGTGTTGTTCCCCTCAACACCGGGACATCCTATATAGTTCACAACCAACCGGAGCGCTTTTTCCACTTCCCGAGTATGCGCTTTCAATGAGGGGCTCATAGTAACATGTGGTGGTCCGTAGACCCTTCGTTCCTTCTCCAGGTCGATGTCCCACATGGACCCTTACGTGAGAAGGCCCACCCTCCAGGGATTTTTATCCCTTGTAGTTGTTGCGAGGTAGTTTATACCGGAGTAAACAAACATCAAATCCAGCCCTGTCCCATTCCAGAGTAATGTGGTTGCACAGGGTTAAGTTGTTATAGCTAAACTGCAAAGAACCTGGTGCATTTTTGTAAACCTTTTTCCTCCAACTTTTCTTCAGCATTTTGTAAAGCAAAAACCTTTTTCTTTCTCAACATCTCTTGGGAGGTCCCACCTCACCAAGGTTTTATCATAAAACATTTGGTAAAACTTTCTCCGGGGTCTTCCCATCCTCTAGCTTATCTTTGGCTAAAACAAGGTCTCCAAAAAGGGGTATGGTGTAATACACCATCTACCATACTAGGGACAAGTAGGTATCGTCAAGGGGGGTTGTACTTAGTAGTACCAAAGTGTAATAGTTCGGAGGGACCAAACCACTACCATATATTCATCAACATATAATAAAACAATGCAGTTTTATAAATAGTAGATAAAACATGCATAAGAAAAACAGTAGGACAAGGCTTATGAGCAGGAAGGTGGCTTGCCTGAGATCAGCAATATGGCATATATGTCCCTGGACTTCTCCTTTAGATAACCAAGAATACCAATACGAATAATAATAAGATCTCTTCTTCTCGGCGTCAATACAAGCACAACTATCGTCGTCATCGAGTGTACATGCAAACAAACAAGACCACAATCAAAACAAGGCATACAAGTGAAGATTCACACAGCGAGAAAGTGGACAACACAAGTATAATATTCAGTAGGTTTTGAGTAGTTGAGTTTAGAACCATTGCAAAAATCCTAATTGCAGTGGTGGGATTTCCTTTATTCGGGATATGGTCAAAGCCACTAATGAAGGGGTTTGGGACCAAGGCCTGGGTAAGTATGGTATCAAAGTGTAACCAGAATACCACCAGGTACATTTTCACAATACAAGACCAACAAAAGTGGTTTCAAGATTTTATCACTCTTCTTTAATTTCTTATGGATTTTATAGTGATAAAGGCTCTAGTTTAGGAAATAATTCACCAGAAGTTTTCTAGAGCACCAAAAATTATTTCCTTCAACGGTTCAGTAGGGTTTTATGTACTTGTTCACTGAGAGTTGGATTCATGGCAAAATATTTACAAGAATGCCCTCAGGAAATTCCCAAATGCAGTTTCGTAGACAATTTGTCTTTTTCACCAGATTAAATCTGTAGTAGCTTTTGATAGGAAACTAATGCCACATGGTAGGTATTTTGAATACCTTTCTGTAGGAATTGGATTCGCTATTTTTGGAGTTGTCAAACTCCTTTAGTGAATTTTCTATTGTCATAACCCTATACAAAGATCATTAATTCACCAAAATTAATAACACCCTCAATAAAATTTGATCTCCAGGATTTTGGTAGACATTAGTGTACCACATGACAGAGATTTGGAATTGGGTCAATACCTCTATTGGTTTGGCCTAGAGAAAATCCTAAATTCAGATACTAATAGTTTTTGTTATTTTTACTATAGACAAACTACTGTTCACCTTGGCATGAGGCAGGGACCAAAACATGGGTATTTCAATTACCTATCAGGTGAAACTTGATTCATTCCATTTGAATATGTAAAACTTACTGAGAAATTTATTTAGTGGCAAGGATACATTTGTGCAGATTAAATCCCAGAAAACTATAAAAAATATTTTGGACCTGGGGTTAGTTCTGCAGGTTACTACATGTAGGAATATGGATCTGGCCAGGTTCTGGTATTTTATATTTTTATTTGCAATTAAACTCTTAATCAAAATACTGATCTAAAAAAACAGGGATTTAAAAAGAAAAAGAAAATAGAAGCATTTGGGTTGTATTGGCGCGGATCTGGGCCTCACTGGGGAGATCCGGCCCACCCGGGGCGAGCTGCGAGCGGAAGGGAAAATTCAAACCCCGTGGTGCGGGGCCCAGCTGCCGGCCACCGTGGACGGCGAAGCGGTACCGGGCACCACCGGCCGTTCGATCAAGTGTAGATCGACAGTCGGGCTTCGTCTTCCTCCCTGAACTAGAGCGGCGGCAGCGAAACCCTAGCTGGCGGCGGAAGGGCGTGGGGAGGCTTACCGGAGGGCAGAGAAGGGCCAGGGAGGGTGCAGGGAGACGCGGTCGTCAACGGCGAACATATCAAGGGGCGGCACGACGGCGTTCGCTTCCGCAGCGCAGCTCGCACGCTACGGTCCGAGGCAAGCTCATCGGTGCCGGTCCGGGCCAGCAGCAGGGGTGGTCCTGTGCAGAAAAAGAGGCCGGGTTAGATGGAGGAGGGGGAGGGGATCTCAGCACGGTGACATGCAGCGATGGAGGAGCAGGGAGGATGGAGCTTAGATTGATTAGAGGGAGGAGCCCGAGGCTCTTTTCTCTCTCTCTCTCCAGCAGCACGCGGCAGTGGAGAGGGAGAGGGGACTCGGGGAAGGTGAGGTGGGGTGTGAGGGGGAGAAATGACTGAGCAGGAGAGGGTTGGTGGCCTCTGGCCCTTATAAACCGAAGGGTGAGGCTCATGGTGGACTTGTCCCATGGAGAGGTATGGAGTGAGGTGGAAACAAGAGGGGAGGATGTTGTGGGGGTGGAGAGGGCAGATGGAATAGTGTGTAGAGGGCAGATGGAATAGTGTGTAGCACCTGCAAGGGGAGTAAAGAGGGTTGCAAGGCAAGACACCCACATGAGGTTAAGCTCTAGTGTCCAAGCACTAGAGGACAAGCTACTACAGTGATTAGCTACAGTGATCACGACCAGAGATGAGTGTTGGGTACTATGGTGCATTGCTTTGTAAGATTGGTGGTGTTTGGGTTTGGTTTTTGATATACAACGGTTAATTGTCCCAATTTGCCATAACAGATGATCAAAGGTTAAATATTGATTTTTGATCTTGACAACTTGAGGTAAGGATGCTGGTAGATGTGTAGGGTTAGGATACACCACCAAGATTTATTTGGGATTTTTCAGGGAATTCTAGATGCATTTTATATCAATTATTCAAAAAGTGAAGAAATGGTTTTTAGCAATTTATTTGGTATTTTTGAAATGGAAAAGTTGAGTTTTTGATGTGAGATGGTCCCAAATGTGAATACACACTTAGGGGAATTTTCCCAAGATTTATAGAGGCTTAAAAGTATTTAAAACTATTATTATTCCAATTCAGCCATTTAAGAAAATGGGAAAAAAGAAATAATAAAGCTCTTCAAAAATATTTATTTTTGAAGTGGGAAGATAGGGTAAGATAGGAAGGCATCAAAAGTGAACTAACTTAGAGAAGTGTTTTGGCAAAAACTAAACTTTCCTTTATGGAGGAGGTTTTGGAGGTTTTGCCTATTAAAGGAATTTGAATAGTTTTGGTCCATAATAATTATGGATAATTATTGATAAATCTTTATGATCAAGGTAGATGATGTAGACAAGGTGTAGCAAGAATTTGCAACCTTGGGAAACGGAAATCCAACTTGAATTAGATGGAAAACAAGGGGTTGTGGATCTAGGGTGATGTTATTTTTATCCCACCAAAACCTTGTTGGATCTTGGAGCTCAGAGCTCACCTTTATGCAAGGGATAGATGGATAGTTAGACCAAGTCACATATATGATCATGGCAGAAGGATTTTGGATTGGTTACATTTGAGGTGGTCTGGAGGTCATGGCAACTTTGTGGAAAATAAGGCTGCCATACCAGATGAGTCATGATGCCTTATAAACCATGTTAGTTTAAGAAGCACAAAGATCCACTTGGAACAAGTGAAGTAGATATTTATAGACCTATGAGTATAACACAACCATGCAAAGAGTTGGTCCATAGAAGGTTGGATGGTGGTGTGAGATTCTATCAAAGTAGGCATGTTGACTAGATTTGCAGGTATAGTTATTTTTTTGCCTGCAAAACCATCAAGAACAAGTGGGTTGGAGGATGTTCTAACAAAGGGAAAGAGTGGTCCTTGGTATTCCTTAGGATTGTTAACAAGATGGTTCAAGTGCATTACCAATAATGCACAAGGGTTCAGAAAAGGAGACGTTCAAAAAGGTGATGTTGGAACAGATTCCAGACTTAGCCAAATTTGGCAGATTTAGGGTTTTTGACTAGATTATGAGAGGGGATGTTTTTGTTGGGTTGAAAGATACCAAAACATCATCAAGGGAATGAAGTTGAGGTGTAGATTGAGTAGAAAGTATCCTTGCTTGATATTGGTCTTCATTAACTTGGAAGCTTCTACAAGGGATATCTTCAGAATTGATCTGGTTAAGGGTTTAAGATCATCACACAGTATCTAGAGATTAGATCCTGCTTTGTATTCTTGCTTAGGGTGTGGTGGTTTGGAAACCTATTGATCCTAGTGATGATCTCCTAGAGTATCTCATACTATCTCCTAAGAAATCAAGTCAAACAGCAGATCATGGCAACTGATCTTATAAACAAATTAACTACTACTAGGGTTACCATCAAGCTTAGCTTGAGGTAAGGATGGGCAATTTTGAAAGGTTGGAGTTTGAATAGGGTAAATGTCCTTGGTATACATACCAAGAGTAGAATTCAAAAGTTTTATACAAGGTTTTGAGAATCCTAGAGGTAGGAGTAGTTGAAGGTTTTGTCTTGAAAACCTAAGGAGATTATATTATATATCTCTCCATAGTTTTGTCAATAGAAGCTACTAAAATAGTTTTGGTTACATAAGCATCTTTGCTCATGTTTTGAAATGCTACAACATTTGAGAATATGTAAAATGAGCCAGGATAGTTCTGTTAAATAGCTTTTTGACAACTGATGTTGAGGTAAGGAGTATATCATAAGATATACAATCAGAAGCATAAGCACAAACAATCAACAAGCAAACACTTCAACACTTAACAAGAAAAAGTTTTTGTTCCCCCTGATTTTTGCATTCTAGACAACTAATCAGGGTTGCTGAAATTGGGATGTTACAATGAAGATCATCTATCGTAGAAGACTTTTCAACCACGAAAAAGGGCCTTCAACTACAAAAATTGTATGTTGTAAAAGCCAATTTTTCTTGTAGTGTTTCCTCCTTGTTATTAGGATCAGCTTGGAGCCAACTCCTTTTTGGTAGTTTCTAGAGCAGAGGAGACTAACTTAAACCACATCCACTTGAGGGTGAGTTTGGAACCTTACCACTCATCTACCTAACTCCATCTTCATCTCTAGTCAAAAACCCTGGAACTACCAAATTTGACTAAGTCTAAAGCTCTTATCAACATCACATCTTTGAGTCTCTGCATATCTCAACCCTTGTGGATTTTTGGAAATCTACTTAAACCATCTTGTATACCATCATGAGTACTTCCAAATCCCTCGCTTTCCCTTGAATAAATCATTCTCGGGCCCACTTGTTCTTGATGGATTTGTAGTAACTAAAATAATATGTGTCTGCAAATCTTATCAACATGCCTACTTGGCAAAAGCTCCCAACTTCACCACAACATTTCTTGGACATATCTTTGCATGGTTGTGATCTACTCAACCTTTTATATCAACCCATACTCGCCTTGTTCCAATTGGAGCCTTGTGCTTCTGAAACCATCATGGATTTGGAGGCAATATAATAATTTGCTTTGACACCCTTATTTTTAACAAAGTATGGCTTTAATTATTAGAGAACTCAAGATTGATCAAGAACAAATTTCTGCTCCATGATGATATAAACTCACTTGGTCTATCTATCCATCTAGCCCTTGATACAAGAGGAGAGCTCTAAGGCCCTTAATCCATCAAGGTTTGGTGGTATAAAAATAATCTGGCCTAAGACCCTTTTTCCTACTTTCTTTCTTATTTTCTATAAATCAACTATTTATATTAAAAACCCATGGTATGCAAATGATCGCTACACTATGTGGCCGTCATTTACCTTGGAGATAAAAATTAAATAAGTGCATTCCCTAATTATTTTGGCACAAAACCATTTATCCCTTTTCTTTTTACAAAAACATCAAAAGCCCTTTTATTGAATAAAGTTTTTTCTACAAAACACATTTCCAACCCTAGGAACATTTGAGGCATATATTATGTTCCCTACCCTCCCACTTCAAAAATATTTTTTTTGAAGAGTTTTACTATTTCTTTTTACCTATTCTTTTAAATGGCAGAAATGCAAAAATAAATGTTTTAGATACTTTTCTTCTTAACTAAATCTTGGGAAAATTCTACAATGTGTGACATGTTATTTGAGGACATCTCACACCAAAAAAACCAATGGGCCAAGTTAAACTTTTCAAAATAAAACCCCAAAAACATATTCTAGTCTTTTTTTAAATAAGACAAAAGGCTCATATTAAATACTCTCAATGTTGCCAAATAATTATCCTACGTGTATCTTGACCCTACCTACCCACTAGTGTAGTCTCATCATCTTGACATGTTCAACATCCTAAATTTGAGATATTATCCTCATTCTAGTCAAACTTTAACATAATAGATAAACAACTAACAAACCTCCTCAAACATTTACCAAACCTTGCCAAATGATCATCTCCAGCACTATGACACCCTCTGGTCAAAATGTTACTATAGCTAGCCCTCCAACCCTTGTCCTCTAGTGTTTGGAGAGAGAGCCCACATGCATTTTATGCAAAGATTGCAAAAAATAATGTTGTAGTAGCAGCCACCACCCTCGCCTCCACTCCCTGCTCGACCCAAAGCCCCCACATCACCCTATCACCGACCTCTTGGTCCAATGAGAGGCCACCACCCTAGATCAAGCTCACCCTTGGACATAGTACACCATAAGCTAACCCCTTCGGAATAAAAGGGCACCGGCTAGTACACCTCCTCACTCCACTGCCATTCTCCTCTACCCTACTCCTCTCCTCCCCCAGACACCCAGTAAACTTCTCCCCCTCTACTACCATGGACAACTGAAAGAAGCTCTCGGCTCTACAAGGTATAGGTTGTTGTTTCCTCTGTGTTGGAGTCTGTCCACTCTCTTTTCTCTACATGCACGTCTTGCCCTTGGCGAAATGTACCTAACCCCACCTTCATCCTTGTCCAGGGTGGTCGCAAGTACCACCTTCGGCGAGCTCCCGAGTGCACCCGCAGGCGCTGCTGCACGAGCTCACTTTTCGTGTCGAGACCACCCATGTCACCCATCCCTGGGACCGCCTCTGTGCATCGCCCTGGCACCTCTCCCTCACCTCCTCGTTCCCCCATGTAAGCTCGTGAGCCGCCTCGCCGCCTCCTAGAGTTTCCCTCTATCACGTCGGGCCAGAGGTGGAAGACGCGCCTTGCTCCAACAGTGGGCGATGCACGCTACCTCTTCACATCCTACTAGGGGTGACCTATGGGCCCGCTCGGGCCTTTGAATTCTGGCAGCTCCCGCGCACTGCAGCACTCAGATGGGTCGGCTCCCCACAAGGTAGCCTAGCACTATTTAGCTCCGGCCCGCGATTAAATTTTTTTTCTTTATATTTCGTCTTTTCTCCACATCTGATAAAATCTTGCTAGGTTTCAATCCAGAAGAAAATGGAAAATATCCAGAACTGTGTAGATGAAAATTTGTACATGTATATGCATGTTTTCTACAGTATGCAGAAAAAGTACTTCGCCCAAAATAAATTTGGTTAATTTATGGGATTTAATCTAAAGTTTTAATCATAAATCAATATCTAAAGTTTTACATCTTCAACTGATGTGAACCCAATTTTTACTACTAGCTATTTCAGATATCTATCTTATGGCCTTAGACTCATACCTAGGTGATCCCCGGAACTACTGTAGTAACAATGACAAAACCATTTCATATCTGACTTTAACAAATTCTCAGGGTGGATATTTTACACCAACTGAGTTGATTCAACCTCTTTGTGGAGTCGTACTTCAATACATACCAAATCCCAAGTTATCAGGACTTATTAATCATCTACTAAATTATAGTGAATTAAACACTACTACAGATATTTATATCACCCAATAAATCCTAACTGGTGTTATATAACTCCAAAAATAATGATTCCGATTTCAAGAAAAAAGGTATTAGTGATTCCTTGCAAGTTTCCTTGATCTCATGCCATTTGGACCTATGAAAGACAATTTGCTTGGAGAACTGACTTTGATAATTTCACAATGGAATTCTTGTAATTATTTTCAAGTGAAACAAACTCCTAGTGAAATAGTACTCAATTACCTATCTGACCCTAAGTGGAATTATTTATTTGACCTATAGATAATTTCAGGTGAATTAACTACCGAAACTTGGGTTAATTCCACAACAAAATTCATAACTAAATAAATATAAATGATAAAATAATGAAACCACTTCTGGTGGCTTTCTTATTTCAATACCTACCTGTTGATACCATATTTATACATTGGTGTCATACAAATCTTGGTCATGAATTAAAAACCCCTTGGTAATTAGTTTTTAGCAATTAAATCACAAAGAAGGTTCTGAAAAGGCAATTAAGACGAATCCAATTCCCATCTGTTGGAACTTTCAAAACCTACTAAAGTGTATTGAGGTCTTTTTTATTTTATTGTTGTATTATACTGGTACTTGTTTGCCTTTTGTTGATCATGGCCTTGCTTGTTTGCATGTGTGAACCATGACGACAATAGTTGCGATTGTATTGAAGTCAGGGAGGAGAAGATATTGGTTACTATGGTTTTCTAAGAAGAAGTCCAGGGACATATTGCTGGTCATAGGCAAGCCACCTACTTTCTCATAATCATGTCCTACTATTTTACTTATGCATGTTTTATTTACGTATTTATGCAAACTGTATTGTTTTATTATATTGTTATCTATATCTAGTAGTGGATTGGCTCCTCTAAGCTATTGCACATTTGTACAACCCTTGATGACACCTACTTGTCCCCTAGTTTTTTTAACATGGTGGTTAACACCATACCCCCTTGGAGACCCTATTTTAGCCAAAGAAAAACGTGAGGTTCGGAACCCCTAAAATTTTACAAAAAGGTTTTATGGTAAAACCTTGGTAAGGTTGCCTTTCCAAGGGATGTTTTGAGAAAACAAAAATGGTACTTAAATGGAGAACGAGGAAATTTTTTTTACAAAAACACTACCCGGTTCTACGTAGTTTGCTAGAACAACTAATCCGTGCAACCACTTTACCCTGGAATGGCACAAGGCTAGACGCAAAGTTTGTTTATTCTGGTATGGTTTTCCTCACAACTACTATAGGGGATGTGATCCCTGCAAGCTAGGTCTTCTCTGGAAAATGGTCCCCGTTGAAGCATCGACCAGGAGAAGAAATGAACTATCTACAGGCAGTCAGGTGTTACTATGAGCCTCTCATTGAAAATGCACACTTTCTCTAGTGGTCCTCGATACCTGACATCCTGGTGTTGAGAGGAACAACTCATAGGGTAGGCTCCAATACTAGAATGGCATTTGGAACTTGATCGGTTACTCGACCCACCATCCATATAGGATCAAGGCAGGGTACTCGAATGGTGTGGGTAAACTGTACAACCTCTACAGAGTGTAAATCTATTCGAATAGCCTTGTTCATTGTCATAGACGGTTAGAAATGTTACAGCT
Source organism: Avena sativa (assembly GCA_916181665.1). Lineage (NCBI taxonomy): Eukaryota > Viridiplantae > Streptophyta > Magnoliopsida > Poales > Poaceae > Avena > Avena sativa. The sequence goes on from OV702292.1 coordinate 276,645,721, forward strand.
TAGTGGTGTGTTTTTCAAAGTATTTTGAGAAAGAAAAGGTTTCGTAAACAGGGTGGTCTGGGGATGACCACGGAGAAAGTGTTGTGATCATGGGAGGATTATGGAGGAAAGGACCCGGTTATGAGATGACCAGGGAGTGAGAAAATGGGTGACCCCAACCCTAGTTGTTTCCACTCTAAATGTTTTCAAGGTTTTTGAACAAATATATAGGATGCTATATCTACAAGATAAACTAATTTAGAAAATAACCTCTCATGGAGCCCTCCTACTACTACAGTCATATTGCATATCCTCTTGTTGTTATTATCTTAAGGTGGTTTGCGAGTAGATTCAACGTACTCACTAACATTGTCCCTAGCTATTTACTTGTTCAAACTTTGAGAAGGAAGGCAAAGAAGAAGTTGACATTGACGACTATGCGAGCTAGGACGTTCTCCCAGTCAGCTGCGTGTAGGGTTAAGGCATGACTTAGGCTCTACGCTTGATGATGTTCCGCTGGTGATAATTGGAGTAGCCTGACTGGGCTCATGTAAGGTATAGCCATAATGGAAATATTGTAACTCCTAGTCGTTATGTTTCGGATGTTGTAATGATAGTTGTTGGTTATGTGTCACAACATACTGGTCACGAGATGGTTAATAAGGATTCTCGGATGGTTAATCCTGGAGGGCCACAATAGTAGTTTTATTGAGCAGAAAAAAGATAAGCACAGCTCATTCTGCAAACCACATCGCGCGTGCGGCATCATGATGAGACGACCAGGTGAGCGAGAGACATCGGTAGAGGAGGAGGGCGCGTGTAGCATTTCTCTTCTCATTCACTCACAAAGTGTTGAGACACTCCATCTTATAAGATAGTGCAACTATCCTCTAGCTTTCTATGTGTGACTAAACTTTAGCTCTCACCCCCCTTGACACACATGTGAGCTATCACCAACTTGGACTGCATCACACATGGCCTTCCACACACATGGGTTTTGAGATTTAGGGAAAATGTGAAGTCTATCATGGTTGAAATGATTTAGCCCATTATTTCTATCAATCCATCACCAGATCTTAAATGGCCATTTGAATATTTTCCTATCCTTGCTACTTGTATATATACCAGTGTTTTAGAAAGGACTATTAAGTTGAACTTCCTCCTAGAATCTTGATCTACGTCTATCAGCAAGTTGAACAATGGATGAACCTTGAATTGCAAATTTGGTGTGAATAGATTTCACTTAAAATCATAACCAGTACCTGGATACCCGTAGCCTACCCCGCGGGTTGGAGCGTATGTGTCACCCTGGTATCTTCATGATTTTACTAGAGATCATCCAAGTCACATAGACCACAATGTTTACATCCGAGCTCATATAGGTGCGTTCATTCAAGAATGCCCTATAGGACATCGTGTTTGTCAGTTATAGCCAATAGAAACACATTAAGGCATGTCCTCAACCTGCCTTATAGATCTTTAAGAGTTATGCATCTTCACATAGAGAGGGTCACAAATACTCTTCTCAGTCAAACCACTAGTTTGTTCTTCCTAGGTCCTAATTCACGAGATCTCTGATCACATAGGTTGGGTTATCACTATGGTGTAACATCCATAGGTCGTAACCCCATTTACCTCAATGCACTTTCTATCACATTTTGTAATAGTTCCTTTGTAAAGGGATCTACCAGGTTTTTCGTGATAGTTCTTTGTAAAGGGATCTACCAGGTTTAACAAATTTCAAACGTCTCTTTATGTGTCTTGATGGCTTCATGTATCCTTATAATTGTTCACTTTGAAAATAATAGTTTTGTTGTCACAATTCAAAAAGATTTCTGGCACCGGTTTTCAACCACGGACAAGAGCATTAAGAGCTCACATAGCCATTCTTGCTCAATAGTGGCTATTTCTAAAGCAATAAGTTCTGATTCCATGGTTGACCTCCTCAATATGGTATGTCTGCAAGACCTCCATGACACTGCGCCACCTCCAAGGGTAAACACATATCCACTTGTGGCGTAGAGTTCATCAAAATCAAATAGCCAATTCAAATCACTATATCCTTAAAGCACACAGGGTGACCTGAATAGTGAATCACATAGCTCCTTGTACCACATGGATAGCATATTACTCTTTCAAGTTCATGCCAATGATCAAATACCCAGGTTAGACATGAACCTACTCAACTTGCTCAGTAAAGGAGATATTGGGTTTGTCCAATAGAACTTGATAAGTACATGAGAGAACCAAAAATTTGTAGATATTTAAATTAATTTGTTGGTTCCTTCACTACAAGAAATGTCTCCATCCGCAATGACTTGGCACATTAGTCATCGTAGAAGGCATGTCTTCTGCGACAATTTCGTTCTCTTGACCATGGCCGATGGAAACTTTTTTCCATTTTCATGGCTCTCTACTATGACGAAACCACTAAAAAAGTGGACGAAACTCGACCGGCGCGTGGCAGAAGTAAGATTTTCGGCTCCTCGCTCGATGTTGACTGAGTCTCTAGCGGACCATACTTTTCTATCGTGCATCCCTGATTTGAACTCGATAACGTTGCTCGATGCATCCGCCGTTTAGTGAGACTGGTGGGTCCCCTATGTCAGCCTCTCATTAGAAGAATTGTGTGTATGATGGAATTTTTCCTTCGCTCGTGCTACCCTGTTTCGAACATGTTAGCCTCCCATTAGAATAAATGTATGTATGATGGAATTTTTTCCTTGGCTCGTGCCTCTATGATGTGAAGTCAACATTGATCGATGAATCTACCATTTTGTCAAATTGTTGGGTCCCCCATGGCAGCCTCTAATTAGAAGAATCTTTGTATTATGGAATTTTTTCTTCGCTTGCACTTCCCTGTTCTAGACTTGATGGCGTTGCTTGATGCATCTTTTGTTTAGTCAGGTTGTTGGGTCCCACATGTCAGCCTCTCATTAGAAGAATTTGGCTCGTGCCTCCCTGACGTGAAATCGATAACGTTGCTCGCTGCATCTGTCGTTTATTTAGGTTGTTGGTTCCCCCCATGTTAGCCTCTCATTAGAAGAAACGTATGCATGTTGAACTTTTTTCTTCGTTCGCCCCTCCCTAATTCGAACTTCATAACTTTGCTCAATACATCGGCTATTTCGTCACGCTATTGGGTCCCTCATGTCAGTCTCAATTTAAATGAAGCTAGTGTATGATGGACTTCTTTTTTCGCCGTGTCCGCTATTTTGACACCTTGGCAACGTTGCTCGATGCAACGGTCATTTAAGGTCTATCTAATTGGTCCATATGTTAGACTCTACTTCAAATAAACATGTGTATGTTGAACTATATTTTATGGTCGAGTCTGCAATTTTGATCTTGGCAATAGTGCTCGATTCGACAACTGTTTATCTAGGTCCCACATGCGCGTCTGTTGTATGGCCTGGCCAAGGTTATTCATTGCAGCCCTATATGGTCTTTCTATTGGGTCCCCGATGCTAGCCTCTCTATACAAGTATATTGGATAATTTGTTAAGCATGATTGTTGTACAAGTACTTTTTAAACCCACTCCTTAAACTTGATCTATTGAATGTTAAGGTTGATGGGCGCTAGAGGTGGGTCGGTGATGTTAGCCTCTCAGTGCATAAATATTGCTACAAAGAGACTGGTAATCTACATAACATATAAAAAAGCCTATGACTCGAACTTCAAACTCGAGACTTCAGCATAGGTAAACTACATGACAAGCCACTACGCAATAAAAATGTTATGCTTTTATAAAACATAAAAAAATTATAATAAAAACGTATATTGCTTATGTATTTGTCTCCTTGAAAAAATGCTTGTCCATGTGCTACGTGTGATTTGCAGCTGAATTAAAAAATGTTATACATAATTTAGTACTAGTTTCTACTTAAGAAACGTGGATATTTGGAGGTTTTTAGGGTGAGGGGTAATGCCAAAAAGGCCGAATTAAATAAAAATGGGCTAAGTAGGGGTTGATGGGCTATTATCCATGGGATATTTTCTATAGGATCTCACCAAAACTAATTGGGTTATGTGTGATGGCCGAATGACCAAGAAAAGGCCGAATTAGAAGGTTTTGGGCTATAATGGGGCCGGATATCCTAATTTCAAGGGCTCAATAGTAAAAATCCCAATGTGTTATGGCTCCGCCAGATTCGAAACAAAGAAGTCAACTAGGAAAAAAATAAGGGATAGAATATTGATAGAAATTTCTGTGAAAATTGTTTACAACCAGGGAAAAACACCCCCCACGTGCCCAAACTTTCTGCCGAGACCCCAAACTTTCCTAAGTGTGCCTTCAATCGAGTAACCATCCCCTGTGTCTTTCATTTTTATGTCGTTATTATGGAGATGCACCAGAATAGAACCAGGTCGTGAACTTATGCAATGCTTTCTATTAGCAGTGCCGACCTGCCACCATTGGTCATGCCTTTCTCCTTGAGATGCACTGGTCGGCGGTTAGCTGATTTATCCCCACGATTCTCCTCATAGATTCAGGCACTAGACATTCTTATTTGCTTTGGTTTGTACTTCACCTTTTCTAGAAATAGTTAAAGATTCTGACAATGTAGATTTACAAGGTGCTTGAAGATTTGGGTATGTATGTCCTTTAGATAAACCTATAGTAAATCTCTAGATAGAAGAGTTGTTAAACATCTTTGAAGGGACTTGGCAGAAATCTTGTGCAAGCTTTTAAGCTGATATATTCCCTATCCTTCTTTGATATGATGGAGCATTTGGCTATTGATGTGCCTAACAAGGAAATACTTAGATGTACAATACAGTATGGATGGATATACCCTATAGAAAATCGACTATGCATTTCCAAGGTTATGCATAAACACTTTAATAGGTGAGTGTTATGCAAAGATATCTTCATAATATAGACTTGTAGCAAAATTAGATATATTCAAATGTCTGACTTAGCTATTTTTTAGCTTCTTCACAGAAATAGAAGTACCAACAACTTTCGTTCCACCAATAAAAATTTAGGATGGACTAAGGTTTAAGGATCATGTAATATGCTCAAATTGCACTTTAATTTTTTGCCCAACTCCACCCTCTTGTTGTTTTCACCTTGGTGGCTTTTCAGCATCTTTGCGTGATCTTCATCAGAGTCATGCCATCATTGGCTTTGTTCAATAACTTCTTTGCCTTGCGTGTGGTGGATGCCATGGACCATGCTGGAGGAGTAGACTATTTCCTCCGGGAAGGAGTTGGGGGTGGATACCTCCTTGACGACCTTCAAGGAAACTGCGTGAATAGTACCAGAGCTAGTGCATGGTTCTCTCCGCAGAGCTTCTCGGCCAACTCAAGGATCACAATGCTCTCGCGCAGGTGAAAGACTCTTGGAAGATTCTCAGCACGCACGACGATGAGCTAGGCCAGATCTTGACCTAGATCGGGGTCCTTCGCTGACTGGGCTATCGGTGTACCAGGTAGTACCGCACTACCTTTTAGAGTGCACGGCGCAGATGCACCAGCGCTCACATGCCATGTGGGTGTACGAGGGCCCTAGCGATGTGTCCCTCCTCCACCCTGATGGGCCACGGGAGCTCGATTTGCTGGACAGGAAGGTGAAGCTTGTGTGCGGAGGAGGCATGGCTACCGCACTCCCTCCTGGAGTGCTTCTGCTCTAGGTGGATAACGACCAGGATACCTTGATCGCCTATCTCCCTGAACACAATGAGTAGGGGATCAAGGATCAGCGGATGCCCCTTGGTACTATAAGCATCCTGAGAACTTCTTTGCGGCTCCCTATAGCTCCTCCGCTGAGACTTCACCGTCGGGATTCACTCTAGGGGGAGGAGCCCTCGGTGTCTGCCCTAGCAAGCTCCGAGCTGAAGCTCCTTATCCCGGAGTAGGTGGGCTACTTTCTTGTGGAAGACCCCGAGGAAAACAATCTATTCGCGGCATAGTAGAGAGTTTTTCAAGACAACGATAGGGAGGGTGGGCCTGAGGGCTCCTCCACCCCTCCCCTGGAGTCACCTATGATATCCTCCACCCACAAAAAATCCACTAGGGAGATGTTGTGATCCATGTCAAGCCCCCTCTTCAAGAGGGGAGGTGGACATGGGAGGGAATCTTCGCACGCTGAGTCACTTATGTCTTCCCAACTCTTTTTGTTTGCCTAGGTCCGGTCGTGACACCATCCTTTTATTTCCCTGCTATTCGGCAATGGTGCTTGTTGCCTCCATCACCGGCCTCCCCAGAGCCGTGCAATGCGAGGCCGGCTACCGGGACGAAACCACGGGTTCCTTTGAGAAGTCTAGGAGCTTTCACCATAGGGGAGTTCACGGGAACCCATCTCCCTTCAAGTAAGCCCCATAGTCGGCTTCCCTTATTTCTTCGTTCTTTGCGCATTTTTATGATGAAGTTGTCCATGTAGGTACTAAGGGGGAAGCTCATGTGCCCGAGATCATCATGTCCCTATCAGAGGCCTTGTTGGGCATCGATGGGCCACTCAGGGGATCTAGGGAGGTTTCACCCCCAGGACCACTGCTAGGGCCCCCTCTAGGACCTGCCAGACCCGAGGTCCATCTCCAACCTCGTGCCTTGGCTCTCGAGGAGAGGAAGGAAGACATTGATTGCTGCGAGCAGGGGATGCTCCACTTGGAGAGCATCTCTAAGTGCATCGTAGAGGAGGAGGCCTGAATGGACCCGAGGCAGGCTGTTATTGACGTTGATCCTCTCCTAGAGTCTTGGGAGAACATCTTACATACAGCCAAGGCCAGGCTTCGGGCGACCCTCCTTACGATTCGGGAGAGGCGTCAAGAGCATGCTAGGCAAATCAAGCAGGTGGAGACCCGCCATGCTTATCATCTTGATGGGCGAATACCAATCAGGGTATACCCACGAAGGGGAGTCTCCCATGGCGGATCGACACGCCAAACACAGTGACTGGCGCACACCGGACCTAGACGACTCACCGACTGGAGGCCCAAGATAGCGACTCCAATACAAAGCCCATTAGCACAGTTGTAAACCCTAACTGGCCGCATATATAAAGCCACTAGGGGCACCCTTTTGGGAGGATCTCTCTCACATCATAGTAGATCAAGTCTCTCTCTGCCTACGGCGGCTCGCATGTACACCAATCTATGATCATATACTGGATTGACAGCAGGACATAGTGATCCTCCATCGAGGGGACGTGAACCTGGGTACTTCATGTGCCAATCTCGCTCCTGTATTCTCCTACGTCGCCTTGCCTCCTCTACGTAAGCTACTCCCTGTAGCATCTGCCATGCCAAGACCACGACAGTTGGTGCCCACCGTGGGGCAAGCGGTTCTTGGAGGTGATGATTCGGGCGGGATCCTTCAGTATTAACGCTATCCGGATTGCGTCGAGCCGGTTCCAACTGATTGCCGCCCAACGCGATATCACCTAGTGAAGCTCGGTTATGCAATCATGTGCGGCCTGCCGGTTCTTAGCTAAGTTTTAATTAAATCCCGTCTATGATTGATTGCCCTTGACAGTTGATTATTTAATTCATATCTAATTTATGCATGTGTATTGGTATATAGAATGAGCAAAAGATTTGATCTGTGTTTAGCAAGATTGGTAATCTCTATAAGCTCTATCGATTTGATCTCATTGCCGCCGCTCGCCATGCTCTCCGATGTCAGCGTGTCCGGGAAAAGAACAGGACTTCGCAAAGGGCCGACGGGCTTCGTTTATTCCTTTTGATTCAGTCGATTTTCCCCTCGTTGATTATTTTATTTGGATCTGACTCTCCACATCATGTGCGTTTGTTTTTTATGCATGCCCCGAGCAAACGAAAGTCCAGGTTTAATTGGAAATCTTACCAATTGCACACGAGTAGACTGACGGACAGTTCAGGTGACTAGTAGATTAAACAACATATACATATCAAGGTCGGACAAGTCTAATGAGTACATCTCCAGATAGATACCCATGAGGCATCCGGTGATATCTATTCTATTATTTTGTCCACCATAAGATATTTATATGAAGATTTTTGTACTTCCGACTTGTATAGATAAACAGGTTAGCTGGTTTATAACCATCATGGCGCACTCGGGTATCAGCGACTCGTCCTTCATGAACTTTCCGCGCTCGGGGACTCGCCTTGCCACCGCAAACTCGCCATCAAGGACTCAACACCCTTGCAGACTCTCCACGCTCGGGGACTCGCCATCGTGGGCTCGTCCTTGCGGGCTCGCCACGCTCGGGGACTCTCCCCTTACGGACTCACCCATTATGGACTCTCCATGTCTGAGGACTCGTCTATCGCAGACTCTCCATGCTACCGGCTTAATGCCGCACGACTTTGCCATAGTCGCAACCTCCGTCCGCCGCGTCGACCCTGCGTCTGCGGCGTCGACTTCGCCATAGCGCGACCTCCGTCCACCGCGTCGAGCCCATGTCTCCTACGTCAACTTTGCCATAGCGCGACCTTTGTCCGCCGCGTCGACTTTTTCATAGCACGACCTCCATCTGCCACATCGACCCCGTGTCTTCCGCGTCCACTGTGCCATAGCGCGACCTCCATCCGCCGCGTCGAACTTATGTCCGCCGCTTCGACTTTGCCATAGCGCGACCTCCATCCGCCGCATCGACCCATGTCCACCGCGTCGACTTCGCCATAGCACGGCTCCCGTCCGCCACGTCGACCCCGTATCCGCCGCGTCAACTTCCCCATAGAGTGACCTCCATCCGCCGCGTTGATCCTGTGTCCACCGTATCGACTTCGCCATAGCGCGCCTATTCTTCCGCTACGTCGAATGCGTACGCCGTGCCCGCTAAGGGCCCCTTATCGTATGAGTCGCCAGATAGGGTCGCATGCCATGTTGCATGGACTCACCACTTGGCAACTCTTCCATCCGGAAAAAAATAATTCGCCTTTGTGAAACTTTGAAAGAGCGACTCGCAATAGCCAAGTAGTGCGGACGAGGACTCACAAACCGAACCTCGGCTCATCCACGAAAAGCACTAACTAAGAGCCATCATTGGAGTCACCTTGCTCGACTAGCCTTCCAGGCCAAGACAAACGGCAATGTTAAACAAACAACACCATATCCTCCTCAACATTAGATAGTGCGACTCACGCAGCCAAGTACTGTGGACTAGGACTCGCAAACCGAGTCTCGGATCATCCAGAAAGAACGCCCAACTGAGAGCCATCTTTAGAGTCACCATGCCATTGCCCCCCGGACCAAGACGAGAGACTCACTAACAAAAACAGTGCAACCAATCCCTACCAACATCGGATGAGCGACTCGCTACGCTCGGGGACTCTCCCCTCGCGGAATTGCCGCATGCGGACTCACCACGCTCGGGGACTTTTCCCTCGCGGACTCTCCCTTCACGGACTCTCCGCACTCCAGAGAGTGTCAAGCACCACTCGCCATGCTCGAGAACTACCACTAATATTTTCAGAGTATGCATCTCTAAAGAGCCTCAAGTTGCCTCTACAAGCCAACTCGATCCTCGGGGACTACTCCTAGGCATATTGCTGAGCTAGGCATAAATCATATCAACTCTAATTGGTCGACGACTCGTCATGTTTTCCTTTGTTCAGCTCGGGGCTCGACAACAACATTGCCCCTCAAGTGCGACATCGCTCCTAAGTCATTGTGCCCATATGATTGCGGCCGTGTATACGCGGACTCGGCACCGCGGATTCTCCCTCGTGGACTCTCCACACTCGGGGACTCGCCTCGCCTGTCGCGAACTCGCCACGCTCGGGGACTCGCCGCCCTCGCGGAGTCTTCATGCTCAGGGACTTGCTTCCCTCGCAGAGTCTTTATGCTTGGGGACTCTCCCCTTATGGTCTCACCATCGCGGATTCTCCCTCGTGGACTCGCCATGCTCGGGGACTCGCCGCCGTTGTGGAGTCTTCACGCTTGGGGACTCGCCTCCCTTGCGGTGTCTTCATGCTCGGGGACTTGCTATCCTCGTGGAGTCTTCAGGACTCGCTGCCCTTGTGGTGTATTCATGTTCAGGGACTCGCCACCCTCGCATAGTCTTCATGCTCAGGGACTCGCCACCCTCACGGAGTCTTCATGCTCGGGGATTTGCCACCCCTGCGGAGTCTTCATGCTCGGGGACTCGTCGTCCTCGCGGAGTCTTCATGCTCAGGTACTCACCTCGCCTGTCACGGACTCGCCACGCTCGGGAACTCGCCATCGTGTACTCTCCCTTGCGGACTCACCCGTCACGAGCTCACCTATCGTGGAGTCTCCTACACTGACTCCGCAATTTCACCCCCAGGACCACTACTAGGGCCCCCTCCAGGACCTGCCAGACCCGAGGTCCATCTCCAAGCTCGTGCCTTGGCTCTGGAGGAGAGGGAGCAAGACGTTGATTGCCGCGAGCAGGGGATGCTCCACTGGGAGAGCATATGTGAGTGCATCGTAGAGGAGGAGGCCTGGATGGACCCGAGGCAGGCTGTTATTAACGAAGATCGTCTCCTAGAGTCTTGGGAGAACATCTTCCATATAGCCAAGGCCAGGCTTCAGGCCACCCTCCTTACGATTCGGGAGAGGCGTCAAGAGCATGCTAGGCTAATCGAGCAGGTGGAGACCCGCCATGACAGCCATCCTTATGGGGGAATATCAATCGGGGTATACCCACGAAGGGGAGTCGCTCATGGCGGATCGACTCGCCAAACACAACGACTGGCACATACTGGACCTGGACGACTCACTAACTGGAGGCCCAAGATAGCGACTCAAATACAAATCCCATTAACACACATATAAACCCTAACTGGCTACATATATAAAGCCACCAAGGCCACCCCTTTGGGAGGATCTCTCTCACATCATATGAGATCTAGTCTCTCTCTCCGTCTACGGCAGCTTGCATTTAAACCAATCCATGATCATATACTGGATTGATAGCAGGACATAGCGATCCTCCATCAAGGGGACGTGAACCTGGATACTTCGTGTGCCAATCTCGCTCCCGTATTCTCCTACGTCGCCTTGCCTTCTCTACGTACGCTACCCCCTATAGCATCTGCTGCGCCCACCGTGGGGCAAGCGGTTCTTGGAGGTGATGATTCGGGTGGGATCCTTCAGCATTAACGCTATCCGGATTGCATTGAGCCGGTTCGAACTGATTTCCACCCAGCATGATATCGCCTAGTGAAGCTCGGTTATGCGATCATGCGCGGCTTGCTGGTTCTTAGCTAAGTTTTAATTAAATCCCGTCTATGATTGATTTCCCTTGCCAGTTGATTATTTAATTGAGATCTAATTTTTGCATGTGTATTGGTATATGCAATGAAAGATTTGATCCGTGTTTCGCAAGATTGGTAATCTCTGTAAGCTCTATCGATCTTGATCTCATTGCCACCGCTTGCCATGCTCTCTGGCGCCAGCGTGTCCGAGAAAAGAACAGGACTTCGTCCATACAAAAGCAGCAAAGGGCCAACGGGCTTATTTTAGTCCTTTTGATTCAATCGCTTTCCCTCTCATTTATTATTTTATTTGGATCTGACTCTCCACATCATGTGCGTTTGTTTTTTATGCATGTCCTGAGCAAATGCAAGTCTAGGTTTAATTGGAGAACTTACCGATTGCACACGAGTAGACTGACAAAAAAATCACGAGATGTACTCATTACACTTGTCCGGCCTTGATACGTATATGGTGTTTATCTATTCAATTTTTTTGTCCACCATGATATATTTATATGAAGATTTTTATACTTCCGACTAGCATATATAAACAGGTTAGCTGGTTTACAACCATCATGGTGCACTCGTGTGTCAGCGACTCGTCCTTCGCGAACTTGCCATCGGGGACTCGACGCCCTCGCAGACTCTCCACGCTCGAGGACTCGCCATCGTGGGCTCGTCCTTGCGGACTCGACATGCTCGGGGACTCTCTCCTTACGGACTCGCTGATCACGGACTCGCCATGTCTGGCGACTCGACTGTCGTGGACTCTCCATGCTACCGGCTTAATGCTGCACGAGTTAGCCATAGCACGATCTCCGTCCGCTGCGTGGAGCCCCCGTCTACGGCATCGACTTCGCCATAGCGCGACCTCTGTCCACCATGTTGACCCCGTGTCTGCCGCATCGACTTCGCCATAGCGTGACCTGCGTCCGCCGCGTCGACCCGTGTTTGCCGCGTCGCCTTTTCCATAGCACGACCTTTGTCTGCCGCATCGACTTCACCATAGCTCAACCTCCATCTGCCATGTCGACCCCTTGTCCGCTACTTCGACTTTGCCATAGCGCGACCTCCGTCCGCCACGTCGACCCCGTGTCCACCGCGTCGATTTTGCCATAGCACGACCTCCGTCCGCCGCGTCGACCCAGTATCTGCCGCGTCAACTTCCCCATAGCTTGACCTCCGTCCGCCGCGTTGACACCGTGTCCACCATATCGAATTCTCCATAGCGCACCTATACTTCCGCTATGTCGAATGCGTATGTCGCGCCCGCTAAGGGCCCCTCATCGTATGAGTTGCCATAGAGGATCGCATGCCATGCTGCATGGACTCACCACTTGGCAACTCTTCTGTCTGGGAAAAATTAATTCCCCTTTGTCAACCTTTGAAAGAGCAACTCGCAGTAGGCAAGGAGTGCGGACGAGGACTCACAAACCGAACCTCGGATCGTCCATAAAAAGCGCTAACTGAGAGCCATCATTGGAGTCGCCTTGCTGGACTAGACTTTTGGGCCAAGACAAATGGCAGTGCTAAACAAACAGCACCGTATCCTCCTTAAGCTTAGATAGTGCAACTCATGCAGCCAAGTACTGCGGACAAGGACTCGCAAACCGAGACCCGGATCGTCCAGGAAGAACTCCCAACCGAGAGCCATCTTTAGAGTCACCATGCAACTGGACCCCCGGACCAAAACGAGAGACTCGCTAACAAAAATAGTGCAACCAATACATACCAACATCGGATGAGTGACTCGCTACGCTCGGGGACTCTCCCCTCGCGGAATTTCCGCACGCGGACTCTCCACGCTCGGGGTATTTCCCCTCACGGACTCTCCCTTCACTGACTCTCGGCACTCCAGACAGTGTCAAGCGCCACTCGCCATGCTCGAGAACTACCACTACTATTTTCAGAGTATGTATCTCTAAAGAGCCTCAAGTCACCTCTACAAGCCAACTCGAGCCTCGGGGACTACTCCTAGGAATATTGCTGAGCTAAGCATAAAGCAAATCGACTCCAATCGGCAGACGACTCATCAAGTTTTCCTTTGTTCAACTCGGGGTTCGACAACAACATTGCCCCTCGAGTGCGACATTGCTCCTGATTCATTGTGCCCATATGATTACCGCGGTGTATTCGCGGACTCGCCACCGTGGATTCTTCCTCGTGGACTCTCCACACTTGGGGACTCGCCTCGCCTGTCGTGAACTCGCCACGCTCGGGGACTCGTCGCCGTCGCGGATTCTTCATGCTCGGGGACTCGCTGCCCTGGTGGAGTATTCATGCTTGGGGACTCTCCCCTTATAGACTCACCATCGTGGATTCACCCTCGTGGACTCGCCATGCTCGGGGACTCACCGCCCTCACGGAGTCTTCACAATTAGGGACTCGCCTCCCTCGCGGAGTCTTCATGCTCGGGGACTCGCTGTCCTCGCGGAGTCTTCAGGACTCGCTGCCCTCACGGAGTCTTCATGTTCGGGGACTGATCGCCCTCATGGAGACTTCATGCTCGGGGACTCGCCACCCTTGCGGAGTCTTCATGCTCGGGGACTCACCTCACCTGTCGTGGACTCGCCACGCTCGGGAACTCGCCATCACGTACTCTCCCTTGTGGACTCGCCCGTCACGAGCTCACCTATCGTGGAGTCTCCTGTGCTAACTCAGCAATTTCTTCATTAGCGACTTGGAGGCCTCTAATGGCGACTCCGTCCAATGGCGACTCGCCCGACGGGTCAACTTGCATTCGAGAATGAACTACTTCATGATCTATTTCTTTATTTCAGAAGCTCGCCAACGACTCGACATCGACTTCACCCTGGAACTGCCTACACCCATTTGGCATCTTGAAGTCATCGCCGAGTCCCTTGCACACTTGGGGACTACTGATGGGGGAATACCAATCGGGTTACACCCACAAAGGGGAGCCGCCCATGGCGGATCGACTCGCCAAACACAACGACTGGCTCATACTGGACACGGACGACTTGCCGACTGGAGGCCCAAGATACCAACTCCAATACAAAGCCCATTAGCACCATTGTAAACCCTAACTGGCTGCATATATAAAGCCACCAGGGGCACCCCTTTGGGGGGATCTCTCTCACATCATATTAGATCTAGTCTCTCCCTCCACCTATGGCGGCTCCCATGTAAACCAATCTATAATCATATACTGGATTTACAGCAGGATGTAGCGATCCTCCACCGAGGGGATGTGAACCTGGGTACTTTGTGTGCCAATCTTACTTCTGGATTCTCCTACGTCGCCTTGCCTACTCTACGTAAGGTACCCCTTGTAGCATCTGTTGTGGCAATACCGCAACACATCTTGATGAGCAGGCCCAAGCCATGGAGAGGGATTGTTTCTGGACCATGGAGGTGCTGGAGCAGAACTACCTTCGGGCCATAGATCACAACAACCAAAAGGTGCAGTCCTTGCACTAGGAATCGGCTGATGCTTGTGAGACTATCGCTGATCTCTTGACATGGGGAAGGACGCAACACAAGAGCAGGTGGTCACGGCGTACCAGGATATTTGGGCAAGCGAACTGCTCAGTTGGAGCCTATCGTAGAAGGTAGAGCGGTTGCGCCACATCTCTAGGCAAGGGTCGCACGATATGTGATGGGGATATGCCAATCGGGGTATGCCCAGGAGGGAGATTCGATTGGCCCAGGTCCATAGAGAGTGGGCCTGCTAGTACGGTGACTAGAAGGATACTTAGAATGAAGCCCGACGACTGGAAGTTGAAGGCCGAAGAAGCTAGCTAGGCCTAGCCGGATTAGGTCAAACCCTTCGAAACCTAAACGGATTCGCTTGTATTCCTGTAAACCCTAGCGAGGTGACTCTATATAAACCTCTCTAGGGCTCTCATTGTACGTACAAGCTATTAGATACCCCATCCAAGCGACTCGCTTCCTAGCCGCTGACCTCGCTGATCTTGTAATTCACTCACCATTAATAAAATCTAGCAAGAAGTATATGTTCACCCTACAGGGTGCGAACCTGGGTAAACCCTTGTGTCTGCCCTCAATCTCGACACGCCGATGGAGACTCGCTCTTCCCCCCAATCGTATCAATCGCTACCCCTGGTAGCGGCTGTCGTGGCCATTCCCATGACAGGGGCGCCTAAGATCAGCAGCGAGACCCAACACTCCAGTCGATCAGCCAATCTCCACTGGTCACATGGTTGCAAGCGGCGAATTCCTCCAAATCTTGCCGAGTAGCTAGATACCGGTGTCTCACCCGTTCACCCTCACCGCGGTGACGCTAGTCGGTACGATCAACCTCTTTGTCGGGTTCATAGACGTCGTCGACCCGGCGGAAACGGTGAGAACTAGCACCGCCAATGGATCACCTCCACATGATCTGCTCTCGGAGGAGCAGGTCCGCACCATCACCATCCTCGCCTACTAGTATGACCCGGTCGCTAGCGATGTGTCTGGTAGCGATGCGGCTCTCCGCGATGACACCGACTGGGCGACCCCTGCCTCGGTCTCTAGATCCATCACCGCCGCGTTGCACGTGGACTCCATCACGCGAGTCTCCAATGCTAACGATTTCGAGGATCCATCCATCCTCGGGATCTTCAACTCCGACTATGGATCAGTGTCCCCCGAGGAGGCCCGCACCAGATCCAATCGCTACAATGCCATCTACATGGCGGGTAGCTGTGAGCGTCTAGATCCCTTCACCACACCCATTCCACCAATAGCAACTGCGACAAAAGTCGAGGAATACCGCCAACAGCTAGAGGTAGCGAAGGTCAGGGAGCAGGCCAAGCGCGAAAAAGTTCACCTCGAACAGCAGACAGCGCCGGAGCTATCGCTCTACCACCAGTGTCGTATCAGGAGCTACATGAAACCCATCATTCAAGTCCATGACCTAAACTTCGACGACGAGCGTGAACCTGTATGCGTGGCTGAGCTCGAGCATTGCCGCAACGCACCACCGGGCAGCAGTCGCCTGATAGTTGGGTCACCCGCACACGGAGCTTGACCACCACCCCTCCGCTCGCCTCCTCCAGAGCAGCTGTGGATCCTGATCGCGCCTCAGGAGCTCGATGCCAACAGGCTCCCAATCTACTCCACCCTGATGGACAACGTCATCATGGAACATGCCGTAGTCACAAACCTCAACCTCATGGAGAGGGCGTGTTGCAGGTCAAATAGGCTTAGGCCCTGCTCGCTAGAGCAGCTGAACACTAGAGACGCTGGAATAGACCCACGAGGACGGATGTACTCCCGCTCGACTGGCAGTAGCGTGGCTCTGAGCAGCCACCTCGGTGAACGAACGTTCGCCAACGTCGCCAATTGCCCTCCACCCGAGCCATAGAAGCTCCAATCATGGGTAGACAACCCCACGAACTCTACCAACGAGCCGCGGCCGATGCATAACACGGACACCACCAATGGTCAGCCGATCAACGCGTGGACCCACATCGTCAACAACCAAGCCTAGCAATCTCGCCAGCAGTACCACATGTGACACACCCTCTCCAACTGCGGCGACCGTGATCCCGAGCAGAGAGGTTCACTCGACTAAATCGGTCCACAATGCATCGGACCAATGATATAAGCGAAAGATACCCCTCCACCTTCAAGGGGCCGAAGGAGATTGAGAATATGATCCCACAATTGTTAGGGCCCTAACGACCAGGGTGCCATGTCCCATCGGTTAGCAGGACCAACACCTGATAGAGCAGGGCCTACAGGAGGCCGCAACGTATCTAGAGACGGCATGGGCGGGTGTTTCCTTGTGAGGCTCCACTTCGCGAGGAGACAACTCTGGAGGAGGATAATTCCCCCTGCAGAGCTCCACAGCGCAGCCCATCCTTGGATGCTCTGTAGTGTGCTCCGAGGCCCATTGGTAATCTCAGAAGGGCATGGCGGCTCTGCGCCCTCCATTTGCCTCGGTAAAGGCAGGTCCGGTCCACCACCTTTTCTGCAACAGAAGGACAGGTGACTTTAGTGCAGCAGGAGCTCCACCTTGCCGTTTAGGTGCAAGGGAGATAGCTTGTGGCGCTAGATGAGGACAAACGAGGGAAAGGAAGGCCACTTTACCAGCGGATGGGGAAGCCCAAGACTCAGTCCACCAAAAAGTAGTCCTGTAGACCAGGACCACAAGGAGCAGCACTGTGGTGACCCTTCCCACCCATTGACCAGGGGAAGAGGCCCGACGCCGCCCTATATAAGGAGCCCTTCTCCTACCTTAGAGGGGGTCAATCTTGGAGACCTAAAACCCTAGACTTCAATCCGCCATTGTACCCTCGCGAAGCACGCGAGCAATACAATGAAGTAGGAGTAGGTGCTTTACCTCCTCACATGGGTCCCAAACATGGGTAAAAGACCCCCATGTCACCTCTTTGCCGTGTCCTTGCTCCGGTATCGCTGCCGTGTCCGAGTTTCCTTGGAGCCGCCTGTTCAGCCCCTTCTTGAACCAAGGGATCATGTACTCTAGTCCTTCGCGGGATAAATCCCCGACATTTGGCACGCCAGGTAGGGGGCTGAGGCACGTTTTCAAGACCTTCATCGACCGCGATGACATGTCGACCAGCAACAAGACCCGCGCTGAGCGAGCCCTCCTCCGCGTGGCAAGCAAGGCCCAGACGTAGCCGCCTCCATGATGCGCCTCCTCCGAGCAGGTTCCGTGGACGGAGGATGAGCGGGTCTCCTCCTACCGCCCATCGTGGGAGCCCCTTTCCTCGTCACATTGCACCACGTCGCTCTCCCGCAACACGTCATCACACGACCACCCCGAGGGTCTCACCCTGGAGGTCACCAAGCGTATGGTGCACGCGCTCTTGGACCACCCGTCAGCCGAGCTAGGCAAAGGGAGGTGGTGCGACTGGATTGTCGAACGCCTTGATGTCGCCACCCTCTCCCTAGAGGGCCCGGGGACTCGAGGCGAGGATGGGGCGCCAAGGGCTAGGGTCTCGCTCCCGCCTTACCACCGCGAATGTTCCCCCAACCCCACAATGCCACACCACCACCCGCAAATAGCTGCTAGATCGTCTCGCCTCCCGTGGCCACATCGCAACCACATGGGCGCGTGGACCGTCTTGCCGAGGAAATCGTTGATGCGGGTCAGCATAACCACGTGGTCTTCACCAATGGCAAGGCGGTCCAAGCCAAAGGCTGCCTCGTCCTCACCAAAAGTCTTCGCCACGTGGTCTGGCCCCACAAGTTCCACCCGAAGATGCCTACACGATACGACGAAACAACCAACCTGTGCGAGTTTCTACAGCTTCACACCATGGGCATCGAGGCCACGAGAGAAGAAGACTACGTCTTGGCGAATGGGTTTCCCCTGTGTCTGAAGGAGACGGCCAGCACCTGGCTGATGAACCTTCCCGAGGAATCAATCAACTCATGGGCGGAGCTTAGCTCCCTCCTCATCGCCAACTTCAAGGGGACCTACTAGCGCCGCTGATGGGTTCATTGCATAGAAAAAATCGTACGGTTGCAACTACCAAGATCATATCTAGGAGATACATGTAATGGTTTCAGATGGACTCACCCTCAAAGACCGTAACGCGGGATAATGTTCCTGCAAACAAACATGGTTGATGTAGAGTGTACACGACAATCTTCATGGACAGGCAAATGATCAGCGCCACAAGAGGCAGCGCCTCCGTAATCGGTCACATGTATGGTGTGCCGACGACTCTTGTCCCTTGCTACATGTTGGGGCAATGGAAGTAGCGGATTCCCAAGAACTCAGCCAACACTACGACATGGTGGTGATGGTGATGGAGAAAATCATGAGCAGGGCTTCGCCTAAGCACCTCGCTCGTGGCAATGGACAAGCCTAGAAGGGGAGTAAGGTGCCAACCAGAGGGCATATGAGAGGAAGGGTGAATGGTGTTTTTGTATGGAGAGGGGGTTTCCACCGTGCCCAAGAGGCTTGTACCATCCCAGTGGTGCCCCCACCTCTCCCCTCTTGATGGTGGTGGAGTCTCCACTCACACAGATCAAAGGGTCGCCAGAATTCCATTAATTCTGCACTCAAAATCAAAGGTATTTCCATTAAAGCACTTTAATTCACTTGGTTTAATGCCACTCAATTTAATGAACACTTCATTTAATGAACACATTAACATTTTATCCCCTCGCAATAGTTCGATACACCAAAACTATTCCGGAAGTTTTTATTAGAACAATTCCTGCGCTATCCAGTATTTTCTCCGGTGTTCCCTATCCACTCAAATGCGTCGACTACCCTTTAAGTGTGTCTCACTACGGGTCGTGAACTGTGTGGACATGAGCGATACATTCCCTGATCAATAATGACTCTCAGTTCATGCGATGACTTAGTGATCACGTGACCTTTTATTCGTAGTAACCAATTCCTTTTGTCTTGTGATATTTTACTTGTCTGGGATCTGATCATTCAGTATCATACATACCTATTTCGATCCTATTAATAACAAGTAATCTTTTCTTATTCCCGTGATATAACATTCTTAGTGATCATTATCACTTGCTTGCAAGCTTTGTTAAGTGATATCACTGAGAAGGCCCTGAGTATATCACTCCGTCATCAGGATGGACAAATCCCACTCTTGATCCACGAGCCTCAACTAACACTTTACAAGTAACTGACAACACCTTTATAATCACCCAATTACGGTGTGACGTTTGATGGAACCAAAGTACCTTTTCGGTGAAAGTGATTGGAGTGATCTCATGGTCTAAGGACATTGAGTTACTATGAATGTGATAGCAATATAAACTTGAGGAAATGATCGTATTGATGCATCTACTTGGGGTGACTATTCATCATATCATTCTCCAATGATATGACCCTATTATTAACAACATTCAATTTTCATGATCAGGAAACCTGTGATCATCAGTTAATCAACAAGCTAGTATTAAGAGAGGCATAACTAGGAACCTTTTCAATTTATAAATCACACATGTATTAATGTTTCCTATTAACACAATTATAGCATGAATATTAAACATTTATCATAAACATGGAATAAGATAATAACCACTTTATTATTGCCTCTCGGGCATATTCCTTTCAGTCTGCCACTTGCACTAGAGTCAATAATCTAGTTTGAAAAACTTGCGCATTCAACACCTAAGGCACTTTGGTGTTGTATATATGTATTTGCTAGTGGTAAACATAATCCCCAGATCTAACATTTTCAGGTCTGTGTGTGTTTTGCATGTCTTTGTGCCTCTACGCATCACTCATTCTCTAATGAGGTGGCTTTGTATAAATTTGGTGAGACCTTAGTTCCTTGGGGTTCTCTAACCACACCTAGTTCCTTTGTTGCTACCATAGAAGTCTTATACTTAGCCTTTCGTTGTAGTATCTGTCACAATGTCCATAACTTTGGAACTCATCCAAATCCATCATGGAACTTTCTTCCATTACATTGTGCTACCATAACCTATAGCCTAAATTGAGATAAACTTAGTTTGTACCTTCTGAAAAAACTAGTACCAATGTAACTCTTTACAATGAACTATCTTTCTAGCATCAATGTAACACATTACAATGTACTATTTGTCACTTCTATATACATAATATTGTCTTAGTTTTTCCAGAGATCATAAGAATATCCTTACTATCATCCAATGATCATCTTATGAGTCACCCTGGTATATGCTCATATCATTTAGAGCACAAGACATATCTGGATATGTACGTAGAATGATTGATTAAGATATTCATGTGATATCACTCACCAAGTGTCAAAACACTTGAATCTCATTTACCAAGATATCCATGTGATTTTACTCACCAACTGTCAAAACACTCGAATCTTGATTATCAAGATATCCATATGATTTTACTCACCAAGTGTGAAAACACTTCAATCTTGATTCAACGTTATCCACGAGGCAAGAATCTTTCTCATCGTGTTTCCATATTGAACACATTCAATATTTCATCTATGTACATTTGGCATAACCATATTGCGTCTCAATCTATCCATATAGACATTGATGCCTAATATTTGGGTTTTTCCCAAATATTTCATTTAAATCTAATTTTAATGAAATCCTTAATTTGTGTTAAATAAAAGATACATCATTTCCAATCAACAATATGTATTATACACAATGTTTTAGAAATATGTCTCAGTGCTCCCACTTAATTTCTTGCAAATGCTAGCATCTTCATCATCTCCTATGAAATTAAAAAATTTAACAATTTCATCATGGTGTAGATTCCAACTCCGCGATGCTTACTTCAATCGTTGAAGTTTGCATGCCTTTTTAGCATCATTTGATTTAACAAAACCCTTCGGACTGTGTCACGTACACGTCCTCGGTAACCATTCTTTTATAAGAACGTTGTTTTGTTTGTTCAACTAGCATATACAACAATTGCCATATGTAGTGGTTGCTACACTAATCCGTCCAGACTAAATATCGCTATGAAAGAACAAATCTTGTCGTATTCAACTCCTTGAAACATTGTCGTAAACTTTCTACCGACATGTCGTCTATTTCATAGATGTGAAACATCCATGTCTGTTTGTTTATAGATCCAAATACAACTAATAAGCTTTATGCCTTTCAGAGGGTCTTCCAAGTATAGTAACTTGGTTTCTCGTGTATGGAACTATCACGGATTTTATGTCTTCTGGACATTTGACGGAGTCAGGGCCCATCATCATGTAGTCGGTTCATCATTTTCAAAATAATGATTTAATCTCAAATCTTACTATTTGATTGTTTTACCTAACCTACGTGGTTTAATATGAACTTAGATCTCCTTGACCACAACCTTTGAGGCACGGGAGCCATGAGCATTATGGCTGCCTCCGAGATGTTTTCCGGCGTGGCACAACTCAGCACACATAGCTTAGGTTCAGTAACGTTATCAAAGTTCTATTGTCCTCCCACTTAATTTTCACAAAAAACTCCTTCCCATATGAGTTATGGAGGAACACCTGTCAACACCCGGATTTTTAATCCCAGATGCCCGTTATGCCATACCTCGCAATCCCAGGATTACCATTTTTGCGAGACATAACGGATTGGATATCATAGTACATCATCCATTACAAACCATACATAAGGTCTTACACAAATAAGGATCTCATGATCCAGTCTGAATACAACAAGCAGCAGAAATAAAAGATAAGCGTAGCGGTGGGGTCCATCTTTAGGGGCACAGGCAATGCTGACGAAGGAGAATAGTCCTAGTTATCATAGTCATCCTGTTGGCCATCATCTTGATAGTCTCCTTCATAGTCTGGCCATGAGAATAGTCAGGGACAAAAGCCATGAGTACTCTTTAAGTACTCACAAACTATCACTAACAAGTAATATAGTTCTATGTAAAGTGCTAAACTCTATGTTTAACTATAAGGTTAAGTTTTAAACCTAAGCTGAGTTCTGAAGCAAAGAAAGATAAAATAAAGTTCTAGAATCACTTAAGTTGGGAAGCTAGTATCATAAACACAACCCTGTTGTGGTCAAGTCAAGATTCATCATTCACTTCAAGTTATTTGGAAAACATCTGACAATGAAACAGTATGGCCATTCCAATTGTCCATAACCGCGGACGCGGCTATTCGAATAGTTTGACACTCTACAGAGGTGGTACACTTTCACCACAAGATTTGATACATCTGTCAGGGACAACCCTGAATCATCATACTTGGTATGCATATAATAAAACATAACATTTCCTTTACACACCCTAGTATAAGCACCTCTCCTATGAGCATGGCCTCCCAACCATGACCATCAGTCATCTTGGACACTGCATAGGTGGACAACATTGAGAGGTAGCCTCAGCTCAAACCTGTCCCGCGACGGAACTAATACTAATGCATATAAATTTCCAGCTAATCCTTACCCAATTCAGGTAGTGTGGTTGTACGGTAAATTTGGAATGGTATCACATCCGAATCCAACCATCAGTTTTATAAACGGGTTAAGGCTCATGCCTCAACATTTTCATCATCATAAACCATTTGTGTTTCTCAACACATGTCAAAACATCTCAATATAATGACTCATCATTCCAAGGTTTTCACAATTTATTTTCACCAATTGTTCCCATCTAAAGTGACTCAAGTTTTGATCTACTCTAACTACTAAGTTAAGAGTGTTCACTAAGGTGGAAAGATGATGGGTTCAATCTCATGCCATAAAATGACATCTAAAGCTTAGCTAAATAGGTCAAGTTTTATACTTTTTATGCTACCTTCAAAACAAGTAAGGGACTTTGTGTAAACTAAAGGAATTAAAGTTGGTAAGGTAATACTTGGGGTAGTAATAGTCAAGGTGGTGTGACCAAAGCATGCCTAAGGCATCTTTGCTCATTCATCTCTCTTCATTCTAGCTTGCTAACAATAGTTTACACTTTTAATGGTGGCTTGCAAGTACAACTTGCAAGGGTTAACTTGGATAGGGCTAGCTTGCCTTGGTTGGTGCAGTGATTGAAGTTTTCTTCTTCTTCTTCTTGGTAGCACTCCTCCTCCTCGTAAGCTTGGTCGGTACTATCTTCTATAAATACATACGGAGTACACAATCACCAAACAATACTTAATTAGTCTAATTAGTACTCTAAGACACACATTTGATGATCTATTATCATCACAAGCATCACAAGTTTAATTCACTAGTTTCATTATTTTTAAATTAGAAAAGTAATTTCTACTCATTGAAAAATTAACTAAGATTTAATATTCACCACTTAAAATATGTTATCATGTTGACATATGTCATCACCACATATTCTAACATGTGGGAATGAGATTTAAAGGTTGGATCATAATTACTTTGGTTTAAGTTCATTATTTAATGATTTAAAGTGACTACAAATGCCTATATAGCATTATTTTGGTACTAGTCCAATGTAACTGCATGTAAACCTTAATATTATTACATAATTAGATAGATATGATGAAATGTGATTTTTGAGAGTTGGAATAAACTCAAAACCTATCTTAGTTGATTTTATAAAAATGTTGCCATATGCAAAAGCTTCTGTTTTGTTATTTTTACTAGGAGAGATCTATAACTCTAATTGAATTAAATCCAACGGGCTTGGATAGATCATTTCAATACCTTTCAGGCAAAATTGGTTTCATGCAATTTGGATTTGTCAAACTCCCAGAATTGATTTTTAAACTAATGGACAGAAACTAGATTAACTCTAAATAGAAAAAACTAAATTTGAAATCCTAAGTCGCGCGGGAACTAACTAGGCTGGCCCAGCTACGCACAGTGCATGCAACGGGCTGCCTGACATGTGGGCTCCACCAGTCAGCGGCACAAAAATACCGAAATTGTATCTAGCATTCTAGGCCGCACGATTAAAAGGGGATCTAACGGTGGAGAGTCATCGTCGACGACGGATTACTCCGGCGAGAGTCTGACCTAGACGCAGCGGTGGGGGTCGATTGGGGACATACCAAGGCTCCAGCAAGGTCAGCGAGGCAGGCAAACGGACTGGTGGTCAACGGCGAGCTCAGGGATGGTCGAGGCAGCTCCGGGGGTGGTCGCAGTCAGCGGCGCCCCTTCCTCCTCTGTTGCGGGCTACTCCGGCCAAATTCCGGTGAGCAAGTGCTCGTGTTGTTCTGGCGTGGAGTGGAGTGGTGTGCTTTAAATGGCTGGGGGTGCCCTCCTTTTATAGGCCCGACGGTGAGAGCGAGCGGGATTGGCAGGCGACGGTGGCGACATGGCTACGGCCGGCTAGAGGCATGGCTGAGGGTGGCGATCGACAGGCAGTCTCCTGGCGGTGCTCTAGGAACTCAATGCGGGCATAGGGGCGGTGGTATGCGGTCGGGGAGAGCTGGCGCTCTGAGCGGCATAGGCGGCAGTGTCCACGGTGAGCGGTGGCTGTGTTGCATTGGGCGGTGAACGGGCGTGTCCTTCGTGTTCCCTAGGTCGTGGTGGAGTGGCGGGCACGGGCTGCGGTCGAGCGGTGGTTTGTGCATGCGTGCCGGGTGCGGTGCTCTGGTGCGTGCTCAACATGGCTCGGTGGCACTGGGCGCAGGCTCTCCTCGGTGGTCCATGGCGGGGCTTGGCTCGGGCAGGGACAGAGGGTGGCGGTGAGGTCCTGGCTACCTCCTAGACATGGCGAGAGAGAGGGAAGTGGTTTGCTGGGGCGAGTGCATGGTCAGCCGGTGAGGGGTGGCTCGGCATGGTATGGCTTTGCCAGTAGGAGGGTATGGGATGGGTGCTAATGGCATGGTTAGACCCTAGGGGGACAAAGGGATTAAATGAAGATCATTTGGGGGCAAAACCCTGTTCAAAACAGTGAGCTAGGATTAGGGTGTAAATTATGCCTGCCAAGTGTTTGATGAAATGGCCGCATGAAATAAACTTTTGAATTTTGAAAAGATTTTTGGTGGGTATGCTAGGAAAAAGCTTGAGACTCTGTGGGTGCTTGGGTTTTGAAAATTGAGCTTGTTTGAGTGGTTTTTGAAATAGTGGGATCTTCCCATATGAAATAGATTCAATTTTAAACTGTCATTTAAAATTAGCATTTGAAAGATTTTTGCAGATCACAAGGTCGGCCTTGGTACCTCATTGTGTGTACTATCAAGGGGTGTAAAGATCCACACATGTTTCTATTAAGTTTTGAGTACTAGGAATAGCCAAAGTATGCATGATACTTAATTTGGCCAAAATGACCATTCACTTTAATTATTCATTTTGAGTTGTTCTTCTTTGGGAAAAGTTTGGGAATGATGTAGATGATGTTTAAATCACCTAAGAAACATTTTACAACCAAAGAAACACAGAACCATGGCAATTCAAATCAATTCCTAATTTAAATGCTCATACACATGAATGCTTTCATTTTTAATTTGGGAAAGTTTTTGTTAACCCTAATTTTGATGATTTGGATCTTGATAAGCTTGGATTAAAGTTTTGGGATGTTACAAACCTTCCCCCCTTAAACAAAATCTTGTCCCGAGATTTCTAAAGGAAACTAGGTACTAAAGAGATCTGCGAACTCTGTCCTAATGTAATCTTCGCGCTCCCAAGTGGCTTCCTCCTTGGTATGGTTGCTCCAGTGAATCTTGAGAAATTTGATAGTCCTAATCCTGGTAGTTCTGTAGGCTTCTTCTAAGATACGGATGGGCACTTCCCGATAGGTCAGGTCATTGTTGATTTCTATGGCTCTGTGATCGATGTTCTTGAAAACTTCAGTCTTCTCGGGCACTTCCAAGCATTTGCAAAGTAACGAGATATGGAACACATTGTGGATGGCTGACATCTCTTCAGGAAGTTCCAGCTGATACGATACTTCTCCTCGACGGTTCAGAATCTTGAAAGGTCCGATATATCTGGGGGCTAACTTTCCCTTCAGAATAAAGCGTTGAGTTCCCTTCAATGGTGAAACCTTGAGATATACAAAATCTCCGACATTGAAAGTCAGGTCTCTCCTTCTCTTGTCATCATAACTCTTCTTTCTACATTGAGTGGTCTTGAGGTGTTCACGGACTTTGTGAACTTTCTCTTCTGCTTCTCGGAGAATGTCGGGTCCAAAGATCTGACTCTCTCCTACTTGCGACCAATTCAAAGGGGTACGACACTTTCTTCCGTATAGGAATTCAAATGGTGCCATCTGCAAACTAGCTTGATAACTGTTGTTATATGAGAATTCTGTGAAAGGCAGGCAATCTTCCCATTTTGATCCGTATTCCAACACACAAGCTCTAAGCATATCCTCTAGGATCTGGTTGACTCCCTCAGTCTATCCATCTGTTTGCGGGTGATAAGAGGTACTGAAGTTCAACTTGGTTCCTAATCCTTCCTGAACTTTCTGCCAAAATCTTGAAGTAAACTGGGTTCCTCGATCTGATACGATGGTCTTGGGGGTCCCATGCAGACTAACAATCCTAGCAATGTATAGTTCTGCTAACTTTGCACTCCGGTAGGTTGTCTTGACAGGTATGAAGTGGGCTACCTTGGACAGTCTATCAACTATGACCCATATTGAGTCATTTCCCCTACTGGAAGTAGGTAAACCGGTGATAAATTCCATTCCTATGGAATCCCATTTCCATTCCAGAATCTGCAATGTTTGCAACAATCCTGCAGGTCTCTGATGCTCTCCTTTGACTCTCTGACAGATGTCACATTTGGCGATGTAGCTTCCGATTTCTCTCTTCATCTTGTGCCACCAAAATTGCTCTTTCAAATCTTGATACATCTTTGTTCCTCTGGGGTGGATAGAATAAAGAGTATCATGAGCTTCCTTCATGATAATTTCCTTTAGCTCTGAATCTGCTGGCACACAGATACGTCATTTGTACCACAGTACTCCTTCTTCGTCTTTAGTGAATCCAGGTACCTTTCCTGTACCAATACGACGTTTGATTCCGTCGATACTTTCATTCCCCTTCTAGGCTTCCTTGATTTGGATAATCAAAGTGGGTTGAAGTTCAATGCTAGCTAAGAATCCTTGGCTAACTAATTCAGTCCTGAACTACTCCAACTCTTCATATAAACTTGGTTGCTTCTCCTTGATCATGGTATTTAGCCTACACGGCAATTTGCAAAGAGCATCCGCTACCACATTGGCTTTGTGGGGGTGATAGTGAATGTCAAGGTCATAATCCTTGATTAACTCTATCCATCTCCTTTGCCTCATATTCAGCTCCTTCTGAGTGAAAATATACTTTAAACTCTTATGATCTGAGTAAATCTCACAGGGATTACCCATCAGATAATGATGTCATGTCTTCAATGCTAGAACCACACCTGCTAGCTCAAGATCATGGGTCGGATAGTTCTGTTCATGCTGCTTGAGTTGTCGAGACAGATACGTGATGACTTTGCCTTCTTGCATCAATACACATCCTAGACAAATCTTGGATGCATCACAATATACATCAAACGACTTCTTGATGTCTGGCATGATCAAAACTGGGGCTGATATCAATCTCTTCTTCAGCTCCTGAAAACTGGCTTCACACTTGTCTGTCCATTCAAACTTCTTGTCCTTTTTCAATAATTAGGTCATGGGTCGGGTGATGCTCGAGAATCCTTCTATGAACTTGTGGTAGTATCCCGCTAATCCGAGAAATGCGCGGACTTGGGTTTGAGTGGTTGGGGCTTCCCATTCTTCGACATCATTGATTTTGGCAGGATCAACAGAGACTCCTCCGGCAGACACGATATGTCCTAGGAATCCTACTTCTTTTAGCCAAAACTCACACTTGCTGAACTTGGCATATAACTGATGATCTCTCAGGGTTTCTAGGATGATTCTCAGATGTTGCTCATGCTCTTCTTCTGACTTGGACTAGATAAGGATGTCATCGATAAATACAACTACAAACTTATCTAGGAAATTCATAAAGATCTTATTCATGAGATTCATGAAATAAGCAGGGGCATTGGTTAATCCAAAAGACATAACCGTATACTCGTATAAACCATAGCGAGTAGTAAAGGCGGTCTTCGGAATAACCATTGCACGAATCTTAAGTTGGTGATAACCAGTCCTAAGATCAATCTTTGAGAATACCTGAGCTCTGGTCAGTTGATCAAATAGATCCTCTATCTTTGGCAAGGGGTACTTGTTTTTGATGGTGACGTCTTTCAACTTTCTGTAATCTGTACACAGACGATTGCCTCCATCTTTCTTGTCGACGAATAACATTGGTGATCTCCATGGCGATGCACTTGGTTGAATCAAGCATGTTGCTAACATGGCATCTAACTGCTTCTTCAGTTCCACTAACTCGGAGGGGTTCATGCTATAGGGTCTCTGGGCTATGGGTCCGGTTCCGAGGATTAGTTCGATGATGAACTCAATATCCCTATCTGGGGGGCATACTTGGCAATTCATCTGAGAATATGTCGGGGTATTCACAGACTACTCTGACTTGGTCTATGGTGGGTAGGGCTAGACTCTTGTTGCACTTGAATTGACGGGGTATGGTTTCAGAGATATGATCTACTGTTACTCCAGAAGTACTGGTCATGGTTATGGATTCCTTAGCACAGTCTATCAGTCCTTTATGCCTTGACATCCAGTCCATACCTAGTACTACTTCCAATCCTTTGGTTCCAAGTACAATTAGGTTGGCATAAAAATCTATCCCATGTATTCTGATAGGCACAACTTTGCAATTTTTTCTAGCTTTGGTTGTTGAACCAGGGATTTGAACTATCATGACATGCTTCAGGTTGGTTGGGTGAATCTTACTAGTGCATGCAAATTCTTCGGTGACAAATGAATGCGATGCTCCCGAATCAAACAATACTCTTGCTAAAACTAAGTTGACAGAAAACATACCCAGCACCACATCTGGCGCTTCCTGGGCTTCTTCTGCGTTCATGTGGAAGAGACGACCGTTGCGGTTGTGAGAGTTCCCTGGGGCAAATCTTCTTCCTGGTTGAACACGACGCTGCTACTGAGCTGGGGCATTCACATTGGTATTGGCGGCAGTTTTCTTGGGACACTCATTGGAGTAGTGACCCTTCACTGCACACTCGAAACAAGTGATCTGGGACTTGTCCTTGACTGTGACAGGCATAGCATTGCTGCCAGTTCTGGGTGTAGTGTTGTTGTTTTTGTTTCTCTTGGGAGGGGCACGGGTGAAATTGTTGGCGTTGCCGGAGTTGGAATGGTTTCCTCCGGACTTCACATTGCCTCCGCTACGGTTGGAGTAGCTTGGGCGAGACATTGGGGGTCAGCTGTTCCTTGGTGCATATCCTGGTGAGGGGTTGGGAGGGTACTTCTGGTGACTGCTGGATCCTGATTGCTGCACCATACGACATTTGTGGTTGTCGTTTGCCTGATTAATCTTCCCTTCCATCTGAATGGCAGAGTCGACTAGCTCTTCGAGATCCTGAAAACGGATGTTGACGAGGACAGTCTGCATCTCATCATGCAGTCCGTTCAAGAATCTTTCCTTCTTCTTGGCCTCCGTGTTGATTTCATCCGGTCCATATCTGGTAAGTGACAGGAATATGTCACGGTATTCTACTACCGTCATTCTTCCTTGCTTTAATTCGCGGAATTCATCTCTCATCCTGTTGACGAGACCTTGCGGCACGTGGGTGCGGCTGAACTTGACTTTGAATGCTTCCCATGTCATCACTTGACCATGGTTCATATTGCGGATGCTATTCCTCCAAGCTCTTGCATCTCCCGCCAGATAGTGGGTGGCGAAGAGAACTTTCTCGTTTTCATCAACTCCTGCAACTTCGAGGTTGTTTTCCATCGTATGCAACCAGTCGTCAGCATCTAATGGGTTTTCAGATTGGTTGAAGATTGGGGGATTGGTATTCTGAAATTTTTTGAGTTTGGATCCATGGTGATCCTGATTTCCATGTCCTTGGTTGTTGAGAGCCATCTGGGCGATCTGCTGTAGTGTTGCTAAGTTGGCTTGGCGTTTTTCCCTGCTTGCTTCACGGTCGGCGATGAGATTCTGCAATATCTGCAGCATTGGGTCCTGCGACGAGGTGCTCCCTCCTTGGTTTCCACGAGTCATCTGAAAATTGAGATAGATATAGGGGTAAGAGGGAAATTCTAAGGTTCATGGTTTTGGTTTTTCAAAGCTAAAACTTTGAGTTAGACTCAGGTTTTTCAACTAACTCCATTTCCTTCATGCAGACAAACACACGATACAACACACACCACAACAAACAAAGGAAAACAGATGGTTTGAAGAACCATTCTGCAAGCTACGATATAGTGGGACCGATACAACTCATGCTACGAAAGTGCTCTAGTGCATATACTCATCGTCGATGAAGTCGGAGTCCTCATCGTCAGTGTAGAAGTCCACGGCATCTTCCTCCAGAAAGTCATCATCATTGTTGAGGTAAGAGTCCATGTCTCCCTAGATGTCTTCAGCCTCATCTTCTTCTTCCTTGGCGGCAAGCTGAGCTTCCTGCTCCTTGACGGTCTTCTAGAGGTCGGCCACCTTCTTGCAAATACGGGCGATGGTGCGATCCTTCTTGGCACGCTGGTGGCGAAGAGACTGGCGGTCCTGGACGAGCAGTGCGAAAGTCTGGGCCTTCTGGTCGGCAATGGCACGGTTCTGGTTGGATAACTCTCTGGCATTGTCCAGTTCCTGCTGTCTGTCATGCAGCAAGAAGTCAAGATTCTCCACTTGACACCTCAATTCTGGGTGACTTGGCATCTCCATCGGCATTCCCATGAAGTCACGTCTTGCATAGTGAGCAAAATGGGTTCCTTGGATTTTGTTGACACTGAGGGCACATAGACGTGCGAGAGCTTCATGCATTGCCCTGACTAATCCATCTAGCTAGTTGTTCTCTCTCACGGACAACTGAATTCCCCCAGAAGTTGGCGCTTCAATGCTTCCTATAAGATCCACGGTGACTAGCCATTGTAGGTCTCCTCCTGGGGGTCCTGGAAGTTGAGCTCCAAGAAACTCCGGATGTGGGCGTCCCAAGAACTCCGATAGAGAATCCAGATCCCTCTCGAAGATCAGCTGACCTCCGTTTCCCAACTGGTAAAACTTGCTGAACTGAGTCTCCATCTACAAGAATTAAGGATGAGGAAATTAGTGAAGTGATCAAGTGTGTCAAATTTTAAGTAGTAATGTAAGAATTTTGAGGAACATGAATTTTTGAGAAAGAAGAATTCCCAAGGATAAGAGAGGAGATAGTTTTTCGTAAATACTCACCTTGATTTTGAAACTAAGTTTTTGTTCGGACGTCCATTCTAACTAGGGTCTCCTATGGTCAGGATGGCTCTGATACCAACTTGTCAACATCAGGATTTTTAATCCCAGATGCCCGTTCTGCCATACCTTGCAATCCTAGTATTACCATTTTTGCGAGACATAACAGATTGGATATCACAGTACATCATCCATTACAAACCATACATAAGGTCTTACACAAATAAGGATCTCATGATCCAGTCAGAATACAACAAGCAGCGGAAATAAAAGATAAGCGTAGCGGTGGGGTGCATCTTCAGGGGCACAGGCAATGTTGATGAAGGCAGATAGTCCTAGTTATCATAGCCGTCCTGTTGGCCATCATCTTGATAGTCTCCTTCATAGTCTGGCCATGAGAATAGCCAGGGACAAAAGCCATGAGTACTCTTTAAGTACTCGCAAACTACGACTAACAAGTAATATAGTTCTAAGTCAAGTGCTAAACTCTACGTTTAACTATAAGGTTAAGTTTTAAACCTAAGATGAGTTCTGAAGCAAAGAAAGATAAAATAAAGTTCTAGAATCACTTAAGTTGGGAAGCTAGTATCATAAACACAACCCTGTTGTGGTCAAGTCAAGATTCATCATTCACTTCAAGTTATTTGGAAAACATCTGACAACGAAACAGTATGGCTGTTCCAACTGTCCATAACCGCGGACGCGGCTATTTGAATAGTTTGACAGTCTGCAGAGGTGGTACACTTTCACCACAAGATTCGATACATTTGTCAGGGATAACCCTGAATCATCATACTTAGTATGCAGATAATCAAACATAACCTTTCCTTTACACACCCTAGTATAAGCACCTCTCCTATGAGCATGGCCTCCCAACCATGACCATCAGTCATCTTGGGCACTGCATAGGTGGACAACATTGAGAGGTAGCCTCAGCTCAAACCTCTCCCGCGAGGGAACTAATACTAATGCATATAAATTTCTAGCTAAGCCTTACCCAATTCAGGTAGTGTGGTTGTACGGTAAATTTGGAATGGTATCGCATCCGAATCCAACCATCAGTTTTATAAACGGGTTAAGGCTCCTGCCTCAACATTTTCATCATCATAAACCATTTGTGTTTCTCAACACATGTCAAAACATCTCAATAGAATGACTCATCATTCCAAGGTTTTCACAATTCATTTTCACCAATTGTTCCCATCTAAAGTGACTCAAGTTTTGATCTACTCTAACTACTAAGTTAAGAGTGTTCACTAAGGTGTAAAGATGATGGGTTCAATCTCGTGCCATAAATGACATCTAAAGCTTAGCTAAATAGGTCAAGTTTTATACTTTTTATGCTACCTTCAAAACAAGTAAGGGACTTTGTGTAAACTAAAGGAATTAAAGCTGGTAAGGTAATACTTGGGGTAGTAATAGTCAAGATCGTGTGACCAAAGGATGGCTAAGGCATCTTTGATCCTTCATCTCTCTTCATTCTAGCTTGCTAACAATAGTTTGCACTTTTAATGGTGGCTTGCAAGTACAACATGAACGGGTTAACTTGGATAGGGCTAGCTTGCCTTGGTTGGTGCAGTGGTTGAAGTTTTCTTCTTCTTCTTCTTGGTAGCACTCCTCCTCCTCGTAAGCTTGGTCGATACTACCTTCTATAAATCCATACGGAGTACAGATTCACCAAACAATACTTAACTAGTTTAATTAGTACTCTAAGACACACATTTGATGATCTATTATCATCACAAGCATCACAAGTTTAATTCACTAGTTTCATTCTTTTTAAATTAGAAAAGTAATTTCTACTCATTGAAAAATTAACTAAGATTTAATATTCACCACTTAAAATATGGGATTATGTTGACACATGTCATCACCACTTAACATGTGGGAATGAGATTTAAAGGTTGGATCATAATTACTTTGGTTTAAGTTCATTATTTAATAATTTAAAGTGACTAGAAATGTTGCCATATGCAAAAGCTTCTGTTTTGTTATTTTTACTAGGAGAGATCTATAACTCTAATTGAATTAAATCCAACGGGCTTGGATAAACCATTTCAATACCTTTCAGGAAAATTTGGTTTCATGCAATTTGGATTTGTCAAACTCCTAGAATTTATTTTTAAACTAATGGACAGAAACTAGATTAACTCAAAATAGAAAAAACTAAATTTCAATCCTAACTCGTGCGGGAACTAACTGGGCCGGCCCAGCTACGCACAGTGCGCGCAACGGGCTACCTGACATGTGGGATCCACCAGTCAGCGGCAGAAAAATACCAAAACAGTATCTATCATTCTAGGCCGCACGATTAAAAGGGGATCTAACGGTGGAGAGTCATCGTCGACGACCGATTACTCCGGCGAGAGTCTGACCTAGACGCGGCGGTGGGGGTCGATTGGGGGCGTACCAGGGATCCAGCAAGGTCGGCAAGGCAGGCAAACGAACTGGTGGTCGACCGCGAGCTCAGGGACGGTCGAGGCAGCTCCGGGGGTGGTCGGAATGAGCGGCGCCCCTTCGTCCTCTACTGCGGGCTACTCCGGCCAAATTCCGGCGAGCAAGTGCTTGTGCTGTTCCGGCTAGAGGTGGGGAACGATCAGTGAGGTGAGGGGAGTGGAGTGGTGTGCTTCAAATGGCTGGGGGTGCCCTCCTTTTATAGGCCCAACGGTGAGACCGAGCGGGATGGGCAGGCGACGGTGGCAACATGGCTACGGCCGGCTAGAGGCATGGCTAAGGGTGGCGATCGATAGGCGGTCTCCTAGCGGTGCTCTAGGAACTCAATGCGGGCATAGGGGCGGTGGTATGCGGTCGGGGCGAGCTGGCGCTCTGAGCGGCAGAGGCGACGGTGTCCACGGCGAGCGGTGGCTGTGGTGCGTTGGGCGGCGAACGGGCGTGTCCGCCATGTTCCCTGGGTCATGGCGGAGCGGTGGGCACGGGCTGCGGTCGAGCGGCAGCTTGTGCACGCGTGCTCGGGTGCGGCGCTCTTGCGCGTGCTCGGCATGGCTCGGTGGAACTGGGTGCGGGCTCTCCTCGGTGGTCCATGGCGGGGCTTGGCTCGGGCATGGGACAGAGGGTGGCGGTGAGGTCCTGGCTACCTCCTAGACATGGCGAGAGAGAGGGAAGTGGTCTGCTGGGGCGAGTGCATGGTCGGCCGGCGAGGGGTGGCTCGGCATGGCATGGCTTTGCCAGTAGGAGGGTAGGGGATGGGTGCTAATGTCATGGTTAGACCCTGGGGGGACAAAGGGATTAAATGAAGATCATTTGGGGGCAAAACCCTGTTCAAAACAGTTAGCTAGGATTAGGGTGTAAATTATGCCTGCCAAGTGTTTCATGAAATGGCCACATGAAATAAACTTTTGAATTTTGAAAAGATTTTTGGTGGGTTTGCTAGGAATAAGCTTGAGACTCTGTGGGTGCTTGGGTTTTTAAAATTGAGCTTGTTTGAGTGGTTTTTGAAATAGTGGGATCTTAGCATATGAAATAGATTCAATTTTAAACTGTCATTTAAAATTAGCATTTGAAAGATTTTTGCAGATCAAAGTGGGCCTTGGTACCTCATTATGTGTACTATCTAGGGGTGTAAAGATCCACACATGTTTCTGTTAAGTTTTGAGTACTAGGAATAGCCAAAGTATGCATGATACTTAATTGGGCCAAAATGACCATTCACTTTAATTATTCATTTTGAGTTCTTCTTCTTTGGGAATGATGTAGATGATGTTTAAATCACCTAAGAAACATTTTACAACCAAAGAATCACAGAACCATGGCAATTCAAATCAATTCCTAATTTAAATGCTCATACACATGAATGCTTTCATTTTTAATTTGGGAAAGTTTTTGTTAACCCTAATTTTGACGATTTGTATCTTGATAAGCTTGGATTAATGTTTTGGGATGTTACAACACCCAATGATTGTATTGGGATAACCTATAAATACATGCTCATTTGATTTTGGTTGTACACATTTTACTTATTCCTGGCATACCAAAATTTAAGAAAAGAAAACTTGGATTTTAGCCCGCCGGCTGGCTCCCCGCGAGCTCCTCTTGGGCCGGTCGAGCTAGCCTGGCAGCGGCTGCGGCCAGCTGGTGTCCGCCCTGTGCGGTGGATATTATCCGTCGCCCACGTGGTTGTTTCCTTTTTCCTTTTCCTTTTATTTTTCTGCAGCTTTTATTCTAGGCCTTTTCCCTCTGGGATTTGGCCTAATAAAAAATTTGCCTTTATAAATCCTAATCTAAATATTATTTATAATATATTAATTCACAATTAACATATAATAAATATATATTTAAATTCCCATTTATCCGAAAACACTTTTCGGGTCTTATCCTTTATTCTTTCTCCGAACAACTTCGGATCTCTCCGCGGAACGATTCCGGCTTTCTCTCTTTCTCTACTATGATTCCGTCTTACGAATGATCACTCTCATCGTACCCTTAAGTGTATCCTCTCACGGCTCGGGAATGCTCTAGACATGATCTATATCAATGATCAACAAAGGGACCAGGGATATCCATGTGACCCCTATGCATTCCTGATGACAATGTCGTTTAAACCGTCTAAATGTAGCATCATCTTACTTTTGTTTCTCGATACAACTTGTCCGAGATCCGATCATTGGTATCCCATACCTTTGTTCAATCTCATTCACAACAAGTTATGTTTTCTTGTTACCATGATATTACATCCCCGTGACCTAGTCACATGTTGCAACATTTATAGATGTAAACTCACCAAGTCGGCCGTATGTATCTTTACCCGTCATGTGGGTGAACAAATCCCGGTCTTGCAGTCATATGTCATCTATTGTTCCTTCGGAATACCTAACGTACACCTTTATGGCCACCGTGTTACCAGATGACGGTTGATGCGGTCTAAGAAGCCTAGGGAAACAGTGAGTAATATGATCTCAGGTCTAAGGAGAAGGAGTCTAGGTATAGCTGTTGCAACAATGAACTATATGACTTGATCGTGTTGCAATCCTTCGAGGAATGTCCAATCACATCATTCTCCAATGATATGATCTCATTGTCAGTCGGCATAAATGCCCATGATCTTGAAACCCATATCATCTTTGTGACCAGCGAACTAGTATGAATAGAGGCTACTAGGGACTTTGTTGTTTCGTACCACACTTGTACCAATGTTTCTACTTGGCACAGTTATAGCACAATATGAAACTATTATAAACTAACTGAGATATGACAATAAAAACCTATTTATTATTTGCCTCTAGGGCATATCTCCTTCAGTCTCCCACTTGCACTAGAGCACAAATAATCCAGCTTGCATTTTACTCGTATAAACCATATACCATATGTGTTTATAGATCATGCATGCTCATGGGAAACGTCATGTCCATGTTCTGTTTTACCAGATCATTATGTCTTTTGCAAATCGTTAATGTCTTCCTAATTTTGACATTCACTCCATTATCTTATAATGGGTCGAAGTATTTTTTGGCAACAAAGTGAGACTTTGTTTCTAGTGTTTATGATGACAGTCGTTTTCACTATTGTCATCTAAACTTCAAAACACACTTTGCTATCCTTTGTGTATATACTATAGTCATGGCAGCAGAACGAGGCCGGATTCCAGGAGCTTACAGTGATGTTAGATCAACCTCGAGGGCTTTCTCATGGTCACTGGGCCCTAGGACACATCATTCTACGTTAAAAGCAAACTAGCCCCGCCATAACATTATACATCACATCAGATGCAACCTTTATACTTCTATATCTATGTAGATCCTAGTGCATGAAATGCAACTATGCCTCTTACATTGATTCATGCCATTCAAGTACAAACTTAATTCTGGTTCAGTGATCAACTCAGGAATCACTTAAAGACATGTTCTTACAGTTAAGAGCTAGTCCTTCCAACCAGAACCTTGGGTCACATTATGTCGAGTATACAACATGGTTATATGGAAGAATCTATGACTGGGGCATAGGAGATGCAACGCATCTCTTTCTTTCAACCATAGTTGCAATACTCAATGCTTCATATAGTAAGAACTTCTTTCTTACCTTGTTTCATTCTGAGCTACTTCGGAATCTTTCTGAAGATATTCTGAACATCTTTCAGAATCAGGACCAGGAAGCATTTGACATTCAGTGTTTATGAAACTCACCGATCTCGATAGATCTTATTGTTTAATAACTTCAACTTCATCCTAACTTAAACATCATTCACATATGTCGTCCACATATTCCAGAATAATTTCACGCTCCCACTCAAATATGACATTCATGTTTGAGATCCAGCGATTTCACTTAGCTCCCACTCAAAATATGTCAGTTACATATTATGAATCAGCCAAGATGATTTTCTCCCACTCAAATCCAGGTCCTCTCGACAATTTTGGACGTTCCAAAATTCTTTGATAACTATAAAATCGAGAATTCAACTAACGAGATTTCAATGACCATTCATTTCTCGTACTTAGGTCCATCATGCTTCTTTGTATTTCGTAGGTGTGTCTTATTCAAAACAAGATAAGTGAATCAATATATAATTCCACAAATTTGTAGAATATATAGTTGAATCCTACTTTCTTTAGTAAAAGTATTCCCTGAAACTTTATGATCATTATCATTAGTTTCTCCTCTATTTGTAGAGTTTGGATTCACGAAACAAATTCCGCTGTGCCACTCAACAAATCAGAGGTAAGGTCAAATACCTTGTTTTGATCTTTTACTTTCTTCCACCTGTATCTTCATCAAGACACGTAAACTTAGGACAACAGAAGGTTTGCCCCTTCGTGGAAGATGCATTCATAGCTTCCTAAGAATGCTCTAAAAAGACTTGTTTATTCGCCACGACTTCGACTTGTCGAAATTTCCAGAAACTCGAACGTGCCATAACACTTATGGTGTTGTTTCAACGAATCTTTAGATGTTCCTTTGTATTTCAAATGAGTGTTTGCTTATTTTGATCTTTATCTCTAAATGACAACTACAAACCCGATAAGAGATAATATTTTACCATATGTATTTAATACATAATGATTATGATGTTTAGATATTTCAACACAGTTTCAATTCGTCCAATTATCATAATTTGTGAAATATCTTTTACAAGTTCCTTTTATGCTAAATTTAACTTGAATACTTTAGTCATGTCGGTCAAATCGAAGAGACTTGTTAATTGAGTTAATTCAATATCCCATTTAGTCATGAACTCATTTGAACAATTCAAATCATTTCAAACTTCATTTTTCATTAAGTAAATACACTTATTCACTTAAGTCCACAATAAATGATTTCCACTACTCGTTGAAAATGTGATACATCATTATGATAAGTTTCAACATTTCTTTGCATATCACCGTTTTACCAGAATGCGGATTTTTAGTCATTCTGCCCGAGAGGCATGGTTTTGCAAAGTCTCCAGATTATGCATCTAGGACCCTGATCTTTCATAAAGAACCTACAATAACCAAAATGACTTAAACTGTAGTGCCATTTCATTATTTAAACTTTGTATATCTTTTAGCATTCTTAACCCTTTATAAATGTTTAGACCATTATCATTAACATAGTGATAACTTATTTATAATCATGATGTGACCATAAGGCATTGTTCATAAGAATAGTACAAATTGGTTTGTAACTTGTTCATATGAACAATCGTCTCGCCAAAAGCAAGACACACAAACTATGATTACAAATTATATTCAAGTCCATTGATCCAAATGACAAACTTTGAGAGAAGTGGTGATGTCAACAATCAACTGTTTTGCCTGCCATAATCAAGTCATGTTGCCTCAAAACCGGCAATTCTCAAGCAGATCCTCCCGTTTTCACAAAACGGGACAAGTATCAAATACTTTACAAACTACAACGAGTTTTGCAAGAACCACATTTATAATTTGTATATCTTATATACCTTTTCATCCATGACCTCCATTTGCAATCAAGCCCTTCTAAGAGTTCTCAACTCTAATGCAAGATTGCTTAGTGTTTTTGCAAACAATCCGGAGACATCGAATTATCTCATAATGGTTATTGTATCAAGAAGAGAAGATCACCTTTTACGAGGATATCCCTCAAGCGTGGGTATTAATCTAAGAAGTTGGACCCTTTTGCTAAGTTCCATATTAAGCAATATATTCCCATGGTCGCAAAGGACCTCAATGGGATAGGCCAAGGTCTACTAAGATATTTGCAAATAGACATCTAGACTAAGTTTATAATAAGAGATCAATTTATAATTGGTCTCCACTAAAACGGTCATCCCCTGGACGATTTTAGTGATCGCATGATCCCTATCCTCTGCACCTCCCCCGATCATCACGGCCATCAGTGCATTATCAAAGGTAGGCATTCAACAATGCCAATCACATCATCCATGTGACTCATGCTCGATCTTTTGATCTCTTGTGTTCCGAGGCCATGTCTGTACATGCTAGGCTCGCCAAATTTAACTTGTGTGTATTCGCTGTGCAACATGGCTTACACCCACTTTATGCGAACGTAGATATGTCTGACCCCCGATCATCACGGCCGGCCTCATACCAAAGAACTTTCTTGGTGGTGCACACACAAGGGGAACACGGAACATTGGAATTAAATAGGGATTATCTTATTTGCTAACGTTGAGTATCTAAGTACTAGCACACAATAAGATATAAAAATTGGTATCAACATCATATGTAAAATGTTATATGATATGGTCTTTCTTGTTGTGCCTTGATCTCCATCGAGCGCTCCGGCATGATCTCCATCTTGCCCTCGATTTGATGCCAAGTCCACGACGCCGCCACCAGGTCGTCCATCGGAACGATGACTATTACTATACTACTTAGTAACAGAAAAGTAAACTACTTTACCTTCGCAACGACCATTGCCATATCATATTCACATGCCCCCTGCAAAATAAAATTAGACGCCTCTACTTTATATATTGCAAGTTTTACGTGGTTGTTTGGGCTTTCGTACTAGAACCGTTTCTAAACTACGAACTTTCCAACCACAACATGGATCCGACAGTTGTCGCTATTACACCCCTTTCGGGGCCCTCCGTTGAAAATGCTATATCAGCTATCGAATGAGAGACAGACACCTGCTAGCCACTTATATGGTACAAGCCGTATGTTGAGTGTGGAACCAGTCTCGCGTACGAATACGTGTAAGGTCGGTCCGGGCCGCTTCATCAAACAATACCGCGATATAAGCAAGTACATGTTAGAGGGTAACAACTAAAGGATCAATGCCCGCACAATACTTGTGCGTACTGGCCGTACAGCACTCCTACGCATAGATCGGCTCTGATACCACTGTTGGGGATCGGTGCGGAAAACAAAAAATTTCCTACGAAGAAACCCCAAAACTTGCCTAGGATCTATCTATGTAGTAATGCGGTAATGGCTGATGTGTAGATAATACATACCCTTGTAGACCGTACGCGGTTAACGTTCTGCGGGAACGTGGTAGATGTAGTCGTACTCGAAGCCGACCTCAAGGTCGCGAAGCTCCTCGCAGGTCACACCTTGCTCCTTCTTGATCTTCATCATCTTCATCGTGCAAAAGCTCCGGCTCATGACATTCTAGCACCCCAAGTGTTGTGCCTCGTGTCTTCGTACACATCCGGTGCACGATGAGACCTCCGGCTCCCCGATCCCGCCGGGAGTGCGGAAGTTGATATTCGGCTAGGAATCCTTGCAGCATAACAGCGTGCTGCAGGTGTGCCTCGATCGCACAGCCCATACTTGGGGCCATGGTCACAAGGTATAGAGAGAGAGGAGGAGGAGAAAGTCAACCAAAGGACTTCTCCAATTGTGTATCTTAGTCCTCCCATGGACACCCCCTTATATAGGCGGAGGGGGGCGTACCCTCTCCATTAGGTGCCCCATGTGGGACTAAAACAAAGGGAAAAAGGGCAAAAGGAAACGGGGCAGCCTGCTGGGCCAGGACTGCCAGCCCATCAACCAGCAGCAGCAAAAGAGCTGCCAGCCGGGTGGGCCGGCGGCGCCCACCGCGGCCCAGCTCAGCAGCAGTGGCCAGGAAGGGGGCCACCAGCCAGGCGGGCCGGCCTTGCCCTGTGGCCCGTGATGCTAGCGGCCCAAGGTGGCCACCCGGCCCCAGTCCTGCCCGGGTGGGCCTGCAGCGGCCAGCGGCCCGCTCGCCTGGACCCCACCTGCCTGGGTGGGTTGTCCGTCCCGCCAGCGACCTAGTTGGCACAGCCCGCCAGCTGGCTCCCCGCGAGCTCCTCTTGGGCCGGGTTGAGCTGGCCTGGCAGCGGCTGCGGCCAGCTGGTGTCCGCCCTGTGCGGTGGATATTATCCGTCGCCCACGTGGTTGTTTCCTTTTTCCTTTTCCTTTTATTTTTCTGCAGCTTTTATTCTAGGCCTTTTCCCTCTGGGATTTGGCCTAATAAAAAATTTGCCTTTATAAATCCTAATCTAAATATTATTTATAATATATTAATTCACAATTAACATATAATAAATATATATTTAAATTCCCATTTATACGAAAACACTTTTCGGGTCTTTTCCTTTATTCTTTCTCCGAACAACTTCGGATCTCTCCGTGGAACGATTTCGGCTTTCTCTCTTTCTCTACTATCATTCTGTCTTACGAATGATCGCTCCATCGTACCCTTAAGCGTATCCTCTCACGGCTCGGGAATGCTCTAGACATGATCTGTATCAATGATCAATAGAGGGACCAGGGATATCCATGTGATCCCTATGCATTCCTGATGACAATATCGTTTGAACCGTCTAAATGTAGCATCCTCTTCCTTTTGTTTCTCGATACAACTTGTCCGAGATCCGATCATTGGTATCCCATACCTTTGTTCAATCTCGTTCACAACAAGTTATGTTTTCTTATTACCGTGATATTACATCCCCGTGACCTAGTCACATGTTGCAACATTTTTAGATGTAATCTCACCAAGTCGGTCGCATGTATCTTTACCCGTCATGTGGGTGAACAAATCCTGGTCTTGCAGTCACACGTCATCTACTATTCCTTCAGAATACCCAATGTACACCTTTATTGCCACCGCGTTACCAGATGACGGTTGATGCGGTCTAAGAAGCCTAGGGAAACAGTGAGTAATATGAGCTCACGGTCTAAGGATAAGGAGTCTAGGTATAGCTGTTGCAACAATAAACTATATTACTTGATCGTGTTGCAATCCTTTGAGGAATGTCCAATCACATCATTCTCCAATGATATGATCTCGTTGTCAGTTGGCATAAATGCCCATGATCTTGAAACCCAGATCATCTTCCTGACCAACGAACTAGTATGAATAGAGGCTACTAGGGACTTTGTTGTTTCATACCACACCTGTACCAATGTTTCTACTTGGCACAGTTATAGCACAATATGAAACTACTATAAACTAACTGAGATATGACAATAAAAACCTATTTATTATTTGCCTCTAGGGCATATCTCCTTCAAATACCGGTAGCCAATACCCAAGAACCACATTGTTTAACAAGCAAAGAATACACCGATAATGTGTATATCATCTATGTACCTAAGCTGGACTTTTCCAGTCTTTTTCCTTTCTATAAAATATTTACCAGATTGTCTTTCAGCATTACCTTTTCTTCTTAAAAGAATCTATCAACATCAATAGTGGTGCCATACATATGACACATAGTCCAAAACATGTATAGTCAAATACTAATACCTTTAGACTTGCACTTTGAAGTTAATCACCATCATCAAATGTTTGGCATTCATTCAAATTTCATTCCTTTTAGTAATCCTTCTAATGTAGTAAACATTTTACCTACATATTTTATCCATCATTATCATGACAACTTTCATGATCAAGATACTATAGCTTATAAAGGTGAATCATGAATATAATGTTAGTTCCCAAAACTTTTTTGGGAGTTCAGGACACCTAGCGTCCCCAACCTTCACAAATTCTCATACTATATGCAAACACGTATCTTACTAAAATTATATTCTATCATATTGTAACCAAACATTGTTTCAGATATCACAATATCTTTCACGCATGATGGTTTCTGAAACAATTCTTTTAGCTCCTAGATAACCTTGATATTAAAACAATTTTTCAATATCAAGAATCATGGAGGCTAGCATGATACTTTGATACTAACGCTGTAATTTGTTACTCTTGATTCAATACAACTTGTTGAATTTCACGGAGTAAGTGAGGTTTTGCTGAAAGTTTGCAATAGTACTTTAAAATTTAGATTGATACTCATAAAACAATACGATACCAGTTCGTGAATTTTGTTTTCATAATCCTATAGTTATATGATCGCAATCATAGCTAAACACAAGGTAGTAAATGAATGCCAGTAACTTCAACGAAGTATGCAAATTCACTTCGAATCAGTTTATGATAAATTGACTTCAACTTTAATCATATTACTATGTGAAGTCCCACTCAAAAACGACATACCTCTAGTCATTTTTTGTCATTACATGAACCAAATTCACTACGCCACAACCGATCGTGTGGGAATCATATCATCCATATGACTCGTGATTTACCTTTCAGTTCATATTCTGAGGCCATGTATGTACATGCTAGGCTCGCCAAGTAAGAACCTTAGTACTCGCGTGTGTAAAACTGTCTTACGCCTATTGTATGCGAACTTAGAGTCTATCACACCCGATCATTGGATGGTGCTTCGAAACGACGAACTTTCTTAATGGTGCATACTAAGGAAGACCATATTATTATCTTGATATATAGTAGGAGGGATCATCTTATAATGCTACCGCCAAGTTCTAAGCTAGACATAAGCATAAATAAGATGCATCAAAGGATAAACATCACATGCATATATAATGTGATATGATATGGTCTTTCTCACATTCGATCTCCATCTTGTGCATCTTGGTATGATCTTCATCACTCCAACGGCGTGCAACCAAGGTCCATGGCGCCACCATCATGATTGTTCTACACTAATATAATTACATGGTTTTCCATTTTTCGACACGTAGGGCATAAAATAAAATAACAACCATATGGCTCCTACCGGTTGTTTTACAATAAAAAACATTGCATACAACAATCTTTGTATCATAGACCATATCATATCATATGCCCTGCAAAAACAAGTTAGACACCTCTAATTTTTTTGCATATTTTACGCAGTTGTGTGATTTCTAGGAAAGAATCGTTCTACCTATGA
The DNA here is from genome assembly GCA_916181665.1 of Avena sativa. Taxonomy (NCBI): domain Eukaryota; kingdom Viridiplantae; phylum Streptophyta; class Magnoliopsida; order Poales; family Poaceae; genus Avena; species Avena sativa. The sequence continues at coordinate 276,690,601 of OV702292.1, forward strand.
ATTTTAGCCACAATGTTGACAATCAAGTTATTTGCAAACCATCGTAAATTAGATCATGATTTTGTTGGGAGAGACAGACACCCACTGAGCCACTTATGCAATACAAGTTACATGTCAAGCGTAGGACAGGTCTCATGTGTGAGGACATGTAAAGGTAGTCCGGGCCACTTCATCCCAACATGCCACCATGATCAAAATTTATGCAAGTATGAAACAACAAGACTATGAACACCCATATCTCTATGTGTTCTAACTGTACAAAGCATATACGCATACACACAACTGTGATATTACTGATGGGGTTTGTTGCATAGAAAACAAAAAAATCTTGCGGTTGCAACCACCAAGATCATATCTAGGAGATACATGTAACAGTTTCATATGGACTCACCCTCGAAGACCGTAACGCAGGATAATGTTCCTACAAACAAACTTGGATGTTGTAGAGTGTACATGACCGTCCTCAAGGATGCTCAGATGATCAGCACAAAAAGAGGACGTTCCTCCGTAATCGGTCACACGTACGGTGTGCCGACGACTCTGGTGCCTTGCTCCATGTTGGGCAGCTAGCGGATCCCCAGGAACTCAGCCAACACTATGACATGGTGGTGATGGTGGTGGAGAAGATCTTGAGCAGGTCTTCTCCTAAGCACCTCGCTCGTGGCAATGGACAAGGCTAGAAGGGGAGGAAGATGCCAACCAAAGGGCATATTAAAGGAAGGGAGAATGGTGTTTTATGTGTGGATAGGGGGTCTCCACCTCATCCTTTTATAGGAGAGGGGGGATGGTTACAAGAGGCTTGCACCATCCCCTAGTGGTGCCCCCACCTCTCCCCTATTGATGGTGGTGGAGTATCCACTGACGCAAATCAAAGGGTCACCAAAATTCCATTAATTCTGCACTCAAAATCAAAGGTCTTTCCATTAAAGCACTTTAATTCACTTGGTTTAATGCCACTCAATTTAATGAAAACTTCATTTAATGAGTACTTCATTTAATGAACACATTAACATTTTATCCCTCGCAATATTTCGATACACCGAAACTATTCTGGCAGTTTTTATTAGAACAATTCATGTGTTATCCATTATTTTCTCCAGTGTTCCCTATCCACGCAAATGCGTCGACTAACCTTAACTGTGTCTCCCTATGGGTCGTGAACTATGTGGACTTGATCTAGGCATTCTCTGATCAATAATCATTAGCAGGACCTAGAGATCCATAATGACTCCCACCAGTTCATGCGATGACTTAGTGATCACATGACCTTTTATTCGCAGTAACCAATTCCTTTTGTCTCGCGATATTTTACTTGTCCGGGATCCGATCATTCGGTATCATCCATACCTAGTTTGATCATATTACTAACTAGTACGCTTCTCATTCTCGTGATATAATATTCTTAGTGATCATTATCACTTGCTTGTAAGCTATGTTAATGTGATATCACCGAGAAGGCCCTGAGTATATCTCTCCGTCATCAGGATGGACAAATCCCACTCTTGCTCCAGAGGCTCAACTAACACTTTCCAAGTACCCGACAACACCATTATAATCTTGTTATGGTGTGACGTTTGATGGAACCAAAGTACCTTTCGGTGAAAGTGATTGATCGTGATCTCATGGTCTAAGGACATTGAGTTACTATGAATGTGATAGCAATATAAACTTGAGGACATGATCGTATTTCTACATATACTTGGGGTGATTGTTCATCATATAATTCTCATATGATATGACCTTGTTATTAACAACATCCAATGTTCGTGATCAGGAAACCTGTGATCATTAGTTAATCAACAAGCTAGTATTAAGAGAGGCATTACTAGGAACATTTTCTCTTTATAAATCACACATGTATTAATGTTTCCTATTAACACAATTATAGCAAGAAAAATAAACATTTATCATAAATATGGAATAAGATAACAACCACTTTATTATTGCCTCTCGGGCATAGTCCTTTGACCCGCTCACCTACTACCACCTCCGCCAGGTATGTCCAAACGGCATTTCAAGCTACTCACTCGCGGGGTTGCTGCTGCCAGACCAGGTGTTTCATCCCCAAAGCTCAAGTCATCCCAGTGCACCATTACCTTCAATGCCTGTGACCACCCCGCTTCCACCAAGACTGTGGGCACTCTCCCCATGATCTGCACCCTCACCATCAAAACATCATAGTCGCGAAGACCATCATCAATGGAGGCAGAGGCCTGAACATGATCTCCACTGAGACTTTTTCCCAACTGCACGTTCCTTACGATAGGTTGATGCCGACCATGCCGTTCTTCAGAGTGACCAATGGATCCCCCATACCCATTGGGCAGGTGTGCCTCTCTGTCATGTCCGGGACACGTGACAACTATGGCACCGAGCTCATCGACTTCGACGTGGCGCACATCAACCTCCCGTACAATGCCATCCTCGGCTATCCCACCCTGGCCGAGTTCATGGCCGCCACTCACCACACCTACAACATGGTAAAGATGCTTGGAGGCAGCGGCGGGGTCATCACAGTTTGTTGCGACGAGGTAGAGGCCTTGCGCTCCCGTGAGAACGCCTACAAGACTGTGGCTGCTACCTACCCTAAGGACGTGGATGCCCTGGATTATGTTGGAATCTCCACAAGGAGGAAGCAGATGATGGCCCAAGAAAACGCAATGGCAAAGACGGCAACAGCCGATCTATTCCCGCCTCGTGAGGAGTTGGGCGTGGTCGGTGCCCGCGTCCTCAAGAGGGACTAAGGACCGCCCCTGCCCATCCTCGTGAGCAACGGGAAGGCTACTGAGGATGGCGATGACCCGAGGGCTCCGGACTTCCCGATGGGCTCCACCCAGCGTTCGTGCAACGCCAGCTGCCCCCACGGTTTCGACCGAGCTACTAGCTGAGAAGGTCGATCAGGCTACTGGAAGGTGAACAAGCATCCCCGAACGACACGCCTGACTCCACAACTTTTTGAAGGTGACCCTCAAAAAACCCTCATCCCTTACAACTTTATCTCTTGTAAGACCATGTGCAAGTCATGGTGGTGTTGCAATAAGCTTGAATTGCCAGCGGTTTTTTCTTGGATCTTGTTCTTTGTGCACGCTTTGCTATTTGGTTTTTTCCTTAGAAAGGCATTTCTCCAAAACCCGTTTTGCCAGGGTTCCCTCACATCTGCCGCACGAGTGGGGGCTAAGTACGATGCTCATCACTAGGTCACTCCCCGTCAACATTAGAGCCTAAAGTGTCGAGCTCTGGACTTACGGACTAGTTCCTACCATAAGTCACCTCACCCATGGTTCCTGGTGCTTCAGATACTCCTGCGGCACATGTATGGACCTCTAGCGGCATGTGCTTTTTCCCTACGACCCACTCTTGGTAAGTTCTACGGGCGACTCATGAGGCAAATCCCTCTAGCAGCCAATATCTCTAGGACCTATAGTGTCGAGCTCTGAACTTACGGCATGTTCCTCGGCTCTAAGTTACCTCACCCATGGTTCCTGGCCTTTAAAAAAGTTTTATCAGCGCACGGGCTCATGAGGCTCTACCCCTCCTTGTCCCAATCTCTCTAGGACCTAAGTGTCGAGCTCTGAACTTACGGCCCGCTCCTCGATTGTAAGTTACCTCACCCATGGTTCCTATCGGCTCGTGAGGCACTTCCATCTAATGGCCCAAATCTCCAGGACCTAAAGCATCAAGCTCTGAACTTACGACCCGTTACTTGCTATAAGTTACCTCAGACATGGTTCCTGGCCTTTAAAAAATCGTCACGACGGCTCGTGAGGCACTGCCCCTTCGTGACCTAAGGTCTCGAGGACCTAAAGTGTCGAGCTCTGAAATTACGGCCCATTACTCGACTGTAAGTTACCTCTCCCACGGTCCCTGGCCTTTAGAAAATGAAGAATCCCCATGATATCCTGATGGGATTCTCCTCGAGAGGTTTGCGAGGCGGATCGTGAGGCACTCACCCCTCTGGTAGCCAGAAAACTACAGGGCCTAGTGTGATGAGCTCTGAACTTGCCGCTCGGTCGTGGAGTTAAGTTACCTCACCCACGGCTCCTAACGCCTATAACTTTCCACATAAATTCATTACAACCCCCCCCCCCCCGTCCGCAGTGCATATCCTCCTCTACAGTCGTCTCCTCGAGAAGCTCTATGAGGGGCGCGTGAGGCAAAACTCTGTGGAGCCGCGGTCGCTGGACTTGCACCCCAAAAAGGGTCCAATGAGAAGCTGCTCACCAATAGTATGGCCCCCGTGCAACGACACTCCCCACGGGAGCAAGCTCGCGGTATAACAGCACGCGCAAGCCTCGAGGAGGTTAGCGTCGCCCAAACAACTAGACCCAGAAACGCGCGGAAGCTCCACGTGAGCCATTACGCATGATCCACGGTGTATCGAGCAAGACCCCCGGCAAGAGACGCCTGGTGAGGGCACTTTCTCCTAGCGCCGCCTCAAGAGGCCACCTAATTTAGCATGGCCTCCGCAAGCCCCTCTCACGAGCCCTGGTTTCTTGATGCCAAACCCTGGGCGGGTTCACAGGGAGGCTCACAAGGCCCGCTGCCTAGGAACATGATACACCAGCCGTTGCCATTTTTGCTGAACCGGCTCCGTGCCATGGACACCAAACTCCCATGCATTACAACAAAAACATGCAAAAGGAGAAGCGACAAGCCCGAAGATCTTACATACACCAATAACAGTCTTTCTTACAAACCCTGGCTATTGAACAGGAAGTTAAAGAACGCTACATCAACGCTAGAAAAAGACCTGTGGCCCCGTGGGCACGGTGGTGGACACGACGCGGACCCTGCCTCCTCTTCTCAAGGGAGGCGTGGCGGGTAAGCGACCCGACACAGCAGTGTGTCAAACACCGAGACAAAGAAGTCCCATCCACTGGTGTAGCGGAACCGTGGCACGAAGCTGCGCTGGATGTGTTGGGAGACGAGGAAGCAATTCCATCCGTCGCAGAGGTACATCCCGTTAGCCGGACGGGCCTCGACGCTCACTTGCCACCTCTCGTGCCCGCTAGAGTGCAGCAGCTCCACCTCCTCAGGAAGATCCGTCATGACCATGAGTGTGAAGAGTGAATGGAGCCTCACCCTGGCAAACCAGTGAGAACTCCCAAGGATGACGACAAAGTCGATCACCTGGGCAGGCTCGGGGTAATCTTCTATCTTGATCATCACCGGAGGAGGCAGCATGGTGACTAGCACGGGAGACCCTGTCTCGGCACCAAACCTTCCACCGCATCCCTAGCAGCGACCATGGCCACTCCCGTGTGGGCGCCCATGCCCGTGTCTTACCGGAGCCTCACTGGTCGGCACCTCCATGCTCGAGGGTGAGGTAGTAGCTGGAACGACACCATGACCCCCCTCTTTCCTTTGCCACTGCCTCATAGGTGCCCAGGGCCGCGCTTCACGGGGGGCCTCCTCCGCCTTAGGTGGAGGAAAGGTAGGAGCACCCTCGCCCCCAACCATTGTGGCCTCCCCGTTACGACATTGGGAAGAGAAGGGGACGCCATCAAGAAGGACGAAGTCTTCTCACGAACATGGAGTGGAGTGGAAGGGGAGCAGGGGGGTGGAGTAAGGTGATCACGTTCCCACGCCCTGATATAAACGAGGCCATTTGAAAAGACGTATCAGTGTGCCAGGCATGCGATATAACTGCGAGGCCCCACGCGTCGTCATATCCTGGGAACAACTCCCGGGGCGGAATTGACATTCCCAAGATTTTCGATCAAGGACTCATGGACACTTCAAATTCACTGCCAGGATGAGGGCATGGCATCTCCATGTTGACCAAGCAAGCGTCGGGACCGACTAATCGTCCTAGACCACTTGCCCCTTCAAGTCCATTAGAGGACACGTGCAAGCCAAGCGCCCGGGGGCTACTGTCAGGGCCCTGGTGATCGGGGTGCCACGTCCCGATGGTTAGCAGACCCAATACTAATAGAGCAGGGCCTACAGGAGGCCGCAACACCACTGGATATGGCACATGCGGGTGTGCCCTCGCGAGGCTCTACTTTGCGATGAGACGCCCTCTGGAGGAGGATCCTCCCTCCTACAGAGCTCCACAATGCAACCCGTACTTGAATGCTCTGGAGCATGCTCCGGGGCCCTTTGGTAATCTCACCAAGTAGCCACCATTCGAGGAAGGCCACGACAAGGGGTGCGGCGGCTCTGTGCCCTCCATTCTCCTCGGTAAAGGAAGGTCCGGTCCACCATCTTTTCTACAACAAAAGGACATGCAACTTCCGCTTGGCAGGCGAGCCACCTTGCTGTTTAGGTGCAAGGGAGACAGCTGGTGGCGCCGGATAAGGACAAACGAGGGAAAGGAAGGCCACTTTACTAGCAGATGGGGAAGCACCCGAGGCCTAAGACTTGGTCCACTAAAAAGTAGTCATGTAGACCAGGACCTCAAGGATCAGCACTATGGTGACCATTCCCACCCATGGACCGGGGGACGAGGCTCGACACCGCCCTATATAAGGAGGCCTTCTCCTACCTTAGAGGGGATCGATCCTGGAGATCTGAAACCCTAGACTGTCATCCTCCATTGTATCCTCACAAAGAACGTGAGCAATACAATGAAGCAGGAGTAGGGGCTTTACCTCCTCACGAGGGTCCCAAACCTGGGTAAAAAACTGTGTCACCTGATGAGAAACCATTGCGAACCTTCAATGAAGAGCGTCGCCACGCAATCATCGAAGAGGTGCACCGGCTGCTTGCCGCAGGGTTCATCCTACCCATCAAGTACTCCAAGTGGCTGGCCAACCCAGTCGTGGTTCTGAAGAAGAACAACACCTAGAGGATGTGTATCGACTACACCAACCTCAATAGCACCTACCCAAAGGAGGAATTCATCCTCCTGTGAATCGACCAAATCATCGATTTGACCATGGGGTCCAAGTCACTGTGCTTCCTCGACATGTACGCTCGCTACAATCAGATAAAAATGGTCGTCGAGGATGAAGAGAAAAGGGCTTTCCTCATGACGTTCGGAGACTTTTGCTATACCGTGATGACATTTGGCCTCAAGAACACCAAGGCGACCTACTAGTGGTGCATGTAGGAGTGCCTAGTGATCCAAATTGGCCACAACATCCACGTCTATATCAATGACATGGTGGTGAAGTCGACTCACTAGAGCGACCTACTCGCCGACCTGGCCGAAACTTTTGCGAATATATGGAAGTATAACATTAATCTCAACCTAGAGAAGTGCATGTTTGGTGTACCCACCGGCCAGCTGCTGGGGTACGTGGTCTCCAAAAGAGACATTTAAGCAAACCCCTCCAAGATCAACAACATCACGTGACTCGGGAAACCCGAGTGCCTACGTGATGTCTAGAAGCTGGCAGGGCGAGTAGCGGCTCTCATTCGCTTCATCCCCCGGCTCGATGAATAGGCAATGCCTCTCTATCGCCTGATGTTCAAGAACCCCACGTTCGATGGGACAGCAAAGCCGACCGCACGCTCAATGCACTGAAGGAGGTTCTACTTGCAGCACTAGTGCTCACCCCGCCTCTCAATAAGGAGCCAATGATTGACTATGTCGCGGCCTCCAACCGAGTCGTCGGCACCGTGATGGTCGTTGAGCGACCCGAAGAGGGCAAGGAGCGCTCTGTGCAGCCTCCCGTATACTATCTCAAAGAGGTCATCACCGACTCGACGCAACGCTACCTGCGGTATCAGAAACTAGTCTACGCGGTCTTCCGAGCCCAATGGCGGCTACCTCACTACTTCCAAGAACATCCTATCGAGGTTGTCTCCTCCGCCCTGCTGCTGGACATCATTCACAAAAGCGACGCGATAGGGCAAGTCACTAAATGGGTCAACAAAATCGGCGTCCACAACATCAAGTATGAGCTACGCAACGCCATCAAGTCGCAATCTCTAGCCGACTTCCTCGCTTACTGGGAAGAAGTGCAGTAGCCAGAGACGCTGCCATATCTCCACTACTGGTACCTCCACTTCGATGGATCCTATAACTCGGACGGTGCCGGGGCTGGAATAATCCTCACCTCCCCCAAAGACGACAAGCTCCGATATGTGTTGTAGTTCCACTTCACTCCCTGTACCAACAACATGGCCAAGTACGAGACCCTCCTCCATGGCATGCCAGCAGCCAGGGATATGAACATCAATCGCCTTAAGTGTTATGGAGACTCCGACCACGTCGCCGCACAAGTCGCTAGCACATATGACACCGTCGCCCCCAACATGATAGCCTACCGCCAAGCAGTGGGCCAACTAGGCGGCTATTTCGCTGGCTACTCCATCGAGTGGATCGATCGAAGGAAGAACGAGGAAGCTGACACACTCTCCGGCATAGGGTTGGCTCGGCAAACACCACCACTATGCATCTTACTCAACATCATTGACAAACCTTCGGTCTCCTCCGAAGGAGATCGACATAGCGATCCCACTACAACCCGAGTCCGCTCTAGTCGCGCTGGTCACAGAACCTAGCAATTGGACCGAGCCCTACATCGCCTACCTCGAACACTAGAGACTGAGGCACGGATAATGATGCGCTACTGTAAGTCATTGGTCATCATTAATGGCGATCTCCACAAATGCGGCATGGAAGGCGTGTACAACGCTACGTCCAACCAGAAGAGGGTCGCAAGATCCTGCAGGACATCCGTGCTAGTGACTACGGCCACCACGCGGGTGCAAGGTTGCTAGTCGCCAACGCCATGCACCACGGCTTCTACTGGCTCACCACACATGCTGACGCCATCAACATTGTCCAGTGCTGCGTCGGGTGCCAAAAATACGCCAACCAGATACACATCCCTGGTTCGGCCCTCAAGGCTATCCCCGTTACATGGCCATTCATCGTCTGGGCATCAACATGGTGAGTCGATTCAAAACTTCACCATCATGCTACACCCACCTCCTAGTCACAGTCGACAAGTTCACATAGTGGGTCTAGGTGAACCCAATCAAGAAGCGTGATGGCAAGACCACCACCAAGTTCCTCTGATAACTCATATACCGGTACGGTTACCCGCATAGCATCATCACCAAAAACAGCACCAATTTTGCCAAGGGCGTCATGGACGAGTTATACGAGGAGCACGGCATTCAACTCGGCCTTGCCCCAGTTGCCCACCCGGAGTCAAATGGCCAATTGGAACATGCCATTAGAGCGTCCTCCATGTCCTCAAGCCACGACTGTAAGTCCCCCTTGAGCGGATGCCAGGATGCTGGGTAGAGGAGCTCCCCTTCGTGCTCTAGGGCATCCACACCTCTATCAACCGATCAACAGGGTTCACCCCCTTCTTCATGGTTGTAACACCCTCGAATCGTCCCTATGCAAGTTTCAGCGATTCCTGCCAAACCCGCATAGAAACGATTCACAGATGCCCACTAGGCACTTGCGTGCGGGTGGAAAACGAAGTAATATCATTACACCATAGTCCATGATGGGACCCACAGAACATATATATACAACAAGGACTCCATGAGTCAAGAATACAGATATATAGTACAAAGATCCAATTCACCTCGAAAACGATACAACATCCGAGTATGGATAAGATGCAAATGGGACTAAGAGCCCTGAAGAATAACCAATGGCGTCCATAACCCTGCCCAGGCCAAGCCGGAAGGGTAACCCTGCTAACGACGTCGATCTCAAACCTGCTAAAACAAAAGGGGTGCTGACAAAGGGCAAAGGAAAAAGAGGAGCGTCAGTACTGAGGCCAGTACACGGCGAGGCTAGAATTCAGCGGCTCTTGCCTACATAGGTATGGTGGACCGAAGCGGCAGCGCAGCATGCACTAAACAACCTATAGAGACTCGATACATCTGTTGGCTATTAGAGAGGGGTAAGAAAGGCCTATCCAAATCCAACCTGATACTAACACCACTCATACCCATCCTGGTATTCCCCCTCGAGACCAAACGAGGAAGTCAAACCGAGGAACTCACACAGTTGACAGTTTTATTCATTCCATTATAGTTGAAGCACTTACTAGTCAGATATAGATAGCATGAGTCATCCTGATAGCATAAGTAGTAGGCAGTTTTAGTTAACCATTCAGTTGTAGTTGCAGTACTTACTAGTCAGATACAATTAGCATGTGACATCCCAAACCCAGCAGTTGTTGGCACTTTTATTTCATTCCATTGGAGTTGCGATACTTACTAGGCAGGTATAACATGACACAACACACCCCAGTTCCACCAGTTGTTGGCACTTTTATTGTCCATTCCATTGTAGTGAAGCTGATTACTAGTCACATATTAAGTCAAATTTATAGCACTACTTTAGTTATGCTTGTCTATGATCGAGATACTGTGCTCCAAGTCATCTATAACCGCGGACATGGCTTTCAGGAAGATTTACCCTGCAGGGGTGCACAAATAGCAACACACGCATGATCAACCTCAGAAAAACCAAATAAAAACCCAACGAGGCTTTCACGATAAAGAAATCACAGGATTCGTAAAATATTTCAGGGGGCCACCCCACTAAGATACCCGCAACAAAGTTGGCTGGCTCCGAGATGGACCCAGGGTTTGTGTCAATGGCTATAAACGACTAGGAACCCGAAAGTGTGACTGGGCTTGTCGATACCGTGAAAACATTCCACATTCCAAAACAGTACATGTGCTCCACGCATAATCGTAAATAAAGAAGTAAAGCATGGCATAAGTACAGGATAGTAATAAATCCCCAAACTACTTTGTGGCCCCAAGAAATAAGAAATGAATCAAGCTCTGGCTAAGGGGATTCATGGTCCCACATGCGGATAGTGCGATAGTCAAGGAACATGTATCAAGTACTTGGGGTCCTACGGGACACAAGTGAGCGTGGAAGAACCAAATAACATCTATTTCCCACCGATGCCTCTGCATTAGTTATATCTATTCCTAGTAATTTAATTATCAGTTGAAATTAAAGTCATGATCATCTCCACCATAAAGCATATGACAACATTCCAACAACTGTGTGGTACTTCACGACACGAGATCGCACCTGAGCAAGCGACTACGACTCGCAAGACCATCTATCTACCAAACAACAGGTAATAGGAGGTGTCCAAAGCAATATAGAGGCTGCAGGGAATATAAATGGTGCACGGAAACTAAAGCATCGTAACACGGATAGAAATAGATCAACAGGAGGAAGTAAAGACTATAAATGCAAAATAGGTAGAAAGGGGGAGAATGCTCGCCTGGAAAAATGAGCCGAGATACACCGAAGAACTTGTCGATACTCGCATCAACTCAGCGGCCTAATCCGTGAAGAAGCAAAACACTAAAAGAAACACCGGATGCACTATTTAATACTACGGCAGAAGATCGAGCATGATGCAGGTATGATGCATGACATGGCAAAGATGCGGTGCAATTAGACATTATTAAGCGGAACTGGGGTCCCGACAATTAAATAGAAGGTTCAAGTTTTTTAGATATCCCGCAATTTAAATGTTGTATTAGCAAGCAAAATATGACATCGGTTCGCTATGCAAATTTAAATGGAGATGATATAAGACTAGAAAAATCCGCATATATCCTCCATATTTAGGTATAAGGTGAATCGGCATAATGCCCCCAAACAAATAAACATGTATGCGTGCATGAACAATTCAATATGCAACAAATAGTATATCATATTATAAAATAGGGGCGGATAGGGGTCGCACATCGGGGACTCGACGATCTTGGGGCTCGGAGGGGTTCGAGATCGATCTCGGCGCCTTCGGTTCCGGGAAGTTCTTAGGGTTCCGTGTGATCGATCTTCGAGAGTGTCAAAAACGTGTTGGAGAGCTTGTCCATTGGTCATCAAAGGCCACACATGTGGTACCACATCATCACCACTTTACCAGATAGACACATTGGGACAACAAACCAGTAACACCACTATCATCGGGGTCACACACGGCCTAGCGCAACGAGGCAGAAAAAGAAACGGAGCACGACAACCTGCTTTCTTCTCTTCTCGACGAACACGGGCGAATAGGGCAGAGGTGTGTTGGGCGCACGCTGCAGAGGGAGGCAACCGGAGGCGGTGCAGAGAGCACGGCCTCGTGGAGCTGTGCTGGAGCAGGGGAAGCAACCCCCGGTGTCGCTGCAGAGAAGGGCTGGCGGGGCCCTGCACGGTCGCGTGCAGGTCGAGGTGGCGTCAGACAGAGGGTGGCGCTCGTGAGGCGGAGGCCGGTGTCAGCGCGACGCGGTCGAGGCGAGATCTCACACAGGCGGGGTGACGCGCGCTCACCAGAAGCAGCGACGACGTCTGGACGGAGGGGCTCCCACGGCAAGTCCCCGTGCGGTGGCGGCCAGAGGAGCTCGGGCCGAGGCGCTGCAGAAGGAACTCCTCTCCGGAAGCGGAACGCGTCCGCACACGGGCGGACCTGGCGGTGGAGAAAGGGGCGCCATCGGGGACGAGCACGGGGTCACCGAAGGAGGCCAACACGGAGGGAGGCCGACGAAGCGGGGCCTCTGGCCCGGCGGCCGGAGGCGAGCACGAAGGACGGCGGCGGCTTGGGATGTGCGGTAGGAGGAGGACACGGTGACCTGGGAGGAGCCAAGGGAGGAGATTGAGGCGGCGGAGAGACGCTCGGGCTCAGGCGGCCGCGCGAGGTTGCTGGGGATCGAGGCCAGGTAGGGGTTGCCTGCGAGCGACACGGAGACAAGGTGGGGCCAGGGAGAATGGCCGCTGGGGCTGGTCCATGCGGGTGCGGGCAGGGTCGACCGACAACGTCGCAGGGCTGGGCTCGCGCGCGTGTGGTGTGTTTGTGCCGTGTACCGTGATGAGGAGCACGGCTGGGTGGAGCGTGCGAGAGTGAGGGATTTCGCGAGAGGCGGCAACGCGAGCGAGTGGGGCCGACTACGCGCGGGATGGGGCGCGCGCTTGTGCGTGCCCAGCTGCAGGTGGTGGCCGCTAGGGTAGGTTAGGGTTTAGGTCGCTGGTTAGGGTTTTGTTTGTGGGGTGGTAGGTGGCTGTCGGCTGGGCCTTTTGGGCCTGGCCGGCGGCTGCCTCCCCCAAATGAAATATTTATTTCTATTTAACTTTAAATATTTTTTAAAAAGTTTTTAGACAAATAAAAGATCCAGATAAGACCGAGCTTTTTATTTAAAGTAAAGACGGGGGATGTTTAGAAAACAAAACTAGGCTTTTAGAAAATAGTTTTAGACAAACAAATGCATGATGACATGAAGATGCTCAAATACAATGTGACATGATGACATGAGCATACAGTTATGATGATGCACAAAACAAAAACTCCAAGCGAATTTCTAGTAGTGGTTTTATCGGGGTGCTACAATGGTGTACGACACCGAAGCCGTCATGCAAACTGACCTCGAGCACGACCTGTCTCGAGTGGTCCACTATGCGGAGAAGACAATGAAGCCTCCCTCCAGGAGGGGATCGATCTACTCGATGAAGCACGTGACCTAGGTCGCTCGCACACTGCCATCTACCAGCAAGGCCTCCATCGCTATCATAGCCGCCGAGTCTGCACTCGCACCTTCTAGGAAGGCGACCTCATCCTGTGACTTATCCAAGACAAAAAGGGAATGCACAAGCTCTCTCCTCCATGAGAGGGGCCATTCACCATAGGGAGAGTCATTGGCAACGGCGCCTACTACCTGATTGACATCCGAGGTGACGGCAAGCTCGATGTCGTGCGACCATGGAACGTCAACCTTCTTTGCAAGTTCTACACATAGAACTCAAACTTGTACACCTCTGTACCCATGCTTAATAAAAATTATGTGTCCACAAATTGTGTCTACTCGCCAACTCTTGTGCAAATCACACTCGTACAATACGGCAAATACGCTAACCAAGGTAGTCAACCCTTGGTAGTGCGACCCGGCACGGCCAAGTAGTGCGGTTCAAGGGCACCGAAAATCATTCACCGTCCACAAAAAATGCCAACCCGGGAGCCACCATCGGATTCGCCTCGCTCGAATGGATCCCCGAGCCAAGACAACCGGGTGTGATTCCCACAGCACCCTGTCCTCTCCATCCTTGGTTGCAGCGAGTCGAACGGTTAAGTACCATGCTCAGGGAATCGGTCAAAAACGAACCCACACGTGGCTCGGGAAAACACCAAGTATGAGAGAATGCCTTAGGTTTGCCAAGGGACTAGCTCCCTGAGCCAAGAGGAGAGACACGCTACACGATAGACAACGTACCACGCCCTTCCCTACCTTGGGCTTACGACTCAAACAGTTAAGTACCACGCTCGGGGACTCGCCAACTCAAACCCGCATGCGTCTAGGGAAAATGCCAAGTAAAGAGTACCCCTTGGAGTCGCCATGCGACTGGCTCCACGAGCCATAGCAAGTCGGCTGAAGCTACTTTAAACAGCTTCCAAACACATCGCTCCCATTAACCATGCCTGCCCTACCCCACCCCACAGTAAATACGCTTGGGGACTCGCACAGTACAAAAAACTACGTAATGCACGACACCATAAATAGCACCAATACGAGTCGACTAGAATTATAGCAAAACGCTCGCATTACAACTAAGTTGCCAAAATACCTTAAATATACTTTGTTCTTCGCTACACTGCCCCATTACACAAATTTCTTTACATCATGTAGCTAAAACTACCTATTCTGCTGCCGGTGAAGAAGAGGCCCCTTCCATGCCCTTGGACCTAATGAAGGGCTTCCAGCAGTTGACGGGTAGGTCGTCAACGACTTCCCGATCACCGATTGGAACAGACGCTCCGAAGCTAAATCGTGGTGCTCCGGTCACTTGTCCCCGGGGCAACATGACTTTCCTAGTAGGGGAGGAGGTCACTCATCGTCAAGACGCATTTCACATAATGGGCAGCCTTCGCATTCAGCGCCAACACATCAGTGATCTGGACGACTCCGGTCGAGGAAGATTACCTGCTGGTCACATCGTCGAGCCTGGATTCCTCGGGGAAGTGCACGAGACCAAGGCTCAGTGCAGTGGTTGCTCGGCAACAAAATGCGGACCACATCATCCACCCGACGATGGTGGGAACCTCCTTCAAGTACTTCCCCACCTTGGTGAAGCCCTCGCGGATCACCTCGATGAGCAAGATATCCTAAAGAATAGCCCGCATGCACATCACCGATGCCTAGGCATTCTCAAGCACCTCTTTGATGTAGTCCTTGGCCTCGTACCGATGCATCGCGGGATCCCTTGGATATACGGTATCTGCAAAGTGTTAGCACAACCGATCGACTCAGAAAGTCATTCAGGGACTTAGAAGTTCGAGGACCCGGCCAAAACAAAAGAGGACAAGGTAATCACCAAGGAGACGCCGACAGTTCTTAATGACGTATTTCTCCAAGTCGGAGAACTTCGCCTACAACCCCACGATAATGGAGTCGGAGGCTTTATGGTCCTTCTTCGACTCCCCTAGCGTGGATCTAGCCTTCTCCGCCTCCACCAGTGCCACCTTGGCCTTCTCCTCTGTTGCGGAAGAAAACTCCTTCGTGGCTTCTAGCTCAGACATCGGCACGTAAACTTCGTGGGCTTGGGCCAGCGCGGAGGCATGAAGTCACTCGAATTCCACACGTCTGTCGTTCGACTCCCTCTGCAATACAAAAATGTGACCAACAGAATGTACAACACTCGAGTTGCTGCTAACGAGCGACCCGACCCTCGAGGACTGGGGAATCATGAAAATTAAAAGTGCTCACTCGCTGCTAAATAACGTCCCGAACCTCGGGGATTAGGCACTCAAAAATAAGCCATCGGTCGCTACTTCTTAGCTACCAGAGCCTCGGGTACTAGGCATACCTCGAGCGCCTGGTTGAGCAAGCGTTGGAGATCGATCGTCCCCATAGATGGCATTGGACATGCCACTCCTTGGGATACTTGCGCCATCAACCTGATGTTGCCATCGATGACCTCGGCCACCACTAGAAACTGGGCTTGGGCAGTCACGGAGGCCCCCCTTGGCAAGGAATCATGGAAACATCAGAGCCTTGGTCACCGCTGACGGGGACACCGACGTCATCTCCTTGGTTGTAGTGGTGTGCTCTACTTCAACCTCCTGGACCATGACACCTTCCTCACGCACGACATTGTCGCCCACGGTACCCTCTGCGGCCACCTCCCCTACTTGGTCGAGGTTGACCTTCTTCTACTTCTTAGCAGTGAGGTCGGGCACCTCGCCGGAGTCAACCTTCCTCTTCTTGGAGGCGTCTTCTCCCTCCTTGACGTGGCTCGAGGGGATTTTCGACATGGTCGCCTGTGTTAGCATCTTCGCCTTGCCCCTGCGAAGTTCAAAACAATCAGTGATTCTGAAATTCTAACGAGTGCAGTAGTCATGCAATTCAACAAAACGGAAAGACTTACTTGGCGACCAGAATAACATGCAGACCCGTGCTGATGTGCGCCGGCTTCTCCAGCTCGAGGCTGAGAGAATGCGTCAACCCCGACTCCAACAGGCTCGCTTGACGCTACGGTTTGGCCGACACCACTAGCTTCTTCACAGACACGTCGGTTGTTGTCTGGGTCTCCGACACCTTTGCCGCAGCTGGGCCTCTGACCCCTTTATCACCGTCAGGGCCTCTGACCCGGTCGCCAGGGACGGGTCCTCCGACCCATTCGCCACGTCTAGCTCCGTTGCTACCTCTTCGGCTTCATCCTCTTGGTCAAGCAACACCGCTAGCTTGGGCACTGGCTTCACCTGCAGTTTCATTTTAGGGTGGGCTTGGTCGGAGTGGGCACCCGCTTCGAGCTTTGCTCGTCAATGATATCGATCTCACTGTCAAGCTCTTCAAGGCTGCGACTAGCCTCAACCTCACGGCACTTCTGGCCACGAGTCTTCCAAGGCACAGAGGGAAGCTCATATTCCTTCATGACCTCCTCCTTTCCCTCAGAGGCATCCCCTTCATCCTTGTCGAGAAGCTCCTCCGGTGTCTCCTCATCTAGTGGAGGCAGCCAATGCTCCAGGATCTAGAAGGTCTACAAATGAAAGCAACACGTGAGCCAAGTAAGCGTCTTGGAAATATGACTGAAAAAGGAAGCGACTACAAACACATAGAGACACTTACTATGGGCGCCGGCCTGCTGTTCGGCTTGTACGAGCGAATCCCCTCTTACAATTGGTGAAGGTCGCCTCCTTGATCTTCTTCAAAGTCACGGAGTAATCCTCCAAGACCCAAAAGTCTGAGCTCGGCCTAGAATGGTCAGATCGCCCGTTATATTCATATATCGAGCTGGCTCGAGTGGCGAGCGACACCAAACATCGCACGAGCCAATAGTTGAAGCTCGGACATCCGACTGTGCATGTCAGCCACGAATGCCTCCTATGCCTTGGGGAGCTTATGCATCGACAACCATCATGGATTACTTCGCTCTGCAGTGTATGTCGGGACCGCCACCTCCTAGGCCAGCAAAGTCCTGCATTCCCCTTCGCGGTTGGCCTGACCGTGGAACAGCTCGAGCCAAAGCGGGAAGTATGGGAAGCAGCCCAGGTAACTTTCATAGAAGGCAACAAAGACCGCCAGCTGCTTGATGCTATGCGTCCCTAAATTGGAGGGTTTAATCTGATAGAAATGGAGGAAACACCTAAAGAAGATAGAGGTGGGAAACCCTAACCCATTCTCTAGATGACGAATTAAAGACATGAACTCTCCCGGTCGCGGCTTGTGCTCGCTCTCGCCCACTGATGGAACTCGTCATTGACCCTTTACGAGGATCCCCGCATCTTTGAAGGACTGCAACAGGGCCGTGGATCACATGGATTTGGACCAAGCAAGCGCCATGAACATAAACATGAACATGCACGGTCTAGAATCTAGATCGCTGCTCGCGCGGAAAGGCAGAGGAGGAAGAATGGGGAACACGGGTGAGGATCTGTACTCCCCTCTACCACTCGCCTTATATAGCGGCGCTGTCGATGATCACGGGCTAGCCATTACTTGGCGGTAATTCTGCTGAGGTTACCATTAGGAATTACCTAACGACTAGTTTGACTAAAACTGATGGTCCAACTTCGATCAAATTGATCACTCGACTCTCCCTCGTCACTCGCTCATGTCCGTCGCTTGAGCGGAGCGACTCAAGCACTTGCCGACTCGCCTAGCTGCGACTGAGAGCATGCTCTTCCCTTCATTGGAGGAGTTCACCACCGATTCGACTAGGTGTCCACTCGGACTCACTTCCTCTGGTTGCCAAAGTTGACACCTCCGCCGAACCCCTGACGTACTCGGGGACTACTGATGGGGATATGCCAATCGGGGTATGCCCAGGAGAGAGATTCGACTGGCCTAGGTCCATACTGAGTGGGCCTACTAGTATGTCGACTTGAAGGATACTTTGAATAAAGTCCGACAATTGGAAGCTGAAGTCCCAAGAACCTAGCTAGGCCCGGTAGAATTACGTCAAACCCTCTGAAACCTAAACTAATTCAATTGTAATCCTATAAACCCTAGCGAGGTGACTCTATATAAACCTATCTAGGGCTCTCATTGTACTTACGTGCTATTAGCTACCCCATCCAAGTGACTTGATGCCTACCCACCGAGCTTGCCGATCTTGTAATCCCTCGCCATTAATACAATCTAGAAGGAAGTAGGTCTTTACCCTATGGGGGGATGAACCTGGGTAAACCCTTGTGTCTGCCCTCAATCGCGACCCGTGGATGGCGAATCACTCTTACCCCAATCATATCAATCGCTACCCCTGGTAGCGACTACCATGGCCATTCCCATGACAGGATGATGATTCTAAAGTGACTCTGTCTTCAAGAATTGGGGGCCTCGACACTACTGTCGGGCAGGTCAGGGAGGATATGCGATTGGTGCGCATGGTTACCCTAGATCTCCATCTTCAAAATGAGGTCAGAGACGTCGCTAGGTTCCTTGAAGACCTGGTGAAGCAGCTGGAGGGGTGGTGGTGGCAGGTTGACGGGATCTTTGGCGAGGAAGGTATGGACATCCTCGAGTCCCTATATTGGGCATTGTTGTCCCTCCTGTACCACCGCCACCCCTAGCTGGATCTTGTCGAGGAGCTCTGGCCCATCCACGAGGAGGTGAGGCCGCAGGCCAAGGCCGTGGTGGCAACCGTGGTGGAGATGGTAGTGGCGTATGCAAGGCGCCACAACTAGTAGCTGGTAGTTTCCCTTTATGTTTTCTCTTAGATGCCTTGAGGGCAAATGTTTTCCCTGTTGACCTTTTGTAATCTCCAGGGACTTTTTCCTTGAAAGATGTTTTTGCATCTTTCGCTGCCTCAGACTCAGGCTCTAATTTCTAGCACCATACGGGTCCTATAGATTCTTGCGACTTTCATCGCGTTAGACCTAGGTACTAACTTAGTACCACGCGGTCCTAAAAATTATTGCAGCCCTTGTTGCCTTAGAACTCGGGTACTTGTTCAGTACATCATGGGTCCTATAGTACCTCCAACCCCCATGCGAGCACCCCAGATGATCTAGACCTCGTTATCGGACCGATGCATCATACACAAGAGAGAAGCAGGTCTACGAGCTTTTTCCCTGCAACTGGTTGGAAACATTCCTCCCACGGGGCCGCGGGAATATACCTAGGGTCACCCTCATGGAACCCTACCTTTTAGAGTGGTCGAATCCACAAATGGTTGGGGGAGACTCCGTTAATAGGGCCGCGGGAATATACCCAGGGTCACCTTCGTGAAAGCCTCCTCCTCCCACAGCGACCGGCCCTCGACAGGTTCCATTTCCGGATGACCCTTAACATTAGGAGGGAAAACGCAAGGAAAGGCCACCCCCAGGGTCTTTCATACAAAGACTGCATTCACTGTAAAGATCCAAGACTAGCACATTTCCAATTCTTCTTGTGGGCCGGAAAAGGCCGCCTCACAAGATATTTGTAATTGTTTAGCCTAATCAGCATGCTTCACGCTAGCTGGGGAACCAATCTCTAGGTGGGATGAATCCCTTCATGTTCCCATGCAAGGGTGGATTCCCTTACGTGAAGCCTTCTTGGGTGCGGGAAAGTTCCTCCCTTTGCCTGCAGAGGGGGGAGATGCCACACCATGACCCTTCTGTGTTCGTCCTAGGCGAGGTGCCGAGGCCCAAGACTTTCTCCGGGGGAAACCCTTTGCTTCATGCTTTGGTGCGGTCCTCTTGGAAAGACCAACCTTGATTGCCCTCATAGCCAGGACGATGTTGGGTGATATTTCCACCATTCTCGCCCCTCAGGGCATAATCCCAACAGGCGCATCCATCCCGGGTTTTGCCTTGGCAGCCTTGGTCGCCCTTGGTGTCCTCCCGGTCCCGACAGTATGGGCAGTCCTTCGTGTGGTGGCCAGGTTTGAGGCGGATGAAGCAGTCTCCATGGGATTGCATCTCCACCGGAGACTTCACCCTTCTTAAGTTCTTGAGGGCGTGAGAGGAGGAGTTACAGATGGGACATTAGGGGCACCGTCATTGTTGGCAGCAGCGACAGCCTCTGATTCTTTGGATTTCTTGTGATCTGCTTCCACTGCTAGGACCTACTTCGTGGGAAGGTGCTTGCGGTTCTTCTTCTTAGCGAGCTCGTCATATCCATCGATGGCCTCCCCAAGTAGAAGCCATCCTTTTTTGGCCTGGGCCAACTTGTCAACCAAAGCGAACAACCCTGAGGTGTTGTCGAGGTCTCTGGTGCTCATATTTTCCCTCATACGAGGGTCTCCGACGTCGACATGGTAGGTGGCGATGATGTCGGGCATGATCTTGGGTATGGTATTTAGCGTATAGCAGAAGTGCTGAGTGATCTTACGCAAGTTCTCCCCGGACTTTTGTGAAAGCTTGTGGAGATCGCTGACGTTCCCCAGACGCTTGAATCCACCGTGGAAGGCCCCTACGAATTGGTCAGATTGGTCCTCCTAGGACTTGATGGAGCCGGCGGGAAGGTTGATGAGCCACACTGGGGCATCGATCTTCAGGGCGAGAGGAAACCAATTGGTCATGACCCTTTCATCCCCTCCTATTGATTTCATGGTGGTGTAGTATATCTGCAAGAAGTACCTCATGTTGGTCTTCCTGTCGTACTTGTCTGGTACATCTGGTCGGAACTTTGGGAAAGTGATCCATCACAGTTCTAAGGTGAAGGTGGCATAGCTAGTCGCAAAAGTAGGGGCGCTCCGCCCAGCTCGTGTTGTCTCGATGTCTTCGTTGGGTTGCGAGGAGGTTCTTCTTCATGGTGGCTCTCTAATCGGTCGTGATTCGGAAGGTGATGAGTGTTCTTGGTAGATCCTTTGTGTGAGGGACGTGGGGGCCTAGCACTAACAGTAGGGCATTTGGTGGTTCCTCGTGCCCCCATGGTAGCAGGGACATGGGCCATCGATCACGGGACGGAAGGTCCTCCATGGATACAGGTGGCGCTCACAAGGTGTGCCAACCATGCTACCCATGCGTTGTCTCGCGAGTTGTCTCCCACTGCTTCTAGCGGAAACTCAAGCATTAATTCCACCGCGGTGAGTGTAGCGGTGGGACTATGGGTCCCAGGGAAAGTATGCGTGGGGTGCTTGCTTCCAGCCAGCCGGGACCACTAAGGCCTAACATCCTCCTCACAGTTGTGCAGGTGCATCTAGATCGGTGAGCAATGCCTTACAGGCTCACCGGCCTCTCGTAGTTGCGCTCCAGCGGTGCGTGTGCCCTCGTCTGAGTGTTCCTTGATGATGGGTGAGTGTTCTAGCTACACGGTTCCCTAGAAACGATGGTCTAACAAGGGCTGGCTGGCGGATTCCTCCTCCTCGCACTAGCGCTCCACCCTTCGTTAGGCGGTGCTAGAACGAGTGGTGGCCCTAGGCATGGTCGTTGGGGTGGAATGTGAAGATGCCGATGTAGATCAGCATGGATGTGCCCCCTACCTGGTGCATCCGATGTTGTGTCTCGGATTTCGACACTAGGTATGGAGGATCCCCTTTTTAGTTTGGCCAGGGGTGCAACCTCCAGCGAGCTCAATCGGCAAGCTAGACAAACACAACCATACATAGATACAGAGGTTTTTACCTAGGTTCAGGTCGCAATGTGCGGATCCTTACATCCTACAGTTGTCTACTATATGGTGGATGATCACACGATTACAAAAGTTTGTTCTTGGGGAAGAACACATCCAGTTCTTTCCCTTCCAAGTCTCCCCCTTTCTCTTGACCAACATCGGCCTCCTTTTATAGTGACAAGGGGACACCAAAATGGTTGGTCAGCATGTTGCAATGGTTGGTCTCAACTAATCTTCACTTGTGTTATACCTTATAATCATACAGATACTATTGGAATTCTTGTCTTGGACGAAAACTTCCCTTTCATTTTGCAATGGTTGACATGTTTGAGTTAGTACTAGATGTACATGTCTCTTCTTTTCTGTATCACGTAGTGTATCGGCATGCTTGCTATAATTATTTTTTAACTCTAGCCTATTTTGCATCATTAATTTAATAGTTGCGTGGCGGTGTATTGGAAACACGGAGCATTGAGAGAATATAATATGTTTATTACATCATATGTCGAGCATTTCATGCAGCGTCACCGCTCCGTTTCGTCTCAGGCATTAGAACCGACTGTGCCCTCTAGTGCTAACTGGGTCGTTCCGTCAAAAGTGACACACGAAACATGTTGTTTAGTTCCACCTCGCCAGTTTACAAAAGCATCGACTAGCTTACAGACTTGGTGGCGCTAAGTGACATCACTAGATCTTTCTTTCCCCCTTTTATCGAGGGATCGGCTCGATATAGGGCACGACATCTCATCTACTTTTTTGGACTATCGAATGTCACGACCAGGTCACCAGCATATTTGCGTGCTATTTAGCTGTTCTTTATTTGTTGAATCTTCTTGTTTGTCGAATGACATTGCTTATAACACTGCAGCATGTCTTCCAACTTTTTCATAGACAACCTACTTAGCTCCTACAGTTATCAATGTTCTCTCTTACCGTCGTGCCCCAGCAGGCACAGAGAGGAGTCTAGTCTTCATTGTTCTTCTGATTATCCTCACTCTCCTCCTGATAGGCTTGCATCAGATAAATAAACCCCTCACCAATGTTTGCATTCTCAATAGTGTGTTGCTAATCAACTTCTTCTTCAAAGATAGGCTCAGCCTATCTTTGAAGAAGAAGTTGATCATCCTATCTTTGAAGAAGAAGTTGATTAGCAACACACTATTGAGAATGCAAACATTGGTGAGGGGTTTCTTTATCTGATGCAAGCCTATCAGGAGGAGAGTGAGGATAATCAGAAGAACAATGAAGACTAGACTCCTCTCTGTGCCTGCTGGGGCACGATGGTAAGAGAGAACATTGATAACTGTAGGAGCTAAGTAGGTTGTCTATGAAAAAGTTGGAAGACATGCTGCAACTATTTTCAGAGGTGATATGATCAGAGGTTGGCATGGAGACAGTGACACCACTAATGTTCACTTGGGGAGGTGGATTCTAGGGATCAGTAAGCATATCTTCATTCTGAGGAACATGCAACTGGTTTCCTGTGGGGCGGGATTTTGATCAGCATTAGCAAGTTCATTTCACATAGCCCAATGCCCCCATCCACCCTCCTCTCCATTCTCATTTTGCTCTTGTAAATTTTTAGGAGGTGGAAGAGGAACAAACTGGTGTGCAGCAGCATCAGCAAGTGGGTGAGGATCAACATCATCAGCTAGCAGAGGATCCTCATCAGTTGGGCCACATCCAAGCATATTCTCTATTAATATCTCAAAAGAGAAAATCTAGGATTATGAGTCTAGGTTATCACCTTCAGTGAATATAGCACTCTTAGGGATATCTTTAAATCATGCACTACGATATTAGCAATAATTGCCTCTTTATGCTTGGGCACTATTTCCCATATCAATAGTTTTCCAATGTTAGCAAAAATTGCACTCAAATCTTCAGTGTACCAATAATCTAGAGGTGGACCAACTATCACACCCAAGCATCTATGTTAAACGGTGCCCTCCTCCAATTGACCCTTTCATTGTGTTTAGTGAAAGAGATGTGCACGTCCTCAAAAGGAATAGGGTTGCTCCTAATCTACTTGTCTCTATCACTGACATCCGAGAATTGCACGTATGCTTCACCAAAGGGACATGTTTGGATATCACTAAAGCCAACTTGTGTTGTGACCAAGAAATCTTGAAGAACACATCCAATATTCTCAAAAGGAATCTGACCTAGGGGCATTGGAGTTATGGAAGCAATGGCATATTGATCATGTAGCTGGGGAGACGAGCAACCACCACCCTCTTGGCACCAGTTATTCCCTGCACTTATTGTATATAAAAGCCTTGCTGGACGAATGTGCAAGGATCAATGGGAATATTGGCCATCGCAGCTGGTGGAGGCACCGGCGATAAACTAACGTTGCAAGTAGGCATGGAAAAATCTTTTAGGAAGGAAACGAACACAGGATCTTGGGCCTTGAACCATTTTAGGTAATATTTATTAGGACATTCCTTAGTTGGGAAGGAGAGGATACTCAAAAGAGGCAAGCCTGGGAATTTCGGACCAGCTGATTTCCCACTCAATTGATTCAGTCTGGTCTCACTAATTACCAAATTAACGACCTGTTAACACCCAGATTTTTAATCCTAGATGCCTGTTATGCCATACCTCACAATCCCATGATTACCATTTTTGTGAGACATAACAAATTGATATCACAATACATCATCCATTACAAACCATAATAAGGTCTTACAAATAAAGGATCTCATGATCCAGTCTTAAAACAAATCAAGCAGCAGAAAAGAAACATAGTAGGGGCTCCATCTTCAGAGTCATAGGCAATGCTGACGATGGGAGATGATCCTAGTTGTCATAGACCTCCTACTGTCCATCATCCTAGTAGTCCTCCTCATAGTCTGGCCACGGGAATAGCCAGGGACAAAGCCATGAGTACTCTTTAAGTACTCGCAAACTATCACTAACAAGTAAGGTATTTCTAGTAGGAATCTTAAGCTCTAGGTTTATTTGCAAAAATCCAGGTTTATCTGAACTGAGTTTAGAATTAAAGAAAACTAAGTTAATATTCTAAATCACTTAAGTGGGAACCTAGTTTTCATGTCCACAACCCTGTTATGGTCAAGTCAAAGACATAGTTCAATTCACAAGTCATTTTGAAAACATCTGACGATGGAACAGTATGGCTACTCCAACTGTCCATGACCGTAGACGCGGATATTCGAATAGTTTGATACTCTGAAGAGGTGGTACACTTTCACCACAAAATGTGATACATCCGTCAGGGATAACCCTGAATCATCATACTTAGTATGCGGATAATCAATCATAACTATCCAATTACACACTCTAGTATAGGCACCTCCCCTATGAGCTTAGCCTCCTAGTCATGGCCATCTGCCATCCTAGGCACTGCATAGGTGGACATTCACACTCATGAGGTAGCCTCAGCTCAACCTCTTCCGCGAGGGAACTCATACTAAGGCAAATAAACTTCCAACTAAGCCCTACCCAATTCGGGTATTGTGGTTGTATGGTAAAATTGGAATGGTATCGCATCCGAACCCAACCATTAGTTTTTGTAAAGGGCTAAGGCTCATGCATCAACATTTTCATCCTCAAATCCTTTTGTGTTTCTCAACACATGTCAAAACATTTCAATAGAATGAATCCTCATTCCAAGGATTTCATAATCATTTTCACCAAGTATTCCCATCTAAAGTGATCAACTTTTATGCTTAGCACTAGCCACTAAAATTGAGGGTATTCAATAATGAGGGGTGCTAATCTCCAATCTCATGCCATGGAATGACATCTAAATATAACTAGTTAGGCCTAGTTTTATACTCTTTATGATATCTATTCTATTTTTCCAATACTCACAATGTACTAACTAAAAGTAAAGAACTTTGGTTAAGTAAAAGAATAAAGCTTGCAAGTAAAACATGGGATTGTATAATCAAAGTCACATAATCAAGCATGCCTAATGCATTTTGCTTAAGTTATCAAGGGGGGGCAAGTGTTAACTTGCATAGTTAACATGTAGTGCTAGGCTTGCCTTGAGTAGTGTAGTGGTTGAAGTTTTCTTCTTCTTGGTAGTACTCCTCCTCCTCGTTTCCCGGGTCGGTACTATCGTCTATAAATGAATACAAGGTACACAATCACCAAAAAATACTTAACTAATTCTATTTAGCACACTAAGGTTCACATTTGATGATCTAGCGTCATAACAATCGTCACATGAAATAAAGACTTAGTTTTATTTATCCTATTTGAGAAAAGTAATTTCTACTCATTGAAAATACTTAAGATTTAATATTCTCCAATTAAAATATGGGATCATGTTGACACATGTCATCACCACATATTCTAATACAAGGGAATGTGATTTAAAGTCGTGGTCATATTTTATAAAGTTTAAGATTATCATTTAATAGAATTAAAGTGACTAGAAATGCCTATATAGAATTATTTTCGTACTAGTACAACGTCACTGCATGCAAACATAAATATTTTTACATATTCAGATAGATCTTGTCAAATGTGATTTTTGATAGTTGGAATCAACTCAAAAGCATTTATGGTTGATTTTTGAAAAATGTTTGAATGTGGAAAAGTCCTTGTCTTGTTATTTTTACTATAGGAGATCTCTAACTCCAAATGATTTGAATCCAATGGGCTTGGATAGATAATTTAAATGTCTCTCTAACAAAATTGGAATCATGCAATTTGGTTCAGTGAATCTGTTTTAATTGATTTTTGAATCTACTGACAGAATGTGGTTTTAATTAAACTGGAAATAGCTATTTGAATTCACAGGCCTGCGCGGGAAACTAAACGGGCCAGCCCAATCTGCACAGCACAGCGCAAAGGGGTTCTGACAGGGGGGTTCCACTAGTCAGCGACTCTAACTAACCGAAGCGATATCCTTGAATCTAGGCCCTACGATTAAAAGATGATCAAACAACTGCAGTTCATCGTCGATGATGAACAGCTCCAGCGAGGTCTAAACCCTAACTCGGCGGTGGGGGTCGTGTGAGGCTCACCTAGGCTCCAGCTAGGGTCGGCGATGGGGGCGAACGGCGTTGTCAACGACGGCGGTTCAAATGGTGGTCGCGGAAGCTCCTGGGGTAGCTTCAATCGACGACGCCCTTCTTCTTCTGCAGCGGTGGGCTCCGGCCAAATTCCAGTGAAGCGGCGCTCTCCTTGCTCCGGGGAAGGGTGTTGGAGGCTCAGTGAGGAGTGGGGAGTGTGTTGGTGTGGAGAATGGAGGCGGAGGAGGCCTCTATTTATACAACAGCGAAGGGACATTGCGGCATGGGCTCGGGCTCGTCGGTGACGATGATACAGGCGGCTATCAGCGCGGCTGAGGGTAGGGGGTGGTGCGGTGTTCCCTGGCGGTCATCACTGTCTTAATGGTGAGGCATGGGGCATTCTAGGTTGGTTGGGCGCGTGCGACGTTCTGCGCGGGAGCGGTGGTGTTCGAGACGGTGCACGGGCGTTACGGGTCGCGTGGCGGCGAACGGGGGTGTCTGGGAGCTTGCATTGATCATGGCGAGTGTGCGCCTGCAGAGAGAGCGAGCAGTGGTCTGTGCGAGCCAGTCGGGTATGGTGCTTTGGCGTGCTCTTGGCACAACGCAGAGAGATTGGGCGCGGTGCTGCTGGGGTGGTCTATGTCCTGGCTATGGTCGTGGGCTGGACAGGGGTGGCGGTGGATGGTGGCGTGTCTGGTGCGCATCGTGAGAGAGGGCGGTGTGGTCTTTGGCGCTCTGTCCATGGTCGGCCGGTGATGACCATTTTCGGGCGGCACTGCACTAGCGGAACGGCAGAGGGGGTGGCTGTCTATGTATTGCTAGACACTAGGGGAGACAGGGCAGTGAAGAGGGAACCATTTGGTCGAGTGGTCACTGCTCAAACAGTGAAGTTAGACCAGAGATTAAATTGTGTCTGCAAGGTGTTTGTCTTAATGGGCGCATGAGATTTAGTTTGAAAATTTTGAATGAAATTTGGTGAGTGTTTGAATCTTATGCTTGAGTGTCTATGGTTTCTTGGAGAAGTCAAGTGGAATTAGTTTGAGTGGTTTTTTGCAAAATGGTGATCTTACCATATGAACTAGATTCAAATTTGAAATGTCCTTTAAATAGATTTGAAAATAGTTTCTGTGGGTTTGTAAAGTGGGCTTGGGTTCACTTTTACTTGGTCTAGCAAGGGGGGAAAGAAGTGGAATTGTTTCTGTTAGAAATTCTCTTCTAGGAACACTCAAAGTGGCCTAGTAGTTAACTTTAGTCAAAATGACCATTTGCTTATTGAATTCATATTTGATTTCTTTTTCTTTTGATTTTGTTTGTAATTGGCCTAGATGATGTAGTATTAAAATTTAAACCATTTCTCATCATTTGTAGCAATCAAACATGGCAAAAGCACTCAATCCTACACTAATGCAAAACACACATGCATTCATATTCAAATTAGTAATAAAAGTTTTTGTTAACCCTAAACTTGGGTGATTAGAACTTGATAATCTTGATTAGTGTTTTTAGGGTGTTACAAACCTTCCCTCCTTAAACAAAATCTCTTTCCTGAGATTTAAGAAAAAACTAGGAACTAAAGAGATTTGGAAACTCAGTCCTAATATAATCTTCTCACTCCCAAGTAGCTTCTTCTTCAGTATGGTTGCTCCAATGGATCTTGAGAAACTTGATACTCTAGGTTCTGGTGGTTCTGAAGGCTTCTTCCAAAATATGAATGGTTACTTCACGATACGTCAGATCCTTGTTGATATCTATGGCTCAGTGATTGATATTCTTGAAATCTTCGGTCTTCTCCGGAACTTCTAGGCATTTGCAAAGTAATGAGATATGGAACACATTATGTATAGCTGACATCTCCTCTGGCAGTTCCAGTTGATCAAATACTTCTCCTCGGTGATTCAAAATCTTGAAGTGTCCAATATATCTGGGGTTAACTTCCCCTCTAGTTGAAAACGTTCCATTCCCTTCAAGCTTGATACTTTGAGATACAAAAAATCTCCGACATTGAAGGTCAGGTCTCGACCTCTCTTCTCATCATAACTCTTGTGTTTGGATTGGGCGGTCTTGAGGTGCTCACGGACTTTGTGAACCTTCTCTTTGGCTTCTCGTAGGATGTCGAGTCCGAAAATCTGACTCTCTCCTACTTGCGACAAATTCAAGGGGGTATGACACTTTCTTCCATACAGAAATTCAAATGGAGCCATTTGCAAACTGGCTTGATAAATGTTGTTGTATGTGAATTCTGCGAAAGGCAGACAATCTTCCCATTTTGATCCATATTCTAGCACACAAGCTCTCAACATATCTTCTAAGATTTGGTTGACTCTTTTAGTTTTTCCATCGGTTTGCGGGTGATAAGTTGTGCTGAAGTTCAGCTTGGTTCCTAATCCTTCTTGGACTTTCTGCCAAAATCTTGAGGTAAATTGGGTTCCTCGATCCGACACTATGGTCTTAGGGGTTCCATGGAAACTTACGATTCTAGCTATGTATAGCACTGCTAGCTTCGAAGTCTGGTAGGTAGTCTTGACAGGTATAAAATGGGCTACCTTGGACAGCCTATCAACTATGACCCAAATAGAGTCATTTACCCTACTAGAAGTAGGCAAACCGGTGATAAAGTCCATTCCGACAGAATCCCATTTGCATTCCGGAATCTGAAATGGTTGCAAAAGTCCTGCGGGTCTCTGATGTTCTGCTTTGACTCACTAACAGATATCACACTTAGCTATGTAGCTTCCGATTTCTCTCTTCATCTTGTGCCACCAAAATTGCTCCTTCAAATCCTGATACATCTTCGTTCCTCCGGGGTGGATAGAATAAAGAGTATCATGAGCTTCCTGCATGATAACTTGCTTCAGCTCGGAATCTGCTGGCACACAGATATGTCCTTTGTACCACAAAACTCCTTCATCTTTGGTGAATCCGGGTACCTTTCCTGTACCGATACGATGTTTGATTCTGTCGGTACACACATTTCCTTTCTACACCTCCTTGATCTGACTGATCAAAGTGGGTTGAAGTTCAATGCTAGCTAAAAATCCTTTGCTAACTAGCTCTGTTCTAAACTGATCCAACTCTTCATGCAAACTTGGCTGGGTTTCTTTAATCATGGTGTTTAATCTACACGGCAATCTGCTAAGAGCATCCACTACCACATTGGCTTTGCCAGGGTGATACTGAATGTCAAGGTCATAATCCTTGATTAACTCTATCCATATCCTTTGCCTCATATTCAGCTCCTTCTGGGTGAAAATATACTTCAAACTCTTGTGATCCGAATAAATCTCATAGCGGTTATCCATAAGGTAATGACGCCATGTCTTCAAAGCTAAAACTACGGCTGCTAGTTCAAGGTCATGGTTAGGGTAGTTTTGCTCATGATGCTTCAGTTGTCTAGACAGATATGCTATGACTTTTCCTTCTTGCATCAACACACATCTGATACCAATCTTGGATGCATCACAATACACATCAAAAGGCTTCTTGATATCTGGCATAATCATAATTGGGGCTGAAATCAATCTCTTCTTGAGCTCTTGAAATCTTGCTTCACATTTGTTAGTCCATTCAAACTTCCTATCTTTCTTCAACAATTGGGTCATTGGTCTTGCGATGCTCGAAAATCCTTCAACGATTTTGCGGTAATATCCCGCTAATCCGAGAAATGCATAGACTTGGGTTTGAGTGGTTAGGGCATTCCATTCTTCAACATCTTTGATCTTGGCGGGATCAACAGCGACTCCTCCTGCCGACACAATATGTCCGAGGAATCCTACTTCCTTCAACCAGAACTCGCATATGCTAAACTTGGCATACAACTGATGCTCTCTAAGGGTTTCAAGGATGGTTCTTAGGTGTAGCTCATGGTCTTCTTCTGGCTTGGAATGGATCAGAATATCATCGATAAAAACAATGACAAACTTATCCAGGAATTTCATAAAAATCTTATTCATAAGATTCATGAAATAAGCAGGGGCATTGGTTAATCCAAAAGACATGACCGTATACTCATACAGTCCATATCTGGTGGTAAAGGCGGTCTTTGGAATATCCGTTGCACGAATCTTGAGTTGATGATAACCAGTTCTAAGATCAATCTTAGAA
Organism: Avena sativa; assembly: GCA_916181665.1. Taxonomy (NCBI): domain Eukaryota; kingdom Viridiplantae; phylum Streptophyta; class Magnoliopsida; order Poales; family Poaceae; genus Avena; species Avena sativa. The sequence continues at coordinate 276,721,599 of OV702292.1, forward strand.
AACACTCTGGCACCAGTCAAATGATCAAACAGATCCTTGATCTTCAGCAGTGGGTACTTGTTCTTGATGGTGACATCATTCAGCTTCCGGTAATCCGTGCACAAACGGTTACCTCCATCTTTCTTATCCACAAACAAAACAGGCGATCTCCATGGCGATGTGCTTCGTTGAATCAGACCTTTCTCTAGCATAGCTTCAAGTTGCTTCTTCAGCTTCACTAATTCAGATGGGTTCATACTATAGGGTCTCTGAGCTATGGGTCCAGTTCTAGGAATTAGTTCAATGATGAACTCGATATCCCGATATGGGGGCATACCGAGCAATTCATCTAGGAATACATCGGGGTATTCACAGACTACTCTGACTTGGTCTATGGTTTGTTGGCCTAGACTCTTGTTGCATTTGAATTGACGGGGCAAGGTCTCAGATAAATGCTCTACTGATACTCCAGAGCTACAGGTCATGGTTATGGATTTGTTGGCACAGTCGATCAATCCTTTATGTTTCAACATCCAATCCATACCTAGTACTACTTCCAAACCTTTGGTTCTGAGTACTATTAGATTAGCATAAAAATCTATTCCATGGATTCTGATAGGTACAGCCTTGCAAAATTTTCTAGCTTTGGTGGTTGAACCAGGTATTTGAACTATCATAACATGCTTCAATTTTGTTGGTTGAATCTTACTAGTGCATGCAAATTCTTCTGTAACAAATGAGTGCGATGCTCCATAATCAATCAACACTCTTGCAAGTACTGAGTTAACAGAAAACATACCCAGCACAACATCGGGCGCTTCCTGAGCTTCTTCAGCATTCATGTGGAGCAGACAGCCGTTGCGGTTGAGCGAGTTCCCTGGGGAAATCTCCTTCCAGGATGAACACGGCATTGCTGCTGAGCGGGTGCATTCACATTGGTGGCTGCTGCAAGCTTCTTGGGGAACTCATTAGAGTAGTGACCCTTGACTCCACACTCAAAGCAAGTAATCTGGGACTTGTCCTTTGCTGCACCAGGCACAGGATTTCTTCCAGTCCTTGGGGCAGTATTGTTGTTGTTGTTGTTGTTGTTGGACTTGGGCGGTGCACAGTTGAAGTTGTTGGAGTTACCAGGGTTGTTGCTGTGGTTTCCTCCAGACTTCAAGTTTCCTCCGCTACGATTGGGATATCTAGCATGGGACATAGGGGGTCTATTGTTTCCTAGGGCATATCCTACAGACAGGTTGGAGCGATACTTCCGAGTATTGTGGGATCTAGTCGGGTGCATCATGCGAGCTTGCAGTATTCATTGGCTTGGTTGATCTTCCCTTCCATCTGGATGGTAGAGTCTACTAGCTCTTCTAGGTCTCCAAAACGGATGTTGACTAACACAGTATGCATCTCATCATGCAATCCATTCTTGAACCTTTCCTTCTTCTTGGCTTCAGTGTTAATCTCATCAGGGGCATATCTAGCTAGGGATAGAAATTTGTCACGGTACTCATCTACCGTCAACCTTCCTTGCTTCAGTTCTCTGAACTCATCTCTCATCCCGGTGACCAAACCTTGTGGCACATGGGTGCGGCTGAACTTGATCTTGAATGGTTCCCAAGTCATCATCTGACCTTCGTTCATGGTACGGGTGCTATTCCACCAGGATCTTGTATCTCCTTCCAGATAATGGGTGGCAAACAGTACTTTCTCATTGGCTTCAACTCCTGCGACCTCCAAGTTGTTCTCCATGGTTTGCAGCTAGTCATCAGCATCTATGGGACCCTCAGACTTATTGAAGATAGGTGGGTTGGTATTCTGAAAGTTCTTGAGCTTGGATCCATGGTGATCCTGGTTTCCGTGGCCTTGATTATTGTGGACCATCTGAGCCATCTGTTGAAGAGTGGCTAGGTTGGCTTGGTGTTCGGCTCTACTACCTTCATGGTCAGAAACTAGCATTTGTAGAATCTGCAGCATCGGGTCCTGAGATGAGCTGCTTCCTCCGGTGTTTCCACGAGTCATCTGAAGATTGAGATAGATAGTGAGATAAGAGGGAAATTTGTAAGGTTCATGGTTTTGTTTCAAAAGCTTTAAACTTTGAGTTTGACTCAGGTTTTTCAAACTAACAACTTCTTTTCATTCATTCATTCAATGCACACCATACAAACACACACCACACACAAATAGAAAATAGATGGTTTTAAGAACCATTCTGCGAAACTACGATACAGTGGGACCGGTACAACTCATTCCTACGGTAGTGATCAAGTGCATGTAATCATCATCAATGAAGTGGGAATCATCATCATCAGTGTGGAACTCCATGGCATCATCCTCCAATTAGTCATTGTCATCACTGAGGTAAGAGTAAAAATCTCCCAGGATATCTTCACCTTCCTCCTCGTCCTTTGCTTCAAGCTGGACCTCTTGTTCACGGATGGTCTTCTCGAGAGTGGCCACCTTCTTGCGAAGACGATCGATGATGCGATCCTTCTTGTCTCATTGACGACAAAGTGATTGGTGCTCCTTGGGCGAGAATGGCGAGGGTCTGGTCCTTCTTGACGGCAATGGCAAGGTTGTGGTTGGCGTAGGCTCGGGTGTTGTCCAACTCCTTCTGCCTATCATATAGCATGAAGTCAAGATTGTCCACCTGGTGCTTCAGGTCCGGGTGTCCTGGCATCTCCAAGGGCATTCCCATATAATCACGCCTTGCAAAGTGAGCAAAGCGAGTTCCCTAGATCAAGTTGATGTTTTGCCCACACAGATGGCCAAGAGCTTCATGCATAGCCCTAGCTAATCCATCTAGCCAGTTGTTCTCCCGCAAGGTGAATTGGATCTTCTCAGAAGTGGGTTCTTCCATCTTGCCTCTGAGATCTGCAACTATCATCCATTGTAGATCTCCTCCTACGTGATCGTTGAGTTGAGCCCCGAAGAATTCCAGATGCGGGCGCTCAAGATACTCTGACAGTGCATCTAGCTCCCTCTCAAAGATCAGTTGACCTCTGTTGCCCAATTGGTAGAACTTGCAATACTGTACTTCCATCTATAAGAATTATGATGTCTAAGTTAGTGAGGTGATCAAGTGTGTCAAATTTTTATGTAGGAAAGCAAGAAGTTTTTGAGGAACATGAATTTTTTTGAAAGAATCAAGGATAAGAGCGGGAATAGGTTTTCATAAATACTCACTTGTTCTGTTTTGAAACTAAGTTTTTGTTCGGACGTCCATTCTAACTAGGGTCTCCTATGGTCAGGATGGCTCTGATACCAACTTGTCAACACCCGTATTTTTAATCCCAGATGCATGTTATGCCATACCTTGCAATCCTAGGATTACCATTTTTGCGAGACATAACAGATTCATATCACAGTACATCATCCATTACAAAACATAATAAGGTCTTAAAAATAAAGGATCTCATGATCCAGTCTTAAACAAATCAAGCAGCGGAAAAGAAACATAGTAGGGGCTCCATCTTCAGAGTCACAGGCAATGTTGACGATGGGAGAGGATTCTAGTTGTCGTAGACCTCCTGTTGTCCATCATCCTGGTAGTCCTCCTCATAGTCTGGCCATGGGAACAGCCAGGGACAAAGCCATGAGTACTCTTTAAGTACTCGCAAACTATCACTAACAAGTAAGGTATTTCTAGTAGGAACCTTAAGCTCTAGGTTTATTTGCCAAAAGCCAGGTTTATCTAAACTGAGTTAAGAAGTAAAGAAAGCTAAGTTAATGTTCTAAATCACATAAGTGGGAACCTAGTTTTCATGTCCACAACCCTGTTGTGGTCAAGTTAAAGTCATAGTTCAATTCACAAGTCATTTTGAAAACATCTGATGACGGAACAGTATGGCCACTCCAACTGTCCATGACCGCGGACGCGGCTATTCGAATAGTCTGACACTCTGTAGAGGTGGTACATTTTCACCACAAAATTGTATACATCCGTCAAGGATAACCCTAAATCATCATACTTAGTATGCGGATAATCAATCATAACCTTCCAATTACACACTCTAGTATAGGCACCTCCCCTATGAGCTTGGCCTCCCAGCCATGGCCATCTGCCATCCTGGGCACTACATAGGTGGACATTCACACTACGAGGTAGCCTCGGCTCAACCTATTCCGTGAGGGAACCCATACTAAGGCATATAAACTTCCAGCTAAGCCCTACCCAATTCGGGTATTGTGGTTGTACGGTAAAATTGGAATGGTATCACATCTGAACCCAACCATCAATTTTTGTAAAGGGCTAAGGCTCATGCCTCAACATTTTCATCGTCAAATCCTTTTGTGTTTCTCAACACATGTCAAAACATTTCAATAGAATGAATCCTCATTCCAAGGTTTTCATAATCATTTTCACCAAGTATTCCCATCTAAAGTGATCAACGTTTATGCTTAGCACTAGCCACTAAATTTGAGGGTACTCAATAATGAGGGGTGCTAATCTCCAATCTCATGCCATGGAATGCAATATAAATATAACTAGTTAGGCATAGTTTTATACTCTTGGTGGTATCTATTCTATTTTTCCAATACTCACAAAGTACTAACTAAAAGTAAAGAACTTTGGTAAAGTAAAAGAACAAAGCATGCAAGTAACACTTGGGATTGCTATAAAAAAAGTCGCATAACCAAGCATGCCTAATGCATTTTTCTTAAGTTATCAAGGGGTTGGTAATTGTTAACTTGCATAGTTAACTTGTAGTGCTAGGCTTGCCTTGAGTAGTGCAGTGGTTGAAGTTTTCTTCTTCTTCTTTTTGGTAGTACTCCTCCTCCTCGTATCCCGGGTCGGTACTATCCTCTATAAATGAATACGAGGTACACAATCAGCAAACAATACTTAACTAATTCTATTTAGCACACTAAGGTTCACACTTGATGATCTAGCATCATCACAATCATCACATGAAATAAAGACTTAGTTTTATTTATCCTATTTGAGAAAAGTAATTTCTACTCATTGAAAATACTTAAGATTTAATATTCTGCAATTAAAATATGAGATCATGTTGACCCATGTCAACACCACATATTCTAATACAAGGGAATGTGATTTAAAGTAGTGGTCATATTTTATAAAGTTTAAGATTATCATTTAATAGAATTAAAGTGACTAGAAATGCCTATATAGCATTATTTTGGTACTAGTCTAATGTCACTGCATGCAAACCTAAATATTTTTACATATTCAGATAGATCTTGTCAAATGTGATTTTTGAGAGTTGGAATCAACTCAAAAGCATTTATGGTTGATTTTTGAAAAATGATTGAATGTGGAAAAGTCTCTGTCTTGTTATTTTTACTATTGGTGATCTCTAACTCCAAATGATTTGAATCCATCGGGCTTGGATAGATAATTTAAATATCTCTCTAAAAAAATTGGAATCATGCAGTTTGGTTTAGTGAATCTCTCTGAATTGATTTTTGAATCTACTGAAAAAATGTGGTTTTAACTAAATTGGAAAATAACTATTTGAATTCACAGACCTGCGTGGGAAACTAAATGGACCAGCCCAATCTACACAGCACAGCGCAGCGGGCTGCTGACAAGGGGGTTCCACTAGTCAGCGACTCTAACTAACCGAAGCGGTATCTGTGAATCTAGGCCCTATTATTAAAAGACGATCCAACTGATGTAGTTCATCGTCGACGACGAACAGCTCCGGCGAGGTATAAATCCTAACGCGGCGGTGGGGGTCATGTGAGGCTCACCTGGGCTCTAGCTAGGGTCGGTGATGGGGTGAACGGTGTTGTCGATGACGGCGGTTTGAACGGTGGTCACGACAGCTCCTGGGGCGGCTTCAATCGACGGCGCCCTTCTCCTTCTGCAGTGGTGGGCTCCGGCCAAATTGCGACGAAGCAGCGCTCGCCTTTCTATGGGGAAGGGTGTGGGAGGCTTAGCGAGGAGTGGGGAGTGTGTTGGTGTGGAGATTGGAGGCGGAGGAGGCCTCTATTTATACAACGACGAAGGGACATTGCGCCATGGGCTCGGGCTCGTCGGTGACGACGATACAGGAGGCTAGCGGCGCGGCTGAGGGTAGGGGGCGGTACGGTGTTCCCTGGCGGTCATCACTGGCTTAATGGCGAGGCACTGGGTGGTCTAGGTTGGTCGGGCGCATGCGACGTTCTGCGCGGGAGCGGCGGTGTTCGAGACGGCACACGGGTGCTACAGGTTACGCGGCGGTGAACAGGGGTGTCTGTTTGCTGGCTGTGAAAATTTTGAATGAAATTTGGTGAGTGTTTGAATCTTATGCTTGAGTGTCTATGTTTTCTTGGAGAACTCAAGTGGAATTGGTTTGAGTGGTTTTTAAAAAATGGTGATCTTACCATATGAACTATATTCAAATTTTAACTGTCCTTTAAATAGATTTGAAAATAGTTTCTGTGGGTTTGTGAAGTGGGCTTGGGTTCACTTTTACTTGGTCTAGCAAGGGGTGAAAAGAAGTGAAATTGTTTCTGTTAGAAATTCTCTTCTAGGAACACTCAAAGTGGCCTAGTGGTTAACTTTAGTCAAAATAACCATTTGCTAATTGAATTCATATTTGATTTCTTTTTCTTTTGATTTTGTTTGGAATTGTCCTAGATAATGTAGTATTCACATTTAAACCATTTCTCATCATTTGTAGCAATCAAACATGGCAAAAGCACTCAATCCTACACTAATGCAAAACACACATGCATTCATATTCAAATTAGTAATAAAAGTTTTTGTTAACCCTAAACTTCGATGATTAGAACTTGATAATCTTGATTAGTGTTTTTGGGGTGTTACACGACCGGATCAATATATGAACATATTTATGACTCCCATTAACCTATATGTTCTTTCCGAGAAAGAAATTTGCTGCTTGATGAGCAGAGTTAAAAGTAGATGCACGAAATTTCAAGGACAAATTGATGTTGTTAGGGAAAATCAAGCAATCACTATCAGGATTCTTAGAGGGAAAAGATAGACGGGTAAATACTGATTTTTGAGATATTTTTTCATGACCTCCTTCCAATCCTAATCCTTCTCACGATAGAATTTGATTTCTTGAGCTCTCCAATTGGGACCACCTTCACCCCAAAGATTTATAAAATAGTCAAAATCCGCTTTAGTAAATTTCCCAATGTTGTAAATTTCATGGCCCAATCATCTAGAGGCAACTAAAAACTTGAAGGTTCTATATAAAATGAGTTTTACATGATAAAGTGATGTAGATCCAATAAACATGACTAAATAGCAATGTCAGCCGTTTGAATATCCAATCTGAATTTAGCTCTTTAAAAAGAGATAACAAGAATGAATTCTCTTCTTCTATAAACTCCCAAAAAAATAACTGGATGACCAAATTTCTTCATGATATTTTTTTTTAAAAAGCAGATCCTTAGAAAAGTCTAGAGATGGAGCCAAAGAAGAAGAAGGAACCTTTTCCTTGAATTCCAACTGGTTGGGAAATATTTTCTCACCAGTAAAAAACTTATGAATAGGGATATCTATAGAAGAGTCAGGAGTAATTTTGTCACCTTCTAATAATAATCTTGCATCAACAAGCACCTCATCTTGATCAATAAGAACTAGTCTCTTGTCTTGTAGTCGAAGGAGGACAAAAGCATCTCCTTGTAAAGCATTCTCCACAACCAAAGAATTACTTCTCACTTTCCATCTTAAAGGAGAACACTCAACACCATAAAGAGAGTCAGGAGATCTACTCATAGATCCAGAAGTGCTAATCAGAATATCATTAACTGTTGCCAAGTGAGAGGGGAATCTCACAACAGATCCAACATGATTCTTCTCCCCATTTTCTAACTCTCTACCCTCCAGAGGTGAACCAAGAGAATTTACTAGCACAATCCAACCCTTATCCTACCAAAAGAACAGAGATCCTTCGAAGAACTTACCACATTCTTTTACACCCATGTATGATACCTTCCAATAACCAGTGGAGGATCCCATGCTGGACGCCATGAGGTAGAGAAGAGGGAGATAAAGGTGTACACTGGAGCTAGAATGGCGCCGACAATGGTCAGAGGTGAAGGCCTCAGATCTCCTCGGGATCTCTCATGCCTCAAAAACCGTGCAGGCCTATGATAAAGATCTTCGTGTTTGGGAGGTTAAGAAATTGAGCTAAGTCGTGAACAAGAAGAAGAGGTAATTACAAAAAATTAAAACAAGCATAAAATCAAAAGTCTAAGAAGATGACCATGAAAGATCCAGGGCTGATGCGAAAGGTAAAATAAAAGGTAACGGGAAAGAAAATTTCTTACCCTAACTGAGTGCGTTATGAATCTAATAAAGATATATATAATTCATTTGCTTAAGCTCTAAGTAACCTTTGTTCACAACTTTCTCTAACTGATGTTATCCAAGTGCCTAACTATAAAAAGTCCATGCGAGATATTCTCAGTAGGAAGAAAAAAGTAACCAGTACCATAGCGGTTATTATGAGCTATGGTGATAAACTCCTAGCTAAGCTTGGAGATCGTAGTATACCAAATATCTCTTGTGCAATAGGAAAAAATAGTATATTTATTGTCTTATGTGATTTAGGTGCATGTGTTAGCATCATGTCATATTCTCCTACCTCTATTACTTTACAAATGGCTGACAAGACCACTAAATGACCTATTGGCATGATTGAGGATATTTTACTAAGAATTGATCAACATATTATTCCTACCATTTTTATTAGATTTGATATGCCTAAAGATGACAAACTATCTATCATTATTGGAATACATTTTCTTAGCAATATAGGAGCAAATATTGATCGCACTAGTGGGAAAATTGTCTTCAACATCTATGATAATCAAATTGTTCGTTATTTTTTTAAGAAACTAGAACATGATGAAAAGTATATACCACCTACTAAACATGTTTAAATGGTAAGTTCCCTTGATAATGGGCAACCAAAGGTACGTATTCGAAATTTATGAGGTTAAAATTAAATCAAATGATTTTAAATAAAATGCTTAATGCATCTTAGAATAAATTAGGATTTTAGTTTTTAAGTTTTTTAGTTCTAATAAATAGCTAAAATTTTGTAGAGAAAAATAATTAATAAAGTTTAGTGGCAAAATTTTGAAGGAGAAAAGAAGATCAACTAGAGCCTTAACGAGAATCGATACGGTCACGCCAGACCATATCACACACCTGTACCAAAATGGTGGAAAAGGAGGTGATTTCGGCGCCACGTAAAAATCAGTTAGCGACCACCGATACAGTGTGACGCGTCCGTACCACGCACCCGTCCCATACTTCGACAACATCATCTCAGAAGTAATACATAGTTAACAACCATTGGTACGATCAGGTTCGCCAGTACCATGCGTCCATACAAGGATTCAGGTTCGATCTCAAATCCTAATCGACGTATCCAACAAAAACGACCATCGGTACAGACGGACGCACCCATACCTTGTTCCCGTACAGACTGCGTCATCCCTCAAAGATGACGGCGGCAGGCTGGGGGATCAAACCATCCCCTATTCTTTCTTTCTCTCTCAAACCTCAACCCTAACCTCCTAGAATCACCGTTCAATTATTTTGTTCGTTTGAGTTGGGGAATGTTCACATTGGTATGTTTCTCACCTGATCAACTCTCACATTGAATACCTACATGAGTTCATAATATTTTCAGATTCTTATTGATTCTACATGTTAGGATTCAAAGTTTTTCCTAGAATGGTTTGATGTTATCATAGAAACCTTATGCCTATAGTTTTGTGTTGAAAATTTTTAGAGCACTGAATTTGGGATGAATGTTTCGCTTTGAAGGGAGCTCTAGCTCTTCGGGCCCAAAGAAAAGCAAGCATGCTTGCCTGAAGGGAGATTACTTTAAGGTTTCCCTCAACAAGGACTAAGAGATGGTCAGCACTCGTGACGTGCTCCCACAAAGTGTGTTTGTGAGAATTTCCTCTCACACAGTGGTTTACAAGAGGACTTCATAACCATGTTTAGGAATGCTGGCATGGAGGTCTTTGCCTCTCTCAACACCGACACCTACAAGTGTGCCACTTGGGAGTTCCTCTCCACCTTCCATGATAACCTCGCCACTCACCAACAACATTACACTGTAGGCTTTTCACTCAATGGCTCCGTGCATGAACTTACTTCCTAGGAATTTTGTGATTGCTTTGGATTATCCTATGAAGGAGAGCTCGATTATACTGATGAAGTCCTCGCCGAGGCAAGGTTTGCTTGGGAGCAACAGGGATGTCCACTATTTGCGGAAGAAGACTGCCAAAATCCATAATCCCACTATCTACTACATTGCTACTTTTCTGGGAACCTCCTTGTTTGGAACAAGAGACACCGGGGCCATTGTTGGCCCAAATATCAGTGATCCCTACATGGCTCTCCACCCGGAGATTGTTAACAAAGTTAACCTTGGTGCTCTACTCATTCTGCACTTCCACTGACAAGGGTTGGCACACTTGGGAGATATTTGTTGTGGTGGTTTGGTTACCCAAATTTCCTACTCACGAGGATTCACTCTCCTAGCTTGATGACCCGTCAAAAGTATTTGGATACCAATCATATGGCTAGAAAGAGGTATATGGGTATCTATGAATGCAACCATGCTCTTTGCGCATACCAATTTTATTTTAATCCTGATGGTCCTTTGCACCAAGAACTTCTTACTTTTTCCCAAGCTTTTGGTTTGCCAGGAAGAGAGAATGGGTCCTCGTCGAGGAAGAGTACTTCCAAGAGAGAGTCATCACTGAAGGGCTCAACCTCCGGAGGGAAACCCCGCCTGGGAAGAAGAAGATCATGACAAACATCAGCAGTAGGACCAAGCATGGAATGACTTGCACTCGTATGACTTTGTCGCGAAGCACCAATACCACTAGCAGTTCCCGCCAACAGAAGTAGTACGTGCCACCACCGCTACCACAAGGACACGAATATGTCTCAACTGATGAGTTTAACACCTGGTTATCTCATGTCGGTGACATTGAGAACATGTTACACGGCATGAATTTCAATGTTCTTACTCTGACTCGGGACTTCACCCATTTCATGTTCGACTTCCCGAAGTACTACACGCCAACAAATTGCCAAGTGATCCAAGTTAGGCCAAAAACCTAAGCTTGGAGAGGTTGAAATCCTCCACCTACTATGCATTCATATTTTTACATTCTTCTTTTGATTTATTTACTTTCCATTTAGTTGCATGTTTACTTTAGTTTTTGTATTGATAAAAGAAAATACAAAAAATAGAATAGCCTTTTATTTTGTTTCTTGTGAGACTCTCTTGGTTGTTTCTTTTTGGATTTTCGTAGGTGATACGTCCAAAACGTATCTACTTTCCCCAAACACTTTTGCTATTGTTTTTCCTCTAAACTTGTGTGATTTGGATACATCTAACATGGACTGACGTTGTTTTCGGCTGAATTACCTTGGTGTCTAGTTTTTGTGCAGAAAATCAACTATCAGGAACAATCCTAGAACATATGCCAAAAATCCTATTTCACCAGAAGACTCACGGAGCCAGAAGACAAGACAGAGTAGGGCCACGAGGGGCCCACACCAACTGGTCGCGCGGGCCAGGCCAGGCCGCACCTGGGGGTGGTGTGGCCGCCTCGGCTGCCCCCTCGGCCTCCCTCTTCGCCTATAAGTTGCCTTCTGACCTAAAAACTCAAGGGGGTTCAACGTTTTTCCAAAAATAGTTCCGCTGTGCCGCCACCACCAAATTCTGCGATTCGAAACCAGAAACTCCGTTCTGGCACTCTGGCAGGATGGGGAATTGGAGGAGACCATCGCCATCATCATCATCATCGCTTCTCCATCGACCATCCATGTATCCCCCATCTATGAGTGAGTAATCCCCTGCTGTCGGCTATGGGGATGATAGGGATTGGATGAGATCGTTCATGTAATGGCATCGGATTGTTGGGCATGGTGCCTAGTATCTTCTATTAGTACTTTTTGACTTTGTTGCAACTTGTTATGCTTAATGTTTGTCACTAGGCCCTGAGTGCCATGATTTCAGACATGAACATGTTATTGATTCATTATGATAGTATTGTTTATGGTCTTACCTACAAGTTGTATACACACGTTGTTATCCGGAACTAAAGGACCCAAAGTGATAGAAATGGGGATAATCGGAGGGAATGGCTTTGATGTGAGGATCACATGTGTTCATGGAGTGTTAATGCTTTGCTCTGGTGCTCTATTAAAAGGAGCACCTTAATTTCTAGTAGTTCCCTTGAGGCCCCGCTGTAAACGGGCTGGCAGGACAAAAGATGTTGTGCAAGTTATCATTGCGAGCATGTATGACTATATATGGAACACATGCCTATGATTATTTAGTACTTGGATGATTTATCTTATTTATCTGCAATTGACCTATGTTCTGATTGCTATATGAATTGTCTTGTCCATGCAATGCCCGTCCATCCTTCCCTATGCCTACCGCGCTTTAATCCTACTGTTTACTGCAATTGTTACTATTGTCTTTACTTTTACTACTTCTATTACTTTGCTATTCCTACTACAAAACTGTTGCTACTAATAAATTGTTGTGAGCAAGATTATTTCCAGGTGCAGCTGAATTGACAACTCAGTTGTTAAGGCTTATAAATATTCTTTGGCTCCCCTTTTGTTGAATCAATAAATTGGGTTTCACTTCCCTCAAAAATACTACGATACACCCCCTATACTTGTGGGTCATCAAGACTATTTTCTGGCGCCGTTGCTGGGGAGCATAACTTTATTTATCAAGTTCACTTGGAATCATTATTGTTCGCTGTCATCCATCCATCATGGGTAAGTCTCGTGATGGCAAGGTTCCTATTTTACCATCCACTACAAGGAGAGGTACGGTTCTGAACACCTCCGTTGCTCTTGATTCATCGTCTGTTACGAGTAAGTTCCTTACACCACCACATACACATGCTAGACACACTGCTACTAGTGCTAAATCTGAAACCTCTGATACTTATGATGCTGCTTCTATTGTGCTTGATAAGAGTGGTTCATTAGGTCCTTTCATAGATGCTATGATTGCTAGAACTATAGCTGGAAATACTGAAACTCCTAATGAAGACACTACTACACCTGTTAGTTCACCTGAGTCTAGAGAGAGCTATGATATTGAAGACGGTTATATTGAGATGACCGATGAATTTATTAAAGAATGTCAAAACACCCATGATAGGAGTGCTGCTAAGAGTATCCTTGAGAGGTGTACTATTAAACCCTAATTGTCTCCTAATGCTAAGTTTGTTCCATCTCCCATAAACATTAAAGATAAAGATTATGATTTCTCTCTTGATCTATCTTACATAGTTATTGTTGAGAAAGAACCTTTTTGTGGGACTAAGAATGAAAGTGTCATAGCACATATGACTGAGCTTTCAACCATGAGTGACCTGTTTTATGATGATATTAAGATGTGCACCTACGTTGTTGCTAAAATTTTCTACTTTTCACTAAAAGGCGAAGCTAAAAATTGGTTTAGTAATTTACCTCCTAGATCTATTGACTGCCCTTATTGCTTGATTAGTACTTTCCTGCAGAAATGTTTTCCTCCTAGTGCTAGAAATGCTATTTTGCAGGAACTTTTTGATTTTAAACAGGGAGAAAAGGAGATATTGCCTGAATCATGGGCAAGATTTGGTGCTTTGATTCATGCACAGGCTAGATGTCCATTACCTAAGAATGAGCTTCTTGATATATTTTATAATGGACTAACTGAAGAATCTAGGACATACCTGGATAGCTGTGCTGACTGTGTTTTCAGGAATAGGACTCCCAAGGAAGTTGAGGAATTAATGGCTAAAATAAGCAAGAATTATGAAGATTGGACTCCTCCTGAACCAGCTATACCTGAGACAACTATACCTGAATCAACTATTCCTACGCCTATACCAACATCTAAGAAGAGGATAATTATTGAACTAAATGATGAAGTTATGAAGGAAGCTAAGAAATGTCTTAAGGAGAAGGGAATTAAAGCTGCAGATGTCAAGAATTTACCTCCTATAGAAGAATTATGTAAGCATATCCCCTACTCATCCACTATTGAGGTACACTCTCTCCAACACTTTGATGGAGGTGATATCCCTTACTCTAAACCTCATGATCAATGCTTAGAAGAATTCGATATTTTTATTGTTAAGCAAAATAATTTTAATAAAAGGGTGCAAAATCATCTAATGGAAAACTCTAGAGCTATTGTTGAGTTGAAAGATATTGTGGAAAAAACCTCTAATGATGTTAAAATGCTTATTAAACATTTTCAAATGGTTCAAACTCAAATAGATCAACTTATTAAAGTGCAAAAAGACTTGCTAGTTAATGCTGCTAAAGGAAAACATGCTTATGAAATTAGAACTAGAAGTGGTGCTGCTACCCAGGATCCTCTATATCCTGAGGGGCATCCTAAAAGAATCGAGCAGGATTCTCAACAAGCTGAAAATAGTGGTACTACTGGTAAGAAAAGAAAAAAGAAACATAAAACTATTGTAGAACCCTCTGAACCTGCTAAAAATCCTAATAGTATATATGTCTCTGATGCTGAAACTGAAAGTGGTAATGAATAAAATGATGTTCCTGATAAAGAAAAAGTTGAAGAAGAACCTAAAAAGCACACTAAGAATACTAAATACACTAAATAAGATTTTGTTGCTAAGAAACATTGTAGTGAAAGAGAGCCTTGGGTCCAAAAAGCTATGCCTTTCCCTGATAAGAAACACAAGTCAAAGGAAGATGAACACTATAATAAGTTTTGTGAGTGGACGAAACCTTTATTCTTGCAAAGCTAGAGCCAGAATACAAGACAGAGGGGGGCTAGGCCCAGGCCACACCACCTGGACGCGCGGTCAAGCCTAGGCCACGCCAAGGGGTGGTCTGGCCGCCCCAGACTCCCCCTCGGTCTCCCTCTTCGCCTATAAATTGCCTTCTGACCTAAAAACTCAGGGGGTTCAACGTTTTTCTAGAAGGAGTTCCGCCCTGCCGCCACCACCAGAATCCATGAAACAGCACCAGAAACTCCGTTCTAGCACCCTGTTGGGACGGAGAATTAGAGGATATCATCGCCATCATCATCACCATCGCTTCTCCATCGACCATCCATGTTTCCCCCATCTATGAGTGAGTAATCCCCCGATGTAGGCTATGGGGATGGTAGGGATTGGATGAGATTGTTCATGTAATGGCATCAGAATGTTAGGGCATAGTGCCTAGTATATTTTATTAGTGCTTTATGACTTTGTTGCAACTTGTTATGCTTAATGCTTGTCACTAGGGCCTGAGTGCCATGATTTCAGATCTGAACATGTTATTGATTCATTATGATAGTATTGTTTATGGTCTTATCTACAAGTTGTGTACACACGTTGTTGTCCGGAACCAATAGCCCCGAAGTGACATAAATCGGGATAACCGGAGGGAATGGCTTTGATGTGAGGATCACATGTGTTCATGGAGTGTTAATGCTTTGCTCTGGTGCTCTATTAAAAGGAGCACCTTAATTGCCAGTAGTTCCCTTGAGGCCCCGCTGCAAATGGGCTAGCAAGACAAAAGATGTTGTGCAAGTTCTCATTGCCAGCACGTATGACTATATATGGAACACATGCCTAGGATTATCTAGTACTTGGATGCTTTATCTTATTTTATCTGCAATTTCCCTATATTATGATTGCTATATGAATTGTCTTGTCCAAGCAATGCCCGTCCATCCATCCCTATGCCTACCGCACTCGAATCCTACTATTTACTACTATTGTTACTATTGTCTTTACTTTACTACTGCTGTTACTTTACTATTCCTACTACAAAACTGTTGCTATTGATAAACTGTTGTGAGCAAGATTGTTTCCAGGTGCAGCTGAATTGACAACTCAGTTTTTAAGGCTTATAAATATTCTTTGGCTCACCTTGTGTCGAATCAATAAATTGGGTTTCACTTCCCTCAAAAATACTACAATACACCCCCTATACTTGTGGGTCATCAAGACTATTTTCTGGCGCCGTTGCCGGGGAGCATAGCTTTATTTATCAAGTTCACTTGGATTCTCTATTGTTCGCTGCTATCCATCCATCATGGGTAAGTCTCGTGATGGCAAGGTTCTTATTTGACCATCCACTACAAGAAGAGGTACGGTTCTGAACACCTCTGTTGCTCTTGATTCACCATGTGTTATGAGTAAGCTCGTTACACCACCACATACACATGCTACACACACTGCTACTACTACTGAATATGAAACTTCTGAAGCTTATGATGCTGCTTCTACTGTGCTTGATAAGAGTGGTTCATTAGGTCCTTTCCTAGATGCTACGATTGCTAGAACTATAGCTGGAAATACTGAAACTCCTAATGAAGACACTACTACACCTGTTAGTTCACCTGAGTCTAGTGAAAGTTATTATATTGAAGATGGTTATGTTGAGATGACTGATGAATTTATTAAAGAATGTAAAAACACCCATGATAGGAGCGGTTCTAAGAGTCTCCTTGAGAGGCGTACTATTAGACCCAAATTGTCTCCTATTGCTAAGTTTGTTGCTTCTCCCATAAATATTATAGATAAAGATTATGATTTCTCTCTCGATCTATCTTACATAGCTATTGTTGAGAAAGAACCTTTTTGTGGGACTAAGAATGAAACTGCGGTAGCACATATGAATGAGCTTTCTACCATGAGTGGCTTGTTTTCTGATGATATTAAGATGCGTACTTACTTTGTTGCTAAGATTTTCCCCTTTTCACTCAAAGGAGAAGCTAAAGCTTGGTTTAGTAATTTACCTCTTGGATCTATTGATAGCCCTGATTGCTTGATTAGTACTTTCCTGCAGAAATATTTTCCTCCTAGTGTTAGACATGCTATTTTGTAGGAACTTTTTGATTTTAAACAGGGAGAAAAAGAGATATTGCCCGAAGCATGGAGAAGATTTTGTGCTCTGATTCATGCATAGGCTGGAAGTCCATTACCTAAGAATGGGCTTCTTAATATATTTTATAATGGACTAACCGAAGAATCTAGGACATACCTAGATAGTTGTGCTGATTGTGTTTTCAGGAATAGGACTCCTAAGGAAGCTGAGGAATTAATGGCTAAAATAAGTAAGAACTATGAAGATTGGACTCCTCCTGAACAAGCTATACCTGAAGTAATTGTACCTAAACCTACTATACCAGTGCCTATTCCAACATCAAAGAAGAGGGGAGTTATTGAATTAAATGATGAAGTGATGAAGGAATCTAAGAAATGTCTTAAAGAGAAGGGAATTAAAGCTACAGATGTCAAGAATTTACCTCCAATAGAAGAATTATGTAAGCCTATCCCCTACTCATCCACTATTGAGGTACACTCTCTCCAACACTTTGATGAAGGTGATATCCCTTACTCTAAACCTCCTGGTCAATGCTTAGAAGAATTCGATATCTTTATTGTTAAGCAAGATAATTTTAATAAAAGGGTGCAAAATCATCTAATGGAAAACACTAGAGCTATTGTTGAGTTGAAAGATATTGTGGAAAGAACCTCTAATGATGTTAAAATGATTGTTAAACACTTTCAAATGGTTCAATCTCAAATAGATCAACTCATTATAGTGCAAAAATACTTGCTAGTTAATGCTGCTAAAGAAAAACATGCTTATGAAATTAGAACTAGAAGTGGTGCTACTACCCAGGATCCTCTATATCCCGAGGGGCTTCCCAAAAGAATTGAGCAGGATTCTCAACAACATGAAAATAGTGGCTCTACTCGTAAGAAAAGGAAAAAAGAAACATAAGACTGTTGTAGAACCCTCTGAACCTGCTATAGATCCTAATAGTATATCTATCTCTGATGCTAAAACTGAAAGTGGTAATGAGGAAAATGAAGCTCCAAATGAAGAAAAAATTGAAGAACCTGAAAAGCACACTAAGAATACTAAATACACTAAAGAAGATTTTGTTGCTAAGAAACATGGTAGTGAAAGAGATCCTTGGGTCCAAAAACCTATGCCTTTCCCTGATAAGAAACACAAGTCAAAGGAAGATGAACACTATAATAAGTTTTGTGAGTGGATGAAACCTTTATTCCTGCAAATTCCTTTGACTGATGCTATTAAATTGCCTCCTTACTCAAAGTATATGAAGGATATTGTCTCGAATAAAAGGAAGATCCCTAATGAAGAAATTTCTACTTTGCTTGCTAATTATTCCTTTAATGGTAAAGTTCCAAAGAAACTTGGAGACCCAGGGATTCCAACTATCCCTTGCTCTATTAAGAACAGTTATGTTAGAACTACTTTGTGTGATTTTGGAGCTGGAGTTAGTGTTATGCCTTTCTCTCTCTATAAGAGGCTTCAACTAGAAAAATTGATACCAACTGATATATATATTTGCAAATGGCTGATAAATCTACCACTATTCCCGTTGGTATATGTGAGGATGTACCTGTTCAAGTGGCTCATAATTGCTTGATATTAACTGATTTTGTTGTGCTTGAAATGCCTGAAGATGATAATATGTCCATTATTCTTGGGAGACCTTTTCTTAATACTGCAGGAGTTGTTATTAATTGTAATCAAGGAAAGGTGACTTTCAATATTAATGGCAAGGAACATACTGTCTATTTCCCCAAGAAGATTGAAAGGACTTATGGTTTGAATTCAATTGAACATGTTGAGGGCATTCAAGTTGGAGAAATATATTGTCCCATACCAAGAGAAAAAATTGAAACTATTATGATTGGGACCATTGCTATCAAGGTTGAGGTAACATAATCATTAGTGGAATACAAAGTTTTGTCTCATATGAAATTGTTTTGGTAACAAGACCTGATCAACCTTGTTAACAAAAGGATTTCATTGAACAAAACAGTGTTTTCACCGTGATTATTTCTGTTTACTTCTATTCTATCCATTTTAGTTTTGCTTTCGTTTAGTTCTCCTTTTTGTTGTTAGTTGCTTGCATGTTAGAGTGTCTTAGAACTTCTGTAGTTCTAGCCTTGTTTTGTCATTGCATCATTCCAAAAAAAATCTATCTGTCAGAAAATCATTCTTCTATACCTGAAAAATGCCTAAAAATAAAGTGTCTCAAAAAATTCTAGAAAATTCATATTAAATTTTTATGTAAAAAAAGGGGCAGAGGAGTGCCTGGGAGGTACCAGGGGGACCCACCAGGCAGGCTCACCACCTGGTGGCGCGGCCTGCCCTGGGTGGCGCCATGCCATGGTGTGGGCCACCCCTGGCCCTCCACTATCTCTCTCACCTGCCACTCTCTTCTCTCTCCCGAGTAAGCTCCAGTTCTTTGCTCAAAATCGCTTTCTTTCTGTGCTTGCTCTTGATTTTTTCGATCTCCTTGCTTAGCCCATCTTTGTTGCTGAAATTTGGAGCACTTGTTCTCTGGTATGTGACTCCTCCCCTTGTCCAAGTAGATTTGTTTTTAGTGGATTATACCTTGAGTATTTTGCTGCTATAGGTGACAGGTTATGAGAGCTTGTAAGCTTGTTTGATGCTTAGAGATATAGTTTTGATGCATATTTAGGCCTCTTACGAGTCCTTATGAGTAGAATCCTTCATTTTATTCACTTTGCAATCACTTGTTTAATAGGTGTTAAAATTTCAGAATACCAAGCTTGAACAACCATACCTTTGGAGAGATATTTGAGAGGGATGCACCTAGGAGGTCGAGGCCCTCAAGATCAGCCTCTCAGTTTAGGCCATCATACAACGAAGATCTCATTGCAACTCGTATTGGTAATGAAAGGGACGACGGGGATGCTCACCCATCTACTTTTCCTTGTTTTACTTTCTTACAAGCTGCAGGGATTCTTGATGATTTCTTGCTACTAATTGAGAGGGTTGGTTTGACCTCATATATGCAAGATGAGAGTGAGCAATACGCTATCCTCACCAAAACCTTTGTTGAGAGCTTCACGTTTACTAACACGCCCTATCAGTCAACTGTCTCTTTCAAAATTTATAATATGCCCTTTACCATGTCATTGGAAAGATTTTGCAGTATTGTAGGTGTAAGCATGATAGGGACCGTGAAGAAAATTCAAGGGCGACCCTCTAATTTACTAGAGCTTTACAGAGGGGTGACCAATGATGATGACCGCGTGGCGCAACGCGGAAAGATAAGAAACATCCAACTCCCTGCTCTTAGATACTTTGCATATTATCTTGCTACTACCATACTTGGTAGGGAGAACACAAGTAATATCTCCAACTATCATTTAGCTTTCCTTGCTGCCGCGCTCAACAATGACACTCGGTACAATCTTGGCTCGCTTATTGCTCACTGCCTAGCTGCTAGGCGGCCTATCTATGGGGGCATCATTGCCTCGCGTATGGTCAATGCATTAGGTCTTTCGGTGGACCCCAATGATACTGTATTGGCACCACAAAGGCTTGACCTTGTTGCTATGAAAACTCATCACTTTGTCACTGCTGCTTCTAATTTGGACAGTCTAGTATATAGGATATTGTTTACTGACGGGGATGAGAGGGAGATCCCTTTGCCATAGTATTCTTTGTTTAGTGTTCACAGGAGACCGTGGTCGCGCTCTAAGGAGGAGGTGGACGAGCAGCTTCGCTTGCTGGGTTTCCATGAGCAGCACCAGGAGGATGTACCCTCCTACGATTACTCCGCACACTACGGAGGGACGTACTCAAGCTCGCACCAGGACGAGGGTACCTCCTCGTCATACTACGGAAACACGTCATCCTGGCCGGCATGGGATTGATACCCACTTAGGCCAAAAGCCTAAGCTTGGGGGGAGGTACGCCGACATTGCACTCATCTCCCTATCATGTTGTGTCGGTACTTTGTATATTCATGTTTTGTTTTCTTTTTAATTTTCGTTCTTTCTTTGCTTTTGCTTTCTAAAACACAAAAAGACCAAAAATATTTCTATTGTTTCTCTTTGGTTTGCTTCTTCTTCTTTTCGCCTTGGCTTGTTTTCCCCTTTTTGCTTGTTTGAACTATTCGAAAAACCCAAAAAGATTTTGCTTTGCTTGTTTTTCCTTTTTGGTTCTTATTTCTTAAAATCGAAAACAACAAAAATATTTGTCGTTCTTCTTTGGTTTTGTGAGTTTTCTATAGGGTTCAGCAGTCATCAGTGGATATTGGTTTCATATTATTATTCAAGCCACACAAGTGAAGAGCAATAATGAGGATTAATGACAACTTGAGGTGTGGTAAGAGGTTTGTAACGAACTCTACTTGTTTTCATTTTTCTACATATACTCATCATTGTGGGCATGCTTAGCCTATTCGTGTAGGGTGTATGTTATCTTTGGATGCTTAGTAGTTTGTGCTTTCGCATGATTAGTTCTAGCTTGCTAATAGTTTGTAGCATGTCATATGAATGTTTGCTTGCATTACGTTATTCATAACTTGGTATGACACCGTGGTATCCTCCTCTAAATGTTTCATTTGAATTGACTTGGCACATGCTCACGCATGCACATGACTGAAATAATCAGTTAAGCCTCGATGAATTATTTTGCCTTGAGGATCTTGAATCACTTTCATGCCATGATTAGTCCTATTTTGTTGCAAGCATGATTATGATAGCTATTGCTCTCTCGTTTGTCGCTCCCTTACTATTGCTAGACTTCACTTTCACTGAGTATTTTACTCATGTTTCCAACTCCCTAAAACAAAATATTGCCAAAGTGTCCACCATACCTACCTATTAGCATCATTTTCTACTTCTGTGCATATTCAATATGCCTTGCTTTCTTCCGAATAAAATGTTTGTTTGTTATGAGAAAGTTAGTTAGTAAAGCTATCACGAACTTGATGGCACACTTTATTTTCTTGAATTTAATAAACCTGAACCATTGCGTCCTTCTTTGTTGCGTATATGCTTGCGCTTCATAAGTTGAAGTTGTTGGGTCCACAACATAGAAAACAAAAAAAATTCCTACGAAGGGAACTATACGGCAAGATCTATCTACTAGATACAGAGCAACGGGTGGATATACATCCATCGAGAACTTACCCTGGAAGACAGCGAGTTTTCTTAACGAGTAGGAACTCGTGGTTGATGTAGTCATACACTTGCCGATCTCAAGATCGTGATGAAGTCTAGCAGGTCCGGCTCTAGCACGTCCATCAGATCCAGCTCTAGCAAGCACAGCACCACCAAGTCTAGCACTGCAAAGCAGCGGTGCATCCGTGATCGCACACACGTCCGGTACCCCGACAACCTCCGTCCCTCGCTCCAGCAAAGCAGCGGAAGTAGCAACTCCTTTCTAGATAAAGCCACCGGGAACATGTATCTCGCTAATCCGAGACCATGGGGGAATAATACTAGAGGTGGAGAGAGATCCTTCACGAGGAGGTGTGAGGAAGAAGAGGAGTGAGGGGGGCCTTTTTTAGGAGGAGGGGGGTACCCCTCCCCCATGGCCGGCGCCCATGGGAGGGTGACTCCTCACCTCCCCCATTCGTGTGGTGGTAACCCCTCCACATTAAAATGCCCCTTCACATTCTCTTTTAAAGTCTCCAGTTTAAATGCATTAAATTTCTCCAAATTTAATGATCTCTCATTTAAAACTCTTTTATTATTTTTTTCAGAATTTTGTTAATTACTTTAATTAACAAACATTCACATAAAACCGCCTGCAACATTTCAATATTACATACAGAACCAATTTCAGCAATTTCACCCGAAACAGTTTCGGTGTCCATTGAAATAATTCCAGCGCTCTCTTAAACCTTTATCTGAAACATATTTTCTCCAAATGGTGTCGGTATCCCTTAAGTGTGTCACGCTATGGTTCGTGAATAATGCAGACATGATCGAGACCCCTCTCAGATCAATAATCAGAAGCGGGACCTCGAGATCCATACTGACTCCTACACATTCAACAATGACTTCTGTGATCGTGAGAACCTTTAACGCTAGTAACTAAATATCTTTGTCGCGCTATATATTACATGTCCGAGATTCGATCATTGGTATCTCCATACCTAGTTTGATCTCGTTACCGACATGCACTCTTTTCTTGTTCCCGTGATATAACATTCTAGTGATCACATCACTTGCTTGCAAGCTATCTTCATGTGATATCACCGAGAGGGCCCGGAGTATATCTATCCGTCATCAGGATGGACAAATCCCACTCTTGATCCATGAGCCTCAACATAACACCTTCGTAGCACTGAACCCACCTTTATAGTCACCCTGTTACGGTGTGACGTTTGATGTTGTCAAGGTACTCTTCCGGTGTTAGCAATTAACATGATCTCATGGTCTAAGGACTAAGATTACTTCGTATGATGTTATAGCAATATAAACATAATGACTTTCATCGTAATGCTATACTTCGGATGAATGTTCATCACATCATTCCACCAATGTTGTGACCTTGTTATTAACAACATCCAATGTCCATGATCAGGAAACCTTGATCATCTTATTAATCAACGAGCTAGTTTATATGAGAGGCATTACTAGGAACTTTGTATGTTGTTTATTAAACACACATGTATTGACGTTTCTGATCAATACAATTATAGCATGCAAAATAAACATTTATCATAAGCATGGAATAATATAATAACCACTTTATTATTGCCTCTCGGGCATATTCCCTTCAGTCTCCCACTTGCACTAGAGTCAATAATCTAGTTTGAAACTTTGCATATCGAACACCTATGGCTTTCTGGTGTTGCATATACGCGATTGCTAGTGGTTAACATAATCTCCGGATCAGACAGTTTCAGGTCCGTGTGTATTTGCATGTCTTTGCGTCTCTACGCATCACTCATTCTCAAATGAGATGGCATTGTATAAATTTGGTCCTTTGGTGAGATCTTTAGTTCGTTCGGGTTAAAATATGTTGATATTATTGTCACACAATATATCTTCATAGTATTAGCCCACTTTGAACCACACCTAGTTTGATATCAAACTACTTAACACAAAAGCCCTCCTTTGATGCTACTATAGCAGTTATATACTTGGCCTTTTGTTGTAGTATCCGTCACAATGTCTCAACTTTGGAACTAATCCAAATCCATCATGGAACATCCTTTCCATTACATTGTGCCACCCATAGTCTAAATTGAGATAAATTTAATTTGTATCTTGTGACAAAACTAGTATCAATGTAACACTTTACAGTGAACTACCTTTAACTATTTGTCACTTATACATGATATATTCTTAGTTCTTCCAAAGTTCATAAGAATATCTTTACTATTGTACAATGATCATCTTATGAATCATTCTGGTATGTGCTCATAACATTTAGAGCATAGGATATTCTGGATATATACATATCACGGTATAATCGATCAAAATCTTCATGTGATTTTACTCACCAAGTGTTGAAACACTTGAATCTTGATACAATCCTTTCCATGCAGCAAGAACCTTTCTTGTTGGTTCCATATTGAACCCTTTCAATATCTCATATATGTACGTTTGGCACAACCATATTAGTGCCTCAATCTATCCATATAGACGTTGATGCCCAACATTCTGGTTTTGCCTAAGTCTTTCATCGAAATCTTATTTTAATGAAATTCTTAACTTGTGTCAATACAAGATACATCATTTCCAATCAACAATATGTCCTCTACATAATGTATTAGAAATATGTCTCAGCGCTCCCACTTAATTTCTTGCAAATGCAAGCATCTTCATCATCTCCGATGAATTTAAACTCTTTTAACAGTTTCATCAGGGTGAAGATTCCAACTCCGCTATTCTTACTTCAACTATTGAAATTTGCATGCCCTTTTAGCATCCTTTGAATTAACAAAACCCTTCGGACCATGTCATGTACACGTCCTAGGTAACCGTTCTATTAGAAGAACCTTGTTTTGTTTATTCAACTACCATATACCAAATTATATGTAGTGGTTCCTACATTAATCCGTCAAGACTATATATCGCTATGGAAGATCAAATCTTGTCATAGTCAACTCCTTGAACATTGTCGTAAACTTCTTTCCGACATGTCGACTATTTCATAGATGTTAAACATCCATGTCTATTTCTTTATAGATCCAAACACGACCGATAGGCTTTACGCCTTTTCAGAGGGTCTTCCAAGTTCAGAAACTTGATTTCTCGTGTATGGATACTATCACGGATTCTATGACTTCTAGTCATTTTATGGAGTCAGGGCCCATCATCGCTTCTTTGCATGATGTCGGTTCATCATTGTCAAAACAATAACAACTTGTTTATCAAATCTTACTATTTGA
This sequence comes from Avena sativa, assembly GCA_916181665.1. Classification (NCBI taxonomy): domain Eukaryota; kingdom Viridiplantae; phylum Streptophyta; class Magnoliopsida; order Poales; family Poaceae; genus Avena; species Avena sativa. The sequence goes on from OV702292.1 coordinate 276,746,732, forward strand.
TTCTTACTGACCCACACGGTTCAATAGGAACTCTAATCTCCGAGATCACACCCTTTGTAATCAAGGGAGCCATGAGCAATGTGGCCACCACCAGGACACTTTTCGGCGCTGCGCTACTTAGCACATATAGCTAAGGTTTAACAACCTTATCAAAGTTCTATTGTCCTCCCACTTAACTTTTCGCGAAAAATTCCTTCTCAAGAAACTTGACGTTCCATGTAACAAACTCTTTTGTCCTCGGTGTTATGGAGAAATTCCCAACAAATTCTTTGGGATAACCTACAAAGACGTGCTTATCCTACTTTGGTTGTAAACATTTTACTTATGCATAGCATACCAAAATTTAAGAAAAGACAATTCAGGTTTTATCCCAAACCATAACTTATATGGTGTCATTTCAACGGATCACGATGGTGCTCTTTTAAGTGTAAAAGCGGTAGTCTCTAAAGCTTCAATCCTTAAAACATAATGGCAGTTTTATAAATGACACCCTTGATCTTACCATGTCAAACATGGTTTGATTTCATCTCTCGAATATGCCATACTCCTATGGTTTACCGAAAACACAAATCATGGAACAATTCCTCAAATCTTAAGTGTTTTGCTAGACATGTAACTCAAATATCTTCCTTTATGATCAAATCATAAACTCTTTTATTTTCTTGTTACAATGATTTTTCACTTCATCTTAAAAGTCTTTGAACAATTTTCAAATGGTTCATACTTCTTCCTTATTAAGTAAATATATAGATATATTCACTCAAATTTCTGGAGAAAGCATATAAAGCAAAAAGATCAATCGCATATGGCTACATAATATGGACTATATACATCAATATGTATAATATCCAATAAGTTAGTCATCCGTTCCTCTTTGGCCTATGGACGGAGTTTCAATTATCTCGAGGAAAGTTTCACAAGCGTCAATTGATCAAAATCAAAGACTCCAAAAATCCATCAACATGGAGTTTCTTCAAGTTTTCTTTCCAATATAATTTAAACAGCGATGTCACTTCATAAGTGATCTTTTAATCATTTGTCTTGCGACATTTTAGCAATAGTGTTTATGGATGTGATTTCTCCCACTAGACTTCAAAAGTTCATCCATCCTTTATACAATACGGTAATTATTTGAACAACCATTGTTCTCATAATACCGGAACAAAATAACAATTATTAAAACAAATCTTGAAAGCTAGGTTTGACGACAACGAAAAACACAATAATACTTTATTTGTTTTCGATGAACATCATCACTTATTCTCTTGCTAGTTACTTAGGCCATTGCAGTTCATGAATTGCGTTGTCCTGTATGACACTTCATACCAACCAATTCGGTATCCAATACCAGTATCCAATACCTAAGAACCACATTGTTTAACAAGCAAGGAATACAACCATAACATGTATATCTTCTATATACCTAAGTTGGACATATCCAACCTTTTCTTTTCTGCCAAATATTTTATAGATTCTCTTTCAGCAATTCCTTTTCCTTTTAAAATAATCTATCAACATCAATTGTGGTGTCATTCACATGACACATAGTACAAAGCATATATAGTCAAATACTAATACCTTTGGACTTGCACTTTGAAGTGAATCACCATCATCAAATGTTTGGTATTCTTTAAAAAATACATTCTTTAGTAATCTATTAATGTAGTAAACATTTTACTTACATCTTCTATTCATCCTTATCATGACAACTTTCATGATCAAGCTACTATAGCCTATAAGGAAGAATGACGAGTATAATTTTAGTTCCCGAAACGTTTTGGGAGATTCGGATGTCTAGCATATCCATCCTTCACAAATTCTCATACAATATGAGAACATGTATTTTTCTAAATTATACTCTATCATAATGCAACCAAAAACATTGTTTCAGATATCACAATATCTTTCACACATGATGGTTTCTGAAACAATTTTTAGCTCCTATATAATATTGATATTAAAACAACTTTTGAATATCAATAATCATGGAGGCAAACATGATATTTTAGATACTAACATTGGAATTCTTACTCTTGATTTAATACTACTTATTAAACTTCATGGAGTAAATAGAGTTTTCTGAAAGTTTGCAATAGGACTTATAAACTTTAAATTAACATTCAAAACAATACGATACCAGTTCGTAAAGTAAATATCCAGAATTCTATAGTTCTATTATCTCAACTAAAACTAAACATAAGGTAGTGAACAGATGCCAATGACTACAACAAATTATGCAAATTCACTTCAATTTAGTTTATGACAAATTGAGTTCGACTAATCCAAATTAGAAATGAAATCCCACTCAAAAACGACATCCCTCGTGCCTTTTTGGTGATTACATTAACCAAATCCACTACACCAAGTCCGATCATCACGTGAGCCGGTGTGGCTTCAAAGGCGAGCATCAATATGGGCATCATATCAACTATATGACTCATGCTTAACCTTTCGGTCCGTGTTCCGAGGCCATGTCTATACATGCTAGGCTCGCCAAGTAAGAACCTTAGTACTCACGTGTGTAAAACTGTCTTACACCTGTTGTATGAAAGCGTAGAGTCGAGTACACCCGATCATCACGTGATGTCTCGAAACACGATCCATAGAATGATGCATACTTAAGGAAGAACACATTTTTATCTTGATATCTAAATGAGGGATCATCTTAAAATGCTACTAAAACGCCAAACTAGCAATATAAGATGCGAACATCATATGTGTAAAGTGGAATGATATGGTCCATGCATTTGATCACCATCATATGCATCGTGGTATGATCTCTATCATTCCTTTGTGTGTAAGGCTAAGGTCTATGGAACTTACACGTTAGGTGTGTTGTAAGAGTATCAACTATACATCAACTTAAAACATTACCATATCATGACACTAGCCCAACAACGATCTAAACTAGACGCCTCTAATTTATCCATTGCAAGTTTTACGTGGCTCAGGGCTTTCGAAGATAGGACCGGTCTTACCTACGAGCATGGAACCACAACGAGGATAACCAAGTTATTAGCAACTCGTTGTAAATCAGATATTGACTATAGTAGGAGAGACAGACACCCGCCAGCCACTTATGCAAAACTAGTTGCATGTCAGTTGTGGAACCGGTCTCATGTACGATGACATGTAAGGTTGGTCCGGGCCGCTTCATCCCACTATGCCACCAATATCCAAAATACATGAAAGAAGCAATAACATGATCATCATCACCCACATATAAACATATGTGTACTGCCCGTGCAAAAGCACCTATGCATAGATCAGGCTCTGATACCACTGTTGGGTCCGCAGCATAGAAAACAAAAAAATTCCTACGAAGGGAACTATACGCCAAGATCTATCTACTAGATACTGAGCAACGGGTGGATATCCATCCATCGAGAACTTACCCTCAAAGACAACGAGTTTTTTTAATGAGTAGGAACTCGTGGTTGATGTAGTCGTACACTTGCCGATCTCAAGATCGTGATGAATCCAGTAGGTCCGACTCCAGCACGTCCATCAGATCTAGCTCTAGCAAGTCCAGCACCACAAAGCAGCGGTGCATCTGTGATCGCACACACGTCCGGTACCCCGACAACCTCCGTCCCTCGCTCCAGCAAAGCAGCAACTCCTTTCTAAATAAAGCCACCAGGAACATGTATCTTGCTAATCCGAGACCATGGGGGAATAATACTAGAGGGGGAGAGAGATCCTTCACGAGGAGGTGTGAGGAAGAAGGGGAGTGAGGGTGGACTTTTATAGGAGGAGGGGGGTACCCCTCCCCCATGGTCGGCGCCCATGGGAGGGTGACTTCTCACCTCCCCCATTCATGTGGTGGTAACCCCTCCACATTAAAATGCCCCTTCACATTCTCTTTTAAAGTCTCCACTTTAAATGCATTAAATTTCTCCAAATTTAATGCTCTCTCATTTAATAAAACTCTTTTATTATTTTTATTCACAATTTTGTTAATTACTTTAATTAACAAACATTCACATAAAACCTCCTGCAACATTTCAATATTACATGCAGAACCAATTTCAGCAATTTCACCCGAAACAGTTTCGGTGTCCATTGAAATAATTCCAGCGCTTTCTTAATTATTTGTCTGAAACATATTTGCTCCAAATGGTGTCGGTATCCCTTAAGTGTGTCACCCTATAGTTCGCGAATAATGTAGACATGATCGAGACCCCTCTCAGATCAATAATCAGAAGCGGGACCTCGAGATCCATACTGACTCCTACACATTCAACGATGACTTCTGTGATCGTGAGAACCTTTAATGCTAGTAACTAAATCCCTTTGTCTCGCGATATATTACATGTCCGAGATTCGATCATTGGTATCTCCATACCTAGTTTGATCTCGTTACCGACATGCACTCTTTTCTCGTTCCCGTGATATAACATTCTAGTGATCACATCACTTGCTTGCAAGCTATCTTAATGTGATATCACCGAGAGGGCCTAGAGTATATCGATCCGTCATCGGGATGGAAAAATCCCACTCTTGATCCATGAGCCTCAACATAACACCTTCTTAGCACTGAACCCACTTTTATAGTCACCCTGTTACGGTGTGACGTTTGATGTTATTAAGATACTCTTCCGGTGTTAGCAATTAACATGATCTCATGGTCTAAGGACTAAGATTACTTTGTATGATGTTATAGCAGTATAAACATAATGACTTTGATCGTAATGCTACACTTCGGATGAATGCTCATCACATCACTCCACCAATGTTGTGACCTCGTTATTAACAACATCCAGTGTCCATGATCAGGAAACCTTGATCATCTTGTTAATCAACGAGCTAGTTTATATGAGAGGCATTACTAGGAACTTTGTATCTTGTTTATTAAACACACATGTATTGACGTTTCTGATCAATACAATTATAGCATGCAAAATAAACATTTATCATAAACATGGAATAAGATAATAACCACTTTATTATTGCCTCTCGGGCATATTCCCTTCAGAAGTTAGCAGAACCATGTATCATGGGGAACGCTTTCAACATTGCATTGGTACTTAGTACCTTGTTGATATCATGTTCTTTTGCTTATGGATCCCGACGGTGTGAAATAAAAGTGGAACTTGTAAGATCATGGAGTTTGTATGTATGTTAGAGAAACGCATGGGCTGCTAGCCTAAGCCATGCCTAATCATGGTGGAAACTTGCAGCATAACCATAATGAGCATTCTATGAAGCATCCTCAATAAAAATCTATGCACATAGTAAATAAAAAGATCGCTGAGATGATCATTGTCCGCTTGCCTTGTGATTTTGATTATGGGATAGCTCATGTATCATGTGCAAGGGGTACCCTGTTGGCGGTTCTCTATGATACGTATATACTTACAGTGACAAGAGCTTACTCGTGACTGAAGTTGAGTAGCATGAGGATCGGTCTTCGTAAGTAAGGGGCATGAGACTTCGATTTATAACTTGTCAAGCATATCCTCTTAGTTGTGTCACTTTAACCTTAACCATTTAAAGATGCTTATGATAGGGGCAATGAGAGCTCAAAGCTAACGAGTACCATACTTTCAGCATTTGGAAGCCTTTCAAACTAATTAAAACCTTTTCTTTTACTTGTTGAGTCTCGACATATTCTTTGAGCACCTCCTTGAGAGCATAGTTGTCATTCTTTGTGCTTGTCTCAAAACTTGATTATTTGTGTTATGACTTTGATGCTTGTATCTTTGATATCTTTACTTCTAGTCTTCACCTGAACTTTAGAGGTACCTTGGCATTCACAATCAAAGGCAAGCGAGATACCACTCTATCATACCTTGTTATGAGCATTGTAATGTTGCTTATGTTTATGCTTCATGCTACTTATTATTTTTGAGTTGGAATCTCTTCATAGCTTGCAATGCCTATTAAGTAAACTTAGTTGCATACTCCTTATTATGAATTGTCTAAGTAGTTGATCACATGCTGAGAATATATACATCATATGAAGCAAATGTGTATGTGAAAGTTCTTTTATCGCACTCAGTTTTCATCTGAATTGCTTGAGGACAAGCAATAAGCTAAGCTTGGGGGGAGTTGATACGTCCAAAACGTATCTACTTTCCCGAACACTTTTGCTATTGTTTCTCCTCTAAACTTGTGTGATTTGGATGCAACTAACGCGGACTGACGCTGTTTTCAGCAGAATTGCCTTGGTGTCTACTTTTGTGCAGAAAATCAACTATCAGGAAAAATCCCGGAAAATATGCCAAAAATCCTATTTCACCAGAAGACTCCCGGAGCCAGAATATGAGACGGAGGGGGGCTGGGCCCAGGCCACACCACCTGGCCGCGCGTGCAAGCCCAGGCCACGCCAGGGGGTGGTCTGGCCGCCCAGACTCCCCCTCAGTCTCCCTCTTCACCTATAAGTTGCCTTCTGACATAAAAACTCAGGGGGGTTCGACGTTTTTCCAGAAGGAGTTCCGCTCCGCCGGCACCACCAGATTCCACGAAACAGCACCAGAAACTCCGTTCTGGCACCCTTCCGGGACGGGGAATTGGAGGAGATCATCGCCATCATCATCACCATCGCTTCTCCATCGACCATCCATGTTTCCCCCATCTATGAGTGAGTAATCCCCCGCTGTAGTCTATGTGGATGGTAGGGACTGGATAAGAGCGTTCATGCAATGGCATCAGATTGTTAGGGCATGGTGCCTAGTATCTTTTATTAGTGCTTTATGACTTTGTTGCAACTTTTTATGCTTAATGCTTGTCACTAGGGCCCGAGTGCCATGATTTCAGATCTGAACATGTTATTGATTCATTATGATAGTATTGTTTATGGTCTTATCTACAAGTTGTATACACACGTTGTTGTCCGGAACCAATGGCCCCGAAGTGACAGAAATCGGGATAACCGGAGGGAGTGGCTTTGATGTGAGGATCACATGTGTTCATGGAGTGTTAATGCTTTGCTCCGGTGCTCTATTAAAAGGAGCACCTTAATTGCCAGTAGTTCCCTTGAGGCCCCGCTGCAAATGGGCTGGAAGGACAAAAGATGTTGTGCAAGTTCTCATTGCGAGCATGTATGACTATATATGGAACACATGCCTAGGATTATCTAGTACTTGGATGCTTTATCTTATTTTATCTGCAATTTCCCTATGTTCTGATTGCTATATGAATTGTCTTGTCCATGCAACGCCCGTCCATCCATCCCTATGCCTACCACACTCGAATCCTACTGTTTACTGCTATTGTTACTGTTGTCTTTACTTTACTACTGCTGTTACTTTACTATTCCTACTACAAAATTGTTGCTACTGATAAACTGCTGTGAGCAAGATTGTTTCCAGGTGCAGCTGAATTGACAACTCAGTTGTTAAGGCTTATAAATATTCTTTGGCTCCCCTTGTGTCGAATCAATAAATTGGGTTTCACTTCCCTCGAAAATACTGCGGTACACCCCCTATACTTGTGGGTCATCAGAAACAGCACCACCACCATGGGTAAACAAATAACCACTTGGGGCCTTAATCTCATTAGCATTAGATATCCAATCTGTATCACTATAACCCTCGAGTACTTGTGCATACCCAGTATAGTGAATAACATAACTCGTAGCGCCTTTCAAATAGAGCAAAACTCTCTCAAGAGCATGCCAATGATCATCTCGAGGATTTGACCGAAATCGACTCAGTTTGCTTATAGCAAAGGAGATGTCAGGCCTTGTAGCGCTGGCTAAATACATGAGCAAGCCAATAATTTGAGAAGTTGTCCATTTAGAAAAGATGTCTTAACGTACATTTGATGAACGAGAAGACCATGTGAGGAAGCCAAGGATAGTAGTACTCGAATAGTGGCCAGTCTGGCTACAGGTGAGTAGGTATTGAAGAATTCTTCACCTTCTTTATGGGTATAACCCTTGGCCACAAGACATGCCTTGTACTTTTCAGTAGTACCATAGGTCTATGCTTTTTCTTGAACACCCACTTACATCCTACAGGTTTGCACCCATACACTACAAGAAAAGTTTCCTTCCGCAACGAATTGGCCCGACGGTCGTTGTAGAAGGCGCGTCTTCCGCGACGAAATTCTCGGCTCGACCGTGGCCGATGGAAAACTTTTTTTTCCCGTTTTCGCAGCCCTCTACTACGAGGGATCTGCTAAAAACATGGAGGAAGCTCGGCTGGCGTGTGGCAGAAGCAAGATTTTCGTTTCCTCGCACGATGTTGACTCGCTGAAGTCTTTTGAGGTGTGTGGGTCCCGGACGTCAGTGTCTCTAGCGTACCATACTTATCGGTCGCGCCTCCCTGATTTGAACTTGATAATGTTGCTCGAGGCATCTGCCGTTTAGTCAGGCTAGTAGGTCCCACATGTCAGCCTCTCATTAGAAGGATCGTGTGTATGATGAATTTTTTTTCCTTCGCACGCCCTACCCTATTCCGAAGTTGATAGCACTGCTCGATGCATGTACCGTCTAATCAACCTCCTAGGACCCAAATGTCATCCTCTCATGAGAAGAAACATGTGTATGATGGAATTTTTTCCTTCGCTGGCGCTACCCCGTTCCGAGTTGATACCGTTACTCGACGCATCTACCGTTTAACCAACCTCCTGAGCCCGACATGGCATCCTCTCATTAGAAGAAACGTGTGTATGATAGATTTTTTTCCTTGGCTCGCGCTACCCTGTTCCAAACTTGATAGCATTGTTCGACGCATCTACCGTTTAATCACGATGCTGGGCCCCACATGTCATCCTCTCATTAGAAGAAACATGTGTATGATGGAGTTTTTATCCTCTGTTGCGCCTTCGTGTTCCAAACTTGATAGTGTTGCTCGCTGTTTTAAACTTGGCAACGTACCTGATGCCAGCCTCTCTGTACAAGTATTTAACTTTTTTTTCAAACCTGACCATTAAACTCGAGGGATGCTGCAGGCTGGTGGGTTCGTGATGTCAGCCTCTCCGTAATGCGATATTAAAAAGTAAACCCTTTCTCAAAAAAAGTAAACCCAAGATATATATAAATATGTACACACAGTGAATTCAAACTAAAGACCTTCAAATCAAATCAAATATACATAAACTGAGTGTTTTTCCACAATACCAAAGATACTAATAGAAATTGAATCATTAAACATGTATTAGTACTACAACTTATGTATCAGTCTTCTAAAAAATATTGTTGTGTTTCCATGTTATCTCTCTTAAAATAAAAGAGCAGTGCTACTAGAACCTCGATTTATAAAAAGCCACACAATGGATTAGTTTTATAAAAACATGGGTAGGCAGAGTTTTTTTAGAGGTGGGGGGCACTGCCAAAAAGGCCAAATTAAAAAGTTTTTAGGCTATGGTCAATGGGCTCCTATCTCAAATTTCAGTGGGCTGTGTCTCGCAAGATTCAAACACAGACCTCTTCGAGGGAGGGAAAAAAGCGATAATTCCTTTGACAGATATTCATGTAAAAATATCTAATGAACGCACACCACATGAGCCAAAATAGGGCTGGTATCCAATGACTTCACTTGGTGAAATCATGTTGTATATCTTTACCCTCTCATCTCTGTCCAAAATGCATCTAACGGTTCTGATGACACAAAGGCAAAAGCTCTAGAGCAAGCAGCCAGCAGCAATGATAGAACTTTTGACAAATTCAATACCATTTGAAAGAGTAAGGAGTATAGAATAATAAGACATAAAAAATCGGCAGATTCCTAGTTCATATTCAACATCACTTGACCAATTCAGAAGCATTTCAAAGTGACTGATTCAGCAATACAAACACTAAAATTCAATATCAATACAGAGAGAGAGAGTTCTTGTTTTAGCTCTAAAAACCATGCCACGCAATCAGTTTGCCCTTTTCTCCAAACACACTCGATCACTGGAACACAATCATTGTCATAATATTTGCTCATATAGGGAACCGTCATATAGATACAGATATACCATACCAGTACGTACTAGTCATAGCTCCAATCCAGCAAAAGGTTATCATAGTTTTACCACCCATATATGATCAGTGGAGATAAGACAACCACATAATTAATTACAATACCATGTGGCCAAAGAGCTAGATAGCTAGGAAGTTCATGAACAACATGCCACATTCAGGGCAGCGAGATACATCATCCTTGACCGTTCTTCCAATAGTAAAGTTTGGTTGCTTTCCAGAACTTGATCCACCTAGAAGTAGCTGCCAAGCGCCCATCAGTCAAGTTAATGGCATAGCGTCCCTCAATAAGCAATCCTTCGCTCTGCATCGTGAAGACTATTCTGCCCTTTCGTCTGGCCTGGAGTTGCTTTGTGGCACTCTTAGCCAATTTCTGAGTCAAAGCAAGAGATAAACGCATAATTACTAAGAGCGATGCACTGAATCGTGTGAAACTTGAGAAGACATTTAGAACAGTTTATCTGCCGCCATATACTCACAAACATAATCCGGTGCAACCTTGTGATGAAACATGTGTAGGATATGGTCTAACATGGTGCTGCCCTGGGTGATGAAGGAGCTTGTGCCGGTGCCTGTGCTAGGGCTGGTGCTAGTGCAGGACATGGTGCCACTAATTGTAGAGGGGCTGGTGAAGGAGCCAAAAGGCCTAGAACCGGTGCCGGCGCCAGCAGCTTGATGCTAGATTCCTTCTGAGGGGTAGCTAAGCTGACTGCAGGGATGGTAGAGGCAGATGACAAGTGTACAAGCAAAATGGTCTCTTATACAACAGTTACTCACAAGACAGTGATCAGAGGATATGATGAGTATACAAGCAAATTAAGTTACTACCTCCATTCTTTCTACTTAGGTCAACAGGTACCGGAGTAGGAACTAGGGCTTGTGTCGTTGGGGGTGCCAGCAGCTTCGTCCTGGTTACCTTCTGAGGGGTAGGGAAGGGGACTGCAGGAGTGGTCAGAGAGGCATATGAGATGTGGACAAGCAAAAGGGTTTCTTATACAACAGTAAGTCCTAGACAGAGATGAGAGGATATAAGAGAATTAAGTTACTACCTCCATTCTTTCTCCTATTGAGGTCAACAGGTGTTGTTGCAGGAACTGGGGCCGGTGCTGGTGTCGGTGTCAGTAGCTTGATGCTGGCACCCTTATGGGTGGTACATAAGGGGAAGCGGACTGCAGAAGTGGTCAGGGTCATATGACGAGTAAAGACAATGGCGCAGAACAGTTAGTCGCAAGAATATCATTAGAGGTTGTGATGAGTACAAAATCAAATTAATTAGTACTACCTCTGTTCTTGGTCCTTCGGTCAACAGGTGTATGATGGCGTGCAAGTATCTGCCCAGGCTTGCTAAAATTGAATGTTACCTCGTCCCCCTGCTTCAGACCATTCTCACGGACATACTTGGACCAACCTCGGCCACCCAAATAGGTGGTGGCCATTGTTTGGGAGACATCCACATCATATAGTTGTCGCATGCCTTTAGGGCCCTCGCTATACAAAGTTAGAAACTTGTTGTTTCCGAACATCTTGTTTATAATGGGGCGAGTGACACAAGGGACAGCCTTCATGAGAAAATTGATAGAGAAGTAAGGCGACAGCAAAAAAAGTGAGATACAAGATCTTACATCAAGTCGGTCTAAACCACTTGGAATCCATACCTGATACCATGGGTACCCTTTGCGAAGCATGGCCATGCACCATTTTTCATCCCTCTACCTTTGGAATGGCATACAGGGGCCCCTTTCAATCCACAAGCTTGACAAGAGTAGGGTAGCAGAAAGGGATGAGCAGCTGGTGCATGGTACTGATTGAAATTAAGTGGAAAGGTTAAATTATGTAAAGAGCAAGTAAATCTAATAATATAAGACAAAACCATTGCATGTAAAGCAAACAGATTTTATTTTTGTGAACTTCTAATGAGCGTAAACATATAGTACTAGCTGATAAAAATAACATGGAAAATCATAACATGTGAAATTGTGAATTTCCAAATTATACCCACTTCTTAGAGAGGTCACTGCCCACCTGGGTACTATGTTGGCGCTTCCTCGTTGTGTAGAGGATGTCCTCTTTTGGTGCGGGCATCAGAAATCTACTAACCTCTACAGCAGCCTCGGCCTCCACAGCAGCACCTTCAATCTACATAAATAGCAACAGAGCTCAACAGTTCAATACTATGTAAAGTTTGGTCAAACTTTCTGTCACTTAACTTTTCAAAAAATACAGTATATGCCTAAGCCTTGGGACAGAGGGAGTGCAGTACATAGTAGTCATATACTGACTGTATGAGACAGTCTGACAGATCTAGATCTGGATTCACATAAACATAGTGCCAGGATTAATAAAATCACACATATGTTTCTAAACATCTGATAAGCATGCATCACACTAAGCAGGTAATACTTAAATCTGTCTGCACCATGGTAATAAGGGTATTAAGAACAAATACCTTTCTCTTTAAGCTGGGCCCTCCCAGCTGGTCGGTGGCCTTGTGCTTGTTTTTTGGTAAGTAGTGGTACTTGCTGGATCCTGCGGCATGTGGGGGTACCATCCTGTTTGCCGCACCTGGAGCACCGCACGTTCACAGGTATGTACCACCGTGCTACAGTAAATGAAGAAGAGATGGTGTCACAGAGGCTTCCACAAAAATAGGATGCAGACAGAGACAACTTTTAGCACAGGGATACATCTAGGTTGCAGCCAACCACTTTCAGCATTGGAAAGAATGGAAGGACGCAACGAATATACTGCTACATTACTTTTTTTAGGCAACTTTTAAGGGAACTGACGGGACCATACCTGTCTGTAGTGGCCATGTGGGCCACTGACCCATTTTTCTCCATACAGAATCTGACGCAAAATCCATTGCACATTACGAGTAGCAACTAAAGGTTATAGAAGTGAAGAACACCAAAATCGAACCCAACCAAATGCCCCAACCAGAACAGCGGCGACCATGCCCTAATTCGGTATCCATACGAAATCAGTACCACCTCCCCCCACCCCCACCCCCCATCCCCACCACCACCACCACCCGACCCAAATGACCCAATCGATTAGAGAACATGAAAAATATCCTGATTAGGTGATTCCGAGGTGAGCAATAAGCAAGAACTTTACAATCAAAGCATACCGAATACTACTACTCCTAGTACTAATAGTACCCCCAATGGCCCAATCGGAAGAAAATTAAGCGAAGCTGGATTTTGAGGTGAGCAAATACACCCACCTATTTCAACAAGAACTCCCCAATTGGAGGTTGCACCAGTTCCAACAGTTGCTTGCTGGATGTGAGCTAGCTAGTGATGGTTTCTTGTCTTGTCGTCAGTAGAAAGGCATGGGCAGGGGAGTACTAGTACTAGTACTAGTAGGGCTGGGCAGTACACTTTTTTCTATAGTAAGTATTTTTAAGTGGCAGTGGAGGGAACACTTTGCCGGGAGAGAATCCCGATTTTTTTATCCCAGCTATCACGTGGTGGCCTACAGTTGTTTCAAGCGGCACCCACGTTAGGTATGAGTTAAAGCAGGTCCCACATCAAGTGGGTGAGATAATTGACCGGGCCAACCTCCTCCTTCCCTTGGTACCAGTACTAGTTCTCCCGGGTTCCTCTCCAAGGACAGAGAAAATCGCCCCTCTTCGAATCAAATTGGTCCCAACTTATTATCCTTCTGTTGATTCGTCCCACGGAGCAGTGGACAAGACGGCGGTAGTTGCAGCATAGGGCACCAGCGCTGGGGCCTCAAAAACAGTTTAGGAACCGATAAAATGATAAGCTCGGATTTCAGACTAGAAACACACACAAACACACATATACTCCGTATATACTAATATACGGAATAGTTTCCAATTACAGTTCTGCTAACAAAGGCCTAGAAATCATAATAAGGTAGCTCCATATTACAGAACTACAACAGTAGCGAACTAATCATGGGATAGCTCTACACCCCAAGAGTTTTGCAGTTGGACGAGTGGTCATGAACGACACCAAAAGTACACCCCTGATGATCAGCAGCCCTGCATCAAATCCATTCAGACGCAGTGTACCCGATCCATAGCCTCAAGTACAGGCTCATCAATGAACAGGTCATCGTTGTTACCATCAAAGTCCTCTTCAGTCGTCTGCTTCTTCGATTAGTAGATTAACAGATATGTTTATAGACAAACATCAAAGACACACAACCTGAACATTTGTCGTTCCACAGATATACCTTGTCATCTGGCATAGCGGTAGTACCAGAAATGAAACCTGTTTCATGTAGCTTGCGCTTTTTCTCTCCTCCCCCTTCTCCAAGTTGATCTAGATGCTCAGGAGCTGCCTCTGTCAGTTGATCTAGTTGATCAACATCTGCTTCCCCTACTTGATCTTGATGATAAAGATGTGCTTCCCTAGGTTCATATGGAGGATCATATGGTTCACCATGAAATACCCATCCAATGTATGTGCTAAGCATCCCAAATGTAAAAATATGGTCTTCCACTATACTTTGAGGCAGCACCCTACGTTTGCACACAACCGGCAGGGGCAAGGTACATTTGAGTAGTCACAATGATCTCTAACAAATCTCATAAATCGTAGAACATCAAGGATACATTTAGCGCTGCCTAATGGAGCAATCTCTATCCAAAATCTGCCCATCTGTTTTAATTATGACATACAAGGTTGGTTATTATTAAAAAAAGCACGAAACATATAGATGAAGTACAAAAACTATATATGCCTATGCGTTTCAGCAAACATATTGACAGCAAAAATCGCCGAAGGTATTTAGGAACACAGATCCAGTGTAGAATAAACTATGACCATGCAGATTGAGGACAAATTAAACTATGTAGGAGTATTTGAAAGGGCAATAAAAATGCTAACCAGATCGAGCTATAGATAGAAGGACTACCGTGGGATCGACGTGCCCACTAGTGCGTGTCAAGAAGACCGATGGGTAGGGAAAGCTTCTTCACGCACGTTGGTGATGAGGAGCGGCCGTAAGCACGTCTTTTTTGTGGGGAAGGGGGTGAGGCCTAGGCGGCGGAGGGTGGAAGTTAATACACAACGCGAAGGGGTGCAGAGGGATAACTTTGGAAATTCTGACCTACCCTGCTTTGGGCATGACCATATACGAGGCCTACTTGCCTGTCACCATAGATCAAAATTGATCCAAAACTTGTCAAAATACAAGTTTATGTTTTACCATGGAAACTAATGCACATAGCATTACACTTTGTGAACGAATGGCTTTATGTCAAAAAGTTATTTAATTTCAGCATCTTCAGCTAGGAAGCTTGGAAACTCATGAAAGTAGGCATTATCCACCAAATCTGGAATCTCCTGTGTAAACAATTGCTTGAAATACCAAGATGCACCGATCTACCAAATATGGCCAAGTTTGTAATCTTGGTTGGCAAAGATACTTCAATGTATGGAGTAGTACAAAAGATGAAAAAGGTAAAGAAAATATGGCTGTGACCTTGCTACTCTTGTTTGAAAGCCTTGAATTAATGTTCATTAATTTCGGTAGATGTCTATAAACTCATTAAATGCTGGAAAGCATACAGGCCCGTGGGTCTATCTGACGGGAACAACATCCCAAGTGGGAGTAGCGTACCTTAGAAGCTTCAACTTCAAAATTTCGGCACAGCACCAAAATATCCTGCCCACCCATTCAAACATCCCGCCCATCCATTCAAACATCCAGCCCCAAAAATTATTTTATTGCACAAATTTAGCCTGGAAGCTTGAAAGGGCGTTATATGTTGTGTGAAAAAAGGGGGCGGTGGCATTTTGAGCCATTATCTTTGTAGTTGCTTCACAACAAAACAAATTGTTGTTACTTGGAAATTCGAAAATAAACTTCAAATTTCGAAGCAGACATATTGGTTGATTTGCAAAGATGCACCGATCTACCAAATACGTACATGTCATCATGAACTATTTCCATGACCTTGGTCACCTTTTTTTGGACGATGGTCATCTTCTTGAAAGCCTTAAATTGTTCGAAAATTTCAGCAAATGCCTAGAAACTCATTTAAATGTTGGAAAGCAACTCTCGCTGGCGTGTGGGCCTAGACGGTGAGAGCGCGTCTAAGAGGCCCCATGTCGGAGTAGCGTATGCTAGAAGCTTCGACCTCAAAATTTGGTATGGTGCCCAAACATCGCACCCATCCATTAAAATATCCCGCGCATCCATTCAAACATGCTTCACCTCTTTCTAGAATACAAAATTCCTCTTCTATCCCTGCTCCGGAAATAAGAATCGGAGGGAGCACTGCAATAACAAAGGGATATAGGTGGTAAATTTGTGTTCTCCCAAGTCCATCACCACATCCACGTTTCCCAGCCCTTCTTCAATATTTACCTGCCCGCCCACTCCGACCTACACCGACTTTTTGGACCCACTATGCAAGTGACCCACATGTGAGTGAGCCAGAATTACGGGAAGTAGAGATTCCCATCGCTTGTTGTTCAAAATTCGAACATTTTTCGCTAAACCGAGATAAAATCATCCAACCTGGCTTATACTATCATTCCACTCTGTCAGAGCAAAAGCTAAAAAAAACAAAGGCAAAAACACGTTCGTAGCTTTATAAGCCAAAAATCAAAAGCCAGAATTCGAGCCGAACCAAATAGCGCCTAAATCTCAAGGAACTCTTCATGTTTCTCCCTTGTTTTAGTACCTGGGTACCTTCAATTTTATTTAACAAAAAAATCTGACCAAGCAGGATATCATCGACTTGTATATCAATTTTTGAGATACTTTCATTAAATTGCGGTAACACCATTCTGTTCCACGAATATATATAACCATAAAGTTTGAAAATGTTATTGAGAATTCACGGAATCCAAAACCATAACCAAGCAGGTATCGTGCAACTATAGATCAAAAATTGAGATACTTTCGTTAAGTCAGGTAACGCCATTCTATTAGACGAATATAAGCATAAATTCTGAGCATTATCAAAAATTGTCTGAACCCTAAACCGGAAACAACCCATAAAACTAAACTGTAAAACCCTAAACCCTCGACCCATAAACCCTAATCAAGCAGGTATCGTGTACTTATATATCAAAATTTGAGATACTTTCATTAAATTGTGGTAACGCCATTCTATTATACGAATATAAGCATAAAGCTTGAACATTATTTAAAATTCCTGAAACCCTGAAATCTAAACACTAAACCCTAAATCCTTACCAAACACGTAGGATGCACTTATCGATCAAAATTGATATATTTTCATTAAACTGGTAACTCCATTTCTATTCGATGAATATAAGCATAAATCTTGAGCATTATCGAAAATACCCTAAACCCTAAACAACCCCTAATAAAACCTAAACCTAAAACCCCAAACCCTCAACCCATAAACCTTAACAGATCAGGTATCATGCACTTATAGATCAAATTTGGAGATACTTTCAATGAGTTAGGTAACGCCATATATATTCTATTCGACGAATATAAGCATAAAGCTTGAGTATTATTGAAAATTTAATAAAACCCCTAAACCCTATTCACTCCATAAAACCTAAACCGTAAAACCCTAAAACCCTAAACCCTCGACCCATATAAACCCTAACCAAGCAGGTATCGTGGACTTATAGATCAAAATCTAAGATTCAATATTTCATTAAATTGCGGTAACGCTATTCTATTCCACGAATATAACAATAAAGTCTAAACATTATTGAAAATTCCAGAAAACCGAAACTCGTAAAACTCAAATCCTAAACGCTAAACCCTATAACCCTATAACCCTAAACCCTCACCAAGCACGTAGCATGCACTTATAGATCAAAATTTAAGAAAATTTTGTTAAATTGGTTAACGCCATTCTATTTGATGAATATAAGCATAAATCCTGAGTAATATCAAAATTTCCCAAAACCCTAAACAACCCCTAAACCTTAAACCCTAAACCCTAAAGCCCTAAACCCTCTGCCATAAACCCTAACCAAGCATGTGTCATGCACACATTGATCAAAATTTGAGATACTTTCATTAAATCAGCTAACACCCATTCTATTCTACGAGTATAAGCATAAATCTCGAGTATTATTGAAAATTCGCTAAACCCTAAACCCTAAACAACCCATAAACTAAACTGTAAAAACCTATAACCCTAAACTCTCGACCCATAAACCCTAACCAAAGCAGGTATTGTGCACTTATAGATCAAAATTTGAGATACTTTCAATAAATTGATGTAATGCCATTCTATTCAACGAATATAAGCATAAAGCAACTTGAACATTATCGAAAACCCTAAACCCCTAAAACCCTAAACCCTTACCAAGCACGTAGCATGCACTTATAGATCAAAAATTTATATACTTTTGTCCAATTGGCTAACGCCATTTTATTTGATGAATATAAGCATAAATCTTGAGCATTATCGAAAATTCCCTAAACCCTAAACCCTAAACAACCCTTAAAATCTAAACCCTAAAACCCCAAACCCTCAACCCATAAACACTAACCAAGCAGGTATCATGCACTTTATAGATCAAAAATTGAGATACTTACATTAAATTAGGTAACGTCATTCTATTCAACGAATATAACAATAAAGCTTGAGCATTATTCTAAATTTGCTAAACTTTAAACCCTATACAACGATAAAACCTAAACTGTAAAACCCTAACCAAGCAGGTATCATGCACTTATAGATCAACATTTGTGATACTTCCATTAAAGCAGGTAACGCCATTCTATTCGACGAATATAAGCATAAATCTTTGAGCGTTATTGAAAAATCGCTAATCCCTAAACCCTAAACAACCCATAAAACCTAAATCATGAAACCCTACATCATCAACCCATAAACCCTAAACCAGCAGGTACCGTGCACCTATGTAGCATCCCAATTGTCTAACAATTGCAATGCTACTAGCCTAGTCTATATAAATGCTACTTCCTATATATAATTGTTGCATCATAATGATATCATGCTCATGTCATCATGCCACCTTGCATTTGAGCATCATATAAAACCCTTTTGATTTGGTTCTTCTCTCATATGCATTGTTAATTGTATTTGCCTCTTGATATTGTATTTGGTTATTGATATATTGTTTAAATGCCCAAGTTGAGTTGGGGGCATATCTTTTATTCCAATTCCACCACCTCTCTTTGTCACCACCTTATAATTCCACCATTCCATTAAACCATGAGCTTGTAGTTCTTTCTTTTGAATTTATTCTCTAGCTCATGTGGGTGGGGTGGATCTAATCCTATAAATTCTTTTGCTTGGCTTTATTCCACTTCTTGGGAATGCATAAGAATAATGCCATATCATCATTATTGTTTTCACAAGGATAATACATGGCATTTATTATTTTTGCATGGTCCATGCAAGAGCATCACCACCTTTAACCTTTTGTTTTTCTCTTGGTTTAATTGGATCCTTTCTTTGTGGGTCATCTCCACCCCTCTCTCCTCACTCTTGTCGCCTCATACTTTGGTCATGATTCAAACCCTACCACCACATCACCCTCTCTCTCTAAACCTCTCTCCAAAAACCTAACACCTCATCTAAACCCTAACTCTAGTTTCCTCTCTTTTCTTCTAACCCTAGTCTAAGCCAAACCCTAACCACACCTCTCTCACCTCTCCCTCTCTCTACCATGATGACCCCACCTGGCTACCCCCTCTCCCTGGTCCCACATCCCATCTACCCACCCCCTCCTAGCCAACCCTAGCTGACCCGAGCTCCTCCTAACCCTAGACTAAGTTACAACCGAGCTCCCTATCCTCTCTCTTCTCTCTACCTGCCGGGTAGCCCCACCGCCACGCCGTCCCCACCTGGCAGCCCTACCTGCCCTGCCCTGGCTGCCCAGGTCGAGCCCCAGCTCGACCACGTGATCGAGGAGAAGAAGAAAAGGGCCGAAGCCACTTTTCCCTACCCCGTGCCCACACGCTACCTCGCCTCTCTCCCTCCCTTTACCCTCCGCCCCGCGGCTCCTCTGACTCTCCCAGATCCGCCCAGAGCCCTGCCTCTCCTCCCCTTCCTCTTCACCGTCGCCAGGTCTTGCCGCCAGTTACCGCCGTCTACCCCTGCGTCTTGTCATTCCGGCCGGCGTGCGCGTCTTGGAGGTGGTCTAGGAGACCAAGGAGACCTCCCTGCTGCTCCCTGTACACGCCGACGCAGAGGAGGAGCGCCACAGCCGCCAGCACCAGCGCCGCCCGACACAAACCCTAGCTGCGCCGGCCGTCTACGTCCTCGCCCCTCCGTCTCCCCCCTGCACGATCCGACTGCACCGATCTCTCCGCGGTATGACCCTCTCCCTCCCTGACAACCTCCGCCTCGCTGTCGCCGTCTAGATCCGTCATTCTTTTCATCGAACATGCTGCGCGCGCCATCGGCCACTTCGTTGGCTCGCTCCCGCGTCGCGCAGAACCACATCTAGCCACCCGCTGCTCCTCTGTCACCATCCCGTAACCAGCCACACTGGCTACCACCCGCAGCGCGCGCGCCCGCGACGCGAGTTCAAACCCCGCGCGCCGTGCCCCGCGTTGGTCGCGCACCGACCTGTCCGCGCGTTGGCAGGAAGAGAAACAGGAGTCTGTTGGCCTTTTTCCATATACCCCCTTTCTTTTTCTTCGCCACAACCCGCGGTACCACCGAGCCCCACCGTCAGCCTCTCCGTCCGTTTTGCAGTTAAGCCCCCCAGTTCTTCCAGCCTCAACCCGCGCTCCCTTCGCCGCGACACGTGGCTGACCCTCCCCTCTCGCTGTCATGTGGGCCCGGCCCCACCGACGGACCCACCGGTCAGCGACCTGGGCTAGCTAAGGCCGCGGTCCAGAAAACCCTTCGGTGCGCCTGTTACCGCCAGATCAGCCCGGACCCACTTGGCGGTGTCTGTGGCTAGATCTGTGTGAGTACAAAATGGTTTCTGCTTGCTGTTTAATTAAAACATTTTTCAAAATTGTTTAAATTCAAATTCAAATCTGTTTTTAAATATATTTTAAAATATAATTCCAAAACCAACATGTAATATATGTTTTTGAATCAGCAAAATGTGAGAATTTCAAATATGCCATTCAAAATATTATTTGAGCACTTTAAAATTCCGAGGTAATTAAAATTACAATAAAATGCCCTTTTTCTTAATTAATTAATAACTTTAGTTTTATAACTCCAAATTTGACAAATAATATGTCTAAATCGATCAGCGCGACGAGCCCGTTCTATCTATGCATTCCAGGTTCTGAATTGCAACATGCATCATATAAATATAAAGGTTAAAGCAACTTATATGAGAGCAAACCGGGCTAAAAACTTAATGGAACGCTTTAATCTTGTACCCCACACCTCACCCGTGCCATGCTACATTATTGCCATGCAAATTGTGCATCATTCATCATGGCATAATTGTTTGCTTGTCGCATTTTAATTCATATGCTTGTGCACTCTATTTATGTTGGCCCTTGTTTGTTTGGTTCTTCTTCGAATAGACGCTGAGCAGGGGATATATCAGGAATCCCAGGAGCACTACCCAGATACGTCCCTCGCTTCAACTGAGATGCCAGGCAAACACTACCACATGCTTGCATACATATAGTACCTACGGCCTCTATCTTATTCTTGCATCATTGAGTCGCGATTGCATTAAATTGAACCCCAAGTACTGCATAGCCTTTACTTTTAAACCCCACCGAAGCTTGTTCCTCCATCCCATGAGCCACTACTACAGGAGTTGTTTGAGCCATGCGGGTCGTAGAACAGCATGTGTAGGGTATGTGAGAGTCTGATGGATAACGAGGTACCTAAACAACTTAACCTGAGTAGTAATGGGATAACTAATGAAAGTGGCATCGGTGAGCAATATCTGCTATTTGGTTCTTCATGCTCACTTGTGTCCCGTAGGACCCCGAGTACTTGATTCCTGTTCCTTGACTATTCGCACTATCCACATCCGGGAGGCCTTATGGACCCCCCTGAGCTAGAGCTTGATTCATTCTTATTTGTTGGGGCCACAATGTAGTTTGGGTCTTTATTACTATCCTGTACTTATGCCATGCTTTACTGCTTTATTTAAGATTGTGCGTGGAGCACCTGTACTGTTTAGGACCGTGACACGTTTTCGCTGTATCGACAAGCCTAGTCACATTTTCGGGTTCCCAGTCGTTTACCGCCGTCCACACAAACCCTGGGTCCGTTCCGGAGCCGGCCAACTTCGTTGTGAGTAGCTTAGTGGGGTGGCTCCCCAAACTACTGTGAGCCGGCCAACATTTCTGAATCCTGTGATCGCTTTGTCGTGAATGCCTCATTGGGTTTTGATTTGGTTTTTCCGAGGTTGATCGAGTGTGTGTTGCTATTTGTGCACCCCTACAGGGTAAATCTTTCAGAAAGACGTGTCCGCGGTTATGGACGACTTGGAGCACAGTTTCTCGATCATAGACAAGTATAACTAAAGTACCGCTTTTAATTTGACTAAGTACCTGAATAGTAAATAGTGCAACCCTCATGGAATGGTTAATAAAACTGCTAACGGATGGGGGGTTGTTCGTCCGCTTCCTCGTTGGTAAGCGAGGAGGAGGATGGATCTGTTAATATTACTGTTATAGCTGTTGTTATTAATTCACGGACATCCGTCTATCTTTGGTTAGGCAGATGGTTAGCGAGTATCTATAGAATTGTTAGGTATTATCTTTTGCTGCAATTGCGTCACCCCAGGTTGTGTCCCCTTTAGAGGCATAAAGACTTGCTGAGTACCCCTAGGGTCTCACACGATAAATTGTTTGATTCAGATGAACAGGTATACTCGCAAGATGGATAATGGGTGGAGGAGACGGACGATGTTGGCAATGATCACTCGGTGTAGAGATTCCGGGAACGGGGATCCGTGAGATCTGTGGGCGGGATGTGTTTATTTATAGGGCATCTTATGCCGATTTGCTTCTTATCCGTACTCGGATCTTGTTTTCCGCTTCCGCCTGATACTCTGATGTTTGATGTATGAGGAGATATCCTAAACTATTATATCTATCTAGGATATTTGGATCTTGCCATATGGCGTTGCAATATTTCTATTTCTTTTAGATGGAATGGCTCTGAGGACTGTTGTATGTGGCTTGCATACATACCCATTTGTGTATGTAGTTGATCCCTTCACCTGCCGATTACGCCGCTCGTTCTTGTCCCGATGTTTTGGAAATGGTTAGGATGGCCGAAAGGTCTACCTGTGAGTGGCATTTGGCCCCACCGTACTACTTTAACCATTTCCGCTCATCCAGGCTTGTAACTAAGAGCGTAATTCACCGAGGTAGTTACAACTTATAGATCAAAATGTCAGATACTTCCATTAAATTGTATTAACGCCATTCTATTACATGAATATAAGAAAAAAGCTTGAACATCATTGAAAATAAAAAACCCTTAACCGTAAACCCTAATAACCTCCTAACCCTAGAACTCTAACTTCCTAACCCTAGAACCCTAAACCCTTACCAAGGAGGTATAATGCACTTATAGATCAAATTTTGAAATACTTTTATTAAATTGTGATAACGCCATTCTATTCCATGAATATAACCATATATATAAATCTTGAACATTATTATTGAAAATTCCCTAAACCTTAAAACCTAAACAATCATAAACCCTAAAACCTTGAACAACCCTCAACCCTAAAAGCCTAAACCCTAAAATCCTAAACCATAAACCATGAACCCATAAACCCTCAACCCAAAATAAAACCCCGAACCCTAAACTTAACCCTAGGCTATATATACTTTGAGTGAAAAGCGGGGCAGTGGGATTTAAAGCCATGTTTTGTAGTAGCTTCATGACTAAAGCCATTGTTGTGCATTAGAAAATTGAAATAACTTCCAATTCGGAAGTTGCCTTTGTAAATAATATTTTAAATGGCAATACACACCATAACAAATATGGATAGGTTATTATAAACTATAGAAAAGATATGGCCATGACCTTGGTCATCTGGTTTGAAAGCCATGCATATTCTTACATGGTACTCCATATATATTATGATACAATTTTTTCTCAAAAATTATAAAATTTCAAGATTATATTTTTCCATGGAAACTAGCTAGTGCACATAGTAAGACATGAAGAGAGAAAATAATGGATGCATTTATTTTTATATTTTGTTTCTTTGTATTTTTTTAAATGACCGAAATTAGGTGTCATTACCATTCATATCAAAAGGTTGAATATTCCGAAACTCTCGGTGGTTCTCCAATATTTGACTACTTGATATCTTTGAATTATTTTAAAAATTCAAGAGCAAGGTATATCACACACTTTCTAGTTTGAAATTAGACATATTTACTTCATATTGTCAAAAAGTCATTTTATTGCATAGATTTAGCTAGAAAGTTTGGAAATTCATGAAAGTTGGGCATTTTCCATAAAATCTAGAATCTTCTTTTGAAATGCCAAGATGCAGCTATCTATCAGATATGGACACACTTTTATAAACTATAATAGAGATATGGACGTGACCTTGTGTAGGGGATCGGTGCGGAAAACAAAAAAATTCCTACGATGTAACCCTAGAAACTGCCTAGGATCTATCTATGTAGTAATGCGGTAACGACCAATGCATATAGAATACATACCCTTGTAGACCATACGCGGTTAACGTTCCGCGCGGAACGTGGTTGATGTAGTCGTACTCGAAGCCGACCTCAAGGTCGCGAAGCTCCTCGCAGGTCACCCCTTGCTCCTTCTTGATCTTCATCGTGCAACAGCTCCGGCTCACGACATTTAAGCGCCCCAAGTGTTGCGCCTCGTGTCTTCGTACACATTCGGTGCATGATGAGACCTCCGACTCCCCGATCCCGCTGGGAGTGCGGAAGTTGATATCCGGCTAGGAATCCCTGCAGCACAACGGCGTGCTGCAGGTGTGTCTCGATCGCACAGCCCAGACTTGGGGCCATGGTCACAAGGTATAGAGAGAGGGAGGGAGAAATTCAACCAAAGAACTTCTCAAGTTGTGTGTCTAATCCCACCCATGGGCACCCCTTTATATAGGGGGAGGGGGTGTGCCCTCCCCTTTGGGTTTCCCATTTGGGACTATTCACGGGAGAGGGGGGAGGCGCATGGGCCTCATGGGCCGCCAGCCAGGGGTGGGGCCCACCCCGTGCACAGCCCTAGGCTGGACGGGTGGGCCCGCTTGAGGCGCCTGGGCCTTGGCCCCTTGTCCCTTGGCCCTTCCCTCCTCCGGTTTTCCCTCATGGGCCCTATTTCCCTAGGAAGTTTGACCCATTAGTGGAATAACCCTTCAAATTAGATTTTAATATTATATTTAATATTAATTACACTAATTAATATGTAAATACATATTACAAAATCCATCTTGACCCAAAACACCTTTCGGTTCCCTTTCAATTTCCTCCAAACGACTTCGGATCTTTCCCGGAATGATTCTGGTCCTTTATTCTTTCTCCAAACAACTTCGGATCTCTCTGCGGAACAATTCCAGCTTTCTCTCTTTCTCTACTGTGATTCCGTCTTACGAATGATCGCTCTCATCGTACCCTTAAGTGTATCCTCTCACGGCTCAGGAATGCTCTAGACATGATCCGTATCAATGATCAACAGAGGGACCAGGGATGTCCATGTGACCCCTATGCATTCCTGATGACAATGTCGTTTGAACCGTCTAAATGTAGCATCCTCTTCCATTTGTTTCTCAATACAACTTGTCCAAGATCCGATCATTGGTATCCCATACCTTTGTTCAATATAGTTCACAACAAGTTATGTTTTCTTGTTACCGTGATATTACATCCCCGTGACCTAGTCACATGTTGCAACATTTATAGATGTAATCTCACCAAGCTGGCCATATGTATCTTTACCCTTCATGTGGGTGAACAAATCCCGGTATTGCAGTCACATGTCATCTACTGTTCCTTCAGAATACCCAACGTACACCTTTATGGCCACCGTATTACCAGATGACGATTGATGCAGTCTAAGCAGCCTAGGGAAACAGTGATTAATATGAGCTCATGGTCTAAGGAGAAGGAGTCTAGGTATAGTTGTTGCAACAATGAACTATATGACTTGATCGTGTTGCAATCCTTCGAGGAATGTCCAATCACATCATTCTCCAATGATATGATCCCGTTGTTAGTCGGCATAAATGCCCATGATCTTGAAACCCAGATCATCTTTTTGACCAACGAACTAGTATGAATAGAGGCTACTAGGGACTTGGTTGTTTCATACCACTCCTGTACCAATGTTTCTACTTGGCACAGTTATAGCACAATATGAAACTATTATAAACTAATTGAGATATGACAATAAAAACCTATTTATTATTTGCCTCTAGGGCATATCTCCTTCAGTCTCCCACTTGCACTAGAGTACAAATAACCTAGCTTGCATTTTACTCATATAAACCATATACCATATGCGTTTATAGATCATGCACGCTCATGGGAAACGTCATGTCCATGTTCTGTTTTACCAGATCATTATGTCTTTTGCAAATCATTAATGTCTTCCTAATTTTGACATTCACACCATTACCTTATAATCAGTCGAATCATTTGTTTGGCGATAAAGTGAGACTTTGTTTCTAGTGTTTATGATTACGGTCGTTTTCACCTTGTCATCTAAACTTCGAAACAAACTTTGCTATCCTTTGTGTATACACTATAGTCATGGCAGCAGAATGAGGCCGGATTCCAGGAGCTTATAGTGATGTTAGATCAGCCTTGAGGGCTTTCTCATGGGCCCTAGGCCCTGGGACACATCATTCTACGTTAAAAGCGAACTAGCCCCGCCACAACATTATACATCACATCAGATGGAGCTTTTTTACTTCTATATCTATGTAGATCCTAGTGCATGAAATGCAACTGTGCCACATACATTGCTTTTTGCCATTTATGTACAAACTTAATTATGGTTCAGTGATCAACTCAGGAATCACTTAAAGACACGTTCTTATAGTTAAGACTTTGTCCTACCAACCAGAACCTCAGTTCACATTATATCGAGTATACAACATGGTTGTATGGAAGAACCTATGACTGAGGCATAGGAGATGCAACGCATCTCTTTCTTTCAACCATAGTTGCAATACTAACTCAATGCTTCATATAGTAAGAACTTCTTTCTTACCTTGTTCCATTCTGAGCTACTTCAAAATCTTTCTTAGGACATTCTGAACATATTTCAGAATCAAGTCCATGAAGCATTTGACATTTAGTGTTTATTAAACTCACCAATCTATCTCGATAGATCTTATTGTTTAAAAACTTCAACTTCATCCTTAATTATCTAACTTAAACATTATTAACACCAATCACATCATTCATATATGTCGTCCACATATCCAAGTATGTTTTCACGCTCCCACTCAAATATGACATTCATGTTTGAGATCCAGGGATTTCACTTAGCTCCCACTCAAAATATGACATTCATGTTTTGAGATCTAGGGATTTCACTTAGATCCCACTCAAATTATGTCTGCTACATATTATGAATTAGCTAAGCTGATTTGCTCCCACTCAAATCTAGGTCCTCTCAATAATCTTGGACATTCCAAAATTCTTTGATCATCATCAATTTGAGAATTCCAATTACGAGACTTCAATATCCATATATTTCTAGTGTAAATCCAAAAGACTTAAGCATCACTACTTTTGTAATCAACTCCTTGAATTTGTCCAAACTTGTGACAAATCGAGCCTTTTGTCATTCATTAAGTTTCATTTCCTTCTTATAACTTTGCAGTCATTCAGAAGTATCAAGTAAACTTCTTTATTTTAATAAGATCAAGTAACATGTTACTTTGCAATCTTAAATGTAACTTAATATAGGATTTTATGACTGCTAGTCATTTCTCGCACTCAGGTCCATCACGCTTCTTTGTAATTCGTAGGTATGTCTTGTTCAAAACATGACAAGTGAATCAATAATATAATTCCACAAACTTGTAGAATATATAGTTGGATCCTACTTTCTTTAGTAAAAGTATTCCCTAAAACTTTATGATCATCATCATTAGTTTCTCCTTTATTTGTAGAGTTTGGATTCACGGAACAAATTCTGCTATGCCACTCAACAATCTGGAGGTAAGGTCAAATACCTTGTTTTGATCTTTTACTTTCTTCCACCTGTATCTTCATCAAGACACATCAACTTTGGACAACAGCAGGTTTGTCCCTTTGTGGAAGATGCATTCATAGTTTCCTAAGAATGCTATAAAAAGACTTGTTTAATCGCCACGACTTCGACTTATCGAAATCTCCAGAAACTCGAACTTGCCATAACACTTATGGTGTTGTTTCCACGAATCTTTTAGATGTTCCTTTGTATTTCAAATGAGTGTTTGCTTATTTTGATCTCTAACTCTAAATGACAACTATAACCCCTATAAGAGATGATATTACACCATATGTATCTAATACATAATGATTATGATGTTTAGACATTTCAACATAGTTTGAATTCGTCCAATTATCATTACTTGTGAAACACCTTTCACAAGTTCCTTCTATGCTAAACTTAACTTGAATACTTCAATCATGTCGATCAAATCGAGGAGACTTCGTATTCTTGTTAATTCCAATATCCTCCTTTGCTTGTGAACTCATTTGAACAATTCAAATCATTTCAAACTTATGTTTCATTAAGTAAACACGCTTATTCACTTAAGTCCACAATTAACTAATGATTTCCACTACTTGTTGAAAATATGATACACCATTATGTATAAGTTTCAACATTTCTTCGCATATCACCGTTTTACCAGAATGCGGAGTTTTGGTCATTCTGCCCAAGAGGCATGGTTTTGCAAAGTCTCTAGGTTAAGCATCTAGGACCCTGATCTTTCATAAAGAACCCGCAATAGCCAAAATGACTTAAACTATAGTGGCTTTTCATTATTAATCTTTGGATATCTTTTAGCATTCTAATCCTTTATAAATGTTTCAACTATTATCATTAACATAGTGATGATAATAACTTACTTGTAATCGTAATGTGACCATAAGGTATTGTTCATAAGAATAGTACAAACTGGTTTGTAATTTATTCATATGAATAATCGTCTTGCCAAAAGCAAGACACACAAACAAGGATTATAAATTTATATTCAAGTCCACTAATCCAAATGACAAACTTTGAGGGAAGATATGATGTCGGCCATCAACTGTTTTGTTCGCCGTCATCAAGTCTCGTTGCCTCAAATCCAGCAATTCTCAAGCAGATCCTCTGTTTTCACAAAACGGGACAAGTATCAAATACTTTGCAAACTGCAACGAGTTTTGCAAGAACCACATTTATAATTTGTATATCTTACATATACCTTTTCATCCATGACCTCCATTTGCAATCAATCCCTTCTAAGAGTTCTCTACTCTAATGCAAGGTCACTAAGTGTTTTTCCAAACATTCTCTTTTCATCCATGATGGAGGAAAACCCATCCAATGGCTCATACTCTATGTGCCTTATTATGTAGAATACAAAATGTAGCCCAACTCTCCATCGAATGGAGAATGGCTTATTGGATGATTATGGAGAAAACACAAACATTCTGGAGTCATCGAATTATCTCCTAATGGTTATCGTATCAAGAAGAGAAGATCACCTTTGACGAGGATATCCCTTAGGCGTGGGTATTAATCTATGAAGTTGGACCCTTTTGATCAGTTCCAAATTAAGCAATATATTCCCATGGTCGCAAAGGACCTCAATGGGATAGGCTAAGGTCTACTAAGATATTTGCAAACAGACATCTAGACTAAGTTTATAATAAGAGATCAATTTATAATTGGTATCCACTAAAAATTGTCATCCCCTGGACAACTTTAGTGATCGCATGATCCCTATCCTCTGCACCTCCCCCGATCATCACGGCCATCAGTGCATTGTCAAAGGTAGACATTCAACAATGCTAATCACATCATCCATGTGACTCATGCTCGATCTTTCGATCTCTTGTGTTCTGAGGCCATGTCTGTATATGCTAGGCTCACCAAATCTAACTTGTGTGTATTTGTTGTGCAACATGGCTTACACCCACTGTATGCGAACATAGATATGTCTGACACCCAGGCATGTAACCCTGGATCGCCTCATACCGAAGAACTTTCTTGGTGGTGCACACACATGGGGAACACGGAACATTGGAATTCAATAGGGATTATCTTATTTGCTACCGTTGAGTATCTAAATACTAGCACACAATAAGATGTAAAATAGGTATCAACATCATATGTATAATGTGATACGATATGGTCTTTCTTGCGTCTTGATCTTCATCGAGCGCTCCGGCATGATCTCCATCTTGCCCTTGGTTTGACGCCAAGTCCACGACGCCTCCACCAGGTCGTTCATCGGAATGATGACTATTACTATACTATTTAGTAACAGAGTAAACTACTTTACCTTCGCAACGACTATTGCCATATCATAATCACATGCCCCCTACAAAATAAAGTTAGACGCCTCTACTTGATCTATTGCAAGTTTTACGTGGTTGTTAGGGATTTGGACTAGAACCTTTTCTAAACTACGAACTTTCCAACCACAACATGGATCCGACAGTATTCTCTACTACACCCCTATCGGGGCCCTCCGTTGTAAATGCTATACCAACTATGAATGAGAGATAGACACCCGCTAGCCACTTATACGGTACAAGCCGTATGTTGAGCATGGAACCAGTCTCGCGTACGAATACACGTAAAAGGTCGGTCCGGGCCGCTTCATCAAACAATACCGTGATATAAACAAGTACATGTTAGAGGGTAACAACTAAGGGATCACTGCCCGCACAAAACTTGTGCGTACTGGCCGTACCGCACTCCTACGCATAGATCGGCTCTGATACCATTGTAGGGGATCGATGCGGAAAACAAAAAATTCCTATGATGTAACCCTAGAAACTACCTACGATCTATCTATATAGTAATGCGGTAACGGCCAATGCGTATAGAATACATACCCTTGTATACCGTACGTGTTTAACGTTCCGCTGGGAACGTGGTTGATGTAGTCGTACTCAAAGCCGACCTCAAGGTCGTGAAGCTCCTCGCAGGTCACCCCTTGCTCCTTCTTGATCTTCATCGTGCAACAGCTCTGGCTCACGACATTTAAGCGCCCCAAGTGTTGCGCCTCGTGTCATCGTACACATCCGGTGCACGATGAGACCTCCGGCTCCCCGATACCGCCGGGAGTGCCGAAGTTGATATCCGGCTAGGAATCCCTGCAGCGCAACGGCGTGCTGCAGGTGTGCCTCGGTCGCACAGCCCAGACTTGGGGCCATGGTCACAAGGTATAGAGAGAGGGAGGGAGAAAGTCAACCAAAGGACTTCTCAAGTTGTGTGTCTAATCCCACCCATGGGCACCCCTTTATATAGGGGGAGGGGTGTGCCCTCCCCTTTGGGTTTCCCATGTGGGACTATTCAAGGGAGAGGGGGAGGCGCATGGGCCTCATGGGCCGCCGGCCAGGGGTGGGCCCCACCCCACGCACAGTCCTAGGCTAGCTGGGTGGGCTCCGTTGAGGCGACTGGGCCTTGGACCCTTGGCCCTTGGCCCTTCCCTCCTCTGGTTTTCCCTCATGGGCCCTATTTCCCTAGGAAGTTTGGCCCATTTGTGGAATAACCCTTCAAATTAGATTTTAATTTTATATTTAATATTAGTTACACTAATTAATAGGTAAATACATATTACAAAATCCGTCTTGACCTAAAACACCTTTCGGTTCCCTTTCGATTTCCTCCGAACGACTTTGGATCTTTCCCGGAATGATTCCGGTCCTTTATTCTTTCTCCGAACAACTTTAGATCTCTTTGTGGAACAATTCTGGCTTTCTCTCTTTCTCTACTGTGATTCCGTCTTACGAATGATTGCTCTCATTGTACCCTTAAGTGTATCCTCTCACGGCTCGGGAATGCTCTAGACATGATCCGTATCAATGATCAACAGAGGGACAAGGGATATCCATGTGACCCCTATGCATTCCTGATGACAATGTCGTTTGAGCCGTCTAAATGTACCATCCTCTTCCTTTTGTTTCTCGATACAACTTGTCCGAGATCCGATCATTGGTATCCCATACCTTTGTTCAATCTCGTTCACAACAAGTTATGTTTTCTTGTTACCGTGATATTACATCCCCGTGACCTGTCACATGTTGAAACATTTATAGATGTAATCTCACCAAGCCGGCCGTATGTATCTTTACCCGTCATGTGGGTGAACAAATCCCGGTATTGCAGTCACATGTCATCTACTGTTCCTTCGGAATACCCAACGTACACCTTTATGGCCACCGTATTACCAGATGACGGTTGATGCAGTCTAAGCAGCCTAGGGAAACAGTGAGTAATATGAGCTCACGGTCTAAGGAGAAGGAGTCTAGGTATAGTTGTTGCAACAATGAACTATATAACTTGATCATGTTGCAATCCTTCTAGGAATGTCCAATCACATCATTCTCCAATGATATGATCCCGTTGTCAGTCGGCATAAATGCCCTTGATCTTGAAACCCAGATCATCTTCGTGACTAACGAACTAGTATGAATAGAGGATACTAGGGACTTGGTTGTTTCATACCACACCTGTACCAATGTTTCTACTTGGCACAGTTATAGCACAATATGAAACTATTATAATCTAATTGAGATATGATAATAAATACCTATTTATTATTTGCCTCTAGGGCATATCTCCTTCACCTTGGTCATCTTGTATGAAAGCCTTCAAAATATATTGTTTATGAATTTCAGCAAATGTGTGGAAACTCGTTTATATGTTGGTAAGCATATTGTCGCTAGTGTGTGGGTCTAGACCCGGCCAACACATGAGAGCGGCCACATCGGAGTAGCGTACGTCGGAAGCTTCAACATCAAACTTTCCGCATGGTGCCAAAACATCCCGCGCACATCTATTCAAATATCCCGTGCATCTATTCAAATATCCCGCCCCGCTTTTTGCAGATGCAAAATTCCTCTTCTATCCCTGCTCCGGAAACAAGGACTGTGGGAGTAATACAATAATAGAGGGGTATAGGTTGTAAATGTGCGTCATCCCAGCTATATCCCCCTCCCACGTCTCTTCCCCGCTCACACCCCTCCAACCTCGACCTTGCTCTAGCTGCTTTGCCGCCGGCCCTCTGTTCCACACCGAAGCTCTTCCACTGCAGGCACTCTTCACCGGAACTATTTCACCGACTCCCTCGCAACACCGGATCTGCTTCGCCAACGCCGTCGTCTATCCTACCAGGGCCGCTTCACTGAAACATTCGTTGCTGACCCCGAAATGCTGAGCCGACGCCCCTGCCACCCACTTGCCGTCCCACCCGTCCTCGCCGTGCAGCGGTAATTTCTCTTTCCCGTTTGCTATATTTTTGTTACTCGTAAGCTACAAAATCTTTAGGATGTTGCTCAATATCCTAGATGTTATTGCCATTTCGTTTGCACCCTTCATCTTGTAGGTCCTATCCACCTCATTAGCTTATTGCTTTTATTCCCTTTCTTTATTCTCACGCTACCGGTTTAATCCTCCAACATGAACTCATAGATTCTATTCTTTCCGAGCGCTCGCACGGGTCATGCAAACAGCTCATAGAGGATCCAACACTGATAATCTGATGCCCAGCAAGGCTGAATCGTGAGGTTTCCTTGTGTTACTTAGGCCAGTTTCTTGTCATGTTAATTAGTTGTCATTCTACCTAAGAACTTGCCATGACATTTGCATTTATGTTCAATTGTGAATATATGTGTGAATGCTTAATTCTTAAAATGTCCATCTAGTTTGGATGATATATCTGGACATTTTTAATGCTATATGTTGGTGTTTTCACCTGCTTTCATCCTTCCAAACCAGCTATCTAGTTTGAAACATACATCTGGTAATTTTTAATGCTATGTTTTTGGTGTTTTTCAAGAGTTTTCATCTTCCAAACCAACCAAATTGGTTTCAAATGTCATGCAGAGAAATGAAAATGGAGTACAAGGACCAGAGTTCCAACTGCTCTGCTCAGATTCTTCTGGCAGATTGACCAGGAGTTGAACCCACTCGAGAAGGAGCTACTATCAGCATGAACATGCTACTGTAAGTTCATACTTACTTTAAATGATCTCTACTTTATATAATACTACTCGTTTCCCTTGTTGTTTGTTTTAACCTGTTTCACCATATTTTAGCAGACTGTAGTTAAAACCCAGCAGGAGTCCTTGGAAGGCAGGACTGAAAGTTGTGATCCCTCGTCCCATTCATCCTCCCATTGCATTGCCGAAGCAAACAACTTACTTAACAGCCCACCTAGAACAACTCCTGCATGTGATAAATATATAAACGTTGTATTGCGTGCAGAACAAAAGGGTGTAGTTGCTCTTAGATCTGTAGCTGAAATGTTGATAAAGAGGACAGATGATACATTGAAGTGAATCACCATGTACCGATCTCTTATTGATGGTACTAACACGTTGTAATCTATTGGAATTACGATCTTGTTATATAACCTGTTGTAACAAACTTTTATTGTTGCGTAATAAGTAATTTTAATTTCTGTGTGTTTATTAATTGATGTCTTGATATTCACCTATTCTGCGAAAAGTAGGCGCTAGCAAAAAAAGTCTGAAACAGTAACAAGCCGGAGCAGTAGCATGCCGAATGTTGAAACAACATGCGCATGGACGGTCCAAAACGACCAGAACAGTAAAAGGCCAGAACAGTAAAAGGCAAGAACAGCAAAAGGCCAGAACACTAAAAGACCAGAATAGTAAAAGGCCAGAACAGTAAAAGGCCATAGCAGCAAAAGGCTAGAATAGTAAAAGGCCAGAACCCTAAAAGGCCACAACAGTAAAAGGCCACAACAGTGAAAAGGCCAGAATAGTGAAAGGTCGGGACTGTAAAAGGTATCAACGGCAAAAGGCCAGTACGGTGGTAGGCCAGTATAGTAATAGGCCAAACAGCGCTGGTCTGAATAGGCAAAAGCCCAAACACTAAAGGGCATAAACAGTAACGGCTAAAACTTCCTAAAAGGCTGAAATAGTAATAGGACTGAACAGTAAAATGCTAAATTGGTAACAGGCCAGACCAGTGCAGGGCCGGATTTGTGCAGGCCTCATGTGGCAGCATAGTGTTGGACCAACATGGGCCTTCTATAGGCCAAAACAGAATCGGGCCTGAAAGTTCATGGACTGCATCTCTAGGACCATTTGAAACAGTGCAGGACAAAATAGTAACAGGCCATCTTCTTGTTGGGCTCCCCTGATGGGCCGGCCCAGTTAGTATTTAGTAGGCCTTCGCTGGGCCTGGCTTCTGCCACAGTTTCTATGACCGTTAACAATGGTAACCGTCCGCTAACGGCGGCTGCCACATGGCAGTTTGCATGACGTCAGCCGTCAGCGTGGCTGGCGAATAGATCTACGACGGAACAAGTTTTTGTGGCTGAAGGGTGCGATCCGCCACGGGCGAAAAAAACGTGGTTAATTCATTTGTGACGGGGCTTTTACCATGAAGGCCATCCGTCGCTAAAGACTCTTTGGCCATGAAAAACGGGCCTTCAACCACGAAAATCGTCCATTGTAAAATCCAACTTTTCTTGTAGTGATAAGGACCATCTCGCTTCTTTCCAGTAGTTAGTATCTTGAGATGCATAGGCTTCTGAAATAGAAGTGGGAGTATCATCCACAAGGTACACAATGAAATCATCACCAAATGACTTTGCAGTCCTTTGTCTCTTGCTCCTTTTAGGAGCTTCATTATCGCCCTCCACAGGATCATCATAGTGTTCTATCGGCATAGTGGGTCCAGGAATTATATCAAATTCCTGATTAGATGAACTAGTCATCTCCTGATTTCTATACATACCTTCATGGAAAAGATGTCCTCAAAGAAAGTCGCATCATTCGACTCCATAATCGTACCAACATGCATGTCGGATACCTCAGATTTTACTATCAAAAATCTATAGCCAATGCTATGAAAAGCATATCCCAGAAAAACACAATCCACTATTTTTGGTCCAAGCTTTCGTTTCTTGGGTTTTAGAATATTGACTTTCACCAAACACCCCCAATTTCATAAGTAAGAGGGTTTAAGCCTTTTCTTCTCCCATTCCTCAAATGGAGTCATGGTTTTATCCTTTATGGGGACACGGTTTAGGACATGACATGCAGTCATTAGCGCCTCGCCCCACCATTCTTTGGAAAGACCCAATGTATCTAACATGGCGTTAACCAAATCAGTTAGAGTGTGGTTCTTTCTTTCGGCCACCCCATTTGACTGAGGTGAATAGGGAGGCTTCCTCTCATGTATAATACCATGTTTCATACAGAATAAATCAAATTCATTTGACATGTACTCTCCACCATGATCCGACCTTAGCCGCTTGATTTTACGATCAAGTTGGTTTTCTGCTTCAGCTTTATAGATTTTGAAGTAGTTCAAAGCTTCATCTTTAGATTTCAGAAGATAAACATAGAAGTATCTAGTGCAGTCATCAATCAACATCATGAAATATCGTTTTGCACCTTTAGTCAAAACACCACTCATCTCACATAGATCCAAATGTATAAGTTTCAGTGGTGCTAAGTTTCTCGGTTCCGCGGCCATATGAGACTTGTGGGGTTGCTTTGCTTGCACACAAACTTGACACTTAGAAGCTTTGACACTGGTAAATTAGGAATTAAACTCATATTGTCTAGCCGCGTCATGCAACCAAAGTAAATATGACAAAGTTGTGAATGCCAAATATTGGACTCATTATCATTGCAAACATGATTAATAACTTTAGTACATGACTCTGACAAAGATAAGCTGAACATACCTCCACACTCATAACCCTTTCCAACAAATTGTACATACTTATAAATTACAACTTTATTGGACTTAAAAACCAACTTAAAACCATCTCGACATAAAAGCGATCCGCTGACGAGATATGGTCTTCCCCGAAGTAAACTTCAGATTTACCATACCAACACCATGAACAGAATGACGTGAGCCGTTTCCCATCAGCATGGAAGAAGTCCCTGAGACCTGATTAGAAGAAAACATGGAAATATCAGAACATACATGTGTGTTAGCACTCGTGTCTATCCACCATTTAGGAAATGACATACTGAAAGGATAGTATGTAAAATACCATATGTGCCATCTGTTGGGGAGATGACCCCAGGTAGGGTCAAGGTGAGGTATAATGGCAAGGACCACCGAGGCATAAATAGTATGTCGGCACTAGGAGTAAGTTGTTTCATCTTTGCAGGTGCCAACATTAGTTCCCGAAGCTGGTGCAGTCTTATCAGCCTTAGCTGGAAAGGCCACTGCAGTTCAAACTTATCCGCATCATTGTCCGTCTTGCCGACATACATATATGTCAGCCTATATCGAGTTTAACTTGGATGCACCGCTTGGTGACTTGATATTCACTTTGACTTTCCTTGGATCTTTCTGAGATATATCTCGTTGGCCGAGTCTTAGTGTTGTATCCGGGTATCCCTCTTAGATGCCGATCTTCTCGAAGGCTCCTTCTTGTATCCTACATGGAAAGTAATCATTGCTCTTACCTTATTTTAAGGGTCGTGGCAGCAGTTACTACCACACGCTGTCAGGGGTAACTTCACCCCATCACGTCATTGTGTGCCTCCTCGATAACTATAGAGCCATGATGCACCATTTTCTCTCCTGCCTCATGGAACCGTGCGTGTGTCACGATCCTCATGCGCCAGTTAAGGGAATACACACCCGCATCATGTGCCTAGCGGGGGTATCTGATCCCACTACCCATGATTCTGCGCAGATAAATAGGGGAGTGGGGGGAGGCCCTTAGACACTTTCCCCCGTTGTCGCCTCTTCTACTTCTTCCTCCTTGTGCTGCCACCGCTGCTCTCTATTCTAGCGACTACGCCGCCCCCTTGCTCTATTCTTCCTCCTCACTTCACCATAGCACCGCTCATTGCCGCCGCCGTGAGGCCTCGCTAATCTGTGCCTCGCTCCCCCGATTCGAGATCTGCCTCAGAGGAGTGGGATCTAGAGATGCCGCGGGAGGTAGTTGTCATGGAAGAACAGGAGGAGGGCAGCGTCGTCCACGACCGTGGCGCCTGGGCTGGCTCCAACGTGATGCAGCAAGAAATTGATTGGCTCGTGCGTACGCGCCGGATTCTGCCGGAGGTCAGCTGCTGCCTCCCCGGCGACGAACAAGCTCCCGTCCTTTAGGATGGTGAGTTCATTGTTTTCGTCGGCCCAGATCAAGACTCCTAGGAAGAGTAGCAAATACATATTACCGGGTGGGCCGAGTCTTGGCTAATTCGGCCTATCACAGCTAAATACCCCAGCGCCACCACACCTCATCAGCTTCCTCGCCGTCAGTATTGATCCCGCCTCCACTTCACCCGGGTGGGCCGAGAAGCATTTCACTCGGCCCACCGTGGGGCCGCGTCACCCAGACAACTCGGTGCCAGCTCCCTTGACGCCAGTTCCCGCCAGCTCCCGCAGTCCTGCCTCACTAGCGCTCGACGAATCACGGATGGACCAACGCGGGGGCGACTCGGCCCATCGCGGGTGGACCACGCCGCGACGCCACTTCGCCTCGCCAAACTCCCCCGGGTAGGCCAGAATGGAGGTACCTCGGCCCACCGCGGGCAACCAGCGCCTCCAGCTCCCTCCGCCTGGGCCGACTTAACCTCCATGCCAAATCAAATGAAGACCCCGGCTGGGCCAGATTGACCTGGCTGGGTCGGTCCGACCCTAGACCGAATCAGGGGCAGTCCAGCTAGGCCCTTGGGTCATCCCTTGGGCCGAGGCAGCCAGACCTCGGCTGGGCCGCACCTTGACACGGCTAGAGCAATTCTTTGACTCGACTGGGCCTTTCCTTTTACCTAGGCGGAGTCAGTTTACCACCAGGCCAAGTTTCAGCCTTCCAGGCCAAGTTATATCACCAAGATGCTCTCTTACTCATCCCTGGACACTCCCCCAACCTCTACATCGACACCCCTTCAAGCCAGGTCAACCCCTTCAAGTCCCATGCCAGTCTTGGTACGCCCCTGGCTCAGACTGGCACATGCAGCATGGAATATGCTGGGCATCTATAGAGATGCTAGGGAATATGCTGGGCATCAAAGGAGATGCTAGGAATATGTTGGGCATCTCCTGAGATGCTAAGGCTTATACTGAAGAGATGCCAAGGACAAGCACTATAGGACAACGGGCAGGTTTGACCAGGCCCAAGCGTGTGACTCAAGTATTGTCCCCTAGGCTCCCCATTATAAGGAGCACCAGGGGATCGATATAGGGGGAGGCCCCAAAGGGATCCTCTCCTCTCTGCTCGATAGGAGCTCGTGTTTCTCCTCATCTGCTCTCCAGAGATAGTCATTAGATGTATATGAATATAGCTCAAGGAGCACCATTGTAGCCACATGCATGGCCAAGATATATGAGATCTAGATGCAGGAGTAGATGTTTTATCTCACTAGGAGAGCCTCGAACATGGGTACATCATGTCTCTCTATGTTCTTCTGAGTGCGGTCTTCACTGCATCATCCCTCCTCGGATTCCTCCACGTCCATGCGGCCCCAACTTTAGCCTACCCTAGGCATATGTAGTGACACCACGATGACATTTGGCGCCCACCATGGGGCCGATTAGAGGCGCTGGTTGGGTTTCCATCCAGACGGGGTCATCTTCATCAACCTCTGCTTCACCTTAGAGCAGTTGCTTCTTCACCCTCGCCCCCAACATACAGAGATCAGGCGAGTTGGCATACAAGCCTCTCTTATTGAGATGACTCAGCCTCAACCTCATCACCAAGTATGCTGTAAGTATCAGTTGACTCATCCAACAAGACATATCTCATCCTCACTTTATCATCAAATATACTATGAGTATCGAATGAATCAACCACCAACATGCACATGAGATAACCCCAGATATCACTCGGGTACTATCACCCTCTATCTAAGTCATTCACCCCAAGAAGGAGATGACTCAACCTGGGGACTAGCCAGCATATCAGTAGAGTCACCTATAGGTATAAAAAGTATCTCGAGGACTTGGTAATTATTTGACTCGGCATCTCCATGTGTAGAACTATAACTCAGAGTAGACATAAGATATGCCATCGGTGATGATCTCACATATGTTAACCGCTATATGTGTTTTAGCTATGTCTTCTATTACTATCATACAACATCTTTTATATATACTGGTTGACTAACTATGCCATTTTGAGATGCTAAATGTTAAGGAAATTTACCCCCAAGACATCACAACAGATTATAACTCAGATTACTATTTAACTCATCTTTCTAGATTATCTTATAACTCAGATTACTGTTTGAATCAGTTTGCCATGTTATCTTATAACTCGTATTACTGTTTAACTCAGCTTGCCAGGTTAACTTATAACTCTGATTACTATTGAACTCGGCTTGCAAGGTTATCTTATAACTCAGATTACTATTTGAATCAATTTGCCATGTTATCTTATAACTTGGATTAATGTTTAACTCATCTTGCCATGTTATCTTATAACTCGGATTACTATTTGAATCGGTTTGTCAGGTTATCTTATAACTTGGATTACTATTTAATTAAGCTTTCCAGGTTATCTTATAACTCAGATTACTATTGGAATTAGTTTGCCAGGTTATCTTATAACTCAGATTACTGTTTAACTCAGCTTGCCAGGGTTACCATCATATATCATGTATCTCAAAGCACCATTTATGTCGGTTTGCCAGTGTATCATGGCATCATATCATATCCCAAATCATGATCAAAGTCAATTGGTCAACATATCAAAGGGCTATCATCAAGTTATATCTCGAATCATTACTCATCTAGGCAGGACCAAATAATCAACAAAATCTATATCAATTTCCCTATATCTCAATCACCAAATATCTTGAGATTGTAATATAACTCGGATTTCAGGCATATGTCAGCTGTTGAGTCATATAACTCGGATTTTGAGTTGGATAACTCAGATTTGAGACATATCTCAGTTGTTGAGTCATATAACTCGGATTTTGAGTTAGATAACTCAGATTTGAGACATATGTCAGCTGTTGAGTCGTATAACTCGGATTTTGAGTTAGATAACTCAGATTTGAGGCATATGTCAGCTGTTGAGTCATATAACTCAGATTTTGAGTTAGATTACTCGGATTTGAGACATATGTCAGTTCTTGAGTCATATAACTCGGATTTTGAGTTAGATAACTCGGATTTGAGACATATGTCAGTTCTTGAGTCATATAACTCGGATTTTGAGTTACATAACTCGAATTTGAGACATATGTCAGCTGTTGAGTCATATAACTCGGATTTTGAGTTAGATAACTCAGATCTGAGGCATATGTCAGATTTGAGTCATATAACTCAGATTTTGAGTTAGATACCTCGGATTTGAGACATATGTCAGATGTTGAGTCATATAACACGGATTTTGAGTTAGATAACTCGGATTTTAGACATATGTCAGCTATTGAGTCATATAACTCATATTTTGAGTTAGATAACTCAGATTTGAGGCATATGTTAGATTTGAGTCATATAACTCAAATTTGAGTTAGATAACTCGAATTTGAGGCATATGTCAGCTGTTGAGTCATATAACTCAAATTTTGAGTTAGATAACTTGGATTTGAGGCATATGTCAGCTATTGACTCATATAACTCGGATTTTGAGTTAGATAACTCGGATTTAAGACATATGTCAGATTTGAGTCATATAACTCGAATTTTTAGTTAGATAACTCGGATTTGAGGCATATGTCAGATTTGAGTCATATAACTAGGATTTTGAGTTAGATAACTCAGATTTAAGGCTATATGTCAATTTACCCAAAAGGGTTATAAGACAGATGCCCATGAAGGCTATATGTTGATTTTCCCAAGAAGGGTTATATGAGAAATGCATATGAAGGCTATATGTCAATTTGCCCAAAAAGGGTTCTATGATCAATGCCCATGAAGGCTAGATGTCAAAACTTGCCCAAGAGGTTAAATGACCAGTGCCCATGAAGGTCAGATCTCGAAACTTACCCAAAGAGGTTATATGACCAATGCCCATGAAGGCCAGATGTCGAAACTTGACCAAAGAGGTTATGTGACCAGTGCCCATGAAGGTTGGATGTCAAAACTTGCCCAACGAAAGCTATATGTCCAATGACTCGGATTTAGAAGTCAAATAACTCAAATATGAGTCACATGACTTGAATTTGGAGCATATGACTTGGATTAGAGTCAGATGACTCAGATTTGGATCATATACCTCAGATTTGAGTCAGATGACTCAGGTTTCGGTCACATGACTCGGATTCGGATCACATGACTCGGATTACAGTCAGATGACTCGGATTTGGATCATGTACCTTGGATTTGAGTCATATGACTCAGATTTGGGTCACATGACTCGGATTTGGACCATATACCTCGGATTTGACTCACATGACTCAGATTATGAGTCAAATGACTCGGCTTTGGATCACATGACTCGGATTGAGAGTCAGATGACTCGGATTTAAGTCACTTGACTCTGATTCTGAGTCGACTCAGATTAAGATGTTGACCATAAGACAACTAAGACATTTTAGGCATATGAATGATACCAGGGCAGTTTATGCCAATTATCTACCACAATGGAGGAAAAGGACTACATGTTAGTAAATCACTCTGGCGATGTTTTTCATATAAAGCCTATGTGCGACTCTATGAGTCCCACATAGCCTCGGGGCCTAATGTCGGGGGTGTGACCCTAGGTACCCCAGAGTTGTGTCATCCAGTTAACAAACGGAGGAAAAGTCATTTGAGATAAATAGACTAAAGTAAAGTAGAGAGAAATAAATAAGAAAGTAGGAATGGCATTGGGTAGAATTACACTTAACTTGGCCAAGAT
Source organism: Avena sativa (assembly GCA_916181665.1). Lineage (NCBI taxonomy): Eukaryota > Viridiplantae > Streptophyta > Magnoliopsida > Poales > Poaceae > Avena > Avena sativa. The sequence continues at coordinate 276,789,485 of OV702292.1, forward strand.
CAAGAACTCCCAAGAAGAGCAGCAAATACATATTCTCGGGTGGGCCGAGTTTTGGCTAATTTGGCCCATCACAGGCCAAATACCCCGGTGCCACCACACCTAGCCAGCTTCCCCGCCGCCAGTACTAATCCTGCCTCCACTTCACCCGGGTGGGCCGGGAAGCATTTCACTCGGCCCACCATGGGGCCGCGTCACCCAGCCAACCCGGCACAACCTCCCTCGATGCCAGTTCTCACCAGCTCCCGTGGTCCCGCCTCGCCAACGCTCGATGAATCCCGGATAGGCCGACGTGGGGGGCACTCGACCCACCGCGGGTGACGCCACTTCGCCCTGCCAAACTCGCCATCATTTCAAGCATATGACTCAGATTAGAGTCAGATGACTCGGATTTGGATCATGTACCTCGAATTTGAGTCATATGACTCAGATTTGGGTCACATGACTCGGATTTGGACCATATACCTCGGATTTGACTCACATGACTCATATTATGAGTCAAATGACTTGGCTTTGGATCACATGACTCAGATTGAGAGTCAGATGACTCGGATTTAAGTCACTTGACTCCGATTCTGGGTCGACTTGGATTAGGATGTTGACCATAAGTCACCTAACCTATTTTAGGCATATGAATGATACCAGGGCAGTTTATGCCAATTATCTACCACAGTGGAGGAAAAGGACTATATGTTAGTAAATTACTCTGGCGATGTTTTTAATATAAAGCCTATGCGCGACTCTATGAGTCCCACATAGCCTCGGGGACTAATGTCGGGGGTGTGACCCTAGGTACCCCAAAGTTGTGTCATCTAGTTGACAAACAGAGGAAAAGTCATTTGAGATAAATAGAATAAACTAAAGTAGAGAGAAATAAATAAATAAATAAATAAGAAAGTAGGAATTGCATTGGGCATAATTACACTTAACTTGGCCTAGATCAAGAACTCCCAAGAAGAGCAACAAATACATATTCTCCGGTGGGCTAAGTCTTAGCTAATTCGGCCCATCACGGGCCAAATACCCCGGCGCCACCACACCTCATCAGTTTCCCTGCCGCAAGTACTAATCCCGCCTCCACTTCACCCGGGTGGGCCGGGAAGCATTTCACTCGGCCCACCGCGGGGCCACATCACCTAGACAACCCGGTGCAACCTCCCTCGATGCCAGTTCCCACCAGCTCCCGTGGTCCTGCCTCGCCAGCGCTCGATGAATCCTGGATGTGCCGACATGGGGGCCACTCGGCCTACCGCGGGTCGACCACACCATGACGCCACTTCGCCCCACCAAACTCCCTAGGGTGGGCTGGAACCGAGGTACTTTGGCCCACCACGGGCATCCAGCGCCTCCAGCTCCCTCCACCTGAGTTGACTGAACCTTTAGGCTGGATCAAATGAAGACCCTGGCTGGGCCAAATTTACCTGGCTGGGTCGGTTCGACTATAGGCTGAATCAAGGGCAGTCTAGCTAGGCCCTTTGGTCTTCCCTTGGGCCGAGGCAGCCAGACCTCGGTTGGGCCGCACCTTGACCCAGTTGGATCAATTCTTCGACTCGACTTGGCCTTTCCTTTTACCTAGGCCGATTCAGTTTACCACTAAGGCAAGTTTCAGCCTTCCAGGCCGAGTTATATCACGTTGGATGCTCTCTTACTCGCCCCCGGACACTCCCCCAACCTCTACCTCGACACCCCTTCAGGCTAGGTCAACCCCTTCAAGTCCCATGCCAGTCTTGGGACACCCCTGGCTCAGACTGGCACATGCAGTATGAAATATGCTGGGCATCTATGGAGATGCTAGGGAATATGTTGGGCATCAAAGGAGATGCTAGGAATATGCTGGGCATCTCCTGAGATGGTAAGGCATATGCTGAAGAGATGCCAAGGACAAGCACTACAGAACAACTGGTAGGTCTGACCAGGCCCAAGCGTGTGACTCATGTCTTGTCCCCTGGGCTCCCCTTTATAAGGAGCACCAGGGGGATCAATACAAGAGGAGGCCCCGAAGGGATCCTCTCCTCTCTACTCGATATGAGCTCATGTTCTTCCTCCTCTGCTCTCCCAGATATAGCCATTAGAGGTGTAGGAATACAGCTTAAGGAGCACCATTGTAGCCACATGCATGGCCAAGATATATGAGATCTAGATGCAGGAGTAGAGGTTTTACCTCACTAGGAGAGCCTCGAACCTGGGTATATCGTGTCTCTCTATGTTCTTCCGAGTGTGGTCTTCACTGCATCATCCCTTCCCGGATTCCACCACGTCCATGCGGAACCAACTTTATCCTATACCAGGCATATGTAGTGACACCATCGTGACATCGTACTTCATCTCAGTATCGCTAATAACAACATTAGAGGTCTTGTTGCTGTTCCCATGTTACCTCTTGTCAAAGTGATTAGGGAATCTAGGATACCAATGATCAGGATCACCACAGACGTGGCAAGAGCCTTTCTTCTTATCATTTTTCTTCTTGAAGTTGGTTGAGTGAGTGGCTGAAAGGAATATGCCGGAGAGGCAATAGTAAAATGGTTATTATATTAAATTCCATGTTTATGATAAATGTTTATTTCTCATGCTATAATTGTGTTAACCGGAAACGTTAATACATGTGTGTTTAATAAACAAAAAAAAGGTTCCTAGTAATGCCTCTCATTGCACTAGCTTGTTGATTAACAGACGATCAAGGTTTCCTGATCATGACACTTGATGTTGCTAATAACAAGTTCAAAACATTGATTCAATGATGTGATGAACATACTCCCAAAGTATAGTAACACGATCATGCCATTATGTTTACACTACTATAACGTCATTCAAGTAACCCTAATCCTTAGACCATGATATCACGTCAATCACTAACTCTGGAAGAGTATTTTGATTGCATCAAACATCACATCATAATAGGGTGATTATAAAGGTGACGTCGGGTACTTGGAGTGTGTTAGTTGAGGCTCATGGATTAAGAGTGGGATTTGTCCATCCTAATGATAGAGAGATATACTCAGGGCCCTCTTGGTGATATCACACTGACATAGCTTGCAAGCAAGTGACAATGATCACTAAGAATGTTATATCATGGGAACAAGAAAAGAGTGCTTGTCAGTAATGGGATAGAACTAGGTATGAATGATACTGAATGATCTAATCCTGGACAAGTAAATTATCACGAGACAAAATGAATTGGTTACTGCGAATAAAAGTTCACACGATCACTAAGTCATCGCAAGAACTGGTGGGAGTCATTATGTATCTTTAGGTCCCGCTAATGATTATTGATCAGAGAGTGTCTCAATCATGTCCACATAGTTCATGGCCCTTAGGAAGACACACTTAAGGGTAGTCGACGCATTTGAGTGGATAGGAAACACCAGTGAAAATACCGGACAACACATGAATTATTCTGATAAATCTGCCAGAATAGTTTTGGTGTATCGGAATATTGATGTCTACTTACTTCTATCCTTGAAGACAGTTGTTGGGCCTCCAAGTGCAGAGGTTTGTAGAACAGCAGCAAGTTTCCCTTAAGTGGATTACCCAAGGTTTATCGAACTCAGGGAGGAAGTGGTCAAAGGTATCCGCTCTCAAGCAACCCTGCAATCAAGATACAAGAAGTCTCTTGTGTCCCCAACACACCCAATACACTTGTCAGGTGTATAGGTGCACTAGTTTGGCGAAGAGATAGTGAAATACGAGTGGTATGGATAATTATAAGTGGTAACGGTGATAGAAAATAGGTTGATGGCGTGGAAAATACTAAAGGCAAACTGAAATAAAGAAGGAAGCAAGCAAACATGTAACAGATCTAATTGCAAATGGTGTATCGATGCTTAGAAACAAGGCCTAGGGATCATACTTTCACTAGTGAACACTCTCATATAAATATCTTCTCTTTATGATACTACTCTTAACTACTCTCCGGTTGGACACTCTAATCCATGGTACAGCTATAATAGCACACCTCAAAGTTCATCTTTCCCATCTAGAAAACCCCACACTATCACCTTGAGTACTAGATGGTTCAAACAAACACCACAATTTCATAAAGACATCCAACTCCAAATATAACTTATAACAAGTATTTGAAATCTCTAGCCTAAGTGTCACCATGGTGTGCACACTGTCAACTTCACACACATGGGGAGAGCAGAGATCTATTAAAGCACTTGAGTAGCAAGGTAGATCTATAGATTACAAGCTCATGATCTCAATAAGATCATGCATAGAGAGAGAGATGAACACATAGCTACCGGTAGAACCCTTAGCCTCGAGAGAGAACTACTCCCTCCTCATCATGGGAATCAGCAATGGTGATGGAGATGGCGGTGGAGATCGATGGAGATGGCTCCAGGGGCACTTCCCTGTCCTGGCAGGGTGCCGGAACAGAGACTTTCTGTCTCCCGAATCTCCCCTTCGGTGGCGGCGGCGCTGCGGAACTTTTCGTGGCTGGAGGCTTGACGATTTAGGGTTTATGCATCGGGAGGCTTCATATAGGCGAGAGGGGAGACCGAGGGGGTGTCGGAGGGGCCCACACCACCCCCTGGCGTGGCCTGGCCTGGCCCGCACCACCAGGTGGTGTGGCCAGCCCCTGGCCCCTCTCCGTCTCGTCTTCTGGCTCCGTGAGTCTTCCCGTAAAATATCGACTTTGTCTTTTGTCCGGTCCAATTTCGAGAATATTGATTTTCTGACTTTCCTGGAACCAAAAACAATAGAAAACAGGCAACTGGCACCGTGGCTCTTGTTAATAGGTTAGTCCAAGAAATCATATGAAAATTACTCCAAAGTGTGGACAAAACATAAGAAAGTAGATAGAACCAAGCATGGAACATCAAAAATTATGGATACGTTTGCAACGTATCAACATCCCCAAGCTTAACTCCTGCTCGTCCTCGAGTAGGTAAGTGATAAAAATAAAGAATAATTTTTGAGGTGACATGCACCATCATAAACTTGATCAAAGTATTTGTAAAACATTTAAAGCTGGGATCATAGTACTTCAATCATAACATGAAAGACAAAGTTCTAACAATAAGGCAAAGCAACTATGTTGCAACATGAAAAGACACAAACAAAAGATTCATGAATAACAATGCTTTGCAAGACGTTTGTTCGTTTCACATAAAGAAAACATAGCATAGTGGCATTCAGCTTGTCCTTCATAGAGTAGCAAACATAAATGCATAGGATACCTTCAAAGTTCATAAGAGTGACTAGATACAAATAGTTTAAAACAAGCAATATCAAAGTTATGCATCAATCAACAAGTCTTGGGACAATGCACATAGAACTAAGAATGGCCACTATGCTCTCAAAGTAGGTGCATAAAGATAGAAGGTGGAGACTCAACATAAAAGTAAAAGAAAGGCCTTCATAGAAGGAAGCAGGGATTCAAGTCTCATAAAGAGCTTCCAAAAATTATGGTACTTATTAGCTTTCAGCTCTCATTGCCCCTATCATAAGCATCTTGAAATGATTAAGGTTAAAGTGAACAAACTATGGTGTATATGCTTGACGAAGTATAAGTTGGAAATCTCATGTCCCTTGAATACGAGGGCAGCTCCTCATGCTACTCAAGTTTAGTTACCGGTAAGTTCTTGTCATTGTAAGTACATGTGTATCATAGAGAACCGCCAACGGGGTACCCCTTGCCTGATGATACGGAAGAATCCCCATATCAAAATGACAAGGCAAGCAGACAACGATCATCTCAGCAATCTTCTTATTTACCATGGGAATATGGTGCTTTTTTCTCTCTTCCCTCTTTTCGTATATCTCTTTTTTTTCTTTTCTTTTTATCTTTTTTCTCAATATCTGACTCTTTTTTATAAGAAGAATGCTTCATAGGCAGCTCATTATGGTTACGTTGCAGGTTTCCACCATGACAGCATGGATTAGACCAGCGGCCTAGGCGTTTCTCTAACACATATACATAACTCTATGGACTTACAATCTCTCCTTTCATTTCACACTTACGACATCCATAGACAAAAGAGCATGATATCAACTAGGTACAAAGTACAAGTGCAATCTTGAAAGCGTTCCCCATGACAGCATGGTTCTGCTAATCCCCAACAAATAAGTGCAAGCATATACAACATATATGACACAATTGTTCAAGTTTATTAAGGGCAAGAAAAGTAAAGTGTGCCATCAAGTTCATGAGTGCTTTAATCACTAGTTTTTTCATAACAAGTTTAATTCAGAAGGTAGATAAAAACATGAATATACTTGGAATAGCATATGCTAGTAGGTAGGTATGGTGGACTCTTTCGAATAACTTGGTTTAGGGAGTTGGATGCATGACTGGAACTCATACTTGGTTGCGGAGGCTAGCAAAAGACTGGGAGCGACAAACTAAGAGAGCAATAATGGCCATAATCATGCAGAGCGACAAAACATCATAGATTAAAGCATAAAGTGATATTACAAGTCGAAAACTAAAGGATCATAGAGGCTATGGTGACTTGGTATAGTCTTAACATGGTGTGAGCATGCACCAAGTCAACCCAAATAAAGCATCAAAGGAGAATGCCACAATATTATGCTTTAATATGCTAAAACAACGCATGATTCTTTCAAGGCACATTAAGCAATCTCAATTGTTTATAACATTTCATGCTATAGAAAAGATCACTAAGCATAAAGCCAAAACAATATCAAGCATGGCATGACAAAGCATAGGCCACAGTCAAAAACAAGCTCACCTTACCACTTAAGCATGAACTTTCCTACTCTTTTTCCAATCCAAACCAAACTATTTGAAAACCAATGTATGAAAGAGGGGGTCCAACCAATTTATTCAGCAAACCAAGCAAACAAAAAACCAAAACGAAAATGAGAAAGAAGACGCTCGAAGAACAACACAACTGTGCATGAAATAATAAAAATGAAGTGTTTGGAAGAAACCTAGGATTTTTTTATTGATGAAGAAGGGGATGTCTTGGGCATCCCCAAGCTTTGACGCTTGTACTGCTTGGATATTTCTTGGGGTGACACACGTGGAATACCCAAGCTTGAGCTTTAGTCCATTCTTCATCTCATTACATCATTCTCTCCATACACCTGAAATTTTCCTTCATACAAAACTTCACACAATCTTCATTAGCAACATTAGTATACTCAAGATAATAAGTCTTTGGGTTCAGTTTCAACACCAATAAAACTTTCATTAAAACACAAGCTATTGAAGCACTTCCCTCAAAAATCTCAATTCCCCAAAGAGAACTCAAAAAGGAACCAACAAGCAGCCAATGCAAATAATGGCAGAAATCTATCAAAACAGACCAGCAGGTAAAAACCAAGTTTTTCAAAGACCTTATGTTGCTCAAATCGAAAAGTGTTGAACTAACAAAAGTTAGATAACAACCTGGGGCAGAAGGACAAAAATTCACGCCTCAAAAATTCGTACAGAGATTTTACACGAATTTTTACGGTGAAGCACAGAAATCTGTTTCGGGACAGCAACTTTCCCAATCATTACTTCTATCTCATTAAAGGTTACTCTTGGCACAAAAAGCAAATAAAATGGATAAGGAACGGTGATTACTGAAGTAATAACTTCCAAGACTCATCTAAAACTTTTGGGTTATCTCCCATTAAGTACTTTTCTTTAACGCCTTTCAGTTAGGCATGATAGTTTGAGAAGATGCTCACATTAGAAATATGAATTGAAGTAAAAGAGAGCATCAAGAAGAAAATTCAAAGCACATTTAAGTCTAACCCACTTCCTATTCATAGGAATCTTGTAAAGAAACAAGTCATGAAAGCACAAAGCAACAAGCATAGGAAAGCAAAACAAGTGCAACTTCAAGACTTTCAACATAAAGAGGGGAAACTTAGTATTGTTGAGACACATAAAACCATGTTTCCCTCTCTCATAATACCTTTCAGTAGCATCATGAATAAAAATAATAATATAACTATCACAAGAAACATTTTTATCATGAGCCACATGCATAAAAGAATTAATACTCCCCACATAAACATAGTCATTCTTATTGATTATAGTGGGAGCAAATTCAACAGAATAGCTATCATTATTATTTTCATCACCATAATCATCAAATATAGGAGGCATATTGTAATCATAATTAATTTCCTCCTCAATAGTAGGTGGACAAAAAATATCATATTCATCATTGTAATCATCATATATTGGAGGTTTGGTATCATCATAAGCAATAGAATAGCTATCTTCCAAAGCTGGGGAACTAAAAAGATCATTTTCATAAAAACTAGCTTCCCCAAGCTTAGACTTTTCCATAGCATTAGCAATAATGGTGTCCAAAGAATTCATACTAACAACATTGCTATTAGCATGCAAATAAAGTTCCATAGGTTTTTTTAATTTTCTCTTCAAACACTTCATGTCCTAACTCAAGATAAATACTATAAAGCTCTCTAATTTTTTTGTTGTTTTCCATTAAGGCTAACTAGTGAAAACAAGAAACAAAAAGACAAAATTGCAGAATCTAAAGGAAATAACTTCGAGCACTCACACCGGAGGATGTGAGTACCATTTACCTTACCTCCCCGGCAACGGCGCCAGAAAATAACTTGATGTCTACTTACTCCTATTCTTCTAGACAGTTGTTGGGCCTCCAAGTGTAGAGGTTTGTAGAACAGCGGCAAGTTTCTCTTAAGTGGATTACCCAAGGTTTATCGAACTCAGGGAGGAAGTGGTCAAAGGTATCCCCTCTCAAGCAACCCTGCAATCAATATACAAGAAGTCTCTTGTGTCCCCAACACACCCAATACACTTGTCAGGTGTATAGGTGCACTAGTTCGATGAAGACATAGTGAAATACGAGTAGTATGGATAATTATAAGTGGTAACGGTGATAGAAAATAGGTTGATGGCGTGGAAAATACTAAAGGCAGACTGAAATAAAGAAGGAAGCAAGCAAACATCTAACAGATCTAATTGCAAACGGTGTATCATTGCTTAGAAACAAGGGCTAGGGATCATACTTTCACTAGTGAACACTCTCATATAAATATCTTCTCTTTATGATACTACTCTTAACTACTCTCCTTTTGGACACTCTAATCCATGGTAGGGCTATAACAGCACACCTCAAAGTTCATCTTTCCCATCTAGAAAACCCCACACTGTCACCTTGAGTACTAGATGGTTCAAACAAACACCACAATTTCATAAAGACATCCAACTCCAAATATAACCATAACAAGTATTTGAAATCTCTAGCCTAAGTGCCACCATGGTGTGCACACTATCAACTTCACACACATGGGGAGAGCAGAGATCTACTAAAGCACTTGAGTAGCAAGGTAGATCTATAGATTACAAGCCCATGATCTCAATAAGATCATGCATAGAGAGAGAGAGATGAACACATAGCTACCGGTAGAACCCTTAGCCTCGAGAGAGAACTACTCCCTCCTCATCATGGGAATCAGCAATGGTGATGGAGATGGTGGTGGAGATCGATGGAGATGGCTCCGGGGGTACTTCCCCGTCCCGGCAGGGTGCCGGAATAGAGACGTTCTGTCCCCCGAATCTCCCCTTCGGTGGCGGCAGCGCTGCTGAACTTTTCGTGGCTGGAGGCTTGATGATTTAGGGTTTATGCATCGGGAGGCATCTTATAGGCGAGAGGGGAGACCGAGAGGGTGCCGGAGGGGCCCACACCACCCCCTGGCACGGTGTGGCCTGGCCCGTGCCACCAAGTGGTGTGGCCAGCCCCTGGCCCCTCTCCGTCTCGTCTTCTGGCTCCTTGAGTCTTCCGGTAAAATATCGACTTTGGCTTTTGTCCGGTCCAATTCCGAGAATATGTATTTTCTGAATTTCTTGGAACCAAAAACAGCAGAAAATAGGCAACTGGCATTGTGGCTCTTGTTAATAGGTTAGTCTAAGAAATCATATGAAAAGTACTCCAAAGTGTGGACAAAACATAAGAAAGTAGATAAAACCAAGCATGGAACATCAAAAATTATGGATACGTTTGCAACGTATCAAATATCATCAGGGATTGAATTGATAATGTGTTTATTAAATGAAGTACTCATTAAATGAAGTGTTCATTAAATGAGTGACATGAAATTAAGTGAATTAAAAGTGGTTTTAACAAAGAGACTCTTGATCTTCGAGTGGAGAATAAATGGGAGAAAGTGGAGAGTTTTTAATGTGAGTGGAGAGTCTACCCACATAATTGGGCAAGAGGTGGGGGCAGCCATATGGTTGTGCACCTAGCCCCTTGGGCTGCCCCTCACCTATAAAAGGCCCCCTCCCCTCTTCTCTCTGACACACACTCACCTCTCCTCTCATATGCTCTTTGGTTGGCATCTTCCTCCCCCTCTAGCCTTGTCCATTGCCACGAGCGAGGTGCTTAGGCAAAGCCTTGCTCAAGATCTTCTCCAACGCCATCACCACCATGTCATAGTGTTTGCAGAGTTCCGAGGAACCACTACTTCTGCTGCCGCGCTGGAGCGAGGGACGGAAGTCGTCAGCAGACCATATGTGTGACCGACTACGGAGGTGGTACACGTGTGGCATTGTCATTGCGTCCTTGAGGACGGTCGTGTAGTGTCTACAACAGCCATGTTTGTTTGTAGGAACATTATCCCGTGTTACGGTCTTTGAGGGTGACTCCATCTAAACCTGTTACATGTAATACCTAGATATGATCTTGGTGGTTGCAACCATATGAATTTTTTGTTTTCCATGCAACGAACACCATCAGTGGTATCACAGCTAGGTCTATGCATAGATAATTTATACGGTTAGAACACATATTAATATGTGGGAGCTGATGATCATGTTATTATATCCTTCATGTATTTTGGATATTGGTGGCATAGTGGGATGAAGCGACCCGGACAAACTTTACACGTCCTCGCACATGAGACATGTTCCACACTTGACATGCAACTAGTTTTGCATAAGTGGCTAGCGGGTGTCTGTCTCTCCCACTATAGTTTATATTTGATTTACAAAGGATTGCTAATAATTTTATTATCATCGTTATGGTTCCTTGGTAAGATCGATTCTATCTTCAAAAGCCCAAAGCCATGTAAAATATGCAAAAGATAAATTAGAAGCGTCTAGTTTTATTTTTGTTGGGCATGTGTCATGATATGGTAAATGTTATAATTTTAGTATGGTGAGATACTCTCGGGAATTATAACAAAGTGGGAGAGCCATAGACCTTGGCACTACACAAATGGAATGGTAGAGATCATACCATGATGCACAAGATAGTGATCAAGTGCAAGAACCATATCATATCACTTTATGCATATGATGTTTTGTGTGCATCTTATTTTGCTTATGTCTAGCTTAGAACTTGGAGGTAGCATTATAAGATGATCCATCTCACTAATATCAAGATAATAATATGTTCTTCCTTAGTATGCACCATTAAGAAAGTTCATCGTTTCGAAGCACCACGTGATGATCGGGTGTGATAGAATCTACGATCACATACAACGGGGGTAAGACAGTTTTACACACACGCGTACTAAGGTTCTTACTTGGTGAGCCTAGAATGTACAAACATGGCCTCAGAACATGAACCGAAAGGTAAAGCACGAGTCATATGAATGATATGATGTCCATATGATGCTCACCAATGGAGTTGCACCACCACTCGTGATGATTGGTCGTGGTGTAGTGAATTTGGTTTGTGTAATCACCAAAACAACTCGAGGGATGTTGTTTTGAGTGGGAGTTCACTTTAGTAATTTGGATTAATATGAACTCAATTTATCATAAACTAAATCGAAGTGAATTTTTATATTTCATTGTGGTCATTGGCATTCGTTTACTACCTTGTATTTAGCTATAATTGACATAATAGAACTATAAAATTCTAGAATTTTACTTTACGAGCTGGTATCGTATTGTTTTATGTGTGTCAATCTAAAGTTTAGAGTACTATTGCAAACTTTCAACAAAACCTCACTTACTCCATGAAATTCAATAAGTTGTATTGAATCAAGAGTAACAAATTCTAGCGTTAGTATCTAAGTATCATGCTTGCCTCCATGATTCTTGATATTGAAAAATTGTTTTAATATCAACGTTTTCTAGGAGCTGAAAATTGTTTCAAAAACCATCATGTGTAGAAGATATTATGATATCTGACACAATGTCTTGGTTGAATTATGATGGAGTATAATTTAATAAAATACATATTCTCGTATTGTAGGAGAATTTGTAAAGTTTGGAGACGCTAGGCGTCCTGGTCACCCAAAAGGTTTTGGGAACTAACATTATATTCGCGATTCGTCCTTATGAGCTATAGTAGCTTCATCATGAAAGTTGTCATGATAAGGATGGATAGAATATGTAGGTAAAATGTTTACTACATTAAAAGGATTACTAAAAGGAATGAAATTTTAAAAGAACGTTAATCATTTGATGATGATGATCTACTTCAAAAGTGCAAGTCCAAAGGTATTAGTACTTGACTATACACACTTTGAACTATGTGTCATATGTATGGCACCACTATTGATGTTGATAGTTTCTTCTAAAAGAGAAAAGGAAATGTTGAAAGAGAATCTTGGAAATATTTGGCAGAAAAGAAAAGACTGGAAATGTCCAGAAAGTATATAAATGATATACACGTTATGGGTGTATTCTTTGCTTGTTAAACAATGTGGTTCTTGGGTATTGGACACTGGTATTGGATACTGAATTGGTTGGTGTGAAATGTCACACAGATCAACTCAATTCATGAACTACAATGGCCTAAGTAACAAGCAAGAGAATATGTGATGACGTTCATCGAAAACAAATAAATTGTTATTGTGTTTTTCTTTGACATCAAAGCTTCCCTTCAAGATTTATATTTCAATAATTGTTATTTTGTTCTAGTATTATGACAATGATGATTGTTCAAATAATCACCGTATTCCATTAAAGATGGATGAACTCTTACAAATCTAGTTGGATAAATCACGTACATAAACACTGTTGCTAAAGTGTCATAAGACGAATGATTAGAAGATCACTTATGAGTAACACTACAGTTTAAATCATATTGGAAAGAAAACATGAAGAAACTCCATGTTGATGGAATTTTGGAGTCTTTTTTAATTTTTGAATCAATTGATGCTTGTAAAAATTTCCTGAAAATGATATAAATTTCGTTCATAGGCCAAAGAGGAACGAATGACTAAATTATTGGACATCGTGCATATTGACGCATATAGTCCATTATGTGTAGTCGTATGTGGTCGATCATTCAAACTTCATATACTTTAACCAAATATTTGAGTGAATATATGTATATTTACTTAATCGGGAATAAGTATGAAACATTTGAAAATGTTCAAATAATTTCAAGACGAAGTGGCAAATCATTGTAACGAGAAAAGAAAGAATTTATGATTGGATCATAAAGGAAAATATTTGAGTTACAAGTTTAGCAAAAACACCTAAGATTTAAGGAATCGTTCCATGAATTTATGTTTCCCGATAAACCATAGGAATATAGAGTATTCGAGAGATATAATCAAACCTTGTTTGACATGATAGGATCAAAGGTGTTATTTATAAGATTGCCATTATATTTTGAAGATTAAGCTTTATTGACTACCACTTTTATACTGAAAAGAGATCCATCGTGATCTGTTGAAATGACACCATATGAGTTATGGATTGGGATAAAACCCAGGTTGTCTTTTCTTAAATTTTGGTATGCTAGGCATAAGTAAAATGTTTACAACAAAAGTCGGATAAGCACGTCTTGCAACAATTGGGTATTCCTCCATCACACCAAGGACAAAAGTGTTTGTCACTTAGAACGTCAAGCTTCTTGAGAAGGAATTTTCACGAAAAGTTAAGTGGGAGGACAATAGAACTTTGATAAGGTCATTGAACCTTAGCTATATGTGCAGAGTTGCACAGCACCGGAAAGTGTCCCGGAGGCAGCCATAATGCTCATAGCTCTCGTTCCTCAAAGGTTATGGCCACAGAGATCTAAGTTCCAATTGAACCGCGTAGGTCTGGTAAACAATCAAATACTAAGATTTGAGATTAAATCATTATTGTTTGACAATGATGAATCGACTACATGCAAAAGAATCAATGATGGGCCATGACTCTGTCAAATGGCTTGAAGCCATAAAATCCGTGATAGTTCTATACACGAGAAACCAAGTTACTGAACTTGAAGGACCCTCTAAAAAGCATAAAGCCTATCAGTCGTATTTGGATCTATAAAAAAATAGACATGGATGTTTCACATCTATGAAATAGTTGGCATGTCGGTAAAGTGTTTACAACAATGTTCAAGGAGTTGAATACGATAAGATTCGATCTTTCGTAGCGATATTTAGTCTGGACAGATTAGTGTAGCAACCACTACATATGTCAATTGTTGTATATGCTAGTATAACAAACAAAACAACATTCTTCTAATAGAATGGTTACCTAGGACATGTACATGACACGGTTCGAGAGGTTTTGTTAAATCAAAGGATGCTAAAAGGAATGCATACTTCAATAGTGGAAGTAAGCATAGCGGAGTTGAAATCTTCACCATAATGAAAATGTTAAAATTGTTAATTTCATTAGAGACGATGAAGATGCTCGCATTTCCAATAAATTAAGTGGGAGCGTTGAGACATATTTCTAATACATTGTGTATAAGACATATTGTTGATTGGACATGATGTGTCTTTTATTGACACAAGTTAAGGATTTCATTAAAACTAGATTTAAATGAAAGTTTTGGGCAAAACTAGAATATTTGGTATCAAACTCTATTTGGGTAGATTGAGACGTTAATATGGTTATGACAAATGTACATAGATGAAATATTGAATGAGTTCAATATGGAAACGACGAGAAAGGTTCTTTCCACATGGAAAAGGTTGAATCAATATTCAAGTATGTTGATACTTGGTGAGTAAATCAAGATTCAAGTGTTTTGACACTTGGTGAGTAAAATCACATGAATATCTTGATAAACGAGATTCAAGTGTTTTGACACTTGGTGAGTAAAATCATATAAATATCTCAATCATACCGTGATATGTACATATCCAGATATGTCCTATGCTCTAAATGTTATGAGCATATACCAGGGTGACTCATAAGATGATCATTGGATGATAGTAAGGATATTCTTATAATATTTGGAAGAACTAAGAATATATTATGTATGTAGAAGTGAAAAATAGTTCATTGTAAAGTGTTACATTGATCCTAGAAAGATAGTTCATTGTAAATATTACATTGGCACTATACTAATAAACCAGTGTAAGTGTTACATTGGAACTAAACAGATAGTTCATTTTAAGTGTTACATTCATACTAGTTTTTGTCACCAGATACAAAATAAGTTTATATCAATTTAGGCTATAGGTTAAGGTGGCATAGTGTACTGGAAGGAAGTTCCATGATGGATTTGGATAAGTTCCAAAAGGTTAAGAACATTGTGACGAATACTATAATGAAAGGCTAAGTATAAGACTGCTATAGTAACAGCAAAGGAACTAGGTGTGGTTCTCTGTGGGCTAGTAATATGAAGATCTATTGTATGACAAAAGTGTCAACATGTTTTCAGCTCAAGGAACTAAGGTCTCACCAAATGACCAAATTTATACAATGCCATCTCATTTCAGAATGAGTGATGCGTAGAGACGCAAAGACATGCAAATACACACGGACCTAAAAGCGTCAGATCCAGAGATTTTGTTTGCCGCTAGCAAACGCGTATATACAACACCAGAAAGCCATAGGTATTGAATGTGCAAATTTTTCGAACTAGATTACTGACACTAGTGCAAGTGGGAGACTGAAAGTAATATGCCCGAGAGGCAATAATAAAATGGTTATTATATTATAGGGATTTATATTTGCGTACCCTTGGTTCGTTAGTTGTACTCAGTTTCCCCAGTCGCTTAGTTTTTCCTCCCTTTTGCCCATCTCCTTGTATGAAAATCTCACATGGTCTAAAATTCGTCGTCCGTCAGCCATGCCATTACGTGCTGACAAGTGGGGCCACGTTCAGTCGAGTCCCGTAGTGGACCCTCGCTGTTACGTGCTGACGAGTAGGGCCACATTCTATTGGGTCACGTAGTGTACCTTTGTCGTTACATGCCGACAAGTGGGCTCTATTCAGTCGGTTCCCATAGTGGACACCTCTCTCAACTTATCCAGATTAGCATCGGACCCACATCTTATCCACGTGAGCGCCAGACCCACATCTTATCCACGTGAGTGCTAGACCCACAGCTTATCTAGGTTGACGTTGCAAGATGGGACCCCGAGCCAGCCCCGCACCCGCGCCCGTGTTGTTGCCTCCCCTTTCTTCTTCTTCTCCGGTGACGGTGGCCCTTTGTCTAGCTTCATTTTCATATAGTGAAATGTAATGCATATACGAAAATTATACACCTTTGAACTCTTTTAAATCACACTTAGGACATGATAATGTTGTGCTAATAAAATCCTGATCATTTATCATTTCCATGGAGTGAAATATAATGCATAAACTTGCGTATACGAAAATTATACACCTTTGAACTCTTTGAAATCGCACTTAATATGTGATAATGTCGTGTCAGAAAATCTTGAGAGATTATCATTTTCATAGAGTGGAATGTAATGCACAAACTTGCATATGTGAAAATTATAAACCTTTGAACACTTTTAAATCGCACTTAATACGTGATAATGATGTGCTACCAAAATTTTGAGAGATTATTATTTTCTCCCCCATTTTCATAGAGTGGAATGTAATGCATAAACTTGCATATACGAAGTTTATACACCTTTGAACTCTTTAAAATCGCACTTAATACGTGATAATGTTGTGCTAAGAAAATCTTGAGAGATTATTATTTTCATAGAGTGGAATGTAATGCATAAATTTGCATATACGAAAAATATACACCTTTGAACTCTTTGAAATCACACTTAATACGTGATAATGTTGTGCTAAGAAAATCTTGAGAGATTATCATTTTCATATAGTGGAATGTAATGCATAAACTATCATATATGAAAATTATACACCTTTGGACTCTTTGAAATCGCACTTAGGACATGATAATGTTGTGCTAATAAAATCCTGATCATTTATCATTTCCATGGAATGAAATATAATGCATAAACTTGCGTATACGAAAATTTTAAACCTTTGAACAATGTGAAATCGCACTTAATAACGAGATAATGATTTGCTAGCAAAATTTTGAGAGATTATCATTTTCTCCCCCCATTTTCATAGAGTGGAATGTAATGTATAAACTTGCATATACGAAAATTATACACATTTGAACTCTTTGAAATCGCACTTAATACATGATAATATTGTGCTAAGAAAATCTTGAGAGATTATCATTTGCATATACGAAAATTATACACCTTTGAATACGTTGCCTTCAAATTATATTCAAGTTCATTTGTTTATGGAGTTAAATTACCGGTGGCAAACTCATTATTTTGCATGAATAGAGGGGTGCCTCCCGATAGATATAGGGTTATCCTGTCCGCTAGATCACAGAGGATCAACGGTTGGTGGGCACGATCCGCGTGACAACTGTCTCAACCAATTAGAGCATAGCAGTGAAGATGAGAACAAGTGTGAGAGATTGTGACTAAGAGAGGAGAAAAGAGAGTAGAACTTAAGAATCAAGGGCAAAGCTGAGTAGAACTTAAAAACCAAGGGCAAGACTGATAAAGGGATTCAAATAGAAAATATAAAAATATTTAAAAAATGAAAATGCGTCTTTTATACAATAAAATACATCTTGGCATACATCAATCTATGTGCAATTCAAATATACACAAGTTTGACAATTATTGCCTCATTCAGACAAACTATGTTTTGGGGAGGGATGTTTTGGGATGAGGCTTGAGTAGAAAGCCATCAACCTTCATAGATAGTAGGTGATTTGAGAAGTGGTGATTTAGGTTAAAACTTGATTATATACATTTCTTATGGTGGCAGGTCATATAGTAAGACTCCCTGGATAGATGCCACTATGATTTGATATTTTTGAATTTGTTGTGCATAAAATGACTCAATTAGCTAGCTAAAACCTATTTGTTGACTCTCTGTTAACCAGCCACCGGAGGGTAAAATTGAGTATATTGCACACAGTAGTGTTAGTACTGGAGGGCAAAACTGAGTACAACCAAACTGCCAATGTTACAATCGAGGGAAAAACTGAGCACAACTAAGTCGCCAGGGTTAGACACAAGGGAAAAACATGACTCACGGTACGCGTGTGCGGTGCATAGGGTAGTAGCGGACACGTGTGGCCGTGCACGGTGCAGTAGCGTAGGCGGTTACACGGTGCACCAGTGGTGCAACGAAACGTCGCTTCCCTTATCCTTTAATAGAGGCCTCCTCACTCTCACTCATCACTCACTCGCTCACTCAACCGTCTCCACTGTCCCATCACCTTCTGCAAACCCCCAAGAAAACCCCAATCACGCCGGTGATGGAGAAGAACGGTGTGGTGGCCATCGGTGCCTCCAAGGCCGCTGGCGAGGAGGCCCTTGTCCCCGTATAGGTCGCCGTCTAGGCATCGAAGGCAGAAGTCGTCCCTATAAAGGCCCCCGTCCAGGCATCGAAGGCAGTCGTCGTCCCTGTCCCCCCATCCGTCGTAGCCGCTAGTGAGGAGGCCCCTGTCGGTCTCGGGCAGATCTCACTCGGCTGGGACCCCTACGAGGAGGTTGGTTACATAAGGCCGGAGAACCCCTACGACACCAGCATCGCCAACCCATGGTCGAAGGTAACCAGGGTTTTCTCCCGTTCGTATTTTTATAGTAGCTAACCCTCTTGTGTTAGATCTCGTATTTCGATGAATCCTCCTGTTCATATTTGAACCCCCCATGTTCGTAGTTGAGATCAGTATTCGATTTGGTTTGAGATTTGGGGAATAATCAGGGGATCTCAATCGGTTAATTTATACAAATAATCAATCCTGATAATCAAAGTATCTCAATCATGTCCATATTGCACTCTACTATTTTTTCCAACAGGAGGATAGCAGCGACGTCTGCAGCGACGATGAGTCCAAGGACACCAAGACACATCATGTGCTGAGGAGGCTAAAGTCCGGCCAGTATAACAACTTCTTTGTCGGTCATGTCTACAGGTGCCCCTTCTGCACCACCAGGAGGCTCCGTGCCACGGACTTCAAGTCCCTCGTGAAGCATGCCAAGGATGTGAGGACCTGTGGCCAGTCCATGAATGTCCACAGCTTCAGAGCCAAGCACCAGGCGCTCGGCCTTCACCTCCGCAACCTCCAGAAGGTGGCTATCAAGGAGGATCGCATGCCCCCGATCAATCCCAAGGCGCCCAAGGTCAAGGGACTAGGCAGCAAGAAGTGGAGGAGACGCCAGAGGGAGGAGACGGGGAGCATGAGGGGCCACTGATCTTGTTCTGCTACTGTAAAGCAACTTATTTTGTCTTGTCTGTGTTGAACTTGTCCGTTGTTGCTGCTGACCAGCCTAATTGTCGAACCTCGTTAAGTGTCGTACTACATAACCTATATTAGTTGTGTTATCTACATTTGCTCTGTTTACTGAATTTATGTATGGTGCTGGTTAGATTTGCTGCTCTAAATTTGCTACTAGATTGGGAAAAAACGAGGGCCAAAAGTAACAATGAATGAAGAGAGAAGCTTCTCTAAATTTGCTACCTTTTTGGGCAAAATAAAACACAACTGTTAGCAAGGGAGAGGGGAAAAGGCGCTTTTAAAAAGGCCAATCATAAAAATAACAAAAAAGAAAACTTCCAATTTAGACGGCAGGACGCACGTAACCACCAAACGTGCCACACATGGTCCCACACCACGTCTCCCATAATCAGCGAGAGATGGATGGCTGGTCCGCTGTGTATCCTAGTCCCACCTAACGGTCGAGGCGACGTAACGTAACGCTCAACGCATGACCCGCCCCAACACGGTCCCACCGGTCAGCATGTAAAGGTCAAGCCTTTGACATGATGGCATCCCCCCGTCTGAGTGCCTGTGAGGGTTTCAGAATAGAGGGAGGGGAAAAGTGAGGAAAAACTAAGCGACTGGGGAAAACTTACACTAACGAACCGAGGATACGAAAATAGAAATCTCTATATTATATTCCATGTTTATGATAAATGTTTATTTCTCATGCTATAATTGTGTGAACCAGAAACGTTAATACATGTGTGTTTAATAAACAAAGAAAAAGGTTCCTAGTAATGCCTCTCATTACACTAGCTTGTTGATTAACAGATGATCAAGGTTTCCTGATCATGACATTGAATGTTGTTGATAACAAGTTCACAATATTGATTGAATGATGGGATGAACATACTCCCAAAGTATAGTAACACAATCATGCTATTATGTTTACACTACTATAACATCGTTCAAAGTAACCCTAATCCTTAGACCATGATATCATATCAATCACTGACTTTGGAAGAGTATTTTGATTGCATCAAACATCACAATGTAAATGGGTGATTATAAAGGTGTCGTCAGGTACTTGGAAAGCATTAGTTGAGGTTCGTGGATCAAAAGTGGGATTTGTCCATCGTGATGATGGAAAGATATATATAGGGCCCTCTCGGTGACATCACATTGACATAGCTTGCAAGCAAGTGATAATGATCACTAAGAATGTTATATCACGAGAACGAGAAAAGAGTACTTGTCAGTAACAGGATCGAACTAGGTATGAATGATACTGAATGATCGGATCCCAGACAAGTAAAATATCACGAGACAAAAGGAATTGGTCACTACAAATAAAAGGTCACACCATCACTAAGTCATCGCATGAACTGGTGGGAGTCATTATGGATCTCTAGATCCTGCTAATGACTATTGATCAGAGAGTGTCTCGATCATGTCCACACAGTTCGCGACCATAGGGAGACACATTTGAGGGTAGTAGACGCATTTGTGTGGATAGGGAACAGTGGAGAAAATACTGGACAGCGCAAGAATTGTTCTGATAAATCTGCCAGAATAGTTTCGGTGTATCGGAATATCATCAGGGATTGAATTGTTAATGTGTTCATTAAATGAATTACTCATTAAATGAATTGTTCATTAAATGAGTGATATTAAATCAAGTGAATTAAAAGTGGTTTTAATGAAGATACTCTTGATTTTTGAGTGGAGAATAAATGGGAGAAAGTGGAAGTGTTTTTATGTGAGTGGAGAGTCCACCCACATAATTGGGGAAGAGGTGGGGGCATCCATATGGATGTGCGCATGGCCCCCTTGGGTTGCGCCCCTCACATATATAAGGCCCCCTCCTCTCCTCTCTCTCACACACACACTCACCTCTCCTCTCATATGCCCTTTGGTTGGCATCTTCCTCCCCGTCTAGCCTTGTCCATTGCCACGAGCAAGGTTCTTAGGCGAAGCCTTGGTCAAGATATTCTCCACCACCATCACCACCATATCATAGTGTTGGCAGAGTTCTCTAGGATCCACTACTTCCGCTGCTGCGCTGGAACGAGGGACGGAAGTCGTCGGCACATCATTTGTGTGACCGACTACGAAGGTGCTACACGTGTGGCACTGTCATCGCATCCTTGAGGACGGTCACGTACACTCTACAACAGCTACGTTTGTTTGCGGGGACGTTATTCCTTGTTACGGTCTTTGAGGATGAGTCCATCTAAAACCGTTACATATATCTCCTAGATATGATTTTGGTGGTTTCAACTGTAGGATTTTTTTTTGTTTTCCATACAACGAACCCTATTAGTGGCCTTGTTCTTGCCATCAAACTTCCCTTTGCCATTAGATTTGTTCTTATTCTTGAACTTGTGAGATTGGAAGTTTTTCTTCTGTACCAAATTGGCACTAGAAGCTCCCTCAAATCCTTGAGCATGTGTGTCCTTTTCTCCTCGCATTCTCTTCCACATGAAGAGACCCAATAAGATCCATAACGGAAAAATCTTGTCTCTTATATTTCAGTGAAGTAGCAAAGTTCATCCACAAGGGAGGAATCTTGGCAATAATGCCCCTGACCACAAACTTATCCGATAGGGTACACTTGAACTGCTCAAGTTCTTTGGCAAGTGATTGTATCTCGTGAGCTTGCTCAACGACGAAGCGCTCATCAACCATCTTGTAGTCATAGAATTGATCCATGACATACAACTCAGTGCCAGCATCCGAGACCCCAAACTTGGTCTCGAGCGCATCGTACGTGTCATTGCCATTATCAAATGACATGTATGGTTCAACAATATTATCCTCAAGAATACTGAACAGAGCCGCCAGAAACATGGTATCGACTTTCTTAAAAGCCACTTCGTGCTCAGTAGAAAGATCTCCTTCAGATTTTCCAAGAGTGGTGCTATAATAGTTTAGGTTTTCAAACCATAGAATTGCTCTCGTACGTCATCTCTTATAGTCTATACCATCAAAAGAAAGCGGCCTAGTAGCCGTGACTACACCAGTAAAATTCAGTTGCCTATTGTCGGGTTTTTGGATTGTGGAAAATATAAGAAATAATTCATATGATTTAATCCGAATAATAAACTGAGAGAGCATGATCATATAAACAGTGTCAAAACTAATCATGCAGATTAACGAAGTAGATGAACAGATTACATCTAAATAGGATAAACCTATTACATCTACACCAATTGCTAGAATAAAAACTCTAGCAGAATCTGAAATAGAAAGTTCGGAGTTACGTACGGGGCTACAGGAGGATTCATGTTCAGGTTGGCGTTGACACCAGCATCGTTAGCCATGTCGTCGATATCGAGGCTGCTGATGTCCATGAAGAAGTCCTCGTCAGGAAAGGAGTGGTTCGTGATGGCGTCAATAGTCGCGCGAAAGCGCCCCAAAAACCTGATCGCCCATCACCTGTAAAGGTTCACAAGAGGTGAGGTTCCGGAGGCCTACTGTCCAGAGCTGCAGTGCACGCTACAAGCCGGGATGAGGAAGACGAAGGTGGCAGTGCAATGGACTGGAAGGAGACGCGTGTGATAGGCAGTGCCGATTAGATTTAGCATAGGTGCTTATATAGTCCAGGTCAGGTGAGATCGTGGGGCTTAGCCCACGTTCCAGAAAGTCTGGAAACGGCTGACTAATTAACGTGTCCGTTAATAACTCATAATTAATCCATGATTAATTTCCTTAATAGCAAAAATAAATCTCGGCTTAGCGGGATTCCCTCAATCCGCTGTGCGCGCGTGTCATGTCGAGGCGGTGCGGACGGCGTCGGAGGATTGCGCCAGAGTTGTTCTTCTTCTCACGCCTTAGTGAGTGGTAGAACAGCCTATTATATAAAGAGATGTAACTCTCACTCAACTAGCAATGTGGGACTAAACTTTAGCACCATTAGCACAGTCATATGCTACCATGCTTAAATGAACCAATTTTTCTTCAGAATTTATGTGTCCAATACTCACCGAATTCCAACAACTATTGCACCTCCCCTATCGGCCTGCGCTGGTGTGCCTTGCCTGACTCCTCCTACAACGGGGCCAACCTGGCCGCGCCGCTGCTCATTTTCTGCTGCACTGCCTCGGCCTATTCTAATCTGCTTCAGGTCCTGAAGGTGCTCAGTCCCTGCTTGGCTGCTCCTGATTGCTCCCGGTAGTTATCTATGTTTTAATTTCTTATTTAAACCTTTTAGGCAATATATCTTGTTTTAGGAACAGATGATGAAGAAGAACTGTCCCATTTAGTGATTGTGTTATGGTTTAACAATTGTTTGTAATTGAATTTATGTTTAGTAATGAAAGATGAAGAGATATTTTCATCGATGTCAAGATCAGACAATTTGGAAGAAACTCCTCATACGAAGAAGCTCCTCAAATCACAGAGAGAATCAACTCGCCAAAGTGAACCATCAATCTCTAGCTTTTATTCATCTCTTTTGTACGTTTTTAGATTGTTAACGACGTGTTTGAAACTATATGCTTGTGTTTGTTATCGTACTAAATTTTGTATGCTACTACAAAAGTTCTTTTAGTACTCCCTTTGGTCTATATTAATGTTTTTAACTTTGTTTAGATTCGTATGTATTTACTTAAATATTTAGATTAGATATATTCGTATCTAGACAAAATTAAGAATACTAATATAGACCAAAGACAGTACTTTTTTAGTTTAATTTTTGGTCCGGGCTTGCTCCGATGCTGGCTCCGCCACCTATTGCTGCCAATTTGCTACCAGCCGTAGTTGATCATTAGGAAACGGGGGAGGGCATCATCATCGTCCTCGGGTGGGCTCATGCAGCATCGTTGCACTATTGGGGATCTGCTTGCATTGGAGCACACGAGGAGTTTGTCACGATTGGGAGAGGTCAGCCATTTGGGTTGTCCCCTAAGAAACACAAAATTTGACCGACTATAATTTCATTTTTTTTAAAGGAGCATATATTAATATTAAAGATACCAATTACACCCAGTCTCTGAAACAACGCATTGTCCTATAGACAATAGGGATGCACACAGCCAGAAAAAAAGAATTATAAAAAAGTCCCACTACAGTGACTCATTCATTGAAACAGCGGTACAACCACCAGCAAGACAGCACCAGAAGTCCATCTTCTCCAAAAGCGATGCCTCCAATAAGGAAACAGTGCACAAACACCATCATCGCCCGATCATAGATCTTAGCTTTTCACCCTGAAGGAAGAAAGTCTGCACTCTCAAAACAATACATTTAACAATGTCATTGCCAGGCACAATCAATTAAGGCTAGATCCTGGGTTTTCACCATGAAAGATAGGACTATGAACCTCTCATGTATAGTCGCCCCCACTTGCATGTCACTGCTCCAAATCACGAGTCACCAAGCCAATTCCTCATCACCATCTAGACTCGAACCACCATTGTCGGTCCTCAGATCTCGGTCTCCATGACATTCCCCCTTAGCACCATGGAACGAGAACATGCCCCATGATATTAATAGCCAAGCGAGCTTCGAAGCGCTCCCTCTGAATCCAAACAGTCGGAGTAAAACATGGGTGCGCACGACCGAATCCCTCCAATCAGGGAATCTCCAGGTATTATTCGCCCATGGGAGTTCGTCGTCGAAGCCTTCTGGAACTCACCACTCCGACCAGATCAAATAGGACAAGCAACAAGTCGATCCTCGTCTTGGCGCAAGAGGAATCCTAGGATCGCCGCTATTATTCTCAGCAGACGAGCAGGCCCCCATGCCGCTAGTCAACATCTAGAACGAAAGCAGCAGACAAAGCAGTAGCCGGAAGGCTCGGTTGAGGATCGAATACCCCTGAACCAGAATCCCAACCTGGACGCCACCGGATCAGATCTGTGGCCCTGAGGTCTAGATCCCGACCCAGCAGCACCCCAGATCACGCGTCGTGGGTTGCACCCGGCGACCACCACAACCTCGCGTCGCCACCTCCTCATCACCGCTCCGCTGGAACTCAGGCACCAGGCACAAGGCCGAGCCTCCCTGTGCCCCCCAACAACGCCGCACCACCTCCCATGCGACGCGGTAGGGTGCCCCTCTCCCGACCTCCGTTAGCTTCAGCGGGGTGGGCGCCGGTGCCGGTGGCAGCAACGGCCAAGGGCGTGGGGATAGGGAGGAGCTTTTAGACTTTTGGGGTTATCGCCTCCGGAGCCGCCACGGGAGGGGAGCGACACGGGAGGGTCCTTAGAGATTCGTATATGGTCTTTTTTTTAAATGGAGGGCGACTATAATTTCATAGGACTGGAAAGTGAACGTGAAACGTGCGCCCCCGTGTCATCCATGCGGGCGATGCCAAGGGCGATTCCCCGCCTCCCCGCCTCCTCAACTCTCGTCCCTCATCTCCCCCGCCATCTTCGGCGCGCGCTGCCGCGGAAAAGGTCGGGTGGTGCCGGCCACGGTGGGATGGCTTCTTCCCATGCGTGGGATGGTCGTGCGGACGGCCTCATCAGGTGGCGGTACCTCCTATGGTGGCGCGCGTGCGGGTGTCTAGGGACGGAGCATGGCGGCGGTGGGCTGGATGTTCGGCGGTGGCGATTTCCTACGAGGTGACGGTGGCTGGAGGGGAAGGTGGTTGGTGCTGTTGTGGTGGCTACGGGCAGCACGGGCCCAGATCTGGGCTAGGTTGGGCCCGATCTGGGTCAGCTAGCCCTGTTGTGCTAGGCACACTACCCCACTGCGATGCGGCTGGGGCACCGGATTTGGCCCGCAGGCCTAATTCCGGCGGCCGACTTGCAGGTCCAGCGAGGGAGCTGCAAGGTCACGACTTGCAGGGGGCATGGAGGCGTCGTGTCCTCCATGCCGGTTGCACTTTCACATCCTAGGTGGTGATCCAACACCGACCTAGATATGGTTGCCCAGCGCATCTGCTCGGGGTGACCCGTGGGCGGCACGTAGGCGTCGTGTCTGCCATGCTCCCCACACCCCATGCCCGCGGGCTCAGGTGGTGTCCCTAAGACCGACGATGGTCCGGCAAGTCTGGGTGAGCACGGTGGCGATGGTGTTGCTGCTTGGTGGTAGGGATCGGCGGCGGCAACGGATCCCCCTGTGGACGGAGGAGTAGGGCCTAGTGCTGGGTTAGTGTGTACGGGGGCACCCTTGCTGCAGTGCGGCAGCGAGGCTTCATGAGCCCTTTCGGGCTCGGCTAGGCCAGAGAGGGTCTGGTTTGCCATGCTGTTGTATCCGGTCGTCTACCACCTTCAGGTGGTGGAGGTAGTTCCCTCCCGCATGATGATGTCATGCCGACCCCTGCCGAAGGTTCCTCTTTTCCGGTCCTATGGGCCTCACACCGGGGTGTAACACCCCAAAACTTCTAATCAAGATTATCAAGTTCTAATCCCCCAAGATTAGAGTTAACACAAACTTTTATTAAGAAAATGTATATGAATGCATGTGTGTTTTGCATTAGTGTAGAATTGATTAAAATTGCCATGCTTGAGTGTTACAAATGATGTGAAATGGTTTAAGGGTGAATACTACATCATCTAGACCATTTACAAACAAAATCAAAAGAAAAGGAAATCAAATATGAATAAATAAAGCAAATGGTCATTTTGGCAAAAGTAAACCACTAGGCCACTTTGTGTGTTCCTAGAAGAAGATTTCTAACAGAAACAATTCTAATTCTTTTCACCCCTTGCTAGAACAAGTAAAAGTGAATCAAAGCCCACTTTACAAACTTACAAAAACATCTTCCAAATCAATTAAATGGACAGTTGAAAATTGAATCTAGTTCATATGTTACGATCCCACTTTTTCAAAAACCTATCAAATCAATTCCCCTTAACCTCTCCAAGCAAACATAGACTCTCAAGCTTAACTTAAGATCACTCAAAAAATTTGAATCAAAATTTCCAAAGCAAGTTTCATGCGGCCATTTCCACAAACACCTTGCTTGCACTAATTTAAACACTAGCCTAACTTCACTGTTGTGCACGGTGATCCTCGACCATTTGGTCTCCACTTCACTCCCTTGTCCCCTCTAGTGTCGAGAAGCACCCAGACCATCCCCCTTTGGCCGTTATACACAGTGGAGCGCCGCCCGTTTTTGGTCATCGCCGGCCGACCACGGCTAGCTCACAGCAGACACCGTCGCAACCAACCATGATGTCCAGGAAGCACGCCGCACTCCATCGCCACCCCTTGTCCCAGCCTCGACCCTAGCCGAGCCCTGGACCACCCTAGCTACGTCGCGCCCTGCTTCTCTGCACCATGTCTAGAGCGCGCCAGCTCGCCGCGCCCGACCAGCTCACCCAGACCGTGCCTTGCCTTCGCCGCGCATGCTCACGCCCACCATGATCACCCCAACCCCGCAGACAACCTCGTTCACCGCCGCGCGACCCATAGCTGTCACACGCCGCCACAAACACCTCTGCGTCCGCGCGGAGCACCGCACGCTCCCGACCAAACCACACCTCCCCATGCCTCACCGTTAAGTCTGTAAGAACCGCCATGGAGCACAGCACCGCCCACTAGCCTCCGCCGCGCCGATAGCCGCCTGTAGCATCATCCCCGACGAGCTCGTGCCCGCACCGTTCGGTCCCCTCGCCGTAGTATAAAAGGAGGCCACCCCTGCGTCTTTTCTCCACACCATTCCACTCACCACATCTCACTAACCCTCCCCCACTTCTTCCTGGAGCAAGGCAAGCTCTCTCTCACCGGAATTTGGCCGAAGCCTGCCGCTGCTGGAGGAGAAGGGCGTCGTTGATTTCGACCACCCCAAGCCTTGCCGTGACCGCGCCTTGACTCGCCGTCGTCTACCATGTCGATCGCCCCCATCACCGACCCTAGATGGATCCCAGGTGAGCCCTGCGAGACCCCCACCACCGTGTTAGGGTTGATTCCTCGCCGGAGTAATTCGTCGTCGACGACGACTCACCGCCGTTGGATTAGAATTAGATCGCACGGCCTAGATCCATCGATACCATTTCGGTTAGGTGTAGTCGCTGACTGGTGGACCCTATCTATCAGCAGCCCGCTGCGCCACGTAGTGCAGTTGGGCCGGCCCGTTTAACTTCCCGCGATGGCCTAGAAATTCAAATATTGAATTTTCCTTTTTAGTTCAAACTAGTTTCTGTCCATAGATTCAAAAATAAATTCAGAGAGTTTCACTGAACCGAATTGCATGATTCAAATTTTGCTAGAAAGGTATTTAAATTATCTCTCCAAGCCCGTTGGATTTAAATCATTTGGTGTTAGAGATAATCTTTAGTAAAAATAACAAGATAGAGACTTTTTCAACTTCAAACATTTTTCAGAAATCAACCTAATAGCTTTTGAGTTGATTCCAACTCTCAAAAATCACATTTGACAATATCTATCTGAATATGTAAAAATATTTAGGTTGGCATGTGATACGTCCAAAATGTATCTACTTTCCCGAACACTTTTGCTATTGTTTATCCTCTAAACTTGCGTGATTTGGATGCAACTGATACATTGCAAATGTATCTATAATTTGTGATGTTCCATGCTTGGTTTTATCCAACTTTCTTGTGTTTTGTCCACACTTTGGAGTACTTTTCATACGATTTCTTGGACTAACCTATTAACAAGAGCCACAGTGCCAGCTACATGTTTTCTGCTATTTTTGGTTCTAGGAAAGTCAGAAAATGAATATTCTTGGAATTGGACGAGACAAAAGCCAAAGTGCCTATTTTTTCGGAAGTCATCAGATGCCAGAATACGAGACGGAGAGGGGCCAGGGGCCACCACACCACCTGGCCGCGCGCCCAGCCTGGCCCACGCTAGGGGGTGGTGTGGCCGCCTCCGGCACCCCTCGGCCTCCCCTTCCGCCTATAAGATTCCCTCGGGACGAAAACCCTAAGGACCCGATCAAAAATCCACGAAAGAGTCTATAGCCGCCGTCATCTCCATCCCTGGATCGGGAGGCATCTAAAGCTCTTCCCGGCACCCTGCCGGAGAGGGGAATTCACCCTAGAGGCCTTCTTCATCACCATGCAAGCCTCCGGTGTGATGCGTGAGTAGTTCATCCTTGGACTATGGATCCATGTAGTAGCTAGATGGCTGGTTCTCCTCCTTTGTGCTTTCATGTGTAGATCTTGTGAGCTCCGTTCATGATCAAGATCATCTATTTGTAATTCTGCATGTTGTGTTTGCGGGGATCCGATGGATATTGAGATGCTATTTCAGATTGATTATTGATTCTATCATGTCTTTGTTATTGTGATCTTGCATGCTTTCCGTTGTTAGTAGCTATCTTGGCCAAGTAGATGCTAGCAACTCCAAGAGTTAGTATTTATGCTCGATAGTGGGTTCATGCCTCTAGTAATCTGGGGAAGTGACAGAAATCTCTAAGGTACTAGATGTGCTGTTGCTACTAGTGAGAAAACAACAATCCTTTGTTCATAGAATAATCGTATTGTTTACTTTACACGCAATTTGTAAAGCAATAATCTGTTACTTGCAACTTAATACTGGAGGGGGTTCGGATGATATCCTGAAGTTAGATTATTAGTCATAGATGCAGTTGGATGGCGGTCTATGTATAATGTTGTAATGCCCAATCAAGTTCCAAAGGAGTCAAGATGATTAGTATATGCATGTATTGCTTTCTTGATGTTTGTCAATTGCCCCGCTGTAATTTGTTCACCCGGCATGTTATCTATCTTAAGGAGAGCCACCTCTAGTGAACTATGGATCCCGGTCCTTTTCTTTACATACAATCTATAAACTATTACTGCTTTGTGTTTACTTTCTGCAAACTATTACTTCTTTCCATTCGATACGTTTAATCCTTTGTTTTCAGCAAAACACGGTGAGATTGACAACCTCATCGCAAGTTGGGGACAAAGTTCTATGGTTGTGTTGTGTAGGTCTCCACGTTGCTACTAGGACCGGTAGTGCGCCCTGCCAAAGCTCAGCTAGTAACACATTTGGGGTGTTTCCTTGCTCCTACTGGTTCGATTAAACCTTGGTTTCATACTGAGGGAAACTTGCTACTGTGCTCATCATACCTTCCTCTTGGGGTTCCCAACGAGCTCTACATCAACACCGCACCAGCACTTTTCTGGGCGCCATACACAGAGCCATCAGCAACTAACACGGACTGATGCTGTTTTCAGCAGAATTGCCTTGGTGTTTAGCTTTTGTGCAGAAAATCAACTATCAGGAGAAATCCCGGAAAATATGCCAAAAATCCTATTTCACCAGAAGACTCCCGGAGCCAGAATACAAGACGGAGGGGGGCTGGGTTCAGGCCACACCACCTGGCCGCGCCAGGGGGGTGGTCTGGCCGCCCCAGACACCCCCTTGGTCTCCCTCTTCGCCTATAAGATGCCTTGTGACCTAAAAACTCAGGGGGGGTTGACGTTTTTCCAGAAGGAGTTCCGCTCCGCCGCCACCACCAGATTCCATGAAAAAGCACCAGAAACTCCGTTCTGGCACCCTGCCGGGGCGGGGAATTGGAGGAGATCATCGCCATCATCATCACCATAGCTTCTCCATCAACCATCCATGTTTCCCCCATCTATGAGTGAGTAATCCCCTGCTGTAGGCTATGGGGATGGTAGCGATTGGATGAGATCGTTCATGTAATGGCATCAGATTGTTAGGGCATGGTGCCTAGTATCTAGGGCATCAGATTGGATGAGATGATTCATGTAACGACTTTGTTGTGACTTGTTATGCTTAATGCTTGTCACTAGGGCCCGAGTGCCATGATTTCAGATCTGAACATGTTATTGATTCATTATGATAGTATTGTTTATGGTCTTATCTGCAAGTTGTATACACACGTTGTTGTCCGGAACCAATGGCCCCGAAGTGACAGAAATCAAGATAACCGGAGGGAATGGCTTTGATGTGAGGATCATATGTGTTCATGGAGTGTTAATGCTTTGCTCCGGTGCTCTATTAAAAGGAGCAACTTAATTTCCAGTAGTTCCCTTGAGGCCCCGCTGCAAACGGGCTGGCAGGACAAAAGATGTTGTGCAAGTTCTCATTGCGAGCACGTATGACTATATATGGAACACATGCCTATGATTATTTAGTACTTGGATGCTTTGTCTTATTTATCTGCAATTTCCCTATGTTCTGATTGCTATATGAATTGTGTTGTCCATGCAACGCCCGTCCATCCATCCCTATGCCTACCGCACTCGAATCCTACTGTTTACTGCTATTGTTACTACTGTCTTTACTTTACTACTGTTGTTACTTTGCTATTCCTACTACAAAACTGTTGCTACTGATAAACTAATGAACCACTCTTCATTAGGAGTTTCAGGTGAGCTAACAGGTGTGGTAGTGTCTTCATTAGGAGTTTTGGTATTTCCAGCTATAGTTCTAGCAATCGTAGCATCTAGGAAAGGACCTAATGAACCACTCTTATCAAGCACAGTAGAAGCAGCATCATAAGCATCAGAAGTTTCAGATTCAGCAGTAGTAGCAGTGTGTGTAGCATGTGTATGTGGTGGTGTAACGAGCTTACTTATAACAGATGGTGAATCAAGAGCAACAGTGGTGTTTAGAACCGTACCTCTTCTTGTAGTGGATGGTAAAATAGGATCCTTGCCATCACAAGACTTACCCATGATGGATGGATAGCAGCAAACAATAGAGAATCCAAGTGAACTTGATAAATAAATCTATGGTCCCCAGCAACAGTGCTAGAAAATAGTCTTGATGACCCACAAGTATAGGGGTGTATCGCAGTATTTTCGAGGGAAGTGAAACCCAATTTATTGATTCGACACAAGGGGAGCCAAAGAATATTTATCAGCCTTAACAACTGAGTTGTCAATTCAGCTGCACCTGGAAACAATCTTGCTCATAGCAGTTTATCAGTAGCAACAGTTTTGTAGTAGGAATAACAAAGTAACACCAGTAGTAAAGCAAAGACAGTAGTAACAAAAGCAGTAAGCAGTGGGATTCGAGTGTGGTAGGTATAGGTATGGATGGACGGGCGTTGCATGGACAAGACAATCCACATAGCAATCAGAACATAGGGAAATTGCAGATAAATAAGATAAAGCAACCAAGTACTAGACAATCCTAGGCATGTGTTCCATATATAGTCATACGTGCTCGCAATGAGAACTTGCACATCTTTTGTCCTGCCAGCCCGTTTGCAGTGGGGCCTCTAGGGAACTACTGGAAATTAAGGTGCTCCTTTTAATAGAGCACCAGAGCAAAGCATTAACACTCCGTGAACACATGTGATCCTCACATCAAAGCCTTTCCCTTCCGGTTATCCCGATTTCTGTCACTTCGGGGCCATAGGTTCCGGACAACGACGTGTGTATACAACTTGCAGATAAGACCCAAAACAATACTATCATAATGAATCAATAACATGTTCAGATCTGAAATCATGGCACTCGGGCCCTAGTGACAAGCATTAAGCACAACAAGTTGCAACAAAGTCATAAAGCACTAATAAAAGATACTAGGCACTATGCCCTAACAATCTGATGCCATTACATGAACGATCTCATCCAATCCCTACCATCCCCATAGCCTACAGCAGGGGATTACTCACTCATAGATGGGGGAAACATGGATGGTCGATGAAGATGATGGTGGAGATCGGTTTGAGATGGCTCTCGGGGCACTTACCCATCCCGGCAGGGTGCCGGAACAGAGACTTTCTGTCCCCCGAATCTCCCCTTCGGTGGCGGCGGCGCAGAGGAACTTTTCATGGAAAAACTTCGAACCCCCCAGAGTTTTTAGGTCAGAAGGCTTCTTATAGGCGAAGAGGGAGACTGAGGGGGTGCCTGGGGCCACCACACCATGCCCTAGCGCGGCTAGGCCCAGCCCGCGCCTGGGGGTGGTGTGGCCAGCCCTTGGCCCTCCTCCATCTCGTATTCTGGCTCCGTGAGTCTTCTGGAAAAATAGGCACTTTGGCTTTTGTCCCATCCAATTCCGAGAATATTCATTTTCTGACTTTCCTGGAACCAAAAACAGCAGAAAACAGGCAGCTGACACTGTGGCTCTTGTTAATAGGTTAGTCCAAGAAATCATATGAAAAGTACTCCAAAGTGTGGACAAAACACAAGAAAGTGGATAAAACCAAGCATGGAGCATCAAAAATTATAGATACATTTGCAATGTATTAGTCCTTTCCTAGATGGTACGATTGCTAGAACTATAGCTGGAAATACTGAAACTCCTAATGAAGACACTACTACACCTGTTAGTTCACCTGAGTCTAGTGAGAGTTATGATATTGAAGATGGTTATGTTGAGATGACCGATGAATTTATTAAAGAATGTAAAAACACCCATGATAGGAGCGCTGCTAAGAGTCTCCTTGAGAGGCGTACTATTAGACCCAAATTGTCTCCTATTGCTAAGTTTGGTGCTTCTCCCATCAACATTAAAGATAAAGATTATGATTTTTCTCTTGATCTATCTTACATAGCTATTGTTGAGAAAGAACCTTTTTGTGGGACTAAGAATGAAAGTGCGGTAGCACATATGACTGAGCTTTCTACCATGAGTGGCCTATTTTCTGATGATATAAAGATGCGTACTTACTTTGTTGCTAAGATTTTCCCCTTTTCATTGAAAGGAGAAGCTAAAACTTGGTTTAGTAATTTACCTCCTGGATCTATTGATAGCCCTGATTGCTTGATTAGTACTTTCCTGCAGAAATATTTTCCTCCAAGTGCTAGACAAGCTATTTTGCAGGAACTTCTTTATTTTAAACAGGGAGAGAAAGAGATATTGCCTGAATCATGGGCAAGGTTTTGTGCTTTGATTCATGCACAGGATGGAAGTCCATTACCTAAGAATGAGCTTCTTGATATATTTTATAATGGACTAACTGAAGAATCTAGGGCATACCTAGATAGTTGTGTTGATTGTGTTTTCAGGGATAGGACTCCAAAGGAAGCTGAGGAATTAATGGCTAAAATAAGCAAGAATTATGAAGATTGGACTCCTCCTGAACTAGCTATACCTGAAGTAATTATACCTAAACCAGCTATACCGGTGCCTATACCATTATCTAAAAAGAGGGGAGTTATTGAATTAAATGATGAAGTGATTAAGGAAGCTAAGAAATGTCTTAAGGAGAAGGGAATTAAAGCTGCATATGTCAAAAATTTACCTCCTATAGAAGAATTATGTAAGCCTATCCCCTACTCATCCACTATTGAGGTACACTCTGTCCAACACTTTGATGAAGGTGATATCCCTTACTCTAAACCTCCTGATCAATGCTTAGAAGAATTCGATATCTTTATTGTTAAGAAGGATAAATTTAATAAAAGGGTGCAAAATCATCTAATGGAAAACACTAGAGCTATTAATGAGTTGAAAGATATTGTGGAAAGAACCTCTAATGATGTTAAAATGATTGTTAAACACTTTCAAATGGTTCAAACTCAAATAGATCAACTCATTAAAGTGCAAAAAGACTTGCTAATTAACGTTGCTAAAGAAAAACATGCTTATGAAATTAGAACTAGAAGTGGTGCTGCTACCCAGGATCCTCTATATCCTGAGGGGCATCCCAAAAGAATTGTGCAGGATTCTCAACAAGCTGAAAATAGTGGTACTACTCATAAGAAAAGAAAAAAGAAGCATAAAACTATTGTAGAACCCTCTAAACCTGCTAAAGATCCTAATAGTATATCTGTCTCTGATGCTGAAACTGAAAGTGGTAATGAAGAAAATGATGTTCCTGATAAAGAAAAAGTTGAAGAAGAACCTGAAAAGCACACTAAGAATACTAAATACACTAAAGAAGATTTTGTTGCTAAGAAACATGGTAGTGAAAGAGACCCTTGGGTCCAAAAACCTATGTCTTTCCCTGATAAGAAACACAAGTCAAAGGAAGATGAACACTATTATAAGTTTTGTGAGTGGATGAAACCTTTATTCCTGCAAATTCCTTTGACGGATGCTATTAAATTGCCTCCTTACTCAAAGTATATGAAGGATATTGTCTCGAATAAAAGGAAGATCCCTAATGAAGAAATTTCTACTTTGCTTGCTAATTATTCCTTTAATGGTAAGGTCCCAAAGAAACTTGGAGACCCAGTGATTCCAAATATTCCTTGCTCTATTAAGAATAGTTATGTTAGAACTGCTTTGTGTGATTTGGGAGCTGGAGTTAGTGTTATGCCTTTTTCTCTCTACAAGAGACTTCAACTGGAAAAACTGATACCTACTAATATATCTTTTCAAATGGCTGATAAATCTACCACTATTCCTATTGGTATATGTGAGGATGTACCTGTTCAAGTGGCTCATAATTGCTTGATATTAACTGATTTTGTTGTGCTTGAAATGCCTGAAGATGATAATATGTCTATTATTCTTGGCAGACCTTTTCTTAATACTGCAGGAGCTGTTATTAATTGTAATCAAGGAAAGGTGACCTTCAATGTTAATGACAAGGAACATACTGTCTATTTCCCCAAGAAGATTGATAGGACTTATGGTTTGAATTCAATTGAACATGCTGAGGGCATTCAAGTTGGAGAAATATATTGTCCCATACCAAGAGAAAAATTTGAAACTATTATGATTGGGACCATTGCTATCAAAGTTGAGGTAACATAATCATTAGTGGAATACAAAGTTTTGTTTCATATAAAATTGTTTTGGTAACAAGACCTGATCAACCTTGTTAACAAAAGGATTTCATTGAGCAAAACAATGTTTTCACCATGATTATCTCCGCTTACTTCTATTCTGTCCATTTTAGTTTTGTTTTCGTTTAGTTTTCCTTTCTATTGTTAGTTGCTTGCTTGTTAGAGTGTCTTAGAACTTCTGTAGTTCTAGCCTTGTTTTGTCATTGCATCATTCAAAAAAAAATCTTTCTGTCAAAAAATCATTCATTTATACCTGAAAATTGCAAATAATAGAGTGTCTCGAAAAATTCCAGAAAATTCATATTAAATTTTTACGTGAAAAAAGGGGCAGAGGACTACCTGGAAGGTACCAGGGGGGCCCACCAGGAAGGCACACCACCTGGTGGCACGGCCAGCTCTGGGGCGTGCCTGCCTATGGTGTGGGCCACCCCTGGCCCTCCACTTACTCTCTCACTTGCCACTTTCTTCTCTCTCCTGAGCAAACACCAGTCCATTGCTCAAAATCGCGTTCTTGATGTGCTTGCTCTCGATTTTTTTCGATCTCCTTGCTCAGCCCATCTTTGCTGCTGAAATTTGGAGCATTTGTTCTCTGGTATGTGACTCCTCCGCCTGTCCAAGTAGATTTGTGTTTAGTGGATTATCTTGAGTATTTCGCTGCTGTAGGTGACAGGTTTTGAGAGCTTGTAAGCTTGCTTGATGCTTAGAGATATAGTCTTGATGCATGTTTAGGCCTCTTACAAGTCCCTATGAGTAGTACCCTTCATTATATATTCACTTTGCAACCACTTGTTTAATAGATGTTTAAATTTCAGAATATCAAACATGAACAACCGTACCTTTGGAGAAATATTTGAGAGGGATGCACCTAGGAGGTCAAGTCCCTCAAGATCAGCCTCTCAGTTCAGGCCATCATACAACGAGGATCTCATTGCACCTCGTATTGGTAATCAAGGAGATGGTGGGGATGCTCACCCATCTACTTTTCCTTGTTTTACTTTCTTACAAGCTGCAAGGATTCTTGATGATTTCTTACTACTGATTCAGAGGGTTGGTTTGACCTCGTACATGCAAGATGAGAGTGAGAAATACGCTATGCTCACCAAGACTTTTGTTGAGAGCTTCATGTTTACTAACACGCCTTATCAGTCAACTGTCTCTTTCAGAATTTATAATATGCCCTTTACCATGTCATTGGAAAGATTTTGCAGTATTGTAGGTGTAAGCATGACAGGGACCATGAAGAAGATTCAAGGGCGACCCGCTGATTTGTTGGAGATTTACCGAGGGGTAACCAATGATGATGACTGCGTAGCTCAGTGCAGAAAGATAAGAAACATTCAACTCCCTGCTCTTAGATACTTTGCATATTATCTTGCTACTAGCGTTCTGGGTAGAGAGAATACGAGTAGTATCTCCAACTATCATTTAGCCTTCCTTGCTGCTGCGCTCAACAATGATACTCGGTACAACCTTGGCTCGATTATTGCTCGCCGCCTAGCTGCTAGGAGCCTATCTATGGGGGCATCATTGCTTCACGTATGGTCAATGCATTAGATCTTTCAGTGGACCCCAGTGATACTATATTGGCACCACAAAGGCTTGACCTTGCTGCTATGAAAACAATGACTTTGTCACTGCTGATTCTGATTTGGGCAGTCTAGTATATAGGATGATGTTTACTGACGGGGATGAGAGGGAGATCCCTTTGCCGCAATCTACTTTGTTTAGTGTTCATACGAGACCGTGGTCATGCTCCAAGGAGGAGGTGGACGAGCAGCTCCGCTTACTGGGTTTCCACAGGTAGCACCAGGAGGATGTGCCCTCCTATGATTACTCTACGCACTACGGAGGGACGTACTCGAGTTCTCACCAGGACGAGGGTACCTCCTCATCGTACTAAGGAGACACTTCATCCTGGCCAGCTTGGGATTCATACCCACTTAGGCCAAAAGCCTAAGCTTGGGGGGAGGTATGCCGACATCGCACTCATCTCCATATCATTTTGCATCGGTAATTTGTATATTCATGTTTCGTTCTCTTTTTAGCTTTCGTTCTTTCTTTGCTTTTGCTTTCTAAAACACAAAAAACCAAAAATATTTCTGTTGTTTCTCTTTGTTTGCTTCTTCTCCTTTTTGCCTTGGTTTGCTTTTCCTTTTTTGCTTTGTTTGAACTATTCGAAAAAACCCAAAAAGATTTTGATTTGCTTGTTCTTTCTTTTTGGTTCTTGTTTTAAAAATCGAAAACACCAAAAATATTTGTTGTTCTTCTTTGGTTTTGTGAGTTTTGTTGCAGGGTTCAGCAGTCCTCAGTGGGATTTGGTTTCATATTATTATTCAAGCCACACAAGTGAAGGGCAATAATGAGGATTAATGACAACTTGAGGTGTGGTAAGAGGCTGGTAACGAACTCTATTTGTTTTCATTTTTGTACATATACTCATCATTGTGGGCATGCTTAGTCTGTTCGTGTAGGATGTATGTTATTTATGGATGCTTAGTAGTTCTTGCTTTCATATGATTAGTTCCAGCTTGCTAATAGTTTGTAGCATGTCTTATGAATGTTTGCTTACATTACTCTATTCATAACTTGGTATGACACCGTGGTATCCTCCTCTAAATGTTTCATTTGAATTGACTTAGCACATGCTCATGCATGCATATGACTGAAATAATCAGTTAAGCCTCGATGAACTATTTTGCCTTGAGGGTCTTGAATCACTTTCATGCCATGATTAGTCATGTTTTGTTGCAAGCATGATTATGACAGCTATTTCTCTCTCGTTTGCCGCTCCCTTACTATTGCTAGCCTTCACTTACACTGATTATGTTTTACTCGTGTTTCCAATTCCCTAAACCCAAATATTGTCAAAAGTGTCCACCATACCTACCTATTAGCATCATTTGCTATTTCCGTGCATATTCAATATGCCTTGTTTTCTTCCGAATAAAATGTTTGCTTGTTATGAGAAAGTTAGTTAGTAAAGCTCTCACGAACTTGATGGCACACTTTATTTCCTGCACTAAATAAACCTAAACCATTGTGACTGTCCATGAAAGTTATATGCTTGCAAATTATAGGCTGGGGATTAGCAGAACCGTGCTGTCACGGGAAATGCTTTCAACACTTGTAAATATATACCCAGTTGATACCATGCTCTTTTGTTTGTGGATGTCATCGGTGTGAAATAAAAGGGGAGCTTGTAAGTCCATGGAGTTATGTATGTGTGTTAGAGAAACGCCTGGGCCACCGGTCTAATCCATGCTGTCATGGTGGAAACCTACAGCGTAACCATAATAAGTATCTATGAAGCATTCTTCTTATAAAAAAAGAGAGAGATAGCTATTGAGAAAAAGAAAAAAAGAGATTTTAGAAAAGAGGAAAGAGAGAAAAAAGCACCAGTTTCCCGTGGTAAATAAGAAGATTGCTGAGATACTCATTGTCTGCTTGCCTTGTCATTTTGATATGGGGATTCGTATCATCGGGCAAGGGTGTCAACACCCGGATTTTTAATCCCAGATGCCCGTTATGCCATACCTCGCAATCCCATGATTACCATTTTTGCGAGACATAACGGATTGGATATCACAGTACATCATCCATTACAAACCATACATAAGGTCTTACATAAATAAGGATCTCATGATCCAGTCTTACTACAACAAGCAGCGGAATTAAAAGATAAGCGTCGCGGTGGGGTGCATCTTCAGGGGCACAGGCAATGCTGACGAAGGCAGATAGTCCTAGTTATCATAACCGTCCTACTGGCCATCATCTTGGTAGTCTCCTTCATAGTCTGACCATGAGAATAGCCAGGGACAAAAGCCATGAGTACTCTTTAAGTACTCGCAAACTACCACTAACAGGTAGTATAGTTCTAAGTTAAAGTGCTAACTCTATTTTTAACTATAAAGTTAAGTTTGAAACCTAAGCTGAGTTCTGAAGCAAAGAAAGATAAAATAAAGTTCTAGAATCACTTAAGTTGGGAAGCTATTGCCATAAACACAACCCTGTTGTGGTCAAGTCAAGATTCATCATTCATTTCATAAGTTGTTTTTAAAACTTGTGACAACGAAACAGTATGGCCATTCCAACTGTCCATAACCGTGGACGCGGCTATTCGAATAGTTTGACACTCTGCAGAGGTGGTACACTTTCACCACAAGATTCGATACATCTGTCAGGGATAACCCTGAATCATCATACTTAGTATGCAGATAATCAAACATAACATTCCCTTTACACACCCTAGTATAAGCACCTCTCCTATGAGCATGGCCTCCCAACCATGACCATCAGTCATCTTGGGCACTGCATAGGTGGACAACATTGAGAGGTAGACTCAGCTCAAACCTCTCCCGCGAGGGAACTAATACTAATGCATATAAACTTCTAGCTAAGCCTTACCCAATTCAGGTAGTGTGGTTGTATGGTAAATTTGGAATGGTATCGCATCCGAATCCAACCATCAGTTTTATAAAAGGGTTAAGGCTCATGCCTCAACATTTCACCATCGTAAACCATTTGTGTTTCTCAACACATGTCAAAACATCTCAATAGAATGACTCGTCATTCCAAGGTTTTCATAATTCATTTTCACCAAGTTCTCCCATCTAAAGTGACTCAAGTTTTTCTCTACTCTAAACTACTAAGTTAAGAGTGTTCACTAAAATGGAAATTATGGGATCAATCTCATGCCATAGAATGACATCTAAAGGGGTTCTAAATAGGTCAAGTTTTATACTCTTTATGCTACCTTCAAAACAAGTAGAGAACTTTGTGTAAATTAAAGGAAGTAAAGCTTGTAAATAAGACTTGGGGTAAATACTAGTCAAGGTGGTATAATCAAAGCATGCCTAAAGCATCTTTGCTAAACCATCTACTTCAATCCTAGCTTGCTAAGCATTATACTTGCAATTGTCATCTTGCATTGTTAATGGTGGCTTTCTGGAGTAAGTTTTGCAAGGGTTATCTTGCCAATAATAGCTTGCCTTGGTTGGTGCAGTGGTTGAAGTTTTCTTCTTCTTCTTCTTGGTAGAACTCCTCCTCCTCGCAGACTTGGTCGGTACTATCGTCTATAAATACATACGGAGTACACAATCACCAAACAATACTTAACTAGTCTAATTAGCATTCTAAGACACACATTTGATGATCTATTATCATCACAAGCATCACAAGTTCAATTCAATAGTTTCATTCTTTTTAATTTAGAAAAGTAATTTCTACTCATTGAAAAATTAACTAAGATTAATTATTCACCACTTAAAAGATGGGATCATGTGGACACATGTCATCACCATATATTCTAACATGTGGGGACGTAATTTCAGGTTGGATCATAATTACTTTGGTTTAAGTTCATTATTTAGTTATTTAAAGTGACTAGAAATGCCTATATAGCATTATTTGGGTACTAGTCCAAAGTCACTGCATGTAAACCTTAATATTATTACATATTCAGATAGGTATGATGAAATGTGATTTTTGAGAGTTGGAATCAACTCAAAATCTATTTTGGTTGATTTTATAAAAATGTTGCAAGGTGCAAATGCTTGTGTTTTATTATTTTTACTAGGAGAGATCTATAACTCTAAATGAATTAAATCCAACGGGCTTGGATAGACCTTTTCAGTAGCTTTCCAACAAAATTGGAATCACTTCATTTGGATTTGTAAATCTCTCTGAATTGATTTTCAAACTAGGGGACAGAACTAAGTTAAAACTAAAAAGAAAAATCCGAATTCAAACTAACTGTGTCGTGCGGGAAACGCTAACGGGACAGCCCAATGTCACTCCGCAACGCGGGGCTCAGCTGACAGGGCGGTCCACCAGTCAGCGGCTCATAACGCGCAAAGCGGTACGGGGCAATGTGGGTCGTTGGATTAGAGTGGGGATCAACGGCTGGGGATCATCGTCAATGACGGACCTATAGTCGGCGAGCTCTAACCCTAGCGGCTCGGTGGGGGTGCATAGGGGCGTACCAAGGCTCCAGCAACAATGGCGAGGCGGGCAAACAGACTGGTGGTCGACGTCGAGCTCAGGGACGGTCGAGGCAGCTCCAGGGGTGGTCGCAATCAGTGACGCCCTTCTCCTCCAGAGGCGGCCTGCTCCGATGCAATTCTGGTGAACTGTTGCTCCCCTTGCTCCGGCTAGAGGTGTGGGACGATTAGTAAGGTGAGGGAAGTTCTGTGGTGTGCTGCAAATGGCTGGGGGTGCTCTCCTTTTATAGGCTCGACGGCGGGACAGCACGGCATGGCCAGGCGACGGTGGCGACATGGCTACAGGCTGCTAGCGGCATGGCTGTGGGCGGCGATCGACGCGCGGTCTCCTGGCGGTGCTCTAGGACTTTAATGTGGGCTTAGGGGCGGTGGTATGCGGTCGGGCGGAGCTGGCGCTCTGAGTGGCAGAGCCGGCGGCTTCGACGGCGAGCGGTGGCTGTGAGGCGTTGGACGGCGAATGGGGGTGTCTGGCGTGCTCCCTGGGTCGTGGCAACGCAGTGGGCGTGGCCTACGGTCGAGCGGCGGCTTGTGCACGCCTGTCGGGCGCAGCGCTCTGGCGCGTGCTCGGCATGGCGTAGTCGCACTGGGCGCGGGGGTTTGGCGGTGGTCCACCGCTTGGCCTTGCTCAGGGAGGGGACAGTGGGCGGCGGTGAGGTGCTGGCTAGCTACTAGACATGGAGAGAGAGGGGGAGGTGGTCTCCTGCGGCGGTGACCAAGTTGGCCGGCGAGGTGGGGCTCGGCATGGCATGGCTTTGCCAATAGGGGTAGGGAGTGGGGTGTAATCGCATGGTTAGATCATTAGGAGACAATGGGAGCAAATGGGGGTCAAATGGGGGACAAGTTTGGCCAGAACACTATTCAAAATACTGAATTTGGTTTTGTTTGAAATCTGTCCACAAGGTGTTTGATGAAATGGCCGCATGAACTTTACTTTTGAATTTTGAAAAGATTTTTGGTGGGTGTGCTAGTACTAAGCTTGAGACCCTGTGGGTGCTTGGGTTTTGAAAAATGAGCTGGTTTGAGTGGTTTTTGAAATAGTGGGATCTTCCCATATTAAATAGATTCAATTTTAAACTGTCAATTAAAATTAGTATTTGAATGTTTTTAGTAGATCACAAAGTGGGCCTTGGTACTTCATTATGTGTACTAGCAAGGGGTGCAAAGATCCATACATGTTTCTGTTAAGTTTTGAGTACTAGGAATAGCCAAAGTAGGCATGATAGTTAATTTGGCCAAAATAACCATTCACTTCATTTATTCATTTTGAGTTGTTTTCCTTTGGGAAATGTTTGGGAATGATTTAGATTTTGTTTATTTCACCTAAAGATCATTTTACAAGCAATGAATCACAGAACCATGGCAATTCAAATCAACTCCTAATTTAAATGCACATACACATGAATGCTTTCCTATTTTGAATTGGAAAAGTTTTTGTTAACCCTAATTTGGATGATTTGGATCTTGATAAGCTTGGATTACAGTTTTGGGATGTTACAAACCTTCCCCCTTAAACAAAATCTCGTCCCGAGATTTACAAAGAAAACTAGGAACTAAAGAGATCTGGGAACTCTGTCCTAATGTAATCTTCGCGCTCCCAAGTGGCTTCCTCCTCGGTATGGTTGCTCCATTGAATCTTGAGAAACTTGATGCTCCTGGTCCTAGTGGTTCTGTAGGCTTCTTCTAAGATACGGATGGGCACTTCCCGATAGGTCAGGTCATTGTTGATCTCTACAGCTCAGTGATCGATATTCTTGAAAACTTTAGTCTTCTCTGGCACTTCTAGGCATTTGCGAAGTAACGAGATATGGAACACATTGTGGATGGCTGACATCTCTTCAGGCAGTTCTAGTTCATACGATACTTCTCCTCGACGGTTCAGAATTATGAAGGGCCCGATATATCTGGGGGCTAACTTCCCTTTCAGACTAAAGCGTTGGGTTCCTTTTAATGGCGAAACCTTGAGATATACAAAATCTCCAACATTGAAAGTCAGGTCTCTCCTTCTCTTGTCAGCATAACTCTTCTGTCTGGATTGGGCTGTCTTGAGGTGCTCACGGACTTTGTGAACCTTCTCTTCAGCTTCTCGGAGAATGTCGGGTCCAAAGATCTGACTCTCTCCTACTTGCGACCAATTCAAAGGGGTGCGACACTTTCTTCAGTATAGGAACTCAAATGGTGCCATCTACAAACTAGCTTGATAACTATTGTTATATGAGAATTCTGCGAAATGCAGGCAGTCTTCCCATTTTGATTTGTATTCCAACACACAAGCTCTAAGCATATCCTCTAGGATCTGGTTGACTCTCTTAGTCTGTCCATCAGTTTGCGGGTGTTAAGCGGTGCTGAAGTTCAACTTGGTTCCTA
This sequence comes from Avena sativa, assembly GCA_916181665.1. Classification (NCBI taxonomy): domain Eukaryota; kingdom Viridiplantae; phylum Streptophyta; class Magnoliopsida; order Poales; family Poaceae; genus Avena; species Avena sativa. The sequence continues at coordinate 276,833,793 of OV702292.1, forward strand.
GTCCTTCCTGAACTTTCTACCAAAATCTCGAGGTAAACTGGGTTCCTCGATCTGATACTATGGTCTTGGGGGTTCCATGCAGACTAACAATCCTAGCAATATACAGTTCTGCTAGCTTCACACTCTGGTAGGTAGTCTTGATAGGTATAAAGTGAGCTACCTTGTACGGTCTATCAACTATGACCCAGATTGAGTCATTTCCCCTACTGGAAGTAGGCAAACCGGTGATAAAGTCCATTCCCACGGAATCCCATTTCCATTCCGGAATCTGCAATGGTTGCAACAGTCCTGCAGGCCTCTGATGCTCTGCTTTGACTCTTTGACAGATGTCACATTTGGCGATGTAGCTTCCGATTTCTCTCTTCATCTTGTGCCACCAAAATTGCTCTTTCAAATCCTGATACATCTTCGTTCCTCTGGGGTGGATAGAATAAAGAGTATCATGAGATTTCTTCATGATAACTTGCTTCAGCTCTGAATCTGCTGGCACACAGATACGTCCTTTGTACCACAGTATTGCTTCTTTGTCTTCCGTGAATCCAGGTACCTTTCCTGTACCAATACGATGTTTGATTCCGTCGATACTTGCATTCCCCTTCTGGGCTTCCTTGATTTGGCTAATCAAAGTGGGTTGAAGTTCAATGCTAGCTAAGAATCCTTTGCTAACCAATTCAGTCCTGAACTGCTCCCACTCCTCATACAAACTTGGCTGCTTCTCCTTGATCATAGTGTTAAGCCTACACGGCAATCTGCTAAGAGCATCCGCTACCACGTTGGCTTTTTCGGGGTGATAGTGAATGTCAAGGTCATAATCCTTGATTAACTCTATCCATCTCCTTTGCCTCATATTCAGCTCCTTCTGAGTGAAGATATACTTTAAGCTCTTGTGATCTGAGTAAATCTCACAGCGATTACCCATCAGATAATGACGCCATGTCTTCAATGCCAAAGCTACGGCTGCTAGCTCAAGATCATGGGTCGGATAGTTCTGCTCATGCTGCTTCAGTTGTCGAGACAGATACACGATGACTTTGCCTTCTTGCATCAATACACATCCGAGACCTATCTTGGATGCATCACAATACACATCAAACGGTTTCTTGATGTCTAGCATGATCAATATTGGGGCTGATATCAATCTCTTCTTTAGCTCCTAGAAACTGGCTTCACATTTGTCAGTCCATTCAAACTTCTTGTCCTTCTTCAAAAATTGGGTCATGGGTCGGGCTATGCTCGAGAATCCTTCTACGAACTTGCGGTAGTATCCCGCTAATCCGAGAAATGCATGGACTTGGGTTTCAGTGGTTGGGGCTTCCAATTCTTCGCCATTTTGATCTTGGCGGGATCAACAGAGACTCCTCCGGCAGACACAATATGTCCAAGGAATCCTACTTCTTTCAGCCAAAACTCACACTTGCTAAACTTGGCATATAGCTGATGCTCTCTCAGGGTTTCTTGGATGATTCTCAGATGCTGCTCATGCTCTTCTTCTGACTTGGAGTAGATAAGAATGTCGTCAATAAACACAGCTACAAACTTATCTAGGAAATTCATAAAGATCTTATTCATGAGATTCATGAAATAAGCAGGGGCATTGGTTAATCCAAAAGACATAACCATATACTCGTATAAACCATAGCGAGTAGTAAAGGCGGTCTTCGGAATATTCGTTGCACGAATCTTAAGTTGGTGATAACCAGTCCTAAGATCAATCTTTGAGAAAACCTGTGCTCCAGTCAACTAATCAAATAGATCCTCTATCTTAGGCAAGGGGTACTTGTTCTTGATGGTGATGTCATTCAATTTTCTGTAATCGGTGCACAAACGATTGCCTCCATCTTTCTTGTCGACAAATAACACTAGTGATCTCCATGGCGATGCGCTTGGCTGAATCAAGCCTGTTGCTAACATGGCATCTAACTGCTTCTTCAGTTCCACTAATTCTGAGGGGTTCATGCTATAGGGTCTCTGGGCTATGGGTCCGGTTCCGGGGATTAGTTCGATGATGAACTCAATATCCCTATCCGGGGGCATAGCTGGCGATTCATCTAGGAACACGTCGGGGTATTCACAGACTACTCTGACTTGGTTTATGGTGGGTAGGGCTAGACTCTTGTTGCACTTGAATTGACGGGGTAAGGTTTCAGAGATATGTACTGTGACTCTAGAGCTACTGGTCATGGTGATGGCTTTCTTAGCACAGTCTATTAGTCCTTTATGCTTTGACATCCAGTCCATACCTAGTACTACTTCCAATCCTTTGGTTCCAAGTACAATTAGGTTGGCATAAAAATCTATCCCATGTATTCTGATAGGCACAGCTTTGCAAATTTTTCTAGCTTTGGTGGTTGAACCGGGGATTTGAACTATCATGACATGCTTCAGGTTGGTTGGGTGAATCTTACTAGTGCATGCAAATTCTTCGGTGAAAAATGAATGCGATGCTCCCGAATCAAACAATACTCTTGCTAAAACTGAGTTGACAGAAAACATACCTAGCACTACATCTGGCGCTTCTTGGGCTTCTTCGGTGTTCATGTGGAAGAGACGACTGTTGCGGTTATGAGGGTTCCTTGGGGCAAATCTTCTTCCTGGTTGAACACGACACTGCTGTTGAGCTGGGGCATTCACATTGGCATTGGCGGCAGTCTTCTTGGGACACTCATTGGAGTAGTGACCCTTCACTCCACACTCAAAACAAGTGATCTAGGACTTGTCCTTGACTGTGACAGGCACAACATTGCTGCCAGTTCTGGGTGCAGCGTTGTTGTTGTTGTTATTGTTGTTGCTCTTGGGAGGTGCATGGTTGAAATTGTTGGCATTGCCGGAGTTGTGATGGTTTCCTCCGGACTTCCCATTTCCTCCGCTACGGTTGGGGTAGCTTGGGCGAGACGTTGGGGGTCGATTGTTCTTTGGTGCATATCCTGATGAGGGGTTGGGACGGTACTTCTACTGACTGTTGGCTCCTGATTGCTGCATCATACGACGCTTGCGGTTGTCGTTTGCCTGGTTAATCTTCCCTTCCATCTGAATGGTAGAGTCGACTAGCTCTTCGAGATCCTCAAAGCGGATGTTGACGAGGACAGTCTGCATTTCATCATGCAGTCCGTTCAAGAATCTCTCCTTCTTCTTGGCCTCCGTGTTGATCTCATCAGGTGCATATCTAGAAAGTGACAGGAATCTATCACAGTATTCTACCACAGTCATTCTTCCTTGCTTCAATTCGTGGAACTCATCTCTCATTCGGTTGACTAGACCCTGCGGCACGTGGGTGTGGCTGAACTTGACTTTGAAAGCTTCCCATGTCATCACTTGACCATGGTTCATATTGCGGATACTAGTCCACTAAGCTCTTGCATCTCCCGCCAGATAGTGGGTGGCGAAGAGAACTTTCTCGTTTTCATCAACTCCTGCAAACTTCTAGGTTGTTTTCCATCGTTTGTAACCAGTCATCAGCATCTAATGGGTTTTCAGATTGGTTGAAGATTGGGGGATTGATATTCTGAATTTTTTTGAGTTTGGATCCATGGTGATCCTGATTTCCATTCCCCTCGTTGTTGAGAGCCATCTGGGCGATCTGTTGAAGTGTTGCTAAGTTGGGTTGGCGCTCTGCCCTGCTTGCTTCATGGTCTGCGATGAGATTCTGCAAGATCTGCAGCATTGGGTCTTGCGACGAGCTGCTCCCTCCTTGGTTTCCATGAGTCATCTGAAGATTGAGATAGATATAGGGGTAAGAGGGAAATTCTAAGGTTCATGGTTTTGGTTTGAAAGCTAAAACTTTGAGTTAGATTCAGGTTTTGCAACTAACTTCATTTCATTCATGCAAACAAGCACACGATACAACACACACCACAACAATCAAAGGGAAAACAGATGGTTTGAAGAACCATTCTGCAAGCTATGATATAGTGGGACCGATACATCTCATGCTACGACAGTGCTCTAGTGTATCTACTCATCGTCGATGAAGTCGGAGTCCTCATCATCAGTGTAGAAGTCCACGACATCCTCCTCCAGAAATTCATCATCGTTGCTGAGGTAAGAATCCATGTCTCCCTGGATGTCTTCACCCTCCTCTTCTTCCTCCTTTGTGGCAAGCTGAGCTTCCTGCTCCTTGATGGTCTTCTCGAGGTCGGCCACCTTCTTGCGAAGATGGGTGATGGTGCGATCCTTCTTTGCACGCTGGCAGCGAAGAGACTGGCGATCATGGACGAGCAGTGCGAAAGTCTAGGCCTTCTGGTCGGCAATGGCACGGTTCTGGTTGGCTAACTCTCTAGCATTGTCCAGTTCCTGCTGTCTGTCGTGTAGCAAGAAGTCAAGATTCTCCACTTGACGCCTCAACTCTGGGTTACTTGGCATCTCCATCGGAATCTCCATGAACTCACGTCTTGCATAGTAAACAAAACGGGTTCCTTGGAGTTGGTTGACGCTGAGGGCACATAGACGTGCAAGAGCTTCATGCATTGCCCTGGCTAATCCATTTAGCCAGTTGTTCTCTCTCACGGAGAACTGAATTCTCCCAGAAGATGGTGCTTTGATGCTTCCTCTAAGATCCGCGGTGACTAGCCACTATAGGTCTCCTCCTGTGGGTCCTGGAAGTTGAGCTCCAAGAAACTCCGGATGTGGGCGTCCCAGTAACTCCGACAGTGAATCCAGATCCCTCTCGAAGATCAGCTGACCTCCGTTTCCCAACTGGTAAAACTTGCTGAGCGGAGTCTCCATCTACAAGAATTTAGGATGATAAAATTAGTGAAGTGATCAAGAATTTTGAGGAACATGAATTTTTGAGAAACAATGAATTCACAGGGATAAGAGAGGAGATAGTTTTTCATAAATACTCACTTTGGTTTTGAAACTAAGATTTAGTTCGGACGTCCATTCTAACTAGGGTCTCCTATGGTCAGGATTGCTCTGATACCAACTTGTCAACACCCGGATTTTTCATCCCAGATGCCCGTTATGCCATACCTCGCAATCCCAGGATTACCATTTTTGCGAGACATAACGGATTGGATATCACAGTACATCATCCATTACAAACCATACATAAGGTCTTACATAAATAAGGATCTCATGATCCAGTATTAATACAACAAGAAGCGGAATTAAAAGATAAGCGTAGTGGTGGGGTCCATCTTCAGGGGCACAGGCAATGCTGACGAAGGCAGATAGTCCTAGTTATCATAGCCGTCCTGCTGGCCATCATCTTGGTAGTCTCCTTCATAGTCTGTCCATGAGAATAGCCAGGGACAAAAGCCATGAGTACTCTTTAAGTACTCGCAAACTACCACAAACAAGTAGTATAGTTCTAAGTTAAAGTGCTAACTCTATGTTTAACTATAAAGTTAAGTTTGAAACCTAAGCTGAGTTCTGAAGCAAAGAAAGATAAAATAAAGTTCTAGAATCACTTAAGTTGGGAAGCTATTGCCATAAACACAACCCTGTTGTGGTCAAGTCAAGATTCATCATTCATTTCATAAGTTGTTTTTAAAACATCTGACAACGAAACAGTATGTCCATTCCAACTGTCCATAACCACGGACGCAGCTATTCGAATAGTTTGACACTCTGCAGAGGTGGTACACTTTCACCACAAGATTCGATACATCTGTCAGGGATAACCCTAAATCATCATACTTAGTATGCAGATAATCAAACATAACCTTCCCTTTACACACCCTAGTATAAGCACCTCTCCTATGAGCATGGCCTCCCAACCATGACCATCGGTCATCTTGGGCACTGCATAGGTGGACAACATTGAGAGGTAGCCTCAGCTCAAACCTCTCCCGCGAGGGAACTAATACTAATGCATATAAACTTCCAGCTAAGCCTTACCCAATTCTGGTAGTGTGGTTGTACGGTAAATTTGGAATGGTATCGCATCCGAATCCAACCATCAGTTTTATAAAAGGGTTAAGGCTCATGCCTCAACATTTCACCATCGTAAACCATTTGTGTTTCTCAACACATGTCAAAACATCTCAATAGAATGACTCGTCATTCCAAGGTTTTCATAATTCATTTTCACCAAGTTCTCCCATCTAAAGTGACTCAAGTTTTTCTCTACTCTAAACTACTAAGTTAAGAGTGTTCACTAAAATGGAAATTATGGGATCAATCTCATGCCATAGAATGACATCTAAAGGGGTTCTAAATAGGTCAAGTTTTATACTCTTTATGCTACCTTCAAAACAAGTAGAGAACTTTGTGTAAATTAAAGGAAGTAAAGCTTGTAAATAAGACTTGGGGTAAATACTAGTCAAGGTGGTATAATCAAAGCATGCCTAAAGCATCTTTGCTAAACCATCTAGTTCAATCCTAGCTTGCTAAGCATTATACTTGCAAGTGTCAGCTTGCATTGTTAATGGTGGCTTGCTAGAGTAAGTTTTGCAAGGGTTAGCTTTCCAATATAGCTTGCCTTGGTTGGTGCAGTGGTTGAAGTTTACTTCTTCTTCTTCTTGGTAGAACTCCTCCTCCTCGCAGACTTGGTTGGTACTATCGTCTATAAATACATACGGAGTACAAAATCACCAAACAATACTTAACTAGTCTAATTAGCATTCTAAGACACACATTTTATGATCTATTATCATCACAAGCATCCCAAGTTCAATTCAATAGTTTCATTCTTTTTAATTTAGAAAAGTAATTTCTACTCATTGAAAAATTAACTAAGATTTAATATTCACCACTTAAAATATGGGATCATGTGAACACATGTCATCACCACATATTCTAACATGTGGGAATGTAATTTAAGGGTTGGATCATAATTACTTTGGTTTAAGTTCATTATTTAGTGATTTAAAGTGACTAGAAATGCCTATATAGCATTATTTGGGTACTAGTCCAAAGTCACTGCATGTAAACCTTAATATTATTACATATTCAGATAGGTATGATGAAATGTGATTTTTGGGAGTTGGAATCAACTCAAAATCTATTTTGGTTGATTTTATAAAAATGTTGCAAGGTGCAAATGCTTCTGTTTTATTATTTTTACTAGGAGATATCTATAACTCTAAATGAATTAAATCCAATGGGCTTGGATAGATCTTTTCAGTAGCTTTCCAACAAAATTGGAATCACTTCATTTGGATTTGTAAATCTCTCTGAATTGATTTTCAAACTAGGGGACAGAACTAAGTTTAAACTAAAAAGAAAAATCTGAATTCAAACTAACTGGGTCGCGCGGGAAACGCTAACGGGCCGGCCCAGTGTCACTCCGCAGCGCGGGGCTCAGCTGACAGGGGGGTCCACCAGTCAACGGCTCATAACACGCGAAGCGGTACGGGGCAATGTGGGTCGTTGTATTAGAGAGGGGATCAACGGCTAGGGATCATCGTCGACGACAGACCTGTCGCCAGCGAGCTCTAACCCTAGCAGCTCGGTGGGGGTGCATAGGGGGCGTACCAGGGCTCTAGCGATGACGGCTAGGCGGGCAAACAGACTGGTGGTCGACAGCGAGCTCAGGGACGGTCGAGGAAGCTCCGGGGGTGGCCTCATTATGTGTACTAGCAAGGGGTGCAAAGATCCATAAATGTTTCTGTTAAATTTTGAGTACTAGGAATAGCCAAAGTAGGCATGATAGTTCATTTGTCCAAAATGACCATTCATTTCATTTATTCATTTTGAGTTGTTTTTCTTTGGGAAATGTTTGGGAATGATTTATATGATGTTTATTTCACCTAAAGATCATTTTACAAGCAATGAATCACAGAACCATGGCAATTCAAATCAACTCCTAATTTAAATTCACATACACATGAATGCTTTCCTGTTTTGAATTCGAAAAGTTTTTGTTAACCCTAATTTGGATGATTTGGATCTTGATAAGCTTGGATTAAAGTTTTGGGATGTTACAAAGGGGTACCCGTTGGCGGTTCTCTATGATACGCATGTATTTACAATGACAAGAACTTACCGGTAACTAAAGTTGAGTAGCATGAGGAGCGTCCCTCGTACTCAAGGGACATGGGATTTCCAGTTTATAGTCTGTCAAGCATATAACTCAGATTGGACCTTACTTTAACCTTAACCATTTAAAGATGCTTATGATAGGGTAAATGAGAGCTCAAAGCTAATGAGTACCATACTTTCAGAATTTGGAAGCCTTTCAAACTATTCAAAACCTTTCTCATTTCCTTGTTGAGTCTCCACTTATTCTATGAGCACCTTCTTGAGAGCATAGTTTTCATTCTTAGTGTAATGTGCTTGTCTCAAAACTTGATTATTTGTGTTATGACTTTGATGCTTGTATCTTTGATATCTTTACTTCTAGTCTTCACCTGGACTTCAGAGGTGTCTTGGCATTCACAATAAAAAGGCAAGCGAGATACCACTCTATCATACCTTGTTATGAGCATTGTAATGTTGCTTATGTTTCTGCTTCATGCTACTTATTATTTTTGAGTTGGAATCTATTCATAGCTTGCAATGCCTATTAAGTAAACTTAGTTGCATACTCTTTACTATGAATTGTCTAAGTAGTTGATCACATGCTGAGAATATATACATCATATGAAGCAAATGTGTTCGTGAAAGTTCTTTTATCGCACTCAGTTTTCAACTGAATTGCTTCAGGACAAGCAATAAGCTAAGCTTGGGGGAGTTGATACGTCCAAAACGTATCTACTTTCCCGAACACTTTTGCTATTGTTTCTCCTCTAAACTTGTGTGATTTGGATGCAACTAACACGGACTGACGCTGTTTTCAGCAGAATTGCCTTGGTGTTTAGCTTTTGTGCAGAAAATCAACTATCAGGAAAAATCCCGGAAAATATGCCAAAAATCCTATTTCACTAGTAGACTCCCGGAGCCAGAATACGAGACGGAGGGGGGCTAGGCCCAGACCACACCACCTGGTCGCGCGGGCCAAGCCTGGCCACGCCAGGGGGTGGTCTGTCCGCCCCAGACACCCCCTCGGTCTCCCTCTTCGCATATAATATGCCTTCTAACCTAAAAACTCAGGGGGGGTCAACGTTTTTCCAGAAGGAGTTCCTCTCCACCGCCACCACCAGATTCCACGAAACAGCACCAAAAACTCCATTCTAGCACCCTGCCGGGACGGGGAATTGGAGGAGATCATCGCCATCATCATCACCATCGCTTCTCCATCGACCATCCATGTTTCCCCCATCTATGAGTGAGTAATCCCCCGCTGTAGGCTATGGGGACGGTAGGGATTGGATGAGATCATTCATGTAATGGAATCAGATTGTTAGGGCATGGTGCCTAGTTTCTTCTATTAGTGCTTTATGACTTTGTTGCGACTTGTTATGCTTAATGATTGTCACTAGGGCCCGAGTGCCATGATTTCAGATCTGAACATGTGATTGTTTCATTATGATAGTATTGTTTATGGTCTTATCTGCAAGTTGTATACAGACGTTGTTGTCCGGAACCAATGGCCCTGAAGTGACAGAAATCGGGATAACCGGAGGGAATGGATTTGATGTGAGGATCACATGTGTTCACGGAGTGTTAGTGCTTTGCTCCGGTGCTCTATTAAAAGGAGCACCTTAATTGCCAGTAGTTCCCTTGAGGCCCCGCTGCAAACTGGCTGGCAGGACAAAAGATGTTGTGCAAGTTCTCATTGCGAGCACGTATGATTATATATGGAACACATGCCTATGATTATTTAGTACTTAGATGCTTTATCTTATTTATCTACAATTGCCCTATGTTCTGATTGCTATATGAATTATCTTGTCCATGCAACACCCATCCATCCATCGCTATGCCTACCGCACTCGAATCCTACTGTTTACTGCTATTGTTACTACTGTCTTTACTTTATTACTGCTGTTACTTTACTATTGCTACTACAAAACTGTTGATACTGATAAACTGCTGTGAGCAAGATTGTTTCCAGGTGCAGCTAAATTGACAACTCAGTTGTTAAGGCTTATAAATATTCTTTGGCTCCCGTTGTGTCGAATCAATAAATTGGGTTTCACTTCCCTCGAAAATACTACGATACACCCCCTATAATTGTGGGTCATCAGCATGCAGTGACATTGGACTAGTACCAAAACAATGCTATTAGGGCACTAGTCACTTTAAATCTATTAAATGAAAATCTTAAACTTTATAAAATATGACCAACACTTTAAATCACATTCCCATGTATTAGAATATGTGGTGATGACATGTGTCCACATGATCCCATATTTTAATTGGGGGATATTAAATCTTAATTAATTTAAATGAGTAGAAATTACTTTTCTCAAATAAACTAAATAAAAGTAGTTCTTTAATTCATGTGATGATTGTGATGATGCTAGATCATCAAGTGTGAGCCTTTGTGTGCTAATTAGAGCTAGTTAAGTGTTGTTTGGTGATTGTGTACCCCGTATTTTATTTATAGACGATAGTACCGACCCAAGCTACGAGGAGGAGGAGTTCTACCCCGAAGAAGAGGAGGAAAACTTCAATCACTGCACCAATCAAGGCAAGCTATTATTGGCAAGCTAAAACTTGCAAGTATTATACCTATGCAAGCCATCACTACTTGCAAGCTAGATCTATGCAAGCTAGCATTATACAAGTTAACCATACAAGCTTTAACCTAAGCAAGATGCATTAGGCATGCTTTGGTTATATACTTTGATTTATACCCATCCCAAGTTTTACTTGCAAGCTTTACTCTTTTACTTTACCAAAGTTCTTTACTTTTAGTTAATGCTTTGTGGAGATTTGGAAAGCTGGTATAGATAGCGCTACGTTGCTAACATATCCATAATTTTTTATGTTCCATGCTTGGTTTTTATCTACTTTCTTATGTTTTGTCCACACTTTGAGGTATTTTTATACACTTTCTGGAACTAACCTATTGACAAGATGCCACAGTGCCAGCTGCCTATTTTCTGCTATTTTTGGTTTTAGAAAAGCTAAAAAATGAATATTCTCGGAATTGGACGGGACAAAAGCCAATATGCCTATTTTTCCTGGAGCAACACGGAAACACGAAGCAGAGACGGAGTAGGGCACTATGGTGGGCAAACCATATGGTGGCGCGGGCTAGCCCTGGCCGCGCCACCAGGTGGTTTGGGCCCCCTGGCCGCCCACCGACCTTGCCTCTTCGCCTATAAGATGCCTCCCGATGCAAAAACCCTAAATCGACCAGCCTCTAGCCACGAAAATGTCCACAGCGCCGCCACCACCGAAGGGGAGATTCGGGGGACAAAAAGTCTCTATTCCGGCACCCTGCCGGGATGGGGAAGTGCCCCCAGATCCATCTCCATCGACTCCACCACCATCTCCATCATCGTTGCTGATTCCCCTGATGATGAGGGAGTAGTTCTTCCTCGAGGCTAAGGGTTCTACCGGTAGCTATGTGTTCATATCTCTCTCCATGCATGATCATATTGTGATCATGAGCTTTGTAATCAAGTAGATCTACCTTGCTACTCAAGTGCTTTAATAGATCTCTGCTCTCCCCATGTGTGTGAAAGTGACAGTGTGCACACCGTGGTGGCACTTACGCTAGAGATTACAAATACTTGTTATGAGTTATATTTGGAGTTGGATGTTTCTATGAAATTGTGGTGTTTGTTGGAACCATCTAGTGCTCAAGGTGATAGTGTGGGGTTATCTAGATGGGGAAAGCGAACTTTGAGGTGTGATGTTATAGCCCTACCATCGATTAGAGTGTCCAACCGGAGAGTAGTTCAGAGTAGTATCATAAAGAGAAGATATTTACATGAGAGTGTTCACTAGTGAAAGTATGATCCCTAGGCCTTGTTTCTAAGCATTGAAACACCGTTTGCTACTAGATGTGTTACATGTTTGCTTGCTGCCATCTTTATTTCAGTTTGCCTTTAGTCTTTTCCACGCCATCAAAGTATTTTCTGGCACCGTTGTCTTATATCCATACCACTTGTATTTCACTATCTCTTCGCCGAACTAGTTCACCTATACACCTGACAAGTGTATTGGGTGTGTTGGGGACACAAGAGACTTCTTGTATCTTGATTGCAGGGTTACTTGAGAGGGGATACCTTTGACCACTTCCTCCCTTAGTTCGATAAACCTTGGGTGATCCACTTAAGGGAAAACTTGCTGCTGTTCTACAAACCTCTGCACTTGGAGGCCCAACAACTCTCTACAAGAATAGAAGTGCGTAGACATCAAGCTATATTCTGGCGCCGTTACCGGGGAGGTAAGGTAAAAGGTACTCACATCCTCTGGTGTGAGTGCTCGAAGTTATTTCCTTTAGATTCTGCAATTTTGTCTTTTTGTTTCTTGTTTTCACTAGTTAGGCTTAATGGAAAACAACAACAAAATTAGAGAGCTTTTTAGTATTTTTCCTAATGTAGAACATGAATTGTCTGAAGAGAAAATTAAAAAAAACATGGAACTTTCTTTGCATGTTAATAGCAATGTTATTAGTATGAATCTTTTGAACACCTTTGTTATTAATGCTATGGAAACGTCTAAGCTTGGGGAAGTTAGTTTTTATGAAAATGATCTTTTTAGTTCCCCAGCTTTAAAGAAGAAAATTTGCTCTGATGATACTTTATCTCCCATATGTGGTAATTCTAATGATACTTGTGATATTTTAAATCCACATACTGAAAGCGTCTCTTTTAAAATACCTATAAAAATTGTTGAACATGTTATGAACAACTGTTATTTGGGAGATGGAACTGTCCATCATGGTGATCATTTACTCTTTATACACGAATTATGCGAGTTGTTCAAGTGTGCGGGTATTTCAATGAACCAAGTTAAGAGGAAGCTATTCCCTTTTTCACTCAAGGGCAAAGCAAGGGAGTGGTATGAGCTACTAGATGATCCTCATCATTTGGAGTGGAAGGAACTTGAATCTCTCTTTTACTCTAAATTTTATCCTCCTCATGAAATTCATAAAGATAGGAATTACATTTATAATTTTCATCCACATGATGGAGAAAGTATTGCCCAAGCATGGGGGAGATTGAAGTCACTAATGCTCAAATGTCCCATTCGTGAGCTCCCCAGTAATATTGTTATTAATAATTTCTATGCAAGGCTTTCAGGACATTACAAGGACTATATAGATACTTGTTTTGAGGGATCCTTCACAAGTAAGGAGGTCAAAGCTAAGTGGGATCTTCTTGAAACAATTCAAAGCAATACCGAAGATTTGGATAACAACAAAGGTAAAGAACCAGGTATAAACTATGAGTATGATTGCATTAAGTCTTTCACTGAAACTGCTGATTTTCAAGAGCTTAGTGCTAAATATGGTCTTGATCCTCAAATTCTTATTGATTGTTTTAGAGCCTTTGCTTCTCATATTAATGATCCTAAAGAAAAATGGGACATGTATCATGATCCTTTTAAAGACACTTGCATGGAAAATGAAATTGTTATTAATGATAGCAATAAACATGCTCAAACCTCTGAAAGTACTATTTCTTATAAGCATGTTAATTTTTGTGGAATACATAGACCTTGTGAGAATAATCAAATTTAAGAATAATATTGTATCACCCACAGGAATGAAAAAACTAGAACGTGGTATAGGGCTCTAAATGATCTTGGTAAAAAAGTTTGTGCCATCTATCCTTTTATTTGTGAACTTTGCTTTGAAGTGGGTCATTTCAATTTTCAATGCTCATGCCATAATAATAGCCCTTCTAATCCAATGAGTACTGCAAGTTTGTATTGTGATGACATGATCACTCCTAATCAGCATGATGAACTTACATTATTTTTGGGGTGTGAAGAGTTATCAAGAAAAACTTCTTTGGTAGATATGAGTGCTTTTGGTATGAACAGAGTCATGCATGGTTGTCATATTTATTGTGTTGATAATTGCCACACAAATACTTACATACAAAATATTATAAAAGATGAGATTTTACCAAAATATGATAGGACTAATATGTGTTTTGATCTTATTAGTGAAAAGAAGGAATCCTCCAAAGTTTCTTCTATTGTCTCTAACAATAAACCAGGGTATATGGAGAAGCTTCCTTTCAAGCCTCTCCCTCCTAAAGAGAAGAAGAAAAAGAAGAAGAGGAGGAGTAAAAGGAGAGAGGAAACGGTATTTTCCCCTAAGCATGTTGCACCTATTATAGTTTATGATGAGTCTGAACTCGATGATGTTCCTATGCCTATTACCTATAGTAGTGATCATGATTGGGAAAAGCACACTACTTTTGATATTAAAAATCTCTTCGGTACCAATTCTGAAAATGATCATATTAATAATTGTTGTACTATTAGTGCTATCCATGTTCCTTCCAATGATGATACGTTTACAAATGAACACACTTTGGAAGATAACTATTCTATTGCTTATGATGATAATATACCTCCAATATATGATGATTGCAATGATGAATATGATATTTTCAGCCCACCTACTATTGAGGAGGAAATTAATTATGATTACAATATGCCTCCTATATTTGATGATTATGGTGATGAAAATAATAATGATAGCTATTTTTTTGAATTTGCTCCCACTACAATTAATAAGAATGACTATGTTTATGTGGGGAGTATTAATTCTTTTATGCATGTGGCTCATGATAAGAAGGTTTCTTGTGATAGTTATATTGTTAATTTTATTCATGATGCTACTGAAAGTTATTATGAGAGAGGGAAACATGGTTTTATGTATCTCAATAGTATTAAGTTTCCCATCTTTATGCTGAAAATTTTGAAATTGCACTTGTTTTGCTTTCCTATGTTTGTTGCTTTGTGCTTTCATGACTTGTTTCTTTACAAGATTCCTATGCATAGGAAGTGGGTTAGACTTAAATGTGTTTTGAATTTGCTTATTAATGCTCTCTTTTACTTCAATTCATATTTCTTATGTGAGCATCTTCTCAAACTATCAAGCCTAACTTAAAGGCGTTAAAGAAAAGTACTTATTGGGAGATAACCCAAAAGTTTTAGTTGAGTCTTGAAAGTTATTGCTTCTTTAATAACCTCTCCTTATCCTTTTTATTTGCTTTTTGTGCCAAGAGTAACCTCTAATGAGAGAGAAGTAATGCTTGGGAAAGTTGTTGTCCCGAAACAGATTTTTATGCTTCACTATAAAAATTCGTGTAAAATCTCTGTACGTCATTTTGAGGCGTGATTTTTTTTGCTTCTGCACCAGATTGTTATCTAACTTTCGTTAGTTCAACACTTTTCGATTTGAGCAACAGAAGTTCTTTGAAAAAATTGGTTTTTACCTGTTGGTCTATTTTGATAGATTTCTGCCATTATTTGCATCTGCTTCTTGTTGGTTCCTTTTTGGGTTCACTTTGGGGAATTGAGCTTTTTGAGGGAAGTGCTACAGTAGCTTGTGTTTTAATGGAAGTTTTATTGGTATTGAAACTGAACCCAAAGACTTATTATCTTGAGTGCACTAATGTTGCTAATAAAGATTGTGTGAAGTTTTGTATGAAGGAAAAATTTCAGGTGTATGGAGAGAATGATGTAATGAGATAAAGAATGGACTAAAGCTCAAGCTTGGGGATGCCACGCGTGTCACCCCAAGAAATATCCAAGAAGTACAAGCGTCAAAGCTTGAGGATGCCCAAGGAATCCCCTTCTTCATCAATAAAAATCTCAGGTTTCTTCCAAACACTTCATTTTTATTGTTTCATGCACAGTTTTGTTGTTCTTGGAGCGTCTTTGTTTTCGTTTTTGGTTTTTCGTTTGCTTGTTTTTCTTAGTTTGCTGAATAAATTGGTTGGACCCCCTCTTTCATACATTAGTTTTCAAATAGTTTGGTTTGGATTGGAAAAGAGTAGGAAAGTTCATGCTTAAGTGGTAAAGAGAACTTGTTTTTGACTGTGGCCTATGCTTTGTCATGCCATGCTTGATATTGTTTTGGCTATATGCTTAGTGATCTTTGCTGTAGCATGACATGTTATAAACAATTGAGATTGCTTAATGTGCCTTGGAAAAATCATGCGTTGTTTTAGCATATTAAAGCATAGTATTGTGGTATTCTCCTTTGATGCTTTATTTGGGTTGACTTGGCGCATGCTCACACCATGTTATGACTATCCCAAGTCACCATAAGCCTTTATGATACTTTATTTTTCGACTTTTAGTATCACTTTATGCTTTGATTAATGATGTTTTGTCGCTCTACATGATTATGGCCATTATTGCTCTCTTAGTTGGTCGCTCCCAGTCTTTTGCTAGCCTCCATAACCAAGTATGAGTTCCACTCATGCATCCAACTCCTAAAACCAAGTTATTCCAAAGAGTCCACCATACCTACCTATTAGCATTTGCTATTCCAAGTATATTCATGTTTTTATCTACCTTCCGAATTAAAGCTCTCACGAACTTGATGGCACACTTTACTTTCTTGCACTTAATAAACTTGAACCATTGCGTCCATATTTGTTGCGTATATGCTTGCGCTTTATAAGTTGAAGTTGGCAGAACCATGTATCATGGGGAACGCTTTCTGTAGGGGTTCCGCGCATAAAAACAATAAATTTTACACTACGCCCCTGAACCCCTGAAGCTGCCAGGACTTATCTATTAGTAATATAGTAACGGGAGGGGCTTTTCATGAACTTACACTTGAAGACCGAAAAGCGTTGTCAACGCTCAGGAGAGTGTGGTTGATGTAGACAAGCCGAAGCCGACCTCAAGGTCGTGATGAAGTCCTTATGCTCCTTCTGGCTCCAACGACTTGAGTGCCTCAAGTGCGACACCTCGCGGGGAGTTACACACGTCCAGTGCCTGACGATGACTCCTGCTTCCCCAATCCAGCAGCAGTTGTGGAAGTAGAGCTCCCGGATCCGAATCCCGCAGCGCGACGGCGCTCCGCGGTGAAGATGTCTCTCGCTCGCACAGTCCAGACTTGGGACCACGATCATGAGAGAGAGGGGGGGAGAGAGAAAATATCAATTAGAGGTCCTCCCAAAAGTGGGGAGACCTTTATTGATTGTTGGTGTATTTTTCTAGGCCAAATACCCCACTATATATAGGGGAAGGGGAGGTACTACCTCCCTCAAAGTCCCGGGGTGGGACTAAAGGAGAGGAGGGGTGGGGAGGCCGCCGGACAGCCCCTAGTGGGCCCCGCGCAGGGGGCTAGGCCCAGCCGGCCAGCCCCCTTGGCCCTTCTCCCTCTCTCCTTTCCCTAATGGGCCCTCTCCCTCCGAAAATTGGCCCATTAAGCCTTTTTGACCTTTAATTGATTTTCTCTTTATTAAATAATTATGAATAAAATGATTAAATCAATATTTAATATTCATTCACACATTATTCAACCTCCGTGGCTATGGAACACCTTCCACCTCCACTCCGGACATCCTCCAGACTTACCAAAACCCTTCCGGTTTTCTCCCTTCTTTTCTTCGGTGATTCTACTGATCCTATAAACACTCTCTAAGCATCATCAACCCTTAAGCATGATACCCCATGGTTCAGGAACACTCCAGACATGGTCGGGACACTCCCACACCAATGATCGATTGAGGGACCTAGATGGCCATGTGACCCCTGTGTGTTCCATGAAGATCTTTCGTCGTTTGAACTGGGACAGTCGTGTATTATTCCCTTTGTCACTCAATACTTGCATTGCCCGAGATCTGATCAATCACATCACCATGTCGTGTTCAATCTCGTTACTGAACAATGCTACTTAACTCGTTCCGACAAATGATATCCCCGTGATCGAATCACACACTGTGCAGCTATTGGATATAACCTCTCCAAGTGGGTCCTTGAGTATCTTCCCATCACATGGACGGACAAATCCCGCTCTTGACATATATTGCCTCTACGGTTTCCTCTGAATACCTGAACACATCTTTATAACCACCGTTTTACTAGATGACCTTTGATGCTATCTAAGCACTCTCGGGAGACAGTGATTGATATAGTCTCACGGTCTAAGGAATAGTCTACGAGGATCCATTTCTAATCATCATAACTTGAACTTCGTGACATGATCGGGTCACGATGTTTAGCTTGGGTATTGGTTCATCTCATTCTCATAATGAGATGACCTCATTTCCAACTGGCATAAATGCCACATGATCATCTGTTGACCAATGAACCAGTGACTAGAGTTTCACTGGGAACCCCTGGTTTGTTTGTATATCACACGTATATTGATGTTTCCACTCAATACAGTTATAGCATGATATAAAACTTAATCATAAACTATATGAAATATGATAATAGTCCTTACTACTATTTGTCTCTAGGGCATATTTCCAACAGTCTCCCACTTGCACTAGAGTACAAATACACCAGCTGCATTTTGTTCTCAATCATTGGCACCATATACCCGGTACCCTGAACATGCTTGCTCATGGAAGAGGTTGATTCTTGGGTCTGTACTTTACAGTCCCAAATCCTTTGCAACTTACTAATGTCACCTTGATTAACATTAAAATACTTTATCATCACATGATAGCATCTGTGTGTATGCATCGTTGCTATGGCAGCAGAACGAGGCCTGATTCTGGGAGCCTACAGTGACGTTAGATCAACCTCGAGGGCTTTCTCATGGGCACTGTGCCCTGGGACACATCATTCTATGTTAAAAGCGAACTAGCCCCGCCATAACTTTATACAACACTTTAGATGGTACCCTTATCTAGTATTATAAATATATTCATTGAAGATCCCGTGCACTCTGTGCAACTTTCGATGTTTTGTTCACCTCGCTTCCTACTTGACTTTAATTGGTATCTACAGGAGTTTCCAACATATTCCCTTATAACATAACCCTTTATGCTTTAAGATATGTCATCCTTTATGGATTTGGAAAACATGTCTATAGTTCTCTACTAGATACTGCGGACAAACTTAGCTCAACGTTCTGTGATTCGAACATAATCACTTTCAAACGTTCCTTATTTGGATCACATATTATGCTAAGTTATCATCATGGTTTAGAACTTATGTCTCAACATAGTGGATGATGATCATCCTTTTCTTTCTTTCAACCATTGATGTTAAACTTAATACTATTCCTAATTCAAGTTATTAAGGACTGGTTCCTTAATTAACTTCTATTCTGAAACCCTTTCCAGAATCCCTTAAGGAATACTACATAATATAATAATACACCTATTATCAACTTCTACATCTTATAAATCATTATTTATAAATGTTTGCGCCTTTCATTCTTAACATACTTAAGAATCACTCCTATGAGCTCCCACTCAAAATATGTTCACACATATTTGAATTCGAGTCTTATATTGCTCCCACTTAAAAATATGTCAATCACATATTGTTTAAGGAAGACTTTCATAGCTCCCACTAAATTTTATGCAAATTGCATATCCACTCACTATTTTGAATAACTTCAAAATCCTTTGATCAATTATCAAACTTCGAGATTTACTATGAGATACTAGTACTTTACTAGTTTTAAATCCACTAGACATTTAGCACATTTGAATCAAATTCATTTGAATTCATCCAATACTTGACAAATTGTGCTTTTGTCATTCACCCCTTTTTCCTACTATGACTTTGCAGTCATTTGGGAAAATTCCAAGTAACTCCTTTTACTTGTGAGATTCAGCAATGAGTTGCTTTCTAATCTCAAGTAAATTTTCCTTCTAGGATTTCTCATAATTTTAGTTTACCATTATTTCATTAGTAGTTCGTAGGTATGTCATATTCCAAAAATCATGACAAGTGATTCAAAAATTTCTCCATACAAGATATGGATTACATTTTGAATCCTACTTCATCTAGTGAAAACGCTAGTGGGGAAAACACAATGATCAAAATCATTGATTCTTTCCTTCTGTGAAGAGAATCGTCCAGGAACGTTGTCTGTTGCGCTTCTCAACACTCTGATGCAGGGTTTTGAATCCTCATCGTGTTTTACACTATTTTCCATTTGCTTCATAATTGAGAAACATCATCAAAAGTGAGCTTTCTCAAGAATGCACCAAAATCCAAGCAATACAAGTTTTGCTTTCCTTTTTGGTTTTAGCTATGGACTTTGTATTCAAAGTTTCCAATGAATATAGTACAAGGACTTGTTCGCTATTGTTTTGTTTATATCGAATAACCCGCAAAATTTCATGAAATCGAATGGTTTACCAATTATAATTGAGTGCTAACTATTTCTAACTAATGGTCTCTACATCTACACTACAATGATTTATTTGGTGCCTTCTATTCAACCCCTTTGATATCTAATATCATATTGTGATGCTTTGTATTTTGACGTTTCAAAACACTTTGCATTTCACAATTTCTTTGATGCCATTCTTATAAAGTTGAATTTCATCACTATTGATCAAATCGTAGTAATTAGATTCTCTTTTATACTTATACCCTTTGTTGATGAAACACTTTGATCAAATCAAATAGTTTCATATTCATGTTTCCTTTGGTAAACTTCTTTACGCATTTCAACAATCATTTTAATGATAATTACCATTTTCGTTAAAACACAATACATCGGATATGTATTTACTTTTAACAATTCATTAAACACTTTGTATTCAAGTAATACACGGTGTTTAAGTTATTTTGCCGAACTTAGGCATGATTTATATGTGATAAGAAATTGAATGACTTCCACATATTATCACATAACTTTGAATTTAAACAATGGTTTCATTTATTAATGAATATATCATTAAGTTGGGTATTTTTAAACAAGGCATTTTAATGTTTTACAAATGTTCATGCATTATCAATTAGTTTCAAACAACAAGGATAATTCGCAAGTAATCAAACAAGATATGAACACGAATAGAAATCATTCATAAAAGTGGAACAACTGTTTGTTACAAAGTCATATGAATAACCGTCTCACGAAGTGTGAGACACACTAAAGAAGTTCACAATCTCTTGATTACAATAATCATCCTAAAATATAAACTAAATGATAAATGTCGAGGGATAGTGTCGTCGGCCGTCATCATCATGCTCGCCATCAACACGCAACGTCACCTCCTCTCCAGCAAGCACCTCTCATGCAGAAGGACCTGTTTTTTAGTAAAACAGAACAAGTGTCAGATATACTTAACACTGCAAATGTGTTTGCAAGATTATAACATTTATAAAACTGTATATCAAATATATACCTTCGTTGTTGATGACTCCAGCGACGTTGGGTTCATTTACCACATTTCTGAAATGTGATATGAACTCGAGGAAATCCAGTGTTTTCGTGTCACCTCTCATAATGCAGATCCTGACTTGTGCTTGGAAGCTTGGTGGAAGCAATCGCAGCACAACTCCCATTGCAAATGAGCTTGAGAACCAGTTGTCCAGGTAGTATGCCAGACTCATGTACGCATCATAGATGCACAATAAGTGCTCATCCAGTGAGGAGCCCTCCTCCATCTTTATGGAGAGGAAGTCCCGCATCAGCTCATACTCCCACATGCGCACTTGTTCCATGAAATGCAATCTCAGATGTGCCATGACCAATCGGGGCTTGAGACTTCCCACCCTTGGCCATAGCCCATCCTCCATTCCGAGGCGCATGGTCACTGATATAAATGTGGCCATCACACGACAATGATAACGCAGATCCCTCTGCTCCTAGGTCTCATGAGAATAGGGTGGCTCCAAATACATCTCGCAGGTCATGTAGTTAGCTACATTGTTCTCCCCAAGGAGATCAAATAGGCGTATGACCCATGCAGAAAAGTTGGATCCATCTAACTTGAGCTTTTCTCCTTTTAACCAATTGTCGATAGGAAAGGTAATTTCGGGAAGAACCATTCTCTACATTTATAATTGCAAAAGGAATTTAGACTAAGTTTATAATTAAATGAGTTAATAGTAACTCCACTCAGAAACACCTATCCCCAATGAGGGTTCCTAGTGATAACACGATCCCTATCAGCCACATCTCCCCCGATCATCACGGCCATCAATGTGGGTTCAAGGGTGGACGCCAAACGTCGATCACATCATTCATGCGACTCGTGCTCGATCTTTCGACCATCCGCGTTCTGAGGCCATGTCTGTACATGCTAGGCTCGCCAACTCAACCTTAGTGTTTTTGTGCAACATGGCTTACACCCACTGTATGTGAACATAGATATGTCTAACACCCGATCATCACGGCCTGCCTCATACCGAAGAACTTTCTTGGTGGTGCACACTAAGGGGGAACACAATCGTTGGTAATTTTAACAGGGATCATCTTATTAGGCTATCGTTGAGTATCTAATACTATCACACAATAAGACATACAAACAATAACATTGAATGTAAATGCTATGTGATATGGTCCTTCACGTCGTGATCTCCATCCGTCGTCACCGGGTTCCAGTGCCAGGGTTCCGGCATCGTAGACACCAGGGTACCGGTGTCTTTCCGGCGTGGTAGTTCGTCACCACCGTGACTATCTACTACTACGTAACAAAAGGTAATCACTTTACCTTTGCCACAACCATATCACAAAGCAACGCCCCCCTGCAAAACAAAGTTAGACGCCTCTACTTTATCTTTGCATGTTTTACGTGGCTGAATGGGCTTTCGTACAAGAACCGTTATTACCTACGAACTTTCAGCACAACGCTGATCAAGTAGTTGTCTCTACTACACCCCTTTTGGGCCCCTCCGTTGCAAATGGTATACCAACTAATGCGAGAGAGACAGACACCCCCCTAAGCCACTTTATACGGTACAAGCCGTATGTCAAGCGTGGACCAGTCTCGCGAATGAACGCGTAAAGTCGGTTGGGGGCCGCTTCATCAAGCATTATTGCGGTATACACAAGTACCGTAGGAGGGTAACAACTAAAAGATCAACGCCCACACACTACATCTCGTGTGTTCTACCCGTACTAGCATTACTACGCATAGATCTAGCTCGATACCACTGTAGGGGTTCCGCGCATAAAAACAATAAATTTTACACTACGCCCCTGAACCCCTGAAGCTGCCAGGACCTATATATTAGTAATACAGTAACGGGAGGGGCTTTTTGCGAACTTACCCTTGAAGACCGAAAAGCGTTGGCAACGCTCAGGAGAGCATGGTTGATGTAGACGAGCCGAAGCCGACCTCAAGGTCGTGATGAAGTCCTTACGCTCCTTCTGGCTCCAACGACTTGAGTGCCTCAAGTGCGACACCTCGCGGGGAGTTACACACGTCCGGTGCCTGATGATGACTCCTGCTTCCCCGATCCAGCAGCAGTTGCGGAAGTAGAGCTCCCGGATCTGAATCCCGCGGTGAAGACGTCTCTTGCTCGCGCAGTCCAGACTTGGGACCATGGTCACGAGAGAGAGGGAGAGAGGGGAGAGAGAAAATATCAATTAGAGGTCCTCCCAAAAGTGGGAAGACCTTTATTGATTATTGGTGTATTTTTCTAGGCCAAATACCCCACTATATATAGGGAAAGGGGAGGTACTACCTCCCTCAAAGTCTCGGGGTGGGACTAAAGGAGAGGAGTGGGTGGGGAGTCCGCCGGCCAGCCCCTAGTGGGCCCCACGCGGGGGGCTAGGCCCAGCCGGCCAGCCCCCTTGCCCCTTCTCCCTCTCTGCTTTCCCTAATGGGCCCTCTCCCTCCGGAAATTAGCCCATTAAGCCTTTTTGACCTTTAATTGATTTTCTCTTTATTAAATAATTATGAATAAAATGATTAAATCAATATTTAACTTTCATTCACACATTATTCAACCTCCGTGGCTATGGAACACCTTCCACCTCCACTCCGGACATCCTCCGGACTTACCGAAACCCTTCTGGTTTTCTCCCTTCTTTTCTTTGGTGATTCTACCGATCCTATAAACACTCTCTAAGGATCATAAATCCCTTAAGCATGATACCCCACGGTTCGGGAACACTCCAAACATGGTCGGGACACTCCCGCACCAATGATCGACAGAGGGACCTGGATGGCCATGTGACCCCTGTGCGTTCCACGAAGATCTTTTGTTGTTTGAACCGGGACAGTCGTGTCTTATTCCCTTTGTCACTCGATACTTGCATTGCCCGAGATCTGATTAATGACATCACCATGTCGTGTTCAATCTCGTTACTGAACAATGCTACTTAACTCGTTCTGACAAGTGATATCCCCGTGATCGAATCACATGCTGCGCAGCTATTGCATATAACCTCTCTGAGTGGGCCCTTGAGTATCTGCCCGTCACATGGACGGACAAATCCCGCTCTTGACATATATTGCCTCTACGGTTTCCTCCGAATACCTGAACACACCTTTATAACCACCGTTTTACCATATGGCGTTTGATGCTATCTAAGCACTCTCGAGAGACAGTGATTGATATAGTCTCACGGTCTAAGGAATAGTCTACGAGGATCCATTTCTAATCATCGTAACTTGAACTTCGTGACATGATCGGGTCATGATGTTTAGCTTGGGTATTGGTTCATCATCTCATTCTCAGAATGAGATGACCTCATTTCCAACTGGCATAAATGCCACATGATCAGGAAACATGATCATCTGTTGACTAATGAACCAGTGACTAGAGTTTCACTTGGAACTCCTGATTTGTTTGTATATCACACGTGTATTGATGTTTCCACTCAATACAGTTATAGCATGATATAAAACTTAATCATAAACTATATGAAATATGATAATAGTCCTTACTACTATTTGTCTCTAGGGCATATTTCCAACACTTTCAACATTGCACTTGTACATTGTACCTAGTTGATATCATGTTCTTTTGCTTATGGATCCCGGCGGTGTGAAATAAAAGGGGAACATGTAAGATCATGGAGTTTGTATTTGTGTTAGAGAAATGTCTGGGCCGCTAGCCTAAGCCATGCCTAATCATGGTGGAAACTTGCAGCATAACCATAATGAGCACTCTATGAAGCATCCTCAATAAAAACCTATGCAAATAGCAAATAAAAAGATTGCTGAGATGCTCATTGTCTGTTTGCCTTGTCATTTTGATTATGGGATAGCTCCTGTATCATGTGCAAGGGGTACCCCGTTGGCGGTTCTCTATGATACATATGTACTTACCATGATAAGAGCTTACTTGTGACTAAAGTTGAGTAGCATGAGGTTTCGTTACTCGTAAGTAAGGGGCATGAGATTTCAACTTATAACTTGTCAAGTATATCCTCTTAGTTGTGTCACTTTAACCTTAATCACTTCAAGATGCTTATGATAGAGGCAATGAGAGCTCAAAGCTAATAAGTACCATAATCTTTGGAAGCTCTTTATGAGACTTGAATCCCTACTTCCTTCTATGAAGGCCTTTCTTTTACTTTTATGTTGAGTCTCCACCTTCTATCTTTATGCACCTATTGAGAGAGCATAGTGGCCATTCTTAGTTCTATGTGCATTGTCCCAAGACTTGTTGATTGATGCATAATTTTGATATTGCTTGTTCTTAAACTATTTGTATCTAGTCACTCTTATAAACTTTGAAGGTGTCCGATGCATTTATATTTGCTACGCTATGAGGGACAAGCTGAATGCCACTATGCTATGTTTTCTTTATGTGAAACAAACAAACGTCTTGCAAAGCATTGTTATTCATGAATCTTTTGTTTGTGCCTTTTCATGTTACAACATAGTTGATATGTCTTATTGTTAGAACTATATCTTTCATGCTATGTTGAAGTACTATGATCCCAGCTATCAATGTTTTACAAATACTTTGATCAAGTTTATGATGGTGCATGTCACCTAAAAAATTATTCTTTCTTTTTATCACTTACCTACTCGAGGACGAGCAGGAGTTAAGCTTGGGGATGTTGATACGTTGCTAACGTATCCATAATTTTTTATGTTCCATGCTTGGTTTTTATATACTTTCTTATGTTTTGTCCACACTTTGAGGTATTTTTATACACTTTCTGGAACTAACCTATTGACAAGATGCCATAGTGCCAGTTGCCTGTTTTCTGTTGTTTTTGGTTTCAGAAAAGCTAAAAAATGAATATTCTCGGAATTGGACGGGACAAAAGCCAATATGCCTATTTTTCTAGGAGCAACACGGAAACACGAAGTAGAGACGGAGTAGGGCACCAGGGTGGGAACACCATATGGTGGCATGGGCTAGCCCTGGCCGCACCACCAGGTGGTGTGGGCCCCCTGGCCGCCCATCGACCTTGCCTCTTCGCCTATAAGATGCCTCCCGATGCAAAAACCCTAAATCGACCAGCCTCCAGCCATGAAAAGTTCCACAACACCGCCGCCACCGAAGGGGAGATTCGAGGGACAGAAAGTCTCTGTTTCGGCACCCTGCCGGGACGGGAAAGTGCCCTCGGAGCCATCTCCATCGACTCCACCACCATCTCCATCACCGTTGTTGATTCTCATGATGATGAGGGAGTAGTTCTTCCTCGAGGCTAAGGGTTCTACCGGTAGCTATGTGTTCATCTCTCTCTATATATATATATATGCATGATCATATTGTGATCATGAGCTTTGTAATCAAGTAGATCTACCTTGCTACTCAAGTGCTTTAATAGATCTCTGCTCTCCCCATGTGTGTGAAAGTGACAGCGTGCACACCGTGGTGGCACTTAGGCTAGAGATTACAAATACTTGTTATGAGTTATATTTGGAGTTGGATGTTTCTATGAAATTGTGGTGTTTATTGGAACCATCTAGTGCTCAAGGTGACAGTGTGGGGTTATCTAGATGGGGAAAGCGAACTTTGAGGTGTGTTGTTATAGCCCTACCATGGATTAGAGTGTCCAACCGGAGAGTAGTTCAGAGTAGTATCATAAAGAGAAGATATTTATATGAGAGTGTTCACTAGTGAAAGTATGATCCCTAGGCCTTGTTTCTAAGCATTGAAACATTGTTTGCTACTAGATCTATTACATGTTTGCTTGCTGCCATTTTTATTTCAGTTTGCCTTTAGTCTTTTCCACGTCATCAAAGTATTTTCTGGCACCGTTGTCTTATATCCATACCACTTGTATTTCACTATCTCTTCACCGAACTAGTTCACCTATACACCTGATAAGTGTATTGGGTGTGTTGGGGACACAAGAGACTTCTTGTATCTTGATTGCAGGGTTGCTTGAGAGGGGATACCTTTGACCACTTCCTCCCTTAGTTTGATAAACCTTGGGTGATCCACTTAAGGGAAAACTTGTTGCTATTCTACAAACCTCTGCACTTGGAGGCCCAACAACTGTCTACAAGAATAGAAGTGCGTAGACATCAATAGCATAAAGAGTATAAAACTAGGCCTATACTAGATGTCATTCTATGGCATGAGATTGAAGATTAGCACCCTCATTAGTGAACACTCTTAACTTAGTGGCTAGTGCTAAGCATAAAACTTGATCACTCTAGATGGGAATACTTGGTGAAAATGATTATGAAAACCTTGGAATGATGCTTCAATTTATTGAAATGTTTTGACATGTGTTGAGAAACACAAATGGATTTTGTTGATGAAAATGTTGAGGCATGAGCCTTGGCCCTTTATAAAAACTGATGGTTGAGTTTGGATGCGATACCATTCCAATTTTGGTAAGGCTTAGCCGGAAGTTTATATGCATTAGTATGGGTTCCCTCGCGGAAGAGGTTTGAGCTGAGGCTACCTCGTGAGTGTGAATTGTCCACCTATGCAGTGCCCAGGATGGCAGATGGCCATGGCTGAGAGGCCAAGCTCATAGGGAGGTGCCTATACTAGAGTGTGTAAAGGAAAGGTTATGATTGATTATCCGTATACTAAGTATAATGATTCAGGGTTATCCCTGACGGATGTATCGAATTTTGTGGTGAAAGTGTACCACCTCTGCAGAGTGTCAAACTATTTGAATAGCCGCGTCAGCGGTCATGGATAGTTGGAGTGGCCATACTGTCTTGTCGTCAGATGTTTTCAAAATGACTTGTAAAGTGAACTATGATTTTGACTTGACCACAACAGGGTTGTGAATATGAAAACTAGGTTCCCACTTAAAGTGATTTAGAACATTTACTTAGTTTTGTTTACTTCTAAACTCAGTTTAGATAAACCTAGCTTTTTGCAAATAAACCTAGAGCTTAAGATTTCCTATTAGAGCTACTTACTTGTTAGTGATAGTTTGCGAGTACTTAAAGAGTACTCATGGCTTTGTCCCTGGCTATTCCCGTGGCCAGACTATGAGGAGGGCTATCAGGATGATGGATAGCAAGACGTCTATGACAACTAGGATCATCTCCCATCTTCAGAATTGCCTGTGACTCTGAAGATGGAGCCCACTGCTACACTTATTTTTCCGCTACTTGTTTGTATTAAGACTGGATCATGAGATCTTTTATTTGTGTAAGACCTTATTATGGTTTGTAATGGATGATGTACTATGATATCCAATCTGTTATGTCTCGCAAAAATGGTAATCCTGGGATTGCGATGTATGACATAACAGGCATCTAGGATTAAAAATCCAGATGAAGACAAGTTGGTATCAGAGCCATCATGGCCATAGGAGACCTTAGTTAGAATGGACGTCCGAACAAAACTTAGTTTCAAAACCAAAGAAGTGAGTATTTATGAAAACCTATTCCTACTCTTATCCTTGATTCTTTAAAAAAAATCATGTTCCGCAAAAATTCTTACATTCCTACATAAAATTTTACTGCGGGCGGCGCGGGCCCAGATCTGGGCTAGGTTGGGCCTGATCTAGGTCAGCTAGCCCTGCTGTGTTAGGCACACTACCCCACTGCGATGCGGCTGGGGCACCGGATTTGGCCCGCGGGCCTAATTCCGGTGGCCGACCTACAGGTCCAGCGAGGGAGCTGCAAGGTCGCGACTTGCAGGGGGCACGGAGGCGTCGTGTCCTCCATGTCGGTTGCACTTTCACATCCTCGGTGGTGATCCGACACCGACCTAGATATGGTTACCCAGCGCATCTGCTCGGGGTGACCCGTGGGCGGCATGTAGGCGTCGTGTCTGCCATGCTCCCCACACCTCGTGCCCGCGGGCTCAGGTGGTGTCCCTAAGACCGACGGTGGCCCGGCAAGTCTGGGTGAGCACGGCGGCGATGGTGCTGCTGCTTGGCAGTAGGGATCGGCGGTGGCAACGGATCCCCCTGTGGACGGAGGAGTAGGGCCTAGTGATGGGTTAGTGTGTACGGGGGCACCCTTGCTGCAGTGCGGCAACGAGGCTTCACGAGCCCTTTCAGGCTCGGCTAGGCCAGAGAGGGCCTGGTTTGCCATGCTGTTGTATCCAGTCGGCTACCACCTTCAGGTGGTGGAGGTAGTTCCCTCCCGCGTGCTGATGTCATGCCGACCCCTGCCGAAGGTTCCTCTTTTCCGGTCCTACGGGCCTCACACTGGGGTCACGGTGAGACGGTGATGGTGACTTCAAGACCGGGGTGGCGCATACTCGTGGGAGGCGAGTTTGGTGGAGCAATCCGAAGCGTCCGGGTGGGTGGTTTTTTGAGGGATCGGGAGAAATCCTTGTTGTCGACACCGACGTGGTGACGTCTGCGGGTGCCACCGGCCTTCTTGAAGGGCGTCGGGTGTACCTCTTTTCCACCTCCCGGAGCATACCGGGGGAAACCCTAGGACCTGTCCGGGCAGCAGCGTCGTCATCGTCGCTTTCCTTCCTGGAGGTGTTGCTTGGTGCGCGGCGCTTCGGAGTCTAGGCATGTGGTGGAACTTAGCTGGAGGGCGCAACGGTTGCGGATCCTTCTCGTTTTCGTCAAGCCATTATTTTCGGCTTTGTTTTCTCTCTTTTTCTTCTTTGGTTTGATGTTTTTATTTTTTAGGTACTGTGCTATCTGGTCCAGCAGCGGTTCTAAATAGTTGCTACATTAATAATATAGCTGGGCGCATGCATGTTTCGAAGAGGAGAAAACACAAAAGTTTGTTACGATTTTAGGGAGCTTATCATCCATGTGAATAATAAACTCCGGAGCGAGAACTAACTACTCCCTCGGTCTATAAATAACTAACTTGGATTTGTCTAAATTAGAATGTATCTACACGCTAAAACATGTCTAGATATATTCAAATTTAGACAGATCCAAGTCACGTATTTCTGATGAAGGGAGTAACAAACTCTAGCAGCACGTCAGACTAACAAACTCTATATCGGCATGTTTGGCAAGGGGATTTATTTTGAGAGTTGGGGTGGACAGTCAAAATAGTGGACTCGCCTGGCTACGCCGGCGCGGCATCCCCTGGCGCCGCTAGCCCGCTATCGCCAAGGCAAGGAGCTCGTCTTTGTTGCCCGCGTACGTGTGGTGCCGTCGGAGGCCTCTGCTCCTGGGACTGTGGGCAAGCAAACAAGAGATACGTCTGATTTCTCTGATGCAGGGCAAATTTGGGTGTTGGCGTCATGATATTGGTACGAGACAACAGGGGCGAATGTTTAGCTGCTTGCAGCAAACCGATTTTTGGTCGCTAACATCAAGCACGCAGCGGCAGACTTCCCTTCGGTGGCTTTTCACCCAACTCTGCGGCAGATATCTTAGGTAGATCCTGTGTAAATCTTTGTGCATTTCATCCTGCTCTCGAGATATATTACTTCCTGGGTCTCAACATCTCAAATTAGATGTCTCGCATTTGTGTAGATTCAAACCTAGACAAATCTCTGGCATCTAATCTGAGACGGAGGGAGTATAAATATATTATCACAGAATTGTATTCCTTTTTCCTACAAGAAAAAAAAAGAACTATTGTATTTAGGCAGTAGACATATTCATATTATACCAGGGTTACACATGTGTTTCACACAATGTATTCATAGTATCACTACAAATAAAAGGCATTTACAAGTAGAAATCCAATTCGGCTCACGGGTGTAAATGAACTCACTGTGAGAAAGCACATTTCAAAATGTCAAAATAATTAGAAAATATATATATGCATGTCCATCTAGACATTATATGTTCGGAAAAAAGGAACATTTTTGTGTCCCACGTAGAAAAGCCAAATTGCGGTGCTGCAACATGACTATTCACGAACATTACTTTGTCTTTTTACACAAACTACATAAAATGTTCATTTTTTCTAAAAAGCTTGTGTATCAATATAGAATGTTCAGATGTACATTCGAAAATTTTATACAATTTTTTTTGACATTTTAAATTTTATTTCTTATGCATTTTTCATAATAGGTTCATTCACACCCGTGAGCCAAAACACCACCGTTTACAAAGGGTCGTTCTTCATG
The DNA here is from genome assembly GCA_916181665.1 of Avena sativa. Classification (NCBI taxonomy): domain Eukaryota; kingdom Viridiplantae; phylum Streptophyta; class Magnoliopsida; order Poales; family Poaceae; genus Avena; species Avena sativa. Next base: position 276,864,810 of record OV702292.1, read on the forward strand.
TCAAGCCAAAGAAGAAGCCTTCGAGGGCGCCCAAGATGTCTAGCCTGCTGCGCAGGCTCCTTACTTTCGTACACAAATCCACTCTTCGTATACAGTTTTTGCGCCCCTTCGTTGTTGATGGCCACATGGACATACAAGTCTGTTATGCCTGCAATGTTTTGTGTAAAGAATCCACGTGAGAAACGGCATCACAGAACATGAAAATGGTTCCGAGGGGATTATTATAAGCTCAGGGATAAGAGTTAGAATAATTATCTGACTTCTAGCAATCCATCTAAACTGCTATGGAACAATAGTGTGATTAACCTAAACAGAAAGCAGACGCACATCTTGAATAACAACATCTATGTTGTAGAGTTGTCAAACAATGGTGGAAGAACAAGTTCAGGAATCGACACTTAGAAGCATGTTTTTGTACAACCAAAAACTCAATGTATCAGCAGTCTGATTACAAACTAGCTGTGGAAATTACAGAAACCTAGAATTTATATTGTATACTACGGTGACCCTCATGGGGATTATATAGAGGTAGATGGAAGGGAGTGGCTTGGAGTACAAGAAAATCTAGAATCCTAGCCTATCTCTAAGTCTGTATATGTATTCTAACACTAGCAATTAAGCATAAGTCTAACACCACATAAATACAAAGCACACATGCGTTAAGGAAACTAAATGAAATGAGCTTTACCCCATTCACGAGCAAGTTTCTTAGACTTCCCAACAAGCGCATAACCCAGCCCGTTTCTTTGGAGCTCCTTGGCAACACAAACATTGCTTAGATATGCCCGTGTATGGCTGGATTCCTTTACCTATTAATATGGATCGATTATTAAAAACTATTAGAATATTTGAAAAGAAACACATCATTTTGTATCATATTCTGACCAAGATAACTAAATGTGTCAAGGCATACAACACGATATTAAAAATGGCAACTCATGCTCTATATAAATCAGCATTCAATACAAAACTTAGAAAATAGAATTGTCAATGACATTGAGAACTAATTATTACAGAAATTTAGTCATGTCCAGTGAACGCTCACTCTGCTGGAAACTGATTTTCCATTTTCGCCCCAAAAAGTAGTTTCCTACGGAGTGAAAGGGACTCGCTGATCTAAGTTACAATAACTTGAGCAAAGCTCAACAGAAATTCCATGATGCTCTTCAATAGTATGCAAACAAGAATGGTTAAACTTACCCCTGGCCTCTTTCCGGTCAGTTCATCTGGCAGCCAGAGGCACTGATTCAGGTCTAAACTACCAACTACTATTCTCTCTTCCCCATCTTCAACAAACTGCAAATGTCAGATCTCAGAGGTTAAGCTCTAGCATTGATAGATTATTCCTGTTAGGATGAGTATAATTTCCTTGCAAATACAAGGGTATAACCAACTGTAAACTAAACACCTCTGAAAAAAATACGGGAGCCAAGAGAGCATAAGCGTTTTTTTTTTTTTTTTGCGCACATGGATAAGTTGAATGTAGAAGAACAAATAGCAAGACCAGTGGGACTGAAAGCACAATCTGTCATGTTAGCATTTTATGGTCTCTGCACACGACAAAAATGAGATCGCAAAACTGAATCAAATGATCCAAAAAATGCACTTTTACAACTATAATTATTTTTGGTCTTTTGTCCAAGCAAAACACATAAGAAATATCAGGGCAACGAAATGCCTTTGCCTATCAGATCTGTATGATCTGTCCAGGCAACATGGAACAGAGCAGAGAAATAAATGTCTGTTCGAGGAAATTGCATCTATATTTACCATTATACCTTGCATGCTGAACAAAGCTCCTCGGCTGACATCAATGATGGCAGCAGTGGTACTGTCCCATTTATACAAGCAACTCTCTGAAAGTTAATCATATTCCCAGAAATCCGATTTTCTAATGCTTCATACTCCCTTTCTGCCAGACCTTTCCTGTGATCCTAATAGAACTTGAAAATAAGTAAAACCAAATTACTAATGAATCACTATGATGGTTCAAGGCTGCATGCAGACAAAAAAGGTAGGAAATCCATGAAAAGTAATAGTATAGAAGGGAAAAAAGTACTATTAAGATAGACCACCATTTTGTAACTAGATTAGTTGTCTACGCTAACTTTAAAATACACTTGGCCAGAAGGTAGTGAATTTAGAATAAAGGTAGTAGTATGAACTATAAGAATAAATATACAAGATTCAACACTGCAGTTTTTTGTGCGAATAAAATGGTTACTACTGGCGCTCCAGAATTAGCTTACCTAGGAAGTGTGGTTGTGGAGTTGTGGTTTTCGGTCTGGTTTTCCTTTAATTAACCGAGCTCTTTAATGTTTTAGGTCCCATCATAAACTAGATGAGTTTTCTTCTACGAATGGAAATTGCAGGAGCCCCTGCCTTCTTGACAAGGTTCCTGAACAAATAACGAGTGAAATCCAGTTTTTATGCCTCAGGTGTGCATTTGTGACATATTACACAATTTAGAGAAAATTTACCGGAATATCCAATCTAAGAAACTTTGAACCCGGTTTACCGCATTTATGCATTTTGCGGTCGTGCGTGTCCACGAGAGAAGTGCAAACGTTGATGGCAGACGCTGAACCGCCTGCGCCGCCCTCTGGCGCCAAAGCTGACCGCGCCGCCTGACCCCTGCGCTGGCCTTCATCAATGCAGGCATCTAGGCCTCCTTGCCGGGCTTCCAATGCCTTGGCCTTCTTAAATATGCCACTCGCAGCCATTTCCCACACTCCCATCTTCCACCTCCGCATCCATTCCCCACCACAGCCATGGCCGGGGACATAGGAGCAAGGGGAGGGCGGCTAGGACGCCCCCCTGGCCTGGGGCATAGTCGAGGTCAGCGAGGGAGAAGTGGGGGTCTAGGCCAGGACGTTTCTCCCCCACCGTCCCCGTCGCAACCGCCGTTGCCGCCCTCGTCGCCCGAGTACGGTAGCATCGACCTCTCCGGGTTACCGTCACCATCCACAATGGCATGAACTGGGACAGGCTGCGCCACCCCCAGAAGTTCGCGTCGGTGGTCGACGGGCAAGAGCCTCGCGAGGTCGTGTTGCGCATGCACAGTGACGCGACTGGCCTGTGGACCGTCGAGGTACTGTTCGACTGCATCGGTACCTCGCGAACGGCTGGAAAGTGTTCGCCCGGGCGCACACCATTAAGTCGGGCACTTCCTCGTCTTTAAGTACAACGGCGACACCATGCTCACCATAAGCGTCTTCAACCATACCTTGTGCCGTCGCAACTACCACTCCGACGACTAGGCTAGACGAATATGCTAGGGTCTCTAGATTATCTACTACGTTTTTCTACCTCCTCTGTATGCCCTTGCAGCAAGCAAATTGGCTAGAAACGATGTAAAAACACCCGGCCCCGGACGCGCCCCAAATGGATAAAATCGGACACATTTCGTGTCCGATTTGGGGCGCTCTGTTGGGTATGCTCTTACTCGTCCTCTGATATCGATCATCACCTCACATCTTGCCCAGGATACACATTAAAGAAAGAGGGTCCAATGTTTCTTTAATGGGTAATCAGGACGAATTTTCACTAGATGGGGTAAAAAACTAGAAGCTTCCGCCATAATCACAGATAGATCTATATCCAGCTATCTGCAAAATCTTGTCATCTAGGCCACTAAGGCCAGGACTAATTTTGCACCAACTTCACTGAATACTTTCACATTTGCCAGATGTTAGGTACCTCCTCGGCTATTTGTTCGTTTCTGAAAGGTAACGACTCACATAGAGGACGGGCAGGAAAGAGATGGAGATGAGATTGATTGAAGAGATCGATCACCTCGGCCCCGACTGTGTCGCGAGAGTACTCGTAGAAGGTGCGAACGCGGAGGCTCACAGCTGCGCGGAGCTCGTCGAGCGTGACAAACTCTCGGACGGCCACCGCGCCGGCGCGCTCCTCTAGCAGCAGCGGTGCACCGGCGCCAACGGTCGCCGCGGCGGTGGCGCGGCAACGGAAGGTCGGGATGGCGAGGCGGCAGCTGCGAGGGGCGGCGAGCAGGGTGGAGCAGCGACATGTTGGGGCAGCTGCACGGGTCCAGGGAGGCAGCAACCGCGACGCCGTCGCCATGGATCGGGCTTCGACGACTTTGCGGCTGGCAGTTTTGGTTTTTTTCCTTTTTGCGGCTGGCAGTTGGTTGGTTGGGAAACGCAGGTGTTTCAGCCACAACCGTCTGGGTTAGGCCCAACTCCAACGGTCCACCCTAAATCGGACAGAATCTGTTTGATTCAGGGTGGAAGGATAAAAATGGACACGCGTCCGGTTCAATTTGGTAGGTGCCCCCAACATGCTTTCCGACACGTCTGTAGGGTGGCTTCTGTGCTTGCTGGAGCCGTCCTCGCCGAAGCTCGCTTTGCCTCGCTCGAGCCTGTGCTTGCCGGAGCTGGAGGGAGTGGAGGCCGGCGACACAGAGGAAGGGGAGGCGTCGGTGTTGGCGCACCCGGTGACGCGGAGGCGGCGGAGGTGCGGGGAGCTAGCGGGGCGTGAGGGAGGCCACGGCGAGGGCGGCGCGGTCCCTGTAGCGTGGCGTCGTCAGCCTACGAGGGAGGCCGCGGCGAGGGCGAGGCGGCAAGGTGGAGCGCACGTGCACGAGCGGCGGCAGGCAGGCGGTGAGGCTGCCTGCGGTGGGACGGGGCGCAGCAGGCGGCGACAGGACACTGCACAATGACGGGAAGAGAGGATAGGGCTAGTGGGTGGGATTCCTGCAGATGACATGTGGGCCAAAGGGTGGACACGGGAGGATATGACGGACGCCCGGACGCGTCCGTTTTCATCGCAAACCGTGACGAAAATAAATAGGATAAAACGATTTGTGGTAGACCTTTGAGGATACCTCTATGTACGGTTTTGTCCACCGAGCCAGATTTGTCCGTTTGAAGTGTGTCGTCTGGGATGGCCTAAGCCTCACTATTTGCCACTATTGGTGTTCAGCTGCCAGATCCGAAGGATTGTGTAAATATCGATGGTATTGATACAAGTGATTACATTGAGTCTTTTGGGATGTTTATTACTACCTCCGTTCCATAATATAAGCCTTTTTAGAAAGCTGTTTTAGCTTGCTAAAAATATTTATATTGTGGAACGGATGTAGTATTAGTTAGCATGTTGCAAAGCATGACCTCACTTTTTTTAAAATTCCACCAATCTATTAATAATCATCAACAGTAGTATAAAGAAGACTAAAAGTAATAAAAAATACAAATAGGTCGATGGACCACCTAGCGAAGAGTATAAACACTAGCACGAGCCGAATGCGCGCTGTTGTCCTCGCCCCTCCACCATCGGAGTCAAACAAAGTTTATCGTAGTAGAGCTTGTTATAGTAGATAGATGGAAAGTCGTCGTGCTAAGATCCCAAAAAACCAGCACACTAAAGAAGCAATCATCGCAAATGATGACATCAGTAGATTGGAAGAGACTGACTTGAAATTAACACGAAAAACAATAAGATCCCAGAACATCTGTAGTGACCTTGGATCTGGTAGAGATCCTAAGTCACTGTGATTAACATGCTAATCCCTGAATCAATAGCTAGCACTCACAGTCGATGAAATATCATGTAAAACACAAGCTTTATTACATGAATCGAATAATCCAGAGTTCATATTATTACAACAGTAGCGATATAAATACAACTTGAAGTCCCATCAATGTCACATGCTAGTTGAGTGAAGACCTGCGATCCTAACGCACCTTTTAACGATGATCTCCAAAATTCTGCACATGAAACGTGCAGCCAAACGAGTTGGTAAATACTTTAAATGTATTGGAAAATTACACCATGAAGGAAAAGACTTTGCTATTTCTACATGCATAAGGCTGACAAAGGCTTGGTTTATTTAGATAAAGCCAATTTTCTTAAGTCAAGGAGAAAAGAGGAAGACTTTTACCCTACTTTATAAACATTGTTTAAATAGTATAGGATCGAGTAGAACACGAGGATATTACGCACCAATGTCCAATCAACCTAACACTTGAAAAAGTGTCTATTACGCACCAAGTTACTTGGATATGACACACCAAGTGCCTAAAATCCCACCCATTGATGATATTACGCACACCATGGGGTTTTTAGAAAACTTTAAGTTTGGAAAGAGAGAGAAAGATCCTTCAGATGCTCAAAGTGTTCTTTTCCGTGAACTCGGCTGATCGGTCAGATTGAATACTCTCGAGTGGTTGTGCACTTTACTCAGAATCCATGATCAAGTCCTTTTACAGACAAGACCATGACGAAGCCTTCCCTTAGTAGCCCCTCTACCTTCCGGATCCGCCCGTGCCAAAGTAACCTCCAAATGACGGTACCCAGGTGAGGTTTCCCACTAAGTACTAAGCCAAGATAGAGCCATATGTATTGTGGTTGCACTTGAAGCTTCTGAATTCTGAAACATGGCAAACTTCTTTGATTTCTGGGCGGCCGTCCTCCATCAAATTCCACTCATTGACCTGATAACCATTCCGCCCAGAAGAAAACTTAGTTTTATTTTGAAGGGGGTTTTTGAGAGGAAAAGGTTCGCTCGAGGGAGCTTTATACTTTGAAAATTTTCAGTCTTTCGAACACCCCCCAACGATACTTTATATATATAGCATAGCAAGCAGTACTTAGCAAAAACAGGGATAACCTACTAGCAAGGAAAACCCTAAGTATAAAACTATCATGGTATACTATAAAATCATCGCACTTGTAAAATATTTCCAAGTAGATTTACCAAAACAATCCTACACATACGTACTACTATTTTGAAGAGCAAATCATGCATATTCAAAACTAGGACAATATATGAACACCTTATATTAATAATGTTTGTGATGATTGTATTCTTCCGGAGCAAACGCACTGCAATCTAACGCGAAGACAAAGCAGTTACAAACATAACATTGGCACAAAGAACATATGCATGCAAACACGATATAATGTCAAAGTTGGTTTTAATTTGACCAAAAACATTATGCATGAAGTACAATGTGTTAAGGACGTCGTAATGATCAATTACCAACTAGATTTACTTTATTTTAATTTTTATTGTACCGATTATGTTCATAAGAAGATATATAGTTCCAACTTATCTCGAGACAGAATTATAACCTCTAGATAGAATGTTATAACTCCAAACGATAGATCTCGAAATTACAAATCCAACGCAACAAGAATCAACTAAAAAACTAAAACAAAGTTAGGTTTTCCAGATTTTAGATTTTAAAACGCTCGCGATGAATATCGAGCGTTGGATCCAGATCTTGCAGCTGCGACGCGTCGGCTCCATCCTAGCTCTAGTTTTACTCTAGAATTTGCTCAGCGCGACTCCCTGGCTTGGCTCGGCTCGCTGATGTGACGCGGTGCTATTCGTCGAAAACGATTTTCTAATCTACATGTACAAGCTAGATCGAACGGAGGTTTAAATTCAATTATTTAATTGGATAGATTTAAAAGGTTAAATTATAAATTTTAGTACTACCGAATACAAAATTTAACTCCAAAACTAATGCAACAAGAATCATCTAATTCTGTTGTGGATCAAAAGGTACAGATTTTACAAGATTTAGCCTGATTTGATGGATCTGATACTACAAACATACATGCGTGCACGCTGTTGAACAAAAGCCAATGTCAAGTGTGTGCCGAGTGGATGATATATGTTAGGTTAGAACTAACCTAGATAGTTTAATCAAAATCGGATGGCCTACACATCTTTAATATTTAAGCTGGTGGTAAACTAGTACAATACTGATCAATCTGATTCTTGAGCAGAGGGAGAAAAAAATATAAAACGTTGGCAGGTCATGGTTGCCTGCATATACATCACACCATAGAGAGATGGCGACAATGACGTACCAGCAATGGTCAGTGGGCGACGACGACGAGCGGTGGTAAGGGTCAGGTAGTCTAGCGTTCCGGTGGTCGTAGGTGACTACGAACTTGAAGACGGTGTTCACTCCTCCTCCTGGTCACGTAAAGGTCCTCAACGCCGTCTTTCTCGTCCTCATGGTGGTGCAGTGCTCCGCTGATCCTTCCCGGCGACGTTGAACTCCGGCGAGCAATCGGTGGCGATTGACTTGGGGGAAAACAAGATGGAGTGAGCCGGTGGTTTGACGAGATCCCAGCAGAGCAAAAATAAAAGGAAACAAAGCTCGGAATCGGCAGCTGCCTTGGGCTCCTGAAGCTCGCTGACGAACTCCAGCGAGATCAAAATCGATCTCGATTCAGTAGAATAGGTTACTGAATCAAAATCGATCTCGATTCAGTAGAATAGGTTTTGCATTTTTTCTTACAAATTGGATTTGTTTCGTACGTTTATCTATGAGAAAATCCGGGTGCAGAATTCCTTCCAATTCGAAAGTCCTAAATAATCCGAGGGAGCAGAAAGAGAGGGATTCGAACCCTCGGTACAAAAAAATTGTACAACGGATTAGCAATCCGCCGCTTTAGTCCACTCAACCCCGAATTTGGTGGTTAAACTCTACTGCGGTTTTACACAACAAAAGAGAAAAGAAAGAAGGTATTTGTTGGCAGTAGATCGGTTTTACTAAATCAAAATTTTGATTCTTTAGTTATTTATTTTAGATTTGCAATTCTTAGATTTTTTACTATTTTAAAGTTTTCTTATTGCTGAGCCATAGTAATTGCACCTGGCATGGATACCTAGTCCTGGGTGAAAAAGATACCGCGAGCACGATATATTTTTTAATAAAATCATCGCGCAATAAATCAACAAAACCTAAAGTCATTTTGTGTTCCCCTTCTAGCTTACCTACTACTGTACCGGAGTGGATATGATCTCCCCCAGACATACGCAATGCTTTAGCTAATACACGGAAATGCATATCATGATTTTTCTGTCTATCAATAACTGCATGCATTGCACGGGGAGTTACGAAAGAAGCTTCGGACTCATATTGTTCATGAGTTGAGCACGGGAGTTGAACTCTAGGAGGCCGAATCCCCCTGTTCCTCGGTAGCTTAGTGGTAGAGCGGTCGGCTGTTAACCGACTGGTCGTAGGTTCGGATCCTACTTGGAGAGATCTGATTCATTTTTTAATATAAGAATAAAGAATTGAACTAAAGGGCTTGCTTTGACCCTTAGGAGTAGGTAACCCGTTCGCTATCCTTGTTTGTATTTCTATTGCAGACAACAACGACTAATTCATCCGCTAATATATTCCCGAAAAGTCGAAAGCTAAGCGATAATGGTTTTGTGAAATCCTCTAGTATGTTAATTGGTAAAAGGATTGGGGTTGGCTTAATATATTTCTCAAAATAGCTCAATCCTTTTTTGCTAAGACCCGCTATTCCACTTTTAGATAGAGGAAAAAACTAAAAGAGAATGAATGAAAAAAGAATTTTTCATCAACTAACTAAAACTAAAGGATTTAAGGAAGGCAAAAGGGATTAGGATATTTTTTTGGGTATAAGCTGTTATAGTTAGAAATTATATCACGAAAATCTAGGCAAATTGCGTTTTAATTTTAATGCGTCTCAGTATTCGAATGTTTTCGAAGAAATGCCCTTTTTATTTTTTTGTACCTAGCTACTAAATACTAAACAAATTTAAGAAATGAGAGAATCGACTAAGCAGAGACTTTTAGGATCTTCTTACATCAGGTCTTGTCCGGCTAACTTCAAATAATGGGTAACTTAAAAAAATAATAGCTATTATCTTGGGAATCATCGAGATTGGGAAAGTCTATAAAATTTAGGAACATTCGAGAGGAGGACAGATTATTCACATTTAATTTGATGGCCAGAGACAAATTGAAAGCTAAGCAACGGTAATTAAGACTCCCGGGGGAAAATAGGGATGTCTCCTACGTCACCCATAATATGTGGAAGTATCGACGTAATTTCATAGAGTCATTCGATCTGAATGCTCATAAAAACCCACTTTTCGAAGATCTCTTCCCTCTCTTTGAGATCGAACATCAATTGAAACGATTCGATAGACAACTTATTGGGATTCTTTCTATTAAGATGGAAAGGGAGAATAAAGTGGATTTTTAGTCATAGGCTGCAAAATTCAAAACGAATTGGAACCGTTAACTAGAATTTTTTTTGCAGTAGTGAACGACTCTTAAATAGGTATTGCCTCCCCCCTTCTTTTTTCGAGTTCTCAAAAAAGGGCGTGGAAACAGATCGAAACTCTTGAATGGAAATTAAAAAGAAATATAGTCCCAGTTCCTTCGGAAAACCTAAGTATAGAACTATCATGGCATACTACAAAATTATCGCACTTGCAAAATATTTTCAGGTAGATCTCCCAAAATAATCCTACACATGCATACTACTATTTTGCAGAGCAAAATATGCATAGTATTCAAAACTAAGACAATATATAAACAAAAGGTGTAACTTGTCTTATATTAATAATGTGTGTGATGATTGTATTCTTCCACAACAAACGTACTCTCTGGACAATCTAACACGAAGACAAAGTAGTTACAATCAAAACAATTACAAACATAACATCGACACAAAAAACATATGCATGCATGCAAACACGATATAATGTCAAAGTTGGTTTTAATTTGACCAAAAACATTATGCATGAAGTACAATGTGTTAAGGACGTTGTAATGATCAATTACCAACTAAATTCACTTTATTTTAATTTTTATTGTACCGATTATGTTCATAAGAAGATATATAGTTCCAACTTATCTCGAGGCAGAATTATAACCTCTAGATAGAATGCCCTCTAAACGATAGATATCGAAATTACAAATCCAACGCAACAAGAATCAACTAAAACAAAGTTGTTTTAATACGAATTTTACAAAATACAAAGTTTTGCAGGTTTTAAAACGACCGCGATGAATATCGAGGGTTGGATCCAGATCTTGCAGCTGTGACGCATCGGCTCCATCCTGGCTCTGGTTTCACTCTAACTTTTGCTCAGTGCGGCTCCCTGGCTTGGCTCGGCTAGCTAATGTGACGCGGCGCTATTCGTCAGAAACGATTTTCTAATCTACACATACAAGCTAGATCGAACGGAGGTTTAAATTCAATTATTTAATATGATAGATTTAAAAGGTTAAATTATAAATTCTAGTACTACCGAATACAGAATTTAACTCCAAAACTAATGCAACAAGAATCATCTAATTCGGTTGTAGATTAAAAGGCACATATTTTACAAGATTTAGCCTGATCTGATGGATCTGATACTACAAACATACATACGTGCACATTGTTGAACAAAAGCCAATGTTAAATGTGTGTGCCGAGTAGATGATGTATGTTAGATTAGAACTAAGCTAGATAGTTTAATCAAGATCGGATGGCGTACACGTCTTTAATATTTAAGCTGGTGGTAATCTAGTACAATACTGATCGGAAAGAAATGAGGCGCAGACGTCCGGCCGGCTACGCCGACGGCCAAATATCGGGGTCGTCGGCGTAGCTGCCTCCCCCGGCCAGCCGACCAGCCCGGTCGTCGGCGTAGATGACGGTGCCGAGGGTAGCCCTCGGCGTAGCGTGTCCGTTAGCGTAGTAGAGACGGTTGTGCCGACGATGGCCCTCGGCGTAGGTACAACCCTCGTCGTAGCCCCAGTTCACGGCGACGGAAACAACGTTAGGTAGCCAGGCTGTTTCAACGGCCTGGACGTCGGCACAGCTCTTTGAAAAAAATTGTTTGGTCTATACCGACGGCTAGGCCATCGGCGTAGGCCTTTAGATTTTTTTCCAACTAATTTTAGCCATAGCTATTTTTCCTTTTACCTCATTAGTTTTTGAAAAATCATAACTAAATTATTCTAAATCAGAAAAATACAAATAATATATCAAATTTGCAGAAAAATAAGATCTATCTATCTACACTCAAATATTACATATTTGTAAACAAAAATTAAGTGAAACATAAAACATTATATATAGTTTAAAACGGGCATTAGAAATTCAAAAATGATCCAAACAATTCGAAACCTTCACGTGGTGTCATATTATGTGACATAGTTAGAAGAAAAAATATCAAACTTGGTATATTGATTATGTCTCAAAAAAACCTTCACAAAATGACCTATCTCATTCGAGGTTTTTTGCCTTTCGGATCGAATGACCAATATTATGGCTAGAATGAAGGCATAGTTTGTGATAATATGTCTATATTGTGCATACATGTGCATCATGGGATGACGAACAATGTTTCAGCAGGAAGTTTTCTTTTTCGTCGCACCAAAAAGCCGTTTTCCATTTTCCGAGTGCAAAAAACGGACGGTTTTGTGAAGCAACCACTAAATGGCTAATTCAAAATGCTACCATCACCATTTTCAAAAATACTAGACCACCTTACATGGATAATGCCATAACAGGGTGATCTCAAACCTTTTCGTCTATCCCTGATAAAAAAGACAAATTCTTACCGAATCGATAGGAAGTGGGTCAGATATGAACTACAGGTACATGATCGGATGCTCATGATGTTTTATAAAAATCATTTTTAGGTTCATAATATGTTGTTTCATCAGAGATCCGCTTCAATTTTAGCGAGTCTCAGCCCCGAGCTAAGAATCTTCATGCCCGCCCTTCGACAAAGTTTAACGATAGTTTAAACCCGACATTAGAAATTCAAAAACGATCCAAACAATGCGAAACATTCGCGTGATGTCATATTATGTCACATAGTTAGAAGGAAAAGTATCAAACTTCGTATATTGATTTTGTCTCAAAAACACCTTCACAAAATGACCTATCTCGTTTGAGGTTTCTTGGCTTTCGGGTCGAATGACCAATCTTATGTCTAGAATAAAGACATAGTTTGTGATAATGTGTCCATATTGTGCATACATGTGCATCATGGGATGGCGAACAATGTTTCAGGAGGAAGTTTTCCTTTTCGTCGCACCAAAAAGCTGTTTTCCATTTTCCGAGTGCAAAAAACAGACGGTTTTGTGAAGCAACCACCAAATGTCTAATTTAAAATGCTACCATCATATTTTTTTAAAAATACTAGACCACCTTACATGGATAATGGGGATCTCAAACCTTTCCGTCTATCCCTGATGAAAACGCAATTTTTTGCCGAATCGGTAGGAAGTGGGTCAGATATGAACTACAGGTACATGATCGGATGCTCATGATTTTTTACAAAAATCATTTTTAGATTCACAATATGTTGTTTCATCGGAGATCCACTTCAAGTTTAGCGATTCTCAGCCCCGTGCTAAGAATCTTCATGCCCGCCCTTCGACAAAGTTTAATGATAGTTTAAAACGGGTATTAGAAATTTAAAAACGATCCAAACAATGCGAAACCTTCGCATGATGTCACATTATGTGACATAGTTAGAAGGAAAAATATCAAACTTGGTATATTGATTATGTCTCAAAAAACCTTCATAAAATGACCTATCTCGTTCGAGGTTTTTTGGCTTTCAGATCGAATGACCAATATTATGGTTAGAATGAAGGCATAGTTTGTGATAATGTGTCCATATTGTGCATACATGTGTATCATGGGATGGCGAACAATGTTTCAGCAGAAAGTTTTCCTTTTCGTCGCACCAAAAAGCCGTTTTCCATTTTCCGAGTGCCAAAAATGGACAGTTTTGTGAAGCAGCCACCAAATGGCTAATTCAAAATTCTACCATCACATTTTTCAAAAATAATAGACCCATCTTACATGGATAATGTCATAACAGGGAGATCTCAAACCTTTCCGTCTATCCCTGGTGAAAAAGACAAATTTGTGCCGAATCGGTGGGAAGTGGGTTAGATATGAACTTCAGGTACATGATCGGATGACCATGATTTTTTACAAAAAACATTTTTAGGTTCACAATATGTTGTTTTATCAGAGATCCACTTCAAGTTTAGCGAGTCTCAGCCCCGTGCTAAGAATCTTCATGTCCACCCTTCGACAAAGTTTAACGATAGTTTAAAACAGGTATTAGAAATTCAAAAACGATCCAAACAATGCGAAACATTTGCATGGTGTCACATTATGTGACATAGTTAGAAGGAAAAATATCAAACTTGATATATTGATTATGTCTCAAAAACCTTCACAAAATGACCTATCTCGTTCGAGGTTTCTTGGCTTTCGGATCGAACGACTAATATTATGGTTAGAATGAAGGCATAGTTTGTGATAATGTGTCCATATTGTGCATAGATGTGCATCATGGGACGGCGAACAATGTTTCAGCAGGAAGTTTTCCTTTTCGTCGTACCAAAAAGCCGTTTTCCATTTTCCGAGTGCAAAAAACAGACAGTTTTGTGAACCAACCACTGGCTAATTCAAAATGCTACCATCATATTTTTCAAAAATACTAGACCACCTTACATAGATAATGTCATAATAGGGAGATCTCCAACCTTTTCGTTTATCCCTGGTGAAAAAGACAAATATATGCCGAATCGGTAGAAAGTGGGTCAGATATGAACTACATGTACATGATCGGATGCTCATGATTTTTTACAAAAAATATTTTTAGATTCACGATATATTGTTTCATCAGAGATCCACTTCAAGTTTAGCGATTCACAGTCCCGAGCTAAAAATCTTTATGTGTGCCGTTTTAAACGGGCAAATGAAATTATGATAAGAATCACGGCATAGTTTGCGATAAGTTGATATTGATATCATATTTGGATTCCTCTTATTTTTTAATCAATTTAGACATATTATTTGCCAAGTATCGAGTTACAGGTTTAAAGATATTAATTATTCCATATTAAATAAAAAAATAAGATCATTATATTTTTATTTGAATTCAATAATATTTTTACTTATTCATTGTTGTTTACTTAAATAATCCCTTGTAATTTCAAAAAATACAACCATTTGACATGATGATATAAGAGTTAATAGGATTGATATCATAGTATTGACAATAATGTGTAAATTGCTTTACAGAAAGAGATTCTCATGGAACGAGGAAGTTAAGCGTGCTGAAGTTGGAGTAGTGTTAGGATGGGTGACCCATCGGAAAGTTTGACTAAAACTACAATTTAATCAATTATTAAGTATAAATAGTGTTAAAAATGATCAAAACGTGAGATTAACGAGTCAAACAATTCAAAAAAAATTAAAAATATTTTTTAAAAAAATTTAAAAAATTATTTTAGGCTATGCCGTTCCTGTGCCGACGGCCTGGCCGTCGGCGTAGCTCCAGGCTGGGTCGTTTCGTAACGGCCGTCGTCTGACATCGTGGGGCCCGCTCTGATTGCTATGCCGAGGGGCTGTGCCTGTGTCGACGGCCAAGGGGATGTGCCGTCCAGGAGCTACGCCGAGGGGGCTACGTGTCAACACCCGGATTTTTAATCCCAGATGCATATTATGCCATACATCGCAATCCCAGGATTACCATTTTTGTCAGACATAACATATTGGATATCACAGTACATCATCTATTACAAACCATAATAAGGTCTTACACAAATAAAGGATCTCATGATCTAGTCTTAATACAATCAAGTAGCGGAATAAATAGCATAGCGATGAGGTCCATCTTCAGAGTCACAGGCAATACTGACGATGGGAGATGATCCTAGTTATCATAGCCATCCTGCTGTCCTTCATCTTGGTAATCCCCTTCATAGTCTGGCCATAGGAATAGCCAGAGACAAAAGCCATGAGTACTCTTTAAGTACTCGCAAACTACCACTAACAAATAGGATAGTTCTAGTATGAATGCTAACTCTAAGTTTATTTCTAAAGTTAAGTTTGAAACCTAAGCTGAGTTCAGAAACAAAGAAAGATAAAAGAAGTTTGAAAACACCTAAGTGGGAACTTAGTTGTCATAGTGACAACTCTATTATGGTCAAGTCATGTCACAATTCATTTTATAAGTCATTTTGAAAACATCTGACAACGGAACAGTATGGCCACTCCAACTGTCCATAACCATGGACCCGGCTATTCGAATAGTTTGACACTCTGCAGAGGTGGTACACTTTCACCACAAGATTTGATACATCTGTCAGGAATAATCCTGAATCATCATACTTAGTATGCACATAATGAAACATAACCTTTCCTTTACACACCCTAGTATAAGCACATCTCCTATGAGCATGGCCTCCCAACCATGACCATATGTCATCTTGGGCACTACATAGGTGGACAACATTGAGAGGTAGCCTCAGCTTAAACCTCTTCCGCGAGGGAACTAATACTAATGCATATAAACTTCTGGCTAAGCCTTACCCAATTCAGGTATTGTGGTTGTACGGTAAAATTGGAATGGTATCGCATCCGAACCCAACCATCAGTTTCACCACAAGGGCTAAGGCTCATGCCTTAAAATTTTCATCATCCTAAACCATTTGTGTTTCTCAACACATGTCAAAACATCTCAATAGAATGACTCACCATTCCAAGGTTTTCACAAGTCATTTTCACCAAGTATTCCCATCTAAAGTGAATCAAGTTTTGGTTTAGCTCTAGACTACCAGGTTAAGAGTGTTCACTAAGGTGTGATGCTAATCTCAATCTCATGCCATAGAATGACATCTAAGTCTACTAGATAGGTCAAGTTTTATACTCTTTATACTACCTTTAAACAAGTAAAGGACTTTGGTAAAGTAAAGAAAGTAAAGCTTCTAAATAAAACTTGGAGTAGGTAATAGTTAAGTGGTATAACCAAAGCATGCTTAAGGATTTGCTTAGGTTATCTATCTTGCAAGTGTTAGCTTGCATTGCTAAAGATGGCTTGCTAGGTATAATATTTGCAAGTGTTAGCTTGCCAATAATAGCTTGCAAGGGTGATCTTGCATGGTTAACTTGTATAATGCTAGCTTGCCTTGATTGGTGCAGTGGTTGAAATTTTCTTCCTCCTCTTCTTGGTAGAACTCCTCCTCCTCAAAATCTTGGTCGGTACTATCGTCTATAAATACATACGGAATACACAATCACCAAATAATGCTTAACTAGTATACTTAGCATACTAAGGCACATATTTGATGATCTATTATCATCACAAGCATCACAAGGTTTAATGAACTAGTTTCATTTATTTTATTTGAGAAAAGTAATTTCTACTCATTGAAATTAACTAAGATTTAATATTCTCCAATTAAATTATGGTATCATGTGGACACATTTCATCACCACATATTCTAACATATGGGAAATGTGATTTAAAGGTTGGATCATATTTTAATAAGTTTAAGTTTAATAATTAATGATTTAAAGTGACTAGAAATGCCTATATAGCATTATTTTGGTACTAGTCCACAGTCACTGCATGCAAGCCTTAATATTATTACATATTCAGATAGTTATGGTTAAATGTGATTTTTGAGAGTTGGAATCAACTCAAAAGCTATTATGGTTGATTTTATAAAAATGTTTGAATGTGCAAAAGCTTCTGTCTTGTTATTTTTACTAAGAGAGATCTCTAACTCTCAATGATTTAAATCCAATGGGCTTGGATATAGATTTTCATTACTTTTCCAACAAAATTGGAATCACTCAATTTGGATTTGTAAATCTCTCTGAATTGATTTTTGAACTAAGGGCCAGAACTAGGTTTTAATTAAAATAGAAAAACATATATTTGAATTACTGGGTCAGCGCGGGAAACTAAATGGGCCGGCCTGTGTACACTCCGCAGCGCTGAGGGCTGCTGACAGGAGGGTCCCGCCTGTCAGTGACTCATTAAACGCGAAGCGGTACGAGGCGATCTGGACCGCACGATTAGAACACAGATCAACGGCTCACGGTCGTCGTCGACGACGGACACGTCGCCGGCGAGACTGAACCCTAGCACGGTCAGTGGGGATACGGTGGGTGCATACCAGGGCTCCAGCTAGTGCAGCGAGGCGGGCAAATGAACTGGTGGATGACGGCAGACTTAGGCGAGGTCGTGGTAGGGGCTGAGGTGGATGATATCGACTACAACTTCTCCTCCTCTGCAGTGGCTACTTCCGGCGGAATTCCGGCGATGGGCTGCTCGAGCGGCTCCGGCGAGAGAGGGGAAACGATCAGTGGAGAGAGGGGAGCGGAATGGTGCGAAGAAATGGTGCTGGGGAGGCTTGCTTATATAGGCTCGACGAGGGGACCGAAGGGTGTGGGTGGATCTCATCGGTGACGATGGTACAGGGGGCTACCAGCGTGGGCGAGGTAGGCGGACCGTGGGCGGTCTGCTGGCGGTCATCTAGAGCTTAATGGCGACGCTAGGGGCGGTGGCAATTGGTCGGGAGCTTCTCGCGCTCTGAGGGACATAGGCGGTGCTCGACGGTGCTCCTGGCAACTGTGGGTCGCGCGGCGGTGCACTGCCATGTCTAGTAGGGTGATGGGTTCAAGGCGGAGCGGCGTGCACGGTCTGGTGTCGAGGCGCGGTCTGTGGCGTGCTGGCAGCGAGGGTGCTCTGGCGTGCTCTAGCACAGCGCAGAGAGGAAAGGGCGGCGCTTCTCTAGGGTGGTCTAGGGGCTGGCAGTGATCGTGGGGTGGACAAGGAGTCGCAATAGGGTTGGGCGGAGCTAGTGGGCAAGCTAGTTTGGTGTGGCGTGGTCTGCTGCGAGCTGTGCATGCTCGGCCGACGGTGACCAAAAATGGGTAGCGCGCAACTGCTGCTCCAGGCTAAGGGGTAGGCCGGTGAGGGTTTGGTTAGAGCTGGGGGAGACAAGGGAACCAAATGGAGGCCAAAAACTCGACAATGCATTGATCCATAAACAGTATTAGTTAGGCCGAAAAATCTTGCCTGCCACCTCTTCGACCAAATGGCCGCATGAAACTTTTGTTTGAATTTTGAGATGATTTTTGGTGGAGTGGTTTATCTTATGCTTAAGCTTCTAGGTTTGTTTGGGATTTTGAAATGGAGTTCATTTGAGTGGTTTTTGGAAAAGTGGTATCTAGACATATGAACTAGATTCAATTTTCAAATGTCATTTAAAATGAGATTTTTAATGTTTTTGGGATGACACAAAGTGGGCCTTGGCACATCACTACTTGTACTAGCAAGGGGTGCAAAGATCCACAATTGTTTCTGTTTGAATTTGAGTGCTAGGAATAACCAAAGTGGGCTAGGTGATTAAAATGGCAAAAGTGACCATTTCCTTATTTAATTCTTTTTTAATTCTTTTTCTTTGGGATTTGCTTGGGGATGATCTAGATGATGTGTAATTCACCTTAGAGTCATTTTACAACCAATAGATCACTCAATGATGGCAATTCAAACAACTCCTATTTTAAATGCACACACATATGAATGCTTAAAGATTTTTAATAGAAAAAGGTTTTGTTAACCCTAAATTGGGTAGATTTGATCTTGATCACTTGGATTAAAGTTTTTGGGATGTTACAAACCTTCCCCCCTTAAACAAAATCTCGTCCCGAGATTTAAGAAAGAAAACTAGGAACTAAAGAGATCTGGGAACTCAGTCCTAATGTAATCTTATCGCTCCAAGTGACTTCTTCTTCGGTATGGTTGCTCCATTGGATCTTGAGAAATTTGATACTCCTGGCCCTGACCCTCCTCCGTCTCGTATTCTGGCTCCATGAGTCTTCTGGTAAAATAGGAACTTTGGCTTTTGTCCCGTTCAATTCTGAGAATATTCATTTTCTGATTTTCCTAGAACCAAAAATAGCAGAAAATAGGCAACTGGCATTGTGGCTCTTGTTAATAGGTTAGTCCAAGAAATCATATGAAAAGTACTCCAAAGTTGGAACAAAACACAAGAAAGTAGATAAAACCAAGCATGGAACATAAAAAATTATAGATACATTTGCAATGTATCAACATCCCCAAGCTTAACTCTTGCTCATCCTCGAGTAGGTAAGTGATAAAAACAAAGAATAATTTTTTAGGTGACATGCACCATTATAAACTTGATCAAAGTATTTATAAAACATTGATAGATGGGATCATAGTACTTCAATCATAACATAAAAGACAAAGTTCTAACAATAAGACAAAGAAACTATGTTGCGACATGAAAAGGCACAAACAAAAGATTCATGAATAACAATGCTTTGCAAGACGTTTGTTTGTTTCACATAAAGAAAACATAGCATAGTGGTATTCAGCTTGTCCCTTGTATAGTAGCAAATATAGATGCATATGACACCTTCAAAGTTCATAAGAGTGATTAGATACAAATAGTTTAAAACAAGCAATATCAAGGTATGCATCAATCAACAAGTCTTGGGACAATGCACATAGAACTAAGAATGGCCACTATGCTCTCAAAGTAGGTGCATAAAGATAGAAGGTGGAGACTCAACATAAAAGTAAAAGAAAGGCCTTCATAGAAGGAAGTAGGGATTCAAGTTTCATAAAGAGCTTCCAAAAATTATGGTACTTAATAGCTTTTAGCTCTTATTGCCCCTATCATAAGCATCTTGAAGTGATTAAGGTTAAAGTGAACAAACTAGGGAGTATATGCTTGACAAAGTATAAGTTGGAAATCTCATGTCCCTTGAATACGAGGGACGCTCCTCATGCTACTCAAGTTTAGTCACCGGTAAGTTCTTGTCATCGTAAGTATATGTGTATCATAGAGAACCGCCAACGGGGTACCCCTTGCCCGATGATACAGAAGAATCCCCATATCAAAATGACAAGGCAAGCAGACAGCGAGCATCTCAGCAATCTTCTTATTTACCATGGGAATATGGTGCTTTTTCTCTCTTTCCTCTTTTCTCATATCTCTTTTTTTCCTTTTTCTCTTTTTTCTCAATATATGACTATTTTTTATAAGAAGAATGCTTCATAGACAACTCATTATGGTTACGCTGCAGGTTTCCACCATGTCAGCATGGATTAGACCAGCGGCCCAGGCGTTTCTCTAACACATATGCATAACTCCATGGACTTACAAGCTCCCCTTTCATTTCGCACCGACGACATCCATATACAAAAGAGCATGATATCAACTAGGTACAAAGTACCAGTGCAATGTTGAAAGCGTTCCCCATGACAGCATGGTTCTGCTAATCTCCAACAAATAAGTGCAAGCATATACAACATAGACGACACAATTGTTCAAGTTTATTAAGGGCAAGTAAAGTAAAGTGTGCCATCAAGTTCGTGAGAGGTTTAATCACTAGTTTTCTCATAAAAAGTTTAATTTGGAAGGTAGATAAAAACATGAATATACTTGGAATAGCAAATGCTAATAGGTAGGTATGGTGGACTCTTTGGAATAACTTGGTTTTATTTGGAGTTGGATGCATGAGTGGAACTCATACTTGGTATGGAGGCTAGCAAAAGACTGGGAGCGACCAACTAAGAGAGCAATATTGGCCATAATCATGCAAAGCGACAAAACATCATTAATTAAATCATAAAGTGATATTACAAGTCAAAAGCTAAATGATCTTAGAGGCTATGGTGACTTGGTATAGTCTTAACATGGTGTGAGCATGTGCCAAGTCAACCCAAATAAAGCATCAAAGGAGAATACCATAATACTATGCTTTAATATGCTAAAACAACGCATGATTCTTTCAAGGCACATTAAGCAATCTCAATTTTTTATAACAAGTCATGCTAAAGCAAATAATACTAACCATAAAGCCAAAACAATATCAAGCATGGCATGACAAAGCATAGGCCATAGTCAAAAACAAGCTCTCTTTACCACTTAAGCATGAACTTTCCTACTCTTTTCGAAACCAAACCAAACTATTTGAAAACCAATGTATGAAAGAGGGGGTCCAACCAATTATTCAGAAAACTAAGAAAACAAAGCAAATGAAAAACCAAAATGAAAATAAAAAAGAAGACGCTCCAAGAACAACACAACTGTGCATGAAACAATAAAAATGAAGTGATTGGAAGAAACCTGGGATTTTATTGATGAAGAAGGGGATGCCTTGGGCATCCCCAAGCTTTGACGCTTGTACTTATTGGATATTTCTTGGGGTGACACGCGTGGCATCTCCAAGCTTGAGGTTTAGTCCATTCTTCATCTCATTACTCATTCCTTCCATACACCTGAAATTTTTCCTTCATACAAAACTTCACACAATCTTTATTAGCAACATTAGTGCACTCAAGATAATAAGTCTTTAGGTTCAGTTTCAACACCAATAAAACTTCCATTAAAACACTAGCTACTGTATTACTTCCCTCAAAAAGCTCAAATCCCCAAAAGAACTCAAAAAGGAACCAACAAGAAGCAAATGCAGAAAATGGCAGAAATCTGTCAAAACAGACCAGCAGGTAAAGACGAATTTTTTCGAAGACCTTCTGTTGCTCAAATAAAAAAGTGTTGAACTAACGAAAGTTAGATAACAACCTTTGGAAGAATCACAAAAATTCACGCCTCAAAAGGACGTACAGAGATTTTACACGAATTTTTACGGTGAAGCACAGAAATCTGTTTCGGGACAGCAACTTTCGCAATCATTATTTCTCTCTCATTATAGGTTACTCTTGGCACAAAAAGCAAATAAAAAGGATAAGGATCGGTTATTACTTAGGTAATAACTTCCAAGACTGATATAAAACTTTTGGGTTATCTCCCAATAAGTACTTTTCTTTAACGCCTTTAAGTTAGGCATGATAGTTTGAGAAGATGCTCACATAAGAAATATGAATTGAAGTAAAAGAGAGCATCAAGAAGCAAATTCAAAACACATTTAAGTCTATCCCACTTCATATGCAAAATAATCTTGTAAGGAAACAAGTCATTAAAGGACAAAGCAACAAGCATAGGAAAGCAAAACAAGTGCAACTTCAAAATTTTCAACATAAAGAGGGGAAACCTAATATTATTGAGATGCATAAAACCATGTTTCCCTCTCTCATAATAACTTTTAGTAGCATCATGAATAAAATTAACAATATAACTATCACATTAAACATTCTTATCATGATCCACATGCATAAAAGAATTAATACTCTCCACATAAACATAGTCATTCTTATTAATTATAGTGGGAGCAAATTCAACAAAATAGCTATGATTATTATTCTCATCACCATAATCATCAAATATAGGAGGCATATTGTAATCATAATTAATTTTCTCCTCAATAGTAGGTGGACTGAAAATATCATATTCATCATTGTAATCATCATATATTGGAGGTTTGGTATCATCATAAGCAATAGAATAGCTATCTTCCAAAGCTGAGGAACTAAAAAGATCATTTTCATAAAAACTAGCTTCCCCAAACTTAGTCTTTTCCATAGCATTAGCAATAATGGTGTTCAAAGAATTCATACTAATAACATTGCTATTAGCATGCAAATAAAGTTCCATAGGTTTTTTAATTTTCTCTTCAAACACTTCATGTCCTAACTCAAGATAAATACTATAAAGCTCTCTAATTTTTTTTATTGTTTTCCATTAAGCCTAACTAGTGAAAACAAGAAACAAAAAGACAAAATTGCAGAATCTAAAGGAAATAACTTCGAGCACTCACACCGGAGGATGTGAGTACCTTTTACCTTACCTCCCCGGAAACGGCGCCAGAAAATAGCTTGATGTCTACGCACTTCTATTCTTGTAGACAGTTGTTGGGCCTCTAAGTGTAGAGGTTTTTAGAACAGCATCAAGTTTTCCCTTAAGTGGATCACCCAAGGTTTATCGAACTTAGGGAGGAAATGGTGAAAGGTATTCCCTCTCAAGCAACCCCGTAATCAAGATACAAGAAGTCTCTTGTGTCCCCAACACACCCAATACACTTGTCAGGTGTATAGGTGCACTAGTTCGGTGAAGAGATAGTGAAATACAAGTGGTATAGATAAAGTGGTAACGGTGCCAGAAAATAGCTTGCTGGCATGTGGTTGACGTGGGAAAAGACTAAAGGCAAACTGAAATAAAGATGGAATCAAGCAAACATGTAACAGATCTAATTGCAAACGGTGTATCAATGCTTAGAAACAAGGCCTAGGGATCATACTTTCACTAGTTAACACTCTCATATAAATATATTCTTCTTTATGATACTATGCTGAACTACTCTCCGGTTGGACACTCTAATCGTTGGTAGGGTGATAACAACACACCTCAAAGTAAGCCTTTCCCATCTAGATAACCCCACACTGTCACCTTGAGCTCTAGATGGTTCCAACAAACACCACAATTTGATAGAAACATCCAACTCCAAATATAACTCATAACAAGTATTTGTAATCTCTAGCCTAAGTGCCACCATGGTGTGCACGCTGTCACTTTCACACACATGGGGAGAGCAGAGATCTATTAAAGCACTTGAGTAGCAATGTAGATCTATAGATTACAAGCTCATGATCTCAATAAGATCATGCATAGAGAGAGGGATGAACACATAGCTACCGGTAGAACCCTTAGACTCGAGAGGGAACTACTCCCTCCTCATCATGGGAATCAACAACGGCGATGGAGATGGTGGTGGAGATCGATGGAGATGGCTCCGGGGGCACTTCCCCATCCCGGCAGGGTGCCGAAACAGAGACTTTCTGTCCCCCGAATCTCCCCTTCGGTGGCGGTGACGCTGCGGAACTTTTCGTGGATTTCTGATTGACTATCTAGGGTTTTTGCCTCAGGAGGAATATATAGGCGAAGGAGGCAAGGTCGATGGCCGGACAGGGGGCCCACACCATGCCCTGGTGCGGCCTGGGGTGTACCCGCGCCTGGGGGGTGTGGCCAGGCCCTGGCCCTCCTCCGTCTTGTATTCTGACTCCGTGAGTCTTCTGGTAAAATAGGAACTTTGGCTTTTGTCCCGTCCAATTCTGAGAATATTCATTTTCTGACTTTCTTGGAACCAAAAATAGCAGAAAACATGCAACTGGCACTGTGGCTCTTGTTAATAGGTTAGTCCAAGAAATCATATGAAAATTACTCCAAAGTTGGAACAAAACACAAGAAAGTAGATAAAACCAAGCATGGAACATCAAAAATTATAGATACATTTGCAATGTATCAGGGTTCCCTAGGGCAAATCTTCTTCCTGGTTGAACACGACGTTGCTGTTGAGCTGGGGCATTCACATTGGCAGTAGCGGTAATCTTGTTCGAGCACTCATTGGAATAGTGACCTTCACTCCACACTCGAAACAAGTGATCTGAGACTTGTCTTTCGCTGCCACAGTCACATCATTACTTCCAGTTCTGGGTGCAGTGTTGTTGTTGTTGTTGTTGTTTCTCTTGGGAGGTGCACGGTTGAAATTGCTGGCGTTGCTAGGGTGATTGTTGTTTCCTCCGGACTTCACATTTCCCCCGCTATAGTTGGGGTAGCTTGGGCGAGACATTGGGGGTCGATTGTTCC
This sequence comes from Avena sativa, assembly GCA_916181665.1. Classification (NCBI taxonomy): domain Eukaryota; kingdom Viridiplantae; phylum Streptophyta; class Magnoliopsida; order Poales; family Poaceae; genus Avena; species Avena sativa. Next base: position 276,889,955 of record OV702292.1, read on the forward strand.
GCGGGGCATATCCTGCAGAAGGGTTGGGACGGTACTTCTGGTGACTGTTGGATCCAGCTTGGTGCATCATACGATGTTTGCGGTTGTTGTTTGCTTGATTAATCTTCCCTTCCATCTGAATGGCAGAGTCGACTAGCTCTTCGAGATCCTCGAAACAGATGTTGACAAGGATAGTCTGCATCTCATCATGTAGTCCGTTAAGGAATCTCTCCTTCTTCTTGGCCTCCGTGTTGATCTCATCAGGTGCATACCTTGCTAAGGACAAGAATCTGTCATGGTACTCCACTACAGTCATTCTGCCTTGCTTCAACTCTCTGAATTCATCCCTCATGCGGGTGACTAGACCCTATGGCACGTGGGTGTGGCTGAACTTGATTTTGAAGGCTTCCCATGTCATCAGTTGACCATGGTTCATTGTGCGGGTGCTGTTCCACCATGATCTTGCATCTCCTGCCAAATTGTGGGTGGCAAAAAGAACTTTCTCATTGGCATCCACTCCTGCTACTTCTAAGTTGTTCTCCATTGTCTGCAACCAGTCATCAGCATCCAGTGGGTTCTCTGAAGTACTAAAGATTGGGGGATTGGTGTTCTAGAAGTTTTTAAGTTTGGATCCATGATGATACTGATTTCCATGGTTCTGATTGTTGTGACCCATCTGGGCGATTTGCTGCAGTGTTGCTAGATTAGCTTGGCGCTCTGCCCTGCTTCCTTCCCGGTCTGCAATGAGAGTCTGCAGAATCTGCAACATTGGGTCTTGCGATGAGCTGCTCTCTCCTTGGTTTCCACGAGTCATCTGAAGATTGAGGTATATAAAGGGGTAAGAGGGAAAGTTCTAAGGTTCATGGTTTTGATTTCAAAGATAAAACTTTGAGTTTGACTCAGGTTTTGCAACTAACTTCTTTTCATTCATTCAAGCAAAGCACACGATACAAACACACACACACCACAACATCAAGGGAAAACAGATGGTTTTAAGAACCATTCTATAAGCTACGATACAATGGGACCGCTATTCCTCACTCTATGATAGTGCTCTAGTGCATCTACTCATCATCGATGAAGTTGGAGTCATCATCGTCGGTGTAGAAGTCCACGACATCCTCCTCTAGATAGTCATCATCATTGCTGAGGTAGGAGTCAATATCCCCTTGGATATCTTCACCTTCCTCTTCTTCTTCCTTTGCTGCAAGCTAAGCTTCCTGCTCCTTGAGGGTCTTCTCGAGATCAGCCACCTTCTTGCGAAGATGGTCGATGGTGCGATCCTTCTTTGCGCGTTGACGGTGAAGAGACTGATGATCCTGGACGAGCAGTGAGAAAGTCTGAGCCTTCTGGGTGGCAATGGCGAAGTTGTTGTTGGCGAGCTCTCTAGCATTGTGCAACTCCTTCTATCTGTCATACAGTAGGAAGTCGAGGTTCTCCACTTGACGCTTCAGTATTGGGTGACTTGGCATCTCTAGCGGCATTCCCATGGAATCACGCCTTGCATAGTGAACAAAGATGGTTCCTTGGATTAGGTTGACACTCAAGGCACACAGACGTGCGAGAGCTTCATGCATTGCCCTGGCTAATCCATCTAGCCAGTTGTTCTCTCTCACCGAGAACTGAATCCTCCCAGATAATGGCGCTTCTATCTTGCCTCAAAGATAAGCAGTCACTAGCCATTGTAAATCTCCTCCTGGTGGACCCGGGAGTTGAGCTCCAAGAAATTCCGGATGAGGACGCTCCAAGAACTCAGACAGTGCATCCAAATCCCTCTCGAAGATCAATTGGCCTCCGTTGCCCAACTGGTAGAACTTGCTGTATTGGGCTTCCATCTATAAGAATTTAGGGTGAGAAAGTTAGTGAAGTGATTAAGTGTGTCAAAGTTTTATGTAGTAATGTAAGAATTTGGAGGAACATGAATTTTTTTGAGAGAAAGAATTCCTAAGGGTAAGGGAGGAAATAGTTTTCATAAATACTCACTTTGGTTTTTGAAACTAAGTTTTTGTTCGGACGTCCATTCTAACTAGGGTCTCCTATGGTCAGGATGGCTCTGATACCAAGTTGTCAATACCCGGATTTTTAATCCCAGATGCTTGTTATGCCATACATCGCAATCCCAGGATTACCATTTTTGCGAGACTTAACAAATTGGATATCACAGTACATCATCCATTACAAACCATAATAAGGTCTTACACAAATAAAGGATCTCATGATCCAGTCTTAATACAATCAAGTAGCGGAATAAATAGCGTAGCGGTGGGGTCCATCTTCAGAGTCACAGGCAATGCTGACGATGGGAGATGATCCTAGTTATCATAGCCGTCCCGCTGTCCTTCATCTTGGTAATCCCCTTCATAGTCTGGCCATACGAATAGACAGGGAAAAAAGCCATGAGTACTCTTTAAGTACTCGCAAACTACCACTAACAAATTGGATAGTTCTAGTATGAATGCTCACTCTAAGTTTATTTCTAAAGTTAAGTTTGAAACCTAAGCTGAGTTTAGAAACAAAGAAAGATAAAAGAAGTTTGAAAACACCTAAGTAGGAACTTAGTTGTCATAGTCACAACTCTGTTGTGGTCAAGTCATGTCACAATTCATTTCATAAGTCGTTTTGAAAACATCTGACAATGGAACAGTATGGCCACTCCAACTGTCAATAACCGCGGACGCGGTTATTCGAATAGTTTGACACTCTGCAAAGGTGGTACACTTTCACCACAAGATTCGATACATCTATCAGGGATAACCCTAAACCATCATACTTAGTATGCAGATAATCAAACACAACCTTTCCTTTACACACCCTAGTATAAGCACCTCTCCTATGAGCATGGCCTCCCAACCATGACCATCTGTCATCTTGGGCACTGCATAGGTGGACAACATTGAGAGGTAGCCTCAGCTCAAACCTCTCCCGCGAGGGAACTAATACTAATGCATATAAACTTCCGGCTAAGCCTTACCCAATTCAGGTATTGTGGTTGTATGGTAAAATTGGAATGGTATCGCATCAGAACCCAACCATCAGTTTTTGTAAAAGGGCTAAGGCTCATGCCTCAACATTTTCATCATCCTCATAAACCATTTGTGTTTCTCAACACATGTCAAAACATCTCAATAGAATGACTCATCATTCCAAGGTTTTCACAAATCATTTTCACCAAGTATTCCCATCTAAAGTGAATCAAGTTTTGGTTTAGCTCTAGACTACTAGGTTAAGAGTGTTCACTAAGGTGGGATGCTAATCTCAATCTCATGCCATAGAATGACATCTAAGTCTACTAGATAGGTCAAGTTTTGTACTCTTTATGCTACCTTTAAACAAGTATAGGACTTTGGTAAAGTAAAGAAAGTAAAGCTTGTAAATAAAACTTGGAGTAGGTAATAGTTAAGTGGCATAACCAAAGCATGCTTAAGGCGTTTGCTTAGGTTATCTATCTTGCAAGTGTTAGCTTGCATTGCTAAAGATGGCTTGCTAGGTATAATACTTGCAAGTGTTAGCTTGCCAATAATAACTTGCAAGGGTGATCTTGCATGGTTAACTTGTATAATGCTAGCTTGCCTTGATTGGTGTAGTGGTTGAAATTTTCTTCCTCCTCTTCTTGGTAGAACTCCTCCTCCTCGAAAGCTTGGTCGGTACTATCGTCTATAAATACATACGAAATACACAATCACCAAAAAATGCTTAACTGGTCTACTTAGCACACTAAGGCACACATTTGATGATCTATTATCATCACAAGCATCACAAGGTTTAATGAACTAGTTTCATTTATTTTATTTGAGAAAAGTAATTTCTACTCATTGAAATTAACTAAGATTTAACATTCTCCAATTAAAATATGGGATCATATGGACACATGTCATCACCACATGTTCTAACATATGGGAAATGTGATTTAAAGGTTGGATCATTTTTAATAAGTTTAAGTTTAATAATTAATGATTTAAAGTGACTAGAAATGCCTATATAGCATTATTTTGGTACTAGTCCAAAGTCACTGCATGCAAGCCTTAATATTATTACATATTCAGATAGGTATGGTTAAATGTGATTTTTGAGAGTTGGAATCAACTCAAAAGCTATTATGGTTGATTTTATAAAAATGTTTGAATGTGCAAAAGCTTCTGTCTTGTTATTTTTACTAGGAGAGATCTCTAACTCTAAATGATTTAAATCCAACGTGCTTGGATAGAGATTTTCATTATCTTTCCAACAAAATTGGAATCACTCAATTTGGATTTGTAAAACTCTCTGAATTAATTTTTGAACTAAGGGATAGAAATATATATTAATTAAAATAGAAAAACATATATTTGAATTACTAGGTCAGCGCGGGAAACTAAATGGGCTGGCCCGTGTACACTCCGCGACGCTGAGGGCTGTTGACAGGGGGTCCCGCCTGTCAGTGACTCATTAAACGCGAAGCGGTACAGGGCGATCTGGACCGCACAATTAGAACACAGATCAACGGCTCATGGTCGTCGTCGATGACGGACACGTCGCCGGCGAGACTGAACCCTAGCATGATCAGTGGGGGTATGGTGGGTGCATACCAGGGCTACAGCTAGTGCGGCGAGGCGGGCAAACGAACTGGTGGACGACAGCGGACTCAGGCGAGGTCACGGCAGAGGCTAAGGTGGACAAAATCGACTGCAACTTTTCCTCCTCTACAGCGGCTACCTCCGGCGGAATTCCAGCGATGGGCTGCTCAAGCGGCTCCGGCAAGAGAGGGGAAACAATCAGTGGAGAGAGGGGAGTGGAATGGTGTGAAGAAATGGTGCTAGAGAGGCTTGCTTATATAGGCTCGACGAGGGGACCGAAGGGTGTGGGCGGAGCTCGTCGGTGACGACGGTACAGGGGGCTACCGGCGTGGGCGAGGTAGGCGGACGGTGGGCGGTCTGCTGGCGGTCATCTAGAGCTTAATGGCGACGCTAGGGGCGGTGGCAATTGATCAGGAGCTTCTCGCGCTCTGAGGGACAGAGGCGGTGCTCGACGGTGCTCCTGGCGACTGTGGGTCGCGCGGCGGTGCACGACCGTGTCTGGCGGGGTGATGGGTTCAAGGCGGAGTGGCGTGCGCGGTCTGGTGTCGAGGCGCGGTCTGTGGCGTGCTGACGGCGAGGGCGCTCTGGCGTGCTCTGGCGCAGCGCAGAGAGGAAAGGACGGCGCTTCTCTAGGGTGGTCCAGGGGCTGGCAGTGATCGTGGGGTGGACAGGGAGTCGCGGTAGGGTTGGGCGGAGCTAGTGGGCAAGCTGGTTTGGCGTGGCGTGGTCTGCTGCAAGCTGCGCATGCTTGGCCGGCGGTGACCAAAAACGGGCGACGCGCAACTACTGCTCCAGGCTAAGGGGTAGGCCGGTGAGGGTTTGGTTATAGCTGGGGGAGACAGGGGAACCAAATGGAGGCCAAAAACTCGACAATGCATTGATCCATAAACAATATTAGTTAGGCCAAAAAATCTTGCCTGCCACCTATTCGACCAAATGGCCGCATGAAACTTTTATTTGAATTTTGAGATAATTTTTGGTTGAGTGGTTTATCTTATGCTTAAACTTCTAGGTTTGCTTGGGATTTTGAAATGGAGGTCATTTGAGTGATTTTTGGAAAAGTGGTATCTAGACATATGAACTAGATTCAATTTTCAAATGTCATTTAAAATAAGAGTTTGAATGTTTTTGGGATGACACAAAGTGATCCTTGACACATCACTACTTGTACTAGCAAAGGGTGCAAAGATCCACAATTATTTTTGTTTGAATTTGAGTGCTAGGAATAGCCAAAGTGGGCTAGGTGATTAAAATGACAAAAGTGACCATTTCCTTATTTAATTCTTTTTGAATTATTTTTCTTTGGGATTTGCTTGGGGATGATATAGATGATGTCTAATTCACCTTAGAGTCATTTTACAACCAATAGATTACTCAATAATGGCAATTACAACTCCTATTTTAAATGCACACACATATAAATGCTTAAAGATTTTTAATAGAAAAATGTTTTGTTAACCCTAAATTGGGTAGGTTTGATCTTGATCACTTGGATTAAAGTTTTTGGGATATTACACTACGCCGACGGCCACCGTCGGCACAGTCTGTGCCGACGGCAGCCGTCCGTCGACGCCTCAAATCTTTTCTGTAGTGGCTTGAGGAGAAGCAGAAAAAAATAAAACGTTGGAAGGTCATGGTTGCCTGCATATACATCACACCATTGAGAACTGGTGGCAGTGACGTACCAACAGTGGTCAGTGGGCGACGACGACGAGCGGTGGTGAGGGTCAGGTGGTCTGGCGTTCCGGTGGTCGTAGGTGACTACGAACTTGAAGATGGTGTTCACTCCTCCTCCTGGTCACGTAAAGGTCCTCAACGTTGTCTTTCTCGTCCTCATGGCGGTGCTGTGCTCCGTTGATCCTTCCCGGCGACGTCGAACTCCGGTGAGCAATTCGTGGCGATTGACTAGGGGAAAACAAGATGGAGTGAGGCGGTGGTTCGACGAGATCCCAGTAGAGCAAAAAGAAAAGGAAACAGAGCTCGGAATCGACACCTGCCTTCGGCTCCTGAAGCTCGATGACGAACTCCAACGAGATCGGAAACGATCTCGATTCAGTAGAATAGGTTAGTTATTTTTGCCAAAAATCGAACAAAGGTTTGAAAGGAGTATTTATGGAGGGATTTGCGTGAACGAGGAGGCACGAAATCGACCTAGTCGGGGAGATTTCTACGGGATTCATTCGGTTATGGTAAACGCGTAAGGAACTGGGAGTCTGGCTGGAGCTACCGATGATATGTGGGCCAGCTCTGCTTGGCGTGCGCGTGAGACAAGCCCGGGCTGAACCGATCTGTTGCTTCTACACGTGCGTGTATGTAAGTTTCATTTTGTATTTTTCCTTTTTTTTACACACGAGGAGATATAATATGAGCACATCATGCCATTTCTTCTAAAAAAAGAGAAAAAATATTTTCAAGTACAAATATGGAGTCTAGGAAAATATATTTCCAGTCCAAAAGCTCGTTTCAGATTTTTGTTTTTCACTTCTATAGATCAATTTAATTACCCCGATATATTTGTGGAATTTAAAATACCGGCAAATTATTTTAGAACTCCAAAATGCGCAAGAGTAATATATAGAAAATTCCAACTAGATGATACACCGTCATTTTATCTACGCTGAATTGATTTTCTTTGAATTGGATATTGTCTACCAAATTTTCAAAACCCATAATGTGCATTAAAAAATTCAAGGATACAAAATAGGATATTTTCTGATATATTTCTTATAATTGGAAACGTCATATTATTTCCTCTCTTGTAAAAAGAACCGGGTATTTGGAAAAATAAGAGTCTCGGAAATCCAAATGGTGCAGATAAACGCAACGTGCATGTTTTTTGATTTGTATAATAATTTCCCACCCAATTGGTTAGTTGTGTTAATGGAATCTTTCTAATGTGTCTTAGGAAAACTTTAAACAAATTCTCTAGATTTTCTTTTCATCCAAATGTTTCAACAAAAGTCAAACAATTCAATTCACTTAATTTATTTTTAACATTTCGAAATTTAGAAAAATTTGGGATGTTACAACATCAGTGGGACATACGACTCCATGTGTCCTCCGTCAGCGCTAGGTGCACCACCGGAACAAGGATAGAGCAGGAGAACTTTATTCTAACTTCAGCATGCTTCATCATCTCCAAAAAACACGAGAAAATAGCCTAATCGAAGAGCAAAAACTTCCTGCTAGCGAGAGGCCATGGTCCGCCACACCTCTAAGATCCTAAGGCCATCGGAGACGAAACGGACTGACAGCGTCACCGACGGAGGGAAGGAACCCTAGATGTGGGTTTTCAGTCACCGCCTCTCGCCTCCTGGGAGTAGCCGCACGTACCGGTTGAAGTTTTTTATCTAAAAATTTGTTGGTTTCGGTCTGCCCATTACCCCTCACTATTGATCGATATATTTAACTTATAACCGCAAATTTTATATTATATATTTGAAATTTGTGTCGACGAAACAAACAATATGACCCATGTCACCGGTCCGAAGATTGGAGAATGGCGGCCAATGCAGTGTTGTTCAACTCATCGGCTAATACAGCGTTGTTCAACTCAGCTAATACAATCCTGCTAAACTTATGAAGACAAGGGAAAATATAATTAGTTACCACTCTATAACAATCCATCGAATCGACTTCGTGCTCCCAACTAATAATTCAAGTGATTAGCAAAAATGCTCGGGTCCACTCCCGCAAGCGGACATGGTTAAACCCTAAGCTCGTGCAGCCGCCGCCTCTCCCCATCCCCCATCCCCTCTAGTGGCGTCGGCAGCAGCGGGGCCTTCTTCTCTCCCTCGTCCGACGAATGCGGCGTGTGTGGCTTCGTCTGACCAGGGCACGGTGTTGGGGGAGGGCGTGGTGGCACGGCCGCTCGGCAGTGGTGTGGAGGCTCCCTAGGTGTGCTTGCTGGCGGTGGTGGTGGCGCTGTGCTGCGGCGATGTCCGGGGCGACGCTGAGGTGTGGCCGCGGTGGTGGTGGCGTTGTGGGGCGGAGGCTGCAACAAGCAGCGCGAGCGGGCGCTCCGGCGAACTGGAGGTCGCGAGGGCCTGCCGGAGTGGGGCACATGCGGCCATGGCTTTGGCAGCGGCGGCTCTGCGGCTTCGGGAGGATTTCCTAGCAAGGAAGAGGGATCTCGAGCCAGGGCAGGGGCCCTGGGTCTTCGAGGCCTTCCTCCTCGTCCCAGATTTACAAGGAGTGGGCGGCCAGGGGGCCACAAGGCATCGATCCGAAACAGGTTTCTTCCTCGTCGTCTCTCCACCTTCCGGGGACCCCGCAGCGGTGCCTCTCGGCGTGTTTCCATGTTTCTTCGGTGTGCTCGGCTTGGTCTCCGGGGAGGCGGCCCCGGGTGGTGGGAGTCCTCGTGGTTGGAGGGTGTGCTAGAGGCTCTGGTGCTGGCCGATTACCCTGGTCATGTGGACGACTGTGATACATCGTAAACGTATCTATAATTTTTGATGCTCCATGCTTGATTTATATTAACTTTCTTATGTTTTGTTCACACTTTAAGGTATTTTTATACATTTTCTGAAACTAACCTATTAACAAGATGCTACAGTGCCAGTTGCCTGTTTTCTGCTATTTTTGGTTTTAGAAAAGCTAGTAAGGAAATATTCTCGGAATTGTACGGGATAAAATCCAAAGTCAATATTTTACCATAAGAAACACACAGTCTGAAGGGCAGCCGAAGAGGGGCCACGAGGCGGCCACACCCTAGGGTGGCGCGGCCCGCTAGGCACGCCACCACCTGGTTTGGGACCCTCAGGCCTCCACCGACCTTGCCTCTTCACCTATAAAAGTACCACGAGACGAAAACCCTAAACACCCGATCAGAAATCCACGAAAGAGTCTGTAGCCGCCGCCATCTCCATCCCTAGATAGGGGGGATCCGAAGCTCTTCCCGGCACCCTTCCGGAGGGGAGAGATCATCCTGGAGGCCTTCTTCATCACCACGCCTACCTCCGGAGTGATGCGTGAGTAGTTCACCCTTGGACTATGGGTCCATATAGTAGCTAGATAGTTGGTTCTCCTCCTTTGTGCTATCATATTTAGATCTTGTGAGCTAACTTCATGATTAAGATCATCTATTTGTAATCCTACATATTGTGTTTGCGGGGATCCGATGGATATTGAGATACTATGTCAGATTGATTATTGATTCTATCATGTGTATGTTATTTGTGATCTTGCATGCTATCCGTTGTTAGTAGCTATCTTGGCCAAGTAGATGCTTGCAACTCCAAGAGGGAGTATTTATGCTCGATGGTAGGTTCATGCCTCTAGTAATCTGGGGAAGTGATAGAAATCTCTAAGGTTGTAGATGTACTGTTGCTACTAGGGAGAAAACAACAATCTTTTGTCCATGGGGCAATTGTATTGTTTACTTTACACACTTTGCTTAATGAAATTATCTGTTGCTTGCAACTTAATACTAAAAGGGGTTCAGACAATAACCGGAAGGTAGATTATTAGTCATAGATGCAGTTGGATTATGGTCTATGTATTATGTTGTAATGCCCGATCAAATCTCATAGGATTCAAGATGTCTAGTATATGCATTGTTATGCTTTCTCAATCTGTCAATTGCCCCGCTGTAATTTGTTCACCCAACATGCTATTTATCTTAAGGAGAAACACCTCTAGTGAACTGTGGACCCCAGTCCATTCCTTTACGATTGATATACCATCTACTGTTTACCGTTTACTATTACTTTCTACAAGCAATTACTATCTTCCACACTATACGTTTAATCCGTTGTTTTCAGCAAAACCAGTGAGATTGACAACCTCACTATAAGTTGGGGCAAAGTTCTGTGGTTGTGTTGTGCAGGATTCCAAGTTGTTAGTAACACCTTAGAGTTGTTTCCTTGCTCCTACTAGTTCGACAACCTTGGTTTCATAAATGAGGGAAAACTTGCTACTGTGCTCATCATACCTTCCTCTTGGGGTTCCCAACGAGGTCTACATTTTGAGCCATCAAGCACTTTTTCTAGCGCCGTTGCCGGGGAGTTAAGGACAGCTTCAATCTCTTCCTCCTCGTCAATCACTTTTCAGGGAGAAAGAAGATTCTTGCAAGGGGAGTCCCTCACAACCAATTTCTTTACTTTGTTTTTTTTTGCTTAGTTTATTTTTTCTTTGTTTGCTTGTTTCTTTTTATAAAAAATACAAAAAATTAGTAGTACTGGTTTGCCTCTTTTTATCAAAAACACAAAAAATTAGTTCTTATTTCAGTTTCTATTTCTGTTGGCTTGCTTTAATCTTACAAAAATGAATACTCCTGAAAACACTAAGTTGTGTGACTTCACTAGCACAAACAACAACGATTTCATGTGCACACCTATTGCTCCACCTGTTCCTGAAGCTGCTTTCTTTGAAATTAAACCTGCTTTGCTCAATCTTGTTATGAAAGAACAATTCTCTGGTGCTGGTACTGATGATGATGCTGTTCACCTTAATAACTTTGTTGAACTTTGTGAGATGCAAAAACATAGGGATATATATGGATATATTATTAAGATTAAATTGTTTCCTTTCTCCTTGAGAGGAAAAGCTAAAGAATGGTTGCTATCCCTACCTAGAAATAGTATTGATTCTTAGATTAAATGCAAAGATGTTTTCATTGGAAAATACTATCCTCCTGCTAAGATTATATCTATGAGAAATGAAATAATGAAATTTAAACAATTTGATAATGAACATGTTGCTCCAGCTTGGGAAATATGAAATCTTTGGTAAAGAATTGCCCCACTCATGGACTGACTGCTTGGATGATTATCCAAACTTTTTATGCAGGACTGAATTATTCTTTAAGAAATCTGCTGGATTCTGCTGCTGGAGGCACCTTTATGACCATTACTTTGGGTGCTGCAACAAAGCTCCTTGATAATATGATGGTTAGCTATTTTGAATGACACACTGAGAGAGCTCCACAACGTAAGAAGGTAAATTCTATTCAAGAAACCTCCTCCTTGAGTGATAAAATTGATGTTATTATGTATATGCTTGTTAATGGAAAAGCTCATATTGATCCAAATCATGTTCCTTTAGCCTCTTTGGTTGCTCAAGAAGAGCAAGTTGATGTGAACTTCATTAGAAATAATAATTTTAGCAACAATGCCTACATGAATAATTTTGGTAGTAATAATTATAAGCCATATCCTCCCAATTATTCCTACAACAACAATAGAAGTGCACCCTCTCAACTTGAAGTCATGCTTAAGGATTTTATTAGTAAACAAACTGCTTTCAATAAAAATGTTGAGGAAAAACTTCCGAATGCTGAAAAATATATCATCTTTATCTGAAGCACAATCTTCTTTGATTAGTAAAATGGCTATTAAACCTAAAACTATGGAAAACCCCTTTGCTACTACTAATGCCATTCGAGTTAGAATTGATGAAAATGTTAGAATGTTAGCTAAATTACATGCTAAGTGGGAAAGAGAAGATGAAATTGCTAGAAATAATAGTATATGTACTATTACCACCACCAATGTTGATGCTAGAAAACCACATGAAGTCCCCATTCCTTTTGCAACAATGCCTAAAACCAATGGAACCTTTTCCAATAAAAATGTTGAAATTCTTCGAAATATTGGAAACAATAGTTCTACTATCCTGGATGGTAATTTTGATTTTGATCTTGATGGTTGCAATATTTCTGAAGTAATTATGTTCCTACAAAATCTTGCTAGAAGTCCTAATGCTAGTGCTATGAATATGGCTTTTACAAAACACATTACAAATGCTCTCATAAAAATTAAAGAAGAAAAATTGAAACATAAAACTTCTATTCTTAGGAAATTATAAGATGGTTGGGAACCCATCATCAATATGAAAGTGAATGATTTTGATCTCAAAGCTTTATGTGATCTTGGTACTAGTGTCTCTATTATGCCTAGAAAGATTTATAAAATGCTTGATTTGCTACCATTGGAAGATTTTTATTTAGATGTTCAACTTGATGATAATGCTAAAAAGAAACTCATGGGGAGTAGTAATGATGTTCTTATTATGGTTAACAATACCTATGTCCCTGTTGATTTCTATGTTTTGGATGTTGAATGCAATGATTCTTGTCCTATTATTTTGGGAAGACCTTTTCTTAGAACTGTTGGTGCCATTATTGATATGAAGGAAGGCACCATTAAATATCAATTCCCACTCAAGAAAGGTATATAACACTTCCCCATGAAGAGAGAGAAGACACCTTTTGCCTCTCCTATTAAAACGAAATTTGATATTAATGCTTCTTCATTTGAGAATACTTGAATCTTGCTTCTTATGCCTAGCTGAAAGGCGTTAAAGAAAAGCACTATTGGGAGATAACCCAAATTATTTTTTTACTTTCAGTAAGTTTTTCTTTTTTTGAGTCTTGGAAGTTATTGCCTTAGTAATAACCTCTCCTTATCCTTTTTGTGTGGTTTTTGTGCCAAGAATAACCTCTAATGAAAGAGAAGTAAGACTTGGGAAATAAGTTGCTATCCTGAAACAGATTTTTGTGCTTCACTATAAAAAAATCATGAAAAATCTCTGTACATCGGATTGAGCTGTAATTTTCTGTGCTTATGCCCCCGGTTATTATCTAACTTTCGTTAGTTTATCCCTTTTCGATTTGAGCAACAGAAGGTCTTCGAAAAAATTGGTTTTTACCTGCTGGTCTGTTTTGACAGATTTCTGCCATTATTTGCATTTGCCTCTTAATCTCTTTCTCTTTGAGTTCTCTTTGATCACTTGAGATTTTAGAAGGAATTGCTACAGTATGTTGTGTTTTAATGGAAGTTTTACTTGTGTTGAAACTAAACCTAAAGACTTATTATCTTGAATACACTAGTATTGCTAATGAAGATTGTGTGAATGTTAGGAGCTAGGGTTCTACCGGGTATACGGCAAAGGTTGTAGGGGAAAAGGGGCATGGAGTGCGGTCGATGTCGCGGTCGCCGGTGGCTGGGCACCCTCGTGCACGAGGAGGGAGGTGGCGCAGGGAGAGGAGGCGGCTAGGGTTTAGGGTTCCAGCTCCTCGGGGAGCCTGGCAACAGAAATATTCTTATTGCTTAATTCTCCAGTAGTGTTTACATCTATTTATATAATGAAAATAAGATAACTTGTGGGATAATACCCTAATTAAGCTTGCCCATTGGGCTTCCTCTGGGTATAAGTGAGCCCGGTCATAACATCTATCCCCGCCTACGAAAACAGCTCGTCCTCGCGCTGGTAGTCGGGGTAGTGTTGGCGAAACTCATCACGCGGCTCTCAAGTGGCCTCCTCCTCCGGAAGGCCCTCCCACTGAATCAGCAAGTACCACACTCCGCGACGTAGCTGGGCTCGCAACACCTTCGCCAGGCTCGGAAGAAGATGCCCATCGGAGGTTAGAGGAAGCGCTGGCGTCGCTGCTGGTGTCTCCCCACGGTAGGGCTTTAATAGCCCCACATGGAAGATATCATGGATGCAAGCCCTAGACAGAAGCTGAAGACGGTAGGCCAGCTGCCCTATGCGCTCCAAGATGGTGAATGGCCCGGCGTAGCGAGGGCCCAGCTTGCACTTTGCACGCGGATCTAGGGACTAAGTGGAGCGGTGAAGAAGGCGCAACCACACCCAATCACCCACCGCGAACTCCAGCTCGCGGTGGTGGCCGTCATAGTAGTGCTTGGCCAGTTAGTGGGCCTGAATAAGGCGTTGCCGCACCTCAGCAAGCATCTCATCGCGGCTACGGAGAAGCTCTCCCGCCGCTTCCGTCTAGGCTGTCGCCGGGTCAACTGGCAGTATGGGCGGGGGCGGATGGCCGTAGACCACCTCGAATGGCGTGGCGCGCAGGGCTGAATGATAGGAGGTGTTGTAACAGTAATCCGCCCACGCGATCCAATCCACCCAAGCACAAGGACGATCACCTATGACACAGTGCAAATACATGGTAATCACTTTGTTGACCACCTCTGATTGACCGTCCATCTGAGGATGGAATGCCGTGCTGAACCGGAGTTTCACCCCCGCCATCCGGAAGAGATCGCGCCAAACATGCCCCGTGAACACTGGGTCTCGGTCGCTGACAATTGAAGCGGAAAATCCGTGAAGATGGACGATGCCAGTGAAGAAGGCACGAGCCACGGACATGGCAGTGTATGGATGGCTGAGCGCGATGAAGTGGGCATACTTGGAGAAGCGATCAACCACCGTGAGGATAACGGACTTGCCGCCCACCTTGGGAAGGCCCTCGATGAAGTCCATGGAGATATCAGCCCAGACCTAAGAGGGCGCCTCCAAGGGATGCAACATACCGGCCGGCCGGATCGTCTCCGTCTTGTTACGCTGGCACGTCTCACAAGACCGCACCCAGTCCCGGACCAGGGCCCGATCACCAGGGATGTAGAAGTCAGCACGGAGACGATGGAGGGTCTTCTGCACACCCTCGTGACCCACCAAGTGGGCCATCAACAGCACCTGGTGTTGGAGGTCGTCATGGTCACGCACGAAGATACGGCGCCCATGCCGGAGCAAGCCATACGCCAGGCGCCATGGCTCTTCCAAGTCTCTAGCATCAAGTCGCTGCCGAAGGAGCTGAGCGTCTGGTGCGGCCGCGGTGGCCTGATGGATGTCATTGAAGAGGGCGAAAGTGGGTCCTAAGCGGATGCAGAGCGCCGCCCCCTTGGAAGTACCGATGGCCTCGTCATGGTCGGTGTCACGGCGAGACAGGGCGTCGGCCCCGATGTGATACGTTGCAAACGTATCTATAATTTTTGATGTTCCATGCTTGGTTTATATCTACTTTCTTATGTTTTGTCCACACTTTGGAGTATTTCTATACACTTTTTGGGACTAACCTATTAACAAGATGCCATAGTGGCAGTTGGCTGTTTTCTTCTGTTTTTGGTTCCAGAAAAGTTAGAAAATTAATATTCTCGGAATTGGACCGGACAAAAGCCAAAGTCGTTATTTTCCCGGAAGACTCACGGAGCTAGAAGGAGAGACAAAGGGGGGCCACAGGGTGTCCACACCACCCCTTGGCACGGGTCCCCCCTAGCCATGCCAGGGCATGTTGTGGGCCCCCTGGCCGTCCACCGACCTTGCCCCTTCGCCTATAAGAAGCCCCTGGGAGGAAAACCCTAAATCGACCAGCCTCCATCAACTCCACCGAAGGGGAGATTCGGGGGATAGAAAGTCTCTGTTCCGGCACCCTGCCGGGACGGGGAAGTGCCCCAGGAGCCATCTCCATCAACTCCACCACCTCTCCATCGCCGTTGCTGATTCCCATGATGATGAGGGAGTAGTTCTTCCTCGAGGCTAAGGGTTCTACCGGTAGCTATATGTTCATCTCTCTCTCTATGCATGATCATATTGTGATCATGAGCTTTGTAATCAAGTAGACCTACCTTGCTACTCAAGTGCTTTAATAGATCTCTGCTCTCCCCATGTGTGTGAAAGTGACAGTGTGCACACCATGGTGGCACTTAGGCTAGAGATTACAAATACTTGTTATGAGTTATATTTGGAGTTGGATGTTTCTATGAAATTGTGGTGTTTGTTGGAACCATCTAGAGCTGAAGGTGATAGTGTGGGGTTATCTAGATGGGGAAAGCGGATTTTGAGGTGTGCTGTTATAGCCCTACCATGGATTAGCGTGTCCAACCGGAGAGTAGTTCACAATAGTATCATGAAGAGAAGATATTTATGTTGGGTCCGCAACATAGAAAAAAAAAATTTCCTACAGTGTGAACTACACGCCAAGATCTATCTACTAGGTACAAAGCAACGGGTGGACATACATCCAACAAGAACTTACCCTCGAAGATAACAAGTTTTGTTAGTGAGTAGGAACTCGTGGTTGATGTAGTCGTACACTTGCCGATCTCAAGATCGTGAGGAAGTCCGGGCGCCGCAACTCAGCAGCGCATCCGTACTCGCACACACGTTCAAGCCACCGGACAACCTCCACCTCCTCGCTCCAGCGATCCAGCGGAAGCAGCAACTCCTTCCAGACTAAATGCCACCGGGAACATGTATCTCGCTAATCTGAGACCATGGGGGAATAATTCTAGAGGGGGAGAGATCCTTCACAAGGAGGTGTGAGGATGAAGGATGGAATGGGTGGCCTTTTATAGGAGGGGGGTGCCCCCTCTCTCCATGGTCGGCGCATGGGGGGGGGGTGACCCCTCACCTCCCCCATTCATGTGGTGGTAACCCCTCCACATTAAAATGCCTCTTCACATTCCCTTTTAAAGTCTCCACTTTAAATGCATTAAATTTCTCCAAATTTAATGCTCTCTCATTTAATAAAACTCTTTTATTAAATTTATTCAGAATTTTGTTAATTACTTTAATTAACAAACATTCACATATAGCCCCTTGTAATATTTCAATATCACATGCAGAACCACTTTCTGCAATTTCACCCGAAACAATTTCCGGTTTCTATTGAAACAATTCCTGCGCTTTGCAATTCTTTCGTCTGAAACATATATGCTCCGAAATGGTGTCCGGTAATTCTTAAGTGTGCCACCCTACGGTTCGCAAATAATGCAGACATGATCGAGACCCTTCTCCGATCAATAATCAGCAACGGGACCTGGAGATCCGTACTGACTCCTACACATTCAACGATGACTTTTGTGATCGTGAGAACCTTTAACGCTTGTAACTAAATCCCTTTGTCTCTCGATATATTACATGTCCGAGATTCGATCATCGGTATCTCCATACCTAGTTTGATCTCGTTACCGACATGCACTCTTTTCTCGTTCCCGTGATATAACATTCTAGTGATCACATCACTTGCTTGCAAGCTATCTTAATGTGATATCACCGAGAGGGCCTAGAGTATATCTATCCGTCATCGGGATTGACAAATTCCACTCTTGATCCATGAGCCTCAACATAACACCTTCGTAGTACTGAACCCATCTTTATAGTCACCCTGTTATAGTGTGACGTTTGATGTTATCAAGATACTGTTCCGGTGTTAGCAATTAACATGATCTCATGGTCTAAGGATAAAGATTACTTCGTATGATGTTATAGCAATATAAACATAATGACTTGATCGTAATGCTATACTTCGGATGAATGTTCATCACATCATTCCACCAATTGTGTGACCTTGTTTTTAACAACATCCAATGTCCATGATCAGGAAACCTTGATCATCTTGTTAGTCAACAAGATAGTCTATAAGAGAGGCATAACTAGGAACCCTTTTTGTTTATTAAACACACATGTATTGATGTTTCCTGATCAATACAATTCAAGCATGTAAAATAAACATCTATCATATATAAGGAATATATAATAACAACTTTATTATTGCCTCTCAGGGCATATTTCCTTCAGTCTCCCACTTGCACTAGAGACAATAATCTAGTTCACATAGTGATAAATCTAACACCCATGGAGTTCTGGTGTTGATCATGTTTTTCCCTAGGGAGAACTTTAGTCAACGGATCTGCTACATTTAGGTCCATGTGTACTTTACAAATCTTTATATCTCCATCCTTGACATGCTCGCGGATGGAGTGAAACCGGCGCTTAAGATGTTTGGAATTCTTGTGAGACCTCGGTTCCTTTGTGTTGGCTATGGCTCCATTGTTGTCACAATATATCACCATTGGGTCCAACGCACTGGGAACCAGACCTAGTTCCGTAATGAACTCTTTCATCCAAACCGCCTCCTGCGCTGCTTCTGAAGCAGCAACATATTTCGCCTCCGTCGTTGATCCAGCCACCACAGGTTGTTTGGAACTCCTCCAACTAACTGCTGCTCCGATCAAGAGAAATACGTATCCGGATTGAGAGTTAGAGTCATCCGAATCGGTGTCAAAGCTAGCATCGACATAACACTTAGCGACTAGCTCTTCTTCACCTCCGTATATAAGAAACATATCCTTATTTCTTCTCAAGTACTTGAGGATGTTCTTTACCGCTATCCAGTGTTCCGAACCTGGATCAGATTGGTACCTACTGGTCAAACTAATAGCATGTGCCACATCCGGTCTTGTACATAGCATGGCATACATAATAGAGCCTATGGCCGAGGCATAGGGGATCTTATCCATCATCTCTCTTTCTTCCGTCGTAGCCGGACTTTTTGTGTTACTCAATGTCTTGTCTTGCAACATAGGTAAGAACCCCTTCTTACTTTTGTCCATATTAAACTTCTTTAATATCTTATCAAGGTATGTACTCTGTGATAGACCAATTAGGCGCCTTGATCTATCTCTATAGATTTTAATGCCTAATATATATGACGCTTCACAAAGGTATTTCATCGAAAATTTGCTATTTAGATAACTTTTAACACTGTTTAAAAGATCTATATCATTTCCAATCAATAATATGTCATCCACATATAATATCAGAAATGCCACATTGCTCCCACTCACTTTCTTGTAAATACAAGCCTCTCCATAAGTTTGGACAAATCCAAACTCTTTGATCACCTCATCAAAGCGGAGATTCCAACTCCGGGATGCTTGCTTCAGTCCATAGATGGATTGCTGAAGTTTGCATACCTTATTAGCATCCTTAGGATCGACAAAACCCTTAGGTTGTATCATATATAGCTCTTCTTCAATATTACCATTGAGGAACGCAGTTTTGACATCCATCTGCCATCTTTCATAATTGAAATATGCAGCAATTGCTAACATAATCCTAACCGACTTAAGCATCGCTACGGGAGATAATGTCTCATCGTAGTCAACTCCTTGAATTTGTCGAAACCCCTTTGTGACAAGTCGAGCCTTATAGATGGTCACATTACCATCAGCATCAGTTTTTCTTTTGAAAATCCATTTATTATCAATGACCTTTCGATCGTGAGGTAAGTCCACCAAGTTCCAAACTTGGTTCTCGTACATGGATTCCATCTCGGATTTCATGGCTTCCAGCCATTTGTTGGAATCCGGGATCATCATCGCTTCTTCATATGTCGCAGGGTCATCCATTTCATCAACCATGAAATTCACAACAGGATTGCCGTACAGTTCAGGAGCTGCACGTGTCCTGCTTGACCTGCGAGGTTCGGTAGTGTCCTCTTTCGGAGTTTCATGATCATTATCATTAGCTCTCTCTTCATCAGGTGAAGTCAACTCCGAAACAACTTCCGGTGCTGCGCCACTCGCCATTCCATGAAGAGAAGGTTCAATAACCTCTTCGATTCTACCTTCCGACTACTCACACCTTTCGAAACTCCTTCTCAAGAAAGGATCCATTCTTGGCAACAAAAACCTTGCCCTCGGATCTGTGATAGAAGGTATACCCAATTGTTTCCTTAGGGTATCCTATGAAGATGCATTTTTCCGCTTTGGGTTCGAGTTTATCTGGTTGAAGTTTCTTCACATAAACATCGCATCCCCAAACTTTAAGAAATGACAGCTTAGGTTTGTTTCCAAACCATAATTCATACGGTGTTGTTTCAACGGATTTAGATGGTGCCCGATTTAAAGTGAATGCAACTGTTTCCAGTGCATAACCCCAAAATGACAGTGGCAAGTCAGTCAGAGACATCATAGATCGAACCATATCCAATAAGGTACGATTATGACGTTCCGACACACCATTACGTTGTGGTGTTCTGGCAGGCGTGAGTTGTGAAACTATTCCACACTCTTTAATGTGTGTGCTAAACTCGTAACTTAGATACTCTCCTCCACGGTCAGACCGTAGCAATTTGATCTTTCTATTACGATGATTTTCCACTTCATTTTAAAATTCCTTGAACTTTTCAAAAGTTTCAGACTTGTGTTTCATCAAATAGATATACCCGTATCTACTCAAATAATCTGTGAAAGTAACAAAATAACGATATCCACCTCGCGCCGACACACTCATTGGTCCACACACATCAGTACGTATGATTTCCAATAGATCTGTCGCCCGTTCCATTGAACTGGAAAACAGCATTCTAGTCATCTTGCCCATAAGGCATGGCTCACATGTATCAAATGATTCAAAATCAAGTGATTCCAAAAGTCCATCAGAATGGAGTTTCTTCATGCGTTTAACGCCAATATGACCTAGACGGCAGTGCCACATATATGTAGACATATCATCATCAAGTTTAATCTTTTTAGCATTAACATTATGAATGTGTGTAATATTAATATCGAGATCTATCAGAAATAAACCATTCAACATAGGTGCATGACCATAAAAGATATCATTCTTATAAATCGAACAACCATTGTTTTCAGATTTAAAGGAATGACCACTTTGCATCAAACACGATCCAGATACAATGTTCATGCTCAGTGCAGGCACTAAATAACAAATATTTAGGTTTATAACTAATCTCGTTGGCAAATGGAGAGGTAGCGTCCCGACGGCGATCACATCAACTTTTGATCCATTGCCGACCCGCATCCTGACCTCATCCCTTGCTAGTTGTCGCTTGTTCCGTAGCCCCTGAACCGAGTTACATATATTAGCAACCGATCCCGTATCAAATACCCAGGTGCTACTGCGAGTACTAGTCAAGTACACATCAATAACATGTATATCACATATACCTTTGTTTGCCTTGCCGGACTTCTTGTCCGCCAAATACTTGGGGCAGTTGCGCTTCCAATGGCCAGTCCCCTTCCAATAGTAGCACTCGGTGTCAGACTTAGGGCCAGCTCGGGGTTTCTTTTCAGGCGTGGCAATAGAATTGCCATCCTTCTTTCCCTTGTGCTTGCCTTTCTTGTCTTTCTTGAAACCGGTGGTCCTATTGATCATCAACACTTGATGTTCTTTCCTAATCTCCACTTCTGCAGTCTTAAGCATTGACAAAAGCTCGGGAAGAGACTTCTTCATGCCCTGCATATTATAGTTCATCACGAAGCTCTTGTAGCTAGGTGGCAAAGATTGGAGAACACGATGTATGCCTAAGTCAACGGGAATCGTTATTCCCAAGGACACAAGCTTATCGGCGTACCCAGACATTTTGAGTACGTGCTCACTAACGGAGCTATTTTCCTCCATCATGCAGCTAAAGAACTTTTATGTAGCATTATAACTCTCTACGGCAGCATGGGTATCGAAAATCATTTTCAATTCTCCCATGGTATCAAAGGCATTGCCATTTTCGAAACGCTTTCGAAGTTCTGGCTCTAGCCCATACAGAATGCCGCAATGAACTAAGTTGTGGTCCTCCTGACGAGGCACATAGACATTCTTTTCCTCCTCAGGGTCATCCGGAGCTGGTGGGGGGCCTAGCGGCGCATCTAGCACATATTGCTTTTGTGCAGCAGTGAGGAGAATCCTCAAATTTATAGCCCAGTTGGTGAAGTTGCTACCATTCGTAGCAAGTTTCTCTTTCTCCATGAACACATTGAAATTAAAAGCAGGTGGTGCCATCTACAACAGAATTTGTAAAGTTTATTTAGACTAAGTTTATGATAGATTGAGTTCAACTAATCCAAATTACTAATGAACTCCGACTCAAAATCGACATCCCTCGTGTCCTTTTGGTGATTACATGAACCAAATCCACTACACCAAGTCCGGTCATCACGTGAGTTGATGTAGCTTCAAAGGCGAGCATCTATATGGGCATCATATCAACTATATGACTCATGCTTAACCTTTCAGTCCGTGTTCCGAGGCCATGTCTGTACATGCTAGGCTCGCCAAGTAAGAACCTTAGTATTCGCGTGTGTAAAACCGTCTTACACCCGTTCCTATGAAAGCGTAGATTCGAGTACACCCGATCATCACGTGATGTCTCGAAACACGATCCACAGAACGATGCATACTAAAGGAAGAACACATTTTTATCTTGATATCTAAATGAGGGATCATCTTATAATGCTACCAAAAACGCCAAACTAGCAGTATAAGATGCAAACATCTAATGTGTAAAGTGAGATGATATGGTCCATGCATTTGATCTCTATCACTTGCATCGTGGTATGATCTCTATCATTCCTTTGTGTGTAAGGCCAAGGTCTATGGAACATACACGTTGAGTGTGTTGTAAGAGTATCTATCATACATCTACTTACAACAATACCATATCAATACACTAGCCCAGCAACAGTCTAAACTAGACGCCTCTAATTTATCAATTGCAAGTTTTACGTGGCTTAGGGATTTTGGAGATAGAACCGTTCTCACCTACGAACATGAACCACAACTAGGATAACTAAGTTATTAGAAACTCGTTGTAAATCAGATATTGACTATAGTAGGAGAGACAGACACCCGCCAGCCACTTATGCAAAACAAGTTGCATGTCAGTCGTGGAACTGGTCTCATGTACGATGACATGTAAGGTTCGTCCAGGCCGCTTCATCCCACTATGCCACCAATATCCAAAATACATAGTAGATGCAATAACATGATCATCATCGCCCACATATAAACATATGTGTACTACCCGTGCAAAGCACCTACGCATAGATCAGGCTCTGATACCACTGTTGGGTCCACAGCATAGAAAACAAAAAATTTCCTACGGTGTGAACTACACGCCAAGATCTATCTACTAGGTACAAAGCAACGGGTGGACATACATCCAACGAGAACTTATCCTCGAAGACAATGAGTTTTGTTAACGAGTAGGAACTCGTGGTTGATGTAGTCGTACACTTGCTGATCTCAAGATCGTGAGGAAGTCCGAGTGCCGCAACTCAGCAGCGCATCCATACTCGCACACACGTTCAAGCCACCGGACAACCTCCACCTCCTCGCTCCAATGATCCAGGGGAAGCAGCAACTCCTTCTAGACGAAATGCCATCGGGAACATGTATCTCGCTAATCCGAGACCATGGGGGAATAATTCTAGAGGGGGAGAGAGATCCTTCACAAGGAGGTGTGAGGATGAAGGAGGGAATGGGTGGCCTTTTATAGGATGAGGGGGGGGGGGTGCCCCCTCTCTCCATGGCCGGCGCATGGGGGGGTGACCCCTCACCTCCCCCATTCATGTGGTGGTAACCCCTCCACATTAAAATGCCTCTTCACATTCCCTTTTAAAGTCTCCACTTTAAATGCATTAAATTTCTCCAAATTTAATGCTCTCTCATTTAATAAAACTCTTTTATTAAATTTATTCAGAATTTTGTTAATTACTTTAATTAACAAACATTCACATATAGCCCCTTGCAATATTTCAATATCACATGCAAAACCACTTTGTGCAATTTCACCCGAAACAATTTCCGGTTTCTATTGAAACAATTCCTATGCTTTGCAATTCTTTTGTCTGAAACATATGTGCTCCAAAATGGTGTCCGGTACCTCTTAAGTGTGCCACCCTACGGTTCGCGAATAATGCAGACATGATCGAGACCCTTCTCCGATCAATAATCAGCAGCGGGACCTGGAGATCCGTACTGACTCCTACACATTCAACGATGACTTCTGTGATCGTGAGAACCTTTAACGCTTGTAACTAAATCCCTTTGTCTCTCGATATATTACATGTCCGAGATTCGATCATCGGTATCTCCATACCTAGTTTGATCTCGTTACCGACATGCACTCTTTTCTCGTTCCCGTGATATAACATTCTAGTGATCACATCACTTGCTTGCAAGCTATCTTAATGTGATATCACCGAGAGGGCCTAGAGTATATCTATCCGTCATCGGGTTTGACAAATTCCACTCTTGATCCATGAGCCTCAACATAACACCTTCGTAGTACTGAACCCATCTTTATAGTCACCCTGCTACGGTGTGATGTTTGATGTTATCAAGATACTCTTCCGGTGTTAGCAGTTAACATGATCTCATGGTCTAAGGATAAAGATTACTTCGTATGATGTTATAGCAATATAAACATAATGACTTGATCGTAATGCTATACTTCGGAAGAATGTTCATCACATCATTCCACCAATGGTGTGACCTTGTTTTTAACAACATCCAATGTCCATGATCAGGAAACCTTGATCATCTTGTTAGTCAACAAGATAGTCTATAAGAGAGGCATAACTAGGAACCCTTTTTGTTTATTAAACACACATGTATTGATGTTTCCTGATCAATACAATTCAAGCATGTAAAATAAACATCTATCATATATAAGGAATATATAATAACAACTTTATTATTGCCTCTCAGGGCATATTTCCTTCAGTCTCCCACTTGCACTAGAGACAATAATCTAGTTCACATAGTGATAAATCTAACACCCATGGAGTTCTGGTGTTGATCATGTTTTGCTCTAGGGAGAACTTTAGTCAACGGATCTGCTACATTTAGGTCCATGTGTACTTTATAAATATTTATATCTCCATCCTTGACATGCTCGCGGATGGAGTGAAACCGACGCTTAATATGTTTGGAATTCTTGTGAGACCTCGGTTCCTTTGTGTTGGCTATGGCTCCATTGTTGTCACAATAGATCACCATTGGGTCCAACACACTGGGAACCACAACTAGTTCCGTAATGAACTCTTTCATCCAAACCGCCTCCTGCGCCGCTTCTGAAGCAGCAACATATTCCGCCTCCGTCATTGATCCAGCCACCACAGGTTGTTTGGAACTCCTCCAACTAACTGCTGCTCCGTTCAAGAGAAATACGTATCCGGATTGAGACTTAGAGTCATCCGGATCGGTGTCAAAGCTAGCATCGACATAACACTTAGCGACTAGCTCTTCTTCACCTCCGTATATAAGAAACATATCCTTAGTTCTTCTCAAGTACTTGAGGATGTTCTTTACCGCTATCCAGTGTTCCGAACCTGGATCAGATGAGGCAGAAGTCCCGGATAAATTTCCGGTAGTACCCTGCGAGCCCCAGGAAACCGCGAAGGGCTCGCGGCGAGTGCGGCGTCAGACAACCCGCGACGACCGCCACCTTGTCGACATCCATAGCCACCCCTCGGCCGAGATGACGTGGCCGAGGTAGATGACCGAAGGCGTCCCGAACAAGCACTTAGAGCGCTTAAGGTGAAGATGATGCGTGATATGTTGCAAACGTATCTATAATTTTTGATGTTCCATGCTTGTGTTATATCTACTTTCTTATGTTTTGTCCACACTTTGGAGTATTTTATACACTTTCCGGGACTAACCTATTAACAAGATGCCATAGTGCCAGTTGCCTCTTTTCTGCTGTTTTTGGTTCCAGGAAAGTCAGAAAATGAATATTCTCGGAATTGGACGGGACAAAAGCCAAAGTCAATATTTCACCGAGGGGAACACGGATCCAGAAGACAAGATGGAGAGGGGCCAGGGGACGGCCACACCACCTGGCCATGCGGCCAGGCCTGGCCCGTGCTAGGGGGTGGTGCTGCCACCTAGGGCACCCCCTCGGCCTCCCCTTTCTCCTATAAAGAGCCTCCAATACAGAAACCCTAAGTACCCAATCAAAATTCTACGAAAGAGTCTGTAGCCACCGTCATCTCCATCCCTAGATCGGGAGGGATTTGAAGCTCTTCCCGGCACCCTGCTGGAGGGGAGAATTCACCCCGGAGGCCTTCTTCATCACCATGCCTGCCTCCGGTGTTATGCGTGGATAGTTCATCCGTGGACTATGGGTCCATGTAGTAGCTAGATGGTTAGTTCTTCTCCTTTGTGCTACCATTTCTAGATCTTGTGAGCTCCGTTCATGATCAAGATCATCTATTTGTAATCTTACATGTTGTGTTTGCGGGGATCCGATGGATATTGAGATGCTATTTCAGATTGATTATTGATTCTATCATGTCTTTGTTATTTGTGATCTCGCATTCTCTCCATTGTTAGTAGCTATCTTGGCCGAGTAGATGCTAGCAACTCCAAGAGGGACTATTTATGCTCGATAGTGGGTTCATGCCTCTAGGAATCTGGGGAAGTGACAGAAATCTCTAAGGTACTAGATGTGCTGTTGCTACTAGGGAGAAAACAACAATCCTTTGTTCATAGAACAATCGTATTGTTTACTTTACATGCAATGTAGATTGCAATTATCTGTTGCTTGCAACTTAATACTGGAAGGGGTTCAGATGATAACCTGAAGGTGGATTATTAGTCATAAATGTAGTTGGATTACGGTCTATGTATAATGTTGTAATGCCCAATCAAATCTCATAGGAGTCAAGATGATTAGTATATGCATGTATGCTTTCTCGGTGTTTGTCAATTGCCCCGCTGTAATTTGTTCACCCAACATGTCATCTATCTTAAGGAGAATCACCACTAGTGAACTATGGACCCTGGTCCTTTCTTTTACTATCAATCTACAATCTACTTACTATTTTCTATTTACTTTCTGCAAGCAATTACTATCTTGCACACAATACGTTTAATCCTTTCTTTTCAGCAAAACCGGTGAGATTGACAACCTCACTGTAAGAAGTTCTGTGGTTGTGTTGTGCAGGATTCCAAGTTGGAAACAACACCTTGGAGGTGTTTCCTTGTTCCTACTAGTTCGATAACCTTGGTTTCATAACTGAGGGAAAACTTGTTGTTGTGCTCATCATACCTTCCTTTTGGGGTTCTCCAACGAGCTCGAATATATTTTGACCCATCAAGCTATTTTTCCGGCGACGTTGCCGGGGAGTCAAGGACATCTTCACAAGGGGAGTCTCTCATAACCAATCTCTTTACTTTGTTTTATTTGTTTTGCTTAGTTTATTTCTGCTTTGTTTGCTTGTTTCTTTATCAAAAACACAAAAAAAGAGTGTACTAGTTTGCTTTTTATATTAAAAACAAAAAAAATATTATTAGTTCCTACCTTAAGTTTTCATTATGTCTAGCATTGCTCCAATCACTATGTCACCTGAGGAAATGATGTTTACTTTCAAACAAGGAATTTAAGAGAGTTTCAAAGAAGCTTGGTCTAGAATCTCTGATTTGCTTGAAAAAACTGAACCTAAAATGACTCAAAGCTTGTTTCTTAGCAGTTTTTACTTTGGAACTGCTCTTTACTATAGATACGCTTTGGATGCTGTAGTGGGAGGAGATTTCCTCCAATGCAATGAGGATGAAGCTTTTAATGCCATAAAGAAGTTGGTCTTAACATATAACTTCCCTACCAAATCGGATTCTTCCTTTATAAACATATTTGCTAGATTGAACACTCTTGAGACCCGCACTGCTAGTTTAAAAGAATGCTACAACGTGCTTAGAGAGCATCATGATTATGTTCCAATAAATTCTGAACCCTCAAAATGGCTTCCTACAGTAAAAATTGTTATAAATAATGAAACTTTTCATGCATGCTGTGGTATCATGTCTGAATTCTATCTTATGCCTAAAGATATCTATGAATCTATGAGTCTTTCGGGTATTTCTAAAGGGGGAGAAGCAATATATCTTGATAATAATGCCACAATATTACCCATTGGAATAGCTGAAGTAGTGTTTAGAAATATTCTAGGGAAAGTGGTGTCTACTGATTATCTTGTTATTGAATGTGTAGGAAAAGGACAAATCACACTTGGAAGATCCCAACTTAAACTCCTTGGAACAACAATAGAGGTGGAGAATGGCATCATGCACTTTGCTTCCCCACCGAACAATCATACGTTCCCCAAGTATAAGAATAAAAGTATGAGAGGTAAGGGTAAGAAATTTGGTTTTAATGCTTCTTCATTTGCGAATACTTGATTCCTTTCTTGCTTCTTATGCCTAACTTAAAGGCATTAAACAAAAAGTACTTTTTGGGAGATAACCCAAAAGTTTTAGCTGAGTCTTGGAAGTTATTGCTTCAGTAATAACCTCTTCTTATCATTTTTATTTGCTTTTTATGCCAAAAATAACCTCTAATGAGAGGAAAGTAAGATTTGGGAAAGTTGGTGTCCCGAAACAGATTTTTGTGCTTCGCTGTAAAAAATTCATGAAAAATCTCTGTACGTCGGTTTGAGCTATAAGTTTTTGTGCTTCTCCCCCAGGTTGTTATCCAACTTTCGTTAGTTAAACACTTTAACAGAAGGTCTTCGAGAAAATCGGTTTCTAACTGCTGGTCTGTTTTGTCAGATTTCTGGCATTATTTGCATTTGCTTCTTATTGATTCCTTTTTGGGTTCTTTTTGGGGAAATTGAGATTTTTGAAGGAAGTGCTACAATAGCTTTTGTTTTAATGGAAGTTTAACTTATGTTGGAACTAAACCAAAAGACTTATTATCTTGAGTACACTAATGTTCCTAATGAAGATTGTGTGAAGTTTTGTATGAAGGAAATTTTCAGGTGTAAGGGAAGAATGATGTAATGAGATGAAGAATGGACAAAAGATCAAGCTTGGTGATGCCACCCCGTGTCACCCCTAGAAATATTCAAGAAGTACAAGCGTCAAAGCTTGGGGATGCCCAAGGCATCCCCTTCTTCATCAATAAAAATCTCATGTTTCTTCCAAACACTTCATTTTTATTGTTTCATGCACAGTTGGGTTGTTCTTGGAGCGTCTTCATTTTTTTGGTTTTCGTTTGCTTAGTTTGCTTAGTTTGCTTGAATAAATTGGTTGGACCCCTCATTCATGCATTATTTTTCAAATAAGATTGGTTTGGATTGGAAAAGAGTAGGAAAGTTCATGCTTAAGTGGTAAAAAGGAGCTTGTTTTTTACTTTGACTTAGACTTTATCATGTCATGCTTGATATTGTTTTAGCTTTATGCTTAGTGATTTTTGCTGTAGCATGACATGTTATAAACAATTGAGATTGCTTAATGTGCCTTGAAAGAATCATGCGTTGTTTTAGCATATTAAAGCATAGTATTGTGGTATTCTCCTTTGATGCTTTATTTGGGTTGACTTGGCGCATGCTCGCACCATGTTAAGACTATCCCAAGTCACCGTAGCCTCTATGATCATTTATTTTTCGTCTTTTAATATCACTTTATGCTTTAATTAATAATGTTTTGTCGCTCTTCATGATTATGGCCATTATTGCTCTCATAGTTGGTCGCTCCCAGTCTTTTGCTAGCCTCCATAACCAAGTATGAGTTCCACTCATGCATCCAACTCTGAATAAAACCAAGTTATTCCAAAGAGTCCACCATACCTACCTATTAGCATTTGCTATTCCAAGTATATTCATGTTTTTATCTACCTTTTGAATTAAACTTTTTATGTGAAAATTAGTGATTAAAGCTCTCACGAACTTGATGGCACACTTTACTTTTCTTGCCCCTAATAAACTTGAACCATTGTGTCATCTATGTTGTATATGTTGCACTTATACGTTGGGAATTAGCAGAACCATGCTGTCATGGGGAACGCTTTCAACATTGCACTTGTACATTGTACCCAGTTGATATCATGCTCTTTTGTTTATGGATGTCGTCGAAAGGGGAACTTGTAAGTCCATGGAGTTATGTATGTGTGTTAGAGAAACACCCGGGCTGCTGGTCTAATCCATGCCTAATCATGGTGGAAACCTGCAGCGTAACCATAATGAGCAATCTATGAAGCATTCTTCTTATAAAAAAAGAGATAGAGATTGATAAAAAGAAAAAAAATATGAGAAAAGAGGAAAGAGAGAAAAAAGCACCATTTTCCCATGGTAAATAAGAAGATTGCTGAGATGCTTATTGTCTGCTTGCCTTGTCATTTTGATATGGGGATTCTTCCGTATCATCGGGCAAGGGGTACCCCGTTGGCGGTTCTCTATGATACACATGTACTTACTATGACAAGAACTTACTAGTAACTAAACTTGAGTAGCATGAGGAGCGACCCTCGTATTTAAGGGACATGAGATTGCCAACTTATACTTTGTGTCAACGCCCGGATTTTTAATCCCAGATGCCTGTTATGTCATACATCGCAATCCCAGGATTACCATTTTTGCGAGACATAACAGATTTGATATCACAGTACATCATCCATTACAAACCATAATAAGGTTTTACACAAATAAAGGATCTCATGATCCAGTCTTAATACAAACAAGCAGCAAAATAATAAGCATAGCAGTGGGCTCCATCTTCAGCATCAGAAGCAATGCTGACGATGGGAGATGATCCTAGTTGTCGTAGCCGTCCTGATGTCCTTCTTCCGGATAGTCCTCCTCATAGTCTGGCCACGGGAATAGCCAGGGACAAAGCCATGAGTACTCTTTAAGTACTCTCAAACTATCACTAACAAGTAAGGTAGTTCTAGTAGGAATGCTAAGTTTTAAGTTTATTTGCAAAGTTAAGTTTGAAACCTAAGATGAGTTCAGAAACAAAGAAAGATAAAATAAAGTTCTAAATCACCTAAGTGGGAACTTAGTTTTCATAGTCACAACCCTGTTGTGGTCAAGTCAAGTCACAAATAATTTTGAAAACATCTGACAATGGAACGGTATGGCCACTCCAACCGTCCATGACCGCGGACGCGGCTATTTGAATAGTTTGACACTCTGCAGTGGTGGTACACTTTCACCACAAAATTTGATACATCCATCAGGGATAACCCTGAATCATCATACTTAGTATGCGGATAATCAATCATAACCTTTCCTTTACACACCCTAGTATAAGCATCTCTCCTATGAGCTTGGCCTCCCAGCCATGGCCATCTGCCATCCTGGGCAATGCATAGGTGGAAAACATCAAGAGGTAGCCTCAGCTCAAACCTCTCCCGCGAGGGAACCCATACTAATGCATATAAACTTCCCGCTAAGCCTTACCCAATTCAGGTATTGTGGTCGTATGGTATAATTGGAATGGTATCACATCCGAACCCAACCATCAATTTTTATAAAGGGCTAAGGCTCATGTCTCAACATTTTCACCATCATAAACCATTTGTGTTTCTCAACACATGTCAAAACATCTGAATAGAATGACTCATCATTCCAAGGTTTTCATAATCATTTTCACCAAGTATTCCCATCTAAAGTGATCAAGTTTTATGCTTGGCAAAGGTTACTAAGTTAAGAGTGTTCACTAAGGTGGGATGATAATCTCAATCTCATGCCATAGAATGACATCTAGTATAGGCCAAGTTTTATACTCTTTATGCTATCTATACTACTTTCTAAAATCTCACAAAGCATTACTAAAAGTAAAGAAACTTTGGTAAAGAAGAAGGTAAAACTTGTAAGTAAAACTTGGAATGGGTATAAATCTAAAGGTATAACCAAAGCATGCCTAGTGCATCTTGCTTAGGTTAATTTTCATCCAGTGATGGCTTGCCTTGATTGGTGCAGTGATTGAAGTTCTCTTCGTCTTCTTCGGGGTAGAACTCCTCCTCCTCGTAGACTTGGTCAGTACTATCGTCTATAAATACATACGGGGTACACAATCACCAAACAATACTTAACTAGTCTATTTACCACACTAAGGCACACACTTGATGATTTAGCATCATCACAATCATCATAAGATTTAAAGAACTAGTTTCATTTATTTTATTGAGAAAAGTAATTTCTACTCATTGAAATTAATTAACATTTAATATTCTCCAATTAAAATATGGGATCATGTGGACACATGTCATCGCCACATATTCTAATGCATGGGAATGTGATCTAAATGATTGATCACATTTCAATAAGTTTAGGTTTATTATTTAAATGATTTAAAGTGCCTAGAAATGCCTATATAGCATTATCTTGGTACTAGTCCAAAGTCACTACATGCAAACCTAAATATTATTACATATTCAGATAGGTATTTTCAAATGTGATTTTTGAAAGTTGGAATCAACTCAAAAGCTATTATGGTTGATTTTTGAAAAATGTTTGAATATAAAAAGTCTCTGTTTTGTTATTTTTGCTATATGTGATCTCTAACTCCAATTGGTTTAAATCCAACAGGCATGGATAGAGATTTTAATTATCTTTCTAGCGAAATTTGAAGCATGCATTTTGGTTAAGTGGATCTCTCTGAACTAATTTTTAAACAAGTGGACAGAATATGGTTTAACTCTAAATAGAAAAACATCTATTTGAATTTGTGGGCTAGCGCGGGAACACTAACGGGCCGGCCCAGTGGTGCTCTGCGGCGTAGAGGGCAACTGATAGGCTGGTCCCGCACGTCAGCGACACATCAAACGCGAAGCAGTACAGGGCACTCTCAGTGCTACGATTAAAAGGTGAATCAACGGCTGAGGATCGTCGTCCCCGGCGAATAGGTCGCCGGCGAGAGTTAACCCTAGCGACACGGTGGGGGTACGTGGGGGCTTACCGGGGCTCCAGCTAGGCATGGCGATGGGGGCGATCGAACTGGGGGACGACGACGGTTCTAGGCGTGGTCGCGGTGGCTCCTGGGGCAGTCGCAATCAGCGGGGCCCTTCTCCTCCAGTAGTGGCCAGCTCCGGTGGAATTCCGGCGACTGAGGGCTCGATTGGCTCCGGGGAGAAGTGGGGAAGGCTTAGTGGTGAGAGGGGAGGTGAGTGGTGTGCATAATGAGGCTGGGGTTGGCCTCCTTTTATAGGCTCGACGGTGAGGCAGTGCGGCATGGCCAGGCGACGGTGGCGACATGGCTACGGGCTGCTAGAGGCGTGGCTACGAGTGGCGATCAATGTGCGGCCTCCTGGCGGTCCTCTACGGCGTAAAGGTGCTGCTAGGGGTGGTGGCAATTGGTCGGGCGCGACTCGTGCTCTGAGCGGCAGAGGCGGCGTTCGGCACGGCATTCGACGCGGCGTGCGGTGGCTGCGGGTCAAACAACAGCGAGTGGGGATGTCTGGGGGCATGCTGGTGTTAAGGCAGGTGTGCGCGTGCGAGCTGAGGGCAAGGCGAGGTCTGTGCGAGGCTGTCGGGGGCGGCGCATTGGCACAGTCTATGCATGGTGCAGAGGCGGAGAGCGCGGCGGTTTGTGGGTGGTCCAGGGCTTGGCAGGGCTCGGGGCAGGGACAGAGAGGGGCAGTAGGGTGCGATGATCGTCCTAGACATGGTGGGATAGAGAGAGGTGGCCTGCTGCGAGCTGTCCATGCTCGACTGGCGGGCATGGCCTTGGGGTGGCTCGGCACTTCTGCTAGCGGCGAAGGAGGGTGTTGTCTGGGGCTGGGTTAGGTGCTAGGGAGACAGAGGGGAGATGATAGGGTCAAATGGGGGACAAGACTTTGATTAATCAACAATATTAGTTAGGCGGATTATTTGGTGATCACTAGGTGTTTGACACAATGGCCGCAAGAAATTCAAATTTGAATTTTGAAAAGATTTTTGGTGTGTGACTTGATCTTATGCTTGGTAGTCTTTGTTTGCTTGGGTAGGCAAGGGGAGTTCATTTGAGGGGTTTTTGAAAAAGTGGGATCTATGCATATGTAAAGGATTCACTTTTCAAATGTCATTTAAATTGTCTTGCTAAAGATTTCTGTAAGATTTCAAAATGGGACTTGGTAGATCTTTACTTATACTAGCAAGGGGTGAAAAGAGTTGAGAATGTTTCTGTTTGAAATTGACTTCTAGGAACACCTAAAGTGGCCTAGTGGATTAAAATGGCCAAAGTGACCATTTGGTCTTTTTATTCTTATTTGATTTCTTTTTCTTTGGATTTTGTTTGTGAATGATCTAGACGATGTGGCATTCACCTTTGTATCATTTTACAACCATTAGAACAATCAAACATGGCATTTTCAAACAATTCTATATTAATGCAAACACACATGCATTCATAAATATTTTTAATAATGAAAAGTTTCTGTTAACCCTAAATTGGGTGATTTGGATCTTGATAACCTTGATTAAAGTTTTGGGATGTTACAAACCCTCCCCCTTAAACAAAATCTTGTCCCGAGATTTAAGAAAAACTAGGAACTAAAGAGATCTGGAAACTCAGTCCTAATGTAATCTTCTCGCTCCCAAGTGGCTTCTTCTTTGATGTGGTTGCTCCATTGGATCTTGAGAAATTTGATACTCCGGGTCCTGGTGGTTCTGAAGGCTTCTTCCAAGATACGGATGGGCACTTCACGATACGTCAGATCCTTGTTGATATCAATGGTTTGGTGATCGATGTTTTTGAACACTTCAGTCTTCTCTGGTACTTGTAAGCATTTGCAAAGTAACGAGATATGGAACACATTGTGGACGGCTGACATCTCCTCTGGCAGTTCCAGTTGATACGATACTTCTCCTCGATGATTCAGAATCTTGAAGGGTCCGATATATCTGGGGGCTAACTTTCCTTTCAGACTAAAACGTTGCATTCCCTTCAATGGAGAAACCTTGAGATACACAAAATCTCCGACGTTGAAAGTCAGGTCTCTACGTCTCTTGTCTGCATAACTCTTCTATCTGGATTGGGCGGTCTTGAGGTGCTCATGGACTTTGTGAACCTTCTCTTCAGCTTCTCGTAGGTTGTCGGGTCTGAAAATCTGACTCTCTCCTACTTGCGACCAATTCAAAGGGGTACGACACTTTCTTCCATATAGGAACTCAAATGGTGCCATTTGCAATCTGGCTTGATAACTATTGTTGTATGAGAACTCTGCGAAAGGCAGAAAATCTTCCCATTTTGATCCATACTCTAGCACACAAGCTCTTAACATATCTTCTAAGATCTGGTTGACTCTTTCAGTCTGTCCGTCGGTCTGCGGGTGATAAGCTATGCTGAAATTCAACTTGGTCCCTAATCCTTCTTGGACTTTCTACCAAAATCTCGAGGTAAATTGGGTTCCTCGATCCTAAACTATGGTCTTGGGAGTTCCATGCAGACTGACAATTCTATCAATGTACAACTCTGCTAGCTTCGAACTCTGGTAGGTTGTCTTGACAGGTATAAAATGGGCTACCTTGGACAGTCTATCAACTATGAACCAGATTGAGTCATTTCCCCTACTAGATGTAGGCAAACCGGTGATAAAGTCCATTTCGATGGAATCCCATTTCCATTCCGGAATCTACAATGGTTGCAACAATCCTGCGCGTCTCTGATGTTCCATTTTGACTTTCTGACATATATCACACTTGGCGATGTAGCTTCCGATTTCTCTCTTCATTTTGTGCCACCAAAATTGCTCCTTCAAATCCTGATACATCTTTGTTCCTCCGGGGTGGATAGAATAAAGAGTATCATGAGCTTTTTGCATAATAAATTGCTTCAGCTCCGAATCTGCTGGCACGCAGATACGTCCTTTGTACCATAGAACTTCTTCTTCGTCTTTGGTGAATCCAGGTACTTTTCCTATACCAATACGACGCTTGATTCTGTCGATGCTTGTATTTCCCTTCTGGGCTTCCTTGATTTGACTGATTAAAGTAGGTTGAAGTTCAATGCTAGCTAAAAATCCTTTGCTAACTAGCTCTGTTCTAAACTGCTCCAACTCTTCATGCAAACTTGGCTAGTTCACTTTGATCACGGTGTTTAACCTACATGGCCATCTGCTAAGAGCATCTGCTACCACATTGGCTTTGCCGGGGTGATAGTGAATGTCAAGGTCATAAACCTTGATTAACTCTATCCATCTCCTTTGCCTCATATTCAGCTCCTTGTGAGTGAAAATATACTTCAAGCTCTTGTGATCTGAATAAATCTCACAGCGATTACCCATAAGGTAATGACACCATGTCTTCAAGGCTAAAACTACAGCTACTAATTCAAGATCATGGGTAGGGTAGTTTTGCTCATGCTGCTTGAGTTGTCTGAATTCATCTCTCATTCTGGTGACTAAACCTTGCGGCACATGGGTGCGACTGAACTTGACCTTGAAAGCTTCCCACGTCATCACTTGACCGTGGTTCATTGTACGGGTGCTGTTCCACCATGCTCTTGCATCTCTTGCCAGATAGTGGGTGGCAATTAGAACTTTCTCGTTGGCGTCCACTCTTGCGACTTCTAGGTTATTCTCCATGGTCTGTAACCAATCATCAACATCCAACGGGTCTTCAGACTTGCTAAATATAGGGGGATTGGTATTCTAGAAGTTCTTGAGTTTGGATCCATGATGATCCTGATTTCCATGGCCTTGATTATTATGGGCCATCTGGGCGATCTGTTGCGGGGTGGCTAGGTTGTCTTGGCGCTCTGCTCTACTAGCTTCACGGTCTGAAACTAGCATCTGCAGAATCTGCAGCATTAGATCCTGCGATGAGCTGCTCCCTCCTTGGTTTCCACGAGTCATCTGAAGATTGAGATAGATAATGGGGTAAGAGGGAAAGTTCTAAGGTTCATGGTTTTGTTTTCAAAGCTAAAACTTTGAGTTTGAACTCAGGTTTTGCAACTAACTCCTTCTCATTCATTCATTCAATCAAGGCACACGATACAAATACACACACCACAACATGAAAGGAAAACATATGGTTTTAAGAACCATTCTATGAGCTAAGATACAATGGGACCGAAACTTCTTACTCCTATGATAGTGCTCTAGTGCATCTACTCATCATCGATGAAGTCGGAGTCATCATCGTCGGTGTAGAAGTTCATGGCATCATCCTCCAGATAGTCATTGTCATCACTAGGATATGAGTGAATATCCCCTGGATGTCTTCACCTTCTTCTTCTTCTTCTTCTTTTGCTGCAAGCTGAGCTTCTTGCTCCTGGATGGTCTTCTCGAGGTCGGCCACCTTCTTGCAAAGACGAGCGATGGTGCGATCCTTCTTCTCGTGTTGACGACGAAGTGATTGACGATCCTTGACGAGCAGTGAGAAAGTTTGGGCCTTTTGGGCGGCAATGGAAAGGTTGTGGTTGGCGTAGGCTCGACCATTGTCCAATTCCTTCTGTCTATCATACAATAGGAAGTCAAGGTTCTCCACTTGGTGCTTCAACTCTGGGTGACTTGGCATCTCCAACAGCATCCCCATAGAATCACGCCTTGCATAGTGAGCAAAGCGAGTTCCCTGGATCAAGTTGACATTCTGTCCACAAAGACGGGCGAGAGCTTCATGCATATCCCTAGCTAATCCATCTAGCCAGTTGTTCTCTCTGATGGTGAATTGAATCTTCTCGGAAAGGGGTGCTTCCATCTTTCCTCGAAGATCAACAACTATCCACCATTGTAAATCTCCTCCTGGAAAATCCTTGAGTTGAGCTCCAAAGAATTCCGGATGCGGACGCTCAAGGTGCTCTGACAGTGCATCAAGATCCCTCTCGAAGATTAGTTGGCCTCTATTGCCCAACTGGTAGAACTTGCAATACTGAACTTCCATCTATAAGAATTTAGGATGAGTAAGTTAGTGAGGTGATCAAGTGTGTCAAATTTTAGGTAGTAATGTAAGAATTTTTTAGGAACATGAATTTTTGAAAGAATCTCAAGGATAAGAGTGGAAATAGGTTTTCATAAATACTCACTTCTTTTTGGTTTTGAAACTAAGTTTTTATTCGGACGTCCATTCTAACTAGGGTCTCCTATGGTTAGGATGGCTCTGATACCAACTTGTCAACATCCGGATTTTTAATCCCAGATGCCTGTTATGTCATACATCACAATCCTAGGGGATTACCATTTTTTCGAGACATATCAGATTTGATATCACAGTACATCATCCATTATAAACCATAATAAGGTTTTACACAAATAAAGGATCTCATGATCCAGTCTTAATACAATCAAGCAGCGGAATAATAAGCGTAGAAGTGGGATCCATCTTCATTATCACAGGCAATGCTGACGATGGGAGATGATCCTAGTTGTCGTAGTCGTCCTGATGTCCTTCTTTCGGATAGTCCTCCTCATAGTCTGGCCACGGGAATAGCCAAGGACAAAGCCATGAGTACTCTTTAAGTACTGACAAACTATCACTAACAAGTAAGGTAGTTCTAGTAGGAATGCTAAGTTCTAAGTTTATTTGCAAAGTTAAGTTTGAAACCTAAGATGAGTTCACAAACAAAGAAAGATAAAATAAAGTTCTAAATCACCTAAGTGGGAACTTAGTTTTCATAGTCACAACCCTGTTGTGGTCAAGTCAAGTGACAATTCATTTCATAAGTCATTTTGGAAACATCTGACGATGGAACAGTATGGCCACTCCAACTATCCATGACCACGGACGCGACTATTCAAATAGTTTGACACTCTGTACAGGTGGTACACTTTCACCACAAAATTCGATACATCCGTCAGGGATAACCCTAAATCTGAAGGAGTTATGCCCTAGAGGTAAATAATAAAGTGTATTATTTGATATATCTCCTATATGTTCATAATACGTTTCATACTATGCTATAAAGGTGTTAATACGGAACGTTAATACACGTGTGGTATGTAAACAAACCGTGTCTCTAGTTACCTCTACTGAACTAGTTCATTAGTCATGAGGATGGCCTGCGTTTCAAGATCATGGGCATTTATGCCAACTGATAATGAGGTCATGTTATTAGTTGAATAACATGATAGACAAACATCCGACCGTTATATCTTAATGAGATCTAGTTACAAAGTTCACCATTGATGATAAAACACGGAGAACCTCGCAAACTGATCCTTTGACTGTGAGGTAATGCAAATCACCATTCCGGAAGAAGCTTAGATGATTATCAAGAATCATCTTGTAACAGGGTGATCAAAAAGGTGGGACTCCGGTTTTCCGAAGGGATGCATAGAGGAGTACATATCAAGACCAGGATTTGTCTAGTCCATGTAACGGACAGATACATGTAGCCATCTCGGTGACGTTGCATTGATGAAGCTTGCAAGCATGTGACTAGGTCATGAAATGCAACGACATGAGAACGAGAAAACAAGTTCATCGGTAACAAGATCGAACTAAGGTATGGAGATACCAAAGATCAAGTCTCAGATGAATTAGGTATCAAATGACAAAGGGAACGGGGAACGACTATTTCACGGTTCGAGCGATTGTATTCGTGAAACGCACGGGGTCCACATGGCCATCCAGGTCCCTCTATTGATCATTGATGTGAGAGTGGTCTCTATCATGTCTGGAGTGTTTCCGAACCGAAGGATGTCATGCTTAAGGGTAGGGACGCTTAGGGTAGATGAGGTATCGTAAGAGAAATAGAGAGAGAGAAACCGGAATAGTTTTGGGTAACATCCGATGGAGATCGGAAGGTGTTCCGGAGTGAAGGAATAATATAATATTTTTATTTGAATGTTAATTGGAGAATTAATATTAAATATATATATATATATATATATTATTTTATTTTTAAAGGCTCCTTAATGCTAATGGGCCTCACCCGAAGGGAGGCCCAATAGGGCAAGGTGCCTAGGGAATGGGGGCCAGCCAGCCTAGGCTTGGTGGGCCTCCCCAATGGGGCCCACCTAGGGCTGGCGGCTGCCCCTAGGTGGCCGGCGGGTGTGGGGATTAGTCCCACACCGCCTGGCCCCTGGGTGGTGCGCCCCCTCCCACTATATATAGGGGTCTCCCCTCCCCCTTTGGAATCACCCATTCCCTCTCATTCTCTCTCTCTCATCCACTGAGGACTTCTCCAT
Source organism: Avena sativa (assembly GCA_916181665.1). Taxonomy (NCBI): domain Eukaryota; kingdom Viridiplantae; phylum Streptophyta; class Magnoliopsida; order Poales; family Poaceae; genus Avena; species Avena sativa. The sequence goes on from OV702292.1 coordinate 276,929,639, forward strand.
AATATTGGGGAGGACCTCGTGGGTAAGTTCTCCACCTTCACACTACCGTCGTGCGATCTGCGATCTGGCACCTACTTCTTCCGCTGCTCGGCTGGATTGGAGTCCGGTTGACGTCTCCTACATCGGACGTGTGACGAACTTCGGAGGTACCACATTTGGGGTGCTACTCGTCTTCATCAATATACGCCTTCCTTCGTAAGGCGTGCCTCTGTTTCAAAGGTATGAATATTGTATTCCTTCTCCGTTACTTATGTCTACATAGTATAGATCCTGGTATTAGTGTTCGAGTAGATAGAATTTTTTTGTTTTCTGCTACGGAACCCTTTAGTGGTATCAGAGCTGGTCTATGGGTATACATGTCGTACGGATAGAACACATAGCAATATGTGGGCATTGATTCTCTAGTTGCTACCCTCTTTAATGTTATTGTTCATATCGTGGCACTGTTTGATGAAGCGCCCCCCAACCGACCTCACGTGGTGACTCACGAGACTGGTCCACAAATCAAAGTGGCTTAGGGGGGTGTCTGTCTCTACACAGTAGTTGATATGGCATTGACACTGGAGGGCCCTGAAAAGGGAAGAAGAACGACAATCATTGAATCCATGTTGTGGCTTGACGTTCGTAGGTGGGAAGGGGTTCTACTGCGAAAGCCCTAAAGCTGCGTAAAACATGCAATAGTTAATATAGAAGCATTTATCTTCATTATTTTATAGGGGCAAGTGCTATAACATGGCAATGAAAAGTTTGTGAAACTCTCATTAAGGATGTTGATGATGATCATAAAGCTATAACCATTTCATGACACTTTACTTTTGAAGTATTACTTATTATGCTAGTATACTTACTAGACGGTAGCGTAATAAGATAATCCCGCGTAGTATTCTAGTTATCGTATTCCCCTCGTGTGTGCACCACCAAGAAAGTTCTTCGGTATGAGGCGCCCTGCGGTGAGTAGGGGTCAGACATATCTACGTTCACATACAATGGGTGCAAGCCACGTTGCACTGCGAATACACACGAGTTAGAACTAGCGAGCCTAGCATATGCAGACATGGCCTCAGAATACAAGAGACCGAAAGGTCGAGCATGAATCACATGGTTGATGTGATCGACATTAGGGAATGTCCACCTTTGATACTGCACTGATGGCCGTGACAATCGGGGGAGGTGCAGGGGATTGGGATCATGTGATCACTAAACGAGTAGAGGGTTTTTTGTTTAAGTGGGAGTTCTTTTAAATACTACTTGAACTCATTATTATGAACATAGTCTAAACACTTTGCAAATCCTTTGTAGATGTCTCGCCCACCCACCTTCAACCTTAGCACTTTCCTCGATAAGGACAAGATGAAAACTGATGGAACCAACTTCACCGCATGGTTCCGCAATCTTAGGATCCTCCTAGTCCCCTACAAGTTGACTTATGTCATCGAGGCTGAGCTTCCAGCTAAGCCTGTAGATTCCGCCTCCCAGGACGAAAAGAATGTCTGGCAGTCCAAGGCGGACGATTTCTCCCTCATCCGGAGTGGAATGCTCTATGCCATAGAGCCGGAGCTTCAAAAGTGTTTTGAGAAGATGAATGCCTTTGAGATCAGTGAGGATCTCAAGGCCGTCTTTGCTCCACAGGCTCATGCAGAGAGGTATGATGCTTCTGAGCTCTTCTTCTCTACTAAAATGGAAGAGCACAACAGTATTAGTGAGCATGTGGTCAAAATGTTTAGCTATGTTAAGCGCTTAAACGCACTGGATTGCAAAATCCCGGAGGAGCTCGCTATTGATAGGGTGTTGCATTCGCTGCCCCTAGATATAAGAGCTTTGTGATGAACTACAACATGCAAGGGATGACTAAGACCCTTGCTGAGGTGTTCGCCATGCTCAAAACTGCTGAGGTTGAAACCAAGAAGGGGCACACGGTGCTGATGGTCAACAAGACCACCAACTTTAAGAAACCGGGCAAAAGGGGAAGGGCAAGGGCAAGAAGTCTAAGAGGGATGGCAGGTTTGTTCCTAGCACCTCAAAGACTGCCAAGCCTGGCTCTAATCTCGGCACTTCGTGCTTCTACTGCAAAGGGGATGGGCACTGGAAACACAACTACCCCAAGTACCTTGAAGATAAGCGAGCTAGCAAGATAGCCATCCCGGACAAAGGTATATATGATATACATGTTATTGATGTATTCCTTACGAGCGCCAGGAGTAACACCTGGGTATTTGATACCGGATCTGTTGCTCACATTTGTAACTCTCAGCAGGATCTACAGAGTAGGAGGCGCCTGAGGAAGGACGAGGTGACGATGTACATCGGCAATGGTTCAAGAGTCGAAGTGATGGCCGTCGGCACCCTGCATCTCCGTCTACCGTCAAGATTATTATTGGTTTTGAATAAATGCTACTATGTACCCGCATTGAGTATGAATATTGTGAGTGGGTCTTGCTTGTTGCAAGACCGTTATTCGTTTAAATCAGGAACAAATGGTTGTTCAATTTATATGAATGATGTTTTCTATGTTCATGCTCCTGTGTGTGATGGTTTATTCTTACTTGATCTTGATTGTGATACACACATCCATAGTGTTGATGCTAACATTGTAAGCACAGTGACGATAATTCCATGTTCATGTGGCATTGCCGTCTTGGTCACATTGGCGTAAAGCGCATGAAGAAACTTCATTCAGAAGGGCTTCTTGGATCATTGGATTTTGAATCCCTTGATACATGTGAGCCATGCCTCATGGGCAAGATGACTAGGACACCATTCTCCGGGATAGTGGAGAAAGATGTAGACCTGCTTGGGATCATACATACGGATGTATACGGACCAATGAGTGTCTCAACACGCAATGGTTATCGTTACTTTGTTACCTTTACTGATGACTTAAGCAGATATGGATATATCTACTTGATGAAGCAAAGTCTAAAACATTTGAAAAGTTCAAGGAATTTTAGAAAGAGGTAGAGAATCGACTTAATAAGAAAATCAAGCACCTTCGATTGGATCAAGGAGGCGAGTATTTGAGTTATGAGTTTAACATGCACTTGAAGGACTGTGGGATTATCCCACAGCTTACGCCAGCCGGAACACCACAGCGTAATGGTGTGTCGGAACGTCGGAACCAAACCCTATTGGATAGTGTATGGTCCATGATGTCTTTAACTGATTTGTTTGTGTCTTTTTGGGGATACGCGTTAGAAACCGCCACTTTTATTTTAAACCGAGCACCATCCAAATCTGTGGAGACAACCCCATATGAGATATGGCATGGCAAGAAACCAATGTTGTCATTTCTGAAAGTTTGGGGATGTGAGGTTTACGTCAAGAAACTACAGCCTGACAAACTCGAACCCAAATCGGAAAAATGCATCTTTGTAGGATATCCAAGGGAAACCATTGGATATACTTTCTACAACCAAGCCAAGGGAAAAACGTTTGTCGCAAAAACCGGCACCTTTCTCGAGAAAGAGTTTCTTGCAAAAGGAGTGAGTGGAAGGAAAATTGAGTTAGATGAAATTGTTGACCCTTCTCTTCAAATTCCGAGTAGCGCAACAGAAGCTGTTCCGAAACCACTCTCTAATGTATAGGAAGAGCCCATTGATGATGATCAAAACAATGACTTCGAGACTCCTGAGGTTCGCAGGTCTACAAGGGTTCGTGCCACTCCTGATTGGTACAACAGCCTTGTGATGTCTGTCATCCTAGATGAACAGGAAGCACCTGCAACTACAAAGAAGCTATGGATAGTGCTGACTCCGAGAAATGGCTAGAGGCCATGAAATCCGAAATAGGATCCATGCATGAAAACCAAGTTTGGACCTTGGTGGATCTTCCAGAAGGCCGCAAGGCCGTGGAAAATAAATGGATCTTTAAGAAGAAGATAGATGCGAATGGTAATGTGACCATTCACAAAGCTTGACTTGTCGCAAAGGGGTTTTGACAAATTCAAGGAGTTGACTACGATGAGACTTACTCTCCCGTAGTGATGCTTAAGGCTGTCAGGATTTTAATAGCAATTGCTGCACATTTCGACTATGAAATTTGGCAGATGGATGTCAAGACCGCATTCCTCAATGGTCACATTGATGAAGAGTTGTATATGATGTAACCAGAAGGTTTTGTTAATCCTAAGGATGCTGGAAAGGTATGCAAGCTTCAACGGTCCATTTATGGATTGAAGCAAGCATCTCAGAGCTGGAACCAACGTTTTGATCAAGTGATCAAGAGTTTTGGATTTGTCCAAAACCAACAAGAGTTCTGTAACATCCCAAAACTTCAATCCAAGCTTATCAAGATCAAATCATCCAAAAATAGGGTTAACAAAAACTTTTCCAAATTTAAAATGAAAGCATTCATATGTGTGTGCATGTAAAATAGGAGTTGTTTTGAATTGCCATGATTGTGTGATCCAATGCTTGTATAATTTTTCTTAGGTGATTTAAACCTCATCGACATCATTCCCAAACTTTTCCTAAAGAAAATCAAATCAAAAAGAATTAAAAAGAAGGAATGGTCATTTTGGCAAATTTAACTCTCATGCCTACTTTGGCTATTCCTAGTACTCAATTCTTAATAGAAACAATTCTTGATCTTTGCACCCCTTGCTAGTACACATAATGAGGTACCAAGGCCCACCTTTTGATCTGCTAAAAACATTCTGTTAACTATTTTAAATGACAGTTTAAAATTGAATCTAATGCATATGCATAGATCACCCCTATTTCAAAAACCATCTATTTGAGCTCCATTTTCAAAATCCTTGCAACCAGAGACTACCTATCACTAGTGGAGATCACTCAAAATTTTTGAAACCAAAATTCAAAACTTTTTCTCTTGCGGCCATTTCATCACACATGGCAGGCGGAATCAAACACAAATAGCTCGGTCACTGTTTCTACAGACTTTAGCCACCCATTTAACCACAAAACAGTCCCTCTGTCTCCACTTGATCAAACCATGACATTACCACCCCATCCCCTACACCCTAGTGGCTAGGCCAAGCCATGACGAGCACCAACTCGCCGGCCAACCTTGCCCTCACCCTAGCAAACCACCTCCCCCTCTCTCTCCATGTCTAGGAGGTAGCCAGCACCTCACCGCCCCTCTCTGTCCCCTTCCTGAGCCAAGTGCTGTCGTGGACCACCGAGGAGAGACCGCGCCCAGTGCCACCGCACCTTGCCGGTTCCGCCTCCAGAGCGCGCCTTGTCCCCGTGTGCACAAGTCACCGCTCGACCGCAGCCCACGCCCGCCGCTCCACCTCGACCTGGAGAACACCCCAGACATCCCCGTTCGCCGCCCAAAGCCTCACAGCCACCGCTCGCCGTGGACACCGCCGCTTCGGCCGCGCAGAGCGCCACCTTGCCTAGACCGCGTGCCACCGCCCCTACGGCCGCATTTAAGTCCTAGAGCACCGCCAGGGAACCGCCCATCGATCGCCATCCCCCGCCATGCCGCTAGCTCGCCGTAGCCATGTCGCCACCGTCGACCGCCCATCCCGCTCGGTCTTACCGTCGGGCCTATAAAAGGAGCCCTCCCCAACCATTCTTCTCCACACCATTCCACTCCCCTCACCTCTCTGAACCTCACCCACCGTTAGCCGGAGCAACTGGAGCCGCAGCTCGCCGAAATTGGAGCCGGAGCCGCCGCCTCTAGAGGAGAAGGGTGCCGTTGATTTCGACCGCCCCAAGCTCCGCCGCGACCATGCCTCGCCTCGCCGTCGTCTTACACGTCGTTTGCCCGCCTCGCCGATCCCGCTGGAGCCCTAGTACGCCCCAGTAGACCCTCACCGAGCCGCTAGGGTTCGAGCTCGCCGGCGACCTGTTCGTCGTCGACGACGACCCTCAGCCGTTGATCTCGCTTCTAATCGCACTGCCCACAATGCGCGTACCGTTTCGCGTGTTAAGTGCCGCTGACACATGGGACCCCCCTGTCAGCTGAGCCCCGCATCGCGGAGCGCCACTGGGCCAGCCCATTTCTTTTCCCGCTCTAGCCCATAGATTTAAATCTGGTTTTTCCTTTTTAGTTAAATCTAGTTTCTGTCCACTATTTCAAAAATCATTTTAGAGAGTTTTAAAAATCCAAATTGCATGAAACCAATTTTTTCTGAAAGGTATTAAAATGATCTATCCAAGCCCGTTGGATTTAATTCAATTAGAGTTATAGATCTCTCCTAGTAAAAATAACAAAACAGAAGCTTTTGCAACTTGCAACATTTTTATAAAATCAACCAAGTTAGATTTTGAGTTGATTCCAACTCTCAAAAATCACATTTCATCATATATATCTAAATATGTAATAATATTAAGGTTTACATGCACTGACTTTGGACTAGTACCAAAATAATGCTATATAGGCATTTCTAGTCACTTTAAATCATTAAATAATAAACTTAAACTAAAAGTAATATTGATCCAACCTTTAAATCTCATTCCCACATGTTAGAATATGTGGTGAGGACATGTGTCCACATGATCCCATATTTTGGTGGTGAATATTAAAATTTTAGTTAATATTTCAATGAGTAGAAATTACTTTTCTAAAATAAAAAGGATGAAACTATTGAATTAAAACTTGTGATGTTTGTGATGATAATAGATCATCAAATGTGTGTTTTAGAATGCTACTTAGCCTAGTTAAGTACTGTTTCGTGATTCTGCACTCTCTATGCATTTATAGACGCTAGTACCGACCAAGCTTTCGAGGAGGAGGAGTTCTACCAAGAAGAAGAAGAAGAAGAAAACTTCAACCACTGCACCAACCAAGGCAAGCTATTGTTAGCAGGCTAGAATTAAACTAGATGGTTTAGCAAAGATGCCTTAAGCATGCTTTGATCACACCCCTTTGACTATTAGTACCCCAAGTCTTATTGACAAGTTTTACCTCCCTTAGTTTACACAAAGTTCTTTACTTATTTTGAAGGTAGCATAAAAAGTATAAACCTTGACCTACTTAGAAACCTTTAGATTTCACTCTATGGCATGAGATTGAACCCATCACTTCCACCTTAGTGAACACTCTTAACTTAGTATCTTAGTATAGATCAAAAACTTGAGTCACTCTAGATGGGAATACTTGGTGAAAATAATTTGTGAAAACCTTGGAATGATGAGTCATTCTATTGAGATGTTTTGACATGTGTTGAGAGACACAACTGGTTTATGATGATGAAAATGATGAGGCATGAGCCTTAACCCTTTTATAAAACTAATGGTTGGATTCAGATGCGATACCATTCCAAATTTACCGTACAACCACATTACCTGAATTGGGTAAGGCTTAGCTGGAAATTTATATGCATTAGTATTAGTTCCCTCATGGGAGAGGTTTGAGCTGAGGCTACCTCTCAATGTTGTCCACCTATGCAGTGCCCAAGATGACTGATGGTCATGGTTGCGAGGCCATGCTCATAGGAGAGGTGCTTGTACTAGGGTGTGTAAAGGGAAGGTTATGTTTAATTATCTGCATACTAAGTATGATGATTCAGGGTTATCCCTGACAGATGTATCGAATCTTGTGGTGAAAGTGTACCACCTCTGCAGAGTGTCAAACTATTCGAATAGCCGCGTCCGCGGTTATGGACAGTTGGAATGGCCATACTATTTCGTTGTCGGATGTTTTCTAAATAACTTGAAATGAATGATGAACTTTGACTTGACCACAACAGGGTTGTGTTGATGATAATAGCTTCCCAACTTAAGTGATTCTAGAACTTTACTTTATCTTTCTTTGCTTCTGAACTCAGCTTAGGTTTCAAACTTAACTTGATAGTTAACTTAGATTCAGCACTTTAACTTAGATTTATACTCCTTGCTAGTAGTAGTTTGCGAGTACTTAAATAGTACTCATGGCTTTTGTCCCTGGCTATTATCATGGCCAGACTATGAAGGAGATTATCAAGATGATGGTCAGCAGGACGGCTATGATAACTAGGACTATCTGCCTTCGTCAGCATTGCCTGTGCCCTTGAAGATGGACCCCACCGCTACGCTATCGTTTATTTCCGCTACTTGTTGTATTAAGACTGGATCATCAGATCCTTATTTGTGTAAGACCTTATATATGGTTTGTAATGGATGATGTACTGTGATATCCAATTCGTTATGTCTCGCAAAAATGGTAATCCTGGGATTGCAAGGTATGGCATGACGGGCATCTAGGATTAAAAATATGGGTGTTGACAAGTTCTGTGTTTACAAGAAAGCGAGTGGGAGCTCAGTTGTTTTCTTAGTAGTATATGTGGATGCCATATTACTCATGGGAAACGATGTGGATCTTATGAAAAGTGTGAAAGCATATTTAAGCAACCAATTTTCCATGAAGGATCTAGATGAAGCTGCATATATATTAGGAATCAAGATCTATAGAGATATATCAAGGCACCTAATAGCATTGAGTCAGAGTACTTACATAGAAAAGATTTTGAAGAGGTTCAAAATGGAAAACACCAAAAGGGGTTTTACACCTATGATGAAGAATTGCAAAATAAGTATGACTCAATGTCCTGTAACGGATGATGATAGGGAGAAGATGTCTTACATCCCTATGCTTCAGCCATAGGATCTATCATGTATGAAATGCTAAGTACACGACCTGATGTGGCATTGGCTCTTAGTTTGACGAGCCGATATCAAAGTAATCCAGGACCGAATCACTGGACAGCTGTGAAAAATATCCTAAAGTATCTGAGAAGAACAAAGGATATGTTCCTAATCTATGAAGGAAATGATGAAGCTCTAAATGTAACGGGAAATGATGAAGCTCTAAACATAACGGGTTACGTGGATGCGAGCTAGAATTCTGATCATGATGACTCGAAGTCTCAAACATGATTTGTTTTCTTGGTGAATGGTGGGGCGGTTAGCTAGAAGAGCAAGAAGCAGCCGGTGGTGGCACAATCTTCAACGGAGTCTGAATATATTGCTGCGGCTGATGCAACAAATGAAGCTGTTTGGCTAAGGAATTTCGTCATCAAAACTAGGAGTTTTCCCAATGCGCAGGACCCCGTGATGATCTATTGCGATAACACGGGTGCTATTGCAAACGCAAGGGAACCAAGAACTCATTCCACAGCCAAACACATCAAGCTAAGATTTCACGTCATCCGGCAGAACATTGACGAAGGTGACGTCAAGATTTGCAAAGTAGATACGGAACTGAATGTGGCAGATCCTTTGACTAAAGCTCTCCATCTAGATAAGCACGAACAACACCGAGACTCCATTGGTGTTAGGTTCCTGCCTATTGTAAACTAGTTTTGTTTATACTCTAGTGCGTGTGGGAGACTGAAGGAGTTATGCCCTAGAGGCAAATAATAAAGTGTATTATTTGATATATCTCCTATATGTTCATAATACGTTTCATACTGTGCTATAACTGTGTTAATACAAAATGTTAATACACATGTGGTATGTAAACAAACCATGTCTCTAGTTACCTCTAGTGAACTAGTTCATTGGTCATGAGGATGGTCTGCGTTTCAAGATCATGGGCATTTATGCCAACTGATAATGAGGTCATGTTATTAGTTGAATAATATGATAGACAAACATCCGACCGTTATATCTTAATGAGATCTAGTTACAAAGTTCACCATTGATGATAAAACACAGAGAACCTCGCAAACTGATCCTTTGACTATGAGGTAATGCAAATCACCATTCCGGAAGAAGCTTAGATGGTTATCAATAATAATCTCGTAATAGGGTGATCAAAAAGGTGGCACTCAGGTTTTCCGAAGGGATGCGTAGAGGAGTATATATCAAGACCAGGATTTGTCTAGTCCATGTAACGGACAGATACATGTGGCCATCTCAGTGACGTTGCATTGATGAAGCTTGCAAGCATGTGACTAGGTCACGGAATGCAACGACATGAGAACGAGAAAACAAGTTCATCAGTAACGAGATCGAACTAAGGTATGGAGATACCGAAGATAAAGTCTCGGATGAATTAGGTATCAAATGACAAAGGGAACAGGGAACGACTATCTCACGGTTCGAGCAACTGTATTCGTGAAACGCACGGGGGTCACATGGCCATCCAGGTCCCTCTGTTGATCATTGATGTGAGAGTGGTCTCTACCATGTCCGGAGTGTTTCCGAACCAAAGGATGTCACGCTTAAGGGTAGGGACGCTTAGGGTAGATGAGGTATCGTAAGAGAAATAGAGAGAGAGAAACCGGAATAGTTTCGGGTAACATCCGATGGAGATCGGAAGTGGTCCGGAAGGTGTTCTAGAGTGAAGGAATAATATAATATGTGTATTTGAATGTTAATTGGAGAATCAATATTAAATATATATATTTTATTTTATTTTTCAAGGCTCCTTAATGCTAATGGGCCTCACCGAAGGGAGGCCCAATAGGGCAAGGCGCCTAGGAAATGGGGCCAGCCGGCCTAGGCTTGGTGGGCCACCCCAATGGGGCCCACCTAGGGCCGGCGGCTGCCCCTAGGTGGCTGGCGGGTGTGGGGATTAGTCCCACACTGCCTGGCCCCTCCCACTATATATGTGGGTCTCCCTTCCCCTTTGGAATCACACATTCCCTCTCATTCTCTCTCTCATCCACTGAGGACTTCTCCGTAATATTGGGGAGGACCTCGTGGGTGAGTTTTCCACCTTCACACTACCGTCGTGTGATCTGCGATCCGACATCTACTTCTTCCGCTGCTCGGCTGGATTGGAGTCCGGTTGACGTCTCCTACACCGGACATGTGACGAACTTCGGAGGCACCACACTTGGGGTGCTGCTCGTCTTCATCAATATACGCCTTCCTGCGTAAGGCGTGCCTATGTTTGAAAGGTATGAATACTGTATTCCTTCTCTGTTACTTATGGCTACATAGTATAGATCCTGGTATTAGTGTTCGAGTAGATAGAAATTTTTTGTTTTCTGTTACAGAACCCTTCAGAATCATCATACTTAGTATGCAGATAATCAATCATAACCTTTCCTTTACACACCCTAGTATAAGCACCTATCCTATGAGCTTGGCCTCCCAGCCATGGCCATCTGCCATCCTGGGCACTACATAGGTGGACAACATCAAGATGTAGCCTCAGCTCAAACCTCTCCCGCGAGGGAACCCGTACTAATGCATATAAACTTCCGGCTAAGCCTTTTCCAATTCAGGTATTGTGGTTGTACGATATAATTGGAATGGTATCGCATCCGAACCCAACCATCAGTTTTTATAAAGGGCTAAGGCTCATGCCTCAACATTTTCACCATCATAAACCATTTTTATTTCTCAACACATGTCAAAACATTTCAATAGAATGACTCATCATTCCAAGGTTTTCATAATCATTTTCACCAAGTATTCCCATCTAAAGTGATCAAGTTTTATGCTTGGAAAAAGTTACTAAGTTAAGAGTGTTCACTAAGGTGGGATGATAATCTCAATCTCATGCCATAGAATGATTTCTAGTATAGGCTAAGTTTTATACTCTTTATGCTATCTATACTACTTTCTAAAATCTCACAAAGCATTTCTAAAAGTAAAGAAACTTTGGTAAAGCAAAAGGTAAAACTTGTAAGTAAAACTTGGAATGGGTATAAATCTAAAGGTATAACCAAAGCATGCCTAGTGCATCTTGCTTAGGTTAACTTGCATCTAGTGATGGCTTGCCTTGATTGGTGTAGTGATTGAAGTTCTCTTCGTCTTCTTCGGGGTAGAACTCATCCTCCTCGTAGACTTGGTCGGTACTATCATCTATAAATACATACGGGGTACATAATCACCAAAAATACTTAACTAGTCTATTTAGCATACTAAGGCACACACTTGATGATTTAGCATCATCACAATCATCACAAGATTTAAAGAACTAGTTTCATTTATTTTATTTGAGAAGAGTAATTTCTACTCATTGAAATTAATTAAGATTTAATATTCTCCAATTAAAATATGGGATCATGTGGACACATGTCATCACCACATATTCTAATGCATGGGAATGTGATTTAAATGTTTGATCACATTTCAATAAGTTTAAGTTTATTATTTAAATGATTTAAAGTGACTAGAAATTCCTATATAGTATTATTTTGGTACTAGTCCAAAGTCACTACATGCAAACCTAAATATTATTATATATTCAGATAGGTATTGTCAAATGTGATATTTGAAAGTTGGAATCAACTCAAAAGCTATTATGGTTGATTTTTGAAAAATGTTTGAATGTAGAAAAGTCTCTGTTTTGTTATTTTTGCTATATGTGATCTCTAACTCCAATTGATTTAAATCCAACGGGCCTAGATAGAGATTTTAATTATCTTTCTAGCAAAATTTGAAGCATGCATTTTGGTTAAGTGGATCTCTCTGAACTGATTTTTAAACAAGTGGACAGAATATGGTTTAACTCTAAATAGAAAAACATCTATTTGAATTTGTGGGCTAGCACGGGAACACTAACGGGCCGGCCCAGTGGTGCTCCGTGGCGCAGAGGGAAACTGACAAGCTGGTCCCGCACGTCAGCGACACATCAAATGCGAAGCGGTACGAGGCACTCTCAGCGCTACGATTAAAAGGTGGATCAACGGCTGAGGATCGTCGTCCCCGGCGAACAGGTCACCGGCGAGAGCTAACCCTAGCGGCACGGTAGGGGTCGTGGGGGCTTACCAGGGCTCCAGCTAGGCATGGCGATGGGGGCGATCGAACTGGTGGACGACGACGGTTCTAGGCGTGGTCGCGGTGGCTCCTGGGGCGGTCGCAATCAGCGGGGCCCTTCTCCTCCATTAGTGGCCAGCTCCGGTGGAATTCCGGCGACTGAGGGCTCGATTGGCCCCGGGGAGAAGTGGGGAAGGCTTACTGGTGAGAGGGGAGGTGAGTGGTGCGCAGAGTGAGGCTGGGGGTGGCCTCCTTTTATAGGCTCGACGGTGAGGCAGTGCGGCATGGCCAGGCGATGATGGCGACATGGCTACGGGCTACTAGAGGTGTGGTTGCGAGCAGAAATCAATGTGCGGTCTCCTGGCAGTCCTCTACGGCGTAAAGGCACTGCTAGGGGTGGTGGCAATTGGTCGGGCGCGGCTCGTGGTCTGAGAGGCAGAGGCGGCGTTCGACGCGGCGTGCAGTGGCTGAGGGTCAAACGATGGCGAGCAGGGATGTCTGGGGGCATGCTTGTGTGCGCATGCGAGCTGAGGGCAAGGCGAGGTCTGTGCGAGGCTGTCAGGGGTGCATGGCGCAGAGGCGGAGAGCGCGGCGGTTTGTGGGTGGTCTAGGGCTTGGCAGGGCTCGGGGCAGGGACAGAGAGGGGCGGTAGGGTGCGGCGATCATCCTAGACATGGCAGGATAGAGAGAGGTGGCCTCCTACGAGCTGTCCATGCTCGACCGGCGGGCATGGCCTCGGGGTGGCTTGGCACTGCTGCTAGCGGTGAAGGGGGGTGCTATCTGGGGCTGGGTTAGGTGCTAGGGAGACAGAGGGGAGATGAGAGGGTCAAATGGGGGACAAGACTTTGATTAATCAATAGTATTAGTTAGGCAGATTATTTGGGGATCACTAGGTGTTCGACACAATGGCCGCAAGAAATTCAAATTTGAATTTTGAAAAGATTTTTGGTGTGTGACTTGATCTTATGCTTGGTAGTCTTTGTTTGCTTGGGATTGGCAAGGGGAGTTCATTTGAGTGGTTTTTGAAAAAGTGGGATCTATGCATATGTAAAGGATTCACTTTTCAAATGTCATTTAAATTGTCTTGTTAAAGGTTTCTATAAGATTTCAAAAGGGGCCTTGGTAGATCTTCACTTGTACTAGCAAGGGGTGATAAGAGTTGAGAATGTTTCTGTTTGAAATTGACTTCTAGGAACACCTAAAGTGGCCTAGTGGATTAAAATGGCCAAAGTGACCATTTGGTCTTTTTATTCTTATTTGATTTCTTTTTCTTTGGGTTTTGATTGTGTATGATCTAGATGATGTGGCATTCACCTTGAATCATTTTACAACCATTAGAACAATCAAATATGGCATTTTCAAACAATTCTATATTTATGCAAACACACATGCATTCATAAATATTTTTAACAATAAAAAGTTTTTGTTAACCCTAAATTGGGTGATTTGGATCTTGATAACCTTGATTAAAGTTTTCGGATGTTACACTTTGTCAAGCATATACTCCATAGTTTGTTCACTTTGACCTTAATCACTTCAAGATGCTTATGATAGGGGCAATGAGAGCTGAAAGCTAATAAGTCCCATAATTTTTGGAGGCACTTTATGAGACTTGAATCCCTGCTTCCTTCTATGAAAGCCTTTCTTTTACTTTGATGTTGAGTCTCCATCTTCTATCTTTATGCACCTATTAAGAGAGCATAGTGGCCATTCTTAGTTTAATGTGCATTGTCCCAAGACTTGTTGATTGATGCATAACTTTGATATTGCTTGTTCTTAAACTATTTGTATCTAGTCACCCTTATGAACTTTGAAGGTGTCATATGCATTTATGTTTTGCTACTCTATGAGGGACAAGCTGAATACCATTCTCATTATGCTTTCTTTATGTGAAACAAACAAACGTCTTGTAAAGCATTATTATTCATGAATCTTTTGTTTGTGCCTTTTCATGTTACAACATAGTTGCTATGTCTTATTTTAGAACTATATCTTTCATGCTATGTTAAAGTACTATGATACCAGTTATCAATGTTCTACAAATACTTTCATTAAGATTATGATGGTGCATGTCACCTAAAAAATTATTCTTTATTTTTATCACTTACCTACTCGAGGATGAGCAGGAGTTAAGCTTGGGGATGTTGATACGTTGCAAACGTATCTATAATTTTTGATGTTCCATGCTTGTTTTATATCTACTTTCTTATGTTTTGTCCACATTTTTGAGTATTTTTATACACTTTCCGGGACTAACCTATTAATAAGATGCCATAGTGCCAGTTGCCTGTTTTCTGCTGTTTTTGGTTCCAGGAAAGTTAGAAAATGAATATTCTCGGAATTGGACGGGACAAAAGCCAAAGTCCATATTTCACCGAGGGGGACACGGAGTCAGAAGACGAGACGGAGAGGGTCCAGGGGCCGGCCACACCACCTGGCCACGCGGCTAGGCTTGGCCCGTGCCAGGGGGTGGTGCGACCGCCTAGGGCACCCCCTCGGCCTCCCCTTTCGCCTATAAAGAGCCTCCGATACGGAAACCCTAAGTACCCAATCAAAATTCCACGAAAGAGTCTGTAGCCGCCGTCATCTCCATCCCTAGATCGGGAGGGATCTGAAGCTGTTCCCAGCACCCTGCCGGAGGGGAGAATTCACCCAGGTGGCCTTCTTCATTACCTTGCCTACCTCCAGTGTGATGCGTGAGTAGTTCATCCCTGGACTACAGGTCCATGTAGTAGCTAGATGGTTGGTTGTTCTCCTTTGTGCTACCATGTCTAGATCTTGTGAGCTCCGTTCATGATAAAGATCATCTATTTGTAATCTTAGATGTTATGTTTGTGGGTATCCAATGGATATTTAGATGCTATTTCAGATTGATTATTGATTCTATCATGTCTTTGTTATTTGTGATCTTGCATGCTCTCTGTTGTTAGTAGCTATCTTGGCCGAGTAGATGCTAGCAACTCCAAGATGGAGTATTTATGCTCGATAGTGTGTTCATGCCTCTAGGAATCTGGGGTAGTGACAGAAATCTCTAAGGTACAAGATGTGTTGTTGCTACTAGGGAGAATCAGCAATCCTTTGTTCATAGAACAATCGTATTGTTTACTTTACACACAATGCTTAATGCAATTATCTGTTGCTTGTAACTTAATACTGGAAGGGGTTCGGATGATAACCTGAAGGTGGATTATTAGTCATAGATGTATTTGGATTACGGTCTATGTATAATGTTGTAATACCCAATCAAATCTCATAGGAGTCAGGATGATTAGTATATGCATGTATGCTTTCTCGGTGTCTATCAATTGCCCCGCTATAATTTGTTCACCCAACATGTCATCTATCTTAAGGAGAATCACCACTAGTGAACTATGGACCCCGGTCCTTTATTTTACTATCAATCTACAATCTATTTACTATTTTCTGTTTACTTTCTACAAGCAATTACTATCTTCCACACTATACGTTTAATCCTTTGTTTTCAGCAAAATCGGTGAGATTGACAACCTCACTGTAAGTTGGGGGCAAAGTTCCGTGGTTGTGTTGTGCATGATTCCAAGTTGGAAACAACACCTTGGAGGTGTTTCCTTGCTCCTACTGGTTCGATAACCTTGGTTTCATAACTGAGGGAAAACTTGATGTTGTGCTCATCATACCTTCCTCTTGGGGTTCCCCAACGAGCTCGAATATATTTTGAGCCATCAATGCGCTCGAAGCTCGTTGAAGACGATGGCGATGTACTGGAGGTGCTCCTCTCACGAGGTGTTGTAGATAAGAATGTCATCAAAGAAAATGAGCACAAACCGGCGCAAGTAGGGGCGGAGGACATCATTCATCAAAGCTTGAAAGGTCGCCAGGGCGTTGGAGAGGCCAAAAGGCATCACCAAGAACTCAAAGTGGCCATGATGAGTCCGAAACACCGTCTTGGTGACATCATCCGGGTGCATCCGCACCTGGTGGTAGCCCGACCGAAGGTCGAGCTTGGTGAAGAAGCGTGCCCCATGTAGCCCGTCGAAGAACTCGTCGACCAGCGGAATAGGAAACTTGTCCTTGAGAGTCATGGCATTAAGTGCATGGTAGTCGATGTAGAAGCGCCACGTGCCGTCCGTCTTGCGGACGAGGAGGACCGTTGCCGAGAACAGCGATGTGGAGACGTGGATGATGCTCGCGATGAGCATGAGCACGCACTGTCGCTCCAGCTCGTCCTTTTGTAGCTGGGGATAGCGGTAGGGCCCCACTGCCACCGGAACCATGTCTAGCAAGAGATGGATGCATTGATCATACACCCGAACGGGTGGAAGGCCCTAAGGCTCGTCGAAGAGGTCGTCGTGCTGATGTAGGAGCTGGGCCAACAGTGGGTGCTCGGACTAGGTGTCGGTCGCGGCAAGCTAAAGCTGCGGTGCCAGAGAGGTGCCCCCAATGCCCCCCACTGGATGCGGCGACCTAGACACCAGAAGGTCATCGTCAAGGTGTCGAAGTCCCAAAGGATGGGACTGAGGGTCCGCAAAAAGTCAATGCCGAGGATGAAGTCGAAACAACCCAAGTCGATGCCGGCGCACGTGATGGTGAAGTGATCATCGCCGATAGTGATGGGCACGTGATGCGCTATTCCATGGATCCGGAGGCGGTTGCCGTTTGCCACCATGACCCGAAGGTGATCCCCGCCCGTCGGCTGAAGCGCTAAGCGGCGCATGGTAGCCTCGGGCAGGAAGTTATGCGTGGAGCCCGTGTCCAGGAGGGCCACCAGGCGCTCGCCATGAATCGTCACCGGCAAGAGCGTCGTGCGCTCGTGACGGATACCAGCAATCGCATGAAGCGAAACCACGAATGTTGTCGCAGTAGTGGTCGCGGGGGCAACTCACCGAGATCATCGGCAGATGTGCCCGCCTCGACATAGTCGACCGTCTCCAAGTAGAAGAGGCGCAGGCAGACGTGTCTGGGTACGTAGAGCTTGTCGCAGTTAAAGCAAAGCCCTAGGCGACAACGCTCGAGCTGCTCGGCCGGTGTGAGCCAACAGAAAGTCCGCGTCGTGGTCGGGGCTATGGCTGCTGGGGTGGCCGGGTTCGGCCTACTAGGCACTGGTGCGGACGGGGGTCGCTGGGCGGGCTGGCGGCCCCCTCCGCCCAGTGTCGCCTGATGCAACACCTGGGCACGACGCTCGTAGGCGCGGGCGTAGTGCATAGCCGCCTAGAGGTCCTGGGGGCCTGAAGCTCCACGTCCACCCAGATGTAGTCTGGGAGACCGCCAACGAAGAGCTCGACTCACTCCTGCCCCGTTACACCAGGCGCGTGGCATGCGAGGGCCTGGAAACGGTCAGCAAAGTCCCTTACCGTGGAGTTGAAGGGAAGGCGGCCGAGCTCCGCCAGTCGGCTTCTGCAGATTGGCGGCCCGAAGCGAAGAAGGCATAGCTCGTCAAAACGCTCCCAAGGGGGCATGCCGCCCTCATACTGCTCGAGGGAGTAGTACCTCGTCTGTGCGGCGCCCCAGAGGTTGTAGGAGGCGAGCCAGGTGCGGTCCGACACGAGGGTGCGCTGCCCGCGGAAGAACTGCTCGCACTGGTTGAGCCAGTTGAGAGGGTCTGCCGTACCGTCGTAGGTGGCGAAGTTGATCTTGGCGAACCGTGGTGGCGTTGGTGTATGGCCTCCATGGCCGGATAGCTCGGCACGACCCGTGTATGGACCCGCGAAACCCGATGTGGTGGCGTCCGGGAGGGTGTGCGCCGGCTGATCCCCGGCCGTAGTGTAGACCGGCGGGGGTGGCGACCCGAATATCCAGGCCGGTAGCAGAGATGGCGATGATGGGAAGCGAACCTGATGGATTGGGACGCCTCCGGGGGTGGTTGAAACCGGCCCGGTGCTGAGCGGCGACTGCCACTGTGGCCATGACAGGGAAGACGTGGGCGGCGGATGCAGCTGCAACCCTGGAAACACCGCGAAGGCCACCAAGAATGGCAAGGGCCACTGTAACATCCCAAAACTTTAATCCAAGTGATCAAGATCCAAATCATCAAATTTAGAGTTAACAAAAACTTTTCCATTTAAAAATATTAAAGCATTCATATGTGTGCATTTAAATTAGGAGTTGTTTTGAATTGCCATGTTTGAGTGATCCATTGGTTGTAAAATGATTCTAAGGTGAATTAAACATCATCTAGATCATTCCCAAACAAATCCCAAAGAAAAACAAATCAAAATGAATAAAATAAGCAAATGGTCATTTGTGCCATTTTAATCACCATGCCTACTTTGGCTATTCCTAGAACTCAAATCCTAACAGAAACAAATATGGATGTTTGCACCCCTTGCTAGTACAAGTAGTGATGTACCAAGGCCCACTTTGCTTCACCCCAAAAACTTTCAAACACTAAATTTAAATGATATTTGAAATTTGAATGTAGTTCATATGAGAAGACCCCACTTATTCAAAAACCACTCAAATGGACTCCATTTTCAAAACCCAAGCAACCACAGAGGTTTAAGAATGTGACAAACAACTCCACCAAAAATCATCTCAAAATTCAAAACTTGAATTCTTTCGGCCATTTCTACAAACACCTTGTGGGCACAATTCAAACAAAAACCACAAACACTATTATGAGCAGTGTTTGGACCAATGTGGTCTCCCATTTTGCAACCAAAGCCACCCCAGTGCACCCCCTACCCTTTTCTAGCCCGGCCACCCACTGTGCACACGACCAAATGGTCATGGCCATTAAGGCCGAGTGCCATTGAGCACCCTCACCGGCGACAGCGCGCCACAGTCGCCGCCAGTCTCACCCACCATGTCCAGCATGTTGTATGTGGTCCACCTCCACCGCCAAGCCAGCCCCATCCCGCAGACAGAGCAAGGAGTGGCCCAGAACCGCCACGCCCGGAGCCTGCCTGCCATGCCGAAGCCGCCCGCAGAGCGCGCACAGTCCCCGATCAGCCAGACCCTGCCTCGCTCCAGCCGCTCGCCTACACGATCACCATCGTCCTAGGAAACTAACAGACATGCCTGTTCCCCCGACCATGCCCCGTAGTCGCCGGCCGCCACGAAACTCGCCGTCGGCAGAGACATCATGCGCGCCGTGCCACTCACCTCTCCCGACCGCAAACCACTGCACACGCACCCCCGTGACACTCGCCAGGGCACCGCCCACCGTCCTAGCCGATCGCCCACACCTCTAGCTCGCTGTGCCATCGTCACCGGCAAGCACCACCCATGATCCTCTGCCTCTTTGCTGAGCCTATAAATAGAGGCCTCCCCAACAAAGTTTCCTCACACCACTCTCATCCCCTCCCTCTAAGAACACTCCCAGAGCCCACCGGAGCAAGCCGCCGTCCGCAGCGCCTGAATTTCGTCGTAGTCTGCCGCGGAGGGAGAAGAAGGGGGTCGTTGATCAAGGCCACCTCTCGGGACGCCGCCAGTACCAGGAGAACCTCCGTCCTCGACTTGTTCATTTGCCCACCTCGCCAACCCTCGCCGGAGCCCCGGTAAGCCGCCCCAGACCCCCACCGAGCCGTTAGGGTTACACCTCCCCGGCGACCTATCCATCATCGACGACAAGCCACGGCCGTAGATATTCCTTTTAATTCAACGGCCCACGTCGCCCCGTACCGCTTCGCGTTTGATGTGTCGCTGACCTACGGCACCCTCCTATCAGTTGTCATCCGCCCCGCGGAGCACCACTGGGCCGGCACATTAGTTTTTCCCGCACGACCCAGTTAGTTCAAATATAGATTTTTCTATTTTAGTTTGAACTCACTTCTGTCCCTTAGTTTAAAAATCAATTCAAGAAGATATACTGAGCCAAATTGAATGATTAAAATTTTGTTAGAAAGCTACTGAAAAGATCTATCCAAGCCCATTGGATTTAATTCATTTAGAGTTAGAGATCTCTCCTAGTAAAAATAACAAGACAGAAGCATTTGCACACTCAAACATTTTTATAAAATCAACCATAATAGCTTTTGAGTTGATTCCAACTCTCAAAATTCACATTTAACCATACCTATCTGAATATGTAATAATATTAAGGGTTGCATGCAGTGACTTTGGACTAGTACCAAAATAATGCTATATAGGCATTTCTAGTCACTT
Organism: Avena sativa; assembly: GCA_916181665.1. Classification (NCBI taxonomy): domain Eukaryota; kingdom Viridiplantae; phylum Streptophyta; class Magnoliopsida; order Poales; family Poaceae; genus Avena; species Avena sativa. The sequence continues at coordinate 276,950,323 of OV702292.1, forward strand.
TAAATCATTAAATATAACACTTAAACTTAATTAAATGTGATCCAACCTTTAAATCACATTCCCATATGTTAGAATATGTGGTGATGACATGTGTCCACATGATACCATATTTTAATTGGAGAATATTAAATCTTAGTTAATTTCAATGAGTAGAAATTACTTTTCTTAAATAAAAAGAATGAAACTAGTTAATAAAACCTTGTGATGCTTGTGATGATAATAGATCATCAAATGTGTGCCTTACAGTGCTAAGTAGACTAGTTAAGTATTGTTTAGTGATTGTGTACTCCGTATGTATTTATAGACGATAGTACCGACCAAGCTTTCGAGGAGGAGGAGTTCTACCAAGAGGAGGAGGAAGAAAACTTCAACCACTGCACCAACCAAGGCAAGTTAGCACTATACCAGTGAATCCTTGCAAGCTAAACCTTGCAATCTAGATAACCCAAGCAAAGAATTTAGACATGCTTTGGTTATACCACTTTGACTATTTACCTACCCCAAGTTTTATTTCCATGCTTTTACTTCCCTACTTTATTAAAGTACCTTACTTGTTAGCATCCCACCTTAGATGTCCTTAGATAAAGAGTATAAAACTTGACCTATCTAGATAACCTTAGATGTCATCCTATGGCATGAGATTGATATTAGCATCCCACCTTAGTGAACACTCTTAACTTAGTAGTTTAGAGCTAAACTAAAACTTGAGTCACTTTAGATGGGAATACTTGGTGAAAAGGAATTATGAAAACCTTGGAATGATGAGTCATTCTATTGAGATGTTTTAACATGTGTTGAGAAAAAAATGGTTTATGATGATGAAAATGTTGAGGCATGAGCCTTAGCCGTCTTACAAAAACTGATGGTTGGATTCGGATGCGATACCATTCCAAATTTACCGTACAACCGCAATACCTGAATTGGGTAAGGCTTAGCCGGAAGTTTATATGCATTAGTATTAGTTCCCTCGCAGGAGAGGTTTGAGGTGAGGCTACCTCTCGATGTTGTCCACCTATGTAGTGCCAAAGATGACAGATGGTCATGGTTGGGAGGCCATGCTCATTGGAGAGGTGCTTATACTAGGGTGTGTAAAGGAAAGGTTATGTTTGATTATCTGCATACTAAGTATGATGATTCAAGGTTATCCCTGACAGATGTATTGAATCTTCTGGTGAAAGTGTACCACCTCTGTAGAGTGTCAAACTATTCGAATAGCCGAGTCCGCGGTTATGGACAGTTGGAGTGGCCATACTGTTTCGTTGTCAGATATTTTCAAAATGACTTGAAATGAATGATGAATCTTGACTTGACCACAACAGGGTTGTGACTATGACACTAGCTTCCCAACTTAAGTGATTCTAGAACTTTATTTTATCTTTCTTGGTTTCAGAACTCAGCTTAGGTTTCAAACTTAACTTTACAAATCAACTTAGAGTTTAGCATTTCCTACTAGAACTATCTTACTTGTTAGTGGTAGTTTGCGAGTACTTAAAGAGTACTCATGGATTTTGTCCCTGGCTATTCTCATGGCCAGACTATGAAGGAGACTACCAAGATGACGGAAAGCAGGACGGCTATGATAACTAGGACTATCTTCCATCGTCAGTATTGCCTGTGCCTCTGAAGATGGACCCCACCGCTACGTTTATTATTTATTCCGCTGCTTGTTGTATTAAGACTAGATCATGAGATCCTTATTTGTGTAAGACCTTATTTGTGGTTTGTAATGGATGATGTACTGTGATATCCAATCTGTTATGTCTCGCAAAAATGGTAATCCTGGGATTGCGATGTATGACATAATAGGCATCTGGGATTAAAAATACGGGTGTTGACAAGTTGGTATCAGAGCCATCCTGACCATAGGAGACCCTAGTTAGAATGGACGTCCGAACAAAAACTTAAGTTCGAAACCAAAGTGAGTAGTTATGAAAAAATATTTCCTCTCTTATTCATGTTCCTCCAATTCTTACATTACTACCTAAAATTTGACACACTTGATCACTTCACTAACTTCCTTGTCCTTAATTCTTGTAGATGGAGACTCAGTTCAGCAAGTTCTACCAGTTGGGCAACGGAGGCCAACTGATCTTCGAGAGGGATCTAGATTCACTGTCTAAGTTATTGGGACGCCCACATCTGGAGCTCAACTTCCTAGACCCCCAGGAGGAGATTACAGTGGCTAGTCACCGCTGATCTTCGAGGAAGCATAGAAGCACCAACCTCCGGGAGAATCCAGTTCTCCGTAAGAGAGAATAACTGGCTAGATGGATTATCTAGGGCAATGCATGAAGCTCTCGCACGTCTATGTGCCCTCAGTGTCAACCAAATTCAAGGAACCCGCTTTGCGCACTATGCAAGGCGTGACTTCCTGGGAATGCCAACGGAGATGCCTGGTCACCCGGAGTTGAAGCATCAAGTGGAGAACCTTGACTTCCTGCTATACGATCGCCAGATGGAATTGGATAATGCTAGGGAGTTTGCCAACCACAACCGTGCCATTGTCTCCTAGAAGGCCTAGACTTTCTCACTGCTTGTCAAGGACTATCAGTCTCTTCGCCTCCAGCGCGAAAAGAATGATCGAACCATCGCCCGTCTTCGCAAGAAGGTCGCTGACGTCGAGAAGACCGTCAAGGAGCAAGAAGCTCAGCTTGCAGCAAAGGAGGAAGAAGAGGAGGGCGAAGACATCTAGGGAGATATAGATTCTTACCTCAACAATGATGATGACTTTCTGGAGGAGGATGCCGTGGACTTCTACACTGACGATGAGGACTCCGACTTCATCGACAATGAGTAGATGCACTAGAGCACTGTCGTAGCACTGTCGTAGCACTATATCATAGCTTGCAGAATCGTTCTTAAAACCATCTGTTTTTCCTTGTTGTTGTGGTGTGTGTGTGTTTGTATCATGTGCTTTGCTTGAGTGAATGAAAAGAAGTTAGTTGCAAAACCTGAGTCAAACCCAAAATTTTAGCTTTGAAATCAAAACCATGAACCTTAGAACTTTCCCTCTTACCTCTTTATCTACCTCAATCTTCAGATGACTCGTGGAAACCAAGGAGGGAGCTGCTCATCGCAAGACCCAATGCTGCAGATCCTGCAGAATCTCATCACAGACCGGGAAGCAAGCTGGGCAGAGTGCCAAGCTAATCTAGCAACACTACAACAGATCGCCCAGATGGCTCTCAACAACCAGAACCATGGAAATCAGGATCATCAAGGATCCAAGCTGAAGAACTTCCAGAATACCAATCCCCCAATCTTTAGCACTTTGGAGAACCCATTAGATGCAGATGACTCATTGCAGACAATGGAGAACAACCTAGAAGTAGCCAGAGTTGATGACAACGAGAAGGTTCTCTTTGCCACCCACTACTTGGCAGGAGATGCAAGAGCATGGTGGAACAGCATCCGCCTGATGAACCATGGTCAAGTGATGACATGGGAAGCCTTCAAAATCAAGTTTAGCCGCACCCACGTGCCGCAGGGCCTAGTCACCAGAATGAGGGATGAATTCAGAGAGTTTAAGCAAGGTAGAATGACTGTGGTGGAGTACCATGACAGATTCCTATCACTTGCCAGATGTGCACCTGATGGGATCAACACGGAGGCCAAGAAGAAGGAGAGATTCTTGAACGGACTGCATGATGAGATGCACACTGTCCTCGTCAACATCTGTTTCCAGGATCTCGAAGAGCTAGTCGACTCCGCAATTCAGATGGAAGGGAAGATTAACCAGGCAAACGACAACCGCAAACGTTGTATGATGCAGCAAACTGGATCCAACAGTCACTAGAAGTACCGTCCCAACCCCTCACCAGGATATGCACCAAGGAACAACCGACCCCCAATGTCTCGCCCAAGCTACCCCAACCGTAGTGGAGGCAATGTGAAGTCCGGAGGAAACAAAAATCACTCCGGCAACACCAGCAATTTCAACCGTGCCCCTCCCAAGAGCAACAACAACACTGCACCTAGAACTGGAAGCAATGTTGTGCCCGTCGCAGCTAAAGACAAGTCTCAGATCACCTGTTTCGAGTGTGGAGTGAAGGGTCATTATTCCAATGAGTGCCCCAAGAAGACTGTCGCCACTGCCAATGTGAATGCCCCAGCGCAACAGCAGCATCGTGTTCAACCAGGAAGAAGATTTGGCCCAGGGAACCCTCACAACCGCAACGGTCGTCTCTTCCACATGAACACCGAAGAAGCCCAAGAAGCGCCAGATGTAGTGCTGGGTATGTTTTCTGTCAACTCAGTTTTAGCAAGAGTATTGTTTGATTTGGGAGCATCGCATTCATTTGTCACCGAAGAATTTGCATGCACTAGTAAGATCCTCCCAACCAACTTGAAGCATGTCATGCTAGTTCAAATCCCCGGATCAACTACAAAAGCTAGAAAAATTTGCAAAGCTGTGCCTATCAGAATACATGGGATAGATTTTTATGCCAACCTAATAGTACTTGGAACCAAAGGATTGGAAGTAGTACTAGGTATGGACTGAATGTCAAGGCATAAAGCACTGATAGACTGTGCCAAGAAAGCCATCACCATGACCAGTAGCTCTGGAGTAACAGTAGAGCATATATCTGAAACCTTACCTCGTCAATTCAAGTGCAACAAGAGTCTAGCCCTGCCCACCATTGACCAAGTTAGAGTAGTTTGTGAATACCCCGACATATTCCCAGATGAATTGCCAGGTATGCCCCCCAGATAGGGATATTGAGTTCATTATGGAACTAATCCCCGGAACCAGACCCATAGCCCAGAGACCCTATAGCATGAACCCCTCAGAGTTAGTGGAATTGAAGAAGCAGTTGGATGCCTTGTTAGCAACATGCTTGATTCAACCAAGCGCATCGCCATGGAGATCACCAGTGTTATTCGTCGACAAGAAAGATGGAGGCAACCGTCTATGCACCGATTACTAAAGCTGAATGACATCACCATCAAAAACAAGTACCCTTTGCCAAAGATAGAGGATCTATTTGATCAATTGACTGGTGCCTAGGTATTCTTCAAAGATTGATCTTAGGACCGGTTATCACCAACTTAAGATTCGTGCAACGGATATTATGAAGACCGCCTTTACTACTCGCTACGGTATATACGAGTATACGGTTATGTCTTTCGGATTAACCAATGCCCCTGCTTATTTCATGAATCTCATGAATAAGATCTTTATGAATTTCTTGGATAAGTTTGTCGTTGTGTTTATCGACGATATCCTTATCTACTCCAAGTCAGAAGAAGAGCATGAGAAACATCTGAGAATCATCCTAGAAACCCTGAGAGAGCATCGGCTATATGCCAAGTTTAGCAAATGTGAGTTTTGGCTGAAAGAAGTAGGATTCCTAGGACATATTGTGTCTGCTGGAGGAGTCTCTGTTGATCCCGCCAAGATCAAAGATGTCGAAGAATGGGAAGCCCCAACCACTCAAACCCAAGTCCGTGCATTTCTCGGATTGGCGGGATATTACCGCAAGTTCGTAGAAGGACTCTCGAGCATCACCAGACCCATGACCCAATTGTTGAAGAAGGACAAGAAATTTGAATGGACTGACAAATGTGAAGCCAGTTTCCAAGAGCTGAAGAAGAGATTGATTTCAGCCCCAATATTGATCATGCCAGATATCAAGAAGCCGTTTGATGTGTATTGTGACACATCCAAGATTGGTGTCGGATGTGTATTGATGCAAGAAGGCAAAGTCATCGCTTATCTGTCTCGGCAACTGAAGCAGCATGAGCAGAACTATCTGACCCATGATCTTGAGTTAGCAGCCGTAGTTTTGGCCTTGAAGACATGGCGTCATTATCTGATGGGTAATCGTTGTGAGATTTACTCAGATCACGAGCTTGAAGTATATTTTCACTCAGAAGGAGCTGAATATGAGGCAAAGGAGATGGATAGATTTAATCAAGGACTATGACCTTGACACTCACTATCACCTCGGCAAAGCCAATGTGGTAGCGGATGCTCTTAGCAGATTGTCGTGTAGGCTAAATACCATGATCAAGGATAAGAAACCAAGTTTGTATGAGGAGTTGGAGGAGTTTAGAACTGAGCTAGTTAGTAAAGGATTCTTAGCTAGCATTGAACTTCAACCCACTTTGATTAGCCAAATCAAGGAAGCCTAGAAGGGAAATGAAAGTATCGACAGAATCAAACGTCGTATTGGTATAGGAAAGGTACCTGGATTCACCAAAGACGAAGGAGTTCTGTGGTACAAAGGACGTATCTGTGTGCCAGAAGATTTAGAGCTGAAGCAGGTTATCATGCAGGAAGCTCATGATACTCTTTATTCTATCCACCCCGGAGGAACGAAGATGTATCAAGATTTGAAGGAGCAATTTTGGTGGCACAAGATGAAGAGAGAAATCGGGAGCTACATCGCCAAGTGTGACATCTGTCAAAGAGTCAAAGCAGAGCATCAGAGGCCCGCGGGACTGTTACAACCTTTATAGATTTCGGAATGGAAATGAGATTCCATTGGAATGGATTTTATCACCGGTTTGCCTACTTCTAGTAGGGGAAATGACTCAATCTGGGTCATTGTTGATAGACTATCCAATGTAGCTCACTTTATACCTGTCAAGACAACATACCAAAGTTCCAAACTAGCAGAGATGTATATTGCTAGGATTGTTAGTCTGCATGGAACCCCCAAGACCATAGTATCAGATCGAGGAACCCAATTTACCTTGAGATTTTCATAGAAAGTCCAGGAAGGATTGGGAACCAAGTTCAATTTCAACAAAGCTTATCCCCCGCAAACTGATGGGTAGACAGAGAGGGTCAACCAAATCCTAGAAGATATGTTGAGAGCTTGTGTGTTAGAGTATGGATCATAATGGGAAGACTGCCTGCCTTTCGCAGAATTCTCATATAACAACAGTTATCAAGCTAGTTTGCAAATGGCACCATTTGAGTTCCTATACGGAAGAAAGTGTCGCACCCCTTTGAATTGGTCGCAAGTAGGAGAGAGTCAGATCTTTGGACCCGACATTCTCCGAGAAGCCGAAGAGAAGGTTCACAAAGTTCGTGAGCACCTCAAGACCACCCAGTACAGACAGAAGAGTTATGCCGACAAGAGAATGAGAGACCTGACTTTCAATGTTAGAGATTTTGTATACCTCAAGGTTTCGCCATTCAAGGGGCTTTAGTCTGAAAAAAGTTAGCCCCCAGATATATCGGGCCCTTCAAGATTCTGAACCATCGAGGAGAAGTCTCGTAACAACTGGAACTACCTGAAGAGATGTCAGCCATCCACAACGTGTTCCATATCTCGTTACTTCACAAATGCCTAGAAGTGCCGAAGAAGACTGAAGTTTTCAAGAACATCGATCATAGAGCTGTGGATATCAACAAGGACCTGACATATCGTGAAGTGCCCATCCGTATCTTGGAATAAGCTTACAGAACCACCAGGACTAGGAGTATCAAGTTTCTCAAGATTCAATGGAGCAACCATACCGAAGAAGAAGCCACTTGGGAGCGAGAAGATTACATTAGGATAGAGTTCCTAGATCTCTTTAGTTCCTAGTTTTCTTTCGTAAATCTCGGGACGAGATTTTGTTTTAAGTGGGGAAGGTTTGTAACATCCCAAAACTTTCATCCAAGTGATCAAGATCCAAATCATCAAATTTAGAGTTAACAAAAACTTTTACATTTAAAAATATTAAAGCATTCATATGTGTGTGCATTTAAATTAGGAGTTGTTTTGAATTGCCATGTTTGAGTGATCCATTGGTTGTAAAATGATTCTAAGGTGAATTAAACATCATCTAGATCATTCCCAAACAAATCCCAAATAAAAACAAATCAAAATGAATAAAATAAGAAAATGGTCATTTGTGCCATTTTAATCGCCATGCCTACTTTGGATATTCCTAGAACTCAAATCCTAACAGAAACAAATATGGATCTTTGCACCCCTTGATAGTACAAGTAGTGATTTACCAAGGCCCACTTTGCTTCACCCCAAAAACTTTCAAACACTAAATTTAAATGACATTTGAAATTTGAATGTAGTTCATATGAGAAGATCCCACTTATTCAAAAACTACTCAAATGACCTCCATTTTCAAAACCCAAGCAACCACAGAGGTTTAAGCATGTCACAAACAACTCCACCAAAAATAATCTCAAAATTCAAAACTTGAATTCTTTCGGCCATTTCTACAAACACCTTGTGGGCACAATTCAAACAAAAACCACAAACACTATTATGAGCAGTGTTTGGACCAATGTGGTCTCCCATTTTGCAACCAAAGCCACCCAAGTGCACCCCCTACCCTTTTCTAGCCCGTCCACCCACTGTGCACATAACCACATGGTCATGGCCATTAAGGCCGAGCACCATTGAGCATCCTCACCGGCGACAGCGCGCAGCCGCCACCAGTCTCGCCCACCATGTCCAGCACGTCGCCTGTGGTCCACCTCCACCGCCAAGCCATCCCCAGCCCGCAAACAGAGCAAGGAGCGGCCAGGAACCGCCGTGCCTGGAGCCTGTCTGCCATGCCGACACCGCCCGCAGAGCGCGCACGGTCCCTGCTCAGCCAGACCCCACCTCTCTCCAGCCTCCCGCCTACACGATCACCACCGTCCTAGGAAACTAACGGACATGCCCGTTCCCCCGACCGTGCCCCGTAGTCGTCGGCCGCCGCGAAAATCGCCGTCGGTAGAGACATCATGCGCGCCGTGCCACTCACCTCTCCCGACCACAAACCACTGCACACGCACCGCCGTGACACTCGCCAGGGCACCGCCCACCGTCCTAGCCCACCGCCCACACCTCTAGCTCGCTGTGCCATCGTCACCGGCGAGCACCGCCCATGCTCCTCTGCCACTTCGCCGAGCCTATAAATAGAGGCCTCCCCAGCACCGTTTACTCACACCACTCTCATCCCCTCCCTCTCAGAACACTCCTAGAGCCCCACCAGAGCAAGCCGCCGTCCGTAGCGCTGGAATTTCACCGGAATCTGCCGCAGAGGGAGAAGAAGGGGGCCGTTGATCAAGGCCACCTCTCGGGACGCCGCCAATACCAGGAGAACCGCCGTCCTCGACTTGTTCGTTTGCCCACCTCGCCGACCCTCGCTGGAGCCCCGGTAAGCCGCCCCAAACCCCCACCGACCCGCTAGGGTTACACCTCGCCGGTGACCTGTCCGTCGTTGACGACAAGCCACAGCCGTAGATCTTCCTTTTAATCCAACGGTCCACGTCGCCCTGTACCGCTTCGCGTTTGATGTGTTGCTGACCTGCGGGACCCTCCTGTCAGTTGTCATCCGTGCTGCAGAGCACCACTGGGCCGGCCCGTTAGTTTTTCCCGCGCGACCCAGTTAGTTCAAATATAGATTTTTCTATTTTAGTTTGAACTCACTTTTGTCCCTTAGTTTAAAAATCAATTCAAGAAGATCTACTGAGCCAAATTGAATAATTCAAATTTTGTTAGAAAGCTACTGAAAATATCTATCCAAGCCCGTTGGATTTAATTAATTTAGAGTTAGAGATCTCTCCTAGTAAAAATAACAAGACAGAAGCATTTGCACACTCAAACATTTTTATAAAATCAACCATAATAGCTTTTGAGTTGATTCCAACTCTCAAAATTCACATTTAACCATACCTATCTGAATATGTAATAATATTAAGGGTTGCATGCAGTGACTTTGGACTAGTACCAAAATAATGCTATATAGGCATTTCTAGTCACTTTAAATCATTAAATATTACACATAAACTTAATTAAATGTGATCCAACCTTTAAATCACATTCCCATATGTTAGAATATGTGGTGATGACATGTGTCCACATGATCCCATATTTTAATTGGAGAATATTAAATCTTAGTTAATTTCAATGAGTAGAAATACTATTCTTAAATAAAAAGAATGAAACTAGTTAATAAAACCTTGTGATGCTTGTGATGATAATAGATCATCAAATGTGTGCCTTAGAGTGCTAAGTATACTAGGTAAGTATTGTTTAGTGATTGTGTACTCCGTATGTATTTATATATGATAGTACCGACCAAGCTTTCGAAGAGAAGGAGTTCTACCAAGAGGAGGAGGAAGAAAACTTCAACCACTACACCAACCAAGGCAAGCTAGCACTATACTAGTGAATCCTTGCAAGCTAACCCTTGCAATCTAGATAACCCAAGCAAAGACTTTAGACATGCTTTGGTTATACCACTTTGACTATTTACCTACCCCAAGTTTTATTTCCAAGCTTTTACTTCCCTACTTTATTAAAGTACCTTACTTGTTTGAAGGTAGCATAAAGAGTATAAAACTTGACCTATCTAGATAACCTTAGATATCATCCTATGGCATGATATTGAGATTAGCATCCCACCTTAGTGAACACTCTTAACTTAGTAGTTTAGAGCTAAACTAAAACCTGAGTCACTTTAGATGGGAATACTTGGTGAAAAGGAATTATGAAAACCTTGGAATGATGAGTCATTCTATTGAGATGTTTTGACATGTGTTGAGAAACACAAATGGTTTATGATGATGAAAATGTTGAGGAATGAGCCTTAGCCCTCTTACAAAAACTGATGGTTGGATTCAGATGCGATACCATTCCAAATTTACCGTACAACCACAATACCTGAATTGTTTAAGGCTTAGCCGGAAGTTTATACGCATTAGTATTAGTTCCCTCACGGGAGAGGTTTGAGCTGAGGCTACCTCTTGATGTTGTCCACCTATGCAGTGCCCAAGATGACAGATGGTCATGGTTGGGAGGCCATGCTCATAGAAGAAGTGCTTATACTAGGGTGTGTAAAGGAAAGGTTATGTTTGATTATCTGCATACTAAGTATGATGATTCAAGGTTATCCCTGACAAATGTATCGAATCTTGTGGTGAAAGTGTACCACCTCTGCAGAGTGTTAAACTATTCGAATAGCCGCATCCACGGTTATGGACAGTTGGAGTGGCCATACTGTTTCGTTGTCAGATATTTTTCAAAATGACTTATGAAATGAATGATGAATCTTGACTTGACCACAACAGGGTTGTGACTATGACACTAGCTTCCCAACTTAAGTGATTCTAGAACTTTATTTTATCTTTCTTGGTTTCAGAACTCAGCTTAGGTTTCAAACTTAACTTTACAAATCAACTTAGAGTTTAGCATTTGCTATTAGAACTATCTTACTTGTTAGTGGTAGTTTGCGAGTACTTAAAGAGTACTCATGGCTTTTGTCCCTGGCTATTCTCATGGCCAAACTATGAAGGAGACTACCAAGATGATGGACAGCAAGACGGCTATGATAACTAGGACTATCTTCCATCATCAGCATTGCCTGTGCCTCTGAAGATGGACCCCACCGCTACGCTTATTATTTATTCTGATGCTTGTTGTATTAAGACTGGATCATGAGATCCTTATTTGTGTAAGACCTTATTTATGGTTTGTAATGGATGATGTACTGTGATATCCAATCTGTTATGTCTCGCAAAAATGGTAATCCTGGGATTGCGATGTATGACATAACAGGGATCTGGGATTAAAAATCCGGGTGTTGACAGCCACGGCAGGGCCGGCAGACCGGTGATGGCGGGTGGCGGCGGGGGTACGGCGGCCTGTGGGGGCCGAGAAAGTACAGAGGGATCCCCTCGACCGCGGTGACGAGGTTGTTGAGGACCCCGCTCATCTCCTCAGGGTTGTAGACGGCGGTGACCGGCGCGTGGGAGGAAACTGGCGTGGTGGCGGCGGCCGCAGTAGAGGCCAGCGACGCGGATGGGTGGAACAGCGACATGGTGATGGGCAGCAAGGTGTCGGTGGTGGGCGGCGGTGAATACATGATCAAACAAGAGCAATCTCATACCAAGGTGTTAGGAGCTAGGGTTCTATCGGGTCTAGGGCAGAGGTTGTAGGGAAAAAGGGGCGAGTGCGGTCAAGGTCGCGGTCACCGGTGGCTGGGCGCCATCGTGCGCGAGGAGGGAGGTGGCACAGGGACAGGAGGCAGCTAGGGTTTAGGGTTCTGGCTCCTTGGGGAGCCGGCCAACATAAATATTCTTATTGCTTAATTCTCCATGTACCGTTTACAGCTATCTATATAATGAAAATAAGATAACTTGTGGGCTAATCCCCTAACTAAGCCTTCCCATTGGGCTTCCTCCGGGTATAAGTGAGCCTGATCATAACAGTGAAGTTTTGTATGAAGGAAATTTTCAAGTGTAGGGAAGAATAATGTGATGAGATGAAGTATGGACAAAAGCTCAAGCTTGGGGATGCCACCCATGTCACCCCAAGAAATATTCAAGAAGTACAAGCATCAAATCTTGGGGATGCCCAAGGAATCCCCTTCTTCATCAATAAAAATCTTAGGTTTTCTTCCAAAACACTCCAGTTTTATTGTTTCATGCATAATTGTGTTGTTCTTGGAGCGTCTTTTGTTTTTGTTTTTAGTTTTCTTTTGTTTGGTTTGCTTAAATAAATTGGTTGGACCCCCACATTTATATGTTGTTTCAAATAAGTTGATTTGTGTTGGAAAAGAGTAGGAAGCTTCATGCTTATAAGTGGTACAAAAGGAGCTTGCTTTGACTGTGGCCTAGACATTATCATGTCAGGTTTGATGTTTCTTTGACTTTATGCTTAGTGATTATTGTTGTAGCATGACTTGTTCCAAACAATTGAGATTGCTTAATGCGCCTTGAAAGAATCATGTGTTGTTTTAACATACAAAAGCATAATATTGTGGTATTCTCCTTTGATGCTTTATTTGGGTTGACTTGACACATGCTTACACCATGCTAAGACTATGAACTAGTCACCTTAGCCTCTATGATCATTTAGTTTTTGACTTGTAATATCACTTTATGCTTTAATTAATAATGTTTTGTCGCTTTGCATGATTATGGCCATTATTGCTCTCTTAGTTGGTCGCTCCTAGTCTTTTGCTAGCCTCCACTTGTACCAAGTGTGAGTTCCACTCATGCATCCAACCCCCAAGAAAACCAAGTTATTCCAAAGAGTTCACTATAAATTCCTATGCATGGTGTGTTACACCAATCCAAGTATATTCACGCTTTATCTACCTTCTAAATTAAACTTGTTATGTGAAAATTAGTGATTAAAGCTCTCACAAACTTGATGGCACACTTTACTTTCTTGCACTTAATAAACTTGAACCATTGTGTCCATCTATGTTGCTTATATGCTTGCACTTTATAAGTTGTGAATTAGTAGAACCATGTACCATGGGGAACGCTCTCAACATTGCACTTATTATTCAGTTGATATCATGTTCTTTTGTTTATGGATCTCGGCGGTGTGAAATAAAAGGGGAGGTTGTAAGCTCATGGATTTTGTATGTGTGTTAGAGAAACGCCTGGGCGGCTAGCCTAAGCCATGCCTAATCATGGTGGAAACTTGCAGCATAACCCTAGTGAGCATTCTATGAAGCATCCTCAATAAAAACCTATTCAAATAGCAAATAAAAAGATCGCTGAGATGCTCATTGTTTGTTGCCTTGTTATTTTGATATGGGATAGCTCCTGTGTCATGGGGCAAGGGGTACCCCGTTGGCGGTTCTCCATGATACACATGTACTTACAATGACAAGGACTTACTTGTGACTAAAGTTGATTAGCATGAGGTTCGGTACTCGTAAGCAAGGGGCATGAGATTTTCAAGTTATAACTTGTCAATCATATCCTCCTCATATTTGTGTCACTTTAACCTTAATCACCTCAAGATTCTTATGATAGGGGCAATGAGAGCTGAAAGTAATAAGTACCATAATTTTTGGAAGCTCTTTATGAAAATTGAAATCCATGCTTCCCTCTGTGAAGGGCCTTTCTTTTTTACTTTTATGTTGAGTCTCCATCTTCTATCTTTATGCACCAATTGAGAGAGCATAGTGGTCATTGTTAGTTTAACGTGCATTGTCCCAAAACTTGTTGATTGATTCATAACTTTGATATTGCTTGTTCTTAAATTATTTGTATCTAGTCACCCTTATGAACTTTGAAGGTGTCCAATGCATTTATGTTTTGCTATACCATGAGGGACAAGCTGAATACCACTCTTATTATGTTTTCTATATGTGAAACAAACAAACATCTTTCAATGCGTTGTTATTCATGATCTTTTGTTTGTACATTTTCATGTTACAACATAGTTGCTATGTCTTATTGTTAGAACTCTATCTTTCATTCTTATGTTTAGAATACTTTGATCCCAGCTATCAATGCTTGTCAAATACCTTGTTCAAGATTATGATGGTGCATGTCACCTCAAAAATTATTCTTTTTATCACTTACCTACTCGAGGACGAGCAGGAGTTAAGCTTGGGGATGCTTGATACATCGTAAACGTATCTATAAATTTTGATGCTCCATGCTTGTTTTATATCAACTCTCTTATGTTTTGTTGACACTTTGAAGTATTTTTATACATTTTCTAGAACTAACCTATTAAAAAGGTGCCACAGTGCCAGTTGCCTGTTTTCTGCTGTTTTTGGTTTCAGAAAAGCTAGTAAGGAAATATTCTCAGAATTATACGGGACAAAAGACAAAGTCAATATTTTACCAGAAGGAACACAGAGTCTGAAGGGCAGCCAAAGAGGGGCCACAAGGCGGCCACACCCTAGGGTGGCGCGACCCCCTGGGCGCGCTGCCATCTGGTGTGGGCCCCTCGGGCCACCACCGACCTTGCCTCTTCACCTATAATAGTACCCTGAGACGAAGACCCTAAACACCCGATTAGAAATCCACGAAAGGGTCTGTAGCTGCCGCCATCTCTATCCCTAGATCGGGGGGATCCGAAGCTCTTCTTAACACCCTGCCGAAGGAGATAGATCATCCTGGAGGCCTTCTTCATCACCATGCCTGCCTCTAGAGTGATGCATGAGTAGTTCACCCTTGGACTATGGGTCCATATATTAGCTAGATGGTTGGTTCTTCTCCTTTGTGCTACCATGTCTAGATCTTGTGAGCTCCGTTCATGATCAAGATCATCTATTTGTAATCCTATATGTTGTGTTTGTGGGGATCCGATGGATATTGAGATACTATGTCAGATTGATTATTTATTCTATCATGTCTATGTTATCTGTGATCTTGCATGCTCTCCGTTATTAGTAACTATCTTGGCCAAGTAGATTCTTGCAACTCCAAGAGGGAGTATTTATGCTCGATAGTAGGTTCATGCCTCTAGTAATCTAGGGAAGTGACAAAAAATCTCTAAGGTTGTAGATGTGCTGTTGCTACTAGGGAGATAACAACAATCCTTTGTCCATGGGGCAATTGTATTGTTTACTTTATACACTTTGCTTAATGCAATTATCTGTTGTTTGCAACCTAATACTGAAAGGGGTTCGGACGATAATCGGAAGGTGGATTATTAGTCATAGATGTAGTTGGATTACGGTCTATGTATTATGTTGTAATGCCCAATCAAATCGCATAGGAGTCAAGATGTCTAGTATATACATTTTTATGCTTTCTCAATCTGTCAATTGCCCCGCTGTAATTTTTTCACCCAACATGCTATTTATCTTAAGGAGAAACACTTCTAGTGAACTATGCACCCTAGTTCATTCCTTTACCATTGATATACCATCTACTGTTTACCGTTTACTGTTACTTTCTGCAAGCAATTACTATCTTCCACACTATACGTTTCATCCTTTGTTTTCAGTAAACCAGTGAGATTGACAACCTCACTGTAAGTTGGGGCAAAGTTCTGTGGTTGTGTTGTGCAGGATTCCAAGTTGTTAGCAACACATTGGAGTTATTTTCTTGCTCCTACTGGTTCGATAACCTTGGTTTCATAATTGAGGGAAAACTTGCTATTGTGCTCATCGTACCTTCCTCTTGGGGTTCCCAACGAGCTGTACATTTTGAGCCATCAGACTGTAACACCCTCGAATCGACTCTATGCAGATCGTAGCATTTCCGCCGAAATCCGCATAGAAGCGATTCAAGGACGTCCACCAGGATTTTGATACAAGTAGTTACATCATAATAGTTTACAACCGAATCCACAAGGACTTATATACAGCAACGACTCAACGAGTCAATAATACAAATGATACAATACGAAGATACAAATCATGGAGAAAGCCAAATAGTATCCGAGTACGAATAAGAACCAAATGGGACTAAGAGTCCTGGAGAATAACCAAGCGGTGTCCATAACCCTGCCCAGGCCAAGCCAGAAGGGTAACCTTGCTAACGTCGTCAATCACATACCTGCCAAAGCCAAAAGGGTGCCGGCAAAGGGCAAAAGAAAATAGAAAAAGAGCATTTAGTACTGAGGCCAGTACAGAGCGAGTCTAGGATTTGGTGGTCCTCGCCTATATAGGTATGGTGGGCTCATCGGCGGTGAAGCTTGCACTATCTAACTTATAGAGACACGCTACAACTTCGGCTATTAGAGCGAGGTAAGAGACAGCTATACGATAATATGGATATACCTCCAATCATAACCTATCTAAAGATTTCCCTCTCGAAGACCAGTCGAGGAAGTCCTCTCGCGGAACACACACGGTGGCAATTTTAGTTAAGCAGATATTTAGTTGATAAGAGTAATTACTAATCATATTATTAGAGACAAAACATTAGTGGCGTTGTCTATGATCATGATACTGTACTCCTGAGGCGTCCATAACCGTGTACACATGGCTTGTCGAAAAGATTTAGTCTGTAGAGGTGCACTACTGTACCCAAACGCATGTTCAACCATTCAGGCAACATAATACGCGTGCCTTCCGAATCTCACAACAAAAATTATCCCATAACTACGCGCGTATCCAGAGGTATCACCTACTGTGTGGAACCAACCAAGAGGTACGACGATTCTCAAGGAAGGCATATCGTTTGCGCCTACTATACCGAACGGCCCTGAAAGATAACTTGTAGAGCTCCCCTTGAACCGCCGGCATATACCGCTTCTATGTATGCAATGTCTGGGCTGTCCACCAAATCATATCATCACCAAGTCCGAAGACATATCAACTCACCCATGTCCGAGGACATATTATGCGTATGCACCAAATAGAAAACCAATTTTGTGACCCTATGGATAAACGAATAGCGCCGGTAGTTGAGGGGGGATCCCAGGAGCTCCAACGTTTGGTTAGCGTGATCAACTCAGAATTAGTATCGTAGAATGAACGGTTCCTAGGCCGGCTCAAGCAGTTCCCAAAGGTGGTCCCTGCTGGGGACTTATCATTAGGTGAAACCATAACCATAACCAACATCACCAATTTAACTTATCATGTTATCAACCATAACCAGATATCACGATTCACCTATATGAGAGCAGGCAACAGACCTAAGCATGCGCTATGACTCGCAAGGGCAAAGCTAGCTAATCAAACAAGGCAATAGGATAACCAAGACAATATAGTGGAGCAGGTAAATAAAGGAAACGATACTAAAGCATCAACAATAAGGATAGCAAGAGATCAAAAAAAGGAAGTAAAAACTATAAATATGTAATAGGTAGAAGGGGGAGAATGCTCGCCTGAGGAACAAAGTCGGTGTCGACTCATCGTCCTATCCAATGAAGAAGCAAAACACTAGAAAGAGCAACCAATGCAATATTTAATACTACGACCAAAATCTGGCATGTTTATGATATGATGCCTGGCATAATAATATACGGTCTATCTTAGCAATATTAAGCGGAATCGGAATCCCGACCATTAAATATTATGGTTCAAGTTGCTTACCTACCCCGCATATTAAATATTGAATTAACAAGCGAAATATAGCATCGGTTCGCTACACAAATTTAAATAGAGACAATATAAGACTAGAATAGTCCGTATATAGTCTCCATATTTAATTTAAATGAATTGACTATTTAACCCAATTCACAAGATGACATCTATGCACGCATGATGATTTAAATATGCGACAAGTTAGGAATAGGATTTGGATCTCATGTTTCGGATTGCAGAGTCGGAGTAAAGATCTTAGAGCATGACTAACAGCACCCTCAAATCGGTAACCCTTAAATCTTGAGTATAGGTGTCTGTACTCGCGATTTACGGTTTCCAACTCGTTAGCAGAGAACAGGGCCTATAAATCCAACCCTTAAATCACGATTTGAACTGAAATTTAAATTAACGAGGGAAGATGGTGCGCGTGTTCATCATCTAGTATGTACATACTTCAAAATTACATCTAAATAAAAAATACTGTTGGGAGGAGCTCGCGGAGGACGCAACCGCGTCGATATGTCCAAAATGCGAGCTCCTAGTCGGCAGCGAGCTCTAAGTCGTCGTCTGCCATCGTCAGTGAGCTCCTAGTTGTCAAGGACGATCACGTCGACGTCCAGGCCGTTGACGGATGCCAGTCCGGCCGCCTCCTCGCCGCGGATGGCGACGACCGCCTCCTTGATCTCCTCCTGCTTCTTGGAGAGCTCGACGGAGAGCTCCTTCTCCTCACGCTGCTTCTTCGCCTCCAGGTCGGCGAGGGACGCAGCGAGCGCTGTGCCGATAGCCGCCTCCTCCTCATCTTCGCGGCGCGGGCACGGGCGGGAAGACGCGACAGACGAGCTCGCGGAGGACGCCGCCTCCTCCTCCTCGAGCTCAAACCGCAGAGCCAGCACGGTGCGCGTGCCGGCGGCGTAGGGGGCCAGAGAAGCTGGGGGAGTCAGCCCCTAGTTCGTCCAGCACCTGCAGGCACGCTTCTTGGCCCCGACGGAGCGGATGCGATGCCGCTCCTCGTCGTCGCCGCTGGGTGCGCAACGGCCACTCCTTCCTCCTCCTACCCCCTAGAACGGCCACCGCCGAATCCGCAACTCCCGCTCCTGCTCGTCATCTCTCTCGCGCGCGAAAATGGACAGAATTGCTCGCCAAAGTACGCGCGAAAATGCGGCGACGGCTAGGGTTTGCGCCGGAGGGACACGGGTTCTGACCCGTCTCCGCCCGCTTGGCCGGTAGGAATAGAGGCTGCAACGGGCCTTTCACAGGCTCCTGTGAACTTCGTTTACGGGCCGGGCCGTTTACATGCGCTGTTATTTTGAGGACCCGACACCGGTCCGTGTACCTGCCGGAATTTTAAGGACGCCGGCGTTTTAAGGGTGCTTTAGACTTGCTTTTAGGGTTGAAGATGAAGTAGAAACAGTAGCCAGTACATTGGAAATTGGCCCATTGATTCCATCTTGGTGTTCCATGAGTCGGGTAGACGAAGCAGACACCGATCAGTAGAAACCATGGTCGAAACTCCTACGGGGATTTTGTCGAACAGGTTACGATTAATCAAGAATACAAGGGAATGAACCACCGTTTAGCTGACAACCGAGACTACCTGCTACACTGCGAGCGATTGATGATCTGGGCATGTTCCTTTGATGCTATAGGTCGCCCGGCGTCGCATCTGGGAGTTGATGCGGTGCTGAAAATAGAACTGAAACGATCGGGAGCTGACAGAAACCAAAGAAAACGAGACAGTGGAGCAGTCCACGAAGTGGCACCTGGGGCGCGAGACCTGAGGCTGGGCGGCTCCTGCAACTGTCGAAGGGAGACCAACCTCAAGCAGGGCCCTGGCTACAAGCGACGGCGGGATCTGGTTGGACAAGAGATGGAGGCGGTAGGTGGCGTCTGGTGGTTGGGCTTCCGAGGTGGTCTGTGGCGATGTAGAAAACCGGATGGGGCAGAGCTGGCTTGCTGGCTTCGATGGGGAAGCAGAGGAGACTTGCGGGGCCAGGAATCTGGCTGCCGCGGCGTACGCGCGAAGGTCCAAGGCGGCGGCCATCTGCTGCCTGCAGCGATGGAACCGATGATGTGAAGTGCCAGATTAAAACAAGGAGATGTGGCGTGTGGCTATATGGCCAGCTCTTGAGGATTTGCATATGGAGGAACAGGAAAACAAGGACGCAGTAAACCGATGGATTGATTGATCGGGATCTTGCTCAGCTAGCTAGCTTTGTTTGAAGAGGAACTCCCATGCGGGGGCGCCTTGAGTTGATTTGGACCCAGAAAAAATAGACTGGCGGCGGTAGAAGACAGAGGAGAACACATCTGAGAGTTTGGGGAATTTTTATTCAGATATGCTAGGGTTTGGAAGGAGAAAGAAGAGACAGATTGGAGCACATAAATAGTTCAAAGTAGACTAGATGGGACTAGTTTTAGACTTAGCCGAGCTTCTAGCCTAATTTTAGTTTTTAGCAAAAATAAGAAAACCTTTTATCATCGCATAACAGACTGAAAGATGTTATTTGTTTTAATTTAAAAAATGAGAAAAGAGATTACCGCATAATATATATTAGATCATATGGATATTTTAGAAAAACAAAGTATGATGTTTAATAAAATACTTTGGTACTTAGAAAAATGCAAAAAAAATATGCTTAATGATCTAATAATGATCAAACAGACAAATCTAATTGGAAATATTTTCCCGGACATTACAACGACGGGTGCCGGTAATATGCATGTCGTGACGGTGACTCAGCTTAGCGCCTTTGTCGGGGGAAAACCTTGCCCCTTGGGCCTTGACGGCGGCATTTGTGGATGGTGTAGTATTCCAACTGTCTAGTATTGGAATGCTACATAAGAAATATAGATCAACACTATGATATGCTTGTTATTTATTGCATTATCATAATATCATGTTCATGTCATCATGCCACATTTGCATTTGAGCATCATATTAAAACCTATTCCATTTGGTTCTTCTCCTCATATTGCATTTGTCTTATTAATATTTTTGCTTCTTGATATCTTGTAGTTGGTTCTTGATATATGTTAAATGCCCAAATGAAGTTGGGGTCATATCTTTTCAACTCCTCCTATCCACTAACATGCCACTCTTTTGTCCATTCAATCTTGCTCCAAATCCACCATACATAGCACATATGAGGGTCTTTTGGTTTTGCTAGTGTTCTTAAATCTAACCCATATGTAATGGTGGATTCCTTCTCACATACATGCATATACATTTTTGTTTTCACAAAAATGCCTCACACATGCATGTATATGTGCTTTTGCTAGTCACATGCAATAATGAACCTCATGTGACACTACCCCTCTTCTTTTGAATTACTTTAAATTTTTTCCTTTTCATTTGATTTAATTCAAACTTGAGCTCCATCAAGCTTCCTAGCTAACTTTAGGTTTTCTACACATACACACATACACCTAAGCTACACCCCATGCATGGCATGAAACTCACACACCCACACGCCTCACCACACCACCACCTAACATCAAGCCAAAGCTTGGCCACCAAGAGACCATGTCGCCCTGCCCTTTTTCCTTGCAGAACAAGATCACCACCATGTTCAGCCATGCCTTTGGTCCCCTTCCTCTCTCGGTGCCAACCAAGAGAAGGGAGAGAGAAAGAATCCACCGAACACCCTCCTCCACTTTTGGGCAAAGATAAACCCCAACCCGACCATACACATGTGCTGCCCTTTTATACAGCTACCACGTCGCCCCAACTCTCCAGATCGAGATCCATGGTGCCTCCCATTTTCTTCCTCCTCCACACCAAGGCCATGCCCTACTTAAACCCTAGTTCGGCCAAGAAACAAGAGGAGGCGGTTGGAGCTGTGCCAAGGAGGAGCCAGGCATCCAGGAACCTGCCATGCTTCCTTTTCCACCCCCAGAACCCGCCAGCCACGCCGGGCCCTCCCTGGAGACCGCCGGAAGTTGCCGTGCCCGAGGTGCACCTGACGCAGCTGCCACCGAGCCCCGTTGCGATCAACTCTGCCTCAAGCCAGCTTTTCTTCACTAGTACGTTGTTGGTGAGATCCTTGACGTCCATGTATGCCATTTTCTCTTTGAGCTCGCTATAGCGCCGCCGCTCTCCATCGAGCAGACTACATGCGCGCCTCCGTGAACATGCCTCCCTCACAGCATCACCCACCATCGGCCTCCCCTCGTGCGCGCAAGCGTGCGTGGAACATCGCCTTTCCTCCGAGCATACCTCCACACTGCCTGTAGGCACCAGCGCGCACCGCAGCATCGGCGCCGACGAGTTTTTCTATCGCGGGACTCGCTCTACGTCGCCACGTTGTGCTGCTGTTTATTGCTTGCTCACTTCGCAACCAGACCGCTTCTGCCGCCACTGTTGAGCCTCAGATGTAGATGGGTGTTCCATCTTTCTAACAATCCATAGCACAGTCGTTTTGATCCAAAGGTATGGCCGGAATCATCCTCGAAAAAATGCCACCGCTCGCCGTGTCGGACAATACCGCGCGCATACAGTCAGACAACAACAGCCCCCGTAGCACCCTTTGTTCCGATCGACCTAATCATCAACATGTTCCACCTTCGGACAAATCAAACGCACCCTGATGTAGCCCTTCTTACTAGTTTTCTTTCGAGACAGACCACGCCCCAAACGGTCGATTTCGCTCTCAATCGCCTCACAAAGTTAGAAAGATAACATCGTTCCTCTGCATCTCGTTCTCCAACAGTTTTGACCATTAGATATGTCTATGTTAACCGCAAGCGTGCTTCGCCTATAGTCCATCCTACCCCAAGAGATTTGCACCGCTGGATCGCCTGATGTACCATCTTCACTCATGAACAAACAATTCACAAAATGGAGAATCACAGACCTGGTAATCGTCTTCCAAATTTGGAATCAGCTAGCAGTTTTCGCAAATCAATTTTTAGTGTCCTGACTTATCCCGACGTGTCCTTACTATTTTAGAAAAAGACCCTTGGACTTTTTGAACACTCAACCCGCGGTCCCTAACTCCACCACGTGTCAGCCACCCGTAGTTCGCGTGCTCATCAGCAAAATCAGCATAGGTGGCCCACATGTCATCGACTGCGGCTAGGTTTGCCCCTATCCAAAATGTCCCAGCGTTAATTCTAAATAAATAAGATTTTGGAAAATGATTATATATAAATAAATTCATATCTTTTCAAATAATGTGAAAG
The DNA here is from genome assembly GCA_916181665.1 of Avena sativa. Classification (NCBI taxonomy): domain Eukaryota; kingdom Viridiplantae; phylum Streptophyta; class Magnoliopsida; order Poales; family Poaceae; genus Avena; species Avena sativa. The sequence continues at coordinate 276,973,189 of OV702292.1, forward strand.
TGAAAAAACTTTCAAAATGAAAAGTGAATCAATTTCAATTATGAATCCAAATCCACATTCAGAAAATTCCATAATCACCCCTAACTATTCACACTAATGACAATTTTTCCCTTTTCTTCATAAAATGCATTTATCATATCTTTTAATCCCTATTTTCAAATAATACAAATTATATATGTTTTCTGATCAGAAAATGCAAGGATTAATAATATGGTATCCAAAATAATTTTTGGGAAAATAAAATTTCAAAATTATTTTAATGCTATTAAATGGCCTTTTGTTAATAAATTCATAACGTTTAACCCATACCTCTGAATTCGACAAATTATATATCTAAATCGACTAGCACGATGAGACCTTTCCATTTATGCATTCCATAACTGCATTTGTACCATGCATCATAGATAACTTGTAAAATCAGAACTTGTTTTGCAAGAAAAACATGATGAATACAATTAGGAAATAATTATTTCTTGTTAATAATGCATCACTAATGTTGTATCATCAATATGCTATGCAAATGATATCTTTTTGACATGGATTGCATCATTAACTTGTCATCCATGCATCATATCATGATCATGCCGGTTCTTCCGCATTAGTTGTAGTTGTTGCATCGCTTGTTCCTTTTAGTTCTTTGCGTCTTCCCGGATAGGACGATGAGATGTTGTGCACTTCGACAAGTTCTTCGGCTATGTATCTTCTACAATGTTTCTCAGGCGAGCATCCTCCCCCTACTACCTATTTTCGCTTTATTGCTTTATTTCTCTCTATTTCTATTCGTGTCGCAATGCTTTAGTTCCATACCAGTTATATTCCCTGCAACCTATATTGCCTTGGTCACTTCCTATTTCCCATTGTTTTCGTATATAGTTGGCCTTGTAAGTCGTAGTTGCTAGCTCAGGTGTCGGTTCGAGTTGGAGAGTTCCACAGTTATTGGGAGGTTGGCACATGCTTAATAGTGGAGATGATCATGGTTATAATTACAACTTTATAATTAAAATGTTGGGAATATATATAACTAATATAGAGGCACCAGTGGGTAACAGTTGAGATCTGGCTTTTATCTCGCCCACTTGTGTCCACCTAGGACCCGAGTACTTGATGCCTGTTCCTTGACTATTGCACTATCCATATGTGGGAGACTTTATGGATCCACCTTCGCCTCAGCTTGATTCAGGTCTTTTGGGGGGGGGGCACAAACTAGTTTGAGGATTTACTACTATCATGTACTTATGCCATGCTTTACTGCTTTATTTACTATTGTTGCTCGTGGAGAGCGGTTTAATACTGTACTGTTTAGGAATTATGCCACGTTTCCACGATATCGACAAGCCTATTCACACTTTTGGGTTCCCAGTCAATTACAACCGTCGCCACAAAGCTTGAGTCTGTCTTGGAGCCGGCCGACTTCTTTGCGGGTAGCTTAGTGGGGTGGCCCCCCGAAATCATTTTTGAATATTGTGAATGCTTTGTCGTGATGCCTCGTTGATTTTTATTTGGTTTTCCCGAGGATGATCATGCGTGTGTTGCTATTTGTGCACCCCTGCATGGTAAATATTTTCGAAAAGCCGTGTCCATGGTTATGGACTACTTGGAGCACAGTGTCTCAACCATAGACAACTCAAACTAAAGTAGTGCTATAAATTTGACTTTCGCATGACTAGTAATCAGCTCCACTACAAAAAAATAGATAACTAAAAGTGCCAATAGCTGATGATATTGCAATGTGCTATGCTACCTATATCTACCTAGTAAGTGTTGCAACTTCAATGGAATGCTTAAATAAAATTTCCAACTGTGTGATTTCCTCGGAAGGACTTCCTTGTTTGATCTCAAGGGGGAAACTCTAGTATGGGTGATGGATGGTATTAGTATCTGGTTGGTTCCGAATAAGTCTCTCTTATCCCTCTCTAATAGTATCGAGTCTTTGTAGGTTATTTAGTGCATGCTTTGCTATCTCTAAGCCCACCATACCTATGTAGGCGAGAGCCACTGAATTCTAAGACTCGCCGTGTACTAGCCTCAGTACTGACGGCTCCCTTTTTCCTTTTCCCTTTGTCATCACCCCTTTTGCTTTGACAGGTATGAGTTTGCCGAAGTTAGCAAGGTTACCCTTCTGGCTTGGCTTTCGCAAAGTTATGGACACCATTGGTTATTCTTTAGGACTCTTAGTCCAATTTGCATCTTATCCATACTTGGATGCTGTATCGTTTTTAGTGTGATTTCGATCTTTGTAATGTATATCTGTATTCTTGACTCGCTGAGTCATTGTTGTATATATATGTTCTTATGGGTTCCATTATGGACTATTGTGTAATGGTATTACTTTGTTTTCCACCCGGACACAAGTTCTTGGTGGGCATCTTTGAATCATTTCTATGCGGGTTTGGTGGCAGAAGCGCTAAAATCTGCATAGGGATGATTCGAGGGTGTTACAGACGTCGTCCCCTTCCTAAAGGTGTCGATGAGGCGGTGCTCGGTTTGTTCACGAGCTCCAGGTGAAAACTAAAGATCTTTGGATTGGGAGGTAGCGGCATGGATACGTCGTGTACTACTTGAAGTTGCCGCCTTGGAGTTTGTAACATCCCAGGGTTTTAGGTCAGTAAATAAGAGACCACAGGTATGTGCATTGCATTCATGCATCAGAAAATACTGGGGTTTTATCCTGGAAAACTGAAATAGGATTGAGGGATCGTGATCTCCCTTGTTCTGATAGAAACATCCGGGCATGTGCGATGGATTTCAACATGACTTCTATTGAATCTTTGTGTTTTGAGGGGCAAATAATTCCAACATGGATTTGGTTTCCAAATTTGAACTCAAATGAATTTGGAAATTTCATAAATTGAATTATGGAATACTTAAATATTTATGAGAAATGTAATGGTAATACTTGAATAAAGAAATATGATATCATAATTTATAAATAATAAAGTAACATTGTTACAAATAATAAAGATAATACAAGTTCTTACAATTGTTTATAATTAAAGATATTACAGTTCAAATTATATTTGATAATACAAGTAATTCTGTTCCCAAAGAATAGTTTATAACAATTGTTGAATATTACAAGTTACCAATGGAGCAAACAAAAAGGGAAAATAATCCAAAAAAGAATAAGGAATATCTTTATTAGATAATACAAGGTTACATTGTTCTTTACAATAAAAGGATTAAGAAAATTACAACAGTAAGGAAAATATAAAATCTTATACTACTTTCCTATCTAAAGTATTGAGCTACTTCTTGATCCTGATCCATGCAAAAACAAAAGAAAATAAAACAAGTAGTAAAGGAAAAGAGGGGTATAGTTTGGTTTAGTGATCTCAGAAATTAATAGTGAAATGCACTGTTTCTATTCCTCACTGAGCAGTAATTAGGGGCAAAGTAGAATCTGTTCTTATGAATTTTTTGCCCTAGAACAACATCATAGGCGTAGGGGAAGTTTCACCAAAGTCAGATGAAAAGGCACAAGGTAAAAACAACCAAAAAATATCAAGAATGTACTGGATCACATCCACTAGAAAAGATATACAACATTGAAACTTGACCCTAGGAGGTCCCACATGCAAGCAGCATACACAACACATGCACAAAGATGTCTTGTCAACATATTAGAGAGAGGGCAACTATCATTTGAGGAAACACAGCCCTAGCACATCAAAATTCAAACCAGAGCACATCTCATCTTATCATCCACAAGAACACCACTATTCTTGTTAGAACACCAAATGAGACCACCAAATAATTAGGCCACCATGATCATCCAAAGAAGACTAAGAAGTGGCTCAAGGGCAACAACACCACATCCATCCATTACTATCTCCACACCCCTAAGAACCAACTCCCACAACACAAGAAGAACAAGGCCAGGACTCCACCAGAAACACCAGGAAGGGCAAGCAATAGCTCAAGGAGGAGCAGTACAACAGATCAAGTAAACCAGATCATCCTACCAAAAATCACCACCACATCACAAGAATATGGTTGCTTGAAGAGCCATCCAAGAGATAGTTATGGAGGTGGTTTATAGGAAAGGTGATACCTCTAGGAGAAGAGAGCCAGGATAACAAGGAGAAGGCTTACCAACAACATGAAGTGGAGTCTGATTAAGACTCACCACTAGATTCCTAACAAGCACATATCACGAGGCCACTTTTCTACTTCACAACAGCAGGTTGGTTTCTTAGATCAAGATAACATCTATTCTTATCATTTTATCTTAGGACATGGATTTGGGGGAGACAGAGCTCTCAATCTGGGCAGTAGTGCTACTCCAATATCATCCTAGAGCTTAAAAAATCCAAGTAAAACAATATGTATTTAAGCCACCAAACAAGCCTCAACTTGTGCATCATAGTCCATAAAAATCAATCAAGCACCACATGTATCATCAGTAGATCATATGAGATGATCTTGCTACTGTACATCCTCCAAGGAGGTACCACAACAACAAGCCAAGCCACAGAAACTACCAATATACCGTGCTGCATTCATTAGCCAATAAATCAAGAGTGCATGTATAAATCAGATAAGGGTTTAAATCATTTTCTTAGTATGAAGTCTAAGAATCATTGTATTGTTGCAAATCTATCAAGGAATGCTCAAGAGCAAGATTCAGTAAACATAACATCCTCTGCTCTTATTACACACTAGTGCCTCAGCTTTTGCATCACTGGCCAGAAAATTCCAAATCATTCATACACATCCTCTTCAGTAAATGGATCTATTTTTATCAAGTAAATATTTGTGTACATCAGATCATGCTATCAAGAAATCATTGCTATGCACACTCTCATGGATAGGTACCATAGTAGCAAACATATAAATAAAAAAGCTATTAAAGCTCAACAAATTATACTTTAAATCATTTCCCTAGATCAAACTTACTAGGAATCATATTCCTTTCAAGTTTTCTGTCAACTTTGACAGATGTTTTATTGATCAAAGGCATCACCGCTTACATACAAAAAGAACTCACACTGCCATAGTTTAATAGAGTTACTTTTTTGGAATTCAAATAGAAAGTTGGATTCAAACATGTTGTACAATACGTGTAGCCAATTACCCATATCAAATTCAAACCAATGGGTTGGAATCGTATCAGTAAGCACAAGCAAGATATTCTTGCTTAGTATAAATATTAACTCAATAATTTTCCTAGTCTATAACTCTTAGAATCATTTGAGTGTCCTACTGTCAAATTGACAATACCAAAGCCATCATATAAGTATCAGTATGTAGTGCATAGATAGGTTCAACTAGTAAAGCCACTAGCAAATAATCAGTAGTATCACCAGCATCACTGTACCAAAAGTTGAATTTTCAAACAAGCTCATAATCATCAGTAGATAGGTCACTTGAGCTACAAATAGAAGTATTAGAAAGCAATCCTTATAAGGGTTCTTATAGAGCAGAGATGAAGAGGGAAACAGAGAGTGAGGGACAGAGAGGGGGAAGAAGGAACTTACCTAGTGGCCTCTCTCAGCAAGAAGAGGAAGCAGGGGACGGCGTTGCATAATCGATGATGGCCACGATATGGCGGCATGGTGGGCGCCGAGGTCCCAGCACCGTGTCGAGCCACGCCAGTGGAAGTAGCAACACCATATGGTCAAAGGTGGCAGCGCATGCGGCCATCACTTGGTCCAGATCCACAACATAGCATCACAGAGCCACTGACCCACCAGGTAAGGTCAAAGTCACCGAAAGCCTAGCACCAGAGAAGGGAAGGGGCAAACAAGTTTGGGCGTGAGGTGTAAATTCCTTTGGATAGAAAGGAGTAGCAAGGAATGGCACATCTTTGGCTACTGGTGGTGACAAACGAAGAGGCCGGACTCATAGGGATCTTGGGCGGTGATGGCGTCGCCATGGCATTGTCAGGGACACGTCAAGAGAGAGAGAGAGGAGAAGGGTGAGCTCAGGGAGAGAAGTGAGGCCTGGTGGGCCAGCCTATTGTCAACACCCGGATTTTTAATCCCAGATGCCCGTTATGCCATACCTCGCAATCCCAGGATTACCATTTTTTTGCGAGACATAACGGATTGGATATCACAGTACATCATCCATTACAAACCATACATAAGGTCTTACATGAATAAGGATCTCATGATCCAGTCTTAATACAACAAACAGCGGAATAAATATAAAGCGTAGCGGTGGGGTCCATCTTCAGGGGCACATGCAATGCTGACGAAGGCAGATAGTCCTAGTTATCATAGCCGTCCTGCTGGCCATCATCTTGATCGTCTCCTTCATAGTCTGGCCATGAGAATAGCCAGGGACAAAAGCCATGAGTACTCTTTAAGTACTCGCAAACTACCACTAACAAGTAGTATAATTCTATGTTAAAGTGCTAAATCTAAGTTTAACTATAAGGTTAAGTTTGAAACCTAAGCTGAGTTCTGAAGCAAAGAATGATAAAACAAAGTTCTAGAATCACTTAAGTTGGGAAGCTATTGTCATAAACACAACCCTGTTGTGGTCAAGTCAAGATTCATCATTCATTTCATAAGTTGTTTGGAAAACATCTGACAACGAAACAGTATGGCCATTCCAACTGTCCATAACTGCGGACGCGGCTACTCGAATAGTTTGACACCCTGCAGAGGTGGTACATTTTCACCACAAGATTCGATACATCTGTCAGGGATAACCTTGAATCATCATACTTAGTATGCAGATAATCAAACATAACCTTCCCTTTACACACCCTAGTATAAGCACCTCTCCTATGAGCATGGCCTCCCAACCATGACCATCAGTCATCTTGGGCACTGCATAGGTGGACAACATTGAGAGGTAGCCTCAGCTCAAACCTCTCCCGCGAGGGAACTAATACTAATGCATATAAACTTCCGGCTAAGCCTTACCCAATTCAGGTAGTGTGGTTGTACGGTAAATTTGGAATGATATCGCATCCGAATCCAACCATCAGTTTTATAAAAAGGCTAAGGCTCATGCCTCAACATTTTCATCATCATAAACCATTTGTGTATCTCAACACATGTCAAAACATCTCAATAGAATGACTCATCATTCCAAGGTTTTCACAATATTCACCATTTAAAATATGAGATCATGTGGAAACATGTCATCACCACATATTCTAACATGTGGGAATGTAATTTAAGGGTTGGATCAAAATTACTTTGGTTTAAGTTCATTATTTAATGATTTAAAGTGACTAGAAATGCCTATATAGAATTATTTTGGTACTAGTCCAAAGTCACTGCATGTAAACTTTGATATTATTACATATTCAGATAGGTATGATGAAATGTGATTTTTGAGAGTTGGAATCAACTCAAAAGCTAACTTGGTTGATTTTATAAAAATGTTGCAAGGTAGAAATGCTTCTGTTTTATTATTTTAAATAGGAAAGATCTATAACTCTAAATGAATTAAATCCAACGGGCTTAGATAGATCTTTTCAGTAGCTTTCTAACAAAATTGGAATCACTTCATTTGGATTTGTAAATCTCTCGAAATTGAATTTTTAACTAAGGGACAGAACTAAGTTTAAACTAAAAAGAAAAATCCTAATTCAAAGTAACTGGGTCGTGCGGGAAAAGCTAACGGGCTGGCCCAGTGTCACTCCGTGGCGCGGGGCTCAACTGTCAGGGGGGTCTACCAGTCAGCGACTCATAACGCGCGAAGCGGTACGGGGCAATGTGGGATGTTAGATTAGAGTGGGGATCAACGGCTGGGGATCGTCGTCGACGACGGACCTGTCGCCGGCGAGCTCGAACCCTAGCGGCTTAGTGGGGGTGCATAGAGGGCGTACCAGGGCTCCAGCAACGACGGCGAGGTGGGCAAACAGATTGGTGGTCGACGGCGAGCTCAGGGACGGCCGAGGCAGCTCCGGGGGTGGTCGCAATCAGCGACGCCCTTCTCCTCTAGAGGCGGCCTGCTCCGGTGCAATTTCGGCGAACTGCTGCTCCCCTTGCTCTGGCTAGAGGTGTGGGACGATCAGTGAGGTGAGGGGAGTGGAGTGGTGTGCTTCAAATGGCTGGGGGTGCCCTCCTTTTATAGGCTCGACGGCGAGACCGAGAGGGATGGGCAGGCGACGGTGGCGACATGGCTACGGGCGGCTAGCGGCATGGCTGAGGGTGGCGTTCGACGCGCGGTCTCCTGGCGGTGCTCTAGGAACTTAATGCAGGCTTAGGGGCGGTGGTATGCGGTCGGGGGCAGCTGGCGCTCTGAGCGGCAGAGACGGCGGTGTCCATGGCGAGCGGTGGTTGTGGTGCATTGGGCGGCGAATGGGCATGTCCGACGTGTTCCCTGGGTCGTGGCGACGCGGTGGGTGCGGGCTGCGGTTGAGCGGCGGCTTGGGCACGCGTACCGGGTGCGGCGCTCTGGCGCGTGCTCGGCATGGCGCAGTGGCACTGGGCGCGGGGTTTTCTCGGTGGTCCACGACTGGGCTTGGCTCGGGGAGGGGACAGTGGGCAGCGGTGAGGTACTGGCTACCTCCTAGACATGGTGAGAGAGGGGGAGATGGTCTGCTGCAGCGGGTCAAGGTTTGGCCGGCGAGCATGTCCTCGGGTTGGCATGGCATGGCTGCTAGGAGGGTAGGGGATGGGTGCTAATGGCATGGTTAGATCATGAGGGGACAAAGAGATTAAATGGAGATCATTTAGGGGCAAAACCCTGTTCAAAACAGTGAGCTAAGGTTAGGGTATAAATCATGCCTGCCATGTGTTTGATGAAATGGCCGCATGAAATTTCTTTTTGAATTTTGAAAAGATTTTTGGTGGGTGTGCTAGTACTAATCTTGAGACTCTGTGGTTGCTTGGGTTTTGAAAATTGAGTTGGTTTGAGTGGTTTTTGAAATAGTGGGATCTTCCCATATGAAGTAGATTCAATTTTAAACCGTCATTTAAAATTAGTATTTGATTGTTTTTAGCAGATCACAAAGTGGGCCTTGGTACCTCATTATGTGTACTAGCAAGGGGTGCAAAGATCCACATTTGTTTCTGTTAAGTTCTGAGTACTAGGAATAGCCAAAGTAGGCATGATAGTTAATTTGGCCAAAATGACCATTCACTTCAATTATTCATTTTGAGTTGTTTTTCTTTGGGAAAAGTTTGGGAATGATTTAGATGATGTTTATTTCACCTAAGAAACATTTTACAAGCAAAGAATCACAGAACCATGGCAATTCAAATCAACTCCTAATTCAAATGCACCTACACATGAATGCTTTTATATTTTTAAATGGAAAAGTTTTTGTTACCCCTAATTTTGATGATTTGGATCTTAATAAGCTTGGATTAAAGTTTTGGGATGTTACAAATCTTCCCCCCTTAAACAAAATCTCGTCCCGAGATTTACAAAGAAAACTAGGAACTAAAGAGATCTGGGAACTCTGTCCTAGTGTAATCTTTGCGCTCCCAAGTGGCTTCCTCCTCGGTATGGTTGCTCCACTCAATCTTGAGAAACTTGATGCTCCTGGTCCTGGTGGTTCTGTAGGCTTCTTCTAAGATACAGATGGGCACTTCATGATATGTCAGGTCATTGTTGATCTCCACAGCTCTGTGATCGATGTTCTTGAAAACTTCAGTCTTCTCTGGCACTTCTAGGCATTTGCGAAGTAATGAGATATGGAACACATTGTGGATGGCTGACATCTCTTCAGGCAGTTCTAGTTGATAAGATACTTCTCCCCGACGGTTTAGAATGTTGAAAGGCCCGATATATCTGGGGGCTAACTTTCCTTTCAGACTAAAGCGTTGGGTTCCCTTCAATGGTGAAACCTTGAGATATACAAAATCTCCGACATTGAAAGTCAGGTCTCTCCTTCTCTTGTCAGCATAACTCTTCTGTCTGGACTGGGCGGTCTTGAGGTGCTCACGGACTTTGTGAACCTTCTCTTCGGCTTCTCGGAGAATGTCGGGTCCAAAGATCTGACTCTCTCCTACTTGCGACCAATTCAAAGGGGTACGACACTTCCTTCCGTATAGGAATTTAAATGGTGCCATTTGCAAACTAGCTTGATAACTATTGTTATATGAGAATTCTGCGAAAGACAGGAAGTCTTCCCATTTTGATCCATATTCCAACACACAAGCTCTAAGCATATCCTCTAAGATCTGGTTGACTCTCTCAGTTTGTCCATCTGTTTGCGGGTGATACGTGGTGCTGAAGTTCAACTTGGTTCCCAATCCTTCCTGAACCTTCTGCCAAAATCTCGAGGTAAACTGGGTTCCTCGATCTGATACTATGGTCTTGGGGGTTCCATGTAGACTAACAACCCTAGCAATGTACAGTTCTGCTAGTTTCGCACTCTGGTAGGTAGTCTTGACAGGTATGAAGTGGGCTACCTTGGACAGTCTATCAACTATGACCCAGATTGAGTCATTTCCCCTACTGGAAGTAGGCAAACCGGTGATAAAGTCCATTCTGGCAGAATCCCATTTCCATTCCGGAATCTTCAATGGTTGCAACAATCCTGCAGGTCTCTGATATTCTGCTTTGACTCTTTGACAGATGACACACTTGGCGATGTAGCTTCCGATTTCTCTCTTCATCTTATGCCACCAAAATTGCTCTTTCAAATCCTGATACATCTTCGTTCCTCCAGGGTGGATAGAATAAAGAGTATCGTGAGATTCCTTCATGATAACTCGCTTCAGTTCCCAATCTGCTGGCACACAGATACGTCCTTTGTACCACAGTAATCCTTCTTCGTCTTCGGTGAATCCAGGTACCTTTCCTGTACCAATACGACGTTTGATTCCGTCAATACTTTCATTCCCCTTCTGGGCTTCCTTGATTTGGCTAATCAAAGTGGGTTGAAGTTCAATGCTAGCTAAGAATCCTTTGCTAACCAATTCAGTTCTGAACTGCTCCAACTCCTCATACAAACTTGGCTGCTTCTCCTTGATCATGGTGTTTAGCCTACACGGCAATCTGCTAAGAGCATCCGCTACCACATTGGCTTTACCGAGGTGATAGTGAATGTCAAGGTCATAATCCTTGATTAACTCTATCCATCTCCTTTGCCTCATATTCAGCTCCTTCTGAGTAAAAATATACTTCAAGCTTTTGTGATCCGAGTAAATCTCATAGCGATTTCCCATAAGATAATGACGCCATGTCTTTAATGCCAACACTACGGCTGCTAATTCAAGATCATGGGTCGGATAGTTCTGCTCATGCTGCTTCAGTAGGCGAGACAGATACACGATGACTTTGCCTTCTTGCATCAATATACATCCGAGACCAATCTTGGATGCATCACAATATACATCAAACGGCTTCTTGATATCTGGCATGATCAAAATTGGGGCTGATATCAATCTCTTCTTCAGCTCCTAAAATTTGGCTTCACACTTGTCAGTCCATTCAAACTTCTTGTCCTTCTTCAACAATTGGGTCATGGGTTGGGCGATGCTCGAGAATCCTTCGACGAACTTGCGGTAGTATCCCGCTAATCCGAGAAATGCACGGACTTGGGTTTGAGTGGTTGGGGCTTCCCATTCTTCGACATCTTTGATCTTGGCAGGATCAACAGAGACTCCTCTGGCAGACACAATGTGTCCTAGGAATCCTACTTCTTTCAGCCAAAACTCACACTTGCTGAAGTTGGCATATAACTGATGCTCTCTCAGGGTTTCTAGGATGATTCTCAGATGTTGCTCATGCTCTTCTTCTGACTTGGAGTAGATAAGGATGTCGTCGATAAACACAACTACAAACTTATCTAGGAAATTCATAAAGATCTTATTCATGAGATTCATGAAATAAGCAGGGGCATTGGTTAATCCAAAAGACATAACCGTATACTCGTATAAACCATAGCGAGTAGTAATGGCAGTCTTCGGAATATCCATTGCATGAATCTTAAGTTGGTGATAACCAGTCCTAAGATCAATCTTTGAGAATACCTGGGCTCCAGTCAATTGATCAAATAGATCCTCTATCATTGGCAAGGGGTACTTGTTCTTGATGGTGACGTCATTCAACTTTTTGTAATCTGTACACAGACGATTGCCTCCATCTTTCTTGTCAACGAATAACACTGGTGATCTCCATGGCGATGTGCTTGGTTGAATCAAGCCTGTTGCTAACACGACATCTAACTGCTTCTTAAACTCAACTAACTCTGAGGGGTTCATGCTATAGGGCCTCTGGGCTATGGGTCCGGTTCCGGGGATTAGTTCGATAATGAACTCAATATCCCTATCCAGGGGCATACCTAGCAATTCATCTGGGAATACGTCGGGTATTCACAGACTACTCTTACTTGGTCTATGCTGGGTAGGGCTATACTCTTGTTGCACTTGAATTGGCGAGGTAAGGTTTCAGATATATGCTCTACTGTGACTCCAAAACTACTAGTCATGGTGATAGCTTTTTTAGCACAGTCTATCAGTCGTTTATGCCTTGACATCCAGTCCATACCTAGTACTACTTCCAATCCTTTGGTTCCAAGTAAAATTAGGTTGGCATAAAAATCTATCCGATGTATTCTGATAGGCACAGCTTTGCAAATTTTTCTAGCTTTTGTAGTTGAACCAGGGATTTGAACTATCAAGACATGCTTCAGGTTGGTTGGGTGAATCTTACTAGTGCATGCAAATTCTTCGGTGACAAATGAATGCGATGCTCCTGAATCAAACAATACTCTTGCTAAAACTGAGTTGACAGAAAACATACCCAGCACTACATCTGGTGCTTCTTGGGCTTCTTCTGCGTTCATGTGGAAGAGACGACCGTTGCGGTTGTGAGGGTTCCCTGGGGCAAATCTTCTTCCTGGTTGAACACGACGCTGCTGTTGAGCTGGGGCATTCATAGTGGCATTGGCGGCAGTCTTCTTGGGACACTCATTGGAATAGTGACCCTTCACTCCACACTCGAAACAAGTGATCTGGGACTTGTCCTTTGCTGCGACAAGCACAACATTGCTGCCAGTTCTGGGTGCAGTGTTGTTGTTGTTGCTCTTGGGAGGTACACGGTTGAAATTGTTGGCATTGCCGGAGTTGTGATGGTTTCCTTTGGACTTCACATTGCCTCCGCTATAGTTGGGGTAGCTTGGGCGAGACATTGGGGGTCAGTTGTTCCTTGGTGCATATCCTGGTGAGGGGTTGGGACGGTACTTCTGGTGACTGTTGGATCCTGATTGCTGCATCATACGATGTTTGTGGTTGTCGTTTGCCTGATTAATCTTCCCTTCCATATGAATGGCAGAGTCGACTAGCTCTTCAAGATCCTGAAAACGGATGTTGACGAGGACAGTCTACATCTCATCATGCAGTCCGTTCAGGAATCTCTCCTTCTTCTTGGCCTCCGTGTAGATCTCATCAGGTGCATATCTGGCAAGTGACAGGAATCTGTCATGGTACTCCACCACAGTCATTCTTCCTTGCTTCAATTCGCGGAACTCATCTCTCACTCGGTTGACTCAACCCTGCGGCACGTGGGTGCGGCTGAACTTGACTTTGGATGCTTCCAATGTCATCACTTGACCATGGTTCATATTGCGGATACTATTCCACCAAGCTCTTGCATCTCCCGCCAGATAGTGGGTGGCGAAGAGAACTTTCTCGTTTTCATCAACTCCTGCAACTTCGAGGTTGTTTTCCATCGTCTGTAACCAGTCTTCAGCATCTAATGGGTTTTCAGATTGGTTGAGGATTGGGGGATTGGTATTCTGAAATGTTTTGAGTTTGGATCCATGGTGATCCTGATTTCCATGCCCTTGGTTGTTGAGAGCCATCTAGGCGATCTGCTGCAGTGTTGCTAAGTTGGCTTGACGTTCTGCCCTGCTTGCTTCACGGTCTGCAATGAGATTCTGCAAGATCTGTAGCATTGGGTCTTGCGACGAGATGCTCCCTCCTTGGTTTCCACGAGTCATCTGAGGATTGAGATAGATATAGGGGTAAGTGGGAAATTCTAAGGTTCATGGTTTTGGTTTCAAAGATAAAACTTTGAGTTAGACTCAGGTTTTTCAACTACTCCATTTCATTCATGCAAAAAACACACGATACAACACACACCACAACAAACAAAGGCAACATATGGTTTGAAGAACCATTCTGCAAGCTACAATACTGTGGGACCGATACATCTCATTCTACGACAGTGCTCTAGTGCATCTACTCATCATCGATGAAGTCGGAGTCCTCATCGTCAGTGTAGAAGTCCACAACATCCTCCTCTAGAAAGTCGTCATCATTGTTGAGGTAAGAATCCATGTCTCCCTAGATGTCTTCACCCTCATCTTCTTCTTCCTTGGCGGCAAGCTGAGCTTCCTGCTCCTTGACGTTCTTCTCGAGGTCGGCCACCTTCTTGCAAAGACGGGCGATGGTGCGATCCTTCTTTGCACACTGGCGGCAAAGAGACTCGCGGTCCTGGACGAGCAGTGCGAAAGTCTGGGCCTTCTGGTCGGCAATGGCACGGTTCTGGTTGGCTAGCTCCCTGGCATTGTCCAGTTCCTGCTGTCTGTCATGCAGCAAGAAGTCAAGATTCTCCACTTGACGCCTCAACTCTGGATGACTTGGCATCTCCATCGGCATTCCCATGAAGTCACGTCTTGCATAGTGAGCAAAACGGGTTCCTTGGATTTTTGATGCTAAGGGCACATAGACGTGTGAGAGCTTCATGCATTACCCTGGCTAATCCATCTAGCCAGTTGTTCTCTCTCACGGAGAACTGAATTCTCCCGGAAGTTGGTGCTTCGATGCTTCCTCTAAGATCAGCGGTGACTAGCCACTGTAGGTCTCCTCCCGGGGGTCCTAGAAGTTGAGCTCCGTATGTGGGCGTCCCAATAACTCCGATAGTGAATCTAGATCCCTCTCGAATATCAGCTGACCTCCGTTTCCCAACTGGAAAAACTTGCTGAACTGAGTCTCCATCTACAAGAATGAAGGGTGAGGTAATTAGTGAAGTGATCAAGTGTGTCAAATTTTAAGTAATAGTGTAAGAATTTTTGAGAAAGAAAGAATTCCCAAAGATAGGAGAGGAGATAGTTTTTCGTAAATACTCACTTTGGTTTTGAAACTAAGTTTTTGTTCGGACGTCCATTCTAACTAGGGTCTCCTATGGTCAGGATGGCTCTGATACCAACTTGTCAAAACCCGGATTTTTAATCCCAGATGCCCGTTATGCCATACCTCGCAATCCCAGGATTACCATTTTTGCGAGACATAATGGATTGGATATCACAGTACATCATCCATTACAAACCATGCATAAGGTCTTACACGAATAAGGATCTCATGATCCAGTCTTAATACAACAAACAACAGAATAAATATAAAGCATAGCGGTGGGGTCCATCTTCAGGAGCACAGGCAATGCTGACAAAGGCAGATAGTCCTAGTTATCATAGTCGTCCTGCTGGCCATCATCTTGATAGTCTCCTTCAAAGTCTGGCCATGAGAATAGCTAGGGACAAAAGTCATGAGTACTCTTTAAGTACTCGCAAACTACCACTAACAAGTAGTATAATTCTAAGTTAAAGTGCTAAATCTAAGTTTAACTATAAGGTTAAGTTTGAAACCTAAGCTGAGTTCTGAAGCAAAGAAAGATAAAACAAAGTTCTAGAATCACTTAAGTTGGGAAGCTATTGTCATAAACACAACCCTGTTGTGGTCAAGTCAAGATTCATCATTCATTTCATAAGTTGTTTGGAAAACATCTGACAATGAAACAATATGGCCATTCCAACTGTCCATAACTGCGGACGTGGCTATTCGAATAGTTTGACACTCTGCAGAGGTGGTCCACTTTCACCACAAGATTCGATACATCTGTCAGGGATAACCCTGAATCATCATGCTTAGTATGCAGATAATCAAACATAACTTTCCCTTTACACACCCTAGTATAAGTACCTCTCCTATGAGCATGGCCTCCCAACCATCACCATCAATAATCTTGGGCACTGCATAGGTGGACAACATTGAGAGGTAGCCTCAGCTCAAACCTCTCGCGCGAGGAAACTAATACTAATGCATATAAACTTCCGGCTAAGCCTTAGCCAATTCAGGTAGTGTGGTTGTACGGTAAATTTGGAATGGTATCGCATCCAAATCCAACCATCAGTTTTATAAAAGGGCTAAGGCTCATGCCTCAACATTTTCATCATCATAAACCATTTGTGTCTCTCAACACATGTCAAAACATCTCAATAGAATGACTCATCATTCCAAGGTTATCACAATTCATTTTCACCAATTGTTCCCATCTAAAGTGACTCAAGTTTTGATCTACTCTAAACTACTAAGTTAAGAGTGTTCACTAAGGTGGAAAGATGATGGGTTCAATCTCATGCCATAGAATGACATCTAAGGTTTATCTAAATAGGTCAAGTTTTATACTCTTTATGCTACCTTCAAAATAAGTAAGGGACTTTGTGTAAAGTAAAGGAAGTAAAGCTTATAAGATAATACTTGGGGTAGTAATAGTAGAAATGGTGGGACCAAAGCATGCCCAAAGCATCTTTGCTCATTCATCTAGCTTAATTCTAGCTTGCTACAATAGCTTGCACTGTTAATGGTGGCTTGCAAGTACAACTTGCAAGGGTTAACTTGTATAGTACTAGCTTGCCTTGGTTGGTGCAGTGGTTGAAGTTTTCTTCTTCTACTTCTTGGTAGCACTCCTCCTCCTCGTAAGCTTGGTCGGTACTATCTTCTATAAATACATACAGAGTACACAATCACCAAACAATACTTAACTAGTCTAATTATTACTCTAATGCACACAATTGATGATCTATCATCACACGCATCAAAAGTTTTATTACATAGTTTCCTCCTTTTTATTTTTGAAAAGTAATTTCTACTCATTGAAAAATTAGCTAAGATTTAATATTCACCACTTAAAATATGGGATCATGTGGACACATGTCATCACCACATATTCTAACATGTGGGAATGTAATTTAAGGGTTGGATCAAAATTACTTTGGTTTAAGTTCATTATTTAATGATTTAAAGTGACTAGAAATGCCTATACAACAATATTTTGGTACTAGTCCAAAGTCACTGCATGTAAACTTTGATATTATTACATATTCAGATAGGTATGATGAAATGTGATTTTTTGGAGTTGGAATCAACTCAAAAGCTAACTTGGTTGATTTTATAAAAATGTTGCAAGGTACAAATGCTTCTATTTTATTATTTTTAGTAGGAAAGATCTATAACTCTAAATCAATTAAATCCAACGGTCTTGGATAGATCTTTTTAGTAGCTTTCCAACAAAATTGGAATCACTTCATTTGGATTTGTAAATCTCTCTGAATTGAATTTTGAACTAAGGGACATAACTAAGTTTAAACTAAAAAGAAAAATCCTAATTCAAACTAACTGGGTCGCGCGGGAAAAGCTAACGGGCCGGCCCAGTGTCACTGCGCGGTGCGGGGCTCAACTGACAGGAGGGTCCACCAGTCAGCGACTCATAACGCGCGAAGCGTTATGGGGCAATGTGGGACGTTAGATTAGAGTGGGGATCAACGACTAGGGATCGTCGTCATTGACGGACCTGTCGCCGGCGAGCTCGAACCCTAGCGGCTTAGTGGGGGTGCATAGAGGGCGTACCAGGGCTCCAGCGACGACGGCGAGGTGGTCAAACAGATTGGTGGTCGACGGCGAGCTCAGGGACGGTCGAGGCAGCTCCGGGGGTGGTCGCAATCAGCGACGCCCTTCTCCTCTAGAGGCGGCCTGCTCCGGTGCAATTTCGGCGAACTGCTGCTCCCCTTGCTCTGGCTAGAGGTGTGGGACGATCAGTGAGGTGAGAGGAGTGGAGTGGTGTGCTTCAAATGGCTGGGGGTGCCCTAATTTATAGGCTCGACGGCGAGACTGAGAGGGATGAGCAGGCGACAGTGGCGACATGGCTATGGGCGGCTAGCGGCATGGCTGAGGGTGGCATTCGACACGTGGTCTCCTAGCGGTGCTCTAGGAACTTAATGCGGGCTTAGGGGCGGTGGTATGCGGTTGGGGGCAGTTGGATCTCTAAGCGGCAGAGACGGCGGTGTCCACGGCGAGCGGTGGCTGTGGTGCGTTGGGTGGCGAACGGGCATGTTCGGCGTGTTCCCTGGGTCGTGGCGACGCGGTGGGCACGGGCTGCGGTCGAGTGGCGGCTTGTGCACGCGTGCCAGGTGTGGCGCTCTGGCGCGTGCTCGGCATGGCGCGGTGGCACTAGGCGCGGGGTTTGCTCGGTGCTCCACGACTGGGCCTAGATCGGGGAGGGGACAGTGGGCGGCGCTGTGGTACTGGCTACCTCCTAGACATGGCGAGAGAGGGGGAGATGGTCTGCTGCAGCGGGGCAAGGTTTGGCCGGCGAGCATGTCCTCGGGTTGGCATGGCATGGCTGCTAGGTGGGTAGGGGATGGGTGCTAAAGGCATGGTTAGATCATGAGGGGAAAAAGAGATTAAATGGAGATCATTTGGGGGCAAAACCCTATTCAAAACAATGAGCTAAGGTTAGGGTATAAATCATGCCTGCTATGTGTTTGATGAAATGGCCGCATGAAATTTCTTTTTGAATTTTGAAAAGATTTTTGGTGGGTATGATAGTACTAATCTTGAGACTCTGTGGTTGCTTGGGTTTTGAAAATTGAGTTGGTTTGAGTGGTTTTTGAAATAGTGGGATCTTCCCATATGAAGTAGATTCAATTTTAAACCGTCATTTAAAATTAGTATTTGATTGTTTTTAGCAGATCACAAAGTGGGCCTTGGTACCTCATTATGTGTACTAGCAAGGGGTGCAAAGATCCACATTTGTTTCTGTTAAGTTCTGAGTACTAGGAATAGCCAAAGTAGGCATGATAGTTAATTTGGCCAAAATGACCATTCACTTCAATTATTCATTTTGAGTTGTTTTTCTTTGGGAAAAGTTTGGGAATGATTTAGATGATGTTTATTTCACCTAATAAACATTTTACAAGCAAAGAATCACAGAACCATGGCAATTCAAATCAACTCCTAATTCAAATGCACCTACACAAGAATGCTTTCATATGTTTAAATGGAAAAGTTTTTGTTACCCCTAATTTTGATGATTTGGATCTTAATAAGCTTGGATTAAAGTTTTGGATGTTACACCTATTAGGGTTGGATCTAACCCTATTGGGTCTATGTCAACACCCAGATTTTTAATCCCAGATGCCTGTTATGCCATACATCGCAATCCCATGATTACCATTTTTGCGAGACATAACAGATTGGTATCACAGTACATCATCCA
This sequence comes from Avena sativa, assembly GCA_916181665.1. NCBI lineage: Eukaryota > Viridiplantae > Streptophyta > Magnoliopsida > Poales > Poaceae > Avena > Avena sativa. The sequence continues at coordinate 276,992,386 of OV702292.1, forward strand.
TTACAAACCATAATAAGGTCTTACAAATAAAGGATCTCATGATGTAACACCCCAAAAATATTAATCAAGTTTATCAAGTTCTAATCACCCAAATTTAGGGTTAACAAAAACTTTTATTCCAAAAAAAACTATATGAATGCATGTGTGTTTTGCATTAGTGTAGAATTGATTGATTTTGCCATGCTTGATTGCTACAAATGTTGAGAAATGGTTTAAAGATGAATGCTACATCATCTAGGCCAATTACAAGAAAAATCAAAAGAAAAAGAAATCAAATATAAATAAAAAGACCAAATGGTCATTTTGACCAAAGTTAACCACTAGGCCACTTTGAGTGTTCCTAGAAGAGAATTTCTAATAGAAACAATTCCACTTCTTTTCACCCCTTGCTAGACCAAGTAAAAGTGAACCAAGGCCCACTTTACAAACTCACATAAACTATTTTAAAATCTATTTAAAAGACAATTCAAAATTGAATCTAGTTCATATGGTAAGATCACACTTTTTCAAAAACCACTCAAACCAATTCCACTTGACTTCTCCAAGAAACATAGACACTCAAGCTTAAGATAAGATCACTCACAAATTTTCATTCAAAAATTTCAAACTAATTTTCTTTCGGCCATTGAAACAAACACTTGGCAGGCACAAACTAACTCTGGCCTAACTTCACTGTTTGAGAAGTGATCACTAGACCAATTTGGTCCCTCTTCACTCCCTTGTCTCCCCCAGTGTCGAGCAGCACCAGACCACTCTCCCCTTAGCCTTTGTGCACCAGTGTGCCGCCACCGAAGCCACACTCGCCGGCCGATTGTGGACAGAGCACCAGCGACCACACCGCCCTCTCCCATGATGCGCACCAGACATGCCACCGTCCACCGCTACCCCCTATCCAAGCCACGACCATAGCCAGGCCTTGGACCACCCTAGCGACACTGCACCCAATGTCTCCGCGCCGTGCTGAGAACATGCTAGAGCGCCGCACCCGAACGTGTTGCACATACCGTGCCTTGCTCTCTCCATACACGTGCCCACTCGCCATTTAAACAAACACATGGTAGGCATAAACTAACTCTAGCCTAACTTCACTGTTTGAGCAGTGATCACTAGACCAATTTGGTTCCCTCTTCACTCCCTTGTCTCCCCAGTGTCGAGCAGCACCAGACCACTCTCCCCCTTAGCCGTTGTGCACCAGTGCGCCACCACTGAAGCCACACTCGCCGGCCGACAGTGGACAGAGCGCTAGCGACCACACCGCCCTCTCCCACGACGCGCACCAGACACGCCACCGTCCACCGCCACCCCCGGTCCAAGCCACGACCATAGCCAGGCCCTGGACCACCCTAGCGACGCCGCGCCCAATGTCTCTACATCGTGCCAAGAACGCGCCAAAGCGTCGCACCCGACCTCCTCGCACAGACCGCGCCTCGCTCTCTCCGTGCACGCGCCTACTCGCCATGATCACCACCACCTCCCAGACACCCCCATTCGCAGCCGCGCAAGCCGTAGCACCCGCACGCTGTCGCAAACACCGTTGCTCCCATGCAGAGTATCACACATGCCCGACCAACCTAGACCTCCCCGTGCCTTGCCATTACGCCCATGATGATCGCCAGGGAACACTGCACCGTCCCCTAGCCTCAGCTGCACTGCTAGCCGCCTGTATCATCGTCACCGAGGAGCCTGAGCCCAACCTGTTTAGTCCCCTTGCCGGTGTATAAATAGAGGCCTTCTCTGCCTCCATTCTCCACACCAACACACTCCCCATTCCTCACAAAAACTCCCTCACCCTTCCCCGGAGCAAGGCGAGATCTTCCTTGCTAGAATTTGGCTGGAGCCCGCCGCTGCAGGAGGAGAAGGGCGCCGTCGATTGGAGCCACCCAGGAGCTGCCGCGACCACCGTCCGAACCACCGTCATCGACCACGTCGTTCGCTCCCATCGCCGACCTGTAACACCCTTAGAATCGGCCCTATGCAAGTTTTAGCGAAACCCGCCAAACCCGCATAGAAACGATTCGAAGGTGCCCACCAGGCACTTTCGTGCGGGTGGAAAACGAAGTAATAACATTACACAACAGTCCTCGATGGGACCCACAGAACAGATATATATATATAACAGCGACTCCATGAGTCAAGAATACAGATATACGGTACAAAGATTCAAATCACCTTGAAAACAATAGAGCGTCCGACTACGGACAAGATGCAAATGGGGCTAAGAGCCCTGAAGAATAACCAATGGCGTCCATAACCCTGCCCAGGCCAAGCCGGAAGGGTAACCCTGCTAACGACGTCGATCTCAAAACCTGCTAAAACAAAAGGGGTGCCGACAAAGGGCAAAGGAAAAAGAGGAGCATCAGTACTGAGGCCAGTACACGGCGAGGCTAGAATTCGGCGGTCCTCGCCTACATAGGTATGGTGGACTGATGCGGCAGCGGCAGCAAGCACTAAACAACCTATAGAGACTCGATATAACTGGCGGCTATCAGAGAGGGGAAAGAAAGACCTATCCAGAACCAGCCTGATTCTAACACCAAACAATCCCATCCTGGTATTCCCCCTCGAGACCACACGAGGAAGTCAACCGCGGAACTCACACAGTTGGCAGTTTTATTTATTCAGTTATCGTTGCAGCAATTACTAGTCAGGTTTAGATAATCCTCCTGATAAAATAAGCAGTGGGCACTTTTAGTTAACCATTCCGTTGTAGTTGCGACACTTACTAATCAGATACAATTAGCATGAGATAACCCCAAAACCCAGCAGTTGTTGGTACTTTTATTTAGCCATTCCGTTGTAGTGAAGCTGATTACTAGTCATATCGGATACAAGGCAATTTATAACAGTAAACTTTAGTTATAGTTGTCTATGATCAAGCACTGTGCTCCAAGTCGTCCATAACCGCGGACACGGCTTCTCAAAAAGATTTAACCCTGCAGGGGTGCACCAAAGTATCCACAAGCACTTCGACCCTTTTTGCCAGATCAGTTAACATACACCCATCGGTATGTCGGCCGGGCCTAAGTCATGACGTTCCCAGACCCAAAGCAAGCACGGGGGGCCACCCCACTAAGTACACCCGCAACGAAGTCGGCCGGTCTCCGAGACGGACTTAGGGTTTGCGTCAGTGGCTGTAAACGACAGCAAATCCCAAAACTGGGACTGTCGATACCGCGAAAACACTCCGCTCCCTAAACAGTACAGTGTGCTATCCATCGCACAATCGTAAATAAAGCAGTAAAGCATGGCATAAGTACAGGATAGTAAATAAAATCTCAAACTAGTTGTGGCCCCCAGTACAGTACTTTGAAATCAGGTAATAATCAATGGGGGGCCCATATCTCCCCACCTGTGGTTAGCGCGCTCGATCTCGGAACAGGTGTCAAGAACTCGGGGTCCTACGGGACACAAGTGGGCGGTCGGAAACCAACATTATCTATCACCCACCGATGCCTCTGCTTACTTACTTCAATTTTTAGTTGTTATACAGTAATTAAAGTGAACGAAAAGTAAAGCCATGATCATCTCCAACATTAAACATGCGGCAATTACTCCAACACTGTGGTTCTTGGCGACACGCAAAAACACTTGAGCAAGCGACTACGACGCGCGGGTCCAACTATCTACCAAACAACAGGTAATAGGATGTGTCCAAGGCTATATATGGCTGCAAGGGATATCACGGGTACGGAAACTAGAGCATCGCAACACAGATAGCAATAGATCAACAGGAGGGAATAAATACTATAAAAGTAAGATAGGTAGAAAGGGGGAGATGCTCGCCTGAAAAGCATTGCCGAAGGTTCACCGGGGATCAGGTCGACACTCGCATCAACTCAACGGCCTTATCCGCGAAGAACCAAACACTAGCACAATCACCGGATGCACTATTTAATACAACGGCAGAAGATCGGGCATGATGCATGCATGATGTATGACATGGCAAAGATGCAATTAGGCCATATTAAGCGGAACCGGGGTCCCGACCATTAAATATATGGTTCCAGTTGTTTAGATACCCCACAATTTAAATGTTGAATTAACATGGCAAAAGATAGCACCGGTTCGCTACACAAATTTAAATGAGGCCAATATGAGACTAGATTTGCCTGCATATGGGCCCCATATTTAATTATCAAGTGAATCGGCATAAGGCCCCCAAACCACACCAATATGCATGCGAGTATGACAATTTAATATGCATCCATTTGTTATTACATTTATAAAAATAGGGCTCGGGAAAAAGGGGTCACACATTAGGGGTTCGACGAACTTGGCCTCCAAGGGGTTCGGGGTCGGTCTCGGGGTTCAGGGTTCGACGAGATCGGTCTCGGACAACAGAGTAGATCTTGTCGCATCCGCGGTAGTCGGGCCATGTTGTCGGTCTTGTCGTCTCGCGCAAAGATCTTGGCGTCCTTCAGGTTCGGGTCTCGGCGTCCGAGGGGAGTACTTGGCGTTGCCGAGCGGAAGTCTTGGTGATCCTCGGGTCCGAGAAGATCTTGTCGCACGGTCCTTCTAGCGACGTTCGGGTTCGGCTTCTCGCATCAATCATCGGGTGGCTCCCTCATCGGTTGGTTCTTAGGGAACACCAAAACTTCATTCCAGGACATAGATCGCCATATGGAATTAACTTGCGGTTCCCTCACACTACTTCACCCATCTTCACAGCACCAAACCACAAGACGACACGATGCAAAACACAACAAAGCCTGGACAACAAAAGAGGAGGCTAACAGGGTCGCGGACGACCTGGCAGCATGGAGGCGGCCAGAGGAGGTTCCGGTGGTGGCCGCGGTCGCAGGTGGCGGCCGGCCCGAAGCGGCAAGGGCGAGCGAGGCGGAGGAGGAAGGCCGAGCCGCGGCAGGGCCGGAGGGAGCTGCAGGGCGGCGGGGTCGGACGGCAGCCAGGGCAGCGGTCGGAGGGGTCCGGCGCGGCGGCGGGTCCGGAGGCGACGAGGAGGCCGCGGCAGCAGGGGCTCGCCGGGAGGAGCCACGCGGGCGAGGTGGAAGGCAGGCGGCGGTGGCGGGCGCGGCGCTCGCCGGTGCGGGGAGGCGCGGGGCGGAGGCTCGGGGCGCGGCGGCCGGCGAGCGGGGCGGGCGCGGAAGGCCGAAGGTGAGGGGGCTCGGGGAGGCGAGGATGCGGCCGGCGCAGAGGGTGGAGCGAGGCCGCGCGCCGGCGGGCGGCGGTCTCGCAGGCGGCGGGGCAGGAGGATCCCGACGCGGGAGGAGGCGGCCGGAGAAGGGAGGGTGGCGGCCAGCGGAGGGAGGGTGGCGGCGGAAGGTGGCGAGGGCGAGGCGGGGCCGGCGGGGGCTCGCCGGAGGCGCCAGAGACGGGAAGGAAGGGGAGGCGCAGAGCGGGGCGGCGGAGGCGGGTGAAGACGTGAGGGAGGCCGGTGATGGGAGAGAAGAGAGGGGAGAGAGAGGAGAGAGGGAGAGAGCGGGGGGGCACGCGGGGCCAGGGGTGGGGCCGGGGGCGAGTGGGGCCGGGCGCGGGGATGCTGCGTGTGTGGGGGGTTGTTGTGGTGTTGTGTGCGTTTGGGTGTGTTGTGTGTGGGTGGCCAGGTGGCGGGCTAGGAATGGAGGGAGAGAAAGGAGAGGGTGAGGTGGCAGCCAGAGATTGGTGGGGGTGATGTGGAGGAGGGGTGGGTAGAATAGGTCTGGGTAGACTAGGGATTTTTGGGTGGACCGATTTTCTTTCAGGGGTGGTCGACTGGGTCGAATCGGCCCGTTCGACTGCCCCACTAAAAATAATTAAATATTTTATTTATTTAAAACAAGGCTTTTGCAAACCGATAGCAGACAAAACAAAATAATCCGGTGTCCCGGGTTTTGCGTTTGAACAAAGACGGGTCATTTAGAAAACAAAAATAGGTTTTTCCGCAAATAGTTTTATGCAAGCAAATGCAAGATGATGACGATGCTCAAATGCAATGTGGCATGATGACATGAGCATGCGGTCATGATGATGCAATGCACGAAAACAACGCGATTTTCTAGTAGTGGTTTTGCGGGATGCCACACGACCCTAGCTGGAGCCTAGGTGAGCCTAGCCGGACCCCCACCGCCGCATTAGGTTTAATTCCTCGCCGGAGATGTTCGTCGTCGATGATGAACTGCCGCTGTTAGATCATCTTTTAATCGTAGGACCAAGATTCGCAGATACCATTTCGATTAGTTTAAGTCGCTGACTAGTAGACCCCCTCTGTCAGCAGCCCGCTATGCTGTGCTGTGCAGATTGGGCTGGCCCGTTTAGTTTCCCGCGCAGGCCTGGAGATTCAAATTAGTATTTTTCCAATTTAGTTCAAAACCACATTCTGCCAGTAGATTCAAAAATTAATTCAGATAGATTCACTAAACCAAATTGCATGATCCCAATTTTGTTAGAAAGATAGTTAAATTATCTATCCTAGCCCGTTGGGCTTAAATCAACTAGAGTTATAGATCACATATATTAAAAATAATAAGACAGAGACTTTTTCAACTTCAAACATTTTTCAAAAATCAACCATAAATGCTTTTGAGTTGATTCCAACTCTCAAAAATCACATTTGATAAGATCTATATGAATATGTAAAAATATTTAGGTTTGCATGGAGTGGCATTGGACTAGTACCAAAATAATGCTATATAGGCATTTCTAGTCACTTTAATTTTATTAAATGATAATCTTAAATTTAATAAAATGTGACCAACACTTTAAATCACATTCCCATGTATTATAATTTGTGGTGATGACATGTGTCAACATGATCCCATATTTTAATTGGAGAATATTAAATCTTAATTATTTTCAATGAGTAGAAATTGCTTTTCTAAAATATGATAAACAAGATTAAGTCTTTATTTTATGTGATGTTTGTGATGATGCTAGATCATCAAGTATGAACCTTAGTGTGATAAATAGAAATAGTTAAGTATTGTTTGGTGATTGTGTACCCCGTATTCATTTATTGACGATAGTACCGACCCGGGATACGAGGAGGAGTACTACCAAGAAGAAGAAGAAAACTTCAACCACTTCTCTACTCAAGGCAAGCTAGAACTATGCAAGCTAATACTTGCAAACTTTATAAGTTAAGCAAAATGCATTAGGCATGCTTTGGTTATATACCTTTGATTTATAACAATCCCAAGTTTTGCTTGCAAGCTTTATTCTTTTTGCTTTACCAAAGTTCTTTACTTTTAGTTAGTCCATTGTGAGTATTGGAAAAATCATATAGATAGCATAAAGAGCATAAAAATAGGCCTAAATGGTTATACTTAGATGTCATTCTATGGCATGAGATTGAAGATTAGCACCCCTCATTAGTGAACACTCTTAACTTTAGTGGCTAGTGCTAAGCACAAAAGTGGATCACTTTAGATGGATTACTTGGTGAAAATGATTAGAAAAACCTTGGAATGATGATTCATTCTATTGATGTTTTTACATGTGTTGATAAACACCAAAGGATTTGATGATGAAAATGTTGAGGCATGAGCCTTAGCCCTTTATAAAAACTGATGGTTGGGTTCGGATGCGATACCATTCCAATTTTACCGTACAACCACAATACCCGAATTGGGTAGGGCTTAGCTAGAAGTTTATATGCATTAGTATGGGTTCCCTCACGGAAGAGGTTTGAGCTGAGGCTACCTCGTTAGTGTGGATTGTCCACCTATGCAGTGCCCAGGATGGCAGATGGCCACGGCTGGGAGGCCAAGCTCATAGGGGAGGTGCCTATACTAGAGCGTGTAAAGGAAAGGTTATGATTGATTATCCGCATACTAAGTATGATGATTCAGGGTTATCCCTGACGGATGTATCGAATTTTGTGGTGAAAGTGTACCACCTCTGCAGAGTGTCAAACTATTCGAATAGCCGCGTCCGCGGTCATGGACAGTTGGAGTGACCTTATTGTTCCATCGTCAGATGTTTTAAAAATAACTTGTGAAGTGAACTATGATTTTCACTTGACCACAATAGGTTTGTGAATATTAAAGCTACTTTCCCACTTAAAGTGATTTAGAACATTAACTTAGTTTTCTTTACTTCTAAGCTCAGTTTAGATAAATTTGGATTTTTGCAAATAAACCTAGAGCTTAGGATTCCTACTAGAACTACTTTACTTGTTAGTGATAGTTTGCGAGTACTTAAAGAGTACTCATGGCTTTGTCCCTGGCTATTCCCGTGGCCATACTATGAGGAGGACTATCAGGATGATGGACAACAAGATGTCTATGACAACTAGGATCATCTCCCATCGTCAGCATTGCCTGTGACTCTGAAGATGGATCCCCTACTACATTTATTTTCTGCTGCTTGATTGTATTAAGAGTGGATCATGAGATCCTTTATTTGTAAGACCTTATTATGGTTTGTAATGGATAATGTACTATGATATCCAATCTGTTATGTCTCACAAAAAGGGTAATCCTAGGATTGCAAGGTATGGCATAACAGGCATCTGGGATTAAAAATCTGGGTGTTGACAAGTTAGTATCAAAGCCATCCTGACCATAGGAGACCCTAGTTAGAATGGACGTCTGAACAAAAACTTATTTTCAAAACAAAAGAAGTGAGTATTTATAAAAACCTATTCCCCACTCTTATCCTTGATTCTTTCAAACAAATTCATGTTCCTCAAAAAATTCTTACATTCCTACATAAAATTTGACACACTTGATCACCTCACTAACTTACTCATCCTAAATTCTTATAGATGGAAGTTCAATATTGCAAGTTCTACCAGTTGCGCAACGGAGGCCAACTGATCTTTGAGAGGGATCTAGATGCACTATCAGAGTATCTTGAGCGCCCGCATCCGGAATTCTTCGGGGAAAAACTCAACGATCACGTAGGAGGAGATCTACAATGGCTGATAGTTGCAGATCTTAGAGGCAAGATGGAAGCACCCACTTCGGAGAAGATCCAATTCACCTTGCGACAGAACAACTGACTAGATGGATTAGCCAGGGCTATGCATGAAGCTCTTGCCCGTTTGTGTGGGCAAAACATCAACTTGATCCAGGGAACTCGCTTTTCTCACTTTGCAAGGCATGCTTCTATGGGAATGCCATTGGAGATGCCAGGACACCTAGAGTTGAAGCACCAGGTGGAAAATCTTGACTTCATGCTGTATGATAGGCAAAAGGAATTGGACAATGGTCGAGCCTATGCCAACCACAACCTTGTCATTGCCGTTAAGAACGACCAGACTCTCGCCATTCTCGCCAAGGAGTGCCAATCACTTCTTCGTCAGTGCGACAAGAAGGATTGCACCATTGATCGTCTTCGCAAGAAGGTGGCCGCTCTCGGGAAGACCATCCGTGAATAGGAAGTCCAGCTTGAAGCAACGGAGGGGGATGAAGGTGAAGATATCGAGGGAGATCTTCACTCTTACCTCAGTGATGACAACGACTACCTGGAAGATGATGCCATAGAGTTCTACACAGATGATGATGATTCTGACTTCATTGATGATGATTAGATGCACTTGATCACTACCATAGGAATGAGTTGTACCGGTCCCACTGTATCATAGTTTCACAGAATGGTTCTTAAAACCATCTGTTTTCTATTTGTGTGTGGTGTGTGTTTGTATTGGTGTGCTTTGAATGAATGAATGAGAAGAAGTTAGTTTGCCAAACCCGAGTCAAACTCAAAGTTTAAAGCTTTTGAAACAAAACCATGAACCCTAGAAATTTCCCTCTTATCTCATTATCTATCTCAATCTTCAGATGACTCGTGGAAACCCCGGAGGAAGCAGTTCATCTTAGGACCCGATGCTGCAGATTCTACAGATGCTAGTTTCCGACCGTGAAGCTAGTAGAGCCGAACGCCAAGCCAACCTAGCCACTCTTCAACAAATAGCTCAAATGTCCCACAATAATCAAGGCCATGGAAACCAAGATCACCATGGATCCAAAGTCAAGAACTTTCAGAATACCAACCCACCTATCTTTAATAAGTTTGAGGATCCCTTAGATGCTGATGACTGGCTGCAAACCATGGAGAACAACCTAGAGGTCGCAGGAGTTGAATCCAATGACAAAGTACTGTTTGCCACCCACTATCTGGCAGGAGATGCAAGAGCCTGGTGGAATAGCACCCGTACCATGAACGACGGTCAGAAGATGACTTGGGAAGCATTCAAGATCAAGTTCAGCCGCACCTATGTGCCACAAGGTTTGGTCACCAGGATGAGAGATGAGTTCAGGGAACTAAAGCAAGGAAGGATGACGGTAGTTGAGTACTGTGACAAATTTCTGTCGCTAGCTAGATATGCCCCTAATGAGATTAACACTGAAGCCAAGAAGAAGGAAAGGTTCCTGAATGGATTGCATGAAGAGATGCAGAATGTGTTAGTCAACATCCATTTTGGAGATCTAGAAGAGCTAGTAGACTCTGCCATTGATGGCTCAATGCACGACGCCCAGAAAAATGCTTGATGGCGGTGTTGATGTAGAGGTCGTTGGGAACCCCAAGAGGAAGGTATGATGAGCACAACAACAAGTTTCCCCCAGTTATGAAACCAAGGTTTAATCAAACCAGTAGGAGCAAGGAAACACCCCAAAGGTGTTACTAGCTGAGCTTTGGCAGGGCGCACTACCGGTGCTAGTAGCAACGTGGAGACCTGCACAACACAACCACAAAAATTTGTCCCCAACTTGCGATGAGGTTGTCAATCTCACCGTGTTTTGTGGAAAACAAAGGATTAAACGTATCGAATGGAAAGAAGTAATAGTTTGCAGAAAGTAAACACAAGAATTAAACAGTTGTAGATTGTATGTAAAGAAAAAGGACCGGGATCCATAGTTCACTAGAGGTGGCTCTCCTTAAGATAGATAACATGCTGGGTGAACAAATTACAGCGGGGCAATTGACAAACACCGAGAAAGCAATACATGCATATACTAATCATCTTGACTCCTTTGAGACTTGATTGGGCATTACAACATTATACATAGACCGCCATCCAACTGCATCTATGACTAATAATCCACCTTCAGGTTATCATCCGAACCCCCTCTAGTATTAAGTTGCAAGCAACAGATTATTGCTTTACGAACTACGTGTAAAGTAAACAATAGGATTGTTCTATGAACAAAGGATTGTTGTTTTCTCCCTAGTAGCAACATCACATCTAGTACCTTAGAGATTTCTGTCACTTCCCCAGATTACCAGAGGCATGAACCCACTATCGAGCATAAATACTAACTCTTGGAGTTGCTAGCATCTACTCGGCCAAGATAGCTACTAACAACAGAAAGCATGCAAGATCACAAATAACAAAGACATGATAGAATCAATAATCAATCTGAAATAGCATCTCAATATCCATCGGATCCCCACAAGCACAACATGCAGAATTACAAATAGATGATCTTGATCATGAACGGAGCTCACAAGATCTAAACATGAAAGCACAAAGGAGGAGAACCAGCCATCTAGCTACTACATGGATCCGTAGTCCAAGGATGAACTACTCACGCATCACACCGGAGGCTTGCATGGTGATGAAGAAGGCATCCAGGGTGAATTCCCCTCTCCGGCAGGGTACCAGGAAGAGCTTCAGATCCCTCCCGATCTAGGGATGGAGATGACGACGGCTACAGACTCTTTCGTGGATTTTTGATCGGGCACTTAGGGTTTTCGTCCCGAGGGCAATATATAGGCGGAAGGAGAGGAAGAGGGGGTGCCGGGAGTGGCCACACCACCCCCTGGCGTGGGCTAGACCTGGCCGCATGGCCAGGTGGTGTGGTGGCCCCCTGGGCCCTCTCCGTCTCGTATTCTGGCACTTGATGACATCCGGAAAAATAGGCACTTTTGTAACTACCTCAGTGAATTACGCTCCTAGTTACAAGCCTGGATGAACGGAAATGGTTGAAATAGTACGGTGGGGCCCAAATGCCACTCACAGGTAGACCTTTCGGCCGTCCCAACCATTTCCAAACATCGGGACAAGAACGGGCGGTGTAATCGGCAGGCGAAGGGATCAACTACATACACAAATGAGTATGTATGCAAGCCACCATACAACAGTACATCAGAGCCATTCCATCTAAAAAGAAAAAGAAATATAGCAACGCCATACGGCAAGATCCAAATATCCTAGATAGATATAATAGTTTAGGATATCTCCTCATACATCAAACATGAGAGTACTAGGCGGAAGCGGAAGACAAAATCCGAGTATGGATAAGAAGCAAATCGGCATAAGATGCCCCATAAATAAGCACATCCCGCCCATAGATCTCACGGATCCCCGTTCCCGGAATCTCTACACCGAATGATCGTTGCCCACATCGTCCGTCTCCTCCACCCAGTATCCATCTTGCGAGTTTACCTGTTCATCTGAATCAAACAATTTATCGTGTGAGACCCTAGGGGTACTCAGCAAGTCTTTATGCCGCTAAAGGGGACACAACCTGGGGTGACGCAATTGCAGCAAAAGATAATCCCTAGCAATTCTATAGATACTCGCTAACCATCCGCCTAACCAGAGATAGACGGATGTCCGTGAATTGTTAATAACAGTTATAACGGTAACCTTAACAGATCCATCCTCCTCCTCGCTTTTCGACGAGGAAGCGGACGAACAACCCCCCATCCGTTGGCAGTTTTATTATCCATTCCATGAGTGTTGCACTATTTACTAGTCAGGTACTTAGTCAAATTAAAAGCGGTACTTTAGTTATGCTTGTCTATGATCGAGAAACTGTGCTCCAAGTCGTCCATAACCGCGGACACGGCTTTCAGAAAGTTTTACCCTGCAGGGGTGCACAAATAGCAACACACACTCGATCAACCTCGGAAAAACCAAATCAAAACCCAACGAGGCAGTCACGACAAAGCGATCACAGGATTCAGAAATATTTCAGGGGGCCACCCCATTAAGCTACCCGCGACGAAGTTGGCCGACTCCGAGACGGACTCAAGGTTTGCGCCAATGGCTGTAAATGACTGGGAACCCGAAAATGTGACTGGGCTTGTCGATACCGCGAAAACACTCCGCTTTCCTAAACAGTACAGTGTGCAGTACCTCGCACAATTTAAATAAAACAGTATAGCATGGCATAAGTACAGGATAGTAAATAAAACCTCAAACTAGTTTGTGGCCCCAAGAAATAAGAATGAATCAAGCTCTGGCTCAGGGGGGTTCATAAGCCTCCCGGATGTGGATAGCACGAATATTCAAGGAACAGGAATCAAGTACTCGGGGTCCTACGGGACACAAGTGAGCCTGAAAAACCAAATAGCAATTATGGCTCACCGATGCCACTTTCATTAGTTATCCCATTACTACTCAGATTAAGTTTTTTAGGTACCTCGTTATCCATCAGACACTCACATACCTTACACATGCTGTTCTACGACTCGCATGGCTCAAACAACTCCTGTAGTAATGGCTCATGGGATGGAGGAACAAGCTTCGGTGGGGTTTAAAAGTAAAGGCTATGCAATACTTGGGATTCAATTTAATGCAATCGCGACTCAATGATGCAAGAATAAGATAGAGGCAATAGGTACTATATGTATGCAAGCATGTGGTAGTGCTTGCCTGGCAGCTCAGTTGAAGCAAGGGATGGATCTGGGTAGTGCTCCTGGTTCTCTTGATATCCCCTGCTCAGCGTCTATTCGAAGAAGAACCAAACAAACAAGGGACAACATAAATAAAGTTCACAAGCATATGAATTAAATGCATCAAGCAAACAATCATGCCATCATGAATGATGCACAATTTGCATGGCAATAAAGTAGCATGGCATGGGTGAGGTGTGGAATACAAGAATAAACCATTTTATTGAGTTTTAGCCTCGTTTTAACCTCATATTAGTTGCTGTATACTTTATATTTATATGATGCATGCTCCAATACAAAACATGGAATGCATAAACGGAAAGGTCTCGTCGAGCTAATCATTTTAGACATATTATTTGTTAAATTTGGAGTTATAAAACAAAAGTTATTAATTAATTAAGGAGAGAGGGCATTTTCTTGTAATTTTAATTAACTTGGAAATTGAAGTGTTCAAAATATATTTTGAAGGCCATATTTGAATTACTCACATTTTTCTGATTTCAAAACATATATTATTTGTATTATTTGGATTTATAATTGAAAAGTTATATTGAAACAGATTTAAATTTTTGAATTTAAATTAATTTGAAAAAGATTTAAATTAAAACAGAAACAGAAAACATTTTATTACTCAGCTTGTCCTAGCCCTAGACACTGACGGGTGGGGTCAAACGGAGTGGGGCCACACGCGCATAAAAGCTTTACTCACCGCGGCTGCTGCCAGCCACTGAGTATGACAGGTGGGGCCTGGGGCTTTGCTGACCCACACGCCAGCGGCGAGCAGAACAGAGACTGACATGTAGGGTCGAGGCTGGAGCGCGGGTTACCGACGGGAAAAAGCCGGGGGTTTATCTGCAAAAGCACTGGAGCGGCTGACTGGTGGGGTCTGCGGACCGCGGGTTTAGCCGAAAGAGCTGCAGGGGGTTAAGTGCAAAAAGGGGTCGCCGCACTGTGGATCTTCTCCGCGGACAGATCGGTGCTCGCAGGGCGCGGGGCGCGGCGTGCGGGATCGAACTCCGGACCTGGCGTGCGCGCGCGTAGGCGGCTACCGCTGCGGTGGGCTGGCGTTGTTGTCAGGGAGATGGGCGAGGCCTAGATAGGGCGCTACGCGGAGCGCGAGCGTGCAGACGCCCGTGCACTCCGACACACGGAGGCCGTTCGACGCAAAGTCCGGCGAGGCTAGGGGGTTACAGAGAGGCGGACCATGTCCAGGAGAGAGAAGAGCTCACCGCGGGGCTGTCGGTGGCGTCGGATCGGGCAGGGGAGCGGTCGATCGGCGACGAGGCAGACGATCTGGAGCTAGGGTTTCTCGTCGGCCACGCGGGGATCCAGCGCTCCTAGGGCTCCTCCTTCACGTCCGCGGGTACAGGGGCGGTGCAGGTGGTCGTCTCGGTCTTCCCCAACGTCCAGACTCCTCGCCCTCCTGCTGCTACGGTGTGGTAGGGTGATGCCGACGGTGGCCGGCGTTGGGGGTAGCTGGCGGCGGTGAAGAAGAAGGGAGGAGGCCAGGGCGCCTCGGCCAGATCTGGAGAGGCAGAGGAGAGCCGGGAGTGGTGGATAGGGACGGGAGAGGAGAGGGGTGCCGTGGGGGAGTGGTAGATGGAAAAGGTGGCTTCGGCCACCTTTTTATCCTTCCTCCTCCTCACGTGCTCGGTCAGCCAGGGGCAGGGCAGGCAGGGGGTGGCTTCCAGGTGGGGCAAGATGAGGCCAGGGAGGCAGGCTCGGCGTGGTGGGGTAGCACGACAGAGAGCTAGAGAGAGAGAAGGAGAGGGGAGGCTCGGGCTAGGGTTAGAGGCTCGGGCTCGGGTGAGCTAGGCTCGGTTAGGGTTTGGGTAGAGGGTAGCTAGGGCAGGGGTGAGGTGGCCAGGGAGAGAGGGTGGCCGGTGGGGCCAGCTAGGTAGAGAGAAGAGAGAGGCCGAGAGGGGGTGATGTGGTGGCTAGGGTTTGGTTTAGAGGGGGGGTGAAGAGAGAGGAATGGTATGGTAACTAGGGTTTGCTTTTGTCAAGATCAAGCCAAGCACATGCCAAGCTCCAACAAGATCAAGACAAGAAAAGAGAGGGATGTGGTGATATGGTTTAAGCAAGATCAAATAAGACCAAGCCAAAAGGAGGGAGAGAGAGATGAGAGATGAGGTGGTTCACCCAAAAATACAACTAAAACAAGGAGGACCAAAGATGGAGATGGTTGCATGGCCCATGCAAAAATAATTAATGCCATGTTTTAACCTTGTGAAACAAAATAATAAACATGGCATTATTCTTATGCATGTCCAAAAGTGGAATAAGCCAAGCAAAAGATTTTAGAAGAAAGCTCCAAGTGGAGTAGATGGAGATGATCACATTTGATTATTATTGGGAATTACTAGTGTGTATATTCCACTAGATGCTTACTATTCCCAAAAATATTCCCACATGAGCATAAATCCATAATAATCCATATGGAAGCTAGGAAAAGGGTTCCACTCACAAGGCATGCAAAGGTGGCCATGTGGCTCTCATATATCAATAATGTGAAAACAACATGATGCTAAGATGAGAGCAAGTGGAATAGAATTGGATCCATCCCAACCCATATGAGCTAGAGGTAAAACCCAAAAGAAAAACAATTGCAAGCTCATGGACAATGGAATGGTGGAAAGATGAGGTGATGACAAGAAAGGTGGTGGAGTTAAATAAAAGATATGCCCCCAACTCAACTTGGGCATTAAACAATATATCAATAACAAAATACAATATCAAGAGGCAAATACAATTATTAATGCATATGAGAGAAGAACCAAAGCAAAAAGGGTTTTATATGATGCTCAAATGCAAGGTGGCATGATGACATGAGAATGATATATTTATGATGCAACAATTATATATATGAAGTAGCATCTATATAGACTAGGCTAGTAGCATTGCAATTGTTAGACAATTGGGATGCTACAACTTTGGATTTTGTCCCGTCCAATTCCGAGAATATTCATTTTCTGACTTTCCTGGAACCAAAAACAGCAGAAAACAGGCAGCTGGCACTATGTCTCTTATTAATAGGTTAGTCCAAGAAATCATAAGAAAAGTACTCCAAAGTTGGAACAAAACACAAGAAAGTGGATAAAACCAAGCATGGAACATCAAAAATTATAGATACATTTGCAATGTATCACCATCCAGATGGAAGGGAAGATCAACCAAGCCAATGACAACTGCAAGCGTCACATGATGCACCAGACTGGATCCCACAATGCCTAGAAGTATCGCCCCAACCCGTCTGCAGGATATGCCCCAAGAAATAACAGACCCCTGATGTCCCGTCCAAGCTACCCCAATCGTAGCGGAGGAAACTGGAAAACCGGAGGAAACCACAACAACAACCCTCGCAACTCCAACAACTTCAACCGTGCACCGACCAAGTCCAACAACAACAACAATACTGCCCCAGGGACTAGAAGCAATGCTATGCCTGTTGCAGCCAAAGACAAGTCCCAGATTACTTGCTTTGAATGTGGAGTCAAGGGTCACTACTCCAATGAGTGCCCCAAGAAGCTTGCAGCAGCAACCAATGTGAATGCGCCTGCTCAGCAGCAACGTCGTGTTCAGCCTGGAAGGAGATTTGCCCCAGGGAACTCGCTCAACCGCAACGGCCGTCTGTTCCACATGAATGCTGAAGAAGCTCAGGAAGCGCCCGATGTCGTGCTGGGTATGTTTTCTGTTAACTCCGTACTTGCAAGAGTGTTGTTTGATTCCGAAGCATCGCACTCGTTTGTTACAGAAGAATTTTCATGCACTAGTAAGATTCAACCAACAAAATTGAAGCATGTTATGATAGTTCAAATACCTAGTTCAACCACCAAAGCTAGAAAAATTTGCAAGGCTGTACCTATCAGAATCCATGGAATAGATTTTTATGCTAATCTAATAGTACTTGGAACCAAAGGTTTGGAAGTAGTACTAGGAATGGATTGGATGTCGAAACATAAAGGATCGATCGACTATGCCAAGAAAGCCATAACCATGACCAGTAGCTCTAGAGTATCAATAGAGCATGTATCTGAGACCTAGCCCCGTCAGTTCAAATGCAACAAGAGTCTAGCCCAACCAACCCTAGACCAAGTCAGAGTAGTCTGTGAATACCCCGACGTATTCCCAGATGAATTTCCCAGTATGCCCCCAGATCGGGATATTGAGTTCATCATTGAACTAATTCCTGGAATTGGACCCATAGCTCAGAGACCTTATAGTATGAACCCATCTGAATTAGTGGAGCTGAAGAAGCAACTTGATGCTATGCTAGAGAAAGCTCTGATTTAACCAAGCACATCGCCATGGAGATCACCTGTATTGTTTGCGGATAAGAAAGATGGAGGTAACCATTTGTGCACGGATTACTAGAAGCTGAATGATGTCACCATCAAGAACAAGTACCCACTGCCAAAGATAGAGGATCTGTTTGACCAGTTGACTGGTGCTAGAGTGTTTTCTAAGATTGATCTTAAAACTGGTTATCATCAACTCAAGATTCGTGCAACGGATATTCCAAAGACCGCCTTTACCACCAGATATGGATTGTATGAGTATACGGTCATGTCTTTTGGATTAACCAATGCCCCCGCTTATTTCATGAATCTCATGAATAAGATTTTTATGAACTTCCTGGATAAGTTTGTCATTGTTTTTATCGATGATATTCTAATCTATGCAAAGTCAGAAGAAGAACATGAGCTACACCTGAGAACCATCCTTGAAACCCTTAGAGAACATCAGCTGTATGCTAAGTTTAGAAAATGTGAGTTTTGGTTGAAGGAAGTAGGATTCCTAGGACATATTGTGTCGGCAGGAGGAGTTGCTGTCGATCCTGCCAAGATCAAAGATGTTGAAGAATGGGAAGCCCCAACCACTCAAACCCAAGTCTGTGCATTTCTCGGATTAGCGGGATACTACCACAAGTTTGTTGAATGATTTCCAAGCATCGCAAGACCGATGACCCAATTGTTGAAGAAAGATAAGAAGTTTGACTGGACGGACAAATGTGAAGCAAGTTTTCAAGAGATCAAGAAGAGATTCATTTCAGCCCCAATCTTGATTATGCCAGATATCAAAAAGCCTTTTGATGTGTATTGTGATGCATCCAAGATTGGTCTCGGATGTGTGTTGATGGAAGAAGGCAAAGTCATAGCGTATCTGTCCAGACAACTGAAGCAGCATGAGCAAAACTACCCTACCCATGATCTTGAACTAGCACCTGTAGTTTTAGCTTTGAAGACATGGCGTCATTACCTTATGGGTAACCGCTGTGAGATTTATTCGGATCACAAGAGTCTGAAGTATATTTTCACCCAGAAGGAGCTGAATATGAGGCAAAGGAGATGGATAGAGTTAATCAAGGATTATGACCTTGACATTCACTATCACCCCGGCAAAGCCAATGTGGTAGCGGATGCTCTTAGCAGATTGCCGTGTAGATTAAACATCGTGATCAAAGAAGCCGAGCCAAGTTTGCATGAAGAGTTGGAGCAGTTTAGAACAGAGCTAGTTAGCAAAGGATTTTTAGTTAGCATTGAACTTCAACCCACTTTGATCAGTCAGATCAAGGAGGCGCAGAAAGTAAATGTGAGTATCGACGGAATCAAGCATCGTCTCGGTACAGGAAAGGTACCCGGGTTCACCGAATATGAAGAAGGAGTTTTGTGGTACAAAGGACGTATCTGTGTGCCAGCAGATTCGGAGCTGAAGCAAGTTATCATGCAGGAAGCTCATGATACTCTTTATTCTATCCACCCCGGAGGAACGACGATGTATCAGGATTTGAAGGAGCAATTTTGGTGGCACAAGATGAAGAGAGAAATCGGAACCTATATAGCTAAGTGTGATATTTGTCAACGAGTCAAAGCAGAACATCAGAGACCCGCAGGACTTTTGCAACCATTGCAGATTCCAGAATGGAAATGGGATTCCGTCAGAATGAACTTTATCACCGGTTTGCCTACTTCTAGTAGGGGAAATGACTCTATTTCGGTCATAGTTGATAGACTGTCCAAGGTGGCCCATTTTATACCCGTCAAGACCACCTACCAGAGTTCGAAGCTAGAAGAGTTGTACATTGCTAGAATTGTCAGTTTGCATGGAATCCTTAAGACCATAGTGTCGGATCGAGGAACCCAGTTTACCTCAAGATTTTGGCAGAAAGTCCAAGAAGGATTAGGAACCAAGTTGAACTTCAGCACAGCTTATGACCCACAGAACGATGGACAGACTGAAAGAGTCAACCAAATCTTAGAAGATATGTTGAGATCTTGTGTTCCAGAATATGGATCAAAATGGGAAGATTGTCTGCCTTCCGCAGAATTCTCATACAACAATAGTTATCAAGCCAATTTGCAAATGGCCCCATTTGAATTTCTGTATGGAAGAAAGTGTCGTACCCCCCTGAATTGTTCGCAAGTAGGAGAGAGTCAGATTTTTGGACCCGACATCCTACGAGAGGCCGAAGAGAAGGTTCACAAAGTCCGTGAGCACCTCAAGACCGCCCAATCCAGACAGAAGAGTTATGCTGACAAGAGACGTCGAGACTTGACGTTCAATGTCGGAGATTTTGTGTATCTCAAAGTGTCACCCTTGAAGGGAATGCAGCGTTTTCAACTGAAAGGAAAGTTAGCACCCAGATATATTGGACCCTTCAACATTTTGAATCGCCGAGGAGAAGTATCATATCAACTGGAACTGCCAGAAGAGATGTTAGCCATCCACGATGTGTTCCATATCTTGTTACTTTGTAAATGCCTAGAAGTTCCGGAGAAGACCGAAGTGTTCAAAAACATCGATCACCAAGCCATAGATATCAACAAAGATCTAACCTATCGTGAAGTACCCATTCATATTTTGGAAGAAGACTTCAGAACCACCAGAACCCAGAGTATCAAGTTTCTCAAGATCGAATGGAGCAACCATACCGAAGAAGAAGCTACTTCGGAGCGAGAAGATTACATTAGGACCGAGTTTCCAAATCTCTTTAGTTCCTAGTTTTTCTTAAATCTGAGGACGAGATTTTGTTTAAGGAGGGAAGGTTTGTAACACTCCAAAAACATTAATCAAGTTTATCAAGTTCTAATCACCCAAATTTAGGGTTAACAAAAACTTTTATTCCAAAAAAAAATTATATGAATGCATGTGTGTTTTGCATTAGTGTGGAATTGATTGATTTTGCCATGCTTGATTGCTACAAATGTTGAGAAATGGTTTAAAGATGAATGCTACATCATCTAGGCCAATTGCAAACAAAATCAAAAGAAAAAGAAATCAAATATAAATAAAAAGACCAAATGGTCATTTTGACCAAAGTTAACCACTAGGCCACTTTGAGTGTTCCTAGAAGAGAATTTCTAATAGAAACAATTCCACTTCTTTTCACCCCTTGCTAGACCAAGTAAAAGTGAACCAAGGCCCACTTTACAAACTCATAGAAACTATTTTCGAATTTATTTAAAAGACAATTCAGAATTGAATCTAGTTCATATGGTAAGATCACACTATTTCAAAAACCACTCAAACCAATTCCACTTGACTTCTCCAAGAAACATAGACACTCAAGCTTAAGATAAGATCACTCACAAATTTTCATTCAAAAATTTCAAACTAATTTTCTTTCGGCCATTGAAACAAACACTTGGCAGGCACAAACTAACTCTGGCCTAACTTCACTGTTTGAGAAGTGATCACTAGACCAATTTGGTCCCTCTTCACTCCCTTGTCTCCCCCAGTGTCGAGCAGCACCAGACCACTCTCCCCTTAGCCTTTGTGCACCAGTGTGCCGCCACCGAAGCCACACTCGCCGGCCGATTGTGGACAGAGCACCAGCGACCACACCGCCCTCTCCCATGATGCGCACCAGACATGCCACCGTCCACCGCTACCCCCTATCCAAGCCACGACCATAGCCAGGCCTTGGACCACCCTAGCGACACTGCACCCAATGTCTCCGCGCCGTGCTGAGAACATGCTAGAGCGCCGCACCCGAACGTGTTGCACATACCGTGCCTTGCTCTCTCCGTACACGTGCCCACTCGCCATGATCACCACCGCCTCCCAGACACCCCCGTTCGCCGCGCGGCCCGTAGCACCCGTGCGCCGTCGCAAACAGCGCTGCTCCCGCGCAGAGAATCACACGCGTCCGACCAACCTAGAATGCCCCGTGCCTTGCCATTATGCCCGTGATGATCTCCAGGGAACACTGCACCGTCCCCTAGCCTCAGCCGCGCCGCTAGACGCATATATCATCATCACCGATGAGCCCGAGCCCATGCCATTCAGTCCCCTTGCCGATGTATAAATAGAGGCCTTCTCCGCCTCCATTCTCCACACCAACACACTTACCACTCCTCACAAACACTCCCTCACCCTTCCACAGAGCAAGGTAAGCTCTTCCTCGCCGGAATTTGGCCGGAGCCCGCCGCTGCAGGAGGAAAAGGGCGCCATCGATTGGAGCCGCCCCAGGAGCTAACGCGACCATCGTTCGAACCACCGTCATCGACCACGTCGTTCGCCCCATCATCGACCCTAGCTGGAGCATAGGTGAGCGGCTCCGGACCCCCACCGACGCGTTAGGTTTAATACCTCTCCGGAGCTATTCGTCGTCGACGATGAACTGCTGCCGTTAGATCATCTTTTAGTCGTAGGACCTATATTCGTAGATACCGTTTCGGTTAGATTAAGTCATTAACTAGTGAACCCCCTATGTCAGCAGCCTGCTGTGCTATGCTGTGAAGATTGGGCCGGCCCGTTTGGTTTACCACGCAGGCCTAGAGATTCAAATTAGTATTTTCCAATTTAGTTAAAAACCACATTCTACCACTAGATTCAAAAATCAATTCAGAGAGATTCACTAAACCAAATTGTATGATTCCAATTGTGTTAGAAAGGTATTTAAATTATCTATCCAAGCCCATTGGAATTAAATAAATTGGAGTTATAGATCACCTATATTAAAAATAATAAGACAAAGACCTTTTCAACATTTTTCAAAAATCAACCATAAATGCTTTTGAGTTGATTCCAACTCTCAAAAATCACATTTGATAAGATCTATATGAATATGTAAATTTATTTAGGTTTGCATGCAGTGACATTGGACTAGTACCAAAATAATGCTATATAAATAATAATGCATTTCTAGTCACTTTAATTCTATTAAATGATAATCTTAAATTTAATAAACTGTGACCAACACTTTAAATCACATTCCCATGTATTAGAATATGTGTTGATGACATGTGTCTACATGATCCCATATTTTAATTGGAGAATATTAAATCTTAATTATTTTCAATGAGTAGAAATTACTTTTCTAAAATATGATAAACCAGATTAAGTCTTTATTTCATGGGATGTTTTTGATGATGCTAGATCATCAAGTATGAACCTTAGTGTGCTAAATAGAAATAGTTAAGTATTTTTTGGTGATTGTGTACCCCGTATTCATTTATAGACGGTAGTACCGACCCGGGATACGAGGAGGAGTACTACCAAGAAGAAGAACAAAACTTCAACCACTACTCTACCCAAGGCAAGCTAGAACTATGCAAGCTAATACTTGCAAACTTGATAAGTTAAGCAAAATGCATTAGGCATGATTTGGTTATATACCTTTGATTTATACCAATGCCAAGTTTAACTTGCAAGCTTTATTCTTTTTACTTTACCAAAGTTCTTTACTTTTAGTTAATGTTTTGTGAGTATTGGAAAAATAGTATAGATAGCATAGAGAGTATAAAACTAGCCCTAACTAGTTATACTTAGATGTCATTCTATGGCATGAGATTGAAGATTAGCACCCCTCATTAGTGAACACTCTTAACTTTAGTGGCTAGTGCTAAGCATAAAAGTGGATCACTTTAGATGAGAATACTTGGTGAAAATGATTATGAAAAGCTTGGAATGATGATTCATTCTATTGAAATGTTTAGACATGTGTTGAGAAACACCAAAGGATTTGATGATGAAAATGTTGAGGCATGAGCCTTAGCCCTTTATAAAAACTGATGGTTGGGTTCAGATGCGATACCATTCCAGTTTTACCGTACAACCACAATACCCGAATTGGGTAGGGCTTAGATGGAAGTTTATATGCATTAGTATGGGTTCCCTCGCTGAAGAGGTTTGAGCTGAGGCTACCTCGTGAGTGTGAATTGTCCACCTATGCAGTGCCCAGGATGGTAGATGGCCATGGCTGGGAGGCCAAGCTCATAGGGGAGGTGCCTATACTAGATTGTGTAAAGGAAATGTTATGATTGATTATCTGCATACCAAGTATGATGATTCAGGGTTATCCCTGACGGATGTATCGAATTTTGTGGTGAAAGTGTACCACCTCTACAGAGTGTCAAACTATTCGAATAGTTGCGTCCGCGGTCATGGACAGTTGGAGTGGCCATATTGTTCCATCGCCAGATGTTTTCAAAATAACTTATGAAGTGAACTATGATTTTGACTTGACTAGAACAGGGTTGTGAATATGAAAGCTAGTTTCCCACTTAAAGTGATTTAGAACATTAACTTAGTTTTCTTTACTTCTAAACTCAGCTTAGATAAATCTGGCTTTTTGCAAATAGACCTAGAGCTTAGGATTCCTACTAGAACTACTTTACTTATTAGTGATAGTTTGCAAGTACTTAAAGAGTACTCATGACTTTGTCCCTAGCTATTCCCATGGCTAGACTATGAGGAGGACTATCAGGATGATGGAAAGTAGGACGTCTACGACAACTAGGATCATCTCCCATCGTCAGCATTGCTTGTAACTCTGAAGATGGAGCCCCTACTACGTTTATTTTCCGCTGCTTGATTGTATAAAGACAAGATCATGAGATCCTTTATTTGTAAGAACATATTATGGTTTGTAATGGATGATGTACTGTGATATCCAATCTGTTATGTCTCGCAAAAATGGTAATCCTAGGATTGTTAGGTATGGCATAACAAGCATCTGGGATTAAAAATCCGGGTGTTGACACATGATCCAGTCTTAATAAAATCAAAGCCGCAGACAGTAAACGTAGTAGGGGCTCCATCTTCAGGGTCACAGGCAATGCTGACGATGGGAGATGATTCTAGTACTCTTAGACCTCCTGCTGTCCATATTCCTGGTAGTCCTCCTCATACTCTGGCCACGGGAATAGCCAGGGACAAAGCCATGAGTACTCTTTAAGTACTCGCAAACTATCACTACAAGTAAGGTAGTCTAGTAGGAATCTTAAGCTCTACGTTTATTTGCAAAAAGCCAGATTTATCTAAAACTGAGTTTAGAAGTAAAGAAAACTAAGTTAATGTTCTAAATCACTTAAGTGGGAACCTAGTTTTCATATCCACATCCCTGTTGTGGTTAAGTCAAAGTCATAGTTCAATTCACAAGTCATTTTGAAAACATCTCACGACGGAACAGTATGACCACTCCAACTATCCATGACCGCGGACGCGGCTATTCAAATAGTTTGACACTCTGCAGAGGTGGTACACTTTCACCACAAAATTCGATACATCCATTAGGGATAACCCTGAATCATCATACTTAGTATGCAGATAATCAATCATAACCTTTCAATTACACACTCTAGTATAGGCACCTCCCCTATGAGCTTGGCCTCCCAGCCATGGCCATCTGCCATCCTGGGCACTACATAGGTGGACATTCACACTCACGAGGTAGCCTCAGCTCATCCTCTTTCCGCGAGGGAACCATACTAAGGCATATAAACTTCCAGTTAAGCCCTACCCAATTCAGGTATTGTGGTTGTATGGTAAAATTGGAATGGTATCGCATCCGAACCCAACCATTAGTTTTTATAAAGGGCTAAGGCTCATGCCTCAACATTTTCAGCATCAAATACTTGTGTGTCCATAACACATGTCAAAAAATTTCAATAGAATGAATCCTCATTCCAAGGTTTTCATAATCTTTTTTCACCAAGCATTCCCATCTAAAGTGATCAACTTCTATGCTTCGCACTAGCCACTAAAGTTGAGGGTATTCACTAATGAGGGGTGCTAATCAAGGGTAACTATCCAACTCTAATCTCATGCCTTGGAATGACATCTAAGTATAGCTACTTAGGCCTAGTTTTATACTCTTTATGGTATCTATACTATTTTTCCAATACTCACAAAACACTAAGGAAAAGTAAAGAACTTTGCTAAAGTAAAAGAATAAAGCTTGCAAGTAAAACTTGGGATTGGTATAATCAAAGCTATATAACCAAGCATGCCTAATGCATATTGCATAGGTTATCAACTTTGCAAGTGTTAGCTTGCATAGTTCTAGCTTGCAATTAGTGATGGCTTGCCTTGAGTAGTACAGTGGTTGAACTTCTCTTCTTCTTCTTCTTCTTGGTACTACTCCTCCTCCTCGTATCCCGGATCGCTACTATCGTCTATAAATGAATACGGGGTACACAATCACCAAACAATACTTAACTATTTCTATTTAGCACACTAAGGCTCACACTTGATGATCTAGCATCATCACAATCATCAGATGAAATTAAGACTTAATCTTGTTTGTCTTATTTTAGAAAAGTAATTTCTACTCATTCAAAATACTTAAGATTTAATATTCTCCAATTAAAATATGGGATCATGTTGACACATGTCATCACCACATATTCTAATACATGGGAATGTGATTTAAAGTGCTGGTCATATTTTATAAAGTTTAAGATTATCATTTAATAGGATTAAAGTGACTAGAAATGCCTAAATAGCCTTATTTTGGTACTAGTACAATGTCACTACATGTAAACATAAATGTTTTTACATATTCAGATAGATCTGATCAAATGTGATTTTTGAGAGTTGAAATCAACTCAAAAGCATTTATGGTTGATTTTTGAAAAATGTTTGAATGTGGAAAAGTCTTTGTCTTATTATTTTTGGTATAGGTGATATCTAATTCCAAATGATTTGAATCCAACGGGCTTAAATAGATAATTTAAATGTCTTTCTAAAAAATTGTAATCATGCAATTTGGTTTAGTGAATCTCTTTGAATTGATTTTTGAATCTACTGACAGAAACTGGTTTTAACTAAAATGGAAAAGAATTATTTGAATTTACAGGCCTACGTGGGAAACTAACTGGACCGGCCAAATCTGCACAGCGCGGCACAGAGGGCTACTGACAGAGGGGTCCCACTAGTTAGCGACTCTATCTAACCGAAATGGTATCTTTCAATCTAGGCCATACGATTAGAACCTGACCTAACGACTGACATTCATCGTCAATGACGAACAGCTCCTGCGAGGTTCTAACCCTAACGTGGCGGTGGGGGTCGTGTGAGGCTCACCTGGGGTCCAGCTAGGGTCGGCAATGGGGGCGAACGACGTTGTTGACAACGACGGTTCAAATGGTGGTTGCGGTGGCTCCTGGGGTGGCTCCAATCGACATCTCCTCTTCTCCTCTACAGTGGCGGACTCTGACCAAATTCCAGCGATGCAGCGCTCGCCTTGCTTTGGGGAGAGGTGTGGGAGGTGTTGTGAGGAGTGGGGAGTGAGGTGGTGTGGTGAATTGAGCCGGAGGGGGCCTCTATTTATACACCGGCGAGGGGACAGAGCGGGATGGGCTGGCTTCTCCGACAACGGAGGTACAACGAGCTATCGGCGTGGCTGCGGGTAGGAGGCGACGCGGTGCTCCCTGGCGGTCATCACGGGCTTAAAGGTGCGGCATGGGGCGGTCGAGACTGGTCGGGCACGGGCGGTGGTCTGCGCGGAACTGGTGGTGTTCGAGACAGCGCACGGGGGCTACGGGTCGCGCGGCGGTGAACGGGGATGTCTGGGAGCTAGCTGGCGTTAAGGCGAGGGTGTGCACGCGTGGAGAGGGCAGGGCGCGACACGTGCGAGTTGGCCAGCTGCGGCGCTCTGGCGTGCTCTCGGCACGGCGCAGAGAAAATGGGCGCGGCGGTTTTCTGGTGGTCCGTGGCCTGGCTACAGTCAAGGGCTGGACAGGCGGTGGCAGTGGACGGTGGCCTGTCTCCTGCTCATCGTGGGAGAGGGCGGCGTGGCCTGTGGCGAGCTGTCCGTGGTCGACCGGCGAGGCGGGCTTCGGGCGGTGCTGCATTGGTGCAACGTCAAAGGGGGTGCGTGTCTTGTGCTGCTAGATGCTGGGGGAGACAAGGGAGTGCAATGGGGGCAATTGGTTGAGTGATCAATGCTCCAAACAGTATAGTTAGGCAGAGTTTGATTTGTGTCTGCAAGGTGTTCGACTAAATGGCCACAAGAATTTAAATTTGAAATTTTTGAATGAAATTTGGTGAGTGTTTTGATCTTATGCTTGAGTGTGTAAGGTTGCTTGGAAAAGGCAAGGTGAATTGATTTGGGTGGTTTTTGCAAAATGGTGATCTTACCATATGAGCTTGATTCAATTTTGAACTGTCCTTTAAATAGATTTGAAAATAGTTTTTGCGAGTTTGTAAAGTGGGCTTGGATTCACTTTGACTTGGTCTAATAAGGGGTGAAAAGAAATGGAATTATTTCTATTAGAAATTCTTTACTAGGAACTCACAAAGTGGCCTAGTGGTTAACTTTGGTCAAAATGACCATTTGATCATTTTATTCATATTTGATTTATTTTTATTTGGATTTTGTTTATAATTGGCCTAGATGACGTAGTATTCATCTTTAAACCATTTCTTATCATTTGTAGAAATCAAACATGACAATTTCACTCAATCATACACTAATGCAAATCACAGATGCATTCATATTCAATTTAGTAATAAAAGTTTTTGTTAACCCTAAACTTAAGTGATTAGAACTTGATAATCTTGATTAGTATTTTTGGGGTGTTACAGTCTATTGGGCCGAGTGGGCTAAGTAATGGGCTATGCTGGCCCATGGGTCCAATCCAGTATAAAAATAAATAGTTCTAAAATATAAAATTATAAAAGTAGCAAAATGGCCCTTATAGATATTTAAACTTATAAAAATATAGGCAATCTCAGGAAACTCAAAAAAATACCTATGATATATGAAAATGATCGCAAAAATATAGACTATCCAAGAATTTTAAAATAGTTTGGAAGCAAATATAAAATTTAAAAGAATTTTAGTAAAATATAGAGAAGACATAAAAATAAGGTATTTCTATTTTCGTGCCCTCGGTTCGTTAGTTGTACTCAGTTTCCCCAGCCGCTTAGTTTTTCCTCACGTTTCCCCTCCCTCTATTCTTAAACCCTCATAGGCGCTCGGACGGGGGATGCCGTCAGGTCAAAGGCTTGACCATTACATGCTGACTGGTGGGACCGTGTTGGGGCGGGTCGTGTGTTGAGCATTACGTTATGTCACCTCGACCATTACATGCTGACAGGTGGGGCCGCATTGGGACAGGTATTGCATACGTGGTGAAGGGTGGGGCCGCGTTGGGACGGGTCTTGCATACGTGGAGAAGGGTGAGGCCGCATGGAGACATGTTGGATCGGCCATTCTAGCTCACCCAAAGGATTCGCTTCCCCCGAGCCTGGAGCAGCTCCCGCACCGCCCCTACGCTCCTCCGCTGTCGTGCCCTCCTACCTTATGTCGTCCTCGGCCACCGAGTCACCCTGTCCCCTAGCCGCAAAGCCCACTCCACCTCTGGCTCCGCTGCAGCTCCCGCTAGATCTACCCCTTTCGTGGAATACTATGCAACGTTGGCTGGTGTACTGGTCCTCCCCATCGAGCTCGGAGAAGATTGGGTGGAATCAGAGGGATCTAACGCATGGATTCCATCTAGGTAAGCATTGTTTCCCTTTGTGGATTGATTATGGGCAGTAATTGAGCGCGAATCGCTAGTGCTTAGCTAACTGTCTTGCTTTTCGAATAGGATTGATCCAGCACTGGCAATTTGGCTGGCGGTTAGACTAGATACTAGCATAATTCATGGTTGTGAATAATATCTCTGTGGATTTTACTTCCTAGCGGTGGTTGCAACCTCCATAACTCTCAGATATTTGAAAGCTAAAATCTATTCTAAATTGCTCTAGAGCAATGGTGATTCAGTTGATTTGCAATATTCAACATTAGCGAGCAAAGATTACTCCCACTAACTAGCCAAGATGATCTGGTAATGCTTTTCTCTTTGAATGCTGCCGAACGTTTTGTTCGAATTCGTCTCCATGTGCAACCTAAAGTTGAACATACGGGAAAGAGGGTTAAAGCATCATCTGGTGGTTAGGCATCATGAGGTGGTCGGTCATCATGTGTCTCTGCTATCTTTGCTAATAGTTTGCGCCCCCATGCTCCTTGTAGGTCCACAACTGTGAGATCCATGCATATGGCTTAATAGGATTGATAGGATACCCATATCAACAAGTTGCAACTTCTTTTCCGGAAGCTCATTCGAAAAGAACTCTAAGGTTAAGCGTGCTTGGACTAGAGCAATTCTAGGATGGGTGACCGACCGGGAAGTGGGTAACCGGGTGCGCACGAGTGAGGACAAAGTGCGCAGAAAAGACTAGTGTTGGTTTGTGGGGCCAGTCTAGATATCCTATTAAGCTGCCAGGAGTGACACCCCCCGGGTCCAGGAGTGGACGGGGTGTTACAAAGTGGTATCAGAGCCGACCCTTGCGATTACACGGGTGTGTGCGGGTCAGTGGCGGGACATGTGGAGCATGGCACGTGTGGTCCGGAGTGGACACGGCATGGCACATGTGCCGGCACTGGACGCACAGACGCGTGCCAAGAGGGAACGTTCCTCGGGTGTGCTTGATCGATGAGGGCATCGATCTTCTAAAGGGTGGGAGTATGTGAGATCTAGGCACATGGCTTAATAATATTGATAGGATACCCATATCAACAAGTTGCAACTTCTTTTCCGGAAGCTCATTCGAAAAGAACTCGAAGGTTAAGCGTGCTTGGCCTAGAGCAATTCGGATGGGTGACCGACCGGGAAGTGGATAACCGGGTGCGCACGAGTGAGGACAAAGTGCACAGAAAAGACTAGTGTTGGTCTGTGGGGCTAGTATAGATATCCTATTAAGCTGCCAGGAGTGACACCCCCCGGGCGCAGGAGTGGACGGGGTGTTACAACAACAGTACCATTTGTTCACACTACGAGTGTAAGCCAAATCACTCGTGCGGCGATGTGGAGGATGAAGTAGAGCCTGGTGAAGGAGCGCCTCCACTAGATGATGAGGATGAGTTTATGTTTCCTGACTTGGTAGATAGATTCAGTAAAGAAGCACTAGAGGATCAATACACGGAGGAAATGTCCCACAATGCCAGATTTGATGACACTGATGACGAAGAGAACGAGGAGAACAATGGCAGTCTCGTTTTAGCAGAGTACACCTTGCCAGTAATTGAGTGGGATAGGAACGATCCTAAGATTTAAGAAGGCACCGTATTTGAAATGATACGAGACTGTCATAATGCCCTTACTACATATTGCATCTAGACCAATAATTTTGATGATGTTATTAAGAGTGAGCCAACAAGGTTTATAGTTAAGTTCCCATACAAGAGGTGTAGGTTGAGGATGCATGCATCCACTATGCTCAGGAGCAGTTTGGGTCAGGTATTACAACCAGTTATGTATTTTAGATCATTGTGTAGAGTTTGTTAAGTATACCTGACAATTTCATTATGTTTCAGGTAAAAAGTAACCGGTTCGAACATTCTTGTCCACCTCAAGGGGGACAGCCAAAGGACAAAACAAAACTAGCAAAAACTAGGTGGTTGGTAGATGCAATCATGGATTGGATGAGAGCAAACCCATCACTTGGTGCAACCATGGTCATAAAAGAAGTTTCTGAAAATTTTAATATTACAGTACCTTACATGAGGATGTTCTATGCAAAGGAAATGGCTCTTGATAGGATCAATGGTCCATAGAATGAAAGTTTTCAGTTGCTTTATAACTTGAAAGCTAAAGTGGAGATGGCTAGTCCAGGTAGTGTTTTATAGATAGACATGCATAAAGTTTAGTACAAAATAAGAGGAAAGACAAAGGAGAAGGAGTGCTTTAGAAGGGCTTTTGTTTGTTTCAAAGCTTGCTGGAAAGGGTTTCTGGATGGTTGCATGCCCTATTTGGACGTGGATGCAACTTATCTTCATGGCAGATTTAAAGGACAACTAGTATCTGCAACTACAGTTCATGGCCACAATTGGATGTTCCCTGCTGCTTTTGGAGTTTTGGAAATTGAGTTAGAGGAAAGTTGGACTTGGTTTCTGGAGAACTTGTGCGACCTTATAGGTCATCCACCAGGACTTACTATCCACATGGACACTTTCAAAGGTTTGGAGAAAGCTGTAGAAGCAGTATTCCCCAGAGTGGAGCATAGGGAATGTATGCGACACTTAGTGTATAATTTTACAAAGAAATTCAAAGGTAAAGTTTATACTGACAACCTTTGGCCAACTTCATACACATGCAGTTTGAGGAATCATCTGTATCATTTGGAAGTGTTGTATAAACAAAAACCTGCGGTGACGGAGTATTTAGATGCACATCATGGAATTGTGTGGTAAAGAAGTCGATTCAATGAAATTTGCATGGTAGAATGTCTAATAAGTAACCTTGCAGAGAGTTTCAATGCAAAGGTCAAGTCATTGAAAGGGATTATGCTATGGCAAATATTTGATAAGATTAGGCAGATGATCATGATAAAGATCAATTTGCGTCAAAGAATGGCATCAAGATTATATGCTGGCCATCTCATCCTCCCATCTTTGATTAAGGCTTTGCATGCCAAGGCGAAACAATTGAAGATGAAATGCATTTACTACAAGAAAAGTTTCCTTCCGCAACGACTTGGCCCACGGTCGTCATAGAAGGTGCGTCTTCCATGAGAATTTTTTTTTCAGTTTTGCGGCCCTCTACTACGACGGATCTGCTAAAAACATGGAGGAAGCTTGGCCAGCGCGTGGCAGAAGCAAGATTTTCGTTTCCTCGTGCGATGTTGACTCGCCAAAGTCTTTTGGGGCATGTGGGTCCCGGACATCAGTGTCTCTAGCAGACCATACTTTTCGGTCGCGCCTCCCTGATTTGATCTCGATAACGGTGCTCGATGCGTCTGTCGTTTAGTCAGGCTGCTAGGTCCCACATGTTAGCCTCTCATTAGAAGGATCGTGTGTATGATGGAATTTTTTTCCTTCGCTCGCGCTACCCTGTTCCGAAGTTGATAGCGCTGGTCGATGCATCTACCATCTAATCAACCTCCTGGGACCCACATGCCATCCTCTCATTAGAAGAAACATGTGTATGATAGAATTTTTTCCTTCGCTGGAGCTACCCTGTTCCAAAGTTGATAGCGCTGCTTGATGCATCTACCGTTTAACCAACCTCCTGAGCCCCACATGTCATCCTCTCATTAGACGAAACGTGTGTATGATGGATTTTTTCCCTTCGCTTGCGCTACCCTGTTCTGAACTTGATAGCGTTGTTCGATGCATCTACCGTTTAATCACGCTACTGGGCCCCACATGTCATCCTCTCATTAGAAGAAATGTGTGTATGATGGATTTTATACCCTCTGTTGCGCCTTTGTGTTCCGAACTTGATAGCGTTGCTCGCTGCATCAGCCATTTATTCAGGATGGTGGGTCCCTTATGTCAGCCTCACATTAGAAGAATCGTGGGTATGATGGAATTTTTTCTTCTCTAGCACTACCCTATTCCGAAGTAGATAGTGTTACTCGACGAATCTGCCGTTTGCTCATGCTACTGGGTCCCCCATTTTAGCCTCTCATTACAAGAAACGTGTGCATGCTGAACTTTTTTCTTGCTCGTGCCTCCCTGTTTCGAACTGGCAACATTGCTCAATGCAGCATCTGTATAAGGTCGCGCTGTTGGGTCCCACATATCAGCCTCTCTGTACATGAAACATTGATTGCTCGATGCAACATCTGTATAAGGTCTCTGCTAGGTCCAACATGTCAGCGTCTCTGCAAATGCAATGTGTGTATGATGGACTCCACTGTTTTGATGTTGGCGACGTTGCTGGGTCCCAGATGTCAGCCTTCTCTATGTAAGAAACGTGTGTATGCTAGAAAAACTGTAAAAGAACAACAGAGATTATACTATATATTATATATTTATATTGAAAAACCTAGGAATCTAACTCAAGACTTCAACAAATGGGAACCGCATGTGCTTCCACTATGCCAGAACCATCTATGCCACTACTGGAAAAGATTACATTTAGAAATGTTGAAATCACTTAAAATAAAAAGGCAACAACCCTGACGACTTGGCATAAAAAAATGCTAAATGCTCTTTACAAATACAACATGGATAGGAGAAGCTTGTCCTATACTTTATCAGAATGGCACGGAAATACTAAATTAAGACGATTTTGGGTGATACAAAAAATAACTTGGGTCCAATCTTGTGAACCAATGGCCTTCTTATCGTGGGCTCCTTACCGAAACTTTTTCAGTGTGGTTCATGCTTAAAAACAAGTAACAATGTGTTGAGGGTTGGCGGCCCATGACCAACCTGAACCCGAAAGGATAAATTAGTGAGGTTTTGGGCCACAGTTGGGTAGAATGTAGTACTATTAGTAATAACATCCTCACTGAAAATTCAATGTACTCAATATGTCAGGGGCCGGCAATCCACCTGACCCGGCAGGCTAAATTTGCAAGGTTTTGGGCCAGTGTTGGGTCGAATGTGCAATATTTTTTCTAGGTCCTTAGTGAAAATTCAATGTAGTTTGTACCCCATCCGCAAAAAAATGCAGTTGGTACCCTAAAAATATATACTCCGCTCACCACGAAAGGCTAATTAAGGGACTTTTTTGAAACAAGAATATGGGAATTTTTTGTCCGAAGTGGGGTTGAAATATTCGTTTTCATAGGCTGAGTAGTAAAAATATATTGTACTGAAGGTTGATGGTCCACCTGACCTGGCTGTACCTACACCGGATCCAAAAGAATGAAGTGAGGAACTTGGGCAGCGCATGATTCGAACATGGAAACTACTGGAGGGAGTTTGACTGATTGACATAAAATTGTGTCATATCAGGTCTTACAACGCGCAATCATCTTTTTAGCAAAGGATATATTTCGAGATGGTTTGGATGGCTTTGAATCGTCCTAAGTGCCCAATCGATTTGATGTACTCAAAGCCTTGTAATCATGCCATAAAACTGTTGGCGATAGACACACGGTGTCCTTGACTTGACCATTCGAAGGCAGCTCGGGTAAGCACCATCTTAAACTGATCACTCGAAGTTGTATGCTTTCGTACGATTAAATTAGTACATGCCGCAATTAGCACCAACATGTGGTATTTTCATCATGCAAAAAGGCTCAAAATTCGCACATTTAGTTCATAGTTTCGAACATAATAATACAACCAGTTTGTACACTAGCACAAACAGTACAATGTCAGCACATCAGAGTTGACTTGTTCATGTCACATCAGAGCTTGACTTGTTCATTTCACATACAGAAGAATGAGAAAGGATACATACTGTATTGAACAAGTAATTTCACGGTAGTGCCAAAAGTATGCCATGTATTAGAGACAATATAGGGTATGTGTAAACAATTTTTCTTTTTTGGAAGGGTGTGCATTAACTCTTTTTTTAGAATATCGGCATAAACAATTCGGCTATCATCCTAGGGTGTCTCGGCCTGCTTTGGCGTACCGAGCCAAGATCAATTACGACCCAGTTAAGGCCTGTGTCGTGGCCCTATAAGAAGCAGTGACCTACTTTTCCATGTTCGCTAAGAGGAAAGAAGGAATATTCCTCTCAAAACACAAAGCTGCACGAGGTACGATGGTTCAAAAAAAAGCTACACGAGTCATGTATATACAAGCCAGTAATAGTACTGAAAACTATAGTACAAAAATTACACTACAAAATAAGGACCGCTACATGAATTATACCATGGAAGGCAATACTAAATACAAAATCATGGTAGGGCTCATATAAACTGATTCAAGCTGACCACTAAAACCAGTGTACTAACAGTCAACTGTTGAACCACGATGCAAAAAAAGATGACACAATGATACACCAGAAAGATCCACATCTCAGTCTAGGGACGGCACAACGAACCTACCACACCTAAACTAGGACTAAACCAAATTGCCGCCTATCGCACACAGTTCCAACCATCTTTGGAAAGGCTGATAACTGCCATAGGCTCACCTTCAGTTGGCTGCATGTTGCAGCGTTTAATCTGAGGGAATTGTATTCCGCGAAAGCTCCTGTATGTTGTGTACACACAATTTTTCCTCATGAATGGGAACAATGTGCCATCAGCAGCCTTGCATCCGTGTTTTTTCATCATCTTGTCAATGATTGGATAGCTGACACTGAGAAACAGAGAGTTCCCCCCAGGCTACTAACCTACCTCCAAACGATGACCGCTGGAGGTCTAGCAGAGCTAGGATCCTTTTCAAAAATGTAGACACGAGAGGCAGGATATAGGCGTAAGTTAGTCCTATTTTGAGCATGAGGAATGATTTCACCCTCTTCGCCATGGACAACCCCCATGCCATATGTTGTAATTATGATCCTCTTCAGAATAGTTGCTGGGATTACAAACGGAAGCTCCTTGTTTCTCGCAACATCCGAATTCAAGACAAAAAGTGCATTACTAGCATACATATTCTAACACCAGCATTCTTCATTGTTCATGCTAATAGTGTGAATAGGAAAATCCTGACAATAATATTACTCAATAAATTAACAACATTAAGAATTGCATTTCTTACTCTGCTATTCCGAATATTTGGATTTCTTGCTTATCTTAGTTTCCTAGTTGTTGTAAGTTTCAAAAGAGGAAGCGCCACTTTTCATTGATATAGAGGCTTATCCACGTGAATCCTATAGGATTAGATGCCTACAGTATTTTGGATCAAGTGGTGTTTGATAGCACAGGAAAACCAAAGGAATTGTACAAAGAGGTTGGAGTGTATGAAAATTTTCCTCTAAAACAGAGTGCAAAAGAATCCTTTGAAGGAATTCATAAGGACTATACTCTTTCGAATCAAACAACATTTTATAGAAAAAAATCCTAAGGATCCAAATCCTACAAAAATCCTACACAATTCCTCTAAATCCCAAGGCAAAATCCAAAAAGGAAAGATTCGTGTCCTACAAAAATCTTATGTGATTCCTACAATCCGAGGATGGCTTGAAAGTACAAATAGATAAAGAATCCCAGCTTCATTGTGTTGCACTCACAATTGAGATGCTGGTTAATAATACCTTTCATATTCTAACAATGAATGAACTTAGTAGTGCAGGGACGCTGTCATACACTATATTTTTGGAAGGCATATTACTGGTACTAATTCATTACTAGCAATGGTTCATTCATTTTTTAGGACATAAAGCGTGTGCTCATTCAGTCATACGAAAGGTAAAACATAAACAAGGTAGTTAAAGAACAACTTCACTAAATCACTAACAATGTATCATCATGGAACTATAATTATCTTCCGATGTGGGATCCTAGCAGTAGGTGCAACCTTGACTTGCGGCCACAAAAATGAGGCCACCGTGTTCAATGTCATCATAGTATTGTCGTCTTTCATGACCTGAATGCTCCAGACATCTCCAAACTTGGCTACCGCCTTCCTGGTAGGCGATTTCACCGTCGAACAACACGAGGAGCTTATATTCTGTGTAACCCCCAGCTTCTGTGGGCACTCTGCAGATAACGATCTTCAACAACTCAAGAGATCCATCCCACAACTTATTGAACTTTTCTCCATACCTGCGGATTTGCCAAAAACAATTTTTTTTTGAAATGTGAATGAGTTCAGAAATGACTACATGTAACTGGGGGAACCCTGGCTGGCTAGTAGCATTACAAGTTATATACTGGATGTGAGGCGGCATCAATGTCACAAGTATCCGTCGATGGAATGTCAATTACTCGATAGGTGTAGATGTTTGCTAGGCAGCAAGCCCCACGCTGGTCCATGGCGGCGAGCCAGTCGCCATTCATGCCAACCCAGAATTTTTCGTGCATGAAGGGCAGGATGGCGGTGCACCAAGGATGGTCGAGGGGAACCACGTCGTACACAGTGTCATGCAGACAATGTACCCTCGTACCGTCATAGTGCTCGTCGAACTAATAAGCACGCTGAGGCATCAGTAGGCAGGGTTCATTACAATGGTGAAAAGTTCATTTTGTACCTTCGTTGTTGGCGATATAATCATACAGCAGCTTGCAGCATGCAGCTAGCCTGACGGTGCTAGAAATGTCCATACGCTGAACGATGAGGTCGACATCGTCCGTGCTGAGTTGATCCCACTTGCATCACCCGCTGAGCTTCGAATCGGCCATCATAGCCGGATGGATTTAGGCGGATGCCAAGTGCATCTGGGGTTTTCTAAAGGAGGAGGGGAGCGTTAGGAATGGGTGAGAAGAGAGAGCATGGGGGAGATTGTGGGCAGAGTGGGGACTGGGGAAGAAGATGGAGAGGCAAAGAAAAAAAACGAGGGAGGAGATTTTACTTGCTTGCTCTGTCTAGTCAACATCAACATCGAGGACACCGCCACCTAGACCTCACTGTATATTAAACTAGCACGCCACGCAACTAATAATTTGACAATACTCCTACTTACTACTATGTATCAGATGTGCAGTATTGTCTAGTCACATCAGTTTGACCAGAGGGTTTTCTTTTTACAGCTTTCATTTCAACATAGTGTAGTATTTTCAACGGAAAATAGGAGGACGAACTACTACTAGTAGTAGCCGCGACATGGACACATGTACTTTCATCTTGTTCCCCAACATGCAGAACTCGTTGCACAGAACCAAAAATATATACACCGGATATAATGCACAGTACGGGTGTGTCCATGATATTTTTGGCATGTTGCATGTGTTCATATATGTTCTAGTACAAGCTACATGGAATTTCACGTGTACAATATGCAACCGCGCAGCAAAATGAGAGACGTGCATGAACACCAGATTTCGCTCAAGTCAGGCAACATGCATGACTCTGTGTGACTCTGATTCACTGACATGTGGGCCCTGTTTAGGTCGGCCCCACCTGCTAGTGAGAATCTTCATGCACCATGCGCTTGGAGCCACTAGGTACGTCAACGACGGAAATTACAATTTGCAACTAGTTATACTGGCAAC
This sequence comes from Avena sativa, assembly GCA_916181665.1. Taxonomy (NCBI): domain Eukaryota; kingdom Viridiplantae; phylum Streptophyta; class Magnoliopsida; order Poales; family Poaceae; genus Avena; species Avena sativa. Next base: position 277,031,008 of record OV702292.1, read on the forward strand.
AAGCTATTGCATGTGGCACTCTCAAGTTTTCAGAAAATGTGAAATAAATCATGAACATAGATCATATTTATATAGTTCATCTATAAATTTCCATCCCAAAAATATTACTAGTACATGGTCTAGCCACCACAAAATGAACAAATAAACACAAGATATTGTTCGCTTAGGTTTTTTCTTTGTCATTCACACAGGTTACATAAGATCTTATTGTGGGACTGAATATTGTAGATGCACAAGATACAACATAGCCAATGTTCCGGATTTATTTCACATTTTTTGAGAACTCGAAAGTGCAACAAATAATAACGGGATGCGGGCGCAACGAGTTGTAGAATTTTCAACCCGCACTGACTAAAACTATGGCTTGCATAAAGAAGGAGTTTGATAAAATTGCAGGCCTTGCACTACATTGCGGTGAAATGAGTGTTAGAGTACAACAAGTTAACGGCTGAGGCCATACAATACAAATAAGGCAAAGGAAATAATTCAAGATACGCAAATCCCTATTACATATGATCTCCCTTGAACCGTTAATTATGTCGGTTCCAATCCTTCGCATTAGCCAAGCTTGGGATGAACCACAATAGAGTCTGCCGCCAATTCGAGCCAATGTTTTTTGAGGGAAATTCCAGCCAATGTTGGTTGAGAAACCAACATCGGCGTCTTGAGCATTCATACTAAAGCGGCATATTTCAGGACGAAGATTAAATCCACCAAGACTAACTGCATGCGGCAAGGTGTATACATAGTTGCTCCTCGTTAGATCTCTAGGGCCAAGTCCTGCCACACCAACTGGAATGGTAATCGGATAGTTCAATCCAAGGAAGATAGAGAATGCTCCAAGGTTTAAAACCCAGTGCCTTGGTGGAAGTAACCTACTATTGTCCATCGAGAACACATGGCAGCAAAACCCAGTAGAATAGGTGTGAATATTGCGGCCGTGATGATAACCAACATTTTCAGCCACATCATAACCACCATAAGTAGTGTCATACTGCCTTGCAATAACTCCCATAGTATTAATCAGAATAAGGCTACCACCATCAGGAGATCTTGCTAACCACCATAGATCAGGACTATACTCACGATTACCATCTAATTTAGGTGGCACCAGAAGACGCACAGGACCTTGCAAGGAAAGCACATTTAGAGGTCAGCTGAGAAAAATTTGAATGATGAAGCATGGAAATTTATGGATGGAAATTTTACCCCATGCCCGAGGATCCCATTCATAAACATTGCCAATCTGATTTACGGCTTAGACAACTCACTTGTGGATAATTGCATCGCTGTAGCTAAACAAGCTGAACTGGTTCTCAAGAACCATCCACATACCATGAGAACCATCAAGGAAGGAAATTACCGTGTCGAAGATGGCTAGGACAGAGAAATCCTTATAGTTCCAAGCAGCTGTGGGAACTCGACAAATGGCTATCTTTAGTAGATTAGTAGGCTGACTAGCCGCGATAAACTTAAGTACCTCGGGTGTGGCCTCAAAATCGAAGATCGCTGGTAGAGGAATCTGGCAATGAGTGAACACATTCACAAGCTCCTAGTTCCAGGCGAGGCCAACAGTGGCGATCCAATCTCCATGGGCGCCTTCCCACTTCTTACCCTCACAATCTGGCATCACAGCATCACAGGAGGACCTGTCCAGTGGCGTCAGCTTGCACAAGGTCCACCCGAACTTCTTCGATGGCTTCTGCTTGCCCCTGCCGCAATAGTAGCTGCCCCTGTAGAACTGCTTCATGCGATTGTCATGGTAGAAGACATTGTACTCACGCAGTATCTTAGTTGGGTGAGTGTGAAGAACACATGGGAGACCAAACAGATGAGATTTTGACAGGGATGCACTATGTGTTTCTGAGTAAAGATAACATTTGCAGTAGGCGACGAGGCTCGTGGCGGTGATGTCGTCGCATCTGGCTGAGATTCTTCAAGGGGGGCATCAGAAAACACCCTAGAAGTGTCACTGTCATCGATCAATTGGGCCATCGCGAGGAAGAGCTCGAGAAGGTGGGGGCGATGGCATTTGGTTTTGATTGGGGGTTTTGGAGGAGAGAGCGAGCGGTAGTTGGTAGGGCGAGACAGAAAACAGTCTATCAAACTGGGCGCTGGAGGTGATCCTAAAGCGGCATGGCAGCGGTGGCGCATGGCTGTATTGGTGTTTGAGTGGCAATGGCCGTCGCCGAGACGCTGGAGGTGAAGTGAGGATGGAGATCAAGGCAAAAATAAAAACAAAATTAAATAAAACCAAGCGTGCCTTCTTTCTTTCTGCTAAATCTACTATGCTTATCGAACTGGGCTATGGAGATGCTCCGAAAGCGGCATGGCAGCATTGGCGTATGCTAGAGGTGGGCGAGTGGGGATCAACAAGAAGATGGAGAGGAAGAGGACGGAGAGCAAAGGAAAATAGAATAAATCAATGGAAATCGTACCGCCTACCGAGCGTAGTTTTTCTCTCTTCTATACGTTTCCTGGTGCCTATCAAGTAAATAGGTCAGGCCTTTCTTGGAGTTGTACAACATAGCTAGCCTAGCACGGTATGGAGTTGTACTGTCCTCTCAAATAAATGGTCATGGCAGAGAGACGGTTTGGAGTATACTCAGAGCTCCT